>JAQPPZ010017036.1:0-2946250 GCA_028583015.1 Wollemia nobilis | reverse complement strand
TTTAAAACAATAACTAGAAAAAGAATGATTGAACCTGGGAGTTGGTCTTTGCCAATTTGTAGAAGGAGCCACAAATTTTCTTCTCCTTTGATGAGTGACTTTTGTGAATCCCTCATTGTCAACAGTCTTCTCGTGCCTGCCATTGTTGCTTTCTTTTGCAAGATTCATTTTTCTTTGGTCAACCTTGATTTTATCCTCTTTCTTTACTGGTTCTATAGTTATGGCCTTTGATCCACTTGATGATTCTCCTTCGACAAACCCCAAGCCAAACTTGATGTCTGTAGTCCTCTGACTATTTATAATCTTTTCAAGCTTTGCAGAACTTCCTTCAAGTTTGTGATAGCAGCTCAATTTTTTATTCTTTTCTTCTAGCCGCATTCTTAAAATAACAATCTCTTCTTCTAGTTTGCTGCACTCATCTATTCTCATGGTTAACTGTACTTCAAGTTCTTCAGACATTTTCTTAAATTCTTCTGTCTATACTTTTAAACTGTTTATTATGTCATTCGCATCTTCAAGCTTTCTTGAGACTTTATTATTCTTTTTCCTTTCTGACTTCAACTCTTTAAGTGCCGCAACCAACTCACCTTCCAGATAAACTTTAGCCTCATCCTTATTTTTTGTATCATCTTCCTATTTTTCTTCTGTTTTTGCTTCTTCAAATGCCATGAACAGAGCTTCACCTATTTCTTCTTCAGAATCTTCACCTGAGCTATCTTCAGAAGAGCTGACATTCTTGGATATGAAACTTTTCTTTTTAAAATTGCTTTTCTTGAAGTTTGGTTTCTTTTTCCAGTCACTTCTTTCTTGGTGTGACCCTTCATTACTTTTGGTTTTCTCATTCATGGGACACTTAGCTGCAAAGTGACCGACCCCTCCATAATTGAAACACTTAAATGGCAACTTTCCTCTATATTTTCCTTTTCCTTTTGTAAGTTTTCGAACAAAGTTGGCTTCAGTTTCATCCGATGTCTCTTCAGCCTCAGATTCTTGTTCAGCTTTTGTATTCTTGTGTGCTTTAAAAGCAACTTCTTTGTCTATGGGCTTAGTTTGTCCTATTCTCATTTTGTATGCAGTCAAGGAACCATGCATCTCGTCCATGCTAAAATTGTTTAGATCTTTAGCCTCTTCTATTGTAGAAACTTTAGAATTAAATCTTTTGTGAAGAGTTCTAAGTACCTTTTTCATGACAACTGCATCTTCGATCTCTTCGTCGAGTCCTCTGATTGCATTAATGACTCCATTGACTCTCAGCATATAGGTCTCAATGTTCTCTTCGTCATTCATTTGTAATGCCTCGAACTGAGCTCGATGAGTTTGCAGTTTGGCTTCCTTGATCTTGCTGTCTCCTTCATGAATGCTTTTCAGTTTGTCCCATATGTCTTTTGCCGATTTACAGCTCATGACCCTTATCAGTTCACTGTCTACTAGCCCACACATTATTGCATTCTTTGCTTTGGAGTTATTCTCAGACAGTTTCTTATCGACAGCATCTGTTGGAGGAGTAGTGGGTGTTGTGTATCCACTTTCTACTGACTCCCAAATGTCGTATCCTAAAGCACTCAGATATGTCTGCATCTTGAGTCTCCAGAATGAGTAATTAGTTCCATTGAATAGAGGAGCTTTGTTTGATGAGAAACCTTCACTACCTGCCATTGTGTTCCTTCCAAGATCACCTTAGCTGATTAAGCTTGTTCAGGAACCTTGCTCTGATACCAATTGATATTCTCACAATGACACTGAGAGGGGGGGTGAATCAGTGTAGCTAAAAATTCTGATCTACAATTCTTAAAACTGAAGCAAAGAGAACTAGAAAATAGATAAAGCAGTAAACACAAGAGAGCACACCACAACACACAATGTAACGAGGTTCACCAATTTGGCTACTCCTCAAGAATGACTGCTTGGACTACGGTCCAAATCCAGCCTTTGCAAAACACCAATTTTACAATCTATTTACCAGCACCCACTGGAAGGAGCACCAACCCCTGATTTATCTGCACCTACAGAAAGGAGCACCAACCCCTATCCAAGCACCAACTTGAATCACAGATTTGAAAGTTATATCAATGACATACAAATGCCTTCACTATTACAAGACCTTGACTGGTCTCCAATTTAAAACACAATAATTACTCACTGCTCAGCTTGTTGCTCTCTTACAGCACTCTTTTCACCCTCTTACGATAGCACTTTTACAATTACAACAGTAACTTGTCTTCTTCACGCAGACCTGCTTTTATAACAGATTAATCTCTATTTTTAAGCTTTAATTTTTATGCATGCAGCCCATAACTGTTCTTCTAAAAATCACTTCTACCACTTGACAACTAAAACTGCTTCTTTGCGTAATTTAATTTCGTATATAAATGAGGGGCTTTTTGTCGAACACGTTGCATGCTTCAAATACCTCTCCTATGACTATTCGTATTTATTTCTATGCATGCATGCAATTTACGATTCTAAAAATATGACTGTTCGATTTCTCCTTCTATGACTGTTATTAAAAAGTTGCATGAATTCTATCGATAAATCCACCTATAACTGTCACATTTACTCCAGTTAACTATTATTAAAAAGTTGCATGCCTTTTCTCTACTACTGCCCCTTTAACTATCATTCTGTTCCAGTTAACTGTCTGTTTAACGTGTTGTTGCGACCTATCACGAAATCATGACACTTCTGTCTCTTTCTGCCCTTCTCGACTTTAACCCATGCAAAAAAATAGCATGTCACAAAATCATGACATTCTCGGCCTCCTAGTTCTCCTTCTGTCTTGCCATCATGAAAACGAGACATGTCACGAAATCGTGACATTCTCGGCCTCCTTGTTCTCCTTCTGTCTTGCCATCGTGAAAATGGAACATGTCATGAAATCATGACATTCTCGGCCTCCTTGCTCTCCTTCTGTCTTGCCACCGTAAAAATGGAACATGTCACGAAATCGTGACATCTTCGCTGCCTTGTGCCTTTTCTACCTTCTGCCCAGAAAATGGAACATGTCATGAAATCGTGACATCTTCGCTGCCTTGTGCCTTTTCTGCCTTCCGCTCGCGAAAATGGAACATGTCATGAAATCGTGACATCTTCTCTTCCTTGTGCCTTTTCTTCCTTTCGCCCGTGAAAATGGAACATGTCATGAAATCATGACATTTTCTCTTCCTTGTGCCTTTTCTTCCTTTTGCCCGTAAAATCGAAACATGTCATGAAATCGTGACACTTTCGCTGCCTTGTGCCTTTTCTGTCTTTGGCCAACGAAAAGAAACATGTCATGAAATCGTGAACATCTTTCTCTTCCTTGCACTTCTCTTCGACCCTATCAGGAAATCGTGACATCTTATCTCCTTGGCACTTTTTTAAAAAAAATTTTTTCATTTCACGTAAAATCGTGACATCTTCTCTCCTTGGCACTTTCTCTTCAATCTTGTCATGAAATCGTGACATCTTCTCTCCTTGGTTTTTATTAAAAAATTTCTTTGGCACTTTTCTGATTGTCGCGAAATCGTGACATCTTCTCTCCTTGGCACTTTCTCTTTGATCCTGTCATGAAATCGTGACACTTACTCTCCTTGACGCTTCCTCTTGGAACTTGTCATGAAATCGTGACACTTTTTCTCCTTAGCGCTTCTTCTTGCAACTTGTCACGAAATCGTGACACTTTTTCTCCTTAGCGCTTTTCTTCCCGTCGAGTCACGAAAACCCGACATGTCATGAAATCATGACACTTTTTCTCCTTGGCGCTTCTTCTTGCAACTTGTCATGAAATCATGACACTTTTTCTCCTTAGCGCTTCTTCTTGCAACATGTCACGAAATCGTGACACTTTTTCTTGCAAGCGCTTCTTCTCCAAACATGTCATGAAATCGTGATAGTTTTTCTACTTGCTTTCTTTTCTGCCAATATGTCACGAAATCGTGACAACTTTCTCACTTGCCTTCTTTGCTTCCAACATGTCATGAAATCGTGATAGTTTTTCCACTTGGCTTCTTTGCCTGCAACATGTCGTGAAATCATGACAGTTTTGCTTGCGCCTTCTCTCTCCTCGTCCATGTCATGAAATCATGACAATTTTACTTGCGCCTTCTCTCTCCTTCGATATGTCATGAAATCATGACGTTTTTCTTTCTGCCTTCTAACTTCTCAACCTGTCGTGATATCGCGATAGAAAACATGTCGCGATATCGCGACAGTTTTCTTACTTGTCTTTTTCTTTGATTTTTTGGATCTGGGTCACTTCTGTTTTCTTGGAATTTCATTGTACATGATCTGACTGATCTCTGAACTCCTGTCCACTGCTTCAACCGCATCAACTGATCTATCTGTCTGTGTTGACAACAATGACAATACTTTTGCTGCACCTTGCTCAAAACCCTCTGCTGAGAAGGGAGTCTCTCTCTCCTTGTTAGGATCCTATCCTAACATTAATTAATAATCTTAATAATAATAATATATTATATCCTATGGTCATAATAATAAAATAATATAATAATAAATAATATAATAATTAATTATATTATTTATTATATTATTATAAGATTAGGGTTAGGAAGCATTGCAACCTTTCACCTATAACCCTAGAGGGGTATAAAACATTGTAAGAACTTATCATTCAATCATCCATGAATATAAAATATAATATAATTTATTGAAGGGACTTCCCGACAATATCAAA
Organism: Wollemia nobilis; assembly: GCA_028583015.1. Lineage (NCBI taxonomy): Eukaryota > Viridiplantae > Streptophyta > Pinopsida > Araucariales > Araucariaceae > Wollemia > Wollemia nobilis. The sequence continues at coordinate 2,941,578 of JAQPPZ010017036.1, read as the reverse complement.
AGGTGATTCTTTTAGATTTAGGTTATTTATTATTTATTTATCATTTTATGTGCTAGGAACCCTAGGTTCCTACCATATGGTATCAGAGCCTTATGGATCCAACCATATTGGTCAAGGAAATAAAAAATGACATTGCAAAAATTAGAAGAATGATTGAACAAAAACAAAAAAAACAAATGGAACGTTATGATCGTATTATACAATATTTAATGGAAATGCAAGAGGAGGAGACCCTAGCCATGGAATCTCTGGTAGAGGAGGAAGAACCCATAGCCATGGAATCCCAGGTGGAGGAAGAACCCATAGCCGATGAATCCCGGGTGGTACCCATTGCTCTTCCCAAGAAAGAAAAAAATGCAACTGAACATATTGCTCCAAACCCTAAATTAATTGTTTCTCTGGATGAGCCCATAACCAAAGAACTTTTAGAAATACATATTGCACTTCCAAAAAAAATTCAAAACCCTAAAAATGTAAATATTTTTTCAAAGAAGTGTACCAAGAAGAAAGGGATATCAAGGAAAAAGGCTTCCAAAAAATAGTGTTTTACATATTTGCATATGGGTGATGCACATAACCATCAATGTGGAAAACAACCTAATATAACCCTAAAGCAGCAAACAAGTTTTTCCAATATCTCCAATACTGTTCGCAATGATTTTTGGAATAATTTAATTAATGTTAAGGAAGTAAGTGTATTTACAAAATCAGCATACGATCCATTGGGAAGAAATATACTGCCAGTAGCACATGATATCACTACTAGTGGACGTCTATCTCCTTCGAGACCGCCTCCATGGCCACCACCATTAGGTGAAAAATAAAAATCCGAAATAGCAGAAGTGGATTCACATATGGCGCAGACGTCATCGCAGTATGCAATCTGTTTGAAATCATATAGACAATAAGAATCTAAGACCACAAAAACACTGTTAATTATTGAAAATAACCGAAATCTCCAACTCCTTTCATTATTTGGTTTTCAATATCACAACAAATTCAATCTGATCAAACACCACTTTTGACTGGTTCTACAATGGCTAACGATCAAGAAGCACTGGCATATATGGCAACAAGAACCTTTGTAGCGCGTTACTATGAAATTCTCCAGCAATCACCTCAAGAGGCCTTAAATTTTACCATGCATGGGGAGACCAATTGTCAGTATCTCATGTGTTCATTAATGAAAATCAAGTTGCAACTTATTACAAACTCATTTAGTGCTGAGTGCTTGCTTCATGTTGGTGCAACATTAAGATTGGAACATTGTACAGTCATACTGGACTGATTTTATGCTAGATTCACGAGGCCATCTTTGCTTTCAGTCAACATAGATTAATGCAAGTGGATGTTACTGTGAGTGAGTCAAATCATCCCCCATATATACTTTTGCAGATAATGTGTTGGCTTGTAACATTCATTACAAACTTGATTTCTCCCTTCTAGAACTGAGTGACTGTAGGCCTAATGAAGAATGGTAACGGAGTATATGGCAGGAGGCAACATTCTGCATATAACCAACTTCTGAGAGGGGTGAGGAAGGATGGTGGCAATGATGAAAATAGCCAGAGATCAACTCGGATTTATTTAAAAAGAAAATTGAAACAGAATAGACTTGGAAAAGAAGACCAAAATCTTTTTTTTTAATAATAAATAGTATTGATCTGGATAATCTAAAATCTGACGTACAACTGTATCAAGAAAGGAGGTACATCAAGTAAATTAACTCTCAGGGATTCTCAAAGGGTGTTGTTTTGATAATAAAAATTGCATTAAGAAGATCTTCCAGGGCCAGTTCTGGAACTGGCAAGATGACTGCTAGGAGACTCGGGGATTGAGTAGGTTGAATGGCACCTACCATGTAGAGTCTACTAATTTAGACAAGTTGTACTGTATGTTTCAAGAAATGCAAGATGGTAAATTTCCCAGGCTAGCTAGATGATTTTTCTTGTGAATCCTATTAAAAAAATTGAGTCAATGGTTGTTGGATAGGATCTCCTACCAACTTGCCAGGAAGGGAAATGTTACAAAAAAAATGGTGAATAATGTTTGATTAAATTTATTCCCAAAATGTCCAGAATTTAGATTGTGGGAGGTTAATTTCTTGTAACTATTTCAAAGGTCTTCTATAAGGTGTTGGCAAAGGTTCTTGCCACATGGAGTAGGACCAAATCCGCAAATTTGAATGATTATGCATTCTGAGAAGAGTCATCAGCCTGAAAGCACGCTTTTTAACGAGACTGATTTTGATAAAGCCTATAAATGAGACTTTGGATTGGATGTGTTTTTCACCAGGGTATTGACTAATCTGTACTCTCATGCTTTGGTAAAAGCTTTCATGACTAATGATATTCATCTTTAGAAGTGCATCAGAAAAGCTACCCATTGACCCATTTGTCTCTTTCTTTCAGTCTGCTTCTGACATTTTAGGTGTTAAGTGCCCTTTAGACACTGCTGTACACATACTGATGGATACAGATCGCTGAGGCGACATTCTTTGTAGATCATCATCAAGAAGGGAGCCAATATGACAAAAACTGTTACTAGTGTTTCATTAATTATTCTCATTAAAATTTGGGCCTATGGTGGTTTGATAGGATCTCTTATCAATGTGCCATGAAGGGAAATACTATGATAAAGATGGTTGAAAATGGTTTTATTAAATTTATCTCCCAATGATTTAAAAGTTGTGGGAAGGTAATTTGTTGTCACTATACTTTAAAGTCTGCTATGAGCTGCTGGCAAAGCTTGCCACATGCATCAAATCGATAAATTTCAATAGTTCTGCTTTCTGAGCAGGCCCATGAAAGTGAATAGAAAGTACTTATTTTCAATATGGGTTTTGATAAAGCCTATGACGGGATAGAGTAAGGCTTTATATTGGATGTGTTTTACTGGGTGGGTTTTGGATAACTTTCTACCAGGACATTGAGTAGTTTGCAAGGTCACATCTTTCTTGCTCAATACTTTTCTGCGAAAGTGTCATCCATGAGAATAAGGTACCTCAACAAATCCTACAGTCTTTAATTTGACACAGGAGGCACTTCATAAATCCAAATCTCTAGTCCTTATAATAAAATATTTGTGAATGCAAAATTGAAAAAAAAAAAAAATACAGCAGCCAAAGGAGAGCATGATAAGCTAGTGAAGTATTTATTAGAGGAATATGTTGATCTCGCCTCTAATATAAATAACGATGGTGAATCGGTATTGTTTTTAAGCTACCAAGGAAAGTATTATAACACCCCTTGAAAATATTGTTAGAAGTCACATCTTCTAAGGATATGTACTACAAGTGTTCCAATGACCAAACACTTTTGCATCTTGTCGTATCCAAATGCTAAAAATTCATGATGTATGCAACTTGGTGGGGGTGAATACAAGTAAATTTTGAGTTTCCTTTTGAAGAATGTTGGCATCAACCTTTATGAAAATTAAATTGGTTGGTTTTGGCTAGAGTATCACATTTAACAAGTGATACAAGGCATACGAAGCTCTTCCGACAAGGCCTTATACATGGCGATTATAAAAGAAATAGGGTTTTAGCTTTGAGGACAAAGCTATTTTCAAGAGGGGTGGAATGTTAGGATCCTATCCTAACATTAATTAATAATATTAATAATAATAATATATTATATCCTATGGTCATAATAATAAAATAATATAATAATAAATAATATAATAATTAATTATATTATTTATTATATTATTATAAGATTAGGGTTAGGAAGCATTGCAACCTTTCACCTATAACCCTAGAGGGGTATAAAACATTGTAAGAACTTATCATTCAATCATCCATGAATATAAAATATAATATAATTTATTGAAGGGACTTCCCGACAATATCAAAAGGCGATTCTTTTAGATTTAGGTTATTTATTATTTATTTATCATTTTATGTGCTAGGAACCCTAGGTTCCTACCACTCCTCTCCTCCCTCTATGACTGCTACTGTCTCTCCAAAGCCTGTTGTATTCTCCGACGTCTCTCCTAAGGAGGTCATCGCTGATCCCTCCCTTTACGACCCCTAGCTGCATCGATGGCATCTTGGCACTGCCTCTCCATCCGTTGCACTACACCATGCATCGGACCCTATGCCCTCATCATCTGAGGAGGGTGGATGTCTTCATACCAGACATCATACCCGTCTACTACCCCCGCATCGTCCCCATCCATTGGTTGAATGGGGGTATCATCAGCATCCTAAATTTAGAACCACTGCATGTCTAGAGCCTTGCTCAATGTGGTATTATCCTGCACAGTCTGGGAGTACTCATAATCCTTAAGAGAAGGGATCCCCTGCTATAGATCGAATTGCCTCAAAACTCGATCATAACGGTGGAGCTCTACCTCTCCCCACTCTGTCCTCAACCAGATGACTCGCCTAATGTGAGCCAACTCCTATTCGTCCTCTACCCACCCTAGATGCTCTCTCCATGGTCTACAGGTGATCTGATCTAGGGTGAGATCATCTAGCAACCTCTGGGACATCAACAAATCTATTTGCCACTGTGACCCTCTCTAGAGCCACCAATAAAAAACCTAGGGTCTTTCCTGATCAACTCCTGTTAGTGGAAGCCCTACCTACCTTCGCACCGCAATGTGCTCCCAAAACCAAACCTGTAGCAGCAATGTCAGCACCAGACATCAACCTCCCTTGTATACGACCCCATAAAGGATCCTATACAAGCGACATAATACAAAGCTACCCCAAGTAAACCTATATTTGTGGTCTCTCATGTCACAGACCACATCTGAGAGGAGCCATGATAACCTGCATCTGCTCTGGTGGCATAGAATAAGGCCACCCACCACCCCTGCAAAAACCTGAGTCAATCGAGATGCCCTAGGCATCTGCCTCAAAGCCTCGATGTTCACTCTGCCCTTCTCCAGGGTGAAGCTTGGGTCACTACACAATCTCATCATGGCGTGGCCCTGATTGGCCGAAGGAGTCATGAACCACCCATGTATGGGGATCCTCAAGATCCTCCATACATCCTCTAGAGTGAGAGTCATCTCCCCTATCGATAGCCAAAAGCAGGACGACTTTGGATACCATCTCTCTGCTAGGGCTGTCAGTAGCCCCATGTCTGTAGGAATTTGTGGCATCTCTACCACATGCTACAGTTTGACCTCTGCTAGTCTATCTTGCTTGGCCTGATCGAGTGTGGCTAAGTCATCCCTAAGACCTCCGTATTTCCACTCTCGACTCTTTAGCAATCCCCTCTGCAAAATAAATAATAAAACAACAAAAATCATTAATACATAATCATTAAAATCAATTTCATCTCATAAAAAATGATATCGCCCATTATTGGATGATATCGTACCAAATTTAGTTAAATCATCCTTAATAGGATGAAATCATCTCCGATTCTTCAATTTGGGGATCGTCCCTTATTGGATGGGATCGCCCCTATTTCTTCGATTTTGTCCTCAAACAAAATCGACGATATAGGGACGATTTCGTCTCGACGTCGTTGACGGCCAAAAAATGGCCGTAATGCCCAAAAATAATTAAAATTCAAGTAAAAAATTAAACAAATCAAGCTAAAAATATAGTACACTAGGTTTAGATCCTTACCCGCAACCCGTGCCGAACCTCTGTCGATCTGTGTGTCATTTCCACCATTTCGCTTGTAGAGCTCTGAAACAACAAAAGTGAACAATAAAAATGAATTAGGGTTTTACCCTATTTTTCTTATTTTTATTTAAAAACAATATTTTTTTAATTTTTTCTTTTTTGCGCTTTTACCTCAAACATTCGATTTGGGTAAAAACTCGGAGGGGGCACCATAGCAAAAAGTTGTACGATTTGACCTAGAATCATCGTCTAAAAAATAGAATAAATTTTTGCTTTCTCATAAAGCATGAAGAACTCGTCTTTAACGCATTTTCTTCAAAAAATACACTACAGAGAGGGCAAAATGTAGCACCCTAAAATTGGCGCAGTTAAACCATCAGTAAAAGATAAAAAAAATGAATTTTAACCCCGAAACCGCCCGTTAACCTCTCACCTCATTTTTTGTGCCATTTTTAGAAGTTGTTTTGACCATTGGATGATATCGTCACCGATCTGGCGATATCGTCCCAAATCGAACGAATTTGTCTGGAACAGAACGTCCAATATATTTCATCCCAAAACCAAATTTTCATAATTAGCTTATGTTTCAACAACCTCTCCAACTTGAGAAAAAGCGTGTCTGCATGGTTGGAGATTCCTACGTTGGATATCTCCCAGATTGGGATGATCCCCAACCTCCTAACCTCCCCCTAATCCTATATAAACTTGGGATTTTCCTAGTTTATCCCCCTAGCTGATCATTTCCTTGCAACTTTAGTTTTTTTTGTGTTAGAACATCCTATCCCCCATCATTTGCACTTGTGTTTTCAAGTTTTATTGCAGGATCTCACTATGTTTCAGCCGGAGGAAGCTCGGATCATCGCAGGCGATTCAACCATAATTTTGAACTATCCTATCGAGATCGATGATGATCTAGTACGATTGCAGATGATTTTGACTACAGTTCATATTGGGGGCAATCAGAGCCCTGAGTTTGCATTCTCTATCACTTTTTCTTATTTAATTGTGCATTAGATTAATTCACTTTTATCCTGCATCTCGGAGTTCACCTCATTTAGCATATTTGAATGATAGAATTCAAAATAAATTATTAAAACATTGCATCCCATTTGATTTGATATCTGGATTTAACATTTAAGCATTTATATTCTTATTTCTATCATTTTGTATCATTCTTGCAATTATATTTTTGGTTTTTGGTGTCTGTTTTTATCATTGTAGGTTTCTGATGAATTCGTCTGACGAATTCATCAAGTCGCTGATGATCTTGGCTGATCTCAGATGATCTCCTGTGATCTGGATGATTTTGTACAATTATAGACGATCCTGTCATATTCGGGACGATCTGGACTCCTACAAGCTTCAGAATCTTCATCAGACATCAGAAATCAGGTGCACTCTTCTCCATTTTAGATATTTTATGTATTTAGGATTCATTTATGTTTGTTGTCTTCATATAAACCATAAATTTCATATAGAATAGCTTAGATTCATTTTGGCCAACCTAGGAATCTGAATGATTGAACATAAAATAAACACATCAAACCCATTCTCGACCTAGGCGTGGAAACTACCACTCAAAGTTTCCTGGTGAACCCCACCATCCATCGAAAATTCACCCTTATACCCCTCCCTCGAGAGGCGCGACCTTCAAAGGGCCTCTTTGTCTGAGGTATTGTCCCATCCTTCTCGCATCCCCGTTTCGGGCACGGATCCTTTAGCCTGAAGGTAAGGGTGCGAAAAATTTGGGTGATACACACCAAAATAGAAATATCCGCCAAAATGGACCACTCCATAGACATCATGCAGTAGAAATTAGCACTAATGCAAACTAGTCAACAAAATCCAAGACCATTCCAACAACCATTGCTAGGAGGACCTCTGACATCAATTTTACCATGAACAATAAAATTAGATTTTCTAAAATTTGAGGTAGGTGATCCTACAAACTGGATATATAGGGTAGAAAAATACTTTTCCCTATATCAAATTCCAAAAATCCAAAAGGTACATATCGCATCATTTCACCTGGAACAAGTTGCAACACAATGGTACCAATGGTATGAAAAGACGAATGATGCACCCACTTGGATCGACTTTACAAAAAACTTAATGCTCAGATTCGGCCCAACCAAATTTGAAGACTTCATTGGGACTTACAAAACTTTGGCAAACATCAACAATGAGAGAATACCAAACTCATTTTGAAAATTTGGCAAAAATCACATCAGGATTCGATGCGGTATATTTTCAAAGTTGTTTCATTAGTGGCTTAAAATAGGATATTATATTGGAAGTACAAATACTAAATCCTAGCGATTTGATGCATGCGGTGGCATTAGTGCAAATGATAGAAGAAAATATCAATAATCAACGCATATGGGGAAGAGTTCCAATAGGGAAACCACAAAACCCGTACAATGGCTAGAAAATTAATAAATTCATGCCAATTAAAATAATTAGCCCTGAAGAGATGAAGGAAAGAAGAGCAAAGGACTCTATTACCACTGTGATGAAAAATTTACCACAAATCACAAGTGTGTCACACCCAAACTATATATAATGGATACCATTATGGAAGAAACCCAAAAGGAATATGACAATTTAGAAGTAGAGGTGGTAACAGACCCTCTCAAAGTAATTAACAAAGACACCTCAGAAGTCTCCCTCAATGCACTTGCAGGATTTCCCACTCCCCAAACAATGAAGGTCAAAGGTTACTTTAAGAAACAAAATCTCATTGTACTTCTAGATTTGGGGAGCACTCATAACTTCATAGACCCTAAAGTGGCCACACAAGCGGATTGTTTTATATACTCATGTAATAATTTTGAAGTTAAGATTGGGAATGGTGGCAAAATTGTGTGTAAAGGAAAATTCAAGAATATCAAATTAACTATGGGAGACTATAACAAGAAGGGGGATATGTATGTGCTGCCCCTAGGAGTTTGTGACATCGTGTTGGGAGTGCAATGGTTACGAACATTGGGCGTAATTCAATGGGAATTTGATGAATTATGGATAAAATTTACAGAAAATAACCAAACCTATACTATTAAAGGATTAAAATCGGATTCATCATAAATCATAAGTTCCAATAGGATGGAAAAACTTATACGTAAATGAAGCAAAGGAATGGTAGCCCAAATATTTTCCATTCAACCCACTCATAAAGAACAGGAAGCACCAGAGTTACAAGAGATTTTGGAACACCAAAAAGAATTTTTCAATGAAACAAAAGTACTACCTCCACAACGAGGTCACGATCATACTATTCAACTAATACTAGGACATCAATTCCCTAACATTAGGCCCTATCGATACCCATATCTCCAAAAGACCAAAATAGAAAAACTAGTACAAGAGCTTATGAAGGCAAGGGTCATTAGACCTAGAGTAAGCCCTTACTCCTTCCCAGTGATATTAGTAATAAAAAAGGACGGCTCATGGCGCTCATGTGTCAATTTTAGAGCACTCAATAAAATGACCATTAAGGATAAATTTCCTATTCCGATCATAGACAAACTATTGGATGAATTACATGGGGCCACCTATTTCTCCAAATTAGACTTAAGATCGGGGTACCACCAAATTCGATTCAATGAAAAGGATATTCCAAAGACAGCTTTTCGTACTCATGAAGGGCACTATGAATTCTTAGTAATTCCATTTGGCCTTACCAACGCTACGTCCACTTTTCAAAGTCTAATGAATAAGGTATTTCACCCTTTCCTTCGTAAATTTATCTTAATTTTCTTTGATGACATTTTTATCTATAGCAAAACATAGGAAGACCATTTGAACCATATTAGCTAAGCATTGAGAATCTTGAAGGAAAATCAACTATATGCTAAAAAATAAAAGTGTTCCTTTGGAAAACAAGAAACTGAATACTTAGGACACATTGTCTCTAAGGAAGGAGTTTGGGTAGATCCTCACAAAATTGAGGACATAAAAAGTTTGCCTATTCCAAAAACACTAAAATGTCTACAAGGATTTCATGGTCTAACAAGATATTATCAAAAAAAATTCAAAAATTATAGAAAAATTGTAGCTCCTTTAACCGCACTACTTAATAAAAATGCCTTCAATTGGTCATCTCAAGCAGAGGAAACTTTCATCACATTAAAAAATGCAATGTGTACCACCCTTGTTTTAGCTATGCCCAATTTTTCTAAACCATTTATCATTGAAAGTGATGCATCAGAGGTAGGAATTGGAGCTGTACTCATGCAAGATGAAAGACATTTAGCGTTTACAAGCAAGGTGTTTTTTCGAAAGAATTTAGCCCATTCTACCTATGAAAAGGAAATATTGGTCATTTTTCATGCTATTCAACATTGGAGACCTTACCTTATTAGATAACATTTCATTATTCGCACTGACCACCATAGCCTAAAATACTTCTTGGAACAACGTACAAATACCCCGGAACAACAAAAGTGGTTTACTAAATTACTTGGCTATGATTATGAAATTACATACAAAAAGGTAAAAGACAACATGGTAGCTGATGCACTTTCTAGAAATTTTGAAGACAACTTTTTCCTCTCAAATTCTGAAATGGATAGACAATATAAAAGAGGAATGGATTAGTGACCCTACAACTCACTCAATAATTCAACAACTCCAACAAGACCCTAATAGCAAACCTCCTTATACTTGGAAGGATAGCATCCTAAGGTATAAAGGAAGAATTGTCCTCTCTCCTACTTCCTCTCATCAAGGGAAGCTCCTCCACGAATTACATACCTCACCCATAGCCGGGCACTCAAGATTTTTAAAGACGTATAAAAGAGTAATGCGATCATTTTATTGGGTAGGAATGAAAAACGATATCAAGAAGTTTGTCAAGGAATGTGAAACATGCCAAAGACATAAAGGAGAAACACTTGGTACACCAGGATTACTCCAACCTCTTCCTATACCAACAAGGATGTGGACATATATTTCTATGGATTTTATTGAAGGACTACCCAAATCATTGGGAAAAACAACCATTTTTGTGGTTATAGATCGTTTATCCAAATATGCCCATTTTTGCTCTTTAGCCCACCCATACACAACAAGTACCATAGCACACATCTTTATGGATAACATTTTTTAATTACATGGTATGCCATCAATGATTGTTAGTGACCATGATCCTACCTTCACTAGCAATTTTTGAAAAGAATTATTCAAATTACAAGGTACTAAACTTTGTGTGAGTTCAGCATACCATCCACAATCTGACTGCCAAACAAAAGTTGTGAATAAATGTTTAGAAACTTACCTTTTTCGTTTCGTTTCAACTCAACCCTTACACTGGGTAAAATGGTTGCCATTAGCTGAATGGTGGTATAACACATCCTACCATACCGCCATAAAAATAACTCCATATGAAGCATTATATGGCCAGACACCACCTTCCCTAACATCTTATATTCTGAGAAGTACAAAAGTCCAAGTTGTGGAGATGAAACTCTTGACTCGATATAATATTCTCCGAATTTTGAAGGAAAATTTGCACATCACACAACATTGCATGAAGCAAAAAGCCGACCAACACAGAATAGAGATAAATTTCCAAGTAGGCGATATGGTTTTCCTTTGCCTCCAACCTTACCGCCAATCTTCCCTCAAAATTAAAGGTTCCCAGAAGTTAGCACCAAAATTTTATGGACCTTATAAAATCCTCCAACGCATCGGGACCGTTGCATACAAACTCGAGTTACCACCATCCTCCAAGATTCATCATGTATTTCATGTTTCTTGCCTTAAACCTGTCCTTGGTAACCACATCACTATCCAAACTCAACTTCCCAAATTTTCTGAATATGGAATACTCTTGGTGGAACCGGAAGCTATATTGGATCATTGCACTCACCACCTTTGTAATAGAGATATCACGGAAGTCTTGATTCAATGGAAATATCTACCTTTAGAAGATGCTACATGGGAAACACTTCACCATTTTCAATAGCAATTTCCATATTTTTAGCTTTGAGGTCAAAGCTTTTTTTAAGAGGGGTGGCATGTTAAGTTTTATCCCTTAACAATAATTACATATTAATTCTTTCACAATGTCATATGAATGGGTGTGCCCTTTCATAGAGGTAACCCATGAGTAGTATAAATAGGATATCCAAGTTTTATTAAAAGACATCGAATATTTGAAACATATATATTTATTGATTGGTTTCCAATTCAATACAACCTGGGATTCATTAAAAAAGCGATCCTGATTTACCAATTACAATTCATTTCATTATTTCTTAGTCCAGCACCATACCAGGTGAGGGAGGATTCTCCTTGAATAAATCTTGTTATAGTGCCATCTTCATCGCCGTCCTCCTCCAATTCTATGACTACCATCATAGGCTGGAGCATGGATAATGAATCCTCATTTTGTTCGGTCAACATGGGTTCACCCAACGTATCCACAGACTAAGCGAGAGGAGAGATCATCAATTTCTTGATGTTCTATCCATTTGAAATTATCATCAGCCCATCATGGCAGTTGATGTAGGCGTCAGTCGTAGCTAACCATGGTTGACCTAATATGAGTGGGTATCCACCCAACCCCATTTTTGACTGTAGCACCAAGAAGTCAGCTGGGTATTCCCATGTGTCAACTATTACGATGATGTCCTTGAGCATCCCCTTTGACACTATGATTGATCGGTAGACCATTTGCAACACTGTATTGGTGGGTTTCAGGTTTGTAAGCTTCAACTTCTACATGGTCTCTTGTGGCATCACGTTGATGGTTGCACCCAGGTCAACTAGGGTGTTCTCTAGTGAGTGCCCTCCTATTTTTACCATCAACACCAGGCTACCTATATCTGCATATTTGGGATGATATGCATTCCCCATCATCAAATCGGCCAATTTTCCTTCGATGTTGATGGTTTGTGCCGCATTGCATCCTAGTTTTCTGAGACATAGCTATTTTTTTGCCTTGGTGTTTATGGGCAAGTCTCGAATGGTTTAAAATAGAGGGATCATGACTGTCAGGTTCCTCAAGCTTGAGAGGATATCGAATTTTGGCTATGTTGGCTTCCTCTATTTCTGCAACCATTTGGAAAATGGAGCCTCTATTTTCTCAACAACTTTCTCTTCCTCCACCTCTTCTATCATAGGGGAATCTCATAAGTTTTCCTCCTCTTCTACCAATGGAGGTGCCTCTACTCCTATTTGCTTGCCTGATCTATGCTGAATAGGATTACAACTAACATTATACATTAGATACATCTCTCCTTCTACCTGGTATGTTGGCTGGTTTACCTTATTATTTAGATTCACCGTCGGTTGTGCTAGTAATTGTACAGGTCTTACTGTAGGTAGGGTCGGTAAACCTTGCTAAGGTGGAACCTGTGCTATATTTTATGGGGCAGAGTTCCACAAAACATGGTTTCTCCACTGCTGCTCAGGGTGTTGATATGGCATCCATGATGGTTGGTTTGGAAATGCCACACTTGTAGGTATGTTCATCTAAGGTGGTGTTCTCCACCATCCCATATTGGGTGGTTATGGTTTCCCTTGTGGCATATATGGTCCTCCTCCATAGGGTGGCATTCCTATAGGTATATTCCCCATAGGGGTTTGCTACTAATTTATCTGATTGCCCATAAAATAGTCTTCGGTTACGTCAGCCTCCTCCTTGGAATTGGGCAGCTACGGACACAGTCAAGTTTTGTGGTTCTGCTATTAAATTGTGCATACTCTGATCTTGTTCTCTAGACACGCATTCCTAGCATGCTTCCACCTATATTTTGGAAAAAAGTAGGTCAATATTGCATCGTTCTCTTGTTTCTTCTTCTCCAGCAAGAGTGTATCCAACTGCAATACTAGAGAGGATAGTATCTTGCTCTTCAAATCCTCCAGCATGTTGTCTATCTTCATTTTTGTGACCAATGCAGTCACCTTCATGGCCCTAAGAGCTATTTTGCCTCTCCTCCACGAGTAATTTTGACATAGTTGTTGAATGTCTTCCATGGAAAGTTGGTAAACGTCTCCTCCCGAGATCATGTTTAGTGCTTCGAGTGATTCATTATTGATCCCTCTCATAAAAATACTCTTGAGAGACTTATCTCCTAGCTTTGTATCATGAGATCATTGGAGGTTGAAATTAAACCTCCTAGTATTCTTCCAAGGACTCATCCTCCTTCTGTGTCATGTTGAGGACTTCTTCCTTGGAATTTCATGCTTTGTTGAAGTCCTGGTATTGCTCTATAAATATATTCTTCATCTCTTTACATGTGGTGATTTGTTTGTTCCCCAACCCGATAAACCATTGTAGAGCTGAGTCATCCAACGTTGACGGGAAGAGCTTCAGCTTCTGAGTGTCTGACTTGTAGTCAACAGACCTACACAGCACATCAAATTTAAATAAAAATAGGTCAGGGTCTTCGGTTGGATATCCCCAGAAGGTAAGGAGATGGGCAGTGGATATGTTTTTCATTTTGGTTTCCCCTACTCCTTCCTCTATCGGGAAGCTAAATCCAAATGAGACTTCTTCAGCCATTTTTTTAGGAAATATGGTCTCTTCTGCAGCTTCTATGACCTTTCGATTGCTCAAGACTTTCTGTATTAGAGCCTCTAAGTCGGCTAATATAACATTTTGGTCCTCTATAACTTTCCATAGCAAAGCTTCCTTCGAGGGTGTTCTTTTGAACAATGGGTTTAGAATAATTTGTTCTTTCCCAGGTCGATGAGATGAGGAGGCACTTTGCATGAAGTGAGGATGCTCACTCCAGTGGACTGCTGGTGATGATTCGGTAGAATCAAATTCAAAATTCTAGGTCGTCATTTGACTCAGATTTTTTCGACTGGCTTTGTCTTATAAAATGACCATCGGGTCCTCTTCTTCTTGGCGGACTCATACAAGATCAAGAAAAAGGTTTTCAGGGGTAATAGAATCAGTTTACTAGTGATGCTTTCCTGGCAATGACACCAAAATATTGGGTGCCAAACACTGGTTAATTTTTTCCTATAATTGTCACAACACTCACATTTAAATTGTCAACCCAGGAGCTCGTAGACTTTAGAAGTGCCACGATTGAAACCACTAACACTACCACATTTGATATGAATCCACTAACTACCATTGGGGGGTGTTCATGAAATATCAGTTGAATTTTCCATGCCAAGAAAACTTACATACAAATGAAATGCATAAACGTAAACACACCACACTGAAAGCAGTAATACGTCTACCATAAAAAGAATACAACTATAGAATAATTAGATTTAATATAGGAACTCAAAATATAATACCACATGTAATTAAATATATGAAAAGACTAACTAAGAACAAGGTAATAATACTATATTGGAGTGGGCCTAAGCTCCAGCAGATTCTACCCAGCAAATCACGAATGTGGCACGTAGATAAGAAACGCTCAAGCTTTATTACTAATGCAGAAAATATTACATTCGACAATATTATAAAAGAATGCTTCCCCTACTACAGAGAATTTCGTGTGTTTATACACTACACATAACTTTTTGGTACAATTTTGTTACAATAGGCATCCCAATTATAGTCTAAACTGGGATAGTTCAATTACTGTAGCCGGTGCGCAATGATCAGCTTCCTCGTCGTTTACTTGCAATCAAGCAATTTCTATTTCGTATGGTTTTGCTTCACAAATGGTTACGTGTTCACCTACTCTGGTTGGGAAAACTCGTGCATCAGTGGTTTCCCACAGATGACGTGGAACAATGGTCAACGAGGTCCCCCTCCAGTCTTTGGTCAACACGCATAATCTGGGTATTCGTTTGAGTAGGGCACCTAACTTAGTAAGGCACCTACTTGAGTAAGGCACCTACTTCAGTAAGTTACATACTTTAGTAAGGCGCCTACTTCAGTAAGGCACTTACCTTCGTATGCCTTCGTCTGATTGAAGGGAACCGTTCCAAGTCCATGTAGGACCTCGACTGAGTAAAAGATGACAAAATCTGGAAAATAACTACACAAAATACACTTCACACTTGGATTAGATAATACACATGAATTCATTAAATACATACATAATATTTCATAAAAATACACAACTCCTTATATAGTGTCGCACAAAAACCATTAGTACATATACAAAAATATGAGCATATCAGGTGCTCATCACTGGATGCATTTGATAACCCGAATGGCATCACCATCCACTCGTACAACCCATATCAGGTTTTGAAAGCATTCTTCCACTCATCCCCCTCTCTAATCCTGATTTGATAATAACCACTTTGTAGATTGTCTTGCTGAAGTAGCTAGCCCCTGCTAAGATGTCCAGCATATCATCCACTCTAGGTATTGGGAACATGTACCTGATAGTAATTTTATTTATGGACATGTTATCTACACATGTTCACCATAAGCCATCATTCTTTGGAGTTAATAGAGTAGGAGTTGCACAAAAAATCATGCTCTCCCTTACTAATCCTTTTCATATCAATTTTGTTACTTGCTTATTCAACTCTACATTTTGGGTTGGTCTCAAACGATAGGCTACCTGGTTTGGAAGAACTGACCCAATAATTAGATCAATGTGATGCTTAATATCCCCTTTCATTTGTGGCCCATTAGGTAACTCATCTGGTATGACATCAACATACTCCTTCAACAACCTGGATATTGTTGGTGGTATAGGAGCCCCCTCTGCCTCTATCTTCTTCGTTGTCAATACATAGCACCAACGAGATTCTTGTGCCTCTATGATAAACTCCTTCACAGTCAGTAAACTCTCGCTCTGTCCTTCTTCCTGAAGAGGCAACAATACTACCTTGGTACCATCATTCCAAAAGGTGTATGTATTTTGAACCCCATCATGGACGGTCTTCTTATCATACTGCCAAGGCCTCCCCAACAGTATGTGATAGGCATCCATAGGAATCATTTTACACCAAACTTCATATTTATAAGTATTCCTGATTGAGAATGTTACTAAATATCTCTTATCAATAGTCACCTCATTTCCTTTCTTGATCCATGAAATGCGATAGGGATGTGGGTGCTTCTCACATTTTAGATTCATTTTATCTACCATTACATTAGAGACCATATTCTCACTACTACCATAAATGATTACTTTGTATACCTTTCCTCTTGATGTGCATCTTGTGCAGAAGATATTTGTTTGTAGCCAAGACTCACCACCCTCGTTCGCTTGCATTTTTGCCTTCTTTAGAGTAATCAATGTTCTCTTTATAATGAGATTCTCACCCGCATCTACAGCAACTTCTATCTCAGTTTCATCCTCTTCCTCAACCAAGTTGACTCTAGCATGTCCTCCCTGATTTCTCTCTTCAGCATCATAGTAGGTGCACTCAAGTGCTCGGAGACCTTCCTCACCACATCTAAAATAGTTATATGGCTTCCATGATCCATTCCCAGTTTGACCTCCCCTATTATCTTGACCTCCTATATTCCCTCTTCCTCTTTGGTAGGTACCACGATATTGCTTTGTCTCTTCTTGTTTCTCTATATTTTAGGATTCTCCCTTTGATGAGCTAGATCCCCCACATCCCTGATTTGAAGAAGATACCAATCCCTTCTTCCCTCTTATGTAATTACTCCTCTTATGCTTTTCTTCGACCTTCAAGGCCATCTGATACACATCTTCTAAAGTATGGGTATGATGCATACCCAACTCATCTTGAATAGCATAACTTAGGCCATTTACATACCTTGCAGCCCTTTTCTCTTCGATCTCATTATGCTCCACACAAATAGATAGCTTGTAGAACTCATTGGTGTAGTCCTCGATACTTTTGTCCTTATGTCGAAGGTTCTAAAATCTATAAAATAAAGTTTGGGAATAGTCTACAGGCACAAACTTTTCTTGCAACTTCTTCTTCATCTTATCCCAAGCCTTGATTTTTGCTTTTCCTTTCCTCTATCATTTCATCTATAGATGATCCCACCAAATTAAATCATACCCTTTCAACTTCATGCACGCAAGTTTCACCTTATTTTCCTTAACCATATTACTCCATTCAAAATACTTCTCCATACTATTTACTCAATTGATTAGCTCCTCTGGTTTTAACCCACCAACATACTCGAAAACCTCGATCTTGATTCCATCTCGGCTTTCTTTAAGTCCTTCCAAGACTCGGATCATCTTGCTTTCAAAATTTTATGGTTCTTCTTCTTCTTGATCCTCAGATCCACCTTCCTCAGCCACGGTCTCATTATTAGATCCTAGATCTGGGTCGACATTGGTGCGGACCTCCACCATGCGGTTAATCGCTCTAGTCAGTCATGTTATTTCTGCATGCAGATCCTCCATCTGATTATTCATTTGGGCATAAATCCCTCACCCTCTCCCTCTTCTATTAATCTTCTTTCCACTAGCGAGATCTCACCTGCTTTGATACCAATTGATGAAAATTCAATGCAATAGATCGTCAATGGACTTTAAGGGTCAAATTGCAAGATAAGACATCATACAAAATACACCAATAAAAGAAACTTGTAAATGCTTCCTTTCATTAACTAAATTCCCATCCCCTTTACAATAGAGTCTCTCACTTCTTTATACTCCTAAAAATAAAAACACTAGCGTACGTTACCCCCTTACTATTTTTAGTAGTTTTCTATTTTTAGCAACTCACTTGCTATTTTTAGTAGTTTTCCATTTTTAGCAACTCACTTGCTATTTTTAGTAACCCTAAAAAAAAACTCATATGGCATCCAAAATGGAATCATGCACTCGTTATTCAATAAAACCCACTACCCCAAGATAACAACCCCACTCTAGTTCTACACTAATAGTTATGATAAATTTTTAGTTGTAAAAACTAAAAATTACATTAAAAGCTAATTTTGGGCCTGCTAGAGGTATTTTCATACCAAAAAATATATGGGCCACTTTCCTTAGGTTCTTCATGCAATTCAACACATTCTGAAAAAATAATGGGGCAAAATTGACACTAGGAGCAAAAGTTATGGCCCTGGCAAGGTGCATCAACAAGATCCCCAACTTCAAAGTCTCTTGAATGGAATTTAGTATTATAAGATCATTTAAGACAATATTGATAAATGCGTAGATGCTCGAGATCATTCACTCGTCGTTCATCAAGAAGGGTCAATTGATCGAGGTGAGCTTGTCGTGAGGTGTCATCATCCATGAACTCTTTCAATGATACATGCAATGATGGAATTTCTAATTCCAAGGGCATAATGGCCTCAGTGTCATACACTAGCAAAAATGGGGTTGCCCTAATGGGTGTTCGAATGCTAGTTCAATAAGCCCATAAAGCTAAAGGTAATTGAAGGTGTCAATTCTTGTGATTATCCTTGATGATTTTCTTCAATATGGCAACTACAGTTTTATTTGAGGCATTTGCTTGCCCATTTGCTTGTGGATGATAGGGGGTTGAAAAGTTGTGTTGAATATTGTATTTGGACATTAAATCCTACACATATTTGTTCTTGAATGATGTCCCATTATTCGATATTATTTTGGATGGATTACCAAAACGACATATAATATTATAGAGTATGAACACCACAATACGAGCTCCAATTGTAGTGGTCTAAGAGATTGCTTCCACCCATTTAGTAAAATACTCAGTAGTCGTTATACTAAACGTGTGACATCCAGAATATGGAGGACAAATATTCTCAATTAGAGTAAATACCCATTGAGAAAAGGTCACGATGATTGAATCAGTTGTAAGGCCTTAGATGGCAAGTGTGAGAGATTAGCATGATGACACTTTATGCACTTCTTGAAATATGAGCAACAATCCTTCTCTATTGTGGGTCAATAATAATCCATTCTGAGGATGCGCTTGCCGATAGCCATATTGTTGAAATGGCCACCACACGTACCGTCATGATCTTGAGAGATTACCCAAGCATATTCTTTCGTCTTGAGACAACAAAGGAGGAGTCCATCGTAGTTTTGACAATAAAGAATGTCTCCTAGAAAGACATACCTAGTCATTTTTATTTAAATTCTCGTTTTACAGCATGCAATAATCTCGAAGGGATACTACCAAGTTTTAGGTAATCTTCTAATTGGGTTAACCAATCTTGATAAGCTTGAGCTTCAACTGACTGAACAACTTGTTCCCGTTGCAATTCATCACGCACAAATATGGATTGGAAGATAACCTTATGATGAATGGTCATGTCATTATCTGAAGGACCTTGTGAAATCAAGGATACCTAGGCTACCTATTTTAGAAAGTCGTATGCCTTGTAGAACCACTTGTGATTTGGTTATTATCCAAAGCCTCACATAACATCATTGATTGTGAGAGCATTTTAACATGGATGGTAGTAAAATCATCGGAAGGATTATGAGGGATTAAGGATCCTAAAGAAGCCATTGTATACATAAAGTGATTATATATACGAGGTACTACTTTGATGTCATACCATTCTAATTTAGCTAGCAATGTATCCACAAGCTCTTTGTAAGATTTCAAGATAGGGTATCTGCACTGATAAATGCCTTTGACTTTATTTACGATGAGCAAGGAGTCATCAAAAATATTAATCTTTTTAATCTTCATGGTGATAGTTGTTTGGAGATCCAATATGAGAGCCTCGTATTTAGTGTTATTATTAGTGCAAGGGAAATCAAGTTTAAAATACAAGGGCATAGGAGCTCCTTGCAGTGTAAAAAACAATCCCTACTCCACCCCCTTGCTCACATGTTGAACCATAAAAGAACAAGGTCACGTCTGCTTTATTTTTTGGTTCTTCAGATCAGGTGATTTAGACAGTGCAAACACTACATCAGTGGGTAGTTCGATCACAAGAGGCTTGTCATCCTAAAGAGGTGCCTCTGCTAGCTGATCAGCTATGACTTGACCTTTGATGGATTTTTACTGATGAATTCAAGATCAAATTTTGTCAATAGCATGATCCACTTTGTGGTTCATGTATTATGATATGTGCGACTCATCATGTACCATAAAGGGTTTTCTTTTGATATGAGATACATGGTATGACTTAACATATAGTGGCAAAGCTTTTTGGTAGTGAACACCACTTCTAAGAAGAGATTTTTGACGTATGCATACTTTAGCTCGTAACTAACCAAGGTGTGACTAATGTAATAGATAGCTTGTTCTTTATTCTATTTGTTCTTCTGGGCCAACATGGTTCCCAAAGCAAAATATATGGCTAAAATATACAGTAAGAAAGGCACACCTGATCGAGGTGGAGCTAACACTAGCAGCGTTGCTAGGTACTATTTGATCTTGTCAAAGGCCTTTTGACATTTCTCATCCCAATTGAATGGGACCCCCTTGTGTAGCAGTCGATTCATGGATCAACACTTATCTGAAAATTACGCTATAAAGCGTTTGATGGATGCTACCTTGCCTTGCAAGCTATGTAGCTCTTTAATATTCATAGGGGGAAGCATTTCTAGAATTGCTTTGATCTTTGTAGGATCTGCTTTGATCCCTCTCTTGGAGACTATGAATCCTATAAGTTTTCCTAATGTGACACCGAAAACACATTTCTTAGAATTTAGCCTGACATTATGCTCTATCAAGCGATCAAAGATTTTTCATAGAACTTTTGCATGCTCTTTATGAAAAGATATTTGGTGAGCAAATCATCTATATAATCTTCAAGTATCTTATGCATGTAATCATGAAAAATATATGTCATGACCCATTTATAGGTTGCACCAGCATTTTTAAGGCCAAATGACATAACTTTATAGCATAATTTTCCCCATGGCATAGTGAAGGTTGTCTTATGTTGATATTCAGGTTTGACCCAAATCTAATTATAGCTTGAAAATCCATCCATAAGGGATAATATTTCATGACCAACAGTTGCGTCTACTAGAAATTCAATGTTCAGTAATGGGAACACATCTTTAGTTGTTGCTTTTTTTAGGTCTCTAAAATCCATACAAATATGGATATTTCCATCAGGTTTACCTACGGGTACCATGTTAGATACCCATTTCGGATAGTTTATGGGTTGGATAAATTCCACATCCAACAATTTCTATAACTCATTCCTTCACCATTAAGGTGATTCTTGGGTGCATCTTTCTGAGCTTTTGCTTGATAGGCTTTATAGTGAGGTCTAGAGTAAGGTTATGTGTAACCAACTTCAAATCAAGACCCAACATGTCCTTGTATGACCAAGTAAATATGTCATACTTTTCTAGTTAAAATAGGTATAAGGATGGCACGCTATTTATGAGATAGACTCTCCAAATTTAACTTTCTTAGGATCATTAGGTTCATTGCTAATATCCATGTCGAAAGTCTCCTCAATTTACATATGGGATCCCTCCTCAAGTTGATGAGGTATAGGGATCAAGTGGATGTCATCCATTATGTTTGGATGATCTATCATATCAGATTCAACCTTAGCATTACAAACATCCTAAGTATGGTCTGGAGTGAAATGAAATAGTTGTAGTATTTCTTCACGTGGGAAGAACTCCTTAGGTGATGTTGGTAACGCAACACAATCAAATTCAATGGACTCAATATTGAGGTGCAATGGCTTTGAGGGGTCGTTAGGATTACGAAGAAGTGCGGTTTAGTCAATGGAAATCATATTTATGGATAGTTGGTGATTTCCATTAAATCTCAGGTAGGACTCGTAGATTATTTATTTCTCTAGATGCTCTAAGTGTGTATTAGGAGGTATTGGGATCTCTAGGTCCGTTCTAGGAGTAGATAGGATAATTGGGTCCTTAGGCAGGAGTCGCTACCTCCAGTTACACAGAGGAGGAACACCCTATGATAGATGTCATCTATGTTAATAAGGGATCTAGCCGGCTCAACATCTCCTGTATAGTAATTGAGAATACAAAGGTAATGAGGACCTAAGTATACAATTTTTTTTTCATCCTCATATTCATCGTCTTCATCAATCCAATCGTTTTCAGGATTATCATCAAATTCATATTCCTCTTCTTGGTTGATCTCATGATATGATTCATGGGGCTCTATGGAAATCATTGTGATTGGGATACGATCCCTTAATAAATCAGGAGGGCCAGGGTCAGCGTAATCATACTTGTCAATGTCCTCCCCAAATCCTATGCTTAGGCGTTCTATGGAAATGACCAACAGCTCATCCGACATGCGGATGGAATATCCTAAATCAAATTTATCCGTAGACAATTGATATTGTAGCAGATAAGGCATTATTTGACCCTGCTCGTATATACCTAAGTCATTATCGTGCCAATGAAAATTGTAGAAGTATTTTAGAGAAAATTAGGATTCGACATATAGTAGATGTTTCCTATAAATGGTTCATTTTGTGATTGATAACAAGAGATTGATTTGTGGCTTGGTCGAAACCCCCATTTATGAAATTTGTCTGGTTGAGTGGTATGCCCAGGGGTACCACCATTCCAATGGGAATGGGAGGAGCATGATGTCTCCTCATGTCTTGCGTAGACTTAATAATTGATGTAAAAGTGACATTTTGTACCAAATATTCGGTGAGTCCAAGGTTTACTAAGTGAATAATCACTTGGGGTGTGGATGACGATGTAGATAATGCAGGTGAAGCAGGTTGAGGTACATCATCCATTGTGGCAGGTGACTTTTCCTCTTCCATGGGAATCAAAATTTCTATCATAGATACATGAGGGATGACCTCTGGAGTGTCTGCCATGGGCGCCTTCAACTTTTTTTTGATCCAAGGATCAGATAACGATGAAGAAATATCAAAAGTAGCTAATGGTTTAGGTGGAGGTGGTGGTAATGAGGTGGATGGATCAGCATGTACAAATTTTGGTTGGCACTCTGGATTATTAATGGAAGAACTAGGTCTAATGTCCAGATGCATTGATGGTAAGATAAACTCCCTCGAATTTCTAACCTGATTGACATATATAAAAGTTTCATCATCCGAAGGGACAACATGAACTTGTCCTTCATGCACATATTTGATACACTAATATAAAATTGAAGGCACACATTTCATGTCTCATATCTAGGGAGGGCCGAGCAATATGTTGTATTGCATCGCTCATTCCAACACATGGCGTAATACAAAAATGGTTTTTAGACCCACCCGAATAGGCAAGACTATAGTGCCAACCATTGAGCATAATACATTATTGAATTCTCATAATGTAAAAGTAGATGTCACTATGTGCGATGTTGGAAGGCTCAGATGTTCTAGAGTGGTCGTTGTTATTATGTTGATTCATGAGCCTGTATCAATCAAAACCCGCTTGTATGGTATCCGGTAGATACAAGCGATTATGTGAAAGGAGGTATCCACTACGTTGGCTAGCACTTGTTTAATTTCATGGTCATAGAAGGTTACCACGGGCTCTTTACACTTCTTGGCATGCCCTACAAAATTGGTATATGCATTAGGATCTCAAGGCTAAATCTTGATAGATTTTAGAATCTCCATAAGAGCTTCCCTATGTCTAGGGGACTACTAAATAAGCTCGTAAATGGAGAACTTGTCCAATACCATCTGCAGGCTCTAGGTAAGCTTGTTTCTGATAGTTATCATCGATGGAGATGGTGGACTTGGAAGCATATTTTGAACTGGCAATGGTTGATATGCAAAAGGTATTTGAATGGGATCTACAGGCAGCTCGACTTGATTGTACCTTTTATTTCGAGTCATGATATTTATCATACCTACAAACCCATGCGTGGGTGGATCCGTATGCATCTCATTGACCTGCCCAGTTTGGTTTCCCTTGACCTCATGGGTGGTTAAGAGATCTTTGAAAATACTCATCTAGTGATTATCAAGTGCAAGAGGGTTGTCAATTTGCAATTAGTTCTTATCCAGTATGTTTTGTACTAGGTTTTTGAATCGATAGCACATTTGTATATCATGTTTGTTCTACTTATGATAAGCACAATATAAATCCTCTCTGTACCCTTTAGGTTTTGGGTGGGTAGGATCTACCAAACAGATTTCAGGCAAGGTAATTGCCTTAGCCTTGCATCGTATGTTGAAAATAGACACCAAAGAGTCAGGCAGTGGCGTATATGTGCGAGGAGGACGACGTTGCTTATCATGTGCTTGGTTTCTTTGGCATTGATTATTGTTTAGAGTTAGAGGGGGTTAATCCAGATAATTAGGTTGTTATGGTGCTTTCTTCGCTTTAGGAATATTTGACACAATCTGATTTACAGGAATTAGTTTCGTTTGATGGTGATTGTTTCAAGGATTATTATTCCATTTCTTTTTGCTAAGTTTTATGTCTCCCTCTTGGACCTTAATATCCTCAATAACTTTGGCTTGAACCAAAGCCTCTTCAAATGTTTGATACTGTTGAAGTGATATGTGCTTTGAGCAGCTTTTTGTAAACATTTGTATTAGTTCTGAAATAGGTACGGTGAAAGGCAATTTTGACATCATTTTTCACCACTTGTTTCCATAGTCCATGATTGGCTCATCATCAAATTTACATAAGTTTGATAAGTCAGTTAAATTGAACTTCTTCTTGAATCCAAAGGAGAAGCTTTCTAAAAAGGCGTTTGCTAGTTTTTCACTGCTAGAGATGCTATATCATGGTAATTGGTTATACCACTCTAAATTTGCATCAGAGAGTGTTATCACAATTTTTTTTTTTTAAAAGAATCATTATCTTGTAACTAGAAGAAAAAGTTCATAAAACTTGTGGCATGCTCTTGAGCATCATCATCTCCTCTGAATTTATCCAGCTTAGGCATTTTAAAATACTCTAGATAAGTAGGATAAGGAACTAATGTGTTGAGATGTTGATTGTATAATTTGTAAAATGTAGGCTTTTGGTAACTCGCTCCATAATTCTATAATGATTGAATTCGCTTTGTAAGAACATTGTATGCATGAGATGAAATAATCTCATTCTCTTGAAGTGGTCTTTTGGAAGGAGGAGGTGGAAGGTTCATGTTTGATCAAGGTGGCGGATTGTAATAATCTGCCACATCCTCACAAAGCGACTCAGGATATGCTTGATCTTGGTCATCTTGTTATATCTCTTCATATACCTCATATTTCGATGGATTTGGTGCTTGGTGCTATCTTGGTTGATTGATGAATAGAGGTGGGAGGAGGATGGTTGTTGGTTGGCCTAGAAGGCAACTCTTGATAAGTTGTTATTGATAATTGCTAGGCATGGGAATTTCATCATAGGCTACCCTATGTGATTGCTCCTCATGCAATCTCTATTCAAGAATTCTCTCTTCACGCAGCCTATGCTCATACAACTTTGTTATGAAACTAAATAGTGCGGAAGGAAGAATCATTTTTATATTGAATCGCCTTTGATTGTAAGGTAGAAAACCCACAATAGACTTAATTAATATATTTGTTCGATGATGCCTTATTACCCTATTTGGATTGCATTTAAATACCTAGTCTAATAGTTGTAAGAGTGAAGGGTTGTGACCCTTGAATATAATTAATAAATAATATAAGTATTAGGACATGTTAGGAGGGTCCTAACATGCCACCCCCCTTAAAGGAGCTTTGTCCTCAAAGCTGGAAATTTGGAAATTGTTGTTGGATATCTTGAAGATTTTCCCACGTCGCGTCTTCTAAAGGTAGACCTTTCCAATGGATTAAAACTTCCGTGATATCGTGAGTACGAAGGTGACGAGAGCGGCGATCCAAGATAGCTTCTGGTTCGACTAAAAGTACTCCATCCTCGAAAAATTTAGGGAGAGTGGTTTGTGTCATGATATGGGCTCCAACTGCGAGCTTAAGGCAAGATACATGAAATACGGGGTGAAGTTTGGAAGAGGGAGGAAGCTCAAGTTTGTAAGCAACGGTCCCAATACGTTGGAGAACTTTATACGGCCCGTAAAATTTGGGTGCTAACTTCTGAGAACCTTTTTTTTTAAGAGAGGATTGACGGTAAGGTTGGAGACGTAAGAAAACCATATCACCCTCGTGGAAACTACGTTCGCTTCTATGTTGATCGGCTTGCTGCTTCATGCGATGTTGGGCGGTGTGTAGGTTCTCTTTTAGGATCCGTAGTATGTCACCTCGATTAGCAAGTTCTGTTTCCACCGCATGGACTTTTGTAGTCCCTTGGAATATAGGAAGTGAGGGATGGTGGTGTTTGACCATATAGTGCTTCATAAGGAGTCATTTTGATGGACGTATGGTATGAAGTGTTATACCACCATTCCGCTAGTGAAAGCCACTTTACCCAATGGAGTGGTTGAGTAGAAACAAAACATCGAAGGTATGTTTCTAAGCATTTATTTACAACTTCTGTTTGGCCATCGGTTTGAGGATGGTAAGCGGAGCTCATACGAAGTTGAGTACCTTGTAATTTGAACAATTCCTTCCAAAAGGTGCTAGTGAAAGTTGGGTCATGGTCACTAACAATTGTGGAGGGCATACCATGTAATTTAAAGATGTTATCTAGGAAGAGGTGGGCTATAGTGCTAGCGGTATAAGGATGAGCCACGGGACAAAAATGGGCATATTTAGATAAACGATCAACGACTACAAAAATGGTTGTTTTTCCTCCTGATTTTGGTAATCCTTCAATAAAGTCCATAGAAATATCTGCCCATGTTTTGGTGGGTATAGGAAGAGGTTGAAGTAATCCTGGAATAGCGAGGGTCTCCCCCTTTTGTCTTTGGCAAACTTCACATTCTTTTACAAAGTTTTTGATGTAATTTTTCATTCCTACCCAATAGAAGGAGGTAGTGGCTCTTTTATAGGTTTTTAAGAACCCTGAGTGGCCTGCAGTGGGTGAGGTATGTAACTCATGAAGAATTTTTTCATGATAAGTTGAATTGGGGGTGAGGACCATCCTCCCTTTGTATCTTAATATATTGTCCTTCCAAGTGTATGGAGGTTTGCTACTAGGATTATGTTGAAGTTGTTGAATTAAGGCGTGGATAGTAGGATCATTTATCCATTCTTCATGCACCTCATCTACCCATTTAGGAATAAGGGAGGAAAGAGCATGGACTTGAGGCATATCTTCAAATTTTCTAGAAAGTGCATCGACTGCCATGTTGTCCTTTCCCTTTTTATATGTAATTTCATAATCATAGCCAAGAAGTTTAGTAACCCATTTTTGTTGTTCGGGGGTATTAGTCCTTTGTTCCAAAAAATACTTCAAGCTATGATGGTCGGTGCGTATAATGAAATGTTGGCCAATAAGGTAAGGCCTCCAATGTTGAATAGCATGGACAATCGCCAACATCTCTTTTTCATACGTAGAGCGAGCTAAATTCTTAGGAGAAAATGCTTTGCTTATAAAAGCTAGAGGCCTTTCATCCTGCATGAGTACGGCTCCCATTCCTATTCTTGAAGCATCACTTTCAATGACGAACGGTTTAGAAAAGTTGGGCATGGCTAGAACAGGGGTGGTACACATTGTAGTTTTCAAGGTGATAAAGGCCTCATCCGCTTTAGACGACCATTTGAAAGCATTTTTCTTAAGTAATGTTGTTAGAGGAGCAGCGATTTTACCATAATTTTGGACAAATTTTCTATAATATCCCGTTAGTCCAAGAAACCCACGTAGAGCTTTTAAGGTTTTTGGAATAGGCCAATTTTTCACCTCCTCGATTTTGGAAGGATCTACCATAACTCCTTCCTTTGAGACAATATGCCCTAAGTATTCAATTTCTTGTTTTCCAAAGGAACACTTTGATATTTTTGCATAAAGTTGATTTTCCTTCAAGATTTGGAACGCTTGTCTAACATGGTCCAAATGTTCTTCCCATGTTTTGCTATAAATCAAAATGTCATCAAAGAAAACTAATATAAATTTACGAAGGAAAGGGTGAAATACCTTATTCATTAGACTTTGAAAGGTAGAAGGAGCGTTGGTCAGGCCAAATGGCATCACCAAGAATTCGTAGTGCCCTTCGTGAGTGCGAAAGGTCGTCTTAGGAATATCTTTTTCGTTGACTCGTATTTGGTGGTAGCCTGACCGTAAGTCTAACTTGGAAAAATAAGCTGCCCCATGGAGTTCATCTAATAGTTCGTCTATGACCGGAATGGGAAATTTATCTTTGATGGTCATTTTATTAAGCGCTCGAAAATCGACACATAAACGCCACGAGCCATCCTTTTTTCTAACTAAAATAATTGGAGAGGAGTAAGGGCTTTTGCTAGGTCTAATGACTCCCGCCTTAAGAAGCTCTTGTACTAATTTCTCTATTTCGGTCTTTTGGAGGTATGGATAACGATAAGGTCTAATATTAGGAGGTTGATGCCCTGGAAATAGTGGAATAGTGTGATCGTGACTTCGTTGTGGAGGTAGTCCTTTTGGTTCATTGAATACCGCCTTATGGTGGTCTAAAATATTTTGTAACTTCGGTGTCTCGTCTTCTTTGTGACTAGGTTGAATTGAAAATAATTGGGCGACCATTCCTTTGTTTCCTTTTCGGATAATTTTCTCCATTCTATGCGAGCTGACGATTTGGGAAGGTCCTGATTTCAGGCCTTGGATAATATAGGTTTGGTTCTTTGTTGTGAATTTCATCCATAGTTCATCAAATTCCCATTGGACTATGCCCA
Organism: Wollemia nobilis; assembly: GCA_028583015.1. NCBI lineage: Eukaryota > Viridiplantae > Streptophyta > Pinopsida > Araucariales > Araucariaceae > Wollemia > Wollemia nobilis. The sequence goes on along the minus strand of JAQPPZ010017036.1, from coordinate 2,912,545 downwards.
AGGTTCGTAACCATTGTACGCCTAGTACAATGTCGCACCCACCTAGGGGTAGGACGTACATGTCGCCTTTCATGTTATAAACCCCCATAGTTAGTTTTATATTTCTGCATTTTCCTTTGCATGCAATTTTTCCATCGTTTCCAATCATCACTTCGAAGTTATTGCAAGGGTATATAAAACAATTTGCTTGTTTAGCCACCTTTGGATCGATAAAATTGTGCGTGCTACCAGAATCTAGGAGCACGGTAAGGTTTTGTTTCTTAAAATACCCTTTAACTCGCATTGTTTGAGGGGCAGAAAATCCGGCAAGGGCGTTGAAGGAAACCTTTGGTGCATTTTCTTCGTCACTTTCAAGTGTGTTGGATAATACCTCTACTTCGAGTTCAGGTTCCTCTTCAGTAGAATTCCCTTCCTCTGTGGCATCTAGAATATATAATTTCCGTGAGGCACATTTATGATTTCTGTCAAATTTCTCATCGCAATGGTAGCAAAGACCCTTAGCTTGTCTTTCCTTCATTTCCTCGAAACTCAGACGCTTAATTGGTAGAGCGGGGTTAATTTTGGGGGTTGTGTAGGAGTTTTGGGTTCGTCCATTTTGCATTGGTTTGGGGTTGGTATAAGTGTTTGATGGTTTCCCCCAAGTTGGTTTTGTGAACCGATTCCGTGCCTTGATTTTGTCTTCCGCTAATTTCGCCAAGCCGATGGTCTCTAACATGTTTGTAGGGTTATACATTTGCACCTCAATTCGAATTTCTTCTTTTAATCCGCTGACAAAACATTCTTGAAAGAAGGCAGCGTCTAATCCGGATGTTCGATTAGCTAGCCTTTCAAATTTTGCTTGGTATTCGCTTACCGAAGTGGTTTGGCATAATTTAGTGAGGGCCCTTGTAAAGCTTTGAAACTTGCTAGGGCTGAATCGCACTAATAGATTCTATGTAAAGGTTGACCACGTCGGAGTGCCGTTAGTTTTCTCGAACCATTGGTACCATTGGATGGCATCATTTTCCAAGTGGAAGGAGGCGATATGCACTTTTTGCATTTTCAAAATTTGATTTAGTGAGAAATATTGCTCTGCTCGGTAGATCCAGTTTGTAGGGTCTCCGCCTTCAAATTTTGGGAAGTCTAATTTGGTCGTCCTTGGTAGAATGGAAGTTTGTGGACCTCCTAACATTGCTCGGTTTGATGACCCATTGTTGGTTGAATTTGCATGTGTTGTTGCCTGATTTTGACTGATGGCATCAAGTTTAACATCCATTGCAAATATTTTCTCGAAGAGTTCTCTTGTGTTACGGGCATTCTCCTCTCTTTCCTGTTTAACTTCTTTAGTGAGCCTTTCATGTTTCTCATGGATGGAATCTAGTGATCGTCATCCTTCAGCCATTGCGGTTGGTGTAGGTAACGATCAATATGACTTGGTACCAGGTGAGCAAGAAAAAAAAATTGTTTTAACAACTTTATAAGTTGTTTTAGCAATTTTTGTCAAAAATTTGGTGGGCAATGCCCTATCAACTTTTTATTTTGGTGCTCGAGAGCGCATGACGGTTGGCAGGTGAGTGTTTAGGCAGAAAACATGATAGCAACCGGTACTGACAGAGCACGAAACACGACAGCAGCCGAGACTGACAGAGCACGAAACATGACAGCACGACAGCAGGCGAGTCTGGTAGAGCACAAAACACGACAGCATGATAGCAGACTGTAGGACTGACAGAGCATGACAGCAGGTGGGACTGACATAGGATGACAACAGGCGAGTCTGGTAGAGCACGACAGCAGGCGACCGAGGCATAGGGGTGGCAATCGAGAACACGAGGAGTCGGTGGACGGTGCGAATTTTGAGGAAGGCTAGTAGCGGTTGGTTCGCACGAGGTACGGGGGAGGCGTGACCGAAGTCACGTTCTTCCTTGTGCCTTTTGGCGCTTATAAAGCGCTACAAAGTCGTAGCATCGCGAATGTGGGACTTTAGTCCTTAAAAAAAAATTAATTTCTTCCTTTGCGTTTCGGACGTCGAAACCACTGACGCTGCGTTGAAAATTTTAGACTTCTCCAAAATAGCCACAGGTCACCACATGAAAGGTCGAGCGATTAGGGTTTAAGACAAACTTAATTCGTACCTTAGGAGAAGGTTTAATTTTCTATGAAGATTGTGACACGAATCAGTGAAGCCTGAATGTTGTTTGCGTCCTCGTGAATGTGGACTGGGCTGAAATGTGCGATGGGAAAAAAATGATGGTGAATTTGCTCCTTGATCTAGCTCTGATCCAGATGTTATGAAACTAAATAGTGCGGAAGGAAGAATCATTTTTATATTGAATCGCCTTTGATTGTAAGGTAGAAAACCCACAATAGACTTAATTAATATATTTGTTCGATGATGCCTTATTACCCTATTTGGATTGCATTTAAATACCTAGTCTAATAGTTGTAAGAGTGAAGGGTTGTGACCCTTGAATATAATTAATAATTAATATAAGTATTAGGACATGTTAGGAGGGTCCTAACACAACCACTGACGGTGTAGCCTTTTTTGCTTTGTGTGTTCATGATATAGGTGCTCTTTCTCTTTACGTAAATAATTCAATTGTGATTGGAGTAATTGCTCTCTTTGACTGGTATTTAGCCTAGGTAGACGATATGTCTGATCAGTTGTATGAGGTCTATGAGTTCTCATCTCAATACGAGATGATTTGGTTGTTTCAATGCACACAGTAGGGATGGCTACCCTCTTCCCTCGATCAATAGAAGTTGTGTTGACTCTATGCTCAACCCTAGGGGTGTTGTCTTCATGAAAATATGGTGCAGGAGTATGATGTGTCCATGTAGAACACTCTTCGCACGTATGGATAGGACGCACTAGATCTTCATCATGCCCATCCTCAAAGTGAGTATGAACGAAATAAGGCACTCTATGAGTAGCATTAGGGCCATATCTATCTAGATGATTTAGCTTTCGACTCAAATAAGGATAATCAGGAGGAGTAACCTCCTCATTTAGACTAGGTAAAGGCATGTATACGCCCCATGCTCATATGGGAGTGTGAATCGGTTGGGTACACAAATTCGTGCTACCCCTCTGCTTGGCCCCTCAATGGGTGGATCTTGTCGATCATAGGGAGGTCCCATAGGTGTCCTCCTAGTAGGGGTATCTCAATGATTGGATCCCCCATGAGTGGAATTATCTCCATGATGACTTCTAGGATGTCGTTTAGGTATGAATAAATCAATTGGGCTATAACGAAGGCATTATGGGTCTCCTTATGCATTTCTTGTAGCCTCAATCTGTGACTGGGTATGGCTATGTGTGGTGACCATTTTATGTTGATTATGCATATAGTAAGAAAATAGATAGTATACAGAAGGATTATCTCATTTAAATATTCTTTGTGATTCCTAAACTGGTTTGTGTTTTTTGATTCGTTGTTTTATTGCTTTTCTCTTGTTTGAGTTTTGATTTTGTTCATGAAATATTCAATTAAATGTATTTTACCTGTATCCTCTCACACACAGGCCTGGTGATGAAGTCCAGGTCGTGAAACCCACCAAGATTTGGTGATGAATTCCAATTCGATGAGGGAGTCCACATCCTACCAGTCCTCATCCAGTTCACCTCGGTCAACGATATACCTCTTTGAAAAGAGAAATGTGCTATATTCCTTGGCTATAATGGTTCTTGGACTAGCCTTGGCCAAAATGGGGTGCAAAGAACCATAAGCAAGCTAACAATATGGTGATGAAGGCCATCATTGTTAGTCTTGATCAGCGGTTGGGTGTGAATTCCAACTCGTTGATGTTTAATATGATACGTGGTGTGTGTGGGTTCTTTTTACTTTATGCAAAAAGAAAGATGCAACATAGAGAAATCAATGATCTTTTTCTAATGCATAAAATACGTTTCAAATTTCCAAATTTCTAAATAAGAACGATTCAATTTCAAAAAAATTGGAAGTGCAAACCCTAAATGATGTTAGCCTTTAGACATGCAGAAAGCATGCAAAACCCAAATAGACAACAAAACAGAGGTCGTCTCTATGTAAGACGATCTTCAATGGATTTTGTCTGACATAGAAGCCATCAAAAATAGAGGTCACTTTACCCCTCAGCGGCCAGTAGCGAAGGCCATCGGACCCAGGAGCGGTCATAGGCAGAAAGCTTCAAGCCCAACAATTCTTCTAAATTTCTCAATTCAAACCTAAAATTCTATCTTTTTCTATGAAAAGTAGTAAAATCAAGTGTGGAGAGACTCATAGGCGAAGCCTAATGAAGTTGTTCTCTCTGATTTTTGAACTCTGTTCTAAGGCCATCACAAGGCAGAGTGGTAGGCTCTGCTGGCCATCACAGGGTAGTACGGTGGCTCCTGTGAGCTATTCTAGACCAGAGCGATTGTACCTGTAATTCAAGAAAACAAGAAACAGGTGATTAGCGACAAATTATGAAGGTTTAGCCGAGGTCTGACTGTGATCGGCACTATAGAGTAGCAAAAACTGTACACCTAAACAATTATGAAAACAAATTGACAAGATAACATCATATAACCATATTGAGACAAAAGAATGAAGAAAATGTCGCCCTTCTCATTAATATTTGAAATTATCTTTTACAAAGCGGTTACAAAGATATCCCTCTTAGGGATTATACCAATTTGATACAAATTATAATAGAGAACCAAAAGATAGGTGTAATTCGCAGTCTTTGCTCTCTAAAAATTGATTATATAGGGTTTCTTTGCGACCTCCGCACGATGAGATAAATATTGAAGGATATTTATGTTGAAGAGCTCCTAATTAGATCTAAAACCTGCACACAAGAACACTTACAAGACGTTACTAGCAAATGAGGAACCTCTCATGAGGAGGTCCATTTCCATGATAAGCAATTGAAAGAAAGATGTTGAAAATGATAAAGAAATGCATGCAAATTGTACTAAATTGTGTTAGAAATCAAAGTAAATGTTGCTAAAGTTACTGTAACTAAGAAAACGCAGAAAAACAGATATCATCGTGAGACCGTCATGGGGTAAAGCGGTCAAGTATGTTAGTCATCATAGGGTACAATGACCAGGTCTATTAGTCGTCATAGGGTATAGCGGTTTCACCTACGGGTCGCTTCAAGGTGAAGCGACCGCTGAACAAAGAGTTGTTTCTTTGTGTTCGATGCGAAGCGATGTCTTATTAGTCTGTCAAATTGATGTTCAAGTGTCTTGCTCTTCGAATAAAGGTTGAATCGCAAAAAATGACTTGAATTCAGGATGATTAATGGTGAACAGTGGTTGAATTCGATCTTCAAACTCCAAAAAACTCCATTGATGTAAATGCAAGCTTCATGGCTAGATTTGGGCAACACTTCGTTGCTTGTGAGAGTATGTTCTCTCTATTACACAAATCGACAACACTTCGTTGCATTCAAATTCGATCTTTTTTTCATGAAGGCTTGGGCTCTTCTTATAAGATTTTCAAATGGCAATGTTGGTTTGCAAGAGAAGCCAAGAACCAAGAATCGATTAGGATCTAGGCAACCCAAACGTCACTTCTAGAACCTTCTCGTGCTTAGTCGTTATACTCAAATGCCTTGTAACTGATTTGGCTCGGCTTGAGGAGCCCAATTTATAGGCACAGCCATCCCAGGATGGAGCGACTGTGATTCTAGCCGCCATAGGGTCCAACAGCCACTAGAAGTCGCTCATGGGTATGACGATTGAGGCTGCAAAGGACAGGTTGCCCCTATTTGAGTGGCAAGAACCACTGTTAAGCCTTGGGGAAGCCCAAGGTGGGTCATATGGCTTGAAAATGTGTCCATATAGGTAGCCACCTCAACATGATGTGTTTTAGGTGTCTACACTATCCACTTGGACAAAAGAAGCCACAATCCAAATGCTTCAAAAGAGAACATGTTCAAATCTAGTCTTGACTACTGCATACTCTAGCAAATCATTGTTAGTAGAATGTTATACATAAAAATAGGTATTGGTGTAGCTTTAATGCAATATGGTCACCCTCTTGCATTTCAGAGTAGGCAACTCTTTAGAAAGAATTTAGGCAAGTCACCTTATAAAAAGGAAAATATGGTTATATTAATTACTCTTTAAAAAGAATTTAGGCAAGTCACCTTATAAAAAGGAAATGATGGTCATATTAAATGCAACTGAGAAGGAGAAACCTTATTAGTTGCATCAACATTTCACAGTTAAAACTGAGATAACAAACTTGAATATCTCCTTGAGCAATAATATTTTCGTCCAAAATAGAATAAGTGGTTGATAAACTATTAGGGTATGATTTCAAAGTCATAAAAAGGGAAAATAAAATTTGGTAAAGATTCTCTTTAGGAAAAATATACCTCCTTTCCAATTCTATGAACTACTTTATATGGACCATAAAATTGGGTGCTAACTTTATAAAGAATTGGGAAGTTGGTGCTAGGGAAAAAGATGGAGTCCTAGATTGAGCTTTCAAAGTTGGATGAGAAGGGACAAGTTGAGTTAGCACTCGAAGCTATGTCCCAAAAACTAGAGAGGAATATGAGAAAGTGGTAGTGCACACATTGCTCATCAATTAAAAGAGCTTTTAGAGGAATGAATGATATTGAGACTAGCAATCATTCTCCACATCATTGGAAAGGACAACTTAGAATTGAGTCAACTTATAAGCATTAGGGTTAGGTTTGGTAATTTAGAACTCTATAAATAGGACGAGATGCTTTAGTCAAGTCATCATTCATATATTCTCTCTTTCATTGCCTTACATGCACACCCGACACACCCCAGCCTTTGCCCTTTCATAGTGGCTTGGACATGCATTTGTATTTTGGATCTGAATATTGGATTCTTTGTCATTCATTGGATTTGCCATTGTTCATCTTGTAGATCTCTCTTGCTTTTATCATATTGCAAATTGTGAAAAGCTTTAAATTGGTTATCGTGTAAGTTATAAGTTGTTTCATTACATGAAGGTTGCCTTTGTTTTTCGTTCATATCTTAACAAAGCCTTCTAGCAAGTAAATTGATTGTCTTCAATCTTGAACAAGTCATGGCAAATAAGATGTAGGATATTGAATGTTACATGAAGTTCCTAAAAATGCAAAAGAAAATGCTAGACTATATAAGATCTCATTTGATTCTTCCATCAAAATACATGAAGAGGATGGCAAAAGTGCTAGATACATTAACAATCCCTCCTTGCTTTAGTTGCCACGTTCTTGGTTTTGGCAATGGTACAAGACATATGCCCAACATGAAGTGTGTCAATGCAAAGGATGTTGGTAGTGAGGATGGGTCTATGCCCAAGATGTTGGGAGTGCAATTGTCTTCATGATGATCTTTGGTGCTAGCCCACATGTTGAGAACATGTGCACACTTACATATTTTGGTCCACATTAGCAGGCTCAATCTTGTGGTAAATCCTACATTTGCCTATAGGGTTCAATTCCTATAAACATTCTTAAGAATGATTGGCTCACAAGAACCCACCAAGGTTCAAGTTCTATAGATACTCATGGGAGTGTTCAACTAATAATTACCCACCAAACCAAAAAAACCAACCAAGAGAGTGTTTGAATCACAAATATCCACCAAGATTCAATTCTTAAGTATAGGTCCTAATGTTAAGCTCCAAAAAAAACATCTAAGATTTAATATGATTAGATACAATTTAATATAGTTCAAACACAATTCATCGAAATACCATCATAACATGTGGTAATACCATCTATTTTCATTTTTTTATACTTAAGAAAATCGATAATTACCTATCATTATTTACCATCTATCAATTCAATTTCAGCTAACTAGTAGTAATAAATATACTAGTAATAAATACACAACCATCTATTTTCAACAACATGATGTGGAGCACCAGTCTTAACTCTAACCAATTGATCTACCTCCAACAACCTAATTTTTTTTTTCCAAGATATACAAGGGAAGAGGAATCGCGGAATTGTCAACATCTCCATCGAAAAGCTACCACTATAACCACTCACCCCGCCTCGATAAAATTTACTCCAATGAGGGGGACCTCGAGGGGATCAATATTGGAACCGTTGACCTCAAGCTAGGAAACACTCAACAGAAAACCGAACGGTCTACTACCTCTGCCCTAACTAAAATAAATTTTAGGTTTACCACTAGGATTAGTACCTTTGACTATAGTGTGAAATTCAAAGAGATTATTAAAATGCTGAAGTTCACCCAAACTCGTCACTCCCACATGTCCCATAAAATTAAGAACTTTATTATTCATTAAACTTCTAAGATATTTTAGCTATTTAATTTCAAGCTTTAGATAGTTATAAATTTGTTGATCTAGTAGAATGCTAGAAAATAATATATAAGGATCATGGACTGAGCCTGTATTTATCAAGACACTCTCTCTTATAACAATTTCCATACACTTTCGTTGGCATTGTTATGTTTACCCATTTAGTTGTTTTCAAAAATATGAAAAATCAGGAATATTTACATTTATCCATCATTAAAAGAAGTTGCTTTCATTGAATTAACAAATCATGGTACACCTTTTTTAATGTGGTGTGACAGGCATACAGAGCTCAAAATTGTAATCATCATCAAAGGAGCATAACAACATGTTAGAAAGGTGGCAATCGTCATTTAAGATCCCAATACTTATCATAACCAAGGATAACAACTTATCAAAAAAGTGGCAGATGTCATTTTAAAAACCCATAAGAAATTTGTCAAAAAGAGTAGGAACATAAAAAGTAATTACATGTAACAAAATCACCACAGCAATTTTCATGGATAAAAAATATGAATCAGTTGAGTCCTCCAAAACTGACTTTTTGAAGGGAAAAAAAAGACTTCTACCCGAGTTGTATCCAACATCAACATAAGATCAACATAAGGCCACTCAAGGCTATAGAAATGACATTCTACATAAGAACAAGGAAGATTAACTGTTGCATATAGCTCCCAAAAGCAAGATGTTTCATCAAATGAAAGTTTTCCATCCTAAAGTCTTTAAAAGAAATCCAAATAGACACAAAAAATCTAAATTTAAAAGATAAAAGCAATTGATAAATTAGCATGAACTATCTCTAAAGGCAAGGTTCCATAATGGGGTTAATGCTCCTATTTTCTCTGTGCATGTGAACCCAACAAATAATCATCTATCACTACAGGAAAATATTGAATCTTTCCCTTGGAAAAAGCCTTAGGCATCTTCCTGCAAGAAATTTTCAATTGGGTCTTGATCCTAAATCTTTTATGCACCAACTGTTACGAAAAATTCAAAAGTCCATACAACCAAATTTCTGGGTGGAGTTCCTGAAATTTTTCTGGGTGAGGAAAGAATGGAAATGTTCAAAATAAAAATACTCATAAACATTAGCTTTTAAAAAAAGGTCCTTACTAAGCATTTGCTAACAAAAATGAAGAAGATACTTGAGCTTAAAGAAACAGACTTCAGTAATTATAGTAACTACTAAGCAACTATTAAATATTTCACATTGGTCAACATCTAAATCATAGTTAAAAAGATAGTATGGCCTTCACACCAAAGATTTCTTCTTGAAAAAATATAGAAAATACAAATACAGCTTCTAATAAGCTGTCCTGGGATATGTGGGAACAAACCAAATATTGCAGGAAGCATATTGTCTTCGGCTCCCTCCACAAATTTGTGGTAAGTGTATTATTTAGATTCATTAGATGTTAACAGAACCCCAACCATAAAATTATTTCCCCAAAATGAAATTTAAACTAATCAACAAAATGAGCTAGACTTCCCACCCAAGGAAAAAAAATCTTCGACCTATTGTGAACCTCTGAACACTGATCTAGAATGAAAACCATAATATTAACGGAAACAAACATAAAACTACTGCTAATAGGACCCACATCCATGTTTGTATGCCTTTTCTACCCTTTTTGGCTGTTGGAAAGATAGGTTTAACTTTTTGAGAGACAAGTTTCTTCCCTTGTGGTGCAGCAGACTTCTGAGTTATAGATCTAGACTCTGTTGCTTCAAGAACAGAAAAAGATTTGAAGTCCCGTGATGCATCATTCTGCATCTCCGATGATGCTATGTCATTTCCACTTATATTAGAAGTTGTAGCAGTTGCTCCTGTTGCAGCAGCAGCTGCAGCTGCTCTTTTGTTTGCCCTTTTTTGTTTCTCCTGCATCATTTCACAGACAAGCCATTCTTCATTACGGAGAACTGAGCAATAACATGTTGAATGTTATTTTAAACTATACTGTTAGAAGTATTAATAAACTAATGCAGCCATTTGAACCACTGAAGAAAGTATCTTGCATAAGGAATGTGGCAACATCATACCTTTTCTTTTCGATCAGCTTCCTTTTGAGCTCTTGCCAATGCCTTTGCATTAGCTCTCTCTGCAAGTCTTCTTTTCCGTTCTTCAGCCTCCTTGGCCTTTTTCATCTCTTCCAATCTGCGTGCCTCTTTCATTTTAGCAGCTTCTTCCTCCTTTTTGGCTAAATCTTCTTCCTCCTTTTTGACGAACTCAGAACTCACTTCAAAAGATTCTATTTTAGGAATTAGGTCTGATGATGTTTTGGATTTTCCTTTTGAATTTTTTGGCGGAACTGCCAGTGCTTTGGATGGTGGTGGTGACTGTTTCCTTTTTGGCTTTGACTCCACTTCTTTGGATTGCTCCATGGTGGCAGTTGACTGCTGCATAGTGGTGGTTGACTTGTCCTGCATGTTAGTAGTTAACTTGTCTTCCTTCATTGGTCTTATACCAGATGCAGACGACTTCCCTTGGGTTAGTAGTGAAGAATCAAAGTCATCACCATAATTGGTTGGTAAAGGAGGATCCTCATCTGGACCAAGTGACCTTCCATCAAGAGTTTCCAAACGCCTCAGGGTACTCCTTTCATTATCTTTAATATATTCTTTTCGGAAATTTGCATTCTTATTCCACATCTCAATTATCCGTTCCACCTATAAAACAACAATTCAGAACATTTGCCTGTTCATATCCTCGTGAATATAACCAAAGTGCAAACTATAAAAGTTACAAGAACATACCTGATTATTACAAAGCTTATCCAGTGCCTCCCTGTCTCCTGCAAGATTATACTGCTTTGCTGCCTGGATATCACCTTTATTCTGGTAGAATACATTGTTCTGTCAAAAATACAAACTCAGCCAGTGAGAAAGACCAAGGTACAAATGCCTTGAATTAATCCAAATAGTTAGGCAACTTCGACTAATTCAGAATGCTACTTGCAATTAATGTCATTACATAGAATATTAAAATATCAACAAGAACACTTATTTGATGCAAATGGTCGATCAAAGAATGACCAAATGGATTTCTGGATTTCTTAAGGTGGCAGCCCAAATTCTAAAAATTGCAAATCTGAGAATGCAAAAACGTTCATGTTTAGTTTATATAATTAATAGTGGACTTCTATCTAGTAACTTTTAAGTCGTTAACATCACTCCTACGGTTACCATGGAGTTGACATCCCTACCAAAAGATTGCCTACAAGGATTAAGGCTCACTTATAGCTTCATAAAGGTAATTATAAAGGGAATTCTGTGCAATGGCACCAATAGATCCATGCTATAGTCATTCTTTAGCACAGGTCCCATTCATAGATGTGTAGGTATGCGTAGATAAAGGAGGTCTTAGAATATGAATTCCCCTATAATCATGCCAGTTGACGAAGCTCTTAGGAAACCAGAGATTTGTTACTAAGGCCAATTAACTTTAGTTTGAAAAAATTTCTACTAGAGAGAACTGCAGGTTGGGTTAAGGCAAAGCTTTTTTTGCCTTGTACTACATTACTGATTTCTTAAAGAATCTGTGGTGCTTACCATGATAGGCAAAGAAGATAACCGGTTTTTATTTCCAAGTTTCATTTCATATGCTATATAATAACCACATAGTGACTCAATTAGAACATTTGGAAGCAACAAAAAGGAACCTTATTCAAATAATGATGTGGATTTAACACCCACAATCACAAAAGGAGAAATACAAACAAGATACTGACAAAATGCGCATGTATCTCCTGAATATAGCCTGAATAGGCTGAATATTGTTTCCCGTTTAAGCTGTTTTGATTTTGCTTACCAAAGATTTAAAGTACCAAGTAAAAAGCAATCACAGTGCTTGTGCATGTTTTCATATGTAGTTGACAGTCTTTCATTACTGCTAGCTTCCTTTTTAAATACAAATATGCAAAAATTTAAATAATAAATAAAGCTTTATGGGAAGGAAATATGTGTTTAAAAATCCTTGAGGCATTTCAAGAGTTAAAAGAAAAAAAAACATAAACATACAAGAATTGAAAGGAAAAAAAAAAGTCCACAAACAACGAGGAAAGTTATTGATCAAATAATTTGGTAGTAAATATTATTGGTTTGAAATACTAATATAGGTGCACTTTGAGGACACAGAATGGGCTGCCATAGCTAACAAATTTTGAACTCAAATACACTGAGGAAGCAACCTCATTTGGGATAATTAGTGTGAATAATTTATTGCAAAAATGTTGAATTTCCTTTCAATAACTAGCAGTAAGTTTTGATTTTTCTTTTTGCATTTAGCTAATCATTTTGGGTTATTTAGCTGCATCATAAATATGCTTTGCCTGTTCTATACCATACTTGTGGTAAAATAAAACCTCTTGTAATGAGTCAGGTAAAAATCCTAGGTTGCGAATGTCTAGTTGTTGTGCACAAAGGGATTCAATACTAGTCAAGATAACATGAAAAGTTGTAGGTACATAGATCAAACATTGTCCTATCTATGTGTAATTAGGATAAATCAGATCCTCCAAATTCAGGGAAAGAATGGAAAGAAAATAACAAACAAGCAAAAGCTGGAGACAAAGTTGGACACCAATAGTTAAAAAAAAAAATTACATTTGAATTTGATTTTTCTTTTTTGCAATTTACAACCAGACATTTGCCTTTAGTAAGAGCTGCCTCATCAGTTGAAATGGTGTCTGTTGACTTTTAAAGATGCAATTTTTTTTTAAATGGCAGGAAGACATTAAAAAAGTAACAAACCCTAAAGCACCAAAAGAGTGACCACCTCCGCATATCCCATCTTAAATTATCTTGACTGTGAACATAAGGAAGGGCTTATGGGCAGAAGCCTTGAAGAGAGGCCCTTGGATTGCAAGTCTTCACCATGTTTGACTTTAATATTTAGGAAACAACTGAGTATTCATCCTTCATTTAATAGGGCACATTTAACATGAAGGACAGTAACCTTTAACAACCACTTCATAGGTCCAATGTTAAGAGCAACTTTTGAGGAGGTCATACCTTTAATACCAAGATTGGCAACCTAGATTGTATTTTGAAGACATGTCTTAACAGCAACATGGATGTTTTGAGTTGAGCCATTACTCCCACCCTCTTTGACAACTCAAAACCCATATCATATGCTGCATTACACTCAAAAAAAGCAACAGAATATGTTGGGTATCAACTTTAGTATGTAAATCATCTTCACCATTCTCATGTTCCTCTGCTAATTGTCGTTCCACTTTTATCCAAAAGGCACTTATTCATGAGGGTGTTCCTGGGTTGGTCTGTCATATTGGTTATAACAGTAGGTATGACCGATGACTCCATAATGGGCAATGATGAAGGACTAGACACAAGCTTTCCACACAGTGTAGGTTACAGTAGAAGATCATATTAAAGTGGAGGACTGGACCTATTCGCTTGGAGACAAAAAGTTGTTTCACAAAATGATGTGTCATAGACTTCCCTCTTGACAAAATGCACTCTCCAACAAGTCAACCTGCATACAGTGCGTTCAAGCTGTGCCAATTTGGTATCTCTGATTAAATATTGGGTTATGACAAGCCAGTCCAAACTGCACTTGAGCATTGTCAGTAAGTCATCACGAACACATGGCCAAGTTACGCCAATTAGGCACCGCTGGTTTAATCTTGTGGTATGACAAGCTACTCCTACCTAAACTTGAGCATTGTCATTAGTGCAATCTTAATATGATAATGCTGGTCCTAATGGTGATTGAAAAGTTGGGTGCTTGTTTGTACTATCTTTGGTAGTGACAGCTACCAAAGAAACAAGGATAGGGTTTTGCTTTTAGGCTAGGGAGGCTCAGAGCTCAAAGACTAGTTGTCAAATCAACAAGGTGTACCACTTGGAAGGCCAGATGGAATGCCTCTTAAAGGAAGCAAATATCATCTTCATGAATTTGACCATTTGAGGTGGAATTGATGAAAACCCATGAGGATGGCTGAAACATTTGCAGCCCTCATTGAGACCACATTTTAGAGTGAAAACCTTCATAAATGAGGGTCAGAATATCACTGTATGGTGAGGGTGGCAGTGGTGTTGTGGGTGTAATGTCCTAATCTCTTCTCACATCCTCTTGTTCTCAATGCAAGAATTGTCTCAATTTATTTTTAGTTACTGGTTTATTGCAGTGCACTATTCTCAACCTCTATTATAATGCTTTTTATTGTATTTAGCTTTTTGCAGGGCTTACGTGGTTTCCATTCATAGACAATATCCAACAGTCAAATGACCCACAAATATTTACTGCCTTAATTCAACTGTAGGGCATAATATACCAAGTTCCCTAGCCATTCTAATAATCAGAAAAGGAACCAAAGAAGAAACCCAAAAATCAATTATGATCCAAGCCTGAGTCAATATCCCAGACTAGAGTTTCAAGAAGTCTGGCCATCACTCATTCTGAGATCCATGATGATTTATGATTTACTGAGTTTGTTATGGGAGTCAAAATCCCAGACAAGATATTCAATGCCTCTTTCATACACTAAAAATTACAAAGTAAGAATGATATATATTTCATAACTAATTCAGATTACACAAAATCTCCAGCTACAAACAAAAAGTAAACATATAATGATATACTTAAGGGAATTGTTCTTGTCTACTACATTTTAGTTTGCAACAACAGATAAACATAAGCAAATGCCTTCATGCCAATTAACAATCTAATACACAAATCAAATAACTGATTCAGAAAAGGATCATATCTTACCCTCTCATATTCCTGCTTTTTAAGAATCCTCAAAGCTTCATAGGCTTCTTGCCGAACAGCATCTGCATCACTCCATTGAGATTGCAACTGACTCAAAGCATCATTCACTGCATTATAATCTTTTTCAATGGCCTGTGTATTCTTTTCTGCTTGGAAAGCTTGTTTTTTAAGAGATTCCAATTCCTGACCTAAAAACTGCAAGAACAACAAAAATTTATCAGTTATAGATGGGAGAAAAATTGCAAAACCAAATAGAAACTAATCATCAAAAAATCATATACCTACCTTACTACGTTCTTGAATTCTATCTATGTGATCAAATGCCTCTTGAAGTTCAGCATGGGGCCCTGCACTTGCAGATAGTTCATCCCGAGAAATCTTTAATTGTTTAATTTCTCGCAGCAGTTGCTTTTCTTCCCTCAAAGGAATACTGGCATGCTCAATTCGATATTGCATCTGGTATATCTGTTTTCAAAAATTAACCAGTCAGTTACTATTAATAAATCTACAAAGCATATCATTTTTGTATTATTTCAAATAAATCCAGGTTAAAGTTCAAATTTCAATGCTTTAAGCCTCTTTCACATATGGGCATACCTTCTCATCATACTCCTCCACTGAATTTGCATTCTTCATTTTGTTCAAGGTTAACTGCACAGGATCCATTTCCTGTCTTTTGGACCTAATTGCTTCACGGATTGCCTTCTCTTCCTGCCTTGCAGCTTTCAAACTGCTTAACGTTTCTAGTCGGCTAGCCTGCAGACAACAAACATATCAAATATCTTACAACAGAGCACAATTCAACCTATGATATTTCAAAACAATTGTAAAACTGATAAACTTAGAAATGCCCAAGAAAACAATAATGATTTGATTAAAGGACTCGGGATGAAAATTAAGCACATACTCGCTTCATTTGTAAGGCTGCTCTGATGAAATCCCTTCTTTCCGTTTTCTCATTTAATTCCAACTGTGCAATTCGAATTTGTGCCTTGATTTTATTGTCAGTGTGCCTGGGTATTTTAACCAGGCAATAGAACTTCTTCTTGGGAGATTCTGCTTCAGGTTTTTGCTCATTCTCTAGAATTGGAGGACCAGAAGTGTCATTTGCAGCATCCAGAACAACTGTGGCTACACAATCAGAACCATCTGCAATATCCTCCTGTACCTGAGACAAATTTGTACCATTGCAAAGTCCAGACTTTTCACCCAGTGCACCAGAAATTTCATCTGAGTTACTCTCATTACAGCTACCAGATTCTAAGTCAGATACTTCATCTTTCCCATCACACACCTCAACCTTTCCTTCATGAGTGTCTTCGCCAAGAAGCTCACTGTTCCCACTAACCAAACCCTGGGATTCGAGCCCCTTGTCATCACTTACATCCAAATGAGATTCTAGCTCACTGCTCCCATTTGGCAAACACTGGAGTTCAAACTTGTTCTCCTCGCTAACAACTGAATGAGATTCAAAGTCAATAGATTTATCTACAGCAAATGGCAATTCAGGCCCCTTGTCCTTATTTATAACAGACTGAGGCTCAAGCTCCCGTGTCTCACTTACAACATGATCAGACGACTCATCTTTACTTTCCAGGTTCTCTCTTACAATATTTTCACTAGTGTCATCTTCATTATCCAGGCTTTCGCTTACAACATGATCAGCAGTGTCATCATTATTTTCCAGGTTCTCACTTGTAACATGATCAGAAGCGCCATCCTCTCTTTCAAGGCTCTTGCTCATAACATGATCAAAAGCATCTTCATTTTCCAAGTCCTCAATTTTTTCATTCACTGCCTGAAATTCAGATTGGCTCTCCACATTGTTCAAATCTGCAATTCCTGGCACTTCTGTCTTGCAGTTCCCGTCAATTACAGGTATTGATTCTGGCTTGAGTTCTTCCGTCGGAACAACCAGTGATTCATGCTCCAAATTATCATCAATTGAACACTGGGATTCAACTTTGTGGGTTTGATCTGCTCCCTTTTCCAAAACCTGCTCATGATGTCCATCATCCTTATTAACCAAATCATGCGATCCAACCTTATGATCTTCCCGGTCAATCGTCACTTGTAAATTGTGCTCTCTTCCTTCATTCTTCACAGAAGTTACCTCATCCTGATAATCACCTTCAATAGGGATCTGCAAACTACATTCTGCTTCTTCATTATTTCTAGATTCAGTCTCAACCCCACTGACTTCATTCGTCAAACACTGCAATTCAGGCTCCTGATCCTGCTTATTTGACGATTCAAGCTCAGGGTCGACATCAAAAGTATCTTGCTCGTCTAAAGCAGTCCCCCCGTTTTCTACTAATTCGCCATCAACCTCCTCCTTCTCACTCTTCACAAACTCCAGATCGTGTCCCTTCTCTCCATTTTCCGGCCCATGGGCCTCATGTTCTTCCTCAGACGGTTCGGGGGCGTGATCACCCGAATTGATCTGGCCATTGTCTGATTTGATCTGGCCATTGTCTAATTTTGGCTCACATTGTTTTGCAACAGACAAATTGTTGATAGTTTGGACTTCAACTTGCCCAGACTGGACTCCATGACCTTCGACAGCTCCATTGCACTCCTGCAAATCGGCCGTCATCCTAACCCCGCCCAGATCCAATCTGATCAGCTCAAATTTCACCAAACCCCAACGCTAATTCCCCAGTACAACCCTCTGATTCGCCAAATCACAATCAAGTCTAACAGAAAAAAGCTAAATAGATTCAAGATCTTTGCATCTAAAATAACTTACCTCTACTCCTTTCTCCTCTCCTGTCCTTCACGCCAAAAATCTCATCCAATGTGATATCTGAACCAAATTTGACCAAATCTGAGCCAAAAACCGCAAATCAGACTAAATTCCGCCAAATCTGTATCATAAAATGCAATTTCAACACCTTCTCAATCCAGTTGAAGCCAATTCGAAAATATATTTTAGGGTTTCTGAGAGATACCCGACCTCTAACTTCTCCAAAACCCAGATCAAAAACCCTTTTAAAAACAGTCCAACTCACCACAGCTCGCAGTTGTAAATACTGCTATTTATTAAAAAAATTGATTACAAAATATTTTCTCGGGATCATGACCCGTCTATACGCCGTTCCAGATTGGTTGCCTGCTTTTTTATTTTGATTTTTTACTAATTTTCTATTGCAGTAAAAACGCCTCCAATATTAAAGTTGGCCCAGTGTCTAAAGCTCAAAAAGTTACAGATTTTTCCAGGTTACAAGCAAACCTACAAAAAGCTCACAAATGGCATATTTACGGTTTAACTTGGTAATTTACTTATACAAAGCAAATTGGATTTTTTTAGTTTTATTAATATTTTTTAAGCAAGACAAAAGTATAACAGGTGAATAAAGTGTTTTTTAGTATTTGAATTTAGGTAACTAGTAACAATCCAACTATATATCACTAAAATATTTCAATAAATAATAATTTAATTCTTAATAGCTCTTTGAAGGGTCAAAGCGACCATATCCGTTATTGATATTTTTTTAATTTAAACAGACCAAATTTGTAGTGGAGGACAGGCTGGATCCGTATATAGATTAAATGATGCGTAATAAATTCAAAAATATCTATTAAATTTTTACCGAATTCCATACCTTAGCTATATGAGCTTTGCAACGTCTAAATTTAAATTAAATATATATTAAATTAATTACCCATCATCCTCGTAAATAAATTTCTAGTAATTTTTCATTCACGTAGATTGTGTGATGTTAGAAGGCACATTCAAAGATATTTTTAAAATAATAATAATCTGATGTGTAAGTTATCTTAAGTAATTACTGAGTGAATGCAAATTCACACGTTCAGAGTTGGTGATTACAACGAATGAGAACATGGGAAAAGACGTGTATTGGGATAGGCTTCGAAGATGAGACCTACTGCAACACGGAAAGAACCTATGCACTAATTGAGAAGACCTCGTAACATCTGTGGTAAGTGGGTAATTAGTGGTAGTAACTACATTCATTAATGTTTTTAATTGTTTGAGGTTATATAAGTTGACTTTGTGGCAACGGTTTAGGCATCCAATTTTCATATAGGTAGAAGAATAGCGACACCCTACAAAAACATGTGCAATTGAGTCTTCAAAGACAACTGGACTTCTTATCAAGAGTTATGTTTAGTAGAGATTTCCCATTACAAATCCATTAAAAAAAAAAATAGGCCATACTAGTAGTAGTTTCGGTTGGTATATCAAATTGAATTTTTATTAAAGAGTTTTTAAAAAAGAAAGATTATTCTAGAAGGGCTAAGGATGTTTTGTTGGGTTTATTTAATTGGAGCTAAAGGGTGACTATAGATAAGGATATAATTGTCCATTGGTTGGGTTGTCCATTTGTTGTTCTCTATGAATTGAATTGTTAGATTCCACTTCTTTTGTGTGTTCCTCGTGTCCCTCTCTCAACCAACGCACAAATCATGGGTTCTTATTTGAAAGCAACTTTGTTGTTTTCAAATGCCTTTTGGTTCAAATTTCGTCCTCTCATTTTTTTTTTCTAACTTGTCAATAGTCCAGCACATATGTCAGCCGTTCCTCAATTAAGATATTGATTCGATGAAAAAGATGACGCATAAAAGAAGGAAGTTGGGAAATATTTGACAATTTGACGCCTTTCCATGCGTAGACAACGGTAGAGATCTCTATTATTTCCAACGTCATGACCTTAGAAAGTTCATTATGGCAAGTCACTAATTTGCTTTGCTTACACATAATCAAAGTAAATGGAAATGCTTTTCCACGGTGGTTTTCAGATGTTACTTTCGCTTTAAGAATTATTGTTTTTAAAAACAAAAAGTGTTATCTCCAAGTGTTAAATTTTAATAGGTTGAACCCACGTCAATGAGGTCACTGCTTTCTAAACAGAAAAGGACAAAAAGAAAACCGGTTAATGGAAAATTTCTCTCCCTAAGGATAAGCTATTGTTTTGTTTACACTTGGCAATAAGTGTTCTATGCATAAAATTAATGTTGAAGTAGTTTGCAAGAAAGAATCTATTGGTTTCACACGAAATGTATAAGGTTTTCCCAATCAATTCCACTCAACATTGCCTTGATCGGAGACATAATAATCATTTAAAGAATAATCGTTTAAAAATGTGAGTAAAACATGGGAGACTCGGCCTTGGACCTATTTAGATCTTAATTGATAAGTGTGATATTTGGTTTGATATGTGTGGACCTGCCATAAACTACACTATGCAACTGGCCCTCGAAGCCTCTACGTTCTTTACCTTAATGCAATGCAACGAATGTTTGTTTGAGACTAAAACAATAGTTATGGAGAAGGATATTTCTCTAAGCCCAAACCATAATCTTCCCTCCCTACTTCTACACTCCTAAAAGGTGGTTATGCAAGAGGGAGGAAAGGTTCTAAACTCTTTTTTTAAGATTTTTAATCTCGTATTTGTCCCTCAATCGCCTATCCTAAATTAGGAACTAAGGGTTCAATTGTTCTCTTTACATAATCCTAACTTGATTTTGAATTTGAGCTAAGATAGACCCTTATAGGGTAAAAACGATATTGTAACAACATACGATGAGTCAATGGGGAATATGATCCTAAGAGAAGGTTGTGCTCTTTGCAACACTAAGCGTCAAACTTCATATTTGATGCCTAAGAGACAAGGTAAGCCTCTTAAATTTCTTACTTCCTAATGATTATATGGATGTTAATCAACATTTACCTAGTAAAATAATAGTTTTCATTTTTTAGATATTCGTTTCTAATTCAATTTTTTTTTGGGTTTAAGTGGATTAAAATTACGTTGGAAGAAGGCATAGGTTGGCCTATTGAATTTGTTAGAGGGTTGGGGAAGAGCTACATTTTAGTTATATTTTTTAATATAGTCCATGCACAAATTGCCTTACACTATGAAACTTAGATAATTTAGAAGCAGATGTCATACTCTAAAGTTGGTCTATAGAATTTTATCTCGAAGATATCCTAAAGGGTTTTTTGTTGGGTTTTATAATAATTTTTAGAAACAAACATAATCAGCACATTACCTAGAAATAATAATAACTTACAAGAAAACTAGATGCAATATGGAAGATGTTCATAGACACCAAAATAATCTCACTAAAGAAAAGAAATTACACTCTAACTGATGATGAAACGGTTTGTCTCAAGGGACATTAATACTCAATTACAAGTGACCTTTAGGTCAAGGTTAAAGACCTGGCCTTCAGGTTTATTAATAAAAAATTATAATAAATCCACCTATACAGTGTGTACAAAGGCCTAAAGCGTTATACAATAAATATAATACAAAATTTGGTCATGCCCTTAAGTGAAGTTCAACACCACATATTCCAAAATTCTCTTTTAACCTAAATGATGAACATGGAGAGAGACTTTTATCAATAATCTTCTCTTCATGGGTAGTCTTCTACTCCAATATGCTCCAATAATCACATAAAGGCGCCTCAGGCATGGCCTTGGTTAGGATATTTGTTGTCTTCTTTGTTGGACAAAAAAAGACAAGATCAAGCATCCACAGGCAGAAATCCATTATACATAGTGCATCAAGACCTAAATATGCTTTATCCATTGATGAAACACCAAGTTGCAACAAGCTTAATGGAACTTTGATTGTCACACTAAAGGGTGATGAGAAACTACTAAGGAATATTGTAGGTCTAAAATTCATGCACTCACCCAAGTGTTGTAGGTGAGTTGGAGAGGAGAGGGAAATCCTCCAAGAGAGGTCCCAGGTTCAAATCTCCACCCTACCAAAATGTTGAATTGGGTATCCAAAATCCAATTGATAATGTTGGTGCGGGCAGGGTCGGGTGCGACTCCTGGGTGACTTTGATGGTGTAGAACCCCCTGTTTGTGGTATCTCAGACCAAGGCGGCCCCACAAGGGGTTTTTCGCTTTAAAAAAAAAAATCATGCACTCCTTTCCTTCAAGCTAATGGATTCGCGCCTCGAAGGGGAATATGGTAATGATAGGTCTACACCTCGAAGAGAGACACTTGAGTTCGTGTCTTATTTGGTGATTTTTCGATGAATTGTTTAGGGTTCACAAGAAATATTTTATGGCAGATTCCACGCCTAGGTTTTGGAGTTTGTTTTTGATGTGTTCCTTTTAGCAAATCTCACATACACCTAGTTTGGCCAATATGCAACTATGCTAACTTATATGCAATTTTGATTCATATGCAAACAACAAACATAGAAAAAATAGAGCTTAAATGAACAATGCAATGCCTAAAAAGTAATTTAAAACTCTGACCTATATCCAGAAGTCTGATGAAGATTTTGATTTTTGTTGCAGGCAAGATCGTACGCAACAGGGTCGATATCGTATTACGATTTGAAAAATCGTATTACGATCGCAAGATCGTATCTTGTCGATCAGAGATCGACAATTTCAATTTTGATAGAAACCTACAGTTTCATGGGTAGAGTGTAGAAAATAGAAAATAGAATGTGCTACAGACTTTATTGAATAGAGATTAGCTCATATAAGACTTATTGAATGCAGCACTAATAACAATTAACATGTATATACCTTAAGCTATGTGAAGTATGCAATTAAATGCAAATTGGTGAACTCCAAGAGTAATGATATGCTAAATACTGATCTATATGAAATAACAAATGATCAATGTGATGTAAAAATATAAATTGAAGGCTACAGAGATGCAAACCAGAGCTTGGATTTACCCCCAAGCGACCTGTAGGCAAGATCGTAACTATAGAGCAGAATCATATCCAAATAGCAAGATCGTATCCTCCTATAGCGATATCGTATCCATCCTATAGTGATATAGTATCCATCCTATCCTACATAAAAACAACAAAATAACCAGAACTAAAGTGTGAAACTATATCAATGTGTTAGAAATACTAGGAGGAATTTGAGGGGAGGGGTGCCTAATTAAATAGGTTGATCAAACTGATGAAAATAAGCTGCAAACAAACTTGGTTGCAACTCCTTCTAAGCTGGGATAATTAGCGGATCTGATCCCGTAACTGTCGCACAGGTAAAGACAAAGAATGTTGTAATTGGTTTGTCGTTTATCTAAATTTGTTTTTCAATTTTTGAGCAAGATCGTATTACGATCATAGATATCATACACAAAATCGTATTACGATATCAAATATCGTAATACGATATCGAAGATCGTAATACGATCTCATCAAGAGGTTAGAAATGTACTTAGTTTTTTGGTAGTTTGAGGGGTCAAATGGTGTCAAAATTGGACATATAATATACTGTTGGAAAGCTCTTTTCAAGCCCTATCCAATGGTATAAAATTTGAGAAGAATTGAGATGATTTTATAGGGTAAAAATTCTCTTGAATATGACCTTATTTTTTTAAGAGGGAAAACTTATCTTAATGGGTCAATTTTTCTTGTCTACATTTTGCCCCCTCTTTGGTGTATTTATGAACAATAAATGCGTCAAAGAAAAGTGTAGACACTTGAGTAGAAGTGATTATGATTGACATGGGCAAAAAGGAGTAGATGGTTTAGAATGAATAGTTCATGGGAAATTGATGTTTTAGAAAAATAATTACTAATTTATTGACTAGGATGCCCCCTTGAGTTTTTACACCAAATTCTGTGTTTGGTGGAAAACTCGAAATTTTTGAAATATATATATATATATATATATATTTATATATATATATATATATTTATTTATTTTCTTTTTTTTATGTGATTGTGTGATTTGTTGGGTATTTATTACATTTGCTTATGATGGTTGTGTTACATAATTTCTTGTAATCATGCTTTGATTTTTGAATATTTTGATCATGCTTAACATAAAAGGAAAATGATTTTGTAAAGTGTGTTTTTGAAGACAAAAGATGTTTTTGTGTGATGATAGATTTGATGGATTAACAATGAACCTCAAAGGATGTTGTGTTGTTATATGACCGTTGGTGGAGATCAATGCTCGCTAGGTCATGAAGCGGATCCTATTGTGAGGAAGTTTTGTATTGCTAATACTAAAAATATTGTGGGCTCAAGAGTGACCTTGAGGCTTATGATGATGAAAGGAGATGTTGATTGATATTTTGAGAAAATAGGTTGATAAAAATTATATTTGTGAGGGATATAAAGTGATTTAAGCATGAAAATTTGGGAAGGATGACTTGCGCTAGGCATAGAATCCCTAGTGTGAAATTTGAGAAAAATAATTACTAGGAATTATACCATCATCGTGAAGTCAAAATGCAATGCATGATTATATATGATTTTGAAAATGCAAGTTGTATTTTGAAAATAAATCATTGTGTCACATGTTGGAAATTTTTGAAGACAATATATATATTGTATGTAATTGCAAAAAAATGAAGTGATATGGATTAATGTGAATAGTTATAAACTAATGTTTTCTAACAAATTTCAAAGAAATATTTTAAATTATTTCCAAGACAAAGTCAAATTTATCAAGAACCAGTGTGTGATGTGTGAGTTCATTATCCATCTTGATTTGTCATAATGATACAAAATCTCTCAAGGATCAAATGTGTGTGCTTTGTGAAATTAATTTACCAATTTTGAGTAAGGTAGTGATACAAGCAAACTTTTATGAACCAATGTGTGTGCAAGTAAAATGTTCATTAACCATGATTTTGTGCATGCCATTGTACCAAACTACTATGTAAGTCAAGTTACCAAAAGCTAGCTAATCCACAAGTGGACATTGGTTTGTACGTGAAAGGGATTACCCAAGGTCAAGTGGGTTGGGCACAAACCACCTGTTATGGGGCTTACCTCATGGCTTTCAAATAACTGAGGAATTCCAGGGATTCAAGCTCACTACCCCCTTCTTTTCTTCTAATTTTTGGAATAGGGATTTTTGTCCATTTTTGAACAAGGGGATTTTATTGCTTTTTGTTTTTCTTCTTCTTTTATTTTTCTTTTCTTTTTCGGGATACTTGCCCAGATTAGACGTAGGGCAAGGGATTTTATTCGGGTAGGGGGGAGCTTGTCCTTTTGCCAATTCTCGGTATTCTAGACCATGCACATAATAGGATAGCAAGGGAAAATTTTTCTTAAGGAACTAAGACTACTATGTAGTGTCATTTTCGAATTTGCAACAAATCATTTTTAAGATGTGAGAATGTGTTCTTGGTTCAAGAAGTAGCAAGATCAATTCCCAAAACTCAAAATTTATTTAGTGAAGTAATAGTGCTTTTCAATACAAGAGAGATTTATAATCAAAGTGACAAAATCAAAACCATTAAAGATGTAAATTAAGTGCATGGTTCAAGATAACTTTTGAATTTATCTGAAATAAAGTAAAATATAACTCAAAATTTTGAAAGATAACAACAAATAACAATGCAGAATGATGACTTAACAACAATTTTGAAATATTTTTGGGAAATTTTGATGCTTTTTTATTTTTTTGGTTGTTTTTGATGTTTTAATGATGGAATTGGTGATCTATATACACTATACAAGGTGATTTTGATTATAGCATGTCTAAGGTGGCTTCAAAATCAAAGGAGGTTTTGAAGGATCACTTGGTTGTGGTGAAGGTGATTGAAGTTGATTTGTTGATGTTTGATATTGTTGTGATGAAGGATGATGATCAGATATAGATGAAGAAAGGTGATGAACAAAAAGTGATGAAGAAGAAAAGAATAGAGAACTTGATGTGATAATGATAAAGGAAGAGAGAATGAAGAACAAAAGGTGATAGACAAAAGGTGGCAATGATGATAAAGAGGAAGAGAATAGAGAACTTGTTGTAGTGATGATAAAGAAAGAGAGAATAGAGAATACAAATTCCCTATGAATGGGAGAGGTTTGCAAAAGTTTCAAAAAGGATATCTTAGTTGGAAGATTGTCTGATTGTGGTTGAATATTGAAGGAGACTTTAGGTTGAGATGTCAACACTAAAGATGGGTTTTCTATGCTTGTATCTTCTTTCTAATTATTCTTCAAAACTAAGAGAGGTCTTGAAGGTTGGTTGGATGAAGAATTTATTTCTTGTTTATCAAGATGATTTAATTGGGCAAGAACTTTCTTTGTTGTAGTATCTACTACTAAACTAATAATATCGTTGTGATGAGGCACATTATGAAATGACAAGTGATTATTTTCCTATTGTTGATGATTGGGTAAGGGATTTTGTAAGATCCCTATGTCTTGATCAGTTGTTTGAGTTTGTGATTGAGAATTTTGATTTTGAGCTTGTTGTCTAGTGATGGCTCCAATAGTTCCCACAATATTATTGTTTTGTAAGTGACCAAAGTGGGGTCTAGCATTTACTGTTTGTTCAATTGAAAGTGTTTGTTGAGATGAGGGTCGAGTGGTCATTCTTCTAGGGAATGGTTCTTTTGGGAACTAATAAATCTGTGATGGGAAGAATTTGATCTGACTCATCTTCAAAACTATTTGAATTATTTGAGGTGATGTCCATTTCACTTTCTATTTCACTTTCTGTTTCACTTTTTGTTTCACTTTCTATGTCACTTTCTAGGTCACTTCTTGTATATATGATTGGCCTAGTTGTAATTGTGGATAAAGTAGGCACATAAGGGGTTTGAATATTTTGATATGGCAAGAGACTACTAATGGTTCCCACATATCTGGTTGGATGAGGGACATTATGATGTTCTAATTGATTCACAGTTTCTTTACCATGGTTGGGTAAAGGATGTTGAAAAATATCTAAGTTTTGATTAGCATTTTGGGTTGGTTGTTTTTGGGTATTATTTTGGGTATTATTATTTGTAGGAAATTGTTGTACTTCCATTTTACCTTTATCAATCAAATCTTGTATCACATGCTTTAATCTTTTACAAGAATTTGTAGAATGTCCATCTACTTGGTGAAAATTACAATGTAAATCAGCCCTATATCCAGTTGTAGTGGTATCTGGTTGTCTTACCTCGGGTAACTGTATCAAACCTTGTTCCAATAATTGAGGTAAAATCATAGTTAAGGGTTGATTTAATCTTGTGAATTCTCTTGGTGGCTTATCAAGAATTTTCAATACAAATTTCTTTATAGTTTCAGCAAGGTTAACATTTGAGGTGTTTCTGCTATCAGTAACTCCATCACCCACTACTTGCTTATTCTTATATTGGTTTTTAGAAGTTTTATCCTCATATTTCTTCTTAAATTGTCCTCTTCTAATGAGGGCATCTTCTACCCTCCTAGCTAGATCAATGGCTTGATCAAAGGAGGTTACTTGTAGTAGTAGAAAGCTCATAAGATAGTTGTTCTTGCAAATTACCAATAAATATGTCCAACATTTCATGATGAGGTAATGCAAAATGTAGTTTGCCTAAGAGTTGTCTCCACTTAGTCAAGAATTCAGCAAAACTCTCATCTTTACCTTGTTTCAAATTGTATAAATCCTTAATGGTCACATGCCTCTCTATATAGGCACTAAATTGGTGGACAAACATCTCCGTTGTCTCTTCAAAGTTCCTTAAAGAATTTGTAGGTAGTTGATAATACCATTCTAGAGCCATGCCTCCAAGGCTTTTAGGGAATATTTTTAGCAACAACAAGTCATCATGAGAGATATCATGACATATTGTCCTAAACATGCGAAGATGCTCAATAGGATCTTCGGTTCCTTTATATATTAGGAGGACAGGCATAGGGAAATGTTTTGGGTATGGTTGGGCAACCACAATAGGATCTAAGGGTTGGCTACACATCTCTCTATAACTATATGAGGGATGATAGGGATCTATTTGATCTAGTCTTGAAGCTAATTGTTTAACTATGTCTTCAAGGCCCTATGGTTGTCCACCAAATTGATTTTGTTGCACCATGTTGTTGTATCTTTGATAATTTGATGTTGTTGTGTAAGGATTTCCAATTGAAACACTGTTTTGTAAAGTCTGTGTGGGAACAATATTATGGAGTTTATATGGGATTGTGTTTTGTTGAACTTTTTGTTGATAATGATTGGCATTTTGCATTTGTTTAGCTTTTTGTTGATTTGACATTTATTGATTAAGAGCTTGAGTGAAAATAGATGTGAAGGGTTGTCTTTGTTGTTTAGGATTTATTTTGCTAGCAATTTTGTATGATTGTGCCATTGGTTTTTGAACATTTTGATTTAAAGGTATCATGTTTTGATTAGATGGTCCTACTTGATCATTATCTTGGTCTGTTGAGTTCATTTATGATAATGGATTTGTATGTATCCAAAATATAGTTGCTAAGGCTGATTCCATATCACCTTCTCCTGAATTATCAATTTATACTACTTGATTAAACTCTTCTATGTGGTTTTTTATAAATTTGGTAAATTTGCTAAGAGACTCAAATTTAACATTTCCCTTTTCATCTAATGTAGGATCTTCTATTTCATCTTCTTTATTATTCTCTTCACCTTGTTCTAAAATTCTATCATCTTCTATTTGAACTCTATCATCAAAGTTTTCTTGATCTTGTTCCTCCATGTAATCATATTCTAATTGCTTACCACTTCTTAAAATTCTAGGCATTTTTGTTTTAACATCTATGCTTACAATTTTTCCTATGTTGAAATTTAATATATATGGAATGAAAATGTGCAAATTTAAATTAATGATATTTTTGGTTTTTGTTTTGTTTTATATGTTTTTTTATAATTTTTATGCTTTTTTGTGTTTTATAAATCATAAATATGCCTATGTTTTTCACGTCGGGTTCACCAAAGAATGTAGGTCTAAAATTCACGCACTCCTTTCCTTCAGGCTAATGGATCCACGCCTCGAAGGGGAATGTGGGAATGATAGGTCTACACCTCAAAGAGAGACACTTGAGTTCGTGTCTTCTTTGGTGATTTTTTGATGAATTGTTTAGGGTTCACCAGGAAACATTTTATGGTAGTTTCCACGCCTAGGTTTTGGAGTTTATTTTTGATGTGTTCCTTTTAGCAAATCTCACATACACCTAGTTTTTGGCCAATATGCAACTATGCTAACCTATATGCAATTTTTATTCATATGCAAACAACAAACATCAGAAAACAGAGCTTAAATGAACAATGCAATGCCTAAAAAGTGATTTAAAACTCTGACCTGTATCCGAAAGTTTGATAAAGATTCTAATTTTTATTGTAGGTAAGATTATACGCAACAGGATTGATATCGTATTACAATTTGCAAAATCGTATTACGATCGCAAGATTGTATCCTACTGATCAAATATCGACAGTTCTGATTTATATAGAAACCTGTAGTTTCATGGGTAGAGTGCAGAAAATAGAAAATAGAATGTGCTACAAAATTTATTGAATAGATATTAGCTCATATAAGACTTATTGAATGCAGTACTAACAAGAATTAACATGTATATACCTTGAACTATGTGAAGTATGCAATTAAATACAAATTGGTGAACTCCAAGAGTAATGATATGCAAATACTGATCTATATGAAATAACAAATGATAAATGTGATGTAAAAATGCAAATTGAAGGCTACAGGGATGCAAACCAGATCTTGGAGTTACCCCCAAGCGACCTGCAAGCGATATCATAACTACAGAGTAGGATCGTATCCAAACAACAATATTGTATCCTCCTATAGCGATATCGTATCCATCCTATAGTGATATTGTATCCATACTATAGTGATATTGTATCCATCCTATCCTATAGAAAAATAGTAAAATAACCAGAACTAAAATGCGAAATTATATCAATGTGTTAGGAATGCCAGGAGGAATTTGAGGGGAGGGGTGCCTGATTAAATAGGCTGATCAAACTGATGAAAATAGGCTGCAAACAAACTTGGTTGCAACTCCTTCTAATTTGGGCTGATCGGCGGATCCGATCCTGTAACTACCGCATGATTGTAAAGACAAAGAACGTTGTAACTAGTTTGTCATTTATCTAAATTTATTTTTTGGTTTTTGAGCAAGATCGTATTACGATCGTAGAGATCATACACAAAATCGTATTATGATATCGAAGATCGTAATATGATCTCAATATCGTAATACGATCTTGTATTACGATCTCAAGATCGTAATATGATCTCGTCAAGAGGTTAGACATGTACTTAGTTTTTTTGGTAGTTTGAGGGGTCAAATGGTGTCGAAATTGGACATATAATATACTGTTGGAAAGATATTTTTGAGCCCTATCCAATGGTATAAAATTTGAGAAGAATTGAGATGATTTTATAGGGTAAAAATTCTCTTGAATATGACCTTAGTTTTTTAAGAGGGAAAACTTATCTTAATGGGTCAATTTTTCTTGTCTACAAATACTCACTTGCTCCAAAATCATGAGCATCCATCAAATATGTTTAGCATCCTATTTTTTTGAATTTGGAAAAAAACCCCTTGTGGGGCCACCTTGGTCTAAGAAACCACGACCAGGGGGTTCTACACAGTCAAAATCACTCAGGAGTCACATTCAACCTTGATCGTACCGACATAATCAACTAGATTTTGGGTACCCAATGTGTGTTTGGTAGGGTGGATATTTGAACCAGGGACCCTCGGCCACAACCAACGAGGAATGAATTTTTTGTGTATTTGCAAGAGGGAGTGAGAATCGTACCTAGATCAACCATAACCAACACCCTTTGTTAAGTTCCCCACAATGATAAACCAACTTACCCACTCAAGCGGATCATGTTTAGCATCCTTATTAGTAGCATAATATTTAGTTTTTTTATAGAAGATTGAGATAGAATGGATTATTGTCTACAACACCAAGAGACCAATCTAGAGTCAAGATAGAAGATAAACTTGGTTGGTATGGTGCTTATGGATAGGTATATTTGGATATGATATTATATTATATGGGCATTATGGATAGTTTATCTGGACCACACATAATCCAAGGTTTATTATATTATAGTATCATATTATAATAGTGTGTTGGATAAGGGTTTAGGAGTCCGCTATGATTAGGGTTATCCTCTCCCCAAAGTAGCATTAGATGATGGTTATATAAAAAAAGGAATTATCATTATCAAATTTATCAATCATATAAAGTATTACCTTATAATCATCTTTACCCACAGAGTGGCCTCTCATCTTGGGAGAACTTGTGGAGTTAATTCCTCCTTAAGGGGTGTTATTGATGTTGCTCGATCCTAAGGGTACTATCTATCTTTGTCTCATTATGTGGACTATTGCATTATGGATTGTTATTTATGGTTAAATGATTTGGCATTTTTACATATTATAAATTATTTATGTTTATGAGAATAAAGTTCCATTACCCATTAGTGTAGCACCTTTGGTCCAAATCACTAGCCCAATCTACATCTAAAAATCCTATCAAACTCCAATTGAATAGGGAATACCCATATGGTATTCACCTTTGATGTATTGATGAACTTACTTGATTATTATCCAATGACTCTCATCGGGTGCCTACATATACATGGAATAATAGTTGACAATAAATGCAATATCAAGTTGAGTGTGGGTAGGATATAGAAACCCCTTAACAAATGATCAATACAAAGTAGCATCTACCAAAGGAGTAGTACAATTGACTTCTAGCTTCAAACTAGAAGCACATGGGGTCTAAGAAAGTTTTCAATCATCCATATTGAATCATTATAAAGGATACAAGACATACTTGGGCTAATAAATGGTGATCCCAAAGGGTGATTGATCAATTTGAATCCCAAAAAAATAATGTAGAAGACCCAAATATATCATCTCAAAAATATCATGAAGTAAAATAAGGATTTTGAGCTTCCCATAACAAGAAGATCATCAACATACAACACAATCACCCAAGATTAATCATCTTAATGCTTGATGTAGACATCATGATTTATATCATAGTGCTTGAACCGACAATTGAGAAAGAAGGAATGGATTTTTCATGCTAAGTAAGAAGAGTTTTCTTAAGCCCATACAAGGACCTCTTTGGCCAACATACCAAAGGAGTATGCCTATTAAGCTCAAAACTAGGTGTCTGTCACATATAGATCTCCTCCTACATATCACCATGAGGAAAGATACTCTTCACATCCCTTTGATATACCTACCAACAATAAGAAGCAATTATAGAAAGGATCATCCAAATAGAGTCCATATTGGAAACTAGAGCAAAGGTCTTCAAGTAGTTAATTCCCTCCTTTCAAGAGAATTTCTTAACAGCAAAGCATACCTTGTGCTTCTCCACTTGACCATTGAAAGTGCACTTGGTCTTATAGACATATTTATAGCCAATAATATTCTTTCCTTTCAAAGAGGAACAAGCTTTTGTGTTTTATTCTTCATTAATGATTCATACTTGGTAATCATAGCATCCTCCTACTCCAATCAGCTCTTAGCATAGGAATAGGTGAGGGAATCTCTAGAATAATTAATCCTTAATACTAAGGTCCAAGAGCGAGCCTTCCAATGACACTCTTGAGAAATAATGGGTTGAGACTCCATAATGAGGATTTGGATCCACTTGGGCATCAAATGGACCATGGAAGAATGAGGCACATCCTGTGGAGAAGCAACATTAGAATCCTACACTAAATTATCTAGTTCAACCTCACTATCCACTTCAACACCCATCACCATTGCACAAGGCATAGGAGGATCAAGTTCATCTACTCTAAGATACAAAACTATAGGTGTTAAAGAAGCAACTAAAGGAAGAGGAGTAAAATTAGAGGATCCTACTTAATAATCCAAAATAACTAGATTGGTGCTAATGAGAATCTCTAAAGGTGTAGTATAAATCACTAAAGCATTTGTGAAATAATATTCCTCAACCAAAAGAATAGGAAGAAGTCCAAAATAGATAGTTGATAGTAACTCATCAAAAATCACATCTCTCCAAATAAGAATATTCCAAACTATCTTAAATCATATAAGCAATAAGCCTTGGAGGTGTCAAAATACCCCATAAAAATATAGCGATGATTCCTCTTGTCTATCTTCTTTTTTATATATTTAGGAATATGGGCCCAAGTAGTGGATCCAAAGATATGTAAGCAAGACACATTAGGCTTGTTTCCTATCAATCTCTCAAGAGGATCCATATGCTAAATGACTTGAGTCAAATTTTGATTGATGATATATGTTGCACAAGTCACTACTTCATTCCCAAAATTGGGTTCCATTTGCTTGACATACAACCTACATTAAGCCATCTCCATGATTATTTATCTTCAACTTAACCACCCTATTCAGCTCTAGGGTATAATGAACAATCCTTTGAAAAGCAAACCATGAAGATTCAATAATTAGAAAATACATGCGTCACATATTCACCTCCTTGATGTATCCTCAAGCACTTGATCTTCATCTCAAACTAGTACTCCACAAGAGCCTTGTTGTCCTTAAACTTCTCAAAAGCTTCATCTTTGGTATGAATGGTGTACAACTAGAATACCTAGATAAATCATCAATGAAGGTAAGAAAGCACTTATTTCTAAAAATATATTGTACCCCATGGGTCCACAAATACAACTATGAATGATCTCCAAGTGTTGTGTAGCATGCCTAGTAGTCCCTTTTGAGAAGGACTCTCAATGATGCTTCCCTAAGATGCACCTCTCACAAACACCACTAGAAGGAGAGATAAGAGGAAGATCAATAGCCAACTGATATCAACTCAATTACCACAAGGATTTATAGCAAAGATTCCCAACTTTGTGATGCCATCACTTGCTAATATATTCTACTTATGCCACCATAGCTATAAAGTCTCTCTTCTTGGATGAGGAAGGAGAAGAAAATGGATGGTCACCAAGCTTATATATAATCTGACTCATCACAATATCTTGAGACAATTGTATTGAATCCATAATCAATATACTCATTGTTTTATCTTAAACTCAACCATCTTATTAGTATGATTGATGTTGAAGGACGAAGATTTGCACCATAAAACTAAATAGCATTGAAACACTATGATTGAAAAAATAAAATGAATC
Organism: Wollemia nobilis; assembly: GCA_028583015.1. Lineage (NCBI taxonomy): Eukaryota > Viridiplantae > Streptophyta > Pinopsida > Araucariales > Araucariaceae > Wollemia > Wollemia nobilis. Next base: position 2,878,718 of record JAQPPZ010017036.1, on the reverse strand, counting down.
TTTTATATTTAATTATATAATTATTTCAAAGTGTTACAATATGATCCCCTCGAGGGGATTTCACCAACGATACAATGAATACAATAGGGGTGTTATTCCCATTTTTATATCAAAAATATTCTTGGTGCAATCTAAATATCTTCGTGCTAGCACAGTTTGTTGGGAAACAGGTTTTTTGGGACCGTCGCACGAGTGTCGACTTCGCTGTATTTCATTGTTATTGAGTTTTGTTACCTGCATGTAAAGATACAAAAGTGAATCAATAGCATATGAGGAGCCCACTGAAGTTGGACCCGTATTCAATCAAAAAGTTTAAAATAAATTAAAAGCGAATGCATGCATGTGATATTTGATATCTAAACTAATGCGTAAACAATTAATGAGAAAATCTAAGCTAAGATGCAGTAAAACACTAAAAACTAATCACCTAACCATGACCGTATTGGGTTGAGATGATTTCTATCTGTAGATCATCTTAGGTTGAGATGATCACTATCATGGGCTTGCACCTCAGCGTAACTATATTTGAACATCTTGGGTTGTGTGGGGTGTCGTTTTAGGTGGATATTTGGAATGTGCAAGTAGGTGAAAGGATGTGGATGACCAATGGGAAAATTTAGGTAATAATTTGAGGGAAATGAAAGTGAATTCATATACAAAGTGACAATATCGTAGCATCGGGTAGGTAGCAGAAGAACCTGACATATTTTTGGCAACACTTTGTGGCTTCGAATTCAAAAAACTTGGGATCCTTAAACAAGGAGGTAGGACACTATTTTATAGGCTCCAAAGGTAAAAATACATCAAATGATAAGTGTCACTCAAGGGCAACCTGATTGGATACCACTAAATGATTGCATGCAACAAGTGTAACTGCTACCTGTAGGGAAACTAGCATTGGCATAAATTTCATGCACCATGCTGATAGACAGTTTCACTGCCAGTTAATTTTTTTTTATATTTTTGGTCTTACACAACCATCTTGTGTTGAGATGGACCTGATTTTGAGACTATCTCAGGTCGAGACAGTCAGGCTTCCCATGGGGGAATGTTACTTGCTACTAGGAAAAATCATTGAATTAATCCTTAGGATGCCCAAGATGAGTGGAGTAAATTAGAAAAGAGGTATTTTGGGAGTCTCCTTGTAAATGATGCATTTTAGGTGTCTACAGATGCCCCTTTTTGAGATGCTTTGTGTGAAAGCATAATGCAGAGCAAAATAGATGATCTAAAATGGTTGGATTGATGATGGATGATGTTAATTGATAAAGTCAATGTGAGATGCCCCAAGCATGGAAAGGGTGCATGTCATTGAATCATTACTTCTAACACATTGATGTGCTTGATTTTATCTTGGTAACCTTTCAGTCATGGTAGACGTTATTAGTCTACAAGATTTAGGCTTTAGGTCTACCAAGTGTCTGTTTTATTTGATCTTGGTAACCTTTTGGTCATGGGTAGACATTATTAGTCTATAGGATTTAGGCTTTAGATCTACCAAGTGTCTATTTGATTGATATTTTTTTCTTTTGTCCCAACAAGGAGGGTGTATGATCATTTTTGGCAATGATTCTTGGACGAACACAATTTCCAATTTTGAGTGTTTTATTATTGACTTTATTTTGAGATGTAAAATTTACAGTTATTGACTACCTCCTCAAGCGATGAGTTGATGGAGGAGATGTAAAATGATGATAGCAACACATCGCTTGACAAAAGTAGGATTGTTAGCATGGTTGCCTTGGAAAAAAGTTAAAATTTTGAGACTGTCTCAACCCAAGATGGTTTATTTTTTTAATATATTTTTTATTTTTATTTTTGTAAAAATGGGACTGTCCTTGACTATCACATCGCATCGTGCGACCATCCTGGATGGTTGTAGGTGCAAAAAACTATATAAGCCATATTTCACAGAAAATGACTCATTTTTACCATTCGAGATAAGAGAAGGGTGATATGGGAAGGAGGAGAGCTTATTTTTCAAAATGAAGTGCTACCGAAGAACGATTTGACAAATACCATGGGCCCATCGAGTGCATCCATGAGCAAAGGAGATGGTGCAAGGAAGGTAAGGATGAAAATCCTCACTTTTTTTAATTAATGAATAAACTCAATTAAATTTAAATAGAAATGAATGGGTGATATGGGTAGCTTTAGGTGAAATGAAAATGGGGTGGGGGATGGGCAGATAGTATTTATCACTTATGATTTTCTCTGCTTCTCTTCTTTATTGTGTGTGTGTTTTTTTTGTGAATTGGAGGTTGTATCAAGTCGAGACAACTCCTTTTATTGATCATATTGACTTGAGATGACCTTTTTTGGTGACCATATCGACTCGATATGGTTTTGTTATGGGACCATCTCGACTTGAGATGATTGTATTTAGTAATTATCTCAATGCGAGACAGTTTTGGTGTTTTGATTTATTTTTTGAGTTTTTGATTTTTTGTTCTTATTTTTGGTAGCTTGTTAGAGCTTGACACCAGTTTATGAATACCTATAGGAATGCTCATGATGTATTATCTGTAAATGATTGGGCATGGCTAAAAGCCCTTGAAATTCAACACATGACTTGACTGGAGTCTATTCATGCAGACTAGGCCTATCTGATGACCTTGATAGACTTATGGGATAGTCAAACGAATACTTTTGACAAACCCACTAGAGAGATCACAGTTACATTAGAGGACATATATCAAATTCCACAGGTCCTTATATAGGGAGCACTGATTATTACTATTATGATCAGTCAGAGAGAGGTTGTGTTACAACACGTATACGATGATCGACGATACCTTGTAGATTATGATGCTAACAATGGTGGAGTAAGAGTGGGTGTTCCTATAAAACTCCTATGGCACGAGGTTCCTCTAGAACCTACTGGGCCTTGTGATGGACTTTATTGAGGATCCTAGAATCATGGCATGGGGTACTACGTTACTGGTACAAATATACAAGAAGCTGTATGAGATCCAACAATGAAGTTGATTGGGCTTAGGGTGTAGCTTCCTCCTAAAAATTTGGGGATGGAATTATTTTTTGGTTGATCGATCGACTGGCTTATCGTGGATTACACACAATGATATGGTAGACAGAGAGATTCCTTATGCGATGTGATGGTTGCATGAGCGAGATCAAGGCAAGAGCCATCCATTATAGGGTATCCTACAACACTACACAAACACATGGGATGGATTGTAGTGAAGACAAGTTATTTGGAGACCATGGCGGGGAGAATCAACTTGGGATGAGGAGGTCGAGCATCTGAGGTGAGTGTGATATAGCATATGGTTGACTGGTCACCTCTGGATAGAGAATGAATACTTCAAGTACTCATGGGTGACCTGCCAGCTTGGGGTGAGGTAGGGTGTTCCTAATTACCCAGTGGTTTAAGGACTAGCGAGACACAACTAGCAGGGTTGTGAGCTAAGCTTTTGAGTGATACGGTAGATGAGATACTGGTAAATGCTGATAGGAAGGATCCAAGAACCACAAAAAAGTATGATACCTGGTGGATAGCCTAACTATTTTGAGGGGCAATGATTGAAGAGGAGGTAGAGGCTAATATAGTGGAGGATCCAACATAGTGATGAGTTCATAACAGAGTGGATAGGGATGTGGGAGGATCATCAAAGGGAGCCAATAAGGGTTCAAAGAAACCTGTGAGGAGTGATGGGGTGATGGTGTGGATGAGGATGACCCACAAGAGTAGATCACCATATTAAAAGAGTAAAATTGCATCCTCTAAGGGCAATAGATAAACAAGGATACAACTCATGCTATTGAGCATAGCCATTAGATGATAGATAGATAGCATTGATAGGGCTAGGAGGTGGAGAGGGACACCTTACGAGTTTAGATGTAGAGCCTTCAAGAGGAGCAAACCAAACTCATAACAGAGCAAGTTGCTCTATGGCCTAGGTGGCAAGTTCGATGGCTGGGTGGGCCCATGCATCTTCATGTGGATAGGCCATATATGAGGTGATCCATATATCATACTCGATATCAAGAAAAAATAGATTATGTGGGGCTATTGGAGGATTCAGTGTACAAACTGGGTGGAGTACTACCATCATGACCATCATCCTCTTAGTCTCAGTAGAGTCGATAGAGTAGAGCCTTAGGAGATCCATCAAAGGTACCATGTGTCCTACAATTTACATCACAAAGAACCTCCTAGATGCCAGGGACCAATGGATCTAGGTAGCCTTGTAGAGACAAGGCTAAGGGCAATGGTGAGAGCAATGGTGTAGGACCAACCTGAGACATGCACCTATCTATTAGCCCATTTTGGATGTGAGGTTTGAGAACCCATTACATTATAGCCTGCGAGAATTTTGTACCATTGATGTACTTATTATTTTTATATATATGTGAGATGGTCCCTTTGATTGATACCTATTGTGTTGTTTATTTATGCATATGTATGTGTAATTGTGGATGCATGGATGTAATGATAGATGCTTATAGATGTATGTATAGACTTGTAGATATGATAATGCATGTATGTTAGATGCATAGATATTTTTGATATGATAGATCTATTATGTATGCATAGAACTAGGTATGTATGTGATGGACTATTGACATATGACAATGCAAACTTACGAATGGATGTGTAAAGAATAGAACATAATGAATGAATTTGAATTGCAATAACAAAATAAGTGTAGGAATTACAAAATGTATAAGAGTCACCAATAAAAATGTAAATAAATTCACCAAGGGAATACACTAGAATAGAAATCGAGCAAGAAATTATATGCAATGAAAGATCACGATGACAATGGATTGTGAACAATGAAAGATCACAAGGGAACAATAAGGTTTTTCATGAGATTCAAACATCCTAGTTGACCAATTGAAAGTCGTATACTGATCCTACAAGTATTTGAAAGATAAAAATATGCTAGGAAGACCAAGATATTCAATATCCTTGTGTGTGCATAGTGAAGTTCATTACCCCAACTTTGTACTCAATTGGACTTAACTACTCTACATGCAAGCCATCAAAAGCTAGCTCAACCACAAGCTAACATTGGTCTGTACAAAAGGTCGCTAATCTGATAGACATGCACCATGCATAAGGCTACTCCACTGCTATTTAGGCATCTATATCCCCAATGGAAATTACCCCATGGTTGTCAAAAAATGAGAATTCTATGGATTCAAGCTCTTTTTATTTTCTTTTTTCTTTGGGATTTTGAGGATTTTGTTTTTTTTTTGGGGGGAATTTTTCTCAATTTGTAGGGGAGAAAAGGGATTTTTTTGGAAACTTTTTCATTCTATGGAGGAGAAAGGGGATTTATTACATTTTGGGACTTGCTTATTTTGTGAAGGAGAAAGGGTATTTATTGCTTTTTGGGACTTTCTCATTTTGTGGAGGAGCAAGGGGATTTATTTATTTATTTATTTTATTTTTGGGGATGAGCTTGTCCTTTTGTTAATTCTAAGTTTTTTAGACCATGTGAATAATAGGAAGAGCAAGAAAAAATGTTTTTTTTTGAGGTAAGACATACTTTGTAGATTCATATTTGCTTGTTCAAAATCGTAATTAATATTATGAGAATGTGTTGGGATTTTGAAATAAACAAAGTATGACCAGAATAAGATTCTATCACCAGATATCAATATGGTTTGCAATGAAATATGAAATAAAAACTAGGGATTGTTGAATGATCTAAAGACCATATTGGACACCTTGCAACAACTACTTATGAGCAAGCAAGCGGTGGATAGACAACATGGAATGTGAATGATGAAATGGGGTGTATGCCTAAGATAAAGGAGATTACATCAAGATAAGTGACTCTCCTACAAACGTCATGCTACATGAAATGTTAAATTATGATTGCAACTATGTTGAACAAAATGCCTAATACAATGTGGTAACACATACAACTAGCCAAATTCATGAAGATGCAATGATGATAAAATGCAAAGTGTAATACATGATTATATGCAATGATGTGCAATGAAAAGTGTTATGGATGGTGGTATGCAATTTGTTTTATGTTTTTGTTAATATTTTTTTATGCATAAAATACCTACAGGTGAAGAATATTAAGTGGTTAAGGTTCTTCAAAACCTTCAAGTGTAGCTAACTGATAAGTGCTCGATTTTAGCTTTTATTTTATGTTAAATGGGCCTAACTAGTTTGTAGAGAATTTGTTGTACAAATGGCTAGGTATGTTAGAATTCTATTGGTTCTTCTTTAGCACAAGATCCCCAACTTAAAATTCCTTAGCATGAACCTTTGTATCATAGGCTCTCTTAATACAATTTTGATAAACACAAAGATGTTCAAGAGCATTAATGCATCTTTCATCAAGAAGAGTAAGTTGATCTAGACGAGCCTGTCACACAACATCGTCATCAATAAATTATTGTAAAGAGATGTGCAACAAGAGAATTTCAAGCTCCAAGAGCATGATGGCCTCAGTGCCATATACTAATTAAAAGAGTTTCCCTAGTAGATGTTCTAATGCTCGTCATATAAGCCCAAAGTGCTAGAGGCAGTTGAAGATGCCAATCCTTGTGATTATTATTAACCATTTTCTTAAGGATGGCAATAATCATTTTGTTTGATACCTCAGCTTGACCATTAGTCTTTGGATAGTAAGGAGTTGAAAATTTGTGTTGGATATGATATTTATTGCACAAAAATTGAACATCCTTATTTTTAATGGTATCCCATTATCGGAGGTGATCTAGGACGGAATACCAAAATGACATATGATATGCAGTATGAACTCTGCAATGTGTGACCCTATTGTAGTGGTAAGGGGAATAACTTCCACCCACTTGGTGAATTATTTCGTGGCCATTAGAATGAATTTGTGTCATCCCAAAGATGGGGGTGAGATTTTTCCAATTAGATCCAAGCCCCATGGGGAAAAAGGCCACAATAAATGTATCGATTATAAGGCCGATGAAGGTACATGTGATAGATTAGTATGATGCTGACACTTGATGTACCTTTTTACATAAGTGCAATAGTCTTGCTCCATTGTGGGCCAATAATAGCCCATTCAAAGGATGCACTTTGTGATAGCCATGTCATTGAAATGGCCACCACAAGTACCATCATGAACTTGAGAAATTCCCCAAGTAGATTCTTGGGGTTCTAAGAAATAAAGAAGAAGACCATCATAGCTTCGACGGTACAATATGTCTCCTAGCAAGATATATTTAGTCATTTTTTTCTTAAATGTACGTTTGGCAGTATGCAAAAATCGTGAAGGGAGATTACCAAGCTTTAGAAAATCTTGTATTTAGGAGAATCAGTTTTGCTATGGTTCTGTTTGTACCAGGTGGATGCTTTGCTCTTTTGCAGAATCATCTCATAAAATTATGAATTGCTTGAGAATTTTAGTGTAGATGGTTGTGGCATTGTCAAAATGATTCTACAAAATTAGGGATCCAAAGGAAGCCATTGTATCTACAAAATGGTTATTGAAACAAAGAACCGCCTCCATGTCATACCATTAAAATTTTACAAGCAATTTTTCCACAAGGATTTTGTATTTATTTAATATTGGGTCTCTACAGTGTTAAATCCCTTTGACCTAGTTGATAGTGAGCTATGAATCACCAAATATGTTTAGTCGCTTAAAATTCATGGCTAGAGCAATTTCGAGCCCAAACAAGAGAGCTTCATACTCAACATTATTGTTGGTGCATAGGAAATCGAACTTAAATGAAAGGGGAATAGGAGTCCCTTATGGTGTAAAGAACATGATTCCAACACCACTCCCTTATTCAAACCTTGAACCATCGAAAAAAACATGAGATCCAATTTTTTCTTAGGTTATTTTAGCTCTTTCAAGTTAGATAATGCAAAGACTACATCATCAGGTAGCTTGATCGCAAGAGGCTTATCATCAAGAAGAGGAACTTCTACTAGTTGGTCAGTGATGACTTGATATTTGATATATTTTTGATTGATGAATTCAAGGTTGAAATCTATCAAAAGAATAATCCACTTTGTGATATGACTGTTATGATATGTTCGACTCATCATATATCGCAAAGGGTTTTATTTGGAGATAACATACATTGTTTGATTTATCATGTAATGATGTAGTTTCTTGGTGGAAAAGACCACTACTAAGCAAAGTTTATTGATATAAGCATATTTTATTTTGTAAGAGATGAAGGTGTGACTGATGTAGTAAATGACCCACTCCTTATTTACCTCATTCTTTTGGACTAACATAGTCTCTAAGGCAAAGTCAGTTGTATGAATATATAGTAGAAATGATGCACTAGGTCATAGAGGAGACAATACTGGTGTAGAAACCAAGTACTACTTTATATCATTGAAGGCCTTTTGGTAATATTGATCCCAATTGAATGTTATCCCTTTTTGTAGAAGATGGTTGAACGATCGATATTTATCTAATAGTTACGTGATGAAACATTGTATGACCTGTATCTTCCCTTGTAAGATGCAAAGTTGTTTAAAATTGGTGGGGGAAGACATGTTTATGATTGCTTTGAACTTGTTTAGGTCTACTTCAATACCCTGCTTAGACAATATGAAGCCTAAAATATTTTCATATGTTACTCTAAAAACACACTTTTTAGGATTCAATCATATGTTATGCTCTAGTAGGCGATTAAAGACATTTTGAAGAACATCAATATGGTCACCACATAGTAGAGACTTGGACAACAATTCGTTGAAATAATATTTGACAATATTATGCATATAGTCATGAAAAATGTATGGCATGGCCCACTAATAGGTGGCACCAATGCTCTTTAGACCAAAAGGTATGACTTTGTGGAAAAATGTCCCCCATGGTGTGGTAAAGGTTGTTTTGGACTGGTCATCAAGATTTATGTGAATTTGATTATAGCTCGAGAAAACATCCATGAGGAAAATAATTTCATGATCTATAGTTGTGTTTATGAGCGTATTGATGCTTAGGAGTAGAAATTAATTCTTAGGGCTCACTTTGTTAAGATCTAAAAAATCGATGCATATGTGAACCCCCCATTCAACTTCCTAATAGGTACCATGTTGGAAATCCATTTAGGATAGTCAATGGATTGGATGAAGCTTGTGTCCAACAATTTTTGTAATTCACCTTTTATTATTAGAGCTATTGTTGGATGTAGTTTGCAAAGTTTTTGCTTAATCTATTTGATCACTGGATTGATGGTCAAATTATGGACCACTAATTTTGGGTCTAGACTAGAAGAGTAGTAAAAGCAGAACGTTTTATCTCTGAGATACCTTTCCCAATTTATGAATTTGAGATTTTTAGGATTAGTTCTGATGTCAATGTCGATCATCTCTTCTATCAACATATGAGATCCCTCTTCCAATTGATGAGGAGTAAGAATTAGATGAATGTCATCGACTGCTTTAAAAGAGTTGGATGCATCATTTAACTCTATCTCAACTTGGAGAATTTCTAAGGTTGGTTGCGGTACCTAATGATAGGATTGTAGCATATTCTTAGAGGGTAGGAACTCGGTAGATAATAGCGAAAGAGCGATATGATAAAAAATAATGGCCTCAAGATCGAGGGGTAAATATTGTGACAGATTATCTGGGTAGATGAGTGGTGTGGCAAGGTCAATGGATATCATATTTATGGATGGTTGATGAACTCCATATATGGGTAAAAATAAATGGTTAAATATAGGTGGGCATAATTGCACAGGGGGTGGATGAGGTGGAATTGGGATGACAGGATGTGATCTAGGTGTAACTGGGATGACTAGATCTTTGAGAGGAAGAAGTTATCACTAAATGAGTTGTTGTCTAGAGAATAGATAAAGATAAAATTTATCAAGATCTGTTAGAGGCTCAATGGGAGAGGATTCGTATTTCGACCTAGATGAGGCAATAGATAATTCCTTCTAATTGTTCTATGATTCCTCATCTTATGAGTAAAAATCATTAGTAACTAACATTTCAATTTGTAGATGATCACTAAATAAGTGAGTATTTCCAAGATTAGCATACTCATTGCCATCAATATCTTCCTCAAGGCCTAGGTTAAGGTGCTAAAGGGAATTTTCTAGAAGCTTGTTAAGCATGCGTATGTAGTATCCTAATCTTGACTTGTGTGTTGGTAGTTGATAATGTGGTTCCAATGGGGTTTGAGGATCCTACTCATAGCGACTCAAGCCATTCCCATGTTAATGGTAGTGATACAAGTATCATAAAGCAAAGTATGGGTTTGAAAGATATTCGATGTTCACAAGGAATGACTCTTCCTCTTCCATTATAAGAGGTGAATCCGTAGAGGCATCAATACCTCCATAGATAAAGTTTGTTTGATTTAGAAAGGATCCAAGGGGTATGATGGTTCCTATAGGTAGCTACACGTTGTGAGGCCTATCAAAGTTTCTTATTGACTCAATCAATGGGGTAAATGTAACATCTTGTACTAAATATTCCCCTAGGCTCAGATTAGTCATATGAATTATCACCTGCAATGGAGGGGTAGATGAATATGGTTGATGATGATGGGGTATGAGTGTTGGAGGATGGTTCCTCAAGAATGGGATCAAGGTGGATGGATGCTATGGAGATGGTGGATATTGAAGGTGTGGGAGGTGTATTGGTTGAGTTAGATGTAGATGTGGTATGCAATGAGGGCTCATGTGGTGGTATGTCATTGGTGCCTTGTTGGGGTTCCTTGTGGGAGGATTTGATGAATTAGAAGGGACTCCCATGGATGCTTATGATTGATGTTGTGATGATGATTGTAATGATGAAGGATTGAAGGTATATGGTGGATGATTGGATTGTTGGATGTGGTGGTTAGTTTGGATTTCCAAATGAGGTGATGGTAAGGTGGGCTCATGCGGATGTGATACCATGTTGAAGAACTTAAAGGGTTCCAAATATACTCAGACATAATGGACCTAACCTTCATGCACATATTTTATGCTTTGGTGTAGTATAGAAGGTACACACTTCATGTCTCTTATCCATGGTCAACCAAGCAACAAGTTGTATTGCATGACACCTTCCAATACATGGTAAAGTATGTGAATAATATTTAGTCCAACCTTAATAGGAAGGACCATTATACCAATAGTGGAATATAATGCATTATTGAAGTCTCGAACATTAAAGGTGGATGTGGTGATATGCAATAGAAAAAGGTTGAGGTGTGTAAGTGTGATGGTGGTGATGATGTTGATGGATGGGCCTGTGTCAATACAAACCTATTTGTAGATAATCCTATCCATACTAGCCATGATGTGTAGTGGTGGATCAAGAATCTCAACAAGTATAGTATTGATCTTATGATCGTGAAAGGTTATTACAGGCTATTTGCAATATTAAATTTGTCCCACAAAGTTGGTAAAGGCGTTGGAATCTTATGGTTGTAATTCAATTGATTTTAAAATATCCATTAAAGCTTCCCAATGTGGAGGTAATTGTTGTATGAGCTCATAGATGGAGAGTTTCACTGAGGCCATTTTAATACTTTGGGTGACTCTATTTCTCAGTGTGAGCATCGATTGAGATGGAGGAGGTATGATTGGAGTTGGTCACAGTGATGCCTGTGACATTGAAGGAATGTTGGAAGAGTTCACTTTTTGTGCAGGTTGATTTGGGTATCTTCTATTCCTTGTCACTATGTTAATCATTCCTACAAAACCTTGGTTAGGTGGGGCAGTGTGAACTTGATTGACTTGCTTTGGTTATTTTGCTGTAACAGTAGGTTCTATGTTTGTCCCATGTTGAGGGAAAGGATCTTGATAGACCCTCATGTTTTGATTATTTGTGGAAAGAGGATTGTCGATTTTAAATTCTTATCGCTAGATCATGTCCTACACTAAGTTTTTGAAGAAGTAGCATGGCTAAATATTATGACCCTTTTATTTGTGATAAATGTAGTACTGATCCTCCCTATAATTCTTAGGTTTAGGTTGATTCGGGTCCTATGGGTGAATCTCAAGGAGAGTGATTGCTTGTGATTCACACAACCAATGAAATATGTTCACCAACAGTTTTGGTAATGGACTGTATTGGTGAGGTGAACACCATTATTGCATTGGCAATTGATTTTGCGATTGTTGAGGGTGGTATTGTGTGGGTGGTGGTTGGAATTGATAATTAGGTGGTTGAGGTGGGGTTCGATTCAAGGGCCTAGGGGCACTCAAAACAACTTGGTTCACTAGAGTTGCATGTTTTTGGGTTTGGTTCCCATTAGCATTTTTTCTAGGCCATTTTTTCTTGAAGATTTTGATATCTCCTTCTTAGACCTTGATGTCCTCAATGACCTTAGCTTAGGCTAGGTCTTCCTCGAAAGTTCGATATTGTTGAAGTTGTAATAAGAGTGAGATTTGTTTCAAGCAGCTTCTAGTGAACATACGAGTTAGCTCCATGATGGGTAAGGTGAAGGGTAATTTTGTTATGACTACTCTCCACTTGTTACCATAATTCATGACTAGATCATTGATGAGTGGTTATTTGACACATATTTCTATATCAAAATTATTTTATTGTTATAATTATTTAAGTGATTATGATATGTTTTATATGAATTACTATTGAATATTGTATGAATTATTAGTAAATATGATTAATTGCAGTAATCTAACAAATGTGTTTGATTTATATGAAATTCATCCGAGTCTTAAGAAAAATGCAGGAAAAAGTATTGATGATCGATGAAAATATTGCAAAGCTTTGGAGTGCACCTCGGATGAGAAGAAGGACAAATAAAAGAACCTAGGATAAGAGTAGAGCTCGGTGACAACAGTAGTTGACCTATTACTGAAGTATATTACTGAAGCATGTTATTGAAGGTAACTACCAAAGAAAGTTACTGAAGAATATTTTACCAATAGTTTGTGAAGTATAATAAAGGTTGTTGACTTACATGCCACATCAGTGACGACACGTCAAGTTTGGATGGCAACATATATTTTCACTTAGAAAAATATTTTATACTATCCGCGAGAATATTTCAGTTGATAAAAGTTGTTATTTGCTTAATAAATTTTGTAATCAAATTATTATGAGAAGTTTTAGATATAGATGAAATATTGTTAGACATTTTCTAGAATATAGGACATAATGTCCTAATGTATATCTTGCAAATCATTCAAAATAGTATTGTCTTATTAGGTTTGTTTGTAGGATGCCACTTGGACCAGTCAGAATATTTATCAAGTCCAAATAGGAATATGTATTATGTGATGTTTAGATTATTTTGGTTGATGCATAGTTATCGCATCAGAAAGTCCACAAAATCCGCATGGCAAAATATGTGGAGAAATACTATTTGGAATTGTATTAGTTACAATATAAATTACATAAGAGAGACATTGAATGAGGTCTGCTGCCTGCTAGGAAAAATACAAGAAATTATTATCTATTCTAAGTTTACAATTTTGAAGAAATGCGCCAACATGTACAATTGAATCTCCAGTAATAAAAGTAGCATTTTGTTCTTCAAAAATGGTAATTTGTATCAATTTCATATGTTGTTTAATTTATGTTATGTAAATTGTGTTCATCAATTACCTGCATTCACAGAATATACATAATGTTAGTATTAGTTATAAAATCTAGTTACTGATATAAAGTAAACTAGAGGAGAAAGACTTACACTGCCCTCTAGGAGGTAGGGCCCACTCCTATAAATAGTCCCTGAGCTCTCGCCCCTGCAATAGGTTAGACTTAATTAGCCTTAAATTAAGTTGCATTTCAATTTACATAAAATAAGATAGATTGCACGAGGATCCTCACAAATAAATTAAATCATGGCATAAATAAATTAGTTTACAAATAATTTTTTTTTTTGAATTTACATGGTGGAATCGGTAGCCGCCATGAATCCGGGTAGGCTGTCCGGCTTTTATGGCCGCCACAGTATTCTACTTTGTCCACCCTAGAAGTCGCCACATAGATCTTCACGCAGTCTGCCCCTATAACCACCATGCCACAATAATTTTAAACCTTTTACGCTGCTGAAAGCACCAGGAAAGGGACAAGCGTTCAGTTCGACGAGGCTCGAGATTTGAACCTTGGACCTTTGCCCCCCTTATGGGGTTTGGATGAACCAATTGGTCTACACCTCGGACCTTAGTTTATAAATAATTAGATGCATCAGTAAATTAATTCATTAGTAATTAGGTGCATTGATAAATTTATTCATAAGTAAAAGTAAATTATTATTGCATTATTTTATCATACCCTGCACCATTCATTTCTCACAAATTTAATTTTGTTTAAAACTTTTCTGTACATGTGAAATATGAAAAAAGAAACTTGAGCTAAGCTTAATATTAATCCCCATGGTATAATCTATATAGGATTCCTACTCTTTAAATCTAACCTTGATTTCCCTCAAATTGATAAAATTAAATGTAAGCTCTATAGCCGATCATTTTGGTGTCATTGCTGGAGAGAGTAGCATCATAGTGGTTAGTCAAAAAAGTTGTTTGGTAGTGCAAAGAGAGAGGCTTACTTGTATGTGAAAAGGGATACGTACAAGACCTTGGTGTGCATACAAGTCAGAGTGGCCCAAATATGGTTCCAACAAGCTCCTCCGTTCGACGTTGCCAGGTTCATTTTTCTTAAAGGATTCATTTTTACTGCTTTCATAGATTAAAAATTATTTTTTGCAAATTTTAATTTTCGCAAATTTCAATTTCAAAAAATTTTATTTTCTACAATTTCCTTGTTTTGGGTGATTACTATTGTTAATTTGATTTAGGACCTATGAAAAAGAATAAGAAGTAGGTGAATGCTGAAAACAACCTAAAATTTTCTTAGGATCCTGTTTTTTTAGTAGAAAATAGTTACGTTGAGTGACACAACTGTAATGAAATCTCTCCTAATAGTCAAAGAACAGTAGTAATTTACCTTTTACTTCAACTATTTTACTTCTAGTAAAACTTTACTTTACAATCGTTTTTAATTTTTCCTAAGTATGTTGAAATTAGTTGTATAAACGCATCTAATTTTAGTAGCATTAGGACTGTTTAGTAATTTTAAATTTATTTCTTTTCTACTGTGTTAAGAGTATTTATAAGTTCTGAAATTTACATTTAAACTTGGCAAACAGTAGGATTGAAACAAAAAAAAATCAAAACCCAACCAAAAAATAAAAAATATAAAATCAAAGAGAGAAAATAAAATAAAATAAATTATGGAAAACAGTCAAACTGAATTTATAGACCTTAGAAAATTATTAATACAATAGGAGGTTAATATTATTTTTGAACAAGGGAACAAAACAACCAAACCAAAGTGGGAAGAACTGTGTGAATGCATTGACACTATCAACAAAATATTAGATGAACTAAAGAAAATCAAGAGGATAAATATAGCAAAAACTCTAAGGATAAACCATTCTTCACCTTATCAAGATCTTGGAAGAAGCTACGAGAATTGGCTTTGGGATAGGAGAACAATAGTAAATCCAGTAATTTATCCTTGGAATCAATACCTTGAGGATTCCCTCACCATTCACAACTTCCTTGCAGACATAGAATTGAAAGAATTAGCTCTACAATACAATAAGATATACTACAAGATTCCTAGAGCCATACATTTTAGAGAATTGTGCCATGAGTTGCGTTATGAGCTACAATTTGGAATTCCTGATCCTGTTGCAACCAAATATTTCCTTGCTCAGTTGATTCAATTGTTGGTAGACTACTTCAAATTTGAATAGGAACTTTTTATGATACCAGAACAACTTGATCCAGTAAACGATATTCATAAATTATTCAAAGAAAATTAGTCATATTGCAAAAACAAGAAGTTTAGTACATTCATGAGCAAACCTAGAGACTCTAAAGGAAGATTCATAAAAATTAACAAAATAGAAGGAAATTCCTGAAAAGACTTTAGAGAGATTGGAATTTATAAATTAATAGATACCAAGGCTACAACATCAACCAATAAAGCTAAAATCCTAGATCAAGATCCCAATTCATATTTATTAACCGATCCAAAATTTGACAACTACATAGATCCTTCTTATATATTTTCCGAACCTATACCTGATCCAATTCTTGAAATCCTATATTCAGGTATGGCTGATAAGCAAAGTGGTTTGGGAGAGGAAGGAGAAAATTGTGGAATAGGAGACAAAGGAAAGAGAGAGATCATGGAGAGAACAAACAAATAAAATTGTTTGCTTTCCCAATATTACATGTAGAAGGAACAACAAGAGAACCTAAATTAATATCTATTTCTATATTGCCTACCTTTCATGGAAAACCCCATGAAGATCCTGATTCTTTTCTTTTTTAATTTGAAGTAGTATGTCAAGCTTACTTTTACACCACCAATGAGCAAAAGCTAAGGTTGTTTCTATCCACTCTTAAAGATGCAGTTTTAAGATGGTTTATGGGTCTAGGAGAAGGAGTGTGTAATCATTGGGATGGATAAAATAGATTAAAAGAGATATTCCTTGAAAGATATCAAGATTATTGTAGAGTTAGGGATAAAAAAGCTAAGCTTTTTTGTATGAATCAAAGAGAATAAGAATATTTGGAGTGTTATATAGAAAGATTTCAATTTGTAGGGTCTAGAGTAAATATAGACCTTGATGAAGAAATCCTAAAAGAACTTTTCCTGAAAGGGTTGAAAGAAGATGTTCTTGAGATTTTAAATCTTATGGCAAAAAGAGACATTCATATTATGTAATTTGAGGAGATTATCAATATTTGTAGAAATTATTCAAGAAACAAACCTCTAAGAAGCAATAAATATACATCCACAGGAGGAGTGATAAGAGTAGAAATTGGAAATATGTTGGAAGGCTTAAAAACTGATTTGTTGAGTACTTTGACCTCATCCTCGGAATTAATGGATAAAAAATCAAAGGAAACTAAAGAAATCTACTGCCATAGGTGTAGGAAAAAGCACAATTTGAGAGAATGTCCTTTAAAAATAACAAATATATACAATATATCTGGTTGTCAAATTTGTGATAAGAATCATAAAACTGAAAACTGCAAGTATATCTCCACTGTTAAAGTCACCATAAAAGAACCTTAAGTGGAACAAGCAGAAGACGTTTATTTTATCGCTCAAATACGAAATGGTCCATTTAATGGCCCACAAAATTGGTCAAACCCTAGTTATTATAACCAACAAAGGCCTAATAAATGGTCTAATGCACCGAACTGGACAAATTGGAACTCTTACAATCAATATTGGAATATACCCCCATGGGATCAATTTATGGCTAATTCTTATGGAGGGCCATCTCCATGGAATCAAGGGACACCAAGTCAGAACATGCATAGTTGGAATAATAGTGGCCGATATAATCAAGGTGGCACCAATTGGTCCCCAAATACAACACAACCAAAAAACCTTCAAACTCAATTTAGGGGACAAAACACTCAAAACCCACATCAAAATAGGCTTCTACCACCTTCAACCAATAATAATAATCCTCGTAAACAACCACCTCTTCCAGCTCAACCAATTCCTAACCCCAACAACAATAAGAATGTCCAACAAGTTTATGAGGCTAGTGAGACATGTTCTATATCCATAGCACCATGTCAAAAAATTCAATTAAGATCAAGAAAGGTGTTGGAAAATAATGTTACTCTCACAGAACTTGATGACTCTATCAAAAATTTGTTTTAAAAAGAGGATAACAACAAGAAGAAAACATAGAATCCACCAGAAAATATTCCAACAGAGCAACAAGAAATCCAAATAAGGAAGGAAGTAGAAGTAACATTCCCTCAAAGACTGGCAATGCCAAAAGAACCATCTAAGCTAGCCTTTAACTTCCTTCAAGAAATAGAAGGCTTTATTATTAAAATTCCTTTATTACAATCTATCAAGGATATACCAATCTATTCCAAGCTTATTAAAAACATATGTTTAAATTTAGGGAAGAAAAAGAAGAATGAATTCCAAACTATTCAAGTCATTGGACAATTATCTAAGATAATGATAAGAGATAGGTTATTACCAAAATACATAGATCCTGGAATACCTATACTCATAGTACATATTGAATACATAACCTTACAAATTTTTTTGATTGATTTAGGAACCGCTATTAATGTCATGACCAAAGAAATAGTAGAATCCTTAGGGATACATAAACTACAATAAAATTCTATTATGCTTCAACTCGTCGATAGGTATACTATTAAGCCAGAAGGAAAACTAGAAGATACTATGGTCTCTATAAGTTCATGGGAATATCATGTAGACTTTATAGTCTTACAACCCAAAAAGAAGTTAGGGGGACATCCCTTAATCCTAGGATGCCCATGGTTTGCAACAGTTGATGCTTACATTAGCTGTAGATCAGGAAATATGACTATTTCTAATGGCAAGAATACTAAAGACCTTAGTTTATTCTCTAGATCAACAATAGAAGAAGAATTTACAAAACAATTTTCGTATGATTTCCCTCATGAGTATGATGATATCCAAACATTATCAATTAATGTTCTATACGAACAACTTCAACAAGAAGTCGAGGGGCCCCTACCATTATTGTCAGGAAATCAACAAGAGAATCAAGATCAAGATAATAGTTGTTCATCTCAATTTTACATTGATGAGGCAAGCACAAGTCAATCTCAAATAGAACCATATGGCTATGATTTAAAAATTCTTGGATATACGGTCAATGAGATAGATGAAAATACAAAAAAGTGTAAATAAATAGATATTATACCAGGAAAAACTCTTAACATTAGTAATGAATTCACAAGCATGCAAGAATCACAGTTGGTAGATGTGCTTAGAAAGCATCAATCAACATTCACATGGAACTATGAGGATATGACGGGTATCCACCCAAATATTTGTACCCATAAAATATTTATTTAAGAAGGTTGTAATCTAGTAAGACAACCCCAAAGACGATTGAATCCAGCTATGAAATAAGTAGTTCAAGAGGAAATCATTAAACTTTTAAAGGCAAGATTTATATACCCAATTTTTGACAGCCAATGGGTGTCATCTTTGGTGATAATCCCTAAAAAAAATGGTAAACAAAGAATTTGTGTTGATTATAGAGAATTAAACAAAGTAACCAAGAAAGATTATTTTCCCTTGCCATTCATTGATCAAGTCTTAGATACATTGGCCGAAAAGAAATATTTCTACTTTTTAGATGGTTTCAGTGGATATAATCAAATCTCCATAGCTGAGGAAGATCAGGAAAAAATAACTTTCACATGTCCTGCAGGAACCTATGCTTATAACGTTCTACCTTTGGACTATGCAATGCACCTGCAACTTTTCAAAGACCTGTATTGGCTATCTTTGCTAACTTAACTAATGAATGTGTGGAAATTTATATGGATGACTTCACAGTATACAATACTACCTTTGAAGAAACATTATCAAGTTTGAAAAAAGCTTTAGTAAGATGCCAAGAGGAAAACCTCTCTCTAAGTCATGAAAAGTTCTTTATGATGATATATATCAGAAGAAGGTGTTAAAGTATACCCTTCAAAGATACAAATTATTCAAACCCTTCAACCTCCAAAAACACAAACAGAGGTGAGAAGTTTCTTAGGACACGCAGGATACTACTGTAGGTTCATTAAAGACTTTAGCAAAGTTGCTACTTCCATGTTTAAGCTCTTAACTAAAGATAGTGAATTCAATTGGACAAATGCATGTCAATAAGCCTTTGAAGAAATAAAAGAAAAATTGTCTACTGCTCCAATATTGAGAGGACCAAATTGGGAATTACCATTCCACATTTATTGTGATGCTTCATGTTATGCAATAGGAGCAGTATTGCAACAAATAGAAAACAAAATACCTTATGTTATCTATTATGTAAGTAAAAACTTGCATGGAGCTGAGCTTAACTACATTGTTACAGAAAAAGAATTTTTAGCTGTAATTCATGCTCTCAATAAATTTAAATATTACATAACAGGGTATGAATTATTTGTTCACACTGATCACTCTTCGATTAGATACTTAACGAACAAAGCAACAATGGGTGGTAGAGTGATTAGATGGCTTCTATTACTACAAGAGTTCAATGTCACAATTATAGATAAGGCAGTAAAAGATAATGTTATTGTAGATCATTTATCTCGCATTCAAATATTTGATGATAATGAGTTAATTCCTGATAATTTTCAGATGAACATTTGTTTGCTCTTTCTATTTTTACCCCTTGGTACGCTGATATTGTAATTTTTTTAGTAACAGGAAAAATACCTCAAAATTATACACCGCATGAGCATAGGAAATTAATACATCAAAATATTTCTTTTATGTGGATTCATGGAATTCTATTTAAAAAATGTCCTGATCAAATCATTAGGAGATGTGTGCAAGAATATGATGTATATGACATTATCAGGACATCACATGAAGAAACTTGTGGAGGTCTTTATGCCACCCAAAGAACGGTTATTAAAATACTTCAAACTAGGTACTTTTGGCCTACTATGACTAAAGATGTTCATCAATTTATTGATAGATGCGATGCTTGTCAAAGAGCTAGCAAGCCTACACCATCTATGGAAATGCCTTTGGTTCCACAGATAGTACTTGAACCATTTGAAAAATGGGGAATTGACTTTGTTGGACCAATAGACCCTCCATGTGATGGTAATAAATACATACTTATATGTACATATTATGTTACCAAGTGGGTTGAAGTTAAAGCTCTCCCACGAGCTCAAGCTGAACCAGTGGTCAATTTTTTTTATGAAAGCATAATGCAACACTTTAGAGCACCAAGAGAATTAGTTTCAGATCATTGACCTCAATTCACCTCCAATGTGATTGATCATTTTGTTAACATCTATCAAATAAAACACAAGAAAACCTCACCATATTACCCTCAAGCTAATGGACAAGTAGAAGTTACAAATAGAGAACTTAAAAATATTATTACAAAAATTGTAACTGTTAATAGGGGTGATTGGGCTGAGAGATTAAAAGAATTTGTATGGGCATATAATACAACTTGGAAAACTACCACAAGATTATCACCGTATGAAATGGTCTATGGAAAACAAGCCATCATGCCCATTGAATTTGAGATAGAAACCCTTCGCACAGTAGTACAACTTGACATGAATTTGGATAATGCACAAAAAGACAGGTTGGAAAAGTTAAATATTTTGGATGAGAAAAGATTAGAAGCATTGCATAGAACTGAAATAACCCAAAAACAATGAAAAAAAAGGCATGATAAACACATTGTACCACGTACATTTCAATCAGAATATTGAGTCTTGTTATTTGACTCTCGTTATCAATATTTTCAAGGTAAATTAAGAACAAGATGGCTAGGACCCTATGAAATTGAGGAAATATTTGGAAATGGTACAGTCAAGCTTAAGCCCATAGATTATTCAACAAGGAAACTACTAGTAAATGGACATAGGCTTAAAATTTATAAGAAACCATTATCTAAGAAAAAATTTATACACCAGTTTAGATAGCAAACTAATTTGTAGTATATTTTTGAACTGCAACCAACTACTATCCAATAAACTCTCTCTTTGAAAAGAAAATAATAATAATAATATAATTATATATATATATATATATATCAAAATTGAAAAAAATTATTTTATAAAAATAAAAATGATTATGCTTCCTTTATTTCATCATGAAGTATTTGTATTCCCTTCCATTTTCAGTCTTAATATTTTAAAGATAGCTCAAGGAATATGATTACCACATGATGCATAGTACCTTGTAGGAAGATGATTACCACATGATGCATAGTACCTTGTTGCTAGATGAAATCTAGGTATTCTTTAAATACTCAAATTATATCTGGTCTCCTGAGCCAAATTTCATTGAAAATCAAGAAAATATTTTAAAATATTATAAGCTTCTCCCAGTTGATCAAGTTTTTTTTTTGACCATGCACAATTTTATCTAAAAACATTGTGAAATATTGGAGAAATTAACTCATGTGTTATTTTTTCCATAAGTGAATAGTTTCCCTTGCTTATCTATGTAGGTAGGTGAGTGAACATTAGGAAAAATATATTCATGGGTAGGCTTAAATATGTTTACAATAGGTTATGATTAGCCTTTAGAAAATATTAGAGAATATTATTCTTAGTTAACGCTAACAACCAACGCACTAATCATAAATTATGCTAACTTACTAACAGCTAACAACGTAGTCAAATTGACTACGACTACTAACCTACTAACCAAGATAATATCTAGGTTAAAGATAAAAGTAAATACTAGTGGTAAAAAGTAACAGGCTACTTTTTACCATGAGGTAAATAATATCTACCTACTATAAGGAAAAGGGTAAAATATCCAAATGATGGAATATTACTCTAACATCCCCCCTTATTACATTATTTGGGTAATACATACATATCCCTCTATACAACAATATTTAGGTAAAGTATATAACTGCCCCAATACAATGAAGAAGATGTTGATCTACTGGTTCTTGCTCTTGTCTAGTATTTTGGCTGCTCCTAAGAAAAAAGTGGGTCATTCGTCACTTTGTCTTCACACCAACGAATGTCCTTATAGTAATATTATCATTCAACCGAATTGCATGGGTAACCAGCCAATGCAATCGCTAGGTGTAGTAGAGTAGATCACTTCATACGAGGTTCATTCATTTACAATATGAGTTTGCAAAAGATAAGGTAGCTAAGGTGTCGGTTGCTGCCGAAAATGCACCCTTATAAGTTCCCCCATTCTAGTTGCAAAACATGTAATTAATTTCTAAAAGAAGTATGACTAAGGTGTCGGTCATTGCCGAAAATGCACCCTTATAAGTCTCCTTCCATTTTTACAAAAACATTTGAAGAAAAGAAATGTATATTCCCCCTTAATTGCAAAAATATGTGCAACTCAAGAGTGTTGTGAAGGATTTTACAAATATTGCCTCCTAGGCAATTTTACACCAGAAAATTCCTTCCTTTTGTTACAAGTAATTCAAACATTGAGAGTTTGCTATTTATGAAGCCTAAAAGAGGTACAATAACCCCTTATTGCAAGTACTTCAAACAAAAACTTATGCTATTTATGAAGACTAAAAAAATAGAGAGAGGAAATGGTGTTTTGCTCAAGGTGACACATGTGTTTTTCCTCTACAATACTGTTTTAGCCATGAGCACTCTATGTGCTTTCTTTGAACCAGATTCAGAATCAGAATGAGACACTTCACTAGAAACATGACTTCTGTGGTGTGCATTTGCCATTTTAGTTTTGCTTGTTTTGAAACCAACATTGAATGGTGTCATGGTTGTCATTTTTACAATTTGTGCAAAACTTTGTTTTCTAGGCAATTTTATCAAAAAATTTCACCAAATCATCCTTCTTTATTGCAAGTTCTTCAAGCATGGTTGCTATTATGAAGTATAAAAGAAAAGGTATATTTTTATGACGACTTCTACATTTTTGATTGCCTTTACAAGTTTTATCTCCCTCTTGTCAAAATCTGTGTTTGAAGGAAGAAAGGAATTATCCCCCCTTAGTGCAAAAGAATTGCCACTTTCAAGGTTCCTTTATTTTTAAAAAACTTGTTCTTTCTTTCACTCTCAAGAGGTATTTAATAGCACCTGCCTAAAAACTCTCTTTGAAGAGAGATAATCAGTTGGAGGAAATTAAGCCAAAAAAATAAGAGATGAAAGATAATTCACTCAAACATATATTTAATGGCACCTGCCTGAAACTCCTTTTGAAGAGGAATAATCAGTTTGAGGAGTTTAAGCCAAACAAATAAGAGTGAATTAGGGGATATGTTGATTTAGGAGAGAATATCAAGTGAAATTGGCTTTAAATATGTGCACGTATTTACACAAATTTGTGAAATTTTAGGGTATGGAGTGTTCTTTATTCTATGATTTATAATTGCAAAAGAACTAATGCAATAATAAAACAAGAATGCCCTCAAAATTCTTATCACCTAGGTGTCAGATGCAATAAAAAATGCACCTAATTTGTCAATGAAGGTGTCGAGTAAAATAAAAAATGAACCTTTTTAATTTTTGCAACAAAATATGAATGTGTGTTATGCAAAAAATTGATCTTTTATGTCTCCTCCTTGTTTTACAATTTTGCAAATAATGTGACACAATTGCCTATCTTTTCTAATTTTGCAAAATAAACAAGTTTGATTTGTTTTAAGTGCTCCTCACTTTTGTGTTACAAATTTGCAAAAGAAATACAATTTCTTATCTTCACCCATTTGTTTTGCAAATTTAACAAATAACACTCCTTTCAAGACAAGTCGACACACGACCCGCGTTTGAAAGACTTCCAGACCAGTCGACACACGACTTTGGTTTTTTTTCGTCAACAAGTTAGCATGAGGAGCAAAAAAATTTGTTTAAGAGATCTCAATTTTACAACAAAAAAATTACTATTTTATATCTTATGTCTCCTTTCTTGAAGGAGAAAACAAAAGCAAAGTTTTTTTTTTTGTTGCAAATGATATGACCTTTATGCTTCCTCAATCATGGCTTTCTGTTTATTTTGCAATAGAATTGTTGAGATTCTATGTCTTATATCTCCAAAAATGAATGAAGAAAACTATAGAACTTCTGAGGAGTTTATTGCAAAAAAAATGTTGAAGAAGGTTTTAAATTTTGCAAAAAAGAGGTTCCTATTTCTCCTTTGTCTCCAATTGAGAGAAAACACAATTTTGACTATGAAACTTTTAAGGCAAAATGATTTGGTGTTTTTTTTCAAGTTTTCTAAGTTTTATAAAGCAAGAATATTTATTTAAGATCAAATTCCTATAATTTAAGAAAAAATTTGATTTTTTTTTTCAATTTGGCTAAAAATTGAATTTCTAAAATTGATTTTAACTAAATTATAAAAAAAAATAAATTTTTTTTTTTTTTTATATAGCTAAAAACTTTAGAAAAATGAAAAATTTGATCGAAAAACACCAAAGCTTTTTTAAAAACCTGGTTTTGGAGGCGTCGGGACTCGATCGTGCGCTCTCGTGGGTGCTAGGCGGCCGCCTTGGCCAACCAAGCCACCGATCGGTTTGATACGAAAGTTGCGGGGTTGGTCTTTAAGGTTGTCGCAACCCCTTAATTTGTTATGTGGGATTTATCCCACATGCATCCCGATTTGGGATGCATAAGACTTTATAAGCCTAAGTCCTCCCCTCAAATGTTGATTGTCTATGGGCAATCGATGTGTCATGCCCACCCTTTTGGACACTGCCACGTCACACCAGGGGGTGGGGCCAGTTGTGTCATCGCGTCGAGTCCCATCCAGTGGTTGTCTGCCACGTGTCTAGCTGGTGTTGGGTCTAGTCCAGTGGTTGTCCATCACATGTTCGATCTGAGTCTATCCCACATGTCCCAATGTGATAGGTTAGATTCAAGGATCAAAGGGCCTCCTACCCTTGTAGATCCTGATGTTGTCAGGGATTGGAGGGTGCTCCTGCCCTCTCAGATCCTGATGTTGGATCTCATGTGTGTCCAGCTGGGAGGGGGAGGGTGCTCCTGCCCTCTCTGCTCTCTCAAGCGGTGATGAAGCCACATGGCTCCTAGGACCACGTGGATCTACGAGCCCTAGATGTGTCAACGAGAGTCGAGGCTCCAGCGGCCTCAGGCTTTGACCGTAGAGCCATCGACTCTAGGGGCTTGGTCGATTGCGAGGGCGATAAATCGCCTAGCTTGATTGGGTTTAGGTGGATCGGCTAGCCTTGGTTGATCACCAAGGATGCCTCGCTATTGGCAAGTCGATCTGACTTGGCCAGGGTGGATCCTATGGGCCCGCGCCTAGGCACTAGTAGGTCGAGTTGGCCTGGCCAGTGATGGGCCTGTGGGCGCTCCGGCCATCACCAGTCCTCCGGGCGAGCAAAATAGGGATTGGCTTTGATACCAATGTAGGCAGGTGAGTGAACATTAGGAAAAATATATTCATAGGTAGGTTTAAATATGTTTACAATAGGCTATGATTAGCCTTTAGGAAATATTAGAGAATATTATCCTTAGTTAACGCTAACAACCAACGCGCTAACCATAAATCATGCTAACTTACTAACAGCTAACTACGTAGTCAAATTGACTATGACTACTAACCTACTAACCAAGATAATATCCAGGTTAAAGATAAAAGTAAATACTAGTGGTAAAAAGTAACAGGCTACTTTTTACCATGAGGTAAATAATATCTACCTATTGTAAGCAAAAGGGTAAAATATCCAAATGATGGAATATTAATCTAGCAATCTATTTATACGCATGGTATAGAATACTAACAAATTGGCAAAAGTCAAGCTCGCCCTTCACCTTCAAAAAAAAAAAATCCCTTGCTCCTCATCTAATCGAGCAAGTATCCCCATAAAAATCTTCTTGCTTCTCTTCAAAATAAGCAAGAAACCCAAAAATCACTAAAAATCCCTTGCTCCTTCCAAAATGAGCAAGTATCCCACATAACACAAAAGTAAATAAAGGGCAAAAGAGCTTGAATCCCTGGAATTTTCAGTATCTCAAATACCATGGGATACTCTTTTTGAAATATTCTTACATGCAGATAAAAGCCCAAAGACAGTCCTCATGAAAGTACTATGGTTTCAATTTTTTTTTCTACAAAATCATCGCTTGTGTCCATCACAATCTCATTCTTTAAAAGCCATCTTACTAACTATTTCACTTTTTCCCATGATTGAAGATATCCTAGAAGGTTGAATTCAGATTTTATATAAATTCTTTTTCTATCTTAGAAACTTCTTCATGACATACAGGAAGCATACTCACCAAAAATTATAACAAAACCCCATTCATAAAATTATCCTTCCATTATCCATAAATATAAATAAACACCCTTCCTTTTTGTTTTGGCTATATAGCCAAAATTACAGTTTGGGGGGGGATAAATAAAGGCATATACAGCTCATAATACAGTTTGGGGGAAGAAAACAGGTAAAGTATTTTCTTGACTCTAAATAGTGGTTTCGGTAGATATCTTCAGTAGATGTCTTCCGTAAGTACCTTTCGTAAGTGTCTTCCGTAAGTATCTTCTATAAGTATTTTTCGTAAGTATCTTCTGTAGGTATCTTTTGTAGATATATTCCATAGATACCTTCTGTAAAAGTTTTTCGTAATTATCTTCTGTAAAGCTTCTGTAACATCATCATTAGTAACACTATTTCATAATATCATCATCAATAACACTATTTTGTAACACCCTTCTGTAGCTGTCATCCGTACTCGTAGCGCTAAAAATTCTAAAAAAATATTATTATTATTTGAATTAAGGACACGTGGTGACTTAAGAAGTAATAGGGCAAATGAAAGCGTGCGACAATGACAAGCATAAGAAAGTGCGATAGTAATATTTTTACTTCCAAAATTAAACTAAGGGAAATTAAACTTACATTATATGAACCCTTGGTTCATATAGCTATCAAACACCACGTATTAATATGCTTGAGCCGATGATCAACCATTGTTCGAACCAATCAAAACGTGGCATCAACGATCAACCGTCATCCGAACCAATCAAAATGCAATAGATTTTTACTCCCGCCATGCAAGGTGTTAAGGGAAGTTGAAAAAAGCTAAACCATGGAAATATTATATTAGCATAGGAAACGTGACTCTGTCCAACCAATCGTGAGAGATTATGCAGATTAAGGATTTTTATCATTAATTAACATACGATCAAGGGTTGAGGAGGAAAAGAGAAAACACAGGTAAAAAAAAACATGACCCTCTCTTGCTATTGTGATTGATCATCGAAATGTGTCCCCTTTCTTGCCCAATCAAGCGAAAAGCATGAAACATTGGATGATCATCATCGATTGAAACAAGATCGACGAACGATATTGCCTCGAAATTTAAAAACCCTAATCACCATAGATTTTAGGGTAAACACCACCGTCGTTGATAGGTTTTCAAGGTAAATCATCATAGATTTTAGGGTAAACACCACCATTGTTGATAGGTTTTCAAGCCATATTCATCGTCGATAGAAAAACAAAACAGTATCCACCATCGGAAGAAACATAACAACGTTGCATGCGGCCATGCAGACAAAACAAACCATCCCAAACCTGAATGTAGTCACAAAATGCAGAATATTGTGAGGATTTGAGAGAATAGTCTGAGTAAAAAGGTTGATATTGTGTAATTTTGCATGTGCTAGCACCGGATTAGGTCGAAATTGCAAGGTTTTTTGAGAACGTCGGAAGGTGGCAAACCTGTGGTGAAAGCGACAGGTAAAATATCCTCATCAATTTTAAATTTTGATTTTTTTTTTTATTTTTTATTATTGTTGTTTTCTTGTATACAAAATAGATATTCTCTACTTCACTCTGTACATACGTCAGAAAGAGATACAAAAGTAGGCAAGTTCTGTTTTAGGATAAAATTAGGGTAAATTATGAAAATTTTATCTTAAGGTAAAATTAGGGTAAAATATGCAAGTTCTGTTTTAGGATAAAATTAGGGTAAATTACAGAGATTCTTATTTTTTTGCTTATCTGGTAAATTACAGGGATTTCAAAATAAAAAAAATAAAGTATATGGAAATTATGAAATTAGGGTAAATTTTTTTTAGGGGTTTGTAAAAAAATAGAAAAAATATCATATGTATTAAAAAATTTAGAATTGATAGAACAATTACAGTAGGTTAAAACATTTTTTTTACATGGATCTGGTAGAAATTACAGTAGGGTTTCGAAAAAATTATTGAGGATGTTTTTTTTTAAGCTATAAAATAAAAAATATATATTTTTTGATTGGTTGAAAGGTCCCTGAACCTTGTACAAACCAGTCGTGGGCCTCCGAAGAGGGAGGCAAAGGGGAAGAACGACGACAGCAGAACGAGAAATCCTGAAAATAGCAGGGGCTACCTAAGGTAGAGGCACCCAGAGGAACCAACTAGAAGAACTAACTAAAGAGAAACATGACCAGAGGCTAATCAAAAAAGGGAAAGTGAAACTTAAATAGAGAAATTCATCATTTGGAGGTGTTGTGGCTGCTCCACAACATACCCCAAAATTGGGGACCCACCTTTTTGCATGTTTTCCAAGAAAACCGAAGTGGCTCATATCCTAAAGATTAAAGAAAGAAAAAACACCACAAGGAGAAAAAAGTGTCGCGATATCGCGACATGTTGCATTTTTGTGGTCCAAAGCAAAGGGAGAAAGCAAGGAGGAAAAAGTATCGCGATATCACGACATGTTGCATTGTCGCAACCAAAGGAGGAAAAAGTGTCGTGATATCGTGACATGTTGCATCATCGCGGCCAAAGGAGAAAAAGTGTCGCGATATTGTGACATGTTGCATCGTCATGGCCAAAAGAGAAAAAGTGTTGTGATATCGTGACATGTTGCATCGTCGCGGCCAAAAGAGAAAAAGTGTCACGATATCGCGACATGTTGCATCGTCACGGCCAAAAGAGAAAAAGTGTCACGATATCGCGACATGTTGCATCGTTGAGGCCAAAGGAGAAAAAGTGTCGTGATATCGTGACATGTTGCATCGTTGCGGCCAAAGGAGAAAAAGTGTTGCGATATCGTGACATGTTGCAACATCGCGACCAAAGGAGAAAAAGTGTCGTGATATCGCGACATGTTGCATCGTTGCGGCCAAAGGAGAAAAAGTGTTGCGATATCACGACATGTTGCATCGGCATGGCCAAAGGAGGAAAAAGTGTCGCGATATCGCGACATGTTGCATTTTTGCGGCCAAAAGAGAAAAGTGCCGCAATATCGCGACATGTTACATTTTCATGTCCAAAAGAGAAGAAAGAAAGAGTATCGTGATATCGCAACATGTTGCATCATCGCAGCCAAAGGAGAAAAAGTGTCGTGATATTGCGACATGTTGCATCGTCGCGGCCAAAGGAGAAAAATTGTTGCGATATCGTGACATGTTGCATTTTCACGGCCAAAAGAGAAGAAAGAAAAAGTGTCGCGATATCGCGATATGTTGCATTTTCACGACCAAAAGAGAAGAGAGAAAAAGTGTCACAATATCGCGATATGTTGCATTTTTATGGCCAAAAGAGAAGAAAGAAAAAGTGTCGCGATATCGCGACATGTTGCATCGTCACGGCCAAAGGAGAAAAAGTGTCACGATATCACGACATGTTGCATCGTCACGGCAAAAAGAGAAAAAGTGTCGCGATATCACAAGTTGCATCATCACGGCCAAAATAGAAAAAGTGTCGCGATATCACGACAAGTTGCATCAGCACGGCTAAAGGAGGAAAAAGTGTCACGATATCGTGACATGTTGCATCGTCGCGGCCAAAGGAGGAAAAAGTGTCACGATATCATGACATGTTGCATTTTCACGGCCAAAAGAGAAAAGTGTCACGATATCGCGACATGTTGCATTTTCATGACCAAAAGAGAAGAAAGAAAAAGTGTCGCGATATCGCGACATGTTGCATTAGAGCATCAACAGACCATACCAATCCCCCTAGCAACAGCTCACATTGTGCAAACATTGAAACTTGTAGGATCGTTCCTTAGGCAAATGGGGAAGGAGTCTCTCCACACTTGAATGTCAGATTTGCTGACTCCCTTGTTAGCTAGCCAGTCCACAACTTTGTTTCCTTCTTGGTACTGATGCTTAATGACTAATTTTGGGTAATTGCCAACTAGAGCCTTGCATTCTTGGAAAATCAAAGCTAGGGACCAGGGAGGCTTAGCTGTACCTTTGAGGCAGTTGATACAGTGCAACGAGTCTCCTTCGATGATAAGTTTATTGATGGTCAACCCTTCCATGAGGATAAAACTTTGGAACAGAGCTCGAGCCTCTGCCATATTGTTGGATTGAATTCCTAGGTTCTGGGCAAAGGCAAAAATTATTTCTCCCCTATGGTTTCTGAGAATTCCTCCTCCGCCAACTGCTCTTGGGTTGCCTTTAGCCGCACCATCAAAATTGAGCTTGTGTAACCCAGTAGGTGGTAAGACCCACTTGATGACAGACCTGTCAACAGAATTATGAAGCATAACAAAGATGTCTATGGTGAGGATTCTGTTTTGGGTGGCCAACCAGCAAAAGAATTTGACCTTGGGAATGATCTTGGGAACCTAGACCTGATTTGATAAGTCCCATCCATATGTGGGAGTTTCTTGACTGTAGTAAGCTGATTTGACAGTGAAATTTCTAGATTCTTCAAGGTTCCAGACCATGGAATCATCTTTGTGTGAGCTCGGGATGATGCAAGTCCTCAATAAGTTTTGTAATCACCTGAGAGCCTCGATGATATGCCTGGGTCCGTTAAGAGCCAAGTGTTTCCATTTTCGTCTTGTAGGACCTTGGGTAATGAAGTGACACACCTTATCTCCAAAGGTGGCTTCAGTAGTTGCCTTGAGCACTGCAAGATGCGGATCTTGGTTGAGAGGTTTATCACGGATCCATGGGTCATCCTAGAAATAGATGGTCGTTCTAGTTCTTAGAAACCACCTTAAGCCGTCCATGATGATTTTCCTTGTTTTGATTACGCCATTCCAGAAATGGGATCCGATAGGTAGGTTGTGCTTTCCAAGAAATGAAAATTGTTGAAGGTACTTAGCTTTAATGATATCAATCCATGTGACTTTTTTATTGATGGTAAGTCTCCAGGCCTGCTTGGCAATGAGGGCCATGTTCATCTAGTTGATGTCTCTAAATTTGAGTCCTTCGTCCTTTTTCTTGGAACAGACCCTATCCCAGGCGACTAGAAAAAAATTATTCTTGTTTTCGTTTCCAGCCCAAAGGAATCTGTGTTGAATTTGTTCAATTTTTTGGTAGATGGTAGTTGGAGCTTTGAAGATAGATAAGAAAAAAATGGGGATACTTTGAAGGCAAGCTTGGACCAGAGTGGCTTTGGTCGCCTGGCTGAGCATTGAGCTTTTCCACCCCGCTAGTTTCTTGTTGAGGCGATCTAAAATAAGGTTCCACATAGCCGAGACATATCTGCCATGGAAAAGCGGTAATCCAAGATAAGTAGTTGGAAGACTCCCAATGTTGCACCCAAGGATCTCAACAATCCTATTTTGTCTGTGAGTGGGGGTATTGAGAAAGTACAGCTTGCTTTTATGATAGTTGACTTTCTGACCAACCGCCTCTTCATAAGAATCAAGAATGTTCTTAATGATTTTTGCTTCAAGAACAGAAGCATAAGAGGTTAGAATAGTGTCATCAACAAACTATTTATGGGATATGGCTTTGGATGTTGAAGCTGGTTGATCTCAAAAATAAGACCCCTATTACAGGCATTTGAAAGGGTTCTTCCAAGGGTTTCAGCCAAAATAATGAAGAGAAAGGGAGACATGGAGTCCCCTTGACGGATGCCTTTGAAACTTTGGAAGAAACCTGCGGGTGAGCCATTGATTAGAACAGAGAACCAAGCAGTCGAGATACATTCGTGAACCATCTTGATCCATTATTTGTAAAACCCAAACTTTTCTAGGACTTCGAACAAGAATTTCCAAGAAACACGGTCAAAAGCCTTGTTCATGTCAAGCTTAAGGAACATGCTGGGTTTTTTATTTTTAGATGTCGAGTGGGCCAGTTCATGGATGGTTAGCACTCCATCCGAGATGAGTCTACCTTTTACCGAGCTCCCTTGGAACTGGTCGATGATGGAGGGAAGGATAGCTTTCAACCTATTTGCCATAACTTTGGTGATAAGTTTGTAAATGACACTACAGAGGTTGATCGACCTGAAATCAGAAAGGGAAGCGCAATCGTTGGACTTGGGGATTAAAACAATGAAAGTGTAATTGGCCTCTCTCGACATATTTTTGGCTCTTTGGAAGAATTTAACTGCAACAACGACATCTTGGCCCATGATTTCCTAGAAGTGTTGAAAAAACTTGGGTGGGAAGCCATCGGGTCCAGGGGCCTTATCAGGTTCCATTGCGAATAGAGCTTCTTTGATATCATCTTCAGTGAAGCTTTCAAGAAATTTTCCATTATCATTGTTAGACACCATCTTTGGGATGTTCTGTAGCGAGAGAGCTTGAGGTGATGGGATGGCAACCAATGCTTGGTCCTAAGATTTCCTGGAAGTGGCAAACAACTTCCTGTCTAATTGCTTGGATGTCAGAGACAATGGGTCCATCTGCCTTGGTCAGCTCAGTGATTTTATTAGAGCCTATGTGACGCATGGTGGATGCATGGAAAAACTTCGTGTTGGTGTCTCCCTCTTTGAGCCAGAGGTTTCTAGATTTTTGCCTCCAATATGTCTCTTCCTTAGCCAAGGCATTATGAAAATTTGAGAGGAGGCTCTTTTCTTCAAGGAAAGTTTTGGCCCTCAGATCTCCTTCCTAAATTAGATTTTCCACTCTTTTCAGCTCATCCATTAGATGTTTTTTCTCGCTAAAGAGGTTGCTGAAGACATCCCTGTTCCAACATTTCATCTTGAGTTTGACCGCTTTCAGTTTGAGGAACAGATTTGTGAGAGGGTTTGGACAAAAATCTTGCTGCCACCATTGTAGAATACACCGGCCTATGTCTGGATGAGTGAGCCACATATTTTCAAACCTGAAAGGGGTTTTGAAGATTTGTTGGGGTCGTGTACAATCCAAAATTAAGGGATTGTGGTCGAAGCTAATTTTTGGGTGGCTATGAAGCCTGGCATCGCAAAAAACAGGAATGAGTTCTTTGGATAAGAGAAATATATCAAGCCGAATTTGGATGTGTTGGATTCTTGCTCGTCTATTGCTCCATGTGTAGTTGGATCCTTGGAGCGACATGTCCATTAGCTCGTTGTGGTTGACAAAGTCACTAAAATATTCTATGCAACTACTGGTGATCGGATTGCCTCCTTGTTTATCATACAAATGGAGGGGAGAATTAAAATTGCCACATAACATCCATGGAAAGTCTTCAAAGTTATTATGCATTGCAGAAATGTTATCCCACAACAGTCTTCTGTTAAGAGGACTGTTTGGTCCATATACATTGGTGGCGATCCACTGGAGGTGAGTGACTTTATTAGTAAATAGGATGTTGATGGTTCTATCTGAGACTGAAAGAACTCTCCCTTCAATGGTTGTCGGGTCCCATAAACAGAGGAGACCCTCAGAGGCCCCTATGGAGGGACAAAAGGTAAAGTTGTTGTTTTCCCAGATTAGCTTGCAGACTTGAATGCTGCTATTCTCATCTAGTTTGGATTCTTGAAAGAACATAATATTTGGTTTTAGATTTTTTCTTATTGTTTTAACAGTTCTTTGTTTTGCAGTCCCGTTGAGGCCTCTGACATTCCAGGAGATGATCTTCATCGAGACGATTTGGAGTTTGCTTTGCGGCCTCTGCCTCTCCCTTGAGACGGATTTAGTTGAATAATAAAAAAATAAATATATATACAACAAAATATATTTTATTTTTCTTAGGATATCAAGGGCTCTGTCGACTTCTGAGGAAATTTTGTTTATATATAAATTGCAGGGTTATTGGCTTGATAAATTGGAAATCCTCTGTTCTAAATCCTTACCCATCACCATGCCTTGACCCGTGTTTCAAAAATGTAGTGAGCCGTCATCTATTGAGACCCAAAACCCGAGCGACTCTGTAGTCAAACTTTTCCAAAACACCCGATGGTGGGAAGCGTTGACTAAGTTTAAAGGCCATGATTTAGGGGTGGCTAGACATTTCATAATGAACTATAACCTCGACACAATGTCTACCCATGTCGGAGGACTCCAGCTAGACTTAAATCCTAGCTTGATCTCTAAGGTGTTGAGATTACTTGAGGTTGGTATACCTTATTATAAAAACCCATCTAAAAGTGTCACTTAGTTGGTGATAAAATTTGGTGAGAAGTGTACAATTTTTAGAGACAAGGAGGGAGCAATCAAAGGGGTTTCAACTTCTACACTTCTCCTCCTATGGCAAGAAGCAGTTGTCATTATTATTAAGTTCTTTACTGTTGAGGGACAAATGTCTATCTTGTTAGCTTACCACATCCGTATGTTAATGAATTTAAAATTTTTGGATGTTAAAGATTGTGTCATTAATCTACCTTACTTTCTGTTCCAATCGTTGAAATCGACTGTTTTGTGAGTTAAACCCAAAAATTCTCAAGGAAAACCAAGACTGCACTTGATTGCGCACCATGGTTTAATTAAATTGATTGTCTTGAAAAAATCTCATGAAGTGAAAGTATCCTGGAATCGGATAATAAATGAATCCAACTTACCTGAATGCTCAGAATCTACTGGATCTGAGGAGGAACATTCGATAAAGGAAGAAAATGACTTTGATAGTCAGGAAGAAGAGCCTGAAAGCCCAAAATGAAAACGTAAGCCTTTGAAAGTAGTAAAAAATCTTGATCGAATATCAGACATCAAAATAAAATTATAGACAACTTTGAACAGGAAGATGAACAATGGTCTGAATCTGAATTACCTACAACTGAGTCTGCTATAGAGACCTTATCCTACCTTCGTGCACAGAATACAATTTTGCAAATGAAAATTTATAGATTAAGGGAAGATTTTACATAACACTATAAAATTATCTAGAGAGCCCTTGCTATTCAGATAGATTTGATTATGCAATTTTCTATGGATAAGACACCAAATCTTGTGGACTTTGTCAACCGACCGCCACCTGTCGAAGTATCCCCGCATAAAAGTTCTACTTTTGGTAAAAAGCCTAAAAAATTTGTAAACTTCAGCAAATAGGTGTACACTAATAAATCAATTGACTTTTCAAATATTCTTGAGGAGGACAGTTCCCAGCAGATTCATAGTATTACTCAACAGAATCAACCTATAAAATTGGATCTGCCTACCAAGGAAGGAAAAACATTAAAAGGTCTTGTCTTGGATGTAGGGATACCTTTTGAGCTTGATCCGATGGATAACGATGAGGAACTTCATCCTTCCCAGACAAAGGATACAAAATAAAAAGGAAGCGCTCAGGAGGTTGAGCACATCAAAATGGTTATGGTGGAAACACCAGTTGTAGCAACTGTAGATCAGCAGGTTAAGGAACAGGTACAATGAGTAAAATGAGAGCGTAAATTACCAGAACCAAGACCACAATCATCCCATATTTCTTCTCGGATTTCTTCTCAACATGCACGAGTTGGATGAACAATGAAAAAAAAACTGTTATTTTATTAATTACTCAAACTTATATTTTTATGTATTGATCATATTTGTAGTATAGTATTCATGGTATTTTATCTGTAGACTTTTATATGATGACATACGTAATATGTACAGTTAATATTTGAAATATTTTCGTTGAACTATCATTTACTGATATAAACTGTTTATTCTTAGTTTTGTGAAATTAATAATTTTAGATAAATTGAATTGCTAAATATTTCTTGTATTTTGGATAACTGATTATTTTTCTTATTTTCTTGGAGAAACTTAGCATGATTCTGTTAAATATATCTATTTGATTTGTTTTAGATGATTTCTAGCAAAATCATATGCATGTTTCAAAATCATTATAAGATCTGTAAATAGTATTCTCTGAAATTTTGGTAATGATTGTAATGATTCATGTTATTCTTTCTATACAAATATTAATGTACTTAGAATTTTTAGTTATTCATAACATTTTGAATATCTGATGCATGTATAGGGTTGTTATATTTTTTTCATCTTATCTTCCCGCATGCATGAGGACATATATAGACTTCAGTTTGGGGGAAATGATGAGTGGTTATTTGACACATATTTCTGTATCAGAATTGTTTTATTGTTATAATTATTTAAGTGATTATGATATGTTTTATATAAATTACTATTGAATATTGTGTGAATTATTAGTAAATCTGATTAATTGCAGTAATCTAACAAATGTGTTTTATTTATACGAAATTCATTCGAGTCTTGAGAAAAATATAGGAAAAAGTGTTGATGATCAATGAAGAGATTGCAAAGCTTTGGAGTGTACCTTGGATGAGAAGAAGGACGAATAAAAGAACCAAATATAAGAGCAGAGCTTGGTGATAATAGTAGTTGACCTATTACTAAAGTATATTACTGAAGAATGTTACTGAAGGTAACTACCGAAGAAAGTTACTAAAGAATATTTTACTAGCAGTTACCGAAGGATAATAAAGGTTGTTGACTTGCATGCCACATCAGTGATGGCATGTCAAGTTTGGACGACAACAAATATTTTCACTTAGCAAAATATTTCTTACTATCCATG
The DNA here is from genome assembly GCA_028583015.1 of Wollemia nobilis. Taxonomy (NCBI): domain Eukaryota; kingdom Viridiplantae; phylum Streptophyta; class Pinopsida; order Araucariales; family Araucariaceae; genus Wollemia; species Wollemia nobilis. The sequence goes on along the minus strand of JAQPPZ010017036.1, from coordinate 2,841,674 downwards.
AGAATATTTCAGTTTATAAAAGTTGTTATTTGCTTAATAAAGTTTGTAATCAGATTATTATGAGAAGTTTTATATATAGATGCAATACTATTAGACCTTTCCTGGAATATAGGACATGAGGTCCTAATGTATATCTTGCGAATCATTCAAAATAGTATTGTCTTGTTAGGTTTGTTTATAGGATGCCACTTGGACCAGTCAGAATATTTATCAAGTCCAAATAGGAATATGAATTATGTTAGGGTTAGATTATTTTGGTTGATGCATAGTTATCACATCAAAAAGTTCACAAAATCCGCATGGAAAAATATGTGGAGAAATACTATTTGGAATTGTATTAGTTACAATATAAATTACATAGGAGAGACCTTGAATGAGGTCTGTTGTCTGTTGGAAAAATACAAGAAATTATTATCTATTCTAAGTTTACAATTCTGAAGAAATGCGCCAACATGTACAATTGAATCTCCAGTAATAAAAGTAGCATTTTGTTCTTCAAAAATGGTAATTTGTATCAATTTCATATGTTGTTTAATTTATGTTATGTAAATTGTGTTTATCTGTTACCTACATTCACATATAGACTTAATGTTAGTATTACTTATAAAATCTAGTTATTGAGATAAAGTAAACTAGGGGAGAAAGACTTACACTGCCCTCTAGGAGGTAGGGCCCACTCCTATAGATAGTCCTTGAGCTCTCACCCCTGCAATAGGTTAGATTTAATTAGCCTTAAATTAAACTGCATTTCAATTTACATAAAATAAGATAGATTGCACGAGGATCCTCACAAATAAATTAAATCATGTCATAAATAAATTAGTTTACAAATAATTAGACGCATCAGTAAATTAATTCATCAGTAATTAGGTGCATCAGTAAATCAATTCATCAGTAAAAGTAAATTATCATTGCATTATTTTATCATACCCTACACCATTCATTTCTACACAAATTTAATTTTGTTTATTACTTTCCTGTACATGTGAAACCTGAAAAAGAAACTTGAGCTAAGCTTAGTATTAATCCCCACGGTATAATCTATACAAGATTCCTACACTTTAAATCTAACATTGATTTCCCTCGGATTGATAAAATTAAATGTAAGATCTATAACCGATCAATCATATTCAAATTGGTGAAAGTTATACAAGTTAGTCAGGGTAGCCTTCTTAATGCTAAAGGTGAAGTGTTCCAAAAATACATTGGTTAATTGCTCAAAGGTGTATATGCTATGGCATGTCAGATGATTGTACCACTCCAAAGCACCCTAAACAAATATTATGAGAAACATTATTAACATTAAGGGATCATTGTATTGAAGATGAAAGTAAATATTCATGAAGCTAGTCACATGCTCTTGTGCATCTTCATCACCTTTGAACTTTTCCAGTTTAGGCATCTCGAAGTGAGGTGGGTATGGAGGTGATGGAATAGATGGATGGAGTGGTGATTATTGAGATGCCTTAATGTGGGTTTTTTGTAACCCATGCCCAAAGCTTATTTTTCTAATGAGTTGATTCAGTTAGTTAGAAATTTATAGACTTTTAGCAAGATGATGTGGTTTACCCACCTTTGTCCTTGATGAAGTGGAGGTGGTGGGTTTTGGTGTTGAGGTGGTGGTCGATAAGATTTATCAACAAGCACTTCACCATAATTTAACTCAGGATATGTATCAAGTTGTTCCTGATATTTTTATTATGGTTCTTCATAGTTTTCATCTTCTTGTTGATAATGGTATTATTGGGGTGAATGAGTTTCTTGATGATGGATGTGTGGTGATCTATGAAATTAGGTGCAAAGAAAATTTAGGTACAGGTGAGGTGGAAGATTTTGATTTGGTCGAGGTGGAAAATTATGGTGTTGTGTTGGATTAGATGGTTGATGTTGGATAGGTTACCTTTGATGCATTATCCACTACGATTGTTGTTGGTGACTAGGGTTTTGCCTAGGTTCTTGATGGGATCGATTCACCTGGTCAATTGTGTGAGGGTAATTCACATGTGTGTTGGTAATATGGATGAGTGTGATTTGTGCCTCAACCTCAAAAAGATTGACAACTTGCTTTTCAGGGTCACGAAAGGAAACATCGACTTGATATTGGTTGTATCAGATAGGTTTCATGTAATTAGATGGCATCAAAGCACAACGTACTTGACCTAACTATTGATCGTAAGACATAGAGGTATAACTAGGATCACCCTCCATCACCACACAAGCCAACATGGCATACCTATTATGACCTTGAGAAGTGTATATATCCACATGATCATACTTGTAGTTCATCCATGGACGCTCAACTATGGTAGCTTGAGCATCCCTGTCTTGTTGTGGTGTGTAATTCTGATCTTAATCTAAGGGAGTTGTAGACCGATTTGGGATGCGTATGCGTGGTAAGGATTTACTAGGTGCTTTAGCTTGAAGGTAGTTATCCCTATAAAAAGCACATAAGGTGGCCTAGTCTAGATAATCCATATCATGATCATAATCAGGACCTGTAGATGAATTTTGAGCAGCAAAATATGATATATCAAGGTCAATGGGTTGATTAATAATGTTTGAAATTCTAGGGGTCATGTTGCCACTCAGGTATGATAAGGTCTTGTCGATCAATTTGAAAGTATTCCATGATTCCTTGTGTTGGTTCAATAATGCTTGCTCATGTTTGAGCTTGATTGCGTGTCACAACCATAAGCTAGGTAAATAGTGTATGCATTCATTCTAAGCTATCCAAACAAAGCAAACAAAGCAAACAATCAATGTGTTATTTTTTTTTTTGTTTTGATTTTTTTTCTTTATGATTTTTTGATATTTTTTGTTTTTGTTTTGGGATTTGGTGTTTTTTTAGAATCCTATCCCTAAAATGACTAGGGGGTATGGTATGAATACTATTGAAAGGTAATTTGCACACAACCTCTATCAAGGAATATAACACAAATGATTCATATGGCTTCCTATAATGGTAGATGGGTAATAGGTATCCTTAGGGAAGTGATCTACCCCCTCAAAATAAGGGGCCATGCTATCTAAATCCTACTACTTACCTAGACAAGCTTTCACTTCACCCTAAGAAAGGATTAGATACAAATGATAGTTGCATTCCATTGATTATTATGCCCCATGGTTAAAGGGCATCTAAAACTGACCTACTTCGGGATGCACCCAAAAGTAGAGGGCTTTTTGGTGATGAAATCCGAAAAACCACTTGCAGGGGCTACTATGGTGTGTAGGAGGCCAATCCATAGTGGTATATGAAAGCCCACATTATGTGATTGCTATTTTTTGTTGGTGATGAAATCCAACTAACCAATATTTAAGTGCCTCGTGAGTGTGTGTGGGTTCTTTTTATAATTTGCAAAAAGTAAAAGCAAACAACATACAATGACTTTCACTAATGCAAAACATAATCTAAAATGTAGTATTCTCTAAATGAGGTTTTTTCCTTTAATAGGAAGCAATGCCCATAAACCAACAGAGAATATAGAGATCATATTTTGCTAGGATAGTCATAGCAGGGAAGCATCTCGACCTAATATGGTCATAGACAAAGATCGTCTCAACTTGAGACGATCATAGTCTAACATACTTAAAACTAATAAAAATGTAGCTATGCTACAAATTTATTTATCTTTTTTAATTTTATCTTTCTTTTCAAAATAAGAAAAACACAATGATGCAGATAATAACCATGAAAGCCTACGTTTGATGCTGAAATGTAGATCTATAGTCATTTTAACTTAGGTCAGGGATCATCTCATGCTAAGATGGTTTCTAGGTAGGGACCATCTCAGGTCGAGATGATTAAGACTAAAAACCTATAAATCATAGAAATAGTCAACAATTAGTCAGATTTAACATTCATTAGCAAAGGAGGAACTTCGAGCCCCACCATGATTGCCATTTGAAGGATGTAAATTTACACCATAAAACTAAATAGCAATGAAACACAATGATTGAACAAATGAAATGAATCTTTATATTTATTTATATCATTCTTTCAAAGTGTTACAATAGGATCCCCTCGAGGGGATTTCACTAGTGATACAATGAATACAATAGGGGTGTTATTCCCCTTTTTATCAAAAATATTCTTGGTGCAATATAAATATCTTCATGCCAACATAGTTTATTGAGGAGTGGGATTTTTGGGACCACCATGCGAGTGTCATCTCTGTTGTCTTTCAATATCCTTGAGTCCTATTACCTACATGCAAAGACACAAAAGTGGATCGGTAGCATATGAGGGGCCCATTGAAGTTGGACCTATATTTAATAAAAAAATGTAAAATAAATGAAAAGTGAATGCATGCATGTGATATTTGATATCTAAACTGATGCACAAACAGTAAATGAGTAGATCTAATCTAATATGTAGTAAAATACTAGAAACTAATCACCTAACCATGACCATTTCGGGTTGAGATGATTTATATCTATGGATCATATTGGGGTGAGATGGTAGTTGTTGTAGACCTACACCTTGGTGTAACCAGATCCGAACAACATCTTGGGTTGCATGGGGTATTGTTTCAGGTGGATCTTTAGAACGTGTGAGTGGATGAAAGGATGCGGGTGATCAATGGGATAATGTAGATAATCATTCAAGAGAAAGGAAAGCAACTTTAAATCCAAAGTGATAATATCATAGCATCAGGTTGGCAATGGGAGAACTTGGTGGATTTTTGATAGCACTTTGTGGCTTTGAATTCAAAAAACTTGGTATCCTCAAACAAGGAGGGATGACACTATTTTATAGGCTCCTAGGATAAAAGTGCATGGAATGGTAAGTGCCACTCAAGGGTAGCTTGATTGGATACCACCGAATGATTGTATGCAACAAGTGTAACTACTGCCTGCAAGGCAACTAACACCGATGCAAATTTCATGCATCGCACTAACAAGCAGTTTTGCTACCAATTAATTTTTTATTTTTGGTCTTGCACGAGCATCTTATATTGAGATGATCCTGATATTGAGACCATATTGGGTTGATATGGTCATGCTTCCCATGGAGGAAAGTTGCCTGTTTCTAGGGAAAATCACTGAATTAACCCTTAGGCTGCCCAAGATGGGTGGTGTAAGTTAGAAAGGAGGCATTTTGGGAGTCTCCTCGTGAATAACACATTTTAGGTATCTATAGATGAATAGAAAGGTTAAAATATTATGGACCACACTAGGAACATGAAGGACCTCATCAAATAAATATGAACGAACTATTACCTCACCATATCCAAGCACCCACAAAAAGGAATCATCCCTAATAGCCACATTCTCTCTAAAATATTGTGTGCTATAATCATGCAAGAGATGATGATGCTTAGTCACATGTCAAGTTTTCCATAAATATGTAATCCAATTTTAAAATAGGTGGATGTTTAGTATGTTGAATGAATAACTACATATGCCTAAGGTCTCACCATCATGGTCATACTCACCTTGAGCATAGAAAAGAGTGACATCGACACCCATATTTTTGGATGCCTCTTCAAGCTTCTTAGTATTTCATTAATAAAACCCTATCTTATGTCCTTTATTACAAAAAGTGTAAACAAGATTCTTAGTTTTCTTCTCTCCTTGCTTCAACTTCTTATCAACTTCTATTTTAACAACTTTATTTGCATGAGTTTGAATAGTGAGAGAATGACTCTTAAAACTCTATTATCGAGCATGATGGTGAAGAAGGTACTTAAACACACCATCATAGGAAGAATAAGAAATCATGGAAAATTATGCCTGAAGCATATCAAATACAATCACAATAGTCTCATAAATTTTAGAAATATTGTTGAACACAATATTGAGAAGATTAATAGTCTAATTTCTACTACCACCTCCTTTGCAATGTTAATATCTTCTTTCAAATTTTTGAACTAATTAATGTACTAATTTGTTATCTTAAAATTATTTGTGTTCAAAGTAGAAAGTACTGCATTTAACTTATTGGCCTATGTAGAGTCAATATGATCACACACATCCTTGAATTTCTTTAATAATTCCTTAGTATCCAAGGTTCTACTGATATAGGTATCATAGATCTTATCAACATGAAGACTAGTCACACCAAGAGCCTCCTCCTCTTTCTTGAATAATTACTTTCTATCATTAGAATCAATATCCAGAAGAATCTTATTCATATATTTGAAGAGTCCCTTACTTCGAAGGAGAGCTTTGATATTGATTTTCTATGAGGTATAGTTAGGTCCATTGAGCAAGAGCACATGCTGATCCATGGAATCTCTACCAAAATATAGTATCTTATGTGTACTTATGACTAAAAACAATACTATCAATATAAAAAACTTTAAAAAGCATGTGATTTGATAGAAAAGTAAGCTCAAAATGCTTTTGTATGCAAACGTTATGGCCACTAAAATTTTAGCCTAAAAAATATATAAAATACCACCAAAATATTTCAAAACAATATTAAAATAAATGTACCTTTAGTGAAAATAAAAATACCATGAGTTGCTAATTGGATAGTTATGGGAATGCCAACTTTGTGTTGACTACACAGTGTTTCAACAAACCAACTATCATAAAATATCACTGAATCGGATAGGAGGGTACCACCTGGATGCTAATTATACAAGTTACTTGAAAAACATGGTAAATAAGGTGATGCAATGTGTCACCTTTGTCAAATGTGGTGTATCAAATATATTGCTAACTAGGTTTGCCAACAAGTGTATAATAAATTTAGGTTTATAATGTGATTTAATATGATTGGTCATATTGGTTTATATAGTGAAAATGCCAAGTTGGCAAAGCCATGTGGACCACCCATGCCATGTCAAAAATCATTCTCAATAAAAGGCATGGAGGGGTCTAACTCTAGATCTCCAAGATACTAAGCCTTAATCCCCACTCCTCTCATCAGTAATTCAACAAAGTGATCTAAGCCTAAAGATATTAGCACTAAAAAATACTTAATGACCTCATATTTTTTAAAGGTGCATTGAAACGCCTTCCTCCAAGAACAAATTTCCTTTATGAAGTGAAAGATATGGGATTCAAACCTATGCTTTATGGAACCAAACACCCCCACACATGCTCCTCTAGTCAATGAATCAAAAACCACTTAGTGTTAAGGATAGACATCCCATTTTTTCTTGAGGGATGATTTAGGCAAGGAGCACATGTCTTCCATAGAACCCCTCCTTCCATAAAAACAAATAGTTTTTTGTAACTTTAAAACCATGACATATATTTTCCAAGATGCAAAGAGAAACCAATAAGTCCAAGCATCAAATGGGCTTAAGTCCTAGACAAAATTATATATGTGCCCAAAAATGGTCCTTCAATTTCTACACATTGTCCACCATTTTTTCTCTAAAATATGGATATTCACATGAATATCCTTATTCTTTAGTTCCAAAAAATTAAGAAATTGAGGTAAAAGACCACCCTCATATCCTTATTATTTAGTTCCTAAAATTTCATAAATCTAGAAATATTGATTTTTTAATATCTATCATGATTTTCCCTACAACTATTTTTTGAAACATAACCAATCAAACCATCCTCTATTACAATTATGAAAATTTATCCTCATTAACATAAACCATTCACCAATTTGTAGAAATATTAAATCATTCATCTAAAAATAATATTTCACAAATATAATCCACACAATGGGATACATATATAGATATTACCCTTAGGGTAGAGCAACACCATTAATACTCCTTAAGGAAGGAATAACTCCACAAGATTTCCCAAGATAGAAGTTCCACTTAGAGAGGAAAAAATCTCATAAGCTACTTCATGGGCAAAGACAATTACAAGAGAATACCCAATATGAATGATCCTTACAATGACAATATCCCTTCTTTATATACCCATCTTCTAATTCTATTTTGGGGAGAGTATAAGCCTAACCCAAGTTGACTCCTAAAACCTTATCCAATTCATTATTATAATATAATAATATAATATTATAATACAATTCACCTTAGGTTATGTGTTGCCTATGCCAACTATCCATAATATCCATATACAATATAGTATTGTATTCCATATGCCTATTCCTAAGTACCATATAATTGCACCCTTCTTACAATATTTTACCTTCAAAACATGAGAAACTAAATAATATAATATTATAAGCAATTTTGACAACTGGTACCAATCTTGATCATTCATCCATCAAGTGAAATCTTGATTGGTGGTGATCTCCCATGATGCTAAGATGCCATTGTACCAATTCAATACCCATAACTAGTATATTGGTTTCATTCTTCTACTACTCTACTCTAATATTCAAAATGATTGCTCTTGTGGTTCCATGATGTTGTTGCACCACTTTGAAATAGAAAATTACTATGTTTTTCTACCAATCACTACCATAATTAATGCCTTATTGATTCCATGTAGGTCCATCATAATGTTGATACCCTATTCCATGCCTCCATGGTTGTTGTTGCTCATGGTGATGTGGGTTGATATGATATAACATTAATCTCATGTTTTTATTCCCTTGACTCTTGAAATTTTTTATTCTATTTAAATTATTTCTAATGCTCTTTGCTCATGTGTCATTTATTTGGTGTATCCTTATGCTCTTCTAATAGAGTTTCCTTGGACTTTTTTTTTGCTTCTTATTTGGGATCTATTGCTACCTCTATTGTAGACTCAATTTTTTTTCCTCTATCATTATCTATGTTGTTCTCCTATAATAATCGCTTTTGGATTCTCCTTGGATCCTTGCTTCTTAAGTTAAGAAATATCATATAGTGTAATTTTCTATTATCCAACACCTTAACCTTATGAAATTTTTTTGTAGATTAATGTTAATAGTACCCAAATAATTCAACCAATGATAACTAAGAACAATATCCATATCATCTATTACAATAGTATGTAAATCTGAATGTAAAATATATTTATCCATGATGATCTTCAACTCTTCAAAAAATTGAACATTTTCACCCTCAAGTTGTTTGTCCTTAATTTTTATTGCATGAACTTGCAACCTCTTAGCCAAAGTAATATCAATAAAATTATACTTTCTTTAGTGTTTATGGATAGTCTTTTTCTTCTTAATGCAACCATGAACCTACAAAATATGTGTTCTCAATGCTAGATTATGTGTGATGAAGTGTGTTCAAAGTCTAGCTATTAGATTGTGGTGAATGTGTTCACTTCTAACTTGTTCATGTAGTTGGGAGAGGAACCTTGATCTTGGCACATCGTCCATAGCTTAGATTTTACTTTCTTACAAATTTACTTTCTTGTTTTTATGCTTTATGTCTTTTTCTTTACTTATCTTTTATTTCCCTGCATACAAGAAACATAAACTTGAGCCCATGAGGTTTGATAATGCATGAAGATAAATTTGTATAAGGAGTCGTTCTTCGCTAAAAAATCCCAAAGGTTACCCCATAGGCATTGATGAGTGTCATTAATGTTCATAATTTAATTCATTTTTCAATCCAAGGTGGTGTCCAAGGCTATATACGATAGATAATGTTGGAATTGTGGCTTAGAAATCAAGGCACTAGGCTACTTAATAAAAATAGGGAATCACAATGTCTTTGCAAAAACTATCCTAATTAGCACACCTTGCATCAATGAAAACTAGCTAAATTGCAGAAATTGAACATGCTGAAAAAGATGCTAAACTATGTTGTTGAAATTGAAATAACAGGAAAACCAAATGCTAAATTTGAAAAGACAAAAAGTAAATGCTGAAAAGTAAAGTTGCTAACTAAAATACTGAAGCAGAATTTAAAGCAAAAAAATAGGTTGTTAACTAAAACGTTGAAGTAGACTTCAAAGCAAAGACACAAACTACTAATTTAAACTATAATGCTTAAGACAAAAATGGAAAAATACAAAACTAAAACAAAACCAGCTAGATGTAAATAAAATAGAATACACATGTGCCAAAACAAGGAAAAAACAAGGGAGAACAAAACATCTAAATCTACTGTAAATAATGATAGAAAATAGTGATAAAAACTTGTATTTATAGCCTAAAGTTATTCCACCAGCCCTAAGAGTGGGCCCTTACTTTGAGGTCCAGTAGAAGGTGTGAACTCACAAGATCCTAAACTAGCTTATGAAGTTGAATTGACATATAAAAAAAATTGAATATAAAATTACTATAAATTATTAACCAAGTCAATTGTTATTATAGCTGCTAACTAATTCATGCATTATTATTTTCCTATCAAATTGCAAAGGAGGTCACACAAGGAGTATTTATAATCAATATCTCACTTGTACTACCTAAATTTAAGGGTAAAAATAGAAACAATATGCTATCTCCTTGATTCCAGCAATTCTATAGTCAACAGTTACCTTGTCCAAAAATTAAGACAAAGAATTGGTCTGGATTAGTCCTCTTATCTTGACATCTCCAAATGATGGGAAACGCATTAGAATAGTTATTAGGGATATTCATGCTTACTATAACTATTGGGGAAAAATATTGGTTAAATATGGTCCTATTTCTATCACAACCCTCTCATTTAAATTGTCAAACCAGGGAACTCGTAAGCTTGTGAAGTACCACGTTCAAGGCTAATTACAACACAATTTTGAGATGAGTCCACTAAGCCTATCGTTGGGGGAGTTTTTGTGAAATATCATTGATTCATCCCCACCAATTAAATCACACATAAATAAAAGTACAAAAAAATAAATCACACCACAATGTGCTTGGAAAATAAAGGAAAGTAATAAAACACACTTGCGGAAATAAAAATATAGCACACTGTAAATACATGATCTAATCTAGAATTCAATAAAAAAAAGGGGAGGAATACTAGCTTGGAGTGGGCCCAGGATCCAACAGCTTTCACCCAACTAATTTACAAAGATAGAACGCGGATAGAAGAACTCTCAAGCAAACTTCTTATTAATAATATTGTAGTACAAAAACAATGATAAATTCTTACATACACCACCTACTACCTTTTCAAAGAAGTTTGTGTGTTTATATAATACACATAGAGCTTCCTGTACAATGCTATTACAATGGAAGACCTGGTTACAACCTAAATTAAGATAGTTTAGTTACTGTAATAGGCATGTGATAAAAATAGTCAACAACTTTCATCTTTTTATGGGGATAGTAGATTTTCAGGTTCAATCTCTCTATTGTCCATGTTCTTATTCATCAAGTGGTCATGCATTTTATCCAATGTGGTTGGGAAATCTCATTTGTTTGGTAGCTCTCCAAGGATATCCTGTGTGACATGGATTCAAAGGTCTACTGTAGTCAACAGGGTCTCCTTTAGTCATAAAGTCAAGGTGCTTAACATCAAGGCACCTACTTGAAGATCAAGGTGCCCTTGATGTATGACGTCAAGGCGCCCACTTGAGGATCAAGGTACCCTTGATGTATGACATCAAGGAACCTACTTGAGGATCAAGACACCCTTTATGCATGACATAAAGGTACCTACTTGAGAATCAAGGTGCCTTTGACGTATGACATCAAGGCACCTACTTGAAGATAAAGGCGCCTTCAATCAAGATGCCTACTTGAAGATCAAGTCACCTTCAATCAAGGTACCTACTTGAAGATAAAGGTGCCTTAGGTCAAGGTACCTACTTGAAGATAAAGGTGCCTTAGGTCAAGGTACCTACTTGAAGACCAAGGTGCCTTCCCATATATGTCTTAGAGTCATTGAAGCAGAATCATGCCAGGTCCACGTAGGATCTTGACTAAGTAAAAGACGATAAAATCAATAAATATCTACATAAAACACACTTCACACATAAATTAGGTAATGCACATAATTTCATTAAATATATGCATAATAGTTCATAAAAAGATACAACTCTTATAATACTATCACACAAAACCGTTAGGAACTCATTAAAAAATATGAGTATTTTTTATGCTCATCACCCTCGTGACACCTGAAGCTGGTAGTCAACCCCTTCCAGTAGGCCTTATCCCTCTATCATTTTTATTGGTGACATTGGCATTCCCTTTGTTCCAGGGTTTTTGTTTTTACTAAGGGATTTTGGTTTATTGTGGGATGGCTTTCGACTATGTTGGCTTTCAACTACACTGGTTGTGCTTCCCTGTTCTGCTTAGCCCAACACATGTGCTAGGAAACATAGCCACGATGGTTTCTCCATTTTGGAATGTAGCTTCTACTTCATGCCAAATATCGACATGCTAAGGTTGTACTCTCCTAATGGGATGTCAAAGTCATCCTGATGTCATCTCACCACCCTAGCTTTGATCAGGTGAGACTCTTCTAGGGTAAGGCCTACATTTTCTTCTTTGATTACAGTTGCCTCTGCTTCCAACCTGAATATTTCATGTATCTCCAAGTTTTTTTGCATTCTGAAGGGTCATCCTTGGGGTGAATTGTATATCCACTAGAACTGGTCTTTCGTAGTAGGATCAATGTAAATGCTAGATCTTCTTTTAGCCTTCTTGGAAGCTTTTCTTACTACCTTTGTTGCCTCACATTCTTTGCAGAGTCTTTCAAACTTCTCCTTCTACTTGGAAAAACTCTTGATACCTTTCACCCACTCTTCGTCTGATTGGTCGATCGGTTTTGCAAACGTAACTTTGGTCTTGCACTTGGCCCTCTTCTATAGTGTCTGAGGTGCCTTCCTCTTAGACCTCATTGGAATTGGTATTGCAGTAGACTGAGTGGGGATGTCCTCTTCCTCCACTAAAGGTGCCTCTCCTTTATCGTTAGAGGGCTTAGGTCTCTGCCCCTCTGGCATTGAGTCATCTGTAGTTGCTTCCTCTGTTCCTTTTCCACCTAGCGAATGCTTTGCTGGTCCTTCCACTGTGGTTACTTGTTGCTCTTGGAATTCCTCCTTAGTGTCGGGCTTAGGATATTGCCACTAGATATTTCCCAATCGATTCATTGCATCTAAAATAAGCTACCATGATGAAACAACCCTCTCTGGAGAGGTTGGGAAATTCATGGGCACTTTAATCATCCAATTTATTTGGGTACCTACATCTACCCTTTCTGCCACCCTAGCCTATAGCTACTAATTTTCTACCTCGAGTTGTTGAACCCTCTGATACAACAAAGCTACGGTGGCCTCATACCTTTTCAATTTCCTTGCAGTCATTTCCAAAAATCTATGAAAGAATGACTGCACTTTGAAAAAATCACTCTACCAAGTGAGGCCTTCTTCCAACGCCGAGTCAAGCTACCTTCATAGGTCTTCTAAATGTTGTTGGTCTGGTGGACTTTGAGTGGCCAAATTTTTTAATGTTTGGGCCACAAAATTGACCTTTGTATCCTCCTCTTCTTCCTCACTTGATAAAATCAATCATTATAGGCATTTCTTGCTACTTATGAGCTCTATACAATGGGCCATTAGTTTAGGTCTGGAAGAATTCAACCTATCTGATGTATAATTTTGTGAGGAATTGGGTAGAGAAATTTACCCTTCAGCATATTAGGAGGTTTGGGGCTTTTCTTTTGCTTCTTTGAACATCCCTCATAATTTGAATTCTTGCTCTATTTCAGTAGCATACTACATCTGTATGCCATAATATTCAGCCCCGTATACCAGTAGGTTCTCCTTGTGTTCCTCAGCATGCTAGATCAGGGCTGTAATTAGCCCATGATGGGCTAGAGCAATAACTATCCCTCCCTGATATCGATGAGCTTCATCCTTCAGAGTGCTCATCAGGTAAAAGGGCACATTAATATTTTGCTTATTCACCAGGTGATTCAAAAATTGCATGTGGTTTGCATTCAAGTAGGAGTATTTACCCATGCATGTGAAGAACTTTGCTACCTGATCAAACTACAAGTACTCTGAGAGTCTTTTTTTGGTAGTCTTACAGATTCAAATCGGATGTTCATCTGTCCCAGAAGCAGCTCTGCACATCGGGCTAGCACACCCTCCTTATAAGTGCATTATCGAGTGAGGGGGAGGCTGGTAAAAATTGAAATGTACTTCGATGTGACTAGGATTTTTAGTCTGCGTAGTTGAACGACCTCCCATATCATAGTGGTAGAAAACTCCTTTGCTACTTCAAGGTACTAGTTTTGATTGACCAGGAGGCAATAATTCATCTAATCGACCACCTCAAAATGGTCCCAAACTTCCCCATAAATTCCTACGATATTGTTGGGTTCACTTTTATTCTATGCATGATTCTTTGATCGACCCCCATTGCAAATTCTTGGCTCTTTTCATCCTTCTTCTAATTGGCTTGATGCCCTACTTCCATAGGAAGGTGTCTTCTTATAGATCAAGGTGCCTACCCAAAAAATTAATTTTTCATTGGGGTTGATAGGATACACCACCCAAATTGATTTTTGGCATGATGTATTGGACATGGGGGCCAATACAATTCTTGTGACAATATTATTTTTAGAGAAGTATTTAATCATGAAAAATTATGTAAATATTTAACAAAAATCATGTGCATACCTGATTGGTTGTTCATGCATTATGGAGCATATTAATTTGGTAGTCTTCCCCATGTGGTTTATTAAGTTGTCTCGGGTACTACAACTCTGTTCACTCGAGGTCCTATGCTAAAAAAGTGAAGATTTGGTTGGTTCAGGTGATAGGACGCATATCTCCTTTTTAGATTGGCCTTGGGATGTGCAGAAATCCTTTCCAATGATTCCTCAATATTTTTGAGTGACTTTAAATTTTTTATCATGTGAAGTGATTATGTGGCTTCGATCACTCCCTCGTACCATTGGATTATGTAGGTTCTTCGATTGGATCAAGGTACCTTTAAAATGTATGATATCGAGCTGCCTACTTGTATATCAAGGCACCCTTGATGTATGCCATCAAGGTACCTATTTGTAGAGCAAGGCACCTTTGATCAAGGTGCCTACTTGTAGAGTAAGGCACCCTTGATCAAGAAATCTACCTATAGAGTAATGCGCCCCTTGACCAAGGTGCCTACTTGTAGAATAAGGAATCCTTGACCAAGACACCTACTTGTAGAGTAAGGTGCCTTTGAACAAGGCACCTACTTGTAAAGTAAGGCACCCTTGACCAAGGTGCCTACTTGTAGATCAAGGAACCCTTGATCAAGGTGCCTACCTATAGAGTAAGGCACCCCTTGACCAAGCTTCCTACTTGTAGAGTAAGGTGCCCTTGACCAAGGTGCCTACTTGTAGATTAAGGCACCCTTGATCAAGGCGCCTAACTGTAGAGTAAGGCACCCCTGACCAAGGTGCCTACTTGTGGATCAAGGCACCTTTGATCAAGGTGACTCATAATGTTTTTTTTTATCAATGTGCCTCTATTGTATGGCATTAAGGCACATCATCACTTATTCATCAATTTTTTTCAAAAAAATTCAAGAGCATCTATTGATGAGTATGCGCCTTTTGATCAGGGCACCTACTTGTAGAGCAAGGCACCCTTGATAAAGGTACCTACTTGTAGAGAAAGGTTCCCTTGACCAAGATGCCTACTTGTAAAGCAAGGTGCCTTTGACTAAGGTGCCTACTTGTAGAACAAGACACCCTTCACCAAGGTGCGTACTTGTAGAGCAAGGTGCCCTTGATCAAGGCGCCTACTTGTAGAATAAGGCACCCTTGACCAAGGTACCTACTTGTAGAGAAAGGTACCCTTGACCAAGGTGCCTACTTGTAGAGCAAGGCACCCTTATTACTATTGAAAAGTTAGTAGTTGCTGACATGTCTACTGTTGCAGGGTTGATCAGGTCCTCCAATGTTTCTTCCTTGCACTGCATCAGCATCTGCTTTGTCCAAACATGGAGGTGGGTGTTTTTTTCTTTGTGGGGAATTAATATCCACATTCATGCTCGGATAAGAACTATGTCCTTCGGATGGAAACAGTAAAATTTCTGTCCAAAAAATGTATAGGTTCATGGATGTTGAGCTGGTTTAGGCCTTGTCTCCCAAGATGCCTATTTTTCATACAATCAGGCAATTTCACCTGCAAAAGAAAATGAGAAAAAACTAAAAATAAAATGTAGTTTAGCATAATCCATACCTGTTAGACCTTGGATCTCAGGATGCCTACATCTTGTATGTAAGTGTTATCCCTACAAAGCACACTATAAACTAGAAAATAGTAAAATATAGTTTGGTGCAATCCGTGCCTGTTAGGCCTTGGCTCTCAGGATACCTGCAACTTGCATGCAGGCACCGTACCTGCAACACAAAAAAAAGAAAAAATAAGAACTAAAGTATTTTAAGTAGACAATCTCGTATCCACTATATTTTTGAGAAGTTGAAACATTTTCAGTTGGATGGGGTCTCCCCCATGCCTATTTTGGACTCCATCATTAAATTTTTGGACATGTGATATGGATGCAACTGGTGATCGTTAACTGTCAAGATGGTGTTGCTATCGTCAATTGTCTTGACATGCACAACACCATTTTTTATCAGCTCTATCACCTCATATGGTCCCATCCACATCTACATCAAATTACCCTTCTATTCCTAGAATATGGAATCATATAGTAACACCCAATCTCCTACTTTGAACTACTTTAGCTTAATGTGGCGGTCATGCCACTATTTCCTTTGCCTTTGGATGACTTCTATCCTTTGTAGGGCATCCAATCGATATTCATCCAAATGATTTAGCTACCAAATATTCTTCCTCTATGCATAATCTAGGCTCAGGTTCAATTCCACTATAATTATGAGAGTTTTGATTTCAAACTCGATGGGCATCATCGCACTCTTCCCGTATACCAGTTGGAATGGAGTAAAACTTGTGGTTGTTTTCCATGTAGTTCTGTATGCCCATACCACCTCTGATATTCTTGTAGCCCAATATTTCCTATACTATTACATGGTCTTCACAAGGATGTTCTCTAGCTCCTTGTTGGTTACTTCTACCTATCCACTTCCCTGCAGATGGTAGGGAGTGGTTTTGTTGTGTCGAATCTTGTATTTTTGCATTTGCTCCTAAATTAACTTGGAGGTGAATTGGGGCCCTTGATCCATTGTAATATCTCTGGGTACCCCAAACCTCATAAAAGTTTGAGAAAATAGGAATTCTACCACCGTTTCTTCTTTGGAATTCTTCAGTGCCTGCACTTCAACCCATTTGGTTACATAGTCAATGCATAATAGAATGTATCTCTTTCCAACGATGGTGGGTTTATTGGCCCCACAAATTCCATTCCCCTTTTGTCAAAGGGTTCGATGTGCATGTGTGGTTGAAGAGGCATTTTATCCCTGGGGGTTGGATTGCCCATCCTTTGGCACTCGTCACAGTGAATGATATATTTGGCTACATATTTGAACAACGTAGGCCAATAATATCCAGTATGTAGGACTTTATACACAATCATCCTCCTTGCAAAATATCCTCTGCATGGTTCATTGTGGTAAGCTTTGAGAATTTCCAAAAATTCATGCTCAACAATGCACCTCCTCACAATTTGATCAGGACCTATTTTAAAGAGGATGTCGTCGATCCATAAGAAATATGTGCTCTTTTCTATTATTGTCTACTTCTCTCGGGGTGAGAGAGTAGGGGATATTTTATCGGTGGCCAAGTAATTGGCTATCTATGCATACCACAATATCTACTCATTGATGACAAAAATATGTTCGTCAGGGAACTGGTCTTCTATAGCTGTGTGATATGATGGTATCAATCTAGATAAGAAGTCTTATACTACATTGTCTTTGCCCAATTTATCCATGATGGTGATATCGAACTCCTACAGGAGTAAGAGCCATCTAGTTATTCAGCCACTAATTGAGGGTTTGCTCATTAAATATCTGTTAACCACATGGTCTATGTGGATGAACAATTTGTAACCCATGATATAGTGGTAAAACTTGTTGATAGTGTGAATTACCACGAGGAATTATTTCTCCATAACCATGTAATTAAGCTCAAATATAGCTAGATTCTTTTTGATGTAATAGATGGCGTAGAATTCTTTGCCATCCTTCTGTCCTGGGACTACTCCAATCGCGTTGTTGGATGCATCAGAGTAAATATTGAATGGGATGGCCCAATTTGGGCCCTGTAGAACTGGGTTAGTAATCAAATTTTCTTTTGACATTTGAAAGGCTCATTCACAATCTTCTATCCAAATGAATCCCACATCCTTGGAGAGCAGTATGTGTGGGGTTTAGCAATTTTGCTAAAATTGGCTATGAATCGCCTGTAGTATCTAGCAAAGCCAAGAAAACTCCTCACATCTCTTTGCATCTTAGGACTAGGTAGATCCTTAATGACTTTGATTTTATTTTTGTCCACCTTAATCCCTTTTGATGATATGTGATGACCCAACACTATTCCTTCCTACATCATCATGAAGCATTTTTTGTTGCTAAGGGACAAATTATTTTCTTCACACTACTGGAGTGCTCATTCCAAATTGGTTATCACTTTATTGAAGGTCTCATCGTAAATTATGAAATCATCCATATAAACCTCCACTGCTTCCCCCATCATGTCTGATAAGATTCTCAACACCACCTTCTAAAAGGTGGCTGGTGCCTTGCACAACCCAAAGGGTAGGATTTTGTAGGCAAACATCCCCCATGGGCAAGTAAACATCATTTTTTCATGGTCCTCTTCTCCAATATGGATTTTTTTATATCCATTAAATCCATCCAGAAAGGAGAAGTACTTCCTACCTAATAGTGTATCCAAAACCTGATCAATGAAAGGCAGTGGGAAATGATCCTTCTTGGTTGCCTTATTCAATGACCCATAGTCGACATAGATCCTTCATTTCTAATTTTTCTTTGGAACCACTACTAGTGGTGACACCCATTCACTATCAGATTTGAAATAGATAAATCCTGATTATAGGAGATTCTACAACTCTGCTTTGATGATATCCTTCATGGTAGGATTCATCCTCCTTTGTGGTTGTTTGATTGGAGTTGCCTACTCTTTGAGATAAATTCGATGGGTGTAAATTTTTAGGTTGATTCTTTTCATGTTTGAGTAGTCCTAGGTAAAGGTTTGTTGATGCCTAGTGTTGACCCCAAAAATGGCAATCTCTCTTTTTGGGTCTATATCCCTTTACCTAAGGTCACAAAAGGTGGTGCACCCAAATTTAGCCTCGTGCGATAAAGTGCATGAAAAGTCCTCGAGCGCACAAGGTCGTGCCTCCCAAGATGAGCCCTCACACTCCACTAATGGAGCATGCAAAAATCCCTTAGGTGCATGACTCACGCACCCAATTGTAGCTCGTGCACCCCATTAGGGAATGGGGTGCATAAAGTCCTTAAGGGGCACACAACTCTGTGCACCCCGCATTAGGTCTGCGTGCTCCATGAGAGCGTGGAGCACATGAGGGTTCCAAGGGATGCACAAACTATACATCCCAAAAGAGTCAGTGTACCCCACCATGGAGTGGAGTGCACAAAGTCCCCAAGGGCACATACCTTTGTGTGCCCAACATTAACATGTGTAATCCACTCTTTTGTGGAGCACAAAATACCCCTGGGGAGTGTGTGCATCTGCATACATCCCAAATCGACCCACACACTCCATTATAATGGAGCACATGCAAAATCCTATGAGGTGCATGAGCGGTGCACCTAGCCCCTAGTACCTATGCTCTAATATCTAGTAGAGTTCACAAAGTCCCGAGGGGTGCACAAACTCGTGCACCCCAAAAATTTTCCTTGCACTCCACCCTGCTTGGAGTACACAAAGGTCTAGTCGGGTGCACAAGGTTGTGCACCCACCTTTGGGATCGTGCGCTCCACTGTGGAGTGCATGAAGGTCATAGGGGTGCACAAGCTCGTGCACCTCATTGGGTCTTGTGCACTCCATTTCCTTTGGAGCACATGAAGTTTAAGCAAGTGCATAGGTTCATGTGCTCACTTCGAGGTCCACATGCTCCACCCCCTAGTGGAGCATGTGAAGGTTTATTGGCACACAGATTAATACCCCTAGTCAGCCTGAGGTGCATGAGGCATTAATATGATGTAGACCCCATGCACCCTCTTCCCTTGAGTACATTCCACCTTGGCCAATTCAAAATTGCCACACATCCTAACAAATCTCCCTAAGCTGTAACTCTTTGTGATGCGCAACCAAAGCACAGATGATGTGGTGCACCTGACCAATCAACGAGCCCCATCGGATAGAAAACTACACAAGCTCCACCAACCTAAATTAAATGCATGCATTTTAAATGAAGATTGTTAACCTCCCTTGCACCATTATTACATGCAGAAAGCTCCTCGATGAGGTTGCGCATAGAGAAAAGGAAAGAAGCCCCCTATTTCTAACAAGTTCATTTCGATGGCTTCCACGAGCTCGGTAGTAATGAGGGTACTAGATATTAAGGTGTAGATTGGTAAGATAACCAAGGCATGGCCTGTGATGAGGAGAACAAGGAGGGCACAAGATCCAAAAATGCTAAAAAACCCACTAGACACAACCTGAGATGTCACTATTGAGTAACAAAAAGAAGTAGAGGGGATAACCATTTATAGTTTTGACCCCACGAAGGAGGACAATCAGTGCCATATAATGCTTCTAAGGAGCCTATTTATGAGGGTGTAGAGAGATACCATGGAGCCAGCCCCCATCAACAACAAGTGGAACACCAATTTGGGGTGTTTGACATATCCGAAGGTCTACCACTCCTCAGACCTCCTAGCCTGGTTGGTAATGGCCTATGACCATAGAAGTCGCACCATCTACGACCATAAAAACTAGGCAGTGGCCAAGTTGACATTAGAGTGCATTGGGAAATTATTCAGGCTCGCCACAGCATCACAAGTGGTGGATTTTAAGACCTTGACCCTCCAAACCAATTATATGCTCAAAACCACCTTTCCAAGAATGCTCCTAAAGAGGGGAAAACATAAGCCCTCAGATTTTCCCATTAGAAAATTATTACTTCAGCCCTGGGTGTAGGATTACATTGATATGATCAACCTGGTGTTGGATGTGAAAGATTTGGAATTGATTACAAAGGAGGTGATGTTTTTGATAATTCAATGCAATAGGACAAATATGAAGAACACAAGCTTATATTGAGAGGGGGGTGAACAGTATAAGACCGCTTTTTACTTTTTTCTTTATACTTCAAAACAGTAAAGCAATATACCCAAAGCAATATCAAAGCAATGCACAAAACCATCCACAAAGTGACACAACAATTTATGTCCACAAAACTTTTCTCTAAAAGTTATCTCAAAGTTCTTTGGGAAACCTTCCCAATTACAATGTTTATGAGCCTCGGCTCAAAGGAGAAACCTTCCCCCAATCTGAATTTATGAGCCTCTGCTCAAAGGAGATACCTTCCCCTACCTCTGCTCTGGCTGGTGATCCTCTAGAAGACCTCTGCCTCCGTTGCCCTTAGCAAATGGAAATCTATCCACAAAAGACATCTATTTTCCCTGCTCTGGCTGGAGACCTCGTCCTCAACTCTATCACCTCAAAGCTGGTCCTTGAATTTGCACTAAACACAGTCCTTCGGTCTAGCACAAATGTCCTCGTCCTCTATCTTTGATCAGCACCAAACATAGTCCTTCGGTCTGGCACAAATCTGTCCTTAGGTTCTTCTCATAGAACCAATGCACCTCTGTCCTCAAGTTCTCTGATAGAACTATCAACCTCAGCTTCACAAGTCCTCTGCTAAGACTTGTCCAAATCTTCTCACAAGTCCCCACAGGAACCTATCCAAAACCTGCTCACAAGTCCTCAATGGAACTTGTCCAAAACCTACTCACAAGTTTATCAACACTTGCTTGGCATGAACCCACAAAGAGAATGGTTAGAGACCTAATGTGATTCATCCACCTCATAGAAGCATAAAGAGAATTTTTAGAGACTCAATATGATTCATCAACCTCATAGAAGCATAAAGAGAATTGTTAGAGACTCAATATGTTCTATACTTAACTCCCAATCTCAATCTCAAATCAATCTCAAATCTCAAAAGAATAAGATAGATGTAGTATGTTTTTCTCAAGAACATGAAATACAACCCAACAATTGCCAACCATGCAATATCTCATATAACAATGATACTCATGTTCTTTCCAACAACCAATATCTTTTCTCAACCAATTAGGGCTTCAACAACAATGCTTAAAGACAAAGTTTAACCAACATCATTCAACTCAACATTAACCTTGAAGCATTCAACCAATCATCACAAGAAAAAGAAACAAGTAGAAATCCTTTTCCCTCCAAAGATATTTGAACAAAACAACCACCAACACAATATCACCAAATGCATAGAATAACTTGTTCAAATCAACTCAATGGAGTAAGCCCAATATCATGTATCAAGTAAAGCATTAACTTGATCAACACAACCACTATGGAAGCAACTCATCCATAAATATCAAAACAGCCAACTAAGGGTTTCACCAACTCAAAGCAAGTAGCAAGACTCACAACCATAAACCCTAGTGCACAATGCTTCCACTACCTCAAACCAGAATTATGCATTTCACCAAAACTCTCATCAATGATAACAATGCATAAGTAGTCTTCAACAAACCAGAAACTAGGAATTACACCCAACCAAAGGAAACCTTGTTGAATACCTTTTCACTCCAATCTTATTTCAGGAAAACTTACACCAATCATACTCATAAGAAGAATGTGCCCATACCTTATTGAAGTGAAGGAACCCCTTTGGAAATCTGCCACAATCACAAAATTCTTTTGCCAATCTTCACAAGGGTTAGTAGATCACAACATAATCAACATTACTCCACTTTTCAATAATCATTACCAAAGTCTTTAATTGCACAACTTCCTTATCTCTCCTAAAACCACTTGTACCATAAACTAAATCACAATAATTATTTCAACAACTTATTACACCTCTCTAATTATTTTTTACATTATAATACCTTTTAATCTCACAAATATCTAAACCCTTATAACTCCCAATAATTAAATCACTTCAATATCAATGTCATATGCTAGTCTTGTTAAACATAAAATAATTTATGACCCCTTTAATTTCTCTAAGGCCTGACACACCCCTTAACCATCTTATAACTCCACGTGAGCAAATTTAAAACATTAAATACAAAATAAACTTGTCTTGAAGGGTTTCGACCCCTCGTTCTCCACCTTCCCAAAGCGCCTTAACCGTGACGGAGCTGTCGTCGAGCTGCGCGCTCGCACGAGTCCTAACAAGTACATCGTGCTTGTTGTCTTCTACACAAAATATGCATCTTAAAACCGCGTGCACCTCGAGTGTTGCACCAAAGTATAACCTCCTGATATTTAACCTGCAATAGCGAATGAAAAACTTTTGCCACAAGCTCTTTTTTTTTTTTACCATTCGTATGCACTACGAAAATGGAGCTTTATCTACAACGTCATCGATTCGAACTTGTTTCTAACACTGCCACTGAGACCTTTGAAACTCGTGTGTCACACGAAGCACAGTCTTATATCCTTCTTCGATTATTTTATCGAACGAGTGCCTTTCGAATATCACTCACCACTAAATGAATTTAATAGCCTTATTATATATGCACTTTCATTTCGCCCTTTATTTCCAAATACGTCGGCATTTTCAACCATGACGGAAAATACATTAATTTAATTTTAAAATATTAATTTAAATTTTAAATAAATAAAATTTAAACTAAATATTTAAAATTAAATATCTTCATCACCGGGGCACCTTTTTCAACGAAACGAAGAGCCAACTTGGGTTTTAAGAAAAACCCATTTCAAATCTGTTGTCCATGGTTTTAAATAAAACCTTTTATTTTGTCTACCTTGGTTTTCACAAAAACCCTTCCGCTTCTTGACATCAATGACAACATCAACACTTGAGCAAAGGCAATGTACCCAATGTACCCAAAATTGCCAACAAAGTATGACACCCCTCTACCGATGGGAGGATGTAATCAGTGACAACATGGACCAGGAGTTGCACAAATTGCAAGAAGCCATATTGGCTAATAAGGAGGAACTACCTCCTTTTTCTTATTATTCTTTCTTGATTCATTTGTTTGTGGCACAATTGGATAAATCTCTAGTGGCTAAGATGGGAGGGGTGACTGCTACCACCGTTCAAGATCAATTGTTGTGCATCCAGGAGGGGTGCTCCAATTACAAAACCTTCTTCGAGAAGATCCTCCCAGTAGTGCACACCCGACTGTGTGGAGAAGAGCCAGACAGGTTTGGACTTGGGGTGAGAAACTTCTTACGTGAAACTAAGGTAGGGGATTTATTCTACGTAGAAGAATTCTCTTACATCCAGATTTGTGGTTCCAAACTACCCCCAAAGGCACTACCAAGGCACTGTCCCACCTCAATTTCCATCTTGGAGATAACCCGAAAGATTGCCAAAGAAGTCAAAATCAGATATATCAAAAAGAAGGGCAGTGTGCCATGGCTACCCATCCCATGCTCAATGGGCCCCTACACTTATCTGGGCCACTTTGCAATGTTACGTGCCATATGGAATATGGACACATACTGCTTCCTCGAAGTTACATGGAGGCCATACGACCCCGAGGGTCTCCATAGACATAATGTTGCTAGTAAACTTGCCCTCCTACAAGTCACTCATAGAGAGGATGACTTTGAGGATGATATGCAGAAGGTCCTCAAGGAGAACCGATCATTAGATCTAGTATGGAAGATGGAAAAAAGGCCCTACAGCAAGCTGGAAGTAGTCGAGGATTATCCCTCTGAACTGAGATTACATAGACAATTATTGGTGGATAAGGTGGTGCCACTAGTCCTAGATGCTCCCCTAGAAGAGTTTGAAGACCCCACTTTCCAGGTTGTCCAACAAGATACTGACATTTTTGAGGTCATGATGAAAATAGTGGGTGAAGCACAACAAGAGCAGGCCAAGCTCCCCTCTTCCTCCAGTTCCTCGGCTACCACCTCAAAAGGGAAGGAGTTGGTCTCCTCCTCATCCCAAAGTATAGTATCATCAACTTTAATGCTGATGTGTCCATCAAAAGGACCAATGTGGCGGTGGGCCAACCTTCGTTATTCTCTGCCACCTTAGTGATTAATCAAAAAGAATATCCCATTCCCCCCAAGGCCTTGAAGAAAATAACTAAAGCTAGGGGATTTTCTAACATACTTAGAGAGTATGAGGTGCAAGAGGAGAGTCCCACATGATCCCCCACTAGAAAGAAAGCAAGAACTGGGTCTTCCACTGAAGACACTGAGAACCTTAGACTAACGAGAGTGAGGGACTCATTCCAATTCACCACTGATGAAGAGGACCAAATACAAGATATGGAGGAGCAAAGGTCCCCAAGAAAAGGAATAAGTAGACCCTGAAGGACAATTGGGCAAGAGACAGGTGATGTCTCTACTACCACATTTGATATTCCTTTGCCAGCTAGTCTGAAAGAGGCTACCATCGATGTAAGTAGAGGTGTCATGCAGGCTGAAGTTGCACCAATTGAGATGATGAAATCCCAAGTGGCCACCCAGGCATAGGTGGTATCAACTGTGGAGAAAGAGATAGAAGGTTTAAAGGCTAAGGCTACTGAGGTAGAATAGTCACAACTTAAGGTGCAACAACTTCAGGGTGAGATTGATCGATTGAGGATGCCTACCCCCTCATAGGGCTGTACATGCTAGTATTCAACTTGGATCGATGGAAGAACTCAAACAAGAAATGAAGGAGAAGATAGCGGGGAAGATGAAAGATCTGGAGTCCATATTTATGGATATCTATGCTACCAGACATACTATTGGCCTCTTACGGGATCATCTACAACAAGGAGATCAGAGGGTAAACACCATATTTCCCGTATACAAGAGGTTCAGGGATAATTACATGTCGATCATTGGGATGACAACTACCTTATCAGATGACTCCCACTATTTCTTTGCTAAGGAATTCGCCAAGGTCTTCATCTTCTTACAGAATAGATAAAATTGGCTCTAGTGGAATCAAGAAGTGGTAAACATCGAGCAAGAGGTCAATGATGAGTTGGAGGATTGTGGCTTCAAACTAGATGAGTTCATGTAGGCCCCCAACATCAAGGAGTTAGTGCTCCAAAAAATCCAAGATTTTGACTTGAACTCTAGTGGCAAACTATCAAAGCAGTTTACAACCTTGGTGCAAATGGTAGACCACCTATGTGTCTTCATTGAGAACACCATGGAATGGGTAAGGGAGAGAGTGAAAAAAGCTACACAGGACCTAAATTTGTTGTTATTCTCATTGACATTCCATGATGAGGCATGGGATTTTATTGACCAAGCTATACAAAACCTCAAAGAAGGAGTGGGGCCTAGTTCACTTGGGATGCACGCACCAGGTGCATCGTAGCCGCCAGCCTAGGGTAGCATGGAGATGATACGCAACCACAACCACCACCTGAGTAAATAGAAGGTATGGGCTACGTGCCCATTTTTTATTACATCTTATTTTTGGAGGCTATGGGATTGATCCAGCTGGAGCAAGTGGTTACAGCCTCGCTAGGATGGGTCTACACTATAAAAGGGAGGTCACTACAATAATAGGTTTTTTATCAAACCTCTGAGAGAGAAAAGTCTAGGTATAAGCTTTGTCTAGTTTGTTAGTCGTATTCTCCCTGTGTTTATCTGTCTATGTTTCTTACCACCCTTCCTCCTATCATTTATTAGGGATTTCTTAAGGAGTGTTGTTCATCGAGATTATTTCCTATGGAACATGCTAGAGTTGGAGACTCTTACATCACTGCAATCAGGATGGAGAGGAACGCCCCTTGTTATGAATATTCAAACCAGGGGTCTATTGTAATGAAATATCATATAAGAGCCAAGCACTTTGTTGGTCTCTCTATATGTAAAAATATTTTATATTAATGAAAACTCCAACTCTATCCTTGGCATCTCTTGTGTATGTGATATGTGTTTGCTTATTTATGTATTACTACAATCAGAATATATGGATAATACTTTCCTTCACTAGTTAAATCATTCTTTGTGCATTACATTATTTGAATGAGTAAAAATGAACTAGTTCTTCCTTCTCTTTCTTTTCTAAAGTCATTTAATATCAACTTGCTATGACTACCCAATGGACATGGCACCGATATGGTCTTGATAAGCTTTGTTAATGATAGGTTTGGTCACAAAATAATCAAAATAACTTAAGATCATTTTGTCTGGTGAAAGTGGGTAATTGCACCATTAAATCATACATATATATAAACCCACTATCTGGGGTTTCCTTACCCAACCTAGTCTTTCTAGAGCCTTATGAGTAATCTATTCCTAGGTTAAAGAGGTGGATCCACCAGAATCCATAATACTCGTTGTGATTTTTGAGTTTCCTGTGATGTGACAAATCTTAGAAGGGTAAGCAGGAAATCTCCACAATAGTTTTTGGCACCATTTCTAGGGAGGATATTTTAATATTTTTGTCATTTTACTCCCCTATGATATATATTTATTTTGTTTCCCTATGAGGTTTTTGGGCTGAGCAATCTTAGCTAGAGAGCACCCCCACTCTTTGCACTTTGTGCTGGTGACTCTAAAGAAATTTAAAATATTAATAGGGAGCTGATCTGGTGGCCATGAGATGTAGTGATGAGGAGCTCTACCCTAAACTATCGAATCCATAGGTACTTTTTAGAGCACATAAAAATAAAAAGAAGGCTTTGGTTTTTGTTCCTCCTAGTAATCAGAGTAGTACTATTTTTATTCCTCAAAGTTCTCAAACAAGTGTTGTCCCATCCACTACACCTACTGTCCAAAGGGGCCCAGTCACACCAATGGCCAATCCACCTTTGAATAACTGGTACCTAAATAGGTATAGGCCCTTTGTATTACCACAAGTTTTGAATCCCCTACCCCCAAAAGCCCACAAGTACCTACCTAAGTTCCTAGGGGACAACATTATGATCGGGAGGACCATATAAAAGACTTTTTGTACGCTATGGATAGCCTAGAGGTGGAACATGAAGATGTTGTCCTTAGGTTATTCCTTCAAACCTTGGAAAAGGATGCTAGAGAGTGGTTCAACAGTTTGACAGTAGACTCTATTGGCACTTTCCAGGATTTAGAAACTGCATTCCTCAAAAAATATGGGGAGAAAAAGAATGAACAGTCTTTGTTGACCGAACTAGCCACAATGAAAAAGAAGGAAAATGAAACTGTGGATGATTTCAATAGATGGTTCACCAAGATGAGAAATTGAATCCCTATGGCTTTAAGGCCTAATGATCACCAGTCCATATGCTTCTATAAAAATGCCTTCCCTGGTGATTTTAATTATGAACTCAGGCAGCAACCCACACTCACTATCGATGCTTGCATGGAAAGAGCAATTGTGATAGAAAGGGATATGATAGATAGTGGGAAGATGAAGGCAACCTCGGTAGACCCCAACCCAACCAAACTAAAAGGAAAACCAAGAAGGTGGGGTTTAAAATTTTAAAAAAAATCAGAACCTAACCCTATTGAGAAATTGTCATCACAGGTGACATAAATGTTCCTATCCATGAACAATCAACTGTCTAAAATAGAGAGGGACAAAGGTGACAATGGAGAACCTTCATAGAACTAGAATGAGGGTAGGCCCCCTTTTAGAAGGAATTTTAATAGAAACTAGAACAATGAGGGTGGTAGAAATCCAAACAATAACTAGAAGAGGAAGGAAGTTCAAAAAGATCAGGATGTTGTCCCGAATCCCATGACTTCTGTCAACATAGCCTCAGAATTCCCCTTCTTCTATCCAGCATGTGATGCCCCCATAATCCAACTAATTGCGGTGTATATCATGGTCTCCATTCAGGTGTAAACCTTGAGGAAGAGTTAGAGGATGAGATTAGAATTAATGCTTGTTGGACTTGGGAAGAAACTGCTGATACTCCACCAATTCTAGAAGAAGTCACCCAGTCTACCAGCCCTGATAATAGGCCTACAAAATTTGCTCTTGATGATGTTAAGATTTTGAAAAGGCCCTAGAAGTAACCATTTTGAACAAATAAGACAGGGCAAATTGACCCCAACAGCTGAGGAAGTTGAGACACTAGAAAGGGTCCATGCCACTAGGCTACGTAACAAAACCATCCCTGACAAGCCAGATAAGAAAAATATAGCTGATGAGAAGGAGCTAGCCCATGCAAAGAAACCTAAGGATGGCCATCAATCACTCCCCCTTGAAGGGTTTGAACCTATCAATAGTGGGCCTAAAAATAGAAAATCAGAATTTGACATAGGTTCAGAACTGGCCAAGCAGAAAATCAACATAACCTTTGGAGAACTGATGACTGTCCCTAAATATAGAGAATAAATTTGTAGGGCTTTTGGGCTAGTTGACCGAGAGGAAGGCCATGTCTTAGCAACATCAACTTCTAATCCATCCAGTAGAAGTCCTACTTCAGTTAGGCCCTTTTATATCTCCCTCCGATATACATCTGGGTATGGTGACCGCTATGTGATACACAATTGCATGCTTGATAGTGGGGCATCTCACAATGTTATGCCAAAATAGGTGGCTGACCAGTTGGGACTGATATGCACCAAATATTCCCCCCTATTTTTGTCATGGAAAATAGGCAAGTGCCTTGTGTGGGGATAATTATAGGCCTCTTGGTCTTTTTAGATCAATATCCAAAGAAGGGGATTGTAATGGATGTAGTTGTGGTTGATGTAGACCCATTATTTTCCTTGCTACTATCTAGACACTAGGCAGAGCAATTGGGTGGATCAATCTAGTTAGACTGGTCATATGCCACCATCCCTCTATCATCTAAAGAATAGGCCACCTTGAGGAGGGAACCCTTTAACAAACATTCAGTTGAATTAATGAGACCTGATAACACCACTATCAATCTGGTCAGCTCTATAGAAGAAAAAGAATTAGGTGTTTACTCCATCTGGCACACTCCATTTCTCAAAGAAGTACCTAATGCAGAAGGATTGGATCCCAAAATAAAAGTAGTTGTAGATGCTGAGTCAGATAGGGTCCTCACCACTGAAATGTGGACAATGACCTTTGATGGAGCTAAGTCACAAACTAGGGCTGGGGCTGGAATAAATTTGATAGATATAAAAGGAAATTACTTAGGTGTGCCTTACCGGTTAGAGTTCCCCTATACAAATAATGTGGTAGAATATGAGGCACTACTGCTGGGATTGAGAAAAGCTAAAGAATTGGGTATTAACTACCTTACTGTCTATGGGGATGCTGAATTAATTATACAATAAATAAAAGGAAGATACCAGACCAAACACCCTAGGCTAAAGCAATACAAGCATGTTGTCTTAGATGAGATTGACAAGTTCTTGGCCTTTAATATATCACATATACCCAGGGAGAAAAACCATGTTGCCAATCTATTGGTTGTGAATGCTTCTAGGGTAGATAACCCTAAAATTGATACAGAATACATGGATAGATTCCCCACCATATCTGTGTATCATCCTTCTATCCCAGATAATGTGGTTTACCTGCAAGTCTTCCAAGATGATGCTGATATCAAGGATTTTATGATAGTACAAAACCAATTTGTTGGGGTGATTTGTGATGAGGAAGATGAAGAAAAACTATAGCATGTTATAGGAACCCCCACAGAAGTGATACAACTTAAAACTAATAAAATTCCCAGGGGGCTAGTAGCTTTGGAATCTCTCTTTGATGATTTTGATAAGGCACATAGGACTGCACCTCATGAATCAAAAGGTGAAGAGGTTAATGTTGGGACAGTAGGGGATCCAAAGATGGTCAGGATTGACAAGGGATTACCAACAAAAGAAAAGAAGTAGTATATCCAATATCTGAGGAAAAATAGGGATAATTTTGCTTGGAGCTATGAGGATCTGAGAACATTTAACACTGAGGTGATGACCCATATCATTCCCCTGAAGGAAGGTGCCAAACCTTTTAGGTAGAAACAAAGAAATTTTAATCCTACTCTGCATCCTATCATGCAAAAAGAGGTCCAAAAGTTGCTCAATGCAAAGATAATTAAAAAGTGTGAGGTTCTCTTCTTGGATAGCAAACTTAGTGCCTGTTAGGAAAAAGAATGGGGAGATAAGGTTGTGTGTGGACTTTAGGAACTTGAATAAGAACTCCCTCAAAGATAATTACCCCCTCCCCAATATGGAATAGCTACTATAGGCAGTGGTAGGATCCTCTAGGATTTCACTATTAGATGGCTTCTCAGGATATAATCAGATTTTGGTCAACCTAGAGGACCGATTCAAAACTACATTTACTACACCATGGGGGACCTTTGAATACCAGAGAATGCCATTCGGGTTGATGAATGTTGGGGCCACTTTTCAGAGGGCTATGGATTTTACCTTTAAAGGACTGATGTTTAAAATTGTGGTGGTATACCTGGATGATATCACAATCTTTTCCAAGGACCCTGCTGACCATTTCTCCCATTTGTCTCAAGTTTTTGAAAGGTGTAAAGAATATGGTATCTCATTAAATCCAAAGAAATATCTATTTGGAGCCACTCATGGCAAGCTGTTGGGACATGTGGTCTCAAAGGAAGGAATCAACATTGACCCAGAAATAACAAAGGCTATTTCACAAATACCACCCCCAAGAGCCTCAAAGGAGTCAGGTCCTTCTTTGGAAAAATAAATTTTATCAGAAGATTTATCCCAAATTTTGTTGAGATTGCTAAGCTAGTAAATGACATGATTAAGAAGGATGCAAAGATCAAATGGGATGAGGACAACATCAAGGTCTTCCAGCAAATTAAAGAGGCCATTACTACTGCACCTGTGTTGACCTATCCAGACCATTCAAAAAACTTCAACCTGTACTCCTTTGCTTCAGAACATACCATAGCTATTGTACTATCCCAGAAGGATGAAGAAGGAGATGAGAGACCAATAGCTTTTATGAGTTCAGGAATGAAGGGGGCCCAACTAAGGTATAAGCCAATAGAGAAATAGGCCTTTGCTCTCATTCAGGCTTTAGAACATTTCAAGAGTATTTTTGGTTCCAGTAAAGTCATTGCCTGTATCCCTTACATTACCATCAAGGATGTCCTCACCCAGCCCGAGCCCATAGGCAGTTCAGCAAGATGGATGGTAAAACTACTGTAGTATGATGTGGAGTTTAAAGCAATTAAAATTATTAAAGGCCAAGGGCTAGCAAAATATTTGGCCTGCAAAGAAGAAGAGGAGATGAATAATGCCATCTTAGCGCAAGGAGGACAGCAGGATCAACAACCTGAGCTTGAAGAATCTGACTGGTACAAAGATGTTCTATTTTATCTAAAAAACCTATCCTTCTTGCATGACAAATCTGCTAGCAGAATGAGGAGTATTAAGTAGCAGGCTCAGAGATACCACCTACAAGAAGATCAACTCTATTGGAGACACCCAAGTGGAGTGTTGTTGTTGTGTGTGACAAAAAAGGAAGCCCCTAAGATCATTGAAGAGTTTCACACAGTATTCTATTGGGGCCATTTTGCTCCCAAGGCAACAACCAACCAGATCATAAGAGAAGAATATTATTGGCCATAACTATTCAAGGATGTATATCAATCGGTTAGGAGATGCTACAACTGTCAAGTTTTTACTAGCAAGAAAAATCTTCCAGTAATACCACTAAAACCAGTAATTATTGAAACTCCATTATCCCAGTGGGCGATAGATTTGATTGGCAAAATCAACCCAAATTCTTCAAGGGGTCATAGATGGATTATCACCACCACAGACTATCTGACAAAATGGGTCGAAGAAGCTCCCCTCAAGAGGTCAAAAACAACAACTGTCATTAATTTACTAGAGGAAAAAATACTAACCAGATTTGGGGTACCCAAAAAGCTAGTAACAGATAATGGTAAATACTTTACTTCCTATGAAATGGTTTACTTCTGTGCAAAATACAGTATTGAGTTGGCCCACTCAGCCAATTATTATCATCAAGGGAACGTACTGGCCGAATATTCCAATAAGAATCTAATCACTAGAATCAAGCTATCATTGGGGAAAAACAAAAGAGGTTGGGACAATGAACTAAAGTATACCTTAAGGTCAAATAGGCTATCAGTAAAAAGAGCTACTAGCAAATCACCCTATGAGTTGGTTTATGGATAAAATGCACTGCTCCCACCTCATCTAAAAAGAGCAACCCTCTCATTGTTACTTCAAGACCATGAAGAACCAGACATGTTACAAAGGAGGATGGATCAACTTGTCCAATTGGATGAAGACAGGAGGGAGGCAGTTACAAGGATGATAACCCAATCCAACAAGACCATGCAATTATTCAATAAAAAGGCTAGAGGTCAATATTTTTTGTGGGGGAAGTAGTACTTTACTGGGATCCCAAGAATGATAAGCCTGGTGAGAAAGAGAAATTTGAACCCAAGTGGCTAGGACCCTATCAGGTGGTTGAGGTAGTTGGCCAACATACTTACAGGCTTGAGGACATGGAGGGAGAAGAAGTACCTATCCCTGTGAATGGACAACACCTAAAATCCTTCAGTCACCTTGATGGAGGTCATGTGTAAAAAAAAAAAGTGCAAGTGTGTGTGTGTAAGTTAATGTCAGTCCACCCGGAGAGTCTGGAGTTCTCAGGTCCATGTCTTCCATCCATCCCCCTATCCCAGTCAGAGTCGATGTTGACCCCAAAAAGGGTAGTCCCCATTTTTGGGTCTATTTCCCTTTCCCTAAGGGTGCACAAGGTGGTGCACCCAAATTTAGCCTCATGCACTCCACTAGAGGTGGAGCACATGAAAAATCCCTGGGTGCACAAGCTCGTATGCCCCAAGCCGAGGCCACATGCTCCACTAATGGAGCACAAAAATCCCTTAGGTGTGTGACTCATGCACCTAGCTATAGCCCATGCACCCCATTGGGGAATGAGGCATACAAAGTCCTTAAAAGGCGCACAACTATGTGCACCCCGTGCTAGGTTTGTGCACTCCATGGGAGCATGGAGTGCACGAGGGTTCTAAAGGGTGCACAATCTATGCACCCCAAAAGAGTCAGTGTACCTCACCATGGAGTGGAGGACACAAAGTCCCCAAGGGTGTGCGCCTTTGCATGCTCGACTTTAGCTTGCATGCTCCACTATTTTATGGAGCGCATAATACCCCTAGGGAGCGCATGCCTCCACGCGTACCCCAAACCTGCCTACACACTCCATTCTAATGGAGCGTATGCAAAAGCCTTTGAGGCATACAAGTAGTGTGCCTAGCCCCTAGCCCGTATGCTCCACTCTCTAGTAAAGTGCACTAAATTACAAGGGGCACACGAAATCATGCACCCGAATAGTGTACGCGTGCTCCATCCCCCCTAGAGTGCATAAAGATCTATTCTGGTGCACAAGTTTGTACACCCACCTTTAGGATCATGTGCTCCATTATGGAGTGCAAGGAGGTCATAGGGGCACAAAATCTTGTATGCCCCTTTGGGTCTTGCATGCCCTATTTCCTTTGGGGTGCATGAAGTTTAAGTGAGCGCACATGTTCGTACACCCACTCTGAGGTCCATGTGCTCCACCTCCCTAGTGGAGCATGCGAAGGTTTATTGACATATAAATTAATGCACCCAGTCAGCCTGAGGGGCATGAAGCATTAATGCAATGTAGACCCTGCGCACCCTATTCCCTTGAGTGTGTCCCACCCTGGCCATTTCAAAATTGCCTAATGTCCTAACAAATCTCCCCAAGCTGTAATTCTGTGTGATGTGCAACCAAAGCATAGATGATGTGGTGCACCCGACCAATCAATGAGCCCCATCGGATAGAAAAGTGCACAAGCTCCACCAACCTGAATTAAATGCATGCACTTTAAAAGAAGGTGGTGAACCTCCCTTGCACCATTATCACATGCAGAAATCTTCTCGATGAGGTCGAGCATAGAGAAAAGAAAAGAAGCCCTCCCTATTTTTAACAAGTTCATTCCAATGGCTTCCACGAGCTCGACTATAATGGGGGTACCAGATGTTAAGGTGTGATTGGTAAGATCACCAAGGCATGGCCTATGATGAGGAGAATAGGGAGAGTACAGGATCCAAAAGTGCTAACAAACCCACTAGACACAACCTGGGATATCATTGTCGAGCAACAGAAAGAAGTAGAGGGGGTAACCATTTATAGTTTTGACCCCATAGAGGAGGACAATCAACGCCACCCGATGTTGCTAAGGAGCTTATTTATGAGGGTGCAGAGAGATAGCATCGAGCCAACCCCCATATGCAATAAGTGGAACACCAATTTGGGGTGTTTGACCTGTTCAAAGGTCTACCACTCCTTAGACCTCCTAGCCTAGTTGGCAATGGCCTATGACCATAGAAGTCACACCATCCATGATCATAAAAACTAGGCAGTGGCTAGGTTGATAGCAGATCACATTAGAAAAGTGTTTGGGCTCACCACAACATCATGAGTTGTGGACTTCAAGACCTTGGCCCTCCAGGCCAATTATATGCTCAACACCACATTCTCGAGAATGCTCCTAAAGAGGGGAAAATGTAAGCCCTCAGATTTCCCCATTAGAAAATTCTTACTTCGGCCCTAGGTGCAGGATTATGCCGATATGATCAACCTGGTGCTGGGTGTGAAGGATTTGGAATTGATTATGAAGGAGGTGATGTTTTTGATAATTCAATGCAATAGGATAGATAGGACACCCCTCTATTAGTGGGAGGATGTAATCAGTGACAACATGGACCAGGAGTTGCATGAATTGTAGGAAGCCATATTGGCTGATAAGGAGGAACTCCCTCCTTTCTCTTATTATTCTTTCTTGATTCATTTATTTGTGGTACAATTGGATAAATCTCTAGTGGTTAATATGGGAGGGGTGATTATTCCCACCCTTCAAGATCAGTTGTTGTGCATCCAGGAGGGGTGCTCCAGTTACAAAACCTTCTTTGAGAAGATCCTCCTAGTAGTGCACACCCGACTATGTGGAGAAGAGCCAGACAGATTTGGAATTGGGGTGAGAAACTTCTTACATGAAACTAAGGTGGGGGATTTCTTCTATATAGAAGAATTCTCTTACATCCAGATTTGTGGTTCCAAACTACCCCCAAAGGCACTACCAAGGCATTGTCCCACCTCAATTGCCATCTTGGAGATAACTCGATAGATTTCTGAAGAAGTCAAAATTAGATATATCAAAAATAAGGGCAGTGTGCCATGGCTACCCATCCCATGCTCAATGGGCCCCTACACTTATCTGGGCCACTTTGCAATGTTACGTGCCATATGGAATATGGACACATATTGCTTCCCCGAAGTTACATGGAGGCCATACGACCTCGAGGGTCTCCATAGACATAATGTTGCTAGTAAACTTGCCCTCCTGCAAGTCACTCATAGAGAGGATGACTTTGAGGATGATATGTAGAAGGTCCTCAAGGAGAACCGATCATTGGATCTAGTATGGAAGATGGAAAAGAGGCCCTACAACAAGCTAGAAGTAGTCGAGGATTATCCCTCCGAATTGAGATTACATAGATAATTATTGGTGGATAAGGTGGTGCCACTGGTCCTGGATGCTCCCCTAGAAGAGTTTGAAGACCCCACTTTCCAGGTCATCCAGCAGGATGCTGACCTTTTTGAGGTCATGATAAAAATAGTGGGTGAAGCACAACAAGAGTAGGCCAAGCTCCCCTCTTCCTCTAGTTCCTCGATTGCCACCTCAAAAGGGAAGGAGTTGGTCTCCTCCTCATCCCAAAGTATAGTGTCATCATCTTTAATGCTGATGTGTCCATCAAAAAGGACCGATGTGGTAGTGGGCCAACCTTCATTATTCTCTACCACCTTAGTAATCAATCAGAAAGAACGTCTTGTTCCCCCCAAGGCCTTGAAGAAAATAACTGAAGTTGGGGGATTGTCTAACATACTCAGAGAGTATGAGGTGCAGGAGGAGAGTCCCATGTGATCCCCTACTAGAAATAAAGCAAGAACTGGATCTTCCACTGAAGACACCGAGAACCTTAGACTGATGAGAGTGAGGGACTCGTTCCAATTTACCACTGATGAAGAGGACCAAATACAAGATATGGAGGAGCAAAGGTCCTCGAGCAAAGGAATAAGTAGACCTCAAAGGATAGTTGGGCAAGAGATAGGTGATGTCTCTACTACCACATTTGATATTCCTTTTCCATCTAGTTTGAAATAGGCTACCATCGATGTAAGTAGAGGTGTCATGCGGGCTGAAGTTGCACTAGTCGAGATGATGAAATCCCAAGTGGCCACCTAGGCATAGGTGGTAGCAGCTATGGAGAAAGAGATAGAAGGTTTAAAGGCTAAGGTAAAGAAGAATAGTTACAACTTAAGGTGCAATAACTTTAGGCTGAGATCGATCGATTGAGGATGCCTGCCCCCTCATAGGCCATTGCTATATGAGCTAGTATTCAACTTGGATTGGTGGAAGAACTCAAACAAGAAATGAAGGAGAAGATAACAGAGAAGATGAAAGATCTGGAATCCATATTTATAGATATCTATGCTACCAAGCATACTGTTGGCCTCTTACAGGATCATCTGTAGCAAGGAGATCAGAGGGTAAATACCATATTTCTTGTATACAAGAGGTTCAGGGACAATTACATGTCGATCACTGGAATGACAACCACTTTATCAGATGACTCCCACTATTTCTTTGTTGAGGAATTTACCAAGGTATTCATCTTCTTACAGAATAGATAAAATTGGCTCCAATGGAATCAAGAAGTGGTGAACGCTGAGCAAGAGGTCAGCGATGAGCTGGAGGATTGTGGCTTCAAACTAGATGAGTTCATGCAGGCCCCCAACATCAAGGAGTTAGTGCTCCAGAAAATCCAAGATTTTGACTTGGACTCTAGTGGCAAGCTATCAAAGCAATTTATGGCCTTGGTGCAAATGGTAGACCACCTATGTGTCTTCACTGAGAACACCATGGAATGGGTAAGAGAGAGAGTGAACAAAGCTACGCAAGACCTAAATTTGTTGTTATTCTCATTGACATTCCATGATGAGGCATGGGATTTTATTGACCAAGCTATACAAAACCTCGGAGAAGGAGTGGGGCCCAGTTCACCTGGGATGCACGCACCAGGTGCATCACAACCACCAGCCCAAGGTAGTGGGAGATGATATGCAACCACAACCACCACCTACGTAAATAGAAGGCGTGGGCTACATGCCCATTTTTTATTACATCTTATTTTTGGAGGCCATGGGATTGGTCCAACTGGAGCAAGTGGTTACAACCTCGCTAGGATGGGTCTACACTATAAAAGGGAGGTCACTACAACAGCAATTTTTTATCAAACCTCTGAGAGAGAAAAGTCTAGGTATAAGCTTTGTCTAGTTTGTTAGTCGTATTCTCCCTGTGTTTATCTATCTATGTTTCTTACCACCCTTTCTCCTATCATTTACCAGGGATTGCTTAAGGAGCGTTGTTCACTGAGATTATTTCCTATGGAACGTGCCAGAGTTGGAGACTCTTACGTCACTGCAATCAGGATGGAGAGGAACGCCCCTTGTTATGAATATTCAAATTGAGGGTCTATTGTAATGAAATATCATATAAGAGCCAAGCACTTTGCTGGTCTCTCCGTATGTAAAAATATTTTATATTAATGAAAACTCCAACTCTATCCTTGGCATCTCTTGTGTATGTGATCTGTGTCTACTTATTTATGTATTACTGCAATCAGAATATATGGATAACACTTTCTTTCACTAGTTAAATCATTCTTTGTGCATTACATTATTTGAATGAGTAAAAATGAACTAGTTCTTCCTTCTCTTTCTTTTCTAAAGTCATTTAATATCAACTTGCTACGACTACCCAATGGACATGGCACCAGTCTGGTCTTGATAAGCTTTGTTAATGATAGGTTTGGTCACAAAATAATCAAAACAACTTAAGATCATTTTGTCTGGTGAAAGTGGGTGATTGCACCATTAAATCAAATATATATAAACCCACTATCTGGGGTTTCCTTACCCAACCTAGTCTGTCTAGAGCCTTACGAGTAATCTATTCCTGGGTTAAAGAGGTGGATCCACCAGAATCCACAATACTCATTGTGATTTTTGAGTTTCCTGTGATGTGACAAATCTTAGAAGGGTAAGCAGGAAATCTCCACAACACCTGGTCAAAACCTCATTTAATTTAGTCAACTGCATGGGTGTCAACCCACTACTAACGTTTAATGTCCTTCTAGGCTCTATTTCGATCTGTCTGATGAGGTAATTCTAGGCACCAACCAATGGTGATTCTGGAATAATAGGAGAGGACTCTCCATGGAGGAAGCTTGTAATGATGCCATCCTTGTCAACTTCTTCCTCCAATTCCTTCAGCACCATCACTGTTTGTAGCATTGACAATATCCCTTCATCTTGGTTGTCCCACATGGGCTCTCCCAAAGTGTCTACAAACTGTGCAGGTTGAGATATTGTCAACCTTTTGATAATTTGACCGTTTGAAATGGTCATTTTTCCATCGCAATAACTTATGTAGGCATCGACTATTGCTAGCCATGGCCTTCCCAAGATGAGTGGGTAACTACCCAATACTAATTTAGACTATAAGACCAAGAAATATGCCAAGTACTCCCATGCATCCATCATCATAATGATATCTTCTAGCATCCCTTTTGGTGCTACAGTCGACCTATCGGCTAGCTACAGCAGTCTTGGTGGGTTTTAAATTTGTGAGCCTTAATTTCTACATAGTTTCCTTTGGCATGACATTGATGGATGCTCCCAAATAAACCAGAGTGTTAGCCAACAAGTGACCATCTATTTTTATGATCAGAACCAGACTACCTAGATCTGCATATTTAGGTTGGCACATATTTTTCAATATTAGATCGACCAACTTCCCTACTACATTGATGGTCTGGGTTGTCTTTCATCTTGGCCTACTCAAACAAAGTTCCTTTATTGCTTTGGTTTAAATAGGAATGTCTCTGATAGCATGAAAATTTGGGATGGTAACCATTAAATTCCTCAAGATTGAAAGGATATCAAACTTAGGTTGTATTGGATTCTTCTGCTCTTGTAACCTCTTGGGAAAAGGAGCTTATATTTTCTCAGAAATCGGTTCTTCTTCAAGCTCCTCTATGAGAGGTGATTCTTCTATGTTCTCCTCTTTAATCAAGGGAGGAACTTCTACTCCTAGTTGTCTACCTGATCTAAGCTAAATTGGATTATGACTAATATTGTACATTGGATACATCTCTCCTTCTAGTTGGTACGCGAGCTAATTTGCTTTATTATTTGGATTGATCATTGGATGTGCTGGTAGTTGTGCAAGTCTCACTATAGGAGGAGCCAACAAGCTTTGCTGCACGATTTCTCCATTGCTACCTAGATTGCTAGTACGACATCCATGAGTGCTGGTTGGAAAATGAGCCCCCTAGAGGTGCGTTCATCCAAGGTGGTGGTCCCCACCATCCCATATTAGGTGTTTGGGCCTGCCCTTGTGGCATGTATGACCCTCCTCCATAGGGCGACATTCCCCCTGGCATATTTCCCATAGGGGGTTATTGCCAGTTCCTTCGGTTACCCATGAAATAAGCTTCGATGACTTCAATATCTTCCTTAATATTTGGCAGTTGTGGGAACAACCATGTCTTATGGTTATGCTGACAAACAAAACATACCTTGACTTTGTTTTCTTAACATGTATTCCTTGCGTGCTTTCCTCTACACATTAGATAGAAGTAGGCTAGTGCAACTTTGTTCTCTTGTTTCTTTTCTCTAGAAGGAGTGTGTCCAACTGCAATGCTAGAGAGGAGAGCATTTCACTCTTCAAATCCTCCAACATATTACCTATCTCCATATTCATGACTAAAGTGGTTGCCTTCATGGTCCTGGAGGCTGGTTTACCTCTTCTTCATGAGTATTTCTGACATAATTATCAGATGTCATCCATTGGGTGCTGGTAAACATCACCTCTAGAGATCATGTTGAGTGCTTTGAGAGACTTGTTGTTAAGTCCCCTCAAGAAAATACTCCTGAGGGACTTTTTGCCTAGCTTCATATGGGGAGATCTCTGCAGATTAAAGTTGAATCTTTCCTAGCATTTCTCCAAGTATTTATCCTCCTTCTATGTCATGCTCAGAACCTCCTCCCTCGAGTCTTGCGCTCTACTAAAATAGTGGTACTGCTCTAAGAAGAGCTTTTTCATTTCCTCCTAAGAGGTGATCTATTTATTCCCTAATACGATGAACCAACACAAGGCTTAGTCATCCAATGTTGAAGGGAAAAGCTTCAACTTTTGGGCATCTAATTTATAATCTATAGACCTGCACAAGACATCGAACTTAAATAAAAATAGGTCAGGATCTTCTATTGGGTATCCCCTAAAGGTAGGAAGATGGGCAGGGGATATGTTTTTTATTTTGGTATCTCCCGCACATTCTATCAAGAAGCTAAAATTAGTCGAAGACTCTTTAGTCATTTTGACAGGAATGTGGTCTCTAACGTAGTTTCTATAGCCTTTTGGTTGTATTGAACATTTTGTACAAGAGCCTGCAAGTTAGCTAGTGTAATGATTTTATCCTCTATGACTTTCCATAGAAAATTTTCTTTGAAAGGTATCCTTTTAAACAGAGGATTTTATATGATTAGCTCTTTTCTTGGCCGATAGGATGAGAAAGAGTTGTGCAAATATGGGGTGTTCACTCTAGTGCACTGCTAATGGTGATTGAGGAGATTCTAACTCAGTTTCAAAATTTTTAGTTGGCTTAGGTTTTTCTTGTGGGCTCTGCTTTATGAAATGACCATCGGGTCCTCTTTTCCTCAATGGACTCATGCAAAGTTAGATGGAAGGTTTAAGGTATTGTAATTAATCTATTATTGGCACTTCCCCGACAACAAAACCAAAATGTTGGGGTAGAAACATTGGTTAAATATGATCCTATTTTTGTCAAAACCCTCTCATTTAAATTATCAAACCAAAGAACTTGTAAGCTTGTGAAGTACCATGTTCAAGAGTAATTACAACACTGTTTTGAGACGAGTCCACTAAGCCTATTTTTGGGGGAGTGTTTGTGAAATATCATTGATTCATCCACACTAATTAGATCATGCATAAATAAAAGTATAGAAAAATAAATCACACCACATTGTGCTTGGAAAATAAAGGAAAGCAGTAAAACACACTTACATAAATAAAAATACAACACATTGTAAATAAACGATTTAATCTATAAAGCAATAAAAATAAGGGGAGGAATGGAGTGGGCCCAAGATCTAGTAGCTTTTTCCTGACTAATTTATGGAGATAGAACACATATAGAAGAACTCTCGAGCAAACTTCTTATTAGTAATATTGCAGTATAAAAACAATGATAAATTCTTACATACACCACCTACTACTTTTTTAGAGAAGTCTATGTGTTTATATAACACACACAGAGATTCATGTACAATGCTATTACAATGGAAGACCTGGTAGTCTAAAAAGAGATAGTTTAGTTATTGTAATAGGCATGTGATAAAAACATTCAACAACTTTCATATTTTTTGGGGGATAGTAGATTTTCAAGTTCAATCTCTCTGTTATCCATGTTCTGCTTCAAGTGGTCATGTGTTTTATCCAATATAGTTGGGATAACTCATGCATTTGGTATCTCTCCAAGGATAGCCTACGTGACGTGGATTCAAAGGTCTACCATAGTCAACAGGGCCTCCTTCAGTCATAAAGTCAAGGCGCTTAACATAAAGGCATCTACTTGAAGATCAAGGTACCCTTGATGTATGATGTCAAGGCACCCACTTGAGGATCAAGGTGCCCTTGACGTATGACATAAATGCATCTACTAAAGGATCAAGGTGTCCTTGATGTATGACATCAATGCACCCACTTGAGGATCAAGGCAACTTTGATGTATGATGTCAAGACGCCTACTTGAAGATCAAGGCACATTTGGTCAAGGGGTCTACTTGAAGATCAAGGTACCTTCGATCAAGGTGCCTACTTGAAGATCAAGGCACCTTAGGTCAAGGCGCCTTAGGTCAAGGTGCCTACTTGAAGATCAAGATGCCTTCCCATATATGCCTTAGACTCATTGAAGCATAAGTATGCTAGGTCCACGTAGGACCTTGATTAAGCAAAAGATGATAAAATCAACAAATATCTACACAAAACACACTTCACACACAAATTAGGTAATGCACATAATTTCATTAAATATATACATAATAGTTCATAAAAAGATACAACTCTTATAATACTGCCGCACAAAATCGTTAGGAACTCATACAAAAATATGAGCATTTTTTATGCTCCTAAATCACCTTGCTAGCTCACCCTGCCTCCTTAGAACTCGATCAACAACAAATTCTACTTTTACTATAGGAAATTTTGCAATGCTTTGGAACATGTAGTTGATTGTCTAACTTATGCAAGTTCTCTGATATTTGGTTGTTGAGTTGATTTTTAATGCGTGGACATATTATTCTTGATCCATTATGTGTTGATAATGCAAGTTGATCCCCAATTTGGAGCACTCCACCGGCAATGTGGAATCTTGCAACTTCTTGCTTGGATGTTCTGAAGCAGAACCTACAGTTTTGTTACAATAGACTTGTAATATCCAGATGATGTACAGTTTTGCTTTTCTATATGCCACATCACCTCAAAACACTTTCTAAGGGTGGGAAAAATATTCAAAACCTTAGCACGTTAGATTTTCAAGTTTATAGCTAAGACCTTCATTTTATAATGTCTTTAAATTATGCTTAATAAGGATCGAAATCATGCAGAATTATCACAAAAATGTGAAAATCTTCTTAACAACAAAATAGTATTTTTTACAACTTTTTCACATTATCATTAACATTGTCATGCATAACAATCAAAATACTTGGTATTTGTACTATATCATTTATCAAAATGATAATTTTTATATAAGATAACACAAAAATAATGAGATATTTTCTTGTCTTATCATTCCCCCCACTTATCCTGATGCATGCCTTCATGTGTTTTGGTGGGCCACAACATTCAGGTCCAACTTCCTTTGTAGATTATCTCAAAATTTATGGTTTGAAGAGTGGTAACCCCTACGTTTTGGTGGGCCAAAACAACATTCAGGTCCAACTTCCTTTGTAGATTATCTCAAAATTTATGGTCTGAAGAGTGGTAATCCCCGTTCCTTCTGATTTCTATCAACCTGGTCTAAAACTGTTGTTCTAGTTGTGGATCTATATCAAAATAGTAAGGTACTAGTGTAAGTATGATAAGTGATATTGTGGCCACTTCACAATGCCCCAAAATTGGGGACCCACTTGATTTTTGTTGAAATTTTGAAGTTTTGGGTTTTCATAGTTTTGTTTACTTATCAAACTTCTGTGTTTTATTTTGGGTTTTAATTGAGATTTGTTCTAAAACCCCTGTTCCTTCTGATTTCTATCAACCAGGTCTAAAACTGTTGTTCTAGCTGTGGATCTATATCAAAATAGTAAGATACTAGTGTATCAAAATAGTAAGGTACTAGTGTAAGTATGATAAGTGATATTGTGACCACTTCACAATGCCCCAAAATTGAGGACCCACTTGATTTTTGTTGAAATTTTGGGTTTTCATAGTTTTGTTTACTTGTCAAACTTCTGTGTTTTATTTTGGGTTTTAATTGAGATTTGTTTGTTTTAAAGTTTAAAATTTTGATTTCTAGTGTTAGAAAAATTAAACTTTAAATTTTAATTGTTTGGACTCAACAATGCGGTCAACACCCACCACGGGTTTCAAGGTCAAGATGCGCATGTTTGGAGAGCCACCCGAGGGCTTTAGTTGAATCAAAAGGATATGTGCTAATTGTCGATTATAAAGTATGTATGGTGATAACATACGTACTTTTATAGCATCCGATGGATGTGGGACAAAAGGTATATTAAACAAGTATTACTGATCACTCCATAGATAATGTT
This sequence comes from Wollemia nobilis, assembly GCA_028583015.1. Lineage (NCBI taxonomy): Eukaryota > Viridiplantae > Streptophyta > Pinopsida > Araucariales > Araucariaceae > Wollemia > Wollemia nobilis. The sequence goes on along the minus strand of JAQPPZ010017036.1, from coordinate 2,796,976 downwards.
GCTGCCACAAAAAATAGATGTTTTATGGTGTACATGAGGCCGTGCTGCGGATGTGGTTCTAACACCATAGAATTTGGTTCTGGATGAACCAATAATAAAGGAATTTTAAGACTGAGATGTGACAAGTCATTGGTGGTGATGGAAATGGTGTTATGACTGATTTTCTTTGAAGAAAATAAGTCTGGGAAGTATTCAAGGTGGAATCATATTAATGGTTTAAAATATGGATCATGTTCAAGTGGACGTAGGAGACCAAAATGCAATGTGAGTGTGAACGTGGAGTCCAAGACGTAGTTCAGAAATGAATTTTTATATCACACAGCTCACCTTGTTATATAGTACGATAATGATTGATAGTGCCTAGTGCCCAAAATGTGTTCAAAAAGGTGATCATTTTGATATGTTACACTAGTGGGAGCTCATCACACATCATTCTGCACAAAGGACCGATTTGGTGGTATTGCTGGTGTTTCATGGTGGGATTTTTTGTCATAAAATGTACATGAAATGTTTGAGGAACTGCTGGATTAGAAAGTATGGACGAATATGACGTTAGCAGTTAAATGGCCTTGTATTGGACGTTCGCCATATTTAAAAAAATATGAGACAATAGCATGCTTGGACTTTTTAACGAAAAAATAGTCTATAAACTAATTATCAAGGAGCAGATGGCAGTTGCAGATGGTAATAGTTTTATGTTCCCCAATACACCGCAGGTTGCCAATAAGATGTCAGATACATGGACAAAGGAGTCAGTTAAATTACCGTGCAGATGAATTTTATACAGTTCAACACAATGTTTTTGCGGTAGCTTATTCATCATGGTGAATATCATAGCAAGAAAACATTGGGGTAAGGATGAAGTCATTTTCAGGCACACTTGCTAGTCATGTTTTTGTCTTCCATTTGCTGTACCTTCGGGTGTAATGCAAGTTTCAAATGTCCAGTGTTACCTCATGTTTTGGATGATTTAGTTATAAACACACTGATGACATAATTTTATTGGATGGCATTCCTCTTAATGTTGCAAAATACACAGTCGGACTGGAAGAAGTGCAACACAAATTAATTAAAATTAGGTCTCCATCCAGCTGACTCCGTGATCAGACTTGGGGATATATGGCATCAGTGGTATTGGCGGAATATGGACTGTATATGTAGTGTTATGATAGACGTAATGATAAGGTCTTAGCTTAGTAGCAAGACCTCATGAAAATTAAAGTTCATGCATAGTAAGACGCTGGATTATCAAATCATTGCAATATCAACTATAAAAATGAAATAGCACGAAATAGTAATTTATTAATCTGATGCAAATCACGGAGATAGTCTGAGATATACAGGTAAAGCATAGATCAGATGTATATCGCGACAGGGATGAAATTTGAAACATGTGATAGTGATATTAATTTAAAATGAAGTTGGTCGTATCCGAAGGTGATGTTCACAGTCTGAGCGCAGGATGGAAGCCTGTCATAAAAGCAGTCAGTACATAATTATAATTATAAGGTTATACAAAGCGTTGTTGTTAGATAAGGGAAGGTCTCTGACAGTGGGCAGATTAGGGCGGATAAACGTACACCCCTTCCATGGTTGACGAGTGCAGTAGACACTCAGGACGGTTCCACAAATACAGTGCTATAAAACAAGATAAAAGGAAAGGTGTCTCCGAGATATGATAAATCAAAAGCGGAACATGACATTTCCATATTTTATTATTTCTCAAAATTTCATTTTATAATAGACTTCGTAGAAATAAAAGTGTAATGTGTTACATTCGGAATTGGTTATAAAATAGTTATTAAACCATCCTTAAAACTGTCACTGAATGGAACGAATTAAGAACGGTGAGAACGAAATGGTCCTGCAATTATAAATAAGAATTTGAAAGCCAAAGGATAAGTTTTAAGTTGTTTATGAAAGCAATTTCAATTTTAGTTTGAAGCACGGTGTAAATTATAATTTTATAATTTCATAAAGTTTTATTTCGCATTTCAAGCTTTGTATTTCATTTTCAAGCAATAAATTAACTTACCTTTATGAAAATTAATTTCATTAAAGAGGGTAATTTATTTGGCATTCAAAAGGCCATTGTATTCAAAGCTATAGATTAATTTCCCTTTATAAAAATTGTGATTTCATCAAAGGGGGTTAATTTATAAGGGTTTTCAAAGGTTATTACATTTGGATATTTTTCTTTCATGTTTAAAGCAACATAAAAATCAATTCACTCATCATTTTATTAAGTTTCATGAATAATCAATAGCATAGCATAATAAAATATTACCAACACAGGCCTCTTGTTAACAATTATTTGCAAATAACTAAGGTATTCTAAGAACTTATTTGACACATTCTTAACATACAAGCACATAATTAAGTAAAAGAAACTTTGGAGATATTTCTATTTCTTTGCAAGAGAGGGTTTTCATTTAAAATCCTAATTGTGATGGTGATTTTGCAATTGGGTAAATTTTTGCCCAACAGGTGGTAAAAAAAAAGACCTATCCACTCATGTTTCATTGTTAGCAGTACTTCCACCAGTGCCACTACACTTCTACGAGATCAAATCAAGTTAGTGGGTGATATGGGTTCTCTTTTCCTCAAAGAGATGGATAATTCATCCCATCTATGCCTGCATGCCAACCTACTATTATCAAAGTTCTCCTTGTAAAAGTTTTGAAAACTAGCTACACTTTCTCTAAAGTTTTCAAGATAGGTTGTTCTAATGTTTATATTCCCCACCAGAGAAAAGTGTTGACTAGTTAATACCTTAGGATTAGGTTGGTCATGTCTGAGTAAAAGTCCTGGTCCGATTTTTCTTTCCTTATACTGCTAAAATTCCTATTGCCAATGTATTTTATTGTTCAAAGTTGAAGTAAAAGCTCTAAGTTGTACATCTCCTATGTAGGTGTAGGGTAAAAATTGGACATCTTGAAATAACATAAATTTATGCAAATAAAATTTGCATAACATGTTTTTCTATTCCTTAGGACTTTGTAAAAATGCATTAATAATGTTTTTAGAGGACAAGTCATAGGGGAGATTAGAGTAGATTCTCATCACTTGCTACCTATAGAATTGTTCCTTAAGAAAAAACTATAAATCTTGGTAGGTCCCCTACATTGAACTATCTATTCTTCTATATGACACATGTTTCTCACCTTATTCTGCAAAAATATTATCTTTAGTTTATCTCCTATTCTATTCTTCTAATGGTCGAAGTGTTGTAATGTGTTCCTCCAAGGTGTGACAGTGAGCCATCTACCTAATCACTATTGCATTGTTATTTACCAATGAAACCATATCCTATTGAGGTACAACAACTAGCGAGGCAACAAGCATTAGAGGTATATCATTTTGCACTTCTACTCCTGCATATGGAATGACATTTGTAGATTTTGCAATTACTTGTTTATCATCTTCTTCTACTAGTATTACAAATTGAATTACCTCATTCTACAATTTTGAATTCACATGTACTAGTGTATCTTGCTCTTGAGCTCTACTATGTATACCTTGTTATTCTAGAGCTTCTTCTTGTTGCTATTGTTTTGAAGTTTCTTCTTGCATTGGATTATATGGTGCCTGCTCTTGTGCAAGTGCATGTTCTTGTACACTTTGCTATTATTCATGCTCTAGAGTACCTTCCCTCTATTTTAAGCATTCTCCATCATACATGGGCTCTTTCCCTGCCCTCCAGACAAATGCTTCTTCACTTGCTATCTCCCTTTCCCTTATAAAAATAAGGTTTATAGTAGGATTAGGAGGAACTAAATCCTGTTCTACAATAATAACTTCAATTCTTCTAGGTTCCTATGGAATTATCTCTTGCTCACCCATTCTCTAAAACTATTCTGCCATATTAAGTAGAATCTCTGCTAATTCTATACTCAGGATGGATTCAGGAGGTGAACTGCTTTCTTTTCCTATTATATATTTCAACTCATACAAATCTTGCAGAAGTTGGTAGATATATTTATCCATTTCCTTAATTTTATCCTCTACCTCCTCTATCCACTTCTGCTGAGTCTTAATGATTACTCTTTCAACTTTCATGGGATATTTTGGATCCATTTTTGTAGCATTTTCCTATTCTTCAAATTTTTAGGAGTAGGTGGGCATAGTCATTTTAGGTGGCGAGTCCACCTACATTGGTTCCCCTATTTATTTATGAACCTCAAAATTCTACTTCTCTTCATAATAAGAAAGAACTAATTTCCTTCTTTATCTTGGAAGCTCAAGAGATGCTGACTGTTACAGCCCTGAGAATTTCTCTAGGACTTCAGAGAGCAATTCCTTTCTCACTTTATTGATTCCAACCTTAGAAAAACCAGAATATTTAGTCTTTTAAATCTAGAGTTGCTACTTCAAACTTTGTATCTCCTTATCTTGCTCCTCATTCTTTTTTTGGTGCTCTACAATATGCTCCTATATTATTGAAACTTCTCTTGCCAACTCTTAGCTTCTTTTCTCAGGGCTTTCTCCACTTCTTTCTGATTGTTGATATTTTTTAGAAGCTTTTCAATTTTCTTTTCCAATTTACCCATATTTTCTTTGAATATATCATTCTTTACATAAAAAGTTTCTAAGTGGTCTCTGGATATGACCAATTCATCTTCATCAAGAATCTTCTCAATATCTTTTGTATACTCTTCTACACGATAATCTCGAGTTGTCATCTCAATTTTAGGCTTGCTCATAAGTGGAATCATGGATCTAGATGTCCTTTACCTTGAAACTGGATCAACAAATATGCTTCTTCTCCTGGTGGCCATCCTGTTAGAAGGCTTACACAACTTTTATGCCCAAAAATCATTGATTTTATATGTATATTCTTGGTCCTTCTACAAAATTTCCTAGGTAGGGTAACATGTAGCAAGAGGAGAAGAAGACACAAGGTATGCAAGTGTAGAATCAATAGTTGACAATAGTCATGCAAAAGTAGTTATAGCAGAATTTGTGACCATAGTGGAATCTGTGACCACTGCCACTGTTGCAATTGGTAAACTCATGAAAACTGAAGTGAGACTCACAAATGGGTGAATGGGTGAACTTGAAGTAGTTTGCTTCTCAGATGATGGTGGTGGTGGTAATGGCAAAGTTGTAACTATGGGGGATGATGAAAGGGGAATCTCAGATGATGAGGGTGGAACTTGAGGTGACAAAGATGTAACTATGGGGGACCTTGGAGGAGATGGGTTTTTTTGTACCTTAGTAGTGACTGATGAAATAGGATGTGGACTATGAGGTGGAGAAGGTACCTTTGTTACAACTTCTTTATCAGAAAGGAAGGGAGATTTCCTTGGGGAATCTGGAGGAGGAAGAGGAGAAGAGTTATTAGAGACCATACCTTCGTCTACTAATGTAGGATTTTTTGAAGGTGTATCTGTGATCTACTATTGTTCTTGTTGTATCAATTCTTCAATAGCTAAAATAGTTGTTTTCTCAACTACATTTTATTTATCTAGCCTCTGCTTCTTTGAAATCTCTTTCTTAGCTCTTTCTGGGGCCCTTTTGGTTTTTCTATGAAAAAATTGAAAGGTGACTTTCTCACTTCCTATCTCTTCCTCAGATAGCCCTTCCTATACTATTTCCTCCAACAATACCTACTTAGAAATGGGATTTAATTCCACTATCACTGCAGAGGTGAAACTTAGAGATGTAAACCTAAAGTTCTCATATTTTCATTCCAATCTATGTCTATGTTTGGAGGTTGTGCACCCAGGGCTAGGTGCTTAGGCCTTTTGACTATTTCTATAATTGGTGCACTAATAGTCCTCTCATTAGAATAGTGCATTTTACTCATCAACTGTGCTCCCTTTGGAAAATTCTCTATCTGCTCATTTGAAGACTGAAAAGGCTTCAAGACTTCAGGAGCAGTCAATGGAGTATCAGGTTCTTCTTCTTGAATTTCCTCTTCTAAAGGTGGGGATGGGGAATCAGACCTAGATTGTGTCATTTTGTATATTAGCACTATATTCCTTATGTCTTTGGACCTCTAAGTTTTGACATGTTTATCGTACCTTTTAGAGAATTCACCATCTATTTTAATCCTAAATATGGATTTTTCTTTACCATTCTCAATCCTTATCCTCCACCAATTTAATATCTTGGCTTCATTCCATTTTTCATTTTTCTTCGGTTCCTCACCAGTAGGTTCCTAAGGCTGAGGGTCTTCTTTCTTATCTATTTTTTCCTCGATATATTTGATGGTAGACTCCTTCAACTAATGTTTTACATTTTTTTCTGGGTCAAAATCCACAATTTGTTCATAAAAGTCTAACCATGGAGGAAATTGATCCATTTTAGAAACATTCCACTCTAAAAGAGCAATTTCTTTATTATTTATGCCTTGTTAAAAATGGGGCCTAGATTTCTTCTCAAATTTATAGGCCTTTTCTCCATTTAAGGCTATATTTATTTTATAGAATATATCATCTTGATCATAAGTCTATCTCTAAGGAATATAGAACATACCCAAATTATCTAGGTATTGGTCAATCTATTCACCCTACCACTCATTTGTAATAGTTATGTCACTAACATTTCGGTAGGTCAACATAGATCTCCTTTTTCTCCCAGAGCCATAGTTCAAATATATATCCTGCTTGCCTAAAATATTCTAAGGCAAATAGCCTCTCTGTGACAAAGTGCGGCAGAAGAAACGGCTTACCCATAAAGCAATATAGTCTAATTATTGTACCCTCTATTAGGAGATACTATTATCCTTCCTCTGCACCTTCTACTCTCAATATTTTGTCGGCCAAGGGTGGTAACCTAGGGCAAACTCCATACATTATTTTCAATGTTGGCCCTAAGAATTCCAAATTGAATCTATACATAGACTTAGTGCTTCTCAGATGAGAAGTCCAATAATAAATGGGAATGGGGTCTCCTTGGTCATTCTTATCCTTAACCAGAATCTAGGGCATCCTATCTCTTATAGCAGCAAAGAACATCTAGACCAGGCTTGAGCAATGCCTAAAACTAGGTGCACTAGAGCTTCTTTTCATTCTCACCAATTTCTCGTGCATTCTCTGAGCAAGGAAAGCTGGCCAATAAAAATAGATAACCCTAATGCCCTTTTCAGCCATGCCTTCCTCATACATCTTCATGTTGGAAATGCAATATGCGATGGCTATTTGCCAATCATTCACCATTCTTTCAGAGTCCAAACCCTCCATACATGATAGAGCTCTGGATTAGAAAATTCATTGATGGGAATTGGAGCTTTGGGTATTTCATTTTCTTCTCTTATTCTTCTAAACTAGAAATGAAGCCATATTTATAAAACTTTTTGCTCTTCTAAAACCATTAATGAAGCATAAACCCTCACTTCTTTTGCTATGTCAAATTATTTAGGCTTCGAGGGTGAGGTCACCCCTATGGCAAACAAGTTAAGGCAGAGCTCCTCGGTAATAGTGAATAATATTGTACCATTAGGAATTTTCATTGTTCTCTTCTCAGGATCATAATATTTTATCATTGCAGAAACCAATTTGGGGTAATGATGAACAGAATCATAAATATAGGAGAACAAGAAGGATTTTATGATGATGGTACCTTCAGGCCGATTTGGTCACCCTTCGAAGTGTCTAAACTCAAAATTACTTCTCAAGAAGGTCCTTATTACTTCAATCATTATTGTATCTACCAATTACCTGGTTTGGTCCACATGGTCATCTAACTCTGCTCCTATTATTTGCAAGTGCTTTCTTTGGAGCCATCTTCATCAGTAATGACTTAGACCTTATATGTAGAATTTACAAGTAATGCTTCTACTACCATTTTGTTCTTCTTTGCTCAGTGAATACTTCTTTTTTCAAATGGATAGAATTATGTGCTTCGGTACTTTTAATTATTGTTGCATGCATGTCCTTCACTATTAATGTGGCTACTACACGACTTGCCCATTAGCATGCTTCTCAACCAGCAATCTATTTCTTTGTTGGCTTAGAGGTGGCATTCTGAATTCTTATTGGTTGAAATTCAAATGTGCTTCAACCCTTATGGCATTGTTTTGTCCTTTCTCTTTCTTTTGGATGTGGGAAATCTTAGCTTTTAATGCGGATCCCTTTTACCTTTTACCAAGTGGTATGGTGTGAAATTGCTGCCCCGTTCAAATGTAGACTTGAAAACGGTGGATTGGTGACACTTATTCCACACAACTTAACTTTGAATTATGGTGGATTAGGACCTTCGTCATTCTACACATCAAAAGTCTTAAAATCTAATTGATTAGAACCCGCTCATCATTCTACTAGCATCATGGTCCATTTGAGTGTGGATAATGGCGTATGTTACATTCCACTAAAAATGCAGTTCATTTAGGTGTAGATTGGAATCCTCTCCTTATTCCAATGGTATGATAGTTCATTTGAATGTGGATTGGAGCTCAATAAAATTATGCTTTACACTTAGTGTATTTGAGTGCAGAATAGGCACTTGTTGCATCCTGTGGAACACTCAGCCAATTTTGTAAAATTTTCTTTCTTTCTTTCTTTTTTTGTACAACATGCTATTAAAATAAAACTTGATACAAAGTGCAAAAAGAAAGGAAATATGATACAATGTATGTACATATATTACAATGATCTTATATTTCAATCAAAGTAGAGTTTAAGATGAAAACCATTAACCAAAATTGGTTGTATGTTTCCCTCTAAATATTTGAGTTGGAAAACATTGGTACCTTTGATCTCTACTATCTTGAAAGGGCCATCCTAGAAGGAATCAAACTTCTGATGGTGACTTGGTTTTGTTCTTTCAACATTCCACCTGAGAACTGAATTTCAAACCTAGAATTTTTTAAACCTTGTATTTTTATCAAACCATACCTTTATGTCTACATAATATCTTTAAAATTTCTCATAGGCCCGAGCTCTCTTCTCTTCCAACTGCAGTAGGTGTGTCAGCCTTGTATCCACTGGATTCTCATCTAATTATTATTTTGAATATATCATTTTGAGTGCTCTAATTTCTAAATGGATAGGTAACACTACCTCCTTGCCATATACTAGAGAATAAGGAGAAGTCTTTATGGACTTCTTGATAGTAATCATGTCTGCCCATAAAGCTTATTCCAACATTAGGTGCCAACTTCTTTTATTCCCCTCTAGTGTTCTCAAAATCCTTAATAGGTTTTTGTTGGTAGACTCTGCAAGTACAATCCCTTGAGGGTAATAATTTGAAGTATTCTTAATGGTTATTTCATACTTTCTGGAAAATTTGATATATTTGGCTCCTATAAATGCTGGCCCATTGCCACTCACCAAGGCTTTCGGAACTCCAAACCTTTAAATCAAACTTTTTGTAAAATTGATCACAACTTCCTGGTCTGATTTCTTGGTAGGAATAGACTCTACCCATCTGGTGAGGTAGTCTATGGCAGTTAGAATATACTTATGCTCTTCTAAAGAATGAGGATTGATGATCCATATAAATTCCAGCCCCCATTATTTAAAAGGCTCCTCAAATTGTATTGGATTGAGGGGGATGAAGCATTTCTTGTCCTCCCTACATGCCTCTGGTGTTTGTCATAGGCTCTAGTGACTTTGAAGGTGTCAATGAATCTATTATACCAGTAACAACCTGCTCTTATGATCTTCAAATTTGTAAATCTACCTAAGAAATATCCTCCAGATAGTCCTCCATGGAACTCCTTTATGACTTTTTGTTGTTAATCATATTTCAAGCACTTAAGAAGGACTCCATCAAGGTTTCTTTTGTATATCCCTTCTGGTAGTAAGACATACTTCAAAGCTTGAAGTCTATATATCTTCTTCTTTGTGATGCATTAATATCAGGAGGGCATACTCCGATTTGAAAGTAATTGATCATATGGTCTACCCAATTAGAGTCTCTTGGCTACATTCCTTCAATCTGATCCTCATATGTAGTTTCTTGACAAGATATTATTTTTTCTAATGCTACTACCTCTATTAGACCTTGGCATAGGGCCCTTCCTCTTTCCAACTTGGTGGGGTGTATCTCCACATTATATTCCTAAATCTTGGTGATTCAACCAGCTCTCTTATCTCCTAGTTTGCCTTATAGAATAAATCTTCTTACATCCGGGTGAAAAATATATACCAAGGTCTTACTTTGAACCAAAACTTTCCTAAACTTATTCAATGATTTCATCACAACAAATACTTGTTTCTCGATAAAATTATACTTAACTTGGTAATCATGGAGAGTCTGAATCCAAAATAATATTGGGTGCTCCTCACCTTGATATTTCTTTTGAGTAAGTACTGAGGCATAACTTTCTTTAGCTCCATAAGAGTAAAGAATAAAATCTTTACTAAAATATGGATTTACTAGCACTGGAGTTGTGGCAGTGGACTTCTTGATTACCTCAAAGTCTTTTTTCCTCACTTCATTCCATTTGAACTCTGCATATTTCTTCAATAGCTCAGATATAGGCCTTACCTTCTGTGCAAAGTCAGAAATGAATTTCTTGATAAAGTTTATTTGGCTAAAGAAGGACTGCAAGGATTTCTTGTTTACAGTTAATGGAAGAGCAAGAATGGACTAGATTCCATATGGATATATGGACATCCCTTATTTTAATACCATATGACCTAGCAATTATCCCTCATGTACTATAAAAAATTATTTATTAGGATTGAGGAAAATGCCAAATTCTCTAGACTTTTGAAAAACTTACTCAAGGTGTGCTAAGTAATCATGCTTGTTATGGAAAAACACTGTCATGTCATCCAAATAGATCAAAATGACCTTATTAATAATCTCCCCAAAGGCATAGTCCATGGCTCTTTGAAATGTGGCTCCCACGTTGGAAAGCCCAAAAGACATTCTTTGGTAGGCAAATGTGCCCCATTTTGTGGTGAATGTTATTTTATACTGATATTCATTTTTCACCCAAATCTGGTTGTATCTAGAGAAGCCATCTAATAGTGAGAACCTCTTTGCCCCTACCACTATCTGTAATATCTGATCAATCTATGGAAGGGGGTAGTGATCCTTAAGAGATTCTTGGTTAAGATTTCTAAAATCTACACACAAGTGAATATCGCCATTCTTTTTTCTCATAGGTACCAAGTTGGCTACCCAAGTTGAATGTTTAATTGGATAGATGATCTTAGCCTTTAATAAATTTAAGAGATCTTTTATCATTATGGCTTAAATCCTTGGATTTACAGGCCTTTGCTTCTACCTAAAAGGCTTTGCATTAGGCTCTAGCTCAATGGTGTGTTGGATAATCCTTTTTTCATATACCTTGAGGTCTTCATATGACTTTGTTGAGTGGTATTTTCACACACTTGTGAAAGTACACTCTCCTTTAGGATTTGGGTTCCAAATCCCCTCTTGCAAAGAAGTTAAACAACCAACTTCTCCAAGGTCTCCGCTGTATTAGCATTTGCAACTGAGTATTAGTAATCTCAAATAAAGATATTCAATTTAAATGCTTGGAACACCTTAGTGATTGCAAGTAACTGTAAACAAGGGGCAATGTTGGTTTATTTCATCATGAAGCTTTAGTGATTGTTCCTTAAACCAGAATAAACAAATGTGAATCGGCCCAGCAATGAAAATTTCCATTTTTGGATTTTTTAAAGATCTGCAATAAAATAGCAACTTCGGTGAATTTTGAAAATAATTTCGAAAGTGAAATTTTAATATGCATATTTGAAGTCTGCAATATTACCTATGCCCTGGTGCAACTATTTTGGGATTTTGAATTTTTTATTTATTTATTTTTAATGACTGCAAAATAAAGTAACAGCTTCTGGAAAGTAAAGTGCAGAAAAATAAAAAATAAAATGCCTTCAGTATGATGCTATCCTATTCCGACAAAACCAAAGATATGAGGTTTTCATGCATGCAACCTAACCTATTGGACCTACAAAACAAGCACAATCCGGATAAGCTAGGTGCTGGCTCCTAGGGATTTTGAATGAGGTTTTCAGATTTAAGCATTCACATGCAACAACCAAGAAAATACTTGCATCAACTACATTTACAAGCCTAAAATCTAAAAAGGGAAAATAGACATTTAATCTTGCATGCAGAAAATGACTCCTTCTTTCTTGCCCATAAAATGCAAATTTCTGAAAAATTCTGCATTAAAAATATGTCCTGTTACAATAGCAGAATCTCTGGTTTTTTTTCAAAACCAACAAAAGTGGAAGAAAAGCACTCCACAGCAGGCTCAGAACGGCTAATCACCCTCAACTCTGCAACACTGCTCGTAGCGGTTTTCGACCCTCGTACCTGTCATGTGCTTCTGCTTTTAAAGTTTTGGTAAATTGCTTCTCCTTCCATGATGGTTCGTTTCGTCTTCCAGATTGCTTCGTTTCACCTTCCCCGCCTTTCAATTGCTTTTGATTTTATGCTCGAGATCTTCTCTATGAACTGTAACGCCTCTGCAACCCTTACACATGTACGCCATGTGTTTCGCACTTTTTTGCATGTTCTGTAACGGCCCCATGTAAATCGTAACAAAAAATAGCATGTAGCTTTGCTCCTTTACTTTCATCGCGAAAACACGACATGTCGCGATATCGCGACATTTTCCTGCCAACAGCCTTGTCCGCCTTCATGCACAACGAAAATGAGACATGTCGCGATATCGCGACGTTTTTCTGTCAGCAGCTTTGTTTCTCCTCATGCATCGCGAAAATGATACATGTCGCGATATCGCGACATTTTTCTGCTTCGGGCCGCGTGGATGCAACCTGTCACGAAATCGCGATGCTTTTCTCTTTCGGGCTGTCTCGTTGCTTTCTGTCGCGAAATCGTGATGCTTTTCTCTTTCGGGCTGTGCAGATGCAATCTGTCATGAAATCACGACGTTTTTCTATTTCGGGCTATCTTGCTGCATTTGGCCGCAAAAACGCGACATGTCACGAAATTGCGACATATTTTCCTTTCGTACCACTTCGTTGCTTGGAGCCGCGAAAACGCGACCTGTCGCGAAATCGCGACGTTTTTCTGCTTCGTACCCCTTTGTTGCTTCCTGTCGTGAAATCGTGACGCTTTTCCGCTTCGTGCCCCTTTGCTGCTTCCTGTCGTGAAATCGCGACGCTTTTAGTGCCTTGCCCTGTTTGACTGGTTTGACCGCGATTTTGTGACATGTCGCGATTTCGCGACAATTTTCCATTCTATCTTTCTCTCTCCTCTCTGGACCGCGATTTCACAACACGTCATGAAATCGCGACAATTTTCGATCAATGCCTCTTCCTGCTTGCCTGGGCCGCGAAAGCTTGACATGTCGCGATATCGCGACGTTTTTTCATTTCAGGCCGCGACGGAGCAACATGTCGCGATATCGCGACAACTTTTCTTTTTCGGCAGCGACGGAGCGACATGTCGCGATATCGTGACAACTTTTCTTTTTTTGGCAGCGACGGAGCGACATGTCGCGATATCGCGACAACTTTTCTTTTTCGGCCGCGACGGAGCGACATGTCGCGATATCGCGACACTTTTTCATTTTTGTGCAATTTTGCCTTTTTCTTGATTTTTTAGCATCTGGGTCATTGAGATCTTCTTTGAAAGCATGCAAAAAAGGTGGGTCCCCAATTTTGGGGTGTGTTGTGGATCAGCCACAACAAATGGCGACTCTACTGTCAAATGCTCCCGAGCATTTTGGTGAGAACCCAACTTGAAATATACAAGCTTAGATACAAGCGTCAAGACATAAAAGATAAACAAATACCGATAGATCAGAAATACATGAAACATCAGAATCATTAAGTATCAGCTCGGTGTGTGCAATGTGTTTCATTCCCTATCATTTGAACTTGTTCAACATTCCATTGTCAGTTTCACTTATGATTTGTATGCAAGGCTATGAATGATTTGTGCAGGATTTGATGCATGATGAAGATGCTAGAGATGTAACAACCTGCTTTATAAATGCTCAAACCTTCTAATATCATGGACAAACATATTAAAAATGTCAAACCCTCTTAGGACCAAATATATGTATACTGAATTAATTTTACTAGATCCCAAAGTTGGTTATGTGTCACTACCATCTTGAACCCATGTGCAAGTGTGAGTGAAATCAAAACTTTGGGGAATAGGATTCCCAACCTAAGCGAGATGGGAATTTAACCCTATCCTTACTATTATGATTTGGAGTTCATTACCTCATCTTGAACAAAATGATTTAACCTGTTATGGATGAAATGGTCAGGCTAGTCTATCCATATGAGCAATCAGTGGTCTTGCTTTTAGGCAAGACATGTTGCCACGCATGAGCATACTTAACCCCATAATCCATGACTTGGATTTCATTCATTCTTTTCTCTCTCTTTTTTTTTTGGACCTTTGGGATGACTACCCATCCTTGCTAGGGACATGTAGTACGATCCCTCCAATCCAATATTAAGATGAAATGGAAAATATTATCTTTTATTTCTTGGACCTTGGGGATGACTACCCATCCTTTGCAGAGGACATGTAGTACAATCCTTCCAATCCAAGATTGAGATGAAATGGGAAAAATTAGTCAATTTTATTACTTGGACCTTTGGGATGACTACCCATCCTTTGCTGAGAGGACATGTAGTACTATCCTTCCAATCCAAGCTTTATGATGAAGTGGGAAAAATGGAAGCTTTGGGGAATCAGATTCTCAACCTAAGTGAGATGAGAATTATGTCCTATCCTTACTACTCCATGTAGGTCAAATCAGAGCTTTGGGGAGTTGGATCCTCAACCTAAGTTCGATGAGGATTTAACCCTATCCTTACTACTCTGGGTTTTAGGCTTTAAGCTTTTATGGGAGTGGTAAAAACCACTGTTTTAAGGATTATGTTGCATGATAGGACAAACATGAAATATTCTTTTCACCTCACCTTTTCATCCAAGTATGGTTTTGACCATTTTGCTCAAGATTCTTTTTAATGTGCATGGAATGTGCTTGGTTCAAGGTAGCTTGGGCAGCGGTTCCCAACCTTAGGATCCTTTTAATATATGTTATGTAATAATCCTAAGAGGATTCAACACCTTCTCAATGATTGCCCATGGAATGAAAATGTACACGAGATGACATGTATATGCAATGTGGAATATGACATGAGATATGAATGCACTGCTTCTTTTGGAATATATCATCTATTTTACCATAATGTGCAAAACTGACAACTTCATGCATCACAAGATCCAAACGATAATATTTAAATGTTTGTGTTACTTGTGGAGCTTTCTACAACACAATTCCAATGTTTCATATTCTCCTGATTTTAGGCATAAGTTGACATCTCAAATTTTCTTCTCTTTTTTTTCTTTTTTTTTTTTTTTTATCAAAACAAACTAAACATGTCAAATGAAATCAACCACACAACTTAAATCCTAATCCAAAAAGCAATCCCAAAATGAAACTTGAAAACACAAACCCAAACCAAAACCAAAATTTATATACAATATAGTACAAGATGATGCCAAGCTTGGACTATTACTTTCTTGGATCCCAAACATGATTAGAACATTTCAAAAGACATATGTCACAATACACATGCCAAATGTTGTAGGAATCCAACAACAATAAGATCAAACCAAGCAATGCAACAAATTTCAACTTGCCATGCTCACCATACCAATTTGATTTAGTTCTATTACCAACATCATAGGTGAGATTCAAATCAAATTGATTAGACAATGGTTGGTATTCAATTTTATTTTGTCTATTCTTTAAAGTGCAAGTTTCATCATTCCATTCATGATTTAGAAGTAGGCTTTCCTTTTCAAATGTGAGATATTGCAAACAAGAGCCTATTTCTAAAAGTCTTAAATTCAAATTATTTTTCGAGATTTTAAAACCATCAAAATCAATCAAAGCTTGACAAACATCACCAAGATTTGACATTTCATCATCAATGACATTAGCATCCAAAGGGACATCATGTAACCCATCACTTAAAATTTTTGTGGCTACTACCAAAGGTAAATATTTCACCTTGTCACCCATACTCAACCCATCATGATTAGAATTTATCACAACTTGATGAGTGTTAGTAGCTTTTTCTTTTTCTTCATTGTCTTCTTCATCATCCAACACCTGTTCAAAAACACCAAAGTTAGGCACCCAATCAAACATGCGTCCATATTTTTCAAAACAAGAGCCTAATTTTTCAAGATATGTGTCACGTGACACCTTTCCATGATCAATGGCTTGAGTTGCCTCAAAATCCATATTTTCATTAGGATCATCAATAGTATCAAACCCACACCACTTAGGCTTTGTAATTTCATCATTTTGAGATGGCATAGACATTGTAGAAACAATAGGTGGATCAAGATTTTTGATTTCTTGCCCCTCAAGGGGAACAAAAACAATTGATTCTCCTTCTTCATCCATGGTAGTAAAATCATTATCCTTCTCCAACTTTTGATGAGATTCCAACCCTTCTTCCAAAACATTCTCAGATTGTACAGGACTTGTAATATCCTCATGTGAAAGGGCAATTGTATCATCCTGCATATCAATAGGCACACAAATTTCATTAGCAGTTTTGGAGTGAGCATACTCTTCCCAAGAATCATAATGATCATCTTTCAAAATCAAATTGTGATGCTCAACTATTTCTTCTTCATCTTTTAATTCATCAACATGTTTCTCATCAAATTTATCTTCACCTTCCTTAGATGGTTCAATTACTTCCAAAATTGGGTTATTGCTTGTATTCAAATTGATAAGGCTATCATAATCCACATGTGTAACCCATGATTCACGTTTAACATGATTTGGAAGGTGTGAATTTTCTTGGCCATTATTTTCAACAATGTCATCCGAAACAGATTCATCCTCATAGAATTCATCTTTTGGTGAGTCAAGGGTTTCCAATCTGTCACATGTTTCAATACTAGTTGGATCTAGTACTCCTCCCTTGCCTAAAATCATATTCTTATGAAAATCATTAAAATTGATTTTAGAAATATCCTTTGAATCAAGATGAGTATTTTGAAGTTGATTCATACTTAAGAAAGATGGTTGATCTTGCATAGTAGGTTGAGGATTTTGAAATTGATTGAAGCTTGGGAATGATTGTTGATTCTGAAATTGATTCACACTTGAACTTGGTTGAGGTGGATAAATCATTGGGTGGGTAAAGGAGGTATTAAATGATTGAAGATTATATGATCCAAAACCCACACCATAATTTTGACAACTCAATTGTTGCTCAATTGCCATTGCTTGAGTATAGGCTTGTGACAAAGATGTGATTAGAGGCATCCCTCGCAAATATGTGGAAATGAGTGGGTCAAGAGCATTTACATATATTTGGAGAGCCATTTCTTCTTGAAGAGCATAAAATTTCACTAATTGAGTATATAATCCAAAGAACCTTTCAGAAAATGACTTCACATTTTCACTTGGTCCTTTTTTAATAGTGAAAAACTGCTGATACATGCGGATTGGGTCAACTTGCTCTTTGTTGAATTGATTAAGAAATGTTGCCTCTAGTTGAGCCCAAGAAGTGATAGACCCTAAGGGCAGACTTGTAAACCAATCATATGCCACTTTGTCCAAGGTGTAAGGGAACATTTTACAAACCACATCATCATACCAAATTGTTAAGTGATTCACAACAAATTTGAATGCTTGAATGTGTTCTCCTGCAGTATTTGTCCCGTTAGACAAAAATCGAGGAAGACATCTCTCAAAACCAACGGGCAAATAATGTTGAACTCCCGGTATGTTCAATGGGCTACCTGTCATCCACGGTGAAAACATAGCCATTAGTGAATCTTAAAGAATATAACTTTAATATCAATTTTTTTTTTTTTTTATAAATCAAATCAAATCACATTATTCTTGTATGAACAATCAAAGCGTTAGGAAAGTGCATAGCAATTCATGTCCTCCTTTTAACAGTACAAAGTTGTATTGTTAAAAGAGGGCTAAAGATAATAATCAATAGGGCATGAAATATTCAAAATTTAAATCCCTATAGCATTTAAATCAATCTGAAATAAACCGGTTCAGGCCCTCCTTCTAGCGCCAAAATGTTGAGTGGTGTTAGAGGAGGCCGAAGATGCTAATCAAATGGACTTGAAATATTTAGCAATGTAAAGTTCTTAAACAATTATAAACCTGTAGCATCTAAAATCATGATAAAATAAACCCTTTCATGCCTCCTTTAATATTAATGAAATCTCTAAACAATTATAAACCTGTAGCATCTAAAATCATGATAAAATAAACCCTTTCATGCCCTCCTTCTAGCGCCAAAATGTTGAGTGGTATTTTCACACACTTGTGAAAGTACACTCTCCTTTAGGATTTGGGTTCCAAATCCCCTCTTGCAAAGAAGTTAAACAAACAACTTCTCCAAGGTCTCCGCTGTATTAGCATTTGCATATGAGTATTAGTAATCTCAAATAAAGATATTCAATTTAAATGCTTGGAACACCTTAGTGATTGCAAGTAACTGTAAACAAGGGGCAATGTTGGTTTATTTCATCATGAAGCTTTAGTGATTGTTCCTTAAACCAGAATAAACAAATGTGAATCGGCCCAGCAATGAAAATTTCCATTTTCGGATTTTTTAAAGATCTGCAATAAAACAGCAACTTCGGTGAATTTTGAAAATAATTCCGAAAGTGAAATTTTAATATGCATATTTGAAGTCTGCAATATTACCTATGCCCTGGTGCAACTATTTTGGGATTTTGAATTTTTTATTTTTTTAATTTTAATGACTGCAAAATAAAGTAACAGCTTCTGGAAAGTAAAGTGCAGAAAAATAAAAATAAAATGCCTTCAGTATGATGCTATCCTATTCCGACAAAACCGAAGATATGAGGTTTTCATGCATGCAACCTAACCTATTGGACCTGCAAAACAAGCACAATCCGGATAAGCTAGGTGCTGGCTCCTAGGGATTTTGAATGAGGTTTTTAGATTTAAGCATTCACATGCAGCAACCAAGAAAATACTTGCATCAACTACATTTACAAGCCTAAAATCTGAAAAGGGAAAATAGACATTTAATCTTGCATGCAGAAAATGACTCCTTCTTTCTTGCCCATAAAATGCAAATTTTTGAACAATTCTGCATTAAAAATATGTCCTGTTACAATAGCAGAATCTCTGGTTTTTCTCCAAAACCAGCAAAAGTGGAAGAAAAGCACTCCACAGCAGGCTCAAAACGGCTAATCACCCTCAACTCTGCAACCCTACTCGCAGCGGTTTCTGACCCCCGTACCTGTCCTGTGCTTCTGCTTTTAAAGTTTTGGTAAATTGCTTCTCCTTCCATGACGATTCATTTCATCTTCCAGATTGCTTCGTTTCACCTTCCCCACCTTTCCATTGCTTTTGATTTTATGCTCAAGATCTTCTCTGTGAACTGTAATGCCTCTGCAACCCTTACACATGTATGCCACGTGTTTCGCACTTTTTTGCATGTTCTATAACGGCCCCATGTAAATCACAAAAAAAATTTTTTTCTTCTTTTTTTTCTTCGCGACCGCAAAATGTCGCGATATCGCGACATTTTCCTACCAACAGCCTTGTCCGCCTTCATGCACAGTGAAAATGAGACATGTCGCGATATCGCGACGTTTTTCTGTCAGCAGCTTTGTTTCTCCTCATGCATCGCGAAAATGATACATGTCGCGATATCGCGACATTTTTTTGCTTTAGGCCGCGTGGATGCAACCTATCACGAAATCATGACGCTTTTCTCTTTCGGGCTGTCTCGCTACTTTCTGTCGCGAAATCATGACGCTTTTCTCTTTCGGGCTGTCTCTTGCTTTCTGTCGCGAAATCGCGACGCTTTTCTCTTTCGGGTGTGCAGATGCAATCTATCGCGAAATCATGACGTTTTTCTGTTTCGGGCTGTCTTGCTGCATTTGGCCGCGAAAACGCGACATGTCACGAAATCGTGACATATTTTCCTTCCGTACCACTTCGCTGCTTGGAGCCGCGAAAATGCGACCTGTCGCGAAATCGTGACGTTTTTCTGCTTCGTACCCCTTTGCTGCTTCCTGTCGCGAAATCGCGACGCTTTTTTGCTTCGTGCCCCTTTGCTGCTTCCTGTCGCGAAATCGCGATGCTTTTAGTGCCTTGCCCTGTTTGACTGGTTTGACCGCGATTTTGTGACATGTCACGATTTCGCGACAATTTTCCATTCTATCTTTCTCTCTCCTCTCTGGACCGCGATTTCACAACACGTCGCGAAATCGCGACAATTTTCGATCAATGCCTCTTCCTGCTTGCCTGGGCCGCGACATTTTTTCATTTCAGGCCACGACGGAGCAACATGTCGCGATATCGTGACAATTTTTCATTTCGGCCACGACGGAGCAACATGTCGCGATATCGCGACAACTTTTCTTTTTTTGTCAACGACGGAGCGACATGTCGCGATATCGCGACAACTTTTCTTTTTGGCCGCGACGGAGCGACATGTCGCGATATCGCGACACTTTTTCATTTTTGTGCAATTTTGCCTTTTTCTTGATTTTTAGCATCTGGTTCATTGAGATCTTCTTTGAAAGCATGCAAAAAAGGTGGGTCCCCAATTTTGGGGTGTGTTGTGGATCAGCCACAACATGACCAAGCCACAATATCTTGGTACTTTATACATAAATATTTAATGTCTTCTTCTTCTGGTGAGCATCAAATTCCAACCTTGAGCCTCTTTTATTTTTCTATTTCAACTTCTTTATATATTTTGTCATTGACTTCTATGTATCTGGTCCTTCTCCTGTCTTCATTGTCAAACACGCTTTCTAGAGTGACCAACCCTCTAGGTATGTGATTATTCCTAAGTTGAATAACACCTTGCTAATAAATTTCCTCTAGATCTTCTTCTTGGATAGTGGAGAGACAGGCTTCTCTTACTAGAAATTCAATGATCTGTTCATCAATTTCAAAAACCTACCAAAACATCTACTTATCTGGTACTGCAGGTCTGAAAATCATTTTGATTCCCTTGTCTTTCTTGACTCCTATATTTGCAAAAGGGCTAAAGTTAGCTCCCCTTACTACTAAATAGCCTACCAAAGTATTTTTTTTCTCTGGGAATAAATTTTATATTTAGGGTATCAAAGGATTCCATCAGATCCCATACCCTATTTTTGTATACTTTTAGGTAATGGTGCATACTACTACACCTTTCTCTTACCTAATGGACGATTAACTTAGAGTCGCCATATATGTTTAGGATCATAATGCCCATATTTTTTTCTTGCATTAATCCAATGCATAGAGTCTCATACTCTATAGCATTATTGGTGCATGACCATGTTAACATGTAGGCAGAACTCTTTGTCCATTTTGATTGGGACTATAGTACCACACCATCACCAGCTCCATTTTTGCATCTAGCACTGTCAAAGTACATGGTCCATAACTATATCTCTCTTAGAGACTAATTAGATATAGCAAGAATTTTCTTCTATGATTCTGCATAAATACTATATGTGCCCATGCCTATCCCAAACTGACTATAATCCTCTCTAAAAGGTAATTCATCTTCCAGTTCCAGTTCCTCAAATTTATCCACAATTTTAAATTCTTTAAGATAAGTGAGGTTGCACATGTTTTATTCAAATTTTTATGTGTTAAGACACATGATTTTTAGGTGTTATCCTTATCCTCTTTCCTTTGAATGGAATGACCATGCTAGAATAATCCATGTACATGCATCCACCTAATTTTATAGTGAACTTGAAAAATTCTTTTGGAAGCGGAGCTCTGGCGATTTGGCGGGAAATTTTTTGAGCAGGCGTCGGGCATTGCTCTAGGGTTTCTGGAGTGCTGGAAAATCCAGGGCCTCTGGTGATTCGACGCTGTGGTTCTCTGAAGGGTTTTCTGCCGCCCCAGGAGGGCCCTATGGGGTCTCCTCCAGACCCTCTACCTGGGAGAAAGAACTCATATGCTGAGATGGTAAAGGAGAATGCTTCATCTTCCAATGTTGAAGCCCAGAGAAATGCGTTTCAATCGTTCCTCAAGAATGCGGGCAAGAACTCAACTGCTCATCGCGTTAATGGATGCCTCCCGCAAGCCGCTTCCAGACCGAAGATTGTCATTGAACCAAAAATGGTCGAGGACACAGTCATCTACCGCGCTAACCATGATCTGATTTGTAAATTCATGGGTATTCGGCCTACCCTAAATTTTCTGCACACCTGGGTCCGACAGAACTGGGAGCCTCACGGTGAGTACTCCTTATGGTTCATAAGTAATGGGTATTTCATTATTAGTTTCTCTTCTTTAGCCGACAGAAACAGAGCATTTGAATCAGAAAAAAGAAACCATGGCCCAGCAGGGTTATTTGTTCAACCCTGGAGAGTGGGTTTCGATCCTCGTATCGAACCCACGGCCGTCCCGGTCTGGATTCGATTATACGCTCTCCCGATGGAGTTCTGGGGTGAGCAGGTTTTGGAGATGATTGGTAGTTCTCTTGGCAGACATCTGGGTGTCTCTAGAGATACCATAGAGGGTAATGCAGCTGTTTTTGCTAGAATCTGTGTAGAAATGGATATAAGCCAGCCTCTCCCGACAGAGGTGGAACTTGAGTTAGCAGGTCTGTCATGGATACAGCAGTTGGATTACGAGGCCCTGCCCTTTAGATGCAGAGTGTGCCATAAGCATGGCCATTTGGCAAGGTTTTGTCCAAGCCTTGGAAACACAAAAGAGGAGGCTCCGCGGGGTGCACCAAACCGCCCAAGGGAAGGGAAGTCCACTCTTGAGAAATATTCTGTTAATATTGCACAGGGAAATGATGTGCAGAAGGATGGATTTGAACAACCCAAACGAAGGCGAAAATAGAAGAAAACTGGCAAGGAGCAAGCTCAACTCAGGCCAGCGAACCGGTATGAAATTTTTAAATCACTAGTTGATCAAGAGGACCAAGCCATGGAAGGAATGGATGGAAATATTGAGACTAACAATACCCTCCCACACTCTTCTCCCTCATCTCCTCCAGTCCTAGAATAGGCAAATGAGTCCACGGACATTTTGCAACCAGAGAATCCAGGGGCATTGATAATACATTCCCAAGTTCAGCTGGAAAGTAAGGATGTCAGTATGGGAAGTGCAGAAAAGAACAGAGAAAGGCCAGCCCTGGGGATTACTCAGGTGGAAAAGCGATCCAAGAATAACAATTCTCAAGGAGCAGGCAGGAAGTCTAATAAGGACCTAATAGCAACGCAAGGAGACAAGCTGGTCACTGGAGGATCGGTGAGAACAATTGATTCTTATTGCTCTCAAGGTTTCCAATGATTATTCAATCTTGGAATGTTAGGGGTTTAAACAGCAGAACCCATCAATCTGCTGTTCAAAGACTCATAGGAAAATGCAAAACAGACTTTTTGCTCATCCAGGAGACAAAAATGTCTTTAGAACTTATGTGCAGAACAGTTAGTAAAATATGGAGGGGAGCTGGTTATATGGATGTGGCTGCTCAAGGTGCCTCAGGGGGAATTGTCACTTTTTGGAACCCTCTGGAATGGTCTGCTTTAGAACATATAGCCTGGAGGGGTGTTCTCACATCTCTTTTTAGGAATAATGTCACAGCTGAGCATGTTTTAATTACAAATTTCTATGGGGCTCAAAGCCTTGATGGTCAGAGGCTCCAATGGAAAGTTGTTCACAACATGAGGTCCTCAAGACAAGTTTTTGACTGGATCATTGCTGGAGACTTTAATGCCAAATTATCTGCTCGGGATCAGGAAGGTGGAACCCCTGTTTTGGACCCGGGGGACAGGCTTCTGATTGCCCAGGTCCAGGCTTTTCACTTAGTGGATATCCAAGGCCCTGGAACTTTTTTCACTTGGACTAACAAGAGGAGGGAGCCACACTGTCGGAAGGTAAAGCTGGATCACTTTCTGGTCTCAGAGGAGGCATTTGTGAAGTGGAATGTTAAATTCCAGATTTTGGACGGCCCGGTTTTCGATCACTCTCCCATCCTGCTGGAGGGTGGGACTCAGACAGGGCAGCACCACAAACCGTTTAGATTTGAGAATTTTTGGCTACAAAAGGAGGACCTTCATGAGAAAATTCCGCAATGGTGGGAAGAAGGTCGTCCACCTTTTGGGACAGCAATGTTTAAATTCCACAAACAGCTTCATTTTGTCAAAATTAAATTGAAACAGTGGAGGCACGCCAATAAGTCGGATTTCCAGCTGCAAAGAGCCCCCTTGATGGCCCGCTGGGAGGAGGTGCAGAAACAATTCAGGGAAGGAATAATTACTGAACAGCTCAAAACTGAAGATGATGCCTTGCGCAAATCTGTTGAGGACATTGATAACCAAGAGGAAATTTACTGGAAACAGCGGGCTAGAAATTCTTGGTTATTGGAAGGAGATAGAAATACAAAGTTTTTCCATCGATCAGCCTGTGCTAGAAGACAGATGAATAACATGGCAGTACTACAAGATGAGAATGGACACTCCTTTGATACTCTTCCTGGCATGCACTCCCACTCAGTGGATTATTTCTCCAAGCTTTTTGCAGAAAATAGGGAGCAAGATGTGGGGGCTCAAAATGAAGTTCTTGATGTTATTCCCCCTATTATCACTCAAGAAGAAAATCAGGCTCTCCTTAGACCCATTGATAGAGATGAATTGAAGAATGTGGTCTTTGGAATGAGCACAGGCAAATCTCCCGGTCCAGACGGTTTTCCTATTGAGTTTTTCCAGGCCTTTTGGGATACCTTGGAGGAAGATGTTTTGGCTGTTATAGAGGAGTCCAGAACTAATAAGAGAATGCTTAAGGCACTAAATCACACCTTCATCTCTTTAATTCCAAAGGGGGAGGAAGGGGTTCATATCTCTGACTTCAGACCTATTGCCTTATGTAATGTGATTTATAAAATTATCACAAAGATAATCGCTGAACGTCTTAAACCTCTCCTTCATAACATCATTTCCTCAGAACAAGGGGGATTTGTAGAGGGTAGACAGATCCTGGATGGAGTGGTTCTTGCCCAGGAGGCTATTCATTCATTGCAAAATTCTGGTAACAAAGGAATGTTCATCAAACTGGATATGTCCAAGGCTTATGATAGAGTGGAGTGGGGCTTCCTGTCAAGGATGTTGGCTGCCTTTGGTTTTTCCCAGGACTGGATAGACTGGGTTATGAGCTGTGTTTCCACGCCTTCTTATTCTGTTCTAATTAAGGGGCTTCCCTCGCCTCCTTTTGGAGCCTCTCGTGGTCTCCGACAAGGGGACCCTTGCTCTCCCTATCTATTCCTTATCTTGGCTGAAGGATTAGGTAGACTCTTCTTGAAAAGAAGACATCAAGGCCTGATAACAGGTATTAAGGTTGGTGAAGAAATTTTGACTCATTTACAATTTGTGGATGATACTGGCCTGGTTGGAGTGGCCAGTCTCAGGGAAGCCAGGGGAATCAGAGATTCTCTTAATGTTTACCTTAGGGCCTCCAATCAGGTTATCAATGACAAAAAATCCAAAGTGGTCTTTTTCAACCTTGACCAAAGGCTACAGGACAGAATTATAGAGATTTTGGGCTTCACTAGAACATCTCTTCCTATAGTCTACTTGGGGGTTCCTTTGCACTTCAAGAAATTGAAAAATGACATTTGGAAAGATCTTTTGGATGGCATAAAAGACAGAATGAACCATTGGTCTCATAAATGGTTAAGCTACGACGGCAGATTAACTTTCTTACAGTCAGTTATTCAGGCCATGCCAATCTATAAATTCTCTATCCTGGCTGCCCCACCTTCTATTTGGAAAGAGCTGGACAAATTGGCCAGAAGATTCTTATGGGAAGGAGCAAAAGGTGAGAGGAAATGGGCCTTGGTTGGCTGGGATAAAGTTACTCAGCCCAAAGAAAAAGGAGGGCTGGGATTGAGAAGCTCTAAACTCAACAACAAAGCCTTAGCAGGTAAATTGTATTGGAGATGGATCTCCCAGCCATCATCATTATTCAGTAGAATCTTAACCAGCAAATATCTGGGCCAAGTTCACCCCTTTGAAGTTAGCCGCTTCCCTTTGGATGGTAATGGATCCCTAGTTTGGCAAGCTCTCAAGCTGGGATCTCAAGTTATTAAAGACCAATTGTTCTGGAAAGTGGGAAGAGGGGAAAAGGCACGTTTCTGGACTGACTCATGGGACCAGTATCCACCCATCATTGCTGAGTTTCCTGAATTGCTTCCAATTAAAACTGCCATAGAATCCAAGGGCTGGGTCACTATTGAGAATTATTTCAACACTAGCCAATTGGGTGAGTATAAATTCAAGAAGTTTAAGCGGTTGGAGGAGTGGCCAGTCACAATCCCCCCGGAGCTGGCAACCATTTTGACCAACATCTTGACAGCAAGGTTTCTCACGGGCAGAGATGAAGAGGATGAGTTAGCATGGGGACATGGGAACCTTGGGGTTTATACAGTGAAGGCTGGATATGATCAGATCCTCCCAGAGCCTCCCCCGCATGTATTTTCGGTTCAAAATTGGAAGAAGATTTGGCATTCCAAGTGCTGGCCGAAAGTGAACTTCTTTGCCTGGCAGTTTATGCACAATGGCATTCTCACCTTTGATAACCTCAGAAACAGAGGAATCATTGGTCCTTCTCAGTGTATTTTATGTCATAAGAATGAGGAGACTGCTGATCATTTGATGTTTGAGTGCTCTTTCACAGGTCAGATTTGGAATCGGTGGTTCTCTCATTTTAAACTCCAGAGTAATGGTGCTCTGACTCGAAACAATATCTGGCAAAGATGGAAGAAAGGTAGATTTAAATCTAAAGCCCTCCGACTGGGGTGGGAACTTGGTCTTTTCTTCATCTGGTGGCAAGTGTGGCTGGAAAGAAACGCTCGAATCTTTAGAGAGACCTTCTCCTCGCTAGATGGAATATGGCAGGTTATCTGGAGCAAAGTCACAGAGACGGTTGCCATATATGCTGAAGAGGAAATTTCGGTTGAGCTGGGTCCACAGGAAGAGAGAGCTGTTGCACCAGTTAGAAAGAACATAGCCAGTTGGAAACCCCCCCAGCAGGCTGGGTTAAAATTAACACAGATAGAGCTGCAAAGGGCAATCCGGGCAATGCTGGAATCGGTGTTGTGTGTCGTGATCATGCTGGAACTGTGCTTTACTGGGAACTGCAGGGTCTGGGAAGAGCCACCAATAATGAAGCCGAAGCCTATGCTATCAAAATTGCTTCCATCTGGGCTGTCAATCAGGGATACAGAAAGATAATCCTTGAGACAGATTCTCAAATTCTGGTTGGCGCTCTTGATTGTATGAGGAACTTTGCTTTGAAAGCTTGGAAGATACAGATTTTAGTCTCTCAAATCAAGGACCTTTGGAGGGAATTAGAAGATGTGATCCCTATCCATGTGAGTCGTGATTTAAATTCGATGGCCGATTTCCTTGCAAAGATGGGTGCGGAAAAGGAGGTAGGAGTACAGCTGCACAGTGACATGCCTGTGGAAGATGCTGTGATTAGACAGGGACTTGCAAAATTCTTGAGCCAATGAGAAAATTTTGTGCTAAGGATGGTTTTCGTCGCGTTTTCGCGACCTGCTGTGCTGTCGCGGCCCTTGGCAGGAAACTATCGCGATATCGCGACAGGTTTCGTCGCCACGGCCTTTGGAGGGTTCCTGTCGCGATATCGCGACATGTCGCGCCATTGCGACCCTTGGCGAGTTGCTGTCACGATTTCGTGACCTGTTGTGTTGTCGCGACTAAGGGCTGGAAGGTGTCGCGATTTCGTGACCTGTTATGTCGTTGGGGCCTTTGGCAGGAAGCAGCAGCGATTTCGCGACGCTTTGGATGCAGGGGCAACAAGGAGGAAAACAGTCACGATATCGCGACAGTTTTGGTGATTCGGAGACAAGGGGAGAAACCGTCGCGATATCGCGACGTTTTTGAAGACTGGGAGCCAGAAAGAAGAACTGTCGCGATTTCGCAACATTTTTGGCGGACTGATGAATTTTGGAAAAGACGTCGCGATTTCGCGACCTTTTTTGAGCTTGTGCCTCAAGAGGAAAATTCGTCGCGATTTCGCGACAATTTTGGCGTCTCGGTGTTAAGAAGAAATGTTGTCGCGATTTCGCGACGGTTCTGGACTTTCGGCATAATGAAGAAAAACCGTCGCGATTTCGTGACATTTTCGAGGAAAGGGCTCAAAGGGGACAACTTGTCGCGATTTCGCGACATTTTTGAGCACTGGGTTCTGAGGAGTAAACATGTAGCGATTTCGCGTCACTTTTGGCGTGCTAAAGCTATTTGGAAATCTGGTCGCGATTTCGTGACACTTTTGATGAATGGTCGCCAAGTGGTTAACTCGTCGCGATTTCGCGACACTTGGGAGGATTTGTTGCAGAAGGGCAATCTTGTCGCGATATCGCGACACTTCTGGCGTAAAGGTGGCAAAAGGAAAATGCGTCGCGATATCGCGACCTTTTTGAGGGCTGACTGCTTTGTGGAGAATCCGTCGCGATATCGCGACATTTTTGGTGGTCAGGGGCTGCTGGCTTTGGCTGTCGCGATTTCGCGACCGGTTGCTCGGTTGTGGCCTCGGCTGGCTTGACTGTCGCGATATCGCGACATGTCGCGATTTCGCGCCTGGTTTTCTTCTTGTGCTTAGAGATGGGAAGTGCTGCCCTCTTGCACTTTGTCTTGGTTTCTTGCTTCCTGGTTCTTGGTTGGGATGTTTTTGCTCCCTCTTGTATCTGCTCTTTGTATTAATACAAGTTTTTCAATTTTTTTCAAAAATTTTATAGTGAACTCCCTTGAGAGGCATAAACCAAAGTACGGCTCTGGTTTAACCACTACTATTTCTTGTTTTATTGTCACCTCAGGGGCTCTATGTAACCTCATTAGAAAATCCTTTATTACTCCCACTATTTTTACAGGTGTTCCATCAATTACAATACTCCAGGGCAAGATCGGGTATACTCCATACCCATCTCTTCATAGACTGTTTTAGGCATAACTGTAGTTGATGCTCATGAATCTATCATACAATTTCATACTACCCAACCTTCCATTCTTAAAGATATATATAAAGGAGGGGGTTTATTATTTAAAACAACAGGGGATATTTCTTTCTTTTCTAAGGGTATACTAAGGATTATGGTGGTCTGCCTATCCTATGGATACTTTTTGAGAGAAGCTTTAAGAGATTCTATCTGGCTAGGAATGAAAAGAGTATTATATAAACTAGCTTTTGACAAAATTATTTTCATCTCTTCCTTAATTTTGTAATCATAATTAGCCAAAGTGGTCCTCTCAGGAATTCTTTCTAGCTTACCATATTTTCTTATATATTGTTGAGTGGCTTCTATTATTTGTCTTTTGGTAATAGAAGGGAATCTATGCCTCTATTGAGATTCATATTTAGAATTAATTTGGTCTCCTTTAGTTTCTTTCTCAAATCTCTTGGGGAGACTATATGTCTTCTCTTTCCTTTTATCCTGGGGAATAGGAAAAGTATCACTACTTTAGGGAAGTGGGTCATTCCTTTTCTGAGAAGGAACCTAGAATTGTCCCATCTTTTGGGGATCTACTTGCAAGGTTTTCTTTCTTGACCTTGTCATAACAACAATTGGGCCATCCTCATCCAGCTCTTTCCCAACCATGATCTAGTTAGTATTCCATAACATATTTACTCTTCCCTTTTGATTCCTATCAGCTTGATCCATAGCTTTCTAAACATGGTGTTGGTACATGACACAAGACTGTGAATCATGAGGATCATTACACACCAAACACCAGATATTAACCCGAATTGTATCTGAAGAACACTCAAACTCTTCATATGCTACGTTTACTCTGACCCCATTGATATTTGTTTACATATGGAAATATCCTCTATTGAGATCTCTCCTGATCCCTTTTTCCATTGAATTCATTCTTTTACTCAGAATTTTTAGAGTATTTTGAATATCAAGAATGGCAAAAAACTCCTAAGAGGTTTGAGAAGGAAGGGGAGGAAAAGGAACTGCAGTAGATGGTGCTTTTGGTAGAGGAATGAGGTTCATTTACAGATATGGGTATGATAAGGAAAGGGGGTCCATGTAATATGAGTTTGTAGCTTAGCTTTGGCCATTAGTGGTTTCTAAAATATAAAGTAGCACAACTTTGGTAGGTAACCTCCCCATATTAATTAGGATATTCTCTGCATTAATTGCTACATTATAAACTTATGGAAAGGTTTTAACCCTATATTATTGGGTTTGCAAGCCTAGCTCTGATATAATACATATAAGCCAAGCATACAGCTGCTCTAGTTGTAGGGGGAATTCTCTTCCATGTTCTGCTAAACCTCAAATTGAAATTTGAGATAGTCTCTTGCTGAGATTTCTACATGGATGTAAAATTATTAAGCAAGAAGAAAGGGTCAGCATATTCATTAAATTCTTCCACAAAAGGCTCAACCAATGCTGCCCATGAGGTGATGGTGTTATCCTCAAGAGTCCTAAACCAATGCAAAGTATTTCCTTTGAAGGACAGGGCTAGGATTCTCACAATAATATCCTCCTCCTTTATGTTTTGGATTATTGCCAGATTCAAAATGTCCTGACAGTGCTCATATACTATCTTCCCAGATCCATCATAAGTGGGAATAGCCTTGGACACATCCTGAGGAATGGTATTCATATGGGCTAACCTAAGGGGACCAGGTACATTCTAGCTAGGGTACTTCTATAATAGCTAATTTGGGGGTACATTTCCCTAATTTTGAGCTATATTTCCTACCATATTTCTAGGTGTAGGTCCTGCTAGAGGGATTTTTGGATTAACTATAGGATTTTCCTCTTCTGATAGGAAATATTGATTTAGACTTCTGATAACAGTAGACCCTCTATAAGGTAGCTCACAATAAAAATATGATTCAGGGTTATTCCTTTTGAAAGACCTAGTATACATGAAAGGACACTAGTCTACAGGGATAATTCTTTTCTATGTTTAAATACCAGGGAGTCACCAAGTGAATTTGTTATTCTCTTCTTAACAAGGTCAAGACAATTCACCAAATCTTGATTCCTCTAGGTAGAGATAAAACCAATAACTCATATAATAGGTTTTCATATTTCTTGTGAACTTGTCCCATCGGGCATGCCAAAAACTGTGGAGCACCAAATTGACATCAAGTTTTACTTAACACTGCAACTATCTATCTTCTAATTTTATATCCAAGCATGCACCCGATAGTCGAAGCTCGGCACTCAAGCATTGGATGGACCAAAGAAAACTTCAACCAACCTCCAGAGTAGGCTGGTTCCTTATCAACTTAAAATTATTTTGACTCAATTAAATCTCAAATAGGGTTTTGAGATAAGGGTTAGAAAAGGTTTAGGGTTAGAAATGTTATGAAAAACAGTGGTTGGATAGGCTAACATCATATGCAACTATAGAAAAAGGCTCCCATAAAGCTATTTCTAGTGTCCCATCACTCAAGATTAACATCACCCAAATTAATGAAACCTTCACAAATTAAAGCATAAACAAAGATATATTATAGAAAGCAATTCCAACATACAATATTGATAATACAAATAGCAGAATAGACCAATAGTTAGATTTAACAAAAATAAATTTCCCTAACAATATAGATCTAGTAAAGAACAGATTTGAACTACTCTCATAACTAGTAATCCAAAATCTAGAATGAACTAACCATTCAAGTATTAATAGAAATGTAGCTCAAGACTTCGAACCTCTTGCACAAGATAATAAAGATGACAAATTTGAGTCAAAATATTATATTAATGCTCCTTCCATTAGCTCACAAGAATATTTATAGTAGGGCAAGCAAATGCACTAGAGTCGACCCTAAAAAATGAGGGTTTAGCCTCTATTTATAGTTTGTAAAAGAAATAATATTAAGGATATGTTACAAAGATTGTGTATTTATAGCTCAGTAGAGAGTTTACTAGTATTATCTTACTGGCTGGAGGGCTCTAGGAAATCTGCCATGAGAAATATGCCATGGCAGCATACCTCTACAACTTGTTGGTTTGTTGGTGGCAGTTAGAGTTAGAATAGTTGGACACTACATCTCATCCATCGATATTTCTTGGGATCTCAACTCTATCGTAGATCTACAATCACATCTTATTCTTGTTCTTGAAAACCCTTGACACTTCATATTCCTACCCTCCAACTGACTACACTCTGATCCGACAAGTTTTGGCCTTTTAAATCCTTCAAGAATATCAACAAAACTTGGACCATCGATCTTCATCATGGATGGTTGTGATTAAACCTCCTAAGACACTCTACAAATTGGTAGGGAAACCCAGGTGTCATTCTTCTCTTTTAATTTGCTGACATCATATCTTATACCCTTGAGCATGCGGAATTGAATTTCAATGTAAAATGAACTAAGAGGTGATGTCATATCTTATAGCCTTGAGCATGCGGAATCGAATTCTGGTGTAAAATGAACTAAGAGGTGAGTGAGATGCAATCCGCTCATTATCCCTCCTCTCTTCTTATTTGGCTTCAAAGAAACTAAAATCCACACCATAAAGCATGTTGACGTCACCTTTTCTTTGTAAATATGCAGAATCTAGAATCTGCACTCGGGCAAGTGCAACTCCTCCTTTGTTGCCATTCTGCACTGGTTGCAGTGTAAAAATATTTTATCTTCATTCCGTACCCTATGCAATGTAAAAGTATTGTTATTGCCAATATGCACCCTATATAGAGTAAAAGTACTTTTGTCACCAATCCACACCTTATGCAGTATTTGCTGCTCTTTGTCACCAATCCACAACAAAATACTCTTGAGACAAGCGAAACTGACCTTATCGGGCACTTAGTCATTTCATAGTATGCAAAAACTACTCTCGGTCATCATTCCAGACTTTCTTTCATGCTGACATCATCATCACCAAAAAAAATTTCAAAATCATGACTCATCACCAATCTACACCAAAATACGTTATAACCTGAGCAGAATTGCTCAAGGTAAAATTGCACTAAGTGTTGGGCATATTAGGAAACAAATGTTGTGGAACTACTCCAAAATACACTAAAAAGTGTGTGTAATGGAAACTTCATACCTTAGAATAAAATTTGCAATGCTTTCTAAGGATGTGGCCATTTTGGGCCTACAATAATCCACCAGGAAGTAACACAATGAAGAATTCATAGTTAAAGTGGTCAAACGACTCTTATCAAAATCTAGAATAGTGAAATCCTAGTTCCAGCGAAGTTTGAAAGAGGTTGAAATCCTTCAGCGGCTTTCAAAACAGGCATGGTCCTGAAATCCACAGTCAATTTGGTCAAAGTTACCTTTGAAAAAATATAACTTGCGAAATTTTGAGGAAATCACATAAAAGAGCATGTATTTTCAGACAAGCAAAATCGAGAAAGAAAGTATAACATCAAAAATCCTCTAGGTCCATTATTCCACTTCAAATATGGATGAATAAATGTGCCTTAAGAAGTGTACCAAAGGATAGTTTACCACCATCTACCATGAATTCCATCCAATTAGAGAAGCATACTTCACTGACAAGCCATGCTTCACAACATATGATTTTCTCATTTGAAATCATGGAAGGTAATCATCCACTCATTCCTATTAATTATGAAGGAGTGCTTAAAAACTATTTAAGTAGATAAATTCAAAATTTTAGTCATTTACGAGCAAGCGAGCTGAGGAAAAAGAGCATTGTAGATAATAGTTGTTGCTTAATTCCCATAGTTGTGAAGCAAGAGTTACTCAAAAGTTGAAATGGTATCATCTTCAACAAAGTAAACCAGGTAGGCTAGCAATATGGCCAAGCCATACTACACAGACAAGAAGGCAGAGGTTGTAGATATGAGGATGATATACTTCACCAGAGATAACTTGAGATGGGGATACAAAGAGAAGTTCTTCAAGGGTAAGCCTCTTCAATACCAAGGTAAAGGGTCTATGTACTCTTTCCTTGCTTATTATATTTTTTGAAGCTATATATCCATACCCTGAGTTAGTTTTTGCTATAGCAAAATACTATGACCCTGCATCTAGATCTATGAGAATGTCCTACAGTAGGGTTTTTTTTCACATCACTGAACAAACCTATTGAGATATATTTGCAATGGGATAAAAATCCTGAGTACCCCCTGGAGAGTTAGCTTGGAGTAGCAAGCAAAATTTTACTCTCTAAGAAATCGAGCACAAAATGGAAGTCATTTTAGAGACTAGGTGTATGGCCAACTCAAGACTATTAAGCCCAGTCAAGCCCTACCCACAACTCCTATTTCCACTAGCAAGTTTTTAGAACTAATTTTCTACTCCATGTTGGAATTCATAGTAGGTCTTGAGTCAGGCATATATGTAAGAGACTGGTAATTGGCCATAACCTATTGCATATCCAATACCAGGATGTATACCCCACAACCAGGTGATAGCAACAATTCCCCTATTTACTTCAACTGGCCTACATTTCTTGCCAAGAAGATGCATGAGCAGCTAGTGGATATGAAGTTCGAAGAAGAAAAATAGGTATTCAAGCATTGTTCCAATATGATTTGGATGTTCTTTAGTGCTACTAGGGATGAATACCCATGGATATCAATTATCGATAAAGATGCAGATGGACATGTACTAATAGTATATTACTGGACAAGGGTTATGAGCAGAACAAAGTCATTTTACACTTTTAATTTTGTATTCCTTGGATTGACTCTTAAAGTTATGTATGGCGACTGTACCAAATTGGCCCTAGATATTGAAAAGAAAATTGAAGTAAAAGGGGCAAAGGAAGGATACTAGTATATCCTAATAGAGGGTACGATCATAAGTTTATATGGTTTCACAGAGAAACCTTTCTTATTGCCTCATTATGTCACCCACCACTTATTTGCACTAGAATATTGCAGGTAGGTAGACTACATAAACTATAGGTTTGGTTCTGAAAACAAAATAAGAGCAACTATAGAATATGGTTTCAATGAAGGCGATATCACTATATGCAAGAAGTGACATTATGAGTAAATAATAGCAAATTTGGACAAACTAGGTCTTACCTAGCTTTTGTAGATATGGGGATATGATCTAGATAACTTGTTCGTAGAAAGAATTAAACAACTACATAGAGAGAAAATAGCTAAATTAGTTAAATCCAAATGCACACACATGGAGAAGAGTAGAAATAATAGAGAGCAGTCCTCCACCCAATGGAATGTAATCAAAATAGAACCACTTCCACCATGGAGATATTTCTATGTGCATGTGAATGACTACGATCTAACCAAGGTCTCCAATCAGGTCAGTGATGTAAAAGCAAAAGAAATGGAAGAAACCTACAAATGGTCTCCGACCAAAATTCTTGAATGGTGGAATATGAGAGTGGAGATAAATACAATGAAAAGTAAACATCCCACTCATAAAATTGATGAAGAGTTCGAGAAGAGATATGATGAACATGTTGCAACTTGTAAAGCTCAAAAAAGGAAAAGCCTAGCATTAGTTCTAGGGAAAGCGAAAATGAGTGAGACCAAAAAGGTAAAAAAAATGTAAAAATACTGGAATAGCCAAGAAACATCATGAGTCCACTCCATGATCTGCTAATCCATTACAACAAGAGGAGGGAAATTTGAAAGAAGTAGGGGCAGCAGAATATACTCCAAGGAGGAGAAGATCCGAATGTAGAGTCGTTGAGGCTAAAATTTCTCTAAAAGAATATTAGAAGAAAAAGGGAAAAGTGTTAGACCTCACTGCTATAGCCCCCTCCAAGAAGAAGGCTAAATAAAATCCAATTACAGAACCTACAGAAGCACTTCCTCAACAAATATTTCAGCCAACTATTTCATTCAAGAGGAAGGTAGAGGATGTTGTATTGGAAATTGACATAGAAGATCTAAAAAAATGGAAGTTGGATAAAGCAGAGGAGTTAACACAATCTCCCACTACATCTGGTGGGTAGGAGATTCAGGAATACCAGTAGAAGAACACTGAGGAGACTCTCAAATAGTCTACCATGGTAGGCTCAGGTATGATTTCTTATATCTTTCCTCCTTCTCCTACTTATTCCCTAGAGAAATTTCATTCCCCTAAAATATAGTACAACTATCCTCATCAGAATAGATTTCCCATAACCATATCTACCTCATCCACATTTATCTCTTCAATCAGCCCACTCTCCACTCCATACTATTGAGAATCCTAAAGCTTCATATCCCCCTCTTTTATCGCACTATCCATTATCTTCTCCACCTCCAAATTCCATAAATACAACAACCCCATAATAATTACCTCCATTAACAATGGCAATATCACTACCATTAACTCCTCCATCAACCATGGCAACTAGTTCCATTTCAGTTGCTATTTCCACTGTGGATACAGATTCCACTCTTATGACCTCCACTCCTCTTTTTTCTATGGTAGTGTTGGTCACGAATCTGCCATAGGAAAGGATTTTACAAGTGTGCCCTAGACCCGGCCAACATTGAAAGGCTGGAAGCAAGAAATGGCTCCCAGACCAATCTCCAGAGTGGGCTGGTTCCCTTCACTACTCTAAAATCTGGTTTTAAGATAAGGGTTACAGGAAAGAGATTTAAAAAGTTGCAGAAAGAAATGGGAAATATGGCCACAGGCCGAAGTGATGGGATCAGAAAATAGCAGCAGGAAACTTCAAGTGCAGCAACAGCAAGCAATAGAAATTATCAACTTGATTCTCACACAACGTATGCAAAAAACCCTCCAAGACTACACTCCAGAGATTATATTCTTACAGCAGTATTTAAATTCAGAATGCAGAATTTAAACGCAACAGCCGTTAAAGAATAATAATGCGATTAGAAATGCAACAAAGACAGAAAGGAAATCACCCAAAGCGTTGCTTGAAAAATCAGAAGTCAAGTCTTTTATTCCTGCAAATGCACTTCAGTTTCTAGCAGAGAACTTTTCCAACATTTGTAAATGAAAATTACATTGGTTTTTATAGAGGTCCGTCCTCTTTGCAGCATTTAATATTTAAAACCAACTTCCTCATGATCTACAACCATGTAACGGAAATTATGCACACGATCCCCTGATTACAGCCTCGAAGAAACAAAAATTAAATGCAATGAAACATTCGCGGTCCTTCATTAAATTTGATTCTTCGAACATGTGCATGAAGCCGTTAAAATAGACCACGACCAACAGCCTCGAATACATTAAATCTTCAATCTTGGTGGCCTGGGCGCGTATTTTACTTTGAATGCCTCGGAAATCTGCAAATCATTAAATTCGGGTCAGCATTAAATCATCGGAAATCAAGAAAAACCCCTCGGGCCGTTCATATTGCGTTTTGGCGGGAAACTGTCACAGGTCACGAAAACGCGACGGGTCGCAAAATCGCAACATATTCTAATGTCGTACGCTTCGCTGCTGAAGACCCACGAAAATGGCACCTGTAGCGATATCGCTACGTCTTCGGCTTCCTTTTCTCCATCGCTAGCTTATCCACGCGAAAACGGCACATGTAGCGATTTCGCTACGTCTTTTTGTTGTTGGCTCCTTGCTTCGCTTTGCCCCGCGAAAACGGAACATGTAGCGATATCGCTACATGTTTCGGGCACCTTGTACGGCCTTATGGATGGGTCGCGAAAATGGAACACTTCTTGCCCTTTGAAGCCAATCACCGCGCGATTTTAAGACGTGCAGCGCATCGCTGCACTTTTTTCTTTGAACTCTCCTTCGCTCGAACACGCAGCGCGTCGCTGCAAGTTTTGGCACTTAAGCTCTTCTTCGACCAATATGCAGCGAATCGCTGCACTTTGCACCACTTGAGCCTTTTGAAACCACTGCGTCGTGAAAATAAGACGTCAGCGCGTCGCTGCAAGTTTAGCACCTTAGTCTTCGAAGCCGACCGACCCGCGATTCTGGAACACGTCGCGATATCGCGACGGTTCCGCCCAACCTGCCTGCGTTGACTGCGTTGACCGCGATTCTGCGACATGTCAGCGAATCGCTGCAGTTTTTAGACTTAGCCATTTTTTACTCAATTTTGCTCAAAACCGCATCAAAACTAAAAATGGAGGTTAGATCTGCAACAATATAAGCATTAATATTTCAATCAAGATCAATGTGGCAAAAATGCCAACATTCTTGGTGGCTCGCGGGGTATACAGCTCGCTGTATGCAAGAATCCAGGCCTTAGTCCATTGGGCACAGAGTCATATTAGAACAGGAAGCGGGCTGCTATGAACCATCTCAGGGGACTGCTGCAAAAAAAATTGCTGCTGCGAATCTAAAACTGAAAGTACTTGCATATAATGGATTATGAAACAAATGGAGTGGTAGGATGGAGTGAGACCCTACGATTGTGCAAGCGGTGACTGCAATGGAGTGATGTGGAAGTAAGTGAACGAAGTTATGGAGTGGGAATGGAACTAGGAAAGCTATGAAATGAAATGAACTAGACTGTTAGCAAATGCGTAAAAAGACAAAACGTAGAGGAAAGGGAGAAGAAGGAAAGGGAACAATGAGAATGGGGAAAAGAAACAACAGTCGTGGCCTGCTTTTTATTACTATAGAAGAAAAAGAAGGAGGAAGAAAATGAAGAAAGGAAAGAGAGGAAAAGGGAAAGGGAAAAGAAGAATTTTTTGAAAGGCATCCACTGTTGGGAAAGGAAGAGACAAAAGGAAAAAAACAAGCACCTACAGCTCGCAGACAACAAAAGAGCTGAGATGAACAGTAATAACCATACCTCTTTTTTTTTCTTTTCTTTTCTTCTCTTTCTATTTTTTTTTTTTTTTTTTATAAAATACTATATACAATAGTTCACGACATAATTGGCATGTCGCCACCAGAAACCTAGTCTCAGAGGGTTATTCGGTAAATCTGCAATGTCCCGACCAGATCCAATCATACTTGAGTCGGTTCTGGAAACTGGGATGGCTCCTTCCTGAAGTTCTCCATGGTGCAAATAGGATGCAATGCGGCAGATTATCCTTCTTACTAGTACCCACATGGAGGACTTCTTCAGGTACTGGATGTAGTGGCTGGAACCAACACCACCACTTTGCAGACTTTACTGGCTATAGGCTGAGTACAGGCTCCTCTAACTCCTTGATGTGATCATAGGCTCTTCAAGTGAGAAATCTGATTCTGGGATCTCCTCAGGTTCTGGACTTTGAAGTTGTTCTTCTACTTGGCCCATCTCTTGATGAACACCGCAAGCAACCATATTGTTCATTGATGGAAAAGTACTTGCATGTTCCAATCCTTGACTTTGGACGAGATCTGTCCCTTGAACTCCACATGACTGCATCTCAGGTTTCTGCTCAGTATAAGGGATCTGGCATGAAAAGTATTGTGTAGGGTAGACAGGAGCAGCAACCACCGGAGAAGGTAATGGAGTTTCTCCCCACGGTAACTTTCTTGATAAGAGCAAAATCTGTTCCGCTCGCACTGCTTCCTCAAAGATTTGTGGGAACCTTTGTTCACCTGACTGTAGCAAAAAGAGACCTATGTCAGAATTAAAAGCTCGAACATAAAAGAGGTGGGCTTGGGTGGGGGATGGACGGATCTTCTCTGGAATTCTCTTCCAACTTATCAAGAATCGGACATTGAAGTCCGTGATGCTTTCTTGAGGTGCTCTCTTGATGTACATGAAAAATTGGTAGAGATCCAAAGAACTGTAGAAAGGATCTTCATCAAATATTTTGATCAGTGCCCCCGTTAGATCGTCCCATGAGCTGATGCTTTGACGTTTGAGCAATCTGTACCACTGCAATGCTCTTCCTTCCAAAGACTGAACCAGAAGTCGGATCATGACATCTTCATGTTCTATGACATGGATCATGGACAGAGTAGCAATGTCATCAACATGTGCCAGAGCCATGCCTTCGGTACCATCATATTTTGCCAGGTTCTTCAGGGCACCTTCGGGAATTTCATGCCGAACTTGGAGATTCAGAGGGCCAGGATCATCCCATCTAGAAAAAACCCTCGCCTTTGTGGCAGTGGTCTGTGGAATCATGGCCATCACCATTAAGTCAGAGTCGCCAGACGAACATTCTTTGAACTTAAAAAAAAAAAAATAGGCGTCCACGAACAGATCTTCAACTCAGCAAAGTCGCCAGATGAACTTACAAATCTCCGCTGTGAGGCCAAGACAACTCATCAAATCTTGAGACCTCCGGGTGTTAAAATAAATGTGGATTTTTGTGAGACAGAAGAAGTCTGTCCCATCGGGCGTGCCAAAACTGTTGGCACCGGTGGGCTTATCGCTTTGGAAAATTTTGTGTATCCCACCAATTATGAATTCTTGGAGACAAAACAGTCTGTCCCACCGGGCGTGCCAAAACTGTTGGTCACGAATCTGCCACAGGAAAGGATTTTACAAGTGCGCCCTAGACCCGACCAACATTGAAAGGCTGGAAGCAAGAAATGGCTCCCAGACCAATCTCCAGAGTGTGCTGGTTCCCTTCACTACTCTAAAATCTGGTTTTAAGATAAGGGTTATAGGAAAGAGATTTAAAAAGTTGCAGAAAGAAATGGGAAATATGGCCACAGGCCGAAGTGATGGGATCAGAAAATAGCAGCAGGAAACTTCAAGTGCAGCAACAGCAAGCAATAGAAATTATCAACTTGATTCTCACACAACGTATGCAAAAAACCCTCCAAGACTACACTCCAGAGATTATATTCTTACAACAGTATTTAAATTCAGAATGCAGAATTTAAACGCAACAGCCGTTAAAGAATAATAATGCGATTAGAAATGCAACAAAGACAGAAAGGAAATCACCCAAAGTGTTGCCTAAAAAATCAGAAGTCAAGTCTTTTATTCCTGCAAATGCACTTCAGTTTCTAGCAGAGAACTTTTCCAACATTTGTAAATGAAAATTACATTGGTTTTTATAGAGGTCCGTCCTCTTTGCAGCATTTAATATTTAAAACCAACTTCCTCGTGATCTACAACCATGCAACGGAAATTATGCACACGATCCCCTTGATTACAGCCTCGAAGAAACAAAAATTAAATGCAATGAAACGTTCGCGGTCCTTCATTAAATTTGATTCTTCGAACATGTGCATGAAACCGTTAAAATAGACCACGACCAGCAGCCTAGAATACATTAAATCTTCAATCTCGATGGCCTGGGCACGTATTTTACTTTGAATGCCTCGGAAATCTGCAAATCATTAAATTCGGGTCAACAATAAATCATCAGAAATCAAGAAAAACCCCTCGGGCCGTTCATATTGCGTTTTGGTGGGAAACTGTCGCAGGTCGCGAAAACGCGACGGGTCACGAAATCACGACATATTCTAATGCCGTACGCTTCGCTACTGAAGACCCACAAAAATGGCACCTGTAGCAATATCGCTACGTCTTCGGCTTCCTTTTCTCCATCGCTAGCTTATCCACGCGAAAACGGCACATGTGGCGATTTCGCTACGTCTTTTTGTTGTTGGCTCCTTGCTTCGCTTTGCCCCGCGAAAATGGAACATGTAGCGATATCGCTACATGTTTCGGGCACTTTGTACGGCCTTATGGATGGGTCACAAAAATGGAACACTTCTTCCCCTTTGAATCCAATCATCGTGCAATTTTAAGACGTGCAGCGCATCGCTGCACTTTTTTCTTTGAACTCTCCTTGGCTCGAACACGCAGTGTGTCGCTGCAAGTTTTGGCACTTAAGCTCTTCTTCGACCAATATGCAGCGAATCGCTGCACTTTGCACCACTTGAGCCTTTTGAAACCACTGCGTCACGAAAATAAGACGTCAGCGCGTCGCTGCAAGTTTAGCACCTTAGTCTTCGAAGCCGACCGACCCGCGATTCTGGAACACGTCGCGATATCGCGACGGTTCCGCCCAACCTGCCTACGTTGACTGCATTGACCGCGATTCTGCGACATGTCAGCGAATCGCTGTAGTTTTTAGACTTAGCCATTTTTTACTCAATTTTGCTCAAAATTGCATCAAAACTGAAAATGGAGGTTAGATCTGCAACAATATAAGCATTAATATTTCAATCAAGATCAATGTGGCAAAAATGCCAACAGGTAGTTCCCCTCTTCCATACAAATTTCACTCCATTAACTCTTATGGATCACCCCAAAGTAGCATATCTACAGAATATCAAGAGCACCTCACTACGAGCACAAAAATTTTGGAGTATGAAGTTGGTTCAATCTTCCAAAGGAGCAGCTAAGATGATAAGGACAACAATCTTCAACCCTGTGTCTCGATAGAGGATAAAGTATAAGATGACTCCTTTGGTTGATAAACCATAAGAAAATATAATAGTGGAAGACTATTAGATAGCTTAAAATACTAAATATATGGAGCAATTGGCCACATAATATGTGATGGTCATAAAAAAAGTACGGATAGAAACCATGTTTGTCAAAATCGACATCTACAAGGAGTAGTCTACCAAATTGGAGGAAAATATTTCCAGGCTTCTAGCTACCATCAAGGACCAAAAGAAAGAAATGCAAGCTTTGGCAAATGATGCTAAGAAATGGCAGACCAGGTTTGAAAATATGGCTAATTTCAAGGAATAGGTTTAGCAACTGTAGGAGCAGAATAAAAATATGTAGAGCAAATTCAGGATTTAAAGCAACAACTCTAAGTTGAGAGAACAAAGGGAGCCAGATTCTCTAAGACCTAGGTGAAGCAAGTCATAAGAGAAATTCTATCGAAAATATTTGAGAGGTGCTCTGGAATTTAGGATATATTTGACTTCATGGATGAAGCTAGTGAGGTGTTGCCAAAAACAAGAGAAGACATAAAAGCCATCACCAAAAAAATACAATCAATTTCTCCTAAGGCTAATGAGCTCCTTAATTTATCTAAGGCTAAGTGTAACCACTTGGGTAAGTCTATTCCCAATAAATATTGGAACACCTCAATAATTGTAGCTAGAATCATCCTAAAAAGGAAACGTTTGCTTCAGAAGGAGTGGCTATTAATTGACAAAATGGATGATGAGCTTCATAGGATCGTTGATATGAATGAAGAGATTGTGTAGTGTGGTTTCAATGGATTTTAGGAGGAGAATAACCTAATAATATCAAAGGAATATTTCCAAAAGAGCATGTGAGCATTGATTGAATATGAATAAAAAATAGATGCATGGCAGGATTCAATCGACCAAGACAAGGTCACACAATTGATAAAGAGCTCAACCAGATTAAAATATATGATGATCAATTTGGAAGAATGGGAAACTTTATCCTCCTACGATACGATGATAGAACTACAATATTTCCATCGATAGCTTTTAGAAATTTAAAATCCCACTAGCATCTTAGAATAAGGCCATGGATATCCTAAACCTAGCTAATCAAATGTTGGCAAGAGATCCTGAATCAAAGGAATCTAAAGACAATGAAGGGTAGTAGCATACATAGGAAGTAAAGGAGGAATAAGGACAAGATCAAGGTGAGAAGGTATAAGAACAAGAGGGAGATGGAAATTAATATGAGGAATAGGAAGATACACGTGAATAGGAACAAGAGGGAGAAGTTGAAGGAAAAAATGCAACCATAAATATCTCATATGAAGAGGCAGCAGAAGATGTTGCCTAGGATCAAGACCATAATAAAGGTAGAAGTGCCAATAATTTTGTTGTAACATAGTTCATAAGTTTTGAATAATAATGATTAGTAGAATAGACTATAAAAGCACTTTTGTAAGAGCATTTTTCAGCCTGACATTGTTAGAAGGTAGAAAACACATGAACCTATCTAAGCATGAAAAAGTTGTAAAACTGGGGATAGCTGGGTGTATAAAATAACATGCTCCCATACATTTTGGGTATAGCAATAGATACTCCAAAGCATGGTTTCCTTATGAACCGTTACTCTCTGATTTTTTTTAAATAGTGACTTAAGAGAGTGGGGTTTACAAGGAATTTGTTCTTGGAAGCATAGTTTGTGACCAACTAGAGTGAAGTTCCATTTGCT
This sequence comes from Wollemia nobilis, assembly GCA_028583015.1. NCBI lineage: Eukaryota > Viridiplantae > Streptophyta > Pinopsida > Araucariales > Araucariaceae > Wollemia > Wollemia nobilis. The sequence goes on along the minus strand of JAQPPZ010017036.1, from coordinate 2,753,159 downwards.
CGTAAAAGAAAATTAGTCAATGAAAGTGAAGACAACATATTATGGAGTTACATGGCCTTGGTGCTAAGCTCGCACATCATATTTTTTGACTCCAGTGCCCAATGGATAAGGATCTAAGTTCGTAAGTCTTGCTAGCAATACTCCCCAAGAGGTGCTAAAATGTAGGTTCAAAAGGTTACATACTTATCAATTTTTGTAAAATCTATTAAGTGTCCAAGAGAAAACTCTTAAGCAATGCTAATCTCCGCTAAGGTGCAAAATATATGATCAACACAGTCAAACAATGCCTAGCGAAATCTGAAGTTACAGAATTTAATTTCTATGGCGAAAGATCACAACAATGTCAATTTTGGAAAAAATACGACTAAGTATTAGAAAGGTTAAAACCTACCATAAATTGAAAATCTGCATTAAGTGCAGCCAAACAAGACCAAGTAAAAATTGAAGTTGCGGATCCTAAAGATCAACAGGTAGAGCATTATCAAAATCCACTTGAAGTTGATGCAAGGTTGAAAATCCACAGTCAAATTGGTCAACCTGGACCTAGCAAAAATTGAAGTAGCAGATTCCAAAGATGATAATTTCATGGTCAACTTAGTCAACTTCGATCGGGAAAAAAGTAAAGCAGCGAATTTTGTAGAAAATTATCAAGCATCACAAGAACCCCATTTCCATGATCAAAATAGTCAAACCGATCCAGGAAGAATTTAGAGTAGTAGATTCTAAATATGAAAGCAAGCAGCGGATCATGAGAAGTGCAACAAAAAATACCTAATAAGATCAAACATCGTCGGAAGCAAGAATCTCTTGCAATTTCAATTATAGATCGATGGTGGAAATTCTTCTCAAGAACAAAGGATGATCCATATTGACCTGTAACCATTCCAACCACTAAATTCATTTGAGAGCTGAACAACTTACAAAGCTTAGAAGTGTAGCGTTCATGGAGAATAGCTCGATTATTTTTCTTGAATGTTAATGAAAGGCTTCCACCTCAACATTTTATTGATATAGCAAGAAGATCCTTGTAATATTTCCAGTATTGTACTAACATTGTAAAAATCTATATAAAGAGGTTGAACCCTCATGTTTAAAGGTCGGCTCTAGATTGTTTACATGATATATTATGGTAATTGTTGTGAAATCAATAGAAAGAGCATTACTTGGATGTTTTCCTCTAGATCTTGTCTGCATCAATTGTTAGTTTATTCTATAAATGCATTTATGTTATTGCTATCATGATTAGTCAATTCTACTAATATTGGATTGCTGATTTGGAGCACCTTGGAATGGTTCATGTATAAAAAAATGATGCAAAGAATTCTATTTCTATTAGTTTAAGTGTTGATCTAATTTTTCTATTTGGATTATTAGCATTTTAGATTTTTGAAATATTTTTCTAAGAATTTCCTTATTTTAATGGTGAAGATACTAAGTTTTAATTGTTTTCTCAAGTGTGGTATACTGAAAATGTGATTGATCAACAAATTCTTGTTATTTTTTAATGTTGTTAGCTCTATCCGACCATTATTTTCTCAACCATTTTCTACCCCTTATCTCATTTATATCTCTAAACTTACACATTATTTTGAGATTAATTGAGTCAACACTTGAATTAGTTGATAAGGTATACCAACCTACTCTAGAGGTTGTATTGAAGTTAATCTCTAATCCATCTATTATCGAGGTTTGAACTGTGATTAGTGGGTATGTACCTCCCAGAAGTTAAAGATTCATAGTCACAACTCAAGGTTCCCTTGATGTCAATTTATACCCTAATAGGTTGATGCTCTTATTTATAATACCTCTGTTGTTTAAAATTTCAAAATACAAAAATAGCTTAATTAAAATTTGTTATAGCAATATGTCAGGTGGCCAATCTGGTACAAGCATCATGCAGTATTATTGGTCCAAAAATGGAATAGAATACTCAATCTCTAACTGCGGACTAATTGCTCCATGCGCATAGGTAGGTAGTGGAGGTGAGCCTAAAATTTAATTTATCTATCATTCTTCCAATGTGCCCATATTTGTCAATCTAGCAATGGCCACGACAAACTGAAATTGTTACAGAATATTATGCTTGCTATAACTAGTAATGATCGCAACACAAAGACATATCATGGTGTCACAACATTTTTCTATCTTTGGTTTGTTTTGGTGCTTGTGTCTATGGAATCACGACTTGTCAAAAAATCATGATAACTTCCTACACTTTGGCCCTTTTGGTCATTCTTGCTAATGGAATCACAACCTGTTGTGAAATCACAAAACTTTCTTGCACCTTAGCCCTTTTGGTTGGTCTTTCCAGTGAAATCACGACTTGTCGCGAAATCGTGACACTTTTGCATACTTTAGCCCTTTTGGTCATTCTTTCTAGTGGAATGACGACTTGTCATAGAATCATGGCCTATCGTAGAATCGTGATACTTTCCTACACTTTGGACCTTTTGGTCATTCTTACAAGTGAAATCATGACCTATCATGAAATCATGATACTTTCCTACGCCTTGGCCCTTTTAGTCGTCCTTTCTAGAGGAATCACGACTTGTCATGGAATCACGACACTTCTGTGCACTTGGGGTATTTTAGGCTATTTTTCTAGCAACATCGGGGCAAGTTGCGATATCACGCTTGTCCTTCACACTTCAAAAATTTTAGAAGTTCATCACCTTATTTCTCCTGATGTAGTCATTTGACCTACATGACCTATCTGCTAGTTGTAACATTGTTTTTGTTGGTCTCATATTTTTTAATTGTATCCTATGCATGGTTTCTTTAGGTATGACATTAATGGTTGTGCCTAGATCCACCAAAGTATTGGGTAGCATTAAGCCTACAATTTTTACTATTAAAATTGGGCTTCTTGGGTCAAAATATTTTGGGTGGTAGCTATTTTCCAACATTAAGTTAGCTAACTATCCTACCACCTGCACTACTTTTGGTTGAAGTCTAAACCTTGATATCTTAAGGTATAGATCTGTGATGGCCTTTGTATAAATGGGAACATCTCTAATGGACTAGTATAGGGGAATGGTCATAGTAAGATTTTTTAGTTCCTCTATTATATTAAATTTTAGTTGCACTCTCTTCCTAGTTTCTTGTAGTCTTTTAGGGTAAGGTGGGATTCCTTCATTTAAGTGTTCAGCAGTATTATTTTCTTCTACCTATACTTCCTCCACTACCATAGGTGTTTGTTGTACTCCTACCTATCTACCTTATCTAAGCTAAATTGGGCTACAATCTACTTTTCTACACTAATATGGTACATTGGATACATCCTTGTGTCTACCTGATAAGTTGTTGAGTTTGGTTTATTGTTGGGATTTGAAGCTGATTGTGTTGGTAGTTGTTATGGTCTTGAAGTAGGTTGTGCTTGAAAGTAAGGATGTGATGGTGGTTTTGTTACCATTTATGGAGGTGGAGTCCATGTGTTATAACTTCTCCATTGCATCCTAGGTTATTGGTATGGTATCCATGGGTATGGTGTATATGGAGAATGACTTTGGGTAGTGTTTATGGTAAGGTGGCTAACCCCACCATACCATATTGGGTGTTTGGACCTACTCTTAGTCCATGAAATTAGACCCCCATATGGTGATGTTGCTCTTGGCATTCCTCCTAACATCAAAGTTTGTTGCAAGTTTCTCCTATTACCCATGAAATATGTTTCAACTATTTCTTGGTCTTCCTTCATGGCTACTAATTTTGGACACAACCTAGTTTTATGGTCCATCTGATAAATCTTGTATATTTGTACCTTGTTTTTCAAAAATTTAATTTTTTTGATGCTTCCTTATACACCTTGGGTAGAAAAATGCCAATGTTGCCTCTGTCTCCTACTTCTTATGAAGCTAGAACGTATCTAATTGTAATACAAGAGTGAGATGTACACCCGAATCTGATGAACAGATTGCACACTGGTCTAATCTATTTTATTTGAGTTTGCTTTATGATCTGATTTCTGAGGGTTTAATATTTTTTTTTCTTGTGTTTCATATTGAGGGTTTATAAAGATAAATGGACTGAAAATAGAATTTAAAAACACAACAAATTAAATAATACTGACAGAAAATTAATTTTTTATTTATTCTGACCTAAAATCAGCAAACTACAAAATTTGTCTGAGGCTCTGGGTGTGCTCGGATGATAATTTGAAGTAGTGAATCACTGATATCTTCATCGTTTGATGCTAATTGCTCCTAGAGGCTAGGCACACCTTTTCAAACTAACTACAAGTTGAAACCCCAAAATTTTTTGGCATGCTTCTCAATGCACTTGTACGGCCTGATCTACAAATAATTGAAACCCTTTAGATCTATGAAATTTCACTCCTTACCAAGTGGAATATGGCAAAAATATAAAGACCCAGATGCTTCGTTTCTCGACCTAGAAAACTTCAATTTTTGGCAAACCCTTGTTTGCCTCATGAATGCTCAAATAAACTCTCTGATGTGAAAGCTTCAATCCCGATCAGCTAGAGGTGATCTCTCACACCTGAAATTGACAAATTCCTACTAAGATAGCTCCCAACAAGCCCTGTGATCTTCTGGTGAAAATCTCTGCAAAAATCTCCACAAAAAAAATATATCTTCCATAACCAAAATGACCCTCAACGTGAGAATATGAGGAGAGGTTGATTAGGGTTTTCCAAAGCTCCATTTTGAATTTATTTTAATTTTTAATTTATGTCTTTCAACTCATAAAAAAGGACCACCATGTCCTATTTGAACCACATTATGTTTTTAAGTTATAATTTTAATTTATAACTCAACATTAAAATATAACACTAAAAAGTATCCGCATTTTCCTAATGATCGTTGGCCTTGGTAAACACTTGCAAATTGATAAAATAAGCTCTTTGAATGATGCAAATTCTTGGAAAAAGGTAATTCTAGCTCACTAGATCACATTCGAGTCTTTGTCATGGAGTTATGCACATAAAATCCTCACCAACTGAGTCCCTAACCACACTGACTAGCCTAGGGGACCCTGTGTCTAGGCTAACATACCTCTGCACTAAGCTAGTGTTGAGTTGGTAACATTACAGTCTGTCCTCCTCGAAATTGCTTGTCCTCAAGCAATTGGAGACCTAGGTGTTGTAATATTGTTCCCCCTCCCAAGTAGAAGCCTCATCTGGTATATTATGCCATTTTATCAAATACTCCCTGATGACCCTCCTCCTAAGGGTGCGCTCCCTACTATCAATCACTGTCTATGGAATTAGTTCTAACTTCCCCTCTTCATCCAAGGGAGGCAACTCTATAGATGGTGAAATACTTTATCCAAGTGTCTTCTTGAGGTGTAATATGTGGAACACATTATGCACCCTGCTACTCTATGGAAGCTCTAGCTCATAAGCCACCTCTCCTACTCGCCAGGTGACTCTGAAAGGACCATAGAACCGAGGCTTGAGCTTCTCAGCACTACTCCTCTTTAGTGAGGATTTTCTGAATGGCTACAGTCATAAATACACCATGTCCCCCACCTCAAAGGTACACTCAACTCTTTTTTTATCAGTGTACTTATTTTTTTGGTCATGTGCCTGCTTGATATGATCCCGTAAGGATCTCATTATGTCATGGGATTCCTATAGGAGATCCTTGGCCCTTGAAACTTGACTATCACCTAAAAATAGATCCATGAAGCTCAAAGCTTCATACCCGTATAGTGCCATAAAAGGTGAAATTTGGATAGACATGTGGTATGAGGAGTTATAGTAGTACTCCTAAAAATATAGCCACTTGACCCATGCCTTCTACTACCTGGACACAATTCTAGAGATAACCCTTGACCCACTTGTTGATTACCTCTGTCTATCCATTGGTCTAAGGATGATATCTGGTACTTGGGGTCAGCTCTATCCCACATAATCTAAACAACTCTTGCTAGAAGAGACTCATGAACTTACTGTCTCTATCACTGATAATAGTCTTCGGCAACCCATGTAGCCTAGATATCTCTATGAAAGATAACTCTGCTACCTGTGTTGCTGTGAACCCAACAGTGAGGGTGAAGAAGTGAGAAAACTTAGTCAGTATTTCCACCACCACATACAAGAAATATTTCCCCTGTGCCTTTGGGAGACCCATCACAAAATCCATGGAAACACTCTCCCACTTCTGAGAAGGAATGAGAAGTGGCTGTAGGAGCCCGATTGGAAATATATGCTCATGTTTGTTCTATTGGAACATAGAACACTCCTTGATATACTACAACACATCTTCTTTAATACCCCTCTAAGAGAATCGCTCTCTAATCTACCTATAGTTCTTAAAGTATCTCGGGTGGCCTGCCATAGGTGTGTCATGAAATATCTGAAATATCTACTCCTTTGTTAGTCTCACAATGACACTGAGAGGGGGGGTGAATCAGTGTAGCTCTTTTAAAACTTAAATCTTCAACTCTTAAAGCCGAAACAATGAAAACTTGAAACCAAATAAAGCAAGTATAACAAGAGAACATCACACAACACAAGATGTACCGAGGTTCACCGATTTGGCTACATCCTCAAAATGATTGTTTGGACTCCCATCCAAATCCAGCCTTTGCAAAGCACCAACTTTACAATCAATTTACCAGCACCCACTGGAAGGAGCACCAACCCCTAATTTATCTGCACCAATAGAAAGGAGCACCAACCCCTGATTTATCTACACCAACCCCTAATTTATCTGCACCAACATAAAGGAGCACCAACCCCTCTACCAAGCACCCACTTGATTTTGATATTGATAATAAAATGACATATATGAATCTTCTCTTCTCACATAAAAATTGACCGTTCTCTTAGCTCGTTCTGTCAATTGCTAAACGCTTTCTGGGTATTGTGCAGAACTCTGTCTATGACCTCCTCTCAAAATTTCAGCCAAAACTGATATCGTATGAGAAAGTTATGCCCAAAATACTAAAGTGACTTTTTTCACCTTTTTCCCAAAAACACGGATTTTCACTCTTTATTTTTCTCCACACACTCTTCTCTCCACACAAAATAAAATCACACTCTTCAATAAAACACTTCTAACTTAAATGCACACACTTGCATTCCTTTTCACTTTTCACTTTCTCCAAAGATCTTTATTTAATGAAACTTCTTAAAATAATATAACTCCCTTTTTTTATATTGAGAAGGCATTTCGTCAAACACGTCACATGCAAAGAATTGACACCTTACTCGTTCTCATACTTCGGAGCCACGTGACAACTCAAACCAAAAACAAAATATGATCTATTTGATGCCTTGAAGGTGTAACAACACTGAAACTGAAACTCTGGCGACTCTTCAAGGTCGAAATGGCCAACTAAAGGATTTTGCCCAAGTGGCACAAATTGACATAAAAGAGACCTGTAACGTTTTTGCAAAAATCATAACTCTCACCTCGTAACTCGGTTTTCTCTGAAATTTGAAACGTAGAATATTTGCAACACTGAATATGTCCAAACCAAAACTCACTACCTAACTCCTTACGGTTCACTTTGTACCACTTCCACAAAAACTGCTATTGACACACTTTTTCAAAAAAGAGCGTTTTTGTGACAGTCTTGCAACGCTTGTAAAATTCGCCTCGTTTCTCCGTTTTCATTGAAATTTGGAACACATGTTCTTGAAGATAACGACCACCTCCAGTTCAAATTTTTCTACATAAATCCTTACGGTTTGTTCGTAGTGCTTCTGACAAAACCTGCACTTTTTCAGCCTGTACAACCACTTGCCAAATCATCCGCCAAGATACCGGAAACACCACCGATCACTCCAAACATTGTGCTGACATCTCCAATGCTGTTCTGGACTATTTCCTGACATGCTGGCATGTTCCAAACTGATCCATCCTATCCAACTATGCCCGTGGTGACTTTTGCAACTTTTTGACTATTTTGCTGCTTTGACAACTTTACGACGATTTTTTCAACTTTTGCAAATTTGCACAAACAACCTGTAACAACTTCACCCAAACATCAAAAACATCCTCATAAGAATTTAACATCACTGTACATACTCTGAATAACCTCTGAACTCCTGTCCACTGCATCAACCGATCTATCTGATTGTGTTGACAACAATGACAATATTGTCGTTGCACCTTGCTCAACAATCTCCCCCTTTGGAATTGTTGGCAACACACGTGCAATTTCCTGTAACTCTTCTCCCCCTTTGACAACAATACCAAAGGGCTCCTGCAAACTCCCCTTGAGTCCATGCACAACATTCTCGGGCAAAAATTATTACACTTAGCAAAAATCACAAACATGAGCAAAAAGATAAACAAATACACAAATGCTCCCCCCGAGAATGTGGTCCCGATAGCTAGTCAATTCTTGGGAAGCGTGACCACTCCCAATTTATTGTGAAGGTACTCAAAGACTTCCTTGGGCAATGGTTTTGTGAAGATATCCGCTACTTGCTCTATTGTTGGAACAAAATCCAACTTAACCTCACCTTCCGCAACTTTCTCCTTCAAAAAGTGATACCGGATAGCAATATGTTTTGTGCGAGAATGCATAACCGGATTCTTTGAGATGTTAATGGCACTTGTGTTATCACACTTAACTAAAATTGGCTCACTGAAGTTAATACCAAGATCTTTCAGGGTTTGTTTCATCCATAATACCTGCGTACAACACGTTGTCTCTGCAATATATTCTGCCTCTACTGTGGATAAGGAGACTGACTCTTGTTTCTTCTTGTGCCACGTGACCAACCTGTCTCCAAGATAGAATGCACCTCCATTGGTACTCTTTCTATCATCTACACATCTTGCCCAATCTGCATCTGAATACGCAATAAGGGTGAAGTCCTTACCTTTCGGATACCATAACCCATACTCCATAGTACCCTTGAGGTACCGAAGAATCCTCTTCACTCTTGTCACATGAGTCTCCTTGGGACTAGCCTGAAATCGTGCTACCATGCATACTGCACTGCAAAATATCTAGTGCTGGTAGTTGTCAAGTATAGTAAGCTCCCAATCATAGATCTGTACATGGTTTGATCAACATGTGGAGATTTGTCATCCTTGCTCAACTTGCAACTTGTCATCATGGGAGTGCTAATTGGCTTACAATCCTCCATTGTGAACTTTTTTAGCATCTCTTTCACATATTTAATTTGAGAAATAAATATGCCCTTCTCATTTTGATTAACTTGCAACTCGAGGAAATACGAAAGTTCACCAATCATTGACATTTCAAATTCTTTCTGCATCTTATTTGCTAAATCTTTACACGACTCATCTTTGCTGCTGCCAAATATGATATCATCTACGTATACAACAAGAACAATAAGATGGCCATTTTCTATTTTGACATACAAATTACTATCCACCATACCTTTCTTGAACCCTTGTTGAGTAAGATAGTTGTCTAGCCTTGCATACCATGCTCGGGGTGCCTGTTTTAAGCCATATAATGCTTTCTTCAACTTGCAAACCAAGTTGGGATCATCACCAAGTTGGAAACCATCTGGCTTGCTCAATATAAACCTCTTCTTCAAGTTTCCCATTCAAAAATGCTGATTTCACATCCATTTGATAAAATTTGAAATTCTTGTAAGCTGCTAAAGCCAGAAACATTCTAATTGCCTCTAGTCTAGCCACAGGTGCAAAGGTTTCCTCAAAGTCAATACCTTCAACTTGTGCATAGCCTTTACATACCAATCTTGCTTTATTCCTGACTACTTGTATGTCTTCATTCAATTTGTTTCGAAAGACCCATTTAGTACCGATTATATTTTTATTTGCAGGTCTTGGTACTAACTCCCAAGTTTTGTTTTTCTCGATCTGATCTAATTCTTCATTTATTGCCTTCATCCAACTTTCATCTTTGCTTGCGTCAACAACATTTTTGGGCTCAACGTTGGATAATAGAGAGTAGTTACTTACTACTCTTCTTCTTGTCTGAACACCAATTGTGGGGTCTCCAATTATTTGCTCTCTAGGATGATCTTTTTGCCAGCTTTCTGTTTTGAATTTCTTATTTTCTTCCACTTCTGAATCACTGTTTGAATCATCTGAGTCAATTTTTTGTTTCTTTTCCGTTTCCTTTTCCTCATCTCCTTCAATAACCTCTTCATAAATTGGGTAGTTCTCTTCATAGCTAATTACTCGTTCCCTACCTTCATCAACTTTAACATCGGCACTATCCACAATTTTCCTTAGCCTCTTGTTGTAGCATTTGTAAGCTTTGCTTTTTGACGAATAGCCAAGAAAAATACCTTCATCCGCTCTATCTTCAAACTTACCAAGGTTTTCTTCGGTTCTTTTGATGTAACACTTCCTGCCAAAAACTTTAAAGTATCTTGTTGTTGCCTTTTTACCGAACCACAACTCATAAGGAGTTTTGCTTTCATGCGTCCTCAACATGCACCTATTTTGGATGTATACCGTAGTATGGACTGCCTCTTTCCAAAATATATCTGCTACTTTGCTCTCAGTCAACATAGTCCATGCCATTTCCTGCATTGTCCTGTTCTTTCTTTCTACCACACCATTCTGCTGAGGTGTCATGGCTGCTGAAAATTGTCTCCTAATACCATATTTTTCATAGTACTCTGTAAAATCCTCTGAAATGAACTCTCCTCCTCTATCTGATCTTAAACATTTAATCCTTTTTCCTGTTTGATTCTCAACTTGGTTTTTGAAAACCTTGAACATCTCAAAAGCTTCTGATTTATGCTTCAAAAATAGTACCCATGTCATCCTGGAATAGTCATCTATACACAACATAAAATATTTGTCACCATTTATGCTTTGCGTTCTCATGGGTCCACATAAATCGGTATGTATTAGTTCCAAAGGTTTGCTTGTGTAGTACTCTTTTGTTTTAAATGAGACTCTAGTTTGCTTCCCCTTTTGGCATGAAGCACAAATGCTATTTGATGGTTTTCCAATGGTGGGAATATCTCTCACTACCTTTTTTGAGCTGATTTTTACTAGATTGTCAAAGCTGATATGACCGAGCCTCTTGTGCCACAACCAATTTTCTTCTTCCTGTCCAATCAAGCAAGCTCCTTCTAAAGTCTCTGAGAGAGTGTACGAGGTTGCCGGATGTCCTCGATCCAGTTGCTATCAACTTTCCATTATTTTTTTTTAGACTTCACAACCCTGCTTCTTAAAAATCACTTCATGACCTCTATCACAAATCTGACTTACGCTCAACAAGTTATGCTTCAGACCAACCACAAACAAGACTTCTTTTGACTTGATTTTTCCATCACTGATCTTAAGCTGAACCTTTGCCAACTATCTTAGCTCCATCATTATTTCCAAATTTTACTAAACCACCTTCATATTGTTGTAACTTCTCAAATTTATGTTTGTCACCTGTCATATGATTGGAGCATCCACTATCAAGTATCCATGGTGCAGATTTATTTTGTGCTTTAAATGTTGTTTGTACGATCAGGGATTCCTTTTCTTCCTTAGATCGCTCTTTTTCTTTCCACTCTGGTTTGATTACAGTTTTGGGCTCTTGTTTTGACTTTTCTTTTTCAGTAGCTTGTGCATGTTTTTCGAGAAATTTTCTATTTTGTCTCATTCCATTTGGTTGAAATTTTCTTCCCTAAAATTGATTTGATGCAAATGTACTTCGACAATTTCTTGCAATGTGCCCAAAATTATGACAGTTATAACATTCTATTGCATAATCCATCAAAGGTGAAAAAACATTTCTACTGGTAAAATTCCTTGGTCCTACATTATACTTGCAATCTGAAATCTTATGTCCATAACCATTGCATTTAAAATAGTAACTAGAAAAGAGATGATTGAACCTGGGTGATGGTCTTTGCCATGTTGTCGTAGGAGCCATAAATCTTCTTCTTCTTTGATGTGTGACATTGGTGAATCCATCATTGTCAATTCTCCTTTCGTGCCTTGCATTATTGCTTTCTTTTGCATGAGTCAATTTTTCTTGATCAACCTATTTCTTATCTTCATTCTTTATGGATTCTTCATTTATGGCCTTTGATCCATTTGATGATTCTCCTTCGTCAAAGCCCAAACCAAATTTGATGCCTGTAGTCTTTTGGTTATTTATGATCTTATCCAACTTCATAGAACTTTCTTCACGTTTGTGATAACAACTAATTTTACGATTCATCTCTTCTATCTGCATCCTTAAACCAACAGTCTCTTCTTCTAGCTTGCTTGCAATAATCTATTTTCATGGTTATTTGCACTTCGAGATCTTCGAGATATTTTCTTGGATTCTTCTATCTGTACTTTCAAACTGGTTATGATTTCATTTGCATCCTCAAGCTTTCTTGAAATTTTCTTATTCTTTTTTCTTTCTATCTTCAATTCATCCAGAGCTGCAATTAGTTCCTCTTCCAAATTTACTTATGCATCAATTTCTTCTTCATCACATTCCTGTTCTTTTTCTGTTTTTTCTTCTTTGAGTGCCATGAAAAGAGCTTCACCTGTTTCCTTTTCAGAATCCTCACTGGAGTTGTCTTCTGATGAACTGACATTCTTGGAGATGAAACTTTTCTTCTTGAAGTTGCCTTTTCTAAAATTTGTTTTTTTCTTCCAGTCACTTCTTTCTTGGTGCGATCCTTCATCACTTTTGTTCTTCTCATTAAGTGGACATTTAGCTGCAAAATGCCCAATGCCTCCACAATTGAAACATTTAAACGGTAACTTTCCTCTGTATTTTCCTTTTCCCCTTTTTAGTTTTCGAACAAAGTTTGCTTCCATTTCATCTGATGTCTCTTCTTCCTCGGATTCTTGTTTTGCTTTCATATTTTTATGGGCTTTAAAAGCAGCTTCTCTATCTGTGGGTTTAGATTTTCCTATTCTCATCTCATATGCAGTCAAAGAACCATGCATCTCATCCATACTAAAAGAATTTAGATCTTTAGCTTCTTCTATAGCTGAAACTTTAGAATCAAATCTTTGGGGAAGAGATCTTAATACCTTTTTCACGATGACAGAATCTTTGATTTCCTCGTCGAGTCCTCTAATCGCATTAATGACTTCATTAACTCTCAGCATATATGCCTCTATGTTCTCATCGTCATTCATCTTTAATACTTCGAACTGAGCTCGATGTGTTTGTAACTTGGCCTCCTTGATCTTAACGTCTCCTTCATGAATGCTCCTTGGTTTGTCCCATATTTCTTTTGTCGTTTTACAACTCATAATCTTTACCAGTTCACTTGTCCACTAATCCGCACATGATAGCATTCTTTGCTTTTGAGTCATTCTCAAACAGTTTCTTATCGACAACATCGGTTGGAGAAGTGGTGGGTATTGTGTATCCACTATCTACTGAATCCCAAATGTCGTATCCCAAAGCACAAAGATATGTCTGCATCTTGAGTCTCCAAAATGCGTAATTAGTTTCGTCAAACAATGGTGCTTTGTTTGATGAGAAGCCTTCACCACCTGCCATTGTGTCACTTCCAAGATCACCCTAGCCGGTTAAGCTTGTTCAGGAACCTCACTCTGATACCAATTGTTAGTCTCACAATGACACTAAGAGGGAGGGTGAATCAGTGTAGCTCTTTTAAAACTTAAATCTTCAACTCTTAAAGCCGAAACAATGAAAACTTGAAACCAAATAAAGCAAGTATAACAAGAGAACATCACACAACACAAGATGTACCGAGGTTCACCGATTTGGCTACATCCTCAAAATGATTGTTTGGACTCCCATCCAAATCCAGCCTTTGCAAAGCACCAACTTTACAATCAATTTACCAGCACCCACTGGAAGGAGCACCAACCCTTGATTTATCTGCACCAACAGAAAGGAGCACCAACCCCTAATTTATCTGCACCAATAGAAAGGAGCACCAACCCCTGATTTATCTGCACCAACAGAAAGGAGCACCAACCCCTCTACCAAGCACCCACTTGATTTTGATATTGATAATAAAATGACATATATGAATCTTCTCTTCTCACATAAAAATTGACCGTTCTCTTAGCTCGTTTTGTCAATTGCTAAACGCTTTCTGGGTATTGTGCAGAACTCTGTCTATGACCTCCTCTCAAAATTTCAGCCAAAACTGATATCGTATGAGAAAGTTATGCCCAAAATACTAAAGTGACATTTTTCACCTTTTTCCCAAAAACACGGATTTTCACTCTTTATTTTTCTCCACACACTCTTCTCTCCTCACAAAATAAAATCACACTCTTCAATAAAACACTTCTAACTTAAATGCACACACTTGCATTCCTTTTCACTTTTCACTTTCTCCAAAGATCTTTATTTAATGAAACTGCTTAAAATAATATAACTCCCTTTTTTTATATTGAGAAGGCATTTCGTCAAACACGTCACATGCAAAGAATTGACACCTTACTCGTTCTCATACTTCGGAGCCACGTGACAACTCAAACCAAAAACAAAATATGATCTATTTGATGCCTTGAAGGTGTAACAACACTGAAACTGAAACTATGGCGACTCTTCAAGGTCGAACTGGCCAACTAAAGGATTTTGCCCAAGTGGCACAAATTGACATAAAAGAGACCTGTAACGTTTTTGCAAAAATCATAACTCTCACCTCGTAACTCGGTTTTCTCTGAAATTTGAAACGTAGAATATTTGCAACACTGACTATGTCCAAACCAAAACTCACTACCTAACTCCTTACGGTTCACCTGTACCACTTCCACAAAAACTGCTACTGACACACTTTTTCAAAAAAGAGCATTTTTGTGACAGTCTTGCAACGCTTGTAAAATTCGCCTCGTTTCTCCGTTTTCATTGAAATTTGGAACACATGTTCTTGAAGATAACGACCACCTCCAGTTAAAATTTTGCTGCATAAATCCTTACGGTTTGTTCGCAGTGCTTCTGACAAAACCTGCACTTTTTCAGCCTGTACAACCACTTGCCAAATCATCCGCCAAGATACCGGAAACACCACCGATCACTCCAAACATTGTGCTGACATCTCCAATGCTGTTCTGGACTATTTCTTGACATGCTGGCATGTTCCAAACTGATCCATCCTGTCCAACTGTGCCCATGGCGACTTTTGCAACTTTTTGACTATTTTGCTGCTTTGACAACTTTACGACGATTTTTTCAACTTTTGCAAATTTGCACAAACAACTCTGTAACAACTTCACCCAAACATCAAAAACATCCTCATAAGCATTTAACATCACTGTACATACTCTGAATAACCTTTGAACTCCTGTCCACTGCATCAACCGATCTATCTGATTGTGTTGACAACAATGACAATATTGTCGTTGCACCTTGCTCAACATCATTTAGATTAGATTCAGCTGCAATCCATATACAGACCTTGTAATATATAAACTCATCCTTGACCTCATATTTTTCATCATCCTGGTCACCCTCCAAAATCCTATTAGCAAGGGTATCCTTTGCGTAGTCTATAGTAATATGGTATCTCCAATACTCTGATATCTTTTCGAGTGAGCATAAATGGGATATCCTAGATAGTGCATCCACAACTATGTTCCTCTTCCCCTTGACGTACTCGATGCCAAAGTCATATACATGAATCTTACTCATCCACTTCATCTACCTGTCATTGAGGTCCTTCTAGTTCAGGAAGTACCTTAAGATATTATGATTAGTCCTGACCATAAATATCCTACCCACCAGATACTATCTGAACTTAGCTAGTGCATGCATAATGGCTAGCATCTCTCTTTCATAAATCAAGTAACTGATCTCACCCTCTCGAAGCTTCTAGCTCTCATAAGCAATGGTGTGCTTCTACTGCATCAACACTGCACTAATACCTTATCTTGATGCATCACACTCCACCTCGAATGGTTTGGTGAAGTCTGGAATGGCTAAGACTAGGAAACTGCTCATCACCTGCTTGAATCAATTGAAAGCCTATTGAGCTGTATCTGACCACTGGAACACCCCTTTCTTGGTCAATTCTATCAAGGGTGCAACCAACTAAGAAAATCCCTTGATGAATCAACGGTAAAAACCACACATCCCAAATAATCCCTTAAGTTGTGTGAGTGTAGATAGAGGTGGCCAATCCAAAATAGCATGTATCTTCTTAGGGTCCATCCTGACTCCTTGAGCACTGATGATATGACCCAAGTATAATAGCTCGATCATCCTAAACTCACACTTAGTCTCTTTGGCATAAAGAGACTCTGCCTCCAGAATAATCAGCACCTCATCCAATGCCTCAAGTACTCCTCCCATGTGCATCTATATATAAGGGTGTCTTCCAATAAGACCAACACAAGTCTCCTCAACTACCCCTAAAAAACCCTGTTCATACAAGATTGAAATGTGGCAGGTGTATTGGTTAGCCCGAATGGCATAACCAGGAACTCAAAATACCCATAGTGGCATCGAAAAGCAATCTTCTCCACATCTGACTCCCTCATACGGATTTGATGGTAGTCTAAACTTAGATCAATATTGATAAAGTAAATTGCACTGTGTAACTCATCGATCAACTCATCTATGTGTGGTATCGGGTATCTATTCTTTATGGTCTTCTTATTCAACACTCGATAGTCGATGCACATATGCATAGTACCATCCTTCTTCTTCACTAATACCACAAATAAATCAAATGGGCTCTTGCTTAGTCTGATGTATCCCATGCTAATCAACTCTCATATGGCCATCTCTATCTTATCCTTATGCCTCCTCGGGTGTAGATACAGGGTGGTAATGACGACAGTAGTCCCCCCTCCAAATCTATAATGTGCTTGATCCCTATGTTTGGTGATACCCCTGGTGGTATACTACTAAAGACTTTGTTGTGTTTAGTGAGCAAAGCCTGGATATCTAGAGGATAGGTTCATTTTTCCTCCTTAGTGGTGGACAAAAGTATAATGTAGTGTGCATCCCACTCCACCATATCTTGTCTGATGAACCTCTCTATGCGCTTGAAGGAAACTAGTCGAGCTCCCCCATTGGACATCCCTCTGAGTACCACTGTCTACCCGTTCACCTGAAACTTCAGCTTCATCTTCTATAAGTTGAAGTTCACCTCACCCAAATTTTACAAACACTGGATGCCTAATACCACATCGAGATTTTGTGTGCTGATAGCATAGAATTCATCCTAAACCTCATGGTTTCCCAAAGTCAACCTCATATGTGGGACCTTTTGGGTCCAGGAAATGGAGAATCCATCCGCGATCATGACCTTGAACTCATCTACCTCCTCTGTTTGCAAACCCCTGCATGCAACTAGGCCCTCATCTATGAAGTTATGGGTATCCCATGCGTCTATGAGTGTCACCACTCTTTATCCCTTCAGAACACCTAGGATATGCAAGGCTTGTACCCCTTGGAAACTGTGGAGGTGTGCCAAAGTATCTCCCCCAAAATTGTCCTATTTTTGCTTGTCTCCCTACTCCTATAGGGCTAAATAATCACTGCTATCCTCTTTTTTTGATTGTTGATCATAATTTTTAGACTTATCATCCTCATCTAAAACGTACTCAATCAACTATAGTTTCCCCTTAAACTCACACTTATGCCCTAGGGACCATGACTTGTGACATGTGAAACATAACCCCTTCTTTCAAAGGTCGTGAAGGGTTTCAAGATCAAGTTTTTTAAAGGTACTCTTTTGCTGGTCCACATCCTTCTTAACTTGTTTTTGGTCCTTGTCCCTTTTGAAGTTCTTGAATTTATTTTTGGACTTAGACGAAGTAACCTCCATATCCCTCATCTATCTTATGGCGTCCTACAATATAGTTCGGTTAAATACCTTGACCCAACCTCTCAATGGTTATGATAACCCATCCATAAATAAAACTATAAATCACCTCTCAGATAAATATGTGACCATCATCGACAATCTCTAGAACTCTACTATGTAAGAGTCGACTGAGCTCCATTGCTTTAGATGTGTCAACTCTTTCAACTTCAACTCCTGCTCTCTTCTGTCAAACCTCTACATAAGTCTCTCGGTGAACTTCGCATAAGTGCTCACCTTGTCATGTCCAAGAGTATGTACTCCATGGTGCCACCAATCATGAGCAACACCATCTAGATGTAGGGTATAGAATTTGATGGCCTCATCCTCTGTCATCGGGTTCAACTTCAGATAGGTGTCCATTTTTTGGACCCGGCTTTCATTCTGCCAAAAGCATCAAATAATGGTATGTGTATTTTCCCAATCGTCTTTTGAATCTTAGGATGACCCTGTTATATGGCATGTGTATGATCACCCTATCCCTGTAAATTTGTCAGATTAACAGGTCTCCCCCTATTTCTAGGATTTTATCTATTTTTGGTGTCTATAAAATCTTGAAAAGACATGAGAGTCTAGAATTTTGGCCTGAGTGCATCCCATTCTACTCTATACTACTGATACTATTCAACCACAGTAGGCTATGTTTTCTCCTCAACCGATGGAACTACTATAGGCTCAGGGCGAGTAATAAATTTAGGCATGAACAGTCTATAGCTACAGGTAGATCTCTCTGCTCTAGTGTGTGTGTCAGCTCTATTGACCATTGACTCCTCATTTCTTGATCCCTATATAGCATTACGTAGTTGATTTTATGTGCCTTGTGCATTATTCACCAAAATGTCTATCCCATGCACCTATTGTATCATCAACCCAACCAGTTATTCCAAACTATGTTGCATACTATGTTAGGTCTATCTAATATCATCGGCCATCTACCTGTCCATATCATTCTGTGCATTCCTATCACCCATGGTTGTAGATGGTTATGTGGTTGAGTCTATGGATATGCCCAAAATGTGAGATACCCTCTCTCCCTTAGGTGCCTTATAATACTGGTACTATGTATGACCCTGATGATATGTTATGGGTTGATTCTTCTTCTTCTCCCGCTTAAGGTATCTAATCTCCCTATCACTCATGAACTATCACCCACTAGCTGGAAAGAAAAATATGAGCTCTAATACCACTGAAATGTACACCCCGATATGACGAATGGATTGCATACTGGTCTGATCTATTTTATTTCAATTTGCTTTTTGATCTGATTTTTTTTTATTTTTGAGGGTTTAATGCTAGTTTTGCTTGTGTTTCATATTGAGGGTTTATAAAGATAAATGGACTGAAAATAGAATGTAAAAACACAAAAAATCAAATAATACTGATAGAAAACTAATTTTTTATTTATTCTGACCTGAAATTAGCAAATTACAAAATTCGTCCAAGGCTCTGGGTGTGCCCTAATGATAAGCTAAAATAGTGAATCATTGATATCTTCACCGTCTGGTGTCTGAATCACGTGTCATTTAATGCTAACTACTCTTGGAGGCTAGGCGTACCTTTTCCAACTGATAAACTATAGGTTGAAACCCCCAACAATTTTGGTATGCTTCCCAATGCACTTATACGGCCTAATTTGTAAATCACTGAAACCCTTTAGATCTATGAAATCTGACTCCTACCCAAGTGGAATATGGCCAAAATATGAATATCCATATGCTCCATTTATCAACCTAAAAAACTTCAATTTTTGATAAACCCTTGTCTGCCCCGTGAATGCTCAGATGAGCTCTCTGATTCAAAAGCTCCAATATCGATCAATTAGAGGTGATATCTCACACCTGCAATTAATAAATTCCTATTGAGATAGCTCCCAACAAGCCCTGTAATATTTTGGTGAAAATCCCTGCAAAAATCTCTACAAAAAAATAATATCTTCCATAACCAAAATGACCCTCAACGTGAGAATATGAGGGGAGGTTGATTAGGGTTTTCCAAGGCTCCATTTTGAATTTCTTTTAATTTTTAATTTATGTCTTTCAAATCATAAAAAGGGACCACCATGTCCTAGTCGAACCACTTTATGTTTTAAGTTATAACTCAATGTTAAAATATAACACTAAAAAGTATTCCCCTTTTCCTAACGGTCGTTGACCATGGTCAACACTTGCAAATTGTTAAAATAAGCTCTTCAGATGATGCAAATGCCTAGAATAAGGTAATTCTGGCTCACTGTATCACATCCGAGTCTTTGTCATGGAGTTTTGCACATAAAATCCTCACCAACTAAGTCCCTAACCACACTGACTAGCCTAGGGGACCTTGTGTCTAGGCTAACAGACCTCTACACTAAGCTAGTGCTGAGTTGGGGACATTACAAAGAGATGATAAAATATCACTCTTCATATATTCCAATAAGGTCCTTATGTTTACCTTAGTTATTGAGGTTGTTTTTTCTCCTCGTGTTATTGGTTTACCTTTCCTCCTAGAATAATTTTGACATAATTTTTGGATCTCTGACATTTGGGCTTGGCAAACATCATCTCTTACCAATAATTTTAAGGATTCCAATATTCGTTTGTGGGACCCCTTAATAATATGCTTCTTAATGATCTTTCTCCTATTTTTGTATGTGGTGAGCATTAGATATTAAAATTAAGTCTTTCCCAATAATATTCTAATGATTCATCCTCCCTCTGTGACATATCCAAGACCTCTTCTCATGCATCCATTGCTCTTCCAAAGTCCTGGTGCTCTAAGAAATTTTTTCATATTTTCTCAGGTACTTATTTGTCTATTCCCTAGGCCAATAAACCAAAGTAACATTTTGTCATCTAATGTGGAGGAAAAAAAATTAATTTTTGGACATCTATTTTGTAGTCAATTTATTTGTAGAGAACATCAAATTTAAAAATATACAGATCGATATCCTCTGTTGGTAATCCTCTAAACGTAGAGAGGTGTGTTGGGGAAATGTTTTTTATTTGGGATTCTTTCCTAAGTTATTCAATTGGAAATTCAAAATCGGTGGAAGATTCATCATTTCGACCCATTTCTTCTCTTACAAGTGGTGTAGGTTCTAAATCAACCAAGGTTATAGCTTCTAACAAAGCATCATACTTGTTCTTTTTATCCTACATCAATATTCCTAGATCAAATTTTGAAATAGTGCCTTCTTCTAGCGCTTTCCACCTTTGTTTAAATATTTGCTAGATTGGTCATGGTTTTATCCACTAAATATTCGATATAACAATTTTCATGCCAGGGTGACTTAGGTGGAGAGGATTGTTCCTCTTTAGGGAATGCCTTTGACTCTTCTAAAGGTATATTTGGCATAATTTGAGCTTGTGATTGTAGGAAGTTATCTATTTTTTAATGAATCACCTGTCAGGTCCTCTAGGTTTTGGTGGAATCATGCATCTCAGGTAGTGGATCTACAGGTAAGGTAGTTTGAACCTACACTTTTGAGTTGACTTGTTCTATGGATCTTAAACACTATAGTTTTGGAAACTCCCTGACAATTATGCCAAAATGATAGGTGAAAACAATGTTTTCTAAATTGGTCAAGTCTTGTCTGCTCATGTCAATCCGAGGATCATAAACTTGTGAGGTGCCACGCACAGTATATGCCTGTAGTGTGGAGAATGAGTCCT
Organism: Wollemia nobilis; assembly: GCA_028583015.1. Taxonomy (NCBI): domain Eukaryota; kingdom Viridiplantae; phylum Streptophyta; class Pinopsida; order Araucariales; family Araucariaceae; genus Wollemia; species Wollemia nobilis. Next base: position 2,731,832 of record JAQPPZ010017036.1, on the reverse strand, counting down.
TCCTATTTCTATTATTTTAATGAGGGAGAATTTTTGTTTAGAATTATTTTAAATAATCTTAAAAAAACTAAATATTTAACCAAAGTAAATAATAATAATGTAGGAAAGTAAATGTAGACAAAATTAAATGGCAATCAACACACTTGCATATTAAAGTCATTGAAATAACAACTGAATTAAAATAAATTAAATAAATAAACTGCACACAAATGAAATAATGTGCATTCACACTAAACTAAAAAGGAAATAACAAGAACAAGGGAGGATTACTTCCTGAAGTGGGCCCGAGCTCCCATAGATGATTTGCCCAATTAGTTGCTAATGAACAACCTCTTAGTCCACATGAAATAGAAACACTAAAACTCTTGAGTCTTCAATTAATAAAATTTAATTACAGTCCACAAGTAAAACAAAAACTTAGATATTTATTTTAGGGTTGCTCTACATTTTTATACAATACGTAGGTAACTCCTATTATAGTCATTTATTTAGTATGTCTAAATCAAGACATGCATTGCTAATCTATGACAACAGATATGAAAGTAGCTATGATTTTTACTGTAGAAAATTTGGTTGTTCTTCAAAACTGAATATTAGTGATAAAAAATAATCCTCCTCTAGAGCTTACAACTACGTTTGTTATTTTTCTAAAAACCGCGTGGACTTAGATCAACAATCAATAGTAAGGGTGTAGGCACCTTTGGGTGGATTTTAGGCATTGTATTCTTATTGAGTGTAGGCATAATATTCCCATTGAGTGTAGGCATAGTATTCCTATAGAGAGTAGGCACAGTATTCCCACAAAGAGTAGGCATAGTATCGAAGAGTAGACAAAAATGCCTACTACACTCTGTGGGATGTAGGCACTACATTCTTGGTGGGGTGTAGGCACTTCACCCTATATGGGGTGCAGGCACCTTCTATAGTCGATAAGATGTAGGTGCTTTCATGCACGAGGATAACCTTTAGAACATCATCCCCCAAAAGTAGTAATCTTTTTTAACGATGACAGGTTCATACGGGACCTCGATTCCAAAATTCAAAATAATTAGCAAAAACCTATAACTACACACATATACAACTAAAAACACTAATTAATTATAAGTACCACATTTTCTCATTAATTATGCACAATAGTCATACAAAAATACATTTTTAATGTTAATTGAACCAGTACAATGCCCTCACAAATGTAAATAAAATGAGCATTTTTTGTGCTCATCATAAGGATCAACCATCAAATCAGGTAAGTACCCTAGTACATCTTTAGGCTGTTTGATGAGTGTCTTTGTTCTTTTCTATTTCATATTTTGATCATAAAAGGAAAAAGAAAATATTTGATCTTCTATTTCTAGGCATTTGAAGAATAAAAGCATGTAGTCTTGCATCCTAGGGTTAAATCTATTTGTGCATTCTATTAAACCCTTGTTGAAAAGAGAAAAGATCTATCTTATTGCAAGTTAGGATTTAGTCATCATCAAAAATCAAGAATAATTCTAGGGTTAATTTCTTGTATTCTTGCTTCTTTGGTTGTCTTGTACTGTTCTTTCATTTCTATAGCTTAGATTTTATAAAGGCCAAACATAGGTGTTTGTTAAATATACACATCAAACATCTTCATCTCGAACTTGGATCAAGTCCTTAAACTATTCCTGGTGAACCCTTCGATCCCCAAGCCCCAAGGTGTAGAGAATATAACACACCCCCACAATCACCTTGGCTCCCAACAGATCTATCCAAAAATCATACGCAATAGGGTAGTTTTTCTCCTCTACATATTTGGTGAATTGACGTGAAAATACATCTTAGTGGCCAAGATAGGAAGTCTCTTCCTTTTGTTTTTCTTTTAGAAAATTTAAGCAAGACCACTAAATTTGTTTGCTAAGAATTAAAAAATATTAAAAACATCTTAAAGTCTTATTGTGTGTCTTTTGCTAGTTTTCTCCTCTATCCTTTATCTTTTGCCTAATGGCTCCCAAACTTAGAAGTAAGTGAAATCTTTTAGAATCTGGTCAGATTATTCAAGAAGATGATCAAATTGATAGGGATAATACCAATATAGATGCAGAAGAGGAAGAACATGAAGAAACTGATAATATTTTTTATCCCTTTGAGGGGCCTAATGGAGGCTTTACTTTCTCATCATTTGATCACATTTGGGGTTTTATGAAACACCATAATGAGGCTTTGGTTAAGGCTATGGAAGAGGAGACCCGACTTGAAAGGGTTGATGCATCTCATACTCCAATCATATCTCCTAGGAATGCTCATAAAAACCCTTTGTTTGAATCTTCACATCATGTTAATCCTTTCCATAAACCAACATATGTTATTATTGCAACCACCAAAGTTGGAAGAATTCCACAAGTTCCTCCAAATAGTAGTGCATCAAGATTATGCTCAATTTCCTCCTCATTCTGCTCATATCAATATTTATGCTTCTGTTCCACCAAATGCTAGTTATTCTCCATAGCAAGATACCACATATCATAATCCATACCATAACAGTGTCAATATCTCCAACATTGACCAAGTTCCTTTTCAACAACCTACCTATATCCCTCCCCTTGGGAACCTAGGGGCATCGCACAATAACAATATCGATATGCAAATTTTGGCAAGTGTGGTGAAATAATTGGTTTCAAGAGTGGATATTGTTCAACCTCCAAGTTTCACCTACAACTACAAGGATATGTACAATAAGCCCTTACACCTTATTCTCACTTATAGGCCCTATCGTAAGCATTTTTCAACGTCGGTTTTACCTATTTATAAGGTAATAGAGGATCCAATTGAACATTTAAGGATATTTAGGACAACATGCCATGATATTATATATGATGACATGTTCTTACTAAAGTCGTTCCCTAATATCCTTGGTGGTATGGCATTGAAATGGTATTCTCAACTACCTCATCATTCTTTGAGGAATTTTGAAGAGATAGTAGAATTTTTTATTCAACAATTCAAATCTTATTTTGAAAAAAATGTGACTATGAAAGATGTTTATATGTTGAAACAAGGTAAATATTAAAGCTTTTCAGAATTCTTGTCTCATTGGAGAAGTTTAGTTGGATGGTTGAGATATACTTTACCTCCTCGAGACATGTTAGATATATTCATTGGAAATTTACAAGAGCAAATATTTTATGAATTGGAAACAACAACTATTACCTCTTTTTACCAAGCAATAGATTTTGCAAGAAGGGTAGAGCAAGCCCTTATTCAAAGAGGTCAAATTAAGCCAAATAAAGAAGAAAATAGGACCACAAAAAATTAGTATAAGAACAAACATGTAGTTGGTGATGGGGTAATGAATAGTAGGCTTGTTAACAATGTTGTTAACATCCTACAAAATATGGTGCTTAGCCAACCTCAAAAAACACACCAAGGAATTTTATAAGACTCAACATGCCTATGGTGGTGGTCCTAAAACAAATTTTGGAAGCAAATATGATTGAGTTGCCTCCCATAAGGCAACCCGATATCATGGCTAAATGGTATAAGCCTATTCAATATTGTGAATATCATAGAATGGAGGGGCACATGATAAATTCATTGTAATATGTTGAAACATGTGTTTAAATACTTAATTGACATAGGTCACCTTGTTATAAATGTTCCTCAACCTAATCCTCCAATAAACAATTAACATCCTACACAAAAAGCACCCACAACTAATCAAGACATGGGGATCTTCCAAGATCCCTTACCTAAGTATGGGTAACAGGCAACTAATCAAGTATGATATCTTAATGTACCACCTCTCTACAACAATATGGTTGATATGATAGCAGTAACTACAAGGCAACAAGCCCAAGCACAACTAACACAATTATTTTAGTAGGATATAATTTCTACATCCAATCAACCTTCGAAACCACCCTTAGTTTTGAATAGTACCCAAAAAAGGAGTACAAGAGTATAAAACACACCCTTTATGTTGAAACCACAACCTAAAGTCTCCTTTGACATTCAACAATAGTTAGCTAGTACCTAGCTAAGATCTCCCTCTTAGAACTTTTGCAAACTTCTCATATTCATAGGGAAGCCTTGTTTAAGCTTCTAAGACAACAATTTGTTCCTCAAGATATTTCCCCTAGTTCTATAGCTGATGTTGTAGGCTCCCTTGGGATACATCATATCACATTCTTGTATGATGATATTCCTTCCTCATAATTGCAAAGGGATTCTTCCCTCTATATTACTGCATTTATTGGGAAATTTTTTATCAAGCGAATCTTGATAGACAATGGTTCTTCCCTTAATATATGCACTTATCAATTTTTCCAAAATTTTGTATTAAAAGAGAAAGATTTAACTAAATCTAATATCATCATAAAAGCTTTCAAGGTTGGACCTAAGATATTAGATACCTTGTTTTATGTGGTATCTTGCCCTACATATTTTAATATTCTTCTTGGACACCATTGGATTCATGCAATGAGGGTTGTTCCTTCTACTTTTCAACAATGTTTAAATTTTGAATTCAAAGATCAACTTGTCACCATTTTAGGTGACCCTCATCCATTCCAATATTTTTCAATGGTTGAGAAATCTCAATCTGATCTCAATTTATGTCCATTAGTTTCTTCATCTCACATCACCAAGCAACTTGAAAATATAAAGGTGAGTGAGGAACCACGGTTTCATCACAAGATCAGGTTAATTCTTTTATTCAATGACCTCTTCTAGATCTTGTCAACCTACCATTTTCACTGAGGTCTATGGGTTTACCCTATAATAAAGTTGAAGTTGTACATATTGGCATGTGTACCTTTATCTTCATAGGAGTATCCCTTGAAGAAAATATTCATGGTAGCAACCATCTTCCTGTAGAGTGTTCTTTTGCCCATTATTATCTATCCAATGATTAGCCACTTCCTACGTAGATCTTATCTAGTATGGGATACATAGGTAAATTTTTGGGACCACAACATAAAGGTATTCAAGAGCCTTTGGAAGTTGAGCTTTGGCTTGGGATATGTGGCATAGGCTACATCCCTAGTAAAAATTAACCTTTATCCTTTTATAATGATGATCATCTTATTACTTAGTGGAGTAATGAGGATGAGGGATCGCTTTATTTTACTGATATTTTATTTTACAATGTGGTAACTTTAGTGCATCCTAAGTTAGTTGTGACCTTAGGGGAGTATGTTGATGAAGAACACAATATTATACTGAGAGGGGGGTGAACATTATAATACCACTTTTTACTTTTCTTTCCCAAACAATATTATCCAATATATTCAATGGAAATATCAATATAAATAACCAAAGTAATGCACAAATAATCACACACAATAGAGACACCAATTTAACATGGTTCACCCAATGTGGGCTACTCCACGAATAAAATAGTTCACTAATATTTTCTCAATAAATCTCTTACAAATCCTTTCCCTATTACAATGTTTATGGATCTTTATCCAAAGGAGACACCAATCCCCTAATCAAGTTTGTGGATCTTTATCTATAGGAGAACTCCTTTCTCCTTTGCTCTGACTGGTGATCTTCTAGAAGAACTATTGAACCCCACTACACTGGCTAATGGATCTCTATCCACTAAAGACACCTATCCTCACTACTCTGGCTAATGGATCTCTATCCACTAGAGACTATCGTCCTCTATACTCTATCATCGTAAAAGCTCTGTATCAAATCTGCACTAAACACAGTCCTTTGGTCTAGCACAAATATGTTCAATATTTATCTCTAGTCTGGCACAAACCTATCCTCAAATATGCACCAAATATATCCTTAAATTTGTACTAAACATAGTCATTTTATCTAGCACAAATATGTTCAATATCTATCTCTGGTCAGGCACAAACATGTCCTCAAATATGAACCAAACTCTGTCCTTAAATCTATACTAAACACAGTCCTTCAGTCTAGCACAAATTTATCCTCAATCGCTATCCTCTGATTTACACTAAACACAGTCCTTAGGTATAGCACAAATCTTTCCTCAATCTCTATCCTCAAGCCTTACACAAAGCTTGACTCAATCACAAATCAACTCTGCTGGATCTACCCCAAATCTTAACTCAAGGTTTGAACAAATCAATAAAATATGCTCACAAGTATTCTATAAGACTTGTCTCAAATCTGCCTTGTAAGCTTCTACAAAAACTCACACTAATCTATCCACAATTCATCTCTATAACTTGTCCAAATCTGCTCAACAAGTCCTCACTAGAACTTGTCCAATCTCATAGAAACATAAAGAGAATTGTTTGAGACTCAATAAGCTTCACATTCATCACAATGCTCAATCACTTTCAATCACTCTTTTAGAAACATATGAAGAATTGTTAGAGACTCAATATGCTTCACATTCACCTCAATACTCAATCACTTTCAATCACTCTTTTAGAAATATACAAAGAATTGTTAGAGACTCAATATGCTTCACATTCACCTCAATACTCAATAACTTTCAATCACTCTTTTAGAAACATACAAAGAATTGTTAGAGACTCAATATGCTTTACACTCACAAACTCTTAATTACTTTCAATCTCTATTTTATCACAGAAATATATAGAGAATTGTTAGAGACTCAATATGTTTCATACTCATCAACATTCAACCTCTTTCTCAAATCAATTCAGAATATAGAACAATTTATTTTATAGAACTTTGAACTATCACTTCACACATCCACTTGACTAGGTTCTACCAACTCTACTCAATCAATCACTCAATGAAATAATCCTTGCTCACAAACCCTAGTCCAATCATATGAACACTCACTCAAAATTTTTCCAACAATGCTTATCAACCAATCTCACATAACAATGATATTCATGTTCTTTGCAAACCTTAGTTCAATATCTTCACACAACTTAATCACTTCAACAACAATTCTTATAAAACAATCTTCACAATAGCTCAAAAACTCAATAAGGAAACCTAATCAAGTCATTTTCCCTCCAAAGTTATTTTCTATAAAACCAACCAATCAACTCAACCAAGGAAGAATGTACCCATACCTTTTATTTGATGTAAAAGTGTCCTGTAGAAAAAAAACCTGTCTCAATCACAATTTTCTTCTCTCCAATTCCAATGGTTAGATAACAAAATATTATTCCAACACTTTTCAAAAATATTCCTTGGACAAAAATACTCAAAGCTCAATTACGCCTTATTGCTCCCTTTAAAATAATATTCAACATCATAACCCTTTAATTAAAATTCTTCCTTCACAACTTTAACTCATCAAAATAATATCTTAATTTTATCATAACCCTTATTACTCCTAAGAATCACTTTTATAAAACCCACAATAATTATTTTCAAAACCTTAATGCCAAATAAAAAATTATAAAATCAAACCCTTATGTCTCCCAAAGTCAACAGCGCTCACCACACACAAATACACCACAATAGTCTAAACAATACCTTATAACTCCTTAGATCAAATTAATTTTCGATAAAAATAATACTTACATTCATTCGTCGTCGTCACTGTTATGAATTGATCATGCGCCTCATGCTTTGCTTACACCCTAGCTTCAGTGGAAACAACCCCATGAGATACCGGTCCTCATAATAGCACACAATCCTCACATTCCAATAGATATCTTTGCCAATTGAAAAATTAATCAATAAAAACTTTATACCAATCGAAGGCCATGAGCTTTGAACCTGCACTGTATCTTGTGCTACAACTTACACACTATTCCAACAACCACTCCGACCAGCCTGTCGGAGGAAATCGAGTGGAAGGTGATACCATTTGAATCTTCAACATGCGCATCTTAATGCTTGAACTACCTCCCTCGACCGCTTGGCAAACTACACGTTCTAACCGCTGCTTTGCGTAACCCGAAAACTCTGTCTCTACTTCTGTCGTGTCCCAAGGGATAACATCTAGTTTTCGTATGCATAGCTTAACGAAGGAATTTTGTTTTCGAAGGAGTCGTCAATTTCATCCATCGCGTCAAAATATATTTTTCCCTTGTTCGTATAATCATCCTTTTATTAAAATTGCATCGCACTTCCTTTCCATAACCTTACAAAAATCTTTTTGGTCTCATTTATATATATATCACATGCTATTTAAATTTATCCGTCGGTATTTGAGACATCGACGCTTACTTTGAAGAAATGTTTTTTTTTTCTTTTGAAACATAAAGTCATGACCCATGATAATAAAGGATTAAATGCTTAATTATTTAATTTTAAATTATTTAAATTAATAATAAAAATATTAAATAATAAATAACCTTTGATTATGATTACAATTTTGGGTAACCAACCTCTCTTTGAACCTTGGGCCCAAATGATAAATTAAACTTTTCTATTTTATCCAAAAATTATAATATTACATATTATAATATTATTAAGCCTAATTCTTCTTGTCTTTTGAAGACACCACCTGATGACATTAATGATGACACAGCTGGATATCAACATCTTGACATCAACGACAACTTCATTCCTTGACATCAATGACAACTTCATGGACTCAAAATGTCCAACAAACTCCCCCTTTGTCATTGATGGTAACCCAAATTATTTTTACCAAAAACTTGACATTTTTCTTGTTATGCTCCCCCTGACTCAATGCTCTCTCCTTAAACCAAATTTCTCCCTCTTAATCAAGTCTCTCCCCCTTTGAAATCAATAGCAAAGTGTCACCTTTGGGGCTCAGGGCTAAGAATGAGTCTCTTAGCTTAGCCCCTCCCCCACCTCCTCTTGAGGTGGTTAATATGGGGTGGGAGTATTTCTACTCCCAGCAAGCACTGGTCTTTACCTTTGTCCTCTTTCCTTATTATTGGATCCTTTTGATTATTTTGACTATTCCTATCCATGTCCTTGTTCATGTTCCTGTCCATGTCCATATTCTTATTCCTGTTCATGTCCATATCCATATTTTAATTCTTGTTTTTGTTCATGTTCTTGTGCATGTTCATATCCATGTTCCTATTCATGTTCCTGTTCCTGTTCTTGTTCTTGTTCCTGTTCCTGTTCCTGTTCATGTTCATATCCATATTCTTGTTCCTGTTCTTGTTTTTTTTCATGTTCATGCTTGGTTCTGGAAGGTCTGCTCTACACCACTTAGTTGTATGTCCATCATTATTGCACTTATAACACTTAATGTTATTATTCCTTGGAGGTGTAAATATCTTAATATTTCTCCTAGTGAAGCCATATTCTTTTCTGTCATGAACCCAACAATTCATTGCCTTATGACCAAACTTATTACATGAGTAGCAATACCCATGGAAAGGTTGTTTATTCCTGAAATTACCATATTCATGTCTTTCATGTGTCCTACACTATGAATCCATGTGCCCAAATCTGTGACATGAGAAACATTGTCCATTGAATCTTCCTTGTCTTGACCTCATTGGTCTCTTAGTCTCTCTTAACCTATTCTGATTGTTGTTCCATATGTTTCTTCTTTGTGCATTGTTCCTTTCGTTGTTAAACTTTTTATTGTCCAACTTATCCTTAGAAGTCTCACTCTCTATTTTACTTTCTTCTTTTGATGTTTCTTCTTATCTGGTGCTTGAGATTTACTCTCCTTTTTTTGCTTCCTGTTTCCCTTGTTATTTTTCAAAAATAAGTCTTGTTTTGATGACTGATGATATTTGTGCATTGACAATCCTGTCCAAAGTCTTTGAATTTTTCTCAATCTTGTGTAGCTTGTCCTTGGAGATTTTTACTTCCATCCTTAGTGAAACTATCTCATGTTCTAATTTTTCACATTCTAGATCTTTTGTATTTAATTCTTCAGTCATACCTTCTTCCATTTTTCTTGCTTCTTCAACCTTAATTTTGAAGCTAGTAAGCTCTTGTAAACACTTTGCTTTTGCTTTGTCATCTTCTTGAACTTGAACCCTTAATCCTAAGTTCTCCCTTTTTAATTCTCTGAGATCAACAATAAGTCTTTCATATTCTAGCTCTTTTACCTTTGATTGTTCAACCATGCCTTTTTCAAATTTCCTTACCTCTTCAACCTTATATTTCAATTCAGAGAGATCTTGTAGAAGCTTTGTCTTACATTTCTCATCCTCTTGTATTTGAGCCTTTAATTCTAAGTTCTCCTTTTTCAACTTAACAAGTTTCTTAAGAGTAGCTTCCTCCTATTTTTCTAAATTTCTCTTTTATTTGGTCTTTAATAGGAGTATTTTCTTCTATTACTAAAAGTAGAGTTTCTTCTTCATACCTGTTTTGATTGTCCCTGTTATCCTTTCTTGAACCAACCTCTAGGATTTAAGTTTCGAGAGTATCATCTTCATATTCATCGCTACTAAACCCGTTGGAATAACCTACATCATGATTGAGTTAACCACAGACAAAATATTCTTCACCTTCTTGTGGACAATAAGCTGCATGGTGACTTGTATTCCTACATTTGGTACAAAAATTTATTAATCTAATCTTTTCTTCACTGCTTGATTCATCTCTTGAATCTAATTCTATTTTTCCTCCCAAAACAACAATATCAAATTCATTTTCCTTTTCTTTCATGACCATGTGTGTTCTTTTCTTCTTGTGTATCATGGTTCTTTCTTTGTCTTTCTTTGTCATTTGTGTTCTTGTAAGATCTTCCTTCAAGTTGTTAAACATTTTTGGAAGGAACCAACTCTGATACCAATTGAATAAAATAAGTTTATACTGAAAGGGAGGGTGAATAGTATAAGATGAATTTTTACTTTTCTTTCCTAAATAGTATTATCCAATATAATCAATGGCAATATTAATAGCAATAACCAAAGCAATGCACAAATCATCACACACAATAGAGACATCAATTTAACGTAGTTCACCCAATATGGGCTACTCCACAGAGAAAATATTTCACTAATATTTTTTCAATAAATCTCTTGGGAATCCTTTCCCTATTACAATGTTTATGGACCTTTGTCCAAAGGAGACACCAATCTCCTAATCAAGTTTGTGGATCTCTATCCATAGGAGAACTCCTTTCTCCTTTGCTCTGACTGGTGATCTTCTAGAATAATTGTTGCCCCCACTACACTGGCTAATGGATCTCTATCACTCTTTTAGAAACATATGAAGAATTGTTAGAGACTCAATATGCTTCATATTCACCTCAATACTCAATCACTTTCAATCTCTCTTTTAGAAACATACAAATAATTGTTAGAGACTCAATATGCTTTACACTCACAAACTTTTAATCACTTTCAATCTCTCTTTTATCACAGAAACATATAGATAATTGTTAGACTCCATATGTTTCATACTCATCAACATTCAACCTCTTTCTCAAATCAATTCATAGTATAGAACAATTTGTTTTATAGAACTTGAACTATCACTTCACACATCCACTTAACTAGGTTCTACCAACTCTACTGAAGCAATCACTCAATGAAATAATCCTTGCTCACAAAACCTAGTCCAAGCATATGAACACTCACTCAAAATGTTTCCAACAATGCTTATCAACCAATCTCACATAACAATGATACTCATGTTCTTTGCAAACCCTAGTTCAAGATCTTCACACAACTTAATCACTTCAACAACAATGCTTATAAAACAATCTTCACAATAGCTCAACAACTCAATAAGGAAACCTAATCAAGTCCTTTTCACTCCCAAGTTGTTTTCTAGAAAATCAACCAATCAACTCAACCAAGGAAGAATGTACCCATACCTTTTATTTGATGTAAAAGTGTACTTTAGAAAAAAAACTATCTCAATCATAATTTTCTTCTCTTCAATTCCAATGGTTAGATAACAAAATATTATTCCAACACTTTTCAAAAAAATCCTTGGATAAAAATACTAAAATCTCAATTATGCCTTATTGCTCCATTTTAAAATAATATTCAACATCATAACCTTTAATCAAAATTCTTCCTTCACAACTTTGACTAATCAAAATAATATCTTAATTTTATCATAACCCTTATTAATCCTAAGAATCACTTTTATAAAACCCACAATAATTATTTTTAAAACCTTAATGCCAAATAAAAAATTATAAAATCAAACCCTTATGTCTCCCAAAGTTTAAAACCTTAATGCCAAATAAAAAATTATAGAATCAAACCCTTATGTCTCCCAAAGTCAACAACACTCACCACACACGAATACACCACAATAGTCTAAACAATACCTTATAACTCCTTAGATCAAATTAATTTTCGATAAAAATAATACTTACATGCATTCACCACCGTCACTATCGTGAATTGATCATGCGCCTCACTCTTTGCTTACACGCTAGCTTGAGTGGAAACAACCACATGGGATACCGGCCCTCGTAGCACATAATCCTCACAATCTGATAGATATTTTTGCCACTCGAAAAATAAACAATATAAACTTTATACCATCCGAATGTGATGAGCTCTGAACCTGTGCATTGTATCTTGTGCTACAACTTACACACTATTTCAACCACCACTCTGACCAGCCTGTTGGATGAAACTAAACGAAAGGTGATATTACTTGAATCTGCAATATGCGCATATTGACGCTTGAACTACCTCCCTCGACCACTTGGAAAACTGACACATTCTAACCGCTGCTTCACGCAACCCAAAAACTCTATCTCTACTTTTGTCATGTCCCAAGGGATAACATCTGGTTTTTGTACGCACAGCTTAACGAAGGAATTTCATTTTCGAACGAGGAGTCAATTTCGTCTACCGTGTCGAAATATATTTTTTCCTTGTTCGCATAATCATCCTTTTATTAAAATCGCATCGCACTTCCTTTCCACAACCTTACAAAAACCTTTTTGGTCTCATTTATATATATATATATATATCACATGCTCTTTAAATTGACCCGTCAATATTTGAGACGTCGACGCTTACTTTGAAGAAATGTTTTTTTCTTTTGAAACATAAAGTCGTGGCCCATGATAATAAAGGATTAAATTTTTAATTATTTAATTTTAAATTATTTAAATAAATAATTTAAATATTAAATAATAAATAACCTTTGATTATGATTACAATTGTGGGCAATCAACCTCTCTTTGAACCTTGGACCCAAACGATAAATTAAACTTTTCTCTTTTATCAAAATATTATAATATTATATATTATAATATTATTAAGCCTGCTTCTTCTTGTCTTTTGAAGACACCACCTGATGACATTAATGATGACATAGATTACAACTTCATTCCTTGACATCAACGACAACTTCATGGACTCAAAATGTCCAACAGTTGAAGGGGATGCTCTTTGTGACATGGATAATGAGGATATCCTTTGGAATAGCTTCTTGTTTTATGGGTTAGTTCCTTGTGTTATGGATGTCGTGTCTTCTAGTTCTCAAGAGGATTTTGGTTCTATCTCTCGAGGACCTTGAGCAACTAGGAGTGATCCCTACCCCACCTCCTCTTGAGGATGAGTCTCATATTCTTATTGAGGAGACCGTAGATGTTAAACTAGGTTATAAAGAGAGCCCTAGAATCCTTAAGCTAGGTAAATCCTTGTCCATGGATGAGCATAAGCAATTGACCAATTTGTTTAACGAATTTCATGATATTTTTGTTTGTTCATATGTCGACATGCCAGGGTTTGATCCCTCACTTGTTATGCATTATTTGGTAATGAAGCCTAGTTCTAAGCCTGTTAAGCAGAAACTTAGGAAGATACATCCTAAGGTCACCCTTTTGGTCGAGGAGCTCCAAAAAATCCTTAACATTGGTTTCATAAAAGCTATCAACTATTCTGATTAGATCTCCAAAATCGTTCTTATGGCTAAGAAGGTAGGAACAATAAAAATATGTATCAAATTTAGGGACATTAACTTAGCATGTTTCAAGTATGATTTTCCTCTTTCCAACATAGATATGATCATAGATTTCACTACCATATATGGAATGCTTTCACTCATGGATGGCTTCTCAAGATACAATTAGATTATGGTTGTCGCTAAGGACCAGGCCAAGATAGCTTTCATCACACCATGGGTACCTTATATTATAAAGTTATGCATTTTGGCTTAAAGAATATTGGTGCCACATATTAGAGGTCTATGACTTATATTTTCCATGACATGATGCATGATATTCTAAAAGACTGCGTGGATGATCTTTTAGAGTGTTCCATACATCGAAAGGATCGTTTTCATGACTTAAGATAAAATTTTGAAAGGTTTCGATTGATATGGAAATATCCAAAGTGAAGTTGATTATTCATTAGGTGCAATAGAATATATAAGCTACAATGAAATCACGTAGATTACAGTGGTTGTAACAATTTGCCAAACATGGCCAACCACTGTAACTAACAAATAAAAATCTACTAAACATAAATGCCAACTAATTGGTAGAAGTCAAAGGACAAGTTTAATAGTCTAACTGAACATCCTAACAAATAAAATCCTATTCCCAAGATGGGTATACTATGCCTCATGTGAATACAAAGTGCAATAAATACAAAATAATAATAAAATAATTAGGCTTATAATTAAGCCTAAGGTACAATCATATCCTCAACACTCCTCTCAATCATAGAAGCATTGAACCCCAATGCTCTCAACAAATGTGGAAAGTCATAGGTCATCTGATGGTGAGGAATATAACAAACCATATATGGAAAGTGACCATGGCATATGATAAGGTAAGAAGTGGAAGAACCATGTCAAGTGTGATGAGTCTTCATATTGAAAACCTTATCTGTAATCAGCAAAAGTTGACGATCAGGTGCCACTACTATTGTAGGGTTGATGATAGGTTCAGGTACCAAGGGATGATCCTGATATGGTGTCCCCAAAAAGCATCACTTATCCAAAGGATGCCAAACTCTGTCTCCAACCTAATATGAGTGAGGATTGTGATGCTTGTGCATCACTTGTTGCTATTCTTGCTAAGTCTTTTGCAAGTCCTATGTTATCTTGTCTTGAAGGCTCTACAGGTGTTGAATGAAGGAAGTGACCCTAGTTTGATCCTTTATTTGTGCAATTGTGGAAGAGGGCAAATCCAAAGGTAACTTCTACAGAGAAAGTGGTTGTGTGTTCATAGGTGTACCCAAAATTATGCCAATTGAATGGTTGGTATCTTTCTCATGAGTGAGAGTGATGGGTTCCTTAACCATGAGATCTTGTGATTGTTCATTTTGTGGAAGTGAAGCTTCTTCTTTATCATGAGTCTTTTATGGTGCTTGTTCTTTATCTTGTATGGTACTTATGCAAGTAGGAGCTAAAATAAGTGCTTATCTTAATGGCTTACAAACTTACCTACAACTTAGCATCAAATTTGATGTGGGTGTAGTGATTTATATCAAATAGGTTTTATCATTCAAGTT
Source organism: Wollemia nobilis (assembly GCA_028583015.1). Lineage (NCBI taxonomy): Eukaryota > Viridiplantae > Streptophyta > Pinopsida > Araucariales > Araucariaceae > Wollemia > Wollemia nobilis. The sequence continues at coordinate 2,716,569 of JAQPPZ010017036.1, read as the reverse complement.
GATGCATTGTCATTAAGAACATCATTAAATCTCAAAGATCTTATCAATCCGGGGTGGTGTCCAAGGTTGTCTACGATAGAAGGCTAGGGCAGAGTACAATTCAGGCATTCAAATTTCAAGCATTTATTGGGTGAGATAGATTTGGTTTAGCCTTTTGGTGTCACACTAAACCTAATCTGTAGAATGGAAACTTGCAAGAACTAAAAACTAATTCTAATTTGTAGGAATTGAAATCTAACTACAATTGAAGGAATTGGAATTGCTAAATTGAAAGTCTAATCTACTTTTGCAGAATTAAAATAACAGAATTTAAATTGTTGAATTTAAATGTTGCTGAAATGAAATCCTAAGTTACATTTGTAGAATTGAAACCTAGTTACTCTTGCATAATTGAAATGATGCTTGTAAATTAAACTTATGCTAAAAACACCTGTCAATGTCCTGCCACAAAAGGTCATCAAGCTTCTGCTACAAGAATTGATAGCAAAATGAAATATGCTGAAAATGGAAAGTTGCTAAAACAAAAAAGCAGGGAAAACATGGAAAGCAAAGGAAAAATGCTTAATATAATTTTTCAGCTGACACACACACAAATGTTGTACACAAACATAATAGAAAACATAAAGAACATTATACAAACTTAAAACAAGAAAAGTAAACTTGACAAGTAATCTGTTAATTCTGTTGCAACAAAATTACAGATTAAAACCTGCCATAAAAATCCTCCTTCTAGATCTGAAAGTGGGCCCATACTTCTTGATCTAGAAGGAGGTGAAAATCACTCCTTAAATAATTAACACTCAGAACAAAAAATGATAAAATAACTACACTTTTATTGATGACAAAACATGCTGAAAACTATTACAAAAAATTACTATACAATCCTAATTGTTGCTATTGAAAACTCTCCTCTATTCTAATTCCTAACTGGCTCAACCAAGGAGGGAGATATGTTATTTATATAAATATTTACAACATATCCGATGCTCAAATCAGCCTATGTGCTACTTTACAATGATTTGCCAATAATTCTGGATCTGAAATAAATGCAAATATGAACAGTTTGTGTTGCAGTAGTAGTCATTGGCCCTTAGAAAGCATATTCAGTGGTGGGAGTACATGGGAGGAGTCTAGAAATATCTCACACATATTTCTCCACTTTAGAATATGCCATTTCTATCTTGCAAACAACTTCCTATTATGCTGCAGTTATTTTTGGGTTTATCCTAGAAGAGGATCAATTGATCTTTTTCCATGAATGGTGGCTTTGGACGACAAGGACGACAAAGACAGCTGGGGGATATTTTACCTTAACCTTCTCAACCTTCTTTCCCTTTTTCCATCATCAAAAAATAGTCAAAAATTCAAAAAGCACTTTCTGTTCTCAATCCGGAGCTAAGTGGCTCAATCCGAAGAGACTGTATTTCTCAATCCGAAGAGATTGTATTTCTCAATCCAAAGATACCTGTTCAATCCAAAGATCTTCGGAATGACCAACTGTGTGCTCTTCAAGTGATTTTAGCTACATTTATCAGGTGGATTAGCCCTCAGGATCAGATTGCAATAGCCTTCATTCCTCTCCATGTGTGAATTCCATGCCTTGCCATTCATTGGTAGCTTGTTGGAATTTACATGGTAAATTACTGCATTTTCCAACTCTGCTGCACAGTTGTAAAATATTGGCATTTCTTGCAAATTCAAACAAATTATAACATGGAAAAATTATTCAAATATCAACATGAAGGAGTACATCAAGTTGCTACTGAATTTATACACTTCATTCACCAAGTAACCATGCTGAAATAGTGCAACAATGCTGCACAATTGTCCCTGCTCTGTTATACCCTGTTGCTGCCTATTTAGACCATGTGGGAATGCTTCTAAATAGGTCAGATGTCTTCTGTAGTCCTTCTGAACTCATTCCATCCATATCCTCATGCTTTGCTTGACAACTTCAAGGTGTTCCTATAAAGTGACAACTTGCTGATTTTTATATGGCTATTTTTTTTAGATTTTCAGATTTATGACAGTCCTAATAATTTGGCTTCAATGTGGACTTCAAACAAGTTGAAGGGTAGGAAAACATTCATAAACCATTGTTAAGTTAATGGATATCAGCATACCACATTTGGCTGTTTGAAATGCATATTTTTATTTGCTACTTAATCAAGCAAAAGCAATCACAAAATGCTGAAAATAGTCAAAAACAGAGATATAATGATCCTAACATAAAATCATGCAAACACTTAACAAATATATATTCTAATCAACTATTTGGCATTTAACTTAATAATATGACAATTTTTATATGTCAAACATAGTGTAAAAATGAGGCATTTTCAGGCCTCATCATTCCCCCCAGCTTGAACTGATGCATGCCCTCATGCATCCTAGTAGGCCATAGTAATATGTTGGTTTTATCTTTGTGAAAAATATCCTTTGCCCTCTGCTACTTGATAAATTGCTCCTTGCTGCACTACACCAAGTATTTTGCAATTTTAAGCACATGTATTTCATTTTTCTACAACCTTGCAAAAAAAATTTCAATCAATTTTTTTTTTATTCTGCTCTTTTTTTTTCTTGCATTTTTTTTTATTTGCAACTTGCAACTTTTTTACTTCTGCACTTTCATCCTTCAATATTGCAATTTCTGCAATTACTGCAATTTTAACTCTTTTTCTGCCCTTCTACAAGTTTTAGTGTTGCAAGGTACCTCTTAAAGACTTGGTATCATGTGACTCATCTTACAATAGCCTTATTGTGGAACCATATTTGGTAGATGCACTACTACTGGTGGAATTTTCTATTCTTAACAATATTTCAGCTTGAATGCCTATTCTTGTTGTTTGCACCTTTTGAACAAAATTGATAAAATTTTGATTTTGAAATGCTTGAGGGATGTACTTACATGTGGTATAGCCTTAGGAACCTCAATATTTGATGTACCCTACTTTTTTTGCTATTCTGCAACATTTTCAACAATTTTGGTACAGTTTCTGCTCATTCCAAAGATATCCTTCTCATTCCGAAGATATCCTGCTCATTTCGAAGATATCCTGCTTATTCCGAAGATGCATCAAAAAATGCAAAAATGACCTCATATGCAAAAGTTAGCTACAGATTCTATTGAGGGCCCATATCTAGTGTGTATAAGCCTTCCATAACATCAAAAATCCCCTCTCTATCCTTTTTTTTAGATGTTATTCTTCATTTTGTATATTGTTATTTTATTGCAATAGTAGTAAAACTGAATCTTTAGGTGCATTTTCCATATTTTCTTCCTCAAATTTATGAGCCAATTGTGAGATAAACTTGCAGTCCTACTTCTGAAACTTGCCCTACTAATTGAGATAGAATTTATGCCATGTCTGTCCCAAAATCAAGTTTTTGTACAGTTTTGAAATTCTCATGCAACTAAGGGCAAAAGGGGGTGTTTCTTGACATTTTGATCATGTTCCATTTTCAACTTACCAATATTGTATGAATAGTTTATGCCAAATACCGATTATCATACATTAAATGCTAAATGCTTACTATGACTTAAATGCAAGAAACACATACCTTATTGTCCTAAAAATTAATCATGCACCTTACAAGCTACTTCTGATGATTGTTAGCAAGCTATCTGAAAACATAAATATACACATGAGCAGTGTGAGATTTGTACAATGGTGGAACAATTATGGGTGGATCAACAAGGCAATGCATACCGAAAAACCGATTTTCATGCAAGCCAACTCAGCAGCGCCTCAAGGAGGTTTTCACTACTGAATTATTCATTTTTTTCTCTTTTTTTCATCTCTCTCTTTTTTTTCTTTTTTTTTCAATTTTTCTTGTCTTGCTTGTACCCAAGAAGGAAGTTCACAAACAAGACTATTCTTCTTTTTGCTTTTCTTGTATTTTTTTTTCTTTTTGTCAAACTTTTTATCATCACTCTGAATCTGATATTGAAGAGAAATTCTCTTCCATTATGTGTACATCCAATGGAATCTCCTTCAAGAACTCCTCCTTAGTTAATGGTGCATGGTATACCCGAAGGCAATGTCCATTCACCACTAACATCCTCCATGAATTACCAATGGGAGAAAGAAGCACTGCTCCATATCTGAAAACTTCTTCAATCAAGTGTTGTCCATGCCTCCTAGTCTGCAAAATCTTGTCAATATGTACTTGAAACAATTAAATACCAATTCCTAAAAGATGTTAAGTGCTTACATCAAGAGAAAATCTTGATATACCCTTGTAATTCCATGTAAAGGGATTGAAATATTGTTTCAAAATAGCAATAATTTTGCTTTTTGTTTATAAGTCAGCCAACTAATAATGTTCAAGAATTTTCTTGGCTGCACTTCAATTTGTTTCATTCCTAGGAGGACAGAATTTACCCCTTTGTAATTTCTTACTAAGGAGTTCAATGGAAGTAAATTTTCTATGTGTAGTTTTTCTAGTTTTTCTCCTTTATCCAAGGCTAATTTTTGTGTGTTTGGACTAAAGGTTTTTTGTGTATCTCCATTGATTTTTGTCTCTTCAAGCTCAGGTAAGTTCTTGTTTGAGCACAGTTGGATGTTGCTGCAATCAATAACATTTCCTGTAGGTTTTTTTTTTTACCAGATTCAGCTACATAGACAGGGGTTGCCTATCTTGTATTATTCAAACTGATCACAGGTTGGGCTAAAAAAGAAATATTTTTGGTTTGCACAATAAGACAAGAAGTGTACAACTTTAGTAGATCAACTACTTGTCAGGTAGGATCACCTCTAATGAGATCAACTATTGTCTGTGTAGGCTAAGAATTGCTAGGTTGCGATTTAGCGTGGTAAAATCCTAACAATATTTAAGTAATAATGGAAAACTCTAGGATCACCGTTAAGTTTTAAACTCCTATTTTTATTGTGCAAAAGTTTTTGTGATTTTTTTTTAATAGATTCAGCTTACATAGATAGGGGTTGCCTGTCCTGTATTATTCATATTGGCCATAGGTTGGGTTGAAGGTGGTGGTTGATTTACTTGCCCTATTTGTTGTTGTTGGGATCTCTCTTTGAGAAGAATTCAGACTAGGCAACAGATTTTGCATCTCTAAGTTGTGGAAGTAAATGGCATTCATCAGTGATATGTCCCTATGAACAAATGCTACAGGTAGCTGATATGGCTATTTTGTTCAAGGGATAGTCTTGTATATCTACCATGATATCTTCCCAACACCTAGTACAAATTTTTTTATACTACCCTGATGATATGGATATAAAAATGGTAGTACTAGCAGATGGCTCTTCTAAATATTTTAAGAGATCTTATGTTTCTTGATAATGAGGATGATGAATTCTTTCAATTTTTATCAAGAATTTCAAACATAGGTAATTTAACCCCCAAGTGTGAAGATCACCTCCCTGTGGTTGCTTATTTTCTAAATGGACTGAAATGCAACTATCAATAATTATTATTTATACCAACTATTACATTCAGATTTTACTCTAAACTTCATAACTTAGCACAATAATAATTATTTGACTGCTTTTACCCTCTAACAACACCATGATCCCCGACAACGGTGCCAAAATGATGCATTGTCGTTAAGCACATCATTAAATATCAAAGATCTTATCAATACGGGGTGGTGTCCAAGGCTATCTATGATAGAAGGCTAGGGTAGAGTACAATTCAGGCATTCAGATTTCAAGCATTTATTGGGTGAGACAGATTTGGTTTAGCCTTTTGGTGTCACACTAAACCTAATCTATAGAATGGAAACTTGCAGGAACTAAAAACTAATTCTAAGTTGCAGGAATTGAAATCTAACTACAATTGCAGGAATTGGAATTGCTAAATTGAAAGTCTAATCTACTTTTGCAGAATTAAAATAACAAAATTTAAATTGCTGAATTTAAATGTTGCTGAAATGAAATCCTAAGTTACATTTGTAGAATTGAAACCTAGTTACTCTTGCATAATTGAAATGATGCTTGTAAATGAAACTTATGCTAAAAACACCTGTCAATGTCCTGCCACAAAAGGTCATCAAGCTTCTGCTACAGGAATTGACAGCAAAATGAAATATGCTAAAAATGAAAAGTTGCTAAAATAGAAAAGTAGGGAAAACATGGAAAGCAAAGGAAAAATGCTTAATATAATTTTTCAGTTGACACACACACAAATGTTGTACACAAACATAATAGAAAACATAAATAACATTATACAAACTTAAAACAAGAAAAGTAAACTTGACAAGTAATCTGTTAATTCTACTGCAACAAAATTATAGATTAAAACCTACCATAAAAATCCTCCTTCTAGATCTGAAAGTGGGCCCATACTTCTTGATCTAGAAGGAGGTGAAAATCACTCCTTAACTAATTAACACTCAGAACAGAAAATGATAAAATAACTACACTTTTATTGATGAAAAAACATGTTGAAAACTATTACAGAAAATTATTGTACAATCCTAATTACTGCTATTGAAAACTCTCCTCTATTCTAATTCCTAACTGGCTCAACCAAGGAGGGAGCTGTGTTATTTATATAAATATTTACAACATATCCCATGCTCAAATCAGCCTATGTGCTACTTTATAGTGATTTGCCAATAATTTTGGATCTGAAATAAATGTAAATCTGGACAGTTTGTGTTGCAATAGTAGTCATTGGCCCTTAGAAAGCATCTTCAGTGGTGGGAGTACATGGGAGGAGTCTAGAAATATCTCACACATATTTCTCCACTTTATAATATGCCATTTCTATCTTGCAAACAACTTCCTATTATGCTGCAATTATTTCTGGGTTTATCCTAGAAGAGGATCAATTGATCTTTTTCCATGAATGGTGGCTTTGGATGGCAAGGACGACAAAGACAGTTGGGGGATATTTTCCCTTAACCTTCTCAACCTTCTTTCCCTTTTTCCACCATCAAAAAATAGTCAAAAATTCAAAAAGCACTTTCTGTTCTCAATCCGGAGCTAAGTGGCTCAATCCGAAGAGACTGTATTTCTCAATCCGAAGAGATCATATTTCTCAATCCGAAGATACCTGTTCAATTCGAAGATCTTCGGAATGACCAACTATGTGCTCTTCAAGTGATTTTAGATGCATTTCTCAGGTGGATTAGCCCTCAGGATCATATTGCAATAGCCTTCATTCCTCTCCATGTGTGAATTCCATGCCTTGCCATTCATTGGTAGCTTGCTGGAATTTACATGGTAAATTACTGCATTTTCCAACTCTGCTGCACAGTTGTAAAATATTGGCATTTCTTGCAAATTCAAACAAATTAGAACATGGAAAAATTATTCAAATATCAACATGAAGGAGTACATCAAGTTGCTACTAAATTTATACACTTCATTCACCAAGTAACCATGCTGAAATAGTGCAACAATGCTGCACAATTGTCCTTGCTCTGTTATACCCTATTGTTGCCTATTTAGACCATGTGGGAATGCTTCTAAATAGGTCATATGTCTTATGTAGTCCTTATGAACTCATTCCATCCATATCCTCATGCTTTGCTTGACAACTTCAAGGTGTTCCTATAAAGTGACAACTTGCTGATTTTTATATGGCTATTTTTTTTTCAGATTTTCAGATTTATGATAGTCCTAATAATTTGGCTTCAATGTGGACTTCAAACAAGTTGAAGGGTAGGAAAACATTCATAAACCATTGTGAAGTTAATGGATATCAGCATACCACATTTGGCTATTTGAAATGCATATTTTTATTTGCTACTTAATCAAGCAAAAGCAGTAGAAAGACGTTTTTCGTAGGACTGCCCAAACTTCCGAACTCGTTTCGGCCATATCTCACTCATCCGGACTCGGATTGAGCTGAAATTTTGAGGGTAGATGCCTGAAAAACCCTAGAACGTCTCCACCAATTTTCATATCATTTGGAGCAACACAGATCCTAGCGCATCCCTATGTGTGAACGACATATTTGGCAAGCGGCTATGCGAGGGTTTCATCCGGGTTGAGTGCAAGCGGCTCCAGAGGTTGGTTTTTAGGGCCTTCGGGCCCTAGCGGCCAATATTTTTGTGGTTTATGCTCAATATTTTAGCAGGAAATGTTGCAGGGGATACAATATGGGTTAGAAATTTGTCTTTCAACAGATCATACTGTGAACTTGAGTGACAACGGCTTCCAATTTGCTGCACAAAAGAAAAGTGAAAACCATACCTTTCCACGACGTCTAGGGCAAGGATTAAAGAGATCACGAAACAAGTTTCAAGCAGTTGATCAAAAAATGGCTCATATCTCAAGTGAATATGGTGCTAAGGTGCACCCACAAAATAATTCTACTGTGAAAACCCCTATCAAGGGTAAGAATTTCGAAGACTCGGTCCCAAAAATGAATTTTAGGGATGCCCTTCGTGGTGGACAGCCTCGGCCCAATGCTAATATCAATATTAGGGCTTCCCATAAACCTCTAAGAATGCCTAAGATTGATCCCAGGAAAATGGAGTCGGGATGTCTTAAAGCGGTGATGGAACTCCTATTGTTAAGCTTGATATGGGTAACATTAGATGGCATTGAAGATTTGGAAAAAAGAGGACTAATTTGTCGGTTCGTGGGTTTTCGTCCGAGTCTATCTGCTTTCAAAGTCTGGGCTGCAAAAAGCTGGAAAACTAAAGGTGAGTTACAAATCTCTATTTATCCAAATGGTTATTTTCTTGTTTTATTTGCTAATAATGAAGATAGAGAGAAAACTTTTCAAGGGGGTCCTTGGTTTTTGGAAGGGCGGGGCTTTTCATGAAGCCCTGGCATACTAAATTTAAAGCCGAAGAAGAGATGCCTTCTATAGCTCCCGTGTGGGTTAGACTCTTTGGCCTCCCTATTGAATTTTGGAATCCTACTATTTTTTCTTCAATTGGAAACTCTTTAGGAACTTTTATGATGACTGTTGATTGTACTCAAAATTTTGAACATATTATTTATGCTCGGATTTGTGTTTTAATGGATTTTGACAAACCCCTACCTAAAAAGATCACATTACAATTTGGGGAAGACACTTGGGAGCAAGTAGTGGACTATGAGAACATTCCTTTTCGTTGTAGAATTTGCCATGAATATGGTCATTTGGCCAGTGCTTGCCCAAATAAAATTCCTGATCAAAAGAAAGAAGATATAAACTCGAGCAGGTTTCCAAATACCTAAGAAGAAGAACACTCAGAAAAAAATCGGTTATGAAGGATCAATCAAAGTCATCTGCTAATATGTTTGAAATCCTTTCCACAAATGATGTCCCAAGTGAGGAAGAGGAAATAATGGAAACTGAAATCTTAGAAACACAATTTAAATATGAAGGGAAGAACTCGGAGACAAACCAACAAATCAAAGGTTTTCAACAGAAAAAAAAAGGAGAAAATTTACACAAGAAAAACAATATTTCAAATGTCAAAACTTCAAATAATGCAGGTCCCAATATAGACTCCGTTGAACCATCTAGTAAAATTTTGGTTGTGTACGAGCATTCTTCAAGGTTAGAAGCCATCTCGGATTCAATTGGAATAAGTCAAGAAACAAGGGAAAAAAAATTGAAGATGGATTCTAATCAAAAAGTAGGTCGCAAGACCAATCAATATCATATGGTAAAAGAAGGTGAAAAGCTTGTAGAGGAAGGTAAGATTAATGCCCTTCCCAACTTTTTTAGCCCTGGTATTAATGAAGATCATCACTTGGAATATTAGAGGACTCAAAGGGAGTCTTTCAAAACAAAATGAAATTAGAAGAATGATTCGGGTAAATCATCCACATCTTGTTTTCCTTCAAGAAACAAAGATGTCAATGGAGGATATGGACTTAATTGCCGAGTAAAATTTGGCCGGTTGGAAAAGTGGTTTCCCTCGGTTCCCAAGGGACTTCGGGTGGCATTGCTTGTCTTTGGGATCCAAAAGAGGTAGTTATTCACCATATGGTTGGCAGTTGGGGTTTGTTGGCTATAGCTATTCAAAGTAGACATTCCAACCAGATTATGCTCTGCATTACTTTTATGCTCCGACTTCTTTGGAGGAAAAAAGAAGACAGTGGAAGGATATTACTCATATTATCTCTCATTTTCCTAAATCTTGGATCTTGATCGGAGGAGATTTCAATACCATCCTCTCTCTGGATGAGAAAAGGGGGAAATAGAAATTTGGACAAAAGCACCGACCTCATGAGCGAATATATTACAAACCTCCATCTTGTGGATATCCAACTGAGATAATGGCCTTATGACTTGGTCTAACGAGAAGGCAAGGCTTAGCTTGTATAATGGAGAGATTGGATAGGTTTTTGCTCTCTGAAAATTTCTTAATCCATGGTCACATTCCTAAAGTGAAGACTCTTAATAATGTTGGTTCGGATCATTGGCCGGTCATGGTGGAAATGTGGAAAACCAATGTGAGTTTCTCTCCTTTTCGTTTTCAATTAATGTGGCTTAGAGACATTTCCTTCGGACCTCATGTGCAACAATGGTGGAAGGAAGGTAAACCTAGGCATGGGACTAAGATGTTCTGTTTTGCCAAAAGACGGCAATACATTAAATCCAAAATCAAGACTTGGAGCTGGAAAGAGTTTGGGGATGTTCATAAAAAAAACATGAAGTTATTGCTCATCTTGAAAATTTGAATAAGAAAATCCGTTTAGATGGCCTCACGAGAGAAGAGAAGTGCGAGATGAAATTAAACTCACAACTCGGTTAGAGGAATGGGAAAAAAGAGAAGAAATCTTATGGAAGCAAAAATCTAGAATTCAATGGCTCAAAGAAGGAGATCGAAACACAAATTTCTTCCACAAATCTCTTCTAGCTCGAAGATCTCACAACTTTATTTCTTCCTTAAAATCAGATTATGGAGATGTTGTTTATACTTGGGATGGCATGAACTCTATTGTTGTTGATTACTTTTCCAATATTTTTTATGCTACTCCCCTTGACTCGACTTCACAATATAATGTTCTTCAAGCAATCCCTTCTCTTATCACTTCTGAGGAGAACTCTATTTTGACTACTCCTATTACTATCAATGAGCTTCAACAAGTAGTTTTTAAAATGCAAAAGGGAAAACCCCAGGTCCTGATGGTTTTCCTATTGAGTTCTACCAAGAGTTATGGGATATCCTTCATGTTGATTTATTAGAGGTGGTGGAAGAAGCCGGGAAAGCCAAAGAAATTTTGAAGGTTATCAATAAAACTTATATTACTCTTGTTCCAAAAGCTCAAGAGGTTGATCATATCTCAGCTTTTAGACCTATTGCTTTATGTAATGTTCTTCTCAAAATCATTACTAAAATCATGGCGAGAAAGGTTGAAGCCTCTTTTGCATAAGATTATTTCCCCGAGCAAGGGGGTTATGTGGAAGGACGTCAAATAGTAGATGAGATAGTTCTTGCTCGGGAAGCCATCCATTCCATGGATATGCAAAATTCTCCTTCCATGTTCATTCGGTTAGACTTATCCAAAGCTTATGACAGAGTGGATTGGCACTTCCTTATCAAAGTTTTGAGGCAATTTGGTTTCTCTAAGGATTGGATGGATTGGATTATGGGATGTATCTCTTCGGTTTCCTACTTAGTTCTTATCAATGGCAGGCCTTCTCGGTCTTTCCCAGCTTCCAGAGGTATTAGGCAAGGTGACCCGCTATCCCCTTATTTATTCATCATTCTTGTTGAATGCTTGGGTAGGACTATAACCAAAAAGAGGGAAAACAAAACCCTTGAGGGAGTTACCATTGCTCATGGAGCTAGACCTATCTCTCATCTTCAATTTGTGGATGACTCTACTCTTTTAGGTAAAGCTACTGTTAAGGAAGCTTCTAATATTAAGCAAATCATTAGCTATTTTTCTAAGGCTCTTGGGCGGTTGATCAATGAAGACAAATCTAAAGTTATTTTCTTTCATTGCTCTGCTAGACGGGGAATCCATGGTCTTGGATAAACTAAGATATAAGAAGACCTCTCTTCCAATCACTTATTTAGGTATTCCCATAAATATTCAAAGGCAGAAAAATAAAGATTGGAATTGGTTGTTGGACAAAGTCAAGAAGAAAATTGGAAAGTGGACCAACAAGTGGCTTTCTTAAGGGGTAGAATCACCTTGGTAAAATCAGTCCTTCAAGCTATTCCTATTTATGTTTCTTCCATTTTGAATATCCCAAAGGTTGTTCTTCGAGAATTGGATCAAATCGGTCATCGTTTCCTTTGGAGTGGTACTAAGGAGAAAAGAAAATGGGCCTTGGTGAAATGGGATACTTTATGTCTTCCTAAGAGTGAAGGGGGTTAGGATTACGGTCTTCAATTAATAACAACAAAGCTTTAGCTGCTAAATTATATTGGAGGATGTTGCATAACCCCAATGCTCTTTGGGCCAATAATCTCCGTGCTAAATATTTTGAGAACAAAAGTCCTGAAGACCTTGTTCGCTATCAACTTCCTACCAAAGGTTCTCCCATTTTAGCAGTTCTTAAGGATGGTGAGGATTTGATAAAGAAAAAATTATTTTGGATCATTCATAATGGTCAACATGCAAATTTTTGGACAGATTCTTGGGATGGTCACAAGCCTTTGATAACTCGGTTTCCCGATTGGAGGCCTTGGATGGAGGAGCTTCACCGAGCTAATTGGATAAAGGTGGCTAATTACTGTCGGTACCATCTTTGGTAATTCAAAGGTTGGTAGATATTGGATCCCTATTGAGGACTGGCCTATTCAAATCCGAGAAAGGCAAAGACAAGATATCCAAGGCATCCTTCATATGAGATCCCTCTCTTGGTCCCATGAAAAAGATTGTTTTGGATGGAACAACACTACTAAGGGTGAGTATTCGGTTGCTCAAGGTTATTTGACCTTATGCCATAATAATCCCAACCATTCTTCTGACATATTTTCTCGATTGTGGGCTCAAAAGCTCTGGCCTAAGGTGAGGTTCTTTAATTGGCTTTTATTGCATCGTAGGGTGCTTCTTGGTGAGCAACTTATGAAGCGTGGTTTTCATGGCCCTTTTAGATGTGAAATGTGTGAAGAGAATGTAGAAAATATCAACCATATTTTTATTGAGTGTACTTTAGCCTCCGAGCTGTGGAGGAGAATGGCCACTTTACTTGGCTTACAGTGGTCCAATTTTTTTACTTTTGAACAACTTTGGAGGGATTGGCCTAATCAAGAGGGTGTTGATCATTTTATTAGGCGATTAGTTTGGATGGGTTCTACCATTCTTCTTTGGAATATTTGGAATGAAAGGAACAACCAAATTTTTAATCAAGATAGGAAGGATATTCACTATATTTGGCAAAAGACCATAGCCAACTTAGTTGAATCGGTCCATCATCTCCTTAATCACCCCCAAAACTCCCACCAAAGATGGGATCAAGTGATGCAAATATTGAAGATTAAACCTTCTAAGGGCAACCAACTTAAAGGGAATGTGAGTATTAGTAAGATGGATAGGAATAGAAATTGGCAACCTCCTCCTAAGGATTTTGGAAAAGTCAATGCTGATGGAGCCTCTAGAGGGAACCCTGGAAAAGCCGGTGTGGGAGGAATTAGTAGACTTTCAGATGGCTCCCTGGTTTTTACTTTTCTTGAGAATTTGGGTATTCTTTCCAATAACCTTGCTTGAGGGGTATGGTATCCTCGGAGGCCTTCAGGAGGCTACTAAGGTTGGATGGGAAAAGGTGTTAGTTGAGTCGACTCTCAACTTATGATTAATCTCTTGAAGAATCCTTCTAAGAATCATAAGGTGGATTGGAGAATAAAAAGAATTATTGAGAAGATTCGGTTAATCCAGGATGGGATTTTTGAAAGTTGATTACAATCATGTGGTCAGAGATCAAAACAAGAGTGTTGATGCTTTAGCTAATTGGGCTTTGGACAAAGGTGATCTTACTTGTTATGGCCACCCTCCTATATGGTGGGCTTCTCAAATTAGGGAAGCTCTTCTTTCTATCATTTCTTTGGATGGCTCCGGTTACGAAGGTACCTAGTTTCTTCTTGTTTTTTTTTTGCTTCTCTTTGGTTCATTCAGTTTTTTTTAGTTCCCTAGCTCATTCTATTCTTTATTTTGTTTCCTCTGTTGATTCTTGCCTTAATAGTCTTGGTCTAGATAGGTCATTGTTTTGTTCATTTTTTTTTCTTTTTTTTTTTTGTTGTGTTTTTTTAAGGTGGGGGGGTTTTTTGTTTTGTTTTGTTTTTGTGTTCTTTGTGTTGTTTTTGTGTGTTCTTGTGTTTTTGTTGTTTTTTTATATGTTTTTTTGTTATTGTTCTTGTGTTTTTTGTCTCTTGTTCTTGGGTTTCTCTTTGTTTGTGTTATTTCGTGTTTTTATGTGTGAGTGTTTTCTATGTTTTTTGTTTTTGTTTATTGTCTATTGTTGGTTGTTTTTTATTTTTATTTTATTTTTTAATTTTTTAGGTTTTGGTTGTGTTTATTTTTCATGTTTTTTTTGGGTTATGTCTTTGTAGTGTTCTGTTGTTTTTGTCTTGTTTGTGTTTTGTTATGTGGTTCTTGTGTTTTTCTATGTGGTTTGTGTTGTGGTTTCTTTTATCTTATTGTGCGTGTTTGGTTGTGCTTTTGTTTTTGACACACTCAAGGAGCATGTTTTTTATTTTATTTTATTATTTTTGTTGTTATTTACTTATTTTTAAATTGGTTTTGTGTGTTTGTTTGCTCCTTGAGTATGTCAAAGGTGGTAGGCCAGGTCCGAGTCCTGGGCGTTTTTGGCGGAATGGATACCCCTGCCTCCTTGGGTCTTACCCGAAAGTGGCATCCCTTTTGGGATGTTTTCCACAAATAAAAAAAAATCAAGCAAAAACAATCACAAAATGCTGAAAATAGTCAAAAACATAGATATAATGATCCTAACATAAAATCATGCAAACACTTAACAAATATATATTCTAATCAACTATTTGGAATTTAACTTAATAATATGATAGTTTTTATATGTCAAACAGTGTAAAAATGAGGCATTTTCAGGCCTCATCACAAGTCCAATGTGTATGTGTTCTTTTTAGCATGATATAATGCATTCCTATCAAATTGATAGGGTTTACCAAGCAATAGTCCACAACAATCCATCTCAGTAACATTATATCTTACTCTATCCACAAACTTATCACAAAAAGCAAAATATAAGGTTCAAGTATGTGTGATGTTAGATGTGTAGTTTACATAATTCCACCCAAGTGCGTAGGGTTGATGATGTGGCTTTGTGGGAAGCTTCAACTTCTCGACAATGGACCTCACAATCAGATTCTTCTATGAGTAATTATCTTATGATACAATCCACATAAAAATCATATGTAAGGTGGGATCTAGTGAGAAACAAATGGTCATGACCCCCTTGTGCCAAAACATTTGTCATGAGGGTAACTTTGTTTAGTTTACCCTTTAAAGTAGGAAATTCTTCTTCTATTCCTATAGTCACAATGGGACCATCTTGTGGTTTCTCATATGTAGACTATACAATTAGGGACTTCTTCTTCCATTATTTTAAAATAAAGCATTTATATTTCATATTACCATACATTTTACAAAAATCACAATACATTTTTGAAGAAGAAGGATCATTAGAGTGATAAGAAGAAAAATGTGCTTTAGGAGAAGTGGAAAGAGAAGAAGAATGAGGGGAAGAATGAGATTTTTTCTTCACCTTTTGTTGATGTTGATTTGCACCTTTGGAACTACTGTCTTGTCGAGATCTGTAAGAGGCACCAAATTTATCCTCTACGAGAATGACATACTTGAATGCCACATCCAAAGGAGAAAATCATTGAACTTGATTTTCCTAAAAATTTGATCTTGCAATCCACAAGTGAAATTGTTAATCAAATCCTTTTCTAAATATTTCACACCAAGAAGAACCCTTAGCCTATTGAATTAAAAAATGTAGTCAACAAATGACATACTATAGGCTTACCTCAATCTATACCACTTGGTCGTGAGGTCACTTTTGTAGTTTGGTGGAAAAAAGGTATTTTTAAAAATTGGGATCAATTTTTTCTAAGTCATGGCAACATTATGGCTTTGTCGTTCTACAACCAAAACTTTTGCTAAGCCTATGAGTTTGACTGTGGCAAAAGCAACTTGGTCATCTTTAGGAATTTCAGCATAGGCGAACCAAGTTTGCATATCTAAAATCCATGTAGACAAGACATTAGGATCCCTTGATCCATCATACAATTTGACCTCATATTTTGCTTTGTTGGTATGGTTGTGATGAATTTGGATATCACCAAGAGTCAATTGAACAATAATATCTTTCACCTTATCTACCAAAATATCTACTGCAATAGTAAGATTTTCCATGTTTGTTTTGAGGTCGGTAGCCATTTGACTACGGGTATATGCCAGACTAGAAGGATTACAAAATGGTTGCAAGAACTATCTAGGATCTTAGGAATACTTTTCAAGGTTTCCTAATGCAGAAATTTGCTTAGATTACAAAAATGTTGCCTTCCAATTTACAAAAATGGGGCTACTATAGTGCTTTTACAAAATTAAATCAATTTTGCAATTACAAAAATTAGCACTAAATTCCAAAGTTAGCCCTTAATTTTACAAAAAAATTGACTTGTGGAGGCAAAAATTATGAATGTTTGCAAAAAATTAAGGCCCAAATTTACAAAAATTGAGGAAATTGCTGAAAAATATGGCCTATTTTGTAAAATTGAATTTTGAAATTATTGTTTTGGCAGGAAAAAATTTGTTTTTGGCAGTTAGGCCATGGGCCGAATAGTCTACGATGAATCAATTTTCAAATTGTAATGGTCACCACCGCCCAACAGTCACTAAGTTAGTGCATATTCAATCGTTCAGTGTCTGCCACCTAGCGCAACGCGCCTTTACCTCCAAATGGCACTTGTGCTATAGTGCACTCAAGGTTGACCATTGAGATGTGGTCACCTTCTAATATGCACAAGGGCCCTTTTGAAGAGCAAAGAGGCCCTCTGTAGCATCAATGTGGGATTTATACCATTGATATTTTTAGGTTGTCTAGTCGAATCTCCTTGTCAAATTTTGTCATCGGTCATTAGGAAATAAAAACATGATCAAAATTTTCAAAATGCTTTCTATAAAAACCTAAAATCAATGCTGCGAAATGGGATTTGATGCTAGAATCATGAAAATCTACCAAGGATGAAATATTTAACTAGAAAATCACACAAAACAAAAGATCAGTTTGAATTTTACTCACTGAAAAGTCTTTTTTCAGGATCGCATTTGTCCAAATGTTGTTTGGCATATCAAAAAATGAATTCATTGTTTTATTTTCTATTGGAGAAGCCTGTGTCAGGTCAAAAATGTGCAAACAGTCCAAAACCCATGCAAAACTACCGTAACTCCCATAAATCTATCAGAATTGAATGAAATGAATCAGATACCTATTGGAATTCGGATCACAAGAAAAACATACCAAAAATTTAGTTTGATCGATGTCAAAAAACCCTGCAAACATGCAAAATCCACGTCTAATCTATCAACCAATTAAAATCTACCACACGTCAGTAAATGGTTGGGCTCAAATATTTCACCCTTGTAGTCTACGATCAGCACATATCTGTGATTGATTTTATGGTTTCTCTCGTCATTGATTGGGCGATTAAAACCTTAGTTCATCAATTAATTTTTGTCTAATTTCCTCCGCCTGCAAAATTTTTCACCGCCTCACCTATAATTTTTTTTTGCATGAATTGGTTGCAACAGTCTGTAATCAACGCATTGGATTCCTCCTCTTCTACATAGGCAAGGGTACGGTGACCCTATATTTTTCACTTGGGGGTGGCCTACACTTGTTTGATCGTCGGTTGGCTGTGGCATGGCCATGAGGGATCTAAAAGGTCTGTGGGTTGGGTCGGCTATAGCATGTATGCATATGCTCAATTCTGGCCATGTGCAGGTAAAAAAAGAGACCGTACAGAGGTATAATAAGGGAAGGGGGTGGGGGATGGAGGGAAGAGAGAGGGTAGGGTTTCCCAACTTTGGTCAATCAACTGGTGGCTGATCAGTTTGGATGGCTGGTCAGTAAAAATCGTCAACCAATTTAGGGTGGAGGGGAGCAAATAAGTAGGATCAAAATAATGGATCAGGGGATCTAATCTAGTCATCTCTACTCAATCCACATAATCTTCTTGAACACATAAAAACCCTTCCACTTGTGCAACAATCCTCCTCTATGGATGTCTCGGTGCTCTCTCAACAAGACTATCAACTACTTATTTTAGCCAAAATTTTAGCTTCAAAAATTGTGGAACCAACCTTAAAATATGTCTTCTTTCTGATCTTCAAAGCAGATAAAATTTCTCCAAACAAAAAAAAATGTTTTGCCCTCACAAGGCAAGTTAGGTTTACCCTTTGGTTTTATGTCAAGCATATTTGGTGCAGGGGAAATTTTTTCCCTCTACCAACTCCTAAGCTTCATAAAATGATGTTGCAACTAGTCTCAAACCAATTTCATGCAAGCACCTACCCTAGGATCTGGTGTACTAGCCAAACAATACTAGTCACCTAAACTTTCCTATGGCTTTGATTACCACTAATATAGAAATCTCCAAAGTGAAGTTGATTATTCATTAGGTGCAATAGAATATGTAAGCTACAATTAATTCATGTAGGTTACAGTGGTTGTAACAATTTTCTAAACATGACCAACCATTGTAACTAATAGATAACAATCTGCTAAAAATGAAAGCCAACTAACTGCTAGAAGACAAAGGACAACTCTAACAATCTAATTTATCATCCTAACAAATAACAACCTATTTCCAACATGGTTATACTATGCCTCACGTGAATACAAAGTGCAAGAAATAAAAAATAATAATAAAATAATAACTTAGGCTTATAATTAAGCCTAAGGTACAATCATATCTTCAACATCAATAGTTTAGGGTTTGCCTTAAACCCTCCAAGTGTGTGTTTGGGGTCACATCTAGTAGGTTGTTAGGTTTCATCATTTTTAGGTGAGGCATTGAAGTAGACCCTGCTAATATAGCAACTATCACTAACATACCTTCTCCTCATACCCTAACCAAGTTGTGTAGCTTGCAAGTTAGACTTCAAGCTATTTGTCAGTTTGTAGCTCATTTTAGTCGATAAGTATCAGTCCTTTCTTGAGCTTCTTAAGAAAGATGTATTCCAGTGGGATTTTGAGTGTTAGCAATATTTTTATGAGTTCAAAAGGTATCTCACTTCCTATTGGGTAAAAAATTGGTTACAACTACAACTAATTTATTGCCTCCATTTAAATTGTCAAACTTGGGAAATCTCATAAACTTGTGAAGTACCATTCATAGTTTATGCCTGTAAAACCAACGAGATGAGTCCACTATGTCCTAACGTGTGGGGGGGTTGTGGTGTCATTATTTTTCTTTTCCAAACTATTAATCTAGCCTACATTATCAAACACATGATTGAAAATAAACTACAGAAAGTAAAAACACACGCTTGCTAGAAAATACAGAAAAATAGGGAAATTATAGTAATCAAATAAACTGTAGAAAATATAGAAAATAGAAAACAAATAGTGAATAAATGAATTACAAAAAAATAGGAAAAATAGTAAGAATACTTTTGAGAGTCGATCTGAGATTCCAAAAGATTCTACCCAAATTAATTCACGCACATCGAATGCTTAGAAATGTATATATGAACACTCGAATGAATTTTATTGTAACTTTAGAAATGATTTACAAGAAAATGTTAGGGATCCCTTTTTAGGGGTGGCCTATGCATTTATATAGTGTACAACCATCCCCTATTACAAATTAAGGCAAGTCTATTTCAAGCTTGTCGTTATAACAAACACGTAAAAAATAATCATAGATAACGAACATGCACTAACTTCATCCTTCGTAGGATAAATTAGGCGTGTTCTATTTATTGAACAGAATGTCTAAAATTACACCTCAATAAATATCAATAGTTTTGTATAGGTGTTTACATTTTTGCTTAGCCATTTATGAGAAATGGATAATTTTTTTATTCAGTATGTTGTCCTTCATCTGCATATATCATTGGAAACCGCTACTCTATTTTACTTTAAAACAAAGTTCTTGTTGTACTCTACTTCAACAGGAGTCACGCACCATCCAGCTTGTCATTGGAAATCAGGCATTGTTGACTCTAAAGTTAGGAATCAGGTACCATTAACCATGAAGTCAAGATTCAGGCACCACTCTTTCAAAATATAAGAGTTATACGTCTTCCAAACTTTAGCCAGAAGTCAGATGCCTAACTTAGCATACGTAACTCATTGTTGTGATCATATTTGCCTTTAGTCCTCCACCATAAAACATGAAGTGCCAGGTCCAAATGGTACCTTGACGTAAATATGTAGAAAAGTAGTAAAATCATCAAATCTACACATAAATCACACTTAAAACGCATATTAGAGAATATACACATTTTCCTATTATATATATATATATATATATATATATAATCTTCATAAAAAGTGCATTCTCAAAATAATGTCACACAACATGTTATGAATCCATACAAAAATATGAACATTTTTGGTGATCATCACGTCCCTACCTGTCTTAGTTCCTCCTAGATCAGATAAGCATCTGATACTTTACATAGCAGAAACAACTCATATTTTAGGAGCCTTATTAGCTCAACATGATGATAAAAAAAAAAAAGAGCTATCTACTATATCAATAGAACTTTGGTTAGTTATGAAACCTAGTACACTCTCTTAGAGAAGCTTTGCCTTGTTGTGGTGTTTTCTTCCTAGAATCTAAGACACTACATGCTTAGCCATAAGACATTTGTTGTTACAAAGTTTAATCCTTTGTGCTACTTAATGTCTAAGCCCCACTTTTTATATCAAGCCACTAAGTGGATTTTATCCCTTAGTGAGTTTAAACTCACCTTCATAGATTAGAATGCTATCAAGTGTCAAGTGATGGCTGATTAGTTAGCCTTTTCTCCCTTAGAGTCAACCCATCCTTTGGTCATCAAGTTTATCTATGAGTGCCTTAGCATAGAATTCAAAGAGCTAGAGTCTTGGACTTTATTTTTTTATGGAGCCTAATGCTTAAAGGGCACTAGTGCTAGAATTATTCTAGTTACCCCACAAAAATAGCTCATCCCCTTGTCCTTCAAGTTTTGTTTCTCTTACACAAATAATACTATAGAGTACGAAGCTTTTATCCTTGGTCTTAGAGTAGCCTTAGCCTTGAAGGTTAGAGTTATTTTAGTTTTTGGTGACTCAATGTGGTCAATCAGATTAACAATTTTTATCAAAATCAAGATGATAAGCTTCAATCTTACAAAGATATTGTCACCAATATTTTGTTCACATTCAATTGGGTAACCATAAATTATATTCCTAGATCTTCCAAATGCCATGCAAATACCATGGTCATTGTTGCATCCTTGTTTTCCTTGGAGTTGGAAGATGATCAACCATTGATTATCATTAGATAACTATGGGATATCTCATCGCTTAGTTTGAGTCTTGTTCCATTAGATGTTTTGACCATCAAAGCTTCCCCATATGAGCCATGGTATACTAACATCTTTAATTTCCTTAAGGATGGTTCGATTACTGATGATTTGAATCTTAATTAGTGTAAGATTTTTCGCAAAAGAGCATGTCGATTTGTTATAATTGGAAATACTTTATATCAACATTATTTTGAAGGCATCCTCGTATGGTGCCTTAACTTTGATGAACCTTGGCTAGCTCTTAGTGAGGTTCAATAAGGTTCATGTGGAGGCTATTTCAATGGCAATGCCATTTCCAAGAAGCTCCTTCAAATGGGATATTATTGGCCTTCCATGGAGAAAGATGCATGTGACCATGTTCGAAGCTAACAAGTGTCAACACCATGACGACATTGTTCATGCTCCTCAAAACCTTCAGGTTATTTCTTCTCGTTGGATATTTTCCATGTGGGAATTGGATATCATAGGGAATATTAACCCAATGTCATTTAATGGTCATAAGTTTATCATAACAATGAATGAGTACTTCACTAAATGGGTTGGAGCCATACCCCTAGCCATAGTTACTAGAGCTCAGGTTTTCAAGTTCATATTCAACCAGATCCTCTATAGGTTTAGGATTCCTTCAATGATTATTTTTTATAATAGCACTCCTTTCAAGAATAAGGATATCCATAAGCTTTATGCTAAGTCTAAGATTCAACACAAATGGTCAACTTCATATTACCCCAGGGTAATGGATAATCCAAAGCATCCAACAAGTCTTTGCTCAAGATCCTCAAGAATTTGGTTAGTAATACCAATCACTACTAGCATATCCAACTTTATCCCACCTTATGGGCCTATCACACTCGTGTGCAAACTCCTGCAAGTGCTTCTTTATATGTCTTGGTCTATGGGACTAAGGTAGTTTTTTTTTAGTTGGAGGTCTCTTCATTACACATATTATTGTAATATGCTTGGGTCAACGATGAGTATCACTTCAATAATTTGCATCAATTGGAGCTATTGGATGAAAAATGCATTAATGCATTAGAGCATCTTCGACCCTATCATAATAGGCTCAAGCGATCTTATTTCAATAGAGTTTGCAATCATTATTTTGAGGTTGGGGACCTCATCCTCAAGGAAAACCAGAAGAGCACCAATGCTAATTTTGGTCTTAAAGGTAAGTTTTAGCCTAGTTGGTTAGGCCTCTTTGTCATAACAACCAAGTTTGGCTCAAGGACCTATCGTTTAGCTTATTTAGATGGTAAAGAACTTAAAGAACCAAAGAACATAATGCACCTAAAGAGATACTATGCATGACCCTATATTTTAGCTTATTTTTCATACTGCATTTGGTTTACTTGTTCATACTGCATGGTTGTTTGTCATATTTTACATGTTCTACTTGATATTTTGTTCCATTTCCATTTTTTCTTGTCATATAATTACATTGTTGCTTGACCATATTTTTGGGGACTTTGTGAGGATGGCAAGTGATGAAACCTAGTTAGATCTTAGCTCAAACGTATTGCACTCATACTAAGGCTCTGATACCTAGTGAATCCCCAACCTAGGACCCATCTCCATGCATTCTAATCATTGCATTTACCCATATCTTCTTCTTCTCTTTTATTCTCTTATATTCCTTGTCCTTGAAAGTATAAAATGATCATCAAATTTCTCTCCAAATCAAGGGACATAGTTTTTCATCTCTTGTATATCCTTTGTCCTTGAAATTTTTAATCATTTCTCATCCTCACTGAGACAAAGGATATATTTTCCTTCTATTTTCTCATTCTTGCTTTCACTCACACCTATTGGTATTTTGATTTTTAAGTGGTCCTTTTTAGATAGGGTAGATACTGCATGGATGTCATTTATGGTATTCATATGACCACTGACTATCTTACACACATCTCTTAGCTATTAAAATTTTAATAAGGACTCACACCCACTATTCTTTCACTTCTTACTTATCTTTCTTTTATCTCTTTATTCTAACACATGCACACACTCACACTGTTTTGTCGTGGTTTGCTCTGCTCATACACCTTTTGCACACACCACACCTCTATTAAGTAGTATTTTTTGTGGTAAATAAATCACATATTTTCACCCCATACATGATAAGCTTCATGGTCACACCCTAAGGGCAGACTCCATCTTGATCACCTACATCCTAGCGGGTATATCTTCATCTTTGGCCATTAGCAAGCACTACATCCATAGTGGGTATTGCTCCACACTTGATAATATTTATGAGCATAACACCCTTTCAAGATAGCTTCATAGCCACAAGTGAGAGGTAGCCTCAATTCAGTCATTTTTTAGTATACATCCTTACAAGGGTTCTTCTCTTATTTTCTTTTATTTTCCCATTTTGACCTTTTTTTTGGAGCTTTGTTTTCTTCTTCTTTCATATTTTCTTTCTCCTATCATCGCTTGTTTCCTTCTATTATATTTCCATCTACTCATCCATACACTTCATTTTGCATTTCATTTTATATTGCATTATCTTTCATCCATGCATTTCATTTAGCTAGGATCATCATGTTTGTGATCATCATGCATCATTAAAAATAAAAAAATAATTAAAAATCATTCACATAAAACACAATAAAATAAAAATTAGCTTGTATTACTAAGTGTGTTCCAGTTAATCAGTGTGACATAGTAGAGAGCTTGGCACACTTGACCATCCCCAAGGATGCATACCATAATAAAAATTGGCATGTCATCTCGATCCCTACCCTAGTAGTGCAAGCCTATCCCTTATGCTCCACTTACTAGAGGTAGTGGAGGAGCCATGTTCATAGATCATGAACTATATCATGCCCACAACTATGAGTGACTCTATGATCATATAGATGATAGTGGTGGAACCCTATAATCTATCGAGATAATATGGAAGTATACCATCTAGTAGTAGGATTCTCTCAGCACCACCATCTCATATGACTCCTTTACCCTTTATAGCTCTACCAGTAGTAGGTGGCCTCACTTACTCTATTGGCAGTCAACAATGAAAATTATCCCCTTTGCATGGGCCTATTGTCACTCTCACTCCAACTAGCCCATCTCCCCTCTAAGATGCTTTACCTTAGTCCTTGTCATTTTTCGCTCTACTCAGGCCTTGTCTAGTGTTGTGTGAATGGCATCCATATTTGCCTGCATAACCACCACTATGGCCCATAACACCTCCATATCCCTTGCCTACTACCTTAGACCTATAGCCTCACTAGGTCCCACATGTGTTATTGTGGGGGTAACTCATGTTGTTCCCCCTCCCCGTAATCCATAGATGGTGATAGTCCCCCTTGTGGCTATTACTATCTTCACCCAAACCTATTTTTGATCTAATATAAGTGGGATTGTTCCCCTCTATTATTATTTTATGGTGCATCAAGTGGCCTCTCAAAGTGCTAGCTACACTCATTGGCTCATAAACCTAACATCTCTACACTAGCATTATTAGGGAGATCCTTGAGGGCACAATGCTCTTATACCCGAAGGTCACCTTAACGTTGTCCACCTTTGGATCTACATATAGTGGGTCATCTAGATCCTCCTTTGACCATCTACCCACATCAAGAGTGCTTTCGACTCCTTATGGATCCCTCCTAACCGTCTTGAACCAGTAGTCCTTGAGTTCCAAAATCTCTTGTAGAATGCAAACTTGGCATTATACTCAATCAAATCGGTATAGCTTTTGCTTAATCTTCTCAGTGATGATCCATTGGATCCTCAATACTTGAGCTAGCTCTTTCGTATCCTCCACCTAGTCAAGGTGTAGATATCATGCTCACCATGTGATTTTGTGCTCTCATAGCTCATCTATCACATGCCTCCCTAGTGGTAAGACACAAGTGTATGCCCTATGTCCAAGCTCATAGTGTCGATTCCACCTATATGTTGTTTGTCGCTCTATGTTGGGAAATGGCTCTGGTAGTGTATTCAATGGCCTTGGTAGTGCATTTAGCCTCTATAATTCTATGTGCTTCTAGCACCACATTTAGATCAAAGTCATATAGATCAATATTTCTATCACTTATACATGATATCGTGCAGCATCCTATACAAGTGAGCTAGCACATATTGTCCCCATGCGAATCTAACTCTCTAATATCACATATCTACCACTACTCATGCTACTTTCCATGGAAGGTGTCACCTACTTGTGTGGCACACCACCATCCCACATAGTACGGATGTCAATACTCCAACTCCATATCGACATGGAATCCACTTTGGTGGATCACATGTATTGGATCCCTTGACATCATCTCATATGTCACCATTGGAACTTTTACCATGTAAAAAATCTTCCCCCTAATGGGTATCCTCAATATGCACCACACATCCTCTAATGTGATGGTCATCTCCCCTATAAGTAACCAAAATGTGGATGATTTAGGATACCATCTCTTTGCTAGAGCCATTAGTAGTACCTTATCAGCCTCAATATGAAGCATGTATGCCAGATGTAGTAGCCCCACATTCTCCAATATCTCCATATCTACCATTATGATCTCTCTCATAACCTCCTTGAGTGTGCTCGATCACCACTCTCTGCTCTCGAGTACATCTAGTTGCACAATCAACATAAAAACATTAACACATTTAATAAAATTCATTAATTAAAAAAAAAAGGTATTTGTTTGCAAAATTTACCAAATTCATGTCTCAAAATGATCATAGGTTATTTTTCATGGCCACTTGACCAAATTTACGCTCCAAAATAAATTTAAAAAAAAAATGATCAAAATTAAAAAAAAAAATTGTTATCAAATTTTGACTTTTTTTTTGGTAAAACCTAAATCTAGCCTAATCTAAAAATGGGTTTCAATTCGTACCTTCACCTAGTCTACAACAATTCCAGTATCACCTCTCACTATGGCAACATGGTGATTTTGGAGCACCATTCTCCTTTTTCTTCTCTAGAGCTATTTTCTCCTCCTCAAATGGTGAAAATGAGCTTTTTTTCCCTCATTTTCCTCTTTTATTCCCTCATTTTCTCTCTATTTTATCTCTCTCTTCTTTTCATTTTTCCTCCCTTTATTCTCTCTCTTCCCCTTATTTTTCTCTCTCCTTGTATTTTCTCTTTATCTTCTTTGATTTTCTTATTTTCACTTCCTTTTTGCACTTTTTTTGAGTTTTTTCAAGAATTTCGCATTGTTTCTAAAAACTCGAGGGGGCACCCTAGCCTCAGAGGTATTAATGGTAGTAATGCCCTGATTTGCATATAAATTTAGGATGTTTAGGATGATACCCTTTTTTATACTGCTCCTCCGTCCAGACTCGAGCACCCCTTTTTTTGTGTTCGTCGTTTTTCCTATAGGAGTCTACATATTTTTTTACACATTTATTTAGCCATAAATGCATCAAAGAGAGGGTAAAATATAGACATGGAAAATTGACCTATCAAAATGATTCAATCTTTCCATAGATCGTTAGAAAGCCACCAAATCTTGCTAAGTGCAAAATTAGGACTCGTTTCCCCTCTTCCTTTGTCCTTTTTTCCTAGCCTTACCAAATTCGTATCCAATCTATACAGGGCATGAATTTGGCTTACCAAATTTACACCTTGTAATTACTAGGCATTAATTTTGCGTTCCAAAGGTTTTTCTCTCAAAAACCCCACCCCTCATCGGCTCATTTTAGTGTCAACCCTTGCTTGCGGTGAACTTTCATTTTCCTACCCTTTAGCCCTCCAAACATCTTATAAATAGGGGATTAGATTCCCTCTTTTACCCTATCTAGATATAGATAATTAAATCCTCTTGATAACCCTAATCTTGACTTTCTCATTTGCTAACAAGTCCTCTTCTATTGTGGCTTGTTGTTTTACTATTTTTTATCTTTGGTGTTGGCTACCCTTAGGGATCAAGTGGAGGAGTCTTGAAGGTTTGAGAATTCCATCATTCTAGAGTGCTTCCTTCATCATTACTCTTTACTTCCTCCATCAATTAACTAGATTCTTTAGTTGCATTATTAGTCATTAGCTCTATTTTTTACTATTTTGCATCACATTTTTCGGTGTTTTAGGACCCAAAAAGTGCATCTGAACCAAATTCACATCCTGCCCATACAGGGTGTAAATTTTGCAAGCTATATTCATGCCCCTTCATTATAGGAAATGAATTTGGTCAATTAGGACTTGGGGGTAAATTTTTGCTTTCCAAAACCCTAGTTCATTGCTTGCATTTTATCTTTGTCACTTGCATTCTATTTCATTTCATTTTGTTGTTACATGTCCATTTCATATTGCTTTAGCTTATTCCAAAGGTCAAAGATAATTTTTTTTAACATTCAGCTAAAAATACCAGGGGGGCTTGATTGTTGCACCTCCAAGCTCAATCATATAACGACCTAAGAAAGCCCCAAAAACTAATCAAATTTTTAGGGTTTTGTAAGCTATTTTGTAGGTTTGGATTCATTTGGATATTTTGAATGTAAGTTAAAGCTAGTATCAACCATTGGATCAAGTAAATACCCTAGTAGATCTTTAGGTTGTTTGGTGAGTGTCTTTGTTCTTTTTTGTTTTAAATTCTGATCATAAAAGAAAAAATAAAATATTTGATCTTCATTTCTATGAATTTGAAGAATAAAAGCATCTATTCTTGCATCCTAGGGTTAAATCTATTTGTGCATTATCTTAAAACCTTGTTCAAAGATAAAATATCTATCTTATTGCAAGTTAGGATTTAGTCATCATCAAAAATCAAGAAATTCTAGGGTTAGTTTCTTGTCTTCTTGCATCTTTGGTTGTATTGCATTGTTCTTTCATTTTCATAGATTAGATTTTAGAAAGACCAAACATAGGTGTCTGTTCAATATACATCAAACATCTCCACCCTAGACTTGGAATGAGTACTTAAATCATTCATAATGAACGCTTCGATTCCTAAGCCCCCAAGTGTAGAGAATATAACACACCCTTGCAATCACCTCAACTCCCAGTAGATCCAATCGATAATCATACGTGGTAGGGTAGTTTTATCCCTCTATAATATACCTTTATACTTACACCAAGCCCTGCATGATATGGCCAAACAATTTTAGGAGGGGTAAGATTTTTTCAGGAACCATGACCTGATAATTATTGTGTAGGCATCATTTTAGATATAACCCTAGGTCATTTACAAATTCTTTGAGACCTGGAATGAACAATATACCTCTCAGGATGTTTAAATAAAGAGAGAAGAAGGGTATTTTAGTGTAG
Organism: Wollemia nobilis; assembly: GCA_028583015.1. Taxonomy (NCBI): domain Eukaryota; kingdom Viridiplantae; phylum Streptophyta; class Pinopsida; order Araucariales; family Araucariaceae; genus Wollemia; species Wollemia nobilis. The sequence continues at coordinate 2,687,940 of JAQPPZ010017036.1, read as the reverse complement.
TAGAGGTCTCTTATAGAAAATATAGGAATAAGGCCACCCTTAAATATAGAAATGAGAAACCAAAAATTGTAGAAGAACCTTCCTCCACCAATAAACCATAGAGGAGTAGGAAGACAAAAAATGAAATAATCCTTATCAAACAAAAACAAACTAGGAGAGTCATCATTAAAACAGGGGATACATAAGTGTCTTCTCAAGTATATATCTATGTTCAATAGGAGCCCTATGATTCAGATACAACAAAGGAATATTCTGCTTAAGTAGAATTATATTCCATGGAAGAGAATTCTACTTAGGAAGATTCTTCTTCCATAGAGGAATAATTTCAACAAGATAAGTAGTTTTAGGTAGGAAGAACTAGGTCTACCACTAAGAGAAAATTTGAGGAGACCATAGGCCAAGGCAACACACAAAAAAATAGGTAAAACAACCCAGGATACAAGGAGGTCCAACCAAATAAGCATCCAAGTCTACTGAGGTGATTTCTAGTGAACAAGAAGAAGAGGCAATAAAAGAAAAATATCCCTAACCACCACCACCTTCTCTCATGAGGATTTTAAGACAAAAATAAAATGCATCTGCTTAGTAACTTATTGTTGATTATATAGATGATGCTAGCCACCTACTCCAAAGTATTCAAAAAGATCTTGATAAAATCACTGGAGAGCTACAACCTATGGTAATTCCAGCTAAACAAATTCACAGGCTAGTGGATAGTAGACTCAGTGATTATGCTAAGCCAATACCTAATAAGGAGTGGAACATTGCTAGAGTTGCTGTCAGAATTGTAGTGAAGAAGCACAAAGCACTCCAAAAGGCTTAGCTATTATATGATAATATTGAAGGAGTAATCAAGGATGTAGTGGATGTTAACAAGGAAATGATCCAAATTGGTTTCAAAGGGTTATGGATGGAAGACCACAACTTGTTGTCAGTCAAAGAACCCTTATCTCAAAACCCTATTTGAGCTTTAATTGAGTCAACATCATTTTAAGTTGACAAGGAACCAACCTACTCTAGAGGTTGTATTGAAGTTGTTTTTGGTCCATCCAAGGCTTGAGCGTCGAGCTGCAACTATTGGGTGCATGCCTGGACAAAAAATTGGAATATAGACAATTGCAATGTTAAGTAAAACTTGATGTCAATTCGGTGCCCAAAAATTATATCATGGACCTTTCCACAAGTAGAAAAATGACCTTATTTCCCTCATTTGCTTTTGGAAATATAATACATAAGAAAAAATAAATATAATACAACATATGTACATATATTGCAAAAAGAGGATTTCTCTAACTAAAATATAGTTTGAGATGATACCTATTTATAGGGATGGGTTGTATTTTTCCTCCTTGATCCTGGAGCTAAAAGGCATTGCTCTCATTTACTTCGATAATCTTGAAGGGTATCTCCTAGAAAGATTTGAATTTTTGATGATTACCCGACTTAGCCTTCTCAACATTCCACCCTAGCACCGAATCTCCTTCTTTGATTTTTTTGAAATTTACCTTTTTATCAAACCACTCTTTGGTATTCATGGAGTATTTTTGAAAGTTCTCATATGCCTGAGTTATTTTTTCTTCCAAGTGCAATAGATGCATCAGTCTGTATTCTAGCGGAGTCTGATTGAGTTCCTAGTCTTGGCTGGCCCATTTTAAAGTCGGTATCTCCAAATGAGTAGGCAGAATGACCTCTTTGCCATAAACTAATGCATAAGGAGATGTTCTAATAGACCTCTTGATAGTGATTCTATATACCCAAAAAACCTGGTCAAGTAATATATGCCAACTCCTTTTGTTCTCCTTTAGTGCTCTTTTCAAAATTTTGAGTAAGTTTTTATTGGTGGATTCTTCCAATCCATTTCCCTGAGGGTAATAGTTGGAAGATTTTTTAGTATTTATACCATACTTTCTTGTGAATTCTATGTATTTTGCACCTATGAAAGTTGGGTCACTGTCACTTACTAGTGCTTCCATAATTCCAAACCTTGTGATTAGATTTTCTAGAAAATTAATTACTACTTTTTGGTCCAATTTCTTGGTTGGAATAGCTTCCATCCATCTGGTGAAATAGTCAGTGGCAGTAAGAATGAACTTGTGACTTGCTGATGAATTTGGATTGATGAATCCAACAAAGTTGAGTTCCCATTGTTGGAAGGGTTCCTCTACCTAAATTATCTTAAGCAAAACTACTACATTCTTGGTTCTTCCCACATAACTTTGATACTTATCATAGGACTTAGTTATTTTGAAAATGTCTACAAAGATAGTGGGCCAATAATATCCTACCCATATTATCTTCATGGGAAATATTCTTCCTGAAAAATGGCCACCTAATAGACCATGAAATTCTTCGATGACCTATTTTTTCTTTATCTCTCAGACATATTAGAAGCACTCCACCCAAGTTTCTTTTGTATAGTCATTTTGGGAGTAATACATACTTCATAGCTTGCAATATGAATCTCATATACTATGAAGTATTGCTATCTTATGAACATATATTTATTTGGAAATAGACTATCAATTGATCTATCCAATAAGAATTGCCTTGAAAAGTGACCTCTTGATCATCCTCTTCTCCTTGATCGGCTACTCTTTGTTCTAAATTTGCCTTAGTTGTGAGTTTTTGATATAATGCTCTCCCTCTGACCAAATTTGTAGGGTGGAATTCTATGTCATACTGCTATATATTAGTAATCAAACCAACCCTTTTATCACCCAGTTCTCCTTGGAGGATAAAGTTTCTCACATCTAGGTGTACTATATAGACTAGAGTTTTACTTTCGACTAAGTACTACTAGAATTTCTTCAAAGATTTCATTATAGTAAAGACTTGTATTTCAATAAAATTATACTTTGTATGATACTCATGCAAGCTTTGACTCCAGAATAAGATAGGATGTTCCTCTCCATTATCACCCTTTTGAGTGAGTACTAATGCATAACTTTCCTAAGCTCCATAAGCATATAAAATGAAATCTTTGCTGAAATATGAATTTATCAATACTGGTGCAGTTGAAATTGCTTCCTTTATAGCCTCAAAGGCTTCTTTTCTTTTCTCAGTCCACTTGAACTCCATATTCTTCTTAAGTATCTCTAAGATGGGCCAAACCACTTGAGCAAAGTCTAATATGAATTTTCTTACAAATTTAATCTACCTGAAGAAGGACTGCAACCCTTTATTATTTTTAGGTAGGGGAAGGGCTAAAATTGATTTTATTCTATCTGGATCTATTGCCATCCCATTTTTGGAGACTGCATGTGCCAATAATTTACCTTCATAAATTATGAAAAATGATTTATTTGGATTGAGGGATATGCTAAACTCTCTACACTTCTGTAAAACCTTCTCTAAATGTTCAAGATATGATTCTTTCTTATGCAAAAACACTATCATATCATCCAGATAAATCATAATTATTTTATTGATAAACTCACCAAAAGAGTAGTCCATGGCCCTCTGGAAGGTGGCTCCTACATTGGATGGACCGAATGGTATTCTTTGATAAGTAAATATGCCCCACTTAGTAGTAAAAGATGTTTTGAAATAATCTTTATCTCTAACCCAAATTTGGTTGTATCTAGAGAAGCCATCTAGCAAGGAATACATTTCCACTCTTGACACCATTTGAAAAATTTGATCCATCTGGGGAAGTGGATAACGATCCTTCAGGGAAGCTCTATTTAGGTTCCAAAAATCCACACATAATCGAATATCTCCATTCTTCTTTCTCATTGGGACCAAGTTGGCAACCCATGTGGAATGCTTAATAGGATAGATAACTTTCTCTTTTAAAATATTAATAAATTCCTACCTTATTATGGACATGATCTTCGGATTCATAGGCCTTTGCCTTTGTATGAAATGTTTTGCATCAGGTTCCAACTCAATGGTATTCTGAATGACCTTCTTATCATAAACTTTGAGGTATTCATAAGACTAGGCAATAATATCTGGATATTTAAAATATATTGCCTTGAATACTTCAACTTCTTTTAGAGATCATCTTATTCCGACATTAATATTCTTGTTTGCTTCTATTTCAATTTTGCTATAGATTTTACCATCAACTTTCATAGTCCTTGACTTCTTTCCATCTTCATTATCAAACAAGCTTTCCAATGTGATCAGAACTTTAGGAATGTTATTATTATTCAACTAAATAACATCTTGTTGATCTAATTCTTAGGAAATATCTTCCTGCATATTAGGTAGACAAGCCTCTCTGACTAGAAAATATATTATCTACTCATGATTTTCAAAAACTTGGTAGAAGATTTTTCTGTCTAGGATTTCTGGTACGAAGACTAATTTGACTCTCTTGCTTGAGGGTAATCCAAGGTCTGAGGAAGGATTAAAATTAGAACCCTTAATTACCAAAGCATTCACCAGTGTATTCTATTCTCTAGGGATAGAGCAAAGATTTAGTGCATCAAAATATTCCATTAATTCCCATACTTTGTTTCTATACATCTTCATATAGTGATGTTTAATACTGCACTTTTCTATCACTTGGTTGACCACTAGCTTTGAATCACCATAAATGTCTAATATATTTATTACCATATTTTTTGCTTACATAAATCTCAAACATAGAGCTTCATATTTTGTAACATTATTTGTGCAAGCCCAAGTGAATCTGAAAGAAAAACTTTTCACTCCTGAGGGAGATTTCAACACTACACCAGATTCAACTCTATTTGTGCATCTTGCTCCATCAATATGCATTGTCTAGACCTCTATCTTCCTGAGTGATTGATTGGATATGGCAGGGATATTATTTTTAGATTTTGCAGAAATACTGTATGTATCTAGCTGATTTTTTGATAGGTTGTAATCATCTTTGAAGGGCAAATCATCTTCTATTTCTAGATCTTCTAATATTTCCACTAACTCCAGCTTTTCCATCATTGAGTGATTGTAAAAGTCTTCTTCAATTTTTTCAATATGAAAGGACATAGGTTTTTTTAGGGTTATTCTTATACTTTTGCCTTTGTAGGGGACTATCATAGTGGAGTAGTCTAGATACATGTATCCCCCCATCTTGCCTATGAATTCCCTTGACAAGAAAATACCAAAATAAGGCTCTAGGTCTACCACCACAATTTTCTAAATAATGGTAATTTTTGGGGCCCTATGCAACCTCATCAATACATCCTTTATGACTCCCATGGTCTTTATAGGGGTGCCATCAAGTTGTAAAACCTTATGATAATATCTTGTATACTTTATACCCATCTCATCATAGACTGCTTTTGGCATAATAGTTTTTGAGGTGCCTAAGTCTCTCATACAATTATGGACCACCCATCCTTCCATTCTAAGTGACATGTAGAATGAAGGATGCTTGTTTTTCAAGGTGGTAGGAGATATTTTTTCTTTATCTTGTGCCACATTAAAAATAGTGGTGGTTTCTTTTCTTCGAGACCTTTTATGGAGAGATACCTTCAACAAATCTATTTGTCCAAGGAGAAAAAGAGTATCATACAGGCTTGCTCTAGATGGAACTATATTTAACTCATCCACAATGTTATATTCTGCTTGAACTAGTGAAGGTCTTTTGTACCTCTTTTCTGGTTCTCCATAGTTATTTCTATATTTCTATGTAGCCTCAATTCTTTGACTTTTGTAATGGAAGGGAAGCTTAGATTTTCTTGGACATATTTTCTTGCACTTTCTTGGTCTTTGTTCCTTTCCTTTTCACCTCCTTTTGTAATGCTTATATCCCTATCTTATATCCTAGGTGCTATATTACTTTTTTCCACGACTTGCAAAATAGAAAATTGGTCATTCACCTATAGCGATGATTCTCTTATTTTTTGAGAAGGCACTTGGAAACTACCCATATTCTATGGGTCTACTTGTAAGGGTTTCTTTTTGGACCTGGTCATGACTGAGACTTGTTCTTCTTCATGAAAATCTTGTTCGACCATGACTTGATCATACTGTCAAAACATGTTGACTCTCCCCTTCTGGTTTCTTTTCACTCTTTCCATAGCTTGTTGCACATGGCATTGGTACATAGCATAAGATTATAAATCATGAGGATCATTGCACACCAGACACCATACGTTAACCAAACTAGTCTCAGGGGTGTATTTCTAATATTCTTGATTTGCATTAACTCTAATTCATGTACTATTACTGTGACCAGACTGCTAATATTTATCAATATAGGGTAATCTCCTTGGTTGTGACATTTCTATCTCTCTCTTATCCATCACATTCATCTTATTATTGAGTATTTTCAGAGTACTCTAATATCAAGTAGCATGGTAGTGGCGAGAAGGGAATGGAAGAAGATGACATTTTAGGAGGTGAAATAGGAGTTATTTGACAGAGTAGTTATGACAAGGGGGGAGGGTCCATGTAGGAAGATAAATTTGGCTAACTTTGGGTATTAGCAGAACAATAAGGCATAACAGTTTCTAGAGGTAACCTTCCTACATTGATAAGGATATTCTTGATGTGTACAACCACATTGTAAACCTAGGGGAAGGTGTAGAATCCGGACTACTAAGTTTGTAACCTGATTTCTTACCCCAAGCTCTGATATAGTACATAAAAGCAAGAGGGGTAGTGGGACTAGCTTTAGGTGGAATTATTTTCCAAGTTCTATTGAATCTTAGAATAAAATATGAAACTGATTCTTGTTGATGCTTTTGCATGAATGTGAATTGGTTTAGGAGGGAAAAAGGATCAACAAAATTATTAAATTATTCAACAAAAGGCTTAGATAATTTGACACATGAGGTAATGTTATTGTATTCTAAGGTTCTAAACCAATGAAGGATTTTTCCTCTAAAATACAAGGCTAGATTTCTAACAATGACATCATTATTTATGATATTATGAATTGCTGCTAGGTTGAGGATATATTGGCAATTCTTGTATGTAGTTTTTCCTAACCCGTCATAAGTTGGTATAGCTTTGGATACAACTTGAGGGATATCATGCATATGGATAAGTCTCAGGTGACCACCTGTATTCCAATTTGGATATCTTTGTAGGGGCTACGTTTGCCATATTTCTAGGAACTATCCTTGCTGAAGGCAATCTTGGATGGACTTTAGGGGTGGTCCAATTGGATATTATTTTGTATGAAAAATTGAGGACAAATTTCTTATGACGGTGGATCCTTTCAAAGGGAGTTCATAAAATATAAAAGGCTCTGGATTATTTTTCGTAGATGACCTAGTATTCATGAAATGAAATGATCTATTGGAATGGCTTTATGGTTTCTTACATTTAGGGGAGTCACCAAGTGAATTTATAGTTCACCACTTAAAGAGGTCAAGATAATTCACTAAATCCTAATTCCTCTAGGAGAGATAAAAGAAATGAAACTTTGTGGGTTAACTAATATTCATATAAACAAGGTCCCATCAGGTGTGCTAGAAATTTTGGTGTCTGAATTAACATCAAGGGAACATTTAACCGTGACCATGAATCTTTAAATTCAAGGAGATGCATACTCGCTAATCACATCTCAAACCCTGACATTGGATGGATTAAAGATTAACTTCAATCCAACCTCTAGAGTAGGTTGGTATACCTTGTCAACTAGTTTAGGTGTTGACTCAATTAAGCTTAAAATAATTTGTAAGTTTAGGGATAGAAATGAGATAAGGGTTAGAAAATGGTTGGAAGAAATGGTCGAATAGAGCTAATAGCATTGAAAAATAGCAAGAATTTGCTGATCAATCACATTTTCAATATGCCACACTTGAGACTAATAGCAATAAAAACTTAGTATCTTCACCATTAAAATAAGGAAATGCTCAAAAAACTATATCAAACATCTAAAATGCTAATAATCCAAAGGTAAAATTAAATCAACACTTATATTAATAGAAATAGAAGTCTTCTGTAACATTTGTTTCGGCATGAATCATTCCAAGGTGCTCCAAATCAACAATCCAATATCAATATAATTGACTAATCATGATAACAGTAACAAAAATGCATTCACAAAATAAACTAATAATTGATGAATATAAGAGCTAGAGGTAAAAATCCAAGTAATGCTCCTTCTATTGATTTCATAGCAATTATAGTAATATATCAGACATACACTACAGAGTTGATCCTTAAACATGAGGGTTTGACCTTTTTATATATATTTTTACAATGATAGTACAATATTGGAAATATTATAAGGATCTACTTGCCAGATCAGTAAAATTCTAAGGTGGTATCCTCTCATTAACAATCAAGAAAAATAATCAAGTTGTTATCCACGAACGCTGCACTTTTGAGCTCTACAAGTTGTTTGAATCTTAACTGAATTTCGCGATTGGAATGGTTATAGGTCAATCTAGATCATCCTTTGTTCTTGAGAAGACTTTTTGCCATAGATCTACAACTAAAAATACAAGAGAGTCTTGATTTCAATGATGTTTTATCTTCTTAGGTCTTTTCCACTATACTCCTTAGGTTTTGTTGCTTGCTATCATCTTTAGAATCCGCTACTCTAAATTTTTCCAAGACCGGTTTGATTAGTTTGATCGTGGAAATGGGGTTCTTACGATGCTTGAAATTTTCTACAAAATATGCTACTTTACTTTTTGCCTGATCAAAGTTGACTAAGTTGACCATAGAATTATCATCTTTGGAATTCACTACTTTAGTTTCCTCTAGGTATAGGTTGACCAATTTGATTATGGAATTTCAACCTTGCATCGGCTTCGGGCGAATTTTGACAATGCTCTATGATGAGACTAGGAATTACCTCATTCATGACATATATTGGTATGCACTAACTATGTGACTAAGTGGGCAGAGGTGCGTGCTTTCAAATATGCTTATGAAGATAAGGTTACTTATTTCCTATATACTCATATTTTTTAGGGGTTTGGAGCTCCACGGTCTATTACCATAGATCATGGACCCTAATTTGCATCCAAAGTCATTGAAGATTTTACTGAATTATATGAGATTAAGTATAGGAAATCATCACCCTACCACCCACAGGCAAATGGTTAGGTTGAAGTAAAAAATAGGGAGTTAGAAAATATCCTAACTAAAATAGTAGCTTCTCATAGGAGAAATTGGCTTGATAAATTACCTGAAGTACTTTGGGCTTATAAAACTACATGGAAATCCACCACGGGTTTCATACCTTACAAACTGGTTTATGGTAAGAAGTCTATTTTACCTATTGTTTTTGAGCTACTAGAACTTTAGACGACTTTGAAAATTAGAATTGATTTATCATAGGCACATACAGCCGAATGCATTGGATGAACTTCGGTTGGATGCATTGCATCAAACTAAGGTGATTCAAGAGCAGTGGAAGTTGTGGCATGACAACCACATTCAATAGATAAAATTTTAGCAAGGAAATTGGGCTTTATTTTTTATTCTTGTTATGATGATTTTCCTAAGAAGTTGTAGACTAGGTGACTTCGACCTTATCATATTGAAGACATGTTCTAAAATGGGGTAGTTCATGTTCCTCCCTGTTGGCATTTTTGCCACATTGATTCTCATTGATGAATGCATTGATGTATTGTTGGGGATCTGACCTTTGATTGATGCAGCTTGGGCGAAAAAAGGAGAAAAAATGAGCAAAAAATGACTAAGTCTGAAAATTGCAGCGACGCGCTGACATGTTGTAGAATCGCGGTCAACGCAGTCAACGCAGGCAGGTTGGCGGAACCGTCGCGATATCGCGACGTGTTCCGAAATCGCGGGTCGGCGGGCAAAAAAAGCATTAAGTTGAAAACATGCAGCGATTCGCTGACATGTCAGCGAATCGCGACTCGGGGAGCGTCGAAGGCAAAAAGTGAAAACTTGCAGCGCGTCGCTGACATGTCAGCGAATCGCGACCGAAAATGGCGATTGATGCGGAGAGAAGGAACATGTAGCGAAATCGCTACGTGTTCCGTTTTCGCGGGGCAGAGCGCAGGGAGGAGCAAAAGGGAGCCGGACATGTAGCGATATCGCGACATGTTCCGGAATCGCGGGTCTTCAGCAGCGAAGCGTACGGCGTAAAATCATGTCGCGATTTCGCGACCCGTCGCGTTTTCGCGACCTGCGCAGTTTTCCCGCCAAGTGCAGTATGAACGGCCGAGAGGGTTTTTCCGATTTCCGATGATTTAATGCTGACCCGAATTAAATAATTTGCGGATTTCCAATGCGGTTAAGGTCAAAGAGTGCCCAGGCTACCAAAATTAAAGGGTTTATTGGTTCGAAGTTGCCGTTCGTGGATTAATTCAATGGTTTTTCATGCACATATTCAAAGAATCGAATTTAATGAAGGGCCGCAAGCGTTTCATGGAATTTAATTTTTATTTCTTCGAGATTGCGATTAAGGGGATCATGTTCCTCGTTTCCTTCGCATGATTGTAGATCACGAGGAAGTTGGTTTTAATTATTTAATGCTGCAAAGAGGACGGACCTCTATAAAAACCAATGTAATTCGCATTTCAAAAGGTTGGAAAAACTTGCTGCTAGAAACTGGAATTGTATTTGCGGGAATACAAGGATCGACTTCTAATTTTTCAAGCGTCGCATGGATGAATTTGCTTTTTGTTTTCTCGCATTTCTAATAGCATTCGTACTCCTGCATTGCTATTACATTTAAATTCTGCATACTGGATTTAAATACTACGGTCAGGGTACAATTCCTAGAATGTGGGTTTGGAGGGATTTGCGGCATGTGATTGTGCGAGGATGAAGCTGATTTCTTGTGTTACTTGCTGTTGTTGCGTTTGTAGTTTCCTCGTCGTTGTTTTTCCGATCCCATCACTTCGGCCTGTGGCCATATTTCCCATTTCTTTCTGCAACCTTTTAAATCTCTTTCCAGAGAACCCTATCTTAAACCCATTTTTAGAGTAGTAAAGGGAACCAGCCCACTCTAGAGATTGGTCTGGGAGCCATTTCTTGCTTCCAGCCTTTCAATGTTGGCCGGGTCTAGGGCGCAATTGTAAAAATCCTTTCCTGTGGCAGATTCGTGACCAACAGCTTTTGGCACGCCCGGTGGGACAGACTTCTTCTGTCTCACAAAAATCCACATTTGTTTTAACACCCGGAGGTCTCAAGATTTGATGAGCCGTCTTGGCCTCATAGCGGAGATTTGTAAGTTCATCTGGCGACTTTGCTGAGTTGAAGATCCAGATTTTTGATCGTGGACGCCTGCCTGTTATTTGGTGACTGTGCTGAACTCAGAAATACTTCATGATCACAAGATCACAGTCAAAGAAATTTGGCGATCTTGTTCAGTTTTTTGAACTTGATAGTTCGAGAAGTGGTGAGCATTCTAGATTAGTTTCCTCGTCTCTTCCATCTTCTGTCGTACAAATACCCAGTATTGTTGCTAGTGTTGCACCCCTACAAGTTCCACCAATGGCACAATTTCCTCCACCCAGAAAATTCTTGGCATGGAACAAAGACTCGGAGCCTTGAATCTGCGAGCTCGTAATCCAGCATCTACAGTCGCACTGAAGGCTTTGCCCACTTACGATGGTACTGGCAAAACAGCCTATGAGCACATAAATGATGTGGCTTCTCTGGCTGCTATTCATGACATTACTAATGAAGATGTAATGATCAAATTGTTAGTGTGTTCATTGAGAGGTAAACTGCTGTTTTGGTACAGAACTCTGCCTCCCGGCACCATAACATCATGGGATCAATTGGGTGATTTGCTGGTGAAACATTTTCATGAACAGGCTGACCCTTTCTCATTGTTAAATCAGTTTATCGTCATACGGAGACATCCACAAGAAGAGATACCCGATTTTAATGTCCGGTTTACCGTAACTTGGCAAAGGATTCCCGATGGTATTCGGCCCGTCGATGAATTAGTCGTGATGTACTACCTCGGAGCGTTTCACTCGGATATCGGATGGGCGGTTCGGCGATCTAATGTGGTGACGTTTCCGAAATCTTTGAACAAGCAATTAAAGCGTAAGCCGATCCGGTTGCTCGTAGGAAGACCGCCTCCAAAGGTAACTATGCCTCTTATTCCGGATTTGCCTCAATATTTATATGGTTCACAACCACACCCCATGCCGCCTATGTATCCTACACCATCATGGAGTTCTAAAGCACCTCATGTTGCAACTGTCCCAGCTCCTCAATTGCCTGCTTTAACTCCTTTACCGCTCCCTGCACCCAAACATTCAACCATCTCCCGTTTCCACTGCATTTCCAGCTTTGCCAGCACCACCAGCTCCTTTGCCCTTACCAAGACTTCCTGCACCTGCAAACCCTGATCCATATACAACATTATTGCAAGAGGTTAAGTCTCGCAAATTCTGCTATTAGAACCATGGGAAACAAGATCACACTCATTGAGAGGAAGCAGTCGAGAGAGATTTCCACCAAGGAGATTTCAACCTCCTCAAGTTACTAGAGATCAAGCTTCCTCCACAAGCAAAGCACCTGAAAAGGGCTTAGCTGTTCTAGCAAATGAAGATGCAGCCCATGCAGATGGAGTATATTGGTGCTCGACTTGTAATGATCCTCACGGAGAGGATACATGTATGGTCCACTTAAATTATGTGCAGACCTTGGCGGCCAGCACCTCAGGTGACCATGTTAATATGATCTCAGAAGCTGGTTGTAATTTGATGACTGCAGTGGAAGATCAAGTTTCAGTTCTAACAAGGACTGGAAAGAAGCCTATGAATGTTGATCCTACTGACTTAGAGCCGTTAAGAGTACCGGCTGAAGTGAAAAGGCCAGTGAAAGCTCCTGTGCTAGCTCCAAAGCCTTTGCCCAAAGATCCAACTTTTAACAGAGTTCAAGAAAAGGCAGCAGCTGCACCAGTAAGGTCAGAAGCAGAGGAGCAGGCACGTGAAAAATTGAAGTATCCATCACTGACCAAGAGGTTGAGAGTGGAAGCTACACAACAGTACAGGACCAGATTTGAGCAACCTGCTGAGATGAAAAATTCTGTTGCAGTTTCATACAACATTGTTGATGATCTTAAAAAGACTCTCGCTAAGGTAAGCCTTTATGATGCTTTGCAATTACCTGGTCAAGTAGATTTATTACAAGAGTCATTGAAATCAGTGAAGGAGAGTGAAATAGGGCCTACCTGCACCGTCTATGCCCAAACTTTAACCACCTCTGTTACTGGCAAGAATAGACCTCCTCCTTTTTACTTGTCATTGCAAATAGAAGGTTGGGTTGTACACAATTGTATGATTGATTCTGGAGCTGCAACCACTGTCATGCCTAAGGGAGTCTGTGAAGCCATGGGAATGGAGTATACCCGGAGTAGTCCCGGAGTTCTGCAATTGGATGGTACGCCTGTAAAAATAGTAGGTGTCATTAAGGATGTACCCATTGTCCTGCATACAATGCCCCAAATCACTGTGATTCAAGAAATAGTTGTAGTAGATTTAGAGCCCTATTTTAGCATGTGTTTATCCAGGGAATTTACCGCAAAATTAGGGGGTTATCTGGCATTGGATTATTCTCATCTGGAAATTCCTTTTAAGAATAGACGTCTCAGAATACAGAATGAAAAGCCTTCCCCTTTTCACATTGAGAAGTTGGAGGATGTTGGAAAAGACATGCAGTCAGTCCATATGCTCACTGAAGAGTCTGAAGATGCTGTGTTAATGAGTGAAGTTTTAAACAATCTTCGGCTTGGAAGACCGATTTTCAATGCTTAACTTCAATGCCATGATGGAAACAGAGATTGGTCGCTATGCCATTCGAAACCCGAGATTAAGACAAAGCAGAAATTGTCTAACCCAGTTGATCAGATTGAGGTTACAGATCAGTTATGGCAACTGTATTTCGATGGAGCTAGATGCAGGAATGGTGCCGGAGCAGGTATTGTGTTAATTTCTCCTTCTGGTGTACAGAGAACTTATTCATATCGACTTACATGGAGTTGTACTAATAATGCTGCTGAATATGAAGCATTGTGCTTGGGTCTGAAGAAAGCGAAGAAGTTAGGAATAGAACAGCTCAATATTTTTGGTGATTCCGAGCTTATTGTAAACCAGGTCACAAATAGATGCATCTCAAAGCAGCATTATCTGAAAGCATATCGTAATCAGGTTTGGGATTTGTTTGAACTTTTCACTGCGCTTAATATTCAAGTTGTTTCCAGAGAGATGAATAAACATGCTGACTTATTAGCATCTCTTGGAGCGAACTTTTCTCCTGCTGATCAAGTTGTGAACAAGCCCAAGACAGTGAGAATGGTATACAGACCCAGTGTGCCAGATAAGGAAAATTTTTGGCAGGTCTTTGAAACCGATGAGCAGATTGTGAATTTCCTGATACATGAAGTTGCAGCTGTTGAAGGCAGAACTTTGGAAGATGAGGAAGCTGAAGGTCTTATTCAATTAAGGAATAACCATATTCCAAAGGGTCTAATAACTCTGGAGAGCTTGTTTGACCAACATGATCGTTCCAGAAAGCCTCGAATGGAGATTGATAGAAAGGAATTCATGGAGCTAGAGCTTCAGCCTGACAAAGTGATTAAGGTTGGCACTGACTCAACCCCAGAAGAACTGCAAAAAATCAGGTAGCTCTGTAAAGAGTTTTCTGATATTATAGCTTGGAGCTATAAAGACTTAAAGGGTTATAACAAGCAGATTATACAGCATACAATTGAACTAGAAGAAGGAGTCAGGCCTTTTCGACAGAAGCAGAGACCTGTAAACCCAAAGATTGAGGCGTTGATGAAGGCTGAACTCGTTAAAATGTTGCAAGCTAAGATCATTTATCCGATCAAGCACTCCACATGGGTCGCCAATTTGGTCCCCGTCCGTAAGAATAATGGAGATATTAGATTGTGCGTTGATTTCAGGAATTTGAACCGTGCTTCATTAAAGGATCATTATCCTTTGCCGAGAATAGATCAAATATTGCATGTTGTGGTTGGTGCACAGCGTTTTTCTTTGCTGGATGGATTTTCTGGGTATAACCAGATCTGGGTAAAAGATGAAGATCAGTTTAAGACATCATTCACCACGAAGTGGGGTACTTTTGCATATCAACGAATGCCCTTTGGGCTGTCAAATGCTGGAGCTACCTTCCAAAGAGCTATGGACATTGCTTTCAAGGATTTGTTGAACAAGATCATTGTAATATACCTTGACGACATGACAGTCTTTTCACATAGAAGAGAAGACCATTGTTCTCACCTGAGGCTGATTTTTGAGAAATGCAGAGAATTCGGAATCTCCATTAATCCAAAGAAGTCTGTGTTTGTCGTAAAAGAGGGTAAGCTTCTGGGTCATGTGATTTCCGAAGATGGATTAGCAATTGATCCAGCCCGTGTTGAAGCCCTGAAGAAATTGTCACTCCCTGCAAACAAGAAGGAACTTCAATCTTTCTTTGGACAGATAAATTTCATTAGAAAATTCATTGCTGATTTTGCTCAGGTTGTTAAACCAATGACCGAATTGTTGAAGAAAGATGCAGCTTTTCCAATGGACAACTCAAAGAAAGGAAGCATTTCGAGAGATCAAGGAAAGAATAGTGCAGGCCCTCGTCCCGATTAATCCTGACTACTCCAAGAATTTCATCTTATATGCGCTTGGAGAAGATGACAGTTATGCTGCAGTTTTGACGCAAAAGGGAGATGATGGGAATGAAAGGCCCATCGCTTTTCTGAGCCAAGTTATTTTACCTCACGAAGCAAAGTACAATTTTATTGAGAAACAGGTATATGCTGTGATGAAATCCCTGAAGAAATTCAAACATTTTATTTCCCAGAGTAGGACATTTGTTCATGTGCTTCACCAAGACGTGAGAAATTTCATTCTTCAAGGAGAATTGGGTGATAAACGTGCTGGCTGGGTCACCAAGATCCAGGAATTTGATGTAGAAATTCACCCAGCTAAATTAGTGCGTGGTAAAGCTCTGTGCCAGCAGTTAGCAAAGATAGCAGCATTTGATGTATGCGAAGATCAGGGAGAAGCTCTTGCTGGTAATAACAATTTAATGAATTTCTTAATTCTGGAAAAAGATTGGACAGAGGACCTGATTGATTATTTCACAACTGGAAAATGTCCGTCACAATTGACTGCTTCTCAGAGAAGGAGATTTCGGTTGCAAGCTCTGCGGTATGTTTTGTTTTCAGATGGTTTGTTTTTTAAAAATATTGATGGTGTTCTTTTGAAGTGTGTTAAACAAGCAGATAAGGATAGGATCTTGGAAGAGTTCCATTCCGGTCTATCAGGAGGACATTTTGCAGGAAGACCGATGGCCTTGAAAATCATTCGAGCTGGTTACTACTGGCCGACCCTATTCTCAGATTCCTTCAAGATTGCACAAGCCTGTGATAAGTGTCAAAGATATGCAGGAAGAGTAAGGAATGCAGCTCTGCCTTTGCATCCAGTTCAGGTTGAAGCACCCTTTCAGCAATGGGGGTTAGATTTTATTGGAATAATTGATCCTAATTCCTCAGCTGGTCACAGATACATTTTAACAGCTTAGATTATTTCACCAGGTGGTCTGAAGCCATACCTACAAAGATGGCCAATCAATCTGTAGTGATTTCTTTCGTTGAAAGTTTAATTACACGTTTTGGTGTTCCAGACGCCATCATTACAGATAATGGGACTCCATTCATTGGAGCTGAATTGGCTGAGTTTGCTAACAAGTTTGGCATTTTCCTTAAGACATCTTCCAATTACTATCCACAGGGAAATGGCTTGGCAGAGTCAACGAATAAAAATTTGCTCAGAATTTTGAAGAGGTCATTGGGAGAGAACAAAAGATCTTGGCACTTGTTACTGAATCAGGTGTTATGGGCAGACAGGATTTCCGTTAAGAAGTCCATTAAAACCTCACCATATGCCCTAGTCTATGGCAAAGAAGCAAGGTTGCCAGTCCATCTTGAGTTGCCAGTATTACAGCAGTTGCAGTCTTTTCAAGATGATGAGACAAACCTGAGTTCCTTGGATCTGCGAATAGCACAATTGTTGGAATTAGAGGAGCATCGTTCCAAAGCATATAATGAATTTGACAAGCACATACAAGGGATTTCGAAGTGGTTTTATAAGCATTCTCGCAGCCCGTCCATTCAAGACAGGAGATTTGGTGCTGAAATGGAATGAGAATAAAGCTAAACCTGGCAATCATAAGAAGTTTGATGCATTCTGGGAGGGTCCGTTCCGTATTTCCAGTACTGGTGCAGCTAATTCTTTCTATTTGGAAGAGATGGATGGTAGCCCACTTCCAATTTCAGTTAATGGCTTTCATTTGAAAGCCTACTTTTCATGACTTCGCAAGTTCAATTTGAGTTTGTATATAATATAAAAAAAAAAAAAAAGGTATGTATATATGTGTTGCCTTTTATTGTCACCTTGGCTCTTGTTGCTTGTGGGCTGTAGGTGTTGGTTTCCATTTTTGTCTCCTCCTTTCCTAGCAGTTGGTGGCTTTCTTCTTTTCCCTCCCCTTTTTCTTTCCTTTCCCTTCTTCATCTTCCTTCTTTTACTTCTTTTCCTTCTGCAGTTACAGAATAAGCCACGGCTGTTGTTTCTTCTCCCCTTTTCTACTTTTCCCATGTCTTCTTATCCCTTTCTTCTCAGTTTGTTTTTGTTTTAAAAAAAAAAAAAAAAAAAAAAAAAACATTTCTTTTCCAGCTTAGTTCATTTTCATTTCACGCTTCAAAACTTCCACTTATGTTCCATCCATTCGTTCATTCCATCTATTGCCGCTGGTAGTGTATCAACATGATGTTGTTATGTCTATCTCATTCATCACTTGCTTACTTCCACATCACTCCATTGCGACTACCGCTTGCGCAATCGCAGGAGCTCACTCCACCATCACATTCCATTTCTTCAGTTTATAACCGCTTCTATGCGGGTTCTTCCAGCTTCTAGTTTTCCGTAGTAAGAAGTTTGCCAGCAATCCCCCGACATGTTTTGCAGCAGCCTAGTTTACAGCTCCAATATGACTCGTGCCCAATGGACTAAGGCTCGGATTCTTGTATACAGTGAGTCGTATACCCCGCGAGCCGCCAAGAATGTTGGCATTTTTGCCACATTGATTCTCATTGATGAATGCATTGATGTATTGTTGGGGATCTGACCTTTGATTGATGCAGCTTGGGCGAAAAAAGGAGAAAAAATGAGCAAAAAATGACTAAGTCTGAAAATTGCAGCGACGCGCTGACATGTTGCAGAATCGCGGTCAACGCAGTCAACGCAGGCAGGTTGGCGGAACCGTCGCGATATCGCGACGTGTTCCGAAATCGCGTGTCGGCGGGCAAAAAAATGCATTAAGTTGAAAACATGTAGCGATTCGCTGACATGTCAGCGAATCGCGACCCCGGGAGCGTCGAAGGCAAAAAGTGAAAACTTGCAGCGCGTCGCTGACATGTCAGCGAATCGCGACCGAAAATGGCGATTGATGCGGAGAGAAGGAACATGTAGCGAAATCGCTACGTGTTCCGTTTTCGCGGGGCAGAGCGCAGGGAGGAGCAAAAGGGAGCCGGACATGTAGCGATATCGCGACATGTTCCGGAATCGCGGGTCTTCAGCAGCGAAGCGTACGGCGTAAAATCATGTCGCGATTTCGCGACCCGTCGCGTTTTCGCGACCTGCGCAGTTTTCCCGCCAAGTGCAGTATGAACGGCCGAGAGGGTTTTTCCGATTTTCGATGATTTAATGCTGACCCGAATTAAATAATTTGCGGATTTCCAATGCGGTTAAGGTCAAAGAGTGCCCAGGCTACCAAAATTAAAGGGTTTATTGGTTCGAAGTTGCCGTTCGTGGATTAATTCAACGGTTTTTCATGCACATATTCAAAGAATCGAATTTAATGAAGGGCCGCAAGCGTTTCATGGAATTTAATTTTTATTTCTTCGAGATTGCGATTAAGGGGATCATGTTCCTCGTTTCCTTCGCATGATTGTAGATCACGAGGAAGTTGGTTTTAATTATTTAATGCTGCAAAGAGGACGGACCTCTATAAAAACCAATGTAATTCGCATTTCAAAAGGTTGGAAAAACTTGCTGCTAGAAACTGGAATTGTATTTGCGGGAATACAAGGATCGACTTCTAATTTTTCAAGCGTCGCATGGATGAATTTGCTTTCTGTTTTCTGCATTTCTAATAGCATTCGTACTCCTGCATTGCTATTACATTTAAATTCTGCATACTGGATTTAAATACTGCGGTCAGGGTACAATTCCTGGAATGTGGGTTTGGAGGGATTTGCGGCATGTGATTGTGCGAGGATGAAGCTGATTTCTTGTGTTACTTGCTGTTGTTGCGTTTGTAGTTTCCTCATCGTTGTTTTTCCGATCCCATCACTTCGGCTCGTGGCCATATTTCCCATTTCTTTCTCGCAACCTTTTAAATCTCTTTCCAAAGAACCCTATCTTAAACCCATTTTTAGAGTAGTAAAGGGAACCAGCCCACTCTGGAGATTGGTCTGGGAGCCATTTCTTGCTTCCAGCCTTTCAATGTTGGCCGGGTCTAGGGCGCAATTGTAAAAATCCTTTCCTGTGGCAGATTCGTGACCAACACTCCCATAGATGACTCACGGAGGAAGTTGGTAGTGAATGGGCATCATCTTCGGGTATACCATGCATCAGTAACTAATTAAAAGTTCTTGGAGTAAATTGACAACTCAAACATATGCATGATGGAAGAGATCCCCTCTTCCATCATAGATTCAACATATTCAGTACAACAATGAAGAGTTTCAACAAAAATAGAAAAAAAATAAGAAAACAAAAAGAGGAATAAATATTAGTTGTGAAATTTCTTCATGGGCATAATTTTAAAGAAATTGTGAAATTCCTTCATGGGTAACCAAGATTAAAAAAATACAAAATAAAGAGAAAAAAAAAGATGAAAAAAATGAATAAAGGAGAGAAAATGAGTAATTAAAAAAGTGAAAACCTTTTGGGAGGTAATTTTGAATTGACTGGCATGAAAACTGGTTTTTTGGTGTGTTTTACCTTGAATTGACCTACCCATTCCTATCCCACCATTGTATAAATATCATCAGACTACACCTATTTTGTTTGATTGCAAAAAAATCATCTAGTAATCAGCAGAAACAACCATCTATAAAAATGTGAAATAATTGTTCAAATTATGTATGTGTTTCTTGCATTTGATCATTGTAGATATTTAGTATGTAGTGTATAAAAATAACTAGTTAGAATAGAAAAATTCATAAGGTTTGGAAAATCCAAAAACATTCAACCTATCCAGAAGAAACAAGAGGAATTCTTGTTATTTTGAAAATTGTAGGATTTGATAGGTAGACAAAGAAAAATGGGTAAAAATTGCAGTCTTGTGAAGAAAGGCACATTTCTACTTGTATATCTAGATAGAGATTTTATAGAGCTTCAGAATAATACCAAAATATGGAAAAAGGATGTTGTTCTGTTTGTTTTATAAAAAAAAAATTATAGATCTTCGGAACGAGGGACAACTTTAGGATGAAAAACTATTTGAGCTTTAGAATGAAAAATAACTTCGAAATGAAAAAGGGCAAGTTTGAAATTCAAATTTCATGGTGAAATTTGAAATTTGAATTTCCACATGGCATGTGCATAAAGGAAATAAGAAAATTTATTTCTTTTGCCACATCATCCAAAGCTGGCGTAAATATCAAGGCACGAGTATGTAGGGTCACATGTTGCATCATCCAAAGTAATGATGAATCAGAGCTTGTTATGGAAAAAGCATGCCTTAGTTATTTCCACAATATTCAGGCTATTCGATCAAGATGCCTTGACAAATAAAAAATATAAAAATCAATGCAATTTACATGGAGCAAGCCAAGTCATAGCCAATGACAAATCTCCAACTCAGCAAGATTGTAACTAATTGGTAGGTAATCAACACATGGGATGGTCCGCCATTCAAGAAGCACATTCGGTTTTTGGTCATCATAAAAAAGCAACCATTCGTCATCCGCCACGTATTCATATGGGAACATGATGAAGAATTTCCATAGTATCCACCACCTTTCGAATATAATTCATGCACTTTGAAACTAGATATCCTACCTTGTAATCACTGCAATTTTCAACAAAGTTCTAAAACCGCTATCATGGCCAAAATCATAAGTGTGGATTCTGAATCATAAGAATTTGCAGAAGAAAAATTGCACTAGAATTTCATGGAATAGCAGAGAAAAGATGAATATAGAGGAATATGCAGCACGATAAAGGTATAATTAGTGTTGTAGTAGAACGCAGGCAAAGTTAGAAGATGAGGTGAAAGAATAAAATAGAACCATATAATATAGACTAACTTTGAGCATATTCTGAGGTACCAAAATTTTTTTAAGGAGGGATCATGCCATTTCTTAAAAAAATTTATGGATGTTCTGAAGGATTAGCTATAGAATTTACTCAAAATTTTAGAAACAACCAAGCTAGCATTAGTGGAATGAAGATTGGGATAACGCCTGAAATATTAAGTCAAATTACAAATTTACCCTTACAAGGTTTACAAATTTTGAGAACTGGTAAAAATGCATTGTCAGAAGTAGTTAATCAGTTCATAGAAGAGGGAGATAATGAACTTATATTTCATATGAATAATAATGTCTACAAGGGGGTAAAAAGGACAAGTTTACAGAAGCCATGGGATGAAGTAGTTATTTGGGTAGTGAGGTTTCTAACCTATGAAGGATAATATGTTGTTTTATCTAGACACCACTTTAGAATTTTGAACCATTTAGGGCAAGGTGCCCAACAACCTAAAGTTAGAGTTTGTATCTGCACCAAGAATTGTAAAACATGGCCAAATGTTACCAGGAAGGGAAAGGAATCCCTAAACATCATGGACATATTAAAATCATATGTAAATACCATTTTAGAGATAATCCTAGAATCGTTGATAGGTTTTTCTCTTCATGGAGTGAAGTGATTTATAGGGAAGAAGAGGAGAAAAATGTAGGGGAAGAAAATGTTGAGGAAGGGGATGAAGCCCCTAAAAATAATAATGAATAAGAGGCCCCTGAAGTAGAGACTCCCTCTTATCCTCAAGGATCCCCATTTGTTAGGACTAGGAGATAGAGGAAGAGAAAGGCTGAAGACAACTATGTAGAAAATAAAAAGGTAAGGAAAGTATCTTTTTTTGAAAAAGTCACTGTATTTCTAGTTTAGACCTCTGAAAAACTAGGAGTTTTAGGTGTTGCAGAGGAGCAAACACAAAGTGTGGAAGAACCATCCTCATCAGAAGTTGAGTCTACTTCTGATTTATCAAAATCTATAGAAAATCAAAGAAAGAAGAAAAAATCTACAACAATTTTAAGGAGGTCTTCAAGACTCCAGAATAATAAGGTGGTAGAGGAAGTAATTAAGGAAGATACAGTGGATGTCAAAACATTGACCACACCACCTCCTCTATGAAGAAGCCCTAGGAAAATGTAGCAGTAGTTTGTTACAAGAATGGGAGATAATCCTAATACTTTTGTTGGAAACAGACAAAAAAAAATACCTTCAGTAGAGGAAGAAGAGGAAGTCATAGGAATTCTACAGGATATCCTAACACAAGATTCCATGAACTAGACAAAAGGAGCATTTGCAAATATAGAAATGCTTGGTTCACCACTTGTAGATGACGTACCCACTTATTATTTTGAATTTGCAAAGGAAGAATAAGAAGATATACAGGAACAATTGAGAGCAGCAAAGAGAATCATTAGGACACATATGATATGGATTGAACAAAGGGAGGAT
The DNA here is from genome assembly GCA_028583015.1 of Wollemia nobilis. Lineage (NCBI taxonomy): Eukaryota > Viridiplantae > Streptophyta > Pinopsida > Araucariales > Araucariaceae > Wollemia > Wollemia nobilis. Next base: position 2,665,297 of record JAQPPZ010017036.1, on the reverse strand, counting down.
TCCATCGAGGAAAAAAATATAACAAATTGATGAATTATAGCAGGAGGTGGAAAGACTAAAAAATAGGTTAGCACATTTTGAACCACATTCTATAGTATCTGATGCTGAGGAAGATATTACAAAAAAAATTCTGAAGCTAGTAGAACAGAATAGGGAAGAAGTAGCACCAGATGATAATCCACAATCCCTTCCTCAAATTGAAGAGCCTACACCTGAGCAACAATCTAAGGTAATTGCACCTATCATGGATTTTATTTTAATAAATCCTATAGAAAATGTTGAACCATTAGTCACGAGGGTAGGAACAAAAGACATGGATGATACTCAGACCCTTCAAAAGGGTGAAGACATTTCAAGGATGGATGAACAATAGATTTCTCAAGAGAATTTTGGAGTTGGGAGTGTTTCTTAGCCTAAAAATGGATCCTCAAAACCATCTACAAAAATTCTGGGATATTTTGAAGCTGCACACTCTCATTCCAAAGATGCTTCAAAATAACCCAAAATTTTAGTTGAACATCCATATGATAATCCACAATAGCAAGAAGCACAAATACCACGAAAGGAGGAGGGTATAGGTGCTCAGGAGATTGAAAATCAAGTATGCATTCACATCAATATTTTACACAAAATTTGCCATTGGTTGTACATAAAAGTGAAACAATAAAAAATGGGGTGCAAGTGGATTTGCTACCAAATACCCAATCAATAGTTAGACCCCCATAATTTTTTTTTTGGTTGGTTAAATATATGAGATATATATTAAAAGGGGTTTTGATAGGAACCCAAAACCTGATTACAAAAGGAAAAAACCAATCCACATAGAGTCCAACCAAACCCAGTGAGAAATTACAAAGCCAAAATGAGAGGTGAGCCTCATAAAAGTCTGCATAAAAGCCAACTAAATAAAAAAAAAAACTATTATAATAAAAATTGAGGTGAACCTCAAATTTAATGAAACTAAAAGTGAAACCAACCTAAGGCTATCCTTTGACCAAACAGAGCTGGGAACACAAAGCAGCTGAACAAAGATCCAAAATAGCCAAAAAACAAATTGAAAATGAGATAAACATTAGTTAATAGAGGCAGCCTTAACAAAGAGATCATACAATATTTCAGTGGAAACATTCACTTCAACGCCATTGCCAATGTCAGGGGTCTCCTCTCTTATGACATGATTTATCTCAAGCATAGAAATAAATTCCATGACAAACCTGTATGTGAATGATTTCTTGAAAAAACATAGGCTCAAAGCATTACAAATATCAACAAGTTGGGCAATATTGTTATAAATTGCTTTGATAATATACTCCTGCAGGCAGAGATAGGGTCATCCCTGGTGTCATCTTCAAAGTCGATAAGCAGTGACTCCTATTGCTTAGCTTTATTATTCAGCCTAACAGAGGCATGAACATGTTTTTTCTTAGGTTCTTTTTCTAGTTCGACCTCATGGTCAAAAGTATGATCACTATCACTTGCATGGTTGGGACTTTTAGCCCTCTTTCTCAGCATGGCGATAGTATCAACAATTTTCTAATTTTTGCAGACAATTTTTTGCCTTTAAGAGCTTTCGAGACTTTTGTGGTCTGGGGAGCCAACTAGGAGGAGCTAGCCTTAGGAGGACTCAAGTTTGTATCAGGGGTAGAGCTCAAAACATCACCTTCTGGGTAATGGATAAGCCAATGCTTGTAGAGAACATTAAACAAACCATGGTGAGAGGGAAGTTTGGCTTTCTGTTTGTCTTTGCACTCCTCTAAGGAATGGCTGATAGAATTATAAATGAATTTAGGGATATTTAACACCCCCACAAAAAATTTCATTGTGAAATATAATGAGGATATTGCACACTGGGTATTGAAGTGTCAAAAATTAGAAGCCTATGTTAAAACTTTGAAACCACTATAGCAGTAGGTTGAAGCTAAAACTATAGAAGTGAACAAGTTATAGGAACATGTATAGTGTCTTTGCCAGGTTGCATAGTACTTAGTCCAATGTAGAAGGCCAGTTAGGTTTTACAGTTTGATCCTGAAAGAGAGGTACCTTCACTAGTAGATATTGAGGATTCACTCTAATCTCTCCTACAACTTGAACACTACTAAAGAATTTTTGGATGCTTATCTACGCAGTCTAGAGGAACAGAAGAACTTAATATATGAGTTGTTCCTATACAAATTTCTCATGCCAAAAGATGTAATGTTCCTACCTCACATTTTCATAGGGGATGTACAATTGATATCTTTTGTGTCAACCCTACAAAATCAAATATATTGGGACCAAGATAAGAGGATGAATAAGGAGATTGAATTGAATGTTGAGTTGTTGATAAGATATATCTAGCCCAATCGTAAGACTCCCACCAATAAAAAATTTAACATGATGAATATACAAGAAATCAGGTTTGTTTATCAAAATAATATTAAGGATTGTATGACTGGTTTCCAAATATTATATGTAGAAAATTTTACAAATGCTTTATCAGCCTCTAAGGTCGGGTGGGAAAAATTTCCAATATCACTGTAGAAAAGGGAGCCCATATCACCCAAAAACCTGTTATGGTCTAGAAGAAGAGTAGAGAGTGTAATGCAGACCATCCTAAAATTAAAAAATTAGTGAATAAGTCTAAGGTACAAATTCCCTACCATCATAACCCTTGTCCCTTATTATTTGACAGTGATCCTCAACCATATGAGAAGTTCCAGGATTGTCTCAAGAAACTATAGATGACCAAAGGATACTATACAGGGAATGCATTTTTTTAGAGAATTTGGAACCAAAAAATGGATCTATGTGCCTATGTAGCCCTACAAAATGCATGAGGGCATGCATTAGAATAGGTTGGAGGGAAAATGATGAGGCCAAGAATTACCTCATTCATGACATGTTTTGGATTATCATAAACTACCTTATAAACCTTATGTTATGTTATGTATGCTAATTTATATGGTTTAAATGCATTATATATTAGTATTTGCATGATTAAAATGTTTAGGAGCATATTACTCTATTTTGATAGTTTTTTGCATTTTTTGCATTGTTTCAGTTTGATTACTCAGTGAATAAAATGTGTAAAATAAAGTAGAAAAATGATGTGTGCTAAGTTGTATCCCTTCATAATAATATTTGAATACTTTTCCCACTTTATAATTGGTTTGAATTGCAAAGGAAGCACCAATTTCTATGACTGTGCAACAAATCTGGAAAATGCAAGAATTTGTCATACAAATTCCAGCCAGCTGCCAATGAATGGCATGGCTTGGAATTTGTCAACCAAAGCATGTGAAACCAATTGGAACCATATTTTAAGGGATAGGGTAGACATCCTATCCAATTTTTTGGCCATTTTAATTGCACCTGAGCATAAAGTAAGTTGCATGACCGAACATTTCGAAGAAGCTTCGAAATGAGGGGAAAAGAAGCTAGTTTTAGCCAAATGGAGGATATAGCACCCAAAATGATAGGGAAAGGATATTTGAAGATGGATATAGGTGTAAAAGACCATTTATAACCTCCTCCAACTCACTCCCACCACTAGAGATGCATCCCAAGGACCAATGAATGTTGTTGTAGCACAAACTATCCTAATTTAGACTAGGTCAGTTTCAGAATTGATTAGCAAATCACTGTAAAACAACAACACAATTGATATTGAGCACTAGGGAAATGTAATAGGGATATAAATAAAATATCCCTTAATGGTTTGAGCTAATAGAGAGTGGTAGCTAATAATAAATAGCAGAAGTAGACAGTGAATAGTCAGAAGCAGGATTTTTCTTACAGAATTGTAATGCATTTCATCAGTCAATAAAAGTGCAGTTCTTTTGTCAACTTTTGTTCATGAGTAAGTGTGAGTGTTAAGTAGTTAGTAGTGCTTCTTCACCTCCTTCTGGATCAGGAAGCAAGGGCCACTTTCAAGCCTAGAGGGAGGACTAACTGGTGATAGGTTTCTTCTGATAAACTTTGCTGTAACAGATTTAGCAGGATACTTGTCAATTCCATTTCTTGTTGATTACTAACCCCTATTTTGAATCAATGTGATGTCTTCATGTCTTCAACTATGTTTTTATGTAGAAAATGTGTGTGTTAGTTGACTAAGTAGCATAGACCAATGATTTCTCTATTTTCCTATTTTTATGATTTGATAATTAGCATAAATTGCAACATTTCTGTTTTCCCCTATTTTTCATGCTTTAGCAACTTTTCCAAGTTTCCAGCATTTCTCATTTTATTATCAACCACTATAGCAGAAGCCTGATAACCTTCTGCAATAGGACACTGACAGGTGTTCCAACATGTGTGTTTTTCCTTTCAAGCAATATTTCAATTCTGTTGTTTCAATTCTGCAAGAGTAAAATAGATTCCAATTCTGCAACATTCACATTCCTACAATCTCAATTCTTGCAAATATAATTAGAATTCAATTTTAGGTCTTAGAAGTAGTTTTCAATTCTTGCAAGTAACTAGTTTCATTTCATGCAAAATAGGATTAGAGGTGACCTAAAAACCCCAACAAAACCTGTTTCACCAATAAAGCCTATTGTCTAAATGAACTGATCTCCAACCTGCTTAAAACCTTCTTTCGTATATAGCCTTGGACACCACCCTGGATTGACAAATCATAAATATTAAATGATGCTATTAACGACATGCATCATTTTTGGTGTTGTTGCTATGGAAAGGTGTTGTTAGAAGATGAAAGCAGCCCAATAATTTTTAAGTGTGCTAAGTTGTGAACTTTAGAGTGAAATCTGGATAAACGACTGGTACAAGTAATAGTTTTTGGTAAAGTTGTATTTCAGTCCATCTGGATACAAGCATGAATGAATAGGCTAAGGGATGGAAAAGGTAGATTTATCCAAACTACCCCTTTGCCTACCATAGGAAGGTGATCTTCACGCTCAGGAGGTGAATTTCCTATGTTTGAAATTCCTGATAGACTTAAACAAAAACAATCATCTTCATCATCAGGAAGTGTAGGATCTCCTAAACAAGAAATTTTAGAGGAACTATCTACTAGTACTCCTCCATCTACTCCTATTGAATCCATACCACCAAGGCAATTTGGACATATCTACACCAAGTTTTGGAACAATATTATGGTAGATTTACTAGAAAATCCATATGGGGACAGTAATATCCACAATCGAGCAGATAATCCTCATCCTTCTAGGACTTTCGAATATCCCATTCTATTAAATCCTACATAAAATTCTCCTATGAAAACAATCTCACCTTCAGTACTTCCAACTTTTCGAGGGGTTGTATCTGAAGATCCTGATCAATTCTTATTTGAATTCAAGGTTGTATGTCAGACTTATGACTATGTGAATGATAATCAGAAGCTTAAAGTATTCCCTTCCACACTTAAATATGCAGCTCTATGCTGGTTTATGAGTCTAGAACCAGAATCTATTCAAACTTGGGAACATATGGAGAGTGTATTCTTGGATAAATACCAAGAATATTGTAGGGTAAGAAACATAAAAGATGAATTGTTCTGAATTAAACAAGAAGAGGATGAGACCTTGGAGGATTATCTTGATAGGTTTACCTTTATTCAAAAAATATGTGGACCTGTAGAGCCAAAAATGTGTAAGGCTATATTTTTGAGGGGATTACAAGATGATTCCAGGGAGGTATTGGACTTAATGGGTAAAGGGGATGTAAATACCCTTGACATTGATGAAATTTTGGACTTATGCAAAAATTACTCCCGCACTAGGCAAAGAAGATGAAAGTAGAGTACTAATGGCAATGATGTGAAAGATCTAATGGAAGAATTGGCAAACATGAAAACTGACATTCTTGTGCAGTTAAATACAACTCTAGGGGAGATGAATGCAAAATCAAAATCTATGGAACCCCTAGCTATTTACTGCCCAAGATGTAAAAATAAACATGCTTTGCAAGACTGTCCCTTGAATAAAACTTCAATTTTAGCTATTTGTAGCATTTGTACAAAGGAACATCCTACTGATAAATGCCATCTACTTCCACAACTCAAAAATATTTTGGAAACACAAACTGAAGAACTCAATTTTATTGGGTAGAAATAGGGGGAAAATTTTTCACAATATCAAAATACCCCTCGTTTTCCCACAAATTGGGGATAAAATCCTTGGAATATGCCATGGGGTTATTCAGAATCACCCCAACAATATTGGAATCACCCTACTTGGACATCTCCTCAAGATTGGTCACAATCTGGGTGGAGTAATCCATCTTGGAATCAATTCAATCCACCTTGGATGCAAAACTAGTCCTATGGATCAAGCTGGGGATAGCAAGTATCCACCTTATCCAAGGCAGCAAAGATATCAAGGTCAAACTCAGAACTTGTTGCCTACCCCTAATAAAAATTTTCAAGGAAGATCCAACCAACCACAACAACAACCATCACAATAGGTGAAGCAACCTCCACTTCCAGCCCAACCTATGACTAACCCAAATAACACAAGATAGGCAACCCCTGTCTATGTGGCTGAATCTAAAGAAAATGTTGCAGTTCATGTTCTTGACTATAGTAATATCCAATTACATTTAGGAAATATTCTACCTAAACCGGTTCCACCTACCATTGAAGAACTTGATGGAACACAAGAACCTTCTCATCCAGACCAACTAAAACTAGCCCTGGAGAAAGGAGGAAACATAGAGAAAGTACAAGCAAAGAATTTACCTTCCTCAGGGATAGTTCCATACCCTGAAAGATTCAAAAACTCTATAGAAAAATCCTGAATCAGACCTGGTTAAAGAGCTTAAATGGTTAACCATATCACTTCCCTTATTGCAAGCAATTAGGGACGTGCCCTTGATTAACAAAACTATCCAAGATTTGTGTATTAAGAGACCAGGAAGAAAGAAGAAATCATTTCCTAAGACTGTTCAAGTTGAAGGGAAGCTAGCTGATCTCCTATCAGGGAAACTAGTACCCCCAAAGTATAGTGACCTAGGGAGCCCAATTATTACAGTCACCATAAGGTCAATACCAATTTCAAATGTCTTGGTTGATTTAGGAGCTGCAATAAATGTTATGACTAAAGAAACAATGGAAAAATTGCAGCTCAAACATCTAAATCCTACATCTACAGTTTTAGAAATGGCAGATAGGTCAGTTGCAAAACCTGAAGGGATCATAGAAGACATCCCCATAGAAGTTTCTTCTTGGGAATACCCTATATATTTCCTGGTTTTACAGCCCAAAAACTCAGCAAATGGCTACCCCATCATCTTGGGAAGACCTTGGCTTGCAACTGCAGCTGCATTTATAAACTGTAGGTCAGGAGAAATGATAATTTCCAATGGCATTGACCTAAAGCAGATTTCTCTTTACCCACCTGCAAAACCTTCAACCAAATTATCAGGTCAGCTATGGTTTTTTGATTCATATGAAGAGCAAGAAGAGACCATTTCCACACTAGCTACTTTAGTAGTGAAGGAACACATAGAGGAGATAGACTCCTAGGAAAGAGAAGTTTTTGAGGATGAGACCATCCTAGTGAGTGCTCTGCATGAGCAAGGAATGGAAGATGAACCAGTAGTTGTTCATCACCTGTTATGGAATGATGAGGGCCAAAGTTCTAAAAATATGTCATCTACTCCACTATAGGATAGTTCTTTTACACTGCCACATGGATGGCACCATCACCTCCTCTCCTCTTTCCACTATCCCATGCAAGACATACTTCCACTAGGAATCACTGTTGATAAGGAGACAAGAGTCTTTCATTCTCTCAAACCACACCATTGTCCACTAAACTCCTTGATAACCAAGTATGAAGGAGTAAACTCTGTCCTCCCAGGGACAAAGTAGATTGAAGTGCAACCAGGAAAATTCTTGAATATTAATAGTTGGCTGACTAAAGGAGAAGAAGCAAAATTATTTGTTGTTCTACAGAAACATGTTCATGCCTTTGCTTGGGACTACAAGGATATGTCAGGGATCCACCCTGATGTATGCACTCACAAAATTTATACTGAGGATGTTAAACCTGTGAGGCAGCCCCAAAGAAGACTGAATCCTACCTTGAGAGATATTGTCAAAGAAGAGATTGAAAAACTCTTAGAGGTAGGGTTCATCTATCCAATTTTTGATAGTTGATGGGTCTCTCCATTGGTTATAGTTCCAAAGAAAAATGGGAAAATGTGAGTGTGTGTAGATTACAGGGAATTAAACAAAGTCACACACAAGGACCACTTCCCATTACCATTTATAGACCAAGTGTTAGACACTCTTGCTGGAAAAAATATTTCTATTTTCTTGATGGTTTCAGTGGGTACAACCAGATTCGGGTTGCACCTGAAGACCAAGAGAAAACTACTTTTACATGCCCTTGGGGAACATTTGCTTACAGGGTATTACCCTTCGGTTTATGTAATGCCCCAACAACTTTTCAGTGGGTTGTTTTAGCAATATTTTCTGATCTAACTAATGAAAGTGTAGAAATTTACATGGATGATTTCATAGTGTGTGGAGAAACCTTTGAATTTACATTGGAACATCTTGATAAGGTCTTAACACGTTGTGAAACCTACCATTTATCCTTAAATCCTGAGAAATGTTTTATGATGATGGAGGAAGGCATTGTTCTTGGTCACCACATCTCTTCTCATGGGATCAAAGTTGACCCCAAGAAGGTTGAGATCATCAAGAACCTTCCACCTCCAAAAACTCAAACTGATGTTAGGAGTTTCTTAGGACATATTGGTTTTTATCATAGGTTTATTCTAAATTTCAGCACAATAGCCAACCCCATGTTTGCACTATTGACTAAAGATTCTGAATTTACCTAGTCTACAAAATGCCAAGAGTCTTTTGAGGCTTTGAAGGAAAAACTGACAACCCCACCTGTGTTAAGAGGACCTAATTGGAAGCTATCATTTCACATCCAAATTGATGCTTCCAATACTGCAATTGGAGCAGCATTAGGGTAGATTGAAAATGGTGAGCATTATGCCATATACTACATTAGCAAGAATCTAACAGGAGCAAAAAATAACTATACCACTATTGAGAAAGAATTCTTGGTAGTAGTATATGCTATCAACAAGTTCAGGCATTATATCATAGGATATCAAGTATTCATCCATACATACCATGCAACCATTAAATATTTGATGAATAAACCTATGGTAAGTGCAAGAATTATCCTTTGGTTATTGTTGTTGCAGGAATTTGACATCACTATAATCAACAAACCAGGAAAGGCTAATGTAGTGGCAGATTTTTTGTCAAGGTTACAAAACACAGGGGAGGAAGAGTTGGTTGAGGATACTTTTCCTGATGAACAATTATTTTCTATATCTGTCCAATCACCATGGTTTGCAGATATAGCTAACTACTTGGTAACAGGAAGAATTCCTCTACATTTCACTCCTAAACAAAAGAAATAGTTAATAAAATAGAGTTCCTCTTTCAAATGGATTAAGGGTCTACTTTTTAAATGCAGTCCTAACCATGTTTTATGTAGGTGCATCCGAAAGGATGAGGTGTATGATGTCCTTCGAGCTTGCCATGATGAACCATCAGGTGGACATTATTCGGTAAAAAGTACAATTAGGAAAATTCTAGGTGCAGGTTATTATTGGCCATCTCTTCACAAGGATGTAAAAAAATACATCAGACATTGTGATGCATGTCAAAGGATGGGGAAACCCACCCACACAAATGAAATTTCATTGCAGCCTCAAGTGGTTTTAGAACCATTTGAGAGGTGGGGGCTAGATTTTATGGGACCTATTGACCCACCATCTCAGGGAAAGGTGCATATCTTGGTATGCACTGACTATGTGACTAAGTGGGCAGAGGTGCGTGCTTTCAAACATGCTCATGAAGAGAAGGTTGTTGATTTCCTGTATACTCAGATTTTTCAGAGGTTTGGAGCTCCACGATCTATTACCACAGATCATGGACCCCAATTTGCATCCAAAGTCATTGAAGATTTTACTAAATTATATGAGATTAAGCATAGGAAATCATCACCCTACCACCCATAGGTAAATGGTCAAGTTGAAGTAACAAATAGGGAGTTAGAAAATATCTTGACTAAAATAGTAGCTTCTCATAGGAGAAATTGGCTTGATAAATTACCTGAAGTAGTTTGGGCTTATAACACTACATGGAAATCCACCACGGGTTTCACACCTTATGAACTGGTTTATGGTAAGAAGCCTCTTTTGCCTATTGAGTTTGAGCTACTAACACTTCGAATAACTTTGGAAATTGGAATTGATTTATCATAGGCATAGACGGATAAGATTCTATAGTTGAATGCATTGGATGAACTCCGGTTGGATGCATTGCATCAAACTAAGGTGATTCAGGAGCAATGGAAGTTGTGGCATGACAACCACATTCAGCAGAGAAAATTTTAGCAAGGAGATTGGGCTTTATTGTTTGATTCTCATTATGAGGATTTTCTTGGGAAGTTGTAGACTAGGTGGCTTGGACCTTATCATATTGAAGAAGTGTTCAAAAATGGGGTAATTCATCTTTCTCCCATCGATGACTCATAGAGGAAGTTGGTAGTGAATGGGCATCACCTTCGGGTATACCATGCACCACTAACTAAAGAAGAGTTCTTGCAAAAAATTGACAACTTGGACATATGCATGATGGAAGAGATTCCCTCTTCCATCATAGATTCAATAGATTCAGTACAACAATGAAGAGTTTCAAGAAAAATAGAAAACAAATATCAGAAAAACAAGAAAACAAAAAGAGGAATAAATCTTGGTTGTGAACTTCCTTCATGGGCATAATTTCAAGGAAATTGTGAAATTCCTTCATGGGCACAACCAAGATTAAAAAAAGAGAAAAAGGAGAGATAAAAAAAAAGATGAAAAAAAAATGAATGAAAAAAAGGAGAGAAAAATGAATAATTCAGAAAGTGAAAACCTTCTAGGAGGCACTTCTGAATTGGTTGGCATGAAAACTGGTTTTTTGGCGTGCTTTACCTTGAATTGACCTACCCATTCCTATCCCACCATTGTATAAATCTCATCAGACTGCACCTATTTTGTTTGATTGCAGAAAAATCAGCTAGTAATCAGCAGAAACAACCATCTGTAAAAGTGTGAAATAATTGTTCAAATCAGGTATGTGTTTCTTGCATTTGATCATTGTAGATATTTAGTATGTAGTGTATAAAAATCACTAGTTAGCATAGAAACATTCATAGGGTTTGGAAAATCCAAAAACATCCAACCTGTCTAGAAGAAACAAGAGGAATTCCTGTTGTTTTGAAAATTACAGGTTTTGATGGGCAAAAAAAGAAAATGGGGTAAAAATTGTAGTCTCATGAAGAAAGGCACATTTTTGATTGTATATCCGGATAGAGATTTCATAGAGCTTTAGAATGATACCAAGATCCAGAACAAGGATGTTGTTCTATTTATTTTATAACAGAAAAATTACAGATCTTCGAAATGAGGGACAACTTCGGAATGAGAAACTGTTTGAGCTTCGGAATGAAAAATAACTTCAAAATGAAAAAGGGCAGGTTTGAAATTCAGATTTCATGGTGAAATTTGAAATTTGAATTTCCACGTGGCATGTGCATAAAGGAAATAAGAAAATTTATTTCTTTTGCCACATCATCTGAAGCTAGCGTAAAGATCAAGGCACGAGTACCTAGGGTCACATGTTGCATCATCCCAAGTAATGATGAATTAGAGCTTGTTATGGAAAACATGTGCCTCGGTTTCTTCCACAATATTCAGGCTATTCGATCAAGATGCCTTGAAAAACAAAAATACGATAATCAATGCAATCTACATGGAGCAAGCCAAGTCATAGCCAATGAAAAATCTCCAACTCAGCAAGATTGTAACTAATTGGCAGGTAATCAATGCCTGGGATGGTCCACCATTCAAGAAGCACGTTCGATTTTTGGTCATCACAGAAAAGCAACCATTCGTCATCTACCATGCATTCGGATGGGGACATATTGGCATTTTTGCCACATTGTTTTTGTTGTCGAGGTTCAAGCAAAAGAATGCTAAAATTGAGAAGACACTTAACACATTTTGTGAAAAATGCAAGGTGTCACGATTTCGCGACATGTCGCGAAATCACGACCCGTCGCGTTTTCACGGCGTCCGTAACACACAAACGCTAAGTTCAAAAGTTGTCGCGAAATCATGACCGTCGCGTTTTCATGGGGTCTGAACCAAAAAGGTGAAAGCATGGAAATTTGTCGCGATATCGCGACACTGTCACAGTTTCACGGCGCCAAATGCGAAAAAGGGCTAAGTCAAGGAAGTGTCACGATATCGCGACACGTCGCATTTTCGTGACCTATCGCGTTATCGCGGTCAATGCAGTCAACGACAGCAAGGGGGGTAAGGTTGTCGCGATATCGCGACGTGTTGGAGTTTCACGGTCAACATGGTCAATGGAAGCGCTAAAATGAAGTTGTCGCGATATCGCGACATGTCGCAAAATCACGACATAAGGCAGCAATGGAGCAGTGTGATGAAAAACGTCGCGATATCACGATAGAAAAGCAAGCAAGGAGAAAATGGTACGAAACGTCGCGATATCGCGACATGTCGCGTTATCGCGGCAAAGTTGAAAGAAAGGCATAAGGCATGAAAGACGTCGTGATTTCGTGACATTTTTGAGGATGAGGCCAAGCAAGAAGAAGACGTCGCGATATCACGACAGGAAGCGGCAATGATGAAGAAGGCAAGAAAATGTCATGATTTCGCGACACATTGGGGCGGAAGGACCAAGTGCAGGGAATTGTCACGAAATCGTGCCTTGTCGCGTTTTCGCGGTTCGAAGCAGCCAAAGGACAACATGGGTAAAGAATGTCACGATTTCGCGACAGGTCATAGTTTCACTGAAACAGAGCAAGGAAAGAGCAGAATAGTACGAAACGTCATGATTTCACGACGCGTCGTGTTTTCGTGAGCTAAGGTGGCGAAGGAAACCAAGGAGCCGAATATGTCACGATTTCGTGACATGGTTGATTTTCGTGATCCGAAAGTGGCAAAAGTGTATGGAGCAAAAAATGTCACGATTTCGTGACATGTCGCGTTTTCGTGACCTATCACAGTTTCGCGCCGAAAGCAGTTCAACGGCCTGATGAAGCATTGCGAGTTCCAATGATTAAAAGCACTCCAAAATTTAATGTTTTGCTGCTTTCCAATGTGTGCAAGATAGAAGAACGTGCTCAGGCCTATAGTTTTTGATGCCACCAGAATTAAAGATGCCTCCAATATTCAAAGCGCCTGTTCGTGATCTCTTACAGCTTTCAGCTTCCCTTGATAACGACCATTTAACGAAGAGATATGGGCCCTCATTTCTGTTTCATTCTCAGTTGTAATTCATTAAAAGCAGGGATTGTCATCTCTCCAAGGCGGATTAAGGGGATTGTTCTTCGAAATCTATTTCTTGTATTGAATGCTGTAATATGAAAGGAAGAGGATGGACCTCTATAAATACCAATGTAAAACTCAAGCAAAGGGAGGAGGATCTTGTTGCAGAAATTGAAATCGAAATCCTAGATGCAATTGCTTCCATTCTTAGTGTCTTCTAGAATTGGTGATCTAAATGGTTGTGCATGTTTGGCTTTCTGTGTTTTTGACTTCTATGTAGTCCAGTGCAATAATAGTTGAATTCTGCTATGTTGAATTAGTTGTGTTGAATTAGGTTGTATTAGCATTTGAATGTTTGAAGTTTATTTGGAAGCGAACTCATGACTAATGCGTGATCTAATTTTTGTTTATGTGCTCTAAGAGTCGATTGTCTTGGGCTTTAGGATCTAGCTGTAGTTTTTGCTATCTGAGATTGTTCTCCCCATTAACGATCGGCTTCGGCCATATTTACATCTCTTTCCGCATATTTCCCATTTCTTTCCGCATTTTCCCATTTCTTTCCTGCATCTCTAGTCTTGAAACCAGTTTAGATTAGTAAGGGAACCAACCCTCTCTGGAGATTGGTCTGGGAGACATTTCTTTCTCCCAACCTTTCAATGTTGGCCGGGTCTAGGGCGCATTTCACGTAAAATCCTTTCCTGTGGCAGATTCGTGACCAATAGTTTTTGGCACGCCCGGTGGGACAGACTTCTTCTGTCTTACAACAACCCATGGTCGGTGGGATAAGCATTATTTCAAATTGACAAACCCACCTGTGCCAACAGTTTTTGGCATGCCCGGTGGGACAGACTTCTTCTGTCTCAAAAGATCCATAATCGGTGAGACTGATTGTTTCATTGTTTAACACCCGGAGGTATCAAGATTTTGATGAGCTGTCTTGACCTCATAGCGGAGATTTGTAAGTTCATCTGGCGACTCTGCTGAGCTGAAGATCCGAATTTCTTGATCGTAGATGCCTTTTCAAGCTAAAAGAAGATACCCCGGAGGAATCAAGGTTTGGTGAGCAGCCTTGACCTTACAAGCGGAGGAAAGAATGTTCACTTGGTGACTCTGACTTGGCGACAACCGTGATCTCGCAGACCACTGCTATAATGGCGAGGGTATGTCCTAGATGGGATGATCCTGGCCCTCTAAATCTCCAAATTTGGCACGAGATTCCCAAAAGTGCCCTGAAAGCCCTAACAAAATACAATGGCACCCAGGGAATGGCCCGAGAGCATATTGACGATGTTGCTGCTTTAGCGACCCTCCATGATATAATTCATGAAGATGTTATGATCAGACTTCTGGTCTCATCTCTGGAAGGAAGGGCGTTGCAGTGGTACAGATTGCTCGGGTGTAAAAGTATCTGCTCATGGGATGATTTAGCGGGAGCGCTCATTACAACATTTGATGGCTCTCAGGATCCCTACCAACTTTTGATGCATCTCTCCACCATCACGAGAATACCTCAGGAGAGCATCACAGATTTCAACGTCCAATTCTGTAGAACTTGGAAGAGAATTCCAACGGAGATCCAACCATCACCCGCCCAAGCCCACCTCTTCTATGTTCGAGCTTTCCACCCGGACATAAGCCTCCTCTTGCTGCAATCAGGCGAACGTCGATTCCCTCAAATCTTTGAGGAAGCATTACAAGCGGAGCACCTTCTGCTCCTATCAAGAAAATTACCGTGGGGAGAAACTCCATTACTTTCTTCGATAGTTCTTGCTCCTATCTGTCCCGTGCAGTATTCATCATGGCCGATCCCACATACTATGTAGAGACCTGAAATGCAGTTGTGTGGAACTCAAGAGGCAGATTTCGTCCAAGGCCAACGATGGGCATATGCAAGCACTGTCCCAGCAATAGATAATATGGTTGCTTGCACTTTCTATCAGGAGATGGGCCAAGGAGAGGAACAGATTCAAGTTCCAGAACCTGAGCACAGAGAGGGCACAATCGTGCACAACATGCAAGTATTCAGCCAGAACCCATTGAGCATGCCTCATCAAAAGGTTGAACCTGAGGAGATCCTAGAAGCAGATTTATCATCAGAAAGGTTCTATGATCACACCAAGGGATTGGAGGAGCCTGTACTCAGTCCATAGCCAGTGAAGTCTTCAAAGTGGTGGTATTGGTTCCAGCCACTACAACCGGTACCTGAAGAAAGCCCCCATGTGGCAAACCTCTTTGCCACATTATTCATCAATAACACGGGTACTAGTAAGAATGATAACCTGCCGCATTGCACTCTGTTTGCACCATGGAGAACTTCAGGAAGAGGCCAGCCAAACTTCAAAGATCGACTGAAGTATGATCAGATCTGGTCTGGACATTGCAGGTTCACCGGATAGACACCAGAAGCTGGGTTTGTGGTGGCGGCATGCCAATCATGTCGCAAAATTTTGTAAATATTGTACATAGCAAAAAAAACAAAAAGACAAAAAAAGGAAGAAAAAATAGACAAAAAAAAAAAATTGTTTTTACTTCGGCTCTTTTTGCATGCGAGCCCGTAGGTACGTTTATTTCTTTTCCTTTTTCTTTTCCTTCCCAGTAGCTAGTGGCTTTTCCTCTACTTCTTCTTTCCACTTCCTTCCTTCATTCCCATCCTCTCCTATTCCTTCTTCTTCTACAATTACTCAAGCCACTACTGTTGTTTCTACTCCCCTCTCTAATGTTCCCGTTTCTTCTTTCCCTTTCTTCTAACTCTCTGTCTTCTGAATACTTTTCTACACTTCCTACCACCACCTCCATTCCCTCCACTTCCATTTCATTTCATAGCAGTTGGTAGCACAGTGGCATTTTGTTGCTGTATCTACCATTTCCATTCCTCCATCTTTCGCCATTCCATCATTCCCCATCCCCGTTCCATGGCCTGCGCATCCGCAGGGCATCATTCCCTTCATTTCTATTTTGTAGTTCAGGTGCCTCTCACTACTGCCATGGAGATCATTTCACAGCACCTGGTGATTACCCAGCTCAACTGAGCTAGGCTAAGTGCAGTAGTTCTAAAGAAATAAAGGAAGTTCTGCTATTCACACATTTTTGTTGACGATCCTATTTTTCAGTGCTGAGTACCAGCAAGAGTTTGTTGCAGCAATCTACAGAGATGTCCAACATCACTCAACATTTACTTCTTCTGTTCCGCTAGTTTTTTGACTCTATTGCCCAATGGATTCATGCCTGGGATTCATGCATACAGCAGAACTGTATACCCCGCGAGCCGCCAAGAATGTTGGCATTTTTGCCACATTGTTTTTGTTGTCGAGGTTCAAGCAAAAGAATGCTAAAATTGAGAAGACACTTAACACATTTTGTGAAAAACGCAAGGTGTCGCGTTTTCGTGACTTGTCACGATTTCGCGACATGTCGCGAAATCGCGACCCGTCACGTTTTCGCGGCATCCGTAACACACAAACGCTAAGTTCAAAAGTTGTCGCGAAATCGTGACCATCGCGTTTTTGTGGGGTCTGAACCAAAAAGGTGAAAGCATGGAAATTTGTCGCGATATCGTGACCTGTCACAGTTTCGCGGTGCCAAATGCGAAAAAGGGCTAAGTCAAGGAAGTGTCGCGATATCGCGACACGTCGCATTTTCGTGACCTGTCGCGTTATCGCGGTCAATGCAGTCAACGACAGCAAGGGGGTAAGGTTGTCGCGATATCGCGACGTGTTGGAGTTTCACGGTCAACATGGTCAATGGAAGCGCTAAAATGAAGTTGTCGCGATATCGCGACATGTCACAAAATCGTGACATAAGGCAGCAATGGAGCAGTGTGATGAAAAACGTCGTGATATCGCGACAGTAAAGCAAGCAAGGAGAAAATGGTACGGAATGTCGCGATATCGTGACATGTCGCGTTATCATGGCAAAGTTGAAAGAAAGGCATAAGGCATGAAAGACGTCGCGATTTCGTGACATTTTTGAGGATGAGGCCAAGCAAGAAGAAGACGTCGCGATATCGCGACAGGAAGCGACAATGATGAAGAAGGCAAGAAAATGTCACGATTTCGCGACACATTGGGGCGGAAGGACCAAGTGCAGGGAATTGTCGCGAAATCGCGCCTTGTCGCGTTTTCGCGGTTCGAAGCAGCCAAAGGACAACATGGGTAAAGAATGTCGCGATTTCGTGACAGGTCATAGTTTCGTTGAAACAGAGCAAGGAAAGAGCAGAATAGTATGAAACGTCATGATTTCATGACGCGTCATGTTTTCGCGAGCTAAGGTGGCGAAGGAAACCAAGGAGCCGAATATGTCATGATTTCGTGACATGGTTGATTTTCGCGATCCGAAAGTGGCAAAAGTGTATGGAGCAGAAAATGTCACGATTTCGTGACATGTCGCGTTTTCGCGACCTGTCACAGTTTCGCGCCAGAAAGCAGTTCAACGGCCTGATGAAGCATTGCGAGTTCCAACGATTAAAAGCACTCCAGAATTTAATGTTTTGCTGCTTTCCAATGTGTGCAAGATAGAAGAACGTGCTCAGGCCTGTAGTTTTTGATGCCGCCAGAATTAAAGATGCCTCCAATATTCAAAGCGCCTGTTCGTGATCTCTTACAGCTTTCAGCTTCCCTTGATAACGGCCATTTAACGAAGAGATATGGGCCCTCGTTTCTGTTTCATTCTCAGTTGTAATTCATTAAAAGTAGGGATTGTCATCTCTCCAAGGCGGATTAAGGGGATTGTTCTTCGAAATCTATTTCCTGTATTGAATGTTGTAATATGAAAGGAAGAGGACGGACCTCTATAAATACCAATGTAAAACTCAAGCAAAGGGAGGAGGATCTTGTTGCAGAAATTGAAATCAAAATCCTAGATGCAATTGCTTCCATTCTTAGTGTCTTCTAGAATTGGTGATCTAAATGGTTGTGCATGTTTGGCTTTCTGTGTTTTTGACTTCTGTGTAGTCCAGTGCAATAACAGTTGAATTCTGCTGTGTTGAATTAGGCTGTATTAGCATTTGAATGTTTGAAGTTTATTTGGAAGCGAACTCATGACTAATGCGTGATCTAATTTCTGTTTATGTGCTCTAAGAGTCAGTTGTTGCTGGGCTTTAGGATCTAGCTGTAGTTTTTGCTATCTAAGATTGTTCTCCCCATTAACGATCGGCTTCGGCCATATTTACATCTCTTTCCGTTATTTCCCATTTCTTTCCGCATTTTCCCATTTCTTTCCTGCATCTCTAGTCTTGAAACCAGTTTAGATTAGTAAGGGAACCAGCCCTCTCTGGAGATTGGTCTGGGAGACATTTCTTTCTCCCAACCTTTCAATGTTGGCCGGGTCTAGGGCGCATTTCACGTAAAATCCTTTCCTGTGGCAGATTCGTGACCAACAGGACATGATGAAGATTTTCCATAATATTTTCCACCTTTCGAAGATAATTCATGTGCTCTAAAACTAAATACCCTACCTTGTAATCACTACAATTTTCAACAATAATTTGAAACCACTATCATGGCCAAAATCATAAGTGTGGATTTCAAATCATAAGAATTTATAGAAGAAAAATTGCACCAAAATTTTGTGGAAAAATAGAGAAAAGGTAAATACAGAGGAATTTGCAGCACAGTGAAGGTAGAAGTAGTGTTATAGTAGAACGTAGGTGAAGTCAGAACATGGGGTGAAATAATAAAATAGAACCTATTAATGCAGACTACTTTCGAGCATATCTTGAGGTACTAGAAATTTTTGAAGGAGTTATCATGCCATTTCTTAACAAATTTGATGGATGTTTCGAAGGCTTAGTTGTAGAATTTTATTAAAATTTTAGAAACAACCAAGCCAACATCAGTAGAATGACGATTGAGGTAACACCTAAAATATTAAGCCAAATTACCGAATTATCCTTACAAGGTTTACAAATTTTGAGAAGTGGTAAAAATGCAATGTCATAAGTAGTTAATCAATTCACAAAAGATGGAGATAATGAACCTATATTTAAAATGAATAATAATGTTTACAAGGGGGTAAAAAGGATAAGTTTACAGAAGCCTTGGGATGAAGTAGCTATTTGGGTAGTGAGGTTTCTAACCTGTGAGGGATAATATGTTTTTTTATCTAGATATCACTTTAGAATTTTGAACCATTTAAGGCATGGTACCTAGCAACTTGAAGTTAGAGTTAATTCCCCTTTGTATATGTACTAAGAATTACAAAACATGGCCAAGCGTTACCAAGAAGTAAAATGAACCCCTAGACATCATGGACTGATTAAAATCATCTAAAAACACCATTTTAGGGGTAATACTAGGAGCTTTGATAAGTTTTTCTCTTCATAGAGTGAAGTGATTTACAAAGAAGAAGAGGAGAAAAATGCAAGGGAAGCAAATATTGAGGAAGGGAATGAAGCCCCTGAAAATAATAATGAAGAAGAGGCCCCTGAAGTAGAGAATCCCTCTTCTCCTCAAGGACCCCCATATTATAGGACTAGTAGACAGAGGAAGAGAAGGGCTAAAGACAACTCTACAAACAAAAGGTAAGGAAAGTGTATTTTTCTAAAAAAGTTACTGTATCTCCAGTTCAAACTTTTGAACAACCAAGTGTTTCAGGTGTTACATAGGAGCAAACATAGAGTGAGGAAGAACCATCCTCATCAGAAGTTGAGTCTTCTTCTGATTTATCAAAATCTATAGAAAAGCAGAGAAAGAAGAAAAAATCTATAACAAGTTTAAAGAGGTTTTCAAGACTCTAGAAGAATAAGGTGGCAGAGGAAGTAATTAATGAAGATACCATGTAGGTTGAAACATTGACCACACCTCCTCCTCTGTGATGAAGCCCTAGGGAAATGCGGCAATATTTTGTTGCAATAATGGGAGACAATCCTAACACTTCTATTGGAGACAAAAAAAAAATAATACCTTCAACAGAGGAAGAAGAGGAAGTCATAGGAATTCTATAGGATATCCTAACACAAGATCCCATGAACCACACAGAAGGAGCATTTGCAGATATAGAAATGCTTGGTTCACCATTTGTATATGCCATACCCACTTATTCTTCTGAATCTACAGAGGAAGAAGAAGAAGATATATAGGAATAAAGAGCATAAAAGAGTGTCATTAGGACACATATGATATGGATTGAACAAAGGGAGGGTGCCATAGAAGAGAAGGATAAATAAATTGATGAATTACAATAGGAGGTGGAAAGACCAAAAAATAAGTTAGCACATTTTGAACCACAACCTGCAGTATATGATGTTGAGGAAGACATTATGGAAACTTTTCTGAAGTTAGCAGAGCAGAACAAGAAAGAAGCGGCACCAGATGATAATACAAAAAACATTACTAAAATTGAAGAGCCTACACCTAAGCAAAAATCTAAGGTAATTGCACATCATGGATTTTATTTTAATAAATCCTGAAGAAAATGTTGAACCATTAGCCATGAGGTTAGGAACAGAAGACATGGATGATACTCAAACCCCTCAATAGGGTGAATAAATTATAGGGATGGATGAATAGTATATTTATCAAGAGAATTTAGGAGTTGGAAGCATCACTGAGACTAAAAATGAAGCCCTAGAACCATTTACAAAAATTCTGGGATATTATGAAGCTACACACTCTCATTTTGGAGATGCTTTGGAATGACCCAAAATTCCAGTTGAACACTCATATGATAACCCACAACAACAAGAAGCACAAACACCACAAAAGGAGGAGGTCATAAGTGCTTAGGATATTGAAAATCAAGTATGCATTCACATCAGCCTTCTGTACAAAATTTTCCATCGATTGTACATAAAATTTAAACAACAAAAATTGGGGTGCAAGTGGATTTGCTACCAAAGACCCTATCGATAGTTAGGCCCCAAAAAAGGGAGCCCATCTCACCCAACAACCTATTATGGTCTAGAATAAGATTAAATTATGTAATGTAGACCATCGTAACATTAAAACATTAGTGGGTAGGTCTAAGGTACATATTCCCTACCATCATAACCCTGGTCCCTTATTATTTTAACAATGATCCTCAACTAGATGAGCAGTTCCAGGATTGGCTCAAGCAGTTATAGATGACCAAAGGATACTATATAGGGAATGTATTGTTTTGGAGAATATGGAACCAAAAAATGGATCTATGTTCCTATGTAGACCTACAGAATGCATGAGGGCATGAATTAGAATAGGTTGGGGGGGAAATGATGAGGCCAAGAATTGCTTGATTCATGACATGTTTTAGATTATCATAAAATTCCTTATAAACCTTATGTTATACTATGTATTATAATTTATATGGTTTAAATACATTATATATTAGTATTTGCATGATTAAAATATTTAGGAGCATATTACTCTATTTTGACAGTTTTTCTGTATATTCTGCACTGTTTCAATTTGATTACACAGTGAATAAAATGTGTAAAATAAAGTATAAAAATAATGTGTGCTAATTTGTATCCCTTCATAATAATATTTGGACAATTTTCCATCTTTCTAATTGGTTTAATTGCAAAGGAAGCACCAATTTATATGACTGTGCTGCAAATCTAGAAAATGTAGGAATTTGTCATACAAATTCTAGACAGTTGTCAATGATGGCATGGCTTGGAATTTGTCAATAAAAGCGTATGAAACCAATTGTAACCATATTTTGAGGGATAGGGAAGACATCCTATCCACTTTTTTGGCCATTTTAATCGCACCTGAGCATAAAATAAGTTGTACGGTTGAACATTCCGAAGAAGCTTCAGAATGAGGGGAAAAAAAACCAGTTTTAGCTAAACGGAAAAATATAGCACCCAAAATGATAGGAAAAGGATATTTGAAGATGGATATAGGTGTAAAAGACCATTTATAACCTCATCCAACTAACTCCCACCACTGGATATGCATCTCAAGGACCAATGAACATTGCTGCAACACAAACTATCCTAATTTAGACTAGGTCAATTTCAAAATTGATTAGCAAATCACTGTAAAGCAAAAAAAAAAATTATATTGAGCACTAGGAAAATGTAATAGGGATATAAATAAAATATCCCTTAGTTTATTTAGCTAATGAGAGAGGTAGCTAATAAGAAATAGTATAAATAGATAGTGAATAGTCAAAAGCAAAATTTTTCCTACAAAATTATAATGCATGTCATTAGTCAATAAAAGTGCAGTTATTTTGTCAACTTTTATTCATGAGTAAGTGTGAGTGTTAAGTATTTAGTAGTGATTCTTTGCCTCATTCTAGATCAGGAAGCAAGAGCCACTTTTAGAGTAAGGACTAACTGATGACAAGTTTCATCTGATAAACTTTGCTACAGTAGATTTAGCAGGATACTTGTTAATTCCATTTCTTATTGATTACTAACCCTTGTTTTGAATCAATGTAATGTCTTCATGTCTTAGCTATATTTTTATGTAGAAAATGTGTGTTTCAATTGAATAAGTAGCATATACCAATGATTTCTCCATTTTTATGTGATTTTATAATTAGCATAAATTGTAGAATTTTCTATTTTCTCCTGTTTTTCATGCTTTAGCAACTTTTCCAAGTTTTCAGCATTTCTCATTTTACTGTCAACCACTGTAGTAGAAGCCTAATAACATTCTACAATAGGACACTGATAGGTGTTATAGCATGTGTGTTTTTCCTTTCAAGCAACATTTCAATTCTGTTGTTTTAATTTTGTAAGAGCAAAATAGATTTCAATTTTGCAACATTCACATTCCTACAATCTTAATTCTTGTAAATATAATTAGAATTCAATTTTAGGTCTTAGAAGCAATTTTAAATTCTTGCAAGTAACTAGTTTCATTTCATGCAAAATAGGATTAGAGGTGACCCAAAAACCCCCAAAAAAACCTATTTCACCAATAAAGCCTACTGTCTAAATGAACTGATCTCTAACCTACTTAAAACCTTCTTTTGTATATAGCCTTGGACACCGCCTTGGATTGACAAATCATAAATATTAAATGATGCTATTAATGAAACACATCACTCTACCTCTTGAATTTCAGGATTCACAACTTTGATTTTCACTTGGCCTTGTTTGACTGCACTGACTACGCATTTTCAATTTCTAGCAGGTTTTAACCTTTTCGACACTTAGTCACTTTTTTTCCAAATCTAACATGCTTGTGATATTCCATCATGGAAATTAAAATTATGCTGGTATCACTCTTCTAGATTCCACAACTTCATATTCTTATAGGTATTGTTTAACTGTACTAACTGCAGATTCTACACCTTAGTGAAGTTTAGCATTGCTTAAAAGTTTTCTCTTGGACACTTAGTCGATTTTACAAAAATTGCTAAGTATGTAGCCTTTTGGGTCTACACAAAATTTTGTAAAAGGGTTGACTCTTAGGTATTTACAATTTGTATGGATTAAAATTTTTGGAAAGGAGCAATACAATAAAGATCTTTGTTTAACCTCTGGTTCAAATATCTTGCAGAACAAGTATGTATGAATGGATGAATGTTTCTAATTTAGCTAAGTAAATGTGTGTGACATTAATTCTAATTTTTGGATTCTTGTTCATGTTTATTTCTTAGTCTTGGAACTACTAATCCATATAGATAAACATTTATTAGATTTTTTTTGTGTATAGTAACCAACTAGATGGTCTATTAGGAGGTTGTAGTGATTGTTCTGTTCCATGGTCTTCTTCCATTTCTTGTTGTTGCTTAATCTGCACCATATCAAGTTCTAGCCTCGACTACATTTATATATCTTTTAAGCACTCTTTTCTCTTTTCCATCACTATTTAGCTAGTTATAAATTCTCAAAGGAACCATCCTCCTCTATATATTGAACAGGTTAAGCCTTATAGTTTGATCGTTCATTCAATATTGTCCATGTCTTGGGTGCAATAACCAACCATAGGAAGATTTTGGACCAACAGTTTTTGGCACACCTAGTGGGACCAAATCCCACTACATATACATGTTAAATATTTTGTGTTTGTCTTTGCTTTGTTTAAATCTAAATCACCTAGATACTCTATTTAAAATATCAAATCCAGAAAATCTTTATATCCAATTTTTGGTTAGTATTGAAATACATGAGAACTAGATCAAAAGCTAAAAATTTAAAAGAACCCATTGAGTTTCTAGAATTGCACCTTGGTAGTCTCAAAGTAAAATCTATCTTATCTTCTAGATCGATATTTTCCTTTGCCATTACTACTGGATCAACCAATACTGTAAATCCTCCCCATGTAATTCCTCTTAGTACAACTACAAAAGCATATATTTTAGTACAACAAATCCTGCACCTGCAACTTTGATCAACATAGTAGTAACAATGGATGCCAATCAAAATTAGAACATCTAGCCCTACCCTATGTGGAATAATGTGGGTCATTTGAATCTAAAGGTTCAAAACCCCTTCCCCTAGTAGCTTTGAAAGCACTACCCAAGTATGATGGCACTGGAAAAACCACTTATGAACACTATCAAGATGTGGCATCACTGGTAGCAATTCATAATATCATAGAGGAAAATATTATGGTGAAATTACTGGTTATACCTTAAGAGGAAAGATGTACTTGTATAGAACTATCCTAGATCAATCCATAACTACATGGGTAGAACTTACCAATAAATTGGTAGAAGTATTTAATGAAAATGCTGATCCTTTATCTCTACTCACTCAGTTTACTATTATGCAAAAACACCCACAAGAAGATATAGTTTATTTCAATATCAAGTTCATTCATACATGGAGAAGAGTACTTGATGGCCATAGGCCAAAAAATAAGCAATCAATGTACTATTATATAAGGGCTTTTAACTCAGATCTAGGGATGGCAATAAGACAATCTCAAGTATTTACTTTCCTAGAAATATTTCAGTAAGACTTAAAAGTAGAGAAAGATCTTAATACTATCGAAAGATTACCCAAAATAATGATAATACCTATATTTCTAGAATTCCCTCAGGTCACTAGTACAAGCACATCATATCCTACTCTTGCTCCTACAATTGATCTCCCAAAATGGTTTGTACTACCGTCTCCCCCAACAATACAAGCTTCCCTAGTATTTCTAACTTCATCCCCAATGCCCACCTTGCCAACACCTGATCCTTAGATTACAATTCTCTTAGAAATGTATATATCTATAAAAAAATTAACCAATGAGATGACTTCACTAAATAGAAGGGAAGCTGAAAGGATATTTTAGCCAAGAATGTTTCCATAGGTAACAAAATATCAAGTTGTTTCAACCAACAAGTACCCAAAAACATTAGGAACAATGTAGGCTAATCAAGAAAATGAACCTTCTACATCCTGAGCTGAATCTTGTTGGAAGTTAAAAGGTAAAAAAATTGTTTCAACTTTAAGCTTTGACCTTACCTTTTTACTCCCATTGGACGGCAACCGAGTCAGCAGGATTGGGCAGTAGATAGGTTGATGGACGACAGGAAGAGTTAGACATCTAATTTCCCTTTTCCTTTCCTCCCTATTTCTTCTCTCCCAAATATCTCTCCAACAACTATGTACACACTATATAATGCTTTGTATTTCAAATTTTATTGATTAATTGAATTTTTGAATATTGAATAGTTGATTTCAATATCTGGTATCAGAGCTACGGAGGGTGTCTAGGTTTTCAAAGCCAGGCATGGATCTCGAGGAGGCACGAGGAGGCCCACAGGAGCGAGCCCACAGGAGGCATGATTCTCAAGGAGATCGAGAGAGTGAGGTCGAGGAGGCCCGTAGAGCATGCATCCTGAGCACGTGGTTCGAGGTTGACAGGCTGACCAGATCGAGGACACCAGGCATGATTCCCCAGGTGACTGACAGGCTGACTTGGTAGAACGTTGACCAGAGGCAGACACGTGGTGAGCAAACCATAAGGCGGTAACGTGGCAAGCAGACAACAAGGAGGTGATGTGGCGGACACAGCAAGGAGGTGACGTGGCAAACATAGTAAGTAGGTGACATGGCAAGCGGACGCAAGGAGGTGACGTGGCGGAAGGGCATTCACCCAAAGGGAGCAAAAGGGCAAGGTCCGATTGCCCGAAGGCAATCGAAAGACTTTACGAGCGCCCATGCTCTTAAACCACTCGAAGGTCGATATCCTGCTGCATGTGGGATAAAAGTTTTTCATTTTTTTTATAAAAATCGCGTCGGAGTAGTGTTTAAATATTGCAAGGGAGCTTTCTAAGCCTAAAAAGGCTTGTAGCTTGATTGGTGAGCACTCTACTTTGCACAGTGGAAGTCACGGGTTCGAAACCCAGCGACATTAATTTTTTTTTAATAATTGGCATATGGTAAGTTTTTCGGAGCGCCGAGGCTAGATTGGCATAATTGGCATATTAAAAATTTTATATAGTTTTTTTATTTTTATAATTTTTAAAGTTTTTTTTATAAAGGTTTAGTAATAATATTAAAATATATTGTTTTTTTTTAAGTTTTTTAAGAAAATCAATATTTTTTTTATTATTATTTAACTTATAATTATAAACTTTTTAAAAATTATAATAGACTATATAAAAATTTTTTTAGACATTGCCTAAGAGGCAATTTATTGTAAAAGAAAGAGCTTTTCACCTGATTCGAGGAATCAAAAACTGTAGTGGAAAAGCATGTTGTGATAGCCTAGAAGGCTATAAAAACTGGAAATTGTTTTTTGTAACAAGCCTGAGAGGCTTAGTATTTTTTCTTGTAAGAGAGACAAAGGACCAAGCTGAAATTTGTAAAGAGGCATTGATGATAAGACCAAGTGGTTGTTATCATGCCTTATGTGCACTTTTGGTAAGAGAAAATGCCAAAATATTTGATGAAAAAGTGAGAGCTTATGGGCTACATACTGTGTTTAGTCAGTTGAAGAACACAGTAATAGCACACCAGAGGCATCCGGACTCAGGGTACGAGGTAGACTCTGAAGATAACTCCTTTGGGAGTCAATTTGAGCAATCCGAATCCATAGAAGTTGCACCACAAGAATCTGAATATACTCATTACAGTAATTCAGTAGAAATTCTAGAACCAGAATCACCAGAGATAATATTGATCAGTGACGATGAAGAACAAGTAGCAGACAATTTCATGCATCCAAAAATAGCAGCACCACAACAAGAGGAACAAGCAATCAATGAAAGAGTGAATCAAGTCAGATTTGACTTAAATTTGTAATCTCTTCTTTCTTCTTCTTTCTTCCTTCTTTTAAAAAAGCAAAGTGCTTTATTGTAACCGAGAAATAAAGAGAGTGTTTTAGTTTATAACAGCTATGGCCTCACATAACAATCTACCTATTCCAGAATTCAATGGATATGATTACGAGTATTGGTCTATCAAAATGAAGACCTTACTCATAGGGAAAGGTTTGTGGGACATAGTGGAAGAGGGTTACACCGAACCCACAGACTGGACAACATTAAGTGTCATAGATAAGAAAACAAAGAAAGAAGCGCAAAAGAGCAACTCCTCTGCTCTTTATCATCTCCAAGCAGCATTGGAGAAGAGTATATTCCCTAGAATAGCCGCTTGTATAACTGCACAAGATGCGTGGAAAGCTTTGAAAGATGGATTCCAGGGAAGTGATCAAGTGAAGCAAGTGAGGCTTCAAACACTGAAACGAGATTTTGAAAATCTCAAAATGAAAGAAGACGAAAAAGTTGGTGACTATTGCGTCAGAGTGAAAGCAGTAGTTGATAAAATGGTTACTCTTGGCGAAGAAATTAAGCCTGAAACAATTGTAAAGAAAGTGTTACGAACACTTCTTCAAATATGGAATCACATAGCCATAATCATAGAAGAGTCAAAATATCTTTCCACTTTAACATTTGATGCATTAATCGGATCGTTAATGTCTCATGAAGAGAGATTACAGGAATCTCCTTCAACCAGCTATGGAGGCGATGATAAAGCCTTCACATCAAATGAAAATACTGGAAGAGGACGTGGAAGAGGTCAAGGCAGAGGCCAGCGAAGAGGTAGAGGCAGAGGCAACTACAGAGGAGGCAATCAGAACAGAGGAGGTAACTCCAACAGAGGAGGCAATCAGAATAGAGGTGGAAACCAAAATCGAGGAGGAAATCCAGGATGAAGTGGAAATCAAGGATGAGGAAGTGACAAGTCCAAAATAACTTGTTTTAACTGTGGCAAGCCAGGTCACTTTGCTCGTGACTGTTGGTCAAAATATTCTCAAGGCAACAATAGTCAATATGGAAATTATGGTGAAGAAGATGATACCTCTAATATTTTTCTTTCATATGGACAATCAGAACAAAATCTAAATGACACATGGATTTTGGATACTGGTTGCTCAAACCATATGAGTGGCAAAGAAAATCTATTTGCTACTCTAGATTCCACTTATAAATCCCACATCAAGTTAGGGGATGATAAAGCTTTGCAAGTCGAAGGCATTGGAGCCATGGAGGTTCCAACAAAAGAAGGCCTAAAGAAAGTGAATGACATCTACTACACTCCAAAGCTCCAACACAATATGCTAAGCATTGGGCAAATGATGGAGAATAATTACAAACTTGTTTTTGATGAAGGAAAATGTATCATTCTTGATAAAAACAATTGTAATCGTGTCATCACACAGGTTCCAATGACCAAAAATAGATTGTTTCCCCTCAATTTTGGAGAGCCAGGGGGAGCTCAACTTGCAAATGTAGCTATAGCTAATCCAAGTGTGCTTTGGCACTTGTGATATGGTCACCTTAATTTAGCCAGCTTGAAATTGCTAACTTCTCAAGCTATGGTGATAGGACTTCCCAAAATCAATGAACAAAAGGAGGTCTATGAAGGATGTGCTTTGGGAAAGCACTCAAGGTCTAAGTTTCCAAAAGGACAAGCATGGAGAGCCAACTATCCACTTCAGTTAGTGCATTCGGACATCTGTGGTCCAATGCAAACAAAGAGTATCGAAAACAATTCCTATTTTCTCACTTTCATAGATGATTTCTCTAGAATGTGTTGGATTTATTTCTTGAAACATAAAGATGAAGCTTTTGATTGCTTCATAGATTTCAGAAAAAATGTAGAGAAACAAAGTGAGTTTTATGTAAAATGTCTTAGGACAGATCGAGGAGGTGAGTACTCCTCAAAAGAATTTTTGAAGTATTGTAAAACAAGTGGGATCAAAAGGCAATTCACCACTGCCTATACCCCACAACAGAATGGTGTGGCAGAGAGAAAGAACCACACCATAGTAGAGATGGCGAGAATGATGCTTCAGACTAAGCATCTAACTAATATGTATTGGGCTGATGCTGTAAGAACCAGTGTCTACATTCTAAATAGAAGTCCGACTTCTACTTTAGATGGCATCACTCCTTATGAGGGGTGGTATGGAAAGAAACCAAATGTAAAGCACTTCAAAGTTTTTGGTTCTTTAGCATATGCACACATTCCTGATGAAAAGAGGAAGAAGCTTGATCCCAAAAGTCAAGCTTGTATATTTGTAGGGTATTGTGAGTCTACCAAAGCATATAGACTCTACAATCCCAAGACTCATAAAATTGTACTTTCCAGGGATGTAATTTTTGATGAAGGGGGAGAATGGGGTCATCAAAGAATTTTTGTTGATGATGAGTCCCAAGATGTAAGTTCTTCATAGGTACAATAGGTACAACAGGTGTCTCCCAAGAAAAGCAAAGGCACACCACCCCCTCCAAGCTCAAGCAGGAGTACTACATCAAGTACTTCAACCGCCACTCCAAGTCCTTCTCCACAGAGATCAATAAGTTCTTCACCGATGGACATTGATAGTGACTCTCCATCAAGAGGCAAAATAACATTACAACATCATCCATATTTTCAAATGTTGGATCAAAATTTCTAGAAAAGATTCACTAGAAGCCAAGCTAGTGAAATGAATACAGTTTTGCAGCAACTTGAAAATTTGCAATTGTATGGGGATGATGACTCCCATGATCCTAAGGGAGATGTAGTCAATTATGCTTTATTGGCTAGTGCACAGCTAGAACCAGCTAGCTATGAGAAGGCTTGTACTCAAAATGTATGGCAAGAAGCCATGGAAGAGGAAATAACCTCTATAAAAAATAATGATACATGGGAGCTAGTAAAGCTACCCAAAGGAAAAAAATGTGTTGGGTGTAAATGGGTCTACAAGACCAAATACAATGCTGATGGAAGCATTGAGAGGCACAAGGTGAGATTAGTAGCAAAAGGTTTTACTCATAAATTTGGCATTGACTATGAGGAAACCTTTGCTCCTATTGCACGACAAGAGACAATCAGATCAGTTCTTTCCTTAGCTGCCCATAAAGGATGGAACATTCAACACATGGATGTGAAAAGTGCTTTTCTGAATGGATACTTGACTGAGGAGGTTTATGTTCAACAACCTCAAGGCTTTAAAGAACAAGGAAAGGAGAACCTTGTTTATAAATTGAAAAAAGCACTTTACGGCCTCAAGCAAGCACCAAGAGCTTGGTACTCATGCATTGATGGCTATTTCAGTGAGTATGGATTCACTAGAAGCAAAAGTGAACCAACTATGTACTACCTAAAGCATGGAGTAGACATTCTCATAGTTTGTTTGTATGTGGATGATCTAATATTTATGGGTAGTAACACTAAAATGAATATGGAGTTCAAAAACTCCATGATGAAGCAGTTTGAGATGAAAGATCTCGGTTTAATGTGATACTTCCTAGGCATGGAAGTGCATCAATCAAATAGGGGGATCTTCATATGTCAACACAAGTATGCTCGAGACATGATCAAGAAATTTGCCATGGAGCAGTGCAAATCAGTTGCAACTCCAACTGGACATGGGATCCAATTGAGCAAGGATGACGGAGCACCAAAAGTTGACATGACCACTTACAGGAGCATGGTTGGGAGTCTGATGTTTCTCACCAACACAAGGCCCGATATTCAATATGTTGTTTCTCTAGTTTCAAGGTTTATGGCAAGTCCATCTGAGCTGCATCTACAAGCAACTAAAATAATCTTAAGATATGTAAAAGGTACATTGGATTTTGGAATCCATTACCACAAATGTAATTCTATGAAATTAGTTGGCTTCAGTGATGGTGATTGGGGCAGCAATATAGATGATAGGAAATCTACATCAGGGAACTATTTTAGTCTAGGGTCAGGACTAATTACATGGAGTTCCAAGAAGCAAACTGTTGTAGCATTGTCATCTACTGAGGTTGAGTATATAGCTATCACACATGCTAGTACTCAAGCCCTATGGTTGAGAAAAGTCCTTGAAGAGATTGGAGAAATTCAAAGTGGTCCAACTCGATTGTATTGTGATAACATGAGTGCCATTCAGTTGGCATACAATCCAATCCACCATAGCAGATCAAAGCATTTTGATATGAAGTATCACTTCATCCGAGACATGGTGGAGCAGCAGATAGTTGAGCTTAAATATTGCAGCACTTTGGACAACATTGCAGATATCTTCACCAAAGGCATGGCTAAAGCTCAATATATAAAGCTGAGAGACTGTATAGTCAGTCCTCTCAACTTTAAGGGGGAGAATGTTGGAAGTTAAAAGGTAAAAAAATTGTTTCAACTTTAAGCTTTGACCTTACCTTTTTACTCCCATTGGACGACAACCGAGTCAGCAGGATTGGGCGGCAGATAGGTTGATGGACGACAGGAAGAGTTAGACATCTAATTTCCCTTTTCCTTTCCTCCCTATTTCTTCTCTCCCAAATATCTCTCCAACAACTATGTACACACTATATAATGCTTTGTATTTCGAATTTTATTGATTAATTGAATTTTTGAATATTGAATAGTTGATTTCAATAAATCTAATTATTTATGCTCCACATGTAATGATCCTCATGGGGAGGGTTTGTGTATGGTTCACCAACATCATGTATAGATGATAACTATTGATAAAGCATAAAGAGCTCATAAAGGACAAGTTAACATGATTAAGGAAACTAATCACAATTTTATGATGTCATCTGTGGAACATGTTGTAGTCTTAACTAGATCAAGTAAAAATCCCATTCAAGTTGATCTTGAGGATCCCAATCCCATGAAAGTGCCCTCAACAACAAAAGGTTAGTCCAAAAAGGGATATATTCATGAACCTGTACCCCCAAATATGACCCAAAAGCAAAGGGTAGAAACAAACAAGTATGATGTGCCACTAAAGGAAACTAGAACTCAAGAGTAGGCAAGGGATAAATGGAGATACCCTTCCTTAAACAAGATATAAAGAATAGAAGTAACTCAAGGGTACAAGAATAGGTATGATACTCCTACAAAATAGAAGGATAAACAAACTAACACACCATCCTTTAGTATAGTAGAATAATTGAAGAAGACTCCTTTAAAGGTAAGCATGTATGATACATTGCTGCTCTTAGGATAGATTGATTTTCTACAAGAATCTCTCAAGTTAATAAAAAATAAAAAACCTCACCCTTAGTTAAATCTAGCTTAAGGTAATCCAATATCTACCACAGGGAAAAATAGGCCTCCTCCCTTCTATTTATCCTTGCAAATGGAAGGATGGATGGTACACAATTGTATGATAGACTCAGATGTAACAACTACAATGATTCCTAAAGCTATGTGTGACATCATGGAAATGGAATACATCAAAAGTAGCCCAAGATTACTACAGTTAGATTACACCCTACTCAAAATTTTAGGAGTAATCAAAGATTTTTCCATAGTATTGAACATGATACCCTAGATTATAGTCATACAAGAAGTAGTGGTGGTGGACTTGGAACCTTATTTTGATATGTATCTTTCAAGAGAATTCATAGCCAAATTAGGAAAATATCTCTCACTTGACTACTCACATATGGATATTCCATATAAATAAAGAAGGATTAATATTTTCAATGAGAAACCTTCCTCTTTTCACATTGACAAAATAGAAGGTAACAAGCATGCAAATAAGATGTCATTAATTACTAAATAAATAGGGAAGATATATTTGATGAATGAAGTTCTGGGATACCTCCAAACTGAAGACCAATTCTCATTGGGAGACTTTAATGCTATTATTGAAACATGGATAGGAAATTATTCAATTACAAAACATGAAATACCTAAAACTCATGTTTTAACAGAACAAGATCTCCCCACCAATTAGTTTTAAAAAATTTACTATGATGGTTTCAGGTGTAAAAATGGAGCCAATGCAGGTATAGTATTGATATTACCAACATGATATGAGAAGGTCTTCTCATATAGACTGACGTGGAGCTGTACCAATAAGGCAAAAAAATATGAAGCACTGTGTTTAGGCTTGAGAAAAGCTAAAAAACTAGGGGTAAAACAACTACAAATATATGGAGATTCTGAATTAATCGTGAACTAGGTCATGGAGAAGTGTGTTAGCAAGCAACATTACTTGAAGGCTTAATGAAACAAGGTATGGGATTTATTTGAGAATTTTGAGGCATTGAACATTAAATATATTACTAGAGAGCGTAATACTCATGCTAATTTACTAGCATCTGTGGGGGTCGACTATTGCCCTATAGCCAATGTTATATAAAAGTTAAAAATATTAAGGCTAATATACAGAATTTTAGTCCTGGATAAGGACATATTTTGGCAAGTTTTTGAGAATGATGAACAAATATTAGACTTCTTGATACATGACATGTATTGTTTAATGACTGAGCCTTATA
Source organism: Wollemia nobilis (assembly GCA_028583015.1). Taxonomy (NCBI): domain Eukaryota; kingdom Viridiplantae; phylum Streptophyta; class Pinopsida; order Araucariales; family Araucariaceae; genus Wollemia; species Wollemia nobilis. Next base: position 2,631,382 of record JAQPPZ010017036.1, on the reverse strand, counting down.
GGATGAGGAAGATGATGGGTTAACTCAACTCAAGAATAATCATATATCCAAAGGTTTAATAACTCTTGAAAGCTTATTTGATAGTAGAGATCGACCATTAGGCCACAAGATAAAAGTTGACAAACAAAATTATAAAGAGATGCAGATAGAATCTGGAAAATTGCTTAAAGTGGGGGTTCAATGTTCAAAAAAATAAGCTGATCAAGTTCAAGAACTATGTGAATATTTCAATGATATTATTGCCTAGACATATGATGACTTCAAGGTATATAAAGAAATGATACAACACACTATCAAATGTGAGCCAAGGCCAAAATATTTTTGATAAAAACAACGTCCCATCAAACCAAAAATAGAAGCACTAATGAAGCAGGAGTTATTGAAAATATTCAATGCCAAGATAATCTACCCTATCAAGCACTCAACATGGGTTGTTAATATTGTGCCAGTTAAAAGAAATGGTGATAGTAGACTGTGTGTAGACTTCAATAATTTGAATAAGGCTTCACTAAAGGATCATTACCCTACCTCAAATATACTAGATACTTGTTGAGTGTTAATTTGTCATATTACAAATAATAACACGCAACTTAGAGTCTCGAACAAAAGACTCTTTCTTGCAAAGAAATAATTTATTTTATTTTCCTTCCTTTTATTATTTCTCCAAGCTTCTTTGTGAAACAACTTTTACGTATATAAAAATGAATTTCAATTTAATACATACAGCTGATATATCCCAGAATAACTCAAATCCTGCAGATAGTTGTTAACAAGGGGCCTTTGTTGATTCTCAATGAACTTTATAATCTTGACTTGTTTGATTAATCAAAAATAAACAAAAATCCTTTTGATGTTCTAATATTCACAATTTATTCTAAGGTTAACTTTGTTCGTTTTATCTCTATTCAATAGTACTGTTATTTCAATGTTAGTCTCCGACATGAAATTAAGCATATCAAGGAATAAAACAGAAGCTGTTATTTTTGAGTCAGTTGGAAAATAATGAAGGATATTAAAATGGTTAACGATCTCCTCCCTGCAAAATCCCAAGTTAAGAGATGAAGTCCCCAAAACAACCCAACCGATCAGATCTGTACTAACACACAATCTAATCAGATCAGATGCAAGACTCTAAGGAAAAGAATATAGCTGCATCATTCTACCATTCACCTATCGTAACCCATCCCATGGCGTAAACGAAATAGATACAAGACAAAATGATGCAACGGAAAGATTGACAGTAAAACAATAGTTTTGGCTTCGATCTCCTTTTGATTTTACACACAAAAGTCGTGTTACCAAAGAAAAATCCTTTATTTCAATAAATAATGCTTTTTGTTACAGTCTCCAGCCCAGTATCCATCTACATTTCTGCTATTTAACCTTTCTGTCGTGCGTTCTCGGCTGTTCCATGACGCTTCGTTTCGACTCCCGGGACCCTTCGCTTCAATTCCCGCCTTTTGGTATTCTAACCTTTGCGTGCAATCGTAACGCTCGATCTCTGCGACCAGTAACTGTTGTTATGAAACGTTACTCTGGTTCTATCATTTCCGCCACGTGTCCTGCGTCTCCTGCACCTTTCGTAACGCTTTCCCATGGAAATCTTGATAGAATTTGCATTTGGCCTCTTCCGTTTCCTAGCCGCGATAACGCGACATGTCATGAAATCGTACATTATTCGCGACATGTTCTTGGTCCGTACGCCCTGTAGTAGCTCGTTGTAGCGATATCGCTACCGACTTTGCTTTGCCTTCTTTTCAAAAAGTGGTAGCGATATCGCTACCACTTTGGTTCCGAGCCTTCCTTCTATGAAGTGGTAGCGATATCGCTACCACTTTGGTTTCGAGCCTTCCTTCGATGAAGTGGTAGCGATATCGCTACCACTTTGGTCTCGAGCCTTCGCTTCGAGAAGTGGTAGCGATATCGCTACCACTTGCTTCTGAGCCTTTGCTTTGTAGAAGTGGTAGCGATATCGCTACCACTTTTCTTTCAGCCTTTGCTTCAGAGTGGTAGGTTCCCCCTCCCGTGGTAGCGATTCGCTACCACTTTTCTTTGAGCCTCCGCAAGTGGTAGCGATTCGCTACCACTTTTCTTTCGAGCCTCCGCTTCACGAAGTGGTAGCGATTAGCTACCACCTTTCTTTCGAGCCTCCGCTTCACGAAGTGGTAGCGATTCGCTACCACTTTCTTTCGAGCCTCCGCTTCACGAAGTGGTGAAATGATTACCACTTTCAACCTTGTGCTTCCTCTCGGCAACTTGTAGCGAAATCGCTACCATTCTCAACTTTCGTACGCTTCCAAAAAATGCGTCGCGATTTAACCCTTTTTTCTGTCGACACGTCGCGATTTCGTGACGACTTTCAATTTTTTGCAGCGATGGAGAGACAGGTCGCGATTTCGCGACCCTTTCAACACTTAGGCATTTTTCTTCTTTTCTTCATTTTTAGCATCCGGGTCTTTGAGATCTTCCCTAAAACCTGCAAAAACAAAGGTGGGTCCCCACTTCTGGGGTGTGTTGTGGATGAACCACAACAAATGGCGACTCTATTTGTCAAATGCTCTTGAGCATTTTAGTAAGAACCCAACCTAACACAAATCACAAATTTGAAAACATGGGTTAGCCCATAATCAATATAACTAATGCCCAAAATCAGAAGTACATGAATTATCGGAATCATCAAGTACTAGCTCGGTGTGTGCAATGAATTCCTTTCCTTATCATTTGAATTTGATCCACATTCCATCATCGGTTTTGCATGAATGCATATGCGAAATTGTGAATGATTTGTGTATCCTATTGAATATGCCATGAGAAAATGCATAGTCACTCTTGTAGTATTATGTGCAAACATTCAAGGCTGCCAAACCCTCTTAGGATCCACTAGTGAACGGTTCATTATATCCCAAAGTTGGTTATGAGTCCCTACTATCTTGAACCCATGTGCAAGTGGATGTGAAATCGAGAACTTTGGGGAATCGGACTCCCAACCAACCGAGATGAGAGTTTAACCCTATCCTTACTATTCTGATTTAGAATTCTTTACCTCACTTTGAGCAAAATAACTAAACCAATTATGGAAGAAATGGTCAGGCTAGTCTAACCCTCTAGACAATCGGTGGTCTTATTTTTTAGGCAAGACATGATGCCATGCATGGGCCTATCTAACCCCATAATCCAAAACTTATCTTCATTTCTTTGGACCTTGGGGATGACTACCCATCCCTTGCGAGAGGACAAGTAGTACGATCCTTACAATCCAATATAAGGATGAGATGGGAAAAATTTATTTATTTTACTTCTTGGACCTTGGGGATGACTACCCATCCTGGTTAGGGACAAATAGTACGATCCTTACAACCCAAGATTTTAAATGTAAATGGAAAATATTAATCTTGTTACTTAGACCTTGGGGATGACTACCCATCCTTTGCGAGAGGACAAATAGTACGATCCTTACAATCTAAGACTTAATACGAAATGAAACATAAGAGCTTTGGGGAATCGGATTCTCAACCAGCCGAGATGAGAATTTATGCCCTATCCTTACTACTCCATGTGGGTCCAATCAAAGCTTTGGGGAATTAGATTCTCAACCAACCGAGATGAGAATTTAACCCTATCCTTACTACTATGATTTTAGGCTTTAAGCTCTATGGAAGTGGTCAAAACCACTATTTTTAGGATCATGTTGCATAATAGGATAGACATGAAAACCATTTTCGCCCAACCTTTTCCTCCAAGTTAGGTTTTGATCATTTTGCTCAAGATCCCTTTTAATGTATGAAACGTGCTTGGTCCTAGATACTTCAAGACTCAGTTTCCAACCTTAGGATTTACTTAGATTTATGTTATAACATAACCCTAAGAGGATTCAACATACTCAAATGAATTGCACCTAAGATGCATATGCCACTACGGTGAAATGTATGAAAAGTGAGATGGAACATGAATGCATTATTTCTTGAATTGCAAATGAGATGATTTGTCATGCAAATCTGACTTTTTCATGCATCACAAGCTTCAAATGATCTAAATTAACTGTTTGTATTACATGTGGAGCTTTTACAACATGATTCCAATGTTTCATATTCTCCCAATCTTAGGCATGTGTTCAACATCAAGCTTTTATTCCCTTTTTTTTTTTTTTTATAAGGCAATGAAAAGGAAATCAAAGGAACACCACCGCCTAAATGTCCAACCTGCACACAAACGCAAAAACCCAACATTAATACAAGAAAAACCTGAAATAAAAAAATGAATACATACTAACATATCAAATCTGCACATCAAGAAACTAAATTACAGCATTGACACAAAACTAGATATCTCCTGAAACACACACTTAAGTATCAAATCTGCACACAAAGAAACAGATCACAACATTAATACAAAGCTTAGACATGTCAAAAAAAAAAATAATACACACCTAAACATGAAAAATGAAAGCAAGAAATTACGGCGTTATTACATATAATACAAAGCCCAACTACCTCATGCTTGAAAGTAATGCTTCAAGTGCAACCCATTGATAGGTAGTGCCAAATCCTTTCCATCCAAGGTTTTTAGTCTAAAACTATTTTCCCCTAGGATCTCCGAAATCCGGTAGGGACCTAACCAAAGGTAATCAAATTTATCATGTTCCCCCTTCTTCTCATGTCTTTTGTCCCATAACAACACTAAATCTGAAATTTTAAACGCCTTGGCCTTAGACCTTTTGTCAAACCATATTTTTACAATGTCTTGGTGTTTACTAAAATGAAGCATAGCTTCATCCCTTTTTTCATCCAAGCGCATTAATTGCGTTAGTCTAGACTCAAGTTTATCATTAGTTCCAAAATAATCTTTCATGAAGTGCGGCGTTTGTAATCTGAGATTTGCGGGAAAAATGGGATCTTGTCCATAAACCGAGATGGTAAGGAGATGTCCCTATTGCTTCTTTGACTCCGATTCTATCAGCCCAAAGGGCCAACTTAAGCTTATTGTGCCGGTCCCGCGGATTCCTTTCCAACAATTTTTTTATGACGAGTCAACAGATTCTTATTGGATGACTCGGCCAATCCGTTACCTTGCGGGTAATAATTGGAGGAGAACTTTAAACTCACGCTGTTATCAAATGCCCAATTAGCAAACTCTAGAGAGGAAAAGGCCGAACCATTATCACTTACGATGGAGTTAGGCATCCCGAATCTAGTGACAATGTTATCTTCTAAAAATTTAATGACCACCTCTGCGGTAGCATTCTTTGTGGGGATAGCTTCGGTCCATCTCGTGCAATAATCCGTAGCCGTCAGAATATATTTGTGAGCATCGGATGAATTGGGGCTGATAATCCCAATAAAATCCAGGCCCCATTGCGCGAAAGGTCTGGACTCGATTACGGACTGTAAAGGCATGGAAGCGTTTCTGTCTCTATTGGCTGCAGTTTGACATATGTGACATGACCTCACATGAGAATGGGCATCCTTGAATAGTTGAGGCCAATAATAACCGGCTACGAGGATTTGATGGGCTATGGCATTAGCAGACCCATGCCCTGTCCCATGTTTACCATGAAACTCTTCGAGTATTCGCACTGCCTCCTCTTGATCAACGCAACGAAGGTAAATACCTTCATGGTTCTTTCTGTATAATGTGCCAGATCTAACTAGAAAATTAGCAGACTTCAAACGCAAGGCTCTGTGCTGAGTAGCATTCAAAAATGATGGACACCTACCATTTAGTAGATAGTACACCACATCTGCATACCACTCCTCCTTGGTTACATCAGCGACTTCATAATGTTGACAAGGAATTGCGAGATCCTGTTCTGCGATTGCCTTAGCTAACCCTTGCCCCCGCACTATCTTCATCGATTGAATCTCCAGATCAAATTCCTGCAAAGTTGAAACCCACTTACCACGCTTCTCACCTAATTCATTACGAACGAACATGGCTTTGACAGCGGGATGCGGGACGATAGCAAAGACCCTATTGTGGACTATGTAGTGCCTAAATTTTTTACGAGTCTTAACCAGCGCATACATTTGCTTGTCTAGGGTAGAATATCTCGGCTTCGCATCTTTGAGAGGACTACTCGGGAAAGCAATGGGATTTTCAATGCTTGCCTTCACTCTTACGAGTTAAAACACTCGCAAAGGAGTGATCTGAAGCAAATGTGTAGATATAGAAAGGCTTCGTATAATCGGGACTCACCAAAACCGGGGCTTTAGAAATCGCATCCTTGATATTATCAAAAGCCTCTATCCTTTCATCTGTCCAAATGATCTGGACCTCTTTCTTTAGCATGTCGTTCAAAGGTCTTGCTATCTCTGCCAAAATCTGCGATAAATTTTTTGACAAAATTGATCTTTCCGAAAAATGATCTCAACCCCTTCTTGCTATTGGGACGAGGAATTTGCTGTATGGCTTCTATTCTCTTGGGGTCAATGGAAATTCCATCCTTAGATATTATATGCCCCAACAGTTTTCCTTATGTTACCCCGAAGATGCACTTCTTTGGGTTGAGAGATATACCATGTTCCCTGCATCTTTGAAAGACTTTCTTAAGATCCATGACATGGTTTTCCCTGTTCTTAGAAAATACGAGGAATGTCATCGACGTAAACAATGATGCACTTACCAATAAGCCCTTTAAAAGCAAAATCCATAGCTCGCTGGAAAGTGGCACCTGCGTTCAATAGTCCGAAGGGCATTCTCCTGTATGCAAAGGTGCCCCATTTTGTCGTAAAAGCAGTCTTCATCCTATCACTAGGATGGATAAGGACCTGATTATATCCCGAATAACCATCCGGGAATGACATCATCTCCGACCCGTTTACCTTTTGGAGTATTTCATCGATGGTGGGTAACGGGTAGTTGTCCTTTTGGGATGCCTTATTGAGATTTCTGAAATCAATGCACAACCTTATTTCTCCACTCTTTTTCCTCACGGGGACTAGGTTAGCAACCCACGTGGAATGCCTAACGGGAAAGATGATCTTAGCTTCTAACGGTCGCTTCACCTCTTTCTCTATCAAGGGTTCTAATAATGGATTAACTCGCCTTTGTCTTTGCACTGAAGGGCTTGGACTGCGGCTCGGTGGAATCGTGTGCATTATGACATTCCGATCATAGGTTTTCAACTCCTTATAACTCCAAGCAATGCAATCTATGTATTCTTTTAATGCATTTGCTATGGAATCCTTCTTCTGCTTGGTACATGCTTTTGCTATGAATACCTCCCGGGGATTTTTGCACTTCCAATGTTAACCAAATCACGAGGCCTCTCCGGGAGATGGAACCCTTTTACCTTTTCTTGGTTTGCATCCGATATCAAAGATTTTTTCTAATGAAGCTATCTCATCAGGCATCCTGTTGTTTTTTACAGGATTTTTATCTTTCGAAACTACCTCCTCTACGTCCCTTTCTTCTTCATCTATGTGCTGCTTTTCAAATATACCAGAATTAGTGACAAAATGAAATATGTGCTGTCACTATCAAATACTTGGAAGTTCGTAACATTATACGGTATCGAGGGACAAGGGACCAACTCTATAGAGAACTTCTTGCATTTCTTATGGTCCACTGGCTTCAACATACTCGCTGCTACAGCTAGGGAGTCTGCAAGACGATTGCCCTTTCTCGAGATCAGAGAAATGTTAAAGGCGTCAAACTCATCTATTAAATCTCTGACCCTAGTTCGGTAAAGCTTGAGCCACTTTGTCCTTGCATATGTATTGTCCCCTCACTTGTTTCACCACCGGTTCCGAATCACCAAGGACTTTGATATATTTAATTTTCTTCCGAATGGCCAGCTGTAGTCCAAGAATCAAAGCCTCATATTCTGCCATATTGTTGGTGGCAAGGAACTGTAGTCTGTATGCAGCGAATATAGGCTCCTGGTCCGAACATGACAATTCAACACCGGCTCCTGCTCCTTGTCTGGACCTGGATCCATCAAATCTTAAGGTCCAAATGTCTTGATGTCCTTCAGTAAAGTTGCGCCCAATCCTTTCATCATGGGTATTTTTGAGTGCTTCTATGTCCAAACAGTATGCTCCCAACTCAGCTTCAATGTATTGGATCTCGTTCGGCTTGTTGTAATCTGTGATCATCTCTTTGAGTCGGGGTTCATTGTCAATTCGAATTTGATTGGCCACTCCCCTCCAAGGCAGCCACATGTGTGAAGAGTCTGTCACAATGTAACCGTTTAGGTTCTTACTCCAATCTCTTCCCAATACCATGCCATATTTGATAGGAATATCGAGCACCAATATGTCTATGCGTTGTTGAACTCTGGGTTCTGAATTGACTTGAATATGCACATCACCCAGCTCTCCTACTGCCTCCATGGTTGACTTGTCCAACTGCACCACCCTGCTCCTAGAAGGCTTTGGTGTAAGTCCCAATATTTTACAGATTTCTAAGGGCATGATAGTAGCCGAGGCCCCTGAGTCTATTAAACAATTGTGCAAGTTTTTACCTGCAATTCTAATGGTTACCAAAAAGGGAGGTATATCTCGTTTTTCTTTTTGTACAACCACTTGGGACTCAGCACTTTTAGCTTCATGAACTTGTGCAGATGGATTTAATCCTTTTGGTGAACTCACTTCTTGGCCTAATAATCGGGCCATGTCATACATCGATACATTGGCCCTATTCTTCTTCATATCTTCCACCAAATCGTAAGTGAGCTTTTCTCGGATTTGGCAAGTTTTGCATCATCTTAGACTTTTCGACCTTCGATGGAGGAGGGGGATTGACATCTCCTTTAGGGTCGGGGAGGGAGTAATTGATTATTAGGAGGAGCGAGAGGAAGTTTTGGGCTCTTTAGAACTCCTAGTGTAATATTTGTGATTTGCTTTCCCAAAACGTTTGTTTGCATGAACTTCCAAAGCTTCTTCATCTTCGCTTCCAAAAAATTCTACATCCTCCTCTTCTTCACTTTCATGGGAATGTATGACCTCCGTTAGCATAGACTCCGGTTTCACGTGGCCACAGTGCGGGCAATCATTATCACAAGATCCTGCATCTCCACAGTCTTCCGAAATGTCTACCTGGTTGGCAACGGGATTGGGTACCCGCCCGTTGTTAGGCTGCGTGTTATACATTCCTTTTCCTCTATGATTGTGAGGTCGGTTATGGCCCATGGCCTGATCAACTTTTTTATTGACATTCCCCATTGTTACCAACACCTTGGCCAACGTTTCTTTCATATTTTCTATGGCTGCTTCGGACCCTTGTGGTTGAGGCACTTGCAATTGCGGAGTCCGATTGTGTTGGCTGCATTAGCCACCTACGGGTGGGTACAATGGCTTGGGTTTGGGCAGGTGGATTCCATCCTGGATTCCCATTTTGAATGGCTTGAGTTTGGGCGGTGGATTCCATCCTGGATTCCCATTTTGAATGGCTTGAGTTTGGGCGGTGGATTCCATCCGGATTCCCATTTTGAATGGCTTGAGTTTGGGCGGGTGGATTCCATCCTGGATTCACACTTTGAATGGGAGTGATTGTTGGATAAGTCGTTGAGCTTGGCATGTTAATTGGAGCAAACCCCGACATGGTCAACAGATTATTGCCCATACCGAACCCATGCAAACCCATCGAGTTATTTTGAATCAAACTCTGTGTTTGAACAGCGGCATTCGGATAACCTGACAATGGCGTAACTTGGGTGGGTGTTTGGAAGTTGTTCAACATCGGAGCCTGTGGTGCTACTACCTGGTTCATCATGGCAAATTGGCTGTATGGGCCATATTGTCCCATCCCAGTCAATTGAGACAATCTTGCGCCTGGCAGGTTCATCTACTGTTCGAGAGTCATTGTTTCTGCATAAGCCAAAGGAAGGGTTGTAACCTGAGGGTTCCTTCTAGTCAACAAAGATGTTAAAGGATCTAAGGCTCCGAAGTATAGCTGCAAGGCAATTGCAGGGTCTATCGCAAAGTGACGAGTCACATTCGTATATAGCTTTTGAAATCTCTGATTGAACGTTCGAATGGGTTCATTGGTTTGTCTTTTGCAAGATACGAAGAAATTGTATGTCATGGAGGGATCTACTAACCGTATGCGAATTGACCTATGAACGTGGTTTCTAGTTGGGCCCATGAAGTTATGGACCCTGTTGGCAAATTTCGATACCATTCGTTAGCAATGTGGTCTAGACTAGCAAGGAAAACTCGACAGGCAACATCCTCGTGAGTAACCCCCTGCCTAAACATGTAATCTTTATAGATTTGGACATGATCTTCTGTTGTTGTTGGACCATCATGAATGAATTTGGGTAATCCCCTTTCAATGTTTCTAGGCAAGTCGTGGACTGCCCCGGGAATATCTAAAGGGGAACTCTGAGCACCATACCAAAGGCGGTGGTGTTGTTGTTGTTGTTGTTGGGCCATGTTATTCAAAGGTGTCAACCACTGTGGGAACAATTGGAACTCCTGGAGCTGTGGAGACGAGATACAAGCTGGTGTTACTATCCCACTTGAACTTAAGGGTTCGAGGCCCACTAGAGGTACTTGAGTCCAAAGAAATCCCTAACTCAAGTATCTTTGGGTGGTATTGCAACTTCTAATGTTTTGTTTTTCGGCCTCCTAGCAGTGGGAGAAAGGCTTTGGAAGATAGTTTCCCCTGTGGTTTTAGACCTAGTAGCAATGTACTCAGGTTGGGCCGGCTTGGAAACTCTAGGACTCTAAAAGATTTCTCAACTCTGTTGCCAGATAAAATGTCTAAATGTTACACTGCAAGCACAATAGGTGGAAACAAAACTACCCACGTTAATTGTTAGAACAAATCAAAATTGCAAAGCAATACGAGAAGGCCCTCCTTCTAGCGCCAAAATGTTGAGTGTTAATTTGTCATATTACAAATAATAACACGCAACTTAGAGTCTCGAACAAAAGACTCTTTCTTGCAAAGAAATAATTTATTTTATTTTCCTTCCTTTTATTATTTCTCCAAGCTTCTTTGTGAAACAACTTTTACGTATATAAAAATGAATTTCAATTTAATACATACAACTGATATATCCCAGAATAACTCAAATCCTGTAGATAGCTGTTAACAAGGGGCCTTTGTTGATTCTCAATGAACTTTATAATCTTGACTTGTTTGATTAATCAAAAATAAACAAAAATCCTTTTGATGTTCTAATATTCACAATTTATTCTAAGGTTAACTTTGTTCGTTTTATCTCTATTCAATAGTTATGTTATTTCAATGTTAGTCTCCGACATGAAATTAAGCATATCAAGGAATAAAACAGAAACTGTTATTTTTGAGTCAGTTGGAAAATAATGAAGGATATTAAAATGGTTAACGATCTCCTCCCTGCAAAATCCCAAGTTAAGAGATGAAGTCCCCAAAACAACCCAACCGATCAGATCTGTACTAACACACAATCTAATCAGATCAGATGCAAGACTCTAAGGAAAAGAATATAGCTGCATCATTCTACCATTCACCTATCGTAACCCATCCCATGGCGTAAACGAAATAGATACAAGACAAAATGATGCAACGGAAAGATTGACAGTAAAACAATAGTTTTGGCTTCGATCTCCTTTTGATTTTACACACAAAAGTCGTGTTACCAAAGAAAAATCCTTTATTTCAATAAATAATGCTTTTTGTTACAGTCTCCAACCCAGTATCCATCTACATTTCTGCTATTTAACCTTTCTGTCACGCGTTCTCGGCTGTTCCATGACGCTTCGTTTCGACTCCCGGGACCCTTCGCTTCAATTCCCGCCTTTTGGTATTCTAACCTTTGCGTGCAATCGTAACGCTCGATCTCTGCGGCCAGTAACTATTGTTATGAAACGTTACTCTGGTTCTGTCATTTCTGCCACGTGTCCTGCGTCTCCTGCACCTTTCGTAACGCTTTCCCATGGAAATCTCGATAGAATTTGCATTTGGCCTCTTCCGTTTCCTAGCCGCGATAACGTGACATGTCACGAAATCGTGACATGTCATGATATCGCGACATGTTCTTGGTCCGTACGCCCGTAGTAGCTCGTTGTAGCGATATCGCTACCGACTTTGCTTTGCCTTCTTTTCAAAAAGTGGTAGCGATATCGCTACCACTTTGGTTTCGAGCCTTCCTTCGATGAAGTGGTAGCGATATCGCTACCACTTTGGTCTCGAGCCTTCCTTCGCAAAGTGGTAGCGATATCGCTACCACTTTTCTCCGAGTCTTTGATTTGCAAAGTGGTAGCGATATCGCTACCACTTTTCTCCGAGTCTTTGCTTTGCAAAGTGGTAGCGATATCGCTACCACTTTTCTTGAGCCTTCCTTAAAGTGGTAGCGATTCGCTACCACTTTTCTTTCGAGCCTCCGCTTCACGAAGTGGTAGCGATTTGCTACCACTTTTCTTTCGAGCCTCCGCTTCACGAAGTGGTAGCGATTCGCTACCACTTTTCTTTCGAGCCTCCGCTTCACGAAGTGGTAGCGATTCGCTACCACTTTTCTTTCGAGCCTCCGCTTCACAAAAAGGTAGTGAAATGATTACCACTTTCAACCTTGTGCTTCCTCTCGGCAACTTGTAGCGAAATCGCTACCATTCTCAACTTTTCGTACGCTTCCAAAAAATGCGTCGCAGCGATGGAGAGACAGGTCGCGATTTCGCGACATGTCGCGATATCGCGACATGTATTCGCGACCCTTTCAACACTTAGGCATTTTTCTTCTTTTCTTCATTTTTAGCATCCGGGTCTTTGAGATCTTCCCTAAAACCTGCAAAAACAAAGGTGGGTCCCCACTTCTGGGGTGTGTTGTGGATGAACCACAATAGATACTACATGCTTGTACAAGGGCAAAGAGGTTCTCACTACTAGATGGATCTTCTGGTTACAATCAGTTCTAGGTCAATGATGATTATCAACACAAGACTACGTTCACCACCAAATGGGGAATGTTTGCATACCAATGAATGTTGTTTGTTTTATCCAATATAGGGGGCCACTTTTTAAAGAGTGATGGAATTAGCATTTGGGGAATTTGTCAATAAAGTAATTCATTTACTTGGATGACATGACAATTTTATCTCATAGAAAAGAAGATCATTTTGGATATATCAGGATGGTTTTTGAGAAGTGTAGAGAGTTTGGTATTTCCTTGAACCCAAATAAATCAATCTTTGTTGTCAAAGAAGGAAATATTTTTGGACATGTTATTTTTGAGGAAGGGTTGGCAATTGAACCATAAAGGGTTATTGCTCTTTTAAATCTCCCTCTACCTCTAAATAAAAAGAGGTTACAATATTTCTTTGGAAAAATTAACTTCATGTAGAAATTCATTGCAAATTTTGCACAAATAGTAAAATCCATGACTGAACTACTTAAAAAGGATGCAGACCTTAGGTGGACAAACCTGAGGAAAGAAGCATTCCAAAAGATCAAAAAGGTAATTTCCCAATCATCTGTACTCATCAATATAGATTACTCAAGGGATTTAATCTTGTATGTTGTTGGTGAACAAGAAAGTTATGTTGCAGTTCTCACTAAAAAAGGATAAGATAATGAAGAAAGATCTATTGCTTTACTGAGTCAAACTATGCAAGAGCATAAAGAAAGATATACCTTCATTGAGAAACAAGTGTATGCTATCATTAAATTCTTAAATAAATTTAGATATTTTCTATCCCAAAGCAATACCTTGGTGTACGTGGTGCATCTTGATGTAAGAAAATTCATAATATAAGGAGAACTTGGTGAAAAGAGAGTTGGATGGATGTTGAAAATCCAAGAATATGATGTAGAAATCCATCCAACTAAGTTGGTAAGGGGTAGAGCATTATGTAAAGAATTGGAAAAAAGTGTTGGGATAAAATATATAGCTAATCAAGCACCAGAACCAGTCCAAGAAATCAAACAGTCCTCAGAGAATTCAAACTAGGTTTATGAGCTCATAAACTATTTCCAAACAGGGAAATGCCTGATGAACCTGAACACTTCACAAAGAAGGTACATGCTGCAGGTCCTAAAATATTTCCTATTACCTAAAGGTTTGTATAGAAAAAGCTTGGATGGTTTTCTTTTGATATGCATCAAGGATGATAAAAAATATAATATCCTGGAAGAATTCCATGGAGGCTTATCAGGGAGACACTATTCAAGAAGGACTACTGCATTAAAACTACTTAGGAAAGGTTTTTAATGGTCTAACATCTTCTTTTATGCCTTCAAAATTACAAGAGCATGTGAAGAATTTCAAAGGTACATAGGGAGAAAAAAAATGATTCCTTACCGATCAAGTCCATCCAAGTAGAGAAACCTTTTCAGCAATGGGGTTTAGACTTCATAGGGGTAATAGAGCCAAACTCATCAACCGAACACAAGCATATTTTGACAGTAACATAATATTTCACAAAATTGATAGAATTAATACCCATAAAGACAACTGACAAAGAGGTGGTGATTGAATTCATTAAAAGTTTGATTATAAGGTTCGATATACTTGATGCATTAGTCAATGATAAGGGCTTATCCTTCATTGGAGCAAACATGACTGATTTTACTAGAAAATATGGGATCTACCTAAATACTTCTTCCAATTATTACCCATAAGGAAATGGTCTTGTAGAATCAACTAACAAGAATTTACTAAGGATTTTGAAATAAATTTGAAGAATAACAAAAGGATCTAGCATTCCCTAATAAATTAGGCACAATGGGTTGATAGAATTACCATAAAAAATTCTATCAACACTTCTCCTTATGCTCTAGTTTATGGAAAAAAATATATCCTCCCCATAAACATGGAGATACCAGTCCTAAGACTGTTTGATCAGAATCAAATGGAAGAAAGTGACCCAGTGGAAAATAGATTGATATAGCTTTTGCAATTAGAAGAACAAAGAGAACAGGCCTACGTACAATACCAAAAAATCTGGGGGAAACCAAAGGATGGTTTGAAAAGAATACTACCTTCAATAAATTCATGGTTGGAGACGTGGTCTTAAGGTGGAGTGAAAACAAGGCAAAACTAGGAAATCATCAAAATTTTGACTCTTTTTTGGAAGGTCCATTTGAAATAATTGCAGAAAAGCAACATAATGCTTTTCAACAATAGGATGAATAGGGGATAATTCAACCTATCCCTATTAATGGTTTTCATTTTAAATTATATTCTCATTAAAGAAATCCCATCTCTTGTATTTTATGTATTATGTGTACTTTTATGTATGTTTATTTTAAAATACTAGTCGTGACTTTGCGACATATCCCAAAATTATAGGCAAAAAAGAATAAAATACATGCAATTCTATGATGTCTCAAAATCGTAGCATTGATGAACATAGATCTCTAAAAAGAAGAAACTGATGCAATTTCATGACATGTCTCAAAACTACGATAGTGGTGAAAAAATATATCTAAAAAAAATAAACTAATAGGATTCCATGACAACTCATCGTATCGTGATCAAAATGGTCAAAGCACTCCCAACAGCTACAATAGTGCAACAAGTGGAAAAACTAGTTTTGAATTTCAAGGAATAATGGGAAGCATGAAACCATAAATGCAATATCAATTAGGATTCACTACAAAATATGGCACACGAGTTGGATCAAATACGACATCTAAATTAATTCTATGAAATAAATAACCAACTACTAGAGTTACTACATGTTCCCTAATTCCTACGCAAACACTGTATATGGCCGAGAAACCCTAGAAATTTCCATTTCTTCCAAAATTTTATTGTAAAATTATTTGTCCTCGCTAGTTTTCTTCTTCCACCATTTTTTCCAGAGAAACCCTTACTAGTCGTTAGCTCATTTAGGCAAAATTAACACAATGGCATCCATATCCTCAATCGCTGGGGTCACAATGCACAATGAAGATGATAGAAACATCTCATTTCAAGATAGAGATGCAAGAATCATGGATACGATGGTCACATTCAAGGGGATTACATGGCTAAGATTAAACATTTAAGATATAATCCAAGCAGGTATTACTCCATCTAGTACCAAGAATTTTACCTTCGATTCTCTGCTTTCTTTTTACATATGCAACCTAGTGCATCCATACCCTGAGCTTGTGTGTGTGATTACTAATTACTATGACCCTAAGTGAAGAATTATTGATTACTATGGGTAGATGCATGTTTACCCTTAGCCTAGAAGCTTTCATAGTTGCATTCATCATAGGATATACCCCTACCTTTAAGTCCAAGGATTTTCACCTAAATGATCAGGCTAAGTACTACGTCCTGAGCAAAGCCATGAGAGATTTCACAGAGCTACAAATGAAGAAACAACTAATAGGATGGAATTTTCTTGAAACTCCTATTTTCAAGCACTTGGATTTATACTCAATGTTGGTAGTCATAGCAAGTTTACCATCAGATGAACAGGTTTACAACTGGTAAATTACCATCGATCAGTGTATCTCTACCCCAAGTTCTATGATACCTATGTTATGGACTAGAACACTAGGCTTATTTTCTTCAATTGGTCAGCCTTCATATACCAGCAAAACCATGAATAGTTGATCAAAACAAAGAGAGGTACCCAAATTTCCTTCTGGTACTGTTCTCACCTAACCTAAATTTTCTTTTTCTTCATGGTGAAAGAAATTCTTTTCATACCAATAGTAAACCAAGATGAGAAGGGAAGAGAGTTGCCAGTATATAAATGGACCTCTATCCTTACCACTGTTGATACCTACTATAATTTCAATAGGGAGTTCTTGGGACTTGCCCTAAAGCTTATATACAAAGAAATGGATAGATTGTCCCCAATGGTAAAGAGTGTCCTACAGAACCAACATGCAGAAGGATTCTGGTTCATATGGACATAAGGTGTAGTCATCAGGTTATATGGGTTCATCAGGAAGCCATTTTTGCTCTTGCACTATGTCACAAACCGGTTGTTCACACTAGAATATTACATATAGACCATGTATATAAATGATATTTTTAGTATAGGTATAGGTAGAAAAGGGACTTTCATCCTACCATTCAAATTTGAAGGTATAATTCTATATAAAAATAGATACCATGAACAAGTTACTTAGGCTCGAAGGGATTTAGGGCTGGTAGAGTTACCACAATGATGTAGGTATGACCCTATCGATAAATTTATAGAAATATTGGAAATTCTTAACAATAGTAAAAGCAAAAAATTCAAAAAACAATCAGGAAGCACATACAACAGCAAAGGAACAATCTTGAAGATGAAGAGCTAGAATTACGTATAGAATGGATGCAACCGTTACCCCCATGGAATGATTTCTATGATCAAGTTTTATATTATGATCCCAAGAATAATGAATATCACTTCTTAGATGAAAAAATATTCGAAGGATGCACAAGAGAAAGAAATGGATGGAAGCCAAAATACATGCTTGGTGGGTCATGAGATGTGAAACTTATATGACTCCCTCAAGATATGGTATCAAGAGCGATGATGAATTTTCCCTTAGATATGATTGGTACTTTGAGACTTGGAAATAAAAATATCCTAAGTTTGTGTAGTACTCAAAAAGAGGGAACTACTGCAAAAGGTACTTCTAAGAAAGTAAACACAAAAAAGGGAAAAGCAATTTTCCAAGTTTACCTATAGATCCCTACAGTTGTAGCACCTTCTTATTCTTCTACAAAGGGGAAAACAAAATTATACACGTAGGAACAAATGGAAAAGTATGTAAAATCACCCACCATAATGCAAAAAATGGGTTATGAAGGAGAGGACCTAGGAAAACATGGCCAAGAGATCATTGAACCCATTTTGGTGCAACAAAGATCGAGGATTTTAGCCTTAGGAGCAAGAATTACTAGAAGTATGATTTCAATATCAGCTACTATGATATTTGTAATACTAAGTAAAAATACACCTCCTCTGATCGAGGTAACACAAAGGTAGACCCAGTAATTATAATAAAAAACAAACTTTGATGAGTTCCCTCTTATAAGAAAATCCAAGAGAAAATTAAAAGAGGCATCCGAAGAAGGAACACAAAATAATAACAAGCAAGAAAATGTCATAGAGGATGTAGTTACCTCTAAGCAATGAGATATAGAACAATCCCCTCAACAATTGGATGTAAGTGCCCCTGAGCAAGAAGAGATAGTTGAGCAACCACCAATGATAGAAGAGATAGTGGAACAACCAACAATCACTGATATTCCAATGCAAGAGACAATGGTAGAAGAAATCATTTAGATTCCAATGTAAGACGAGTTTGGATATGCAATATCTCATCTAGAAACTATTTATGCACATGAGGATTACTTCAAGGAAAAGTGTAAATGGGTCGAGGAAACAATCAAAGAACTTGAAGCAACACTGAGAGAAAAAAGTAATGTTGAAAAGGTGTTGAATATTGAGGCTAAGAAATGGCAAGTCAAATTTTATGAGATGTCCAGATACAAATAGGAAATAGAGGATGCTAACAAGCAAAATCAAGTTCTGGTAGAATAGCTCAAAGACCTCTAGCAATAAATTCAATAAGAAAGAACCAAATCCATAGGGTTCTCAAAGTATAAGGTAAAGTAGACAAGAAAGGAAATATTTGAAGATATAATAGAAATGAGCCTCGAAGTGTAGCATGTATTACTTTATCTAAAAGAAGTGAAAAGGGTATTGGAGATGGTAGAAGATGAATTCAAAGAAGCTGAAGGCTAGTTGCAGTCAAGATTGTCTGTAGCCACAAATATCCAAGCTCTGGATAAAAGTAAGTATGGACAGATGGAAAGTAGAACCCCCAACCAAGAGTTGTCTAACACAATATTTTAGTCAAATCCTTATTCAAGAGACATAGGTTCATGAACAAAGGTTGGCAACTCATTCAAGACCTCAAAGCTGAAACCAAGGGTATTCTAAAACATCTAAGCCTACTTGAGAAATGTGGATTCTTTGGATTTTGGTATGAGGATTCCAACATCTCAAGAGAAGAAGAACGCAAATCTACCTTGAAAGTAACCATGGATGATGAATCTAACATAAATGAATGGCCTAAACCTATGTAGTAGGAACATATCTTCAAGTTCGTACAAGACCTTACTCAGATTAAATCTTGCTTGTATGAGTTGATCTTGAAATCTAATGCCTTATCCTATGATAATGTCTCTAAATTGGAATACATCCATAACCAGTTCATAGAAATATCAGATCCTGATAGAGAAAATTGGGAACAGGGTTGCAAAGCCTACAACGACATTGCTAAGATGCTGCAAGATCAAAGAACTGAAAATAAAATATAGTCAAAAAAATAAATTGAAGGTGAAGCAGAAGAAAAAGCTAAAGGAGAAACAAAGGAATTTGGAGGAGACACATAAGTAGAAAAATATGAAGAAACAGAAGAAGAGAAGTCCCTAGGTAATCAAGGAACTGAATAAAAGGACCACCCATTCATATTTCTACCATCTCATCCATCCCTGTTCCTTCTAAAATTTTCCATCCATACATCAACCTTGATTTATCCTTTTTTTCTCTATTTTTTTAAATTTTGTTAGCAAACTACCTTGGGAGGCACTAATAATGTAGGTCAAAATGAATACATCAAGAGAAATAAGGTAATGGAATCCTAAAAATTTTGAAGTGTGAAGGACAAACACGATATCGCATATTACCTTGAAATCGCTAGAAAAATAGCCCAAAAGACCCCAAGTGCATAAAAGTATCATGATTCAACAATAGGTTGTGATTCTACTGGCAAGGACGATTAAAAGGTCCAAGTCACATGAAAGTGACATGATTCTATGATAGGTCATGATTTCACTAGAAAGAAGACTAAAAGAGCCAAAGTGCAGGAAAATATCATGATTCTGTGATAGTTCATGATTCCACAACAAATCATCATTCTACTAGCAAGAATGACCAAAATGGCCAAAGTGCATAAAAGTGTAAAGATTATGTGATAGGTCGTGATTCCATTGGCAAGGATGGCCAAAAGGGCCAAGGTGCAAGAAAGTGTCACGATTTTGTGATAGGTCATGATTTCACTAGCAAGAACGACCAAAAGGACCAAAGTGCAGGAAAGTGTCACAATTCCATGACAAGTCATGGTTTCATTGACACCAGCACCAAAACAAGCCAAAGATAGAAAAGTGTCATGACACCACATAATGTCTTTGTGTTGTGGTCATTACTAGTTACAACAAACATAATATTCTATAACAAATTCGGTTCGTTATGGTCATTGAAATATTGACAAATTTGGGCACATTGGAAGAATGACAGATAGATCATATTTCAAGCTCACCTCCACTACCTACTTGCACGCATGGAGTAATCAGTCTACAGTTAGAGATCGAATATTTTGTTCCATTTTTGGACCAATGATATTGCACGATGCTTGTACAATATTGACCACCTAGCATATTATTATAATAGCTTTTAATTAAGTTATTTTTGTATTTTGAAATATTAAACCATAGAGGTGTTATAAATAAGAGCATTGACCTCTTGTAAAAAGGTCGACTCTTAGGCATGTACAAGTTGTATGAATTAAATTTTTTGGGAAGGAGCAATACAATAAAGATCTCCGTTTAACCTCTAGTTCAAATATCTTCTAGAACAAGTATGTATTAATGGATGAATATTTCTAATTTAGCTAAGTAAATGTGCATGACATTAGTTTTACTTTTTGGATTCTTTTCCATGTTTATTTCTTAGTATTGGAACTACTAATCCGTAAAGCTAAACAATGATTAGATGTTATTTTGTGTATGGTAACCAACTGGCTGGTCTGTTAGGAGGTTGTAGTGATTGCTTTGTTCCATGGTATTATTCCATTTCTTGTTATTGCTTAATCTACACCATATCAAGTTCTAGCCTCGACTACATTTATATCTCTTTCAAGCACTCTTTTCTCTTCCCCCATTACTTTTTATCTAGTTAGAACTTCTCAAAGGAACCAACCTTCTCTAGAGATTGAATAGGTTAAGCCTTATAGTTTGATCATTCATTCAATGTTGGCCATGTCTTGGGTGCAATAACCAACCATAGGTAGATTTTGGACCAACAAGTCCATAGTCCTAGAAGGAATGTTGAAATATGTGATAGTAATTGTATATGCTTGGGAATACCCAACATACTTTCTAGTCCTAAAATCAAATTCAAGGTTGGGTGTTATCCACTTATACTAGGATGTCCTTGGCTTGAAATAGCTGATACCTATATCAACTGTAGGATAGAGAAATGATGATATCTGATGGAAGGAGTGTAAAAAATTTAGTCATTTACCCACTGGCACAATCCATCGATGAATTAGGTGAGCCTAGTTTGGAAACCATAGATGATGATGTCCTTCCTATGTTACAACATGTGATGGCTCTTGATGAAGTAGGAGATGAAGTAGATGAGGATTTAGTCATAATAAATTTTCTAGAAGGATAATTTGAATGCCCTCCCATGGATTCATTGCTTGTTGGTAAGAAGAAACATCATGATACACAAATTGAAATAGAACCTAGTAAAATACTGAATATTAATAGTGCACTAACATTTGCTCAAGAGGATAAATTGAAAGAAATATTAAAAAGATATAAATTCACTTTTGCATGGGATTACAAAGATATGAGGGGAATTGCACCTGAAGTTTACACTCACCGAACATACCTGAAATATGATGTAAAATCGATTAGGAAACCCTAAAGGAGGATGAACCCAACCATTAAGGAAATAGTAAAAATTAAATTGCAAAAACTATTATTTGCTGGAATCATCTATCTCATTTTAGATAGTTAATGGGTATCACCATAGGTAGTAGTACCAAAGAAAAATGGTAGATGGAATATCTGCGTGGACTATAGAATGTTAAATAAAGCAACCAGGAAAGATCATTTGCCTTTAGCTTTTATAGACCAGGTATTGGATACTCTAGCTAGACGAAAGTATTTTTCATTCCTTGACAAATACAGTGGGTACAACTAGATATAGATAGGGGAAGAGGACAAAGAAAAATCATATTTACCTATCCTTGGGAAACCTTTGCTTACCATATTTTACCTTTTGGGTTATACAATGCGCTTGCAAATTTCCAACATGTAGTACTTAATATTTTCTTAGACATGATAGGAGAAAATGTAGAATTTTACATGGATGATTTCACCATATATGGTGAAAACTTTAAAGAAGCTACAAAAAATTGGAGAGAGTACTCTAGTGTTGTCAGGAGACTAACCTATCCTTGAGCAATGAGAAATATTTCATACTAATGACAAAAGGGATAGTGTTAGGACATCACATTTTAGCTAAGGGGATAAAGGTGGATGAAAGAAAAATAGAAGTTATCAGAGAACTACCTACTCAAAAATAGAGAGATATTCAGATTTTTATAGGCTTTTTGGGGTACTACCAACATTTTATTAAGGATTTTAGTAAAATTACCAAACCACTACATGTGGTGTTAACCAAGGAAGCCTAGTTTGTGGGGACAGAGGAATGTGAATAATCATTTCAAACTTTGAAATAAAAATTGACTATGCCTTTGGTCCTTAGAGGACCAAATTAGGACCATATATTTCATATTTATGCAGATGCATCTAACAATGCTATAGGAGCAACATTGGAGCAAGAATAAGAGAATGAAGCATATGTTATTTATTATGTCAGTAAAAATCTCATGGGCACTAAACTAAACTACACCATCATAGAGAAATACCCTAGTGGAAGCAAGTCAACCATGAACTAGTGTGGGAGCATCACTCGATGGTGGTGAGTGTGGATTTCGCTCTATGTGTGGTTTCGATTGGTTTATTTCCCTTGTGGACCTCATGTTAGCTCTAGGGTCCATTCTTTGCTCCTCTTGTACTGCCTAGTCATACTTTCTCAAAATAAAAATTTCTAAAAAATACATTAAGAAACGCTACGAGAGTCTTGAGACATTATCCCATATGTATCCCATGATGGCCCTCATGGTGATATATAAAGCACAAAAACCACATAGAGCTTTACAAATTAGGAAGTAGGATTTTGGGTGAAATGCCCTAGTGGAAGCAGGCCAACAATGATGCAACTCCTCAAACGAGCAAAATATGGTCAAGATGTATGCTCCATCCTCTCCTGTGGGAGCATCGCTCGATGGTGGTGAGTGTGGATTTATCCCCATGTGTGGTTTCTATTATTTGATTTCTCTTGTTGTTCCCATGTTATATCTAGGGTCCATTATTTGCTCCTCTTGTACTACCTAGTCTCGTAGTTTATCAAAATAAAAATTTCAAAAAAATACCTTGAGCAAAGCTACAAGAGTCTTGAGCCATTATCCCACATGTATCCCATGATGTCCCTCATGGTGGTATATAAATTACAATACCCACATAGAGCTTTGCAAATTAGGAAATAGCCTAGTAGAAGAAGTCAAGCCATGATCCAACCCCTCAAACAAGCAAATCATGGCCAAGAAATATGCTCCATCCTCTCTTTTTGGAGCATCACTCAATGGTGGTAAGTGTGGATCTCTTCCCATGTGTGGTTTCCATTGGTTGATTTCCCTTGTGGATACCATGTTAGCTCTAGGGTCTATTATTCACTCCTCTTGTACTATCCAGTCTCATACTTCCTCAAATATAAAGCACAACACCCAGATAGAGATTTACAAATCAGGAAGTAGGCTTTTGGGTGAAATACTGTAGTGGAAGTAGGCCAACCATGACCCAGCCCCTCAAACGAGCGAATCATGACCAAGATGTATGCTCCATCCTCTCCTGTGGGAGCATCACTTAATTTTGGTAAGTGTAGAGTTCTCCACATGAATGGTTTCCATTGGTTGATTTCCCTTATGGTCCCCATGTTAGCTCTAGGGTCCATTCTTTTCTCCTCTCGTACTGCCCATTCTCGTACTTTCTCAAATAAAAAATTCTAAAAAATACTTTGAGCAATGTTATGAGTATCTTGAGCCATTATCCCACATGTATCCTCAAATGGTCCTCATAGTGGTTTATAAAGCACAACGCCCACATAGGGCTTTGCAAACTAGAAAGCAAGATTTTGGGTGAAATGCCCTAGTGGAAGTAGGCCAATCATGATCCAAAACCTCAAACGAGTGAATCATGGCCAAGCTATATGCTCCATCCTCTCCTATGGGAGCATCACTTAATGGTGGTGAGTGTGGAGTTCTCTCCATGTGTGGTTTTTGTTGGTTGATTTCCCTTGTGGACCCCATGTTAGCTCTAGGGTCCATTCTTCACTCCTCTCATATTGCCCAATTTCATACTTTTAAAATAAAAAAATATAAAAAATACCTTGAGCAATACTACAAAAGTCTTGAGCCATTATCTCACATGTATCCCATGATGGCCCTCTTGGTGGTATATAAAGCACAAAACCCACATAGATATTTGGAAATCAGGAAGTATGCTTTTGGGTGAAATACCCTAGTGGAAGCAGGTCAACCATGACCCAACCTCTCAAACAATAAAATCATGGTCAAGTTGTATGATCCATCCTATCCTATGGGAGAATTGCTCAATGGTGGTGATTGTGGAGTTCTCCTCATGTGTGGTTTTAATTAGTTGATTTCCATTTTAGGACCCATGTTAGCTCTAGGGTCCATTCTTTGCTCCTCTCATACTGCCTAGTCTCGTATTTTCTCTAATAAAAAATACCTTGAGCAACACTGTGAGAGTATTGAGACATTATACCATATGTATCCCATGATGGCCCTATTGGAGGAAATTCTTACACCCTTAATAGATTTTTCACAGTGTAAGACTTACCTAATCCAATCAGCACTGTGGATTATGGTGGATCCACCTCTTTAACTCAAGAAAATATTATCCTAAGACTCTAGACAGATTGAGTAAGGTAAGGAAACCCTAGAGGTGAGCCTACAATATTTATTATATGTCCATGCTCATAAAGATTATGAAAAATAAGTAAAATAAATTTGCAACATAAAACTTAATCAAGATTTGAAGTAACTCCCATTTAGTTCTTCAAAAAGTAGACTGGTGCCTTATCCATTGGGAAATTGTAGCTAAACTTAAAATATGGTAAAAGAGATGAGGGGAGAAGATAAAACTGAGCCAACTACATTCATTCAAATAATTCAACAAAGGTGATCAATAATGCCAGTTAAAGAATACACCATTTACATATTCAAATGATGTAACATGTAAATAAGAAAACAAGCAAAACTACACATAGAACTATTGAAAGGAGGAAGCAGGATTGTATTATCCAATAAATCATTACAATGGGAGTCTGATAAGTGTAATCAGATCTCACTATGCAAATACAAATGAATTATCCATTCAAATGATGCAATAGATAACTACAAATATTTGTTCAAATGATGTAACAAAGAGCCTCCTAGATGTCGGCCTCATCCACTTTGATATCAGTAAACTAGACACCTCCTCAGAAAAAACCTGCACAATAATGGGGAAGAAAAAAAGGGTAACTAGACAAGACACACAAAGGAAAATACAACCAAAAAGTATGGACACTCTGGTATACCTATTGCAAAATTACTTTGCAAAAACTTTATAATTTTTTCTATTGCAAAAACTCTCTCATATAGCCTGCAAATTGATTCTCTTTCAAAGCTCGATGATGGTCCATAATTATGAAAACTGTAACTATTTTGATGATGACCCATAATTGCAACTATATTTATGATGATACATATTAATAATTGTGCTTGTAGTGGTTCTTATTTGTAGTGTGATAGTGGTCTCATTTGGTCAAAAATACCTGTTACATAAAGCTTGATAATAATAATATTTTATAACTACAATTACCAGAGTTGAATGATGGCCTCGCACTATCTCTTAATTGGATCTCAAAATAGCCCATAATAGCCTATCTTTCAAAGGGCATAACTTTTGATCCAATATTTGTATTGGCTTAAAATTTTTTGTGGAGATAAAGAGGAGGACAATGTCATGGAAAAGAATTTTTACAATCCTTGAAGAATTTTTAGTGTGTTATCGGGCCCTAATTCCTTCATCTAGTGCCCCAAAAATGGGATTTAACATTTTTTTAGAAAAACCAGAAGAAATAAAAATAGAATTTAATAAATTTTTAGACATGGATAGGTGTTGAGATTTTCTAGGAGGCCTAATATGAGAAATGCAATAATTTGTGTTAATTTAGGGGGCTATCTGGGCTTTTTTGGGACTTACTAAAAATAGGGTGGCCAAAAATAACAAATTACCCAAAAATAGTATTTTTTTTTTTTATTTATAAAAGGGGGCAAACTCAAGTTGGATTTTGAGAATCCAACAGGTCCTCATGGTGGTATATAAAGCAAAACACCCAGATAGAGCTTTACAAATTAGGAAGTAGGATTTTGGGTAAAATGCCCTAGTCGAAGCAGACCAACCATGATCCAACCCCTCAAATGAGCAAATCATGGCCAAGCCGTATGCTCCATCCTATCCTAGCCATATGCTCCATACTATCCTATGGGAGCATCGATCAATGGTGGTGAGTGTGGAGTTCTCCCCAGGTGTGTTTTCCATTGGTTGATTTTCCTTGTGGGCCCCATGTTAGCTCTAGGGTCTATTATTTGCTCCTCCCGTATTGCCTAGTCTCGTACTTTCTCAAATTAAAATTTCTAAAAAATACCTTGAACAACATTGCAAGAGTACTAAGCCATTACCCCACATGTATCTTATGATGGCCCTCATGGTGGTATATAAAGCACAATAACCACATAGAGCTTTACAAATTAGGAAGTAGGCTTTTAGGTGAAATTCCCTAGTGGGAGTAGGCCAACCATAACCCAACCCCTCAAACGAGTGAATCATGGCCAAGCCGTATGCTCCAACATCTCTTGTAGGAGCATCATTTAATGGTGGTGAGTGTGGAGTTCTCCCCATGTGTGGTTTTCATTGGTTTATTTCCCTTGTGGGCCTCATGTTAGCTCTAGGGTCCATTCTTTGCTCCTCTCGTACTTTATCAAATAAAAAATTCTAAAAAATACATTGAGCAACATTGCCAGAGTCTTAAGACATTATACCACATGTATCCCATGATGGCCCTCATGGTGGTATATAAATAACAACACCCACATAGAGCTTTACAAATTAGGAAGCATACTTTTATATGAAATGCCCTAGTGGAAGCAGGTCAACCATGACCTAACCCCTCAAACGAGAGAATCATGGCCAAGCCATATGCTCCATCCTATCATGTGGAAACATCGCTTAATGGTTGTGAGTGTGTATTTCTACTTATGTGTGGTTTGCATTGGTTGATTTCTCTTGTGGGCTTCACGTTAGCTCTAGGATCCATTATTTGCTCCTCTCGTACTATCCAATATTTTACTTTATCAAATAAAAATTCTAAAAAATATCTTGAGGAATGCTCTGAGAATCTTGAACCATTACCCCACATGTATCCCATGATGCCCATCATGGTGGTATATAAAGCACAACACCTACATAGAGCATGCCAAATTAGAAAGTAGAATTTTGGGTGAAATACCCTAGTGGAAGTAGACCAACCATGAACCAACCCCTCAAATGAGAAAATCATGGCCAAGTCGTATTATCCATCCTCTCCTATGGGAGCATCGCTCAATGGTGGTGAGTGTGGAGTTATCCCTATGTGTGGTTTTCATTGGTTGATTTTCCTTGTGGACCCCATGTTAGCTCTAGGGTCCATTCTTCGCTCCTCTTGTATTGTCTAGTATTATAATTTATCAAATACAAAATTCTAAAAAATACCTTGAGCAACACTATAAGAGTCTTGAGCCATTATCCCATGTGTATCCCACAATGGAACTTATGGTGGTATATAAAAAACAACAACCACTTAGAGGTTTGAAAATTAGGAAGTAGGCTTTTGGGTGAAATACCCTAGTAGAAGTAGGCCAACCATGACCTAGCTCCCAAAAAGAGCGAATCATGGCCAATTTCTATGCTCCATCCTCTCCTATGGTAGCATCGCTCAATTGTGGTGAGTGTGGAGATCTCCCCATGTATGGTTTTCATTGATTTATTTCCCTTGTGGATCCTATTATTAGATCTAGGGTCCATTCTTCACTCCTCTTGTACTGCCTAGTATTGTACTTTTCCAAATAAAAATTCTTTAAAAAACCTTGAGCAATATTGTGAGTGTCTTGAGCCATTATCCCAAATGTATCCCATGATGGCCCTCATGGTGGTATATAAATCACAACATCCACATAGAGCTTTGCAAATTAGGAAGCAAAATTTTGGGTGAAATGCCCTAGTGGAAGCAGGCCAACCATGATCCAACCCCTCAAATGAGTGAATCATGGCCAACTCATATGCTCCATCCTCTCTTGTGGGAGAATCACTTAATGGTGATGAGTGTGGAGTTCTTCCCATGTGTGGTTTCCATTGGTTTATTTTCCTTGTGGACCTCATGTTAGCTCTAGGGTCCATTATTCACTCCTCTCATACTGCCTAGTCTCATACTTTCTCAAAAACAAATTATAAAAAATACCTTGAGCAACATTGTGAGAGTCTTGATTAATTATCCCACATGTATCCCATGATGGACCTTATGGTGCTATATAAATGAAAACAATCACATAGAGCTTTGTAAATCAGGAATTGGGATTTTTGATGAAATACCCTAGTGGAAGCAAGCCAACCATGACCCAGCCCCTCAAACAAGCGAATCATGTGCAAGTCGTATTCTCCTTCCTCTCCTATGGAAGCATCACTTAATGGTGGTGAGTGTGTAGTTCTTCCCATGTGTGGTTTTCTTTGGTTTATTTCCCTTGTGGGTCCCATGTTAGCTCTAGGGTCCATTCTTCCCTCCTCTTGTGCTACCCAGTCTTGTACTTTCTTAAAAAAACATATCTAAAAAATACCTTGAGAAATATTGTGAGAGTCTTGAGACATTATCCCACATGTATCCCATGATGGAGCTCATGGTAGTATATAAAGCACAACATCCACATAGAGCTTTGCAAATTAGGAAACATGTTTTTGGGTGAAATGCACTAGTGGAAGCATGCCAATTATGATCCAACCCTTCAAACGAGCGAATCATGGCCAATATGTATGCTCCATACTCTCCTATCAGAGCATCACTCAATGGTGGTGAGTGTGGATTTCTCAAAATTTTTGGTTTCCATTTGTTGTTTTCTCTTGTCTGCCCCATGTTAGCTCTAGGGTCCATTCTTCACTCCTCTCGTACTGCCCAATATCATACTTTCTCAGATATTTTTTTTAAAAATAACTTAAGTAACTCTACAATATTCTTGATCCATTATCCCAAATGCATCCCATGATGGCCCTCATGGTGGTATATAATGCACAACACACACATAAAGCTTTACAAATCAGGAAGTAGGATTTTGGGTGAAATGCACTATTGGAAGCAGGCCAACCATGATCCAGTCCCTCAAATGAACAAATCATGACCAAGAAGTATGATCCATCCTCTCTTGTGGGAGAATTTCTCAATGGTGGTGAGTGTGTAGTTCTCTACATGTGTGGCTTTTGTTGGTTGATTTTCCTTGTGGATATCATATTAGCTCTAGGGTCCATTATTTGCTCCTCTCATACTGCCCAGTATCGTACTTTCTAAAATAAAAAATTCTAAAAAACACCCTAAGAAATGCTATGAGATTCTTGATACATTATCCCACATGTATCCCACTATGGAAATCATGGTTGTATATAAAGCACAACACCCACATAGAGCTTTGCAAATAATAAAGGAAGCTTTTGGGTGAAATTCCCTAGGGGAAGTAGGTCAACCATTAACCAATCCCTCAAACGAGCGAATCATGGCCAAGCTGTATGGTCCATCCTCTCCTATGGGAGTATCTATCAATGGTGGTGAGTGTGGAGTTATCTCCATGCATGGTTTTTTTTGGTTTATTTCCCTTGTGGGTGCCATGTTAGCTCTAGGGTCCATTCTTCGCTCTTGCCCAATCTTGTACTTTCTCAAATAATTTTTTTTAAAAATACCTTGAGCAATGCTGTGAGATTTTTTATCCATTATCCCACATGTATCCCACGATGGCACTCATGATGGTATATAAAGCACAACAGCTACATAGAGCTTTGCAAATTGAAAATCAAACTTTTGGGTGAAATTCCCTAGTGGAAGCAGGGCAACCATGACCCAACCCTGCTAACGAGTGAATCATTGCCAATTCGTATGCTCCATCCTCTCCTATGGTAGC
The DNA here is from genome assembly GCA_028583015.1 of Wollemia nobilis. NCBI lineage: Eukaryota > Viridiplantae > Streptophyta > Pinopsida > Araucariales > Araucariaceae > Wollemia > Wollemia nobilis. Next base: position 2,601,340 of record JAQPPZ010017036.1, on the reverse strand, counting down.
ATCGCTCAATGGCGGTGAGTGTGAAGTTCTCCCAATGCATGATTTCCATTGGTTGATTTTCCTTGTGGATCCCATTGTTAGCTCTAGGGTCCATTCTTCACTCCTCTCATACTGTCCAGACTCATATTTTATCAAATACAAATATTAAAAAATACCTTGAGAAACGATGTGAGAGTATTGAGCCATTATCCCACATGTATCCCATGATAGCCCTCATGGTGGTATATAAAGCAAAACATCCACATAGATATTTTTAAATTAGGAAGTAGGCTTTTGGGTGAAATATCCTAGTGGAAGCAGGCCAAGCATGACCCAGCCCCTTAAATAAGCAAATCATGGCCAATCTATATGCTCCATTCTCTCTTGTGGGAGCATCACTTAATGGTGGTGAGTGGGGAGTTCTCCTAATGTGTGGTTTTCATTAGTTTATTTCCCTTGTGGGCCCCATGTTAGCTCTATGATCCATTCTTCCCTCCTCTGGTACTGCCCTATCTCATACTTTCTCAAATAAAAAATCTAAAAAATTACCTTGAACAATGCCATGAAAGTCTTGAGCTATTATCCCACATGTATCCCATGATGGCCCTCATGGTGATATATAAAGCACAACACCCACATAGAGCTTTGTCAATCAGGAAGCAAGGTTTTAGGTGAGATGCCCTAGTGGAAATAGGCCAAGCATGACCTAGCCCCTCAAATGAGCGAATCATTGCCAAGCCATATGGTCCATCCTCTTCTGTGGGAGAATTGCTCAAAGGTGGTGTGTATGGATTTCTCTCCATGTGTATTTTTCAGTGGTGTATTTCCATTATGGATCCCATTGTTAACTCTAGGGTCCATTCTTCGCTCCTCTCGTATTTTCTAGTCTTATACTTTCTCAGATATATTTTTTTTAAATATCTTGAGAAAAACTATGAGAGTCTTGAGCCATTATCCCACATGTATCTCACGATGGCCCTCATTATGGTATATAAATCACAACACCCACATAGATATTTGCAAATTAGGAAGCAAGCTTTTGGATGAAATACCCTAGTGGAAGTAGGCCAACCATGATCCAACCCTTCAAACAAGTGAATTGTTGCTAAGTCGTATGATCCATCCTATCTATCCTATGGGAGGATAACTCAATGGTTGTGATTTTGGAGTTATATCCATTTGTGTTTTCCATTGGTTGATTCTCTTTGTGGACCCCATTTTTAGCTCTAGGTTCCATTCTTCACTGATCTCGTACAACCTAGTCTCGTACTTTCTCAAAAAACAATTTCTAAAAATACCTTGAGCAATGCTGCAAGAGTCTTGAGACATTATCCCACATGTATCCCATGATGGACCTCATGGTGGTATATAAATCACAACATCTACATAGATATTTTTAAATCAGGAAGCAAATTTTTGGGTGAAATTCCCTAGTGGAAGCAGGCCAACCATGACCCAATCCCTCAAACGAGCGAATCATGGCCAAGTCGTATGCTCCATCCTCTCTAGTAGAAGCATCGCTCAATGGTGGTGAGTGTGGATTTATCCTCATATGTGGTTTCCATTGGCTGATTTCTCTTTTAGGCCCCATGTTATCTCTAGGTTCCATTCTTTGCTCCACTTGTACTACCCAATCTCATACTTTCTCAAAAAAGAAATTCTAAAAAATACCTTGAGCAACGCTACAAGAGTCTTGAGTCATTATCCCACATGTGTCCCATGATGGCCCTCATGGTTGTAGAGCTAGGATGTAGTATTATCAAAAGGGGAGATCATTTAGAAGGTCTAGAAATGATTGCCAAAGTCTCAAACCCAACTTACCCAAATCGTACAACTTGTATGGTTTGCTCTGTACACTATGTCATTTTACCAAATAGTTTGTACGATCACCAAATCATACATTTTTATGATCCAAATTGTACAAAACTACACCTTGTATGATTTGGTACTCAACCAATCCACTAGAACAATTTTTACAAGTAAAATTGATCTGTTTTGTAATCAATTTATCTAAAGTAGCATTTATTCCTTATTTGGTAGGTATTATCTTGCAACTTTATTACCAAATTGGGTAAATGATCATTTTGTATGATTTGGTACAGAACTTGTACTATTTATACGAACCATTACTGCAACTTATGTTCATATCTATCAATTTACACAACCATAATTTCCAAGACAAGTTTTGGGATGTTTCATTATGATAATTCCTCACTTTCTTCCTAACATGCAAACCTTAATTCACTGGTAATGAATTGTAATCACCAAGAGCAATTCCAAAAATCGTACAAATACCTAGAAACATCTTTGTACAATCATAATTCATCATGCAATCAATTCATATCCTCACACCAGGTCTATAGGATGATCAGAATCATTCACAATGCAATTCCATCCAATTAACATGACAAGTTATGCATCCAAATATTAATTACACAACCTACAACAACTAGAATGTACAATGGAATTCACAAGGGCAAGGAAATAAAGAGAATTATTATCATATTTAGATTATGACAGTTCTGTACAATACTTCAAACTTCATTACAACCATAAACTCAATAGCCATGGACAACAACAATGAACATTATGCAAATCAATAACTTCATGAATGAATGAACAATCAAATGAACAACTTCAACTATGAGTGAAATATCCAGAAAAACCTAAAAAATTTAATGGAGGGCTATATAATGTATGCCCAAACCATTTCAAAGTAGTTTGTGAGACATCGCATTACTTACAACTGTAATCCGAATTAACTCAAAAATACTTCATTACAAGGTTTTACTAATGTCTAATTTTATTTTTATCAAATTAACCCCAAATGTACATTTCACCTAATTTCATTGACATTTCACATCGTACATTTGCAATATTGTATGTTTTTACTCATACTTGTACGTTTTGACACTTGTACATTTTTATCAAACATAAGCAAAACTAATCAAAATTGTGCAAATCAAAAAATCACTTCTTCTTCTGGGATGTGGATTTACTACCTACAATGGTGGTATATAAAGCATAACATCCACATAGAGATTTGAAAATTAGGATTTAGGATTTTGGGTGAAATTCCCTAGTGGAAGCAGGCCAACCATGATCTAGCCCCTCAAATGAGCGAATCATTTCCAAGCCATATGCTACATCCTCTCTTATGGGATCTCGCTCAATGGTGGTGAGTGTGGAGTTCTCCCCATGTGCAGTTTTCATTGGTTGATTTCCCTTGTGGGCCCCATGTTAGCTCTAGGGTCAATTATTAACTTCTCTCGTACTGCCTAGTCTCATACTTTCTCAAATAAAAATTTCTAAAAGATACCTTGAGCAACGTTGTGAGTTCTCCCCATGGATTTCTTCCTAGATGGGAGATTCCCTCAATGGTAATTAGTATGGAGTTATACCCATGTGTGGTTTCCATTGGTTTATTTTCCTTGTGGGACCCATGTTAGCTCTAGGGTCCATTCTTCACTTCTCTTGTACTACCTAGTCTCGTACTTTTTAAAATAAAAAAATATTTAAAATACCTTGAGCAATGTTGTGAGATTCTTGATCCATTATCCCACATGTATCCCAAAATGGCCCTCATGGTGGTATATAAAGCACAATACCCAAATAGAAATTTGCAAATTAGGAAGCAGAATTTTGGGTGAAATGCCCTAGTGAAATCAAGTCAACCATTATCCAACCCCTCAAACAAGTGAATCATGGTCAAGTCGTATGCTCCATCCTCTCCTGTGGGAGCATTGCTCAATGGTGGTGAGTGTGGATTTCTCCCCATTTATTATTTTCATTGGTTGATTTACCTTCTGAGCCCCATGTTAGCTCTAAGGTCCATTATTTGCTTTTGTCATACCACCCAGTCTTGTTCTTTCTTAGATAAAAAGTTCTAAAAAATATTTTGAGCAATGCTATGAGATTCTTGAGCCATTATCTAACATGTATACCATGATGTATCTCATGGTGTTATATAAATAACAACACCCACATAGAGATTTGTAAATTAGGAAGGAGGCTTTTGGATGAAATACCCTAGTGGAAGCAGGCCAACCATGACCCAACCCCTCAAACAAGCGAATCATGGTCAAGCCGTATGCTCCATCCTCTCCTATGGGAGCATTTCTCAATGGTGGTGAGTGTGGAGTTCTTTCCATGTGTGGTTTTTGTTGGTTGATTTCCCTTGTGGGCCCTATGTTAGCTCTAGGGTCAATTCTTCGCTCCTCTTGTACTGCTCAATCTTGTACTTTCTTAAATAAAAATTCTAAAAAATACCTTGAGCAATGCTACAATATTCTTAAGACATTATCCCAAATGTATCCCATGATGGCCCTCATGGTGGTATATAAAGCACAACACCCACATAGAGATTTGCAAATTAGGAAGCAGGCTTTTGGGTGAAATACCCTAGTGAAAGTAGGTCAATCAAGACCTAACCCACCAAACGAGTGAATCATGGCTAAGAAATATGCTCCATCCTCTCCTATGGGAGCATCGCTTAATGATGGTGAGTGTGGAGTTCTCACCAAGTGTCGTTTTCATTGGTTGATTTCCCTTATGGACCCCATGTTAGCTCTAGGGACCATTCGCTCCTCACGTCCTGCCTAGTCTTGTACTTTTTCAAATAAAAAAAATTTAAAAAGTACCTTGAGCAATGCTATGATATTCTTGAGCAATTATACCACATGTATCCCATAATGGTCCTCATGGTGGAATATAAAGCACAACATCCGCATAGAGTTTTGCAAATCAAGAAGTAGGATTTTGGGTGAAATGCCCTAGTGGAAGCAGGCCAAGCATGACCTAGCCCCTCAAACAAGTGAATCATGGTCAAGTCGTATGCTCCATCCTCTCCTATGGGAGCATCTCTCAATGGTGGTGAGTGTGGAGTTCTCCCCATGTGTGGTTTTCATAGATTGATTTCCCTTGTGGGCCCCATGTTAGCTCTAAGGTCAATTCTTCACTTTTGTCATACAACCCAGTCTCGTACTTTCTTATATAAAAAGTTCTAAAAACTATTTTGAGCAATGCTACAAGATTCTTGAGTCATCATCCCACATGTATCCCATGATGGCCATAATTGTGGTATATAAATCATAACACCCACATAGAGCTTTGAAAATAAGGAAGTAGTCTTTTGGATCAAATGCCCTAGTGGAATCAGACCAACCATGACCCAACCCCTTAAACGAGCGAATCATGGCCAAGCCATATGCTCCATGTTAGGAATTCACCATGAACATACAATACACAGTCTATGGAAGAAAAACAAATTATAGCAGCGGTAATGAAAAACAGTTTAAAATTTAGTTAAGCAGTGTAAAAAAACAATCACACAAATGAGATACAATATTTACATGGTTTGGGCAATGTACCCTACTCCACGGAGAAACTATCAGTCCTTGTATTATTAACACCAATACAATATTTGAAGGGAGTATTCATGCAACACAACTAGCTACAAATTCCTCTTCAAAACACTAGCATCTCCACACAATTACTGTAATAGTAATTTAACATGCAAACACCCTTGCATCAAGCTCTACACCAAGCTTCCTTGTCACTCTACAAGAGATACATAATAATATATATTTCCCATAAACAAGATACTCAAATATATATAATTATACAATAGTTTTTCTTTTAAATATTTATTGGCAATTAAATATTTAATGGTAATTAAATATTTAATGCTGCCTCTTGGAACCTCGTTCATGTTCCTATTATTGAATGTTGCCCATCAATATTTAATGGCCTTGGAACTCCACCAACAATAATGGTCTTGGAACCCTACCAATAATATAAACCCCTGAATCTATGGTCGACTTCAGGCCAATTAGCCTATGCAATGTTTCTTACAAGATCCTAACTAAAGCCATTGCAAATAGAATGAGAGATGTTATGCTCCGCATCATAGATCCATGCCAGGGAATCTCTATCTAGGGTAGGTCAATATTGGATGGAGTTATCATAGTTCATGAAGCTCTACACTCTGCTCATAAGACTAACAGGTCTGTTTTTGCCCTCAAGCTTGATATGAAAAAAGCATTTGACAGGATAAATTGGAACTTTCTGATTGATGTCCTACTTAAGTTTAGTTTTCACCACCAATGGGTTAATTTGATCAAAGAATGCATTTCTAAAGTATGGTTCTCAATTCTGGTTAATGGAACAACTACTGGTTAATTTCAAAGTCGCAGAGAAATTTGGCAGGGGGACCCTATCAGCCCCATGTTATCCATAATTGTGGCATAATATTTAGGTAAAACCATAAAAAATGCTTGAAGTTCAAGGTTAATATCAGGAATCAAGGAAACATCTCTCACTAGGGCTATTTCTTACCAACAATTCGTCGATGATACCCTTCTATTTACTAAGGCTTCGGTGGTTGAGGCCAAAATAATTAAATACATCCTGCAACTCTATGAGAATGTTGTTGGTCAGAAAGTTAATTTTAGTAAAAGCAAGTTATATTTCTTGAACACCCCATTCAGAGGTAAGGAAGGATTTTAGGGTGTGATATAGTAAACCTCCCCACTTTGTATCTTGGTCTTCCTCTTTTCATTGGTTCTCCGAGAGAGTCAATGTGGGACAGGGTTATTGAAATAATTCAAAAAAAAACTTGCTAGATGGAAAGGTCATCTTCTATATCAAGCAGGAAAGCTGACCCTCACTAAGACCTCTCTTCAGATCATTCTAGTCTATTTCCTCTCCGTTTTCAAAGCACTTGTGAAGGTTTTCCAAAAAATTGAGAAACTCCAAAAAGAATTTTTATGGACTGGATCAGAGGAGAAAAAAATGATACACCTTGTAGGATGGACCAAAGTGTGCAGACCCAGGGAAAATGGGGGCTTTAGGTCTAAGGAGAATTGCTCATATGAATTTATATTTACTAGCTAAGCAGGCGTGGCACCTCATTTCTAGTGAAGAAAATGAATGGATAGCTATCATAAAATGAAAGTATCTTCAAAATATGGAATTTCTAAGTGACTCAGTTCCAATCAGAGGTTCTGCTTTTTGGAAAGCAATTCTCAATTGTAAGGAAATCATAAAAAAATGTTTAAGATGGGTTTTAGGCAATGGTGAGAGGATGAATTGCTGGAATGAAATGTGGGCTAAGGATGAACCACTGATGCAATATCCTAACTTAGCCTGAATTAGAGATCATGAAAGAACTCATTGAAAAAAAAGTCTTCGATTATATGGTTGAGGATAGAGGCAAAATGAAGTGGAAACAAATAAGGATTCAGGGATTTCAAGCGGAATCAAATGATCTTTGTAAAATTATCAGGCAATAGTTTATCCCCATGAGACCCAAGGAATATCAAGTGATCTGGGCTCCTATGGAAAATGGGCAGTTCATTGTTAAATCAGCTTACAAGCTTCTGCTTGATGACAAGGATTTTGTCCTCCAAAAGGACTTAGTTTGGATAAAAAATTTAATTCCAAAAATTTGCATTCTTTTCATGGTTGGTTATCCAAGGAAGAATTCTAACCATTTATAATATGATGCAAAAATGTATTTTTATCACTAATCATTGTTATCTGTGCAGGGCTAATTGGGAGACCATTTATCACATTTTCCTTGATTGCCCTTTTTCCTTGACTTTCCTAAGTGAGGTTTTTCAAGTCTTCAATATTTCTTGGGTTAAACCAGCCATCGTACTTGATTTTTTCATCCAGTGGCCTTACCCCTTTTCAAGTAAAATACTTAGATACATGTGGAAAATTTGTCTCAATCACTATCTTTGGTAGGTGTGGTTAGAAAGGAACCATAAAGTCTTTAATGAGTCTATCCATGATCATCAAACTATCATTGCCAAGATCCTATCCTTTGCCAACGAGAATGTGAACCTTATCCCTTTTGATAGTCGTAAAACTCATCTGCAGGAGACCACGATTGCTCAATATTTAAGATTAAACTTGTTAGATGAGTCTGTGCTTAGGGTAGTCAACCCTAGAGCCAATGTTAAGTGTTTCCCTCCTCCTACGGGTTGGTTTAAGCTTAATTTTGATGGATCGGCTTAGGAAAATCCTGGCAGAGCAGGCACTGGTAGCATTGTGTGAGATCATAATGGGAATATAATGCTTGCATTTTTTTAATATTTGGGAACAAGTACAAACAACGAAGCTGAAGCTAGAGCTATATGAAGAGGCCTTAAAATGACTCAAGACTTAGAAGGCAATTTGATCATAGAAGGAGACTCTATGCATGTTATAAATCTCCTCGATAATTGGAAAACACCTCCTTGGAGGATTAAAACAATTTTTGAAGAGGCTAGGATCCTTTTCCAGGGAATACAAGATGAAAAAGTCCAACATGTCTTTCAAGAAGCTAACAAAGTTGCTGATAAGCTGGCCAATTTGAGTGTCGATGGTGATAAACTTTTCAAATGGGAACACGGTGTCTCGATCAAAGTAGAGGAGCTTATTCAACAAGAATTCCAAGAATGATAGTTGAATTTACCAACAGGGAATGCATTGTAAGTTCAAAGGCTATGAGTACTCCTGTCTCTTTTTTGAAATGGACTCATAATAAAAATTATCTGAGCTGCCAATATTGGTGGATGTTACTTGGAAATACCACAAAGACTAATGGGGACAGTCACATGGCAGATAACATAGCTCCTAGTCATCTTAGTAATTTGAGGTTGGTTGATAATCATAGGGCATTGAAGAAATGATAATATAAGACTTCGAACCAGAGCCACGTGGAACACCAGATAGCCACCGCCATAAATCTAGCCAACAGGTTCATTTCTCCAAGGCTAATTGGAAAATATGGGATGTGGTCCCAAAGTATGTCATATATGAAAGAAAGCAATTACCAAAGAATTATTAAGAGTAACTGTCAATACAGAGCTTGTGGGAGCTTTTCAGTACTCTATTATGTGTGTCTGCAAATTTTTGTTTCTCCACTATTTCAAGGAAGGGATCCGTGTCTATTTCTTTTTTGTAATTATGATGCATGTGTGTTTTCTTGGGGTATACCCAAAATGTTATATGGGAAGTTTATTTTTTATAACAGGATATGTGCCTTACCGGATGTAATGGCTTTGGTGGCATGTAGATTTTACATATATAGGATCCTAAGGACATGTTCATCAACAACCCTGGGCTGATTTTTGTAAAATATTTTGGGTCAACCTATAAAACCCGGTATTAACGCTATAGTATATTATCTACCAAAAAAATATTTAATGGTAATTAATTTCTTATTAACAATTTGTCTCCATTACCTAACAATCTCCCACTTGGAGTCAATATTTATGCAACATCCCTGCATCCTAGGACTAAAAGTTTCTCATAACATGACCTTACTCCTTAAGGACAACTGAAGTAGAGGAAAAGCTCAACTTCTCCCTAGTTACAATTTTAGTAAGCATATCAACAAAATTTTGGGTAGTGTGAATCTTACCCAACTTTACCAAACCATCCTCCATTGTTGATTGAATGAAGTGATACCTCAACTGAATATGCTTTGTCCATGAGTGAAAAGCAGAGTTCTTAGCTAAATGAATGGCACTTTGGCTGTCAATCCAAAGTGTCCCATATCCTTGCTCCTGACCCAACTCCTCAATCAACCTCTGAAGCCATATGAACTCTTTGGCACCTTCTATGATGGCTACATACTCAACCTCCGTAGTAGAAAGAGCTACAACACATTGTAGCTTGGATATCCAACTCACTGTTGTACCTCAAATTGTGAATACATACCCAGTAGTGCTCCTCCCACCATCCAAATCACCTACCATATCTAAATTCACATGGACCTGTAACTCAATTGTGGAACCTCCAAAATTCAAATAGAATTTTGAAGTCCCTTTCAAATACCTGAATATCCATTTTACTACTTGCCAGTGAGATTTACCTGGATTACTCATATACCGACTCACAACTCCCACTGCTTGGGCAATATCTAGTCTTGTACACACCATAGCATACATCAAAATCCCAACTTTTGAAGCATAGGGTACCTTCTTCATGTATCTTCCTCCTTTGTATTGGGACATAGCTTCTTTGAGAGCTTAAAGTGCTTTGCAAGAGGTTGGGCTATCGGTTTTGCATCATGCATACTGAACCTCTTAAGCACCTTTTCCACATAATCCTCCTGAGATAACTTTAGTGTTTTCTCCTTCTTGTCTCTAGTGATTCTCATGCCAAGGATTTGTTTGGCTTCCCCCAAATCCTTCATGGCAAATTTACTTGCCAACTCCCTTTTCAATTTATTAATATCCTGCATATTAGATCCTACCACAAGCATATCATCAACATAAAATAATAGAATAAGGAAGTTACCATTTCCTGTAGCCTGAAAATAAACACAATTATCACTCTGGCTCCTAGTAAAATTATGCTCAATCATGAAATTTTCAAACTTGAGATACCATTGCCTTGGAGCTTGCTTCAAATCATACAAGCTCTTTTTTAGTTTACACACAAGGCTCTTCTTGCCTTTGACCTCAAACCTCTCCGATTGGTGCATTTAGATCTCCTCATCCAAATACCCATGAAGGAATTTTGTCTTCACATATAACTATTCAATATGAATATCTTCTACTGCAACTATACCCAAAATAGTCCGAATTGAAGTCATTTTTACTGTAGGTGAGAAAATGTCATTATAGTCAATACCTTTTCTCTATGCAAATCCTTTCACAACAAGTCTTGCTTTGTACCTCTTGCTGCCATAAACTTTGTCCTTCACTTTGTACATCCATTTGCAATGCAATGCCCTTTTGCCCTTGGGAAGCTCAACAAAATACCAAGTTTGGTTTTGAGTCAATGAGTCCATCTCATCCTTCATAGCATACTCCCACTTGCTCCTAGTTTCCAATTGCAAAGCCTCATGAAAACATTCGGGCTCACCTGCATTAGTGTATAGAATGTAATGCAAAGAAGGAGAATACTTATTTGGTACTCTTATTACCCGAGTATATCTCCAACCTTTTGGTATTAGTGGTGGTGGGGGTGTTTGATGTGTTTCATTCTCAACTTGCTCATATTTTTGGTCACCATACTCTTCAACATGAGCACCATGTTCATCAATCTGAATAAGAGGTTGTATTTTTACACCATGCTCTGGGATTGCATCCAAGTCAAAAAACTCAGGTGCATCCTCTTCAACTTGTATGTGCCTATCCTTGTACAACCTATCCTCATTAAAAAACACATCTCTACTCCTGATAAATTTTTGACCAATGTTATCCCATTGCCTATATCCCATCTCATCCACACCATAACCAAGAAAATAGCACTTTTTAGACTTTGCATCAAGCTTACTCCTATTTTATTTATCTATATGGACAAAAGCCTCACAACCAAATACTCTAAGGAAAGAGTAGTTTACAGGCTTACCTTTCCAAGTCTCCTCTGGAATGTCTCCATCCAATGCAGTACAAGGTCCTCTATTTATCAAATAAACTGATGTATCAACTACACTAGCCAAACAGAACAATGGCAACCCTGCATGCAATGTCATGGTTCTGGCATGCTCCATTATAGTTCTATTCATCCTCTCCGAGACTCCATTCTCCTGTGGTATCCCAAGAGTAGTTTTAATTCTCCTAATTCCTTCCTTTACACAATAGTCCTCAAACTCCTTTTTGCAATATTCACCACCATTATCAAATTTAAGGCACTTTACTTTCTTACCTGCCTCAACATCCACTAATGCTCTCCACTTTTGAAAAGTGTCAAAAACATCAGACTTATGCTTGATTGTGTAGATCCATGTCTTCTTGCTGAAATCGTCAATGAATGTAACATAATATGAGTAGCCCTTAAGAGAAAGTATCGGTGAGGGACCCCACACATCCGTGTGAACTAACTCTAATTTTGCTTTCTTTATTTTTGGACCAACCTTTAGAAATATTACCCTTTTTTGTTTTTCGTATACACAACCTTCACAGAAACCCAAATCAACCTCCTTGAGTTTTGGCAATAGTTTTATGGAGTGAAGGATTTTCATCCCTTTCTCACTCATATGACCCAACCGCAAATACCATGCTTTCGCATCATCCTGAGTAGCATAGTTCAATGTACAATAAGATGAGTTCTGTAATAAATACAAATTTCCAGTCAACTCACCTTTTGCAATCACCATTGAACCCTTTGTCACTCTCCATTGCTGATTTCCAAAAGTAGTGTTGCATCCCTCCAAATCAAGTGCACTGGCTGAAATCAAGTTCCTCTTCAGATTAGGAATGTGCTTAACATTTTTAAGCACCCAAATATTTTTGTTTTGCAACTTTACATTCATTGTGCCAATAACCAAAATATCACATGGATAGTTATTTCCCATCAAAACCTCTCCATAATGACCTAGAGTATAATCATAAAAGTACTCCCTATGAGAAGTGACATGATAATAAGCTCCAGAGTCCATAACCCAATCCTCACTCGTGCAATTTGCTACAAGAATCAGGGCATCCTAATAAATTGCACTTAAAATATTTACCTCTTAAGAATCATTGCCATTATCGTCCTCATTCTTCTTTCTATATTTGCACTCCCTCTTGAAGTGTCCACTCTTCCCACAATGCCAACAATCAATCTTGATTTTATCTCTGCTTTTAGATCTATCCTTCCATTTTACTCTGTTTTGGCCTTTCCATCTAGCTTGGCCTTTTCCTCTTTCTTTGTTTCTACCTCTACTTTCTGTAGATAGTGCTACTCCAGATGATGAAGTCTCCCCCAAGGTTATCTCTTCATATCCTCACTGAGGATTGTGCTAACCACATCATCAAAAATTAGCTTTCCAAATTTAGGTACATAATTACTCACTTCCATTACAATGCTATCCCATGAGTCTGGTAGTGAACAAAGAAACCCTAAATCCACAAACTCATCATAAAAATCAAGCCCTATAGATTTTAAAGAACCCATAATAGCATAAAACTCGTTAAGGTGTTCTTGGATAGATCCACCCTCTTGCAAATTCATAGTAAATAACTTTCTAATCAAGAAAATTTTATTTGAAGCTAAGGGTTTTTCATACAACTTAACTAGTGTATCCATGGCTCCTTTGGTGGTCTTTTCCTTCCTGATGTTGTATGCAACAAAATCATCCAGGCTCAACCATATCACACCCAGTGCCCTCATGTCTATCAGATTCCTCATCATGCATCAAGTCAGGTTGACCATCAATATTCCCTTTTAGAGCCAAATATAGATCATCCTTGTGATACAAATAATCCTCCACTTTGGTTTTCCACATACCAAAATTTTGTCCAATAAACTTCTCAAGTTTAAAATTTGAACTTTCTCCCATTTCTCCCACTTGAACATAAAACTCTCTTGTGAGTACCCTTTTCCAACAAGATCGCTCTAATACCAGTTTTTAGGAATTCATCATGTACAGACAATACAGTCTATGGAAGAAAAAAAATTATAATAGAGGCAATGAAAATAGTTTAAACTTTAGTTAAGCAGTGTAAAAAAAACAATCACACAAATGAGATACAATATTTACGTGGTTCGGGTAGTGTACCCTACTCCACGGAGAAACTATCAGTCCCTATATTATTAACACCAATACAATATCTGAAAGGAGTATTCCTGCAACACAACTAGCTACAAATTTCTCTTCAAAAAACCAACATCTGCACACAATTACTTTAATAGTAATTTAACATGCAAACACCCTTGCATCAAGCTCTACACCAAGCTTCCTTTCTACTCTACAAGAGATACATAATCCTATATATTTCCCATAAACAAGATACTCAAATATATAGAATTATTACAATAGTTTTTCTTTTAAATATTTACTGGAAATTAAATATTTAATGCTAATTAAATACTTAATGTTGCCTCTTGGAACCCCGTTCATGTTCCTATTGCCCATCAATATTTAATGGCCTTGGAATTCCACCAAAAATAATGGCCTTGGAACCCTACCAATAATATTTAATGGTAATTAATTTCTTGTATCAATTTGGCTCCATTACCTAACACTCCATCCTCTCCTATGGGAGAATTTCTCAATTGTGGTGAGTGTGGAGTTCTTTCCATGTGTGGTTTCCATAGGTTGATTTCCTTTGTGGTCCCCATGTTAGCTCTAAGTTCCATTATTTGCTCCTCTCGTACTACCCAATCTCATAGTTTCTCAAATAACCAAATTTTAAAAAATACCTTGAGCAATGCTATGAGATTCTTGAGACATTATCCCACATGTATCCTATGATGGCCCTTATGGTGGTATATAAAGTACAACACCCACATAAAGCTTTACAAATCAAGAAGCAAGGTTTTGGGTGAAATGCCCTAGTAGAAGTAGGTCAACCATGACCCAACCCTTCAAATGAGTGAATCATGACCAAGTTGTATGCTCTATTATCTCCTATGGGAGCATCACTTAATGGTGGTGAGTGTGGAGTTCTCCCCATGTGTAGTTTCCATTAGTTGATTTCCCTTGTGAACCCCATGTTAGCTCTATGGTTCACTCTTCGCTCCTCTCATACTGCCTAGTCTTGTACTTTCTCAAACAAAAATTTCTAAAAAATACCTTGAGCAATGTTGTGAGAGTATTTATCCATTATACCACATGTATCCCATGATGGCCCTCATGGTGGTATATAAAGCACAACACCCACATAGATATTTGCCACTCAGGATGTAGGCTTTTGGTTGAAATGCCCTAGTGGAAGCAGATCAAGCATGATCTAGCCCCTCAAATGAGCTAATCATGGCCAAGTCATATGCTCCACCCTCTCTTATGCGAGCATCGCTCAATGGTGATGATTCTAGAGTTCTCCCCGTGTGTGGTTTTCATTGGTTGATTTATGGGCCCAATGTTAGCTCTAGGATCCATTCTTTGCTCCGCTCTTACTACCTAGTCTCATACCAAATAAAAAATTCTAAAACATACTTTGAGAAACACTATAAGAGTCTTGAGCCATTATCCCACATGTATCCCATGATGGCCCTCATAGTGGTATATAAAGCACAACACCCACATAGAGCTTTGTAAATCAAGAAGCAAGCTTTTGGGTGAAATGCCCTAGTGGAAGCAGGTCAACCATGACCCAACCCATAAAACAAGTGAATCATGACCAAGTCGTATGCTCCATACTCTCCTATGGGAGCATTGCTCAATGGTAGTGAGTGTGGAGTTCTTTCCATGTGTAATTTCCATTGGTTGATTTCCCTTGTGGGCCCCATGTTAGCTCTAAGGTCCATTCTTCACTCCTGTCATACAACCCAGTCTCGTACTATCTTAGATAAAAATTTCTAAAAAATATTTTAAGCAAAACTACAAGAGTGTTGAGCCATTATCCCACATGAATCCCACAATAGCCATCATGGTGGTATATAAAGCATAACACCCACATAGAGCTTTGAAAATAAGGAAGCAGGCTTTTGAATGAAATGCCCTACTAGAAGTAGGCCAACCATGACCCAACCCCTCAAATGAGCGAATCATGGCCAAGATGTATGGTCCATCCTCTCCTATAGGAGAATTTCTCAATTGTGGTGAGTGTGGAGTTCTTTCCATGTGTGGTTTTCATTGGTTGATTTAGCTTGTGGGTCCCATGTTATCTCTAGGGTCCATTCTTCGCTCCTCTCGTACTACCCAATCTCGTAGTTTCTCAAATAAAAAATTCCAAGAAATACCTTGAGAAATGCTATGAGAGTCTTGAGACATTATCACATTTGTATCCCATAATGGTCCTTATGGTGGTATATAAAGCACAACACCTACATAGAGCTTTGCAAATTAGGAAGTAAGCTTTTGGGTGAAATGCCCTAATGGAAGCAGGCTAACCATGACCCAACCCTTCAAACGAGTGAATCATGGCCAAGTCGTATGCTCCATTCTCTCCTATGGAAGCATAAATCAATGGTGGTGAGTGTGGAGTTCCCATGTGTATTTTTCATTAGTTTATTTCCTTTGTGGAGCCCATGTTGGATCTAGGGTCTATTCTTCGCTCCTCTTGTATTGCCTAGTCTTGTACTTTCTCAAATAAAAAATTCTAAAAAATACCTTGAGCAATGTTGTGAGAGTCTTGAGCCATTGTACCACATGTATCCCATGATGGCCCTCATGGTGGTATATGAAGCACAACACTCACATAGAGCTTTGTCACTCTAGAAGTAGGATTTTGGGTGAAATTCCCTAGTGGAAGCAGACCAAGCATGATATAGCCTCTCAAACAAGCGAATCATTGCCAAGTTGTATGCTCCATCCTCTCTTGTGGGAGCATCACTCAATTATGGTGAGTTTATATTTATCCCCATGTGTGGTTTTCATTGGTTTATTTCCCTTGTGGGTCCAATGTTAGCTCTAGGATCCATTCTTCGCTCCGTTCTTACTACCTAATATCGTACCAAATAAAAAATTCTAAAAATACCTTGAGCAATGCTACAAGAGTCTTGATCAATTATCCCACATGTATCCCATGATGGCCCTCATGGTGGTTTATAAATCACAACACCCACATAGAGATTTGTAAATCAAGAAGCAAGCTTTTGGGTGAAATACCTTAGTGGAAGCAGACCAACCATGACCCAACCCATAAAACAAGTGAATCATGGCCAAGCCGTATGCTCCATCCTCTCCTATGGGAGCATTACTCAATGGTGGTGAGTGTGGATTTCTTTCCATGTGTGGTTTCAATTGGTTAATTTCCCTTGTGGGCCCCATGTTAGCTCTAGGGTCCATTCTTCGCTCCTCTCATACTACACAGTCTCGTACTTTCTCAAATAATTTTTTTAAAAAAATATCTTGAGAAATGCTATGAGAGTCTTGAGTCATTATCCCACATGTATCCCACAATGGTCCTTATGGTAGTATATAAATCACACACCCACATAGAGCTTTGCAAATCATGAAGTAAGCTTTTTGGTGAAATACCCTAGTGGAAGCAGGCCAACCATGACCCAGACCCTCAAACGAGTGAATCATGACCAAGTTGTATGATTCATTATCTCCTATGGGAGCATCAATAAATGGTGGTGAGTGTAGAGTTCTCCCCATGTGTGGTTTCCATTGGTTTATTTCCCTTGTGGACCCCATGTTGGCTCTAGAATCCATTCTTCACTCCTCTTGTACTGTCTAGTCTTGTACTTTCTCAAATAAAAAAATATAAAAATATCTTAAGAAATGCTATGATAGTATTGAGCTATTATACCACATGTATCCCATGATGGCCCTCATGGTGGTATATAAAGCACAAAACCCACATAGAGCTTTGCAAATCAAGAAGCAGAATTTTGGGTGAAATGCCCTAGTGAAAGCAGGACAAGCATGACCTAGCCCCTCAAACAAGCGAATCATGGCCAATCCGTATGCTCCATCCTCTCTTGTGGGAGAATCGCTCAATGGTGGTGAGTGTGGAGTTCTCACCATGTGTGGTTTTCATTGGTTGATTTTCCTTGTGGACCCAGTGTTAGCTGTAGGATCCATTCTTTGCTCCTCTCGTACTACCTAGTCTCGTACTTTCTCAAATAAAAAATTCTAAAAATACCTTAAGCAACATTGCAAGAGTCTTGAGCCATTATCCCACATGTATCCCATGACGTCCCTCATGGTGGTATATAAAACACAACACCCACATAGAGCTTTGCAAATCAGGAAGCAAACTTTTGGGTGAAATTCCAAAGTCGAAGTAGGCCAACCATGATCTAGCCCCTCGAACAAATGAATCAGGGCCAAGTCATATGCTACATCCTCTCCTATGGGAGCATAACTTAATGGTGGTGAGTTTGGAGTTCTCACCATGTGTGGTTTCCATTGGTTTATTTCCCTTGTGGGATCCATGTTAGCTTTAGGGTCCATTCTATGCTCCTCTCATACTACCTAGTCGTGTACTTACTCAAATAAAATATTCTAAAAAATACCTTGAGCAATGCTATGAGAGTCTTGAGCCATTATACCACATGTATCCCATGATGGCCCTCATGGTGGTATATAAATCACAACACCCACATAGAGCTTTGTAAATCAGGAAGTAGGTTTTTGGGTGAAATGCCCTAGTGGAAGCAGGCCAACCATGACCTAGCCCCTCAAACGAACGAATCATGGCCAATTCATATGCTCCATCCTCTCCTATGGGAGCATCGCTCAATGGTGGTGAGTGTGGAGTTATCCCCATGTGTGGTTTTAATTGGTTAATTTTCCTTGTGGGCCCTATGTTATCTCTAAGGTCCATTCTTCACTCCTATCATACCACCCAGTCTCGTACTTTCTTAGATAAAAAGTTCTAAAAAATATTTTGAGCAATGCTACAAGAGTCTTGAGCCATTATCCCACATGTATCCCATGATGGTAATTATGGTGGTATATAAAGCATAACACCCACATAGAGCTTTGAAAATAAGGAAGAAATCTTTTGGATGAAATGCCCTTGTGGAAGCAGGCCAACCATGACCCAACCTCTCAAACAAGTGAATCATGACCAAGTCATATGCTCCATCCTATCCTATGGGAGCATTTCTCAATGGTGATGAGTGTGGAGTTATTTCCATGTATGGTTTCCATTGGTTGATTTGCCTTGTGGGTCTAATGTTAGCTCTAGGTTCCATTCTTCGCTCTTCTCGTATTGCCCAATCTCGTAGATTCTCAAATAAAAAATCTAAAAAATACCTTGAGCAATGCTATGAGAGTCTTGATCCATTATCCCACATGTATCCCACGATGGCCCTTATGGTGGTATATAAAGTACAACACCCACATAGAGCTTTGCAAATTAGGAAGTAAGCTTTTGGGTGAAATTCCCTAGTGGTAGTAGGTCAACCATGACCCAACCCTTCAAATGAGCGAATCATGGCCAAGATGTATGCTCCATTATCTCATGTGGGAACATCACTCAATGGTGGTGAGTGTGGATTTATCTCCATGTGTGGTTTCCATTAGTTTATTTACCTTGTGAACCCCATGTTAGCTCTAGGGTCCATCTTCGCTCCTCTCATACTGCCTAGTATTGTACTTTATCAAAAAAAAAATTAAAAATTACCTTGAGAAATTTTGTGAGAGTATTGAGCCATTATACCACATGTATCCCACGATAGCCCTCATGGTAGTATATAAAGCACAACATCCACATAGAGCTTTGCAACTCAGGAAGCAGGCTTTTGGGTGAAAGGCCCTAGTGGAAGCAGCCCAAGCATGATCTAGCCCCTCAAATGAGTGAATCATGGTCAAGTCGTATGCTCCATCCTCTCTTGTGGGAGCATCACTCAATGGTGGTGAGTTTGGAGTTCTCCCCATGTGTGGTTTTCATTGGTTGATTTCCCTTGTGGATCCAATGTTAGCTCTAGGATCCATCTTCGCTCCGCTCTTACTACCTAGTATCATACTTTCTCAAATAAAAAATTCTAAAAAATACCTTGAGCAACGCTACAAGAGTCTTAAGCTATTATTCCACATGTATCCCATGATGGACCTCATGGTGGTATATAAAGCACAACACCCACATAGAGCTTTACAAATCAAAAAGTAAGCTTTTGGGTGAAATGCCCTAGTGGAAGTAGGCCAACCATGACCCAATCGATCAAACGAGTGAATCATAGCCAAGTTGTATGCTCCATCCTCTCCTATGGGAGCATTTTTCAATGGTGGTGAGTGTGGAGTTCTTTCCATATGTATTTTTCGTTGGTTGATTTCCCTTGTGGGCCCCATGTTAGCTCTAGGGTCCATTCTTCGCTCCTCTCATACTGTACAATGCTATACTTCCTCAAGTAAAAAATTCTAAAAAAATACCTTGAGCAATGCTATGAGATTCTTGATTCATTATCCCATATGTATCCCACGATGGCCCTTAGGGTGGTATATAAAGCACAACACCCACATAGAGCTTTGCAAATCAAGAAACAAGCTTTTGGGTGAAATGCCCTAGTGGAAGCAGGCCAACCATGACCCAGCCCCTCAAACGAGTGAATCATTGTCAAGCCGTATGCTCCATTCTCTCCTGTGGGAGCATCACACAATGGTGGTGAGTGTGGAGTTCTCCCCATGTGTGGTTTCCATTGGTTGAATTTCCTTTTAGACCCCATGTTAGCTCTAGGATCCATTCTTCGCTCCTCTCGTACTGCCTAGTCTCGTACTTTATCAAATAAAAAAATCTAAAAATACCTTAAGTAATGTTGTGAGGGTCTTGAGCTATTGTACCACATGCATCCCAAGATGGACCTCATGGTGGTATATAAATCCCAACACCCACACAGAGCTTTGCAAATCGGGAAGCAAGCTTTTGGGTGAAATGCCCTAGTGGGAGAAGGCCAAGCATGACCTAGCCCCTCAAACGAGTGAATCATGGCCAAGTCGTACGCTCCATGTGTGGTTTTCGTTGGTTGATTTCCTTTGTGGGTCCCGTGTTATCTCTAGGGTCCATTAGTCTCTCCTTTTATACTACCCAATCTCATACTTTCTCAAATAAAAAAATCTAAAAAATACCTTGAGTAATGCTATGAGAGTCTTGAGCCATTATCCCACATGTATCCCATGATGGCCCTCTCATACTACTTAGTATTGTACTTTATCAAATAGAAAATTTTAAAAAATACCTTGAGCAACGCTACAAGATTCTTGAGCCTTTATCCCACATGTATCCCATGATGGCCCTCATGATGGTATATAAAGCACAACACACACATAGAGCTTTGCAAATCGGGAAGCAGGCTTTTGGGTGAAATTCCCTAGTGGAAGGAGGCAAACCATGACCCAACCCCTCAAACGAGTGAATCATGGCCAAGTCGTATGCTCCATCCTCTCATGTGGGAGCATCGCTCAATGGTTGTGAGTTTGGAGTTCTCCCTATGTGTGGTTTTCGTTGGTTGATTTTCCTTGTGGGCCTCATGTTAGCTTTAAGGTCTATTATTCACTCCTTTTGTACTACCCGGTATTGTACTTTCTCAAATAAAAAATTCTAAAAATTAATTTGAGTAATGCTATGAGAGTCTTGAGCCATTATCCCCATGTATCCCACGATGGCCCTCATGGTGGTATATAAAGCACAACATCCACATAGATCTTTGCAAATTAGGAAGTAAGATTTTGGGTGAAATGTTTGAGTGGAAGTAGATCAACCATGACCCAACCCCTGAAACGAGTGAATCATGGCCAAGTTGTATGAAGTAGAAAGACCTTGACTTAATATAACTACAAAACATCCTAGGCCTAATACTTTACAAGACCATTCAAAATTTATAATTTTAAACTAGAAGTACTTTTCAAGTTGAGTTGTAGCTCCAACAAGACTCAACAATACTAACAACAACCAGGGATTTCATACAAAATGAATGTGCTTGTTCTTTAGAAAGAGAAAAAAAAGTGATAATAACAAGAGAATAAAAATAGTGATAGAGAGAGACACAATAAATAACATGAGATTATGAAAGATCCTTTGAATTTTAAAAAAAATTAGAGAAAGTGAAACTTTTAATAAACTATTCTTTTTCATCAACAATCAATTTTGACCTTTTCCAATGTCATAAAATTACCATCATTAACTAAGAATACATATCCCTTAAAGTTGAAGACACTAGGATTACTAAAAATATGGACTAAAACCTCTAACGCAATTGACAAACAAAATTACCACTTAAAATCGTAGCTATTTTTGACTAGCAAGCGATATAACATGTGATATTAGTTGTATATATCATATCCATGTCTAAAGCTCAAGGTTGAAGAGATTATTTAGGCATAGAATAACAAGAAAAATGACACATGGCAACCTAAAAAACTAAAAAATATACAAGTAAGATAAACAAACATTTCAGTCAACCGATTCACTATCTTCCAACTTAAAAACTGAGAAAGTTAATATATCCTTATTCCATATAGGGAGGATGGAATTCTCCACCACCTATAAATATATGGTTCATATTTTTTTAAAATTTGTATTATATCATAACAAAAAAAAAATCTTTTACCTAAAAAATAATTTATATATCTATCAAAGAACTGCAACATGGATAAATCATACTTATTGTAGTATAACTAAATCACATTATAATTATTAGTGTGAAATGCTAACATAGACCATGCTTTAATCACAAGTTCGTTTGGATGCTTACTTTACTCTTATACGAATCTATTAAATTTTACGAACTTATGCAATTATCATTAAAAAGTAAACAACCGTTAAAAAAATGCATGTGCTAAGTTTACCCAATTTAAAAATTGATTTTGAAATAATTGAGTAAACTTAGCACATGCATTTTTTGAACGGTTGTTTACTTTTTAATGATAATTGCATAAGTTCATAAAATTAAATAGATTCGTATAAGAGTAAAGTAATCATCCAAACGAACTTGTGATTAAAGCATGGTCTATGTTAGCATTTCACACTAATAATTATAATGTGATTTAGCTATACTGCAATAAGTATGATTTATCCATGTTGCAGTTCTTTGATAGATATATAAATTATTTTTTAGGGTAAAAGAATTTTTTTGGTTATGATATATATAACAATTTTAAAAAAATATTGGAGAATTCCATCTTCCCTATATGGAATAAGGATATATTAACTTTTCAATATCAGGGATAACTACTCGCTCAAGTTCAATGGATTCATGCTCAATTTTTTTTTAAAAAGGCATTGTGTCCATTTCTAATTTTTGTTGTAGGTAGACTAGGGATTGAATCCCTTGGAAGCTTTTTCAATAGCAGTATGTTTTAAATCCCATAGATAAATACATGTATGATGTGGTTATCAATTGTACCCCCTTTTCTCTTTGGCCTAAGCTCGATCAGGTTGTTCAACAACCTTGGTGGAAAGAGTGGGAATGGTATAAACATGTCCATTTTCTTAACTACATGACTAAGCAGGGTTACTGTTGGATTTCACCCAAACTCCCAATGGTTCCAAATCTCAATGGACGTTAGGATTTGTTCTCTTCCAAATCCAAATGGAGGGCACGCTTTCATATCACTTGGGCACCTTATATTGAACCTAAGCATACCTTTTTTGCCTAGATTTTGTTGTATCAAGGGTTGTCGCTTGGCCACAGGCTCAGGCACTTGGTATTTAACACTTCCACTTGCCCTTTCTATGGGGAGGAAAAATCAACCTTGCATCGATTCTAAAATTGTAGCAGAGCAAGGATGGTCTAGGGGTGTATGGACTCCTTTTTTTGACCATTTTTGTAGGGTCCTTTAACTTGGCTTCATAATATGTTGGGGGATACACTAGAATTTTCTCAGCCTCTGTTAGAATTCTGGAACATATTTAGAATTAGCATTCTATTTCATACATGGAAATCCAAAAATGAGATAGTTTTTTCAGATAAAACTCCCTCTATTATTTTCTCTCTTTCAAATAAGCTGATGGTATTTCATAATGCCTGGTTACAGATTTAGGTGCAAGCTAATAATGTTGCAATGGAACTTAATCATATTTAGGATTTGATTGACTACTGGGGTAATACACCATGTAGTGTGAGCAGAGTCCCTCGGATAATTAATAACATAACCATCACAAATCCTGACAGCACTGTCGCCCACCGTCGAATAGGCAGGACCAACTAGCCTCTAGGGCTCGCACTCAACCGTCTGGAGAGAACGTGCAAATATTTCCGCTCTCAAAATTTGCTCAATTTTTTTTATTGGGGAGATCACCCATAGTTTGATCCTTTGTGTTGTATGGATGGTTGGGGAGCTCGCCAGGGATGGGGAACTCCCCCACATTATTCCAACTAGGTCAGTTCTCCAAAGGGTGCTGATGGTGGAACTAGTATTGGATGGAGCACAGGCACTTTTGGTGATGTAGTTGTGCACACAGACTAGAACACCCCCATTGAGGCTCCCCTGATTCCTACTCATCAACTTGCTCTTGAGATGCATGGCACAATTATAGGGTCGGGTTGGAACAATTAATGGCTATTGTGATCTATTTTTTTGGTAAGTTGATAATTTTATTGAAGGGGCATTTGAAAGGCACCCCAACACCTTTGTACAACTAGAAGAAACAAGAAGCTGAAACGTTAGAGAAGCAACCAAGAAAGGAAATAAAAGAGGATGCTAAAAAGAAACAAAATGCATCCTTAGAGAGAAAGGAAAACAAGTAGAGACAAAACAACAATATCAAAAGGAACCCTACAGCAGAAAGCACTAGGAAAGAGTCACTGTGTTGGATGTGCTTCAGTGTAAGAAACAGTGATTTTCGGTTCGTCATTCTTGACATTAGTCTTAGCTTCATCCTTGGGAGCATCCTTAAAAACCTCCTTAGCGATTTCTACGACTTCATCCTCTTTGGCTTCCTCATTAATATCAGAAATTCTAGCCACAACAGAGAAAGTAGGACCATCCTTATCAAAAGTATCACATAAAAACAACAAATTTAAGGCATTTCGTTGATCCTTCAGTTGAGCAATATCCTTCCCAAGAGCAACATGAGTTGTCTCCAGGTGGTCAATGGTAACGTAAGAAGACTGAATGACAAGTTTTTGAAGGTATTTTTCAACCACATCAGGCAAATCAGATCCAGACTTATTGTCCTTTTTGCCCTTCTTAGGAAAAGGGGTATCTTTGGATTTGAGTCTTTGGGAACAATGAGTGGGAGGATTATCAACCTTAACTTTTTTCTTTAAATTGAATACTGGATGGGGTTTTCCAGGTTTTTATTTTCTTGTAACACTTTTGTATTTGGGGCTAGGAGTGTGGGAGGACTCTTCTGTAGTACTATCATGGACAATAATATTTTCTTTGGGGAATTTCTGAAGTAGATAGCCATAAATAATTTTAAACAGTCCTTGATGGGCAGCTAGTCTGCATATTTTTTAGCACACGTGGACGTAATGGAATAGTCCATGGACTAGTATAAAAACTTAGGGATACTAAGCATGTTGTGATCTATTTTTATTAGTGTAGTTAAGGTTGTCTTTTTGTAGTCTTTTGACGATGGATTTTTGATCTTTGTCCTTGCTATCTTCTCAGCCGATTTATCGTGTGATTGGGGTGTCATGTGTCATTTGAACTTTGTCCTGGCTGTATTTTCAACCGATTTAGCTCGTGCTTGGGGTTTGATGTGTCAGTACACCCACTTTTGTATGTTTAGGCTTTGTATTTAATATAATATTTTCATTAAAAAAAAAGAATAATGCAATATAATAATAACCAAATACAAATAAATGCAAACATGTTCAAAATAATATTATATTTTCTTTAAGCAATATGTACAAATCTATGTTCATATTGACATTTTTATGATGAAATTTTATTCTACTTTAATCCCTACTATTTTTTTTCAACTTCTAAAACATTGAGATATTTTAGATTCTATTTTTTTTTATTTGTGGAAAACATCCCAAAAGGGATGCCACTTTCGGGTAAGACCCAAGGAGGCAGGGGTATCCATTCCGCCAAAAATGCCCAGGACTCGGACCTGGCCTACCACCTTTGACATACTCAAGGAGCAAACAAACACACAAAACCAATTTAAAAATAAGTAAATAAATAAATAACAACAAAAATAATAAAATAAAATAAAAAACATGCTCCTTGAGTGTGTCAAAAACAAAAGCACAACCAAACACGCACAATAAGATAAAAGAAACCACAACACAAACCACATAGAAAAACACAAACAAGACAAAAACAACAGAACACTACAAAGACATAACCCAAAAAAAAACATGAAAAATAAACACAACCAAAACCTAAAAAATAAAAAAAATAAAATAAAAATAAAAAACAACCAACATACAATAAACAAAAACAAAAAACATAGAAAACACTCACACATAAAAACACGAATTAACACAAACAAAGAGAAACCCAAGAACAAGAACGAAAAAAACACAAGAACAATAACAAAAAACATAAAAAAAAAAACACAAAACAACAAAAACACAAGAACAACAAAAAACAACACAAAGAACACAAAAAAAAAACAAAACAAAAGAACCCACCCACCTTAAAAAACTAAACAAAAAAAACAAAAAAGAAAAAAAAATTGAACATAACAATGACCTATCTAGACCAGAAGACTATTAAGGCAAGAATCAACAGAGGAAACAAAATAAAGAATAGAATGAGCTAGGGAACTAAAAAAACCTGAATGAACCAAAGAGAAGCAAAAAAAAAACAAGAAGAAACTAGGTACCTTCAAAACTGGAGCCATCCAAAGAAATGATAGAAAGAAGAGCTTCCCTAATTTGAGAAGCCCACCATCTAGGAGGGTGGCCATAACAAGTAAGATCACCTTTGTCCAAAGCCCAATTAGCTAAAGCATCAACACTCTTGTTTTGATCTCCGACCACATGATTGTAATCAACTTTCAAAAATCCCATCCGGATTAATTGAATCTTCTCAATAATTCTTTTTATTCTCCAATCCACCTTATGATTCTTAGAAGGAGTCTTCAAGAGATTAATCATAAGTTGAGAGTCGGACTCAACTAACACCTTTTCCCATCCAACCTTAGTAGCCTCCTGAAGGCCTCCGAGGATACCATACCCCTCAGCAAGGTTATTGGAAAGAATACCCAAATTCTCAGCAAAAGTAAAAACCAGGGAGCCATCCGAAAGTCTACCAATTCCTCCCACACTGGCTTTTCCAGGGTTCCCTCTAGAGGCTCCATCAGTATTGACTTTTCCAAAATCCTTAGGAGGAGGTTGCCAATTTCTAGTCCTATCCATCTTACTAATACTCACATTCCCTTTAAGTTGGTTGCCCTTAGAAGATTTAATCTTCAATCTTTGCATCACTTGATCCCATCTTTGGTGGGAGTTTTGGGGGTGATTAAGGAGTTGATGGACTGATTCAACTAAGTTGGCTATGGTATTTTGCCAAATATAGTGAATATCCTTCCTATCTTGATTAAAAATTTGGTTGTTCCTTTCATTCCAAATATTCCAAAGAAGAATGGTAGAACCCATCCAAACTAACTACCTAATAAAATGATCAACACCCTCTTGATTAGGCCAATCCCTCCAAAGCTGTTCAAAAGTAAAAAAATTGGACCACTTGTAAGCCAAGTAAAGTGGCCATTCTCCTCCATAGCTCGGAGGCTAAAGTACACTCAATAAAAATATGGTTGAGAGTTTCTACATTCTCTTCACACATTTCACATCTAAAAGGGCCATGAAAACCACGCTTCATAAGTTGCTCACCAGTAAGCACCCTATGATGCAATAAAAGCCAATTAAAGAACCTCACCTTAGGCCGGAGCTTTTGAGCCCACAATCGAGAAAATATGTCAGAAGAATGGTTGGGATTATTATGGCATAAGGTCAAATAACCTTGAGCAACTGAATACTCACCCTTAGTAGTGTTGTTCCATCCAAAACAATCTTTTTCATGGGACCAAGAGAGGGATCTCATATGAAGGATGCCTTGGATATCTTGTCTTTGCCTTTCCGGGATTTGAATAGGCCAGTCCTCAATAGGGATCCAATATCTACCAACCTTTGAATTACCAGTATGGTACCGATAGCAATTAGCCACCTTTATCCAATTAGCTCGGTGAAGCTCCTCCATCCAAGGCCTCCAATCGGGAAGCAAAGTTATCAAAGGCTTGTGACCATCCCAAGAATCTGTCCAAAAATTTGCCTGTTGACCATTATGAATGATCCAAAATAATTTTTTCTTTATCAAATCCTCACCAGTCTTAAGAACTGCTAAAATGGGAGAACCTTTGGTAGGAAGTTGATAGCGAACAAGGTCTTCGGGACTTTTGTTCTCAAGCATATTTAGCACGGAGATTATTGGCCCAAAGAGCATTGGGGTTATGCAACATCCTCCAATATAATTTAGCAGCTAAAGCTTTGTTGTTATTAATAGAAGACCAGAATCCTAACCCCCCTTCACTCTTAGGAAGACATAAAGTATCCCATTTCACCAAGGCCCATTTTCTTTTCTCCTTAGTACCACTCCAAAGGAAACGATGATTGATTTGATCCAATTCTCGAAGAACAACCTTTGGGATATTCAAAACGGAAGAAACATAAATAGGAATAGCTTGAAGGACTGATTTTACCAAGGTGATTCTACCCCCAGAAGAAAGCCACTTGTTGGTCCACTTTCCAATTTTCTTCTTGACTTTGTCCAACAACCAATTCCAATATTTATTTTTCTGCCTTTGAATATTTATGGGAATACCTAAATAAGTGATTGGAAGGGAGGTCTTCTTATATCTTAATTTATCCAAGACCATGGATTCCTGTCTAGCAGAGCGGTGAAAGAAAATAACTTTAGATTTGTCTTCATTGATCAACTGCCCAATGAGCCTTAGAAAAATAGCTAATGATTTGCTTAATATTAGAAGCTTCCTTAACTGTAGCTTTACCTAAAAGAGTAGAGTCATCCACAAATTGAAGATGAGAGATAGGTCTAGCTCCATGAGCAATGGTAACTCCCTCAAGGGTTTTGTTTTCCCTCTTTTTGGTTATAGTCCTACCCAAGCATTCAACAAGAATGATGAATAAATAAGGGGATAGCGGGTCACCTTGCCTAATACCTCTGGAAGCCGGGAATGACTGAGAAGGCCTACCATTGATAAGAACTAAGTAGGAAACTGAAGAGATACATCCCATAATCCAATCCATCCAATCCTTAGAGAAACCAAATTGCCTCAAAACTTTGATAAGGAAGTGCCAATCCACTCTGTCATAAGCTTTGGATAAGTCTAACCGAATGAACATGGAAGGAGATTTTTGCATATCCATGGAATGGATGGCTTCTGAGCAAGAACTATCTCATCTACTATTTGACGTCCTTCCACATAACCCCCTTGCTCTGGGGAAATAATCTTATGCAAAAGAGGCTTCAACCTTTCTACCATGATTTTAGTAATGATTTTGAGAAGAACATTACATAAAGCAATAGGTCTAAAAGTTGAGATATGATCAACCTCTTGAGATTTTGGAACAAGAGTAATATAAGTTTTATTGATAACCTTCAAAATTTCTTTGGCTTTCCTGGCTTCTTCCACCACCTCTAATAAATCAACATGAAGGATATCCCAGAACTCTTGGTAGAACTCAATGGGAAAACCATCGGGACCTGGGGTTTTCCCTTTTTGCATTTTAAAAACTACTTGTTGAAGCTCATTGATAGTAACAGGAGCAGTCAAAATAGAGTTCTCCTCAAAAGTGATAAGAGAAGGGATTGCTTGAAGAACATTTTGTTGTGAAGTTGAGTCAAGAGGAGTAGCAACAAAAATATTGGAAAAGTAATCAACAACAATAGAGTTCATGCCATCCCAAGTATAAACAACATCTCCAGAATCTGATTTTAAGGAAGAAATAAAGTTGTGAGATCTTCGAGCTAGAAGATATTTGTGGAAGAAATTTGTGTTTCGATCTCCTTCTTTGAGCCATTGAATTCTAGATTTTTGCTTCCATAAGATTTCTTCTCTTTTTTCCCATTCCTCTAACCGAGTTGTGAGTTTAATTTCATCTGCACTTCTCTTCTCTGTGAGGCCATCTAAATGGATTTTCTTATTCAAATTTTCAAGATGAGCAATAACTTCATGTTTTTTTTATGAACATCCCCAAACTCTTTCCAGTTCCAAGTCTTGATTTTGGATTTAATGTATTGCAGTCTTTTGGCAAAACAGAACATCTTAGTCCCATGCCTAGGTTTACCTTCCTTCCACCATTGTTGCACACGAGGTCTGAAGGAAATGTCTCTAAGCCACATTAATTGAAAACGAAAAGGAGAGAAACTCACATTGGTTTTCCACATTTCCACCATGATCGGCCAATGATCCGAACCAACATTATTAAGAGTCTTCACTTTAGGAATGTGACCATGGATTAAGAAATTTTCAGAGAGCAAAAACCTATCCAATCTCTCCATTATACAAGCTAAGCCTTGCCTTCTGTTAGACCAAGTCATAAGGCCATTATCCAGTTGGATATCCACAAGATGGAGGTTTGCAATATATTCGCTCATGAGGTCAGTGCTTTTGTCCAAATTTCTATTTCCCCCCTTTTTCTCATCCAGAGAGAGGATGGTATTGAAATCTCCTCCGATCAAGATCCAAGCTTCAGGAAAATGAGAGATAATATGAGTAATATCCTTCCACTATCTTCTTTTTTCCTCCAAAGAAGTCGGAGCATAAACAATAATGCAGAGCATAATCTGGTTGGAATGTCTACTTTGAATAGCTATAGCCAACAAACCCCAACTGCCAACCATATGGTGAATAACTACCTCTTTTGGGTCCCAAAGACAAGCAATGCCACCGAAGTCCCTTGGGAGCTGAGGGAAACCACTTTTCTAGCTGGCCAAATTTTACTGGCAATTGAGTCCATATCCTCCATTGACATCTTTGTTTCTTGAAGGAAAACAAGATGTGGATGATTTATCTGAATCATTCTTCTAATTTCATTTTGTTTTGAAAGACTCCCTTTGAGTCCTCTAATATTCCAAGTGATGATCTTCATTAATACCAGGGCTAAAAAATTTGGGAAGGGCATTAATCTTACCTTCCTCTACAAGCTTTTCACCTTCTTTTACCATATGATATTGATTGGTCTTACGACCTGCTTTTTGATTAGAATCCATCTTCAATTTTTTTTCCCTGTTTCTTGACTTATTCCAATTGAATCTGAGATGGCTTCTAACCTTGAAGAATGCTCGTACACAACCAAAATTTTACTAGATGGTTCAACGGAGTCTATATTGGGACCTGCATTATTTGAAGTTTTGACATTTGAAAGATTGTTTTTCTTGTGTAAATTTTCTCCTTTTTTTTTTGTTGAAAACCTTTGATTTGTTGGTTTGTCTATGAGTTCTTCCCTTCATATTTAAATTGTGTTTCTAAGATTTCAGTTTCCATTATTTCCTCTTCCTCACTTGGGACATCATTTGTGGAAAGGATTTCAAACATATTAGCAGATGACTTTGATTGATCCTTCATAACTAGTTTTTTCTAAGTGTTCTTCTTCTTAGGTATTTGGAAACCTGTTGAGTTTATATCTTCTTTCTTTTGATCAGGAATTTTATTTGGGCAAGCACTGGCCAAATGACCATATTCATGGCAAATTCTACAATGAAAAGGAATGTTCTCATAGTCCACTACTTGCTCCCAAGTGTCTTCCCCAAATTGTAATGTGATCTTTTTAGGTAGGGGTTTGTCAAAATCCATTAAAACACAAATCCGAGCATAAATAATATGTTCAAAATTTTGAGTACAATCAATAGTCATCATAAAAGTTCCTAAAGAGTTTCCAATTGAAGAAAAAATAGTAGGATTCCAAAATTCAATAGGGAGGCCAAAGAGTCTAACCCACACGGGAGCTATAGAAGGCATCTCTTCTTCGGATTTAAATTTAGTATGCCAGGGCTTCATGAAAAGCCCTGCCCTTCCAAAAAACCAAGGACCCCCTTGAAAAGTTTTCTCTCTATCTTCATTATTAGCAAATAAAACAAGAAAATAACCATTTGGATAAATAGAGATTTGTAACTCACCTTTAGTTTTCCTACTTTTTGCAGCCCAGACTTTGAAAGCAGATAGACTCGGACGAAAACCCACGAACCAACAAATTAGTCCTCTTTTTTCCAAATCTTCAATGCCAGTCTGAATGTTACCCATATCAAGCTTAACAATAGGAGTTCCATCAGCTGCTTTAAGACATCCTGACTCCGTTTTCCTGGGATCAATCTTAGGCATTCTTAGAGGTTTATGGGAAGCCCTAAGATTGATATTAGCATTGGGCTGAGGTTGTCCACCATGGAGGGCATCCCTAAAATTCATTTTTGGGGCTGAGTCTTCGAAATTCTTACCCTTGACAGGGGTTTTCATAGTAGAATTATTTTGTGGGTGCACCTTAGCACCAGATTCACTTGAGATATGAGCCATTTTTTGATCAACTCGCTTGAAAATTGTTTCGTGATCTCTTTAATCCTTGCCCTAGATGTCGTGGAAAGGTATGGTTTTCACTTTTCTTTTGTGCAACAAATTGGAAGTCGTTGTCACTCAAGTTCACGGTATGATCTATTGAAAGACAAATTTCTAACCCATCTTGGATCCCCTGCAACATTTCCTGCTAAAATATTGAGCATAAACCACAAAAATATTGGCCGCTAGGGCCCGAAGGCCCTAAAAACCAACCTCTAGAGCTGCTTGCACTCAACCCAGATGAAACCCTCGCATAGCCGCTTGCCAAATATCTCGTTCACACATAGGGATGCGCTAGGATCTGTGTTGCTCCAAATGATATGAAAATTGGTGGAGATGTTCTAGGGTTTTTCAGGCATCTACCCTCAAAATTTTAGCTCAATCCGAGTCCGGATGAGTGAGATATGGCCGAAACGAGTTCGACAGTTTGGGCAGTCCTGCGAAAAAAACATATCACTAACGTCTTCTCTCCTTAGAACTTTAGTTCCATCTTAGATTATATTGAGTGATGGCCACTATGTCTTGTTTTTTTTTTAATATGATCTCTAGTTTGGCTTGGAAAGTCAACAATTTTTTTTTCCAATGTGTAATTTAAGTCTTTTTAAGATTGTGGAATTTTGAATATTAGGTTTAAGGTTTATATTTGAAAATAATAAGGTTACATAATATATTTTAATATTTTATTATAAATATATCTTTTAAAGATTAAAAATTATTTTATATTTAATAAAAAATAACCTGAGAATTACACATTTATTATATACATTGAAAAAATATCGGTTTAGTATAACTTTCACATTTGTAAATAAATAAATATATAAAAATAGTTAACCCGTATATATTTATAAAAATAAAATGATTTTATATTAAATTATATATAAATATAACATGAGAATGAAACACGATGTATTTTATTGTTTTTTTAAGTTTTTTTTGTTTTTATTATGTTTTTTTATTGTAAAAGGTTAGAGATATTTTCAAAATCTCATGTTTTCCTACTTTATAAAAGAATATTTAATGTTTTTGGTTATGCTAAGCATACACATGCAAATATGAGACCATGAAAGGCACTTTAGATTCAAACTTTATCTTAAAAAATTATATTATCAAATGACATAAGTTCAATTGATAAAAAAAAATTGGTACATAGGTGAATTGGGTACAATCACAATTTGTAGTAATTACCAAGGCAAGGTTCCAACTATCAGCAATTAGATCCAACAAATCCATCCATATCGTTGATGGTAACCCTGTTAACTATCAACGACTACATCCAACAAATCCATCCATTTAGTTGATGGTAACCCTGTCAACTATCAGCGACTACTTCCAACAAATCCATCCATATCATTAATGGTAACCTGGCATGAGATGGGGACCACCGGACGCATAGGGTTCGTACCATCGTCGTCAATCTGGTTTAACACGCGACAGGAGATGGGGACTGTCAAACATGCAGGGAACGAACCGTTGTTGTCAGTCGGGTGCAACACACAGAGGATTCAGAACATGCTACTGACTATGCATGAGCATGCCTGTGATATTGGAACCTAGGTCTCCTCTCGGTAAAGTTCCCTAGCTTACCAATCCACCTAGCCTCACAGACCAATTGATAAACTTATTGACTTTCAATAAAGAGTTCCATGTTCAAATCTTGCCAAACGATATATTCATTATTCTTAAACTATTATAATACCACTATGTGGTCATGATGTAATGCAAGTAAAATTCTTTTCAATCCTATGAAACCAATTAAAAATAAATCGTGATTTTAAAATTTATCTAGTCTTAAATCCTCATTTTTTTAAATAAGGTGTGGCTTCTATTGGGAGTCACTCCCATTACATAAACATAATATTACATTGCTCTCATTATATTTCTAACAAGTTAATTAAAGCATACCCATATTTGCCTTTCTATCAAAGATATTATCCATATTCTTCCAATTGCAAAGTTTCCATGATCAACTCTCTTTTTAAGGAACCAACAACAAGAACAACCCTTACATGACACATAACTCCAACAGATAGAAAGAAAACAAACATAACAGTCATCCATCAAAGAGGATATTAGTATGATTATTTTTCTTCTGTAGCATAGCAGAGGTTGATCCTCTTGTAGATTGGTAAGATCTAAGAATTCATTTTTGCACTTCAAGCTCTTGAGGTAATATCTAGTTGTAACAAATTTTGTAGGATCTTCATTTTTAGAAAACTGACCATCATCGATTGTTTCATAATTAGCTTCAAGAATACCATCTAAGGTGTTAATATTTTCCATGGAACCATCTAGATGGTCTTTAGTAACCATTTGAATTTTATCAATGATCTTATTCAAATTATCATTTTGGGGTTGAGTCTTGTTGCTCGCATGATTCCTGCTCGATAATTGGTGCATCTGAAGGATGAGCTTATTTCTTTTGAACCAAGGTATTTGAAGGTTTTGAATCATTTGCATGTAGGGCCTTCTCCTCCACCAAGGAGGAATCATAGCATGATGGAATGATTGGGCATCTCTTCTTCAGGTGGCCATATTGTTGACAACCATAACATCTTAGGGAGAAGTTTTCATATTCAATATTTTGGATCCATTCCCCTTTACTTGAGGAGATAGTGATAGATTGAGGTCTAGAAATTGAAACATCCATATAAATGGTCAATTTTGTTTTACTCATATTAATATTACTGAACAATTTTTCCTCTATTTGGGCATCCATATACTAGAATGCACCAATGACATTATCGATTTTGGTGAATAGCTTCTCTCCCCAAAACTCCACAGGGAGAGCATAAAGATTCACGCAAATTGGGAAGCCATTACCTTCTTCTGTAAAGTGATTGAAACTAGGAGTCCAAGGTCTTATATAGACACCCATTTGTATGAAAAACCAATTATATCTATAATCCAGTGCCCTATCTCTATCCACTAAATTAGAAAAAGAAACAAAAAAGATTTTTTTGGGTAGGAGAGTTATTTGGAATTCTATACTAATCCACCAATTTTTAATGTATTCTTTGAGCTCCTCCAAACGTGGTCTTTTACCTTTGAGTTTGTAGATAATTATCCGAGCTTCATGATCAATCATATCCAACATAAATTCATCCTTCAAAATATTGATAGACAATAGAGGTTCGCGACCCACAAACCCAAAGATATATGAGATATTTTCATTTGATTAAAAAAGCTTTCTTATAGATTGAAGAGATGGTTTGCAAACAACCCTATTCCTTCGACGTTTGAATGCACCTAGGGTTTGCATCCCTTTCACGAAGACTTGTAGCCAAATTTAAGGTTTTGCTTCATCACTTTACTACACCTAAAGTTTACACCCCTTTCGCATCGATTTAAATCCTCATTTTACAATATGAAATTCTTCATTTTTTTTTTAATTTGTGGAAAACATCCCAAAAGGGATGCCACTTTCGGGTAAGACCCAAGGAGGCAGGGGTATCCATTCTACCAAAAATGCCCAGGAATCGGACCTGGCCTACCACCTTTGACACACTCAAGGAGCAAACAAACACACAAACCCAATTAAAAATAAGCAAATAACAACACAAATAATAAAATAAAATAAAAAACATGCTCCTTGAGTGTGTTAAAACAAAAGCACAACCAAACACACACAATAAGATAAAAGAAACCACAACACAAACCACATAGAAAAACACAAGAAAAACATAACAAAACACAGACAAGACAAAAACAACAGAACACTACAAAGACATAACCCAAAAAAAAAAAACAAGAAAAATAAACACAATCAAAACCTTAAAAATTAAAAAATAAAACAAAAATAAAAATAAAAAACAACCAACAACAGACAATAAAAAAAACAAAAAATATAGAAAACACTCACCCATAAAAACATGAAATAACACAAACAAAGAGAAACCCAAGAACAAGAACGAAAAAAAACACAAGAACAATAACAAAAAACATAAAAAAAAAAAAACAAAACAACAAAAACACAAGAACAACACAAAGAACACAAAAACAAAACAAAATAAAAAAACCCACCCACCTTAAAAAACTAAACAAAAAAAACAAAAAGGAAAAAAGAAATAAAAAAAGAACAAAACAAAGACCTATCTAGACCATAAGACTATTAAGGCAAGAATCAACAGAGGAAACAAAATAAAGAATAGAATAAGCTAGGGAACTAAAAAAAACTAAATGAACCAAAGAGAAGCAAAAAAAAAAACAAGAAGAATCTAGGTACCTTCAGAACTCGGAGCCATCCAAAGAAATGATAGAAAGAAGAGCTTCCCTAATTTGAGAAGCCCACCATATAGGAGGGTGGCCATAACAAGTAAGATCACCTTTGTCCAAAGCCCAATTAGCTAAAGCATCAACACTCTTGTTTTGATCTCTGACCACATGATTGTAATCAACTTTCAAAAATCCCATCTGGATTAACTGAATCTTCTCAATAATTCTTTTTATTCTCCAATCCACCTTATGATTATTAGAAGGATTCTTCAAGAGATTAATCATAAGTTGAGAGTCAGACTCAACTAACACCTTTTCCCATCCAACCTTAGTAGCCTCCTGAAGACCTCTCGTGTTGGCAATTTTGGGTACCTTGGGTACATTGCCTTTGCTCAAGTGTAGATGTTGTCATTGATGTCAAGAAGTTCTTGAAGTAATTTGATTTGATGTCAAGGAATTTGTTTTGTTGAAAGATTATTCAGAGCATGATCAGTGAGTTTCCAAGAAGTTCTTTGTGGCCCATTTGCAAAAGTTCAAGAAAAAGACAAGTAAGAAAAAGTATGCAGCCGGCTGGAAAAACTATCGCGATTTCGCGACATGTTTGAGGAGAGAGAAAGTTCTGGAAAAACTGTCGCGATTTCGTGACATGTTTGAGGAGAGAGAAAGTTTTGGCAAAACTGTCGTGATTTCGTGACATGTTTGAGGAGAGAGAAAGTTCTGGCAAAACTGTCACGATTTCGCGACATGTTGGCAGAGAAGGAGAGCAAGATGGAAAGTGTCGCGATTTCGCGACATGTCGCATTTTCGTGACTCGAAAAGTGCAGGAAGGCAGAGAAGGAAAAGTGTCACGATTTCGTGACACATTGCCAGGAAAGTTGTACGGACGAAAAGGTGTCGCGATTTCACGACATAATGCAGAAAAGAGAGTCCGCAGTGTGAACTGTCGCGATTTCACGACAAGTTAGAAGAGAGAGAAAGTTACATGAAAAATGTCACGATTTCGCGACATGCTGCAGAGGTCGAGGTGAGGACTGTCACGATTTCGTGACATGCTAAAAAGCTCGAAGAGAGAACTGTCACGATTTCGCGACACGCAGCAAAGGGGAAGAGTCTGAAATGAGAAGCGTCGCGATTTCGCGACAGGCTACAAAGAAGTTGTACGGATGCAGAAAGTGTCACGATTTCATGACAGGTTGAAGAGAAAGCTTGCGAATGCAGAAAGTGTCACGATTTCACGACAGGTTGAAGAGAAAGCTTGCGAATGCAGAAAGTGTCACGATTTCACGACAGGTTGAGATGGCAGCATTCACTTGAAGAAAGTGTCACGATTTCATGACAGAAACAGTAAGCAAGTCTTCAACAGAAGAAGCGTCACGTTTTCACGACGAATTGAAGAAGGAAGAGCTCGAAGGCGAAAGCGTCACGATTTCGCGACATGTTCCAGTTTCACGGGTGTAAGGCAGAGAGAAGCTCAAGGCAGCGAAAATGTCACGATTTCGCGACATGTTCCGTTTTTGCTAGTGCAAGCAGAAAAGAAGGCCATGAAGTCAAAAGGGTCACGATTTCATGACAGAGTTGAAGATGACGTCAGCAAAAGTAGATGTGTCACGATTTCGTGACAAAAGCAGAGAAGAAGGCAATGAAGACTAAAGTGTCACGATTTCACGACAGGAGTGAAGATGACGTCAACAAAAGTCAGAAGTGTCACGATTTCGTGACAAGGACGTTGGCAAGGCAGACAAAAGCAAAAGTGTCACGATATCGCGACAATAGCCAAACGAAAGTGTACGGCTGCAAAAATGTCATGATATCACGACATGTTGTAGTTTCACGGCAGAAGCTACAAAAGAGTTGCGAGGCGGTTGAAGCCGACAGAGTTAACTTTGAGCCGACGATTAGGGCGTGCAGCCGACGGAGTTAGGGTTTGCATTTGCATAACAGCCGACTAAGACCAAGGTTTAGATCTTGATTGTTAGTATAAAAGGAGGGTTGTTTGAAGAGTTTTGGCATCGATCGAAGTGTGCGTTCGAAGTGCGACTATTGCAGATAGAGTGCGGGGAGAAGTTCGATCACCGAAAAAGTAGAGTGCAAATTCGATTGCAGTGTATAGAGTGCATTCCATCGAATCTTCTAAGTGAGAGAGATTGCAAGGAAGCAGAGTGCGCGAAGATCATGCTGCTGTGATTGCGTAGAGGTGCATAAGTTGATGTTTGATCGAGTGCTGCTGTGATTGCGCAGAGGTGCAATTTCGAGGACATTTGTGCCAGACCGAAGGACTGTGTTTGGTGCAGAACAGAGGAAGCGAACGAGGACATTTGCGCTGAACCGAAGGACTGTGTTTAGTGCAAATTCAAGGACCAGCTTTGGAGGTGAAAGAGTTGAGGACAGAGGTCTCCAGCCAGAGCAGAGAAGACAGGTGTCTTCTATGGATAGAGTTCCACTTGCTAAGGGCAGAGGGGGCAGAGGTTCTCTAGAGGATCACCAGCCAGAGTAGAGCTAGGGGATTGGTGTCTCCTTTGGGTTGGTACCCATAAACTTTGTAATCGGGAAAGGTTTCCCAGAGTTTGAGGTGATAAAATTTAGTGAAAATTTTATCCGTGGAGTAGCCCGCATTGGGTGAACCACGTAAATTGTTGTGTCTCTTTTGTGGATGGTTTTTGTGCATTGCTTTGATTATTGCTTTTAATACTGCTATCTATACACTGCATAATTTTGATTTGAAAGCTATTTTGAAGCAAAAGTAAAAAGTGGTCTTATACTGTTCACCCCCCCTCTCAGTATAAGCTTGTGTTCTTCAATTGGTATCAGAGCGGGTTCCTTCGAAAAGTTTAAACAGCTTGAAGGAAAAGCTTGATAAGAACACAATGGATTATTCAAGCGGAAATGCAGCACCTATTCTTGATGGATCAGATTTTGGTCTTTGGAGTGCAAGGATGAAGGTTCATCTAATGGCACTTGGGAATGAGGTGTGGGAAGTGATTGAAGATGGGTACACTATTCCTGTAAATGGTCCATATACTAAAGAAGATAGGCTTCTACATCACAACAATTCAAAAGCAATGAATGCAATCTTGAAAGGCTTACAGAAGCGAGATCTCACCAAAGTAATCTCACAAAACAACTAGTGAAATGTGGAAACAGATTGCGAGGTGGTTCATACAGGTGATGCAAATGTCAGAAAGGCCAAGTTGAGACATTTCAAAGGTATGTTTGAACAACTCAAGATGAATGATGATGAGAATATTAGTGATTACATGCTTCGTATGGATGAAGTTGTTAACTCCATGAAAGACTTAGGTCTTGAGCTTGCTGAAAATGATGTTTGTGATAAGATTTTAAGATCTCTTCCTAATAGATTTAGTGAAAATATTTCTGCTATTGAGGAAGCTAAAGATTTAGATAAGTTGAGAAAGGATGAGCTCCATAGTATTCTTGCAACATTTGAGCTGAGAACTCAAGTGAAAGTTGATGTCAAGAAAGAGGCGGCTTTCAAAACTACCAAGAAATCAAAGGGCAAACAGATTCAAGAGAGTGATGAGTCTTCTAGTGATGAAGAGGCATATTACAGCAAGAAAGGCAAGTTATCTAGAAAGCACAAAAGCATGAAAAACATAAGATGCTTCAATTGTGGAAAGTTCGGTCATTATGCTACTGACTGTACTGTTTCCAAGAATGAAAGTGATGAAGATATACAGGATTCTAAGAGCAAGGATTCTGAAAAGCACAAGCATCACAGGAAGTACAAATATGAGCACAACAATCACGAAAAGAGGTATTCTCACAAGCACAAGAAGAGTTTTTACCTAGACAAAGCAAGTAAGTGTTCTAGCAGTGATAGTGAAAGTTCTTCTAGTGATGAAGGAAATGAGATGTTATTCATATCAGGAAAAGAGGAAGAACCGAAACATAGATTCATTATCATGAAATGTTTTAGATGTGGAAATTTTGGGCACCTTGAGGATGACTGTACAAATAATGATTTGGTTTCCAGTATGTATAAGGATGCTTTAGAAAACTATCAAGAAGATGCTTGTATGGTTTTTGAAAAAGGTAGCACCTCTAGTGATAAGAAATTTGGAAAAGGCCTTGAGGATTTAGAAAGCAAACAAATAAAAGATCTTGAAAGTGAACTTAATAATGCTCTTAGTGTTTTGAAAAAGGAAAGAAAGAAGAATGATAGACTCAAGATTAAGTTAGATGAATGTTGTATGGAGAGAGACGATCTTATAGAAAGTCTTGACTTCTCTATAGCTAAAACACAGGAACTCAAGGATGAGTTAGAGTCTAAGATTCTTGAGTATAATGAGTTGGAACAGAAAATGGCTTCTCTGGAAGTGGAAACTAAAGAATACAAGGATAAGCTGTACAAGTTTCAAGATAGCTCCAAAAGGGTTAAATCTCTCATCAAAGATCAAAGAAATCCAACAGATAAAACAGGTCTTGGTTTTGTTAAGCCGCTCAAAGAACAGGTTGGGGAATCTAGCAAGAGATTCCAAAAGGAAGAGAGTTCTAATGAAGAAAGTACTTCAGAACATGAGTCCATGAGTGATCGATGCGTAGAAATAGAAAACAAAATTCAGAATGCGAAGAAAAAGTTTTCAGGACCCAAGAGGTCGTATAAAGGAAAATTTCACGGCAGATGTTTTGCGTGTTACAGGTTTGGTCACATGGCTGCACATTGCATATCTCAAATGAAGAAGGTTAACAACGATTTCAGAAGTGGTAATTTCTTCCAAGGGTATTGCTACTCTTGTAATCAGTTTGGGCACAAGGCAATTGTCTGCAAGGCTAATATCGAGGTTCACGGTTAGTCAGAACAGGTGGATTCAAAGAACAGGTATGCCTAAAAGAAATTACAGTGTTACTTGTTATAAATGCAACAATGCAGGTCACACAACTAGACAGTGTAGAGTTGATCTTCCAAGGTACAGGAACAGGAACAGTGGCATGATCAGGTCCAAGGATCAAGGCATGAAAAAGGACAGGGATGAGAACAAGAACAAGAACAGTGACAAAAATAGGAATGCGGGCAAAAAGTTCAAGAAAAGGCCGGGCAAGGAAATTATAGACACTGATGATGATCAGTGCCTAATGGGAGTTTTACTCCCATCCCAGTTTTAATCTCCTCATGAGGAGGTGGGGGAGGGACTAAGCTAAGAGGCTCATTCTTAGTCCCGAGCCCCAAAGGTGACCCTTTGCCATTGATGACAAAGGGGGAGAAATATGAGTAAGGGGGAGAGTTTCAATGTGAAGAGGAAAGCTTCAAGTCAGGGGGAGCAAAACTTCAAAGGCAGTTCTCAGTGTTGGCACAGTTGGCTTCAGTTTTGGCTCTTAAGGTGTGTTTCAGTAAAGGTTTGCCATCAATGACAAAGGGGGAGATTGTTGGCAATTTTGGGTACCTTGGGTACATTGCCTTTGCTCAAGTGTAGATGTTGTCATTGATGTCAAGAAGTTCTTGAAGTAATTTGATTTGATGTCAAGGAATTTGTTTTGTTGAAAGATTATTCAGAGCATGATCAGTGAGTTTCCAAGAAGTTCTTTGTGGCCCATTTGCAAAAGTTCAAGAAAAAGACAAGTAAGAAAAAGTATGCAGCTGGCTGGAAAAACTATCACGATTTCGCGACATGTTTGAGGAGAGAGAAAGTTTTGGAAAAACTGTCACGATTTCGCGACATGTTTGAGGAGAGAGAAAGTTTTGGCAAAACTATCGCGATTTCGTGACATGTTTGAGGAGAGAGAAAGTTTTGGCAAAACTGTCACGATTTCGCGACATGTTGGCAGAGAAGGAGAGCAAGATGGAAAGTGTCACGATTTCGTGACATGTCGCATTTTCGCGACTCGAAAAGTGTAGGAAGGCAGAGAAGGAAAAGTGTCACGATTTCGTGACACATTGCCAGGAAAGTTGTACGGACGAAAAGGTGTCACGATTTCGCGACATAATGCAGAAAAGAGAGTCCGCAGTGTGAACTGTCACGATTTCGCGACAAGTTAGAAGAGAGAGAAAGTTACATGAAAAATGTCACGATTTCATGACATGCTGCAGAGGTCGAGGTGAGGACTGTCACGATTTCGCGACATGCTAAAAAGCTCGAAGAGAGAACTGTCACGATTTCGCGACACGCAGCAAAGGGGAAGAGTCTAAAATGAGAAGCGTCGCGATTTCGCGACAGGCTACAAAGAAGTTGTACGGATGCAGAAAGTGTCACGATTTCATGACAGGTTGAAGAGAAAGCTTGCGAATGCAGAAAGTGTCACGATTTCGTGACAGGTTGAAGAGAAAGCTTGCGAATGCAGAAAGTGTCACGATTTCATGACAGGTTGAGATGGCAGCATTCACTTGAAGAAAGTGTCACGATTTCGCGACAGAAATAATAAGCAAGTCTTCAACAGAAGAAGCGTCACGTTTTCATGACGAATTGAAGAAGGAAGAGCTCGAAGGTGAAAGCGTCACGATTTTGTGACATGTTCCAGTTTCGCGGGTGTAAGGCAAAGAGAAGCTCAAGGCAGCGAAAATGTCACGATTTCGCGACATGTTCCATTTTTGCTAGTGCAAGCAGAAAAGAAGGCCATGAAGTCAAAAGGGTCACGATTTCGCGACAGAGTTGAAGATGACGTCAGCAGAAGCAGATGTGTCACGATTTCATGACAAAAGCAGAGAAGAAGGCAATGAAGACTAAAGTGTCACGATTTCGCGACAGGAGTGAAGATGACGTCAGCAAAAGTCAGAAGTGTCACGATTTCGCGACAAGGACGTTGGCAAGGCAGACAAAAGCAAAAGTGTCATGATATCGCGACAATAGCCAAACGAAAGTGTACGGCTGCAAAAATGTCGTGATATCACGACATGTTGTAGTTTCACGACAGAAGCTACAGAAGAGTTGCAGAGGCGGTTGAAGCCGACAGAGTTAACTTTGAGCCGACGATTAGGGCATGCAGCCGACGGAGTTAGGGTTTGCATTTGCATAACAGCCGACTAAGACCAAGGTTTAGATCTTGATTGTTAGTATAAAAGGAGGGTTGTTTGAAGAGTTTTGGCATCGATCGAAGTGTGCGTTCGAAGTGCGACTATTGCAGATAGAGTGCGGGGAGAAGTTCGATCGCCAAAAAAGTAGAGTGCAAATTCGATTGTAGTGTACAGAGTGCATTCCATCGAATCTTCTAAGTGAGAGAGATTGCAAGGAAGCAGAGTGCACGAAGATCATGCTGCTGTGATTGCGCAGAGGTGCATAAGTTGAT
Organism: Wollemia nobilis; assembly: GCA_028583015.1. Lineage (NCBI taxonomy): Eukaryota > Viridiplantae > Streptophyta > Pinopsida > Araucariales > Araucariaceae > Wollemia > Wollemia nobilis. The sequence goes on along the minus strand of JAQPPZ010017036.1, from coordinate 2,558,120 downwards.
GTTTGATCGAGTGCTGCTGTGATTGCGTAGAGGTGCAATTTTGAGGACATTTGTGCCAGACCGAAGGACTGTGTTTGGTGCAGAACAGAGGAAGCGAACGAGGACATTTGCGTTGAACCGAAGGACTGTGTTTAGTGCAAATTCAAGGACCAGCTTTGGAGGTGAAAGAGTTGAGGACGAGAGGTCTCCAGCCAGAGCAGGGAAGACAGGTGTCTTCTGTGGATAGAGTTCCACTTGCTAAGGGCGAGAGGGGCGAGAGGTTCTCTAGAGGATCACCGACCGAGAGCGAGCTAGGGGATTGGTGTCTCCTTTGGGTTGGTACCCATAAAATTTGTAATCGGGAAAGGTTTCCCAGAGTTTGAGGTGATAAAATTTAGTGAAAATTTTATCCGTGGAGTAGCCCGCATTGGGTGAACCACGTAAATTGTTGTGTCTCTTTTGTGGATGGTTTTTGTGCATTGCTTTGATTACTGCTTTTAATACTGCTATCTATACACTGCATAATTCTGATTTGAAAGTTGTTTTGAAGCAAAAGTAAAAAGTGGTCTTATACTGTTCACCCCCCTCTCAGTATAAGCTTGTGTTCTTCACTCTGAGGATACCATACCCCTCAGCAAGGTTATTGGAAAGAATACCCTAATTCTCAGGAAAAGTAAAAACCAGGGAGCCATCTGAAAGTCTACCAATTCCTCCCACACTAGCTTTTCTAGGGTTCCCTCTAGATGATCCATCAGTATTGACTTTTCCAAAATCCTTAGGAGGAGGTTGCCAATTTCTATTCCTATCCAATTTACTAATACTCACATTCCCTTTAAGATGGTTGCCATTAGAAGGTTTAATCTTCAATCTTTGCATCACTTGATCCCATATTTGGTGGGAATTTTGGGGGTGATTAAGGAGATGATGGACTGATTCAACTAAGTTGGCTATGGTCTTTTGCCAAATATAGTGAATATCCTTCCTATCTTGATTAAAAATTTGGTTGTTCCTTTCATTCCAAATATTCCAAAGAAGAATGGTAGAACCCATCCAAACTAACCGCCTAATAAAATGATCAACACCCTCTTGATTAGGCCAATCCCTCCAAAGTCTGTTCAAAAGTAAAAAAATTGGACCACTGTAAGCCAAGTAAAGTGGCCATTCTCCTCCACAACTCAGAGGCTAAAGTACACTCAATAAAAATATGGTTGATATTTTCTACATTCTCTTCACACATTTCACATCTAAAAGGGCCATGAAAACCACGCTTCATAAGTTGCTCACTAGTAAGCACCCTACGATGCAATAAAATCCAATTAAAGAACCTCACCTTAGGCCAAAGCTTTTGGGCCCACAATTGAGAAAATATGTCAGAAGAATGGTTGGGATTATTATGGCATAAGGTCAAATAACCTTGAGCAACTGAATACTCACCCTTAGTAGTGTTGTTCCATCCAAAACAATCTTTTTCATGGGACCAAGAGAGGGATCTCATATGAAGGATGCCTTGGATATCTTGTCTTTGCCTTTCTCGTATTTGAATAGGCCAGTCCTCAATAGGGATCCAATATCTACCAACCTTTGAATTACCAAGTATGGTACCGACGATAATTAGCGACCTTTATCCAATTAGCTCGGTGAAGCTCCTCCATCCAAGGCCTCCAATCGGGAAACTGAGTTATCAAAGGCTTGTGACCATCCCAAGAATCTGTCCAAAAATTTGCATGTTGACCATTATGAATGATCCAAAATAATTTTTTCTTAATCAAATCCTCACCAGTCTTAAGAACTGCTAAAATGGGAGAACCTTTGGAAGGAAGTTGATAGCGAACAAGGTCTTCAGGACTTTTGTTCTCAACATATTTAGCACGAAGATTATTTGCCCAGAGAGCATTGGGGTTATGCAACATCCTTCAATATAATTTAGCAGCTAAAACTTTGTTGTTATTAATTGAAGACCATAAACCTAACCCCCCTTCACTCTTAGGAAGACATAAAGTATCCCATTTCACCAAGGCCTATTTTATTTTCTCCTTAGTACCACTCCAAAGGAAACGATGACTGATTTGATCCAATTCTCGAAGAACAACCTTTGGAATATTCAAAATGGAAGAAACATAAATAGGAATAGCTTGAAGGACTGATTTTACCAAGGTGATTCTACCCCCATAAGAAAGCCACTTGTTGGTCCACTTTCCAATTTTCTTCTTGACTTTGTCCAACAACCAATTCCAATATTTATTTTTTTGCCTTTGAATATTTATGGGAATACCTAGATAAGTGATTGGAAGAGAGGTCTTCTTATATCTTAATTTATTCAAGACCATGGATTCCTGTGTAGCATAGCAGTGAAAGAAAATAAATTTAGATTTGTCTTCATTGATCAACTGCCCAGTAGCCTTAGAAAAACAACTAATGATTTGCTTAATATTAGTATATTCCTTAACTGTAGCTTTACCTAAAAGAGTAGAGTCATCCAAAAATTGAATATGAGAGATAGGTCTAGCTCCATGAGCAATGGTAACTCCCTCAAGGGTTTTGTTTTCCCTCTTTTTGGTTATAGTCCTACCCAAGCATTCAACAAGAATGATGAATAAATAAGGGGATAGCGGGTCACCTTGCCTAATACCTCTAGAAGCCGGGAATGACCGAGAAGACCTACCATTGATAAGAACTAAGTAGGAAACTGAAGAGATACATCCCATAATCCAATCCATCCAATCCTTAGAGAACCAAATTGCCTCAAAACTTTGATAAGGAAGTGCCAATCCACTCTGTCATAAGCTTTGGATAAGTCTAATCGAATGAACATGGAAAGAGATTTTTGCATATCCATGGAATGGATGGCTTCCTGAGCAAGAACTATCTCATCTACTATTTGACGTCCTTCCACATAACCCTATTTCTCTGGGAAAATAATCTTATGCAAAAGAGGCTTCAACCTTTATGCCATGATTTTAGTAATGATTTTGAGAAGAACATTACTTAAAGCAATAGGTCTAAAATTTGAGATATGATCAACCTCTTCAGCTTTTGGAACAAGAGTAATATAAGTTTTATTGATAACCTTCAAAATTTCTTTGGATTTCCTAGTTTCTTCCACCACCTCTAATAAATCAACATGAAGGATATCCCAAAACTCTTGGTAGAACTCAATAGGAAAACCATCAGGACCTGGGATTTTCTCTTTTTGCATTTTAAAAACTACTTGTTGAAGCTCATTGATAGTAACAGGAGCAATCAAAATAGATTTTTCCTCAGAAGTGATAAGAGAAGGGATTTCTTGAAGAACATTTTGTTGTGAAGTCGAGTCAAGAGGAGTAGCAGCAAAAATATGGGAAAAGTAATCAACAACAATAGAGTTCATGCCATCCCAAGTATAAACAACATCTCCAGAATCTGATTTTAAGGAAGAAATAAAGTTGTGAGATCTTCAAGCTAGAAGAGATTTGTGGAAAAAATTTATGTTTTGATCTCCTTCTTTGAGCCATTGAATTCTAGATTTTTGCTTCCATAAGATTTTTTCTCTTTTTTCCCATTCCTCTAACTGAGTTGTGAGTTTAATTTCATCTACACTTCTCTTCTCTATGAGGCCATCTAAACAAATTTTCTTATTTAAATTTTCAATATGAGAAATAACTTCATGTTTTTTTTTATGAACATCCCCAAACTCTTTCCAGTTCCAAGTCTTGGTTTTGGATTTAATGTATTGCAGTCTTTTGAAAAAACAGTACATCTTAGTCCCATGCCTAGGTTTACCTTCCTTCCACCATTGTTTCACATGAGGTCTGAAGGAAATGTCTCTAAGACACATTAATTGAAAACAAAAAGGAGAGAAACTCACATTGGTTTTCCACATTTCCACCATGACTGGCCAATGATCCGAACTAGCATTATTAAGAGTCTTCACTTTAGGAATGTGACCATGGATTAAGAAATTTTCAGAGAGCAAAAACCTATCCAATCTCTCCATTATACAGGCTAAGCCTTGCCTTCTGTTAGACCAAGTCATAAGGCCATTATCTGGTTGGATATCCACAAGATGGAGGTTTGCAATATATTCGCTCATGAAGTCAGTGCTTTTGTCTAAATTTCTATTTCCCCCCTTTTTCTCATCCAGATAGAGGATGGTATTGAAATATCCTCCGATCAAGATCCAATATTCAGGAAAATGAGAGATAATATGAGTAATATCCTTCCACTATTTTCTTTTTTCCTCCAAAGAAGTTGGAGCATAAACAATAATGTAGAGCATAATTTTGTTGAAATGTCTACTTTGAATAGCTATAGCCAACAAACCCCAACTGCCAACCATATGGTGAATAACTACCTCTTTTTGGTCCCAAAGACAATCAATGCCACCAGAAGTCCCTTGAGAACTGAGGAAAACCACTTTTCTAGCTGGCCAAATTTTACTGGCAATTGAGTCCATATCCTCCATTGACATATTTGTTTCTTGAAGGAAAACAAGATGTGGATGATTTATCTGAATCATTCTTCTAATTTCATTTTGTTTTGAAATACTCCCTTTGAGTCCTCTAATATTCCAAGTGATGATCTTCATTAATACCAGGGCTAAAAAAGTTAGGAAGGGCATTAATCTTACCTTCCTCTACAAGCTTTTCACCTTATTTTACCATATGATATTGATTGGTCTTGCGACCTACTTTTTGATTAGAATCCATCTTCAATTTTTTTTTCCTTGTTTCTTGACTTATTCCAATTGAATCTGAGATGGCTTCTAACCTTGAAGAATGCTCGTACACATCCAAAATTTTACTAGATGGTTCGATAGAGTCTATATTGGGACCTGCATTATTTGAAGTTTTGACATTTGAAATATGGTTTTTCTTGTGTAAATTTTCTCCTTTTTTTCTCGTTGAAAACCTTTGATTTGTTGGTTTGTCTTCGAGTTCTTCCCTTCATATTTAAATTGTGTTTCTAATATTTCAGTTTCCATTATTTCCTCTTCCTCACTTGGGACATCATTTGTGGAAAGGTTTTCAAACATATTAGCAGATGAATTTGATTGATCCTTCATAACTGGTTTTTTCTGACTGTTCTTCTTCTTAGGTATTTGGAAACCTACTAAGTTTATATCTTCTTTCTTTTGATCAGGAATTTTATTTGGGCAAGCATTGGACAAATGACCATATTCATGGAAAATTCTACAACGAAAAGGAATGTTCTCATAGTCCACTACTTGATCCCAAGTGTCTTCCCCAAATTGTAATGTGATCTTTTTAGGTAGGGGTCTGTCAAAATCCATTAAAACACAAATCCGAGCATAAATAATATGTTCAAAATTTTGAGTACAATCAACAATCATCATAAAAGTTCCTAAAGAGTTTCCAATTGAAGAAAAAATAGCAAGATTCCAAAATTCAATAGGGAGGCCAAAGAGTCTAACCCACATGGGAGCAATAGAAGGCATCTCTTCATTGGCTTTAAATTTAGTATGCCAGGGCTTCATGAAAAGCCCTGCCCTTCCAAAAAAACAAGGCCCCCCTTGAAAAGTTTTCTCTCTATCTTCATTATTAGCAAATAAAACAAGAAAATAACCATTTGGATAAATAGAGATTTGTAACTCACCTTTAGTTTTCCAGCTTTTTGTAGCCCATACTTTGAAAGCAGATAGACTCGAACGAAAACCCACAAACCGAAAAATTAGTCCTCTTTTTTCCAAATCTTCAATGCCAGTCTGAATGTTATCCATATCAAACTTAACAATAGGAGTTCCATCAGTTGTTTTAAGACATCCTGACTCTGTTTTCCTGTGAGCAATCTTAGGCATTCTTAGAGGTTTATGGGAAGCCCTAATATTGATATTAGCATTGGGATGAGGCTGTCCACCACGAAGGGCATCCCTAAAATTCATTTTTGGGACTGTCTTCAAAATTCTTACCTTTGATAGGGGTTTTCACAGTAGAATTATTTTGTGGGTGCACCTTAGCACCAGATTCACTTGAGATATGAGTCATTTTTTGATCAACTACTTGAAACTTATTTCGTGATCTCTTTAATCCTTGCCCTAGATGTTGTGGAAAGGTATGGTTTTCACTTTTCTTTTGTGCAACAAATTGGAAGCCGTTGTCACTCAAGTTCACAGTATGATCTGTTGAAAGACAAATTTCTAACCCATCTTGTATCTCCTGCAACATTTCCTATTGAGAATAAACCACAAAAATATTGGCCGCTAGGGCCCGAAGGCCCTAAAACCAACCTCTGAAGCTGCTTACACTCAACCCAGATGAAACCCTCGCATAACCGCTTGCCAAATATGTCGTTCACACATAGGGATGCGCTAGGATCTGTGTTGCTCCAAATGATATGAAAATTGGTGGAGACGTTCTAGGGTTATTCAAACATCTACCCTCAAAATTTCAGCTCAATCCGAGTCCGGATGAGTGAGATATGACCGAAACAATTATGGGTGTTCTATAAGATTAAAATTGAAGAATTTCGTTTTTCGTAGGACTGTCCAAACTGCCGAACAGTCCTACGAAAAACGAAATTCTTCAATTTTAATCTTATAGAACACCCATAAAATTTAGAACATAAAACCCTTCACCTTTAATCACTCAAAAAAGTAAATATGTAAATAAAAGTAATACACATTTTAATTTTATATATAAAAAAATTTATCCATAATTTTTTTAAATTTTTTATCCTTAGAAAACGGTTACATTCAGAGTACTTTTCTACAAATTATTCATACAATTAACTTTTCCAAATTTTGTATCGTATCAACTACTTACCCATTTTTTTCCTCGAAAACAATAGTAAAATTATATTAAATAAATACAAAATTACACGTCTTTAACATTTTTCATAATAACCTAAAAATTACACATATCTTTAATTTCCTTAAAAAAAAACAATAATAATTTTATATTAAATAAATACTAAATTACACATATCTTTAACATTTTTCATAATAACCTAAAAATTACTCACGTTAACAAAATGCATAATTTTATATTAAATAAATACAAAATTACACATATCTTTAACATTTTTCGTAATAACCTAAAAACCTAAAAATTACACACGTTAACATTTTTCATATCCTAAAAACCTAAAAATTACACACGTTAACATTTTTCATAATAACCTTAAAACCTTAAAATACACAGGTTAAACAACAAAATGCGTCTGCCGGGAGTCGAACCCGGGTCTATTGCTTGGAAGACAATTATCCTAACCGTTGGACTACAAACGCTTTGTGTTAAACTATTGTTTCAAACTATTATGTAACTGCTACATCAGGAAAAAACGACTATATGAGTAAATCAAAGATCACGTTGACAAAATGTGTCTGCCGGGAGTCAAACCCGGGTCTATTGCTTGGAAAGCAATTATCCTAACCGTTGGACTACAAACGCGTTCTCTTAAGCAGTGGTCTCAAATTTTATATATACTAAATGACCTTAAGAGTAAATTAAGGATCAAGAGTAAGTATACAGAACTTAAATTAAATTTAAGAAATCAAAGTAAAAGATAACCAACAAAATACTTCGTCGCCTGAGAGATTCGAACTCTCGCGGGGAAACCCCATGTACTTAGCAGGCACACGCCTTAACCACTCGGCCAAAGCGACGTTCGTTTATTAATATTTTGGCAAACTTATAAGAATTCTTTTAAATTGATATTCGAACCCATCTTGTAACTTTAAGCCCATAACTAAAGTTTCTAAAGCCCAAATTGGCTCACAGGTATCTTTACCTTTTAATAAATATTTATTAAATTTACCTTTATATGATTCTTTTAATGCTGATTGTCAAGATAATGTTTTTTTTCTCTAACTTCTTTTTCAAGTAATTTTCCTTAATAAATGGTTTTATTTTTCCATTTATTTAAGTTAATATTTTATTATAATTTAATAAGTTTTTTTTTTTAATTAAAATTTTAGGTCATTTACTTGAATTTTTATTTTTCTTTTTTAAAAGATATTTTAGAAGAAGAACGATAATTGCCTTTATAGAGAAGGTAGTTATTTTTGTTAAAAGAATTCTAACGATAATTGCCTTTATAGAGAAGGTAGTTATTTTTGTTAAAAGAATTCTACATGAAGTTAAATATTTTTGCTAAAAAAATCTTATATATGGCTAAAGATTTTATTTTGAATTTGTTTGTTACTATACACTTTATATCATTTTTATTTGTCTTCATCTTAAATCTTATATGATGTTAACCCAACATTTCACATCCATACAACACTACTACCATTAATAACTTGAATTAAACTTGCATAGTATTCCAACCCCATAATTCAACCTTTCCACTTTTCTTTTGCAATACAATAATTACTCTCCATCCTTTCAAAGTTCTATTCATTCTACATGTTTCCTATCTAAGCTTATTATTGAAGCCTATACCAAGATATTTGTACTTTATTACTTCTTTCAAGAGATCCCATTAAAATAAAAAATTAACTAATTTATCTTTGGTTAGAGAAGATCAAGATCTTGGTTGTGTTGGTATTTACTTGCATGTCTACCTCCTTGTAAAAGCAGTATAAGTCTTTCATGTGCTCTCTCAACCTCTGTGTTAGCCTTGCAATCAGAATGTGATTGTCTACATACAAAAGAAGCCTCATCATATATTTTTCCAAATGTACACCATCATCTCTTAGATTAGCAATTCATCTAATTTGTTAATATATAAGCCAAATAAGGTAGGGGATAATGAGCATCCTTGTTTTACCCCTATGTCACTTTTTAAGTATTATGAAAGTCTTGCTTGAAATTTGATTTTAGCTTGGACCTTCTCATAAATTCAATGAAATGTTACTTTATACTTTTCTAGTATGCCTAGGTCCTCCATTCTACTCCATATTTTACTTCTATGTATTATATTTTATAACGATTTCTAAAAATAAATGAAGTGTAGCATTCACCATGATCTAGGCATGTAAGATTTTTACAACATAACTTTATTGGATGTGTACCAAAAATACTAGACTTGTGTTACACCCCTTAGGCCTATACACCTAAAAAATGTTTTGGTTCCATTTTTTCAGAAGATAATTTTTTAGCTAATAAAATATCTTTACAGGCACACGAGTTTGGAAATTATCTCATGGTTTGGAGTTGCTAGACATGTGTTGAGATGTTATTAGTTGGTTTCCTAACTATGGGTAGGAAAACCCTAAACACGGGCAACAAAACCCTAAATATTAGTGGGAAAACCTTAAACATGGTACCTTCAAGTGTGTATTTATTTTCATAGATGCAACTCTATAATATAATGTGAGAGAAGAACATCTCTCAAATGTAATGTTGAATGTATTGTGAATGAAATTCTTTTATTTTATTTTGTATGTGCTCTATGGCATGTCGTGTATAAATATTTATTGGTAAATCGTTCTTTTGTTTCCTGTTAGTTGTTTATCAACTGCACATTATTTTCTTCATTATATGAGTTTATTTCATCCTTTATTTGTTGTTGAGTTTTTTGGCTACACATTTCGTTGTGCCAACAATTGGTATCAAAGCAACTTGAGAAAACTTGTTTTCTTGGCTATGCATAAAGCTTGTAAATACTTTTTTGTGTGTTATATTTTAAGTTTTGCAGATAAATCTATTTTTATAACACATAGTGCAATGAGAGCTTTGTGGAGATTTACAACACTAAATATGGAAGGTAAATATGGTATAGAGAAGTTCAGTGGGTAAAACTTCAATCTTTGGAAGTTGAAGATGGAGTTTTTGCTTTTGGAAAGAGATCTAAAGATAGTTGTCATTTCAATAATGATGCATATAGGAATGAAACAAGTTGAATGGGATAAACAAAATGAGAAAGTCATTGCCATGATTAGGATGAACTTGCCTAATTATATTTTGATGAATGCCCAAGATGCAAATATTGCTAAGGAGATGTGGGATAACCTAAGAAATATGTATTAGTTCAAATCTCTGATGAACTTGATATTATTAAGGAAGAAGTTGTACTATTTGAATATGAAGAATAGAGTTAGTTTAGTTGACCATTTGAAAGTTTTCAATACATTGATGAACCGAGGTTTGTTGGAGATGAGGTTAAACAGACTGAACAATACATTTTCTTATTGCATAGTTTTCTTAACTCTTGGGTTAATCTTATTGTTGCAATCAATGGGAGTTTTAGCCTAGAAAATCTCAAGAAAGATGAGATTGTTGCCCAATTATTGCAAGAGGAAACAAGGAGAAGGAACGTAGAGCATTTTGAGCACTTAGAAGCTTTGATAACTAGAGGATATTACAAATATAGGGATGATGATAAATCTTCCAGTGAAAGAAGATCTAAATCAAGAAGATATTCTAGTAGGGAAAGGAAGTATCAGTTGGTGTGTTGGAGGTGCAAGTAGAAAGGTCATAAGAAACATGATTGTAAAGTAGATTTATCCAAAAATAAATTTGATTCAACTATAGATGAGAATATTTTATATATTGCTAATACATGTCTTGTTGTATGCATGCAGTTTGATGTGTGGTTGATATATTATAGGGAATTCTTCCATATGACTCCCCAAAAGGAGTGGTTTGCAAAATATTAAGAAGCAAACTATGGCAAAGTTTTCTTAGGTGACAATTTCAACCTAAAATTAGTGGTAGAGGTAAGGTTATAATCAGACTTAGGGATGTAAGTGTTAAGTGTATCTTATATATTAGACACGTTTTGGTATTAACAAGAAGTCTGCTATCAGTGAGACAACTAGTTGAAGCAGGAATGGAGATTACATTCAATAAGGATGGTTGTAGTATGATGCATGAAGTCATTACTTGAGAAAGTAGAGTAAGACTTGGAGCATTGTATAAGCTAGATGCAACATATTTGAATTTTGCATGTGCACATGCAACCACTATGAAAATAAGTAAATCCTCAAGTTCAAAGATGTCAAGTATGATGTTGTGACATAGGAGGTTTGGACATATGGGTGAAAGAAACTTGAAAGAGATGTGTTCAAAGAAAATATTCCATGAATTGAAGAAAGAGAAGTTTGGTTCTATGGGTGTCTATGAAGCATGCATTATAGGAAAGCAAAAAAGAGTTATTTTTATCTCTAGTGACTATAGAACCAATAAAATATTGGAATTGGTACATTTTGATATTTGTGGGCCTTTTAAAGTTGCTTCATTAGGCGACTCCAAATATTTTATTACTTTCATTGATGATTTCTCTAGGAAATCATGGGTTTACTTAAACAAAAATCAAGGGCTATTCCTTCCTTCAAAGAGTTTGTTGTTGCAGTTGAAAGATAAACTGAGAAGAAAGTGAAGGTTTTAAGGAGTGATAATGGTGGAGAATATTGCTCCTAGGAATTCAATACTTTTTGTAAGTTGCATGGTATTGCAAGGCAGAAAACAAATCCATATACGCTACAACATAATAGAGTTGTGGAAAGTCTCAACAGTTAGCTATTGGAGAAGGTAAGAAGCATGAGAGAGGATGTAGGTTTGAATAAAAGTTTCTGGGTAGAGGCTGTTAATACAACTAACTATGTGAAGAATGTCACCTAGTTTTATTCTCAATGAGAGAACACTAGAGCAAGATTAGAGTGGAGTCAGATTTTTAGTTTCTCATTTGAGAGTGTTTGCATGTGAAGTAATTGTTCTTGTGCCCAAGGAAAATAGAAAAAAATTGGAAAATAAATCTATTAAAGGAGTACTCATTGGATATGATGATGGAATCAAAGGTTAAAAGTATGGATACCTTCAAAACATCACCATATGTTCAGCTGTGATGTAGTATTCAAATAAGACATCTATAATAAAGAAGATTTCATGGAAACAACCCTAAAAAACCAAGAATAATTTGATGCAACTATTGGTTTGAGAAATCAATAAGCTAAAAATAAGCCACAAATTATTCCACCATTAAGTGTAGATCCCATTTCTACTCCTTTGTTAGAGTTTCCAAATGATACTAATGAATTTTATTCAGGGTTATGCATAGTGGCAAATATTTTCAAATTAGGCAAATATTAGGATTTTTAAAATTAAGAATTAGCAAATATGAGGACCCTCAACGTCGGCCCATTCGCCAAAAATTTTCAGGACTAATGTTTTCTTAGGGTAAATTTGCCACAATATATATCCAAACATAGGCATATTTGTACTTGTTGGAAAGCTCTTTTCAAGCTTGATCTATTGGTTGTTTTGTTATGAAGTTATAAGATGATTTAATAGGTCAAAAGTAGCCCCAAAGATGACCTTAAATTTTAGGGCTTCAAATACCTCAAATTTTGGTATGAAGATGCTCAATTTGATTTTATTAGGATTCTCCATGATTCACCTTGATTTTGACTAGGATTCACCATTTTTTTACAAGTACATTTTGAGTCGAACCCCTTATGCATAACCCTAATTTTCATGTAATTGGTAGCATCAACAGGATAATAAGATGTGGAAGAGTCCAATTGATATGGAAATATGAAACATGAAGCTGATTATTCTATTATGTGCAATGAATATATAAAACATACAAGGAATCACGTAGGTTACAGTGGTTGTAACAATTTGCCATGCAAGACCAACCACTTGTAACTAAAATATATGCAGGGATAACCACCTGCCAAACATGGATGCAAACAAACAACTAACTGCTAGAAGATAAAACATATCCCTAACAACATAACCATGCATCCTAACAACTAACAAATAAAATCCAACGTGGGCATACTATACCTCACGTAATACAATGCAAGAAATAAGAAATAATATTAACTTAGGCTTATAATTAAGCCTAAGGTACAATAATAATATCCTCAACACTCCTCCCAACCATAGAAGCATTGGACCCCAATGCTCTCAAAAATGTGGAAAGTCACGAGCCATATGATGGTGAGGGATCCAACAAGCCATATGTGGAAAGTGATCACAATGGGTAATAAGGTAAGAAGTGGAAGAACCCTATCGAGTGTGATGAGTCTTCATGTCGAAAAATCTATCTGTAATGAGTGAAAGTTGAGGGTCAGGTGCCACTATAGGGATAATGATAGGTTCAGGTGCCAAAGGAGGGTCTTGATATGGCATCTCTAGAAAGCATCGCTTGTCCAAGGGAAGCCAAACTCTATCTCCAACCTAAAATGGATGAGGACTATGATGCTTGCCCATCGCTCTCTACTACTCTTATTGAGTCTTCTGTAAGTCCTGTGTTATCTTGCCCTGAAGGCTCTGTCGATGTTGAATGAAGGAAGTTACCTTATATTGCTCCTTCTTCATATGTGCAATGGTGGAAGAGGGCAATGCTAAAGGTAACTTTTGTGGAGCAAGTGGTTGTGTGTTCATAGGTGTACCCAAAATGATGCCAATGGAATGGTTGGTATCTTTCTCATGAGTGAGAGTGATGGGTTCCTTAACCACGAGCTCTTGTGATTGTTCAATTTTTGGAAGTGAAGCTTCTTCTTTATCATGAGTCTTTGGAGGTGCTTGTTCTTTATCCTATGTGGGACTTATGCAAGTAGGAGCCAATACAAGTGCTTGACTTAATGGCTTATGAGCTTACCTACAACTTAGCATCAAATTTGATGTGGGTGTAGTGCTTGTATATCAAATATGTTTTATCATGCAAGTCCAAGGTGTATGTGTTCTTTTTAGCATGATACACTACATTCCTATCAAATTGATAGGGCTTACCAAGCAATAGTCCACAACAATCCATGTTAGTGACATCACACCGTACCTTATCCACAAACTTATCACCAAAATAAAAAGACAAGGTGCAAGTGTGTGTGATGTTGGATGTAGAGTCTACATCCTTCCACCCAAGTGCATAGGGTTGAGGATGTGGCTTTGTGGGAAGCTTCAACTTCTCAAAAATAGTCCTTGCAATGAGATTCTTCTGCAAGTCATTATCTATGATACAATCCACATAAAAATCATGAGTAAGGTGGGCTTGAGTGACAAACAAATGGTCATGACCCCCTTGTGCAAAAATATTTGACATGAGGGTAACTTTTTTTAGTTTACCCTTCAAAGTTGGATATTCTTCTTCTGTCCTTGTAGTCACAATGGGACCATCTTGTGGTTCCTCATTTGTAGGTTGTACAAGTAGGGACTTCTTCTTCTTCATTCTTTCAAATGTAAAACATCTAGATTTTGTATGACCATTCTTTTTACAAAAATCACAATACAATGTTGAAGAAGAAGAATTTTTAGAGTGAGAAGAAGAATAATGTGCTTTAGGTGAAGTGGGAGGAGAAGAAGAATTAGGGGAAGAATGAGAAGTGTTCTTCACCTTTTGTTGATGTTGATTCGTGCCTTTGGAAGTGCTTTCCTGTGAAGGTCAAGATCTGTGAGAGGCACCAAATTTCTCCTCTGCTAGAATGGCATGCTTGAATGCCACATCCAAAGTGAGAAAATCATTGAATTTGATTTCCTTGAAAAATATGATCTTGCAATCCATGAGTGAACTTGTTAATCAAATCCTCTTCTGAATATTTTACACCAAGAAGAACCCTTAGCCTATTGAATTGGAAAATATAGTCTACAACTGACATACTATAGGCTTACCTCAACCTAAACCACTTGGTCATGAGGTCACTTTGATAGTTTGGTGGGAAAAATGTGTTCTTCAAAATTTGGATCAGTTCTTTCCAAGTCATGGTAGAATTTTGGCTTTGTCTTTCTACAATCAAAACTTTTGCTAAGCCTGTGAGTTTGACTATGGCAAAAGCAACTCGTTCATCTGAAGGGACTTCTGCATAGGAGAACCAAGTCTCCAAATCTAGAATCCAAGTAGACAAGACATCTGGATCCCTTGATCCATCATATAATTTGACCTCACATTTTGCCTTGTTGGCAAATTTGTTGTTATATATTTTGACATCACCAGGAGTCAATTGGACAATAATATCTTTCACCTTATCTACCAAAACATCTACTACAATGGTAAGATTTGCCATGTTTGTTTGGAGGTTAGAAGCCATTTGATGACGTGTATATGCCAGACTAGGAGGATTCTAATGTGGTTGCAAGAACTATCTAGGTAATTGCTTAGGATAATTTGTGAAATTCCTAAAGCAAAAATTAACCTAGATTTACAAAATTTTGCCTTCCAAATTACAAAATGGGCTAAATTTAGTGCTTTTAAATTTTACACAATTTGTGCAATTTACAAAAATAATTTACCCTTCAATTGTCAATGGGTAAAATAAAAATTAGCACTAAAATTAAGGAATAGGTATTAATGTTACAAAAGTCAAATTTTTGGAGGAAAAAATTGATCAAATTTACAAAAATATTGTTGATTTTTTTTGCAAAAATTGAAAGAAAAATGATTTTTACCTTTTCTATAGATTTGTGCTAAAATAATTTGAAATTCAAATTTAGTGGAAAATTATGTTTTCGACAACAAAAAATTTGGTTTTGTAATGATCACAAACTTTAGGGTCCAATGACGACGTCAAACTACGCGGTTTAGGTCAATTGCGGGTGATGCAACTAAAAGTCTAATGGTGGATAAATTCTAGCCCAATGACTAATCAACCTTGAAGGATGTGCACCCAACCAATGGGTATTCTTGTGCATGGGCGTAAGGCAATATGACCACCACGAGATGGTTACAATTAAGTTATCATCGATTGGTGCTTTTAAATATCCCCTTTGGCCTCTATGGGGCCAATGTGGGATAATAACCCACAATTTAAAACAAAGACTTTTCTTTCCATCCATTGGAGGAGGTTGTAAAACTATCAAAAAAATTATCCCGTCTTCGAAAAACTATTTGCGATCGTTGATGAGCAGAAACCCTATAAAAAATAGTAATAAGTTCATCGTGATATGATGGGCCAAAAATTTTACCATGATCTTCCTCCACTGGTACTACAAAATGTTGATTCGATGCTGAAAAATGCAAATGGACTATCGAATTGAGCCAGAAATCATTGGAACAAGAAAATATCCTACTAAAAATGTGTTAACTACCAAAAATTGCTAAATTACATTGAAAAATCACCATACACATGAATGTTTTGCTAAAAAATGACAAGGCTCATTCAATCTCCATGTGTGTTCCTTTGATTGGATTTCAGAAAGATTCTTGGGCTTATCAAAGTTGCCATGTACTACATTCTGATGGGTCAAACGTATGATGATGGGATATTTCCTTTGATTAGCTAATTTTAAAACCTTAGGGTTGTTTTAATTTTTCTTGCAAATTGTTTTTTCCTACGAATGCTCCTCTTGCACCTGCGATTCAAGTTTTGGAGTGCACATCAATATGGAGGTATGCAAGGTGCCTTCCTGTGTGCTTGAGGTCTACTCTTGCAGGCTGTGATTGGTAGGTCATGGCTTGTGATGGCCTAGATTTGACTATGTTTGGGTGGTCAGACCGATGTCAAACTGAAAGCAAAAATAAGAGGCAGAGGGGGCAACCTGGAAAAAGAGATGGTGGAGAAATAAGGGAGCTGTGAGTGGAGGGATTAGGGAGCGTTAGTAAGTAAGCTTGGGTGGTTATCTCTACTAGTTGTATAGGGTCGGTTGGGGAGGGTACCGGTTGATTAAATAATCAATCGGTTTAGGGATGAGGAGAAAAAAATAAGGGGAAATATGGATTATAAAATAGTGTGATCTATCCCTTTTGGGCCCTTTGAACCTCCAAGATACATACAACCTCCAAGATATATGCAACAATCCTCTTTTTTAGTAGCCTTAGTGATATCTTGACAAGGGATACCAATGCCTCCTCTTGGCCACAAATTGACCTCAAACTTGTGCAAATGATCTTCCAACAGTAGCAATTTTTCCTACATTTTTCTCTTTAATCTTCAAAGTAAAAATTATTCTTCTTGCCTTTCTCAGGGTAATTCTACTTACCATTTTATCTTCTGTCAGAGGTATTCAATGTATGGGTAATTTCCACCCTTTGCCACCTCAGGAGATTCACAAAACTGATGCTAGAGGCTGGTTCAAGCCAAATCCTCACATCACCTAGCCTAGGAACTGGTGCACTTGTTGAACAATATCCACTAGTCACCTAGCAATAAAGTTGGTACCTTGCCTCCCTTCTTGAAACTTTTTTCTTTTGGATCTTATTACTAGTAATATGGAAATATGAAACATGAAGCTGATTATTCCATTATGTGCAATTAATATATATAACATACAAGGAATCACGTAGGTTATAGTGGTTGTAACAATTTGCCATGTAAGACCAACCACTTGTAACTAAAAGATATGCAGGGATAACCACCTACCAAACATGGATGCAAACAAAAAACTAACTACTAGAAGATAAAACATATCCGTAACAACATAACCATGCATCCTAACAACTAACAAATCAAATCCAATGTGGGCATACTATACCTCACATAATACAATACAAGAAATAAGAAATAATAATAACTTAGGATTATAATTAAGCCTAAGGTACAATAATAATATCCTCAACACTGATCAAATTCAAGTTGTTGAAGATCAAACTTCACATGAGAAGCAACTCCAAAATTTTGATATTATTCAAGAAGTGCAAAATTTGAGAAGAATTCAGTGACAATGGAGTGCACCAATCAGATTTGGTTATGATAAATACAATAAATTTGTATTATCTTCCATGAGTGATGAGACTATAGGTGTTAAATATGCTCTCACTAGTGATAAATTAATTCATTTAAATAAATCCATGGAAGAGGAAATGTCGTAACTACATAAAAATAAGACTTGGGACTTGAAAGTGTTGCCTAAGGGTAGAAAGGCAATTGGCTATAAATGGATGTTTAAAAGTAAATACAAGGTTGACGATTTAATTTATAGATATTAAGCTAGGTTAGTAGCAAAAGGATACTCTCAGGTTGAAGGACTTGAATTTGAAAAAAAAAAAATCTTCCATGGCAAAGATTGCATCTATTAGATTTCTCTTTGCATTGGCTATTGCAAATGACTAGGAAATTGAGTAGATGGATGTGAAGACAACTTTTCTTCATGGATATCTCAATGAAGAAATTTACATGGAGCAACCAATTGGGTTTGAAGTAAGTGGGAGAAATGTTGTATGCAAGTTGAGAAAGTCACTGTATGTGTTGAAGCAATCCCTAAGGTAGTGGTATAAAAGGTTTGATACCTTTGTGATTGGACATGGTTTTGTGAGAAGTGATGTTGATCATTGTATCTATCTCAAGCGTGAAGGCAATCACTTTCTAATTATGGTGTTATATGTAGATGACATTCTTATTTTTAGCAATTCGAAGGATCTTGTGAAGAAGACCAAGTTTGAGTTAGAATAATTTGATATGAAAGACGCCCATTACATTATTTCTTGGGTATTGAAGTGAAGAGAAACTATGGTGAGAAGAAGATATAGATTAGCCATAAGAGATATATTGTAGACTTACTTACTCTTTTTATAATGGACCAATACACTCCTGTATCTACACATTTTCAAGTTGGAGTTGCATTGTCAAAAGATATGTATGAAAAGTATGATGATGATAAGAGTGTTATGGAAAAAATTCCTTATGCAAGTGTAGGTAAACTAATGTATGCAATGGTGTGTACGAGACTAGATATTCCTCATGTAGTCAAATTTATGAGCATATTTATGTCTAATCCTGATAAGCCCCATTGGGTTGCAGTGAAGAGAATTCTTATATATTTGAAAGACACCAATGATTTTGTAATCTGTTATGATGGTAAAGAAAATAATTAGCTACAAGATTTTATAGATTTTAATTATGGTGGAGATGTAGATACTTCTAAATCTACCAGTGCATATGTGTTCATACTATTTGGAGGAGCTATGAGTCGGAGAAGTAAAAGCAACAAGTGGTGGCTCAATCAACTATTGAATATGAATACATTGCTACTGTAGAAGCATCCAAGGAGGTATCCTAGCTACATATAATGTGTAGAGGCATTTATTTTCAACAAAGTTCCATTACTTTGTGGTGTGACAATAAAAGTGTAATTGATTTGATTATGAATCCTAAATTTTACTCTCATACTAAGCACATTCGAGTGAAATTTCATTATATCAGAGAGATGGTGGAATATGGAGAAGTTGAGTTGTAGAAGATTGGTACATAGGACAATGCAACAGATGCACTAACAAAGTCATTGGATAGCAAGAAGTTTATTTGGTGTAGATATTTTATGGGAGTTCTCTCATTTTGATTAGTAACCCTAAAGAATAAGGAAGAAGACATTTTCTATTCATTTACTTAGTCTTTTTGGCAAGTGGGATATTGTTGGATGTGTGCCAAAAATACTAGATTTGTGTTACACCCCTTAGGCCTATACACCCAAGAAAAATTTTGGTTCCACTTTTTTTGAAAGACGGTTTTTTAGCTAATAAAATACCTTTATAGGCACATGGTTTTGGAAATTTCCTCATGGTTGGGAGTTTCTAGACATGTGTTGATATGTTATTAGTTGGTTTCCTAACTGTGGGCAAAAATTTTTAAATATGGGTAGGAGAAACCTAACTATGGGTGGGAAAACCCTAAGCATGAGTAGAAAGACCCTAAACATGGTACCTCCATGTGTGTACTTATTTTCATAGGTGAAAAATTGTAATATATTTGTGTTTTATGGCATGTTGTGTATAAATGTTTATACACCAATAGATTTTATGCTAAAAAATATACAAATCTATTTTTGATCCTAACTACACTCTTAGGGACATAAATTTGTGCTTGAGACTTCATTTTGATCAATTCAAGAAGCATTGAAGGGTAAAAAATTTCCATGGGAAAATTTGTCTAGAAAATTTGCCAACACATTTGTGGAAAAAAAATTCTAGAGACCCTAAAAAATGCAAAACAAAATATTTACTAAAAAATATTATTTCCTATATTTAGATTTTCATAGACAAAATGCATCTCTAACTATATTGATACATAAGTAGAAGCCAAAATAGAAAAGGACAAGTTAAATGTATGTTACTTTTTTAATATACACTTTATAACTCATGGAAGGTGAATCACCATATTTCTATATGGGTGACCTTCTAACTCAGGGAAGATGAACCATAACCTTTCCATATGGGTGACCTTTCATATTCAATATGATGGATTTCAAATACACCAATTACGGTATAAAGAGATATGCACCATTGAATGTAAAAGGAATGAGTAATGAATGTAATGTTATAGCCTCACATCTCTTCTCAAAGGTTACTTACATTCTACTCTATTTTTGAGCAATATAATCATTATGCTATTTTGCATATAGTGTGTGTTCTAGTTTTTTATAATATATTATTTCTTAATTTCACTCTTTCATGATCTTCCTATGAAATTATGAGTTTCAAATTAATGGTATTTGAGTAGTCTATATTTTGAGTGTATTTCCATAAACACAAGATCACAATTTTGAAATTTTAGGTATCAGACACAAGATCCCTCTAATAACCTGCCTTGTCATTCTAAATGATATTAGGCAAGAAGTTAAATTGAATACATCGATATAGTTGATCCTTTCATGGAGATGTTGAGCGAAGCCCTTGTGAAATAAATGAATGAGATGATGGACCACTTTGATCAAATTCTTCAACAACTCGTTGTAAGTTTTACAACATCATCTACATAGTCTTTCACTGCCCTAGCACCATTCAACGCTTTCACACTTTTAAGGTGTAAATGAATTTTGATATTTCTAATTTTAAAGGAAAAATTAATGCCAATGCCATAGAATATTGGTTGGATTAGTTATCTTCACACTTCTCTATAAATAAATTCATCGACAATAAAAAAATAACTTTTATGCTCTTGAAAGCTTCACTACCTATTCAAAATTTATGGGAAGCATATTGTTATAAGGTTACAAAATAGAATGAAGATGAAGTAGCATTCATATGGGATAATTTTATGGAGGCCATCAAGGAATAATGTTATCTTATGGGAGCCCCTAATACATGTGATGCCAACAATTGCATCGAGGTAAAGACCAATCTAATCAAGATTATACCAATGCTTTCCACTCCATGAAAATAAAACCAAATATTTAATATACCTTAGGGAATTGAATCCTCAAGTACTGCAATTGACTACAATGGTAAATTTACAAGGACATGGACCTCTTTGAATTTAAGACATTGGTAAAGGTATATAAACTTACTTTCAAATAGGAGGTAGAAGCACAAAAATAAAAATATAAAAGGAGCAAATAATAAAAACTAGAACACTAAGTACTAGCTAAAGAAAGGCAAGAGTGACTCTCCAAAGAGTCATCATAAAGGGGTTCAATCCCAAAATTAGAAATGAAAACAAAAAATACTCCTAAGAAAAAAATCCCTCGAAGGCCAAGAGTGGAAAATTGTGCAATTATCATAAGAGTAACCAATATTTGAGGGAGGAGTTTTGAGGAACTTAGTCATTGTTTGCTAAGTCAGGACCCTCTACATCCACTATGCCACCTTATCCACATCCATAGGGTGAGGATAGAAGGAAGAAAATAATGGAATCCAAACTAAATATGACCATTGCTACCATGCATGTTGGACTAGAGGAGTCATAAGTCAAGGAATATTCTTTTCACTCACAAATGTGGGATAAGATTAATCCATTATATTTCATTATTGATAGTGGGAGTCAAAATAATCTAATTTTTGCTCAAATGGTGAAGGATTTGAATATGCTTGTCACACCACACCCACAAACATATAATTTTGGATGATTACAATAAGGGAGAGACATTCAAGCCATTCAATAATGTCTCCTCTCTTTTATCATTAAGCCCTTCAAAGATGAAATTTTATGCTTTGTTGTTCCCTTGGATAATTGTGATGTGATTTTAGGCCAATCATTTATGTGGAAGTGAAATGTTGTATATGAGTCTATGTCATGAAGTGTGATCATCACTATTAGATATAATTGCTTTAGGATCCCAGAGGCATCTCCTCCTACATTTTTTTCCTTAATCAGTGCTAAAAAATGCATAAATATGATATCCAAAATAAGAAAATTTATTCTATTGATGATCAAGTCACATATTATAAGGAGGACCATCACTACATCAATTATAGACCCTACATAATAGAACTAGATGAACCACATTATAAAATAATATGATAACTTATTCAAATCACCCACTTCATTGTGAGGTAAATCATTCTGTTGATTTAGTTCTTGATTATCCTTTGCCTGATATACCTATATATTATGAATAAATCCTTGAAAATTATGAAATCAAAAGGTAAATCTAATAATTGATTCCAAGGGTACAATATACCAAGTGATTCACTATGTGGTAGTCCAATTGTCTTGGATCCAAAGAAAAATAGAATATGAAGACTCTATATTGACTATAAATCTTTGAATAAGATCACTATGAAGAACCATTATCCACTTCCTTGGATAGATGACTTACTAGACTAGGTCCATGGTGTAAATTTCTTCACCAAAATTGATCCCAAATCTAGCTATCATAAACTACAAGGAGGGTTTAATTGAGTGTATGTTTATGCCTTTTAGCTTGACCAATGCACCTGCCATATTTATAAGGATGATGGATGACATCCTGCATCCTTATACTATCTCATTTGTGATTGTCTACCTAGAAGAAATTATCATATATAGTAAGACATGGGAGGAACATCTACAACATGTTTAATAAGTGCTTTAGATTCTTTAAAGAAACAATTTATATGATAATTTGAAGAAGTGCTTATTTGGCATGATGAAGATTCAATAAATTGGACATATTGTTGACAAAGAGGGACTCCATGTTGATTGTAAGAATATTCAAGTAATTGGAGATTGGCCTACCCAAAGACTCTAATAGACATTCATTTTATTTTGGTTCTTGCTAATTTCTATTGAAGTTTTGTACTAGGGTTCTCACACATTGCTTGGCCACAACACCAAATGACCAAAGGAGGTACCAAATCCAAGTTCAATTGGTGAGACACAATAGAGGGCATTTGAGAGGTTGAAGGACCAATTGTGTTCAAATCCTACACTTTCTCTACTTGATATACATCAAACTTTTGAAGTAATGAATTATGCATTAGGGTATGCATTAGGAGTTGTTCTCATAGAGCATGGGTAGCTAATTACCTATAATAGTAAAACATTCAATGAAGAAGTTCAAAATACCCCACATATGACAGAAAGCTCCATGCCATTGTCCAAAAATTTAAACAGTGGAAGCACTATATCTTGGGTAAGAAAACCATCATCCACATAGATGACAAACCTATAGAGTTAATTCAAATACACAATAATCTAAGGACCAAAAGACATTAAAAGTGGGCTACATATCTATAACAATTTCATTTGATTATCAAGCATAAGAAAGGGAGTTCCAATTGAAAAATATATTGCTTGAATCAACCTCTAATAATAGAACTCACCAATATTCTTGATTTCTATGGGAATGATACTTCCAATTGGTCCATGTTGTATGAAGTGTTGGCTTTAAAGCTAAATTATTTTAATTTCAATATTAAGAATCTTTGAGTAGTCTCAAATATAAGAGCAATCAAAATATAACATGTCTAATATAAATTATAATAACATTCAAAATAATATCAATTATGAATGTAAAATATCCAAAATCATTCATGCAATAACATGAAGAACACTTAAAGTACAATCACTAAAAATATGCATACAAACTGCAATATTATTAAAGCTTGAATGCATTATACAATCTCTAGATATTTTTTTTTATATATACAACATGGAGCTTTACCTCCATAATATAGCCATACAAGATGACTCTTCAATTACTTGACTATTTCTCTTCATATGAAAACTCTCACATGTCTTTTGGCTTCTCATCTTGCCACTTGTATACATAACTCTTGATTCTCTACTTACATGCACACTTAAAACTATGACACTTGTGCACATCCTACACATAGATATTTACATAAGAAAACCATACTAAAGTACCAAATAATGTAATATTTTGTAACACCCCCTTGTATTATATTATTTGGTATGAATAAATTTTGTTGTACATAGATGAGTCTAAAATATTTGATATTTTTTTTGACCAAGGGCTTTGTAAAAATATCTATAATATGATATTTAGTAAAAATAGGTTTTAGTTGAATGTGATGATCCTGAATATGATCTTTGATAAAATGACATTGAGATTCAATATGTTTTGTTATTTCATGAATCATTTAATTTTTTCTTAATTTAAACACTCCTTGATTATCACAATTTATTACTATAGAAATTATATTGAATCCCATATTTGATAATATATATTGTAATTAAAGTGCTTCACATATTGCATATTTTATTGCATGATATTTTGATTCTATTGATGGAAGTACCACTGCATGATGTTTCTTATTGTACCAAGAAATAGGTCTTAACCCAAGATAGAAAACATATCCTAATATAAATTTCCTATCATCTATAGATCTTGCATAATCTAAATATGAATATCTCTATAGATAGAAATTATCATCATTCTTTTTGTATTTTAGCCTAAAATTAGTAGTATTTCTGATATATTTAGTATTCTTTTTGTTGTTTTCCAATTACTTTCTTTGGGTTCTGTTGGAACAAAATCTGCCTTGGGTTGTTTAGTTGCGCCTTAGATTTTGTCAACATTGAAAAGACGAGAAGGTTTGAGACTTTTCGCCTGATCTCCAGAGAAGGCTGGTTCCTTGAAGTTTTTTATGGGAAAAGGGGAAGGAAGTAATACTGAAAGAGAGGGAAATATAGCCGAAGCTAGATCTAATATATGGTGCAGATTAGACAACAACGAAGACAGATTTACTTACTTCTATCCAAAGCATTTAAACACATTTCCATGCAAAAATTATATAATTTCAGATATGATTTCTAATATTTCATTTAACATGCGTATATATTAGATTCTCATTCCAGCAATATGATTTATGTATTGTGAAAGTTCAGATATAAGAACAAACTCAATTTACAATTCAATATTGTAAGTAGAAATAAAGAACATTAATACATACACTTGCACGATATGAACCAGAAGCCAATGGGAGATGTGATTTTATTGCTTGTATTCGAAGTACATGCATTCAGTCTTGTAAACGTCCAAGAGCTGACCCTTTTTTTGGAGTCGCTCACCCCTATATATACCCTAAAAGAGTATATTTTTCTAAGTACATCTTACTATTTTACAAGCAATCATCTGCAGTTTCTAATAATACACAACAAGTCTTCTATGAATTAGATATCTTCTCTGCAGATTAGATTCTAGACGAGCTCTGTCACATTTTCAATCATCTGGCAAGCCTGCTCTATCCTAGATTTCTGATAATCATGTCAAAAATCACTTCTTGGTGTCAGTGCATGCCTTTGATTGCCAAAAATACATTTTATTCCTTTACAGTTGGCGTGTCACGAAATCGCGACATTCTTTCCTTGCTTTGCTCTTTTGCCGCCTCCAGCCGTGAAAATGAGACATGTCATGAAATCATGACATTCTTCCTCTTACTTTGCTCTTCTACCGCTTCCAGCCGCAAAAATGAGACATGTCACGAAATCGCGACATTCGTCTCTTGCTTTGCTCTTCTTCCGCTTCCATCCACGAAAATGAGACATGTCACGAAATCACGACATTCTTTTGTCTTTTCCTTGCTTCTTCTGCTTGTGCGAAAATGAGACATGTCACGAAATCGTGACATTCTTTCCTTGCTTGGCTCTTTCTCTTCTCTTTTGGCCGCGAAAATGCAACATGTCGCGATATCGCGACACTTTTTCTTTCTTGTTCTTTCTCTTCTCTTTTGGCCGCGAAAATGCAACATGTCGCGATATCGCGACACTTTTTCCTTCTTGCTCCTTCTCTTGCTCTTGGCCGCGAAAATGCAACATGTCGCGATATCGCGACACTTTTTCCTCCTTGCTCTTTCTCTTTTCTTTGGACCGTGAAAATGCAACATGTCGCGATATCGTGACACTTTTTCCTCCTTGCTCTTTCTCTTTTCTTTTGGCCACGAAAATGCAACATGTCGCGATATCGTGACACTTTTTCCTCCTTGCTCTTTCTCTTTGCTTTGGACATGAAAATGCAACATGTCGCGATATCGTGACACTTTTTCCTCCTTGCTCTTTCTCTTTGCTTTGGACCGCGAAAATGCAACATGTCACGATATCGTGACACTTTTTCCTCCTTGCTCTTTCTCTTTGCTTTGGACCGCGAAAATGCAACATGTCGCGATATCGCGACACTTTTTCCTCCTTGCGGTGTTTTGCTTTTTCTTTGATCTTTAGCATATGGGCCACTTCGGTCTTCTTGGAAAATATGCAAAAAGGTGCATCAGCTATTTTTCTGTAGTTAGTCACTTTTTGACTAACATTCTTGGCACCTTCCGAGGGATTTTTTGCTTGCAAAAATTTTGAACCAGGCCTTCATCCATTGGGAAACGGAGTCAACAACGCAGTTGTAAAAAGTATCTTTCAGAGAAAGACAAAGAACACAGGAAAATGCACTTAGATTAAAAGTGAACATTACCTCGTCAAAACTCCCTCTATACCTTAGTATCTCTATTCAAAAAAAATGTCGACTTCTGATTGGCTACGATTGAAATTTTTTGTTAAGGCCAAAAAACAGTAATATTTACAAATATTGTCCGAATATACTTATATTATACTTGTACATATAATTCCTTTTCTGCTTTCTCAATAGAAATATAACTTTAGGTGAAATGCATTCACCGTGATGGGAAGAACCAATCCATCTTGATCTTTCAACTCGAAAGCATTGAACTATTTCTCCGAAACAATTTCAAATGGTCCCTCCCAGAGAGCATCGAATTTATCATGGTTACCTGGCTTAGCTTTCTTTACATTCCATTTCAAAACCAAGTCTCCCACTCTAAATTTTCTGGCAGTTGTCTTTTTGTTGAACCATCCTTCAGTATCTACCATATGCTTCTGATTGTGATTGTATGATTGCTCTCTTTGTTCTTCTAACTGTAAGAGTTGCATTAGTCGGGCATCCATCGGTTGACCTTCTTCTACCGCAAATATAGACTTTTTTGGGTTCAATGATATCCCAAATTCCTTGCACTTCTCAATTTTTTTTCTAGATGTGAGGCGTGATCCTGCTTATCATGAGAGAAGACAGTCATATCATCTAAATAGATGACTATGATTTTATTAGCAAGTTCGCCAAACGCTACATCCATTGCTCTTTGAAAAGTTGCTCCAGCGTTGGATAAACCAAATGGCATCCTTTGGTAGGCAAATGTTCCCCACTTCGTAGTAAAAGCGGTCTTGAATTGGTCTTCATATTTTACCCATACTTGATTATAATCTGAAAAACCATCCAGTAAGGAAAACCTTTCTGCTCCTGCAACTGTGTGTAGAATTTGGTCAATCTGAGGTAGCGGGTAATGATCTTTGAGTGATGCTCTGTTCAGATTTCTAAAATCTACACACAATCTGATATCTCCATTTTTCTTCTTGACTGGTACCAAGTTTGCCACCCAGGTGGAGTGTTTAACAGGGTATACTATTTTAGCTTGAAGGAGTTTTAGCAGTTCTTGTTTCATCAAAGATTCTATCTTCGGATTCATTGGTCTTTGCTTTTGCCTAAAAGGCTTAGCTCCTTCTTCTAATTCTATGGTATGTTGAATAACATCTTTATTGTACACTTTTAGATCACTATACACCCAAGCTATGATGTCAAGGAATTTTTTACACAATTCTCTGATCTGGTTCACTTCCTCTTCCGTACAACTGATTCCAACCTTAATCATTTTGCCTGGCTCCAACTCTACATCTTTGTATCTTCATTTATCGACCTTGATTTTCTGGCCAACTGCTCTATCATTGTTATCAAACAGGATTTCAAGGGTGATGAGACCCTTAGGAATATGATTGTTTTTTAACTGAATAATGTCCTCTTCCTCTTCATCTTGCAGATCCCGGTTGGCTGAGCAATTCATTTCATGGATTAAGAAATCCAGTATCTATTCATCATTTTCAAAAACTTGCCAAAAAATATTTTTATCAGGCACTGAAGGCCTGTATATAAGTCTAACAGTTTTAGACTTCTGAATAACATTACTTATAGGACAAAAATTAGCTCCCACTGAAGCTAACAAATCTGCGTGGGTATTCTGTTCTCTAGGGATAAAATTTATATTTAGGGCCTCAAAGGCCTCTAAGAGATCCCACACTTTGTTTCTGTAAGCCTTCAAATAATGTTGTTTACTTATACATTTTTTGGTGACTTGATTCACAATAAGTTCTGAATCTCCATAGATGAGTAACTGTTTGATTCCCAATTTCTCAGCCTTTCTTAACCCTAAGCACAGGGCCTCATATTCTGCTGTGTTATTGGAGCAACTCCAAGTCAACTTGTAAGAGAAAACCTTTTCCTCTCCGGTGGGAGAAATCAAAACTATTCCGGCACCGAGCTCCATTCTTGCACCTAGCCCCATCAAAGAAAAGCTTCCACAATTGATTCACAGAACCATCCTTTTCTAGGGAGGGTATCAATTTTCTTTTTGGTTTCTCAATAGAATAGTTTCCTATTTCTGTTTCTATCATGGCATTAAAATTCTGTAGAGAAAACTCGTCCTCGGCTTGGAGCTCTTCTAATGTTTCTTCCATTAGATCTTCTTCTATTGTTTCTTCGGTCATCATATTTACACGGTCAGTTTCACCAATCTTTTCTACATGAAACGTAGATGGTTTCTCATTAAAAATCTTGACCCTTCTACCTTTGAAAGGTATCTCCAAATGAGAATAATCTAAGGATAAGTATCCTCCTATATTTGCTGTGAACTCTCTGGATAGACACATACCAAAATAGGGCTCCAAGTCTACGACTACTACCTCTTGTATGACTGTCATCTGAGGCATTTTATGCAGCCGTATGGGAATATCCTTTATCACTCCTATAGTTTTTATTGGAGTACCATCTAACTGTAGGACGCCTGCATTGCTCCTAGTGTACTCCATTCCCATAATATCACATATTGCTTTGGGTATCACGAGTGGTAGCAGCACCTGAATCTATCATGCGGTTGTGGACAACCCATCCTTCCATTTGAAGGGACAAATAAAAGGGTGGTGGCCTATTCTTACCAGTGGCAGACGTCAAGTTCGTTAGAACCATTTTTGAAGATGATGCAGTCCTACCTCCATTTTTCATTGTTCTTAGGGATTCTTGTAGGAGATCGATTTGACCTAGGATTTGAAGAGCATCATACATACTTGCCTTAGAAGGAGTCTTTTTCATTTCCTCTACTATATTGAATGTAGGTGAATCAACTATTCTTTCTCTTTCTTTGGCAAAAGTTTCATATTTATTTTTGTATCCCTGGGTAGCTTCAGTTCTTTGCCTTTTTTTCAGTGAGGGGAATCTCAACCTTTCCCTAGCCTATTCTTGGGTTTCATTTTCCCCCCGAGGAATAAATTCTTTGTGTGTTTCTTGCCCTTGAATTTTGGCTGGAAACTGATATTTTCTTTCTTGAGGGAGACTTCCCTTAGGAGTTTCTTTGGGAACTTCCTTGGGAGCAGGGGAAACATTCAATGGCTGAAGCTCTTTAGGGTCTACTTGCAGTGGTTTCTTACCTGATCTTGTCAAAATTGAAACCTGTTCTACTATAGGCATCATGAAGTTGTGGTCCTTCTCTCTAATTATATTTACATGGCCTTTCATTTTTTCTTTACTCTTTTCAACTGCTATACTTTGTACATAATGTTGGTGTATCATACACGAACTTTCCCCATGTGGATCGTTACATGTAGTACACCAAAAGTTAAAATTAGTGGGAGGCTCTTCGGCCTCCACTGTCTCATTTGTATATACCGTGCTTGGTCTCTCTTGTCCCCTATTGCTTGATTGTGTTGCATCTCTCGTTACCTGAGGGAACCTCCTTGGCAAAAAATTCCTTTCAGCCTCTCTCTTTTTAATTGATGTTATATCATTTGCTAGATTTTTCATGGTGTCCAGGATAAGAGTAAGCTGATTATCGAGGACTTGCTGAGGAGGTGGCGCAGGTAATGCAGGTATAGCAGAAATAGGAGGCAATGCCAAAGGAATTTGAGGCATTGGTATTGTAGGTACAGAGGGTGATCCATTCCATCTTGGAAGATCTGTGAACTTCGATTCAGCACGAGCTAGGAGAAGCGACATGAGTAGCCTGGGGAATATCAAGAAAAATGGGCATTATTGCTTTGGGTGGATACCTTCCAGTGGCTATGAGATCTCTCTCTGCTATATAAGCTTGTTGATAAATGGTAGGGAATGTGAATATTCTTGATTGTCGTATTATCATACTAATATCTGAATCAAAGGATCTCAGATAGTAATATATTGCTTGCTCTTCTGTTGGTTTCAATCCTTGAGGAATCCTTTCCCAGGTCCGACTGAAATGGATATTGAAGTCTACAATTTCTTCTTGAGGATGTTTCCTTATGATCGTGAACTGGTTCAATAAGGAAAATGGATCTGCATGTTGATTGAATTCATCCACCAACTTTCCAGCGAGCTCTGCCCAGGTGGTAATTGATTGAGGAGGGAGTGCACGATACCAATAGAGCATTTTACCCTTCAGAGAGATAACTAGCAATCTGATCATCACATCCTCCTGTGTGATGTTATAGGTTGCAGCCATTGCTGCTACATCTAAGCAATGTTCATATGTTGTTTTTCCTGTTCCATCATATGAAGGCAATGCCTTCAATGCTACGCCAGGAATTTGATTATGGGCTGCTAAATTTAGTGGACCAGTGTGGTTCCATATAAGATAAGATGGTGGTGGAGGAGCGGCCATTGTAATTGCTATATTCATCTAAACTATTGGGGTTGTAGTAACAGTTGGAGATGAACCAATGATAGAATATGGCAAAAAAGAGGGTATAATGGTGCTATTATTGGTAGCGAGGTGGATTTGATCTTGCGGATAAAACTGGATTCACTCTTAAGCTACCAAGATGAAACTCGAAGAACTCAATGGGCTCTTCTGAGTTTTTTGATTTGGATCTGGTTATCATATAAACATATACTAGCTTTAACCAGGTCTAAAAAGATAAGGTATTTTCTGGGTCTATACCTTCGGACGGAGTCGCCAGGTGATTGGGTTTTTGATTCTAAAGATCAGAGGCAAAACACCAAACCTTGTAAAAATAATGTGGGATTTAGGGTCCCACCGGGCGTGCCAAAAACTGTTGGAACAAAATATGCCTTGGGTTGTTTAGTTGCGCCTTAGATTTTGTCAACATTGAAAAGACGAGAAGGTTTGAGACTTTTCGCCTGATCTCCAGAGAAGGTTGGTTCCTTGAAGTTTTTTATGGGAAAAGGGGAAGGAAGTAATACTAAAAGAGAGGGAAATATAGTCGAAGCTAGATCTAATATATGGTGCAGATTAGACAACAACGAAGACAGATTTACTTACTTCTATCCAAAGCATTTAAACACATTTCCATGCAAAAATTATATAATTTCAGATATGATTTCTAATATTTCATTTAACATGCGTATATATTAGATTCTCATTCCAGAAATATGATTTATGTATTGCGAAAGTTTAGATATAAGAACAAACTCAATTTACAATTCAATATTGTAAGCAGAAATAAAGAACATTAATACATACACTTGCACGATATGAACCAGAAGCCAATGGGAGATGTGATTTTATTGCTTGTATTCGAAGTACATGCATTCAGTCTTGTAAACGTCCAAGAGCCGACCCTTTTTTTGGAGTCGCTCACCCCTATATATACCCTAAAAGAGTATCTTTTTCTAAGTACATCTTACTATTTTACAAGCAATCATCTATAGTTTCTAATAATACACAAGTCTTCTATGAATTAGATATCTTCTCTGCAGATTAGATTCTAGATGAGCCTGTCACATTTTCAATCATCTGGCAAGCCTGCTCTATCCTGGATTTTTGATAATCATGTCAGAAATCACTTCTTGGTGTCAGTGCATGCCTTTGATTGCCAAAAATACATTTTATTCCTTTACAGTGGCGTGTCACGAAATCGTGACATTCTTTCCTTGCTTTGCTCTTTTGCCGCCTCCAGCCATGAAAATGAGACATGTCACGAAATCGTGACATTCTTTCCTTACTTTGCTCTTCTACCGCTTCCAGCCGCGAAAATGAGACATGTCACGAAATCGTGACATTCGTCTCTTGCTTTGCTCTTCTGCCGCTTCCCATCTGCGAAAATGAGACATGTCACGAAATCGCGACATCATTTATGTCTTTTCCTTCATTTCTTTTGGGTGGCCGCGAAAATGCGACATGTCACGATATCGCGACATTCTTTCCTTCTTTGCTCTTTCTCTTCTCTTTTGGCCGCGAAAATGCAACATGTCGCGATATCGCGACACTTTTTCCTCCTTGCTCCCTTCTCTTCTCTTTTGGCCATGAAAATGCAACATGTCGCGATATCGCGACACTTTTTCCTCCTTGCTCTTTCTCTTCTCTTTGGGCCGCGAAAATGCAACATGTCGCGATATCGCGACACTTTTTTTTCTTGCTCTTTCTCTTCTCTTTTGACCGCGAAAATGCAACATGTCACGATATCGCGACACTTTTTCCTCCTTGCTCCTTCTCTTTGCTCTTGGCCACGAAAATGCAACATGTCGCGATATCGTGACACTTTTTCCTCCTTGCTCTTTCTCTTTTCTTTGGACCATGAAAATGCAACATGTCGCGATATCGCGACACTTTTTCCTCCTTGCTCTTTCTCTTTGCTTTGGACCGCGAAAATGCAACATGTCGCGATATCGTGACACTTTTTCCTCCTTGCGGTGTTTTGCTTTTTCTTTGATCTTTAGCATATGGGCCACTTCGGTCTTCTTGGAAAATATGCAAAAAGGTGCATCAGCTATTTTTCTGTAGTTAGTCACTTTTTGACTAACAGGTTCCTACATAAATCTTGAAATATAATTTACAACTATATTATCGGGTCTGGTATTTGTTATATATAGAAGACTCCCAATTAATTGATTATACATAGTAACATAAACTAGAGGTGTCTCATCATATCTAGACAATTGTAATCCCTATTCCATTGGAGTGTCTTTATATTTACAATTTTCCATTTTGTACTTTACAAGTAATGATTTTTCATTCTTTGATTTTGTTGTTATAATGTCATTTTCATTTTGACAAATTTCTAAACTAATATAGTAATGAAATAGAGCTAAATGTACCATTTCAAAATCCTTTGTAGGTCCCTTTTGACTTCATCTCTAGACTTTTTGAACTTCTTGTGATTACTATATCATCAACATATACTATTATTTTTCTAGTCCAAACTTTTTTGTATGAGTATTTAATATAATGTACTTTTGAAATTGTGTTATAATATTTATTTACCATGCTCTTGGTTATTGCTTTAGACCATAAAAATATTTATTTAACTTATAGACCTTCTATTCTTATCCTTTTGCCATAAATCCCTCCAGTTGAGACATATATACTTCTCCAAGATCACCATCAAGAAAGGTACTTTTTACATCCATTTGATGAATTTTCCATCCAGTTTGTGTTGCTAATGCACAAATTGTTCAAATAGTAGTAATTCTTATTGTTGGTGCAAAGTTTTATTCATAATCTATTCCTTATATTTGAGTATAACCTTTGACAACTAATCATACCTTGTATTTTTCAATAGTACCATCTTCCTTGTATTTTATCTGATATATCCATTTACATCCTACTACTTTTTTTCCTTGTGGTAAATCAACAAAATTCCATGTTTTATTTTTTATTAATGTTGCATATTCTAAATCCATAGATATTTTCTATTTTTGAAGTCTTAGAGCTACTTGTGTAGTTGTAGGTTCCTCTACTGAACTCATTAGTCCCATATTTATTCTTTTTGACCTATGAGTTTGAGGTCTTGTATTGGTAATATCTGACATTTTTCTAGCTTTGAGTCTTTAAGTGTATCTCTGTATCATTTGGGTTCTTTCTTTTAAGATGTTGATATGATTTTTGAATTTTCAACTTCTCTTGTGATTTTTATTCTTCACTTGAAGAGTCTTCATCTAAGAAATTTAGAATTGATCTTTAATAACTGTAGACACCCAAAAGGCACACATTGCCACTTCTCCCATCTTCATGGCTGATCAATTTGGAAAACCCACAAAAATTGCATAAATTAGACTTAAAACACTATTCATTTATCAAAATCACTATTCATGCACTATTCATAAGCCCCCTTGGGCCACTTAATTTCTTTCCTAAGCTTAATTCTGGAACCTCATGCGACCACCCTCTTGGCTTAACCTTGGTTAATCTTTACCCTAGTCAAAAGTCACTTTATGGTCAAACTTCACTTTATGGCTAAGCACATGGTTAATCAATTCAATCATGATTAGTCTAATTCTTCCACCTCACCTAGTCTACCCTTTGACTAGCCTAGCCTTCCACCTCACCACTCTGATATTTGCTCCACTTCACACCCCCTATGCATTCAATGATAATTGAAGACTTTTGCACACACAAAAGTATTTTTAAAATAAAATGATTTCCACCTCAACATGTCATAAATGAAATTTTGAGGCTTTCGTCCACCCATGCATTTATGTGGAATGAATCATCCACGCCCATTTATGAAAATTAGATGGGTGAGAGTTTATCTCATCCAAATACACTTATGAGCCCTACCACTTACGGGGACACCTTAAGAGGACACCTTAGGGGACACCTAAACCCTCTAACCTCTCCAAATTCTATAAATAGAAGGCCTTTTATTTTATTTTAGATCATCCACATTTCATATAACTCTATCAAAATCTAGCTAGATCAAGCCACTTTCCATCATCCACTTTGCCATCAATGTCCATCAATCACCATAGTAAACATATTTTTGCACCCTTTTTGTGTCCCATTGTGATATGTTTTGTAGGTTCTAAAGGTGACTTGACAAGGACAGAAGCTTCAACATCTGTAGGACATCATTCTCTTCCACCCAAAAAATAGCCAAAAGTGTTGCAATCAACATTGCAAGGTACCTTGCGACCTAAACATAAAATTGCATCTTAGGGTGCAACCTTTTTCAAAGGTCAATTTTAGGCATTAGAAAGCTGCAAAACCCTTCTAGAAGGTAAGTATTATTACAATTTTAAGTTTTGTAAATAATTTTATAGATATTGTAATGAATTAGATTCATTTTAAGTCTTTTTGTCTTCAAATATGAGGTGTCTGATCAAGTCAGGCCCCCAAATATTGTAACCCCTTTTTGTAGGTTCTATAGGTCTAGTGGATAGGTTAGATCGATAGTGGCACACAAGCAATAAACCTATAGGTTTATGTCATTCTCTTAGTATTTTTTGCTATCTATTTTTATTATGCTTTAATTTACATTGTCCTCAAGCGAAACCTCCAATGGTTTCTTTTGGGTATAGCTTTCATGTTGTCTTTATGTCATCGTTTCTTTTGAGAATTGTGACTGAGCTAAGAGATTAAATTTGCATGAGTCTTAGGTTTGTGTGTTAGTTTAAATTATTAGCTTTTTACTTTCATGTAATGCATTGGTGATTTTTATGTTGCTTGGATTATTTATTTCTAGGTTTGGGCATTTATCTTATCACCTTATTTGTTCAATTATTATGCATGTGTTCTTTTGTGTTTAATTAAGTGATTGTTTTCATGATAGAAGCGTTACTGGTTTTTTTTAAGAGGTTAATTTTTGGTTGGCCAAGTTATTTTGAGAAGAATTTGACTAATTTTAAATGTAGCATTAAAAAAATTATTATTTATTTATTATTAATACTTCTTAGGCAATTGTTGTTTTATTCAATTTAAAATTCAATAGTAGAGAATGGAAACCTTTGTTTACTATGGATGGATGTTGAATTTGAAAGTGTAATCAGTTCCAGGTTAGATTTATAAATGGGTATTAATGAAAATTTCATTAATGAATAATAAATGGATAAGTTTGCTAATATGTATGAGGTTTACATTCATATTTGAGAGAAGTATGGGATTCTCTCAAATTTTAGCTTGGTATAAGCTTGTATTATGCATTATTGTGTTTCTTTTCTTACTTAGTGCATTGTAGACTTGAATAAGCAATTTATGAGCTATCCTAATCCCTAAAATTCTTTTTAGTTCATGGGAAAATATTGTCCAAAGGAGAACCCTGGATGGAAGATGGAACTTCATATTTGTGATATAATTATGTGATAATGTTATTGAAAAAGGATATGCTTGATAAGCATTGTGTTGAAACTTTTGTTGGAGGAATTATGTATTGTAATAGTATTGAAAGATTACATGTTAACATTCTTTATGAAATTTCATGAATTAATTGGCTAGGTGCAAATGATGAATTATGTTCAATGTATGGATTACAAAAAATGATGATTCATGGTAATTTTAAAATGCTATTATTGCTTCAAGATTATTTTAGTCTTTATATGTGTTTATGATTCATTTGTTTATGTTAAATTATAGCACTTTATTTGAAGAATTGGAATTGTTTTATATTATATTGGGATAGATGTTTATTTACATATGATGGTTAGAATATTGGTTTGTTGGATTTATTTGGGAAAAATTTAGATCCATATTAGAAACCTTGAGTCAAGAAGATAACCCAATTTTGGGAAGAGTTGCAGTGATGCAATAGCCAGGTATATATCTGGAATGATTTGTGATGATGCAATAGCCAAATATTTATGAGTGTAAAACCTTGAATGATAAGGCGTGGATGTACCCAAAGTGATGAGGCTTTTGTAAATCATTCATAAGATAGTAGTGAGAGTTCCTTGAATGATGAGGATTATGTGACCATGTTCATTGCTAGGTGAGTAGTAATGACCTTATTTAGCCTGTAGAGATGTGGCAACTAAGCACTAAGGAATTACACCATAATATTCCTACATGATGGAATTAAAAGGGCATACCCATTTAAGTGTTATGGGCCGTAGAGGCTAATCCCCCATTTTGTGGTCAAGTTGTTGTATACTAACAAGGGTATAGGAAAGGTGGGGGAACCACTATTGGCATCCTTACTAAATTATGAAGCTTGAAAGGTAAACCCCAAAAATATGGGATGTTGGCCACTCTTGTCCACCCGAGTGTCATCTGTAGTAATTTTAAATTATAATGTGGTTATACCTTATAATGTTGAAACTTATTAAGACTTCTTTTTTTTTTTTGGTAAGTAAGAGAATATTATAATTAACACTGGGTTTTAACTGGTTGACCCAAAACCATTTTACAAAATAGGGTCCACTGACCAACTGGACAAAGGCCAAGCCCTAAAAGTTTAAACTGACAACAAAAATGGCCAAGACCTACTCTTCCATTAGAATACAGCCAAACTAAACTATGGAAGCCTAATATTATGGCCATCAGAAAAGAAAGACGCAAAAAAGAACTAACAAAGACAAAAACTAATCATGCAAGCACCATGCAGAGTAGCTTGTGCCCATATAAAAATAATAGAATATGGTAAAAAAAAACATCCCATAGAATGGACAGCCAAGAGGCCAAGCAGTCTTCCTTGTAGTCCTCATCTAACTTCTTATCATCGTTCTTGCCATCATCTTTAGACTTCTTTTTGAACCTTATTTGAAAACAACTATATCTCTCTCTCTCTCTTGGGTTAATTTTGGTGGGTTGTTATAGTTGGTATCAGAACTATAGTTCATAGGACTAGAAGCTTCCATGAAGTGAACCTAGGATATGCCTTTACTTGATATGCCACTTTTGGAAGCCTTATGTCTCTAGGGACCTTAACTTGATTGGGATAAGACATATGTTATATGCCAACTAGGCCAGTTATACCAAGGAATAAAAATCCTAGGGAGTATGGTTTATTATTAGGAATAACATCTTATGATGAGGTAAATGTGATCATGATCATTATCAGGTGAGTGATGATGGTCCAAGTTATTTCATGGGGAAATAAAACTAACTAATTGCAAGTACAATTTTTTAGGAGAAATTGTAAGTTACCCAGCTCCTTTTTGTGGAAAGGAGATGCCATCTATTTTGATATCATCCAAGAAGGTGGGATCATCCACTTAGGAGGAATCTATAGTATGTACCCTAAGGAATTCTAGAAAAATATTGGACTCCAATAAGAGAATTGGGATAATAATGGGTTCCAATACAAATTCTAGAAGCATAATGGATTTCAACAAGAGAACTATAAGAAC
Organism: Wollemia nobilis; assembly: GCA_028583015.1. Taxonomy (NCBI): domain Eukaryota; kingdom Viridiplantae; phylum Streptophyta; class Pinopsida; order Araucariales; family Araucariaceae; genus Wollemia; species Wollemia nobilis. Next base: position 2,520,129 of record JAQPPZ010017036.1, on the reverse strand, counting down.
AATGGACCTTAGTAAAACGTCTAGAAGGATTGTTGGGAAAAACATTGGTTAGTTTTTCTATGGATAAATTAATTACCTCCATTTAAGTGTCAACCTAGGATAGCTCATAGTATTGTGAGCAGTCGTGCAAAATTTATGCTTATAATTTCTCCTTCAGATATGAGTGCCTTTGATTATGGTTTGGGGGGTATTTGGTATTCATTGAATTTTGTATTTAAACCAATAATCTCATGCTACATATAAGAAAATAGGACTGAAAGCATTTAAAATCTAAATTACTACCTTGCTAGAAATCACAAAAAATAGGGGAAATAACTGGAAAGCAAATTAATCTATGAAAGTAAATACAGAAAATAGGGGAAATAGGGAAGAACTCTATTGTAAGTGGACCCATGCTTCTAGTAGGTTCTGCCCATGGTAAACTATCATCGAATGCTTTAGACAATTTTTATAGGAAAATGCTTAGATATTTTATTAATAGTTGCAGCAAAAGAAAATTACAAGAAAAGTCTAGCGGCTCCTCTTTAGGGGTGGCCTGCATATTTATAAGATATGCAACTAGCCTTTGTTACAATTCTCAAGATGAATCAAAAAATTATTTGTTGTTACAACTTCTCGCTTAATTGAAGGAATCAAACAAAATATTGTGATATTTTAGCGTATTATATTTCCAGAATACGTCTGATATTTATTTTCCTGATTTGCATAAATCATTTATGTATCGAATAGAAAATGGGTGATGAGTCACCTTTGACATTGTCCCATGTTCTTTTTCAATGCTGGAACTCTTTTCATGCTGGTTGTTGAAGTTTCACTCTATTATGTCGACCACAGAGTCGTGCTATAGTTTGGTGTTAGTGGAAATCAAGCACCGCATCTGAAGAAGTTAGGAAGCAGGCACATTGTATGCAAAAGTTAGGAATTAGGTGCCTTGTATGTAGAAGTTAGGAAGCAAGTGCCTAATGGAAACAAGCACTTTATGGGAAGCAGGTGCCTAAAGGGAAGTAGGCGCTTAATGGGAAGTAGATGCCTAACGAGAAGTAGGTGCCTTACAGTTAAGTGTCAAACAAAATTTAGGCACTTTAAAGGAATTTGGGTGCCTAACTTTGTACCTCTTCATTGATATTTCGTAGATATTTTTCCTTCATAAAATTGTAAGTGCCAGGTTCAAGTGGGACCTTGATGAAAATATGCCAAAATGTAACAATTTATGCAAAATCTACACAAATTGCACTTAAAGATAAATATTAGAAAACATGTAAAATAAACTGTTAATTATATATAATTTCCATAAAACATTTATATCTACAAGAAAATATGCTACACATTATGGGAAAAAGAGTACAAAAAATGAATAATTCTATGGCTCATCATCCCCCCATGCTTAAGGGGTGGCACATCCATATGCCACTTTGAACTGGTAATTACCAGTTCTATTTACAACATCCTAGTAAGCCTTGTTGGTCTGTGTCCTCTTCTTCTTAGTGACCTTGGATTTCTCTTTGTCCTAGGGCTTTCACCCTTTTGGTGCCTTGGGAGTGGTTGTCTCCTGACCTTGCTATTTATGGCATTTACTACGTCGAACTAGTTCAATTGGACCTGATCTATTCTTGGGTGGTTCTCTGGTCTAGGCCATCTTGCATTTGTCAATATTAAGATAATAACCAGAGAAAATGGTGGTATCCTTCTGGAATGTAGGCTCATCCATTTTATAGTATTCATGGTGAGGGGGCAACTTTTCACCCACAGGCACCGATTATTTATCACCAAATGGGATGCTAGGTTCCTTAGCAACCCTGGCTATGGGTAAATATACCCTTGTTGGGTCAAGCTCAGGTTTAGCTTTAACCTCTATCTTTACCACTGGGGGAGTTTTACTACTTGATGCTAGATCTTCCTATTGCACAGGGCCTAGAAATCCCATCCACATAAAATATGCTTGTATCCTTGAAGGCTTTCCATCCTCCAACCCATACAAGTACCAAAACTAATTAGGTTGGGCAATTGGAATCTTCTTGTGAGTCCTGCAAGATTGCTTCCTAGCATATTTTTCTAATTTCTTAAGGGATTTCTTGGTGGCCTTCTTCCAATTCTTCTTGTCTACCTTAATTTCCTAAAGCTCCTCAAATTTCTATTTTTGGGTAGAAAACAAATTCTTTACTGCCTCCCATTCCTCATAAGAATCCAACTCTGATTCTTTATCAGGTTTGATGCCTAATACCTTCAACTCGATAACTATCACTCTGGTTATAGATCATCACTGAGATGGCCTTGTGGCTTTTTATTTTGATCTCATCTTGATTTTTTGTACCCTAGGGTGTGCTGGTGCAACTACTATTTATTGGTGTACAGGGGATTCACGCTGTTGAGCCTCTTTTTCCTCTACAAAAAATTGCTGCTCAACAGGGACTGCTTCTTCCTCTTGAGGCTATTTGGACCCTGCATCAACTAGAGAGTGTTCTATCTCTTCCTCCTTTCCTAAAATTTGAGGCTCTTCAACCTCCATCCCCTTTTCCTCTTCATCTCCTTTCTTTGCAGGTTGTTCTACATTTTGAGGTTCTTCAACCTCAACTTCATCCTCCTGAAGTATTTTCTCTACATAAGGAGACATAGAATAGGGATGCTCTACTTCCATTGCAGCAACATATCCCTGTTCTATTTCTATATCAGTAGGGGGTGCTTCTATTTCCCCATTGGTCTGCACTACTGCATAAAATTTGGCTAGTTGCTCGACTCCTACTAGTTGGTCCTGCAACTGTAGTTGTCTCTATAGTTGCCTAAATATTTGATATAATTCATGCATTTTTAATGCAACCTCCTTTTGGGACTCCTCAAACAAAGCCCGCTCTTCTTTAAATTTGGCTTCCCAAGTGGAAGCCTGCTCTCTTAAATCTTGTAGCTGTTGTTACAAATCCTCAGCCTGGACTTATGGTGGTGTATCTTCCATGGCCACCTCCTGTTGAGGAGTTGGTCCACAAGAAATGTCTTGTAAAATGTGGGTCAAGTACTCCTCCTTGTTAAGCTCATCGATTGGTGTATCCTTGTCGGATGAGCTCAAAACCACCCTTGATGCTTTTTTTCTTCTGCTTCACATCCTGGTGGAAATGGGCATGAAATCCTGCTTTGCCTCATCTTCAAATTGAGGTGTAGATGAAGACAAATATTGTCCTGCTTTCTCCTAAAATTGGGAAAAAATAGGGGATGAGGCCTGTCCTACTTCCCCTATAGTTTTTGTAGGCTGGGACGTAGGCACCATTTATGCATGTTCTATCACCCCTTGGGCTGACTGTTCATTCTAAATTGGTACCTCCCCCTCTACTTGTGCCCCTATTACTGCACTAGTGCCCATAAATTCCTCAATTATTACATTTATATGTGACTTCACATATCTCACCAAGGCTGAAATCAGACCATGTTGAGCTAGGGAAGAAGTGGTGCCTACCTGGTATCTCCTGTCCTTGTCTTTCAGGGTGCATGTAAGGTAATGGGGGAAGTTTATTTTATCCCCATGTAGGATGTGATTGAGAAAATGGAAGTGATTGGTATTTAGTGTGGAGTACCTACTAGTACATGTGAAGAAATGGGTGATCTGCTCAAAAAATACCCTCTAGAGCTTAGGAATGTGTCGTTTCAACAAGCCAACGTGCGTTAGGTATTCGATTAGTGATCCAAAAAATATTTTCACATAGAGGGTAAGGTTATCCTTCTTGTACATATGTTCCCCTATTAAATGGAGTCTCGTAACTTTGGCGATATAGTCCTCAGTTACTGGGATCTCTAGCCCCTACATGTGCATGACCCCATCTCTCATTGACACCGTAAATTCATTTGCCATCGCTACATCCTAACCTTGACTAACTAGTCAAAATTAGTCCATCCATTCTGCTACATCCAACTATGTTTGGATATCTACAGAAATGCCCGAGTAGTTTGTCGGCTCGCTCTTCTTGAGGTCATGATTCTTTGACTTCCCCCCATGCTTTTCCTTTTTTTCACAATTCACTTAGGTATGCTTACAATTTCTCTTTTAATTTCTACTATGCTACACTTCTCTATTTTTCTTTTTTTCTCTGAAGGTGGCTTTGTAGTAGTTGGTAAGCAAATTTTTAAAACAACTATGTTCATGCACGCAAGTGGTTAATTACTATAATCAATAGTGATTATGGTTATACATAGTAAATTCCCTTTGAGCATGTGCCCAATTATGCAGAGATGATAACCATAAAATATCAACCAATCAGAGGCATGCCACACAACACCATGCCAAGTGGATTTGTTCAAGTGGTTAAGGGAATAATGGGGGGTTGTGCTAGCACATTTCCATAGACACACATGTTCATGAAAACAATATAGACAAAAAAAAAATTAAACATGCACCTAAATTTGTTTCATGGGTGCATATACACATATATCTATGGTGCATCGCTATTCAATGGTGTTTGATGATTGGGAAAACTGCAATGGAAAATTATGGCCATGGTTCCCATGCAATGAATTTTCTTCGACGTGATTGGTTCTTAGTAGCTACAATGTGATTTATTCAAGAAATTCTACAAAATTTAAAACAAAAATTAGAAAAAACGTATCTCCTTGGGACGACAAACATCCCCTCCTCGAAAGTTGGTTGATGTCAACTTTTAATTTTGTCCATGGTAGATTTGACTTTGCACATGCATGGGATGCTGATGTGGCTTGGGCCACATCGCAATGCTAACATGTTATTCTATCAAGGTAGAAAACATTCGTAGTAGATAGAAATCAGGTGCCTTTTTCGTATGGAAATCATGTGCCTTATTTTTGAATTATGGTGCACAGGTGCCTTGGAAATTTAAAATAGGCACCTTAGAAATTGGGCACTTTTCTTAAAATGAGGAGCATACGCCTTAGCAATCAGGTGCTCTACTTAACACGGGAATTAGGTTCCTTAGAAATCAGGTGCTTATGCCTAACATGGGAAGCATGCACCTTTTTTCTAACTATCGGGTGCCATACTTATAAAACAAACTTTATACAAACTCAATTTTTTTTTTTACACATATGCTAAGAGTATTTGGTGTGAGTTTCCCAAAAACTGGAATTTAGTCGTTCTTATGGAGAAACCAGGAGTTAGACATTGATTGTTAAAATTTGGGATGTAGGCGCTATCTTCATAACATACTGGGAGTTAGGCACCATAAAATGTACAATGGCAAGTAGACACCTTATACCGTATAATGGGAAGTAGGTACCTTCTATCATACAATGGGAAGTAGGCACATTTCATTATACAATGGAAAACAGGCACCTTTCATTGTACAATGGGAAGCAGGTACCTTCCCATTAAATACTAAAAAATAATGCCTTTCTTTTATTCAATGGGTGCTGAATTATCTGTGTATATGTGCTATAAGGTTTATCATGCCCTTTAGTGCTTTTGATTTGAAAAATAAGAACAAAATCAACATCTAACCCTAAATCAAAAATTAATTTTTTTATTGTCTAAAGTGACCAATACAAACATTCTTATGTAGGTTCAGGTTTAGTATTCCCATCTCTGAATGGGGAATAGCTTCCCCTACTACAAGAAAATTCTCCTAGAAATATTGGAAGGAACAGGTTCATGGATCCTGTGCTTGTTAGGTCTAGGTTTCCTAGGATGCCTAACAACTACACAAAGGGCATCGTTCCTGCAAAACAAAAAAAAAAACTAAAAAAACTTTGAAAGAATAATTGTCTTTGGGACTATGTGGACTAAGTCCACATCTTACTGATTCAAAATAAAATAAGAATCAACTAGGGTCTCATCCATGCCTAATATAGACTCAATCATGTATGCTTCAGACACATGGTATGGACGCAGGCAGTGGCCATTGACTGTTAAGGTAATTTTTCTACCATATATTGTTTTAACTCTTATAGCCCCATTATTGACGACTTCAGTCACTTCATATGGCTCCATACAACACTGCATGAGCTTACCCTTCCTTTCCTAGAACCGAGAATCATAGAGTAATTCCCATTCTACCACTTTAAGCTGCTTTGTCCTGGTGTGGTGGTCATGCCACTTGGCCTTTTGTTTTTGAGTGATATTTGTTTTTTATAGAGCCTCAAGGTAGTATTCATCTAGCTGATTAAGCTGTTGAATTATTTCTTTTTGTGCATCATCCAAATTTATATTCAATTCTACAACAATCCTAAGTGTTTTGACTTCAAAATCTATAGGCATCATGGCACTTTTCCCATAGACTAACTGAAATGGTGTGAAACCAGTAGTAGTCTTCTAGGTGGTCATGTAGGTCCACACTGCTTCTGGTAATCTAGTAGCTTAGTCCTTTCTATGTTGCTACATTGTTTTTGTCAGAATATTTTCCAACTCTCGGTTGGTCACCTCAACTTTCCCATTTTCCTATGGATGGTAGGGAGTGGTTTTGTTATGATTGATTTTGTATTGTTGCATGAGTTCTTGGATCATACTTGAAGTAAAATAAGGTCCTTGATCAATTGTGATCTCCATTGGGACCCCAAATCTTGTAAAAATTTATGAATACAATAAATCTACTATAATTTTCTCCTTTGAATCATGCAAAGCCTATAATTCAACCCACTTTGTCACATAGTCAGTACAAACCAGGATATACATCTTATCTCCTGACTATGGATTAATAGGTCCTATGAAGTCCATCCCTGTTAGGATCTCACTATTAAAAATAAGCACACTCACACAAAATACTAGAAAATAACACAAATACATCAAATAACTCAATAACACTATGCAGAAATTAAATGCAGAAATGGAACAATCTCACAATAACACAGAATCGCAGGCCTCTTCGAGGGGGCAACCTCCTTCAATATTTCATTAGCTTGCAAAAATATGAATTCGTACATGGCTTCATATATTTTAAAGAAAAACTTCATGCAACCCTACCTAAAGGCTCAAGAGTTGGCTTACATGCAAAATGCCACTCGAGCTAGAATCTCCTACCTACCATCGGTTACAATCTTGATAAAAAATGGTTACATGAGATGGTGCCACTTGGCTAGGAATACCACTTGCCACATACATTACAAAGTATTACAAAATAATATCATAATGGGATCCCCCACGTTGGAAGTGGGTCATTACATAAGTAAATGAGAATTACAAAATGGCGTTAGGATAGGATCCTAACATGTCCTTCCCCTTCAAAAAGCTTTGTCCTCAAAGCTGAAAATGAGGGAACTAGTGCTGGAGCTGATGGAGAGACTCCCATGTCGCATCTTCTAGCTGGAGCCTGCACCACTGAACAAGAACTTCTGTGATGGTACGGTTGCGAAGAGTGTGGGTTCGACGATCCAACAATTGTTTAGGTTCGAGTAATATGGACCCTTCTTCATCCAATTATGGTAATGTTGACTGAACCTGTACCTGTGTGCCCACAACTTTCTTGAGAGAGGAAACATGGAAAATAGGATGGAGCTTGGAGGTGGGTGGAAGAGCCAATTTGTAAGTAGTGGAACCAATCCATTGAAGAACTTGATAGGGTCCATAGTATTTTGCAGCAAGTTTCTAGCATCGACGGAGTTGTAGGGATGATTGTTTGTACGGTTGCAAGCGAAGGAAGACCATATCACCTACATCAAAGCTACGCTCAGAACGATGTTGGTCAGCCTATTGTCGCATCCGATTCTGAGCCATGTCCAAATTCTGCTTCAGTTGGCGAAGAACATCGGTATGTTGGTTGAGAGTAGTGTCAACTGCCTGGACCTTGGAGCTGCCTGGGATGTATGAAGAAGGCGTGAGTGGAGGGCACCCATAAATGGCCTCAAAAGGGGTGAGTTTGGTTGTTGTATGATAGGAAGTGTTGTACCACCATTCAGCCAAAGGAAGCCACTTCGCCCATTGAGTAGGATGATCTGATGCAAAGCAACGAAGATAGGTCTCCAAACATTTGTTGACAATCTCAGTTTGACCATCCGTTTGTGGATGATAGGCTGAACTCATTTTGAGTTGAGTTCCCTGCAACTTAAACAATTCTTGCCAGAAATGACTAGTGAAGGTGGGATCTCGATCAGACACAATGGAGGTGGGCATACCATGAAGGCAAAAAATAGAATCGAGAAATATTTGGGCAATGGTGGAGGTTGTGTAAGGGTGGCCAAGGGAACAAAAATGAGCATACTTCGAAAGGCGATCCACTACCATGAGAATAATAGACTTACCACTAGATTTAGGTAACCCTTCTATAAAATCCATGGAAATGTCAGTCCAAACCTGATCTGGAATGGGCAAGGGTTGAAGAGTACCCAGAGAACGTACCGTTTCACCTTTCATCCATTGGCAGGTATCACAAGCTACGACAAAATCATGGATATCCTATTTCATACCTTTCTAGAAGAATGTGCGCTTGAGGCATTCATATGTTTTAAGAAATCTTGAATGGCCTACAGAGGGAGCAGTATGTAGTTCCTTCATGAAGAGCTCATGGAGTGGGGATGTGCGAGGAAGAACAAGGCGTTGGCGATAACGTAGGTCATGGCCATCCCAATTGTAGCCTGGGAATGAAGTAGGATCATCACGGAGTGAGGCCACCAAAGCTTTCAAATCTGCATCCTGAAGTACCTCCTGTCGTAAGGAATCTATCCATTGAGGAATAGGTGAGGAAATGGCACATAACATACTGAGGGCCTCAAATTGGTGAGAGAGAGCATCAGCCACAAGATTCTCTTTGCCTTTTTTATAGGTGATATCGTAATCATATCCCATGAGTTTAGAAACCCATTTTTGTTGTTCTGGGGTAGCAACCCATTGTTCCAAGAAGTATTTGAGACTCTGATGGTCTATTTTAATGGAGAAATGATGCCCAATGAGATATGGTCACCAATGGGTTACAACATGTAATATGGCCAACATCTCCTTGGCATATGTAGACTTTCCCAAGTTACGATCAGAGAGTGCCTTACTAGTGAAAGCCAAGGGTCTCCCTTCCTGCATCAACATTGCCCCGATGCCACGACCGAAAGCATCACTTTCAATGACAAAAGGCTTGGAAAAATTTGGCATGGCTAGAACTGGTGTTGTGGTCATAGCATGCTTCAATTCGAGGAAGGCTTGGTCAGTGGGCCCCATCCAAGTAAAAGAGTCCTTCTTTAACATGGATGTGAGGGGGCTACTATTTTACCATAATTACAAATAAATTTGTGGTAGTAACCTGTAAGCCCTAAGAATCCTCGAAGTCCCTTGAGAGTGCGAGGTTTTGGCCAGTCCTGAACTGCTTGAATCTTCTTGGGGTCGACCTTGACGCCCTCTTTGGAGATAATGTGTCCTAGATACTCCACTTCATTTAGACCAAAGGAACACTTGGACCGCTTAGCAAAAATTTGATGTTGTGCCAACAATTGTAATGTTTGATCCACATGGATAAGGTGTTCTTCCCACGAGTGGCTATAAACCAAGATATCATCAAAGAAAACCAGGATGAACTTCCGTAGGAAAGGGTGAAAGATGTTGTTCATCAAGCTCTGAAATGTGGAAGGAGCATTTGTCAGACCAAATGGCATTACCAAGAACTCATAGTGACCTTCATGAGTACGAAATGCAGTTTTGGGGATATCCTCATCCTTGAGCCTGATTTGATGGTAGCCAGAATGAAGGTCTAACTTGGAGAAGTACATAGCTCCATGTAATTCATCCAATAATTCATCCACTATCGGAATGGGGAATTTATCCTTGATGGTAATTTTGTTGAGCTCACGGTAGTCTATACACAATCGCCATGAGCCATCCTTCTTGCGAACTAGTAAAACTGGAGAAGAGTAAGGGTTGGTACTCGGTCGAATGACACCAGCTTTGAGCAATTCTTGTACCATCTGCTCAATTTTAGACTTGAGAGCATGAGGATACCGATACGGTCTGATGTTGGGTGGTGCATTACCTGGTAGTAGTGGAATAGCATGGTCATGTGAGCGACGAGGCGGCAGGGTAGTTGGTTCTGAAAAAACACCATTGTGCTTGGTAAGAACAAGTTGCAAATCTGCTGGAATTTGATCCACTATGGAAGTGCTTGGTTGAATTGAAAATATTTGTGCAATGACCCCATGGGATGACTTTTTCAACAATTTCTCCATACGATTGGAACTGACAATTTGGGAAGGGCCTATTTTGGCACCATGGAGGATGTGTGTTTTTCCATGCTGTGAAAACTGCATCCATAGTTCTACAAAGTTCCAGTTGACAGTGCCCAAGGTGCTCAACCATTGGGATCCCAACACCATGTCACATCCTCCCAATTGGAGGGCAAACATGTCTTGCTTGAGTTCATAATCCCCCATATTTATTTTAACATTACGACATTTACCTTTACAAGGTAAAGTGCCTCCATTTGCCACCATGACTTCAAAGGAATTGCATGTGTGTATATAGAAATTGGCCTGCTTAGCAACTCGGGGATCAATGAAGTTGTGTGTACTTCCTGAATCAATAAGAATAGTAAGGCGTTGGCCTTTGAAAAAACCCACAACTCTCATGGTTTGTGGAGTGGTAACCCTAACAAGAGCATGGATAGAAATTTTTGCTTCAGGGTCTTGGGTTTCCTCTTCCTGTTGAGTTGGTGCTTCAGTTGTGTCACTCTCCTCATCACTCTAGTCACTGCTATCGGGTTCCTCTGCATCTATTAAGAACAATCTCTTATTTGCACATCTATGCCCCTTTACAAATTTTTCATCACAATTATAACATAGCCCTTGGGTGTGATGCGCATCCATTTTAGCTGTAGTCAGTCGCTTAGGAGCAGGAGGTTTATTATCAGTATTATTTTGGAACCGAGGAGGAAAGGGAGGCCGAGCTTGAGAAAATCATGGTGTCCACCATTGAGTTGAGAGTTTAGATTCGGCCAATCGGGCTAAACTGATAGCCTCCATCATGGTTTGTGGTTTAAACATCTTGACTTCAGCCTGTAGATCATCTTTCAACCCACTCACGAAACAACTCATAAAAAATCCCTCATTCAAGCCCCTTGTCTTATTGGCCAATTTCTCAAATTGTGTCTGGTAATCATGAACTGTGGTAGTTTGTTTCAGCTTTTTCAATGCTCCTGTAAAGTCTTCATAGTCATTAGGGCCAAATCGGGTGAGTAGTTGGGACTCAAAGTCCTCCCAAGATAGATCAGGGGTAGTGGCTCGTAGCCATTGGAACCAATGTAAGGCTTCAGATTCTAAGTTGAAGGAAGCCATCTGAACTCGATGATATATAGGGACATTATGGAGTCTAAAGAATTGATCAACCCGACATAACCACCCATCGACATCCTTTCCACTGAACTTAGGAAAATCTAATTTAGGCATTTTGAAGGTCGGATCATGGTCATAGTGAGTGTCTTCGGTTCCCCTTCTTCGGTCTTCTGTTTCCCTTCTTCGACCTCGTTCAGAGTTTTTAGCTTGGTGTTCAGATGTGAGAGTACCTTGCAATTGTGTCTCCACCTCTGTAAGTTGTTTTTCTAAGCGGATTCTAGTGGTATCCTGATCTGTTCGGAGCTCTCGAATCTCTTCTCTTATGGTGTGGTTTGTAGTGGTCAAGTAGTCAAGGGATTTTTGCATATCGACCAATAATGTGGCAATTTCTAACTCCTTTTGTCCACGAGTGTCGCTCGCCATTGTGGGCCCTCTTTTACTCAGTTACTAAAAATAGATGTGGGATTTTAGGAGTTACTATTTTTAGTAAGGGTCCAAAATTTAATTTGGGCAATGTGTTGCAACTCTGATTTTAGGATAGGGTCCACTTCGGTGGTTGTTTGATCTGAGCGCTCAATGAGGAGATATACTAAATTTCTTGACTTTTTGTGATCTCCTATTGGTTGCAAGTCGATGTGAAGGTAATTTCTTCCCCTTGGACTTAAAATTTCACCAGTGAGTCCTTGAGAGTCTTTGGTGCAGAATAATAAGTAGCTTCTATTCCCAAAAATTTGGATCAATTTGATTGACCATTGAAAAGTTATGGCCTTAGCAAGAAAAATAAAAAATTACTATTTTTGGAAAATCGATGCAAAATTTGACCAGGGGCTGCCAAGGACAATTTTGTTTGGAATAGAGTGTAGAATTATCTGCTAAATTTTGGAGTCAATCTGAGCTCTGTGTGAAGAGATATCCCTATTTTAATAAAATTTCAATTTTTTTTTTTGTGGTTGGTGTTGTCGATTTCTGATCTGGAGTTACAGTTCAAAATTTGGGACCTGGGATCAACTGTCTCTGACCTGTAGACTGCACCTTGACCACCCTATCACTATCCTGTTCCTTCCTCTATCACCTGTATTGCGGTTACTAACACGGTTCCTATCACTGACCCTAGGGATTCTCTGATATTGATAGTACTATTTCTGACACTAGAAGTCTGTAATTCTGGACTATTACAGAGGGTTGTTACTATCGACCTGACTACCTCTGTTACTGACTAGACTATTTCTATCACTGTCTTGACTATTCTATTTCTGACCACAGGCTATTGCAGACACTTGCAAGATCTGTCCTGATTGTTGGTGCATGCAAGTTTGTTTTCTGTGATAAGGAATGCCTTCTCCGTATGCTCACTTTTGGGGTTGTGAATGCAGGTTAACATAATAGGGATGGTGTTGATTTGTAGGTGGAAGTTATGTTTTGTAGAACTAGGGTATGCTAAGCAAGGGAGTATGTAATACCCATAGGCCCTCTGTTATACCGTAGTGATGAACAATAGTGCTTGGACCAATATTTTAGGCCACTACCCAAGGAGGATTCCACACATACCCTTGAGCACACTATCTGCCTCTCTGATAGTATGGGAGGGTGATCGTCCGGGATGTTGTGTCCCATGGACTATGGATAATACAAGGCCAAAAAGCTTCCTAATGGATAAAATTTTGTTTAAACCTAGATTGTCTCTTGATACACCCAAAGATGCGTGGGAGCTCAAGTCCGTGCATGAGTGTTGTCTAAGGCCTAGGTATTGGAGCCTGATCGCCCCTCACTTCACTAGACGCTTTATGGGCTATCTAGCTTAGCCAATAATGATAACTCCTTCATGATATTTTAAAACCCTCGACATAGGGTTTCTAACCTACACAACTACTAAAATAGAGACTATATTTTTTGTGTTTTCTGGATTTTTGGTCAAAAAAAGGATTGTATTTTTTTTGGATTTTTTAATAAAGGAAAAATAGAAATGAAAAAACACATAAAAATTTATACCTAACAGATGGAATGGCTGGCAAAAATCATCTCAGTTGCAGTAGAACTCGACCTTGGAAAGCGCTCTGATACCACTTGTTAGGATCTCACTATTAAAAATAAGCACACTCACACAAAATACTAGAAAATAACACAAATACATCAAATAACTCAATAACACTATGCAAAAATTAAATGTAAAAATGGAACAATCTCACAATAACACAGAATCGCAGGCCTCTTCGAGGGGGCAACCTCCTTCAATATTTCATTAGCTTGCAAAAATATGAATTCGTACATGGCTTCATATATTTTAAAGAAAAACTTCATGCAACCCTACCTAAAGGCTCAAGAGTTGGCTTACATGCAAAATGCCACTCGAGCTAGAATCTCCTACCTACCATCGGTTACAATCTTGATAAAAAATGGTTACATGAGATGGTGCCACTTGGCTAGGAATACCACTTGCCACATACATTACAAAGTATTACAAAATAATATCATAATGGGATCCCCCACGTTGGAAGTGGGTCATTACATAAGTAAATGAGAATTACAAAATGGCGTTAGGATAGGATCCTAACAATCCCCCATTTATCAAATGGTTCAATGTAAAAATATGGTTGGAGTGGCATCTCATATCTGAGAGTAGGTATGCCCATCCTCTAAAATTGATCACACTAGCTCACACGCTTGGCTTCATCCTTGAATAGTGAAGGCTAGTAATAACCAGCCTACAACACTTTATATGCAGTCCTTTTTCCTATAAAATGGCCACCACAAGGTTCATCATGGCAAGCCTTCAGTATTTCAATTATTTCATCCCTAGCAACACATCTTCTCATGATTTGATCAGGTCCTGTTTTGAACAGGCACCCATCAATCCATGAAAATTTTACACTTTTCTTAATCAAATTCTATTTTTCATGGGGTAAAAGTGTAGGGGATACTTTACCAATGGTTAAATAATTAGCCATATTTGCGTACCAAGGTATCTGATCATTTAGATCAAACAAATGTTCATCTAGAAATCAGTCCTCAGTAGCTACATAGTCTGGAGGTATCAATATGGATAGAAAATCAGATACCACATTATCCTTTCTTGGCTTATCCACTATTGTCACATCAAATTACTACAAGAGCAACATCCATATGATTATTCTACCACTAATCCCAAGTTTGTTTATCAAGTATCTGATTGCTGAGTGGTCAGTGTGTACAAATACCTGATAACCTATAATGTAATGATATTTTTTTTAAGAGCATGTATTACTATAAGAAACTCTTTCTCTATGATAGTATAATTTAGTTAAGCACCTATGAGGTTTTTACTAACATAATATATGGCATAAAAATCATCACCATACTTTTATCCCAGTACTGAGCCTATTGCATTGTTAGTTGCATAAAAATATATGTGAAAAGGTATGGTCCAATTTGGACCTCTCAATACTAGAGAAATAATTAGTTTTTCCTTTAAAGTGTTGAATGTTTGTTCACATTATTTAGTCCAAATTTTTTTTGCATCTTTAGTTAAAAATGTAGTAAGAGGTTTAGCAGTTTTTCTAAATTCTGATATAAACCTCCTATAGTAACTGGATGATCTTAGGAAATTGCGGATATCCTTTTGTGTTTTGGGAGCAGACAGTGTTTGGATGACTTCTATTTTATTTCTGTCTACTTTGATTCCATTTGAAGAAAGATGATGCTCTAAAACTATCCCTTCTTGCATCAACATATAGCATTTATTATTGCTTAAGGACATGTTAGTTTCCTCACAATGTTTAAGTGTATTTTCTCTATTTTTTGTGACAGTTTCAAAAGTTTCACAATATATAGTGAAATCATCCATGTATACCTCCATAATATATCCAATAATATCTAAAAAAATGCTAAGAACTACCCTCTAAAAGGTGGTAGGTGCATTGCATAGGACAAGTGGTAAAACTCGGTAAGAAAATGTCCCCCATGGACAAGTGAAGGTGGTTTTATCTTGATCTTCCTCCCCTATTTGGAACTGATTGTATCCACTGAACCCATCTAGGAAAGAAAAGTACTTTTCTACTACGGTGTCAAGGACTTGATCTATAAAGGGTAAAGGGAAGTGGTCCTTATTAGTTGCTTTATTAGGAAAACCTGTAGTCAACATAAATTATCCACTTCCCATTTTTCTTGGGTGCCACCACTAATGGTGATACCCACTCACTATCTAAAATGGGGTAGATGAATCCAACTACGAGGAGTTTTTGTATCTTTGTTTTGATAATTTTTTTCATGTATGGGTTCATTCTCCTCTATGGTTGTCTTACTGGTTTAACTTGATCTTCCAGATATATTCTATGAGTACAAGTCTCAAGAGCTATTCCTCTCATGTCACAATAATCCCAAGAAAAGGTATATTGATGTTTTTCCAATGTTTTAGTTTGGTTTGCTATTCAACTATCAACTTGATATCCATATTCAACATTCTACCAGGTGCAACTTCTATTTTCTAAATATGGTGGTATTTTCCTCTCACTAATGGCAACCCAGGAGGAGGACAAGAGGGTTCTCTTTGAAAAAGTGAGATATCATCCTATCCTCATCATTTTCATCTTCCAAATCCTCAAGTGTCATCATAGATTGAATTATTGATAGACCACCAATGTTTTGATTCTCATCCTCAAGTTCTTCCAAAAAATCTGTAGACTATGTAGGTGTATTTATGATCAACTTCTTTATATTAAGACCATCTAAAAATGTCATTTTCCCATATCTAAATCTTATGTAACTATCGACTATTGCCAACCAAGGTCTACCTAATATTAATGCGTATCCACCTAGTCCAAACTTAGATTGCAACACTAAGAAATATTCTGGATACTCTCATGCATCTACTGTAATAATGATATCTTCCAATATTCTATCAAGGAGTACTGTAGACCTATCCACCAACTGCAACACAATTTTAGAAGGCTTTAGATTAGTTAATTTCAATTTTTGCATGATCTCTTGAGGCATGACATTTATGGTAGCCAAAAAATATACTAGTATGTTGGGTAAAACACAACCTTCCATGTTTACAGTCAACACAGGGCTTTCTGGATCTGAGTACTTCTGGATATAGGTATTACCTAATATAAGGTCAACTAACTGACCTACCAAACTGATTGATTTATCTGGTTTTCTCCCTGGTTTCTTGAGGCATAACTCTCTTATGGAATTTCCATAAATAGGTATGTCTTTGATGGCCTAAAAGAGAGGGATTGTGATTGTTAAGTTCTTTAAACTAGAGAGGATATCAAACTTTGTTTGTATTGGTTTCTTGGGTTCCTACAACCTTTGTGGAAAATGTGGAACCTCCTCTTTGTTATGTAAAAGTGTTTATTCTTCTTCTACCTCCTCTATAAGGGGTGATTCCTCTTTCTCTATTTCTCTTGGTTCCTCTTCTTCTACAAGAGGAGTGACTTCTATACCTACTTACTTTCCTAACCTTAACTAGATAGGATTGCAATCTACCTTAATATTATACATAGGATACATCTCATTTTCCATCTGATAGGCTGGCTACTACTTGTTGTTTGGGTTTGCTATTGGCTATGCTAATAACTAAGGAGTCCTTGGAGTAGGAAGAGTAGATAGACTTAGTTGTAGTGGAGCTGGAGAAGTATGCTATGGATACTAGTTCCAAGCATTATGATTTCTCCACTACTACCCAGACTACTACTATTGGTTCCAAGGGTAAGGTGTGTAAGGATTTACTCCTTGGGGAAATGGATTCCAAGGTTGTTGACCATACCAACCCATGTTGGGTGGCTAGGCTTGACCTTGGTTTTGGTAATTGCTACCCCCATAGGATGACATTCCTGATTGCATATTGTTATCCATAGGAGAATATTGCTAGTTCCTCCTATTATCCATAAATTATACCTCTGATACTTTAGGTTCCTCTTTAGATTTCATTAACTACAGAAACAACTTCATTTTATGACCCTTCTTACAAACATCACATACATGAAATT
This sequence comes from Wollemia nobilis, assembly GCA_028583015.1. NCBI lineage: Eukaryota > Viridiplantae > Streptophyta > Pinopsida > Araucariales > Araucariaceae > Wollemia > Wollemia nobilis. The sequence goes on along the minus strand of JAQPPZ010017036.1, from coordinate 2,502,973 downwards.
TATTTTATGAGCACTCATTTTTGGGGTGTTTGCCTCTGCATTTAGGGAAAAATTAGGCCAATGCTACCTCATTCTCCTGCTTCTTTCTATGAAGCAGAAGTGTATCCATTTGAAGATCCAAATATGATAACATCTCGCTCTTAAGGTCCTCTAGGATATTACATATTTCTATTTTAGTGATAGTGGATGACTGCTTAACATTTTTAGGGGTCAAATTACATTTTCTTCTTGAAAAGTTTTGAAAGAACTACTGAATATCATCCATTTGGTGTTGGTAAATGTCTCCCCTAGAGATCATATTTAAAGCTTCCAAGGATTCATTTGTCAGTCCTTTCAGAAAAATACTTCGTAGGGACCTATATCCTAGTTTTGAATGGGGTGATCTTTGCAAATTGAAGCTAAACCTATACAAGTATTCTTCCATAGATTGCCCTTCCTTTTGGGTCATGTCTAGGACTTCCTCTCTTGCATCTCTTACTCGACAAAAATATTGATACTAATCCAAAAAATATTTCTTCAACTGTTCCCAGGTAGTTATCCGTTTATCCCCCAAGTTGATGAACCAACGCAAAGATGAATCATCAAGGGTGGAAGAGAATAATTTTAGTTTCTGAGCATCTGTGGTGTAATCTATAGATCTACATAAAACATCAATTTTAAACAAGAACATGTCTGGATATTCTGTTGGTAGTCCTATAAATACTGGAAGGTGGGAAGGAGAGATATTTTTCATCTTGTAATCTCCCCCTACCTCTCCTATTGGAAAACTAAAACTTGTGGATGTTTCCTCTATATTTTCTACCATTCTTCCTACTATCGGAGTTTCTACCCTTGCTTCATTCAAAGCAGCTGCCAATGCTTCTAGTTCATTTATTTTATCATTTAGAAGGATGGATAAGTCAATATTTGAGATAGTTCCATATAATACTACTTGCTAACATTCAATATTTAGTAGATATTTCTCATATTGAACTCTACTTATATCTGACCGTACTCTAAGATTCTGTTGGATTATTTTAGAAGGATCCTGTGCAAATAGTGGGTGTTTCCACCAATACACAGGTGGAGATTGTGATGGTGAGAGTCCAGTCTCAGGTTCAGGTTCTATTGAAGCAGAAGGATTTTGAAAAACAACTTCTTTATTTTTGACAAAATGATTCTTTGGTCCCCTGTTCTTAGGTGGACTCATACAAAGTTTCAAATGAAGGTTTCTGAAGAAAATACTCTAAACTACTATAACTATGCTTCCTTCAAGAACAAGAAATTACAAAGGCTACTCCCTAGAAATGGTGCCAAAATATTGGGCAAAACATTGGTTAGTTTTTCTATGGTTCAATTAATTACCTCCATTTAATTGTCAACCCAAGGTAGCTCGTAGTCTTATGAGCAGCCGTGCAAAATTTATGCTTATAATTTCTCCTTCAGATATGAGTCCCTTAAATTATGGTTTAGGGGGTATTTGGTATTCATTGAATTTTTTATTTAAACCAATAATATCATGCTACATCTAAGAAAACACGACTGAAAGCATTTAAAATATAAATTACTACCTTGCTGGAAATCACAGAAAATAAGTTAAATAGCTAGAAAGCAAATTAATCTATAAATTTAAATACAAAAAATAGGGGAAATAGGGAAGAAATATGTTGTAAGGGGGCCCACACTTCCAACAGGTTCTGCCCGTGGTAAACTGTCACTAGATGCTTTAGACAATTTTTTATAAGAAAATGCTTAGAGATTTTATTAATAGTTGCAGCAAAAGAAAATTATAAGAAAATTTTGACGGGTTCTCGTAAGAGGTGGCTTGCATATTTATAAGATATGCAACTAGCCCTTGTTACAAATCTCATAATGAATCAAAAAATTATTCGTTGTTACAACTGCTCGCTTAATTGAAGTAATTAGGCAAAATATCATGATATTTTAGTGTATTCTATTTCCAGAATATGTCTGATATTTATATGCCTGATTACATAAATCATTTATGTATTGGCTAGAAAATGGGTTAAGAGTCACCTTTGACGTTGTCCTATGTCTGGTTTCAATGCTGGAACTCTTTTCATTTTGGTTGCTGAAGTTTCGCTCTGTTTTGTCAACCATAGAGTCATGCTGTAGTTTGGTGTTAGTGGAAATCAGGCATCGCATCTGAAGAAGTCAGAAAGCAGGCACCTTGTATGCAGAAGTTGGGAAGTAGAAACCTTGTATGTAAAAGTCGAGAAGCAGGCGCCTAACAAAAATAGGCGCTTTATAGGAAGTAGGAACCTAACGGGAAGTAGTCGCCTAATGGGAAGAAGGTGCCTAAAAATTAAGTTCCGAACAAAAGTTAGGTGCTTCAAAGGAATTTGGGTACTTGACATCATACCTCTTCACCAATATCTTACAGATTTTTTTCCTTCATAAAATTGCAAGTGCCAGGTCCGAGTGGGACCTCAATGAAAACATGCAAAAATGCAACAATTTCTACTAAATCTACACAAATTACACTTAAAGACAAATATTAGAAAACATGCAAAATAAACTATTAATTATATATATAATTTCCATAAAACATTTATATCTACAATAAAATATGTTGCACATTATGGGGAAAAGAGTACAAAAGATGAGCAATTCTATGGCTCATCAAGGACAATAGAATCCAATAAGAGAATTAAAATAGCAAAGGATTCTACTAAAAGAATTACCAGTGTCACATCTATAGTTAAGTTACTACAAAAATAAATGAAGCAAATTACATCATTAGTTAGGTTGCTTTAAGAGTAGATGGAGCAACACCGAGTAATGACTGAAATAACTATTAAAAAAGAATCCAAAAATGAGAAAGGCAAGGGAAAATTAAGAGAGGGACCAAGTTCATGAATAAGAACAATGGGAACTAAGGGAATTATAAGAATTTAAAAAAAAAAGGACAATTAAAAACCTCAACCTCAAAAGCCAAATAATTTAGGTCAGAAAGAGGGAATAAGGGATAAAAGGTAGGAAAGATATCAAGCACCTAGGATAGGTTATTTCATTTGTGGGGGTCCTCATTATGCAAATAAGTATCCCCAATAGCCAAATTTGAGTAACAAAGTAGAGGAGTAGCCACATTGAATATATGCAACCATTTGAAGTCAAAACCTAGATGGACAAGCAACTCCTATGTTACTAAATGGTAAGTTGTTTAATAAGAATGTTAAAATTTTAATTGATAGTGGAGCTACAAATAGTTTTATTAAAACTAGTATTATCAAAAATATGCTGGAAAGACCTAGATTTTTGGCATGAGGTAGAAAGTTGAGAATAGGTTTGGATAGACCTACTCAATGGATAAATTTTTACCTATGATTGAGATCACATTACCCAATGGATCCACTATATGTCACTTATATGTAGCACTACTACATGGATTTGATATTATCATTGGAATGAATTGGTTAAAATCTTATGGAGCCCTAATAAACTTCAATAAATATGGATGGATTATACTAATAAGGATAAGAAGAGAGCTAAGGTTCAAAGTAGGCAAAGGTATTTTTGAACTCATTTGTTGTCCACTATGCAGCTAAATAAGGAAATCAAAAGAGGTGGTATATTGTATGTAGTAAATATAAATGGTAAGATGTGTGATAATGGAGATGAGGAATTATTTAAGAGACATCAAATTTTACATGAATTTAGGGATGTATTTCCAAAATATCTCCTAGGACTACCACCTCAATATGAATTTGACTTCACCATGGAACTAATGCATGGAGTTGAACCCATTGAAAGGACACCTTACAAAATGAATCCTATTGAGTTACAAAAGTTAAAGGTGCAACTTCAATATTTGTTCAAAAAGGGTCTGATCAAAGCTAGTGTGTTGCCCTACAATGCTCCAATAATATTTTTGAAAAATAAGGATGGTTCCTTGAGGTTGTGCATTGATTATAGGATGTTGAATAAGGTGACCATAAATAATAGGTATCCTTTGCCAATATTGAAGATCTTCTTAATAAAATAAAGGATGCCACTATATTTTTGAAGATAGATTTAAGATCTGGATATCATGAACTAAGGATTCATGAGGGGGATACTCAGAAAATAGCCATTAAGACTAGGTATGGACACTATGAGTTCATAGTGTTGCCATTTAGGTTGATAAATATGCCAATAAATTTTATGAATTTGATGAACAATGATTTAAGAAAATTCTAGATTAGTTTTTTTGATATTTCTTGATATCTTTGATATATTCTCACACCAAATAGGAACATGACCAACACTGGTGGTTAGTGTTAGAGGTGTTGAGGAAAAACCAACTATACATAAAGTTGTCTAATTGTGAGTTCTATGCCTCACAAGTTTAGTATTTGGGGCATATTATACCTGAAAAAGGGATTGCTATAGATCCTAAAAATATTGAATCTATTTTGAGTTGGTTATAACTTCCCCCTTGGACTATAACATAGTCCTCTATGTTTCTTGAAAAAAAGCATACATATTTCATTCAAATAAATATGGGAATTACTTCCTAATTTCCTTAGCATCTTCTAAAGTTGCATAATTTTTAGAATATTGCTCCCACTGGATCCTACATTGATCTAGGGTTCATTTTCTCAACATCTTAGAACAAAACCCTAGAATCCTTACCAATTGCAACTCAATGGTTGAGGGATATTTTATCTATAATTTTAAAACATACCAAACATGATAAGGATCAACATCACATTTCTTAAGAAGGTATATATGAAAAGTATCATGGATATTTGATAGATTTGGTGGTAAGACGAGCTAATAGGCTACTAGACTAATCTTATCAATGATATCAAAAGACCCAATATAACGAGGATCCATTTTAGGTGACTTGATGACACTTTTCATATGTCTTATCCTCAAGAAGAATCTATCTCCCATAAATAATTCTCTTAGTGATATCTTTAGATTAGTATAGCTCTTTTTGTGATCGGTTGCTTCCTTGAGCCTTAGCCAAATCACTCTAAGCTAATCCTCCATATATTTGATAGTGTTTGGTCTAATCACCACCAGATATTTTATATTATCACATGATAAAGGTATTTTGCATCTTCTAACATACAAGGCTTCAAATAGAGCCATTCCTAAGGATGCATGGTAACCATTATAATAAAAAAAATTAACTAGATTAAAAAATTCTTCCCACTTAGACTTTTAATACATGTAGTACATGTGAAGCATGTCCTCTAAGACTTTGTTCACCCTCTTTGTTTATTCATTTTATTTTGGATGGTAAGAAAAATTGATATTCAATTTAGTACCCACTACATAATGAAGAGCTTGCTAGAATTTTGATGTAAACATAGAATCTCTGTCCAATATGATAACTTTAGAAAAATCATGTAACCTAAACATTTCCTTGGCAAAATTATTCATCATAACTGGTGCATAATCCTTGTTGTTTACTAGTATAAAATATGTAACCTTGGTCAACTTGTTGACCACCACAAGTATTGCATCATGTTGATACCTAGTCTTAGGTAAACCCACAATAAAATCCATAGATATAACCTACTACTTTTGAGTAGGTATATCATGTGGGTATAATTTCCTTATTGGATGTTGATGCTCAACCTTAACCTTATGGAATTCCAAACATCTAGTAATAAAACTAGTAATATCCTATTTCATTCCTGACCAATATAAAGTCTATTTTGGGTTTTCTCTCATCTTTGCACCTCCCAGATGAGTAGAATAGGGAGAAATATGCACCTATTACATAATAATTTTCCTTAAATCACTAGTTTTGGGTATAACAACCCTATCCTTAGAAAAAAAAATTCAATATTTTATGTCAAAATCCTTATTTTCCTTAGGATTTCTATCAAATTTTGACTATATTTCAGTGCAATATTGATTTTGTAGCTACATCTCCTTGAATTTATCCATAAATTCTATATGACCTTAGTTCAATGATGTTATATGCCTTCTCCTACTTAAGGCATTGACAACCTTATTTTATTTTCCTTTGATATACTCAATACCAAAGTCATACTCGGTTAGGAACTTTATCCACCTTTTTTGTCTCACATTTAACATAGGTTGGGTAAAGATATACCTTAGAATTTGGTGGTTTTTCCTTAGCTCAAATGGTTTCCCCAACAAATAGTACCTCCAAACCTTTAGTGCATGCACAATCGTTGCCAAATCTAGGTCATGTGTAGCATAATTCAACTCATGCTTCTTGAGTTTCCTAGACTCATATGCTACTATAGCTTCATTCTAGGACAACACCCCACCCAAAACTTCTAAGGAAGCATTTGTACATACTATAAAAGTCTTGAGAGGATTTGGTATCCTATGAATTGGTGTTGTAGTCAACTTATTATTTATATTTTTAAAGGCAGTATCACATTTATCCATCTAATTAAACTCTTTTTCTTTTCTTTGAAGGTTGGTGATAGAGTATGCAATTTTTGAATAGTCCTTCACAAAATACCTATATGAACCAATATTCCCATGAATATTATAAATTATGAAACATTAGTGGGTGTAGGCCAACTCAAAATGGATTCAATATTTGTAGGATCTACAAAAATACCTTCTACATATATGATATGCCCCAAATACTAAACTTGTGAGGCGTATAAATCACACTTTGATAATTTTTTGTATAGTTGTTTTTTCCTCAAAACCTCTAACACTAACCTCAAATGTTGGTCATGTTACTCTTTGGTGTGAGAATATATCAAAATATCATCAAGAAATATTAGAATAAACTAATCTAGATATTTCTTGAACACGTTCATTAGATTCATAAAATTTGCTGATGCATTTGTCAACCCAAACGGTAACACTATGAATTCAGTATCCATACCTAGTATTAAAGGTTGTTTTATGAGTATCATCATCACAAATTCTTAGTTTATGATATCTATATTTCAAATCAATCTTTGAAAATGTAGTTTCATCATTTAACTAACCAAAGATATCATCAATCCTTGGCAAATAATATATATTCTTCATAGTCACCTTATTCAACATTCTATTATTGATGCATAATATCAAGGAGCCATCATTATTTTTTACAAATAGTACTAGAGCACCCTAGGGTGACACACTAGGTTTGATCAGACCTTTCTCTAATATATCTTGAAGTTTCACCTTTAATTCTTGCAACTAAATAAGAGTCATTCTATAAGGTGTCCTTGCAATAGGTTCAACTCTAGGAATTAGTTCAAAGGTAAATCCAAATTCATGTTGAGGTGGAAAACCTAGAAGATATTTTGGAAATACATCCCTAAATTCATGTAGAATTGGATATCTCTTAAATATTTTCTCATCTCCATTATTGTCTATCTTACCATTTATCTTTACTACATACAACATACCACCTCTTTTGATTGCATTATTTAGCTACATAGCTGACAATAAACTATGTCAAAAATACCCTTGCCTACTTTTAATACTTAATCTCTTCTTATCCTTATCAATATAGTCCATCCATATTTCTTGGAAATTGATTAGGGCTCCATGAGCCTTTAACCGATCCATACCTAAGATAATATCAGATTCATGTAGTGATGCTACGTATAGTGTATCGATTGGGTAAAGTGATATCAACTATAGGTAAAAATTTACCCACTAATTAGGTTTATCCAGACTCATACTTGAATTTCCACCCTTGTGCCAAAAATTTAGGTATTTTCAGCATATCCCCGATAATACTAGTTTTAATAAAACTATCTATAACTCCACTATCAATTAAAAATTTAACATTCATATTGAACAACTTACCATTTAGTAGCATAGGAGTTGCTTCTAAATCTAGGTTTTGAATTCCTATGGTTGCATAGATTTGGTGTGGCTACTCCTCAACTCTGTTACTTAACTCTAGCTATTAGGGACACTTATGTGCATGTTACTCCAGGTTTGTAGATTGGTCTCTCCTTTTCAAGCCAAATATTATGGTTTTTGAAGAGTTTTGGGCCTGAGAAAATTAATTATTATCTAAAACTTAGGATCCACCCCTAATATTAAATTATGCATATTTAAATTTTTATTTATCTTGTAGTCAGACACATATTTCAATAGTTTAATAAATATTTGATAATATACCTCCATAAATAACATACTCTATTGGAGCATAGAGAACTCCTCAAACTTGTCTACATAAAATTGATATGATAGGAATCTCTCCTCAAATTCCCTAATGAAACTATCCCATTCAAGGTCGACAACTTGGATTCTCTTGGCTACCTTGAATGTGTTCCACCATTCTAAGGATGCATCCTCAAGATGAAGGGTTGCCAAAACAATTGGGTTTTGGGTGAGTAATTCTTCATGGAAAAAAATTTCTAACTCATTCAACCATGACTCTACTACATCACTTATTCTCTTCCATTACATTTTTCTACCTTAACATTCTTAAGGTCCTTGGCAAGATCAACCTCAATTTGAGCCTTGCCTACATGGTTTTCTCTAACATTATTCTCTTCCTGTCTACCTTATAAATCCTTATTACCTGTTTTCTTATTAAATGGGGTTTCCAAAAATTTACATTGTTGTTCCATATTTTATTAACTTAACTATGAAAGAAAAGTCTTTCACCCTATCACTGGAGTCCATTATTCTTCTAGTTTTATTATTGAAGTCTATTGTCATTCTAGACTTCTTACTAGATTCTTTCATTCTCCTAGTTCTATTTCCAAATTCCATTGTTATTTAAGACTTCTTTTGGGGATGTACTAAAACTTCCTCTTTTGTAGCTAACCTTACCTTCTTATATGATCCTCTATCCTATCCACATAAAGGAGCTAGGTAAGCTACAATTTCTCCCTATTGTACTTACAATTAGTTAGTTTCATTTCCCCAAGAACTAACTTAGATCATTATCATATACCTAATAATAATCATGGTCACACTTGCTTCACTGTAAGGTGTCATTCCCAATAAGAAACTATACTCTAGAATTTTTACTCCTTGGTATGTCTAGTCCAAATGATCTGTAATACCCATCTTATCCTAGATCAAGTTAAGGTCCCTATAGGAGTAAGTCTCCACAAAGTGGCACATCAAGTCAAGGCTTATCCTAGGTTCACTCCATAAAAGCTTCTAGACCTAGGACCTAGAGCTCTGATACTAACTGTAACAATCCACCAAAACCAACCCAAGAGAGGGATACATTTTTTATTTTCAAGTAATGTTCACAAAGAAGTCCCAATAAGTTTTAATATTATAAGGCATAACCATATTTTGAGTTCAATGTCACTACAAATGAAACTTAATTGGATAAGAGTGGCCAACATATTGTATTTCTAGGGTTCATATTTCTAAACCTCACTATTTAGTAAGTATGCTAATAGTGGTCCCCCTATCTCTCCTATACCCTCACTAATATAGGACAACTTGACCACAACATAGGGATTAACCTTTAAGACCTATAACACTTAAAGAGGGATGTCCTTTCCCAAACCCTACATAAGCCCATCTATGTAGGATTATTTTAGCATAATGCCTTAGTGATTAGTTACCAAAACCTATACAAGCTAAGGTCACTACCACTTGGAAATGAGCATGGTCACCTAATTCTCACCATTGAAAGTTCCCTAACTATTGTTGATGAGCCTAAAAAATGCTCATATTTTGTATGGGTTTCATCGATTATTATGCGGCAATATAATAGGAACTATGTACTTTTATGAATGATTATGTAATTATTTAATAGAATTGTGTGTGTTATCTAATTTGTGTGTTTTAGTGTGTTTTTGTGGAAATGTAGTTGGTTTTGACAGATTTGGATCAGTCGAGGTCTTTCATGGACCTGGCACTCTATTTATTTCGGGATCAAGGCATGATAAGTAGGCACCTTCCTCTTCAAGGAAGGCGCCAAGAGAAGATAGGCGCCTTCCTCTTCAAGGAAGGCACCAAGAAAAGGGTAGGCACCTTCCTCTTCAAGGAAGGCGCCAACAGAAGGTAGGCACCTTCCGTATACATAAGGCGCCCGACATACTTAGGCACCTTCCACATAGGGAAGGCGCCCCATACAAGGTAAAGCACCTTCCGTATAGAGAAGGCACCCACATCAACAGATGCCTTCCATAGGAAGAAGGTGCTCAACATCAGTATGCGCCTTCCGCATACGAAAGGTGCCTATCAAAAAGCACGTGAGGAAGGCACCTTCCTCATAGAGAAGGTGCCTCCATTCTTTGCCAGTTGACCAAGTAAAGTGACGTGGGCAGAGTTGACCGGTGTCGTTCTAGTTCCACATCATGCAAGATAATTCTGGGAGTTGCACCAATGGACAAGAACGTCTTACCTACGCCAGGTGAAGCATGCACCAATCAACAAACATGCAACCATTAGGAACAAAGCCTATTTTTAGCAGATGTCGATTACGTTTACCAGACTATCCCAGTTTAGTCTGGACTAAACTACTATTGTAACTTCTTTGTAATAGAATATCTATGTGTGTGCTATATAAACACACACAGACCTCTCTGATAATCATCTAGAATCTAGAATAATCTAGATTGAGAATACATTTGTCATTCTGAGGAGGTAGAAGCATTGTAATAATTCTTTTGCAAATACAATAAAGTTTGAGAGTTCCTAACTGCGTGTTCAGCTAGAAGGGAGCTGCTGGAGCCTGGGCCCACTCCAAGCCAGTATTCCTTCCCTTTTATTTATGCTTTCCTAGATTAGTTTCCTACTTTCATAGGTTTATTTTTTGCATTGTTATTTTCATTTCCGTAGTAGGTTTACTTTTATGCACGTATGAATATTTACATTCTCAGGATTTAATTATTCATACGTAAATTATTGTGGTGTGGATGAATGATTGACAATATTTTAAACCCCCCAATAGTAGAATTATATGGACTCATCTCAAAGTGGGTATTGTAAGTGATCTTGTCTGAGACACTTCTAAAGTTTATGAAGCTCCTTGGGTTGACAATTTAAATGATCGGGCAGTGACAAAATAGGAGCAAAATTCACTTGTGTTTGGCCTGCAACATTTTGGCATCGTTTCTAGGGAAGCGCCTCTACTAGATTAATTACAATACCTAAAAACCTTCTATCTGAATTTGTATGAGTTCTTCGAGAAGAAGAGGACCTGACGGTCGGTTCATAAAACAAAGTCCACCAAAATCTGAGATAACCAAACATTCTGAGTTTGAACTAGATTCACCCGACTCACCACCAACAGTCCACTGGAGTGAGGATCCTCACTTTGTGCAAAGTGCTACCTCATCCCATCAACTAGGGGAAGAATGAACCATTGTAAACCCGTTGTTTAAGAGAACACCCTCAGAGGAAGCTCTATTGTGGAAAGCTGTAGAAGATCGAATGATAACACCAACCGATTTCAGAGCCCTGACTCAAAAAGTTTTGAACGATCGTGAGGCCATAAGAACTGCATTAGAGACCACATTTCTTGAAAAAATGGCCGATGAAGAGGCTTCATCTGGCTTTAGTTTCCCGATTGAGGAAGGAGTAGGAGAAACCAAAATGAAAAACATATCCCCTGCTCACCTTCCTACCTTCAGAGGATACCCGACCGAGGACCCTGACCTATTTTTATTTAAGTTTGATGTTCTATGCAGGTCTGTGGACTACAAATCTGATACTGCGAAGTTGAAGCTCTTTCCTTCCACATTAGATGATGCAGCTCTATGGTGGTTCATTGGTCTGGGAGACAAACACATTGCCACATGGGATCAAATGAAGAGGCTCTTTTTAGAGCAATATCAAGACTTCGGGAGAGCAAGAGACTCTAGAGAGGAGGTCCTAAGCATGATGCAGAAAGAAGATGAGTCTCTTGAGGAGTACTGGGAGAGATTCAACTTCAATATTCAATGATCTCCTCATGTGAAGCTAGTTGATAAGTCTCTTAAAAGCATATTTTTGAGAGGACTTAACAATGAATCATTAGAAGCTCTCAACATGATTTCTGGAGGTGACGTCTACCAACATGCTATGGAAGATATCCGATAGTTATACCAAAACTACTCAAGGAGGAGAGGCAAGACCACTTCTAGAACCATGAAAGCAACTGCTTCGATCACAAAAATAGAAATAGGCAACATGCTGGAAGATTTGAAAAGTGAGATGCTTTCATCTCTGGCATTACAGATGGACACGTTGTTGTTGGAGAAAAAGAAGCAAGAAAATGAAGCGACATTAGCTTATTTCTACCCAAAATGTAGAGGAAAGCATGCAAAGAATGCATGCCCTAAGAACAAAGTCAGAGTATGCACGGTCTGTAAACTAAATCACAAGACCCGATTGTGCCCACAATTGCCCAGTTTCAAGGAGGATGTTGATGTCACGAAAGCTTATTTTATAGGCAATCGGAGGAGTTGGCCACAACCCCCTAGGGGAAATACGCCACCAGGAATGCCATCATACAGGGGAGGACCATACATGCCACAAGGCTAGCCTCAACCACCTAACATGGGGTGGTGGGGACCATCACCTTGGTCCAACGCACCCCAAGGAGCAACATTTCTAAACTAGCAACCCTGGATGCCATATCAATACCCTGGGAAATAGTGGAGAGGCCATGCTCCATGGAATCTGGCTCCATAGAATGTAGCACCAGCTCACCCCCATCAAAACCTATCGACCTTGCCTGTAGTGAGACCTGCATAACTACCCGCACAATCGATGATAAATCCAAATAATAAAGTAAATCAGTCGACATACAATGTAGAAGGTGAGATGTACCCGATGTATCATATTAGTTGTAATCCTATTCAGCTTAGATCAGGTAGATAGCTAGGAGTAGAGACACCTCCGTTGATAGAAGAGGAGGCAGATGTAGAAGAAACACCTCTTATAGAAGAGGTGGAAGAAGAAGTGGTTGAGAGAACAAAGGCTCCATTTCCTAACCGGCTGCAAGAACAGAGGAAACTAATGCAGCCAGAGTTTGATATACTTTCTAGCTTGAAAAATCTCATAGTGACAATTCCACTTTTTCAAGCTATCCGAGACGTCTCGATATATTCTAAAGCGATAAAGGAGATGTGCCTAAGAAATTCAAGATGGAGAGCAATCCAGACTATCAATGTCATGGGTAAGTTGGTGGATTTAATGATGGGCAAGACGTGTCATCCTAAGTACGTAGACCCAGGCAGTCCAGTGTTGACTGTAAAAATTGAGGGACATTCCTTGACCAATACGTTGGTCGATCTCGGGGTAGCCATCAACGTAATGCCTCAGGAGACCATGCAGAGGCTACAACTCATAGACCTGAGACCTACCTCAATGGTGCTACAGCTGGTCGACCGATCAACCATAGCACCAAAAGGAATGCTTGAAGATATCATAGTGACGGTTGATGCGTGGGAATATCCGATCGACTTCCTGGTTTTGTAGTCTAAAACCAGGCTAGGTGGCTACCCGCTTATCTTGGGAAGGTCATGGTTGGTGACAGCCGATGCATACATCAGCTGTCGTGATGGGCTGATGACCATCTCCAATGGATAGAACATAAAAAGGTTGACCATTTCACCCCCCACGTAGTCTATTGATTCATTGGGAGAGTCCACGTTGACCAAGCACGAAGAGAAAGAGTTGTCCATCATCCAACCGATGATGGCATTAGATGAATTGGTGGAGGAATAATATGAGGATGGTGCTATCATAGAATTCCTCCAAGGAGAATCCTCTAGCACCATGCCTGAGTCACCATTAGCTGGCGCCCAAGACCACCACATTCAATAGATAAATGTTGGGCCGAGAAAGACGTTGAATATCAATAGTGGGTTGACCCCCACACAACTAATGAAGGTAGAAGAACTCCTGGTTAAACACCAATGGGCATTTGCATGGGATTACTCGGATATGAAAGGTATCAGCCCAGAAATTTGTACCCATCGCATATACCTTGAAGAGCAGGTGACTCCAAGCAGGCAACCGCAAAGAAGAATGAATCCAGCAATGAAAGACATTGTCAAGGTAGAATTGCAAAAAATCTTGTCTGCTAGATTCATCTATCCGATTTCTGATAGTGAGTGGGTGTCACCGCTTGTGGTGGTCCCCAAGAAGAATGGGAAGTGGCAGATTTGTGTGGACTATAGGGCGTTGAACAAAGCGACCAAAAAGGATCACTTCCCACTCCCATTTATCGATCAGGTCTTGGATACACTTTTAGGGTGAAAGTACTTCTCCTTCCTGGATGGATTCAGTGGATACAACCAGATCCAGATAGGAGAAGAAGATCAGGATAAAACGATGTTCACCTACCCTTGGGGAACGTTTGCTTATCGGGTATTGCCTTTCGGGTTATGCAACGCACCTGCCACCTTCCAAAGGGTGGTGCTTAGCATATTCTCAGACATGATAGGAGATGCGGTTGAAGTATACATGGATGACTTCACCATTTATGGAGAAACCTTTGATGAAGCAATGACGAACTTGGAAAGAGTGCTCGAAAGAAGTGAGGAAAATAATTTATCCCTTAGTAATGAAAAATGCTTTATGATGATGCAAGAGGGCATCGTATTGGGACACCATCTCTCCACGGAAGGAATAAAGGTTGACAAAAGGAAAATAGAGGTCATCAAGGACCTACCCAGCCCTAGAATGCAGTGAGAGGTGAGAAGTTTCCTCGGATCTATCGGGTATTACCGGTGATTTATCATCGACTTTAGTAAAATTGCAAGACCACTGCACACTTTATTGTCTAAATATGTGGAGTTCAACTGGATGGAAGACTGTGAAAGAGCATTTCAGTCGCTCAAGGAAAAGCTAATATCTACACCTGTTCTAAGGGGACCAAATTGGGCCATACCCTTCCATATCTATTGTGATGCATCCAACAATGCGATTGGAGCAGTCCTCGGGTAGAAGGATGGCGAGGAATTTTATGCCATCTACTACGTCAGCAAAAACTTGGTAGGGGCTGAGCTCAACTATACAATGATGGAGAAGGAGTTCCTTGCAGTTGTGCATGCCATAAATAAATTCTACCATTATATCATCGGATATCAGGTGTTTGTCCATACGGACCATGCGGCTATCAGGTATTTAATGAGCAAACCGGCTATTGGTGAAAGAGTTATAAGATGGCTTTTACTATTGTAGGAGTTTGACATAACAATAGTTGACAAGCCAGGCAAGGACAATGTCGTAGTAGATTTTCTATCTAGATTAACACCAGCAGATCATGCGGTAGTGGAAGACCAGTTTTTGGATGAACATTTGTTCACCATCAGTGAACAAACATCGTGGTATGCAGACATAGCCAATTACTTGGCCATCGAAAGAACCTCGCCTACTCTCTCCTCATGAGAAAAGTAGGTGGTAGTAGAGAAGAGCACCTCCTTTTTATGGGTTGATGACCTCCTATTTAAAATAGGATGTGATCAGATTATAAGGAGGTGCGTAGCAGAGCAGGAGTTCTCAAAAATACTCAAAGCTTGCCATGATGAACCATGTGGAGGACACTTTGTGGGGAAGTGGACTGCCTATAAAATCCTATAGGCTGGGTATTTTTGGCCCACTCTATTCAAATATGCGACCGCCTATGCCAGCAAGTGTGATGAGTGCCAAAGAATGGGTAGACCAACCCATCGGGATGAGATGCCCCTTCAACCGCAAGTGCATCTAGAGCCCTTCGATAAGTGGGGCATGGATTTTGTGGGGCCAATTAATCCACCTTCGATAGGTAGGAGATTTATTTTAGTCTGTACAGACTATGTCACCAAGTGGGTGGAAGTCCAAGCATTGAGGGATTCAAAGGAAAGAATAGTAGCCAATTTCTTATTTGCTCATATTTTTACATGATTCGGGGTCCCCAGAGAGATAACAACAGACCAAGGGCCTCAATTTACCTCCAAATTGATCGAGGAGTTGATGAAGCAATATAGGATTCGGCACAACAAGACTACGCCCTACCACCCGTAGGCAAACGAGGCAAGTGGAGGTGACGAATAAAGAGATTGAGAACATCCTCACAAAAACCATGCAGCAACATAGAAAATATTGGGCTACATGGCTTTCAAAGGTAGTATGGGCATACAACACCACATGGAAGTCGACCACCGGCTTCACACCCTTCCATCTGGTCTATGGGAAGAGTGCAATGATGCCCATCGAGTTTGAGATTAAGACATTGAGAACTACTTTAGAATTAAATTTGAGCTTGGAAGAAGCTCAAAAAGAGAGGGTTCGATAGTTGAACCAGCTGGATGAAATCTGAATGGATGCTCTACAAAGAATGGAGATCATACAAAAGCAAAGAAAAAAATGGCATGATCGACACATCAAGTTGAAGCAGTTCTAGGAGGGAGAATGGGTGTTGTTGTATGATTCTAGGTTCTAAGAATGAAAGGGCAAATTAATGCAGAGATGGATGGGACCGTATGAGGTGGTAGAGCTCATCAAGAATGGTGTTGTGCGCATCAGAACCATTGATGACAGCAATGTTGTATTGACAGTGAATGGCCACCGACTACGGCCCTACAACACGTCCAAAAATTTACTGGTGGAGTCCAGAACAGGCATGGGGGAGACCCCATCCTTGTAAATCTGGACCAAACTCTCAGCAAGTAAAATGGTGGACATGGAGGTGTCCACCAAAATTAGTTAGTTTAGGTTTGTTTTATTTCTTACGATGTGTTTTGTAGGGATGATGCCCGCATGCAAGCTACAGGCATCCTAGTAGAGGGCCTACCAGGCACGGAATGCGTCTAACTACCTGTAGTTTTCTTTTCTTTTTGTTTGCTTTTGTAGGTGAAGGACCTGATAGCTCAAAAAATAGGTATCTAGGAAACCAAGCCTGAACCAGCTGAGCATCCCGACACTTGCACATGTAGTTTAGAAGCAACACCTATCCAAGCTCGGGCGAAGGCAACAAACTCTCCTCCGAGGGAAAATCACATGCCAGGCCTGGCAGGAGGACGCTACGACAGCATGAAGAAAGTCTGAGGAGGCTTGATCACCCTTGCCCAGATGATTATGACGTGTTGCTAAGAAAAATGCCTTGCAAAAAGCCTTCATCTTCAAAGCAGACTCTCCATAGGAGGAACGATGCCTTCCTCTTCGAAGAAGGTACCTAACGAGGGTGGACGTTCCCACCGTGAAGAAGGTATCAAGCTAGAGGCAAGGCGCCTTCCTTATAAAGAAGGCACCCGTAGGAGAGTTCCTTAAAAAAAAAATTAATTTTTTTTGAGAAGGTGCCTTCCATGCAAATAAGGCACCATGAAAAAAATGATGATCAAGGCACCTTCCATTCTAGGAAGGCGCATCCATTCAAAAGCGCCTTTCGCAGTGGGAGGGTGCCACTCTTCAAAAGTGCCTTCTACAGTGAGAAGGCACCTTTCTTCAAAAGCGCCTTCCGTAGTGAGAAGGCACCTTTCTTCAAAAGCGCCTTCCATAGTGGGAAGGCACCATTCTTCAAAAGTGCCTTTCACCTAGGGAAGGCACCATTCATTTAAAGTGCCTTCCACATTGGGAAGGCACCAAAATAGTGCCTTTCATGTATAATCGATGCTTTGGTTTCATGTGCACCTCGATTCGAATGAGATCAACACATGATTGGGCAGCACCAGATTACCACCAGACCCACGTGATGAAAAATCTACCCCAATCAAAAATCTTGTAGAGTTACGAGGTGGGATCTTCATGCACACCCCAAAGATGATGGACAGATGGTTTTTTAAGACCAATCAGGAGTCGGTCTTCGGCATCGAACCTCGAACAACATAGCAGTGAAGTCCAGCGTAATCCGCACATGTGAAATACCCATCCTCCATGTCATAGACCGATGAATTGCTACTCTTCATGATGCATGAAGCATCCAATCAGGTACATGCATAATTTTAATTAAATTTTTATATAATATTTCATGAATTATGCAGTACCAAAAAATAGCATCGCCATAAAAATCATGCACCCCCCATGACCGAAACATCGTGCCAATGATATGGCTCGAGAGGCGTACCGTGCCAACCCCAAAATTGAATGCTAGGGTTAGGCGCCTTCCTTATAAGAAGGTACCTTCCTGAGAGCATAAGGTAGGAACATAAGAGCGGTTAGGGAAGGTGCCATGGGAGGGCGATCAAAGAATCACGTCATCAAGAAGAATGAGCCGAGTGACACAGAGGGGATCAGGGGGCGGTGAGGACTCAGTTTGAAGCCGAGGGATGGCTCGATTACTGTACCTTGGTCTATCAGAACTAGGATATGGAGGCAGCCAAAGAATTTTCTACCTCCTTGAGAGGTGACGCAGCTCAGGTGCATGGAAGGGAGATCTCGGTCACCCCGGAATACATCTCCCAGGTGACCGACTTGCCTCTCACAGGTGAGTGCACATACAAGGGCGGCATGTTGAAATAGTGTGTCGAATTACTACTGCCAGGAGAAAATGTGCAGGTAGAGAAGGAGGGGTTGCCAAAAATCTGACTTCCTATGAACCTACGAAAGTTGTTCGAGAAAATTGCTCACTTTTTCACATGCACAGGGAAATATTCCCACCTACATGTTAATCATGTGCAGTTCTTAAATCACCTGGTGCATGGGAGGAAGATGAACATGCCCTTCTACCTAGAAAATGCCCTGAAGGAGGAAGCGACTCGATACTAGAGGGGTGCACCTTCCACCTTGGCCCACCATGGGCTGATATCAGTGTTGGTTCACCATGCAGAAGCACAAAGGGAAGACTCCCATGCAGAGGGAGATGGTGACCAGGAAGGGCAGGAATATTCTACCATAGGGTAGAGGAAAATGAAGAGAGCCCCACAGAAGAGGTCAAAGATAGAGGGCAATTTTCATTGCCCAATTTTGTAGAAGGAGGGCACTCACCCCTACCCAAATTCATAGAGGAAGGGGTACGACTGGCCAGTAGAAGAGCCAAATTACAAAAACTAGAACCAGTTCCCAGGAGAAAGTGCTTGTAGTGTCTACTCCTATCATCAGAGGAAGAAGATGATGACTTGGAGGCTGGTCTCACAATCCAGACCCTCCAAGAATTAACAAGTCAGATTCCATAGGACATCAAGACTTCTACGGGCATTAATCAAGAGGTTGACGCAATCCTGGAAGAGGCCCTAGAATGGTAGACCGATTGTTGGATGGCCCAAAAAATGTTGGAGGATTGCCAGATGATGCACAGGGAGGAATTGGAGGAGCAGGTATGAAGAATTGCTTAGCTTGAGCAGCTGGTCCAGCAGTTGTAGGAGGAGAATCAACAATTTTGGGCCAAGGAGATGGAGAAAAGGGATGCGTCGACTCAAACCGACTGGGCGATTGAGGCCCCGATGAATTCCCCTACTTCATTAGAAAGAGTATTCTCTTCGAGGGAATTCCGCTCGGATGCTCGACAAAGTAGCCCGAAAGTAGGGGAGAATTCCTCTATTTTTGAGATTAATAGGGGAGGGAGCCCAACAGAGCCCCCTATTATAGACCTGAGTGACACAGAGCCTGGTGTGGACCAGCAACTTGTAGACAGAACTAGGGGTGAAGGAAGAATTCCTCGAACCTGAAGAAGGAAGGACCGAAGGACCTACGGGGTCAACACCAGAACAACCGAAGAAAGGAGGGACAACTTCGGGGACATCAGAGCAAGCCCCTCATGATGAAGGGACACTCATCGGGAAGGAGGAGAAACCCCCTGTTCGAGCCACCACACTTTCTACCAGGGCCAAAGGAAAAGGGCCCATGATGGCTCGAAAGAAGGCGAAGGTGACCTTCATCGAATCGATCGAGGATGAATGGGACATGCAGCCATTCGTGGAGAGGCAAAAGTGGTTCGAAAAGCTATGTGAAGAGATGGCAGTAGCAAAGGAGGCCAGGAAGTCAGCCTCTAAGGTCCAGGGAGACCCGGGTATTTGTGTTAACCCAATGGATGACGATCAGTTCTGGGAGATTTATGGGTCATCCCGTGGATGCCCCTCAAAAATACAAAGATATTTCGAGATATGGGGGGTATATGGGCCCAAATTAGAATTCACTGCCATTGCAAGAGAGAATGCAGGGCTTACCCCTGAGGCAGCCCAATTACACAAGGCCTAGGTAGTTCGACTCAGGAGGGATAATTTTGACATCCCTCTTGTAGTGGTCAGACCTCCAGATGCTGACCTATGGCAGGCTGTAGAAGCTGCATTCCAGGCAGCAGGAACTACGCTGGCTATACCACCTCCAGGAGCAGCCGGGGTGGGAACCTCGAACAGGCGGAGCCAGCGGATTGAGCAAAGGTAGACAACAGCAGTTGGCTGCCCCAACACCATAGCTCCATGTAGAAAAATAAAGACCACACCTCCCGATGTCGGTCCATAGAAGAAATAGTCATAGGCCGTAGGTACAACCAGATCCATTGGAAAATAGTGACGATGAAGAAGTACGAAGAGCTACCTACAGTTTTGATGCCATGAGGGCGTGGCATATGTTAGGCATGGGGGGATGATGAGCCTAAAAAATGCTCATATTTTGTATGGGTTTCATCGATTATTATGCGACAATATAATAGGAACTATGTACTTTTATGAATGATTATGTAATTATTTAATAGAATTGTGTGTGTTATCTAATTTGTGTGTTTTAGTGTGTTTTTGTGGAAATGTAGTTGGTTTTGACAGATTTGGATCAGTCGAGGTCTTTCATGGACCTGGCACTCTATTTCTTTTGGGATCAAGGCATGATAAGTAGGCGCCTTCCTCTTCAAGGAAGGTGCCAAGAGAAGATAGGCGCCTTCCTCTTCAAGGAAGGCACCAAGAAAAGGGTAGGCACCTTCCTCTTCAAGGAAGGCACCAACAGAAGGTAGGCACCTTCCATATACAGAAGGTGCCCGACATACTTAGGCACCTTCCACATAGGGAAGGCACCCCATACAAGGCAAAGCACCTTCCGTATAGAGAAGGCGCCCACATCAATAGGCACCTTCGCAGGAAGAAGGCACTCAACATCAGTATGCGCCTTCCGCATACGAAAGGCGCCTATCAAAAAGCACGTGAGGAAGGCACCTTCCTCATAGAGAAGGCACCTCCATTCTTCGCTAGTTGACCAAGTAAAGCGACGTGGGCAGAGTTGACCGGTGTCATTCCAGTTCCACATCACGCAAGATAATTCTGGGAGTTGCACCAATGGACAAGAACGTCTTACCTACGCCAGGTGAAGCATGCACCAATCAGCAAATACGCAACCGTTAGGAACAAAGCCTATTTTTAGCAGATGCCGATTACGTTTACCAGACTATCCCAGTTTAGTCTGGACTAAACTACTGTTGTAACTTCTTTGTAACAGAATATTTATGTGTGTGCTATATAAACACACACAGACCTCTCTGATAATCATCCAGAATCCATATTGAGAATACATTTGTCATTCTGAGGAGGTAGAAGCATTGTAATAATTCTTTTGCAAATACAATAAAGTTTGAGAGTTCCTAATTGCGTGTTCAGCTGGAAGGGAGCTGCTGGAGCCTGGGCCCACTCCAAGCCAGTATTCCTTCCCTTTTATTTATGCTTTCCTAGATTAGTTTCCTACTTTCATAGGTTTATTTTTTGCATTGTTATTTTCATTTTCGTAGTAGGTTTACTTTTATGCACGTATGAATATTTACATTCTCAGGATTTAATTATTCATACGTAAATTATTGTGGTGTGGATGAATGATTGACAATATTTTAAACCCCCCAATAGTAGAATTAGACGGACTCATCTCAAAGTGGGTATTGTAAGTGATCTTGTCTGAGACACTTCTAAAGTTTACGAAGCTCCCTGGGTTGACAATTTAAATGATCGGGCAGTGACAAAATAGGAGCAAAATTCACCTGTGTTTGGCCCGCAATAATTATATTCTAAATGATTTCCAAAAGCCTCATCACTTTGGGTACACCTGAGCTTCACCATTCAAGGTGTTACACTTACAAATATATGGCTATTGCATCACCATAACTCCTTCTAGATATATACCTGGTTATTGCATCACCACAAATCCTCCCAAATTTGGGTTATCTTATTGACTCAAGGGTTCTAATATGGCTCTATATTTTTCCCAAAGAAACCCAACAACTCAATATTCTAACCATTACAAGGAAATAAACATCTCTCCTAAAAGAATATAAAGCAATGCCAATGATTCAAATATAGTGTTATAATTTGACATAAACAAAAGAATCGTAAACACATATAAAGACTAAAATAGTCTTGAAGAAATAATAACATTTCCAAAATTACCATGAATCATCATTTTTTGTAATCCATACATTAAGAAGAGGCATGTCTTCGGATGGCGAAGATTGTCCTCATTGAACAAAAAAGAAATGAGTCCCGACAACTGGGCCTGATGAGGTACTCATGTACAATGTTATTACATATAGGAGAGATGGTGAAAAAAACCACATGGGAAAAAACCATCTTCCAAAGAAAAGAAACAATAAGAAGAAAGGAGAGGTGAAAACCTCTTTTGTACCTTCTAATGCATCTCGCCTTACCCCAAGTTTCTCTCACAATTGAATGTAACATGGAGAAGGAAAGGATTTGGTGAAGATGTCTACAATTTGATTTTCTATGGGAATATAGTCCAAGTGTATTTCCCCTCTCTGAATATGTTTCCGAATGAAGTGCATGTGAATTTCAATGTGCTTGGTACATTGATGCTCAACTGGATTGTGGGCAATATGAATTGTGCTCTGATTATCACACCAAAGAGTAATAGGTTTGTCATGGAAAAAACCAAATTCTCTTAGTATCTGATGAAGCCAAAGAGCTTCCTGACTTGCTAAAACTATTGCCCTGTATTCTACCTCTGTAGATGATAATGCTACTACTTGTTTTTTGCATGACCAAGCAATTGGTGAAGAACCAAGACAAAAGACATAGCCAGAAGTTGAACATTTGTCTTCTATTGAACCTGCCCAATCAGAATCTGTGTAACCAATGATATCCATGGATTTTCCTTCATATAAGAGCCCAAATTGAGTAGTTCCTTGCAAGTAGCATAGGATTCTTTTTTTTGCTTGCCAATGGCTGAAATGAGGTTGATGTGAGAATCTAGATATCAAGCCAACAACATATGATATATCTGGGTGAGTATGAGTGAGGTATAACAGACTCCCTACAAGTTGTCGGTATAGAGTAGCATCACATAGAGGGGATGTGCAGGAAGTACTTAGAGTGACTCCAGACTGAAAATGTGTAGAAGAGGGCTTACAATCAATCATCTTAAACCATTGAAGAAGGTCTAGAGTGTATTTATGTTGACACAATGAAATTCTTGCATCTGTTTGATTTATTTGAATCCCAAGGAAGTAATGAGCTAAACCCAGATCAACCATTTCAAATTTTTTAGAAAGGGAGTCTTTGATAGTCTGAATGTGAGAAATGTCACTACCAATGAGTAGTAGATCATCAACATAGAGAACAAGTAAGGTGATTTTCTCTTCATCTCTCCAAATGTAGACTATGGCATCAGACTCACAATGAGAAAAACCTGAGGAAAGAAGGAAGGAGTCCATTTTTTCATACCAAGATCTAGGAGCTTGTTTGAGGCCATAGAGAGATTTCCTTAGTCTACAAACAAGGGAGGAGTCTTGAGTGAATCCAATAGGTTGTTCCATGAATATCTCCTCTTTTAAGTCCCCATGTAAGAAAGCACTTTTAACATCCATCTAAAAAATAGGCCATTTTTGGGAAGCAGCTAGTGCAAGAACCAACCTAATAGAATCCATTTTGGCAACTGGTGCAAAGGTTTCAGAATAATCAATGCCTTCAATTTGTGAGAAACCTTTAGCTACCAAGCGAGCTTTGTGTTTGTCAATTTTTCCATCAGGTCCATACTTAGTTCTGTAAATCCATTTACAGTGAACTAACTTCCTTCCCTTAGGTAGAGGAACTAAATCCCAAGTGTTGTTTTTTATTAAGGAAGAGAATTCATTTTCCATGGCATCATCCCATTCTTTTATTCCAGTTGCTTCCTTGAAGGTTTGAGGATCTGTGGAGATGGATTGACACACAAGACCAGAACCTATGGTGTTGCCTAATCTGGATGATGGAAGATTTTGGATGTAAGGAGTGGCTTCTTCAACTATGGTGTGGGCCCATTTTGGCATTGTGGAAGGAGTAATTGGAGTGGCAGGGATTTGAGTTGGAGTTTGGAGTATAGGATCCTCATTTTGGTCATTTTGATCATTTATCTCCAAAATGGGATCTTCATTATATTGAGGCTCTAATATTGGAGATGGCTCAAGAGAAATAATGTTGGAAGAGGATGGTTGAGGATATTTATTAGGGAATGTTTCATCAAATTGAACATTTCTATGAAAAAAGACCTCATGAGTTGTGGGATCAAGAAGCCTCGTATGCTTTCATTTCCTCACAATAACCAATAAAGATGAGTTGTTTGCTTTTCTTATCTAGAGCCTTCCTTTTCTTCTTTGGGATATGTGCCCAAGCAGTACACCCAAAATTTTTGAAGAAAGAGACATCAGGTTTTGATCCAGTCCATGCTTCCTCGGGAGTCAAATGGTCAAGAGCTTTGTGAGGTGTGCGGTTTTGAATATAGTTTGCACAGTTAATTGCCTCAGCCCAAAAAATTGTTGGAAGATCTCTTGAGTGAAGCATACAGTTTGCCATTTCCTTTAAAGTTCTATTTTTCCTTTCTGCAATGCCATTTTGCTGTGGATTATGGGAGACTGAGTGCTGATGAATTATGCCATGACTAGAGAGGAAAATTGAGAACTCATTACTAAAGTATTCCCCCCATTATCTGTACGAATTTGTTTGATTTTGCAAGTGGCTTGATTTTCAACTAAGGCCTTGAAGATTTTGAAGTGGGATAGAACATCACTTTTGTATTTTAGAAAGTAGACCCAAGTTCTTCTGGAAAAATCATCAATGAAGGTTAAAGCATATTTTGCTCCTTTGAAAGAAGGTTCTGGGAAGACCATCAAGTCACTATGGATTAACTCTAGAGGGGATGAGGCTTTTTGAGAACCACTTGGGTGGAAAGGATCTTGATGTTGCTTTCCAAGAGCACAACCAGGACATACTCCATCAATGGAAGAGACTTTTGGCAACCTTGTTACCATTTCATGGGTGTTTAATTCCTTTAGGTAGTTATAACTAAGATGTCCAAACCTTTCATGCCAAATTTTGCTTTCAAGATCTCCATGTGCAACAAAACAGGAGGCCCCTTCTAAATTTTTGAATCCTTTGAAGTGAAATAGGTGAGTTTTGTGATCAATATCTCCTTTTTCTATGAGAGTGTTTGGTTCTTGAAAGTCTCTTATCTCAACTCTAGTTGGTGAGAAGAGAACTGTTTTGCCTTTTTTAGAAGTACAAATCTGATAGATGGAGAGGATATTTGTAGCTATGTTTGGGACATAGAGAACATTTTTGATATAACCACCATCAATGGATATGTCACCTTTTCCTTTGATTGGGATGAAGGATGAGTCACCAACTTCTATGCTACATGTTGAACTTGAGGAGATTGAAGTGAATGACTCATCTGAGGAAGTCATGTGATGAGTTGCTCCTGAATCTAGAACCCAAGTATTTTGATGAAGTTTTTATAGCTCTGCCTTGAACATTTAAGGCTTTTCCTATCTGCTTCTTAGTGTCTATCTTGTGATCCTTCATTGTTGCCTCTAGTTGTTGTAGTCTTTTCCAACATTTGTTCACAGAATGACCATTCTTTTTGTAGTGAGTACAAGTTATGGGACTTCTTTCTTTCTTTTTGAATTTTTCTTTAGTAGAGGTTGATGCTACTAAGGCTTTTGAGGAAGAGGGAGAGATCTCATATTTTGCAAGTTTCATTTCCTCTCTAGTTAGCCTATCACAAAACTCCTCTAAAGAGGGCATTTTAAAACTTGTACCAAGTGCATATTTTGTAGACAAAAAGGTGCTAGCAAAAATTTGAAACACTCCATTTAACTTAGAAAGAATAAGATAGATGCATTCTTCTTCTGTTTTATCCTTGCCACTGCCTTTTAGTTGAGTGAGGACTTCTTTAAATTTGGTGAGAAAGTCAACAATATTGTTGAAGTCTTCAGGAGATAATGTTGTTAACTATGCCTCTAGCTGCATTGACCTTATTTTATCCACTTTACCAAACAAGTTATTTAGTTTTTCCCAACTTTCAAATGGGGTTTTACATTCTAAAATGTGAAACCATAAGCTTTCATTTACATTTGTGCTTATAATACCCATTGTTTCATACATCTTCCCTTTATGAACAAATTTTTCATATTCCTTTTCAAATTCAGGTTGCTCCTCTTCTAGCAAGTGTGTGAGCCCTTTTTGAGAAATGAAATTTAATATTTTTGGCTTCCATGTATGATAGTTATGAGGGGTGAGAGGATCAATTGTATTCATTTTGCCAAAGAAAAATTGAAGTGAACCAATAATTCCCCCCTTTAACTTCAAGTGATTTAGTGAATACAATGAAGTTGTAGCAGAAACACCTATGTAAGGAAGGAAACAGAAGCCTGATTATAATACCAATCTCCTCAAAATACCCGCCCTTACGTGAGGGAAACTATAAGTATAGAGGATATTTTGGTAATATGAAGTTAGGCTTATGAAGCAAGAAATATTGACCAGGCCTTTATACCTTATCTTCTCAATTACCCGCCCTTACGTGAGGGAAACTATAAGTAATGAGGAGATTTGATACGTGGAACATAGGCTTATGAAGCAATTATAATCAGCCAGACCTCTATACCGTACTTCTCAATTACCCACCCTTACGTGAGGGAAACTATAAGTAAATGAGAAGTCCAATACGTGGAACATAGGTGATTTTTAAAAAAAATTAAGTGCTCTCTTTGAAAAATATTTGAGTTTCTTGCTTGAGTTTACAAATGTTCATGTGTTTTTAAAAAAATAGTTTTGTATGATGAACTTTTTAGAAGATGCTGAAATGAGATGTAAGCAACAAAACTAAGTGGCCAAAAAAAACTGCCACACTTAGGCTCCACCACCAAAATTTCCTCCTATACCTGTTTACTATAAGGAACTTAGCAAAAAAGGAATGTGAGAACAAAGCCAAGGAGCACAATAGGAGATGCAAGGACTAGCAAAAACAACCCCCCTGAAGTTTTGACAATAGGTGCAAGAAGTAGCACCTCAAGAAAATCCCCCCCAAAAAAAATAATTTGTATTTATGAAGTTACAATTGGAATATTCACTTTGATAGCCTTTTGAATAGGCTGAATAGAATAGTGAGAGAAGTCAAGAAATTTTTTGAAGATTACAAAGTTTCTTCCCAGAAGAATAAAGTTTTGAAGGGGAAAAGTTGTCAGAATCAAAAAAATATATGACTCTGTTATAACATATTTTTTCTTTAATCAAAATAAAAAATCACTTTGAAGCAGTTATGTCTTAGATTGTAAGGACATGCAAATATTAAGTGTTTAAAATATCTTTGCAGAACATGAGGCGAGCAGTATTCTTCAGGCATGAGACTCATGTATTTTGCAGATCGTAACTCCCATAGTGAGATTGCCTCACGTCGGGTATCTATCACTCTGAGTATCTCGCAAACACCAAATTCTTTCCTCAACTGCTTCCCGTGTTCTTCCTATGCAGCAAACAGTGCAACACCTGAGGCATTCCACCACCAAAGCAGTCACAAAAGACCTACCGACATTGACTCTAGCCATAACTTTCCTTCAAAGGGGCAATCGACACACAACAACTTCATCCAGCATGATCCAACAACAGCCTCTGTTGAGCATCCTCATCCCGCTCTTTCTGTTTGAAATTTATCTAAGAAGCTCTGCTGCGACTAAACAGTGAGGAACACAGCAGATAAAAGGTGATGCAACATCACTACTTTTGATTGTGCAGCTTCATCGCAACCAGCGAACCAGCGAGTCAAAAAAAAATTGATTTCGGTCGTCACTTCACAGCCTACTACGATAGCCTGGTTCTAGTTCGATCAAGAACGCCGCTTCCTACATAGATGAGGACCGAGAAACAAATTATGAAGAGTGCTTCTTCGCTTCCATAGGGGAAATTTTTGATGATAGGCACAAATTTTAGCATATCAAACAATGAACAAGAACGAGCAACTCTGAGCTCTGAGCATCCTGGAAGCTCCTCCTTTTAAACACAAAATTTTTATTGTTTGTACATACATCGAGAAATTAGCGTTAAAGCTTGAGTTGCATGGAGTTGACTACGAATGATGAAGAGAAGGAATGTGAAACACTTAAGTTAAGATGCCCTTGATGCTAATATGAAAGCCGTTGATGAATCATGCACCGACATTCGTCCAGAAATTTGCTTGAGTCTCGATGAGCATTGCGGACGTTAGGGAGATTCGGGAGCCGTTGAAAATCGTGGAGAGGAGAGCCGTTAATGAAATGGTACCAATGCGAAACTTCACGTAGAAGATTTGGGAGCCGTTGAAAATCGTATAGAGGAGAGCCTTAATGATATGGGTGCCAATGCGAAATTTCACATCAGGGTTCAATGCAGAGTGTACTCGACGCCAGGGTTAAATAATATTAAAAAACTTAATAAAACACCCTAGTGCAAGATATAATTTGCAAGATTCAAAAAATTAATTTTAAATCATTCAATCATTTAACCTTTGAGCTGGACGGATGACAATTGCCTACTCCAAAAAAAGAACACGTTGTTCGCACGAGTCATTCATGATGGAAGGTGTCGTACGCCCATCGAAGAATAGGATGTGGATGACAATAGACACATTTTCCTATTACTCATGCACATTTATATATTATATACTCACGCCCTAAATTATTTTTTTCAATGGTACAGGCTTGCTGCTGTCTCCCTGGACTGAATTAAGGCAAAGTGCACGATTCACATCGTGTGAAGTTTATCACTAACACGTCGTCCGCGTAGAAAAAATACAATCGGGGATCGAACTTAGTTGCCAACCATGCTGTTACTGTTTCAAATAAGTGAAGTAGCAAATATCAAAAGACCACAACGTAGTGCTGTGCCAAAGACCACAATGAATGTCTCAAAAAAGGAGACGGTATTGATATTTGAAGAATGCGGCTAGCTTATGAAAAAATGTGGTGCTTGAGAGACTTAGTGAGCATCGCAGAAGGAAAGGGAGCTCAAAATAAAATTATGCCAATATTGTGTTAGCAAGTATGGCCAAAAAATATACAAATAATTGTAATTCTTACTACTAATACATATTCAGTGCATGTCACAATAGCAAATAGCAACAGTGAGAAAAAAAATTACCCCCTTTTAATATCTGCAAATATTGTAAGAATATTAATGCTAACATCAAGCAGAAACCAGATTTACACAATATATCAAAAAATATAATTCTAGGAAGAATTATAACCAATTTTTTTAAAAAAGTTGTAGACTTATAACAAATGCAGTCCGAGTAGTCTACAAGAGAAAGAAAAATGACAATGAACCATTTCCTAGAAGAGCCTTCAAGAAAGAATGCTTAGCAGAATTATCCTGCTATGATACCATGATAGAATTTTCCCAAGAGTAGATATGAAAAGCATTACAAGAGTTTGAAGAGAAGAATAGAACTGATTGATTTATTCCATGGATCAACTTTGTATAAATAGCAAAGTTGATCATTGAGAGTCGTTGGATTACAACAACTCATCAAATCTGAACTAGTCTAAACTGAGAGTTCACCTAACTCATGGAAGAGTGGTAACTCAAGTAATTCTATCTTAGTAGAACTTAAGAGAATAATTATTTATTCTAACAACACTAAGCAAGAAAAGAAACACAATAATGCATAATACAAGCTTATACCAAGCTAAACATTAAGAGAATCCCATACTTCTCTCAAATATGAATGCAACCCCCATCTATATTAGCAAACTTATCCATTCATTTTTCAATAATAAAAGTTTCCTTAATACCCATTTATAAATATAACCCAAAACTAATTACACTTTCAAATTCAACATCCATCCACAACAAACAAAGGTTTCCATTCTCTATTATTGAATTTTAAATTGAAAAAAACATCAATTGCCTAAAAAGTATTAATAATAAATAATTAATAATTGTTCTAATGTTACATTTAAAAATAAGTCAAAGTCTTCTCAAAAACAACTTGGCCAACCAAAAATTAAAAATCTTTAAAAAAGGAAACCAACAATGTTTCTATCATGAAAATGTTCACTTAATTAAACATAAGAGACCACATGCATAATAATTAAAAAAATAAGGTGATAAGATCAATGCCAAAACTTGGAAAGAAAGAACCCAAGTAACATAACAATCACCAATGTATTGCACAAAAGCAACACGCTACTAACTTAAATCAACATAAAAATCTAAGACTTGTGCAAACTTAATCTCTCATTTTATACATGGTTCTAAAAATAATAAAGATGCAAGGACAACACAAAAGCTAGACCCAAAAGAAACCATTGCAATCTTGGCTCGGGTGCAACATAAATTAAAGAATAATTATAAATGGATAACAAAAATACTAAGAGAAGGACATCAACCCTAAACAAGGCATCCCATCAACTTCCACTCAGATGAGCACCCAGTTGTTTACAACAACAAATCAACAATTATTCAAACCAAGATTTTAAAATATCTAAAAAGAATCCAAATACACTTATAGGCTCAATGAATGCAAATCAAAGAAACTTAGGGCAATAAAAAACATGACTGAGTAGGCTATGAAACAATAGGCTCTCTAAGTGAATTACTAAAATTGATCTAGATTAACCCAAAGAATCCTGAAGCAATAATAAAAGCATAAACAATATATTAAAATAAAGGAAACTTCAAGATCAAACAAAGCATAACAACACATCAATCCAAAAATAATACATAGAAATATTAAACCAAGCAACTAAGTCTATCCCAAGCTAAGAATTAACTACAACATAAAAGACACCTAACATGACATCAACGACTCATAGAGAAGAGTCCAAACCAAGAACTAGGTATAACCATACCACCATTAGAGCATTAAGACAATATGCTCTACAAACTTTAAATTGGTTTCTAGCAACATCAGATGAGTAACTTTTACCCAAGTATTTCTTGATCAAGCTCTTCTTTTGTAGTCTCTACTTCCAACCTTTTCCTCTCCTTGCTTTGCTTCTAAGCATCACCTAAAACTCTATAAAGTAGAGATTCTAATATATATTTTAGAGAAGCCCAAGGAATAAAAAAATTTTAGCGGCTTCTTCAACATGCCTTTATGCTACTCAAAGAGAAACACTTATCCATGATTCTATAAAAATTACTATCTTACTAATGTTTCACATACACAACTATCTTTATTAGAAGCATGCCATAATAATTTTACTAATGCTCCTTATTAGAGAAGGTGCTATATGAAGGCTTCCATTTTTAATTAAAATTAAATCTTATCTTTAATTTGCCAATGATATCAAAACTAACATAAATAATTTAGAGCATTCATTATTTTTAATACTCCAACACATTTTTTTATGCTATAACACTAGAATTAATAACAATTTCATTAATCATATAATTAATTTAATTATTATCAAATGATAATATTAACTATTAGCATTGATATCAAACAATTCCAGATACAAGGGCCCTTTCTAAACCATATTTGCACAACAAAGTAATTTTTATTGAGTAGGATATTTTATGATAGTTGTGATGCTATCATCTAGCTACTAAGGATGACTCTTTTGATCAATAGCAACCTCTTTGCACAATGGTACATTCAATAAAACATACACATATGCAATGCACCTACATGAAGGGTTTCTTTTTACCCTTGAGATGTTGATAAGAATGTCATCCATCATTTTCCATTTTTCTCTCAACTCTGGTGGTTGTCCCATACCAATCCACTGGTGAGAGTACTTGGTCCTACAACCATAAATTCATCAACAATACCATATTTCAAAAATAGTATAATAAAAGTATAAAGTGCAACTACCAACACATATTGGTAACATAAAATGATATTATGCATTAGATATCCACATATCAATACATAAATCAAATATCAAGAATAAGTATTTCCAAGAAAGGTCATTACATACTCACCCCTTGGACTAAACATAGTCCTTTGTATTTCCTAAAAATAAATATACATATTTCATTAAAATAAATATGGGAATTGTTTCCTCATTTCCTCAACATCTTTTCATGTTGCATAATTTTTAGAATATTGGTCCCACTAGACCTTACATTGATCTAGGGTTAATTTCCTCAACATATTGGAATGAAACCCTACAAAATTTATTGATCACACCTCAATGATCGAGGGACCTTCTATCTACAATTTTAAAATATTCCAAACATGATAAGGATAGATAACATATTTTCCAAGCATGGATATGTGGAAGGTACTATGGATCTTTGATAAGTTGGGCAACAAGGCAAGCCTTTAGGCTACTAGAATAATCATATCAATGATCTCAAAAGGCCCAAAATAATGAGGATCCAAATTACTTGATTTGATGGCACTTTTCATGTGTTACCCTCAAGAAGACTCTATATCCCATAGGGAATTATCTTGGTGATCTATGTAGATCAGCATAGCTCTTCTAGAAATCGGTTACTTCCTTGAGCTTGAGCCAAATTGCTTTGAGCTACTCCTCCATCTCTTTGATAGTGTTTGGTTTGATCACCTCTAATCTTCTAAATTATCCTATGATGGGTGTGTTCTGCATCCTCTACCATACAAGCCTTCAAAGGAAGCCTTCCCCAAGGATGCATGGTATCCATTATTATAAGAAAATTTAACTAGATATAAAAAGTCTTCCCACTTAGAATTTTGATCTATGCAGTACATGCAAAGCATGTCCTCTAGGAATTGGTTCACCCTTTCCATTTTATCATCTATTTTTGGATGGTGAGTAGAAATGATATTCAATTTAGTGCCCACAACACGATGAAGAGCCTACTAGAATTATGATGTAAACTTAGAATATTTGTCCAATATGATCACTTCAATAAAAGCATGTAACCTAAAAATTTCCTTGGCAAATTTATTTTCAATAACTGGTGCATCATCCTTGATGTTTCCCAATATAAAATATGCAACCTTGGTCAATTTGTTGACCTTCATAAGTATTGCATGATGTTGGTACCTAGTCTTAGGTGAACTCACAATAAAATCCATAGATATAATCTACCACTTCTAAGTATGTATATTATGTGGGTATAATTTTCCTATTGGATGCTAATGCTCTACCTTAACCTTATGGTATTCTAAAAATATAGCAATAAAACTAGTGATATCCTATTTCATTCATGACCAATAGAAGGTATTTCTCTCATATTTGCACTTGTCGAATTAGCAGAATAAGAAGAACTATGTGTCCCTTGCATAATAATTCTCCTTAAATCACCATTTTTGGGTATAAAATCCCTATACTTGAAATATTAAGTCCATATTTTATGTCAAAATCCTTATTTTCCTCAGTATTTATCTTAATTTTTGCTCGAATTTTAATGCAATACTGATCCTGTAGTTTCATTTCCTTGACTTTGTCCATCAATTCTATATGACCTTGGGTCAATGTTGTTGTATGCCTTCTCCTACTTAAGGCATCAACAACATTGTTTTATTTTCCTTTGATATACTCAATACCAAATGCATACTCAACTAGAAACTCTATCCACCTTCTTTATATCATATTTTAGCATAGGTTGGGTAAATATATACCTTAAAATTTTGTGGTTTACCCTTAGCTCAAATGGTTTCCCCAATAAATACTACCTGTATACCTTTGGTGCATGCACAATCGCTGACAACTGTAGGTTATTTGTAGCATAATTCAACACATGATTCTTGAGTTTCCTAGACTCATATGCTACTGTAGCTTTTGGGAGAACACATCTTATAAACCTTCTAGGGAAGCATTTGCACATACTATAAAACTCCCAAGAGGATCTAGTACCCTGATAATTGGTGTTGTAGTCAACTTATTCTTCAGATTTTTAAAGGCAGTCTCACATTTATCCATCCAATTGAACACTTTTTCTTTTTTCTATAGGTTGGTGATAGAGTAGGCAATTTTTGAATAGTCCTTTACAAACACCTATAATAACCAATGATTTCCATGAAGCTTCTAACTTCTGACACATTAGTGGGTGTAGGCCAACTCAAAACGACTTCAATCTTTGTAGGATCTACAACTATTGGAAATATTAAGTATTTTGAGTTGTCATTGATGTCAAAGTATTGATGTCAAAGAAATATTAGTATGGCAGAAATATTATTCAAGGTTGAAATATTAAATTGCAAGATAGTGTGGAAAAATTATGGAGCATATATAATTCATTTGCATTTCAAAAAGGGATAGGAAGATAAAGACAACACACACACACTCCTTTTAGAGTATAAGCAAAGGGTCAAATCAAAGGGTATGCCTTCATTGTTCTAAGTTGACAGGCTAGAGTAGTTGGTTGTTCAAGAAGCACTAAAGCGCTAGTAGAGAGGAGATGAGGGGTTGATTCATGGTGACTATAGTTTTGTTTGTATTTTTGGTCAAGGAAGAAGAGCATTGAATAAATAAAGAGAACTTCATGGACTTAAGGTTTTGTATGAGTGGCTAGATCATGCAACAACTTTGTCAAAGGTAAGACGCTTATAGATAGGAGGTCAAGGGGTCTATTCATGGAGGTTGCATTTGGTAAGGGCATATTTTTTTAATTAAATATCCTATGGTATGCGCTGATTAGGGAGTCATAAGGTTGGTTTAATTAAGTTTGTTTTTGCCTATAGGGAGTCATAAGGATATGCTAAAAATTGAATATCTTGCATTTGGGAATTTTAAGGGTGTATTAAAGGATTTGTTATTTTGTAAACTAGGAGTTATAAGGGTGTGTTTTAAAATATTTTAGCTTGAAAAATATAAGTGATAAGGGTGCTTTTATAAAGTATTGTCTTGCAAAAATTATAAATAGGAAATATAAAGAAATTATTTTTTGCATGTGAGAAGTAGGAGTTATAAGGTGTTTTGTGGTTTAAATATTGTGTGTATTTTTGCATGGTGAAAGAAAGTTTGAAGGGCTTTGTTCATTGTTTAAAAAGCCTTGTTTTGGGAAATTAAAAGGAGTTGTAGAGTAATATATTTGTGCATATTTTTGAAGAGAGGTTTATCATGTGGATGATTGAAAAGTGCTATGCTAACTAACCCTTGAAAGTGGCATAAGAAAGACAATATTTTGAGACAGGTTTTGAGGGCACTTCTTCATCAAAGCAAGTTAAGAGGTATGGTGATATTATTCCCTCTTTAAGGTGTTTTGTTGAGTGAATATTTATAAATCATAATGTGGAGAAATAAGGATTAAATATGTGCATTGTTGGAAATATTTGAGCTAGGGTTTGTAAAATAAATTGTGCATCCTTGTTGAAAGAAATTGAAATACTTGAGCTAGGGTTTGTGAAATAAATTGTGCATCCTTGTTGAAATAAATTGAAACACTTGAGCTAGGGTTTGTGAAACAAATTGTGCATCATTGATTGGTGAAATTGGAAACACTTGTGCTAGGGTTTTTAAGAAAAAATGTGCATTCTTGTTGAAAAAATTTGTGAAGAATTTGGGCATTGATGTGAGTGACATTGAATGTGAATAGGCAAGTGTTAGAGACCAATTTTTTGAAGCAATTTGTGCATTATTGTGTTTGATCATTGAGAGTAAATTTACAAGGAATATAAACCAGTTTTGTGAAGTGAATTTATACACTAG
Organism: Wollemia nobilis; assembly: GCA_028583015.1. Taxonomy (NCBI): domain Eukaryota; kingdom Viridiplantae; phylum Streptophyta; class Pinopsida; order Araucariales; family Araucariaceae; genus Wollemia; species Wollemia nobilis. The sequence goes on along the minus strand of JAQPPZ010017036.1, from coordinate 2,467,413 downwards.
TTTGATTTGATTTGAAAGGGATTTCTAAGAGGTAGAGATCTTATTGGATGAATGCAATATATATGAATGTGAAGAACATATTGGGTATTTGATAGTACATATCATTCTCTATATGTTCAAGAGGTTAAATGAATTCTAGGTAGAATATGTCTGAATTGCCTAGTTGAAGAAAGCATTTCTAAAAGAGATACAAGCATTTTTTTAACATCATTTGTATGCAAGATATGGGAATATTTGAGTAGGTTTTATGAGAATATTTGAGTATGTGTTATGAGGTAGATTTGAGTAAGTCTTGTGAGAAGACTTGAAGTAGTTGTGAGGAAGATTTGAGCAAGTCTTGTGAGAAGACTTGAAGCAAGTTTGAGGTATATTTGAGCAAGTCTTGTGAGAAGACTTGAAGTAGGTTTGAGGTAGATTTGAGTAATTCTTGTGAGAAGACTTGAAGAGGTTTGAGGTATATTTGAGAAAGTCTTGTGATAATAATTTGAAGTAGGTTTAAGGTATATTTAAGTAAGTATTTTGAGAATACTTGGAACAAAATTGAGAGCAGATTTGTGAGAAGACTTGGAGCATATTTGGGGTAGTGTTGAGCAAGTTATTTGAGTAGATCTTGGTACAGATTTGAGCAAGCCTAGTGTGAAGGATTGGAGTAGTTTTTGAGTAGTGTGTTGAGCTAGCTTTGAAGTAGACCAAAGAAAAGGGGATAGAGTTCTCCTATGGAGAGAGATCCACAAACCAGAGCAAAGGGGATAGATTTCTCCTATGGAGAGAGATATACAAACCAGAGTAGAGGGGATAGATTTCTCCTATGGAGAGAGATCCACAAACCAGATCAGAGGGGATAGAGTTCTCCTGTGGAGAGAGATCCACAAAACTAGAGCAGAGGAGATAGAGTTCTCCTATGGAGAGATATCCATGAACTAGAGTAGAGGGGATAGAGTTCTCTTGTGGAGAGAGATCCACAAACCAGAGAAGAGGGGATAGAGTTCTCCTATGGAGAGATCCAAAAACTAGAGTAGAGGGGATTGAGATCTCCTTTGGACAGAGGTCCATAAACATTGTAATAGGGAATTGGTTCCCAAGAGATATTTTGAGAAAATTTATAAGAAATATTTTCTCCATGGACGTAACCCACATTGGGTGAACCACGTTAAATTTGTGTCTCTCATGTGTGTGATGATTTGTGCATTGATTTGTTATTGCTATTGATATTGCAATTGATAACATTGGATAATATTTTTTGGGAAAGAAAAGTAAAAATTTACCTTATATCATTTACCCCCCTCTCTGTATAAGCTTGTGTTCTTCAATTGGTATCAGAGTGGGTTCCTTCGAAAAAGTCTAACAAATTGAAGGAAGATATTACAGGAACACAGATGGCATCTCAAAATGGATCTTCAACAAATAAGGCTCCATTGTTTTATGGGAACAATTATGCTTTCTAGAGTATGAGGATGAAGACTTATTTGATGGCACAAGGATATGAAACATGGTAATCTATTGAGGATGGGTTCACACCTACAACTACTCCTCCCAAAGATAAGGATGGTAAGCAATTACATGTGAATAATGCCAAGGCTATGAATGGAATATTAAGTGGATTACGTGAATCAAAATTTGTGAAAGTTATGCAATGCAAATCAACAAAAGAGATATGGGACAAATTGAAGCAAACATATGAAGGAGATAACAAGGTCAAGTTGGAAAAATGTAAACTCACAGGAGGAGGTTTGAAGAGTTGAATATGGAAGATGAGGAAGATATTACTAAATACTTACTTCATGTTGATGAAGTTGTTAATACCATGCATGGACTTGGATTCAAAATTGAGGACTCTAGTGTTGCTCAGAAAGTATTAAGATCACTCCCTATAAGGTATGATGCAAAGGTTTCAACTATAGAAGAGATGAAGGATCTCGATAAGTTGACTATGGATGAGTTACATGGAATTATCATAGCTTATGAGATGAGAACAGAAAAAGATCACAATTTAAAGAGAGAGGCAGCTTTCAAAGCTTCAAAGAAGACAAAAGATAAGAAACCAAAATCAAGTGATGAGTCAAGCAGTAATGAAGAAGCTAACTATGTGAGAAGAAATAAGGACTCAAGAAAACACAAAGATATAAATATTGTGAAATTTTTAATTGTGGTGACTTTGGTCACTATGCATCTAATTATCCACAAGCTGGAAGTAGTAGTAGTGAAGAGAAATAGGATTATAAGAAAAAGGAAGAAAGAAAATTTATGCATGAAAAGAAAAATAGGTATGGTCAAGGCAAGCATGAAAAGAATATTTTTCAAAGGCACAAGAAGAGTTTCTATGTTAAAAGAGCAATTAGTGCTTCAAATGATAGTGATGAAAGACTCTCAGATAGTGAAGAAGAAGAGATTCTATTTTTGGCAATAGAAGAGGAAGAAAACACTCCTATTGAAGACCAAGGAGAAGATGCTCCTATAATTGAAGACCTAGAGAAAGGTTTAAAAAAATAAGAAGAAGTCACAGTTGATCTAGAAGAAGAACTTATTGTTGCTCTCAGAGAGTTGAAAAGAGTTAGAAAGCAAAATTCAAGATTGAAGGCTCAAGTTCAAGAAGATGAGGAAATAAAAGAAAAGCTTCTACAAGATCTCGAAAACTCAAAAGCTAAGGCAAGGAGATTTAAAGAAGTCATGGTTGAAAAGTTAGAGGTAAAAGAGTTAGAATGTGAAAGATTAGAACATGAAGTGGTTTCTCTAAGTATGGAAGTGAAATATTCTAAGGATAAGATACATAGGTTTGGGAAAATTTCAAAAGCTTTGGATAACATTATCAATGCACAAAGATCTTCATTTATCAAAACAGGACTTGGTTTTGAAGAAGGTCAAGAGGTACAAAAAGAGGAGTCAAGCTCAAAAGAAAAGGAAGTTTTAGAGGAAGATATTGAAGAAGAACCTAATACCTATGTTGATAAGTTGAAGAGTGGAAGCTTCACTAAGAAAGAAAACAATGCACAAACAAGAAATAGGGACCATCACAGAGAAGGCAAAGAAAGGACTAAGAGACCAGATATTTCAAGACAAGATGAATATTTCTTCCAAGGACATTGTTTTTCATGTAATCATTTTGGTCACAAATATATGCATTGTAGGGTTCATGGAAAGATGTATTATGGCTTCACTAAGAGGAATTTCAACTCATTTGAATATGGATATTTCTTTCAAGGTTATTGCTACTCATGTAATCACTTTGGTCATAAAGCGATCCACTACAGGGTTCATGATAGAAATGATTATGGCTTCACCAAGAGGAACTTCAAGTCATTTGCACCTTCCAAGAACTACAACATCAAGTGTTACAATTGCAATAATCTTGGGCATAAGGCCAAGTGGTGTAGAACAAAGTTTTCAAAACTTCCAGAGTCAAGCAAGAACAGGGACACTCAAAAGGATCAAAAGGGTATGATTACAAAGGTGTTGAAAAAGAAGGTTGAAAAGGAAAAAGAGCATTGTATGTTGGGAGTAGATTTACTCCCACCCCAAAATTAATCACCTCAAGGAGAAGAGGTGGTGAGGGGGCTGAGATAAGAGTCTTATTTTTAGCCCCAAAGGAGTCCCTTTACCATTGATGTCAAAGGGGGAGAGTTTCAATTAGGGAGTTTCAGTAAGGAGGAGAGAAATCAATAAGGGGGAGCAACTTCTCAAGGGGAGCATTTTTGGAATCAAATGGTAGCAAAAGGAAGTATTTTAGAAGGGTTGCCATCAATGAAAAAGGGGGAGATTGTTGGAAATATTAAGTATTTTGAGTTGTCATTTATGTCAAAGGATTGATGTCAATAGGTTGATGTCAAAGAAATATTGATATGGCAAAAATATTCTTCAAGGTTGAAATATTAAATTGCAAGATAGTGTGGAAAAATCATGGAGCGCATCAAATTCGTTCGCATTTTGAAAAGGGAGAGGAAGAGAAAGACAACATGTGCACTCCTTTTGGGGTAGAAGCAAAGGGTCAAATAGAAGGGCACGCCTTCATTGTTCTAAGTTGGCAGGCTAGCGTAGTTGGTCGTTTGAGAAGTGCTAAGGTGCTGATAGAGAGGAGGTCAAGGGGTTGATTCATGGTGACTCTAGTTTTTTTCGCATTTTTGGTCAAGGAAGAAGAGCATCGAAGAAATAAAGAGAACTTCATGGACTTAAGGTTTTGTGTGGGCGGCTAGCTCACGCGGTGGCTTAGCCGAAGCTAAGGCGCTAGTAGATAGGAGGTCAGGGGATCTATTCGTGGTGGTTGCATTTGGTAAGGGCATATTTTTTTAATTAAATATCCTATGGTATGTGTTGATTAGGGAGTCATAAGGTTGGTTTAATTAAATTTGTTTTTGCCTATAGGGAGTCATAAGGATATGCTAAAAATTGAATATCTTGCATTTGGGAATTTTAAGGGTGTATTAAAGGATTTGTTATTTTGCAAACTAGGAGTTATAAGGGTGTGTTTTAAAATATTTTAGCTTGAAAAATATAAGTGATAAGGGTGCTTTTATAAAGTATTGTCTTGCAAAAATTATAAAGAGGAAATATAAAGAAATTAATTTTTGCATGTGAGAAGTAGGAGTTATAAGGTGTTTTGTGGTTTAAATATTGTGTGTATTTCTGCATGGTGAAAGAAAGTTTGAAGGGCTTTGTTCATTGTTTAAAAAGCCTTGTTTTGGGAAATTAAAAGGAGTTGTAGAGTAATATCTTTGTGCACATTTTTGAAGAGAGGTTTATCATGTGGATGATTGAAAAGTGCTATGCTAACTAACCCTTGAAAGTGGCATAAGAAAGATAAAATATTTTGAGACAGGTTTTGAGGGCACTTCTTCATCAAAGCAAGTTAAGAGGTATGGTGATATTATTCCCTATTTAAGGTGTTTTGTTGAGTGAATATTTCTGAATCATAAGGTGGAGAAATAAGGATTAAATATGTGCATTGTTGGAAATATTTGAGCTAGGGTTTGTGAAATAAATTGTGCATCCTTGTTGAAATAAATTGAAACACTTGAGTTAGGGTTTGTGAAACAAATTGTGCATCCTTGTTGAAAGAAATTGAAACACTTGAGCTAGGGTTTGTGAAACAAATTGTGCATCATTGATTGGTGAAATTGGAAACACTTGTGCTAGGGTTTTTAAGAAAAAATTGTGCATTCTTGTTGAAAGAATTTGTGAAGCATTTGGGCATTGATGTGAGTGATATTGAATGTGAATGGGTAAGTGTTAGAGACCAGTTTTGTGAAGCAATTTGTGCATTATTGTGTTTGATCATTGAGAGTAAATTTGCAAGGAATATAAACTAGTTTTGTGAAGTGAAGTTATACACTAGTTTGATTTGATTTGAAAGGTATTTGTAAGAGGTAGAGATCTAATTGGATGAATGCAAGATATGTGAATGTGAAGGAACATATTGGGTATTTGATAGTACATATCATTCTCTATATGTTCAAGAGGTTAAATGAATTTTAGGTAGAATATGTCTGAACTTCCTAGTTGAAGAAAGCATTTTTGAAAGAGATATAAGCCTTATTTGTATGCAATATTTGGGAATATTTGAGTAGGTTATGTAAGCGAGGTTTGAGGTATATTTGAGTAAGTCTTGTGAGAAGACTTGAAGTAGGTTTGAGGTAGATTTGAGCAAGTCTTGTGAGAAGACTTGAAGCAGGTTTGAGGTAGATTTGAGCAAGTCTTGTGAGAAGACTTGAAGTAGGTTTGAGGTAGATTTGAGCAAGTCTTGTGAGAAGACTTGAAGCAGGTTTGAGGTAGATTTGAGAAAGTCTTGTGAGAAGACTTGAAGCAAGTTTGAGGTAGATTTGAGCAAGTATTTTGAGAAGACTTATGACAAAATTGAGAGTAGATTTGTGAGAAGACTTGAAGCAGATTTGGGGTAATGTTGAGCAAGTGATTTGAGCAGATCTTGGTACATATTTGAGCAAGCCTAGTGTGAAGGCTTGGAGTAGTTTTTGAGTAGTGTGTTGAGCTAGATTTGGAGTAGACCATAGTAAAGGGGATAGAGTTCTCCTATGGAGAGAGATCCACAAACCAGAGCAAAGGGGATAGAGTTCTCCTATGGAGAGAGATCCACAAACTAGAGCAAAGGGGATAGAGTTCTCTTGTGGAGAGAGATCCACAAACCAGAGCAAAGGGGATAGAGTTCTCCTATGGAGAGAGATCCACAAACTAGAGCAAGAGGGTATAGAGTTCTCTTGTGGAGAGAGATCCATGAACCAGAGTAGAGGGGATAGAGTTCTCCTATGGAGAGAGATCCACAAACCAGAGTAGAGGGGATAGAGTTCTCCTATGGAGAGAGATCCACAAACCATAGCAGAGGGTATTGAGATCTCCTTTGGATAGAGGTCCATAAACATTGTAATAGGGAATTGGTTCCCAAGAGATCTATTGAGAAAATTTATAAGAAATATTTTCTCCATGGATGTAACCCACATTGGGTGAACCATGTTAAATCTATGTCTCTCATGTGTGTGATGATTTGTGCATTGCTTTGTTATTGCTATTGATATTGCTATTGATATTGCAATTGATAACATTGGATAATATTGTTTGGGAAATAAAAGTAAAAGTTTACCTTATACTGTTCACCCCCCTCTCAGTATAAGCTTGTGTTCTTCAATTGGTATCATAGTGGGTTCCTTCAAAAAATGTCTAACAACTTGAAGGAAGATATTACAGGAACACATATGGCATCAATGGATATTCAACAAGTAAGGCTCCGTTGTTTGATGGGAAGAATTATGATTTTTGGAGTATGATGATGAAGACTTATTTGATGGCACAAGGATATGAAACACGACAATCTATTGTGGATGGATTCACATCTACAACTACTCCTCCCACAGATAAGGATGGTAAGCAATTACATGTGAATAATTCCAAGGCTATGAATGGAATAATAAGTGGATTACGTAAATCAAAAATTGTGAAAGTTATAAGATATATGGGACACATAGAAGCAAACATATAAAGTAGTTAGCAAGGTCAATTTGGAAAACTACAAACTCATAGGAGGAGGTTTGAATATTTGAAGATGGAATATGAGGAAGATAGTGCTAAATACTTATTTTGTGTTGAGGAAGTTTTTAATACCATGCATGGACTTGGATTCAAAATTGAGGACTCCAGTGTTGCTCAGAAAGTACTAAGATCACTCCCTATAAGGTATGATGCAAATGTTTCAGCTATAGAAGAGATGAAGGATCTCAATAAGTTGAATATGGACGAGTTACATGGAATTATCATAGTTTATTAGATGAGAGTAGAAAAATATCACAATTACAAGAGAGAGTCAACTTTCAAAGCTTCAAAGAAGATAAAATATAAGAAACCAGAATCAAGTGATGAGTTAAGCAATAATGAAGAAGCTATGTGAGAAGAAATACGAAGGACTCAAGAAAACACAAAGATATAAAGATTGTGAAATGTTTTAATTGTGGTGAATTTGATCACTATGCATATAATTGTCCACAAGCTGGAAGCAGTAGTTGTGAAGAGAAATAGGATTATAAGAAAAAGGAAGAAAGAAAATTTAGGCTTGAAAAGAAAAATAAGTATAGTCAAGGCAAGCATGAAAATAAGTTATTTCAAAGGTACAAGAAGAATTTCTATGTTAAAAGAGGAAGAAGTGCTTCAAATGACAGTGATGAAATACTCTTAGATAATGAAGAAGATCTATTTTTGTTAATAGAAGAGGAAGAAAACACTCATATTGAAGACCAAGGAGAATATGCTCCTATAATTTAAGACCTGGAGAAAGGTTCAAAAAAAAATAAGGCATAACTTAACTTAATATTGAAGGCTCAAGTTCAAGAAGACGAGGAAATAAAAGAAAAGCTTCTACAAGATATCGAAAACTCAAAATCTAAGGGAAGGAGATTTAAAGAAGTCATGGTTGAAAAGTTATAGGTAAAAGAGTTAGAATGTGAAAGATTAGAACATGAAGTGGTTTATCTGAAGATGGAAGTGAAATATTCTAAGGATAAGCTACAAATATTTTGGAAATTTTCAAAAGCTTTGGATAACATTATCAATGCACAAAGATCTTCATTTATCAAAATAAGACTTGGTTTTGAAAAATATCAAGAGATACAAAAAAAGGAGTCAAGCTTAGAAGAAAAGGAAGTTTCAAAGGATGATATTGAAGAAGAACCTAAGACCTATGTTGATAAGTTTAAGAGTGGAAGCTTCACTAAGAAAGAAAACAATGCACAAATAAGAAATAGGTACCATCATAGAGAAGGCAAATAAAGGACTAAGAGACCAGATGGTTCAAGACAATATGAATATTTCTTTCAAGGACATTGTTTTTCATGTAATCATTTTTGTCACAAAGCTATGCATTGTAGGGTTCATGGAAAGAAGTATTATGGATTCACTAAGAGGAATTTCAACTCATTCGAATATGGATATTTATTTCAAGGTTATTGCTACTCATGTAATTGCTTTGGTCATAAAGCGATCCACTACAGGGTTCATGATAGAAATGATTATGGCTTCACCAAGAGGAAATTCAAGTCATTTGCACCTTCCAAGAACTACAAAATTAGGTATTACAATTGCAATAATATTGGGAATAAGGCCAAGTGGTGTAGAACAAAGTTTTCAAAACTTCCAGAGTCAAGCAAGAACAAGGACACTCAAAAGGATCAAAAGGGTATGATTACAAAGGTGTTGAAAAATAAGGTTGAAAAGGAAAAAGAGCATTGTATGTTGGGAGTAGATTTACTCCCACCCTAAAATTAATCACCTCAAGAAGAGGAGGTGGTGAGGGGTCTGATCTAAAAGTCTTATTTTTAGCCCCAAAGGAGTCCCTTTGCCATTGACGTCAAAGGGGAAGAGTTTCAGTAAGGGGGAGAGAAATTAGTAAGGAGGAGCAGCTTCTCAGAGGGAGCATTTTTAGAATATAGTGGTAGTAAAAGGGAGTATTTTAAAAGGGTTTCCATCAATGACAAAGGAGGATATTGTTGGAAATATTAAGTATTTTGAGTTTTCATTGATATCAAAGGATTCATGTCAATAGGTTGATGTCAAAGAAATATTGCTATGGCAAAAATATTATTCAATGTTTAAATATTAAATTGCAAGATAGTGTGGAAAAATCACAGAGTGCATCAAATTCGTTTGCATTTTTAAAAGGGAGAGGAAGAGAAATACAACATGCACACTCCTTTTAGGGTAGAAGCAAAGGGTCAAATCGAAGGGTGCACCTTCAATGTTCCAAGATAGCAGGATAGCACAACTGGTCATTTTAGAAGCACAAAGGCACTGGAAGAGAGGAGGCCAAGGGGCTGATTCGTGGTGACTCCAATTTTATTCACATTTTTGGTCAAGGAAGAAGAGCACCAAAGAAATAAATATAACTTTATGGACTTAAGGTTTTGTGTGGGCGGCTAGCTCATGCGGTGGCTTAGCTGAAGCTAAGGCATTGGCAGATAGGAGGTTAGGGGGTCTATTCATAGCGAATGCATTTAGTAAGGTCATATTTTTTTAATTAAATATCCTATGGTATGAGTTGATTAGGTATTCATAAGGTTAGTATAATTATGTTTGTTTTTTCCTATAGGGAGTCATAAGGATATGCTAAAAATTGAATATCTTGCATTTGGGAATTTTAAGGGTGTATTAAAGGATTTGTTATTTTGCAAACTAGGAGTTATAAGGGTGTGTTTTAAAATATTTTAGCTTGAAAAATATAAGTGATAAGGGTGCTTTTATAAAGTATTGTCTTGCAAAGATTATAAAAATGAAATATAAAGAAATTAAAATTTTGCATGTTAGAAGTAGGAGTTATAAGGTGTTTTGTGGTTTAAGTATTGTGTGTATTTCTACATGGTGAAAGAAAGTTTGAAGTGCTTTGTTCATTGTTTAAAAATCCTTATTTTTGGAAATTAAAAGGAATTGTAGAGTAATATCTTTGTGCACATTATTTAAGAGAGGGTTATCATGTGGATGATTGAAAAGTGCTATGTAACCCTTGAAAGTGGCATAAGGAAGACAGAATATTTTGAGACAGGTTTTGAGGGCACTTCTTCATCAAAGCAAGTTTCATCAAAGCAAGTTAAGAGGTATGGTGATATTATTCCCTATTTAAGGTGTTTTTTTGAGTGAATATTTCTGAATCATAAGGTGGAGAAATAAGGATTAAATATGTGCATTGTTGGAAATATTTGAGCTAGGGTTTGTGAAATAAATTGTGCATCCTTGTTGAAATAAATTGAAACACTTGAGCTAGGGTTTGTGAAACAAATTGTGCATCCTTGTTGAAAGAAATTGAAACACTTGAGCTAGGATTTGTGTAACAAATTGTGCATTATTGATTGGTGAAACTGGAAACACTTGTGCTAGGGTTTTTAAGAAAAAAATGTGCATTCTTGTTGAAATAATTTGTGAAGCATTTGGGCATTGATGTGAGTGACATTAAATGTGAATGGGCAAGTTTTAGAGATAAATTTTGTGAAGTAATTTATGCATTATTGTGTTTGATCATTGAGAGTAAATTTACAAGGAATATAAACCAGTTTTGTGAAGTGAAGTTATACACTATTTTGATTTGATTTGAAAGGGATTTGCAATAAGTAGATATCTAAGTGTATGAATGTAATATATGTGAATGTGAAGAACATATTGGGTATTTAATAGTACATATCATTCTCTATATGTTAAAGAGGTTAAATACATTCTAAGTAGAATATGTCTGAACTGCCTAGTTGAAGAAATCATTTTTGAAAGAGATTTAAGCCTTTTTCTATTTGCAAGATTTGGGAATATTTGAGCAGGTTCTATAAGCAGGTTTGAGGAATATTTGAGCAAGTATTATGAGAAAACTTGAAGTAATTTTGAGGTATATTTGAGCAAGTCTTATGAGAAGACTTAAAGTAGGTTTGAGCTAGATTTGAGCAAGTCTTGTGAAAATACTTGAAGTAGGTTTGAGGTATATTTGAGAAATTCTTGTGAGAAGACTTGAAGCAGGTTTGAGGTAGATTTGAGCAAGTATTGTGAGAAGACTTGAAGCAGGTTTGAGGAATATTTGAGCAAGTCTTGTGAGAAGAATTGGAATAGAATTAAGAGTATATTTGTGAGAAGACTTGGAGCAGATTTGGGGTAGTATTGAGCAAGTGATTTAAGCAGATGTTGGTACAAATTTAAGCAAACCTTGTGTGAAGTCTTGGAGCAATTTTTGAGTAGTGTGTTGAGCTAGATTTGGATCATAAAAAAGTAGAGGGGATAGATTTATCCTATAGAGAGAGATCCACAAACTAGAGCAAAGGGGATAGAGTTTTCCTATGGAGAGAGATCCACAAACCAAAGTAGAGGGGATAGAGTTATTCTATGGAAAGAGATCCAAAATCCAGAGTAGAGGGGATAGAGTTCTCCTGTGGAGAGAGATCCAAAAACCAGAGCAGAGGGGATAGATTTCTCCTATGAATAGATATCCATCAACTAGAGTCGAGGGAATAGAGTTCTCCTGTGGAGAGATATCCACAAACTAGATTAGAGGGGATAGAGTTCTCCTATGGAGAAATATCCACAAACCAGAGCAGAGGGGATTGAGATCTCCTTTGTACAAAGGTACATAAACATTGTAATAGGGAATTGGTTATAAAGAGATTTGTTGAGAAAATTTATAAGAAATATTTTCTTTGTGGATGTAACCCACATTGGGTGAACCACACTAAATCTGTATCTCTCATGTGTGTGATTATTTGTGCATTGATTTGTTATTGATATTGATATTGCAATTGATAACATTGGATAATATTGTTTGGGAAAGAAAAGTAAAAGTTTACCTTATACTGTTCACCCTCCCTCTTAGTATAAGCTTGTGTTCTTCAACAACAATCCATTCTATAGATATAATATGCCCTAAATACTAAACTTGTGAGGCATAGAATTCACACTTGGAAATTTTTTCATAAAGTTAGTTTTTCCTCAACACCTCTAAAACTAACCTTAGATGTTGGTCATGTTATTATTTGGTGTGAGAATATATCAAAATATCATCTAGAAATATCAAAACAAACCAATCTGAATATTTTAAAATACATTGTTCATCGGATTTTTAAAATTTGGTGGCACATTTGTTAACCCAAAAGGTAACACTATGAACTCATAGTTCCCATATCTAATATTAAAGGCCATTTTATGAGTATCCCCCTCACAAATTATTAGATGATATCTAGACCTTAAATCAATATTTGAAAATATAGTGGCATCCTTTAGCTATTCAAAGAGAACATCAATCCTTGGAAAATGATATCTGTTCTTGATGGTCACCTTATTAAATATGATATGATAAATGTAAAAATTCTTAGGGACACTTATTTACATAATTAATACCCCCATAAATAAAACAACCTCCTCTAGGTGTTTGAGAATTTTTTGTCTTTTATCCCCTATTCCTTCTTTCTAAGCTAAATTGTTCAACTTTTGATGTTTATGTTAAATTGTTCAACTTTAGTTACCATTGTTCTTATTCCCAAACTTTTGTTCCTCTCTTGAGTTTCCCTTACCTTTATAATTTTTGGATTCCTATTTAACAAGTATTTGTATCATTACCCATTGGTGCTCTATTTTATCTTGAAGCAACCTAACTAATAGTGTAATTTGCTATATTTCTTCTTGTAGTAACTTAACTATAGATATGATATTGGTAATTTTCTTGGTGGAATCCTCTATTATTTTGGTTCTCTTGTTGGATTCCATTGTACTTCTAGGATTCTTACTAGGTTCCATTGTTCTAGTTATTTTGTTGGAGTCTATTATTCTTCTAGACTTATTACTAGATTCCATTGTTCTCCTAGTTCTCTTGCTAGAGTACATTGTTCTTCTAGAATTTCTTAGAGGATGTGCTACAAATTCCTCTTGAGTGTCTAACCCTACCTTCTCGAATGATCTCAAAATATGTGCCATCTTATTTCCATAAAAAGGAGTTGGGTAAGTTACAATTTCTCCTAAATTGTACTTACAATTAGTTAGTTTTATTTCCCTATGAACTAATTTGGACCATTATTACTTACTTGATAATGATCATGGTCACACTCGCCTCACCACAAGGTGCAATTCCTAATAAGAAACTATACCCCATAGAATTTTTACTCCTTGGTATAATTGGTCCAGTTGGTGTGCAATACCCATATTATCATAGATTAATTTAAGGTCCCTAGAGGATTAAGTCTCCCCAAAGTGGCACATTAAGTCAAGGCTTATCTTGGGTTCACTCCATGGAAGCTTCTCAGCCTATGACCTAGAGATCTAATACCAACTAGAAGCTTCTAGTCCATGCATCTTACAAATATAATCATTCAATAGCAATCCAAGATCTTAATAAAATATATATGCAAGCCTAACATGCATCATACATTTAAAATCATTCAATAAAAATGCAAGATCTTAGTTCCATAATGAAATGTATATGCAAGCCTAACATGCATCATACAAATATAGACATTCCATAACAATGCAAGATCTTAATTCCATATGTATATGCAAGCCTAGTGAATGATCTGATGGATTTTCCCATACCAATCCACCATTTAAGATTCCTAAGCCTCATCTCTAGGAATATGTTCAAACCTCACCATGAGGACTTGTCCAAGCCTTACTACTTAGGACTACCCAAGCCTCATCGCTTTGGGCCATCCAAGCCTCATAACTTAGGTGTATCATTTAAATATACCTAGTTATTAAATCACAATAATTAAAATAGTATTGTTATGGTGTAATTATTATTAGTCATTGAAGTATTTGACCCAAAAAACAAAGAACAAAACGTGCAACAAAAATCATAGCAATAAATATTGTAGCAACAAAAAATACAATAATTTTTATAGTAGTGTGTGATAGTATGAATTTGAGGGAACAAAACTACTCATACTCTTATGAAATTTTAGGAGTGAATTCTACACAAAATAACCTTTCCAACTGTGTATGACATGCACAAAACATAATTGTAAAACAAAAGTTATGAGGTCTAAAATTTGATTGCAGGTTTAAAAAAAAATAGGGATAACAAGCATGCATTTGACAAAATGAATGGAATATAATGTTGTTTTGCATTCCAAATAAAATTAAAAATATTACACAATTTTTCCACATTCTTATCCAGCTATTTTACAATATTTTACATTTTCAAGAGAGAAAATGATGTTACAACCCTTCATTTCACATTTTGGAAGTCCAACAGTCATAGTGACATTTCAAGGCCCATATAAAATTTTGGGCTTCTTCAAATTCATGGGAGAACTTTTGGTTTTGTCTTTTTTGTAGTCATCATCAATATCCAACATACTCCCACCCCCCTTGATGTTGAGTGGTGTTACAAGTTTATCTCTCAACCTAAAAAATTATTCTTTAATAACACTGTAAGCTAAAACTGAGCAACACTAAATAAAGTAATATTATCAAAAGTGAATCAACACAATATTGCACAAAATGAATAATATTATTAATATGGAACTGGGAGGGAGCCTGGATCTCCAAAGTGTACAATATATATACCCCGAATATGGGGTTACAATATGCTTTACAACCTTTGATACAATGTTACAATATTGAGGGTTACAAAACCCTCATTCACAAGAATAGTTGGTGTCTTCAACACTTGCTTTTGATCCAAACAAGTTAGGGGTGGGCTTGAGTATCCCTATAGGGCCACCCTAGTTGCAAAAAATTTCAATAATATAGATATTGTACCTACAAATGGATCAAAAACACCAAGAGATCAATAGCATTTGAGAGGGCTCCACTATGTGAGGCCCTCTTTGAAATAGATCTACAAAACCCTAGTACTATAAATAATGAAATGCAAGCAAATGCAAAAAATGTAAGATATAAATAATAAAATATTTTACCTTGTCAAGAATATTTGTTGTTATGATTTGTGTTCTTGTGTCTACGATCTAAAGTCGTACGAACACCCAAAAGAATTTAGGGGCATGATGGTGACAAACTAGAAGATTGGAAAATACTCGAAAACATTTGGTAATGGTGGAAGACATCCAATAGCATACCTAGAATGTTCAACAACATTCACGGGATGCTAGGAGGTGTTTGAGGGTTTCTGTGGAGGGTACTACAAAATTGTATATGTTTTGAAAGGGTTTTGGTGATTGAAAATAGAGTATTCGATGGTGATGATGAGGGGAATGGTAGAAAAATGCTAGGGTTTTGGGGAGGGATAGAAATGAGGGCTCAAGAATCAAAATAATGCTTAGAAATAAAATGACCGCTTAACCTCATTCATGAGAATGAGTGACCTTTTATAACTTGCCTTCCATATGCTAGGGTTTCAATGATACCAACGTGTGGTCAATATTAAAACATAATGGATGGCTAAGATTATAATCTTTGCAATGTGACATAGATCAAGTCAAATGGATGGTTGAGATTAAAATATTAATGAGTTACTATGATTTATTCATACATATATATATTTATTTATATTAAATATATAAATATAAATATAAAATACTTATATATATATATATATATATATATATATATATATATATATATATATATATATATATATATATAAAGTATATATATATATATATATATATATATATATATATAAAGGGTGGATGTGATTGGATGATGTGGATGGAAGACAAGTGGCTAGGATTTTGTGTCTACAGATACCCTTTTTTGTATCACATTGCATGAAACACAATACGGTGCAAAAACAAGAGACATCTGGTTTAAATGAAGCAACTTTATTTCCTTAGAGTGCAAGAAGATCTTGAAGAAAAATAGAATGTGGGTGTAGATTACCCCCTCAATTGGTAAATGAGTGAAGAATGAATCTCACAAGCCAATTGATAAAAATGTGGATGTAAATGTAAGTGTAAATGTGGGTGTAAATGTATTCTATTTTTACCCCAACATATGCAAGGGGGTTATTGGAAATGTGGATGTAGATGTGATGTAAATGTCATGAAAGCAACATAGATGAGGATGCAATGAGTGATTATGTTCTTTGCCCTAACAGAAAAGGGGTTTTACCAATGATGTGTTATATAAATATGATGTATTATATTTTTCCCCAATAGATGCAAGGGTGTTTTTGGAAGTATGGATGATATGAATGATGTAAAAGATGTATCCCAATATGGGAAATCAAAATCAAATTTGGCTACCCCAATTTTGGGGTGGTCTTGTGCTATTGAAGAATGTGCCATATGACATCATTGAAATGCAAATTTATAATAATACAAAATTAAATAGAGGAATATATCCATTATAGTGATTTATTTTGATATTCCAACCACCAGGAATCAATCATGCTATTGGCCCGCATCCCAGTGACTGTTTGTGTAAAAGAGATGATGTATTGGAAGTTGTCCATGTTTCAAGCCCCAATGAACAAGGCCATCAATGATAGCATTTGAGAAAATTATTCTAAGCATAGTCTC
This sequence comes from Wollemia nobilis, assembly GCA_028583015.1. Taxonomy (NCBI): domain Eukaryota; kingdom Viridiplantae; phylum Streptophyta; class Pinopsida; order Araucariales; family Araucariaceae; genus Wollemia; species Wollemia nobilis. The sequence continues at coordinate 2,450,989 of JAQPPZ010017036.1, read as the reverse complement.
ACTCAAAAATGAGGGACCAAATGTAATTGGATTTTGAACAAGAGGATGTTGGATGATGGGCAAGTGTCCTTATGGTGATCTACCCATCCTATCGAATTGCATGGATAGCCAATCATTGCAATCGCCAAGTGAATAGGGTAAACCACTAGATACGAGGTTCACTTGAAAAATATGAGTGGAATTGGAAAATGTTGAATGGTAATGCATGGAATTGTGGATGATATAAATGATGTAAATGAATGTATATGGATGATGCAAATATTGGTGGGTGAATGTGATGATTTTGAATGATTTGAAGTAAGTTGGAAAATTTTGTGACTTTTGGTCGTAATCAATAATTAAACATCCAAATCAATCCAAATTATCATAGAATGTTATGATATGGTGATAGGTACATGTAGAATGATGAATGTGGATATTTCATGAAATTTGGGGCTGTTTTGAAGCTTTTGTAAGCAAATTTGGTATTTTTATGACTTTTGGTCACAAATAAAAATAAAACATCCAAATCGATTGGAATATTCATAAAATATGATGTGGTAATAAAATGGATCCATGGATGAATTTTGGAGTGATTTTGTGTGTGTAATATATATTTTTTGGCTCTCTTGGTCATTTTGCAACATTTTAGATCTAGATTCCAGCCAACTTCCACACCATGCATAGACACTGGCAAGTGTCTGCCACCCTACAAATATAGGATATCATTTTAGTACGCTAGGCATATGCCCATGAGCATTTGAGAACACCAAAAGTAGCTTTAAAAGTGCTACATAAGTAAAATTAGACTCATTATTGCATTCACAAGTTTCAGAAGTAGTGTTTGAGGATTGAGTGTGAAGGAGTGTGAAGTGAGGTGAAGGATGATGATGGAGGGTATGGATGTGGTAGTAGATAGGGAATCACAGGTGGTTGAGGTAAGTGTCCTTGGCAATCTTTTTTGGATTTGTGCAATTTTTTTTCAAAATATTTTTTATTATGTAATTAATGTGATGCTAATGTATTTGTAATTATATTGTGTTGTAGGTGTTGATTCTGGAGGCTCAAAAAAAATTCTTATTGATTATACCAGGGGTGAGGAAGGCCTTGCAAAAGACTGAATGAGATAAGTTGGTGGATATAGGTTTATCTGTGGCGGCACAAATTGAGGTGGTGAGGGTAGATGAGGGATATCTCTCTACCTTGGATGAGATATGGGATTCATGTAGCGGGAATTTTTTGTTATTGATTTGGGAGGTGACTGTGAAACTAGAAGATGTATATCACATATTTTATTTTCCTATGGATAGATTGCATGTCCAAGTTGGACATGATAATTAGTATGAGCTTAGGAGGATTTTTGGGAATGGATGGAGGGATGCAAATATTCTTGGAGTGGGGATAAGTTATTTGGATATGTATGTGGAGGAGAAGTTGGAGGCCTTACCCAACTTGATCATGTTCTTGCTAGCTAACATATTGATGCCTAACATCACCAAATATCGGTTCCCATGGAACATAATAAAGTTGGTGTATGACATGATTGATGAGACTCAGGTGTATGCACAGGCACCTACTTTGCTATATTATATGTATACAAAGCTTTATGAGGTGAGGAGGTGAGGGTGAAAGGGGTTGGGTTGCAGTGTACTACTACAATGTTGGGGCTGGGAGCACTTCAATGTGGTTTGGTCCACTGGCTTACCTTTTGAGGATTGGGATAAGGATCGAACCTATGCTTTGATATGGCAAGTGAGCAACGAGGAGCAACCTCGTCATCCTAGTCATAATGGCTAGGAGCATAGGGATTTATGGGCTAGGTTGATAGTGGATCAGGTATGCTGGAAGCCATGGTGGAAGGCTAGGTAGCTTAGTGATGAAGAGCAGCTACGGAGGACTCAACATGTGAGGTGGGTGGTTGGGTGGCATGGGAGTAAGGTGGAGCTGATCCAGTTCTCACGGTGCTACAATAATTTAGGTTGAGGTAGGGAGTTCTAGAGGCTCTTGTACTCTATAGGAATTGATTGGATGAGTTTAGCCTACCTTATATTGAGGAGTGGTAGGTACAGTATGAGGATGATAAGGAGATTGATCTCCCATATGTAGATGATGTTGGGACCATGATCGAGTATGAGGCTTAGTTTATTTCACAATATCTGCAAGTGTTGATTCAGGTAGTTGAGGAGGGTGGTGGATATGAGGATGACACAATAGTAGATGAGGCTACCCATTGTTAAAGGTATCATTGATCTAGCAAGTAGGTGAGTGATGTAGCAGATCAATATCTATATATTGGAGGTGATGATGGTGGCAGGGATGATATGGAGGAGGTTATAGAGAGATATCTAGGTTAGAGTGATGAGGAGTGGGCAAGGATAGAGGTAGAGTGAGATCAACTTTGAAATATAGTGGTAGAGTGGGATGTAGAGATAATGGATCAAGATGCGGTGATATCAGATTGGGATGCTGAGAATGCTAGACTACAGGTGGAGTTAGAGGTACAAAGAGCTACACGTAGAGAATTGGATATGATAGTGAGGCTCTAGGAAGAGTTGAGATAGAGGTACTCTCAATAGAGGCATGATATACTATGCTTATGATCCTAGGAGGTATATATCCAATATTTAGAGGATCTATGTATGCAACACCACATTGGACTACCAGATTAACTCTCTTCTTTCATAGTGGGTTTTGGTAGGCCTAGTGGTTCTAGGCAGTCTCTCTAGGTCTAGGGATCCTTCTGGGCCATATGTTTCCTCCTATAGGTGTTAGCTAGTGCTTAGATGCACTTTTTGTATATGAGATTTGGTGCTTCATTGTATATATCCTTTGATCATTAATTATACATGTGATTATATATATACATGGATTTTACTTTTATATTATGAATTTGTGTGGATGTGTGTTTGAATGCATATGTATATGTGATGGATGGTAATGTAATGATGATGTGTATCTGTAATAAAAATAATACAAATGAACTAATGCACTAATGATAATTTGTAATTTAGAATTTTTCTTGACCATTGTTGATCATTGTTTGTTTAATCAGGGTTACCAAGATGGTGTATGTGAAATGGAACACTCATGTAATGATATGGATGTTGTTGGATTATGAATAGATGATTGTTTTACAAAGACTCAGACATACTAGTGATTTCAACCAAACTTTCTAAGTTCTATCTAATTTCTCTAAGACCAAAGGTGTGTGCAGTGAAATGTTCATTTACCAATCATGAGCATGGTAGTGACTCAATGCAATCAAGAACCAATGTGTGTGGAAGTGAGTTCATTAAACCATATTGAGGAAATTGAGATAAAATCTATCATGGAGGAGACAAAGAAGCTAGCTTGTCCTTATGTGTGATCAGAGGTCTTTTCAATAGATATATGTCACCACACATGAGCGTACTCCACTTCCAGTTAAGCATCTATAGCCCTAGTGGAGGTTAGCTCCATAGCCCAATAATATAATATCTAAACTTTGGGAATTTAGACTATCTAACCATTCAGATAGAAATGTAGTTCTATCCTTACAACTTGAGGATCTATGGTGTGTGACGTGTAAAATATTTAGAGCTTTGGGGAATCATATTCTCAATCGAAGTATGATGAAAATTTTATCCTATATTTACTACTAATTCTTTTGCTTTGGCAATGTGAGTAGTGGTGAAGACCACTATTTTTGATCTTGGACTATGTGCATAATGGGACAAGCGAAGATAAATTTTTTGCTTTGAGGTTCAACCCAATCATGGTATTATCCCTCTTTGACACAATATGTTTTTAATATGTGTAAAATGTGTTTGGTTCAAGAGCATTAGAGTCAATTCTAGAACTCAATATTTTCTTTAGTGAAAATGTGACTTGGTCCTAGAGAAAACTTGACATGTATTGGAGTTTACTTGAAATACTAGGAGTGGCTGAGTGATAAAAAACACCTAGGTAATGAAGTGATAGTGCACATGGTAACTTGAATTGTGAAATGGTGTAATGAAAATGGATATGAACTTGGGGGTGCCCCTGATTAAGGCAACAAAATTTATTGGATCAATTATTGTCTAAACTTAACAAATAACCCCTAGCATGGTGGATGAAATGCATCAGAATGAAAATGAATGTGCTTATAAAATGTAATGTATGAAATGCAATGTGGTGTGGATTCCATGTGTTAGAATCCAATGTATGTGAAATGTAATGTGGTGTGGATGCCATGTGTCAGAATGCAATGTATGTAAAATACAATGTTTTTGTGTATTAGCCATGCATATATACATATATCTCAATCATATTAAGCATAGAATTATCTCAAGTAGATGATGTTAAGTGGCTTAGGATCTTCTTCTCCCCTAGCCTGGAAAGCCTATGTGGACCTTGGAAACCCAGATAGTAGTAAGCAACACATGTAAACATAAATGATAATACCATGCACATGCAATGCAAATATTGTTTTTTGAACTATGTACATATGTTACAAAATATTCTAGTGAGGTAGACCAATGAAATGGAGGTGGTAGTTCACCGATTGGATTAGATCGTTCCCTTGGGAGGAGCAAATAGAAAATGGGTTCATGGATTGAGAACATTCTGAGGTAAAGCTCATCCTGTTCGGTAAATTGAATGATGGGTGTTGATTCCTCTTTGGATTAATAAGAAGCTATCGACATAACATTGTATTATTCATAAGACTCCTACTCAAAATCATAATTGTGGGTTTCCTCTTCTAAACCTAAATGAAGGCTTTGGAAAGTTTGTTCAAAAGAAATTGGATAATGAGAGTGGTAGCCCAAACGTGAATGATCATACACTTCTCGATATGAAGTATCTATGATCTCGTGCATGTCTTGTTCATGTCATCCTAGGCCGTATCCTTTCCAATTGACTTGGTGAAAGTAGCGTGAAGGAAAACCTATCATATGTTGTATATTGGTAGGGGTTGGTTGTTTGGGTTCTTCTAGGGGAGGTGGATCAGACGATGAATCAATCCCCCCATACATAAAATTAATACTATTAGGTACTAAATCCATATTGTACACCACTCCTATGGATAAGGGTGGGTCACATGGGTGAGTGTAATCCCTAAAGGTTTGGATGTTTAGTAGTGTAACAGTGATGTCTTGGACCACTTATTCACCAATGCCATGATTAGTGAGGTGGACCGCAAATTGGGATGATGTGGAGGTGGATGGAGTGGATGTGGATGTGGAAGTCTCATGGATGATTTGTGGCTCAGGTAGTGGGAGGGATATATGGTGAAATGGAATCTCACAATCTATTAAGTCAACTTGTGAGACATATGCTGATGTGGATGAAGATGGGTGTGGTTGAGGGTTTTGTTGAATGGTTGATGATGCTGATGTAGGTGGAATGGTAGTGGATGTTGATGTTGATGATATGGATAAAATGGTAATGGATGTTGATGTTGATGATGTGGAAAGAATGGATTGGGATTGACCACATGTACATGTAGCCAACTATGATGAAGATGGGGGTGTATAAGTTGAATCTCGATGTGGGTTGGTGATAGGTAGCTCCTTAGGAATAGGAGCTTTAGATGAATAAGTGGTGAATGGTGTGGTTTATTGTGTTAGTAATATGTGGGTTTATGGAAGTGTGTGTTTGTAGTAATTTGAAATGAAATTGTAATACTTAAACGGTTTGATGTTCATCGGTATGCAATGAAATTGTCCCTCATGAATATATTTTAAATATTAATGTAGAATGTAAGGAACACAATTCATATCCCTAATCCAAGGACATTCGAGGATTACATTATATACCATGGACCCCTCCAGAATATGAAACATGGTATGCAATTATTTTACCCCCACTTCTATGGGTAGAATAACGACATGAACTATGGAATAAAGAGCATCATTAAATGCTCTTAGGGTGAATGTGGATTTCGTTATATGGGATGGTGAAATATTGAGATGTTGGAGGGCAAATGTGGTGATGATATTGATGGAAGAACCGGTATCAATTAAAACTTGTTTAAATGACTTCCTACTAACTTAAGCCATAATATGTAATGGAGGATCCATTGATTTGATGACATTTATTTTAGAATTTCCATTAATGCCTCATTATGTGGGGGAGATTTTTGAATTAGCTCATAGATCGATAGTTTGGCTAAAGATATTTTAAGGCTAGTTGTCAACCGACTACTTAATGAGATGATTGGCCATTGTGAATGGTTTGGGGGATGAATTGGTGGTGATGGATGACTTGGAATATGGATGGGTTGGGATGAATTGGCAGAGAAATGGATGGGTGATGATGAGTTGGTAGGTTGTGATGACACACTTTCTTGAGGTGCTATAGGAGGTGGAACTACCTATTGTTGTTCATTATTCTATTAGTTCTTCTTTGACCTTGAGTAACTACATGAATAACCCCCATAAAACCTTGATATTGTTGTATGTGGTTGACTTGGTTATAAGGAGTCTTGATGGTTGACCCTCATATTGGTTGTTGTTGTTCCTCATGATGAGGAAGTGGTGTTTGGTATATTTCAAGGTTTTGGTTTTATTGGGCCAAGGGACTATCAAGCTTGATGGCCCATAACTCTATTAAATCTTGCACTATGTGTTTAAATGACTAGAAATTTTTAATGTCATACCCTTTATATCGATGAAAATGACAAAAAAAGTGTTCCCTATAGCCCTTTCCATGTTTAACTTTATATTTAGGTATAATATTGGATAAGCAAATAGCATTTGTGTCATAAAACCTGTGAAATATGGAGGTGTATGATTTAGAAAAAGGAGTGAAAATGTGGTCTTGTCAAACAAATTGTTGAATTTTATGAGTCTCCACAGTTGGTGCTATGGCATTAGGTTGGTGGGGTGGGGTAACCGCTTGATAATTGATTTTTTGCAATTGTTTTTACTGTAGTTGAGTCATTAACGACTGACTCAAGACCACTTGATTTACTTGATCTGTCTTTGGTTGGCTAGGATAATTACTTTTAGCTTGGCCTTTTTTCTACCATTATTTCTTCTTAGGTTTTATCTCATACTCTTAAATTTTTATTTCTTCAATGACATGAGATTGAGTGAGAGCCTCATCGAATGTTTTGTATTGTTGTAGCTATAATAGCAAAGATATGTGTTTTAAGCAACTCCTGGTGAACATTCAAGTTAGTTCTTCCATTAGTAGAGAGAATGTAAATTTAGTGATGAATGCCATCCAAAGATTACTAAAATCACAGATTAACTCCTCTTCAAATCTAAGGTTATATAGGTCAATCAATGTGGTCTTTTTGTGAACATTAAGGCAAAATTTCTCCAAAAATTGATCTACCAATTTTTTGAATGTGAAAATGTTGTGACGAGGTAGATGTTTATACCAATATTGAGAATATCCTCCCAATGTTTGAGGAAATATTATGAGCATCAAAGCCTCTTGATCTTGAATTTTGAAGCATGAGTGAATAAATGTGCTTATATACTCTCGAGTGTCCTCAGTCCCCTTAAATTTGTCAAAATTTGGTATTGTAAAATCTACTAGATATGGTGGTGATGATACCTAAGGATGGGTAGGTTGATTGCCTAGTTGTCTCAAGGTAGGCTTATGGTACATTATACCAAGAGTATACAAGATCAAGCTATCAATCTATTGGTGCATCACTTGGATTTTAGGGTCTTCTCCACGTGTGGAGAAACCCTAAATTGCTTGTTGATTATGTGAAGGTGGGGTATGTGAAGTTGTGTACTATCGAAACGGAATATGATGTTGATGGCTATATGAGTTGAGGGGTATGTGATGATGTTGAGCCTGGTGGTGAAATTGATCATGAAGTGATTGTTTTTGATGACATGGGGATGAGGTTTGAGGAATGTGACTATGCTAGGTTGTGGAAGTGGAATTGATATGAGTGAGTGGAGGTGTGGCTATAGCAACCTGAGAAGATGGAAACACCCAAGATAAGTTAGGTGTGAAATAGGTGTGTTGGATTGGAGTAGCATCTGGATTGAAATATGTTATTTGTATTTGCTATTGGGAATAAGAACTAGCATCTTTTTGGCCCATGAGCATTTGGTTAAGGTGTTGTCATGCTTTCTATATGGTAATTTTTGAATTATATGGTGTGATAGAAGTGGATGGTGGTGAGGTGTGAATTTTTGCCATGTTGGTGGAATTTTGTAGGGGATAAGTTGTGAAAGGAATCACAACTAAATGAGGAGTAGTGGATGACATGGTAGATGGAATATGTGAAGCTGCATTGACATGTGCTTCATAAAGTGGATTGGTGTAAGTGGTAGTATGGATAGATGGAATGGAAGGTATTTGGCTATGTTGAGGTGGAGACATGTGGTGCAAAGGTGTAGATGATGCCTCAAAAATAGGATTGATGTGGAATTGGGTGAAGTTATATGGATGTGAATAGATAAATTCCTACTGAAAATAAGGAACTTGGCTATGTGGAATGTTAAGTTGTTCTAAGAATGGTCTAGTTGGTCTTGGATAAAGTCCAACCTTATCCATGTCTATGTATGTTATGCGAGTGTTAGTAGGTGTGGAAGGATCGGTATCTGGGATGGAAGTGTGAATAGCCATTTCCATCACATCTGCATTTGAAGTAAATACAGAATGTGAAGGTCCAATAGAAAAACTAGAATATATTGTTTATGTCACACTTGCAGGGTTAGCCATGGAAGTGGTTGGAAAAGAAGTGATGCACTCCATGGATGAAGTGGATTGGCTAGTGGATGCTTGACTCATGATTTTGGCTTGGATTCAAGTTGAAACCATAAGCTAATGAGCCAACTAGGGTAGTGAATGTGAAGAATGTGTGTGAAAATGTGGAATGCTAATGGAAAGCACACAAAATCAAACAAGCAATTAAATCCTATGTCTTGCAACAATGATTTTTTTAATGCGGTTGGTGTGTTTTGATGTATGCCTAAACCTAGACTACTATGTAGGATGAAGTCCTAAGGTGGATGGCAAATGAGGATTTTCCTAGTGATGAAATATAGAAAAATCTCTCATAGGATGCTATGGTGTCTATGCAATAAGAAAGCGGATGGATATGAAGCCCACCATCACTAGTCTTGATCATTAGTTGGTGATGAGATCCAAATTACTGATGTTTAAAGTGATGCATGCTCATGTGTGATTATTTTTTATTTAAGTTTCAATTGCCTATTGTATTCATACAATGCAAAGAAACCTGCTTTAATTTAGCTAAGCTAGTGACCAAGGACATTAATACCAAGTTCCCTCAAAATAACCTAGGGTATACCACTTAAGATCCAATTCTAAATCATCAAGTGACTCCAACAATGGAGGGTTAACCTAGTTCTTCCACCATGAATCATCAAGTGATTCCAACAGTGGGAGTATGCTTGAATATCAATGGCTGGTTCCAACTTAAAATAAGCAAAGGTGGGAGACTTTAGCCTAAAAATGTAGCTATTTATGCTTTCTTTTCATTTCATTGCAAGCAACACTCAGGTAAAAGTAAAACACCACAGACAACAAAAACTTTAAATTTATTATGATGTGTATGTTGATGCAACTAGCATGGATGCACAAATGGAAATATACCCTATGTAAATACTATATGAAGTGGTATTTGGAAATGCCTAAAAATGCAAAAAATATATTACTTTTTAAATAGAAAGTAAGTATTTCCTTTGTTCTATCTTTAATTATAAAGTAAAACAATGGAGGTAGGGTTTTGATTCAGACTTACCAAGAAGCCTACATTTTTTTCTTCCCAACACTCTTGAATGTGGTGAAGCATCTCTTGGATGTGGCAGGGAATTTTCCAAATGTGTTAAGGCATCCCTTGAACCCTGCAAGGCATCCACGTGATTCCAAATCAAATTCTACTACTTCTAGAAACCCTAGTTTCATAATTTTTGCATGATCAGATCTCTATAAAGTTGTAATAGAAACACAAAAATGTAGATCAAAATACAAGGTAAATTAAAATATAGAACCTTTTGTGGGTCCCATCATGATCATCATTTTGTAAGCTAAAAATGAGCAACACCAAATAAAGTAATCTTATCAAAAGTGAATCAACACAATATTGCACAAAATGAAGAATCTTATTAATATGGAACTGGGAGGGAGCCTGGATCTCCAAAGTGTACAATATATATATGCCTCTAATATGGGGTTAGAATATGCTTTACAAAATTTTATACAATGTTACAATGTTAAGGGTTACAAAACCCTTGTTTACAAGAATAATTGGTGTCTTCAATGCTCATTTTCGCTCCAAACAAGTTGGGGGTGGGTTTGAGTATCCCTATGGGGCCACCCTAGCTACAAAAATTTTCAATAATATATATATATATATATAATTGAAATGTTAATGAGCGATTGTGATTTTTTCATACATATATATATATATATATTTATATTAAATATATAAATATAAATATAAAATACTTATATTTATATATAAAATATAAATATAAATATAAATATAAATATATATATATATATATATATATATATATATATATATATATATATATATATATATATATATTGTAGACACCAAAACCTAGCCACTTGTCCTCCATCCATGCTTTCCCACCATTTTTGCCCACTATTCATATATATTTATATATATTTAAATATTAATATTTATATATATTTAATAAATATATATTTATATAAGTGAATTAATCCCAACCATCCGATTTCACTTAATCCTATTCATTCATCCACATAAATCCATGCTGCACCTTAAATTTAATATCCACCCTCCGATGTGCTTTTATCTCAGCCACACAATTAGTATCCTTGAAACCCTAAGTATGCCCTAGGTTGGATTATTAATAGGAGTCATTTTGATGGCTCAACCCATGAGTTTTTGGAGTCCTTGAGTTTTCTGCCTAAGTTCTTGAATTTCCTAAGTTTCATCTTCCCTTGGAGTATCTGATTAGTTCTACCTCCATATTTGCTTGCCATAACCTCCACAACCATCACCATTAATTTCTCCTCACTAGATTTGCTTATGTAGACTCTTTCCTTAGTCATAGAACATCTTTGGGAATTTTTTGTCATCATCGAGTACCTCTAGGCACTTCCCCTCAGCTGCCAAGAACCTCTGGGTGCCTCCCTACTGGTCTTGATCATACATAGGCATTTCCTATAGCCACCAAGCACCCGTAAGCATTTTACACTAGACATTATGAAGTCCCCATAGCCTTCGGGTGATGCTAGGGTGTCACTGCATCGATTCAATGCAAAACGCTACATTATATCAGAAGATAACAAATACGTATGGTAAATTTATTGTTTAATATTTCATTTATGCACTTTTATTTTTGTCCATTTTATTTACAGTAGATAGTTAGGGTTTTACTATTGCTTATAGAGGGCCTCACATTGTGGATCCCTCATAGGTATTACTAATCTATTTGTTGTGTTATTGTGTGTAGATCTGAAGGTGGTACATCAATATTGGACAATTGTTTAAGCTGGAGTGGCCTGGCATCGAATAACTAAAAGCCCACTCACTTTTATTGGGAGCAAGGACATGCCTGAAGACACCACCAACCTTGTTTGCTAGGGTTTCGGAGAACCCTAGCCATTTGTAAATTTGTATCAAAAGGATTCAAGGATCCACATTGTAACAATGGATTTTTTAGGCTCCCCCCATTAATATAAGATCATCTATTGTGCAATTTTGGGTTCTTTGTGTTTAATTTATTTAGCATTGTTTGGTGTTGCATTTTGCATCCTCAAATACAGATCACAGTGGGACCCCCTAAGGGTTTATTTTTATAATTTCCTTATTGATTTATTTGCTATTTTTTTCATCTTGCAGGGTTTTCAGAAGCGCTGATTTCATAGATTTAACTAGATTTAGGGTTTTTGGAAGTTTGTAGAAGTTGCAAAAGGTGCGCGAAACACCCAACAATGCTCAAAGGCCATCCAAAAATGACCATGTGCATTTTAAAAATGCTCAAGGTCATTTTACAGAGAGCTAGGATAGATACGTAGGCCGTTTGTAAGTCTATTATCCAAACCCTAGCTTTCCCATTTATGTATTTTGTCAGTTTTATGTCTTTTTTAGGTTTTTGAGATAAAAAGAACTTCACTAATTAATATGGAAAATAAAATTCATATTAGCATGCATTTTAGGATTTAGATTAATCATTTGCATTCATCCACATCTTCTATTTTGAAGTTTTTGATTTTATACTATGTGAAAAAAATATTGCATTCTGATTTCATGTAAATTGAAATTGCATAATTAGTTTACATTATAGGGTTAGGGATTCCAATTTTTGTAGGTCTTAGTATGAACATTGTGCATACACAAAGAGTATCCAAATACTTGGGTGATTCCATATGGAGGAATAGATGAACCCACCAGCTATTTAGAGCAAGTATTAAGTGGTGTACTCTATATCCTTTGGAGAAATTGGTATTGTGAATAGTGGCTTCTAATTTGGACTAGTGAAATTGGTTATCTTTATAATATTGTTTGAACATAATAGAAAATTATCAACTGTAAAAATAACCACACACTACACGATTCACATTTAATAGTAGTCACTAGATTTCATCACCAGTCATTGTTTGAGATTTTGTGACAGTGGCTTTCATCTCCATCCACCAATATTTGCCTTAGGTCACCTCGAGAACAAAGTTATGCATAAGGGGTTGAACTCAAAATGTACTTGTCAAAAAATGGCAAATACTAATCAAAATCAAGGTGAATAATGGAGAATCCTAAGCAAATCAGATCAAGCATCTTCACACCAAAATTTGGGGTATTTGAAGCCCTAAAATGTAATTTCATATTTGGGTCCACTTTTGACCTATTAAATAATCTTATAAATTTTGAAAAACACCACCATTAGATCAGGATTGAAAATATTTTTCCAACGAGTACAAATATAGGTATGTTTGGATATATATTGTGGTGAATTGACCCTAAGAAAATATTGGTCCTAAAAATTTTAGGCGAATGAGCCAAATTCGAGGGTCCTCATATTCACCAATTTCCAATTTTAGAAATCCTAATATTCACCCAGTTTGTGAATATTCACCACTTACATAACCCTACCCGAGGAAACTTGCTAGATTTCATCACCGACAAGAATCTTGTTACCCTAGCTTAGCCATATTTTTTACCTTTATTTTATTAATTTAGATTACCACATTTGAAACACACAAGATTGAAACATAAGGAACTGAACTCACATTAAAAGGAGATAACCAATGAATAAGGTAAGACACATGTGTTAAACAAACTTAACATTGGTTGTTTGTTTTTATTTTGAAATTTAAATTTGGTGTTTTAGTTTACTGTATAATCTATATTTTGATTTATTTGGTTTATGTTCTTAACAAGAAAACAAAAGAAAGCATTAAATTAAGATAATCAAATGGAACCTTCATCCATCTTCTCTACCACTTCTATGGTAGGTTCCCTTAATGTACCATAGGAATATTTATCTACAGTTCCATCACATTATTTGACATCCATAATCTTTCATATGACTATGCATCAAGAGGATTCAACCTCACCAACCATCGACCATCACATTAACCATATAGAAATGGCAAGAGTAAAGGACCTCATAAAATATTCTAGCTATATCTTAGAGTTAGTCCCCAACTCACCTAGACATGATTCTACTTTATAACAGGAGTCTGTTCATTCCCAACCACCATCTAGCTTTACCCAGGTGTACACCAACCCTATTTTTGAGGCATCAATTGCACCTTCCTCCCATATTTCCATTACCCAATCCTCATGTTCTTCTATCACTTCATATACCACATACACCAACCCCTTGTATTAAGTACATGTAAATGCTGCTTCACAATTTTCAGCCTCACAAGTTACCATACCTAGTCTAACTTATCCTCAAAACACATATTCCATACCATCTTCTTCCATACCTTTATATTATAATAGAGATATTAAATAGGCATAGGAACACCTAAAAAAATTTCTTAGACATCATCAAAACACTCAACAACAAGTATAGGTGAACCCTAAGACCTTATCAAACTCTACTCAGACTATCCTTGTTAACCAAGGTCCATCATGGGCACCACTGTATTTTGTGGTTTCTATCCCTATTCCTCCACCAAGTCATACCACCATCCATCCTATTCCCATTGGCCAACCTAGACATAACCCTCATACATCAACCTCATTCTATAATTCCCCATATTTTCATCATCAGTATCCCATTCATAAATTTCCATCAAATTTGCTTAGACATCATTACCAATCTCATCATAACTTAGTCACTCTATAATATTTATCCACTCCACCAAAAAAACATCAGGTGATTTAGGGCTTCCACATTCCTGAGGAAGACTCTCGAATTAAGGCCATGCAAAAATAGATAGATCAATTGATTTAATACACTTATGGTTTAACAAATTAGAAACCAAAATTATTCCAATTGATCAATAAACCAATTTATCCTTTGGTACCATCCCCACCATATCTGATATATTTCATGGTGCCTAATTTTGACAAATTAAAGGGAACTAAGGGTCCCAAAGAACATGTGAGCATATTTGTACACGCTTGTTTTAGAATTCAAAATGACAATTCTCTAATGTTTTGAACATTTCCTCAAACATTAGGAGGATATGGAATAGAATGGTATAATAAATTACCTAGCCATAGTATTTATACTTTTGAGCAATTTATTGACCAATTCTTTGAGTGTTTCATCTTAAATGTTGAAAATAAGATCTCATTGTCTGATGTCTATGCTTTAAGACAACATGATGTCAAATCTATCTAGATTTTGAAAACCGTTGGAGGGTTGTCATCACTAAGTTGCCATTCACCTTACCAATGGATGAGATAATTAAGATATTCACCAAGAGTTGATTAAAACCTATCTCTTGGATGCTTCAACTACAAACTTATTGATCATTTGAAGAAGCTTTAGCTCAGGCTAGTGTCATTGAGGAAATAAAAATCCAAGAAGGCATACTTAATCCTAAAAAGAAAGAATGGCAAAATAAGGTCCAATACAAAAGCAACTATTCTAGCCAACAAAAATCAATATAGGCTATCCCAACCAGTCAGCCCAATCAAGTTAATCAAGTGGTCATGAGCCAACAGGTAATGGCTCAACAACAATTTGTGCAACAAACACCGTAAAAAATTGCTTATCATGTGGTACCCTCAACAACTCAAGCCATGCAGAACACAATGTTATATATGAAAAACCATCCCCAATGATAGTCTATCTAAAAAATCACCAATACACCCCCTTTGTCGAGTCATATGCTTCCATTTTTTCAAGGTTATATGACACAAACAAACTTGCTTTACCCAAAATCAGACCTTATGATCCTGCCAAATATAGTAAACACTATCGGAAGCATCTATTTTGTCCTTATAATAGGTAAAATGAGCATGAAATTAATCATTTCCATTTATTTAAAGGTATAGTGCAAGATCTTATTGATTTGGGGGTGATCAAGCTTGATAATCCCCTTTCTCAACAAAACCAAAACCTTGGTATTTTTCAAACACCACTTCCTCATCATGAGGAGGTGCAACCAAATGTAGGAGGGCATAATATCAAAACTCCTCCTAATAAAGTTAATCATGTCCAAAAATACCAAGGGTTTATAGGGGCCATCCATGTGGTTACAAAAGGTCAAAGAAACAATCAACAAAATTTAAGGCAACCACCTCAGGAAAGTGTGTCACAACCTCCAATATGGCCTCCCATTCAAGTTTCCCCAGGTAATTCATCACCCATCCACATCCCTAGCCAATCAAATCCTCCAAATCCTCCCATTAATCATCCACCATGACCAATCATCTCACTGAGTAGCCGATTAACTACAAGTCTAAAAATAGCTTCAACCAAATTGTCAATTTATGATTTAATTCAAAAATCTCCCAACATCGTGAGGCATTAATGGATATTATAAAATCCATTGAACTACAATCGCAATATCCTAATGCCTTCAACAACTTTGTGGGGAGCATCCAAATATGCATGGAGCCTTCCATCACATTCTATGACTTTGATATTAAATCTATCTCATCATAATTAGTAGACCTTCCATTGCATATCATGGCTCTAATTGACAAGAAGCTAATTGAAACCATTTCCTCTATCAACATCATAACCACATATTCCCTTCATTATTTGAACTTTCCTCCATCCCATATCACTAAATTATCATTCAACTTAAAAGCATTCAATGATGCTTTGCATTCCACAATTGGAACTATTGTTTTACCAATTGAAGTAGGGGTAAAAATGTTGCACACCATGTTTCACATCTTGGAAGGATCCATGGTGTATAATGTACTCCTTTGAAGATCTTGGATGAGGGAAATGAGATTTTTCCCTTCCATTTTATATCAATGTTTGAAATATGTTCATGAGGGATAAGTACATTGCATACCAATAGATGTCGAGTTTTTTAAGTATTGCAATTTCATTTCAAATCCTTATGAATCCATACTTCCTTCCACTCACATTTTTCTTTTGCCATCAACCAATCCACCCACCACTTCACCAATATCTTCATAAAAGGATCACATTTCTGAGGAAACCCCTATCACTAGTTCACATAAAGCTTCCACACCCCCATCATATTTATCATTGAATACATGTACATGTGGTCACAATCAATCCACATCATCAACATCATTGCCATCCACCTCATCATCATCCATTTAGTAGCCTATACAATCCAATCCATTGTCATCACCTAATATTTCACAAGTTGATTTGACAAATTGTGAAACATATCCATCTTCACCATTCCTTGAGTCATCACCAAACCATAGTCCTTCCATATCCTCCCAAGTCAAATTCCACCTCACTAATATTGATATTGGTGAATATGTGGTCCAAAACATCACCGTCATGCCCCTCACCATTCCTAAGACTAAGGATTTTTGTTGCCCATGTGACCCACCTTTGGATATAGAAGTAGTATATAACATGGGTTCAACTCCAAATAACATAAATTTTGTATATGGAGCGATTGATTCTTCATCAAGTGTATCTCCCCTAGAGGACCCCAAAGAACTAGCACTTACCAACATTCCAAACATGATGAGATTTCCATTTCGCTATTTTCACATAGTTAATTGGTAAGGTCATGGCCTATGATTACATGAACAGGGAGTGCATCAACCTATAAATATCCCATATCAATAAGTGCATGACCATTCAGGTCTAGGCTACCACCCAATTTCCACCACCTCTTCTGTTGAACAAGTCTTCTAAAGGATTAATATAAATTCATGAGAAGAAGCTCTCCATCCAGATAATTTTGACAATGAAATCTATGAAGAATTCAAACTTATGTTGATAATTTTAGATGAAACTAAAGAAGAATCAGAGCCCATTATTCCCCATACCGAACAAAATAAGTTTTATCTCAACATGTTCCCCATCCATGAGCTCATATTTATCTTGATTCTCCCACAATAATGAGCCACACCTACTGGTGAACCACTACCTCCATTCCATTGAGCCATTTCATAAGCCACCTTGTAACATATGTACATAACACAAAAACAGTGGTTTTCAACACTACAAAAGAAAATCAATTAAAAATCAACAAAAATATTTTCTTGATTTGCATTGCATGTATATAATATTTAGATAGATGCATTTACTTGTGGTACTTATTGCTATTCAAGTTAAACAAGATCTTAGCACTGGTTCTTAGGTTCCATCTATTCTGTCTAGCCTTATCCACCTTTACCCGTAAGTCAACATTAATCTTGTTGATTTATTTACTCCACTCCATAATCCATATGATCAAGCTAAGCCAATTCCAATTGACATAAGCCTTATCAATATGGACCAGATTTCATTACCTCCATCCTTTTCTAAATTTATCTTATCTGAGGAATTGTTAAGAGCTTCTGCCAACTACATTCCTCCATCCCCTCTGCCTTCGCCTTCACCTCCACCTTTGGACCCTGAGGTTTTCCAAGCAGATTTAGATGAAGATAAGCCAAAAAAGTTTGATGATATCTTAGATGAAATTCATTTGATCCCTACACCCCATCAACTTGAGGAAGATTCCCACATGTCCATTGAAGATACTATTGATGTGGACCTTAGTTCAGATAAAGACAATTCTTAAATTATCAAGCTTGGCATAATTTTATCACCCGATGAACAAGAGTAATTAATTGCTCTCCTCAAGAGGAAGAAGGACATATTTTCATGGTCCTATAAGGATATATCTAGTCTTGATCCTAGTTTGGTTGTTCATAATCTCACCTTACAACCTGATGCTAAGTTGACCACATAAAAACTTAGGAGAATGCATCCTACCGTGGTCCTCTTGGTAATAACAGAGCTTCAAAAACTCTTAGACGTGAACATCATAGTTCCTATCGACTATCCTGAGTGGCTTTCAAACATGGTACCCATTTGCAATCCTAATGGGGCAATACACATTTACACTGACTTTCGAGAAATTAACAAAGCATGTCCTAAGGATGACTTTCCTCTCCCAAACATCGATACTCTTGTCGACACCTATGCTTGAAAGTAGAGTGGAAAATAATTACATTTGAATTCATAAATTTTAGAATATATACAAATGAGATACCGAATATTCTCTCATAAGCGCAACAACCAAATGCACTGTTATGATGCCGACTATAATCAATAAATTCTCCCAAAAATAAAGTGGGTGAGACAAAATATCTAAACTATAGAAAAATATGCCTAACAATAATATATTTTGTTGAAAATAGAAATGTCGGTAAGATGCTAACCTAGGATAGTAGAATAATTAACCTACCTAGGGGTATTACCAAATAAGGTAATATAATCTAACATCCCCCCTTATTACATTATTTGGGTAATACATATATCCCCCATACAACAATATTTGGGTAAAGTATATAATTGCCCCAATACAGTGAAGAAGAAGAGAAATGAAAAATGTTGGCTCATGCTTTATCTTTGGCTCTGGCTCTAGATCATGGCTCTGGCTTAGGATCTAAGCGTACCTCTGGATATGTACCTCTGGGTCTATCTCAAAATATACCTGTGAATCTGCCTCTGGTTTTGCCTATAGATCTACCTCTGGAACTTTGACTTTGGGTCTGTATTTAGGTTTATCTTTGGGTCATTGTATCTAGGACTGCCACTTAGTATATCATTGGATTTTACTCGGGGTCTACCATAGGTTTTACCTTTTCGGTAGAAGCTATACAACATTTCTTTCATCATGGTCCATTGTGTGTGATTTGTCCATCCACAATATATATGAACCTTTTTGGCCATTTTTTAGTTTGTACCAACAACTTGAAGCAGAGTGATTCATACATCCACGTGAATCACAAGGGTGTAATTTCCAACATATAGTTACAACATTAATTGTCTTTCCATAATGACTACAAAAATACTTTTTAGGAGTTATAGGAGATTTAGGTTTTACAAAAATGGTATTACTGGTACTTGCATGTCCAGTATAGCCAAGGCCTTCATTATTTACCCTAAAATCTAGCATTATTGGATTTGTAATGCCTTGTTCCTGTTTACCTAATCTCTCACCATTGAATCCCATTTTCTTCATCAGTTTGGAACCAAATCCTTTGGTGTGTTGTTCAAAACACCCAATTTTATCATCTTCATCAATACTTTTAACAATATGGCATTTGTCATTATTGATGAGATTATGGAGCTCTTTTTGAGGAGTTTTAGTTTTTAAGTCATCGGTGTCACAAGAAAAATTTGCTACTAAGATGAGATCACCTATGCTACAATTGATATCTACCATTGAAGGTAGGAGGTCACCTGTATCACAACAAGCATTGGCCATCATGGGCTCAAGGTCACATGTGTCACAACAAGCATTTGCCACCATGGGCTGAAGGTCACTTGTGTCACTACAAGCATTGACCATTAGGGGTTTGACCTTTGTTTCCTCATTTATTTCCAATTTCACTTTACGTTGGGCATGGTCAAGTGCAACAAATAACAGGTATATGCCCCTTATAACACCAATAGTGAGTCGAGCACCATTTGTCTGAAGGTCTTTACAAGACTCAAAATCATCAAGGAGGGCTACTAAACCATTGTTTAGTGTGAGAAATGTGCCCTCCTCATAAAAATCTAGCCCATCCATCTCTGGTGGAAAGTATGGATTTTTAACTAATTTTGCACATGCATCAGTTTGTTTTGGGGCTTGCTTTTTCTTTGATCTGCCCATTTTTAAGGTGTCGGTCTCTACCAAAAATGCACCTTTTACAAGGGAATTTTACAAAATAATTGTCTAAGGTGTCGATCGCTACCGAAAATGCACCTTGTACAGTTCGTTCCCCATTTTTGAAAAAATTACGTTTCACAGAATGTTGTAAGAAGTGTGACTAAGGTTTTGGTCTCTACCGAAAATGCACCCTTTTTAGCAACAATATTTTGTGAGGTAGGAAAATGAGTATCGCCCCCCCCTTTGTTTGCAAATTTTTTTAATGTATCCTCCATTAAGGTAGAAAATTTTGGGCTGGAGAAAAGTCTTATCCCCCCCTTAGTGCAAAAAATGCTACTAGGAATGTTTGTCTTACAATGGCACTAAGAGGGGGGTGAATCAGTGTAGCTATTTAAACTTAAATCTGCAACTCTTAAATCTGAAATAATGAAAGCTTAAAACCAGATAAAGCAAATATAACAAGAGAGCATTCCACAACACACAATTTAATGAGGTTCACCAGTTTTGGCTACTCCTCAAAAATAGACTGCTTGGACTCCCATCCAAATCCAGCCTTTGCAAAGCACCAACTTTACAATCAATTTACTAGCACCCACTAGAAGGAGCACCAACCCCTAATTTATCTGCACCAATAGAAAGGAGCACCAACCCCTGATTTACCAGCACTGACTGGAAGGAGCACCAACCCCTAATTTATCTGCACCAACAGAAAGGAGCACCAACCCCTGATTCCAAGTGCCAACTCAAAATTCTATTTTGAATCTTTTTGACATAAAAATGCCTTCGCTTTTACAAGATCCTCTCTAATCTATTGTTCATTCAATATCTATTTCAATTCATGAAACACACCCACTCCAACTATTCTACTTATCGCACTCTAACAGTCCTTTCTTACGGCTCACTATTATAGCTTTCTTACAGCTCACTCTACTGCAATCTTACAACTCCTATGTTCAGCTCTCTCTTCTCACTTACAGCTCTCTTACAGCCCGCAACACTATCTCACTATCCGACGACTCATTTCACCTCACAACAATGCTCTCTCTATTCTCTTTTACTTTCCCCCTATTCTTCAACACGCTGCTCTCTCTTCCTGCACGAAGATCAACCTTACTACTTCGCACAAATCTTCTTTTATAACAATGTTATGTTTCTATTCTTGACTTCCATATTCGTGCATGCAACCTATTAAAATTCCCTTCTGCCACTTGTCAACTATAACTGATTCTTTATGTAACTCCTTTTGTATATATAGAGTGGGCATTTCGTCAAACACGTTACATGCAATATATACCTCTACCATGACTATTCGTCTTCTTGGTCATAATTGTTCATATTCTTTTCTATGCATGCATGCATTTTTCAATTCTATTTCTGTGACTGTTCGATTTCTTGTCCATCAACTGTTCTTTAAAAAGCTACATGATTTCTATCTGTAACTGCCGCACTAACTTCAGTTAACTCTACTTATTTTTACTGCCTGATTTTCCTCTACAACTGCCCCTGTAACTATCGTTCTACTTTCAGTTGACTGTCAGTAAGTGTGCTATAGCAACCTGTCATGAAATCTCGACACTTCTATTTCTTTGCACTCTTCTCGCCTTCTACCCATGAAAACAAGACATGTCATGAAATCGTGACACTTACGCCTCCTCGCTACTCTTCTTGGCTTCAACCAAAAAAAACGGAACATGTTGTGAAATCATGACATCTTTCTCTTCCATACACTATTCTCCGCAAACCTAACAAAACCTCCTTGCTACTCTTCTTGGCTTCAACCAGCGAAAACCTAACATGTCATGAAATTGTGACACCTTTTGCTTCGGTACACTCTTCTTTACATGCACCAACGAAAACATGACATGTCACAAAATCGTGACATCTTTCGCTTCCTTACTCTTCTCGGCATGCACCAGCAAAAACAAGACATGTCACGAAATCATGACACTTTCGTTGCCTTGTGCTTTTCTCTGCCTTACGCCTGCAAAAACGGAACATGTCATGAAATCGAGACGCTTTCACCTTTGAGCTCTTCCTCCTTGAATTTTTTGTGAAATCATGACGTTGTTGCTTCCATGCTCTTTCATTTTGCTTCTGTCGCAAAATCATGACAATTCATCCTTCGAAGTCTTTCTCTCTGTTGTTGTCACGATATCACGACATTTATTCTCCTTAGCTCTTCTCTTCTCTTCAGGTCGTGAAAACATGACATGTCGTGATATCGTGACACTTTTTCTCTCAAGCTCTTCCTCTTGCAATATGTCATGAAATCACGACACTTTTTATCTTGCCTTCTCTCTCCTACAATATGTCACGAAATCGTGATAGTTTCCTTTGCTTGCGCCTTCTCTCCAAACATGTCATGAAATCACGACAGTTCTTCCTACATGCGCTTCTTCTTCAAACATGTCATGAAATCGCGATAGTTTCCTTTGCCTATGCCTTCTCTCCAAACATGTCACGAAATCGTGATAGTTTTCTTACTTGCCTTCTTTGCTTCCAACATGTCGTGAAATCGCGACAGTTTTTCCACTTGGCTTCTTTGCCTCCAACATGTCATGAAATCATGACAGTTTTTCTAGCATTTTTCTCTCCTTTGAGATGTCGCGAAATCATGACAATTTTGACAGCATTTTCTCTCTCCTCCGAGATGTCGTGAAATCACGATAGAAAACATGTTGCGATATCGCGATAGTTTTCTTACTTGTCTTTTTCTTTGATTCTTTGAATCTGGGTCACTTTTGTCTTCTTGGAAATTTATTGTACATGCTCTAACTGCTCTGAACTCTTGTTCTCTTTATCAACCAATCCATATAATGACCTCTGCACTCCTGTCCATTGCATCAACTGATCCTCTGTCTGTGTTGACAATAATGACAATACTTTGGCTGCACCTTGCTCATTAATGAACTCCTATCCATTGTATCAACTGATCAACCTGACTGTGTTGACAAAAATGACAATACTTTGGTTGCACCTTGCACATCAATATCCCCCTTTGGAATTGTTGGCAACACATGTAATTGCGTGCAATTACCTGTAACTCTTCTCCCCCTTTGACAATAATACCAAAGGGCGGCTGCAAAACTCCCCCTGAGTCCATGCACAACATTCTCGGGGAAAAAATTATTACTGTTAGCCAAAATCATAAATATGAGCAATAAGATAAACAAATGTATAAATGCTCCCCCCCGAGAATTTGATCCCGATAGCTAGTCAATTCTTAGACTATTCTTGGGAATATGTGACCACTTCGAGTTCATGCTTGTCTTCGAGCCTCAACCCTCTGTTGCTCTACAGTCTCAAACTTGTCCACTTGAAGAATCCTCACTCAGATCTATCTTCAACTGTGTTGGCTATTGGATCTCTATCCATTGAGACTCTGTCCTCTGTACTCTGTCATAGGCTCACTAAGGACCTGCTCAACAAGCTCACATAGAACTTGTCCAAATTAGCTCACAAGTCCTCACTAGACCCTGTCCAAAACAGCTCACAAGTTCATTAAGAAAAACTTGCTTAGCATGAACCCACAAAGAGAATTTTTAGAGACCCAATGTGATTCATCAACCTCATAGAAGCATAAAGAGAATTTTTAGAGACTCAATATGTTCTATACTTAACTCCCAATATCAATCTCAACTCAATCTCAATGGAGTAAGCCCAAACATGTATCAAGTAAAGCATTAACTTGATCAAAACAACCTCTATGAGAGCAACTCAACCATTCATCACCCTTCATGGCACTACCACAAACAACTGTATGAGCAGAAAACACACTTTGAAAACTATACAACAACTCCCCGACTACTTTCCTTTCATCCTCAGAAAACCACACCAATACATAGGAGCATTAAAATAACCTTTAACATTGCTCCCCCTGAGGATGTGCTACCTGGAGCTGCTTAGTGCAATAGAGGAGTAATCTCCTTCTGTCCAAGGAGACATGATTTCCTCTCTTCTTTCTTTCTCCAAGATTTCTTGAACTTGGGCTTGAGTTTTTCAACTGCATCCCTATTTTGAACCTTTTCATGAATTTGAACATTTCTTTTGGGTGGTTGTCTCTTGAACATCCTTGATGGATGATTCTTTTCCTTTCTTTGATGCACATGATTTTCCTTCCTTTCTTCCCTGTCTATTTTGCACTCTTTGAGTCTTATGAAATCTATGGTTTTGCCTTATATTAGATACATAAGTGTTTGGACATAACCTTGCTATGTGCCCGTGACCATTACATTTAAGACATTGCACATGTTTTATTACCTGTCCGTATTGCATTATGTGTGTATGATGAAATCTATGTTCTTGCCTTAGATAGGATACATAAGTGCTTGGACAAAACCTTGCAATGTGCCCATGGCCATTACATTTAAAACATTGCATAGGGTGTTCACTCAGAGAAGCAGATGTGTTTTTAACAACATAATTTTTTGATCTATTGTTCAGTCCACAATAAATTGCCTTGTGACCATAGCAGTTGCATTTAGAACAATAGCCATTAAAAGCATTATTATTAAAAGAGTGAGAGTGAGAGAACATCTTTTGCTATGGTTGCTTTGCTATAGATATTCTTTGATGCTTTCTTCCTTTTGAATATTCAGCTTTCGACTTTTCTTGCTTCGATCCTTCAGCAATGGGCTTCTTCTTTTCTATACTTTTGGAAGATGATGGTTGTTCAGCTTCATATCCAAGACCAGACTTGGTAGTGGAGCTTCTTTGTTTCTTTATCATTTTATCTAGCAACTCTGTGCTCTTATCATATTTAAGATTTACATTGGCCTCTTCTAGTTGTTTCTTCAATGAAATAATCTCTTCTTCTTGTTGGCAACAAATAGTCTCTTTCTCATTAATTTGAGACCTGAGAATATCTTCAATCCTTTTGCACTGTTCTACTTGTAGCTTTAGATCAACAATAACTTTGTTAGATTCCTCTTCACTTGTGCTGCATACATCATCCAGGTGTGTTTTCAAGGCTTCTTCTGATTTTTTGGCCTTTTGAACTTGTAGGAAGAGATCTTCAATCTCATCCCCATATTCTTCTAACTTCCTAGAAATTCTTTTGTTCTTTTTCTATTCTATGCTCAACTCTTCAAGTGCAGATATCAACTCACCTTTTAGATCTACTTCAATCTCCAAGTTTTCATTGCATACTTCAAAGTTCACTTCTTCTACCTTCTCTAGTGCAATTTTCTCTTATGCAGGAACTGAAACTGACTGAGATGCCTTATTGGAGGAGGATCTATTCTTCTTACCCATTGTGAACTAATCCAAGATCAACCCTGACTGATTTAGTATGAACTGGGAACTTGGCTCTGATACCAATTGTTAGTCTTACAATGGCACTGAGAGGGGGGGTGAATCAGTGTAGCTATTTAAACTTAAATTTGCAACTCTTAAATTTGAAATAATGAAAGCTTAAAACCAGATAAAGAAAATATAACAAGAGAGCATTCCACAACACACAATTTAACGAGGTTCACCAGTTTTGGCTACTCCTCAAAAATAGACTACTTGGACTCCCATCCAAATCTAGCCTTTGCAAAGCACCAACTTTACAATCAATTTACCAGCACCCACTAGAAGGAGCACCAACCCCTAATTTATCTACACCAATAGAAAGGAGCACCAACCCCTGATTTACCAGCATTGACTAGAAGGAGCACCAACCCCTAATTTATCTGCACCAATAGAAAGGAGCACCAACCCCTGATTCCAAGCGTCAACTCAGAATTCTATTTTGAATCTTTTTGACATAAAAATGCCTTTAATTTTACAAGACCCTCTTTGGTCTATTGTTCATTCAATCTCTATTTCAATTCATGAAACACACCCACTCCAACTGTTCTGCTTATCACACTCTAATAGTCCTTTCTTATGGCTCACTCTTATGGCTTTCTTACGGCTCACTCTATTGCAATCTTACAGCTCCTATGTTCGGCTCTCTCTTCTCACTTACAGCTCTCTTATAGCCCGTAGCACTATCTCACTATCCGACGGCTCTTTTCACCTCACAACAACGCTCTCTCTATTCTCTTTTTGTAGCACTTTCCCCCTATTCTTCAACACGCTGCTCTCTCTTCCCGCACGGAGCTCAACCTTACTACATGCAAATATCCTTTTATAACGATGTTCTATTTCTATTATTGACTTCCATATTCGCGCATGCAGCCTATTAAAATTTCCTTCTGCAACTTGTCAACTGTAACTGATTCTTTATGTAACTCCTTTTGTATATATGGAGTGGGCATTTCGTCGAACACGTTACATGCAATATATACCTCTACCATGACTGTTCATCTTCTTAGTCATAACTGTTCGTATTC
Organism: Wollemia nobilis; assembly: GCA_028583015.1. Taxonomy (NCBI): domain Eukaryota; kingdom Viridiplantae; phylum Streptophyta; class Pinopsida; order Araucariales; family Araucariaceae; genus Wollemia; species Wollemia nobilis. The sequence continues at coordinate 2,424,515 of JAQPPZ010017036.1, read as the reverse complement.
TTTTCTGTGCATGCATGCATTTTTCAATTCTATTTCTACGATTGTTTGATTTCTTGTCCTTTGACTATTATTTAAAAATCTACATGATTTCTATCTGTAACTGTCACACTAACTTCAGTTAACTCTACTTATTTTTATTGCCTAATTTTCCTCTGCAACTACCCCTATAACTGTCGTTCTACTTTCAGTTGACTGTCAGTAAGCGTGCTATAGCAACCCATCATGAAATCATGACACTTCTGTTTCTTTGCACTCTTCTAGCCTTCTACCCATGAAAACAAGACATGTTGCGAAATTGCGACACTTACACCTCCTCGCTACTCTTCTTGGCTTCAACCAAAGAAAATAGAACATGTCACGAAATCGTGACATATTTTTCTTCTATACACTATTCTTCGCAAACCCCAACGAAAACCTGACATGTCACAAAATTGCAACGCATTCGCTACCTTGTGCCTTCTTCTGCCTTTTGCCTGCAAAAACAAAACATGTCATGAAATCGTGACACTTTCATTGCCTTGAGCTCTTCTCTGTCTCTTGCCCGTGAAAATAGAACATGTCGTGAAATCGTGACACTTTCGCTTCCTTGCACTCTTCTTTGCTTGCACTAGTGAAAACCTGACATGTCACAAAATCACAACACCTTTTGCTTCTGTACACTCTTCTTTGCATGCACCAGCGAAAACATGACATGTCATGAAATTGCGACATCTTTTGCTTCCTTACTCTTCTCGGCATGCACCAATGAAAACAAGACATGTCACGAAATCATGACACTTTCGTTGCCTTGTGCTTTTCTTTGCCTTACGCTCGTGAAAATGGAACATGTCACAAAATCGTGACACTTTCGCCTTTGAGCTCTTCCTCCTTGAATTTGTCATGAAATCATGATGCTTCTGCTTCCATGCTCTTTCATTTTGCTTCTATCATGAAATCATGACACTTCATCCTTTAGAGTCTTTCTCTCTGCTGTTGTCGTGATATCGCGACATTTATTCTCCTTATCTCTTCTCTTCTCTTCAGGTCACGAAAACGTGACATGTCACGATATCGTGACACTTTTTCTCTTGAGCTCTTCCTCTTGCAATATGTTGCGAAATCGTGACACTTTTTATCCTGCCTTCTCTCTCCTGCAATATGTCGCAAAATCATGACAGTTTCCTTTGCCTGTGCCTTCTCTCCAAACATGTCACGAAATCATGACAGTTCTTCTTGCATGCGCTTCTTCTTCAAACATGTCATGAAATCATGATAGTTTCCTTTGCCTGCACCTTCTCTCCAAACATGTCATGAAATTGCGACAGTTTTCTTACTTGCCTTCTTTGCTTCCAACATGTCGCGAAATCGCGATAGTTTTTCCACCTGGCTTCTTTGCCTCCGACATGTCACGAAATCATGACAGTTTTTCTAGCATTTTTTTCTCCTCCGAGATGTCACGAAATCATGACAATTTTGACAACATTTTCTCTCTCCTCCGAGATGTCATGAAATTACGACAGAAAACATGTCACGATATCGCGACAGTTTTCTTACTTGTCTTTTTCTTTGATTCTTTGAATCTGGGTCACTTCTGTCTTCTTGGAAATTTACTGTACATGCTATGACAGCTCTGAACTCTTGTTCACTTTATCAACCGATCCATCTAATGACCTCTACACTTCTGTCCATTGCATCAACCGATCCTCTGTCTGTGTTGACAATAATGACAATACTTTGGCTGCACCTTGCTCATCAATGAACTCCTGTCCATTGCATCACCTGATCAACCTGACTGTGTTGACAACAATGAAAATACTTTGGTTGCACCTTGCACATCAAGGAAGCCTGTAGGGCTTTTACAATTTTTCCTTCTCTGTAATTTGCAAATTGAATCAAATGGAGTGATTACAATGATGTGCAAAAATTTGCAAAATTACTTGCCTTTAGAATAACTGCTGCTTTCTCATTGCCTTTAGATTTTTTTTTTTAATTTGTTTGCAAGGTTCTTATAATTTTAATCATAGTTTAATTAATAATAAAATAATTTTTAATAAAAAAAATTGATTTATTTAAAACATATGTTAAATTATTAATAAAAAAAATAAAAAATATTAAAAAATTACAAATAATAATTTTTTTTTACCTTAAGGCCCTTGTTGCAAAAATATGATATATGCATCAGCAGGGATTTGAATCCTCGACACCCTAGTTGAGAGCCTTAGCACCCAACTCTTCAACCAAGTTGGCTTCAATCATCGATGATAATCAAAGGGGACAAACCCCTATTTAGCTATTCCTCAGCCAGTGAGAGCGGGTGGCAAGCTGGTAACCCAACCTCTATGATCCACTAGTGGCGCTTCCACAGGGTGATGAGTCCTCATAGTGGCAGAGGTGGTGTAGTGGCATTGATGGGGATACATCGATATCTCCTACGATAGACATTCATGCTTGCTTCATGATTTTGTCAAATGCAAGCGATTTTACAAATCTTTGTTTTAGCATCCCCCCAAGACTGCTTTAAATCCTTGTTTTTGTATGAAATAATGTCTTCTCCTGTGCGGGTGGCAATTGATAGAAAGTGTCTAAAAACTAGAATATCTCATGTATTGATCGTCTCTTGACCAGATTGTCAGATATTCTCTCCAAACTTGTATTCGTAGTTTCAAATGGTACCACATACTGTCGTCTGCTATGCTCATACCCATCCTGCTTGACTACTTGGATCACAAATTGCTATAGTATTCGTGTGATTTCATTGATTTTAGAGCATTCCAGATAAAATTTACAACCAAAACTCAATCAACGTGGGTGTCATTGGGGTTGGGCAACTCTTCCAAGTGGTGCTACGAACGTCGATATAATTGCCTACCTATCCTATCTGCTTGTAGATGAGTAGCAAGACTTTGATGTTTTCATTCGTGGAAATATATGTCCCACATTGGACATGATAAAAGCACTTAAGGATTTAAAAACAATAAGGCAAGATATGCCTTATGATCACCACACGGTGGTGGCTCTTTATGTACGCTACCTTTTGACCCCATGCACATGTTGTTCTTCTTCGACTGGTTAGAGTGATTTTTCTAATATAGCAGTCCACATGTCAAGTTGTCCACCAACCAAGTGTTACCATTCCATTGCCAGTTAAGTTTCATCGGTCCATCGCTAGTCCATCACTTGCTCATGTATCCACTTGTATCCAACGGGTCCTTGTAGGCTCGAGTAGGGGTCTATTGAGCATCGTTAAGTTTGTTCAGATCTTAGGTGTCTGCCACGTTTGGATTGGAGTCTTGCACATCACCCAGGTTGGCTCATCCAATAGCTGTGCTATCCCATCAGGTAGAGATACCACGTAGGATATCCAACTCATGCAGATGTTAGGTCATGTCCTCATCAGCCTATTGGCTGTTCTTGGGGTTAGGTGTTGTGTTCGTTAGCCTGATGGCTGTTCGTGACACAGTTTTGCCTGATTGGTTTGGTTCCCACAAATGCATCACCTCTAGAAGCCCACCATGAAGGATTGGACTAGCAGTGCGGATAATCACATATTATTAGATTTGGTGATTATGAACAATGTCAGATCCAGGCCAGAGTAATCGGGCTACCAAAGATCCACGAAAATAATGGCTTTGTACCATGAAAGTAGAGCAAAAAATCATTATATTTGCATTCATAAAGTTTAGAATATATACAAATGAGATGTCGACTATTCTCTCATAAGCACAACAATCAAATATGTTGTTATGATGCCAACTATAATCAATAAAATCTCTTAATAATAAATTCGGTGAGACAAAATATCTAAACTATAGAAAAATATGCCTAACAATAATATATTCTACCGACAATAGAAATTTCGGTAAGATGCTAACCTAGGATATTAGAATAATTAACCTACCTAGGGTTATTACTAAATAAGGTAATATACTATAACAACGCTGGCCATGAAATGCTTTCACTCATGGATGATTTCTCAGGATACAACCAAATTCGAATAAATCTTGATGACCAACACAAAACAACATTCACGACACCTTGGGGAACTTTTTGTTACAAGGTAATGCCCATTGACCTCAAAAATGTAGGTGCCACATATAAAAATGCCATGACATACATTTTCCATGACTACATGCATAAGATTATTGAAGACTATGTGGATGATCTCTTGGTTAAATCCAAAAATTTACAAGAACACATTGGTGTATTGGAGAAAGTATTTTACTACCTCCTAAAGCATAATGTAAGGTTGAATCCCAAGAAATTTGTCTTTGGTGTTACTTAGGGCAAACTTCTAGGATTAATTATCTCCAAAAGAGGCATTGAGGTGGACCCTAACAAGTTCAAGGTCATCATGGAGATGCCTCCCCCAAATAACTTAAAGGAATTGCGTAGTTTACAAGGAAAGATTCAATCAGTCCATCATTTTTCTAACAAATGTAGGCCATTCAATAACCTACTATAAAATGGGGTGCCATTATCTTAGATATATGAATGCCAAAAAGCCTTCGATGAATTTAAGCAATACCTAGATTCTCTACCAGTCTTGGCTTCTACTCATTTGGGGGTACCTTTCTCTATTTATATCTCAGCAATGGACTTTGCATTAGGGACAATGCTTGCACAAAATAATGAACAAAATTGAGAGCAAGCTGTCTATTGCATTAGTTGAACATTGGTAAGCTATGAAACTAGATACGTTTATGTAGAAAAACTATGCTTAGCAGTGGTTTTTGCCACTAAGAAACTTTGACATTACATACTTAGCCACACAACTTATGTCATAGCTAGAGAAAATCCTCTGCATTATATAATATCTTGCACTTACAATAACACCTGCACCGCTAAATGGATAATGCTCTTTACTGAGTTCAATTTGGAATTCATTAGCCAAAGATCCATTAAAGGTTAGGTAATAGCTTATCAACTTGTAGAAGCTCCAATACCTAGTTATTGTCCTTTGATTATCGAGCTCCCAAATGATTTGGTATTTGCTATCACCAAGCAAGAAGAATATGTCATTCCGGAGGAAGACATTGATATCACACTATTCTTTGATGGCTCTAAGTGCGTGAAAGGTCAAGGTGATGGAGTCATGTTTCATACACCATAGGGGGTGCCTATCCCTTTATCATTCAAACTTAACTTCCAATGCATAAACAACACTACAAAGTATGAAGAATTAATCTAGGTCTTCAATCAACTATAGCTATGAACATTAAGTGTATTAGGATATTTGGTGATTCTCAACTTGTCATCAAATAAATCAATGGAGAATACTAATGCAAAGAACCTACCATTAAGCTTTACCACAAAGTCGTAATGAAATTGCTCTCTAAGTTTGATTGGTATGAAATTAATAGTTTACCACGTTAAACTAATAGATTTGTAGATGCAATGGCCTCCCTTGGATCATTGATTCCAAAAGACTCATTTGGAGAGGTACAACCCCTTAAAATTTCAATGGTCTCTAAATTTGTAATTGTTTGTACTGAGTCTAAGGACAAAAAGGATGTGCGCTTTATCCAGTAAAATCCATATGAGCCTTGGTCAAACCAAAGAGTAGCCTTTCTCAAGTTTGGAACACTCCCATCTAACATTTCTTGAACTACAAAATGCACATTCAAGAAAAAAGCAACTCATTTTGTTCTCTTTGGGGATGTGTTATATAAACATGGTTATTATGGAGTCCTCCTTCATTGTATTAAGTCTAGTGAGGCACAAAAAGCCATTGTTGAAGCTCATGATGGTACTTGTGGTGGTCATTTTAGTGGAATGGCCATTACAAAGTGAATTTTATGCATGGGTTATAATTGGCCTACAATGGAACGTGATTGTTGCACATATGTTAAACATTGCAAAAAGTGTCAAGAACATGCTAATTGTTAGGCAAAAAATTGGTTAGTTTTTCTATGATTCAATTAATTACCTCCATTTAATTGTCAACCTGGGGTAGCTCGTAGTCTTGTGAGCAGCCGTGCAAAATATATGCTTGTAATTTCTCCTTCGGAGATGAGTTCCTTGGATTATGTTTTGGGGGGTATTTGGTATTCGTTGAAGTTTATATTTAAACCAATAATCTCATGCTAAGTCTAAGAAAACATGACTAAAAAACATTTAAAATCTAAATGACTACCTTGTTGGAAATCACAAAAAATAGGGAAATAACAAGTAAACAAATTAATCTATTAACATAAATGCAAAAAATAGGGGAAATAGGGAAGAACTCTATTGTAAGTGGGCCCACACTTCCAACAGGTTCTGCCTATGGTAAAATGATCATCAAACACTTTTAGAAGATGTTTTATAGGAAAATATGTAGATATTTTATTAATAGTTACAACAGAAGAAAATTACAAGAAAGTCTAGGGTGGTCTTCTTCATGGGTGGCTTGCATATTTATGATGTATGTGACCAACCCTATTACAATTTTCAAGATGAATCAGAAAATGATTCGCTGTTACAACTGTTTTCTTGATTAGAGGAATTGGGTAAAATATCATGATATTTCAGCGTATTTTGTTACCAGAATACGTTGATATTTTATTTTCCCAACTTACAAAAATGATTTATGTATCTGCTAAAAAATGGATGACAAGTCACATTTGACATTTTCCCATGTCCGGTTGCAATGCTGGAAATCCCTTCATGTTGGTTGCTAAATTTTCACTTTGTTTTGTCGACCATAGAGTCGTGCTGAAGTTTGGCGTTTAATGAAAATCAAGCACCATGGTTTAAGGATATCGAGAAGCAAGTGCCTTGTATGCAGAATTCGAGTAGACACATTCCATCATATAATGAGAAGCATGCACCTTCTACTATACAATGGGAAGCAGACACATTTTTTCATATAACAGGAAGTAGGTGACTAATGGAAAGTAGGTGCCTAACAGGAAGTAGGTGCCTAATAGTTAAGTACCGAATAGAAATCAGGCGTTTCAAAGGAATTTATGTGCCTAACTTTGTACCTCTTTATCAATATTCCACAAATATTTTTTTCATTAAATTGAAAGTGCCAGGTCTGAGTGGGACCTTGATGCAATCATGCAAAAATGCAACAATTTCCATTAAATCTACATAAATTACATTTAAAGACAAATATTAGAAAACATGCAAAATAAACTATTAATTATATATATAATTTCCATAAAAAATTTATATCTACAAGAATATATGTTGCACATTATGGGGAAAAGAGCACAGAAAATGAGCAATTCTTTGGCTCATCATCTCCCCATGCTTAAAGGGTGGTACATCCCTATGCCACTTTGAACTGGTAATTACCAGTTCTATTCATTTCATCCTAGTAAGCCCTGTTGGTCTAGTCCTCTTCTTCTTAGAGGCCTTGGCTTTCTCTTTATCCTAAGGATTTCACCCCTTTGATGCCTTGGGATAGGCTATCTCCTGACCCTATTGTTTCTGGAGTTTACTACATCGAAGTGGTTCACTTGGCCCTGCTCTCTTCTTGGGTGGTTCTCTGGTCGAGGCCACCTTGCCTTTATCAACATTCAAGTAATAACCATAGAAACTGATGGCATCCTTATGGAATGCAGGTTCATCAATTTTCTAGTACTCATGGTTAGGTGGTAACTTTTCACCTATAGGAACTGATTCTTTATCACCTAATGGGATGCTTGATTCCTTAGAAACCCTGGTTGTGGATAAATATGCCCTTGTTGGGTCAATTTTAGGTTCATCTTGGACCTATTTCTTTGCCATAGGGGGAGTTCTATTGCTTGATGCCAAATATTCCTGCTGCATAGGGCCTAGAAATCCCATCCTTTGAAAATATGTCTACATCCTTGAAGGCTTTCCATCCTCTAACCCATAAAAAATACCATAACTACTCAGGTTTAGAAACTGGAATTTTTCTATGAGGCCTACCAGATTGCTTCCTGGCCTCCTTTTTTTATTCCTCAAGGGCTTTCTTGGAGGCCTTCTTCTAGTTCTTCTTGTCTGCATTAATTTCCTCCTTAAGCTCCTACAATTTCTATTTTTGGGTAGCAAACAAATTATTTGTTGCCTCCCATTCTTTATAAGAATACAACTTTGATTCCTTATCAGATTCAATGCCAAGTGCCTTCAACTTGGAAACTCTCACTCTAGTTCTAGGCCATCGATGAGATGGTCTTATGGCTTTTTGTTTTGATCTCAGCTTGATATGCTATACCCTAGAGTGTGTTGGTGCAACCTCTATTTCTTGGGGTATAGAGGATTCATATTGCTAAGACTCTTATGGTCCAAGGAATTCAGGTTGTTGAGCCTTTTTTTCCTCTACAACAACTTGTTGTACAATAGGAACTACTTCTTCCTCTTGAGGCTATCTGGCCCCTGTATCAATTGGAGAGTGCTCTACCTCTCCCTTTTTTCTTGAAATTTGAGGCTCTTCAACCTCCATCTCCTTTTCCCCCTCATCTCCCTCCTTTGTAGGTTGTTATGCATTTTGAGGTTCCTCAACTTCAACCTCATCCTCCTAAATTACCTATTCTACAGATAGGGATGTAGAACATGGTTGTTATACTTCCATTACAACAACATCTCCCTATTTTATTTTTTTATCAGCAGGGGGCACCTCTTTTGCCCCATTGGTCTGCACTGCTGCATCAATTTCGACTGGTTGCTCGACTCCTCTTGATCCATCCCGCAACTGCAATAGTCTCTGCAGTTACCAAATTGTTTAATATAATTTTTATATTTTTAATGCAACCTCCTTTTAGGACTCCTCGAACAAGGCCTGTTCTTATTTAATTTTGGCTTTCCAAGTGGAAGCCTGCTCTCTTAAGACCTGCAACTATTACTTCAAATCCTCTGCTTGGTCTTATGATGGTACATATTCTGTGGCCATCTCCTTCTAAGGAATTGGCCCACTAGAAATGTCCTATAAAATGTGGACCATGTACTCCTCCTTGTTGAGCTCATCAATTGGTATCTCCTCGTTGGATGAACTCGAAACCATCCTCAATGCCTTCATTCATCTACTTCATGTTCTGGTGGAGATAGGCATAAAATCCTACTCTACCTCATATTCTAATTGAGGTACAGAAGGAGACAAAGTCTACCCTGCTTCCTCCCTAAATTTGAGAAAATCAAAGGACAAGGTGTGTCCTGCTTCCCCTATAGTTCCTGCAGGTTGGGACACAGGTGCCATTTTTTTACGTTCTGTCACCCCTTAGGCTGACTATTCATTTTGAATTGGCACTTCTCCCTCTTATTATGAACCTACCACTACACTAGTGCCCACAAATTCCTCAATTTTCACATTTCTATGTAACTCTACATATTGTACCAAGGCTAAAATTAGGCCATGGTGAGCCAGGGCAGAGGTGGTGCCCACTTGGTATCACTTGGCCTCATATTTCAGGGTGAATGTAAGGTAGTGGGGGATGTTGATTTTGTTCCTACGTTGTATGTGATTGAGGAAATAGAAGTGGTTGGCATTCAGATGAGAGTATCTACCAGATCATGTGAAGAAAATGTCAATATACTCAAAAACTGCCCTCTAAAGCTCAGGAATGTGTCATTTTGGCAAGCCAACATGTGTTAGGTACTTGATTGGTGATACAAAAAATATATGCACATAGAGGGTAAGGTTATCCTCCTTGTACGTGTGCTCCCCTATAAAAGGGAGGCCCATAACTCTAGTTATGTAGTCCTCCATGACTGGGATCTCTAGCCCTCGCATGCACATGACACCATCTCTCATCGATGCCACAAATTCATTTGCCACTACTATATCCTGGCCCTGACTAACCAGTTGATAGTAGTTCATCCATTATGCAACATCCAACTATGTTTGGACATCTACAAAAATTCTTGATAAATAAATCGGCTCACTCTTCTTAAGGTCATGATTCTTCAACTTTCCTCTCATGCTTTGCCTTTAGTTCAGAATTCACTCAATGATGTTATTGCTTCCTCTTCGAATTACTACTATGCCTCACTGCTTTATTTTTTTCTTGCTAAAGTTGGCTATACAGTAGCTGGTAATTTTTTTTTAAATAACTGTGTTTATGCATGCGAGCAATTAATTACCATAATCAACATTGATTATGGTTATCCATAGTAAATTTCCTTCAAGCATGTGCCCAATTGTGCGAAGATGATAACCATAAACTATCAACCAATCAAACATGTGCAACACAACACCATGTCAAGTGGATTTTTTCAAGTGGTTAAGGTAATAATGGGAGGTTGTGCTGACACATTTCCATAGACATACATGTTCATGAAAACAATATAGACAAGAAACACAAAATTTAAACATGCACCTAAATTTATTTTGTGGCTGCATATGCACAAATGTTCGTGGTGCATCGCTATTGGCTGGTGTTTGATGATTGGGCAAACTGCAATGAACAATGGTGGTCATGGTTCCCATGCAATAAATTTTCTTCGACATGATTGGTTCTTGGTAGCTACAAGGTGGCTTATTTAAGAAATCCTACAAAATTTAAAACAAAAGTTAGAAAAATGTATCTCCTTGGGATGACAAACGTCCCCTCCTCGAAAGTTGATTGTTGTCAACTTTTAATTTTATCCACTGGTAGATTTGAATTTGCACATGCGTGGGTACTAACGTGGCTTAGGCCACATCCCAAGGCTGATGTGTTATTTTACCAAGGCAGAAAATGGTTGTAATAAATGAAAATCAGGTGCCTTTTTCGTATGGAAATCAAGCACCTTCTTTTCAAATTATGGTGCACAGGTGCCTTAAAAACTGAAAATAGGCACCGTAGGAATCATATTATTTGCTTAACATGGGAAGTAGGTAACTTAGTATGTAGACACTCTGCTTAATATGGGAAGCAAGTGCCTTAGAAATTAGGTGCTTATGCCTAACATGGGAAGCAGACACCTTTTTACTAACTGTCGGGTGTCGTACTTATAAAACAAACTTTATACAAACTATTATTATTATTTTTACATATTCTAAGAAGATTTGGTGTTAGTTTCCCAAAAATTGGAAGTTGGTTGTTCTCCTAAAAAATTGAGAGTCAAACATTGATCTACCAGGAAGTAGAACATGGGCACCATATTCGTAATATAATGGGAGTCAAGTGCCATAAAGCATATAACGGGAAGCCCATACCTTCCATCGTACAATGAGAAGTAGGTGCCTTATCTAATAATGGAAAGTAGGTGCATTCCCATCAAATACAAAAATGGTTCTTTTCTTTTATTCAACAGGTGCTAACTTGTCCTTTTATATGCGTTGTCAGGTTGATCAGGCCCTTCAGTGCTTTTGATTGAAAAATAGGAACAATTTAAGCATCCACCCTTGAATAAAAAATTGAGTGTTTTATTGTCCAAAGAGACCAATCCAAGTACTCTTGAGTAGGTTTAGGTTTAGTATTCCCATTTTGAAGGATGAGCTAATCCTATTACTAGAAAGCTGGAAATGTGTAGGTTCATGGATCCTATGCCCATTAGGCCTAGGTTTTTAAAGCTGCCTAGGATTGCACAAAGGACATTGTTCCTACAAAATAAAAATACAACTAAAAAAAGAAAAAATTGAAATAATAATTATCTTTGGGACTATGTGGACTAGGTCCACATATTACTAACTCAATATAAAATTAGAATCAACTAGGGTTTCCCCCATGCCTAAACTAGACTCAATCATATATGCCTTAGAAACATGGTATGAACACAGGTGGTGGCCATTGACTGTTAAGGTAATGTTACTACCGTCTATTATTATGATTCTTAAAGCCCTATTATTGATGACTTCAATCACTTCATATGGCCTCATCCAACATTGCATGAGCTTATACTTCCTTTCCTAGAACCAGGAATCATAGAGTAATGCCCATTCTCCCAATTTGAGCTACTTTAGCCTGGTGTGTTGGCCATGCCACTTGGCCCTTTTTTTTTGAATTATCTCTATTTTATGCAGAGCCTTAAGGTGGTATTCACCCAGCTGATTAAGTTGCTAAATTCTATCTTTTCGTGCATCATCTAGGTTGATATTCAATTCTACAGTAGTCCTAAGTATTTTGACTTCCAACTCTATAGGCATCATGGCAGTTTTCCCATAGACTAACTAAAATGGTGTGAAACCAACAGTAGTCTTCTAGGTGGTCCTGTAGGCCCACACTGGTTTTGGTAATCTAGTAGCCCAGTCCTTCCTATATTGTTGTACTGTCTTTATCAATATATTCTCCAACTCTTTGTTGGTCATCTCAACTTGCCCATTCGCTTGTGGATGGTAGGGAGTGGTTTTTTTATACCTGATTTTGTATTGTTGCATGAGTTCTTAGATCATCCTTGAAGTAAACTGAGGTCCCTGATCTGTTGTGGTCTCCCTTGGGACCCCAAATCTTGTAAAAATTAATGAATTCAAGAAATCTACTACAATTTTCTCCTTTGAATCATGCAAAGCCTGTACTTTAGGCCACTTTGTCACATAGTCAGTACAAACTAGGATATACCTCTTACCTCCTAACTATGGATTAATAGGTCTTATGAAGTACATCCCCAATTTAATAAATAGTTCAATGTGAACATGTGGTTGGAGTGGCATCTCATCTCTGAGAGTAGGTCTGTCCATCCTCTGACATTGATCACACTGGCTCACATACTTGGTTGTATCTTTGAATAGTGAATGCCAGTAATAACTAGCTTGCAACACTTTAAATGTAGTCCTTATTCCTGCAAAATTACAACCACAAGGTTCATCATGGCAAGCCTTTAGTATTTTAATTATTTCATTCCTAGCAACACATATTCTCATGATTTTATCAAGTACTGTTTTAAATAGGCACCCATAAATCCATGATAATATACACTTTTCTCAATTAAAGTATGTTTTTCCTGAGGTAAAAGTGCAAGGGACACTTTACCAGTGGCTAAATAATTAGCCATATTTATGTACAAAGGTATCTTATCATTTAGAGCAAACAAATGCTCATTTGAAAATTGGTCTTCTATAGCTGCATAGTCTGGAGGTGTCAATCTGAAAAGGAAATCAACTATCACATTGTCCTTTCCTGGCTTGTACACTATTGTCACATAAAATTCTTGCAAGAGCAACAACTATATAATAATGTTACCACTAATCCCAGGTTTTTTTTTCAAGTATCTGATTGTTGAGTGGTCAATGTGTACAAATACCTGGTAGCCTATAATATAATGACAAAATTTGTTAAGAGCATGTATTACTGCAAGAAACTCTTTCTCTATGACAATATAATTTAGTTCAGCACCTATGAGGTTTTTACTAACATAATAGATGGCATAAAAATCATCACCATATTTCTATCCTAGTACTGATCCTATTGCATTTTTAGATGCATCAACATATATGTGAAAAGGTATGGTCCAATTTGGACCTCTCAGTACTAGAGCAGTAATTAGTTTTTCCTTTAAAGTGTTGAATGCTTGTTCACATTATTTAGTCTAGATAAAATTTGCATCTTTAGTTAACAATGTGGTAAGAGGTTTAGAAGTTTTGCTAAAGTCTGATATAAACCTCCTATAATAACCGATTGATAATAGGAAACTACGAATATCCTTTTGTGTTTTGGGAGTAGGTAGGGTTTGGATGACTTCAATTTTCTTTCTCTCTCCTTATGTAGAAAGGTGATGTCCAAAAACTATCACTTCCTACATAAGTATATAGTATTTCTCATTGATTAAAGATAAGTTAGTTTCCTCATAATACTTAAGTATCTTTTCTAGATTTTCTATGGCAATTTCAAAAGTTTCACCATATACAATGAAATCATCCATGTATACCTCCACAATCTCTCCAATCATATCTAAAACAATGCTAAGAACTTCCCTATGAAAGGTGGTAGGTGCATTGCATAGGCCAAATGGTAAAACTCGATAAGCAAATGTCCCCCATGGATAAGTGAAGGTGGTTTTATCATGATCTTCCTCCCCTATTTGGATCTAATTGTATCCACTAAACCAATCCAGGAAAGAAAAGTACTTACCTGCCAAGGTGTCAAGGACTTGATCTATAAAGGGTAAAGGGAAGTGGTCCTTCTTGGTTGCTTTATTTAGCAACCTGTAATTAACATAAATTCTCTAATTTCCCTTCTTCTTGGGCACCACTCCTAATGGTGATACCCACTAACTATCTAAAATGGGGTAGATGAATCCAACTGTGAGAAGATTTTGTAATTTTTATTTAAAAATTTATTTCATGGCTAGGTTAATTCTCCTATGTGGTTTTCTTACTGGTTTGACCTGGTCTTTTAGATATATCCTATGTGTACAGGTCTTAGAAGCTATTCCTCACATGTCAGAATACTCCCAAGCAAAGGTATCTTGATGTTTTTCAATGTTTGTTTCAGTTTTGTCTACTATTCAGTTGTCAACTGGTTATCTATGTTCAAAATTCTACCAGATGCAACTTCTATTTGTTGAATATGGTGGTCTTTCACTAATGGCAACTCAGCAGGAGGACAAGAGGGTTCTCCTTGAAAAAAGTGAGATATCACCTTATCCTCATCACTTTCATCTTCCAACTCCTCAAGTGTTATCATAGTTTTGATTATTGATAGACCACCAATATTTTGATTCTCATCCTCAAGTTCTTCTAACAAATCTGAATACTGTGTATATGGATGTATGATTAGTTTCTTTATATTCTGACCATATGAAATGGTCATTTTCCCATCTCTACAACTTATGTAAACATCAACTATTGCCATCCAAGGCCTACCTAAGATTAATGGGTATCCACCTAGTCCATATTTAGATTGTAGCACTAAGAAATTTGCTGGATACTCCCATGTATCTACTGCAACATTAATATATTCTAGTATTCCTTCAAGGAGTACTATAGACATGTCTGCCAACTACAACATAGTTTTAGTAGGCTTCAAATTATCCAATTTTAGTTTTGCATGGTCTCCTAGGGCATGACATTGATGGCAACCCCCAAATCTACCAGTGTGTTGGGTAAAACACAACCTTCTATTTTCACAATCAGCATAGGGCTTCTTGGATTTGTGTATTATGGCTGTAGGTATTCCCTAACATAAGGTCAGCTATCTGACCTACCAAATTTATTTTTTTAGTTGGTTTCCTCCTTGGTTTCTTGAGGCACATCTCTCTTATGGCCTTTCCATAAATAGGTATATCTTTCATGGCCTGAAAGAGAGGGATTGTGACTATTAAGTTTTTTAAACTAGAAAGGGTATCAAAATCTATTTGTATCGGTTTCACAAGTTCCTACAACCTTTGTGGAAAAGGTGGAACCTCTTCTCCGTTATGGACAAGTGTTGATTCTTATTCTACCTCTTCTATAAGAGGTGATTCCCCTTTTTCTATTTCTACTGGTTTCTCTTCTTCTACAAGAGGAGTTACTTCTACTCCTACTTGCTTTCCTAACCTTAACTAGATAGGATCGCAATCTACCTTAATAGTATACATAGGGTACATCTCATTTTCCATACAATAGGTTGGCTACTACTTGTTGTTTGGGTTTGTTGTTGGCTGTGCTAGTAACTAAGGAGTCCTTAGAGTAGGAAGAGTAGGTAGGCTTGGATGTGGTGGATCTAGAGTAGTATGTTGTGGATATTGATTCCAAGCATTATGATTTCTCCACTACTACCCAGGATGCTGGTATTGGTTCCAAGGGTAAGGGTTGTAAGGATTAGCTCCTTGAGGAAATAGATTCTAAGGTTGTTGACCATACCAACCCATGTTGGGTGGCTAGGCTTGACCTTGGTTTTGGTAATTGCTACCCCCATAGGATGACATTCCTGATTGCATATTGTTATCCATAGGATACTATTGCTAGTTCCTCCTATTACCCATGAAGTATACCTCTGCTACTTCAAGTTCCTCTTTAGATTTCATTAATTGTAGACACAAATTTATTTTATGATCCTTATTACAAACAACACACACAAATTTTTTTTTTTGGGTACTCATTTCTGGGGTGTTTGCATCTACATTTAGGATAGAAGTAGACCAATACTTCCTAATTATCCTACTTCTTTCTCTGAATCAGAATGGTATCCATTTGAAGAGCTAGAGATGATAATATCTCACTCTTAAGGTCCTCTAGCATGTTGTCTATTTTTGTTTTAGTGACACTGGATGACTACATATTTCTAGGGGTTAACTTACCCTTTCTTCTTGAAAATTTTTGACACAACTATTGAATATCATCCATTTGGTGTTGGTAAATGTATCCCCCAGAGATCATGTTTAAAGCTTCCAAGGATTCATTTGTCATTCCTTTCAGAAAAATGCTTCTTAGGGACCTATATCCTAGTTTTGAATGGGGTGATCTTTGCAAATTGAACGTAAACCTATCCCAATATTCTTCCATAGATTCCCCTTCCTTTTGGGTCATTTCTAGGACTTCCTCTCTTACATCTCTTGCTCTACAAAAATACTGATACTAATCTAGGAAAAATTTCCTCAAGTTTTTCGAGGTATTTATCCGTTTATCCCCCAGTATGATGAACTAGTACAAATTTGAATCATCAAGGATGGAAGGAAATAATTTTAGTTTCTAAGAATTTGTGGTGTAATCCACAAATCTACATAAAACATCAAATTTAAATAGGAACAAGTTTGGATATTCTGTTGGTAGTCCTCTAAAGGTTAGAAGGTGGGCATGAGAGATGTGTTTCATCTTGTGATCTCACCCTGCCTCTCGTATTAGAAAACTAAACTAGTGGATGTTTCCTCTGTATTTTTTGGCATTCTACCTACTACTGGTGTTTCTACCCCTACTTAGTTCAAAGTAGCTATCAATGCTTCTATTTTAGTTCTTTTATCCTTCATAAGGATGGATAAGTCAACGTTTGAGATAGTTCCATCTAATACTTCTTTCCAATGTTCAACATTCAGTAGATATTCCTCATATTGAACTCTACTTATCTTCGATCCTACTCTAAGATTCTGCTGGATCATTTCAGAAGGATCCTATGCAAATAGTGGGTGTTCCCACCAATGCATAGGTGGAGATTGTAATGGTGAGAATTCAATTTTAGGTTCAAGTTCTACTGAAGTAGAAGGATTCTGAGAAACAAATTCTTTATTTTTGACAAAATTACTTTTTAATCCCCTATTATTAGGTGGACTCATATAAAGTGTTGGACATTTTGAGTCCCTAAGTCAAAGTTGTCATTTATGTCAAGATTCCAGTGATAGCTATTCTTTAGGTCGAGTGCAAAGTTTAATGGAATTTATAATGGGTTAAAATATCTTTATTTTACACCCAAAATAATGGGTCAGAAAATGGTTTCATTTCTCCTTTGGAAGAAGATGTATTCGAAGCAGTGGAAGAATAAATATTATAATCTTTATTATAATATTTAACCAAGTTGGTGAAAAAACCAAATAAATTATTATAATTATAATTATAATATTATTGGTCTTACAAAGGTCAATTAATTATTTTTATAAACCCTAAGGTTGGTTTTTGAAAGGGAAAAATATTTCAAAGTGCAAAGTTTAATGTTGATTAAACCCAAAGGTTGGGTTTAAATTAAAGGTATTCGAAGCCTTTACTACTGAAATCATGGAAGAAAGCATGGTGATTACCGACATCGTTAATGCAATGGAGGAGCATATAAATATGCCCAAAGTCCTAATTTTTATTTAACCTTGCTCTTGATTTTAATGTTTGGCATGCGAAGAGAAAATAGATCTCGTGAGATTTAATTTTCGTGGATAGTGATTCGTTTAAGAAAACAAGTGCTGATTGTTGAAGCCCAAACATGTAGCATGGCCTAGTGGCAAGTGGGCAAGTGCAAAGGTGTTAGTTTGCTACAGGTCATATGTTTGAAATGCAGTGGTTGAGTTTGAGTTAGTGTTGATTAGAAGTTCCCAAGGTGCATGTGGTTTTTGGCCAAGGCAAAGGAGAACATACATATTAGAAGCAAGTGGTGCTTTGTTGATAGTGAATGAGCTTGGTAGCTCATGCGATGGTTGAGGCCATGG
The DNA here is from genome assembly GCA_028583015.1 of Wollemia nobilis. NCBI lineage: Eukaryota > Viridiplantae > Streptophyta > Pinopsida > Araucariales > Araucariaceae > Wollemia > Wollemia nobilis. Next base: position 2,406,623 of record JAQPPZ010017036.1, on the reverse strand, counting down.
TTAAAGTGCTTGGCACGTGGGTAGAGTGAGGGTTCAATTCCCTCTGAAGATGAGGTACAATTTTTTTATTCTAATTTTTATTAGTTGCCTATTGTTGGAGAAATAAGGGTGAATAATTGATTATTATATTTGAATATACATTAAGGCATAAATTTTATGGTGAATTATTGTTGAGGGTTATTTTGGAGGGATTGGTATTTGAGATTTATTATTTTAGGAGTAATAAGGAGTTTTAGTAAAGTCTTGATTAAATTCTTATTAAGAATTTTGAGCATTATTTTTGAATAAGGGTTTTTCTATTAAAAGAAGACTATGGTGAATGTTAATTTTGAGTTGGAGTAATAAGGTGTATTTTGGGTCATCATTTTGCATTGTGTTATTATTAAAGTATTCTAATCCTTATTGAGGTTGGAAAAGAAAAATTTGTGAGTGTGGTATATTTTTGAGATAAATTCCTTGTGAAGCAAAAAGGTATGGGTAAATTATTATTTGGTTGTGTTTGTTGATTGGCTTTCTTGAAAATTAAGTTTGGAGTGAAAAGGATTTGATTAGGGATTCCTTTTCAAAAGTGTATGAGTTAATGCTTCAAGGTTTTATGAAATTGAGAGGTGTGATTAAAACCTTGTTTGATAAGGAATTTTGTTGAGACCATTGGTTGAGTGAAGTATTTTGAGTTAATGCTTCAATGTTTTCTAAATTAAGAGTTGTGATTAGAATCTTGATTTATGAGCATGGTTGTTGAAGTGAGTTGTTATGCAAATAACTTGAACTAGGGTTTGAAAATATCATGAGTATCATTGTTATGTGAGATTTGTTGTTGAGCATTGTTTGAAATATTTTGAGTTGGATGATACATGCTTGTACTAGGGTTTGTAAGCAAGAGTTAGTTCTTGAGTGATTGGATGAGTAGAGTTGATTGAACCTATTCAAGTGGATGTATGAAGTGATTGTTCAAGTTCCATGAAACAAACTATTCTATATTTTGATTTGAGTTATGAAAGAAATTGAGTTGTGAGAATAAAAAATATTGAGTCTCTAAAATTTCTCTTTATACTTCTATGAGTTTGAGTTGAGAAAGTGATTGAGCTTTGAGTATAAAACATATTGAGTCTCTAAAAATTATTTTTATGCTTCTATGAGTTTGAGTTGAGAAAGTGATTGAGCTTTGAGTATAAAACTTATTGAGTCTCTAATAATTATTTTTATGCTTCTATGAGTTTGAGTTGAGAAAGTGATTGAGATTTGAGTATAAAACATATTGAATCTCTAACAATTATTTATACTTCTATAAGATTTATTTGAGTTGTGAAAGTGATTGAGAATTGAGTATATTACATATTGAGTCACTAAAAATTCTATTTATGCTTCTATAAGATTAGACAAGTTCTGTGTGGACTTGTTAAGCAGATTTGAGGTAAGTCTTTGAGGAGACTTGTGGACTGATTTTGTGTGAGATTTTGTGGAAACTTACAATACAAATTTTGTTAAGTTTTGTATGAACTTATTGAGAATATTTGGACAAGTTCTATGTGAGTTTTTTGAGCGTATTTGGACAAGTTCTGTGTGATCTTGTTGAGAAAATTTGAGCAAGTTTTGAGTGGACCTATTGAGCATATTTGAGAAATTTTTGAGTGGACCTATTGAAAATATTTGAGCAGGTTTTGAGTGGACCTATTGAGAAAATTTGAGCAGGTTCTGAGTGGATCTATTGAGCATATTTGAGCAGGTTATGAGTGGACCTATTGAGCATATTTGAGCAGGTTCTGAGTGGACCTATTGAGTAGATTTGAGCAGGTTCTGAGTGGACATGTTGAGAAAATTTATGCTAGACCGAATGAACTATGTTTAGTGAGAATTTGAGTGAGCTTGTTGAGCAGAATTGTGCTAGACCAACTGGACTATGTCTAGTACAAGAGTTGAGCAGAGATGTGCTAGATCGACTAGATTGTATTTGGTACAAGACTTGAGTAGAGCTATGCTAGACCGATTGGATTGTGTTTAGTACATAATTGAGATAGAGCTTTGGAGGTGATAGAGTAGAGAGGACAATAGTCTCCAGTGGATGGAGATCCATAAGGCAAGGCATTGAGGACAAGTATTATGAGTGGGGACAAGAGTCTTTAGTGGAGAGATATCCACAAGCTAGTGCAGTGGAGGTAGTAGTTTTCTAGAGGATCACCAACCAGGGCAGAGGAGAAGGAGTTCTCCTATGGATAAAGATCCACAAAATAGTTGTAGGGGATCAGCATATCCTTTGGATAGAGGTCCATAAACATTGTAATCGAGAAAGGATTCCCAAGATATTAGAGGGAGATATGTACCCCTCTCCTTCTTTAACCTTGCAGAATATACTTATTAACCATAAAATCCACCTTAGAATAATTAACTAAGCAAAACCATTAATACAAGCATACGAAAAAAAATTGAATGGAATGATAAATCAAGTTGTAATAAATCAATGCCTCTCTAGGAGGGCAGATCCCTGTCATGAAGGCAAGTGTGATATTCGCAAATGAACAGATTAAAATGAAGATGATAGATGATTCTAAAACAAAACAATTGGACCTATATAAATAATAATCAAATGTAATCTTGCATAATATAGCTGATGACTATATTATGTTTGGTATGTAACATGACTCCCCTCCTCAGAAAGCTTTGTCCTCAAAGCTGGAAATGATTGGAAGATACTTTCAGATTCCCAGGTTGCATCTTCTTCAGGTAAATCCTACCACTTGATGAGAAATTCTTGGATGTGATGAGATCTTAGTCTGCGTGTTCTAGTTTGTAACACTTCTTCTGGTTGTAGATAGATACACCCTTCTTCATCCAACACTGGTAATTCTAACTGAGATTGTACTTTCTGGCCAATCACCTTTTTGAGACAGGAGACATGAAACACTGGGTGTATGCGAGAAGATTGGGGTAACTCCAGTTGATATGCTACCTCCCCAATGTGATGCACAATTCTATAAGGACCATAGAATCGTGGTGCCAACTTCTGACTAGATTTGAGCTTCAATGATATAGCTGCTTGTAGGGTTGAAGATGTAAGAATACCATATCACCAATATTGAATGCTCTTTCTGAACGTTGCTTGTCCTATTGTTGCTTCATACGATTTTGTGCTTGGACCAAATTATCTTTCAAGATAGTGAGCATTGCTTGTCGCTTCTGTAACCAATCGTCGACTTGGGCCACTTTGGAAGATCCTGGTACATAATCTGCTATTGTTGGTGGCTTCATTCCATATAATGCTTCAAAAGGAGACATCTTAGTGGAATAATGGTAAGAAGTATTGTACCACCACTCTGCCAATGACAACCATTGACTCCATTGATATTGTTTATCTTGTACAAAACATCTCAGGTAAGTACCCAAACATTTGTTAACCACCTCTGTTTGACCATCTGTTTGTGGATGGTATGCGGAAGACATGTTTAATTTGGTACCGCTAAGTCGAAACAATTCTTTCCAAAATTTACTAGTAAATATGGGATCTCTATCACTTACAATAGTTTTTGGCATTCCATGCAATTTAAAAATTGAATCCATAAATACCTTGGCCACTTTGCTTGCTGAAAATGGATGTTGTAAGGCCTAAAAATGAGCGTATTTGGATAGGCGATCAACTACCACAAAAATTACCGTTTTACCTTCTGACTTAGGAAGTCCTTCGATAAAGTCCATGGAAATATGTTCCCACTGACGATCTGGAATAGGTAATGGTTGAAGCAAACCTGGTGACTTAACTATTTCTCCCTTATTACGTTGGCACACCTCGCATTCTGCTACCCATCGCTTAACCTCTGCTTTTAACCCTTTCCAACAAAAGGATTGTTTAACTCGCATGTATGTTTTTAGAAACCCTGAATGGCCTGTAGATGGAGAAGAATGTGACTCCTCTAGAATCTGTGATTTGAGTGTTGAATTATGAGGAATGTAAATGCGGTTCTTCTTACGCAATATTTCGTCATCATATGAGAAAAGAGGGTACTTAGATGAACCCCTAGACCATTCTTGAATTATTTGAGTTGTTTCATCGTTGGACCGCCATTCTTCCTGTAACTGAGACACCCATTGAGAACAAGGACCTGAGATGGCATTAATGACTACTTCATCTTCATATTTCGGGATAATGCATCAGCTGCCACATTTTCTTTCCCTTTCTTATATTCAATCACGAAATCATATCCTAACAATTTGGTCAACCACTTATTTTGTTCGGGATAAGAAAACCTTTGTTCTAGAAAATGCTTGAGACTGCTGTGATCTGTTTTTATAATAAAACGGCTATTGATTAAGTAGTGCCTCCATTTTTCCACTACGTGTAGAATAGCCAACATTTCTTTTTCGTAGGTAGATTTACCCAAATTCTTCCCTGAAAGTTGTTTACTTTCAAATGCCAATGGATGACCCTCCTACATTAAAACTGCCCCAATACCTGTTCCTGAGGCATCACATTCAATAACAAATGGCTTTTTAAAATCTGGAGTGGCCAAAACTGGAGTAGTACACATTGCTTCCTTAAGAGCCTCAAAGGCTTTGGTAGCTACTTCTGACCACTGAAAAGCATCCTTCTTGGTGAGAGCCGTGAGAGGACCCACAATTTTACCATAGTTACGCACAAATTTGCGATAATATCCAGTGAGACCCAAAAAACCATGAAGTTTCTTGATGGTTTTAGGCAAAGGCCAATCCTGTATTGCCTTAATCTTATTGGGATCCACCTTAACACCTTCCTGAGATACTATATGACCGAGGTACTCAACTTCTTGAACACCAAAGGAGCATTTGGATCTTTTGACAAACAACTTTTCCTTGTGTAGGATATGGAAGACTCTACCCACATGTGATAAGTGATCTTTCCAAGATTTACTATAGATGAGTATGTCATCGAAGAAGACGAGGACAAATTTACGAAGAAATGGACGAAATACCTGATTCATGAGGCTTTGGAAGGTAGATGGAGCATTAGTGAGACCAAAGGGCATGACCAAGAATTCATAATGACCCTCATGAGTGCGAAAGGTGGTTTTGGGGATATCTTCGTCCCTAACTCGGATTTGGTGAAAACCTGAATGTAAGTCCAGTTTGGTAAAGAATTTGGCACCATGTAGCTCATCTAGTAAATCATCAATGACAGGAATAGGAAACTTATCTTTGATTGTGATTTTGTTGAGAGGACAAAAATCTGGACACATACGCCAAGAATTGTCTTTTCGACGAGCTAAGACGACTGGTGAGGAATAAGGACTAGTACTATGATGGATGACACCATGGTCTAATAGTTCTTGGACAATCTTCTCAATTTCTATTTTTTGGGGTTGGGGATATCGATAAGGACGACCATTGGGTGGAAGACTTCCTGGCACAAGATGGATAGCATGGTCATGAGATATTTTGGGGGTAGGCCTTTGGGTTCTTGAAAAACCTCCTCATAGTTAGCCACAATGTTTTGGAGATCTTGCTCTTTGATTTCTGGCATATCTTGTTCTAACTTTTCAATGCAATTGATTCGGGCTATGAATCCCCCACCATATTTTCTTAATAAATTTTCCATGCTATGTGAACTTACAACTTTTGATGGGGGTGTGGGTAGTCCTTGAAGATGAATGGTCCTCCCATTGGCTTGCCATTCCACAAAGCGATGTTTGTGATTAAAACCCACGGTGGTTTCCAATTGTTCCATCCATGCAACGCCTAAAATAACTTCTGAATTTCCTAATTCCATAACAAAAAGAGGACCTTGCCAAGTATACGTACCCATTTGTAATGAAACTGAAGATGTCTTACCTAGACATTGAGAAATTTCCCTGCTTGCAGTTCTGACTTGAAACCGATCTTGACTAGAAGAGAAGACGTGCAAACCCAATGTCCTTGCAAGTTTTGCATCAATGAAGTTGTGAGTACTTTCTGAATCAATTAATACTGTCACCCTTTGTTTTCGAATGAAACCTGCCACCTTGATTGTATGGTGAGAGGATAACCCCATAAGAGCATGTACTAAAATAGTCATGGTATCCTCCTCAGCTACAACTTCCTCGTGTTCATTTTGGTCCTCAACTGGGAGATCCTCAGGTGTGCCGTACTCCTCTATTTCTTCTTCTTCCTTGTCTGCATATTCAATCTGAAAGTTTTTTCGTGGTGTACATGCTTGATATTTTAGATGATGATTATGATATTTGTAGTAGAAGTACCGTGATGGTGGATCATTTCTATGAAAAGAGTTGTTGCGGAATTGAGGTCGCCCATATGAATCACGTCGAGTGGATGGGCCTAAGTGCGCCTTTGTCTCCACCAAATCAACAATCCTTATACACTCATCCAACTTGGATGGATTTTGTAGATCCACTTCAACTTTAATATGTGCTTTTAATCCATTTTGAAAAGTCCATGACTACCACGTCTGGTTGTAGGTCTTGTGCATAGTGAAGCATACTGGTGAATTCTGAGATATAGTCCCCTACTGATCCTATTTGCTTAAGTGACAACAATCGTACTATGTATGAACTTGTGGAACCTTTGTCGAATCTGTGAAGAAAGGCTTTTCTAAAATTATCCCAAAAGAAGGCATGATGGGGATCCTCACGTTTATACCATGTAAACCATTGATAAGCTTCAGTGTCAAATTTGGTTGTTGCAAAAGGGACTTTTTCCTGTTCCTAGAATTTGTAGAATTCTAAGATGCCTTCCATTTTGGCAATCCACCCACGTGGATCCTGGCCTTCAAAGGTAGGCATGTCAATGCATGGATAATTGACTCTAGTAGGACCTCTTGGTTGGGAGTGAGCATTGTTTCTATCTTGTTCCTCGTTACTCCTCTATCGCTGGTTGTTATTTTGATAAGGTCTGTTAGAACCTCTTTGTTGCTCCAAATTTTCTTCGTTACCCCAATCCTCATTACTTTGGTGACCATTATGATTTAGGGACTGACTATTTTGACCTCTATGGTGTGTATAGTCATCATAGTGGACGTCAGTACTCCAGTGATTGGGACTAGGAGGATTTGGTTGGGGTTGTTTCCTAGATGCGTTGAAGCTTGCAGTCATAATATGAAGACTGTTTATCAAATCTCTTAACACATCATCACTGACCATTGGACGATTGTTTTCTATTTGGGTGATGTTTTCTTGTGAGGAGTTTGGAGAGGTATTGGATGCCATTGGGCTGACCACTGGATGACTCGGATTAAAACTACCAATTTCGGAAGGAGAAGGAGAATTTTTTGTACCTTGGCTTCGACGAGATCTTCTTGCATTGTTGTTGGGAGTCTCTGAGCTTGATAGGCGACCGTCAGATCCTTTGGTCCAACTTTTTCTCATGCACTTTCCAAAATCTCCTGCTTAGCAGCTTTTGAACTTTGATTTCTGTAAAATTTGGAAAAAATTTGTATTCCGCTTCAACTATCGCTCCAACTGCGACGCGGATTTGAAGTTTGGGTTTGCCTCTTAGAAACTTTCAGCACTTTTTCAAGGTGACAACTTTTTCAGCAATTTTTTTTGACTTGACAACTTTTTCAGCAATTTTTTGACTTGACAACAACTTTTCCAGCAATTTTTTGACTTGAAAGCAACTTTTCCAGCAATTTTTTGACTTGACAACAACTTTTCAACTTGACCATAAATTTGATAGCAATTTCTGATTGATGACTTTTATTTTGACATGGGAACCACTCAAGATGAGAGAGGGACATGGGAACCACTCAAGATGACACAAGGACCACTCAAGATGACACGAAGACCAAGGAACCTAACAACACGACACACGACTAACACAGAGACCGAGAAAACCAATGATATGACACATGACTAACATGAAGATAAAGGAATACAGTGAGGGATATGTCGGTACATGAATAGGACTGATGGAGGATAAGTGGATATTGATGTGACTACAAGGTGATGAGGACATGACCAAGGACGACGTATACCGATGGAGGATAAGTGGACACTGATGCGACTACAAGGTGATGAGGACATGACCAAGGACAACGTACAATGGTAGAATGTGACAAGGAAACATGTAAAGGATGCAAACTAAGGATACTAGACCATGGAAGAGGTCGACACTGAGACACATGGCTATTACTAGGACAATCACCAGTGACAACACAACTCCAGGTTTACATGTGCGAGAATGAGGATGAACGCTCGTGTGACCCAAGTCACACCCTTGAAGGTACGCCCACTTGATTATTAATGACTATCTTGCCCACACACAACCAATGTGGGATATATATCCCAACTTAATTTAAAATATAAATTCTGTACCTTAGTTTACATGTTATAAATTTTTTAATTTTACGTTGCGATTGGATAGTTTGATGCATGCATTTCGTAGATTCTTGCCTAAGAGTTTGATGGATTTTAAAGGGTGATTTTGATGCTAGATCATGATATCTGTTGCCAAACACAATTTTTGTATGCCTCCAACCATGATATGATATGTGGAAATGGTGAATTTGTCTGGTTGCTTGGGTGGTTTAATCACTACGACACTATTTGTGTAGAAAACAAACAGTAGCACAGCGGGAGGTGTCTGAAGGCGCTTAGTGGTGATCCACTTGAAATTACTGGCTTCTTTGTATGGAGTTTGAACCAGAAGGACTAACCTAATGGATAACCCTACATAATACTGAGGAGAATTATTTATCTTACACCTATTTTTGCACGCTGTCATGGGATGCTAGGAAGTACACAGTGTGTAGCAAAGTCATGCCAAACCTCATATCTAATACCACTTGGAGGGAGATATGTAACCCTCTCCTTCGTTAACCTTACATAATATACTTATTAACCACAAAAACCGCCTTAGAATAATTAACTGAGTAGAACCATTAATAGAAGTATATGACAGATAATCAAATGGAATGATAAATCAAGTTGTAATAAATCAATGCCTCTTTGGGAGGGTAGATCCCCATCGTGAAGGCATGTGTGATATACACAAATGAAAATATTAAAATGAATATGATAGATGATTCTAAAATAAAAAAATTAGACCTATATAAATAATAATCAAATGTAATCTTTCATAATATAGCCGATGACTATATTATGTTTGGTATGTAACAGAGATTAACTAAGAAAGTTTTAGTAAAATATTTCTTCGTGGAGTAGCCCGCATTGGTTGAACCACGTAAATTGTGGTGTCTCTATTGTGTGTGGTGTTGTGTACATTGCTTTGATTACTATTGTTGATATTGCCATATTTACATTGCATATATTGGTTTCAGAGAAAAAGTAAAAAGTGATCTTATGTTGTTCACCCCCCCTCTCAGTATAAGCTTATGTTCTTCAATTGGTATCAAAGTAGGCTCCTTTAGAAAAGTTTGATATATTGAAGTAAAAGTGGTCAAGAACATAATGGATCAAAAGGATCAAATGAATCGGTCCTCATATAATACAACACTAGTATTTGATGGAAGTGACTTCTTGTATTGGTGTATGCTGATGAGATTTCACCTGATGGCACTTGACAATGAAGTTTGGGATGCAATGGAACTTGGATATGATCCAACAATCAATCCTCCCATAGATAAGGAATTTAAGCTTCTAATGTATACAAATTCAAGAGCTATGAATGCAATCATAAAAGGGTTGCATAGATCAGAATCTATGAAGGTTATGGATTGTAAAACAATAAAAGAAATGTGGGAACTATTGCATAACATATATGAAGAAAGATATAGGCATCAAAAGAAAGGCAAGGGTGGACAAAAAAGACAAGGAAATAAGTTATTACAAAGACAAAAGAGGAGCTACTATGCGGATAATGCAAGTAAGTACTTAAATGATAGTGATGCTAGTTCTTTAGACAATGATAGAGATGAAGTCCTATTATGATTGAAGAAAAAGAACTAGTTAAGAAAAATACTCCAGTTATTCTCAAATGTTTTAGATGTGGTAACTTTGGACATCTTGAAGATGATTATACAAGGAATGATTATAGTTTCAGTGATAATGAGTATTGCACTTGAAAGATCAGATGAAAATATTCTAATGGTATTAGAAGAAGTGAGTGATCCTATAGAATACAAGCCAAAAGAAAGTAATGATGTGGACAAAGGTAAAAAAATAGAAGAATATTCAGAAGAGAATGGATATGATCTCAAGGGAGAACTTATCTATGCCCTTGACACAGTAAAGAAGGTAAGAAAACATAACTCTAAGCTTGATATTCAATTACAAGAATATGATGAAGAAACAAGACTACTCATAGAGGATTTAGAAAAATCCAAAGCTAAGGCAAACAGGTTCAAGGACAAGTTAGAAGCAAAGATCTTGGAATGTGAGAAGTTAGCATAAGAAGTGGCACTATTAAAAGAATACTTAGAGAACCCAAGATCAAGATGAAGGGAATTAAAAATAGCTCAAAGAACTTGGATAAGTTCATCAAGATACAAAAGCCTACATCAAGTAATACATGTCTTGGATTTGAGAAGGCTCAAAAGAAATAGGAAGGAGATTTAAATTCAAGTTCTAAAGAGGAAACTTCAGATGAAGATACTTCAGAAGAAGATAGTGTAAAAGAAATTTAGACATAAAAGGAATATTTGAACAATAGAGAGTTCAACAAAGATATGAACATGAATAGGAACAAGAAGAAGAATATGGATGTGAACAAGAAAATGAACAAGAATAGGAACATGAATGATGACATAGATAGAAATAGTCAGAGGAGTTAGAAAATTTAAAAAATAAGAGAAAATGATAAAGGTAAAGAACAGTGCTTTCGGGAAGTAGAAATGCTCCCACATCGAAATTAACCACCTTAACAAAAGGTGGGGGAGGGACTAAGCTAAGAGGCTCATTCTTAGCCCCGAGCCCCAAAGGTGACCCTTTTCCATTGATTTCAAAGGGGGGTAGATTTGTGTAATGGGGAGAGATTTGATATTTGAGAGAGCATTGAGCCAGGGAGAGCAATGTCCCAAGGGTAGTAGAATAAAAAGAAAGGTCAAAATTTTAGTAAAAAGAATATGGGTTGCCATAAATGACAAAGGGGGAGATTGTTGGACATTTTGAGTCCCTAAGTCAAAGTTGTCATTGATGTCAAGATGCCAGTGATAGCTCTTCTTCAGTTTGAGTGCAAAGTTTAATGGAAGTTATAATGGGTTAAAATATCTTTATTTTACACCCAAAAGAATGGGTCAAAAAATGGTTTCATTTCTCCTTTGGAAGCAGATGTATCCGAAGCAGTGGAAGAATATAATATTATAATATTTATTATAATATTTAACCAAGTTGGTGAAAAACCCAAATAAATTATTATAATTTTAATTATAATATTATTGGGTTTACAAAGGTCAATTAATTATTTTTATAAACCCTAAGGTTGGGTTTTGAAAGGAAAAATATTTCAAAGCGCAAAGTTTAATGTTGATTAAACCCAAAGGTTGGGTTTAAATTAAAGGCATTCGAAGCCTTTACCACTAACTTCATGGAAGGAAGCATGGTGAGCATTGATAATGCAATGGAGGAGCATATAAATATGCCCAAATTCCTAAGTTTTATTTAACCTTGCTCTCAATTTTAATGTTTGGCATGCGAAGAGGAAACAGAGCTCGTGAGATTTGATTTTCATGGACAACGATTCGTTTAAGAAAATAAGTGCTGAGTGTTGAAGCCCAACCAGGCAACGTGGCCTAGTGGCGAGTGGGCAAGTGCAAAGGTGTTAGTTTGCTACAGGTCCTACGTTCAAAATGCGATGACTACGTTTGAGGTAGTGTTGATTGGAAGTGCCCAAGGCGCATGTGGTTTTTGGCCAAGGCAAAGGGAGAACGTGCGTATTAGAAGCACATGGTGCTTTGTTGATAGCGAATGAGCTTGGTAGCTCATGCGGTGGTTGAGGCCATGGTTAAGGCACTTGGCGCATGGGCAGAGTGAGGGTTCGATTCCCTCCGAAGATGAGGTACAATTTTTTTATTTTAATTTTTATTAGTTGCCTAATGTTGGAGGAATAAGGGTGAATAATTGATTATTATTTTTGAATATACATTAAGGCATAAATTTTATGGTGAATGATTGTTGAGGATTATTTTGGAGGGATTAGTATTTGAGATTTATTATTTTAGGAGTAATAAGGAGTTTTAGTAAAGTCTTGATTAAATTCTTATTAAGACTTTTGAGCATTATTTTTGTATAAGGGTTTTTCTATTAAAAGAAGACTATGGTGAATGTTATTTTTGAGTTGGAGTAATAAGGTGTATTTTGGGTCATCATTTTGCATTGTGTTATTATTAAAGTCTTCTAACCCTTATTGAGATTGGAAAATATAAATTTGTGAGTGTGGTAGATTTGTGAGATCAACTCCTTGTCAAGCAAAAAGGTATGAGCAAATTATTCTTTGGTTGTGTTGGTTGATTGGCTTTCTTGAAAATTAATTTTGGAGTGAAAAGGATTTGATTAGGGTTTCCTTTTTGAAAGTGTATGAGTTAATGCTTCAAGGTTTTCTGAAATTGAGAGTTGTGATTAAAACCTTGTTTGATAAGCATTGTTGTTGAGACCATTGGTTGAGTGAAGTGTTTTGAGTTAATGCTTCAAGGTTTTCTGAATTAAGAGTTGTGATTAGAATCTTGATTTATGAGCATGGTTGTTGAAGTGAGTTGTTATGCAAAGAACTTGAACTAGGGTTTGAAAAGATCATGAGTATCATTGTTATGTGAGATTTGTTGTTGAGCATTGTTGGAAACATTTTGAGTTGGATGATACATGCTTGGACTAGGGTTTGTGAGAAAGAGTTGGTTCTTGAGTGATTGGATGAGTAGAGTTGATTGAACCTAGTCAAGTGGATGTATGAAGTGATTGTTCAAGTTCCATGAAATAAACTATTCTATATTCTGATTTGAGTTGTGAAAGAAATTGAGTTGTGAGAATAGAACATATTGAGTCTCTAACAATTCTCTTTATGCTTCTATGAGTTTGAGTTGAGAAAGTGATTGAGATTTGAGTATAGAACATATTGAGTCTCTAACAATTCTCTTTATGCTTCTATGAGTTTGAGTTGAGAAAGTGATTGAGATTTGAGTATAGAACATATTGAGTCTCTAAAAATTCTCTTTATGCTTCTATAAGATTGATTTGAGTTGAGAAAGTGATTGAGCATTGAGTATAGAACATATTGAGTCTCTAACAATTCTCTTTATGTTTCTATGAGATTGGACAAGTTCTGTGTGGACTTGTTAAGCAGATTTGAGGTAAGTCTTTGAGAAGACTTGTGGACTGATTTTGTGTGAGATTTTGTGGAAGCTTACAATACAGATTTGGTTAAGTCCTAGAGAGGACTTATTGAGCAGATTTAGACAAGTTTTGTGTGAGCTTGTTAGATTTGGACAAGTTCTATGTGAGCTTGTTGAGTAGATTTGGACAAGTTATGTGTGAGCTTGTTGAGCAGATTTGAGCAGGTTCTAAGTGGACCTATTGAGTATATTTGAGCAGGTTCTGAGTGGACCTATTGAGCATATTTGAGTAGGTTCTGAGTGGACATGTTGAGCATATTTGAGCAGGTTCTGAGTGGACCTGTTGAGCAGATTTGAGCAAGTTCTGAGTGGATCTGTTGAGCATATTTGAGTAGGTTTTGAGTGGACCTGTTGAGTATATTTGTGCTAGACCGAATGAACTATGTTTAGTGCAAATTTGAGTGATCTTGTTGAGAAAAATTGTGCTAGACCGAATGGACTATGTTTAGTACAAGAGTTGAGTAGAACTATGCTAGACCGAATGGACTATGTTTAATACAATATTTGAGTAGAGTTGTGCTAGACCAACTGGACTGTGTTTAGTACAGAATTGAGATAGATCTTTGGAGGTGATAGAGTAGAGAGGACAATAGTCTCTAGTGGATAGAGATCCATCATCCAGGGTAGTGAGGATAGGTCTTCTGAGTGGGGACAAGAGTCTTCAGTGGAGAGAGATCCACAAGCCAGTGTAGTGGAGGCAGTAGTCTTCTAGAGGATCACCAACCAGAGCAGAGGAGAAGGAGTTCTCCTGTGGATAGAGATCCACAAACCAGATTTAGGGGATCAACATCTCCTTTGGATAGAGGTCCATAAAAATTATAATTAGGAAAGGATTCCCAAGAGATTAACTGAGAAAGTTTTAGTAAAATATTTTCTCCGTGGAGTAGCCCGCATTGGGTGAACCACGTAAATTATGGTGTCTCTATTGTGTGTGGTTTTGTGTACATTGCTTTGATTACTATTTTTGATATTGCTATATTTACATTGCATATATTGGTTTGAGAGAAAAAGTAAAAAGTGGTCTTATATTGTTCACCCCCCCTCTCAGTATAAGCTTGTGTTCTTCAATTGGTATAAGAGCAGGTTCCTTCAAAAGAGTTTGACAGCTTGAAGGAAAAGTGGTTAAGAACACAATGGATCAAAAGGATCAAAGGGATGGATCCTCAAATAATACATCACCAGTCTTTGATGGAAGTGACTTCTTGTATTGGTGTATGCTAATGAGATTTCACCTTATGGCACTTGGCAATGAAGTTTGGGATGCAATGGAACTTGGATATGATCTAAAAATCAATCCTCCTGTAGATAAGGAATGTAAGTTTCTAATGCATGCAAATTCAAGAGCTATGAATGCAATTATAAAAGGGTTTCATAGATCATAATCTATGAAGGTTATGGATTGTAAAAAAAAAAAAGAAATGTGGGAACTACTACATAACATATATGAAGGAGATATATAGGCATCAAAATAAAAGCAAGAATGGATAAAACATACAAGGAAATAAGTTCTTACAAAGACAAAAGAGGAGTTACTATACAGATAATGCAATTAAGTACTCAAATGATAGTGATTATAGTTCTTCAGATAATGATAGAAATGAAGTCCTATTTATGATTGAAGAAAAGAACTACTTAAGAAAAAGAATCCAGTTATTATCAAATGTTTTAGATGTGGTAACTTTGGACATCTTAAAGATGATTGTACAAGGAATGGTTATAGTTTCAATGATAAGAGGATGCACTTGAAATATCAGATGAAAATCTTCTAATGGCATTAGAAGAAGAAGTGAGTGATCCTATAGAAGATAAGCCAAAAGAAAGTAATGATGTGGACAAAGGTAAACAAATAGAATAATATTCAGAAGAGAATGGATATGATCTCAAGGGAGAAATTATCTATGCCCTTGACATAGTAAATAAGGTAATAAAACAAAACTCTAAGCTTGAGATTTAGTTACAAAAATATGATGAAGAAAGAAGACTACTCATAGACGATTTAGAAAAATTCAAATCTAAGGAAAGCAGGTTCAAGGATAAGTTAGAAGCAAATATCTTGGAATGAGAGAAGTTAGCACTATTAAAAAAAGACTTAGAGAACTCCAAGATAAAGATGAAGGGATTTAAAAATAGCTCAAAGAACTTGGATAAGTTCATAAAAACACAAAAGCCTACATAAAGTAATACAGGACTTGGATTTGAGAAGGCTCAAAATAAACATGAAGGGGAGTTAAATTCAAGTTCTAAAGAGGAAAATTTAGATGAAAATACTTCAAAAGAAAATAGTGTAAAAGAAAGTCAAACATTAGAGGAAGATTTGAACAATATAGATTTCAACAGAGATATGAACATGAATAGAAACAAGAACATGAACATCAACAGGAACAAGAATATGGATGTGAACAAAAATAGGAATAGGAACAAGAACAAGAATGATGATAGGAACATGAATGATGACATATATAGAAACAATTAGAGGAATAATAAAATTCATAAAATAAGAGAAAAAGATAAAGGTAAAGAATAGTGCTTTCGAGGAGTAGAAATACTCCCACATCAAAATTAACCACCTTAACAGAAGGTGGGGGAGGGGCTAAGCTAAGAGGCTCATTCTTAGCCCCGATCCCCAAAGGTGACCCTTTGCCATTGATGTCAAAGGGGGAGATATTTGTGTAATGGGAAGAGATTTGATATTTGAGAGAGTATTGAGCCAGGGAGAGCAATGTCCCAGGGGGAGTAGAATAAACAAAAAGGTCAAAGTTTTAGTAAAAAGAATATGGATTGACATCAATGACAAAGAGGGAGATTGTTGGACATTTTTAGTCCCTAAGTAAAATTTTTCATTGATGTCAAGATGCCAATGATAGCTCTTCTTCATTTCGAGTGTAAATTTTAATGGAAGTTATAATGGGTTAAAATATCTTTATTTTACACCCAAAAGAATGGGTCAGAAAATGGTTTCATTTCTCCTTTGGAAGCAGATGTATCCGAAGCAGTGGAAGAATATAATATTATAATATTTAACCAAGTTGGTGAAAAACCCAAATAAATTATTATAATTTTAATTATAATATTATTGGGTTTACAAAGGTCAATTAATTATTTTTATAAACCCTAAGGTTGGGTTTTGAAAGGAAATGGGGGGGGCGCAAGTTTTATTTATCCTTGTCTCAATTTTAATGTTTGCATGTGAAGGGGGGGGGGTGGGGGGGGGGGGGGGGGGGGGGGGGGGGGGGGGGGGGGGAGGCGGTTTTTGCCAAGGCAAGGGAGAATGTGCGTATTAGAAGCATGTGGTGCTTTGTTGATAGTGAATGAGCTTGGTAGCTCGTGCGGCGGTTGAGGCTGCGGTTTAAGTTCTTGGTATGTGGGTAGAGTGAGGGTTCAATTTCCTTCGAAGATGAGGTAGAGTTTTTTTATTTAAATTTTTATTAGTTGCCTAATGTTGGAGGAATAAGAGTGAATAATTGATTACTATTTTTGAATATACATTAAGGCATAAAGTTATGGTGAATGATTGTTGAGGATTATTTTGGAGGGATTGGTATTTGATATTTATTATTTTAGGAGAAATAAGGAGTTTTAGTAAAGTCTTTATTAAATTCTTATTAATACTTTTGAGCATTATTTTTGAATAAGGGTTTTTCTATTAAAAGAAGACTATGGTGAATGCTAATTTTGAGTCGGAGTAATAAGGTGTATTTTGGGTCATCATTTTGCATTGTGTTATTATTAAAGTCTTCTAACCCTTATTGAGATTGGAAAAGAGAAATTTGTGAGTGTGGCAAATTTGTGAGATCAACTCCTTGTCAAGCAAAAAGGTATGAGCAAATTATTCTTTGGTTGTGTTGTTTGATTGGATTTCTTGAAAATTAAGTTTGGAGTGAAAAGGATTTGATTAGGGTTTTCTTTTCGAAAGTGTATGATTTAATGCTTCAAGGTTTTCTAAAATTGAGAGTTGTGATTAAAACCTTGTTTGATAAGCATTTTTGTTGAGACCATTGGTTGAGTGAAGTGTTTTGAGTTAATGCTTCAAGGTTTTTTGAATTAAGAGTTGTGATTAGAATCTTGATTTATGAGCATGGTTGTTGAAGTGAGTTGTTATACAAAGAACTTGAACTAGGGTTTGAAAATATCATGAGTATCATTATTATGTGAGATTTGTTGTTGAGCATTATTGGAAATATTTTGAGTTGGATGATACATGCTTGGACTAGGGTTTGTGAGCAAGAGTTGGTTCTTGAGTGATTGGATGAGTAGAGTTGATTGAACCTATTCAAGTGGATGTATGAAATGATTGTTCAAGTTCCATGAAATAAAATATTCTATATTCTGATTTGAGTTATGAGAATAGAACATATTGAGTCTCTAACAATTCTCTTTATGCTTCTATGTATTGAGTTGAGAAAATTGAGTTTAGAGAATATAATATATTGAGTCTCTAACAATTCTCTTTATGCTTCTATGAGTTTGAGTTGAGAAAGTGATTGAGCTTTGAGTATAGAACATATTGAGTCTCTAATAATTCTCTTTATGCTTCTATAAGTTGAAGTTGAGAAAGTGATTGAGCTTTGAGTATAGAACATATTGAGTCTCTAACAATTCTCTTTATGCTTCTTTAAGATTGGACAAGTTTTGTGTGGACTTGTTAAGCATATTTGAGGTAAGTCTTTGAGAAGACTTGTGGAATGATTTTGTGTGAGATTTTGTGGAGGCTTACAATACAGATTTGGTTAAGTTTTATATGAACTTATTGAGTATATTTGGACAATTTATGTGTGAGCTTGTTGAGCATATTTGGAAAATTTTTGTGTGAACTTGTTGAGAAGATTTGGACAAGTTCTGTGTGAGCTTATTGAGCAGATTTGAGCAAGTTATGAGTGGACCTATTGAGTATATTTGAGTAGGTTATGAGTGGACCTATTGAGCAGATTTGAGTAGGTTCTGAGTGGACCTATTTAGCATATTTGAGCAGGTTTTGAGTGGACCTATTGAGTATATTTGAGTAGGTTTTGAGTGGACATATTGAGCAAATTTGAGAAGGTTCTGAGTGGACCTATTGAGCAGATTTGAGCAGGTTCTGAGTGGACCTGTTGTGAAGATTTATGATAGACAAAATGAACTATATTTAATATAAATATAAGTGAGTATACTTGTGCTAAACCAACTAGAATATGTTTAGTACAAGAGTTGAGCAGAGATGTGCTAAATCGACTGGACTGTGTTTAGTACAAGAGTTGAGCAGAGCTATGCTAGATCGACTGGACTGTATTTTGTATAGAATTGAGACAGATTTTTGGAGGTGATAGAGAAGAGAGGATAATAGTCTCTAGTGGATATATATCCATTAACCAGGGCAGTGAGGATAGGTCTTCTAAGTGGGGACAAGAATCTTCAATGGAGAGAGATCCAAAAGATAGTACAGTGGAGGTAGTAGTTTTTGTTGGGACTAAAACTAAAGGGATTGATTCTATTGATACAAATGGTTACAATATATAGGCATAAGCCTATATTCAACACATGAAACTTGTCAATAGAAATTTACAAGTGTCAAGTTGAAGGCATAGTGCACTTTAACTCTAACATTCCCCCTTAAAGTGCACTATCCTAACTAAAGAAGAAACAAAACAAGTCAACATTAGGTAACATTCCCCCTTAATGTTGACTTCTCTAAAACAACCTATCATCCTCTCTTATTGCTGATTTGGTCTAGGCTCGTGCTATTTGCGCTTGGCTCTCCAACTATGAATAATGCTAGATTCACTGTGTATACATCTCGGTCTGTTGCCTCAGGGTCATCCACTTCCACGGGTCTGTTGCCACTGGGTCAGCCGTCTAAGTGCCTCAAGGTCATCATTGGTGCCTCAAGGTCAACCACTTCTGGGTTTGTTGTTGAGGCATCAAGAATGATTTCAACTTCCTTGACCCATATGTCATGGCGGTCAGGGTCTCCTTTCTCTCTATGATTCCCTCATACATGCTCAACAAGCTCATCATCAAGTGCAAGAAAGAGATTACCAACTGTCTTCATATCCTTTTGTTTACACTGGGGAGGTGTTACTATGCCATCATCAATAAGCTCAACCATGTAAAATATTTAAAACCATGGAGGGGCTCTTAAAGCACATGATGATTCATGGCTTCCAATGCTACGAGTCACTTTTTCTAAATTTGATGAAGCATTACTGTTGAGTCGGCATGCCAAAAAAATCAGTGGAGAAATTTTACGACATGAGAGCATTCAATTGCAAACCCTCAATGAAGGTTTTTATGACTCTGCTCGTTCTACTATGAAATTTAAAAAAAAATCCTTGACTTGCTTTGGATGATGGAAACACCGTCGATGACAAAAAATAATGGTAACCTTCTCCATGGTATAGGCATGAGAAAAAAAACAACAGTGTCATGACCTTGCATGAGATTCAAGACCAATATAGGCAAAAATCTAGAGGCGACATTGCTACCCTAGATTTGCAGTATAAGACTGCAAAAAAACCATAAAAAATAACTAAAAAAAGAACCTCCCAAATTTTAATATTTTTGACCATCTGGTTTCTGATCCATCAAATGATGGAGAGCATACTCCCTCGGTAAAATTAAAAAAAAAATAGGGAAAATAAAATAAAATGAGGGGGAGGGAGGATTTCCATGAGGGAAATCCCCCCTCAAGGGTTTCATAGGCAGGAGAGGGAACCTGCTCTGATACCAAATGTTGGGACTAAAACTGAAGGGATTGATTTTATTGATACAAATGGTTACAATATATAGGCATAAGCCTATATTCAACACATGACACTTGTCAAGAGAAACTGACAAGTGTTAAGGTGAAGGCATAGTGCACTTTAACTCTAACAGTTTTATAAAGGATCACCAGCCAGAGTAGAGGAGTTATCCTATGGTTGGAGATCCACAAACCATATTTAGAGGATCAACATCTCATTTGGATAGAGATCCATAAACATTGTAATCGAGAAAGTATTCCCAATAGATTAAATGAGAAAGTTTTAGTAAATGATTTTCTCTGTGGAGTAGCCTGCATTGGGTGAACCATGGAAATTGTGGTGTCTCTATTGTGTGTGGTGTTGTATATATTGTTTTTATTACTACTGTTGATATTGCTATATTTACATTGTATATATTGGTTTGAGAGAAAAAGTAAAAAGTGGTCTTATACTATTCACCCCCCCTCTTAGTATTAGCTGGTATTCTTAACAAAGTTTTAGATGAAGGTTTTTGAAGAAAAAACTCTAACTACTGTAACTATGCTTCCTTAAAAATAAGAAATTACAATGGGTACTCCCTAACAACAATGCCAAATTTTTTGGCAAAACATTGGTTAGTTTTTCTATGGTTCAATTAATTGCCTCCATTTAATTGTCAACCTGGGGTAGCTCATAGTCTTGTGAACAACCGTGCAACATTTATGCTTGTAATTTCTCCTTCGAAGATGAGTTCCTTGGATTATGGTTTGGGAGGCATTTGGTATTCATTGAATTTTATATTTAAACCAATAATCTCATGCTATGTCTAAGAAAATAGGACTGAAAAACATTTAAAATCTAAATGACTACCTTGATGGAAATCACTGAAAATAGGGAAATAAAAAGTAAAACAATTAATCTATTAACATAAAAGCTAAAAATAGGGGAAATAGGGAAGAAATATGTTGTAAGTGGGTCCACACTTCCAGCAGGTTCTACCCATGGTAAAATGATCACCAGATGCTTTTAGAATATGTTTTACAGGAAAATATGTAGAGATTTTATTGATAGTTGTAGTAGAAGAAAATTACAAGAAAGTCTGGGGGGGTCTTCTTTAGGGGTGGCCTGCAAATTTATAAGGTATGCAGCTAGCCCTATTACAATTTTCAATATAAATTAGAAAATTATTCACTATTACAAGTATTTGCTTGATTAGAGGAATCAGGCAAAATCTTGTGATATTTCAGTGTATTTTGTTGCTAGAATACGTTGATATTTATTTGCTCAACTTACAAAAATAATTTACATATCAGCTAAAAATGGGTGATGAGTCACCTTTGACATTGTCCCATATCCAGTTTCAATTCTTAAAATTCCTTCACATTGGTTACTAAAGTTTTTCTCTATTCTGTTGACCACAGAGCCTTGTTGAAGTTTGGTGTTTAATGGAAATCAGGAACCACAGTTGAAGAAGTTGGGAAGCAATAAATTTGTATGCAAAAGTTGAGAAGCAGGTTCCTTCCATCATATAATGGGATGCATGTGCCTTCTATTGTACAATGGGAAGTGGGCACCTTCTATCGTACAATGGGAAGTAGGTGCCTAACAAAAAGCAGGCATCTAACGGGAAGTAGACGCTTAATAGGTAAGTGCCAAATAGAAGTAAGGAACTTCAAAGAAATTGGGGTGCTTGACTTCATATCTCTTTACCAATATTACATAGATATTTTTCCTTCATTAAATTGCAAGTGCCAGGTCCAAATGGGACCTCGACGAAATCATGCCAAAATGTAACAATTTCCATTAAATCTACACAAATTACACTTAAATATAAATATTAGAAAACATGCAAAATAAATTGTTAATTATATATAATTTTCATAAAACATTTATATCTACAAGAATATATGCCACACATTATGGGGAAAAGAGTACAAAAAATGAGCAATTCTATGGCTCATCACTAATTTAACTCATGTACCATCATAAGCCTTACAACCTATTTAAAGCCTTTGGCACTTTTCACAATGGGATCTAGATCTAATTGGTAAACTTTCACCTCCTTCCTCAAGACAACATACATTCATCATCACAGCCACTGAATACTTCACAAAATGGGTTGAGGTAATTCCTCTAACCAACATGTCAGGACCTAGAATCATGGAGTTTATACTCCATCATATCATTTGTCATTTTGGTATACCCTCAAAAATTATTTTCGATAATGGCAAGTCTTTCAAGAACAAGGATGTTCAAGCACTTCATGAGAAATACAATATTCAACATAGTTTCTCGACTCCTTACTACCCACAAGCAAATGGACAATTTGAGGCTTCTAACAAGACCTTAATTGCTATTCTCAAGAAACTTGTCAACAAAAATTATAGATATTGGCATACACAAATTCCTTGGCATTATGGGATTATCGAAAAAGCATCCACATGCCTATAGGGGAAACACCATTTTCAATGGTCTATGGAGCTAAAGCAATCATGCCTCTTGAGATCGAGATCCCCTCCTTATGAATTTCTTTGTAGGAATTTATATATGAAGAAACTTCTAGACAAACACGTCTTGACCAGCTCACACTTCTTGATGAGAGGTGG
This sequence comes from Wollemia nobilis, assembly GCA_028583015.1. Classification (NCBI taxonomy): domain Eukaryota; kingdom Viridiplantae; phylum Streptophyta; class Pinopsida; order Araucariales; family Araucariaceae; genus Wollemia; species Wollemia nobilis. The sequence continues at coordinate 2,384,082 of JAQPPZ010017036.1, read as the reverse complement.
GTCAATAATTTAGGGCATTTATGAGTTTATCAAGACTACCTCAAGCATGCTTACAACACCAAAGTTTATCTATGTGAATTCCAAGTAGGAGATCTTATCCTTAAATAGAACCAACAAAATACCAATGCATTACCACACCTTCAAGATAAATTCATGGCTAATTTGTTAGGTCCATACATTGTTCCACAAAGAGTGGGTAAAGGTACTTATAGGATTACCAGTCTAGAGGGAGAGGAAGAACCCAAACCACTTAATATTATACACTTGAGAGCATTATATGCATGCTTTTATTTCTATATATGTATATATACATGGCTAATACAAAAAAATATTTGCATACATTTCATTCATAACATTGCATTTCACATGAATCTAGATTAAAAAACAATGCATTAACACACATTTCATATTGCATTTCAAATTTTACAAAATTGCATGTCATACATTGCATTCACATTCATGTCATACTAGGGATAATTTATTAAGTTTAAGGTCTTAATGGGTCCAACAAAATTCATGTTGCCTTAATCATGGGTACCTTCACAATTTCATCCAAACAAGTCCACCAAGTCAAATTGCCATTAGCATAAAGCACATTATCATAAGTTTCCTAGGTATTTTTGGTCACTAAGCCACTCCTAGTGTTTTAAGCAACCTCCAAAATACATGTCAAGTTCTTTTTAATACCATTACACATCTTCACTAAGAAAATATTGTGTTTTAGGAATTGAATCCAAAACATTCTTGAACCAAATAAAAATTCACATCTTAAAAACATCTTGTGTCAAAGAGGGATAACACCATACTTGGTATGAACCTCAAAGCGAAAAGGGTCATCCTTGCTAAAGTTACATAATGCAACATAGTCCATACAAATAGTGGTTCTCACCACTATCACAATTCCAAAAATAAAAGAAAGAGTAGGAAAAATCCTTAACAAAAACTCTAAATCCTTTACATCACACACCCCTGATCATTGGATTGTAAGGATCATACTATATTTCCAGTCAGATTGTTAATTAGTCATCCCCAAAACCTAAGAGATAAAATCCTTGGACTATGGAGTTAGCCTCCATCAGAGCTATAGATGCTTGAATGGTAGTGAAGTATGCTCATGCATGGCAACACATCTCTTTTAAAGAGACATCTGAACACACATAAGGACAAGTTAGCTTCTTGGTATTCATCCATAACAGGTCATACCCAATTTACTCAAGATGAGATAATGAACTCACTTGCACACACAGTGGTTCTTGATTACCTCAAGTCATTACCATTCTCTTGATTCGGTAAATTAATTCATTGCACACACATTTGGTCCTAGAGGGATTAGGTAGTTTTAGTGAGTTTGTTTTATACCACTAGTATGTTTGAGTCTCTATAAAACAAACCATTTTCCATATCAACATCATATTTTCTTTCATTTCAACATCCATATCATCTTCCATATCAACATCCATATATTTTTTCATATCAACATCCATATCTTCTTCCATGTCAACATCCATGTCACTTCATGAACCATCCATCCCATATGCCATCAAGTTTGATGCCCCCGATTAAACAACAATGCTAGAAAATGGCCAAGCAAGATCTAAACTATAAATTATCATTAACACATTTTCATTCCACCCTGTATTAATCATGCACAAATTCCACCTTGCATTAATCATCCATACATTCTACCTTGCATTAATAATACGTTCATGCCACCTTGCATTAATAATCCATAACATAACATATGCATTCATTATCCATATAAAAATGCATTTCATAAAAGCATTCCACAAAAAACATTCACACAAAAACACATATAACATAAAAGGTAAAAGCCATGTATATATATGTATAAATATCACATGTATAATAAGCGCCAAAAGGCTACATAAAATGGAGCACCAAGGATCATATACAAAAGTGCATCTAAGCACTAGCTATGTCCTCGAAGAGGACCCCTGTGACCTAGGACAAAAATAAAATTTCATCATTTCACTTTTACTTGACAATCATCATGGTGACTGGCCTTAACTAGGGTTATCTAAGCACTAGCTATGTCCTCGAAGAGGACCCCTATGACCCAGGACAAAAATAAAATTTTATCATTTCACTTTTCCTTGACAATCATCATGGTGACAGGCCTTAACTAGGGTGATTGGTTCTAATCATAGAAATTATCTGACAGTCACTATTTGGCCCTATGAAGTTGACTACTTTTACTCTTTGCATTATTCATCATTGCATATCAATGATACCAAAAGGCATATTCTTCAACAACATCGAATCACCCCAAATTTGGGGCAATCACATCTAGTTCTGACTTTTCCTACAAGGGGATACATCTTACATGATAATGACATTCACACTTGAAAAAATTCCTTCATCTATTGGGGCAAAAACAAACACATTTTCATCACACATTTTCACAAATCCCTTCATATTTTAGGGAAAAACCTAACATATTTTTCACCACCTAGTTCTCACAAATCCCTTCAAGCAAAAACAGATAATTTTTTTAGTACATGTTGAGTGGTATTTTCACCCAGTTGTGAAAGTACACTCTCCTTTAGGATTTGGGTTCCAAATCCCCTCTTGCAAAGAAGTTAAACAAACAACTTCTCCAAGGTCTCCGCTGTATTAGCATTTGCATATGTGTATTAGTAATCTCAAATAAAGATATTCAATTTAAATGCTTGGAACACCTTAGTGATTGCAAGTAACTATAAACAAGGGGCAATGTTGGTTTATTTTACCATGAAACTTTAGTGATTGTTCATTGAACCAAAATAAAGCAAATGTGAGTTGGCCCTCATATGACCACGATGTGATGCTCAAATTACCCCTCTTTCGTAAAATTAGAATTTTTATGAAGAGAGGGCAATTTTAGGCTCCAAAAATGGAAATTTGTGAAATGCCATAAAACATAACTCCTTCAATGAAATTGGAATTTTCATGAAGGGAATGTCATCATAGGCTCATGAATGAAACATGAAACTAAAAAAAATGAAATTTGACCTTAAAATGGAAATTTTCCATTTTCGGATTTTTAAAATCTGTAATAAAACAGCAACTTCGATGAATTTTTAAAAATACTAAACAACTCCAAAAATGAAATTTCAAAGTGCGTATGGGAAGTCTGAAGTATAACCTACGCAATGGTGAAATTATTTTTGGATTTTGAAATTTTTTAAATGTTTATTTTAATGCCTAAAAATTAAAAAAAAGTTAAAATTTCTGGAAAAATAAAATGCAGAAAATGAAAATGAAATGTAGAAAATGAAAATAAAATGCATTCAGTATGATGCTATCCTATTTCGACAAAACCGAAGATGTGAGGTTTCCATGCATGCAACCTAACCTATTGGACTTGCAAAACAAGCACGATCCGGATAAGCTAAGTGCTGGCTCCTAGGGTTTTAAATGAGGTTTTCAGATTTAGACATTCGCATGAAGCAACCAAGAAACTTGCATAAACTCCATTTACAAGCCTAAAATCTGAAAAGGGGAAAAATAGACATTTAATCTTGCATGCAGAAAATGACTCCTTTCTTGTCCATAAGATGCAACTTTCTGAAACTTTCTGTATTAAAAATTTGTCATTTTACAATAACAGAAATTTTTGGTTTTCCCAAACCAGTCAATGGAAGAAAAACAGCCCAAACAGGTCCAGAATGGCCCTCTTGCCTTCAAATCTGCAACTCTGCTCATAGCAGTTTCCAACCCCTTCTGGCCTCTTTGAATGGCGTATTTAAACTTCTAAAAAAAATTGTTTCTCCTTCCATGATGGTTCGTTTCATTTTCCAATGGCTGTTCGTTTCACCTTCCCTGACTGTTCGTTTCATTTTCCAATGGTTGTTCATTTCACCTTCCCTTGTGCATGCATGTGCTTTGGTTTCCGTTTTGTGGCCCTTCGCCGCGAAAATGTAACATGTCGCGATATCGCGACACTTTTGCCTCCTTGCTCTCTTTTGTTGCTTTTAGCCACGAAAATGTAACATGTCACGATATCGCGACACTTTTTCTTTCTTCTCTTTTCTCTTTTGGCCACGAAAATGCAACATGTCGCGATATCGTGACACTTTTTCTCTTTTGGCCGCGATAATGCAACATGTCACGATATCGCGACACTTTTTCTCTTTTGGCCGCGACAATGCAACATGTCGCGATATCGCGACACTTTTCTCTTTTGGCCGCGACGATGCAACATGTCACGATATCGCGACACTTTTTCCTCCTTTGGCCGCGATGATGCAACATGTCGCGATATCGCGACACTTTTTCTCTTTTGGCCGCGACGATGCAACATGTCGCGATATCGCGACACTTTTTCTCTTTTGGCCGCGATGATGCAACATGTCGCGATATCGTGACACTTTTTCTCTTTGGCCATGAAAATGCAACATGTCGCGATATCATGACACTTTTTCCTCTTTTGGCCATGATGATGCAACATGTCGCGATATCGCGACACTTTTTCTCTTTTGGCCGTGATGATGCAACATGTCACGATATCGCGACACTTTTTCTTTCTTTTGGCCACGAAAATGCAACATGTCGCGATATCGCGACACTTTTTCCTCCTTGTGGTGTTTTGCTTTTTCTTTGATCTTTAGCATATGGGCCACTTCGGTCTTCTTGGAAAACATGCAAAAAAGGTGGGTCCCCAATTTTGGGGTACGTTGTGGAGCAGCCACAACAAATGGTGACTCTGCTGGGAAATGCTCCCGAGCATTTCGGTGAGAACTCAACCTGAAAATACATGAACTCAAATACAAGCGTCAGCAAATATCCAAAGAATGCAAATAGATCAGAAATACATGAAGCATTAGAATTATTAAGCATCAGCTCGGTGTGTGCAATGTGCTTCATTCCCTATCGTTTGAAACTCGTTCAACTTTCCATTGTCAGTTTCACTTATGATTCGTATGCAAGGCTATGAATGATTTGTGCAGGATTTGATGTATGACAACTATGCTAGAGATATAACAACCGCTTTGCAAAGGCTCAAACTTTCTAGTATCATGAACAAACATATTAAAAGCTGTCAAACCCTCTTAGGACCAAATATGTATAATTGAATTAATTTACTAGATCCCAAAGTTGGTTATGTGTCACTACCATCTTGAACCCATGTGCAAGTGTAAGTGAAATCAGAGCTTTGGGGAATAGGATTCCCAACCTAAGCGAGATGGGAATTTAACCCTATCCTTACTACTCTGATCTGGAGTTCATTACCTCATCTTGAACAAAATGATTTAACTTGTTATGGATGAAATTGTCAGGCTAGCTCTGTCCATTTGAGCAATCAGTGGTCTTGCTTTTAGACAAGACATGTTGCCATGCATGAGCATACTCCACTGCCAGTCAGGCGTCTATAGCCCCGGTGGAGATCAACCCCATAATCCAAGATTTGACTTCACTTTTGATTTCTTGAACCTTGGGGATGACTACCCATCCTTGCAAGGGACATGTAGTACGATCCTTCCAATCCAATATCAATGATGCAATAAAAGTAGAATGAAAAATATTTGCTTTGGAACTTCAAGTTCTTGAGTGGGCAAAATAGAAGCTTTGGGGAATCGGATTCTCAACCTAAGCGAGATGAGAATTAGACCCTATCCTTACTACTCCATGAAGGTCAAATCAGAGCTTTGGGGAATTGGATCCTCAACCTAAGTTCGATGAGGATTTAACCCTATCCTTACTACTCTGATTTTAGGCTTTAAGCACTATGGGAGTGGTAAAAACCACTATTTTAAGGATTATGTTGCATGATAGGACAGACACGAAATACTCCTTTCGCCTCACCTTTTCTTCCAAGTATGGTTTTGACCATTTTACTCAAGATTCTCTTTAATATGTGTAGAACGTGCTTGGTTCAAGATAGTTCGGGCATCAGTTCCCAACCTTAGGATCCTTTTAATATATGTTATGTAATAACCCTAAGAGGATTCGACACCTTTTCAATGATTGTATTTGAAATGTAGATGCAACTGAGATGAAATGTATATGCAATGTGGAATGTAACATGAGATATGGATGAATGCATTGCTCTTTTTGAAATGCGGATGGAGTATATCACCTACTTTGCCATAATTTATAAAACTGACAACTTCATGCATCACAAGTTCCAAATGATATTCTTTAATGTGTTTGCGATACTCGTGGAGCTTTCTGCAATACAATTCCGATGTTTCATATTCTCTTAGTCTTAGTTAACATTCATAAGGACATAAGTTGACATCTTGCTTTTCTTTTTTTTTTTCAAGACAAACCAAAAGTGTCCAAAGGACCAACACACAAAACTTAAAACCAAAATGAGATCCAATCCAAAACCAAAACACAAAAACCAACAGTATATACAAATGTACAATATAATACAAGATGGTGCAAAGTTTGGATTATCATTTTCCCGGATCCCAAACCTGATTAGAATTCTTTAAAAGACATATGACGTGATACGCATACCAAGTTTGGAAGGAATCAAACAAGAACAAGACTAGACCAAACAATGCAACCAACTTCAACTTTCCCCTCTCACCCCACCAATTAGATTTAGTTCCATTAGTATTCTCATAGGTGAGATTCAAATTACCAAATTGATTAGACAATGGTTGATTTTCAATTCTTTCTTGTCTATTCTTTAAGGTGTAAATTTCATAATTCCATTCATGATTTAGAACTAGGCTTTCTTTATCCAAAATGAAATTTTGTAAGCAAGAGCCTATTTCTAAAAATTTCAAAGCCAATTCATTTTCCATGTTCTTAGGCCAATCAAAATTGTGCAACAATTTACAAGCATCTAGGATATTTACTAAATGGGGATCATTAAAAGTTTTTATCCTAGGTTCAAGAATTAATTGTTGATGAATTTGATTTAGCAATTTAAGTGCATCAAGCTCCTTTTCATTTGTTAAAGTAATGTTATCAAAGGTGTGGTTAGAAATTAATCCTTGTTCTTCATTCACCTTCAATGGCATTTCATCATAAATATCATTTGAATATTCTTGGTCAAAGTGTATGTCAAGTAACTTATCTTCATGATCAATCACTTGCGTTACTTCTAATAGATCAATCACTTTGTCATTTAATTCCCATTCTTTGTTCAGTATCCATGGTATCTCTTCATTTGAATCCTCAAAATAATCATGCAAACTTGTATCCGAATCTTCAATGAATTTATATTCAACATGATCGAATTTTGTAGCCTTCTCAAATCTTGTGAATGTGAGATCTTCGTATGAAGTAGAAGTTTCAACATCCTGCATATAAATTGGAATAGAGGCTTCATCAATAAGGGTGTGAGGAAATAACACATCTTCATATCTTCCCCAACCATTGTAAAAATTATCTTCCAAATTTGTGGGATGAAACTCCATGGTATTTGTGACATGATTTTTTGATTCATTTGTCAATTCTTTTTCTTCTTTGTCCTTGGTCATAGGATCATTATAATCTTCCAAAATTTGATGAGATTTGAAACCCTCTTCCAAAACATCCTCAAATTGTACAGGAGTTGTAATATCTTCCTTTGAGTAGGCGATTATATTGTCCTGTATATCAAGTGGCACACAAGTTTTATTAGCAGTTTTGGAGTGAGTGTAGTCTTCCCACTTCTTCCAAGCATCATAATAATCATCTTCCAATGTCAAGTGGTGACGTTCAACAACTTCTTCAACATCTTCCAATTCATCAATGTGTTTCTCATCAAATTCACCTTCACCTTCCTTAGATGGTTCAATAATTTTCAAAAGTGGGTTATTTCTTGAATTCAAATTTGTAAGGCTATCATCGTCCAAATTAGTAACCCATGATTCGATTTTATCACAATTTGGAGGGTGAAGAGTTTTTTGATCATTAGTTCCAAGCTTCTCATCGAGAGTGTCTTCCAAGAACAAGTGGTGAAATTCTATCATATCTTCAAATTCATTTATTGATTTTCTTCCAATTTCACTTTCAACCACTTCATTCAATTCTATGGTAGGTTCCGTCCTATCACATATTTCAAACATTGTTGAATTTAGGACCCCTTTATCCGAATAATCATGTATCTCTATGAATGAGATCATCTCTGCATAATCCTCATTGGTGGATGTTGGCTTAGCAATTTGCACCTCCTCTTGGACTACATCTAAGGTGGTTGTAACATTTGGACCTTCAAATTCATCCCCTTGATCATTTACCTTAGGTATCATTGGAGTGGAGGGTGCTATATTTACTGGTTGGTGTCGGTTGGCATCACTAACTCCAAAAGAACAATCTCTCATGTGAACATGTTGTGCCTTTTTTTCTTCCAAAACTTGTTCTACCTTTTCAAAGATCTCATAGATTGTCTCTAGAGACAGGTCATCCAAGTTTTCCTTAATGAGTGTAGCAAGTGTGGGGGGTATGGCTCTCAGGTATACTTCAATAGCTTCCTCTTCCGATGTACCCAAAATTTCCCACATTTGAGAGTACAATTCATGAAACCTCACATTGAATTGACTCATGGACTCATTAGGCTCTTTACACATAGAGGTGAATTGATTTTGCAACCTATCCAAGTCAACTTGATTACCAAAGTGATAAATATAGGTTGCTTCTAATTGGCTCCAAGAAGTCTTAACCTCCATGGGTAGATGGCAATACCACGAGAATGATCTATCACCCACAATGTATGGGAAGAACCTACAAGCAATAGGCTCACAAAATATTTGAAATTGACATAACGTGAACTTATAGATATGTAGATTTTGTAGGTATCCTGATGCCACCTTTTGATTAAAAAGTCGTAGAAACTCCAATAACATTTCATGAATTTGATAAGGTGTTCCAAAGGTAGAATGACATTCATAATACTTTCCTAATGCAGATACCATCGTTTCCCTTAGGGACATCATTTCTTCTCTTAGGGATACAATTTGCTCCTTATATGTTGCCATTAGTGAAACTCAAAGAATAACTTCAAAACCAATTTGTTAGTCCCGAATAAAAGAAGGAACCATGACAAAGCAATATTCTAAAAATGTAATTTAGTTTCGATTCACCAGATCGCATATGCGCAAGTGAAGAGCATACTCCTAGTGTTGTAGGCTTTCTGATTCACAAGATCGCATTACACGCAAGTGAAGAGCATAATACCGACAACAAATACATTTTAGACAAAATAATTCCTTACAAATAAGCATGAAATGACTCGCAAATATCAAACATGTAACGTATGAATAATCATGTTAGCATCAACCAAGAGATGTATCCATTAAAATCCAATGAAAGTAATTGCATGGAGACAACCTCGTTAGTCAAGACCAAAAATTTTCAAAATCAAATCAAAACACATTATTCCTGTATGAACAATCAAAAGCGTTAGAACAATGCATAGCAATTCATGTCCTCCTTTTAACACTACAAGGTTGTATTGTTAAAAGAGGGCTAAAGATAATAATCAATAGGGCATGAAATATTCAAAAATTTAAATCCCTATAGCATTTAAATCACACTGAAATAAACCCATTCAGGCCCTCCTTCTAGCGCCAAAATGTTGAGTGGTATTTTCACCCAGTTGTGAAAGTACACTCTCCTTTAGGATTTGGGTTCCAAATCCCCTCTTGCAAAGAAGTTAAACAAACAACTTCTCCAAGGTCTCCGCTGTATTAGCATTTGCATATGTGTATTAGTAATCTCAAATAAAGATATTCAATTTAAATGCTTGGAACACCTTAGTGATTGCAAGTAACTGTAAACAAGGGGCAATGTTGGTTTATTTTACCATGAAACTTTAGTGATTGTTCATTGAACCAAAATAAAGCAAATGTGAGTTGGCCCTCATATGACCTTCAATGTGATGCTCAAATTACCCCTCTTTCGTAAAATCAGAATTTTTATGAAGAGAGGGTAATTTTAGGCTCCAAAAATGGAAATTTGTGAAATGCCATAAAACATAACTCCTTCAATGAAATTGGAATTTTCATGAAGGGAATGTCATCATAGGCTCATGAATGAAACATGAAACTAAAAAAAATGAAATTTGACCTTAAAATGGAAATTTTCTATTTTCGGATTTTTTAAAATCTGTAATAAAACAGCAACTTCGATGAATTTTTAAAAATACTAAACAACTCCGAAAATGAAATTTCAAAGTGCGTATTGGAAGTATGAAGTATAACCTACGCAATGGTGAAATTATTTTTGGATTTTGAAATTTTTTAAATGTTTATTTTAATGCCTGAAGATTTAAAAAAAAAGTTAAAATTTCTGGAAAAAATAAAATGCAGAAAAATGAAAATAAAATGCATTCAGTATGATGCTATCCTATTTCGACAAAACCGAAGATGTGAGGTTTCCATGCATGCAACCTAACCTATTGGACCTGCAAAACAAGCACGATCCGGATAAGCTAAGTGTCTGGCTCCTAGGGTTTTAAATGAGGTTTTCAGATTTAGACATTCGCATGAAGCAACCAAGAAACTTGCATAAACTCCATTTACAAGCCTAAAATCTGAAAAGGGGAAAAATAGACATTTAATCTTGCATGCAGAAAATGACTCCTTCTTTCTTGTCCATAAGATGCAACTTTCTGAAACTTTCTGTATTAAAAATTTGTCATTTTACAATAACAAAAATTTTTGGTTTTCCCAAACCAGTCAATGGAAGAAAAACAGCCCAAACAGGTCCAGAATGGCCCTCTTGCCTTCAAATCTGCAACTTTGCTCGCAGCAGTTTCCAACCCCTTCTGGCCTCTTTGAATGGCGTATTTAAACTTCTAAAAAAAATTGTTTCTCCTTCCATGACTGTTCGTTTCATTTTCCAATGGTTGTTCGTTTCACCTTCCCTGACTGTTCGTTTCATTTTCCAATGGTTGTTTGTTTCACCTTCCCTTGTGCATGCATGTGCTTTGGTTTTCGTTTTGTGGCCCTTCGCCACGAAAATGTAACATGTCGCGATATCGTGACACTTTTGCCTCCTTGCTCTCTTTTGTTGCTTTTAGCCACGAAAATGCAACATGTCACGATATCGCGACACTTTTTCTTTCTTGTTCTTCTTTCTTCTCTTTTGGCCATGAAAATGCAACATGTCGCGATATCGTGACACTTTTTCTCTTTTGTCTACGACGATGCAACATGTCGCGATATCGTGACACTTTTTCTCTTTTGGCCGCGACGATGCAACATGTCGCGATATCGCGACACTTTTCTTCTTTTGTCCTTGACGATGCAACATGTCGCGATATCGCGACACTTTTCCTCCTTTGGCCGTGACGATGCAACATGTCGCGATATCGCGACACCTTTTCCTTTTGGCCGCGACGATGCAACATGTCGCGATATCGCGACACTTTTTCTCTTTTGGCCGTGATGATGCAACATGTCGCGATATCGCGACACTTTTTCTCTTTTGGCCGCGACAATGCAACATGTCGCGATATCGCGACACTTTTTCTCTTTTGGCCACGACGATGCAACATGTCGCGATATCGCGACACTTTTTCTTTCTTTTGGCCGTGATGATGCAACATGTCACGATATCGCGACACTTTTTCTTTCTTCTGTTCTGGCCACAAAAATGCAACATGTCGCGATATCGCGACACTTTTTCCTCCTTGTGGTGTTTTGCTTTTTCTTTGATCTTTAGCATATGGGCCACTTCGGTCTTCTTGGAAAACATGCAAAAAAGGTGGGTCCCCAATTTTGGGGTACGTTGTGGAGCAGCCACAACAGTACACATTTTCACAAAACCCTTCATCTATTGGGGTAAAAACAAATGCATCATTTAACATTCATTTTGTACTATTAGAGGTAAAAATGGTATCACATTTGCATCATTCATTTGCATAGATTTTTTGTCAATTGGCTCATGATATTCATCTGTAAAATAATTCACCAATTGAGGGGGTAAGCTATGCAAAACTCAAATTCTTTTATTCTTTTATCTTCAAGCTCGTGTTCCACATCCCAAGAGAAGCTACTTCTGCACTTGGCCAAAATAGGTGTCTCGTATTTTTGCACTACATTGTGTTTCATGCAACGTAGTACAAAAAGGGGCATCTATAGACATCAAAACCTAGCCACTTGTCCTCCATCCATGCTTTCCCACTATTCATATATATATATTCATATATTTATTTTATATATATTTAAATACTAATATTTATATATTATATTTTATATATATTTAATAAATATATATTTATATAAGTGATGAGGATTGATGTTAGATCTTTCATATGACCCTCTAGTAGTTCCTAGCTTAGGTTTGCATAGTTTATTTCTAGCAAATTCATATTGTAAGTGAGTCTCCTTCTCACATGCACTTGTGGGCACTAGTTGTCTTCTAGTTGTCTTTTAGAGTGTTAGTTAGCAAGTGTGAACTCAAAGTAGGAAGTGTGTACTTCAAGTTAGCTAAAATGGATCTTCTAGTTAGCAATCTTAACTTAGAAGTTTACGTGCATTCTCCTTTGCACCTTTGTAGCTTTTGGTTAAGCATATTGAATCAAATACATGATTTCATGGGTTGGTTATGTATTTTGGGCCATTAGTGCCTATATAATGATTTGTAAATAATAGAACACTTAGTTGGATTTTCAATCCTTTTCATTGGTATCAGAGCCTAGTTCATGTTTGTGCTAGGTCTTGTGAGGTGAGAGGATAAGAGATAGAAATATTATGAGAAATGTTTTCTCATTGATGACTCGGTTTAAGCCCAAAGGGAGCTTGAAAACCATTCGGAGAAGGAAGTTCCTTCGCCGACAAACCCCTCGATCCAACTTTTTGCTTATGCTTAAGAGGTATAGGAAAAGTTTTCCCCAGAGTTCTTCGTATACTGATCCTTGGAAGGGATTGGATCGTAGCTACGGTCCAATTAGGATTAGGGAGCCATTTGACCCTGTTGCCCCCCCCATTTTTGAGTATTGAAGAGCTCCAGGAGGACTTCCAAAGCTAGGTCGTGTGTCGACTTAGATCTGGGTGCCTTTCAAACGCTAGTCGTGTGTCGACCGGATCTTGAAAGGAGAGCTACTGGTGGGAGCTGGTTGCTCACATTTTCTCAAATTAAAGTTTTTCAAATTTTAGATTAACCCCCCCTGGTTAATTTATAAATTTTTTTCATTTTGTTCTAGAAAAGCTTTAAAAAAAAAAAAAATTCTTCAATATATTATTTTAATAATATATTTGCTGGTTGCTGATTTATTGTAAAAAAAAAAAAAAAAGTAGCAATTTATTTTACTAAATTTTGCAGCTCGGCCTGGCCTCGGCTGCATTCGACAGCCTCGGTCGACCTCGGCTGCGTTCGGCAGGCGGCCGGCCAGCACTTTTACGGCATCCCCGACGTGCGTATTTGCTGCAGGGTGCCACCCGTGGTGTCGCCTGACGTCCTGTTAGGGCTAACAGCAGATCTGCTGCCAGCCTGACAGCGCCAGGCGCGATATGTCACGACCGTCGTTGTCTGTCGACAGCGCGGTGCTCGAGGCCGAGCCAGCGGGAGCTAGCGTTGATCGCTGGACCGTCAGCCTAACAGTTTGTCAGGCTACGGCCCCGGTGCAGCAGGCCTAGCCAGCCGCAACCATGCTTGACAGTTTTGTCAGGCTACAGGCTTGGCTGCCTGCGACGCGCAGCGCCTGACAGGCGGCTACACGGCCTGTGGACCGCAGTGCCAAGCCGGCAGCGTCTGTCAGACGTCTACCAGGCCTACGACCAATAATGCTATTTGCACTAGGGTCAGCCGCAGTTGACCAGGGGCTACTACGGGATTGGAGCCCAAAATTTAAAAAAAAAAAATTCGTGCATGGCCAGGGTGCATGACTTTTTTTTCATTTTGCACTGGAGTTTGTGCATGGCCTAAGTGCACAAAAAAATAATTGCACTTAACTGGTGTTAAATTCTGCATGATTTTATTATTTAAAATTTTTTGCACTTAACTGGTTCTTGCTGTTGGATTATCTGCTCAGGAAGCGTGAACAAGAGTTTTGCCTCGGGAAGTGTGCCACAGTGGTAGCAGAATTTCATGCAGAATTTGGAAGGGTAAAATGTTATTGTAATTTTTTTTTTTTTTACTATTTAAGGTAGCTTGTTAAATTTAATTTTTATTAATTTAATTTTTAATAACTTAATTAAAATTCATTAATCTTTCGATTTAATGAAATTTAAATTTTTTTAATTAAGTTATTTTTAAATTAATAATTGTTAAATTGCACCTTAGATTAGTTTAAAAATTGCAAAATTTTCAGCCTTAGGAGTAAAATTTTCAAATTTTGAAGCACTCCATTGTAACAAGGAAAAAGTCCCATTCTTTCCTTGATTAGTGCTGTCTCATTTTTACTTCTGGCTTATACCCGGGAACATATGGCTTCTGACTTGGCTGCCCAAGTGGCAGAATTGGCCCATGTTGTAAACACTTTCGCAGATAAGGCTAATGACACTACCATGGCAGAAGTCCTTGGCAATCTTGCCATGAAGGTAAATGACATTTCTTTGCATAATGCCTCAACTTTTGCTCACGATTCTCGTTTGAGAGTTCGTTGTGAAGTTCCATTGTATGATGGATCCAGGAACCCTGATGTCTTGAATAGTTGGATTCTTGACATGAGTTCTTGGTTTGCTTTTTCTCAACTTTCAGAAGATGATGTAGTGCCTTATGCTAAGCTTAAACTTTCTCGCTTAGCCAAAGTACTTGTGGAACGAAAACGAGGACAAGAACTCACTACATGGGATGAGCTTGTACAATGTCTTAAAACCAATTTCTATCCTTCAAATTATTCTAGGGAATTGGTTATTAAATGGTTTTTTTTTCGTCAAGGTACTAATATGTCTGTACAAGAATATATTTTCCAATTTAACAGGTTCAGAATACTTGTGAATGTGGAGGATGATGTTCCAGGTTTGATTCTCAAGTTTCAAAGTGGCTTGTTAGAACATTTGTACAAGGAACTAATGTTTGTTTCTATGGAAACATTGGATCAAGTTTTCAACCAGGCGCAACTTGCGGAGGACAAGTTTAAGGCGCAATCACAGGCATTCCGCACACCTGTTACTCAAGTGGTTCCAAACTCATCAAAAGGGAATAATTCTTTCTCACAAAAGAAGAATTTTGCTCAAAAGAAGAATGTGTCTTCTCCATCTCCTTCTTCTCCTTCCCCTTCCGTTTCTACTCCTTCCTCTTCTTCTTCTAAATCTTCATCTTCTTCTTCTAAGAAATTCTGCAATTATTGTAAGAAGAAAGGGTTTCAATCCTTTTCAATAAGTGAATTAATCCTAGCCATCCGATTTCACGTAATCCTATTTGTTCATCCAAATAAATCCATGCCATACCCTAAATTTAATATCCACCCTTTGATGTGCTTTTATCTCAGCCACATAATTAGTGTCGTTGAAACCCTAAGTATGCCCTGGGTTGGATTATTAATAGGAGTCATTTTGATGGCTCAACCCTTGAGTTTTTGGAGTCCTTGAGTCTTTTTCCTAAGTTCTTGAATTTCGTAAGTTTCATCTTCCCTTGGAGTATCCAAGTACTTCTACCTCCATCTTCACTCACCATAACCCTATAGTTCTTGCCATTCATTTCTCCTCATCAAATTTGCTTCTATAAACTCTTTCCTCAGCCACCGAATACCTCTAGGTATTTTTTGTCACCATCAAGCACCTATGGGTGCTTCCCCTTATATGCCAAGCACCTCTAGATGCCTCCCTAATAGTCTCGAGCATCCATGTGATGAGACCCAATAATGCCTCATTATTGCACAATGTTTGACTACCATATGATAAGTTAATTACCAAATAGTTGACTAGAATATATTATTTGTTAAGTGTTTACATGATTTTATGTTAAGAATACTATATCTCTATTTTTGACTATTTTCAGCATTTTGTGATTGATTTTGCTTGATTAAGTAGCAAGTAAGAACATGCATTTCAATTAACCAAATGTGGTATGCTGATATCCATTAACTTCTCAGTGGTTTTTGAAATTTTTCCTACCCTTAAACTTGTTTCAAATCCACATTGAAGACAAAAGTTTAGGACTATCATAAATCTAAAAATCTGGAAAAAACAGCCATATAAAAATCAGCAAGCTGTCACTTTATAGGAACACCTTGAAGTTTTCAAGAAAAGCATGAGGATATGGATGGAATAATTTTAGAAGGGTTACATAAGACATTTGACCTATTTAGAAGCATTCCCACATGGTATAAATAGGCAGCAATAGGGTATAACAGAGCAAGGGCAATTGTGCAGCACTGTTGCACTATTTCAGCATGGTTACTTGGTGAATGAAGTGTATAAATTTAGTAGCAGCTTGATGTACTCCTTCATGTTGATATTTTAATAATTTTTCCATGTTCTAATTTGATTGAATTTGCAAGAAATGCCAATATTCTACAACTGTGCAGCATAACTAGAAAATGCAGTAATTTACCATGTAAATTCCAGCAAGCTACCAAGGAATGGCAAGGCATGAAATTCACATCCAAGGAAGAATGAAGACTATAGCAATATGATCCTGAAGTCTAATCCACCTTAGAAATGCAGCCAAAACCATTTGGAGTCAACACATTTGGTCATTCTAAAGATCTTCGAAATGAACACAATGTCTTTGGAATGAGAATTGTAGTATCTTCGAAATGAGCCACTTATCTTCGGAATGAAAATAGAATGTACTTTTTGACTTTTTGACTGAATTTTTGCGGTGTAAAATGGGATAAGAAGGTTGATAAAGTTAAGGGAAAATATCTTCCATCTAATTTTGTTGTCCTTGCCGTCCAAAGCCACCATGCATGGAAAAGATCAATTTGATCCTCTTCTAGGATAAACCCAAAAAAACTGTAGCATAATAGAAAGTTGTTTGCAAGATAGGAATGGCATATTCTAAAGTGGATAATTATGTGTGAGATATTTCTAGACTCCTCCCACGTACTCCCACCACTAAAGATGCTTTCTAAGGGCCAATGACTACTGCTGCAACACAAACTATCCAGATTTGCATTTATTTCAAATCCAAAATTATTGGCAAATGACTATAAAATAGCACATAGGCTGATTTGAGCATGGGATATATTGTAAATATTTATATAAATAACACAGCTCCCTCCTTGGTTGAGCCAGTTAGGAATTAGAATAGAGGAGAGTTTTTAGTAGCAGCAATTAGGACTGTACAGTGATTTTCTATAACAATTTTCAGCATGTTTTGTCATCAATAAAAGTGCAGTATTTTATCATTTTATGTTTTGAGTGTTAATTAGTTAAGGAGTGCTTTTCACCTCCTTCTAGATTAGGAAGTATGGGCCCACTTTTAGATCTAGAAGGAGGGATTTTATGACAGGTTTTAATCTGTAATTTTGCTGTAGCAGAAGTAATAGATTTCTTGCCAGATTTTATTTTCTTGTTTTTATTTTGTGTTGTGTGATTTATGTTTCCTATTATGTTTATGTATAGCATTTGTGTGTATTTCAGCTGAAAAATCATATTAAGAATTTTCCTTTATGTTTTTCCTGTTTTCTATTTTAGCAACTTTCTATTTTCAACATATTTCATTTTGCTGTCAATTCCTGTAGCAGAAGCTTGACGACCTTTTATGGCAGGGCATTGAAAAATGTTTTAGAATAAGTTTCAATTCTGCAAAAGTAGATTAGATTTCAATTTTGCAAAAGTAGATTAGATTTCAATTTAGCAATTTCAATTATGCAAGAGTAACTAGATTTCAATTCTGCAAAAGTAACTTAGGATTTCAATTTAACAATTTCAATTCATGCAATTGTAGTTAGATTTCAATTCTTGCAAACTTAGATTTAGTTTTCAATTCTTGTACTTTATTTTAGTTTCCATTCTTTAGACTAGGTTTAGTGTGACACCAAAAGGCTAAACCAAAATCTGCTTCACCAATAATTGCTTGAAATCTGAGTGCCTGAATTGTACTCTGCCCTAACCTTCTATCATAGACAGCCTTGGACACCACCCCAAATTGATAAATCATTGAGATTAAATGATGAGACTCAATGACACTCATCATTTTGGCACCGTTGCCGAGGAACATGGTGTTGTTAGAGGGTAAAAGCAGTCAAATAATTATTATTGTGCTAAGTTATGAAGTTCAGAGTTAAATCTAATGTAATAGTCTGGTATAAATAATAATTATTGATAGTTGCATTTCAGTCCATTTAGAAAACAAGCAACCACCACCTTCAGCCCAACCTGGACAGAAACCCCTGTCTATGTAAGCTGAATCTATTAAAAAAAAAAATCACAAAAAATTTTGCACAATAAAAATAGGAGTTTACAACTTAATGATGATCCTAGAGTTTTCCATTATTACTTAAAGATTGTTAGGATTTTACCACTCTAAATCGTAACCTAGCAATTCTTAGCCTACATAGACAATAGTTGATCTCATTAGAGGTGATCCTACCTGACAAGTAGTTGATCTATTAAAGTTATACAATTCTTGTCTTATTGTGCAAACCAAAAATATTTTTTTAAACCCAACCTATGATCAGTCTAAATAATACAGGATAAGCAACCCCTGTCTATGTAGATGAATCTGGTATAAAAAAAACAACCTGCAGGAAATGTTATTAACTGTAGAAACATCCAACTGTGCTAAAATAAGAACTTACCTGAGCTTGAAGAGACAAAAATCAATGGAGATACATAGAAAACCTTTAGTCCAAACACACAGAAATTAGCTTTGGATAAAGGAGAAAAACTAGAAAAACTGCACATAGAAAATTTACTTCCATTTTACAAAGGGGTAAATTATGTCCTCCTAGGAATGAAACAAATTGAAGTGTAGCCAAGAAAATTCTTAAACATTATTAGCTGGCTAACTTATAAACAAAAAACAAAATTATTGTTATTTTGAAACAATATTTCAATCCCTTTACACGGAATTACAAGGGTATATCAAGATTTTATCTTGATGTAAGCACTTAACATCTTTTGGGAATTGGTATTTAATTGTTTCAAGAATAGATTGACAAGATTTTGTAGACTAGGAGCCATGGACAACACTTGATTGAAGAAGTTTTCAGATATGGAGCGAGTGCTTCTTTCTCCCATTGGTAATTCATGGAGGATGTTAGTGGTGAATGGACATTGCCTTCGGGTATACCATGCACCATTAACTAAGGAGGAGTTCTTGAAGGAGATTCCATTGGATGTACACATAATGGAAGAGAATTTCTCTTCAATATCAGATTTAGAGTGATCATAAAAAGTCTGACAAAAAGAAAAAAAAAAGAGAAAAAATACAAGAAAAGCAAAAAGAAGAATAGTCTTGTTTGTGAACTTCCTTCTTGGGTACAAGCAAGACAAGAAAAATTGAAAAAAAAAAGAAAAAAAAAGAGAGAGAAAGAGAAAAAAAATTGCAGCAAAGGCATGTTCCACAAAATGGGGATACATGAGGACAAGCATCAATTTCAGCAAGAAATAGGAACAATGGAGCCAATACTTCATTTCCAGCAATAAGGAGGCAATGATGATGTAAGAAGATTCTTACTGGTCATCTAGTAAGGAAAATTGCATCAATGTTGCAGGTTTCAACAGAAAGAGATGGTGTTTTCATACATCAATTGACATGTTTTTGCAGAATAAGGATTGGTCTTATCCAAATAAGAGTGAGAGATTTTCTCTCTCATTGAAGCACTTGAAAAAAAAAAAGGACAGAAGTTGGTTGAAAACCAGAAATGGCAGCCTCTTCTGATGAAAAAATGAAAAAAAGAGATGAAAAAAAAAAATGAATAATTCAGTAGTGAAAACCTTCTTGGAGGCGCTACTGAGTTGGCTTGCATGAAAACTAATTTTTTTGGCATGCATTGCCTTATTGATCTACCTATCATTGTTCCACCATTGTACAAATCTCACACTACACATGTGTTATGTTTATGTTTTCAGATAGCCTGCTAACAATCATCAAAAGCAGCTTGTAAGGTGCATGACCAATTTTTAGGACGAGTAAGGTATGTGTTTCTTGCATTTAATTCATAGTAAACATTTAGCATTTAGTGTATGATAGTCGGTATTTGGCATAAACTATTCATACAATATTGACAAGTTGAAAAAGAAACATGTTCAAGATGTCAAGAAACACCCCCTTATGCCATTAATTGCATGGAAATTCCAAAACTATGCAAAAACCTGATTTTGGGACAGACATGGCAACAATTCTATTTCAATTTGTAGGGCAAATTTTAGGAGAACTACAAGTTTATATCTCACAATTGTCTGATAAATTGAAGGAGGATAATCAACAAATACACCTGAAGGTTCTATTTTAGTACTACTGAAATAAAAAAACAACATACAAAACAAAGAATAGCATCTAAACAAAAGGATGAAGAAGGGATTTTTGATGTTATGGAAGGCTTATACACTCTAGAGATGGACCCACAATAGAATATGTAGCTAACTTTTGCATAGAAGGTCATTTTTGAATTTTTTGAAGATCTTCGGAATGAGAAATGCAGTCTCTTCAAAATGAACAGACATCTTCGGAATGAGAAATGCAGTCTCTTCGGAATGAACAGACATCTTCGAAATGAGAATTGCAGTATCTTCGAAATGAGCAGATCTTCGAAATGAGAATTGCAGTATCTTCAGAATGAGTGGATCTTCGAAATGAGAATTGCAGTATCTTCAAAATGAGCGGATCTTCAGAATGAGAATTGTAGTATCTTCAGAATGAGTGGATCTTCAGAATGAAAATTGCAGTATCTTCGAAATGAGTGGATCTTCAGAATGAGAATTACAGTATCTTCGAAATGAGCAGGATATCTTCAAAATGAGCAAAAACTATACTAGAATTGTTGAAAATGCTATAGAATAGAAAAAGTAGTAGGGTACATCAAATATTGAGGTTTATAAGGCTCTACCACAAGTAAGTACATCCCTCAAGCATTTCAAATAAAAAAAAAATTCAATTTTGTTCAAAAGGTGCAAACAACAAAAATAAGCATTTAGGCTGAAATGTTGTTAAGAACAGAAAATTCCATCAGTAGTAGTGCATCTGCCAAATACGGTTCCATAATAAGACTATTGCAAGATGAATCATATGTTATCAAGCCTTTAAGAGGTACCTTGCAGCACTAAAACTTGTAAAAAAATAGAAAAAGAGTCATACATGTGCTTAATTGCAAAATACTTGATATAGTGCAGCAAGGAGAAATTTCTCAGTTAGCAGGTAGCAAAGGATGTTGTTCACAAGAATAAAACTTGCATATTACTATGGCCTACTAAGATACATGAGGGCATGCATCAGTTCAAGTTGGGGGGGATGATGAGGCCCAAGAATGCCTCATTATTGCACAATGTTTGACTCATTATTGCACAATGTTTGACTACCGGGGGGGATGATGAGGCCCAAGAATGCCTCATTATTGCACAATGTTTGACTCATTATTGCACAATGTTTGACTACCATATGATAAGTTAATTGCCAAATAGTTGAATAGAATATACTATTTGTTAAGTGTTTACATGATTTTATGTTAGGAATACTATATCTCTGTTTTTGACTATTTTCAGCATTTTGTGACTGATTTTGCTTGATTAAGTAGCAAGTAAGAACATGCATTTCAATTAACCAAATGTGGTATGCTGATATCCATTAACTTCTCAATGGTTTTTGAATGTTTTCCTGCCCTTAAACTTGTTTCAAATCCACATTGAAGACAAAATTTTAGGACTATCATAAATCTAAAAATCTGGAAAAAACAGCCATATAAAAATCAGCTAGCTGTCACTTTATAGGAACACCTTGAAGTTGTCAAGCAAAGCATGAGGATATGGATGGAATAAGTTCAGAAGGACTACATAAGACATTTTACCTATTTAGAAGCATTCCCACATGGTATAAATAGGCAGCAATAGGGTATAACAGAGCAGGGGCAATTATGCAGCACTGTTGCACTATTTCAGCATGGTTACTTGGTGAATGAAGTGTATAAATTTAGTAGTAGCTTGATGTACTCCTTCATGTTGATATTTTAATAAGTTTTTCATGTTCTAATTTTATTGAATTTGCAATAAATGCCAATATTCTACAACTGTGCAGTAGAACTAAAAAATGCAGTAATTTACCATGTAAATTCCAGCAAGCTACCAATGAATGGCAAGGCATGAAATTCACATCCAAGGAAGAATGAAGACTATTGCAATCTGATCCTGAAGGCTAATCCACCTTAGAAATGCATCCAAAACCATTTGGAGTCAACACATTTGGTCATTCTAAAGATCTTCGAAATGAACACAATGTCTTCGAAATGAGCCACTTATCTTCGAAATGAAAACAGAATGTACTTTTTGACTTGACTGATTTTTTGCGGTATAAAATGGGATAAGAAGGTTGATAAAGTTAAGGGAAAATATCTTCCATCTAATTTTGCTGTCCTTGCCATCCAAAGCCACCATGCATGGAAAAGATCAATTTGATCCTCTTCTAGGATAAACCCAAAAAAACTGCAACATAATAGAAAGTTGTTTGCAAGATAGGAATGGCATATTATGAAGTGGAGAATTATGTGTGAGATATTTCTAGACTCCTCCCACGTACTCCCACCACTGAAGATGCTTTCTAAGGGCCAATGACTACTGCTGCAACACAAACTATCCAGATTTGCATTTATTTCAAATCTAAAATTATTGACAAATAACTATAAAATAGCACATAGGCTGATTTGAGTATGGGATATATTGTAAATATTTATATAAATAACATAGCTCCCTCCTTGGTTGAGTCAGTTAGGAATTAGAATAGAGGATATTTTTTAGTAGTAGCAATTAGGACTGTACAATGATTTTCTGTAATAGTTTTCAGCATGTTTTGTCATCAATAAAAGTGCAGTATTTTATCATTTTATGTTCTAAGTGTTAATTAGTTAAGGAATGCTTTTCACCTCGTTCTAGATCATGAAGTATGGGCCCACTTTTAGATCTATAAGGAGGGATTTTATGACAGGTTTTAATCTGTAATTTTGCTACAGCAAAATTAATAGATTGCTTCCCAGATTTCATTTTCTTGTTTTTATTTTGTGTTGTGTGATTTATGTTTCCTATTATGTTTATGTACAGAATTTGTGTGTATGTCAGCTGAAAAATCATATTAAGCATTTTCCTTTATGTTTTTCCTGCTTTCTATTTTAGCAACTTTCTATTTTCAGCATATTTCATTTTGTTGTCAATTCCTGTAGCAGAAGCTTGATGACCTTTTGTGGCAGGGCATTGACAGGTGTTTTAGAATAAGTTTCAATTCTGCAAAAGTAGATTAGATTTCAATTATGCAAAAGTAGATTATATTTTAATTTAGCAATTTCAATTATGCAAGAGTAACTAGATTTCAATTCTGCAAAAGTAACTTAGGATTTCAATTTAACAATTTCAATTCATGCAATTGTAGTTAGATTTCAATTCTTGCAAACTTAGATTTAGTTTTCAATTCTTGTATTTTATTTCAGTTTCCATTCTTCAGACTAGGTTTAGTGTGACACCAAAAGGCTAAACCAAAATCTGCTTCACCAATAATTGTTTGAAATCTGAGTGCCTGAATTGTACTCTGCCCTAACCTTCTATTGTAGACAGCCTTGGATACCACCCCGGATTGATAAATCATTGAGATTAAATGATGAGACTCAATGACACTCATCACCATAAACATTTCTTACAGCCACAAAATTCCTATGGGTGTTTTAAGCTAGACATTCTAAAGTTCCCCTAGCCTTTGGGTGATGCTAGGGCATCATTGCATCGATTCATTGCAATAAGCTACATCAGATCAAAAGACAACAAATATGTAAGGTAAATTTATTGTTTATTATTTTATTTATGCACTTTTATCTCTATTCATCTTATTCATAGCAGATAGTTAGGGTTTTACTATTGCTTATAGAGGGCCTCACATTGTGGAGCCCTCACAGGTATTACTAATTTGTTTGTTGTATTATTATGTGTAGATCTAAAGGTGCTACATCAGCATTGGACAACTATTTAAGCTAGAGTGGTCCTACATTGAATAAATAAAAGCCCACTCACTTATATTGGGAGCAATAACGTGTTAATATAAGATCATCTATTATGCAATTTTGGGTTCTTTGTATTCAATTTATTGAACAGTGTTTGGTGTTGCATTTTTTCATTTTCATATATATATATATATATATATATATATAGATGTGATTGGATGATGTGGATGGAGGACAAGTGACTAGGATTTGGTGTTTACAAACACCTTTGGTAAATGGGTTTGCAAGTTGTTGTTTGGTGCTGTAATATTTCAAATCTATAACCTTCTTTCCATTGTCTCTTATGAAGTGAACCTTAAAATCAATATTTTTAGTTTTACTATGATGGACTAGATTTTTTGCAATCTTGATTTCACTTGTGTTGTCACAAAAAATTGTTGTTGGACTATTTTTAACTTCACTAATCTCTTCAAGTACCTTTCTCAACCAAAGTGCTTGTGTACTTGTTGTAGTAGTTGCAAAATATTTTGCCTCTATAGAAGATAAAGCAACAATACTTTACTTCTTTGAGCTCCATGTTATCACTCCTAAACCAAGTGAAAAATAATTTCTAGAAGTTGATTTTCTATCATCCAAGCAACCTCCCCAATCTAAGTCACTATATCTAACAAGCTCTATTTTATTGTTAGCATTATAATATATACCAAAATTCAAGGTTTCTTTGACATACCTCAAGATTCTCTTGGCTTATCTCATGTGGTTTTGTGAAGGTTCATTCATGTACCTTGATACAAGTGAAACTACAAATGCAATATCAAGTCTTGTTATAGTAAGGAACATTAAGCTCCCAATAATGCTTCTAAACAATTTTTCATCAACTCTCTTTTGCATCATCTCTACACAACACTTCTCCATGTGTCACAGGTGTCCAAACTGGTATATAATTTTCCATGCCATATTTCTTCAACATATATACTACATGAATGACAAATAAAATTTTTACCATCACCTTGATGTACTTCCACACCAGGAAAGTATTGCATCAATCCTAAACATTTCATGTCAAATTATTTCATCATAGCATATTAAAATCATTCATCATATTTGAACTACTTCCCATGTAGATCAAATCTTCAAAATATAGGCACACAAGAAGAATATCATCACCTTCATTCTTAAAATAGAGTGTGGGATCATTCTTACTTTTCTTGAAACCATAATATTGAAAGTATCCAAAAATTCTTGAGTACCATGCTCTAGGTGCTTGCTTCAGACCATATCATGCTTTCTTAAATTTGTAAATATGGTTTTCCTTTCATTTTGTAACATAAAAAAACAACACCATTGCAATAAAAATGACACATTGTATTAAATTCAAGGTGATCCCTTGGGATACAAATTGACCCTTTGAGGGTGCATTTTACAATAATATATCCACAAGGGGTAATCCCTTTTACAAATCAAACATGGTGTCTTTGTATCTTCATGCTACAATCGAGGTTGGAGGTGGGTTTTTTATGACCACTGTGTTAGACTTTGAGCTTGATGAATTTGTAACCTGGAATCTGCACACATGCAAATAGACAAGGGTTTAGTAGCACCTATCACAATGATAATGATAAAATGTAAATGAAATGACTAATGTAAAATGAAAATAGAAGAAAATGAACAATGAATATGGCTTACATGGCATAATTCAAGTAGTATAATATTAGCATCTACATCCTCTTTCTTCTTGGTAATGCGATGGTGCCTTTATAGGCCTTTGAAGGTTTTTGGAGGGAAGGATAGGTGGCAAACCAGGGCTGCAAAGTGACAGGTACTGAGTAGAAACCTATCCTGGGTAGTTAAAATGAGTCAATAGAAGTGTTCCACTTAACTGGGGAGATGTGGCAAGTGGGTACATGCAAGTGGAGTGATGTGTGGAGTGAGGTGTATGATGTTGCAAGTGGGTAGGTGGAGGTGGAGTGAAGTGTGGAGTGAGGTGTGAGATGTGGCAAGTGGGTAGGTGGAATTTGAGTGAAGTGTGGAGTGAGGTATGAGATGTGGCAAGTGGGTAGGTGCAAGTGGAGTGAAGTATGAAGTGAGGTGTGATATGTGGCAAGTGGGTAGGTGCAAGTGGAGTGATGTGTGGAGTGAGGTGTGAGGGATATCCCATGTGAAGGGATAAGGATGAAATGAGTTTCTGAGAGGTGGCAAAGAGGTGATGGTTATGTGGCTAGGACACATGTCTAGTGAGGAGAGAGGGTATCCTAGGAGGATATTTCCTAGATTTAATAAAATCTAGAAAATATAATTATGTGCAGGATTTTATGCCTACTTCAAAACTTAGGCACATAATGTTATGCAAAACTAAAATGTGCAATGTGAATGAATGATGTGCAGGAATTATATGCCTAAGTTTAGACTTAGGCATATATATTATTATGCAGAATTGTGATGTGCAATGTGAATGAATGATGTGCAGGAATTATATACCTAAGTTTAGACTTAGGCATATATTATTATGCAGAATTGTAATGTGCAATGTGGGTGAAATGTATAGTAATTGATATGCCTAAGTTTAGACCTAGGCATATAATTTAATATGCAAAATTATGTGATGAAATGCAAATGCCTAGATTTTTATGTCTATAGATGCCCCTTTTTGTACCACATTGCATGAAACACAATGTGGTGCAAAAACAAAAGATACCTGGTTTTATTTGATGGAGGAATGGACTCAGATCTTCTTGATGTTTGAATGACTTGAAAATTTTGATTTGTTTGCTTACCCCCTCAATTGGCGAATGGGTAAAGGATGAAACCCATGAGCCAATTGACCAAATGTGGATGATGAATGGAGGTGGATGATTTCATGATGTGAATTGTGTATGCAAATGTATGACATTTTGATCAACTTGATGCCCCAAGTTTGGGATTGTTTATGTTTTTGCGAATTTACCTTTGGTTTCATTGATGTGCAAAATGTGTGGTAAAATATTTGACCACGTTTGGAGTTCTTGTTCCACTGTGACTTTAGCAATTCCTTCCAAATGATGGGTTCAAGGAACCAGTTGTTCAGAAATTCGATACTCGAGTGATTTCTGATTATACCACGTTTTGATTTGATTTTTTTCCGCTTTTGACCCAATGGAAGGGGTCTAAGGATAACCTTGTGCAAATTTGATTTAACACAACCAAGCTCAAATATTGAGGGACCTAGCTGATTTAATGCCATAGTGATTTGATGTTGAATGTTTGAATGAGTGTCCTTATGGTGAGCTACCCATCCAATCGGATTGCATGGATTGCTAGTCACTACAACCGCCAGGTGTATAGGGTAATCCACTAGATACAAGGTTCACTAAATGATGTGATGATGATGATGATGATGTTTGTAAAAATGCATGATGTGATTGATGCAAATGTTAGAAATCAAGATCAAGTTGGATGCCCCAAGTTTGGGGTGGACCCGTGTTATCGTAAATTTACCTTTTGATTTCGTTGATGTGCAAAATGTATAGTAAAATCTTCGATCACATTTGGAGTTCTTGTTCCACTATGACTTTAGCAATTCCTTCCAAATGATGGGTTCAAGGAACAAATCATTTGGGAATTTGATACTCGAGTGATTTTTTATTATTACTAAATTGTGTTTGGTTGTTTTCTACTTTTGACCCAACAAAAGGGGTCTAAGGATAACCTTGTGCAAATTTGCTTGAACACAGGTCACTCAAAAATTGAAGGACCAACCTGATTTAATTTCAAACATGATGATGTGAAATGATTTTGTTAGTGTCCTTATGGTAATTTATCCATCCTACCGGATTGCATGGATAACCAATCACTGCAACCGCTAGGTTTCTAGAGTAAATTACTAGATACAAGGTTCACTCGATATGATGATGATGTGAGATGATGATTTGGAGGGTTTTGCAATGTTTTTGTAGCCATTTGCATTTGAAGGGGAGTTGTGTAAGATGGTCACAAATAAAAGTCAACTTGTATTGCCCCAATCATGGAAAAGATGCTCATTTTAATGAGTGTAATTTGCATGATTGAGTGTTTTGAGTGTTGACTTTGATTATGAAACTAGAATTTGTTGATTTTGTCTTTCCCTTCAAGCGATGAGTCGATGGAGAAGATATGAAATGATGAAAGCAATGAAATAGATGATAATGGTTGGAATGAAATGGATGTTTTTGTTTTTGTTTCAACTGTGATTTTGACCATTGTTGATAATTGTGCACTTCTATCCCTTGGAGCAGTCCAATCGTATGGCTTTCTTAGGGAATTGAGATGATAACAATTCATTTCTTACATGAGGTGAATCACTTTTCAAGGGCCTTATGGTAACCTATCCATCCTACTGGATTGCATGGATTGCTATTCGTTGCAACCGCCAAGTATATAGGATAAGTTATTGTATACGAGGATCACTTGAGGCTAAGTGGAAGAAGGAAATGTACACCTCTATCCCTTGGAGCAGTCCATCCGCATGGCCTTCTTAGGGAGTTGAGATGAGAGCATTTCTATTATTTTAGGAGCCTATTGAATTTGTTTTTTTTTTTGACCAAAGGAATTGATGTACCTTTGGAGGTTTTTGTTTTTGTTGTTGTTTTTCTATATTTTATTTTTTTTGTGTTTTATATATATGGTTTTTTTTTGATGAATGTTTTTGTGTGTTTTTTATGTTTGTTGATTGATTTTTTTTGACCAAAGGAATTTGGGTACCTTTGGAGCATTTTGGATTGATTTGACCAAAGGGGTTTGTGCCTTTGGGGATTTTTGAATTGTGTTAATGATGATTGTCCTTATGGTAATCTACTCCTCCTACCGGATTGTATGGATAGCCAATCGCTACAACCACTAGGGGACTAGAGTAAATCACTAGATACAAGGATCACTTAAGGCTGAGTGAAAGAAGGAAATGCACATCTCTATCCCATGGAGTAGTCCAGCCACATGGATTTCTTAGGGAGTTGAGATTATAGCACTTCAATTCTTTCGAAAGCCTTGTTGAGATTGAATTTGACCAAAGGAATTGGGTTACCTTTGGAGCTTTTTTGGATTGATTTGACCAAAGGGGTAGGTGCCTTTGGAGCCTTTTGAATTGAATTGACCAAAGGATTTTGTTTCCCTTGGAGGTTTTTGAGTTGAAATGTGACCAAAGGAGTTTGATTCCTTTGGAGCTTTTTGAATTGGATTGACCAAAGGGGTTGATTCCTTTGGAGCCTTTTGAATTGAAATGTGACCAAAGGAGTTTGATTCCTTTGGAGCTTTTTGAATTGGATTGACCAAAGGGGTTGATTCCTTTGGAGCCTTTTGAATTGAATGTGACCAAAGGGGTTGATTCCTTTGGAGCCTTTTGAATTGAATGTGACCAAAGGGGTTGATTCCTTTGGAGCTTTTTGAATTGAATGTGACCAAAGAGGTTTATTGGGGAAGGTTGTCTTGGTGTTTTTATTTTGTTTATGTTATGTGTAATGATTGATTGTTCAATTCCTTTGGTGCCTTTTTGAATTGAATATGTGTGAAATGAAATGGTGTTGCTTTATTAATCATTGTTCAAAGAGGTTTTGAATTATTTGAATGAATGGTGTTGCCTTATTAATCATTGTTCAAAGAGGTTTTGAACCATTTGAATGAATGGTGTTGCTTTATTGATCATTGTTCAAAGAGGTTTTGAACCATTTGAATGAATGGTGTTGCTTTATTGATTGTTGTTCAAAGAGATTTTGAATCATTTGAATGAGTGGTGTTGTGTTATTGATTGTTACCAAGGGAGTTTGAACCCTTTGAATGAATGTGTTTCTTTATTGATCATTGATTAAAGAGGTTTTGAACATTTGAATGTTCAATGGTGTTGCTTTATTATTGGTGTTCAAGAGGTTTTGAGACCATGTTGCCCTATTTATTTTTGTTCAAGATGTTTTGATTTGATTGAATGGTGTTCATTATTTGTGTAGACCTTTTAACCCGTTCCTCCCCAAGTCATTGTTTAAAGATGTTTTGAACCATTTGAATGAATGATTTTGTTCTATTGATCATTTTTCAGAGGTTTTGAACCATTTGATGAAATGGTGTTGCTTTATTGATGCAATTGTTCAAAGAGGTTTTGAACCATTTGAATGAATGGTGTTGCCTTATTAATAATTTTTCAAAGAGGTTTTGAACCATTATTTAGCAAACTTTGCCTTTATTTCTTAATCAGGGGTACCAATACAATACTATTGGTTTGACCACATTTTGTAGGATGAAATGGATTATGATATATGTGACTATGCAATGGTGGTATGGAATGGAAGCTTGCTTATGACTTTGTTGTCCTTAGGGATAAAGGATCTAGAGTTGTTTTGCAAAGACTCAAACATCCTAGTGATCTCAAACAAACTCATCTATGATCTCACAAATCTTCATGATGCTAAGGTTGTCCTAGTGTTTTCAAATTTCTCAAGGACCAATCGTGTGTGCAATGATTGTTCATTTCTCATCATGAGCTAGGTCAAACTAATCAATTGTAACTTATGCCAATAAGCTAGCTCATCCGAGAGCATCCATAGGTTTGTACAAAATAAGGTCGCTAATGTGACAGACGTGGCACCATGTGTAAGGATACCTCATTTCCAGGCGGGATTCATTCAACCCATTGTTGTAATGAGGATCACCCCATGGTTTTGAGACACTAAGAGTTCCAGGGATTCAAGCTCCTTTCCCTTCTTTTATTGCATTGGATTTTGGGGTTTTTTTGGGGGGGTTTTTTTTTTGATATATTTTTGAGATTTTTGCTCATTTTTAGTAAAGGAGCAACATGCGGAACTTTTATTGCTTTTAGATGATTTTAAACTTACTCATTTTGAGAGAGAGCAAGGGGAACTTTATTGCTTTTGGATACTTTTCGGGATACTTCGCTCATTTTGAGGAAGAGCAAGGGATTTTATTGCTTTTGTAATATTTTTGGGATACTTGCTCGCTTTGAGGAAGAGTAAGGGATTTTCTCTTCTTTTTTTTTGTTGAAGGGTGAAGGGGGAGCTTGTCCTTTTGTCAACTCTGTAGCATTCTAGACCATGCGCATAATTGGATGAATAGGGGAAACTTTTCACTTATGGCAATAACAACTTTTGATTTCGTCATTCCTAGGCTTCATAATGTTTTAGTGTTTTGATGTGTGTGATCCAAGAGGAAACTTGATTGACCAGGAATAACCTATTGTATCTAAATATTTTTTGATGTTCGATGGAGGTTGCTAAAGAAACTAGCGGTGGTTGAGTGATTGAAAACATTAGGATTATGCTTAGGAAGCAATGTATTATTATGAGTGATGGGTTTGGTGATGTTTGATGTGAGGTACCCCTAATTAAGGCAACAAGACATAGTGCACTATCAATTATTCATGACTTTAATGAATACAAATGGTATGAATGTGCAAAATCTATGAAAGTGGAATGTGTGAATGCAATGGAAGTTGGATTGTGAAGGCGATTTATTAAAAATGCAATGTGTATGAGAATATTTTTTTTTATATATATTTATTTATTTTTTTTCTTTTGGTGTTTTTGAGCTGAAATGTGACCAAAGGGGTTTGGTTCCTTTGGAGATTTTTGAATTGCATGTGACCAAAGGATTTTTGGTTCCCTTGGAGCCTTTTGAATGGAAATTGACCAAAGGAGTGCCTCCCTTGGAGCATTTTGAAATGAAATTTGACCAAAGGGGTTAGGTTCCTTTGGAGCCTTTTGAATTTATTTGACCAAAGGGGTGTCCCCTTTGGAGCCTTTTTGATTGATTTGACCAAAGGGGTGTCCCCTTTGGAGCGTTTTGAATTGAATTGACCAAAGGGGTGTCCCCTTTGGAGCATTTTGAAATGAAATTTGACCAAAGGATTTAGGTTCCTTTGGGGCCTTTTGAATTGATTTGACCAAATGGGTGTCCCCTTTGGAGCATTTTGAAGTGAATTGACCAAAGGGATGTCCCCCCCTTGGAGCATTTTGAAATGAGATTTGACCAAAGGGATTAGGTTCCTTTGGGGCCTTTTGAATTGATTTGACCAAAGGGGTGTCCCCTTTGGAGCGTTTTGAATTGAATTGACCAAAGGGGTGTCCCCCCTTGGAGCATTTTGAAATGAAATTTGACCAAAGGGGTTAGGTTCCTTTGGGGTCTTTTTAATTGATTTGACCAAAGGGGTGTCCCCTTTGGAGCGTTTTGAATTGAATTGACCAAAGGGGTGTCCCCTCTTGGAGCATTTTGAAATGAAATTTGACCAAAGGGGTTAGGTTCCTTTGGGGCCTTTTGAATTGAGTTGACCAAAGGGGTGCCCCCTTTGGAGCATTTTTGATTTATTTGACCAAAGGGGTGTCCCCTTTTGGAGCCTTTTGATTTGAATTGACCAAGGGGATTTGGTTCCTTTGGAGCCTTTTTAAATGAATTTGACCAAATGGGTTTGGTTCCTTTGGGACCTTTTAAATTGATTTGACCAAAGGGGTGTCCCCTTTGGAGCATTTTGAATTGAATTGACCAAAAGGGTGTCCCACTTGGAGCATTTTGAAATGAGATTTGACCAAAGGGGTTAGGTTCCTTTGGGACCTTTTGAATTGATTTTCCCAAAGGGATATCCCCTTTAGAGTATTTTGAAGTGAATTGACCAAAGGGGTGTTACCCCTTGGAGCATTTTGAAATGATATTTGACCAAAAGGGTTAGGTTAATTTGGGTCCTTTCTAATTGATTTGACCAAATGGGTGTCCTCTTTGGAGTGTTTTGAAGTGAGTTGACCAAAGGGGTGTCCCCCTTGGAGTATTTTGAAATGAGATTTTACCAAAGGGGTTAGGTTACTTTGGGACATTTTGAATTGATTTGACCAAAGGGATGTCCCCTTTGGAGCCTTTTTGTTTTTTTTGACCAAAGGGGTGTCCCCTTTGGAGTCTTTTTGTTTTTTTTGACCAAAGGGGTGTCCCCTTTGGAGTGTTTTGATTTGAATTGACCAAAGGAGTTTGGTTCCTTTGGATATTTTTGATTTGTATTGACCAAAGGGGTTTGGTTCCTTTGGAGTATTTTTGTTTTTTTTTTGCATTTCAAATTTTGATATGCATGTGGAAGGTGGTTTACTCCAAATTAGTAGCACTTGTCACAATGATGATGATAAAATGTAAATGAAATGATTAATGTAAAATGAAAATAGAAGAAAATGAACAATGAATATGGCTTACATGGTATAATTTGGGCAACATAACATTCACATATCCCTCCTCTTTTTTTGGTCATGTGATGGTGCCTTTATAGATATTTGAGGGTTTTGTAGGGAAGGATAGGTGGCAAGCCAAGGCTACCAAGTGGTAGGGACTGGGTAGACACCTATACTGGGTAGTTACAGTTAGTCACTAAAAGTGTCCCACTTAATTGGGTAGATATGCAAAGTGGGTAGGTGCAAGTGGAGTGATGTGTGGATTTAGGTATGAGATGTGGAAAGTGGGTAGGTGGAAGTGGAGTGAAGTATGGAGTGAGGTGTGAGATTTGGCAAGTGGGTAGGTGGAAATAGAGTGAAGTGTGGAGTGAGGTGTGAGATGTGGCAAGTGGGTAGGTGCAAGTGGAGTGAATTATAGAATGAGGTGTGAGATGTGGCAAGTGGGTATGTGCAAGTGGAATGATGTACGGAGTAAGGTGTGAGGGATATTCCATGTGAAAGAATAAGGGTGAAATGAGAATGTGAGAGGTGGCAAAGGGTTTATGGTGATGTGACCAGGATACATGTCTAGTGAGGAGAGAGGGTATCCTAGGAGGATATTTCCTAGATTAAATAAAATCTAGAAAATATAATTATGTGCAGGATTTTATGCCTAAGTCAAAACTTAGGCACATAATGTTATGAAAACTAAAATAGGTGATGAGCACCAGAAATGCTCATATTTTGTACATATTTCTTTGATCAATATGCGGCTATATAATAAGGATTGCATAATTTTATGAATGATTATATAGATATTTGATATAATTATGCGTGTTATCTAATTTGTGTGCTTTTAGTATGTTTTGTGGAATTGTAGTTGATTTAGTTAGATTTGGAATGGTTGAGGTCTTTTGATGGACCTGGCACTTTATTTCATTAGGGGTCAATGTAGAGAACATAGGCGCCTCCCTGCAACCGAAAGGCACAAAGGGAACAAGCGCCTCCCTACAATCGAAAGGTGCCAAACCAAAGGCGAGAACCTCCCTACAGTCGAAAGGCACCAACTGAATGTGAGTGCCTCCCTGCAGTCGTAAGGCACCAACTGAATGTGAGTGCCTCCTTGCAGTCGAAGGTGCCAACTGAATGCGAGCGCCTCCCTACAACCGAAAGGCACCAACCAAAGACAAGCACCTCCCCATAGTCAAAAGGCACCAATAGAAGGCAAGCGCCTCCCCACAGTCGAAAGGAACTAATAGAAGGCAAGCACCACCCCACATCCGAAAGGCACTAATAGAAGGTAAGCACCTCCCTACAACCAGAAGGCAACGTGATAACAAGGTACCTTCCTCATAAGGAAGGCACCATTGATTCTTTTCCTGTTGACCAGATTTGAATGACGTGAACGACAGCAGTTGGTGCAGTTCCATCTCTGCATCATGTAGAGCTAAATTGGAGATAGCACCAATGTATCAAAATGTCTTACTGATTCCAAGCAAAGCATGAACTGAAATGAACATGCCGCCATCAAAACAGAATGCCAGACGTCGATTGCATTCGCCAGACTATTCTAATTTAGTCTGGGAAGAATCGACTGTTGTAACCACTTCTATAATAGAAGTTCTATGGGTGTGTTATATAAACACACACAGATCATTCTGAGGAATATATAGAAATAAAATAAAGATCCATTTAGACATACAAAGATAAATTGTAGTGTGTTGACGAATATATTAAAGTTCCAGAAGTTCTAAGCGCGTGTTCGATCGAGAAGAAGCTGCTGGAGCCTGGGCCCACTCCAAGCTAGTATTTCTTCCCCATTTCATTTTTGTTTATTTATTTTAATTAGTTTATTGCTTTCATAAGAACATTCATTAGTTTGCTAGTTCCAGTATTTGCAGTAGATTTATTTTCAAGAATGTGTACATGATTTATTTTTGTAGATTTAATTTTGTTCTTCTTACGTAATTTATTGAGGAGTGCGGGAATTATTGACAACCATTTCAAGAACACCCCCCAAATGTAGGATTAGCAGATTCACCTCCAATGGTATTGTAGTAACCTAATTCTGACTCTTCGCAAGTTTATGAAGCTCCTTGGGTTGATAATTAAATGCACGGGCATGTGACAAAAATAGGAAACCATTCACCTTGTTTGGCCCGCAACATTTTGGCATCGTTTCTGAGGAAGAGTATTAATTAGATTACTTACAATACCCTAAAACCTTCCATATGACCTTGTATGAGTTCTTCGAGAAGAAGAGGACCTGATGATCACTTTATAAGAACTAATCCATCAAGACCTGAGCCAAATGAGCATTTTGGATTTGAGTTAGACTCGCTCGACCTACCAGTAGTCCATTGGAGTGAGGAACTGCACTTTGTGCAAAGTGCTGCATCATCCCATCAACAAGGGGACAAACGAATCATCATAAATTCCCTGTTTAATAGGATTCCTCTAGAGGAAGCCCTGTTGTGGAAGGCTATGGAGGATCAGACGATCTTGCCAGACAACCTTAGAACATTGACTCAAAAAGTTTTAAACAATCGGAAGGCCATAAACACTGCATTAGAAACCACATTTCCCAAAAAAATGGTAGATAACGATGAAGTATCATCTGGATTTAGTTTCCCAATAGAGGAGGGAGTAGAAGATACCAAAATGAAAAACATATCCCCTGCTCACCTTTCGTCCTTCAAAGGACACCCGACTGAGGACCCTGACCTATTTTTATTCAAGTTTGATGTTTTGTGCAGGTCTATGGATTACAAATCAAACACACAAAAGTTGAAATTATTTCCTTCTACATTAGATGATGTAGCTCTGTGATGGTTCATCGGTCTAGGAGACAAACACATCACCACCTGGGACCAGATGAAGAAGCTCTTTCTAGAGCAATATCAAGATTTTGGGAGAGCAAGAGACTCCAAGGAGGAGGTCCTAAGCATGACACAAAGAGAAGATGAGTCTCTCAAGGAGTATTTGGAGAGATTCAGATTTAATCTTCAACGGTCCCCTCACTCGAAGCTATCTGATAAGTCCCTCAAAAGTATCTTCTTGAGGGGAATTACCAATGAGTCACTGGAGGCTCTCAACATGACCTCTGGAGGTGATGTCTATCAGCATGCTATGGACGACATCAGACAATTATGCCGAAACTACTCGAGAAGGTGAGGCAAAATCATCGCCAAGACCATGAAGGCGATTGCTTCAGTCACCAATATAGAAATGGGCAACATGCTGGAGGATTTGAAGAGCAAAATGCTCTCATATCTAGCACTGTAGATGGATACGCTGCTGTTAGAAAAGAAGAAATAAGAAAATGACATAACATTAGCCTATTTCTACCCAAAATTTAGAGGAAGGCATGCAAAGAATGCATGTCTAGAAAACAAGGTCAGAGTATGCGTAGTTTGCAGGCTGAATCATAAAACTCGATTGTGCCCACAACTTCCCAGTAACCAAGAAGCGACTGAGAGAACGAAGGCCTACTTCATAGGCAATAAGAAGAGTTGGCCATAGCCCCCCACGGGGAATATACCAACCAAAATTCCATCATATGGGGGAGGGCCATACATGCACCAAGGACCCCCTCAACCACATAATATGGGGTGGTGGGACCATCACCCTGGACTAACACACCCCCAGTAGCATTTCCAAATCAGCAACCATGGATGCCATATCCATATCCTGGGCAACAGTGGAGAGGCCATAATGCATGGAATCAGACTCCACAGAGTGCAGCACCTGCTCACATCCAACAGAACTTACCAGCATTTCCAATAGCGAGACCTATGCAACTACTAGCACAACTAACAACAAACCCGAACAATAGAATAAATTAGTCGGCATACAACATAGAAGGTGAAATGTATCATATGTACAATATTCAACTTAGATCAGGTAGGCAGCTAGGAGTAGAGACACCACCTCTGGTAGAAGAGGAGGAAGAAATAGTAGAGACACCTTCACTGGTAGAAGAGGAGGAAGAAATAGAGGAGACACCTCTGGTAGAAGAGAGAAAAGCACTTGAGAGAGCAGAGGCTCCATTTCCTAGCCGGATGCAGGAACAAAGAAAAACAACACAGCCCAAATTTGACATCTTGTCGAGCTTGAAGAATCTCACGATGACAATCCCATTATTTCAAGCAATTCGAGATGTCCCCATTTACACCAAGGCAATTAAAGAAATGTGTCTAAGGAGACCAAGATGAAAAGTTACCCAGACTATCAACGTCATGGGTAAACTGGTAGATCTAATGATGGGTGGAACACGTCATACGAAGTATGCAGATCCAGGAAGCCCAGTGCTGACCATAAAAATTGGAGGACATTCCCTATCCAACACATTGGTTGACCTC
This sequence comes from Wollemia nobilis, assembly GCA_028583015.1. Classification (NCBI taxonomy): domain Eukaryota; kingdom Viridiplantae; phylum Streptophyta; class Pinopsida; order Araucariales; family Araucariaceae; genus Wollemia; species Wollemia nobilis. The sequence continues at coordinate 2,346,670 of JAQPPZ010017036.1, read as the reverse complement.
GAGGCAGCCATCAACGTGATGCCTCAAGAGACCATGCAGAGGCTACAACTCATGAACCTGAAGCCAACCATGATAGTGCTGTAGTTAGCCGATCGATCAATCGTGTTGTCAAAAGGGATGCTGGAAGATGTGATCGTAACAGTCAGTGCATGGGAATATCCAGCCAATTTTTTAGTTTTGCAAACCAAGACCAGGTTGGGCGGTTACCCGCTCATTTTGGGGAGGCCATGGCTAGCAACAGTTGATGCTTACATCAGCTGCTAGGATGGGTTAATGACAATCTCCAATAGGCAAAACATCAAAAGGCTGACCATTTCACTGCCAGCTCAATCTATGGACTTGACAAAATAACCCAGGATCATCAAGCATTGAACTACGAAGTTGTCCATAATCCAGCCAGTGATGACCTTGGAGGAGGTGGCAGAAGAGGACGATGATGGTGCTATCGTGGAGTTTCTCCATGGAAAACCATCCACCCCCACACCTGGATTGCCGTTGACTGGTGCCCAAGATCAGCACATTCAAAAAATACATGTTGGGCTAGGGAGGATATTAAACATCAATAGCAGGTTGACACCCACACAACTAGAAAAATTGGAAGAGCTTATGGTAAAAAACCAATAAGCATTTGCATGGGACTACGTAGATATGCACGACATTAGCCTAGAAATATGTACCCATCAAATTTATTTAAATGACCAGACAACTCCTAGTCGACAACCACAAAGAAGGATGAACCCAACAATGAAAGACATTGTCAGAGAAGAACTGCACAAACTTTTGGCTGTCGAATTCATATATCCGATTTCTGACAGTGAATGGGTATCACCATTAGTGGTGGTCCCCAAAAAGAACAAGAAATGGCGGATCTACATGGACTACCAGGCGTTGAACAAGGTGACTAAGAAAGACCCCTTCCCGCTCTCGTTCATCGATCAGGTCTTGGACACACTCTCAGGAAGAAAATACTTCTCCTTTTTGGACAGTTTCAGTGGTTACAACCAGATCCAGATAGGGGAAGAAGATCAAGATAAAACAATTTTCACCTATCCATGGGGAACGTTTGCCTAAAAGGTATTGCCTTTTGGACTATGTAACACACCGACCACCTTTCAAAGGGTGGTGCTTAGCATATTCTATAATATGATAGGAGACGATGTGGAAGTATACATGAACGACTTCATCGCCTATTGAGAAACCTTCGAGGAGGCAATGAAAAATCTAGAAAGAGTGCTCGATAGGAGCAAGGAAAATAATTTGTCCCTAAGTAATGAAAAATATTTCATGATGATGCAGGAAGGCATCATGTTGGGACACCACCTCTCTGTGGAAGGAATAAAAGTAGATAAGAGGAAGATCAAGGTCATCAGAGACCTACCTAGCCCCAGAATGTAGAAGGAGGTAAGAAGTTTCCATGGATCATCCGGGTACTACTAGCAATTTATTGCCAAATTTAGTAAGATTGCCAAACCACTGCACACCCTACTTTCTAAGGACATAGAGTACAATTGGACAGGAGATTGCGAAGAAGCGTTCCAATTGCTGAAAGAAAAATTAATATCTGCACTGGTCTTAAGAGGACTGAATTGGGCCATACCATTCCATATTTACTGTGATGCATCTAACGATGCGATCGGAGCAGTCCTCAGGCAGAAAGACGATGAAGAATTTTATGCCATATATTATGTCAGTAAAAACTTTACGGGAGCAGAGCTCAACTATACAGTGATAGAAAAAGAATTCCTCGCAATTGTCCATGCAATAAACAAATTCTACCACTATATAATAGGATACAAGGTCTTCATCCATACGGACCACACGGCTATCAGGTATCTGATGAGCAAGCCGACCATTGGTGGTAGAATTATTAGATGGCTGTTGCTATTACAAGAATTTGACATCACTATAGTTGATAAATCAGGCAAGGACAATGTTGTGTCAAATTTTTTGTCCAGATTGATACCAATAGATCATCAAGCAGTGGAAGATCAATTTTTGGATGAACATCTGTTCACTATTAGTGAACAAACTCTATGGTATGTAGACAGCCAATTACTTGGCCACTGGAAGGACGTCACCTACTCTCTCCTACTGAGAAAAGTAGGCAGTCATAGAGAAGAGTGCATCATTCCTTTGGATGGATGGTCTCCTATTTAAAATAGGATGAGATCAAATTATAAGAAGATGCATAGCAGAAAAAGAGTTTTTAGAAGTGTGCAAGGCATGTCACGATGAGCCGTGTAGAGGACACTTTGTAGGGAAACGAACTGCCTACAAAATCCTATAGGTTGGGTATTTTTGGCCCACTCTGTTCAAGGACGCGACAGCGTATACCAACAAGTGTGACGAGTGCCAGAGTATGGGTAGACCAACCCACCAAGATGAAATGCCCTGCAGCCCCAGGTACACCTGGAACCTTTTGATAAATGGGGCATGGACTTCATGGGACCATTTAATCCACCTTCGATGGGAAGGAGGTTTATTCTGGTCTGCATGGATTACATCACCAAATGGGTGGAAGTGCAGGCATTAAGGGACTCAAAGGAAAGAACAGTCGCTAATTTCTTATTTGCCCATATTTTCACATGATTTGGGGTTCCTCGAGAGATAAAAATAGACCAAGGGCCCAAATTCACCTCCAAATTGATTTAGGAGCTGATGGAGTAGTATAGAGTTCAGCACAATAAAACCATGTCCTACCATCTGCAGGTGAACAAGCAAGTAGAAGTGATAAACAAGGAGATAGAAAACATCCTGACCAAAACCGTGTAGCAACACAAGAAATATTGGGCCACACGGTTGCCGAAGGTAGTTTGGGCATACAAAACCACGTGGAAATCCACCACAGGATGCACACCTTTCCAACTGGTCTTTGGAAAAAATGCGATGATGCCCATCGAGTTCGAAATTAAAACTCTGAGGACGGCTTCAGAATTAAATTTGAGCTTGGACGAAGCTCAAAAATAGAGGATTCACCGACTAGATCAGCTGGACAAAATCCGACTGGATGCTTTGCAGAGGACAAAGATTATACAGAAGCAGAGAAAGAAGTGACATGATAACCACATCAAGCTGAAGAAGTTCCAGGTAGGGAAATGGGTATTGTTGTACGATTCTCGATTCCAAGAAAGGAAGGGCAAACTTATGTAGAGGTGGATGGGGCCATATGAGGTGGCAGAGCTAATTAGGAACTAGGCGGTGCACATTAAGACAATTGACAGCAGCAACACCATGTTCACAGTCAATGGCCATCAACTACGCCCCTATAATACGTCTGAAATGTTACAGGTGGAATTCGGAGTAGGCGTGGGGGAGACCACATCTTGCTAGATCTGGACCGAACTCTCACAGGTGAAATGGTGGGCACGAAAGTGCTCACCCAAATTTTTTTAGTTAATATTTTTTTTTTGTAATGTGTGTTTTTGTAGGGATGACGCCCACATGCAATCTGTAGGCATCCTAATCCAGGGCCTAACAGGAACATAACGTGTCTAACTGCCTTTATTTTCCTTTTTTTTTTGTTGCTTTTTGTAGGTGGAGGACCTAAAAGCACGAGGGATAGGTATCTAGGAAACCAGGCCTGATTCGGCTCAGCATTTCGAATCAGTCCTGGTTTCCCAGATACCTATTTTCCAACATCAGGAAGGCACATTCATCAAGAAGAATGCCTTCCAACATCGAGAAGGCATGAACCAGAAGGAGGCGCCTCCCACATTGGGAAGACGCATGTAGGAAAAAGTGCCTCCCACAAATCAGAGGCACCTCGTAGCATCGAAAGGCGCATTCATTCGAAGAAGAGCACCGACAACATCGAAAAGGCACTACAAGGACACCATCCACATGGGAAAGGTACCAAAGAATGCCTCCCACATGCAACATTTACATCTATTGGATGCCTCGAGCGAAATGAAGCATCGCACGAATGAGCGGCATCAAAGGACAATACCCCTCCCTCATGTCACAAGTTAGCAAATCAACGACTACCACGATGACTGGAATGAAGAATTAGGTACGCGCATACTAAATCAAATCATTTATATAATTATTTATAAATACGCAGTACCAAAAAATATATCATCGTCATAGAGATCGTATCCCCCCATAGCTGAAATCGTGTGCCAATGATAGGGCATCTTCCATATTTTATATAAGAAGGTGCCTTCTTGAAGAAGGAAGGACATTAAAAAATATACAGCAGCAGAAGGCGCCATGGGAGGAAGGTCCAAGAACCACGCGATCAAGAAGAATGAACCCAATGATACTGATGGGATCAAAGGGGCAGTGAAGACCTAATTCGAAGCCAAGGGGTGGCTTGAATAATGCACCCTGGTCAGTCAGGGCCAAGACATTGAGGTAGCTAGAGAATTCACCACCTCTTTGAGGGGCGATGCAGCCCAAGTATGAGGGGTGGAAATTCTAGTCACCCCTGAGTTCATCTCATAGGCAACTGGATTGCCTCTCACGGGGGAATGTACATACAAGGGCGGAGTGTTAAAACTATATGCCAAAATACTACTACCAGGAGGAAATGTGCAGATAGACAGGGAGGGGTTACTCAAAAACAATCTCCCCATGAATATGCAGAAGATTTTCGAGTAGATTGCTCGATTTTTCACATGCACAGGAAAGTATACCCATCTGCACATTAATCATGTGCACTTCATCAATAACCTAGTGCATGGGAGGAAATTAAACATACCTTTCTACCTGGCGAATGCTCTAAAATATGAAGCAACTCGATACCAGAAAGGGGCATCGTCTGCCTTAGCCCACCATGGGATGATATCGGCATTAGTCTGCCATGCAGAAGCACAAGGACAGAACCATGACACAGAGGGAGATGGCGGCAAAATAGAGCAACACAATGTGGTTTCCAAATTAGGGCAAGACGAAGCATCCCCTACAGAGGAGATAACAAACATCGAGCAATTGGCGTTGCCCTATTTTCTAGGAGGAGTAGAGCAGTCATCGGTGCCTGAAGACATAGAGGACAGAGGGCATTCCCCAGTGCCCAAGTATGAGGAGGAAGGAGTGCCACTCGCTGGTGGTGAGGACGAACCAATCCCCAAGAGGAAACATCTACGGTGATTCCTCTCGATAGAGGAAGGACAGAGTGACCCGAAGATAGATGTTGCTGCCCAAACCCTCCGAGAATTAACGAACCAGAGCCCACAGAATGAAGGAACTTTTGGGAGTAATGACCAGATCGATGTGGCCTTGGAGGAGGCACTCAAATGGCAAATCGATTACTGGATGGCACAAAATATTCTGGAAGATTGCCAGAACCAACATAAAAGGGAATTGGAGGAAAGAGATAGGTGAATTGCTCAGCTCGAGCAACTGGTTTGGCAGTTGTAGGAGGAAAATCAAATGCTCCAGGACAGAGGAACAGCAAGACAGGAGGCATCCACTCAGACTGATTGGGTAGAAGAAGTGCCAAAAAAATCTCCCACATCTGCTGAACGAGTATTCTCTTCAGGGGAGATTCTATCGGACACCCGATAGAGCAGCCCAGAGGAAGGGGAGGATTCCTCTATTTTTAGGGGTGAAAAAAAATAAGTCTTACCATGCCCCCTATCATTGTCCTAAGTGACACAGAGTAGGACGAAGGTCTCCAGCAACAGATAAGACTAGAGGATAAGGAGGACCTCCCTAGGCCTAAATAAGGAGAAGAGCCTGAGGGGTCGACACTAGGTAGACAGGAGAACGAAGGATCACTCCAGGAGATAGTAGCACAGCCGATCCTTCGAAGTAAAGAGAAGTCCCTAAAGGAGAAATGAGAGACCCCTGTCCAAGCTATCGCATTTTCTATAGAAGCCAAGGCAAAGAGGCCCAGGATGGCTCGATAGAAGGCAAAAGTGACCTTCACCAACTTTGAAGAGGATGAATGGGACATGCAGCCGTTCGTCGAAAGGCAAAAATATTTTGAGTAGTGGTGCAACAAAATGAAAGCAGCTAAGGAAGCCAAGAAGGCATCCTCGAGGGTAAAAGGAGATTCTGGCATCTACGTCAATCCGAAAGAAGACAACCAGTTTTGGGACATCTATGGTTCATGCCAAGGCTAGCCTTCCATGATGAGGAAGTACTTGGAACAGTGGGGAGTATATGGCCCACAATTGGAGGCCGCTACGATTGCAAAGGAGAATGCAGGGCTTACCCCTAAAGTGGCCAAATTATACAAGGCCGAAGTAGTGCCTTCCAGAGGGGATAACTTGGATATCCCTCTGGCAGTGGTAAGACCTCTAGATGCTGACCTCTGGCAAGCTATCGAAGCTGCATTTCAATCGATAGGAACAATGCTGGCTAGACCACCACCAGTAGCGGCCAGAACAAAAATGGGACAATTGACAACTGCAGTTTCCCATAGGCAAAGGCAAATGATCGAGAGCTAAAATCACAGTAAAAAAGAAATCATTTTATACTATTCACATACGTCGAATATGATAGTCCAGCACCGTAGTCACAGAAAAAAAATTATAGTTTTATTTCCATTCGCATGCAGCCCAAAGTTACAGTCACAGCCGAAAATAACAGTCACGGCTGATTATCCATAAGTCGCAAAAGAATGGCGTCTTTTTTGAACTATTATCTTCTCGATTTTAGCAACTTTTTCTCCATCCCTTGTGCATGCCTGTGTTTCCCTTTTTAAAGGTTCTTAGGTGACGCTCCGTTTCCAGCTGGTGGCCCTTCGTTTCCTCTTCCCGAACCTTTCGTTTGCCTCCCCGTGTCGCTTCGTTGCCCAGGTGTTCGCCACGTGTCACTTTTCGCCTCTTGGTCTTCGGCTCTTCTTTCATCGTGAAAATGCTATCGATCGTGATATCGTGACATGTCGTGATATCGTGATGTATTTCCATCGAGTCCCCCTTTCCTCTGCTTTGGTCACGATATCGCGACATGTCGTGATATCACGACGTCTTTTTGCTGTGCCTTCGTTCTTAAGCTACGGTCGTGATTTCGTGACATGTCGTATTTGCTGTCCATTTCTGCTGCAATTGTGACATGTCACATTTCGTGACCCTCCGTACTGCCCAAGCCCCTGCCTCTGTTACGGTCGCGATTTCGTGACATGTCACGAAATCATGACATGTCACGATTTCATGACCCTCCGTACTGCCGAAGCCCCTGCCTCTGTTGCGGTCGTGATTTTGCACCATGTCACGAAATCGTGACATGTCGCAATTTTGCGACCCTCCGTACTACCGAAGCCCTTGCATCTGTTGCAGTCATGATTTTGTGACATGTCACGAAATCATGACCCTCCATCTGCCTTCGCCTCTACTGCTGGTTTCGATCATGATTTCATGACCCTCCGTCTGCCTTTGCCTCCGTCATTGGTTTCGATCGTGATTTCGTGACATGTCGCGATTTCGTGACCCTCCGTCCACCTTCCCCTCTGCTACTAGTTTTGGTCACGATTTCGTGGCATGTCGCAAAATCGTGACATGTCGCGATTTCGTGACCCTTCGTCCGCCTTCCCCTCCGCTGCTGGTTTTGGTCGTGATTTCATGACATGTCGTGAAATCGTGACATGTCACGATTTCGTGACCCTCCGTCGGCCTTAGCTTCCTTCCTCTTTTTTTTTTTTCTTTGCAAAAACACTTAGACAAATTTGGTTGGTGCAGGATTGCTCTGCTGCCCTCGGATGCTCCTGCATCAGACACCCGGGGTAGATTGAGAAGTGATCCTCACTTCTAAACTGTTGGAGGGAGACCCAGGCGGTCAACCTCCATTTTGGACAACCAAGTTGCATCTTCTACCGGTCTGTCCTTCCACTTGACCAAATATTCCAAATACTGTCTGTTTCTGGTACTTCTGCCTTCTCTTATGTCCAGTATTTCCTCTATCTCATCTGTGGTTGGAGTAGATGCTGGGATACTCCACAACTCTGCACATGGTGCCTCACTACTATCCCCCTCATGGTATTTCACCAAATCTGATATGTTAAACACAGGTGAAATGTCAAGCCCACTTGGCAACTCCACTTTATATGCATTACCTGACTCCCATTTTTCCAGTATTTTGCATGGCCCAAATTTCTTCATCTTCAATTTGTTATAAGTTTTGGCTGGAAACCTTTCTTTTCTAAGATGGACCATGACCTCATCTCCCACTTCGAACTCTTTGAACCGCCTCTTTTGGTCTGCTCTTGTCTTGTACTGAGTGTTCATTTTTGTAATTTGTTCCTTTACTTCTTCATGTAGGCTTTTCATCCGTTTCACAAATTCCTCAGCCTCGGCACTGCACTTTTCTCCTTTATCTAATTTCCTCAGCTCAGAAACATTTCTTGGGCTATTTCCATATATGACTTGGAATGGAGATTTGTTTGTACTCTTGTTGATAGAATTGTTGTATGCAAATTCTGCCTACGGAAAAACCAAATCCCATCCCTTGGGTTTATCTGCTATCAAGCATCTTAATAAATTACCCAGACTTCTATTTACCACCTCTGTCTATCCATCAGTCTGTGGGTGGTATGCAGAACTGAACTTCAGGTCTGTCTTCAACTTCTTCCACAATGTTCTCCAAAAATATCCAACAAACTTTGTATCTCTGTCAGAAACTATGCTTTTTGGTAGACCGTGAAGTCGTACCACTTCCTTGAAGAATAACCCTGCAATGTGAACCGCGTCACTTGTTTTCTAGCAGGGAATAAAATGTGCCATCTTGGAGAATCTATCAACCACCACAAATACGGAGTCATTTCCCCTCTATGTTCTCGGCAACCCAAGAATGAAATCCATGCTGATGTCCTCCCATGGCCTCTCAGGTATAGGTAACGGCTGATATAATCCAGTGTTTTGCCTCACTCCTTTTGCCATCTGGAATATTCTACAACTTTGCACAAACTTGTTCACATCCTGCTGCAGTTGTGGCCAATAATAGTTCTCACTTACCAGGGCAATGGTCTTATCTCGGCCAAAATGTCCAGCCAGTCCTCCGCTGTGTTTCTCTTTGACTAAGTTTTCCCGCATGGAACTCCTTGGAATGCATAATCTACTTCCTTTGAACAACATTCCATCTTGGATTAGAAAATCCAACCATTTTGTCCTGTCCACAGTAACAGGTGCCGAGCAAGCCTTCTAGGCTTTTGCAAAATCAGGATCTTTTGGGTACAGGCCCTTCAGTTCTCCGAATCCTACCACTTCCACTGTCATTTCAATCAACAAATTCTGCCTTCTACTTAAGGCATCTGCAACTCTGTTTGATTTTCCAGCTTACGTGCTTTAACACAAAGGTATAACTTTGGAGAAACTCAACCCACTTCAAGTGCCTCTGGTTCATTTTTCCCTGGCTATTTATATCTTGTAAGGCCTGATGATCAGTATATAACACAAACTCTTTTGGCAGCAAATAATGTCTCCACTTCTTCAAGGACTGAACTATGGCATAGAATTCTTGATCATACACTGAATACTTTTTCTTGGCATCATTGAGTTTCTCATTGAAGTAAGCAACGAGGCTTACCTTCTTGACTCAGACACGGCTCCAATGGCACTACCACTGGCATCACGGTCTACCTGAAATACCTTGTTAAAGTCTGGAAGTGCTAAAATAGGTTGCTCAGTGACCTTCTTCTTCAACATATCAAAGCTTTTGTCAGCTCCCAAGGTCCACTTAAAGTCTTTTCTATCCCCTCTCATTGTCTCTATAAGGGGTGCACAAATACTGCTGAAATTTCTGATGAATTTCCTGTAAAAACTGGCTAAACCATGAAATGATCTCACTTCAAAAGTGCTTCTTGGAGTAGGCCATTCAATGATAGCCCTCACCTTTTCTAGGTCCATCTTCAGACCTTCAACTAAGATGACAAATCCCAGGTATACCAACTCCTTCTTCACAAAATTGCACTTCTTCAAGTTGATCAACAACTGTTCTTCCCTCAGTTTTTCAAAAACCCTCTTGATGTGCATCAGGTGCTCTTCCAGGGTTTTGCTGAATATCAAAATGTCATCCAAATAGAAAATAACAAACTTGCCTAAGAACTCCTTCAAAAATTCATTCATCAACTGCATGAAAGTGCTTGGTGCATTGGTTAGCCCAAATGGCATGACCAACCACTCATATAAACCTTCTCTGGTTTTGAAAGCAGTTTTCCACTCATCTCCTTCTCTGATCCGAATCTGATGGTAGCCACTCTTCAGGTCAATCTTGGTGAAGTACTTGGCTCCACTCAAAAAGTCCATAATATCATCCATCCTTGGTAATGGAAATCTGTATTTGATGGTGATCTTGTTTATAGCTCGGGAGTCTATGCACATCCTCCACTCCCCATCCTTCTTTGGTGCTAGTACTGTAGGTACCGCACATGGACTCAAGCTTTCTCGAATGAGTCCCTTTTTCAACAACTCATGGACTTGTCTGCTCAGCTCCTCACTTTCCATAGGAGTCATTCTGTGGGCTGCCTTGTTGGGTAAACTAGATCCGGGTACCAAATCAATATGGTGACTGATATTTCTCATCGATGGTAAACCCTCAGGCACATTGTCTGATATGATGTCTAGAAATTCTTCTAACAGGTGTTCGGCCTCTGTTGGAACATCTGTGTACTATTCTTTCTTAATAGTAGGGATTAATGCATAACACATTGAATCCCTCTTTAGACCTTCCAAAAACTGTCTTCCTTCCACCAGGCAGATCCTGGCACTACTACACACTTTCTCATCCACTTCCTTCAGTGGCTTCAATTTGTGACGTACTCCATCCTTCGTTAGAGAGTACGTATTTGCATGCCCATCGTGCATTGCATGTCTATCAAATTGCCATGGTCTTCCCAACAACAAATGGCAAGCATCCATTGGCAATACATCACATAGGACCTCATCTTGATAATTCCCAATGTGAAATTTGACCAAGCACTGTTCACTGACAAGTGCTCTGTGGTCTTTCTGCAACCATGAAATTTGATATGGATGCGGGTGCTTCCTCTTCTCCAAATTCAACTTAGTAACCATCTCTTCTGAAACTAAGTTGTTTGTGCTACCATTATCAATGATAACATTCCAGACCTTCCCTGCAATCCCCGCACATTTGCACCTTATGCAGAACAGGCTCTTACTATGTTCTGGTTCTTTTTCCTCATTCAACGGTGTTCTTTTCATCATCAAAACTTCTCCTCCTTCTGCCTCTTCAGAGTGTTCTGACTCTGCACCTTCATCTGCCACAGCAGCTCTAGCATGACCCTCAGGTCTCCTGTCCATCCTTTCTTGGTGTTGAGGACATTCGTATGACCGGTGTCCTTCTTCTCCACATTGGAAATAGGTTCCATGGAATACCCCTCTTCCATACCCACGTCCAGGTCTACCTCTTCCTCTCTGGTAGTCATTGTTCTGATCACGTGGGTGGTAGGTATTCTCCTTTTTTTGTTCTTGGGGTTTGCTTGTTTCCCCAGTCTTCTTCTGGTCTCGGTAATTTCCTCCATCGGTTCTTCCATCGGTTCTTCCACCACGATCCCTTCCTCTCTGGTTGCCTTCGAATATTCTGTTTAGTTTCTCTTCTACCTTCAAGGCCAACTGGTATGCATCTTCTATGGTGGCTATTCTGATCAAGCTGAGCTCCTCCTGAATGTTCATTCTCAACCCGTTGATGTATCTAGCTACCTTCTCCTTATTAGCCCCCGAATGGCCAGTTCTGATGGAGATCTTGTAGAATTCTTCTATGTATTCTTGGACAGACTTGCCTGCTTGCCTCAGACTCTACATTCTCCTCAACAGGTCCAACTCGTAATCCGCAGGAATAAATTGTCTCTTTAGCTTCTCCACCATTCGGTCCCATCTGGTTATTTTCTCCTTTCCATTTTTATTTCTTTTGAGTTGTATTCCTTTCCACCATAAACTAGCATGGCCTTTTAATCTTGTCTTTGCAAATTTTATCCGATCTGGATCCGCCACCTCCTCATACTCAAAGTATTCTTCCATATCGTTGATCCATTCAATCAACTCTTCTGGGTTGAGGTGCCCAGAATATGTAGAGACATCAAACTTTGGTCTCTTCCCGGCCTGAGATAGAGCTTTCAATAGTCTAGCTTCAGAAGGATCCAATGCATCTTCATCATCTGACGGACCCTCAGTTTCCCAGGCTTCATCGTCACTCTATTCTTCTCCCTTAGGTTCGGTCCTTTTTCATAATTCTTCCTGCAAGGCTTGCACTTGTCTTTGCAATGCTCTAAAATATTCATCCTGCGCCACATTTCTCCCACGACCACAATTTCTTTTTGGAGGCATCCTGCTCACGATTTCTCTGTTACACTACTCAGGAACTCCTGTTCTCTCTTCTCAGAATCCTTCCACAGATCCTGGTGCAAACTGCCTCACGTTCGACGTTCTATTTGCACACTCAGAATCACTCGCTCTGATACCACTTGATCGAGAGCTAGAATCACAGTGAAAAAGAAATCATTTTAGACTATTCACATACGTCGAATATGACAGTCCAGCACCGTAGTCACAGAAAAAAAAATATAGTTTTATTTCCATTCGCATGCAGCCCAAAGTTACAGTCACAGCCAAAAATAACAGTCACGGCTGATTATCCATAAGTCGCAAAAGAATGGCGTCTTTTTCGAACTATTATCTTCTCGATTTTAGCAACTTTTTCTCCATCCCTTGTGCATGCCTGTGTTTCCCTTTTTAAAGGTTCTTAGGTGATGCTCCGTTTCCAGCTGGCGGCCCTTCGTTTCCTCTTCCCGAACCTTTCGTTTGCCTCCCCATGTCGCTTCGTTGCCCAGGTGTTCGCCACGTGTCACTTTCCGCCTCTTGGTCTTCGGCTCTTATTTCATCACGAAAATGCTACCGATCGCGATATCACGACATGTCGCGATATCATGACGTATTTCCATCGAGTCCCCCTTTCCTCTGCTTTGGTCATGATATCGTGACATGTCACGATATCGTGACGTCTTTCTACTACGCCTTCATTATTAAGCTATGATCGTGATTTTGCGACATGTCACAAAATCACATGTCACAATTTTGCGACCCTTCGTACTGTCGAAGCCCCTGCCTCTGTTGCGGTCGGGATTTCGTGACATGTCACAAAATTACGACATGTCACGATTTCATGACCCTCCGTACTACCGAAGCCCTTGCCTCTATTGCAGTCACGATTTTGCAACATGTCATGAAATCGCGACCCTCCATCCGCCTTCGCCTCTGTCGCTGGTTTCGGTCACGATTTCGTGACATGTCGCAAAATCGCGACATGTCACGATTTCGCGACCCTCCGTCCGCCTTTGCCTCCGTCGTTGGTTTTGATCGTGATTTTGCGACCCTCCATCCGCCTTCCCCTCTGCTGCTGGTTTCGGTCACGATTTCATGACCCTTCATCTACCTTCCCCTCCGCTACTAGTTTCGGTCACGATTTCGCAACATGTCACGAAATCACGACATGTCACGATTTTGCGACCATCTGTTGGCCTTAGATTCCTTCCTCTTTTTTTTTTCTTTGCAAAAACACTTAGACAAATTTTGTTGGTGCAGGATTGCTCTGCTGCCCTCGGATGCTCCTGCATTAGCAAACCACACCTTCAAATGCTGGCACGAAAAGATAGACTCGGGCCGTAAGGGCAGCAGAATCCTCCAAGAGATGGTGACAATGAAAAGTCAGAGGGCTACCTGCAGCTTGGATGCCATGAGGGCATGGCATATGTTAGGCGTGGGGGGATGATAAGCACAAAAAATGCTCATATTTTGTACATATTTCTTTGATCAATATGCGGCTGTATAATAAGGATTGCGTACTTTTATGAATGATTATATAGATATTTGATATAATTATGCGTGTTATCTAATTTGTGTGCTTTTAGTATGTTTTGTGGAATTGCAGTTGATTTAGTTAGATTTGGAACGGTCGAGGTCTTTTGATGGACCTGGAACTTTATTTCATCGGGGGTCAATGTAGAGAACATAGGCACCTCCCTGCAACTCGAAAGGTGCCAAGGGAACAAGTGCCTCCCTACAATTGGAAGGCACCAAACCAAAGACGAGCGCATCCCTGCAGTCAGAAGGCACCAACTAAATGCGAGCGCCTCCCTGTAGTCAGAATGTGCCAACTGAATATGAGTGCCTCCCTATAGTCGGAAGGTGCCAACTGAATGTGAGCACCTCCCTGCAACCAAAAGGCGCCAACCAAAGACAAGCGCCTCCCCACAATCGAAAGGCACCAATAGAAGGCAAGCACCTCCCCATAGCCGAAAGGCGCTAATAGAAGGCAAGCACCTCCCCACAGTCGGAAGGTGCTAATAGAAGGCAAGCACCTCCCTACAACCAGAAGGCACCGCAATAACAAGGTACCTTCCTCATAAGGAAGGCGCCACTAATTCTTTGCCCGTTGACCAGATTTGAACGATGTGGATGACAGTGGCTGGTGCAGTTCTAGCTCTGCATCATGTAGAGATAAATTGGAGATAGCACCAACGTATCAAAATGTCTTACTAATGCCAGGAAAAGCACAAACCGAAATGAACATGCCGCCATCAAAATAGAATGCCAGACATCGATTGCATTCGCTAGACTATTCTAATTTAGTCTGGGAAGAATCGACTATTGTAACCACTTCTGTAACAGAAGTTCTGTGGGTGTGTTATATAAACACACGTAGATTGTTTTGAAGAATATATAGAAATAAAATAAAGATCCATTTAGATGTACAAAGATAAATTGTAGTGTGTTGATGAATATATTAAAGTTCTAGAAGTTCTAAGCGCGTGTTCGATCGAGAAGAAGCTGTTGGAGCCTGGGCCCACTCCAAGCCAGTATTTCTTCCCCATTTCTTTTTTGTTTATTTATTTTAATTAGTTTATTGCTTTCATAAGAACGTTCATTAGTTTGCTAGTTCCAGTATTTACAGTAGATTTATTTTTAGGAATGTGTACATGATTTATTTATGTATATTTAATTATGTTCTTCTTACGTAATTTATTGAGGAGTGCGGGAATGATTGACAACCTTTTCAAGAACACCCCCCAAACATAGGATTAGCATATTCACCTCTAGTGGTATTGTAGTAACCTAATTTTGACTCTTCGCAAGTTTACGAAGCTCCCTGGGTTGATAATTAAATGCACGGGCATGTGACAAAAATAGGAAACCATTCACCTTGTTTGGCCCGCAACAATATGCAATGTGAATGAATAATGTGCAGGAATTATATGCCTAAGTTTAGACTTAGGTATATATATTATTATGCAAAATTGTGATGTGCAATGTGAATGAATGATGTGCAGGAATTATATGCCTAAGTTTAGACTTAGGCATATATTATTATGCAGAATTGTAATGTGCAATGTGGGTGAAATGTACAATAATTGATATACCTAAGTTTAGACCTAGGCATATAATTTAATATGCAAAATTATATGATGAAATGCAAATGCCTAGATTTTTGTGTCTACACCTTCCACTTCAAAGCCTTGAGGTTGCTGAACATAAACCTCCTCATTTAAATAACCATTCAAGAATACACTTTTCATGTCCAAGTGATAAAATTTCCATTGTTTATTGACTGTTAATGAAAGAGACATTTGAATTATCTCGTCTTGCAACAAGGAAAACTATTTCTTCATAATCCACACCATATATTTGAGTGAGTTGCAAATAATGTTGCTTTGTATATTTATATTCTTCCATCACTATTAAATTTATTTTTATAGACCACTTGGATCCAACAATCTTCTTGTCCTTGGGCAATTCCACAAGTTCCCAAGTTTCATTTTTTTCAATGGAATCAATTTTTTATTTCATTGCTTGCACCCAAACATCATTAGTACAAGCATATTCATAACATGAAGGTTCTAAATCAGCTTCAAAAAATATATCATAATTCACCAACTTATCTATTGGTTCCTCTTCATCATCACCATACATTTGGAGCTTTTCCAAGCTTGAAACAACTTGGTCCAACTCTTGTAATTGGATTCTTGTTAATATCTTTTGAAAGTTCTTATCCATAATTTGGTTGGTTGGATATGCTTTGATAATTCTCTTTCCTTTATTTGTATTCTTGGTGGGAATTGTAGATGAGTTGTTGTGCTTGAACTTAGTGTAGTATCTTTTGAACTTTTTGATGGGCTGCTAGGTGGATCTGGAGGAGTAGAGGGAAAATTTAAGGTTGTCCTCCAATTACATTATATTATTCAACATCATATATTTTTTCTACATATTTTTGATGATTGTACACTCCCCCTTCATAAACAATTACATCTCTAGATACTACAAACTTGTGAGTTTTTGGATTATATAGTCTATATGCCTTGTTTCACAATATCTCATAAGAATGCATGGCTTACTCTTGGGATCAAACTTCTTTCTCACTTCATAATTCACATGTGCATATGCAAGACAACAAAAAAATATCAAATGACTTACAGTGGATTTTGTGCCATACTATGCTTCATGTGGAGTCTTCTTGTGTAGTTCTTTGGTAGAGTGTCTATTAAGAATGTAAATTATTGTATCAATTACATAAGATAATAATAATTGCTCAAACCTTCTATCTTCAACATGCTTCTTACCATTTCTACAATGTTTCTATTTTTTCTCTTAGCTATCTCATTTTGTTGTGGTGTATAGATGGTAGTGAGCTACCTCTTGATTCCATATTGTTTACAAAAATTATTGAATTCATTTGAATAAAATTCTCCTCCATGATAAGTTCTCAAACACTTTATTTTATATCTACATTCATTCTCAACCAGTACTTTGAAAATCTTGAACATGCTAAAAGTTTCATCCTTATGTTTAAAAAAATACACCCAACACTTCCATGAAAATTCATCAATGAATGTGACAAAATATGAAGACTTACTTAAACTTTATGTTTGTATAGGACCACAAATATTAGAATGTACAAGTTGAAGTGGGTATGAGGCCCACCATGCTTTTCCTTTTGGAAAGTCATTCCTTTCATGCTTTCTAATAACACATGCTTCACACACACCCTTGTGGTATCCAACCTTAGGTAGTCCATTTACCATATATTTTGAGGATAAAAATTCTAGAATTTTAAAACTCAAGTGTTCAAATTTGAGATGCTAAAGCCAATTCTTATCTTCAAGTGCCATGTGTGCCATGTTCATAGTCCATTTCCTCCAAAATTCAAAGAAAAAGTTTGGTTCCTTGTCATAGGAACAATGGTGACCATATAGTTTCTATTATTCTTATAATAAATTATACATTCATTGTTATCAAACACAACTTTATAGTTTTTTCTACAAGCTGTCCAACACTCTACAAATTATTCTTCAAATTAAGAGCATAGTAAATATCATGAATTTTATCTATACATTCTTTAGTGACAAACTCCATGGTGTCTTTTGCAACCACATACAAAGAATTATTATTCCCAATAATGATCTTGGTATTGAAATTATCATTCACAACAACAAACAACTTCTTCTTTCCAGTCATGTGGTTAGAATTACCATAATCTAGATACCAGACTTCTTGATTAGTTTTTTTAGCCATGTCATTAGTTAAAAATAAATTAACTCAGGCAACTTCATCCTCACATACATAGTGAGCTCTTTTATATCTATTTGTGGTCTTCTCTCTACAATATCATCTAATGTGGCCCATTTTATAATAATTGTAGCATTAAACTCTTTTTTATTTAGCCCTTCCATGTCCTCTTCCAACAACATTTCCTCTTCCTCTTCCTCCTCTATCTCTTGAGTAATTTTGATTTCTTCCTCTTCCATGTGTGTGTTTACTTGTGCTTGGACCAACTTCATCATTCTAAAAAAAATTCAATCTAGAATTAAAAACATTCTCCTCATTTTATTTACTTGTTTCTTTTAGTGTTTCCTCATGTGACATAAGAGAACCAACTAGACAATCAAATTCAAGTGTAGACAAATCTTTAATTTTCTAAAAAATTATTACAAAATTATTCCATTTAGGGGTAAGAGATATCAATACCTTATTCAAAACTACTTCTTTCTTCAAGGTCTCTCTAAGGGTGGCCATCTTGTTCACCACATCCTTCACTCTAACGTAATAATCACCCACACTTCCAACCTCTTTCATTTTTAAATTCTCAAACTCTTTCTTCATGGTCTACAACTTTACCATTCTCACTTGGTCACTTCCTTGGTAAGACTCTTGAAGAGACTTCAAATATGCCTTAGCTAATTTAGCAACAACAATACATGGAAACTCTTGTCAAGAGTAGACTGAATATGGTAGAGATGTAATAAATTCTTCATTGTTTCTCTTTTTATTGTCCTATCATTTCATTGTAATGTGTTTTGATCAGGTAGTTCTTCTTAACCACTCTCCACTAACTTCCAAATATATTTTTCAATTAACAATGTTCTTATATTTATGATCTAATAATTATAATATTTCTTGTTAAACTCTAGAATGGATAATGAGTTGTTGAAGTTGGCAATAAGACTCAAGCATCAACAATTAAAGTTTTTCTTCAATGAACTTGTCCACGAACTTGATCAAATGTTAGAATGACCATGAACCCAATTTCACTCAAATCCCAAAACCAACCAATCTCTAATACCAAATGAAGTATTTGAACCAAAAAACAAAGAGCAAAAAAGTACAACAAAAATCAAAGTAAGAAAAAATTACAGCAACAAAAATGTAGCAATTTTATTGCAATGCATGACAGTCTAAGTTTGAAGGACCAAAACTAATTAGATTTTTGATACAATTTTAGGAGTGAATTCTACACAAAATAACCTTTCCAAGTATATATAAAACATACAAAAAAGAGCTATAAAACATAAATTATAATCTCTAAAAGTTGACTATAGGTTTTAAAAAAATAGGGACAACAAGCATGTATTTCACAAAATCAATGGAGTAGAATGTTGTTTTGCATTCCAAATGAACTCATAAGTATTATAAACTTTTTTCCACATTCTTCTCCAGCCATTTTACACTATCGTACATTTGCAAGAGATAAAATGATGTTACAACCCTTTATTTCATATTTTGGAAGTCCAAGAGTCATAGTGACTCTTTAAGGCCCATAGGAAGTTTTGGGCTTCTTCAAATTCATGGGAGAACTTTTGGTTTTATATTTTTCTTAGTTAGAATCAATCTTCAATAGTCATAATGAGTGAATCCCATACTTCTTTCACATATATATGGATCCATTGCTACACAAGCCATACCCAAATCATGTAAGCACATTGAGAGAATCTCATATTTCTCTCACTCATTTATGGATCTATTGCTACACAAACCATATTAAAATAAAATTATTTAAGAACATTGAGATAATTCCATACTTCTCTCATTTATTTATGTATCTACAAACCACATCCATATTTAGAAAATATGTTATTTAATCCTACAATAATAACATCTCATTTTCTAAAGTTTAGAATATACTCCATACATTTCCAAATTATGCCAATCCTTATAACAAGGAAAAATTGCTTCTCTAATAAATCAATTTATACTCCTTATTATCATTAATCAATATTGACTAATAATCAACACATTAATTTTAATAATTATTAAAAATAAATAAAAACCTTTAATAATTAATAATACCATTCTCATAAAACTATTAACTAATTAATATTGAATAATAAAAACCCAATAGATTATCCATCACTAAAATAGAAAATATCCTTTAAGATTAATAATAAATCCATCCTTAAACCTAATCAACATATTATCTAATCCAAAATAAAAGTCCTCAATGTTTATTAATAAAACCATCCCTATACTTACTAAAAGTAATAATTAGAAGTTATAGATGCTCACCTCGTCTTAATGTCATACTTGGTCCCTTAAAATACATCCATAAATATTTTTCACCCAAGATATTAAAAAGATCTTATTGTGTTATGAGAGGACTACTCGTTAGGAGATCAACTTTGCGAAGAACTTTCTCTACTTTGTTAACACTTCGAAAACTAGGAAATCAAAGATTATGAATATACTCAATTGTAGGATTGCCACGTTGCCAGAGACCTATATTGGACTGCCTCTTTTTGTGGGGAGAATGAAAGACTCATTGTGGGACCCTTTGATTGAAAGAATTAAACGTAAACTAGCCTCTTGGAAAGGGGTGTTGCTGAGCCAAGCAGGGAAGGTGGTACTTGTTCAAATCATGTTCTAGAGCATACCCATTTATTTCATGTCCTTATTCATGCTCCCTGCTAAATTTATGGATAAAAGTAATCATATTTGTAAAATTTTCCTTTGGGCTAGATCAGATTTAAAAGGCAAGTACCACTTGGTCGCTTGGGATCAAATTTTCAAGAGGAGAAATGATGGGGGTCTTAATTTGAAAAGAGCATCACTTATGAATAGAGCCTTGGTTGATAAATCAAGGTGGTTGGTTGCTTCGAACACCAAGAGACCTTGGCATTCTATCCTTAAAGAAAAATACGAACTTAATTCTTTCTTGTTAGACGATCTCTTCTCTAGAGGCTCCATTTTTTGGAGAAGCTTAACGAAGATCAGGGACTTTGTGAAGGATAAAAGTAGGTGGATCATTGGTGTAGGAGAAACATAAAGTTTTGGGAAGACCATTGGTTGAGGGAAGAGTTGTTATTGGATGACCCAAATATTAGGGCTTTTGCTTTGAAAATGATGGAAGAAGGCAAATTTGGGTTTCCCAATATATGCCTATTGTCAATGGTAGGCGTTCATGGAATTCTCATCCCTATTGGGTGTCCAACCAGAATGATTTGGTTAGTTGGCAGAGACTTTTAGTGGAACTTAACAAGTATGAGATTAGACAGGATGATTCCAAAGACCGTTTGATTTGGATCGAAAAAGCTAAAAATAACTATACTGTGAAATCAACTTATTCCTTCCTTGTATGGGAATATGAGGTTCCTTTTCCAACGAATATTATTTGGATTAAAAGACTAATCCCAAATATCAATATTTATTTTTGGTTGGCGGCTCAAAATAAAATACTTTCTTTGGATAATATTCGAAATAGGGGTCGCATTATGGTGAACAGATGCTATCTGTGCAAATTAAACTGGGAATCCACGCAACATCTACTCCTTAGTTGCCCATTCACATGGCAGGTATTTATGTTTATTTTTAATTGTTTTAAATTTTATTGGGTGTTTCCAAGTACGTTTATGGACAACATCCTTCAATGATGTTCATAGTTTGTGTCCCAACGGATATCTTGGTTATGGAAAATTATGCTTCCCCATGCATGGTGGGGGTGTGGAAAGAATGAAATGCTCGTGCTTTTAATGATGTTGAGATTGATGCTATCAGGGTGGGTACTAAGATCATTAACAAAGCATCGAAGAATGTCTTGGTTACCTTTGTGGGTAAACGGCCTAAGGCACCCTCCTCCTCTGATGAAGTTTATTTGGAATTTAAATTGGGTTGGAGCCCTCTTCCTCGCCCCTCAGAACCTAATCCTAGAGCATGAATTAAGTGGGTCCATATGACTCCCAATTGGATGAAACTCAACTTCGATAGGGCCTCAAAGGGTAACCCTGATAAGGCTAGATCATGTGGCGTTGTGCAAAACAAGAATGACAACATCCTCATAGAATTTGCTAAACCCCTTGGTTCCCAATCTTCACACTTCGCGGAGGCTTGCACAACTTATATGGGATGAAATTGGTAGCAGATATTGGCTGTGAGAACGTGGAAATTGAAGGCGACTCTTTGAACATAATCAATATGCTCAAAGGGGAGTGTACACCTAGCTAGAATGTTCTCAATATTATTTCCAAATCTAGGAGATTATTGTATGCTTTTGAATAGGTGAACTGATCGAGAACCAAATGCTCACGCCAAATCTATAATCACATTCAACAGATTAGAACAAAATTACAGTCATGGCAATAGTCTGCCCACATAAATTCTTTTGTCCCGAAAGATAGTTTCTGTTACAACATCTTCCGCCTGGAAGAAAAATAGCCTAACAGGTCCAGAATGGCCTCTTGCCTTTACGTCTGCAACTCTGTCTCCCTAGTTTTTTGACCTCTTGTGCATGCCTTCGCTTCCCCTTTTAAAATATCTGGCATGACTCTCCGTCTCCCTTTTTTTTATGCTTTCGTTTCATCTCCCGTGTCTCTTCGTTGTTCTGGCTGTCGAAACGTTTCGACTCTTCGTCTTCGTCTGCTTTCACTACACCTTGGTATACCACCTGTCAACCATTGATGACGTTCGGTATACCACCGCTCGACCGTTTCCTCTGTAACGGCTCCTGTAACCGCCTGCGCTTTCTTTTCTTTTGTTTGGTCATGAAAATGCGACATGTCACGATATCGCGACACTTTCGGCTTCCCTGCCTTCCTGCCCTCTTCAAGTCACAAAAATGCGACATGTCGCGATATCGCGACACCTTTGGCTTCTCCGCCTTCCTGTCCTCTTCGAGTCATGAAAATGTGACATGTCGCGATGTCGCGACACTTTTGGCTTCTCCGCCTTCCTGTCCTCTTTGAGTCGCGAAAATGCGACATGTCGTGATGTCGCGACACTTTCGGCTCTTCTGCCTTCCTGTCCTGTTCGAGTCACGAAAATGCGACATGTCATGATATCGTGACACTTTCGGCTCCTCTGCCTTCCTGCTTTCCTCGAGTCGCAAAAATGTGACATGTCGCGATATCGCGACACTTTTGGCTTCTCTGCCTTCCTGTCCTGTTCGAGTCGTGAAAATGCGACATGTCGCGATATCGTGACACTTTCGGCTCCTCTGCCTTCCTGCTTTCCTCGAGTCACGAAAATGTGACATGTCACGATATCGCGACACTTTTGGCTTCTCTGCCTTCCTGTCCTGTTCGGGTCACAAAAATGCGACATGTCGCGATATCGTGACACTTTTGCTTTTCGGCCTTCCTGCCTTTCTCGAGTCACGAAAATGTGACATGTCGCGATATCGTGACACCTTTCCCTTCCTGCGCCTCTCTCGCCTTTTGGTCACAAAAATGCGACATGTCGCGATATCGCGACACTTCTTCTCCCTTGCGCCTTTTCTCGGCTTCATGAGTCACGAAAACGCGACATGTCGCGATATCGCGACACTTTTTCTATGATATCGTGACATTTTTTCTGTGATATCGTGACACTTTTTGCCCCGCTCCTTCTCTCTCCTTCTGAGTCGCGAAAACGCGACATGTCGCGATATCGCGACACTTTTTCTGTCGCGATATCGCGACACTTTTTTGTCGCGATATCGCGACACTTTTTGCCCCGCTCCTTCTCTCTCCTTCTTGAGTCACGAAAATGTGACATGTCACGATATCGCGACACTTTTCCTTGTCGCGATATCGCGACATCAAGGCACACTTAGAGAAAAAAAGAAAAGAAAATAAAAAAATTTCTTTGATGCAAGATTGCTCTGCTGCCATCGGATGCTCCTGCATCAGACACCCGGGGTGGATTGAGAAGTGTCCTCTACTTCTATACTATTGGAGGAAGACCCAGGTGGTCGACCTCTATCTTTGACAACCAAGTTGCATCTTCGGAAGGCCTGCCTTTCCATTTGACCAAATATTCTGAATACTGTCGGTTCCTGGTACTTCTGCCTTCTCGAGTATCGAGTATTTCCTCTATCTCATCTGTGACTGGTGCAGTCGCTGGAATACTCCACAAATCTGTTCTTGGTGCCTCACTACTATCTCCTTCATGGTATTCTACCAAGTCCAAAATATTAAAAATAGGTGATATATTCAGCTCTCTCGGTAGTTCCACTTCATAGGCATTACCTGAATCTCTTTTACCTATGATCCTGCATGGTCCAAACCTCTTCATCTTCAGTTTGTTGTAGGTTTTGTTAGGAAACCTTTCCTTTCTCAAGTGAACCATGACCTCATCTCCCACTTGAAACTCTTTGAAACGTCTCTTCTGATCTACTTTGGCCTTGTACTGAGTATTCATCTTACTAATATGTTGTTTTACCTCCTCATGCAAACTCTTTAGGTGTTCTACAAAATCTTCAGCCTCAGCACTACTCTTTTCTCCTTTACCCATCGTTCTCAACTCCGAAGCATTCCTTGGGTTGTTCCCATACACAATCTGGAATGGTGATTTACTAGTACTTCTGTTGATAGAATTGTTGTAAGCAAATTCTGCTTGTGGTAAAATCAAATCCCATCCCTTGGGCTTATCTCCTACCAAGCATCTTAGAAGGTTACCCAAACTTCTGTTCACCACTTCTGTTTGTCCATCAATCTACGGGTGGTATGCAGAACTGAACTTCAAATCCGTCTTTAACTGCTTCCACAAAGTCCTCCAGAAATAACCCACAAATTTGGTATCTCTGTCAGATACTATACTCTTGGGTAGACCATGAAGGCGTACCACCTCCTTGAAAAACAAGCCTGCAATATGAACTGCATCACTCATTTTTTGACAGGGAATAAAATGAGCCATCTTCGAAAACTTGTCAACCACAACAAAAATGGAGTCATTCCCTCGTTGTGTCCTTGGTAGGCCAAGAACAAAATCCATACTGATGTCCTCCCATGGTCTTTTTGGTATAGGTAATGGCTGATACAATCCTGTATTCTGTCTCACTCCTTTAGCCATCTGACACACTCTACAACCCTGCACAAATTTTGTCACATTCTGCTGCAACTGTGGCCAATGGTAGTTTTCACTGACAAGGGCAATGGTCTTATCTCGACCAAAATGCCCAGCTAGTCCTCCACTATGCTTCTCCTTTATCAGATTCTCCCTCATTGAACTTCTAGGAATGCACAATTGGTTCTTTCGGAATAGCATCCCATCTTGGATGGTGAAATCCAGCCACTTAGTTCTATCCAAAGTAATAGGAGACAAACATGCCTTCCAAGCTTCTGCAAAGTCCGGATCCTCCGGATACAAACTCCCGAGTTCTTCAAACCCAACGACTTCCACCTTCATCTCCAACAACAAATTTTGTCTTCTACTCAAGGCATCTGCAACTCTATTAGACTTCCCACTCCTATGCTTCAAAACAAAGGTATAACTCTATAGAAATTCAACCCACTTCAGGTGTCTCTGATTCAGTTTTCCTTGACTGTTAATATACTGCAAAGCTTGATGGTCAGTATATAAAACAAACTCTTTTGCTAACAAATAGTGTCTCCATTTCTTCAGAGCCTGAACTATAGCATAAAATTCTTGATCATAAACAGAGTATTTCTTCCTAGCATCATTTAACTTCTCACTAAAATATGCAACAGGTTTACCTTCCTGACTCAACACAGCTCCAATGGCACTGCCGCTAGCATCACAATCAACCTGAAATACTTTATTAAAATCTGGAAGTATCAAAATGGGTTGTTCCATCACCTTCCTTTTTAACATCTCAAAACTTGCACCTGCCCTTGTAGTCCACTTAAACTCCTTCTTATCCCCTCTCATGGTTTCTATCAGGGGTGCGCAAATACTGCTAAAGTTTCTAATGAACTTTCTATAGAAACTTGCAAGACCATGGAATGATCTTACCTCCGTTATGTTCCTTGGAGTAGGCCACTCAATGATAGCCTTCACCTTTTTTGGATCCATTTTTAGACCCTCATCCGAGATGACAAATCCCAGATACACCAACTCCTTCTTCACAAAACTGCACTTCTTCAAATTAATCAGCAACTGCTCCTCCCTCAGCTTTTCAAAAACTATCCGAACTTGCATCAAATGTTCTTCCAATGTCTTGCTGAAAATCAGAATATCATCCAAATAAACAATAACAAACTTCTCTAGGAATTCTTTCAACACCTCATTCATTAACCTCATGAATGTACTTGGTGCATTGGTTAGACCAAACGGCATGACCAACCACTCGTACAAACCCTCTTTGGTTTTGAAAGCAGTCTTCCACTCATCACCTTCTCTGATGCGAATCTGATGATACCCACTCTTTAAATCAATCTTTGTGAAGTATTTAGCTCCACTCAAACAGTCCATTATATCGTCCATTCTAGGCAATGGAAATCTATACTTAATGGTAATCTTATTTATGGTTCTGGAATCAGTACACATTCTCCATTCTCCATCCTTCTTCGGTGCTAGTACTGCAGGTACTGCACAGGGACTCAAACTTTCTCTAATCAATCCCTTCCTCAACAACTCTTGAACCTGTCTGTTCAACTCCTCGTTCTCTACGGGAGACATTCTATGGGCTGCTTTATTGGGTAAACTGGCCCCTGGAATCAAATCAATTTGATGGCTAATATTTCTTACTGGTGGCAAACCCTCAGGCACATTATCTGACACAATATCAGGAAATTCTTCTAACAGACTTTCAACCTCTACTGGAATGTCCATACACTGTTCCCTCTTAACAGTAGGAATTAATGCGTAACACATAGACTCCCTCTTCAAGCCATCCAAAAATTTTCTACCATCTACCAGACAGATTCTTGCACTACTGCATACCTTCTCATCCACTTCCTTCGATGGCTTCAACTTGTGACGCATTCCGCCCTTCGTCAGAGAGTAAGTATTCGCATGTCCATCATGCACCGTGCATCTGTCAAATTGCCATGGCCTCCCCAACAACAAATGGCAAGCATCCATAGGTAAAACATCACATAGAACCTCATCTTGATAAGTTCCAATATGAAATTTAACCAAACACTGCTCACTGACTAATGCCCTATGATCTTTCTGCAACCATGCAATCCGATATGGATGCGGGTGCGCCCTCTTCTCCAGTTTTAGCTTAGTAACCATTTCTCCTGAGACCAAATTGTCTGTGCTACCATTATCTATGATAACATTACAGGTCTTACCTGCACATTTGCATCTCGTGCGAAATAAGCTCTTCCTTTGATCCACATCTTTCCCTCCATTCATCAATGCTCTTCTTGTCATCAACACTTCTCCTTCTTCTGCTTCTTCAGAATGCTCTGATTCAGCACCTTCATCTGCTATAGCCACTCTGGCATGATCCTCAGGTCGCTTATTCATCCTCTCTCGGTGTTGGGGACACTCATATGCCCGATGTCCCTCTTCTCCACAATGGAAACAGGTTCCACGAAATCCACCTCTTCCATACCCACGTCTAGCTCTACCTCTTCCCCTTTGGTAACCGTTGTTCTGATTACGGGAGCGGTAAGCATTCTCCTCTTTCTGATCTTGGCTAGTACTCGTTTCACCGGTCTTATTCCGATCATCCAATTTTCCTCCACTGGTCCTTCCCCCAGTTCTTCCACCTCGACCTCTTCCTCTTTGTTTGCCTTCAAATTTTCTGTTCAGCTTCTCTTCAACCTTCAAGGCAAACTGATATGTATCCTCAATGGTGGTAATTCTGACCAAACTGAGTTCTTCTTGGATATTCATTCTTAACCCATTTATGTAACGAGCTACTTTCTCCTTACTATCCTCTGAATGTCCAGTTCTTATTAAAATCTGATAAAACTCCTCGGT
This sequence comes from Wollemia nobilis, assembly GCA_028583015.1. Classification (NCBI taxonomy): domain Eukaryota; kingdom Viridiplantae; phylum Streptophyta; class Pinopsida; order Araucariales; family Araucariaceae; genus Wollemia; species Wollemia nobilis. The sequence goes on along the minus strand of JAQPPZ010017036.1, from coordinate 2,319,362 downwards.
ATATTCCTTGACAGATTTGCTTGACTGTCTCAAGCTCTGCATTTTCCTCAACAGCTCTAATTCGTAATCTGCAGGAATAAACTGCCTCTTCAACTTCTCAACCATTCGGTCCCATCTGGTTATCCTTTCTTTTCCTCTCCTATTCCTTTCTAGTTGTACTTCTTTCCACCATATGCTAGCATGGCCTTTCAACTTTGTTTTTGCCAATTTGATCCGATCTGGATCTACAACCTCCTCATACTCAAAATACTCCTCCATATCATTGATCCAATCAATCAACTCTTCTGGATTGAGGTTCCTAGAGTACGTGGAGACATCAAACTTTGGCTTCTTCCCGATCTGAGTAATGGCCTTAACTAATCTGACTTCTATAGGATTCATTGCTTCCTCTTCCTCTGATGGGTTATCAACCTCCCAAGCTTCATCTTCACTATGATCTTCTCCCCTTGGTTCAACCCCTCTTCGCAACTCCTCTTGCAGGGCTTGCACTTGCCTCTACAAAGCTCTGAAATCTTCTTCAGGTATCACATTCCTCCCACCACCATGGTTTCTTCATGGAGGCATTCTTCCTCACTCTCTTCGCACAACCCTTCCACAGATCCTGGTGCAAACTGCCTCACTTTCGATGATCTGCTCACACACTCAGGAACTCCTGCTCTGATACCACTTGATCGAGAACCAAATGCTCATGCCAAATCTGTAATCACATTCAACAGATTAGAACAAAATTACAGTCATGGCAACAGTCTACCCACATAAATTCTTTTGTCTCGAAAGATAGTTTCTGTTACAACATCTTCCGCCTGGAAGAAAAATAGCCTAACAGGTCCAGAATGGCCTCTTGCCTTTACGTCTGCAACTCTGTCTCCATAGTTTTTTGACCTCTTGTGCATGCCTTCGCTTCCCCTTTTAAAATCTCTGGCATGACTCTCCGTCTCCCTTTTTTTTGATGCTTCCGTTTCATCTCCCGCGTCTCTTCGTTGTTCTGGCTGTCGAAACGTTCTGACTCTTCATCTTCGTCTACTTTCACTGCACCTTGGTATACCACCTGTCAACCATTGATGACGTTCGGTATACCACCGCTCGACCGTTTCCTCTATAATGGCTCCTGTAACCGCCTACGCTTTCTTTTCTTTTGTTTGGTCATGAAAATGCGACATGTCGCGATATCGTGACACTTTCGGCTTCCCTGCCTTCCTGCCCTCTTCAAGTCACGAAAATGTGACATGTCGCGATATCGTGACACCTTTGGCTTCTCCGCCTTCCTGTCCTCTTTGAGTCACGAAAATGCGACATGTCGCGATATCGTGACACTTTCGGCTTCTTCGCCTTCCTATCCTCTTCGAGTCATAAAAATGTGACATGTCACGATGTCGTGACACTTTCGGCTCTTCTGCCTTCCTGTCCTGTTCGAGTCACGAAAATGCGACATGTCGCGATATCGCGACACTTTTGGCTCCTCTGCCTTCCTGCTTTCCTCGAGTCACAAAAATGTGACATGTCGCGATATCGTGACACTTTTGGCTTCTCTGCCTTCCTGTCCTGTTCGGGTCACGAAAATGCGACATGTCGCGATATCGCGACACTTTGCTCTTCCTTCCTTTCCTCGGTCGCGAAAATGTGACATGTCGCGATATCGCGACACTTTTGGCTTCTCTGCCTTCCTGTCCTGTTCGGGTCGCGAAAATGCGACATGTCGCGATATCGTGACACTTTTGCTTTTCGGCCTTCCTGCCTTTCTCGAGTCGCAAAAATGTGACATGTCGCGATATCGTGACACCTTTCCCTTCCTGCGCCTCTCTCGCCTTTTGGTCGCGAAAATGTGACATGTCGCGATATCGCGACACTTCTTCTCCCTTGCGCCTTTTCTCGGCTTCATGAGTCACGAAAACGTGACATGTCACGATATCGCGACACTTTTTTTGTGCGATATCGCGACATTTTTTCTTGTCGCGATATCGCGACACTTTTTGCCCCTCTCCTTCTCTCTCCTTCCTGAGTCGCGAAAACGTGACATGTCGCGATATCGCGACACTTTTCCTGTCGCGATATCGCGACATTTTTTTCTCTCTCCTTCTTGAGTCGCAAAACGCGACATGTCGCGATATCGCGACACTTTTTGCCCTGCTCCTTCTCTCTCCTTCTTGCCCGACATGTCGCGATATCGCGACACTTTTTGCCCCGCTCCTTCTCTCTCCTTCCTGAGTCGCGAAAACGCGACATGTCGCGATATCGCGACACTTTTCCTTGTCGCGATATCGCGACATCAAGGCACACTTAGAGAAAAAAAAAGAAAAGAAAATAAAAAAAATTCTTTGATGCAAGATTGCTCAGCTGGCACCGGATGCTCCTGCATCATGAACATTCGCCATGTGTTCCATGAGGGGAATACACTGGCTGATATGTTGGCCAACCGTGGTGTCCACTGTGCTGCTTTTTTGATGTGGAAAAATGATGTCTCGAATGACGTAGTCTCCCTCAATAGGAAAGAGGGTCATGATACTTTTTTTTTGTAAGGAGGAGTCAGACTTCCCTTTGGCTCTCGTTGGAAGGGGTGTTCGATCTCGCTTTGCCCTTTGAATGGAGTTTGTTAGAGTTTGTTTTACCTTCAAAGCGTTGTGCTTTTCTAAGTTCTCTCCGCAATCATTATGGTTATTAGGAATTAAACTCTCTCGGTTATTTCTAATAGGTATAATATTTTGGAGATTGTTATTATGGTTGAGAGTTTGACTATATGTACAAGGTTGTGGAGACCCTTTCAAAACCCTCTTTAAATTAATACCAAAAATACATCTATAAATCTTAGTTTATTATCACATTTCAAAACGGATGTATGAGACGTAAAAAAAAAAAGAGAGAATTATTGAAATTAAAACACGACTCCAATATTGAGAGAGCAGTCCATCCGTCCATAGAAAAAGTGTTAATCAGATTTTCTTTCATTTGGCAGACACGGATAAATCATATTGCTTTTCATTACATGCAACCATGGATGAGCAAAAATGGATGCACATAGATAAAATCTTAACGCTTAGAGAAATTCGGTTCTATTTTTTGGACGTCGTTTAAAGTGACGTCTAACTTTAGCCCAGTCAGGATAAAGAGTTCCACATTGTGTCTTCCACATAGAAACACTTCCAGACAAATAATTAGAAGAATTTTTATGATAGCTTAAGAATTCCCAAACTGAAGTTTCCTAATATTTTACACAGGACTCTTGGTGTCCAAAATCTAAGTTTGAGAGCATGTCAATTTTTGCTGTCATGCAGTCCCTCACTCATTTAGACAACTAATATATATAATATGTGTTATTGTTGTAATTCCTTTATTTGTCTATGTATTGCTTGCATCTGACACACTATATATATATATATATATAATTGCGTAACATATATTATTAGCTCAATACGTGTTAAGCAAAAGCTCAATCTTCGCTGTAAAAATAGTATAACATAAATTGTGTAGTGTGATTAGCTATACTTCCTAACACGAATCAAAACCCATTTATTCTTTACCGATATAACATCCCGTTCTTACCTTGTGAATGTGAAAAAGTCAGAGATTAACCTGATTTCCTTCTTGAATAAAATAAAAAATAATACACCCATTAATCGCATTAGAAAATACGACATGCATGGAAAAATGCTAAGATGGAAAACGTTGATGTTTTGAGAGTATATTAAAATATAAGAAAGCAAACAATCTTATCGGTAGATCTAGTTTTGGAAAGGATACCACTCCTCCACTATATCTGAAGGTAAAAATGGAACCTCTCTCTATCTTGTCCTCTTTAGTTTTGCCCATTCCTTTTAATGGATATATATTCTGTTATGCATGGTGGGCCCTTCTCCCAACATGGACTTTGTATTTTTATTTTTTTTATAGAATATCCCTTTCTTTTTTCAAAACAAACCATGAAATTATTTTAACTTATCTCCCATCCTCTTTTTCTAAGGCATTCCAACCCATTACCTAATGCATTAAACTTTCCATTCTTTAGCGTTAAACTCTTTACCATAAAATTTTCAAATTTTACTAACTTTTCAACATTATAAATTTATTTTAATAATTATTAATCAAGTCCTTTTTATAAGGTTTGATTTATTAAATTTAATGTTATTCTACTAATACTTTTGAAGCAAATCATTCATTTCGTGAATTGATATTATTATTATTTTTAATGCAAGTGTTAATTACTATCATTAGTGTAATATATTAATAATTAAAATACTTGCTCACCTAAATAATTTAATTAATATCAAACATTAACACTAATCATTAATATCAATATTTGATATTTTAAGTATTAACAATACTAAATTTATTATTAATACTTTATTTGATTAATCAATAACCAAACAATTATATTCTTCAAAACACATGCAACAACACAAAGGCTGTAATATGCAAATCAAAATATGCACAAACAACATTTTTCCCTAAGCAGAAGGTTTTACGATAACTATAATGTTATCACCGACACACTAAGGATGGTTCTTTTGCTTTAATAGCAACCTCCTTGCATGATGGTGCATTTTTAATCAAACATACACATATGCAATGCATCTATATGAGGGTTTTTACCCTTGTGGTTGTTAATGATAATCCATCCAGTATTTCTATTTTTCCCTCAACTTTGGTGGTTGTCCCATACTAATTCAATCGTGAGAGTACTTGGTCCTGCAACCATAGAATTAATCAGTAGTACCATATTATAAAAGTAGCATAATCCAAATTTAGAAAGCATAAAGTGCAACTATCAACAATAAATTTTGATGGTGCAGCCAAGGAGAACCCGAGAAGAGCTGGAGCTAGAGGAATAATCAGGGATCATCAAGGAAATCTGGTCAAGGCCTTCGTTGAACCATTGGGAATCAAAACTAATAACGAAGCAACAGCTAGAGCCCTGTTGGTCCGGCTTTCATGCACACCCCGGGAAAGGATGAAGCAAGGAAAGCCCCGGAGACACCCACGGGACGGATCCCACTCATCTTTAGGATCTAGCTGGTTATCCAAGGTGCGAGTTACAGAGTTGGGTCGAATGGCAATTCACTCTTTTCCACTTCTGGAATAGATTTCAATATGGACTGCTCTGTTACCTTACAGGGGGTTCTTGAACTTGTTCAGTAGTTGCAAAAGTTGTTGACAATCAGATTTAACTTGAATTCTAGATCTAGCTCTCATGGGTCAACAGATTTAAATAAAAGACAAACAAAGAAAATAAAAATGGATCATTCACCGAAAGCAAAGAGAGGGTAGGGTAAGGCAGAAAAGAGAAGCTTATCAAACATTAAACTGTAAAACTTAAACCCACCAATTTTATCTATGCTACTAGCTTCACAACAGAACAAATCAAAGAAGAAAGTGTCCAGTCAGTCTAAGATCACTTTCAACTAAGAGCACAAGGCAGAGTGAAACAGATCTAGCAAAAAATTATAAATCCAAGGGCAACTGGTTAAAATCGGTATCTTTCACCGACAGCCTAGCTCACACAATGAAGACAGAGCAATTAGAACAAACTTACACCTCAAATCTGTAATTTCCCCTAGCAGACAAGAGAACAACTGAAGCCTAACAGCATATTTAAACTTGATAATGGCGATTTACAAGATATATCTAATAAACTTTAAATGGAACGGATAACAAAAGAAGATACACTTATCACACTCTGCAAAAGATTAGGCTCCCCGGCCATGCTATCACGTAAAAGCTAAAGCACATCAACTCCAAGTCCGGAAACAAAGGATTTCACAAAATTTGCAAGAAATTGCTTATAAGCCTTTTATTTCTAAGTCTCCGCATCCCACGATTACATTTAGAATCTGTATTTATAGACTCGATGACAGACCCTGATCTTTTCAAAATATCTTCTTCAAACCCTAAATCTTATCGCACTTAAACCCTAGGACCCGGGTTTTACAATAAAAATCCATTTAAAATCAAAGTCCGGATAGAACTTAACCCTTCGACAAATCTGTGTAGTCAATTGCCATAAATGGAGAAGATAAAATCAAATGCAACTTGCATTCATCCGCAGCTGCAAATAAATGCCTCCATTAATTCTGCTGGTGAGCCGGATGAGTCACCACTTCTCCTCGAATCTGATCTCCGTAAAGCCATCCCTGTGTTGAAATTATCTTCATGCTATTAAGTCTGCAATAAATTTGCTATTGAATGCTTTCACCGGCTTCTTCTCTTCTAGCATGGCGGTCCTTGACTAAATCCGCACTTTAACTTTGCCTTTATGGTCTTTCCCGGTTGTCCCGCAAGTGCCAGATGGAATCCTGCATGAAAGACAAAAAGATGCATTAGATTAGCATTTTAATTAAATCAGAAGCTTTAAAGGTTAAAACAGATTAAAAACCGCAAAATAAGCTTGCATGTCGGCCTCTGCATGTCTGCCTCACGCTTTGACACGTGTCGCTACCCCAGGATGCCTTCTGTTTCCCGTCGAAATGCACTTTCAGGTCAACTTATGACTTTCTCTCTCCTACCGCGATTCTGCGACATGTCGCGATTTCGCGACATGTCGCGAAATCGCGACTCCCAGCAGCGCATCGGCAACTTCTTCCCTCGTCGGCCGCGAAAACGCGACATGTCACGAAATCGCGACCTTCCTGGCCTCCGTACAACCATCCCGATTTTCAGCCGCGATTCTAGAACACGTCGCGATATCGCGACGCTTCCGTAACTCGCATGCGTTGACCGCGTTGGACCGCGATTTTGGAACATGTTTGCGACTTAGCCGATTTTTCATTCTGCAGCCCACTTTCTCTCTCCTACCGCGAAAATGCGACATGTCGCGATTTCGCGACATGTCGCAAAATCGCGCCCTTCCGTACGACTTGCTTCTCTCTCCAAAACGTCGCGATTTCGCGACATGTCGCGAAATCGCGACCTTCTCGGCACTTAGCCGATTTTCATGCATTTTCTCTCTCTTGTAATGCGACATGTCGCGATTTCGCGACATGTTTCACTCCGTATTTCTCTCTCCTCCGGCCGACAGCGATTTTGCGACGCTTTCCAAAAATGGAAACGTCACGATATCGCGACACTTCCAAAAATGGAAAGTGTCGCGATTTCGCTACACTTTTCCGACTTAGCTGCATTTTGACTTACCTGTCGCGATATCGCGACATTTCCAAAATGGAAGTGTCGCGATATCGCGACACTACCAAAAATGGAAAGTTTGATTTTTCATGAATTTATGCAACTCGTTTTCCGGATTTTCTCGGCACCGGTGCAAGATTTTGCTTGTGCATGAATGATTCTAGCATGTAAAAAGTGAATTCTTGGATAACACAGCTAGAATGCAAGAAAAAGCACAACTTTAAAAAGGAGGCAAGCAAATTCTGGATTTAAAACCTGAAAATGATCAAGAGGGTCCCTGCTGCAAAAATGGAATTTCAGAGTTTTCAAGAGGATGGAATCTCATTTTTCAGTGGGGGTGTGTTGCTTCTCAACAAATGGCGATATCTATGGGTAAAATAGTAGCACTATTTTAGAACCCAAGACTCTGGTTTCAAAACAAAAAGACCATGCATCATGCCTTGCCACGTACATTCTTCACAATAAATTGACCTGCTAACTGCCAACTGTTAAAATTTCCCAAGGACATACTAGGCTGAATTACTTCAAGGAAGATTTCTGATGTGCAATTTCAAAGGGTATAAAACTTTCTTCAAGGATGACTGAATTGAATGATGAACTTTGGACTGATCAACTTTTCTAGATTGTAAAAGGGGAAACCGAGTAGAGCTCTGTTTACTAGTTTAGCCTTTTACAACCTAGACAGAGTTACCCTTTAGATTTACACGACCCAAATTTACAACTGTAGGGCATAATCTAATATTGGCTGCCTCTTTTAATTATTCAACTCTTTTTTCTCTTTTTTTTTTTTTTATCTCTCTCTCTCTTTTGAAATATATCACTATCTGGAAGACCTTAGAGAAATTACAATTTTCTTTTATCATTTGATCAATCTGGAACTGCTTCAGTCTAGGCATTGATAGCCTCTGGTGACACCCAAATAATTGCATGAACCATAGTCCCCTCTTATAACCATCTTTTCTTGGATTCCCTGGGAGTTCCCCCAACAAAACAGGATAGCAATTTTTTCTATCATTAAAACAACTGTGGCAAGTAAGACACAAGATCCAATCATCTCTCTACCTTTGTCCTGAATAACAAAATAGTTCTACAGTTCAATGTAAGCAGACTATCTCAATTAGAATGGTGAACAGCATGGGGTACTGGATTGAAACTGGATTGATCACCTTAGAATAAAACAATTTTCAGCAGGCTGACTTTTCATTGATTGCTCAGGCAAAGGCAAAGGATAAAAATTTCAGAAGCCAAAGGACTTTGTACAGGCTTCCAAGGACAGGCACAAAGCTTTAAAGCAAAAACAAAATAAAACTGCACAAACTGCAAATAAAATAAACTAAACACTGAAAACTGCACAGATGTACAGACAAAGGAATAAAACAAACTGCAAGGCTATTTACAAAGGATGCAAAGAATAGACAGAAGAAAAATTAAGCTAAAAGAAAAGAAAAGAAATTAAAACTGTAGATCGAAAATAAATTAAAGCAAATCGAAATAAACTAAACTAATTGTACAGACAACAAAGAAAAAGAACTGCAAGGAAGAAAAGACTGTACAGACTAAAATAAAAGCAAGCTAAAATAAAAAGACAAAGAAAGGAAATAAAAAGCACAAGAAAGAAATAAACTGCACAAGCTAAAACTACAGAACAATTAAAGAAAATGAAAAAGAATTAAAAAAAATAAAAAAAGAGAGCATTAAAATTAAACTAAAACAGATTAAAAGTACAGACAAAGAAATAAAACTGCACTGACAAAGAAATAAAACTGAAAAAATTCAAAGCTTATTTACAATGCATACATATGTTACAACTTCCCTTCATACTCAAAAAATGCAGCAGTTGGGAAAGCAGAGAAATGGTGCCTTAAAAAAATTTTGACCATGTGCAAGTAATTTAGAAAAATTACCTTTCGTGTCCTGTTGACGAAATGCACTCCAAACTGTGCTTCAAAAATTTGCTATCTGGGAAAGACTTGGGTTTATCGTCTTCCCCGTCCCATTTGAAAAACAAATCCGCAACTCCTTCAAATTAAACAAATCATATAATAACAAATCATATGATAACATGTTTATGCTTCTAATTGAAGGGTTTGCAGTAGTTCTTTCAAAAGGACTCGAATGTAAAAAACCCCCAGGATCAAATACTTTAAAATCTTGACGGACCTGCACCACCACATCTTCAAAATTATGTGACAACTGAAAGAAATCATGTTTTATCTGTATGCCCCGGTTCTTAACAACTTGAACATTTTGTGGTTGCTGCACCGCTTCAATATCCAGGACTTCAATTTTTATCCCTCTAGCAGAATGCTTACAATTTTCCTTTTCACCTGAGCCTTGCTTAGATTTAACCTCATCAATGTGCAATATCCAAACATCATGGTTGTGATGGTTTAGAGTCAGAATCGTTCTCACTTCCTCAGCTTGCCAAATTATAAACTCCAATATCTCGCATCAACACGCTTTATAGCCTTTTCTTTGACATTATGTTCAGAAGTTGCATGCTTATGTTGAGACAGTTCATCAATTCCAAGTTGGTCGACCACATTCATATTTACTATCTTTTCCTCCTTTTCTTGAAATCCAACAGTGGTCCAGAGTAAGCCTCAATCAAGTTAACCTTTTGTTCAACAATCTGAGGCAGTTCATAGAGGGTGATGTCAGCTTTAAGTTCCCTCATATCCTCAATGATGTTATCCTCCTCAGTTACTTCTGCATAGTGATATTGAATCTCACTTTCATCATCCTCTGATGAGGAAGGATCATTATTAAGTTCTGTCTGTCGGACTCTCACATCTCAAGTCATAACTCGTCTCCTTTTGAACTGTTGAAAATCTTGCATTTCATCCATAGGAGTCTCTACAAGACTTTCCGTCTCTTCAAGAAAAGTGAAAGAATCTGAAACCCTGGTTGTACTATTTTTGGGTGAACTAGAAATATCAATATTTCTTTGATCTCTAGGAAAATTTAACTCACCAGGAAAAACTTCAGATTTGGGTGGTGCCATATCACAACTGTTCAGTTCAAGCACCTGCACTTTGAATTTGTCAGAACTTTTCTCTGTATTTTGCACATGCTGAGTGGATGTCACAGTTAACGGAGTCTCCTTGGGTAGAGCATGACATGTTGGCACTAACTCATGATGTGGAATGGGGTCTGGAATAGGCATGTTCTGTGTAACATAGGATATCAAAGGATTGCTCAGAATTTGAGGCCCTAACTGTCTTTCAAGAATTAAGGCTTCTTTATAAGCCCCCCGCCAGGGTTGTGATATTGATGTCTCTCTTGAGGAAAATAGAGGTCACCGAATCCAATGCATTCTTGTAGATTTCTAAGGCCAGATTTGCATTTGGGATGTAATGGCCATTCATTCTACCGTAAGCTCTTTGGAACCTCATATTGAAAGACCCGACAGCTTTCTCCCGACTCTCTCTTGATGCTGGAAAATTGTTGGTATAACACACTCGGGGTCTATCACTTCCCAAAATTGTGATATAAAAGCTTTCTCTAGATCATCCCAGCTAGTAATGGAATTGCTGGTGAGGTTTAAAAACCAGTCATAAGCTCCCTCCTGGAGAGTGAACGGGAACAATCTGCAGGCAACATCTTCATGTTGTATATTCAACAATTTTAAAGCATTTTTAAAAGCTAGCAGATGTTCTTCTGTAGTTCTTGTCCCATCATGTTTATACCTAGGGAGATATCTTTCTGGATTTCTGGGCAAGTCATGGGCTATACCCGGAATATTCAAAGCAGTGGGGCCCAACCAATTTGCCATTATTACTTGGCTGACAGTGATGTTCTGAGTTGTAATTGGATAACTGCCAGTGATGATAGAACTGTTCTTAACTTGAGGTCTTCTCTGGCAATTTTAAAAACTGTACTGACAACTTTCAAAAACTACACTGACAATTTATGAAACTGAGCCACTTTTAAATGTTAAAATGCCAGAGTCAACTGTCATACAATCAATATTTGTCATGCTTACAATACTTGAACTGAGTTCACGCCCTCCTTCTAGCGCCAATTAGGTTGTTGGTCCGGATTTCATGCACACCCCGGGAAAGGATGAAGCAAGGAAGCTCCGGAGACACCCACGGGACGGATCCCACTCATCTTTAGGATCTAGCTGGTTATCCAAGGTGCGAGTTACAAAGTTGGGTCGAATGGCTATTCACTCTTTTCCACTTCGGAATAGATTTCAATATGGATCGCTCCATTACCTTACGGGGGTTCTTGAACTTGTTCGAGAGTTGCAAAAGTTGTTGACAATCGATTTAACTTGAATTCTAGATCTAGCTCTCATGGGTCAACAGATTTAAATAAAAGACAAACAAAGAAAATAAAAATGGATCATTCACCGAAAGCAAAGAGAGGGTAGGGTAAGGCAGAAAAGAGAAGCTTATCAAACATCAACTGTAAAACCCTAAACTATCAATCTTATCTATGCTATCAGCTTCACAACAGAACAAATCAAAGAAGAAAGTGTCCAATCACCCTAAGATCACTTTCAACTAAGAGCACAAGGCAGAGTGAAACAGATCTAGCAAAAAATTATAAATCCAAGGGCAGCTGGTTAAAACCGGTATCTTTCACCGACAGACCTAGCTCACACAAAGGAAGACAGAGCAATTAGAACAAACTTACACCTCAAATCTATAATTTCCCCTAGCAGACAAGAGAACAACCGAAGCCTAACAAAGATATTTAAACTTGATAATGGCAGATTTACAGAGATATATCTAACAAACTTTAAATGGAACGGATAACAAAAGAAGATACACTTATCACACTCTGCAAAAGATTAGGCTCCTGGCCATGCTATCACATAAAAGCTAAAGCACATCAACTCCAAGTCCAGAAACAAAGGATTTCACAAAATTTGCAAGAAATTGCTTATAAGCCTTTTATTTCTAAGTCTCCGCCTCCCGCGATTACATTTAGAATCTGTATTTATAGACTCAGGACAGACCCTGATCTTTTCAAAATATCTTCCTCAAACCCTAAATCTTATCGCACTTAAACCCTAGGACCCGGGTTTTACAATAAAAATCCATTTAAAATCAAAGTCCGGATAGAACTTAACCCTTCGGCAAATCTGTGCAGTCAACTGCCATAAATGGAGAAGATAAAATCAAATGCAACTTGCATTCATCCGCAGCTGCAAATAAATGCCTCCATTAATTCTGTCGGTGAGCCGGATGAGTCACCACTTCTCTCAGATCTGATCTCCGTAAAGCCATCCCTGTGTTGAAATTGTCTTCATGCTATCAAGTCTGCAATAAATTTGCTATTGAATGCTTTACCGGCTTCTTCTCTTCTAGCATGGCGGTCCTTGACTAAATCCGCACTTTATCTTTGCCTTTATGGTCTTTCCCGGTTGTCCCGCAAGTGCCAGATGGAATCCTGCATGAAAGACAAAAAGATGCATTAGATTAGCATTTTAATTAAATCAGAAGCTTTAACATTAAAAACAGATTAAAAACCGCAAAATAAGCTTGCATGTCGGCCTCTGCTTGTCTGCCTCACGCTTTGACACGTGTCGCTACCCCAGGATGCCTTCTCGTTTCCCGTCGGAATGCACTTTCAGGTCAACTTATGACTTTCTCTCTCCTACCGCGATTCTGCGACATGTCGCGATTTCGCGACATGTCGCGAAATCGCGACGTCCCCAACGCATCGGCAACTTCTTCCCTCGTCGGCCGCGAAAACGCGACATGTCGCGATTTCGCGACATGTCGCGAAATCGCGACCTTCCTGGCCTCCGTACGCTATCCCGATTTTCAGCCGCGATTCTAGAACACGTCGCGATATCGCGACGCTCCGTACCTGCATGCGTTGACCGCGTTGACCGCGATTTTGGAACATGTTTGCGACTTAGCCGATTTTTCATTCTGCAGCCCACTTTCTCTCTCCTACCGCGAAAATGCGACATGTCGCGATTTCGCGACATGTCGCAAAATCGCGCCCTTCCGTACAGCTTGCTTCTCTCTCCAAAAACTGTCGCGATTTCGCGACATGTCGCGAAATCGCGACCTTTCTGGCACTTAGCCGATTTTCATGCATTTTCTCTCTCCTCATGCATTTTCTCTCTCCTACCGCGAAAATGAGACATGTCGCGATTTCGCGACATGTTTCTCCCCGACTTTCTCTCTCCTCATCCTGCAGCGATTTTGCGACAGTTTCCAAAAATGGAAACGTCGCGATATCGCGACACTTCCAAAAATGGAAAGTGTCGCGATTTCGCTACACTTTTCCGACTTAGCTGCATTTTGACTTACCTGTCGCGATATCGCGACATTTCGAAAATGGAAGTGTCGCGATATCGCGACACTACCAAAAATGGAAAGTTTGATTTTTCATGAATTTATGCAACTATTTTTCTGGATTTTCTCGGTACCGGTGCAAGATTTTGCTTGTGCATGAATGATTCTAGCATGTAAAAAGTGAATTCTTGGATAACACAGCTAGAATGCAAGAAAAAGCACAACTTTAAAAAGGAGGCAAGCAAATTCTGGATTTAAAACTGAAAATGATCAAGAGGGTCCCTGCTGCAAAATGGTATTTCAGGGCTTTCAAGAGGATGGAATCTCATTTTTCAGTGGGGGTGTGTTGCTTATCAACAAGCCCTTTGGAGAGGGTTGCAAGTAGCCCAAGAAACTCAAGGTAACTTGATGATTGAAGGTGATTCTATGAACATCATCAACCTGTTAACCAATGGCAAAAAACCTCCATGGAGAATCAAGGGAGTCATCCATGAAGTGAGGATCCTTTTTACGGCAAGACAGAACATGAGGGCTCGTCACATGTACCGTGAGGCCAACAGGTCAGCTAACAAATTAGCCAACATAGGTGTTGATGTTGGTAGTTTGGTGACATGGACACAAGGTGTGCCACGTGAAGTGGAAAACATTATTAGTCATGAAAAGAAACCTACCCGTTAAGGAGAAAGATGAATGGGTGTTCTTTCCCCATGGAGTTGGTAATAACTATGGGGTTTCCCTCTAAATCATACCAAATTGGAAATGAAGGTAACAGGTTGTAAGCCTTGAAATATTTCAATAGAGAATAGGAAATGGGAAAGCAACAGGTTTCACAAGTGCAAAGTTCCAAACTTCAATTCCTGTCAATGTAAGTAATGTTTACAGTTATGTTTAGGTATGGGTGTGCTTTGTTAGTAAGGTGTTGTAGGGGATTCAACACAATTTCTGGTAAGAAAGTTTCAAGGATGACTAGGATCTACAATCTCAGCAGAAGGCTGGATATCGTAATAGGTTTTGGGTTAACTTGCAAAACCCGGTAATTAGTGAAGACTTTTATTTACCAAAAAAAATAAAAATAAAATAAAATTATGCATTTGATATCCACACATCAATACATAAATCAAGCATCAAGAAAAATTCTTGCCATGGTAGGCCATTATAATTTTCTCGATGTTACCCTAAAGATGCACTTTTGGTTTTTTAAGCAAACTTTGTATTCTCACAATCTCTTAAAAATGTGTCTTAGATCTTGAATATGATCTCATTTTTGAGATCGCCCTAAGAGGTCATCTATATTGTCTTCTAGAATGCCATGCATGAGGTCATAAAAAATATATTTCATAGTTCTTTGATATGTTGCTCCTGCATTCTTTAGGCCAAAAGGTATAACTTGATAGCAAAATGTACCCCAAGGAGTCATGAATGTCATTTTAGATTGGTTTTGAAGGATAATTTTTATTTGGTTGTTTCTTGAAAAACTATCCATTAGGGACACCATTTTAGAGCCTATAGTGAAGCCTACTATTATGTCTATGTTTGACAAAGGAAAATAATCTTTGAGATATGCTTTATTTGTCTCTAAAATATATGAAAATTTCAATGATCCTTTTTCTTGGCGATAGGAACAATGTCAAAGATCCAATATAAATAATCTATGGATTTTATGAAGCCAACATCTAATAGTTTTTGAAGCTTATCCTTGACTAAGAGAGTGACCTTGAAGAGCATTTTTCTTAGCTTTTATTTAAATGGTTTGGCGTTTAGGTGCATGTAAATATGATGCACAAATAATGAGGGATCAAGCCCAATCATGTCTATGTAATTCCAAGTAAAAATGTCATTAACTTATTTTAGAAGGTTTGAGTATTCTATTTTTTTGTTTTGGGATAAGACCTTTCATAAGTTCAGTTTTCAAGGATTTTCCTCAATTCCAATGTTGATATCTATTGTTTCTTCAATTAAAATTTATGATTTATATTCAAATTGAGAGGAGCAGATAATACTTCCAAGTCCTCTTGTGGATCTATTGGTATTTGTTTTTATTCAGATAGTTGTATTAAATCTAGACTAAATAATTGTTTAAGGGATTCCCTAATATGATCTTGATCATAAGAGTCTTTAATGTTGTTTCTTCTTTATAAGATGTGAATTTGGGATGGGCAATTGTTAAGTTGGATGTTTCATATACACATTAAGACTAGCAATATTATTTTTATTTTTATTCATTTTTCTTTTTAATGGATTATTCATTAGAATGTTTAGGGTTTTCATGAGATATATCAGGTTCTCTCCTATTTTTTCCTTCAAATTCATCTCTAAAGAAATATAATAAGATATATCTATCCATCCTAATGTAATATCTCATGTGATCTAAAGAATCAAAATGTACTCTCTCAACAACAAGTTCTTCTATAAGTTCATGTTTTAGCCAAGGGTTTTCTATGTGGTCTTCATGTTCATGTGTAAACATTTTATAATATGATGATACTAAACCCTTGCTTCATATATTTTAATTGTGTTGAGCCATAGGTTAAAGGTTTTTGAATGGAGGGGAGTTAATTTATTAAAGTTTTGTTTCCATAGTACTTATAGCAAAGAAGAGAAGATAATTTTAAATCCTTATGTCACCTTGGAAAAAACAACTTGCCTTATGATTCCAATTAGCTCACCATATTATACTATCCAAAAGAGATACCCCCAGGGTTTGTATTTCCGTTTGCTCAAGGGGTCTTCATCCTTACCCCAATATGACTAACAATTTGATTATGTTCTTGTTATATTAGATTAATATGATTTATGTTATGCAAACAAATTATATGATCTTGTTAAGTTTAGAATAATTTTATCTTGTTAAGGCAAAGAGAGTGTTCATGTCAGGTTTCGAAAAATGTAGATTCAAAACCAAAAATGCATCCGAAGGGTATCTATAGGGGCCATTGCTTCCCCAAAGTTGTGTTGATGTTCATTCTTGTATTGTGTTTTATGAGTTAATTCAACAAAAATCTAAGGTTTTAGATCCGTATATGAATTTTTATCGAGTCTTTAAAAGATAAAATTTATTCAAACTAAAAGGAAATATCACCTAAGTTGTATGCTAAATGCAATCAAACATCAATACAAGAAAATAGTTAGTCTAGCCTAATATACCTTTTGGATTTTGAATGATGAATATGCTAGAAGGGATATTATTCAAAGGTAAAAAAATAGATTATGCATCAAACAACCTAGCATAGAATGCAACTAAATGATTTATGATTTCTTATCTATTTCACATTTTGTAAAATAAATTTTGACTATCCTAAAATATTCCTTAATTTCTAAAATTAAATGTTATTTTAGGCATACAAATTAAGGATATAGAGATTATAAAAATAGGAAATGATAGAAAATAGTAAGTAGGGAATTTCCAAATGGTAGGGTTACATATTTTGAAGGTTGAACAGAACTGTCACCAATGATTTTATAGAAAAATAATGCTTTTGTAATATATAATATTTGAAGGCAAAAAATTTAGATACATAGTTTTTTGAGGGCTTGCATGATTGCAATGAGGTGATATACTAATAGACTATCTTCCTAGTTGATTGGATCACCTTTTGTAAAATAATTGAGCATGCACCTTGTATTTGGATGTAGATCCTATTATGACCAAAATATTACAACTTGACAAAAGTACCATTGACACTTTTGTTAGAGGTTGATTGTGTAATTCTAGAGTTAGAGTACCAATTATTGAAAGATGTAGTAAATGTATTCTATCGTAGAGGACAAATGCATTTTTTTAGCTTTTGATGCTAGATACTTAATGAGAAATCACCCACAAGATATACACTGAGCATGCAATATTGAATCTATGATAATGGTAATATACTAAGCATGTAAAACCCATAAGAAACTTCTGAAATAACTCATAAAACTACCATTAATGAAATCTCATGAAAATAAGATCTTCATAAAAATGTGAAGATCTCAAGGACTCCATGCTTCATACAAGTTCTACATTGTCTCAAAATTGTATTCTACTCTACTTTACTTGATATGGAAATATTAATACTACTTTCTCACACCAAGTCCAATATATAGTGGGATGTGACTCTTGGCCTTCCATATTCCTATAACTCTTCACCTTCCTATTCTATGAACTCATGTGCACATGGACTATGATGCACATTCTAATATTACTTGTGCATTTATTACATTGCATAAAGTAAATACTCAAACCCTGATCTAAGATAAAATCCTAATCTAAAGATGTACCCATGGTGGTACATTGACATGTACCAAATAATGTAATATATTTCAACACCCCCTATATTACATTATTTGGTTATTGAAGAATTTAGTCTTCAATATGGATCTTCATCCTTTAGATGTTCTTCAACTTGATCTGGTTCTTGTCCTTCTACTGGTTTAGTCTTCATTTTGTTCTTAAAGCTTGTGTTATTTTTTCTTGTCTTCTTTATTCCACAGTTTATTTGTATTTAAAAGTGGTTGATAAGATCTTCGTTCTTGAATTTATTCAAGTATCTTTGATGAACAAAAGATCTCATTATCTTGCAAGTCCTAAGTGGATCAGAATTGATCCATTTTATTTCCTTTTGTTCTTTGGATGACCTTTCTTCTTGTTCTTTAGAAACTTCAAACTTGAACTCATTATTAGTAGATGCTTCAAAAATAAGAACTTGAAAAAGATAATCTAATTTGAATATCAATATCTCTTCAAATATTTTATAGTACTTATCTTTATAGTAACAAAAAAAAGATGAGTGGGATTTTCCTCCACAATATTTACATGGATGGAGAGTCCAATTTTACTTTTTCATGACCAATCTTGTTGCAATAAGTACATTGTGAAGATATCTCTACTCCTTTGTTGCTTGTCTTTAGAAATTCAAGTTCATCCATTTCCTTGATAAAATAGTAAAACCATTTGTGTACAATTGAAGTTGTTCTATCTTTACTTATTTCATAAATATGTAGGACATATTTCTAATCAATATTCTTTTCTACCATTTGAGTATGGTTTTTGATTTTATTTCCAATATTTACGTAGACACCAAAATCTAGCCACTTGTCCTCCATCATAACTTTCCTGCCATTTATGCCAAATATTTATATATATTTATTATATATATATTTAAATAATAATATTTTATATTTTATTTTATATATATTTAATAAATATATATTTATATAAATAAATTAATTCCAACCATTCGATTTAATTTAATCTCATCCGTCCATCCACATCAATCCATACCACACCCTAAATTTAATATCCACCCTTAGATATATTTTAATCTCAGACACATGATTAGCATCATTGAAACCCTAGCATGCCCTAGGTTGGATTATAAATAAGAGCCATTTTGATGGCTCAACCCCTATATTTTTCCCTGAGTTTTGATTTCATGAGTTTTTGAATACCCTAAGTTCCCTAAGGTTCCTTGAGCTTCTAAAGTGCCTCAAAGTCCTAATACATAATTTATACCTTGGCTCCACTCCATCCATCCCATTCCCCATCCATTCTCTCATTGTTGCCATTGTCGCATCCTTCACCATCATCAGATCTACTTTCATAGATCTGATATGACCTCTCGAGCGCCCTATTGCTATCCATGAGTGCTCTACTGCTCTTTGCCACAACCTCGAGCACCCTGTTGCTCTATGTGAGCACCCTACCACTCTTTGCCATAGCCTTGAGTGCCCTACCGCTCTCCACGAGTACTATGTTACTATTCTTGAGAGCCCTACCATATTTTAGAATCATATTCTGACAACAAGCAAGATTTTTGGGTGTCGCTAGGGCACACCTTCGCCATCGACCTACAACTGATCCAAGACAACCATCAAGGAGCAAGGTAAATCATTATTTGTTATCATTTCATTTTATGCATTTTCATTTATGTTCACTTCATTAGTAACAGATATGTTAGGGTTTATTATTTCTTATAGAGGGCCTCACACAATGGAGACTTTATAGGTATTACTAACTCATTTATTGTGTCATTGTGTGTAGATTTGAAGGTGTTACACAAGCATTGGAAAATTTATTAAGCTAGAGTGACCCAATATCAGATACATAGAAGCCCACTCATACCTTTTGGGAGCAAAACACAACTGAAGACACCACTATTTTTTTATAGCTAGGTTTTTGGATAACCCTAGAAATATTTGTAATAATTGTATCAAAAGGGATTCCTACATCCACTATTGTAACAACAAAGTTTTTAGGCTCCCCCCCATTTAATATAAATCTCATTTGTTGTGCAATATATGGTTATTTGAATTCTGTTTATTTAGCATTTGTTTGGTGTCGTGTTTTGTCTCTACAAATGATGATCACAGTAGGACCCCCTAAGGGTTTCATTTTTTATTTATATTGAATTCTAACTTTCTATTTGTTATCATATTTTACAGATTTTTAGGAGCAAAAATAAGGTGTTTTCCTCCTGTTAGGGTTTCTAAAGAGTTGCAGAAGGTTGCAGGAAGTATGCGAATGCTCTACAACAGTTAGGGATCATCCAAAAATGTCTAAAGGTATTCCAAAAACACCATGGTGTGTCAAAAAAGCACCCAAATGTGTTTTATAATTATTTAGAATAAATACGTAGGCTATTCAGTAAGTCTGCTATCTAAAATTCAAGTTTATGTTTTTACGTATTTTGGGTTCTTTGCTATATTTTTTAGATTCTAAGCATAAAATAAATAATCATTAAGTAATATGGAAAATAATTCATTCTAGCTTACATTTTAGGTTTGCATCCATTCACATATTCCATTTAGGGTTTCTATTTTTAATGTATTCACAAATATAAAATGCTGCATTTTGTTTGTATTTGAATTGAGAAACTGCATAACATAGTATTGCATTTTAGGGTTAGAAGCACCTTATTTTGTTTATCTAAGTAGGAACATCATTAGGGTGCCAAGAGTATTCCTACTAGTTGGGTGATTCTAGGTAGAGGGGTGGATGAACCCTCCGATTGTTATTTAGACAAGGGGTCTTAAGCCGTGTACTTTACACCCTTTGGAGAAATTAACATTCTCTTGTTGGATTTTGAATTAGATTTATGAAACTAGTTGCTCCTAACATTGTTTATACACATTAATAAATAGAAAATTTAAAAGGAATTCACACACAACACATTTCACTCAAAATAGTGGTTGGATTCCATTATCAACCATTGCTTGAGATTGGGTGACTTTGGCATTCATCTCCATACACCAATCTCTACCCATAGAAACCATAGGATACCCTTGAGTAAACTTGTTGGATTTCATCACCAACAAGAATATCATTACCAATTCTTCACCATAGTTTTTACCTTTGTTTTATTAAGCAAGATTAGAAAATCAAAACACACGAGACTCATAAAATGAATACACATTAAAAATAAAATAATCAATGAACAAGGTAAACCACATTGGTTGAAACTTAGAATTGGTTGTTTGTTTCCTTTTTTCTCCTAAAATATTTTTAGTTTTGTGTTACATTTGATAGTTTAATCTATGTTTTGATTTATTTTCTTATGGTATTAACTAGAAATCAAAAGAAAGTTATAATTCAAGATAACTTAATGGAACCATCATCCACCTTCTCCACCACTTCTATGGTAGACTCCTTGAATGTGACACAAGTAGATTTATCTACAAGTCCATAACATTCTTTACCATCCACAACCTATCATATGGCCATACCCCAAGAGGATTCAATCTCCCCTACCATTGATAACCACATTACCTATATAGAAATTACAAGAGTAGAGGCTTTCATGAAGTCTTCTAATTAAATCTTAGAGTCTATTACCAATTCACCTAGACAAGAGTCTACTTTACAACAAGAGCCTGTTTATTCCCAACCCCCATCCACCTTTACCCAGGCGTATACTAGCCCTATTTTTGAGGCTTTAGTTGCACCTTATTTTGATATGTCCATTCCCCAACCTTCATATGCTTCTAGAACCTCATATACCTTCACTTACACCAACCCCTTGTATGAAGCACATGTCAATGCTACTTCACAAGTTCCAACATCACAAGTTGCCATACCTTGTGTAACTTGTATCCAAGTTACATATTCCCTACCATCTACCTCCATACCCTTAGCTTCTGATAGATAAATTAGTGAGACATGGGAACACCTAAAAAATTTACTTAGACAACATCAAAACACTCAACATCAAGTACAGGCAAACCCTAAGCCATTACATAACTCTGCTCAATCTGTCCTTATCAACTAGGGTCCATCATGGGTACCATAGTCTTCTATGGTTTTTATCCTTGTTCCCCCATCAAGTAATACAATTATTAGCCAGCCTAGCCATAATATTAATCCATCAATATAATTCTATAATTACCCATATTTTCATCAACAATCTCCCATTCATCAAATTCCATCTAATTCACCAAACCATCGGTACCAATATCATCATCACCTAGTTTCTCCACAACATTTCTGCACACCATCACAAAATCATCAAGTAATTTAGGGCTTCCATATTCTTGAGGAAGACCCTCAAATTAAGGCCATGCAGAAATAAATAGATCAATTGATGCAATTTACTCTTGGTTTTTCAAACCAAAAATTGACCTTACACCAATTTATAAATCAACCCATTCATCCTTCGGTACCATCACCACCATATTCGACAAAATTTACAATACCCAATTGTGAAAAATTTAAGGGAACTAAGGATCCCAAAGAACATGTGAGCACCTCTGTTCATGCATGTTTTAGAATTCAAGACGATAATGCTCTCATGCTTCAAAATTTTCCTCAAATATTAGGAGGGGATACCATAGAATAGTACAATCAATTACCAATACATAGTATCTATACTTTTGAGCAATTGATTTATCAATTATTTGATTGTTTCATCCTAGATTTTAAAAATAAGATCTCATTGTTCAATGTCTATGCTTTAAGACAACACGATGATGAATCTATCTATGATTTTGGAAACTTTTGGAGGGTTATCATAACTAAATTTCCATTCACCCTATCAATGGATGAGCTAATTAAGTTATTCACCAAGATTTGCTTAAAACATATCTCTTGGATGCTCCAACTATGAACTTATCAATAATTTGAAGAAGCTTTAGCTCAGTCTAGTGTCATTGAGGATATTAAAATCCAAGAAGGCATATTAAAGCCTAAAAAGAAATAATGGCAAAACAAGTGTTAGTCTCACAATGACACTAAGAGGGGGGGTGAATCAGTGTGGCTCTTTATAACTTAAAAACTTCAACTCTTAAAGATAAAACAATGAAATCTTAAAACCACATAAAGCAAATATAACAAGAGAGCATCACACAACACAAGATGTAATGAGGTTCACCAGTTTTGGCTACTCCTCAAAAATTATTGCTTGGACTCCCATCCAAATCTAGCCTTTGCAAAGCAACAACTTTACAATCAATTTACCAACACAAACCTTTGATTTATCTGCACCAATAGAAAGGAGCACCAACCCCTGATTTACCAGCACCAACTGGAAGGAGCACCAACCCTTGATTTACTAGCACCAACTGGAAGGAGCACCAACCCTTGATTTATCTGCACCAATAGAAAGGAGCACCAACCCTTGATTTATCTGCACCAACAGAAAGGAGCACCAACCCCTGATTTATCTGCACCAACAGAAAGGAGCACCAACCCCTGATCCAAGCACCAACTTGGACTTCTTTTCTAAACTAGAATATTGACATATAAATGCCTTCACTTTTACAAGACCCTGACTGGTCTATTGCTTACTCAACATCTCTCATGCAACACACCCTTCTCACTCACCTCTCGCTCTCCTCTTGTGCTCCTCTCGTGCACTTTTCAAGATCAAATCAGTCAACTAAAATTCTCCAAGCAACGCTCCTTTTATAACCATATTGTCTCTTTGTAACTCCTTATTTCATTTCTCATATGCCACTTGTCAATTGTAACGCGTTCTATATGTAACTCCTTTTGTATATATAGAGTAGGCATTTCGTTAAACACGTTACATGCAATGAATTGACACATATACATTTACCATGACTATTCGTCTTCTTGGTCATGACTATTTGTATTCTCCTTAGTGATTGTTTGCTTTCTTTTCTATGCATGCATGCGTTTTCACTGTAACTGCACCTATAACTGATGTACTGAATTTAGTTCACTATTCTTAATTTAGCTACATGATTTTTCTCTATAACTGCACTTGTAACTGATGTACTGAATTTAGTTAACTCGTCTTATTTTAGCTGCATGATTTTCTTTTGCAACTACACCTGTAACTGTCGTATAACTTCAGTTAACTGTTAAATATCTTATTTCAGCTGGTTTCTCTTATTAACTCATGCCAAAGCGACCTGTCATGAAATCATGACACTTCTGCCTCTTTGTCCTCTTCTCAACTTTTGCCCACAAAAACACATGTGATATCACGACACTTTCGCCTCCTTGCTACTCTTCTTGGCTTCAACCCATGAAAGCACAACATGTCGTGATATCATGACACTTTCGCCTTTGTACTCTTCTTATTTACTTTTGTCACGATATCGTGACACTTCTGCCATCTTACTTTCTCTCTCCTCCTTAAGTCGCAAAAATGCGACATGTCATGAAATCGTGACACTTTCTCTCCTTTGCTCTTCCTCTTGCCTTCGGTTCGTGAAAACCCGACATGTCACGATATCGTGACACTTTTTCTCCTGGAATCTCTCTCTTGCCTTTGGGTCACAAAAACCCGACATGTCACGATATCATGACACTTTTTCTCTTGGACTCTCTCTCTTGCCTTCGGGTCGCAAAAACCTAACATGTCGCGATATCGCGACACTTTTTCTCCTGGACTCTCTCTCTTGCCTTCGGGTCGTGAAAACCCGACATGTCGTGATATCGCGACACTTTTTCTCCTTTGTACTTTCTCTTGTCATATGTCGCAAAATCATGACACTTTTTCTTTTGGACTCTCTCTCCTGCAGCATGTCGCGAAATCATGACACTTTTTCTTTCGGACTCTCTCTCCTACAACATGTCACGAAATCGTGACACTTTTTCATCCGTACAAACTCTCTTGCAATATGTCACGAAATCATGACACTTTTTCGTTCGTACAATCTCTCTTGCAATATGTCACGAAATTGTGACACTTTTTCATCCGTACAACCTTCCTTGCAATATGTCGCAAAATCGTGACACTTTTTCATCCGTACAACCTTCTTTGCAATATGTCATGAAATTGTGACACTTTTTCTACTTGCCTTTCTCTCTTCCAACATGTCACGAAATCGCGATAGTTTTGCTTGCTTGCGCTTTCTCTCCGAACATGTCGCAAAATCGTGACAATTTTTCTTGCTTGCGCTTTCTCTCCGAACATGTCGTGAAATCATGACAATTTTTCTTGCTTGCACTTTCTCTCCGAACATGTTGTGAAATCGTGACAGTTTTGCTTGCTTGCGCTTTCTCTCCAAACATGTCATGAAATCATGATAGTTTTGCTTGCTTGCGCTTTCTCTCCGAACATGTCACGATATCATGACAGTTTTTCTTTCTTCTCAACATGTCGCGATATCATGACAGTTTTTCTTTCTTCTCAAAATGTCATGATATCGTGACAGTTTTTCTTTCTTGCCAACATGTCACGATATCGCGACAGTTTTTCTTTCTTGCTCAACATGTCACGATATCATGACAGTTTTCTTCCTTGTGATTTTCTTTTGATTTTTAGTATATGGGCCACTTCTATCTTTTGAAAAACCATTGTACATACTCTGAGTAACCTCTGAAATCCTATCCACTGCATCACTAAACTCCTATCCACTGCATCAACCGATCTGTCTGACTATGTTGACAACAATGACAATACTGTTCTTGCACCTTGCTCAACAATCTCCCCCTTTGGAATTGTTTGCAACACATGCAATTTATTGTAATACTTCTCCCCCTTTGACAATAATACCAAAGGGCTGACGCAGACTCCCCCTGAGTCCATGCACAGGATTCTTAGGCACAAATTAATACAGTTAGCAAAAATTACAAACATGAGCAAAAATATAATCAAATATATAAATACCCCCCCTGAGAATGTGGTCCCTCACTTAGATCAATCTTCAACTGTGTTGGCTGCTGGATCTCTTATCCATTGAGACTCTGTCCTCTGTACCCTATCAATAGGCTCACATAGAATCTATCCAATCTTATAGAATCATAAAGAGAATTGTTAGAGACTCAATATGTTCTATACTTAATGCTCAATCATTATATCAACTAAATCTCATAGAAGCATAAAGATAATTGTTAGAGACTCAATATGTTCTATATTCAAATCCCAATCTCAACTCAAATCAATAATAGTTTATTTTATGGAACTTCAAAAACCACATGCATCTAATCACTTGACTAGGCTCAATCAACTCTACTCAACCAATCACCTCAAAGAACATCCCTTTATCACAGACCCTCGTCGAAGCATGTATCAACCAACTCTGTGCAAGCATCAAACACTATAGCACAACACCAACCAAATCCTTTTTTACATTTTCAACTTGGTCTATGTTTTCTACAATCACCACTGGTCACACCTTACTTCCAACTGTTCGAATCAGGAGACAACAATTTGTCAAACACTTCACGACCAACTATAGTGCACCTTACTCAAACTCATGCGACTGGACCTCGGATAGGTAAGATTCACAAAGCAAAGTTTCTCATCTTTATGAGCTAAATAAGACTTCAATATTCTTCAACACAGCGTCATAATAGATCTGACAATCTTCTTGTCAATGTGTAGTTCAAATACACATTGCTTTTATCGAAACACATATATGCGACTAGGGCAACATTCTTTCACTAACCAAATTATTTGAACTGTTATAATCCTTAACTTTGGATAGTGGTAGTAAGAACCATCACTAGTACAACAATGACATATAGCAATACTACCAATAATGACAACTCTTAATTTAATCACCACCCTTCACGACACTACCACAAACAACTACATGAACTGAAAACACACTTTGACAGCTATACAACAACTCCCCGACTACTTTCCTTTCATCCTCAAATAACTACACAAATACATAGGAGCATTAAAATAAAACTTTAACATTGCTCCCCCTGAGGATGTGCTACCTGGAGCTGCTTAGTGCAATAGAGGAGTAATCTCCTTCTATCCAAGGAGACACGATTTCCTCTCTTCTTTCTTTCTCTAGTATTTCTTGAACTTAGGCTGAAGGTTTTCACCTGCATCCCTATTTTGAACCTTTCCATGAACTTGAAAATTTCTCTTGGGTGGTTGTCTCTTGTACATCCTTGATGGATGATTCTTTTCCTTTCTTTGATGCACATGATTTCTTCCCTGTCTGTGTTGCATTCTTTGCATCTGATGAAATATACTGTCTTGCCTTAGATTTGGACAAGACCTTGCTATGTGCCCATGACAATTACATTTAAAACATTGCACATGGTGTTCAACCGAAATAACAAATGTATTTCTGCTAGCATAAATCTTTGATCTATTATTAAGTCCATAATAAATTGCCTTATGACCATAATGGTTGCATCTAATACAATTGCTATTAAAAGCATTATTATGAATAAAGTGAGAGTGATAGAACCTCTTTTGTTGTGGTTGCTCTGCTATAGATATCCTTTGAGATTTTCTTCCTTTTGAGGATTTAGCTTCAAGATTTTCTTACTTTGATCCTTCAGCAGTGGATTTCTTCCTTTCTACAGATTTAGAAGATGAAGGTTGTTCAGCTTCATATCCAAGACCAAGCTTGCACATGGGGCTTCTTTGTTGCCTTATCATTTTATCTAGCAGCTCTGTGCTCTTCTCAAATTTGAGATTTGTATTGGCCTCTTCTAGTTGTTTCCTCAATAACACAATCTCCTCTTCTTGTTTGCAGCAAACAATCTCTTTCTCATTGATCTGTGACTTCAAGGCTTCTTCTATTTTCTTGGCTTTGTGAATTTGTAAGAAGAGATCTTCAATATTACCTTCATATTCTTCCAACTTCTTGGAAAATATTTTGTTCTTTTTCCTTTCTTTATTTAACTCTTCAGTGTGGCTCTTTATAAATTAAAAAATTCAACTCTTAAAGCCAAAATAATGAAATCTTAAAACCACATAAAGCAAATATAACAAGAGAGAATCACATAACACAAGATGTTACGAGGTTCACCAGTTTTGGCTACTCCTCAAAAATGATTGCTTGGACTCCCATCCAAATCCAGCATTTGCAAAGCAACAACTTTACAATCAATTTACCAACACCAAATGGAAGGAGCACCAACCCCTGATTTATATGCACAAACATAAAGGAGCACCAACTCCTGATTTACCAGCACCAACTAGAAGGAGCACCAACCCCTAATTTACCAGCACCAACTGGAAGGAGCACTAACCCCTGATTTATCTACACCAATAGAAAGGAGCACCAACCCCTAATTTATCTGCACCAATAGAAAGGAGCACCAACCCCTGATTTATCTGCACCAACAAAAAGGAGCACCAAACCCTAATCCAAGCACCAACTTGGACTTCTTTTATGAACTAGAAGATTGACATATAAATGCCTTCACTTTTACAAGACCCTGACTGGTCTATTGCTTACTCAACATCTCTCACGTAGCACACCCTTCTCACTTGCCTCTCACTCTCCTCTTGCACTCCTCTCGTGCTCCTCTCGTGCACTTCGCAAGATCAAATCAGCCAACTAAAATTCTCCAAGCAACGCTCCTTTTATAACCATATTGTCTCTTTGTAACTTCAGTTGTAACTCCTTTCATTTCTCATACGCCACTTGTCAATTGTAATGCCTTCTATATGTAACTCCTTTTGTATATATAGAGTAGGCATTTTGTTAAACACGTTACATGCAATGAATTGACACATATACCTTTACCATGACTGTTCGTCTTCTTGGTCATGACTATTCATATTCTCCTTAGTGACTATTCGCTTTCTTTTCTGTGCATGCATGCATTTTCACTATAACTACACCTGTAACTGATGTACTGACTTTAGTTCACTATTCTTAATTTAGCTATATGTTTTTTCTTTGTAACTGCACCTTTAACTAACGTACTGACTTCAGTTAACTCATCTTATTTTAGCTGCATGATTTTCTTCTGCAACTACACCTGTAACTATCGTATAACTTCAGTTAACTATTACATATCTTATTTTGATTGGGTTCTCTCCTTAGCTCATGTCAAAGCAACCTATCATGAAATCATGACACTTCTGCCTCTTTGTCCTATTCTTGGTTTTTTCCCACAAAAACACATGTCGCGATATCGTGACACTTTCGCCTCCTTGCTACTCTTCTTGGATTCAACCCACGAAAACACATGTCGCGATATCATGACACTTTCGCCTCCTTGCTACTCTTCTTGGATTCAACCCACGAAAACACAACGTGTCATGATATCATGACACTTTCACCTCCATACTATTCTTCTTTACTTTTGTCACGATATCGTGACACTTCTGCCATGTTATTTTCTCTCTCCTCCTTAAGTCGTGAAAATGCGATGTCACGAAATCATGACACTTTCTCTCCTTTGCTCTTCCTATTGCATTTGGTTCAAGAAAACCCATGTCACGATATCATGACACTTTTTCTCCTGGACTCTCTCTCTTGCCTTCGGGTCATGAAAACCCGACATGTCATGATATCACGACACTTTTTCTCCTAGACTCTCTCTCTTGCCTTCGGGTCATGATATCACAACACTTTTTCTCCTGGACTCTCTCTCTTGCCTTCGGGTCGTGAAAACCCGACATGTCGCGATATCATGACACTTTTTCTCCTTTGTACTTTCTCTTGTCATATGTCATGAAATCGTGACACTTTTTCTTTCGGACTCTCTCTCCTGCAGCATGTCGCAAAATCATGACACTTTTTCTTTCGGACTCTCTCTCCTGCAACATGTCACAAAATCGTGACACTTTTTCATCCATACAAAATCTCTTGCAATATTTCATGAAATCATGACACTTTTTCATCCGTACAATCTCTCTTGCAATATGTCACAAAATCATGACACTTTTTCGTCCGTACAACCTTCCTTGCAATATGTCGCAAAATTGCGACACTTTTTCGTCCGTACAACCTTCCTTGCAATATGTCACGAAATCGTGACACTTTTTCTACTTGCCTTTCTCTCTTCCAACATGTCATGAAATCATGACAGTTTTGCTTGCTTGTGCTTTCTCTCTAAACATGTCACAAAATCACGATAGTTTTGCTTGCTTGCGCTTTCTCTCCGAACATGTCACGAAATCATGATAGTTTTTCTTGCTTGCGCTTTCTCTCCGAACATGTCATGAAATCATGACAGTTTTTCTTGCATGCACTTTCTCTCCGAACATGTCATGAAATCATGACAGTTTTACTTGCTTGCACTTTCTCTTCGAACATGTCGTGAAATCACGATAGTTTTGCTTGCTTGCGCTTTCTCTCCGAACATATCGTGATATCGCGACAATTTTTATTTCTTCTCAACATGTCACGATATCGCAATAGTTTTTCTTTCTTCTCAACATGTCGCGATATCGCGATAGTTTTTCTTTCTTGCCAACATGTCACGATATCGCGACAATTTTTCTTTCTTGCTCAACATGCCGCGATATCGTGACAGTTTTCTTCCTTGTGATTTTCTTTTTATTTTTATTATATGGGCCACTTCTATCTTTTGGAAAACCATTGTACATACTCTGAGTAACCTCTAAACTCCTGTCCACTACATCACTAAACTCCTATCCACTGCATCAACCGATCTGTCTGACTGTGTTGACAACAATGACAATACTATTCCTGCACCTTGCTCAACAACAAGGGCCAATACAAAAGCAACTATTCCAACCAAAAAAATCAACATAGGCTACTCTAGCCACCCAATCCAATCAAGTGGTCATGACCCAATCGATAATGGCTCAACAAAAACCTATGAAACAAACATTGCAATAAATTTTATATCATGTTGTACCCTCGACAACACAAGCTATAGCAGTATAGAACAAAGTTTTAGCTATGGAAAACCATCCTTGATGATAGTATATCTGACAAAATCACCACTATACCCCTTTAGCTAAGTCATACACCTCATTTTTTAGAAGGTTGTATGAGACAAATAAAATTTCTTTACCGGATATTATATCGGATGATCTACCTAAACATGGGAAAAACTATTGGAAACATCTATTTTATCCTTATCATAGGCAAAATGGACATGACATTAGCAACTACCATGTGTTTAAAGACATAGTCCAAGATCTCATTGACTTGGGGGTGATAAAGCTTGATAATCCCCTCTATCAAATAAACCAAAACCTTGGTATATTTAAAACTTCACTTCCTCATCATGAGGATGTGTAAAAAAATGTAGAGGGAGCTAACACCAAAACTCCTAATCAAGTCAATCACATTAAACAATACCAAGGGTTTATAGGGTCCATTCATGTGGTCACTAGAGGTCAAAAAAACACCCAAAAAAGGCAACCACATTAGGAAAGTGTGTCACAACCTTCTACATCACCACCCATCCAAGTTTCTCCCAATCCTTCATCACCCATCCATATACCCAGTTAATCAAATCCTCCAAATCCACCCATAAATTGTCCACATTGACCTGTCATCTCATTGAGTAGTCAATTAACTACAAGTCTGAAAACGGATTTTACCAAATTGTTGATTTATGAGCTAATCCAACAATCTCCCCCACATTGTGAAGCATTAATGGACATTTTAAAATCCATTAAATTGCAATCACAAGATCCTAATACTTTCAACAACTTTGTGGGGAGCATCCAAACATGCATGAAGCCTTCCATAACATTTTATGACTTTGAGATTAATCAAATCTCATAGGAATCAGTAGACCCTCCATTGTATGTCATGGCTCTAATTGAAAAGAAGCCTTTTAAAAGAGTCCTAATTGATACCAGTTACTCCATCAACATCATCACAACATACACTCTCCATAATTTGAACCTTCCTCTATCTCACATCACCAAGTCATCCTTCACCCTCAAAGCATTCAATGATGCTTTGTATTACACAGTTGGCACTATTGTTTTACCCATTGAAGTAGGAGCTAAAAAATAGCACACAATGTTCCACATCTTGGAAGGATCCTTGGCATACAATGTACTCCTTTGAAGACCTTGGATGAGGGAAATGAGATTTATCCCTTCAATACTACATCAATTTTTGAAATTTGTTCATGAAGAACAGGTACATTGCATACTAGTGGATGTCGAGCCATTTAAGTATTGTAATTTCATCTCAAATCATTAGGATTCCATGCTTCTCTCCACTCACATTTTCCTATATTCATAATCCAAACCATCCACCACTTCACCAACCTCTTCATAAAAGGATCCCATTCCTAAAGAGCTTCCTATCACCAACCCTCATCAAACCTCCACACTCCCATTATCCTCATCATTGACTACATGCACATGTGGTCATAGTTAGTCCATATTGTCAACATCATTACCATCCACATCATCACTATATACTCAAAATCCTTCCTAATCCAATCCGTATCATTCACCTAATGTTTCATAAGTTGAATTGATAGATTGTAAGACACCTCCATTTCTACCATTTCTTGAGCCATCATTTGATCATAGTCCTTCCATGTCATCCCAAGTCAAGATCCACCTCATTAATCCTGGTATTAGTGAATATGTGGTCCAATACATCACCATCACACCCCTCACCATCCCTAGTGCTAAGTATTTTGATCACCCACGTGTCCATCCTTTAGCAATAGGAGCATTCTATAACATGGGTTCAGCTCCAAATATCATACATTTTGTATATGGTTGATTGAATCTTCATCAAGTCCAACTCCCATAGAAGAACCCAAAGAACCAACAATTTCCAATTTTCCAAACATGTTGGGATTCCCATATCGCTATTTCTATATTATCAATTGGTCTTAGGATTGCATGAGTAGGGAGTGCATCAACCTATCGATGTTCCATATCAAGAGGTGCACGACCATTCAGGTCTAGGTTACCAACCAATTTCCACCACCTCTTCTCTTGAACAAGCCTTCCAAAGGCTTAAAATCAATTAAGGAGAAGAAGCCCTCCATCCTGATAATACTGATGAAGAAATCTATGAATATTTTGAACTAATATTGATAATTTTGGATGAATCAGAAGAAGAATCAGAGCCCATCATTCCCCATTCTGAAAAATATGAGTTTTATCTCAACATGTTCCCCATCCATGAGCCTATATTTTGCTTGCTTCTTCCACAAGAGCCACCCGCCCCTATCAGTGAACCTCCACATCCATTCCATTAAGCCATTCCATAAACCAAAATTTTAACATATGTACATGGCACAAAAAATAGTGGTTTTCACCACTACAAAAAAAAATAAAAAATCAATAAAAAATAAACAAAAACCTATTTTCTTTTTTAGAATTGCATGTATATATAATTTAGTAAAATATATTTTGTGTTACTTGCTACTATTTAGGTTAACCAAACCCCTAAGCATAAATTCTTAAGCTCCATCTATTCCATACAATCTCATTTGCCTTGCCCATAAGTCAACATGAATACTGTTAATTTATTCACCCCACTCCGTAGTCCATATGATCTGACTAAGCCAATTCCAATTGACATAAGTCTCATTGATATAGATAGTATTTCCTTGCCTTTGAAATTTACCAAATTTGTCTTACCTAAGGAATTGTTAATGGCTTCTGCCAACTACCTTCCTCCATCCCCTCCACCTTCAGCTTCACCCTCACCTTTGGATCCCAAGGTTTTCTAGGTAAAAATAGATGAGGATAATCTATAATAGTTTGATGACATCTTAGATGAAATTCATTTGATACCTACACCCCATAAAATTGAGGATGGTTCCCACATGTCTATTGAATATGCTATTGATGTGGACCTTAGTTCAAAAAAATACAATCCCCAAATTATCAAGCTTGGCAAAAGTTTACACCTGATAAAAAAGAGTAATTATTTGCTCTTCTCAAGAGGAAGAAGGGTATATTTGTATGGTCTTACAAGGACATGCCTCATCTTGACCCTATTTTGGTTGTCCATAATCTCACCTTATATCCTTATGCTAAGCCGATCAAAAAAAAACTTAGGAAAATGCATCCTATCGTGGTCCTCATGGTAAAAATAGAGCTTTAAAAACTCTTAGATGTGAACTTCATTTTTCCTATCGACTATCCTGAGTGGCTCTCTAACACGGTACCCATTTGAAAGCCTAAGAGGGAGATACATTTTTGCACTAAATTTCAAGATCTTAACAAAGTGTGTCAAAAGGATGACTTTCCTCTCCTAAAAATTGATACTCTTATCGATACCTGCACTGACCATGAAATGCTTTCACTCATGGATGATTTTCTAGGATACAACCAAATTCGAATAAATATTGATGACCAATACAAAAAAAAATTTACTACACCTTGGGGAAATTTTTATTACAAGGTGATCCCATTTAGCCTAAAAAGTATAGGTGCCACTTATCAACATGCCATGAAATACATTTTCTATGACTACATGCATAAGATTATCAAATACTATGTGGATGATCTCTTGGATAAATCCAAAAATTGACAAGAACATATTGGTGTATTAGAGAAAGTTTTTGACTGACTACTAGAGCATAATGTAAGGTTGAATCCCAAGAAATGTATCTTTGGTGTTACCTTGGAAAAACTCCTAGGATTCATTATCTTCAAAAGAGACATTGAGGTGGATCCTAACATGGTCAAGGCTATCCTGAAGATGCCTCACCCAACTAACTTAAAGGAATTGCATAGTCTACAAGGAAATATCCAATCGATATGTCGTTGCATTGCGCAACTCTCTAACAAATGTAGGCCATTCAATCGCCTACTACAAAAGGAGGTGCCATTATCTTGGATAGATGAATGTCAAAAAGCATTCGATGACATTAAGAAATACCTAGCTTCTCTGCCAGTCTTAGCTCATCCTCATCCAGGGATCACATTTTATCTTTATATCTCAGCAACAAAATTGTCATTAGGGATAATTCTTGCACAAAAAAATGAATAAAATTTAGAGCAAGCTACCTACTAAATTAGTCAAACATTGCTTATGTAGAAAAAATGTGCTTAGCAGTGGTTTTTGCTACTAAGGAACTTCAAAATTACATGCTTAGCCACACAACTTATGTCATAGCTAGAGAAAATCATCTGTGTTACATGATGTCCCGCACTTACAAAAATACCCACACCACTAAATGGATAATGCTTCTTACTAAATTCAACCTAGAATTAACTAGTCAAAAATCCATTAAAGGTTAGGTAATAGTTGATCAACTTGTGGAAGCTCCACCACCTAGTGACCATCCTTTGATTATTGAGCTCCTAGATGATTTGAGATTTGCTATCACTGAGAAATATAAATATGCCATTCTAGAGGAAGACATAGATATCACATTATTCTTTGATGGCTCTAAGTGCATGAAATGTCAAGGTGTTGGAGTCATATTTCACACACCATAGGGGGTACCTATCCCCTTGTCATTCAAACTAGAATTCCAATGCACAAACAACACTACAAATTATGAAGCCTAAATATTAGGTCTTCAATCATCTATAGCTATGAGCATTAAGCGTATTGGGATATTTGGTGATTCTCAACTTGACATAAAGAAAATTAACGAAGAATACCAATGCAAAGAACCAACCATTAAGATTTATCATGAGGTAGTGTTGTGGTTGATCCACAACACACCCCAAAATTGGGGACCCACCTTTTTGCAGGCTTGCAGAGAAGAATCTCGGTGACCCAGATGCTAAAATTGAAGAAAAGAGAAAAAAATGCATAAGTGTTGAAAGTGTCACGAAATCGCGACATGTCGCGAAATCGTGACTTGTCGCGCCATCGCTGTCGGAAACAAGAAAGTGTCACGAAATCGCGACATGTAGCTCCATCGCTGCCGAAAAGGTGAGAGAAAAGAAAAATTGAAAGTTGTCGCGAAATCGTGACATATCGCCGAGAAGAAATGAAAGGGTGTAGCGAAATCGCGACATGTCGCTGAGAAGAAAAGAAAAGGTGTCGCGAAATCGCGACATGCCGCTGGAAAAGAATGAAAATGGTCGCGATTTCGCGACGTGTTTTGCCGAAGCGTACGGATGATGAAAAGTGTCACGATTTCGCGACGTGTTTTGGCAAAGTGTACGAAAGCGGAAAAACGTCGTGATATCGTGACAGGAAACAGCGAAGGGACTCGAAGCGGAAAGGCGTCACGATTTCATGACCGATTGCAGCTAAAGTGTACGGACGAAGAAATGGTAGCGAAATCTTGGGGTGTAAGTTGCCGAAGAGGTCCGAAGGAAAAACGGTAGCGATTTCGCTACGACTTGGAAAGAGGTGAAAAGGAGGTGGGGATGGAAAGGGGATAAGGGAAAGGTAGCGATTTCGCTACGACTTCTGGAAAGAAGGCTCAGAATCAAAAAGGTAGCGATTTCGCTACGACTTGTGGAAAGAAGGCTCAAAATAAAAAATGGTAGCGATTTCGCTACGACTTGTGGAAAGAAGGCTCAAAATAAAAAATGGTAGCGATTTCGCTACGACTTGTGGAAAGAAGGCTCAAAATAAAAATGGTAGCGATTTCGCTACGACTTCTGGAAAGAAGGCTCAGAATAAAAAATGGTAGCGATTTCGCTATGAGAAGCTGCCGAAGGCGTACGGGCGAGGAAAGCGTCGCGATTTCGCGACATGTCACGTTTTCGCGGCTAAGAAGGTGAACAGGCGGCATGCAGTTTTTGTCGGGATTTTCGTAGAAAGGCGTTACAGAAGGCACAGAGAGCGTGTGACACGTGGCATGCAGGTGTCAGGTCTGCAGAAGCGTTACATGCAACGAAGGATTTTAGGCGTTTCGACGTTAAGCATGGAATAAAGGCAAGGAAAAGGTGGGAATTTGAAAGGCCACATGCAGGAAGGTGAAGCGAAGCGACAAGGGAGAATCGAAGAGCCATGCTAGACAGGATAAATCCAGAAGCGCAGATTGAAGGAAGGGTTGGAAATTGCCGATTGCAGAGTTGCAGAGACAAGGGCTTTTTGCCATTCTGGGCCTGCACTTGGGCAATTTCCTTCTTTTTGTTCTGGAATATTTATGCCTGGAACATTCTTTGAATGTAATTGACATATCATTTAATACAAAATACAGAGTATTGGCATCTCATTGATGAGAAAGAAGGAGTCATTTTGTGCATGCATGATTTAATGTTTTATCTTTCATTCCAGATTTCTAAGGCTTTTAGGTGAAGTTTAATGCAAGTGTGCTTGGTTGCTTCATGCGAATGCCTAAATCTGGAATTACAGTGGAAACCCTAGAAACCAGCACCTAATTTATTTGGATTGTGCGAATTTGCAGGTTCATTAGGTTAGGTTGCATGCATAAAACCTCAATATCTTCGGTTTCATCGAATTGATGACAGTATTCTGACTGTAGTTTAGTCTTATTTCCATTTATTTTGCTTTATTTTTCAAACCCTTATTTTATTTCTTGCAGTTTAATTACAGTATTTGAATAAGCAATTGAAAATCCATCAGAATTGAAGATTAGAATAGATTTATTCACCTTGAGTCCACTAGAAATTCAAATTAAATAAACCATCAGTGCCCCTTGTTAACATCCACTTGCAAACCCTAAGATATTCCTGGCATTTCATTTGAACAACATTATTTAAGCATAACAGGAACCTTGGAGAAAGTTATTTTCTTTGCAAGCAGAGGATTTTGGGACTCAGATCCTACTGGAGAGTGTGCTTTCACAATCGGGTGAAAACACCACTCAACAGATTGGCGCTAGAAGGAGGGCTTGAACTGGTTTATTTGATTTTGATTTTCATATCTGAATATTTTGTTTTTGATTTAATTTTGAAATCATTTACGGCTAAACTGCAACATTTGTTTTTATTGCAGGTTTTCTTCGAAATAGCCGAGGGTTTCATCGGGCAGACTGGACCCACCACGGCGTATTGCAACCAGGTCCCAAACAACCGAGGAAACCATTTTTCACGACCTTACTGGCACTCCCAAGAATAAAACCAAGCAAGTCGTAAGTTCACCAGTCGCAAAAGACCTGTTTTCTCCAGGAACATCGAGTGGACCTACGCCAGTAATATCTGTTGCCCCTAGTGTGCCTATAGTCAGTAATATTTCTACTGCTATTGTAGGTTTGTCTTCATCAATTCTGAGTCAAATGGCTCAAGCTCCAGCAGCTCCTTGGTATGGAGCCAACAATACTCCTTTGAACATTGCTGGGGATATCCATGAAATCCCCAAGAACATTGAAATATTTCTGCCCAAATACAAACCAGATGGCCCAAGAACAGGAGAAGAACATATCCAAGCCTATAGAGATGTTTTAAGTAGGCTGCAAGTTCAACATGAAGATGTAGCCTGCAGACTTTTCCCCATGAGCTTGGATCCAATAGCATATGAGTGGTATATATGCTTGCCAACTGGTTCAATCACCTCTTGGACACAAATGGAAAATGCCTTTGTCAATCAATTTAGATCACCCTTGGATCCTGCAACTATTTACAATCAGTTTATTACATGCAAAAGGGGCCAAGGGGAACCAATCAGGATGTTTAATCAGAGATTCCAAAAGAACTATAATAGAGCAATTAGACACTTTGCCATCGATCCCGCAGTGGCTTTGCAGATATATTTTGGGGCATTGGACCCCATGACAGCCATGTTTGCAAGGCGCAATCCTCAGGTCACCACGCTGGCTTTGGCCTATAATGAAGCCATGACTATTGAGCAACAATTGACACCGCAAGGCTACGGGTTTACCCAGATGCCTATGATGGGACAGTATGCTCCATATGGTCAAGCTCCCCAGGCAAATCAACTCATGGCACCACAAATGCCAAGCATGAATGCCTTCCCATATCAACAGCCGTATCCACCAGCACCCGCATATGCACCCATTCCAATCCAACCAATCACAGCCATTCCACCTGTCCCTGCATTTTTGCAGAACAGTCAACCAACTATGCAAGGAAGCTAGTCAAGTCAATCCTCAAGCCATAGTTCCCTTTCCAAATCCAACCCCGATTCAAAGTGTCAATCCATACGGGAATCAAATTCCTCAGAACCCGACCCAAATGTGGAATCAAGACCCCATTAATTATGCAAATCCAATGGGGGTTAACAACAATGTGGTTCCACCGAAGGATGTTTTTTCGGAAGTCGAAGAGCTCAAGAAACTAGTGCTTAAAATGAGCAATGACAGAGTTCAACAACAGAAGTATGAGTCCCATGCCCCTCACCCAAATCAAAATTTTAACAATAGAGGGAGGCACTGGAACACCAAGCCAAACAATGGGGGAGTTCCCGCTCCCATTGCTAATCAATTAGATGCTTCTACAGGACCTAGCCAATCCAATTCTCTTTTGAATCTTTCAGATTTGGCATGGGAAAGGGGGTGCAGGTTGCATAACACAAAAGAACACAATGAGAGAAATTGTCCTGAGATTGCTAGATACACTCATTGTCTTCAGGCACAAGTTGATGATTTGGAATTGGTATCAAATGAGGATCCATCGCAACATCAAGATGAGAATATTATGGTGATGGAAACAGTATATCACCAAGAAGGTGAGAGTGAGGAAGAAGAAGACGAAATTCTGGAACAAGAGGTGCAAGCTTTTCGAGATTTCAGAAAGGGAAATCATGGATACCATTTGAGGAGTAAATCTAAAGCCCCTCAAACCTCATCAACACCTCCAAATAATTCTATTCTTCCTCCAGACACTAAGGCAAATAATAATCCTCCTCCTCCACTCAGAAAAGAAATGTCTAATGGCATGCAGAAGACAGTCAAATTAGAGAAACCAAATTATGACATAGTGGAGGATATGAAGAAGTCCAAATCTAGCCTTTCGTTATTGGACGCAGCTAGATTACCTGGCCAAAAGGAGGCTTTGATCAAGGCTTTGAACTCATCCTGATCCAAAGTGGAAGGAAAAAAGAGTTGAATCCCACCTCATTTTGCGAAAGGAGAGAAGGGATGTCCCGCCATTCTTACTGACTCTGAGAATTGCGGGTAAGAATCTGCATAACTGTTTGGTGGACACAGGTGCCACGAGCAACCTCATGCCTGCAAAAATATGTAAAATGCTAGGTCTGCAGCCTGTTTCATCCAAATGTACAGTCCTGCAACTGGACAGATCAGAGGTAAATGTGGTAGGGACTTTATATGATGTCAAGATTCAATTGAATTCTGAACCCAGGGTCCAGCAGGTTGTAGACATTTTGGTGGTTAATATCCCAAGTAGGTATGGAATGCTACTTGCTAGGGATTGGATGAAAACTCTGAATGGATATTTTTCAACAGACTGCTCGCATATGTGGCTACCATGGAAGGGAATTGCAAATCAAATAAGAGTGGAAAATGAACCGAGGCTTAAAGAGATTATAACAGATTTTAATAAGCCGAATGAAGTTCAGTTTTCTGAGCCAGACCTAGGAGTCTATGCACTTGATGTTGAGAAAGCTGCTGAAGAGCTTAAAGAAGAAGTGTGTCATGGTGGTTCTTCTGAGGAAAAGGATTACACATGGTTGCTCAAGTTTGATGGATCAAAGTCTAGACAGGGAGCAGGAGCTGGAGTCGAGCTCACTGGTCCAGGAGGTAAACCATTATTGGCTGCCTACAGACTACAATTTCCTTGCACAAACAATGTGGCAGAATACGAAGCATTGATCTATGGTTTACGTCTAGCATTGAGCAAACATGTTAAATGCTTGAAGGTTTTGGGAGATTCTGAGTTGGTAGTCAAGCAAATCAAAGGACAGTATACATGCCACGACAAAAGACTGAGCCTTTATAGAACTAGGGTTATGGACCTCATGGAGGAGTTTGATGCATTCAACATAGCCCTTATTTCTAGGAGAGGAAATCGAATAGCAGACTCTCTTGCAGTCACCACGGGCATGTTAAACCCGGTGGATATAAAAAGATGTAAAAAGTTTTCCATTGAACTGGTTCCTTGTCCATCAATACCTGATAATGTAAAGAATTTCCAGGTTTTTGAAAGTGACAGGCACATCTTCAAGTTTGTCACAAACTCGGGTATTTTTGAAAATCAGGTGATTGATGAGGAACAAAGGTGGCAGGATGAAAAAGAAGAAAGTGAAACTGCGTATCAATCCAACAAAATTCCTAAAGACGTGGTTTCATTAGAAAAGATGTTCGACATGGAATGCAAGAACAAGAAAAGAAAAAGAGTCCCACTCCCCAAAGATGCATGTGATTCAATTAATCTAGGGAGTGCAGACAATCCAAAGGAGGTGTACATAGCAAAGGCATGTACAGAGGAAGAAAGGAGCAATATAATACAGGCATTGAAGCATTACATAGATTGTATTGCTTGGAACTACAATGAGTTGAAGACTTACAACCAGAACATTATCACACATACCATCCCTTTGAAGCCAGACTCCAAGCCTTTTAGGCAAAGACAACGAGTTGTTAACCCGCTATTGGAGCCTTTGATTGAAAAGGAGGTTAAAAGGTTATTGGAAGCGAAAATCATTTTTCCTGTTAGGCACTCAACCTGGGTGGCTAACCTCGTTCCAGTGAGAAAAAAGAGTGGAGAGATTAGGCTATGCATAGATTTTCGAAATCTTAATAAAGCCTCTCAAAAAGATAATTATCCATTGCCATCGATCGATGAAATTCTACAAATGGTAAATGGATCTGAAATGATGTCCTTTCTCGATGGGTATTCTGGGTACAACCAAATTCTTATACATCCAGATGACAGGATGAAAACAGCCTTCACTACCAAGTGGGGAACATTTGCATATAAGAGAATGCCGTTCGGACTGTTAAATGCTGGTGCAACTTTTCAACGCGCCATGGATTACGCATTCAAAGGGCTAATAGGCAAATGCATCATCGTGTATGTGGATGATATCCCAGTTTTCTCGAAGAAGAGAGAGGATCATGTCAAAGATTTAAAGAAAGTGCTTCAAAGATGCAGAGAACATGGAATTTCCTTAAATCCCAAAAAATGCATTTTCGGAGTGACAGAAGGGAAATTGTTGGGTCACATCATTTCAAAAGAGGGCATATCCATCGACCCAGAAAGGATACAAGCTATCCAAAACCTACCTCTCCCGAGCAGTAAAAAGAATTGAGATCTTTCTTTGGGCAGGTCAATTTTGTGAGGAAGTTTATCTCTAGCTTTGCTAAGATAGCCAAACCTCTGAACCGGATGCTCAAGAAAGATGTGGATGTAAAATGGAACGAGGAAAGTAGAGTGGCTTTCCAGAATATCAAAGATGCCATTTCCAGAGCCCCTGTCCTTATAAGCCCGGACTACTCCAAGCCTTTTTATATTTATGCTTTTGCATCAGAACACTCCTTTGCGAGTGTCTTAACCCAAAAAGGCGAGGATAGTGCCGAAAAACCCATAGCATTTTTAAGTGCCCCCTGAAAGATGCTCAATTAAGGTATTCAATCCTTGATAAGCAAATGTACGCACTTTTTAAAACGGTGAAAAAATTTAGGCATTACATTGTACACAGCAGAATTATTGCCATCGTGCCCGATTCTGCTGTCAAGACCATGTTTTTACAGAATGAACTAGGTGAGAAGAGAGGAAAATGGATTTCAACCATCCAAGAATTTGATCTCGAAATCCAACCAATGAAACTAGTTCGAGGACAGGGACTGGCGAAGGCGATCGCAGAAAATAATCCGCAAATAACAGGTCAATGCTCAAATACAGAATACATGGCTAAGGATGACTGGTATGTTGATATTGTGCAATTTTTATTGACTGGTAAGTGTCCTTCTAATCTGAATTCAACACAGAGAAGAGCTTTAAGGCTTAGGTCTATCAACTATCTAATAAAGTCTGGTGTGCTTTACAGGAAAAATCATGAAGGTATCTACCTGAGGTGCTTGAACAAAGAAGAAGTTGCCAGGGTGTTGCAGGAATTTCACGGGAAACATGGAACTGGTCATGGTGCAGCCAATGCTACAACACATCAAATCCTGAGAGCAGGATACTACTGGCCACATATTTTCAAGGATGCGCATGCCCATGTACGATCTTGTCATATCTGTCAAGTGGCTGCAAATAGAGAAAGAAATGCAGCCATGCCGTTGCAACCTGTAGTTGAAATGAGACCGTTTGCACAGTGGGGACTAGATTTTATCGGGGTTATTAACCCAAATTCTTCTGATTCTCACAAATTCATTTTGACAGCTACAGACTACTGTACAAGGTGGACGAAGCGATTCCTACTAAGCATGCCACCACAGACGTTGTGATTAAATTCCTTGAGGATCAAATTATAACAAGATTTGGAATGCCCGATTCTATTGTCAGTGACAATGGTAAAGCTTTTATTTCTACACAATTTGCAGATTGGGCATATGATAACAAAGTGAGCTTAAAATTTGCATCCAATTATTATCCTCAAGGAAATGGGTTGGCCGAGTCTTCAAATAAGAATTTGTTGAATACTATTAAGAAGTTGCTGGAAAAGAACCCTCGGGACTGGCACAGCCAATTAAAATTTGCCCTTTGGGCAGATAGGACCAGAGTGAAAGAGTCCATAGGGAATACTCCCTATCATTTGGTCTATGGGCAAGACCCGATATTTCCAGCAAATTTGAGGTTGCAGACCTTACATTTCATACAAGAGTACTTGGGGACAGATGATCAAGTTGAAGCCAGGTTGAGCCAGTTGTTGCACCTTGATGAAAAGAGAGAAGAGGCCATGAATCACATGAATAAACACCAGGAAGTTATCAAGAGATGGTTTGACAGAAGGGCCAAAGTTAAATCATTCAGAATTTCAGATTTGGTATTACTATGGGACAAAAGACATGAGGAAAAAGGAAATCATCAAAAGTTTGATTGTCTTTGGTTAGGCCCATATCAGATTTCAGAGATTCTTGGGAAGAATACCTTCAGGCTAAAAACCTTAGAAGGGAAAGATTTCAT
The DNA here is from genome assembly GCA_028583015.1 of Wollemia nobilis. Lineage (NCBI taxonomy): Eukaryota > Viridiplantae > Streptophyta > Pinopsida > Araucariales > Araucariaceae > Wollemia > Wollemia nobilis. The sequence continues at coordinate 2,276,005 of JAQPPZ010017036.1, read as the reverse complement.
GCTACCGGTTAATGGGCAGATTTTAAAGCATTATTTTAGCCCTTAGGTTGTGAGATTTTGATATTTTGATTTTGGTGGGGATTTTCAGATTTTGTTTTTATTGTTTAGGATTGTTAATCTAGTTAGGATTTTGATTCTGGATTTGATTTCAATTGACATGTTTTGTTTTGAAAAAATAATAATAATAATAAAAAAAAAAAAAAAAAAAAATAAAAATAAAAAATTGAGATGTCAACTTATGCTTAAGGTTAGGAGAGTATGAAATATTGGAATTATCTTGTAAAAGCTCCACAAATAACATAAAACATTTTAAGTTATATTGTTTGATTTTGTGATACATGAAAGAGTCAGTTTTGCATGACAAATCATTTCATTTGCAATTCAAGAAATAATGCATTCATGTTCCATCTCACCTTACATACATCTCATCTTAGTTACATATGCATCTTAGGTACAAGCCATTAAAGTATGTCAAATCCTCTTAGGGTTGTGTTATAACATATATGTAAGTGAATCCTAAGGTTGGAAACTGAGTCTTGAGATATCTAGAACCAAGCACGTCTCATACATTAAAAAGGATCTTGAGCAAAATGATCAAAACCTAACTTGGAGGAAAAGGTTGGGCGAAAGAAGTTTTTCATGTCTATCCTATTATGCAACATGATCCTTAAAACAGTGGTTTTGACCACTTCCATAGAGCTTAAAGCCTAAAATCAGAGTAGTAAGGATAGGGTTAAATCCTCATCAAACTTAGGTTGAGGATCCAATTCCCCAAAGCTTTGATTTGACCCACATGGAGTAGTAAGGATAGGGCATAAATTCTCATCTCGCTTAGGTTGAGAATCTGATTCCCCAAAGCTCTTATGTCTCATTTCATAATAAGTCTTGGATTGTAAGGATCGTACTATTTGTCCTCTACAAAGGATGGGTAGTCATCCCCAAGGTCTAAGCAACAAAATTAATATTTTCCATTTACATCTAAAGTTTGGATTGTAAGGATCGTACTACATGTCCCTAGCCAGGATGGGTAGTCATCCCCAAGGTCCAAGAAGTAAAAAAATAAATAAATTTTTCCCATCTCATCTTTATATTGGATTGTAAGGATCGTACTACTTGTCCTCTGCAAAGGATGGGTAGTCATCCCCAAGGTCCAAAGAAATGAAGATAAGTTTTGGATTGTGGGGTTAGATATGCCCATGCATGGCATCATGTCTTGCCTAAAAAACAAGACCACTGATTGTCTAGAGGGTTAGACTAGCATGACTATTTCTTCCATAATTGGTTTAATTATTTTGCTTAAAGTGAGGTAATGAACTCTAAATCAGAATAGTAAGGATAGGGTTAAACTCTCATCTCGGTTGGTTGGGAGTCTGATTCCCCAAAGTTCTGATTTCACATTCACTTGCACATGGGTTCCGGATAGTAGGGACTCATAACCAACTTTGGGATACAATAAGGTAATGAATTAGTGGATCTTAAGAGGGTTTGGCAATCTTGAATGCTTGTACATAATAATAGAAGAATGACTTAGCCTTTTACAAAAGCAAAAAAATCTCCTAGCACATTCATTAGGGTACACAAATCATTCACCATCCCACATATGCATTCATGCAAAACTGATAATGGAGTGTGGATCAATTTCAAATGATAGGGAAAGAAATTCATTGCACACACTGAGCTAATACTTGATGATTCTGATAATTCATGTACTTCTGATCTTTGGGCATTTGTTATATTGCTTATGTGCTAACATATGTTTGCGAGTTTGTGATATGTTTCAAGTTGGGTTCTTACTAAAATGCTCAAGAGCATTTGACAGCAGAGTCACCATTTGTTGTGGTTGATCCACAACACACCCCAAAATTGGGGACCCACCTTTTTGCAGGCTTGCAGAGAAGAATCTCGGTGACCCAGATGCTAAAATTGAAGAAAAGAAAAAAAATGCATAAGTGTTGAAAGTGTCGCGAAATCGCGACATGTCGCGAAATCGTGACTTGTCGCGCCATCGCTGAAAAGAAAGTGTCGTGAAATCGCGACATGTAGCTATCGTAAAAGGTGAGAAAAGAAAATTGAAAGTTGTCACGAAATCGCGACATGTCACTGGCAGAAATGAAAGGGTGTCGCAAAATCGTGACATGTCGTCGAGAAGAAAAGAAAATGGTAGCAAAATCGCGACATGCCGCTGGAAAAGAATGAAAATGGTCACGATTTTGCGACGTGTTTTGGAAGTGTACGGATGATGAAAAGTGGTCACGATTTCGCGACGTGTTTTGGCAAAGTGTACGGAAGCGAAAAATGGCGATATCGTGAGAAAGAAGGACTGAGGAAAGGGTAGCGATTTCGTGACAGTTTTGGCAAGTGTACGAGAAGAAATGGTAGACGATTTCACGACGTAAAGTTGCCGAAGAGGGCCGAAGGAAAAATGGTAGCGATTTCGCTAGACATTTGGAAAGAAGCTAAAGTAAAAATGGTAGCGATTTCGCTAGATTTGAAAGAGAAAGGTAGCGATTTTAGAGTAAAAGGTAGCGATTTTAAGAGAAAAAAAGGTAGGATTTCGCTACGATTGGAAAGAAGGCTCAAAGTCAAAAATGGTAGCGATTTCGCTACGACTTGCCGAAGAAGGCTCAAAATAAAAAATGGTAGCGATTTCGCTACGACTTGTGGAAAGAAGGCACGAAAGAAAAAATGGTCGCGATTTCGCGACGAGAAGTTGTCGAAGGCGCACGGGCGAGGAAAGTGTCGCGATATCGCGACATGTCGCGGTTTCGCGGCTAGGAAGGTGAACAGGCGGCATGCAGTTTTTGTCGGGATTTTCACAGAAAGGCGTTACAGAAGGCGTAGAGAGCGTGTGACACGTGGCATGCAGGTGTCAGGTCTGCAGAAGCGTTACATGCAACGGAGGATTTTAGGCGTTTCAGCGTTAAGCATGGAATAAAGACAAGGAAAAGGTGGGAATTCGAAAGGCCACATGCAGGAAGGTGAAGCGAAGCGACCAGGGAGAATCGAAGAGCCACGCTAGACAGGATAAATCCAGAAGCGCAGATTGAAGGAGGGGTTGGAAATTGCCGATTGCAGAGTTGCAGAGACAAGGGCTTTTTGCCATTCTGGGCCTGCACTTGGGCAATTTCCTTCTTTTTTTTGGAATATTTATGCCTGGAACATTCTTTGAATGTAATTGACATATCATTTAATACAAAATAATAGAGTATTGGCATCTCATTGATGAGAAAGAAGGAGTCATTTTGTGCATGCATGATTTAATGTTTTATCTTTCATTCCAGATTTCTAAGGCTTTTAGGTGAAGTTTAATGCAAGTGTGCTTGGTTGCTTCATGCGAATGCCTAAATCTGGAATTACAGTAGAAACCCTAGAAACCAACACCTAATTTATTTGGATTGTGCGAATTTGCAGGTTCATTAGGTTAGGTTGCATGCATAAAACCTCAATATCTTCGGTTTCATCGAATTGATGACAGTATTCTGACTGTAGTTTAGTCTTATTTCCATTTATTTTGCTTTATTTTTCAAACCCTTATTTTATTTCTTGCAGTTTAATTACAGTATTTGAATAAGCAATTGAAAATCCATCAGAATTGAAGATTAGAATAGATTTATTCACCTTGAGTCCACTAGAAATTCAAATTAAATAAACCATCGGTGCCCCTTGTTAACATCCACTTGCAAACCCTAAGATATTCCTGGCATTTCATTTGAACAACATTATTTAAGCATAACAGGAACCTTGGAGAAAGTTATTTTCTTTGCAAGCAGAGGATTTTGGGACTCAGATCCTCTCGGAGAGTGTGCTTTCACAACTGGGTGAAAACACCACTCAACAGGTAGCAATGAAATTACTCTATAAGTTTTATTGGTATGAAATCAATAGCTTGCCATGTTCGACTAATAGATTTGCAGATGCGATGGCCTCACTAATTTTAAAATAATCCTTTGGAGAGGTACACATTTTTTGAGTCTAAATATGAAAAGAATGTTTTCTTTATCCATTCAGATTCATATGATCCTTGGTGAAGCCAAATAGTATCCTTTCTTAAGTTTGGAACACTCCCATCTAATATATCTCAAACTTCCAAACGTACATTCAAGTAAAAGGCAGCTTGTTTCATTCTTTTGAGGGATGTGTTGTACAAATGTGGTTATTATGGAGTTCTCCTTCATTGTATCAAGGCTAGTGAGTCTCAAAGAACCATATCTAAAGCCCATGATGGTACTTGTGGTGGTCATTTTAGTGGAATGGCCATTGCAAAGTGTATTTTATGCATGGGTTATTATTGGCACACATTAGAACATGATTGTTGCACATATATTAAGCATTGCAAAAAGTGCCAAGAACATGGTAATTTAACTCATGTACCATCACAAGCCTTACAACCCATTCAAATCCTTTGGCCCTTTTCACAAAGGGACCTAGATCTAATTGGAAAAATTTCACCTCCTTCCTCGGGATAACATACATTAATAATCATAGCCACTGAATACTTCACAAAATAGGTTGAGGCAATTCATCTAAATAGTACAATAGGACCAAGAATTGTGGAGTTTATACTCCATAATATCATCTATCATTTTGGTAGACCCTCAAAAATTATTTTCAAAAAATGGCAAGTCTTTCAAAAACAAGGATGTTTGAGCACTTTGTGAGAAATACATCCAACATAGTTTCTTGAATCCTTATTAACCACAAGCAAATGGACAAGCTGAAGCTTACAATAAGACCTTAGTTGTTATTCTCAAGAAAATTTTCAAAGAAAATCATAGATATTGGCACATAAAATTCCCTTGGCATTATGGGCTTATAGAACAAGCATCCACACACCTACAAGGGCAACACCATTTTCATTGGTTTATGGATCCGAAGAAATCATAACTCTTGAGCTTGATATACCTTCCTTGCAAATTTATTTGGAAGAATTCATAGATGATAACATAGCTAGACAAGCATGTCTGGACCAACTCACACTTCTTTATAAGAGGTGAGTCAATGCTTTAGAGCATTTACAAGTTTATCAATACCGCCTCAAATGTGCTTACAACACCAAAGTCCATCTATGTGAATTCCAATTAGGAGATCTTTTCCTTAAAGAAAACCAACAAAACACCACTGCATTGTCGTATCTTCATGATAAATTCATGGCTAATCGGTTAGGTCCATACATTATCACACAAAAAGTGGGTAATGGTACTTATAGGCTTGCCAGTCTAGAGGGAGAGGAATAATTTTAAACACTTAATGTTATACACTTGAGAAATTATATGCATGATTTGATTATTATATATGTATATATGTACATGGCTAATACACAAAAATATTTGTATAAACTTCATTCATAACATTGCATTTCACTTGCATGTACACTCCAAAAATAATGCATTCACCCACATTTCACATTGCATTTCATATTTCATAAAATTGCATTGCATTCACATTCACATTCCACATTCCACATTTCATATAGGGATCATTTATTAAGTTCAAGGTCTTAATTGGTCCAACAAAAGTCATGTTGCCTTAATCAGGGGCACCTTCACATTGTCATCCACACAATTCCACCAAGTCAAATTGCCATCAGCACAAGCCACATTCATAAACTCCTAGGTGTTTTTGGTCTCTCAGCCACTCCTAGTATTTTAAGCAACCTGCAAAATACATGTCGAGTTCTTTTAGGACCATTGCACATATACACTAAGAAAATCTTGAGTTTTGGAAAATGACTCCAAAACACTCTTGAACCAAACACAAATTTCAAATCTTAAAACAATATTATGTCAAAGAGGAATAACACCATACTTGGTATGAACCTTGAGGTGAAAAGGGTCATCCTTGCTAGTCCCATCATGCAATTTAGTCCATACAAATAGTGGTTCTCACCACTATCACAATGCCAAAAATAAAATAAAGAGTAGGGAAAAATCCCTAACAAAAAATATAAATATTTTTATCACACACCACTGATCAATTAGGTTGTAGGGATCATACTACATTTCCATTTAGACGGTTAGGTAGTCATCCCCAAGAATTAAGATATCAATAACAAAAGTCATGGACTATGGAGTTAGCCTCCTTTGGAGCTATATAAACTTGACTAACAGTGGATTACACTCATGCATGGTGATATGTATCTTTTAAAAGAGACCTCTAACAGCTCATATAGACAATCAAGCCTCTTTGTTTCAACCATAACATATTTACCCAATTTACTCAATATGAGTTAATAAACTCACTTACACACACTAGTTCTTGATTGTATTAGGTTATTACCATGCTTTTGATTTGGAAAATGAATTCACTGCACACACATTTGGTCTTATAAGGATTAGGCAATATTAGTGAGTTTTTTTGATGACACTAGGATGTTTGAGTCTCTGTAAAACAAGTATTTTTCCATATCAACATCCATGTCTTCTTCCATATCAACATCCATATATTCTTCCATATCAACATCCATATATTCTTCCATATCAACATCCATATCTTCTTTCGTGTCACCATCCATGTCACATAAAAATCCATTCATCCCATACGCCACCAATTTTGGTGCCCCTAATTAAAAAATAATGCTAGAAAAGGGTCAAGCAAAGATATAAACTATAAATGATCATTATCACTTGCCTTCTTGCATTAATAATCCATATATTTCATCTTGCATTAATCATCCATAGCATATCCATTGCATTCATCATAAATAAATAAAATATGCATAACAAAAAAACATTCACAAACACATAAAACACAAAAGGGAAAAGCCATGTATATATATATGTATAAATATCACAATGTACAATGAGTGAAAAAAGGCTAAATACAATAGAGTACCAAGACTTATATAAAAAAAGTGCATCTAAGTACTAGCTAATACCCATGAGTGGACCCATGATACCTACTAGAGCCCTAAACCTAAAACTCTTCCTAGATTCAGCTAGCCTAGTTGACTGCATCATCGAGAAAGATGGAGGATATGGAAACATGATATGATTAGCCATACATAAATCCTCCAAGGAATGCACATATGCCTCGCTCACCCAAAGTCACCGCAAGTCCAACCCATGCTGATGTTCCTTGCTTAGAAGATCTACCTAGAGCCTCGTAATTATCTCTTGATCATCTCCACCAGATATTCCAACTGCCTACTTCACTTACATCTGAGATATAATCGCATCTCGCACACTAAGCTCTACCCGTAGCTATGCTACAGTTTCACCATGAGACTGTACTAGAGCCTTCTGCTCTAATCGCATCTACTCCATCTTAGCACGTAGCCTTACCACCTTGGATATCTCCCCCATATCATACTCCTCCTCATCCTATCCTTTATCAACCATAAGATTTTTTTGCCTCACACTTCTCACCTTCTTCCTCCAAATGCTAGCTCGAAGGGGTATCGATCACTTCAAAGTCCCATCAAAATCCTCAGAATCATCCTCACCATCGACTGTAACCTTAGGTATCCATAATGGTTGGGCACCAAACCATGCCACATACTTTGGGGTCATCCCCACATCGTCCACATCAGAGACCTCTAGCTCCTCATCATCCTCAACCACCACCCTCCATGGATCCACACATGGAAGCCCCACCTCCTCTTGGTACCTCTTATAAAGCACCAAATCCTCTGGTACTCCATGTGGCAAGTGAACTACCGCAACACCCACAAGAACTGGAAGTAGTCCATATTACCCTACCACCTCCCAAATATCCACCTTGGCTACCTGATCCATCGTAAATAATCCCTATATTTAGTCCACTTGGTCCCCCACCAAGGCCTCCACATCACCTGGGTGGACATTAGTCCCACCAATATGTCTTAGTACCACTGACTTGAGTGCATTGGATGTCTTGGCTATACCTCCTCTGACACCACCCATATCCTAGCAAAGGGTTGCACACCATCCCACTCACTATAGGGTAGACTCTCTGGTCATGTCACCCTGAAGTGCTCCCAACCCTATCACTAGAGAAGAAAGCTTATACCCAAGCCCTTCCTCTTCTACCATGTCATCTCATATAGATCCTGGTACACCTACACCAAAAAAGTAGGTGCTCATGCATTTGGCTATGGTGTGGTGAGTAAATCACTCACCAATCCTAATAGGTTCTATGGAAAACTACAACTAGTGTTGTTAGGAATAACTATGTTCACCAACATGAGCATCACCAAGGCTATATGAGGATCCAAATCCTTGTCCACATACATGGTCAAGTAGGGAATCCCTCCACTCTCCACCTTCACCTCCTCTCGTCTATCCCCAAATATCTTGCTCATATGGGCCTTCTCATTATATCTCACCTCCACCTTCACCCCCTCCATCAACACCTTAAGAATGCAATACACATCCTCAAAGGTAATGGTCACCTCTCCAGTCAAAAGTTTGAAGGTCCTCCTATCCACATCCCATATTTTAGCTAAAGCTAAAATATACTCCTCATCCACACTCACTACATCAAAATGGGCCACATCCTCTATCCCCATTGCCCTCAATACACCCCAATCCACCTCCAAAAAAATTTCCTCATCCCAAGAACAAGGGAAGAAAATTGATGCCAGGGCTTCAAAATTTGCAACTACAAGCAAGCAACACATTTCATTAGTTACAAAAAAAAACAACAAAAACAAAAAAAAAATTGTACAACACAATAAGTTTTCAAAGGAATTACCTTGGCAAACCTTGTCTCTTCTCCAGCTGCAACACTCGTTCCCTTCACTGCCATAACTTCCACACCAAATTACCACTACCTCACTTCACTCCTCACTCCACTTCACTCCTCAGAATGCAACTTCTCAAACTTGCAAACGCACAAATAAGTTACATTTTCTAACATGCAGGCTATTTATAGCAAATGCAGGTGCATTGAAGTGCCTTGGGGTATTTATGGTAAGACAAAGTATGCATGGGTACTTAAAAGAATGTGGAAGTGCACAAGGGCATTTCCAGGTGCTCTGAAGTGCAGCCAAGCATTTTATGCATCTTAGAAACGCATGTGGGCATTTGATGCATAAATCCACAAAAGGTAAAATTGACCAAATCGGTAGCTTACCTCCTCAAAATTTCACCCACACATCAATTCCATCATAACATCAGGTTTTGTGAAAATATAAATCAATTTGGACGTATAATTTTTTTTTATGATCAAAAGTCGTAAAAAACACAATTCCAATTACAAAACGTATCAAACTGGTCAAAATTTTCATAAAATTACCATATTCATCATCTGTATCATAATTCTCATCATCCCACGAATTTATATGAAAATCTAAGTTGATTTGGTCTAATAAATTAAATTTTGTGTCCAAAGACGTAAAATTAACCAACATGCTATCCAATGTTTGCCAATCAATTTTGTTTTTTAGAAAATCATCATATTTCTTCCTCAAAATTTCAAATTTTACCAACATCATATTCCATAATCCATTTCTGTCCACATGTACCACATTTTGAATGAATATTTTATGTAGTGGATTATTCTATATACTTGGTGATTGCAACGATTTGCGTCCATGCAATTCGGTAATATGAATGAATCACCATAAGAACACTTGGTCATCATCATTATATATCTCCTAGTTTGAAAGAACAATAAAATTTGATTCCTCATATTTCAAGTGAATCTTTGACAAGATTAATCTTGCTAAAAATCTATCATTGATGGCCTAGTTCATGGGGCTTAAAACATGAACAACATCAAATCACATCATTCCCAATTTCCCTTACATCCATCATGGTGACTGGATCTAGCTAGGGTGATTGGTTCCATTGAGAGGAATTATTCTACAATCACTAGCAGACCCTCTAAAGTTGACTTCTTTATTTTATTTTTGCATCTTCATATTGCATATCAATGAGGCCATACGGTAAAATTCATTCAACATCATGGAATCACCCCAAATTTGGGGAAACTATATTTGATTCTATTTTTCCCACAATGGGATACATATTACATGATCATGACATCTACATCTAACACAACACCCTTAATCTGTTGGAGCAAAAATAGACGCATTCATCATCATTATTTCCCCCAAAACCCTTCATCTATTGGGTCAAAAATAGACGCAATCATCATCATCATTTCTTTCAAAACCCTTCATATATTTAGGCAAAAATAGACACATTCTTATTTCCATTTTCACAAATTATCCTTCAACCATTGGGATAAAAAATGGTCACACATTCCATCATTCCCATTTCCTTCTTTGCACAACATTTCATTCTTTTTCAATTGGCTCGTGAGATTCATCCACAACTCATTTGCAAATTGAGGGGGTAAGCTATGCAAAAACTTTGAAATTCTTTGTTCTTTGACATTCACTTTTATTCCATATTCCAACAAGAGAGAGAAGTTGCTTCTGTGCCTAGCCCGATTAGGTGTCTTGCATTTTTGCACCATATTATGTTCATGCAACATGGTACAAAAAGGGGTATCTGTAGGCACCAAAATCTAGCCATTTGTCCTCCACCTATGCCTTTTCGCTATCTCCACCATCAAAACATAGCCACTTGCCCTCCATAATAGATTTCTTGCCATTTTTGCCTAATATTTTTATACATTTATATATGTTTATTATATATATTTAAATAATAATATTTTATATATATTTAATAAATATATATTTATATAAATAAATTAATCCCAGCCATCCAATTTCATTTAATCTCATCCATCCATCCACATAAATCCATACCACACCCTAAATTTAATATCCACTCTTAGATATGTTTTAATCTCATCCACATGATTATTATCATTGAAACCCTAGCTTGCCTTAGGTTGGATTATAAATAAGAGCCATTTTGATGGCTCAACCTTTGGATTTTTCCCTGAGTTCTAATTTCTTGAGTTTTTGAATACCCTAAGTTCCTTAAGGTTCCCCAAGATTTTAAAGTACCTCAGAGTCCTAATATAGCATGTATACCTCAGTCTCACTCCATCCATCATATTCCCCATTCATTCGCTCATCGTCACCATTGTTGCATCCTTCACCATCATCAAATCTACTTCTGTAGATCTGATTTGACCTTCCAAGTGCCCTGCTGCTCTTCGTGATCACTCTACTGCTCTTCGTGATCACTCTACTGCTCTCCACCACAACCTCGAACACCCTACCACTCTCTACGAGTGCCCTACCACTCTCTGCACAACTGATTTCCCTAAATCATATTTGTTTTCCCTAAATATTATACCTTTGGATAGGTCTCAAAAAGATATTTGCAAAGGTATATGATTTGACTGATTTTGATACCATTTAGGCCTTTAAAATGCTGAAAAACTATATGTAGGTTTAATTATTACGAATTTTCCCCAAGAATTAAAAAAAAATTAAATATGGGTAAATAATTGAATTTAAATATTTTATTTATTATTTATCAAGCCTAATATGGTTAAAAAATTTATTATTATTTTCTATATCAGTTGATGCATTAATAATAATAAAAATTGGGGCAAAAATATATATTAGATCTATTCTATGTATGCTTTCTATGGGTCAAGAATCTGTTAAAATCATATAATCGCATACATATTTACTTTGATTAAATCATTTTGATTTTTCAATTCAATCATTTACAATTATTTTATTAGATCCATGTGTTTTTCAAGGTGTTTAAAAACCTAGGGGATCTGACTAATCATGATTTACTATGATTTTTGCAGATCCCCCATCACTAATAAAAAATATAGCTTGTCCTTATGAAAATTGTAGGTTCTTACAGATATAAATGCTCAAAATAAGATCCGAATTCGTAAAAGCTAATCCAAATTAGTTCAAACATTAGCAATCTAAAATCAGATAAGTTTGAAATCCTATTCTCTATTTTCATATTACCAAAACCTACATTTTCTTCTATTTTTCATATTTTGTGCATTGAAAAGAACAAAAAAAAAAACATAAAACATAGGCTTTAGCTGCATTAGACAAACTTGCATAGAAAAACTATAAAAATCCAAAAACACTCATTCTTGCATTTTGCATTATCATGTTTAAAAGCTTTCTTAGATTACATTTGTTTGCCCTTGTCTTCATCGAATATAAAATTGCATTTATTTAAGTAGAAATTACATTCTGGCCAAACCTAGGTTGTATGTGAAACAAATCAAATCAAAACACTACTTCACCTAGGCTCAGAAATTGCCACAAAATGTTTCTTGGTGAAGCCAACCAATTCATTGAAAAATCACCATAAGAGGGTACAAACTCAAGTACCTCTCCTTTGAGGTGTAGACCTATATTTTTCCCATCATCATTCTAGGCATGGATCCATCAGCCTGAAGGAAAGGGGTGCAAAAATTTTAGACCTACAATTACATTGCATAAAGTAAATACTGAAACCCTAATATAAGAAAAACTCCTAATCTAAAGATGTACCCATGGTGGTACATTGGCATGTACAAAATAATGTGATATATTCCAACAAGTTTTTGAGTGAAATTTTGGGTCAATTGGATTAATTTATCTTGAAATAAGAGGAAGAGGTAGACAACCCCAATCCCTAGGGCTTGTTACTTGAGGATTTACAAAATATTAGAAAATATTTCACAAATATACTAAAAATTACAAAATAAGGAGGATATTGTGAAAGAGGATGTGAAATGACAAATGGATGCTTGATTATGCTTCAAATGAAGATGTAGGGGTGTTTGAATGCCTAAAAGAAGAGCTAAAATACATCTAAAGTGATATTGATGGACTCCAAAACCTATGATGTAGTAAATGGAGTGATGCAAAATGAAGAGTATGTCATATAATAAACATTATAAGCTACTATTATAATTATAAATATACAACAAAGATTTAAATGTTATTTTAACCCAAATTAAGAGCAAAAGAAACATGTAATATGAAATGAAAATAAGATGAATATGAGTTACACTTGCAATAAATCCAATATGAGATTAGAAAACATAAAATTACATGTAAATCAAAACTTATTTAAGAGTACACGAGTTGAAACATGTGAAGATGATGAAAATAAATTTTTTAATCTTGTAAAAGGAATGTAAATGAAATAAGAGATGATGCAAATTTAAACAATGCCTACTTTAGAATATAGTTAGATGAAATAAAATATGAAATGCCTGAAACAATATCAAAATGAAATTAAACAAGTATGAAGATATGCAAACCAAAACTTAATGGAAATGTATATGGAATATGAGACTAAATAAGCAATATGGACTTGCAAAAGAAGTGATTATGACTATGAAAATAAGAAGATAGTGTAAATAAAACCTACAAGTAAAATTGTAACAACCAAAATATAACACACCTGGTTGTCCATTCCTGTCTTATGCACTGAAATCACAAGGTGAAAATTTTGATAGGTTTCAAGTGCTAGACATGACATAAAGTGAAATTTTGAAGTCAGTGGTTTATTATTCATCCAAATTTTTATTAGTACGAGGCATAGAAAAATCTACTTGGGAATACTGACCCCTATAGATGATATTTCAAGTGGACAAGATTGACCAGATCCCATATAAATGATGCATTTTTGTGATCCTATATTCCCAAGCTTGGAGTGTAGGTTCACAGCTAGGATTTTTCTCTAGGGTCCATAACACCCAAAGGGTGGATGCATAATTTTCCCATCCTTAGCATGAAGAACTTAGGTTCATTTTGACCTAATTTCTATCCAGATTTAAATACATGCAAGGGGGTTAGTGTATTATACCTTATTCTTAGTTGAGATTCCACCTTACCTCGAGTCAACTAGGACCCACCATTACACTAGTTTAGGTCCTGGAATCCCTTATCATGGTATGATTGATGATGAGTTGTCCCATATATACTCATCACTGAGTAGCTAGCATCAATATCTTGCTAGGTTTATACCAATTGTATGATGAAAAAAAGACTCATCACCATAATAATCACACAATGACCTAGAGGTTATGTCCCATACCACCCCTCGTCACTTGTTCTTGGCAAAAAGAACTCTCATATTGGGTTGGTTTGCTAAAAAGTGGTCATTGTCGAATCACAATGACTACCCTTCCTACAAACATTGATATTGGGTATATTTTTCTTGGATGATTACTTACATGTAATCCAACTAATTTTGAGTATTAAGTTCCTCAACTAATTACTTGGATGTAATCCAAACGGTATTGAGTATATTAAGAGGCACGTGATTTCCCTTCCCGATATCACTAATATTAGGTGTTTAGAGTTTATCCATTTGTCACAAAGGTTGAATAAGATGGGTAGGCTTAATGGGGGTTTTCTAGAAATATTACCCTTCATACCTTAAGTCTCAAGGTGTTTTTCTTCATATAAGGTAATTTCATATTACTTTTAAGTAATTCTTATTGAGAATCAACTCACATAAAAGAACATCTCCAAATAAGCCATATAATAATATTTTTCTAAAATTAAGCATTCTAAAAGAATAAACTAAACATATCATTAGAAATCTCTTTATCATATAATATAAGAAAGCATTAATCAATATTTAGAATAAGAAAACATATAATGAACATGGCTTAACTTCTTTCAACTTAACTAAAGATAAACTTCTTATATTTAAACTTCTAATTATTATGAATTGAACTTATTATATTTAAAATGCTAACTATTATAATTTAGAAACGATAATTCTATCTTTTGCACATTATCTATGTATTGGATAGTTAAAATATAATAAAATCACCTTTACATAAAGAATTTAGAAAAAGGAGATTTATTTTTAAGTAGAAACTTTTTTATTTCCCATACCATAAGGAAGAACCTTTCATAAATCTTACTTTAACGTAGCAAGGTCAACTCTATATGAATCTTATTGAATTTAATCAATGAGAAAATCTCTTAATTGGTATATTACTTACACATGGCATTATAAAACCAAGTATTCCCTAAAAGGTAAGGAAGTTTCCTTTGTAACACTAGATTAGGTTTTTAATTTAACATTTATCAAAAAATTTAATAATCTTTGGGTAAGAATATCTTGTGAATTCACTTTTACACACATATTTGGGTAAGAATGTCTCATTTAAATAATTGTTACAAACATCTACAAATATATTATATTTAAGAACAAATTTGTCTATACCTCTATTTTAATTATGGATAATACATCGGATGCGATCTCCTTTTTTGAAGTCGGTTGCTTTATACTTTAGAGTTTAATTTAGATGATCCCATATGCAGCCGCTTGAAGTTTTTCCATAGTGTCCTTTTCTCTACCACGTCCATTGATCGAAGACTCCATGGAAGTGTATGGGATCAACACAACCTAATGAATGCAATGCATGTACTATATGTAAACAATTCACCCAATACACACACCGTATATATCAAATGCAAATGCATTATCTATTAGTGATTTTATTTATTTATTTTTGAAATGCAACCTAGGTTTCACATACAAACAGTCTCAACATATAATATGGATTTTATTTGACCCAAATACAAAGTATGTTAGCCCTTCATGGCTGAAATGAGGCACCCATTTTAGCAGTAGTCTCATTTTATATTAAACTAAGGTCTACCCAACATGGATCGGTTAAAGCGTATAAACTATAGTTAATTCTTCAAGGTAATGTAGTTGTGTGTTTAAATAACTAGGACATTATCGACTTGATTTAAACAACCAGTAGTTTAATTAAATAATGGTGGAACAGATACACATACACACAACACAAAAAAATCTAATTAAATACCAGCAAATTCAAGCTCACTTCTAGATAACTAGTAGTTTAAGTTAATACCAAAAAAGTAGATTTGTATACACATACAAAATCAATGTAAAATATCCCCACAATACCATCTAAATTATCTTCTTTAAGAAAGGAATCGATAAATATTTAACACAATATTTAAACTGTTGAAACTCTGACCTATGATTTTACTAGAAGTTATCTGGTCTACTCTAAAAGTTGAGCTTCCCAATCCTTATGTTGCAAATCCAGATACTCCCCTCTCACTTCCACCCTCATATGGTTATAGAAATATTAGAACAAAGATAAATTGTACATCTAGTTTATCATGCATTTTCCACCTTGATCACTTTGTAAATTGCCGGTTAATTTTCATGGTCAAAGAGGATTATGCAAAAACATTTATGATTAACATTAAAAATAAAACAAAATATTTGTATTGTTTATTATTATATTTTTATACTCTTATTATATGTTTATATATAATATTTCAGTATTTTATTTTTTATGAATATATTTCATTTAAAATTTCACATTTATTTTAAAAAGATAAGTATAACATGATTATTAAAACAAATTAATTGTATCTCTCATTTCCTTCTCTAGAGGTTTTAAAATATTTCTCAATTCAAAGGCATGCAATCTAGCAACAAAACATGCAATCCGACAAACAAGGCATATATTCAACATAAGGTAAATATTTAAAATGTAACTACATGAATGCAACTACATGAATATGATTTTGTGAGATTCCATGTACTCATGGACCATGGTGCTTTCTCATACCTCCATTATATCCCTCCTTACCTCCAGCGATCAACCCCATTTTGGCTACCTAAAGGAGGTACCCAATGCTTCTAATTTCACTCTATCTTCCATAACGGTGGATATTTATTTCTACAATCACAATTCCATCAATAGTACCATGTCCTAGAAACAAAAGCAAGTATGAATTATTATTAAAACATTAGCAATTCTAGTAGGGCTATTACATTTTTTCCACTAGGAATCAACACAACCCTTATGTTTATATGCAATTTAAACCATAAAAATTGATTCATTCATCATAATTCCACATAAAATAAGTTCACACTCATCCATAGATAGAAAAAATATATTAATATTCATTAAAAAATATAATAATATTATTTTTTCATTTCAGCCACACTCTCCAATGTGGTATTTTTCTTAGAGTACTGGTCCCATTGACCTTACATTGATCAATTTTTTTTTCGACTGTTTGGTCTTGAAGCCAAGGATCTTAAGTGGATGAACTTCAACGTGATGGAATCTAACTTCTATAAATGATAAATATCCAAACTTGGGAAGAATTAAAAACATATCTTATGAGGAGGGACACATGGAAGATATCATGATTTTTGATAGATTGGGTGCAAGGCTAATTTATAAGCAATAGGGCTAATTTTATCAAAAATCTCAAAGGGTCCCAAAAATATAGGGTTGATATTGAAATATTTAATAGAGCATTTGGAAGGTTTCACCCTTGAGAAAACTATGGCTCTCACAGAGAATTCCCTTAGTGTTCTCTTAATATCAACATAGCTTTTTTGGTGGTTTGAGGATTCCTTAACCCTTTGATGCAGTTCTCTTAATTTTTCCTCCATCATATTGATAGTGTTCGGTCTGATCATTACATGCTATTTCAAATTATCCCATAATAAAGGAGTATTGTGTTGGAACTTTGTATTCCATTCTTATGGAAACTCTGCCTTTCTTAAGAGGATTCCCAGGATGGTTTTCTTTTGAATTTCACCCTTACAAAATATTTGTCTTTCTTCAGAGAATTTCCATGGTGATATATTCTTTTCTTTTCCTTTCCTAAATTTCACCCTTATGAATTATCTACCATTGTTTGGAGAATTCTCATGATGATCTTAATATTTTTAAAGTGCATTATCCCTTTAGAAATCTGGTTCAACTACTTTAAGTCATTCTTCTATCTTTTCAACATTATCCAGTATGATCCTCTCTTGATTTTGATGATTTATATCTTTAGAATATTGGATCAATCCTCCTTGATTGATAGTATATCCAATTCTAAGGTAAATATGTTATATCTATTCAAAATAAAAAAACTCACACAACAAAATAGGTGTATCATCATGTATATTTTTTGTTTACCCATATGACTCTGCTGGATTCACATAACTTACTACCTTTTATGGGTGTAAAATTCTTAGCTGAACACAAATATTTAGCTTTAACTCTTTGAGTATTTATGTTCTATTTCATATTTGTTTAGCAAAATACCTTCCTCATTTTTTTTGGAAAATACAATACTTCATATTATTCATTGAAATAAGCCTTGCTTAAATATCAAAGACATACAATTTGATCCATTGGATCATAACTAAATGAGCTAATATCAACCACACAAATTATCCTAGTAACAACTTAGGATATAATTTGTTATTCTAACACCCCCCCTTAAGTGGTACTAGGATATACTAACAGAGGTAGTGAAAAATCAACAAAACCAAAACAAGTGGCATATCCACTATATGAGTCCCGACAACAAGGCCTGATAAGGTACTCATATACAATATGTGATCAAAAAGAAGAAATATCACTAAAGAAAATTCCCCTATAACCAAAGTGTCTCACAAAAAAAGAGTGTGAATATGGAGAAAGAACCACAAAAATCGCAAGGGTAGTCCAAAATGACTCCACAAGCATGAGTATGTAGTTTCCACCTATATGAACACAATGGGCTGATAACAAGGTCCAAAACTTGTGGAAAAATAACAAAACAAGGGAATGATGAAAAACCCCAAGGGAGAAAACCACCTGCCATAATAGAAGAAGAAGAAGGAAGATGTGCATGGATAATGGAGAGGAAGGAAGATGTCCTCTTAAAACTCCCTTAGGATAACTTCCATCAAGAAGTCTGCAAACGATCCATCAGATGTCTCAAAAAATGTAGAGCCTCTTTTCCTAATTGAATGAAATATTACTCCCAAACTGGTGCTTGTGACATAGATCAAGGTTGTGAACCATGAAGAAAGGTCACTGAAGAAGAACCCCTTGAAACCAAAGTGTCTCACAAAAGGAGAGTGTGAAGATAGTGTGGAAAAATAACCACAAAAATCGCAAGGGTAGTCCAAAATTGGCTCCACAAGCATAAGTATGTGGCTTCCACCTATATGAACACAATGGGCTGATAACAAGGTCCAAATTTTTTTGGAAAAACAACAAAAATAAGGGAAAAAATGAAGCACCAAGGTAGCTATCAAATGTGTCCTTATGGTGACCTCCTCATCCTACCGAATGCATGGGTAACCAACCACTGCAACCTCTAGGTGATATAGAGGAGATGACTAGATACTAGGATCACATTAACAAATATTTGGGAGTGTCGGGTTCAACCGAGAATGCACTCCATGATACAACAATTTGATCCACAAAAAAGTGTGGAAATCAATTTCAAAACTAAAAATGGACTACACTCCGGCTCGGAAAAACCTTTTCGACTACTATAAACACCATTATATTTGGGTTTCAACTTGAAATTCTTCTTGCATGAAAATAAAAGTCTTGTCAATAGATAAATTACATGGGTTAGTGGGCCTTCCACTCTCATGTGGAAAAAATAGGGCATTTTTAAAAAATGGCCAATATACCCCACTTAAAAAAAATTCTTGCAAGTTTTTTCCATATAAATATAAAAAAAAAGTGGTCCCTTTACCAACAAGTCTTGTGGCATGATGGTGATTATTCAATATGGCTGTATACAACAATGGAACTTATGACATAGTCCTCCAGAATGACGACGAATACATCAGACTTGTTTTTTTTAATTAATAATTTCACCACATGGGCTCATATAAAGAAGAACTTTATAAATCCCATAAAAGAAATGAAATTGTGCTTCATTACATCGTTGCTCCTCCATGAAAGACAGTCAGGAGCCCCCCCAAAATACTAGCTATAAGAGCTCTACAAACAATCATGAATCAAAGATCCACCACTCCATGTCTAACATATTCAGGAACAAAAGGATGCCCCTGCCAGCAGAAAGTGATGTAGATGAGCGCACCACTTGGTTCAAGAGATCGAAGTCTACTTTGATGTTGCCTTCTGGTGTAGTTTGCTATGAGTGCATGGGCATAAAGGAAATGAGCTTCACCACAGTGCCCATGGATAACTGGACACCATTAGAAACAACATCCATGGCCCTCGTCATCGTTGCCATAAAAATCAGGAAGCACTGTTACTGAATGAAAAATGAGCAATCCAGACTGCAATCATTGAAAATATGTAGAATGGTGTAAAAAGTGGTGAGAGGAGACAATCGACGAGTTGGGATTGCAAAGTCAAAGTTGAAGCTGATTTAATCCCCATCCCATCCAGTCCATTTCTACAGTCTGATTAGCAGCTGCACAATAAAATAGACACCCAGAATAATCAAAATTTGCTATAAAAGTATAGATCTAACTGATGGAAATCGTCGATGGCTAAAAAAGAAAAAAATATTAGCAGTTTCTCATAACATAGGTGGGATTCAAAATATCTCCTCCAGTTAAATTTTTAATACACTCGTCTTATTCCTAAAAAAAACATGCACCAAGACCTCCATGAGCATAATAAAAATTATGCCAAAAAAAACAACAATAGATTGAGGACAATTTTACTACAACATGCCAATGATCGATTCAACAATCTTGAAATCTCTCCTCCGCAGACGTCAATCAGAAAAAGTCATTAACTGTAGATAGAACCAACAATGAAAAACAACATATTTAAACAATGCGACCACACAAGTTCCTGAGACATACCAAAAATTTCGTCATGCATGACGAGCACTGATCATCTTGTCAACACCGTATAGATCTCTAGTTTACAAGCATAAAAGCATGGATGTCTGGTTACTCGTCTTGGACCTAGATCAAACCACATTGCTCCATATCTCTGCTAAACTTGTGATCACTACCATATCTCGTCATAGTGTAGCTTTGTACTGGATGATGTTGAAAAACCATTGCATAACTTTTGCTTCGTTGTAAGCACCATGGTTCTTCGAGCCCATCAAAAAAAATAAAAAAAAGAACAACTATCTCACTCGAACATGAACAAAAAATAGGTACATCACTCAAGCATGATATTCTCATTGATTTCAAAACACAGTCGCATGCATTCAAGTCAAATGAACTTACCCACAAAAAATTATCTCCATAGACCTCGGGTTGCATTGAAAAATTCCATTAGTGGCAATCAATACGCAACGACCACAAATTTTTGAGCATGACTCAATGCGTAGGCTATTCATAGATGCTTCCATGATTATTCCATGTAAAATCTAAAATGTGTTGAGATGGGGATATTCAAATCAATAGCAACACACACATATATCTTAGGTCTAGCAGATCAGCCACAAAATCTGGTCATTACAAAATGTCATGAAATAAAAAATCAAGGTGTTGTCTCAAATGCATTGTGCATCGAGTCTGCTTTTTTGATGAAGGCACCCACCACCTGAACTCGGTATTGCATGGGCCACCACAAATCTACAAAATCATGGATTGCAAGAACTCTCGATGTGATTGTGCACTTATAGCACTTGATATTCAAAGAATATGCTATAGCAAATTTTTAATTCCTCCTGGCACGTATGCTATTTGCAAGGATAAATATTGGAGCCTTTTTTAATGGATTTGCCAGTTTAAAAAATCTGGCTCTTTCCATGTCGACATCTAAGAGAACCAAATGATATTTTCATATTGGAGGTGACAAGGTTATCGGGGAACTACTGCCACTCAAAGACATACAGGACTGCAACTTTGACAAGATGACAGGGCTAGTGGGGATCAAGTAGAAGATCCAAATCTACAATAGGGGTTTCCTACTCCAAAAATACTATAACAGGGCTAGATCTAAGAGCTCTGTGAAGGTCCACCATTTTGTAAATCTAGATCTAAAGCAAAAAACTAAAGGAAACTAAAAAAATAACCTCCCAAATACAAATTTCTTTTTAACCATCTAGTTTTTGATCCATCAAAATATGGAGAGCATACTCCCTCGATAAAAAAATGATGAGAGGAAAAAAAAGGGGGTTGGGGTTTCCATGAGGGAAATCCCCCCATGAGGAAAATCTCCTTAGGATCACAGGGCAGGGAATGCCTAATCTGATACCATGTTGGAAAATACAATACTTCATATTATTCATTGAAAGGAGCCTTGCTTAAATAGCAAAGGCATACAATCTGATCCATTGGATCATAACTAATTGAGTTAATCTCAACCACACAAATTATCCTAGTAAAAACTTAGGATATAATTTGTTATTTTAAAAAAATTATACATACCTTTGCCCCCCTACTTGGGTTTGATAAGTAGAATGTGCCTCTTATGGAATAATGCCCCAAAACTTGTCTTATTCAGAATGACTATCTATTCTTGAATTATAACAATTCATCCCAAAATCCTTATCCTTATTTGGTCCTTGCTTGACCCGAGCTCAAATTTTTTTAGATAAGTCATCTTCTTGATGGAACTCTTTAATACTTATACTAAGATATAGTTATTATAGGTCCCCTTATACTCAAGGCATCTACTATCTTATTTTCTTTTCCTTATCCTCTTGAGTATGTGTAGACTACAATTCACTCTTGCAATTCTTATTCAACTTCATTGGTTTTATTCCTTAATTGGTCCTTCATTACTTTTTATAAAATTTGAACTCTTTCTAACTTTTCCTATTTACTTCTATGCCCTTGCTCAATGAGAATCTCTATCTTTGTCTATTGTGGTTCCATAATTTCCATTAACAATTTTAGTCATAGCTATAGATTGTTCCAACTGCACTTGAAACAACTTGATCACTATTGCAAGACCCTCCATATTACCTCTAGTTATAAAATATCTATGCTAATTGTTTGGTTTAAGTTTACCAAGATCACAAAATATGACATAAAAATAATTCCACAACCTAGGGTTTCATATTCTAGGGATTTGATACCAGCTATAACAATCCATTTCTAACACACCAGTTGATTCTAGTGTTATGCATTGAAATCACAAGGTGAAAATTTTTATAGGTTTCAAGGTTTAGACATGACATAAGGTGAAAGTTTGAAGTCAGTGGTTTTTGTTCACCCAATATTTTATTAGTACAAGGTATAGAAAAACCTACTTTGGAATATTGATCACTCTAGATTATCTCCGAAGTGGATGAGATTGATTAGATCCTATAAAAATGGTGTCTTTTTGTGATCATATCTTCCCAATATTGGAGCATAGGTTCACGATTGGGGTTATCCTCTAGGGCTCATAACACCTAGAGGGTGGATGCATACTTTTCCCATCCCTTAGCATGAAGGACTTAGTTTCAACTTGACCTAATTTTTGTCTAGGTTTAAATACATTCAAGAGGATTAGCGTATTATACCTTCTACCTAGTTGAGATTTCAACTTCCTTGGAGTTAACTAAAACCCACCATTACACTCATTTAGGTCGTAGAATCCTTTGTCATGGTATGATTGATGTTGCGCTGTGTCATACCAACTCATTTCTAAGTAGCTAGCATTAGCATCTTGTTAGGTTTCTCCCAATTGCACGATCAACAAAAGACTCATTGTTGGACATTTTGAGTAGATGAAGTTGTCATTGATGTCAAGGATGAATTGTCATTGATGTCAAAAGGTTAAATGGAGTAATGCAAAAGGTTGGTGGCAAAAGAGCTTCATAATATTTATTTTTAAATATTATGTGAAGCACAAAATAAAAGGTTTTAATTAAAACCATGGTTGGGCAAATAAAAAAGGTTTTTAAAAACCTAAGGAGGATTTTATTTTAAAAAGCCCAAAGGAGATTTAAATATTTAATTTATAATATTTAAATTCCTTTGAATTTAAATAATTATAAATAAAATCAAAAAGGTTTTCTAAAACCTAAGGAGGCTTTTATTTTAAAAGCCCAAAGGAGATTTAAATATTTAATTTATAATATTTAAATTCCTTTGAATTTAAATAATTATAAATAAATATATTTCAAAGGTAAATTTGGTAGCACCGACGACAACATTGTTTCCCTGATGAATTTTCCTCTCCGTCGATGTGTGTGACAAGGGAAGGCATATGGTATAAATACCATAGCCATTCCTAAGGTTTGGCAATCAATTTAATTGCATCCGCCTTAAGTGAAAAAGCTCATGCAAATTTTGAAATGTGTGCCTCCCGAAGAGCATAGTGTGTGGTTCTACCAACATCGAAGGAAGAGCCAAGGGCTCTTAAGGGTTTGAAGGAGTCAAAGCACATGTTGTTCTTTGAGGCTCCAAGTGGAGCACATGGCTCACATGACGTGGAAGCCACGACCAAGGTGTTGTGGGAGTATTGCACCAAGTTTCGAGCCCCGCGGATTGCAAAAAGTGGTAATAATTTTTGGAAATTATTTTAATTTGTTTTGCTAAGGTTTAGGAGGGATAAGGTGGAAGTTAAGTTGTGAAATTAACCTAAGTGTTGAGGAAATATTTTTTTGATATATGAAGGGTTATTTTTGCTAAAGTAAAAGCTAGGGTAATTTTGTTTTACCTTAGAAAAGTGAGAGATTGACTTATTGCATTATTTTATAAAGTGATTTATTTAATTAATGCAATATTAAGTAGGGAGTCATAAGTAGAGTTTGGATTATTTTTGAGATATCTTTCTGAAAAGGGTTATGATGAAACTGAATTGTTAAGATGTTCTTTTGATGAGTTAGAGTTTTGGAAGAAGTGTTTTGATTAAAGATTTGTGGTGTTGGATATTATTTTAAGATGGAGTAATAAGGTGTAATTAAGTTTGATTATTTTTGTAATTGAGAATTATTTTGTGAAGAGTTTAGTGTGATATTTTATCATCTAACTATTGAAATTGGTAAAAGAGAAAATTGTGATTGAGATAGGTTTTCTAAGGTCACTTCTACATCAAATAAAAGGTATGGGCATATTATTCTTTGGTTGAAGTGATTGATTGAGGTTTTATGAAAATAATATTGGAGTGAAAAGGACTTTGTTAAGTTTTCCTTGTTGAGTGTGTTTGAATTAATGCTTCAAGGTTTTCTGGAATAGAGGTTAAGGAAAGTAACCTTGTTTTATAAGCATTGTTGTTGAAGTGATTAGTTGAGTGAGGAACTTGAACTAGAGTTTGTGCAAATATCATGAGTATCATTGTTATGTGAAGTTATCAAATATTATGAATATCATTTTTATGTGAAGTTGTCAAATATCATGAGTATCATTGTTATATGAAGTTGTTAAAGATCATGAGTATCATTGTTATGTGAAGACTAGCATTGTTGTTGAAGTAATTAGTTGAGTGAAGAACTTGAACTAGGGTTTGCAAAGATCATGAGTATCATTGTTATGTGAGATTGGTTGATAAGCATTGTTGGAAACATTTGAGTGAATGATCATAAGTTTGGACTAGGGTTTGTGAGCAAGGATTATTTCATTGAGTGATTGGTTGAGTAGAGTTGGTTGAGCCTAGTCAAGTGGATGTGTTGATGTGATAGTTCAAGTTCTGTGAAACAAATTGTTCTATATTCTGAATTTATTTGAGAAAGAGGTTGAGTGTTGATGAATGTGAAACATATTGAGTCTCTAAAAATTCTCTATATGTTTCTGTGATAAAAGAGAGATTGAAAGTGATTGAGAGTTTGTGAGTGTGAAGCATATTGAGTCTCTAACAATTCTCTATATGTTTCTATGGTAAAAAGAGAAATTGAAAGTAATTGAGCATTGTGGTGAATGTGAAGCATATTGAGTCTCTAACAATTCTCTTTATGTTTCTATGAGATTGGACAAGTTCTAGTGAGGACTTGTTGAGCATATTTGAGGTAAGTCTTGAGAGGACTTGTGGACAGATTTGTGTGAGCTTTTGTGGAATCTTACAAGGTATATTTGAGATAAGTCTTTGAGAAGACTTGAGAGTAGAGTTGATTGATTGATTTGTTCAAACCTTGAGTTAAGGTTTGGGGCAGATCTAGTAGAGTTGATTTGTGATTGGATCAAGCTTTGTGTTAAGGCTTGAGGATAGATATTGAGGATAAATTTGTGCTAGATAAGGACTGTGGGGATGTTGTTGGAGTTTATTAGGGAATAAGAGATTGAGGATATAGATTTGTGCTAGACCAAAGGACTATGTTTAGTGTAGATTTGAGGATAGAGTTTGGTGTAGATTTGAGGACAGGTTTGTGCCAGACCAGAGATAGATATTGAGCAAATTTGTGCTAGACCGAAGGACTGTGTTTAGTGCATATTTGAGATAGAGCTGAGAGCAAGCTTTGGAGGTGATAGAGTATAGAGGACGATAGTCTCCAGTGGATAGAGATCCATTAGCTAGGGTAGTGAGGATAGGTGTCTTTAGTGGATAGAGATCCATTAGCTAGAGTAGTGGGGGAAACAGTTCTTCTAGAAGATCACCAGTCAGAGCTAAGGAGAAAGGAGTTCTCCTATGGATAGAGATCCACGAACTTGATTAGGGGATTGGTGTCTCCTTTGGATAGAGGTCCATAAATATTGTAATAGGGAAAGGATTCCCAAGAGATTGATTGAGAAAATTTTAGTGAAATATTTTCTCCGTGGAGTAGCCCACATTGGGTGAACCATGTTAAATTGGTGTCTCTATTGTGTGTGGTGATTTGTGCATTGCTTTGATTACTACTATTGATATTGCTATCTATACATTGCATAATATTGATTGGGAAAGAAAAGTAAAAAGTGGTCTTATACTGTTCACCCCCCTCTCAGTATAAGCTTGTGTTCTTCAATTGGTATCAGAGTGGGTTCCTTCGGAAGAGTTTAACAACTTGAAGGAAAATATTTCAAGAACACAATGGATTCTAAGAATGGGTCCTCAGATAATTCAACACCAGTATTTTATGGAAGTGATTATATATTTTGGAGTATGAGAATGAAGATTCACCTGATGGCACTTGGCAATGAAATATGGGAAGCAGTTGAAAATGGATACACACCACCAGCTACTCCACCTAAAGATAAAGATGGTAAGCTTCTACATAATTACAATTCAAAAGCAATGAATGCAATTTTGAGAGGTTTGCATAGAACAAAGTTCATAAAGGTTATGCATTGCAAATCAACAAAAGCAATTTGGGATAAGTTACAAAGCATATATGAAGGAGATAAAAGTGTCAAAAAGGTAAAGATATGAAATATCAAGGGACAATTTGAAGATTTAAAAATGAAGGATGAGGAAAACATTAGTACTTATCTACTTCGGGTAGATGAGGTTGTTAACACCATGCAAGGACTTGGACTTGAGATTGAAGAATCTGATATTTGTGATAAGATCTTAAGATCTCTTCCAAAAAGGTTTAGTGAAAATATCTCTGCTATAGAGGAATCAAAATATGGTGATATTTTAACAAGAGATATGTTACTTGGTATTCTTACAACTTTTGAGTTAAGAAAAAAAGAGGAACCTAATCTCCTAAAGGAAGCAACATTCAAAGCTACTAAGAAGACAAAGGGCAAGAAGTCAGATTCAAGCAATGAGTCATCCAATGATGAAGAAGATAATTATGGTAGAAGGAATAAGGATTCAAGAATATTTAAAGATGCAAAATATGTTAGATGTTTCAATTGTGGAAAGTATGGTCACTATGCAACTGATTGTCAAGAAGCCATAAATAGCAATGATGAAGAAAAATAGGATCATAAGAACAGGGAATCAAAAAAATATAGGTACCAAAAGAAAGGTAAGGATGGACAAGGCAGACAAGGGAAGAAGTTCTTTCAAAGACAAAAGAGGAGCTACTATGCAGACAAGGCAAGTAAGTACTCAAGTGATAGTGATAATAGTTTCTCATATAATGATAAATATGAAGTTCTATTTATGATAGAAGAAAAAGAAGTTAAGAAAAGGTCACCAATAATTCTCAAGTGTTTTAGATGTGGTAATTTTGGACATCTTGAAGATAGTTGTACAAAGAATGGTTTCAATTTTAGTGATGATGAATATGAGGATACACTTGAAGGACCAGAAGAGAATATTCTAATGGCACTAGAAGAAGAAGGAGGTGATCCTATAGAATACAAGTCAAAAGAGAATGAAGATGTTCTCAAAGGTAAAAAAATAGAGGAAGAATAAAAAAAAATGAGAAGTTGATCTTGAGGGAGAGCTTATTTATGCTCTTAAAACTTTAAAGAAGGTAAGAAAGCAAAACTCCCAACTTGAGCTTCAGTTTCAAGAATGTGATGAAGAGAGAGGAAAGCTTATAGAGGATCTAAATAAGTCAATAGATAAGACAAAGAAGTTCAAGGATAAGTTAGAAGCAAAGGTCTTAGAATGTGAAAAGTTAGAACAAGAAGTAGCCCTACGAAGGGAAGAAGTAGAGAAGTCTAAGGAAAATCTACACAAGTTTAGAAGAAGTTCAAAGAATTTGGATAATATTATCAAGTCACAAAAGCCTACATCAAGCAAAACAGGTATTGGTTTTGAACAGGCTCAAAAGAAACAAGAAGAAAAGTCAACCTCAAGTTTTGAAGAAGAAGAAAATTTAGAAGAAGATAGTGTAAGAGAAAGTGAGACTTCTGAGGATGAGTTGGACAATAGAAAGTTCAACAAGGAAAGAAACAATGCACAAAGGAGAAATAGATGGAACAAGAACTAGCATAGGGTAAGAGAGACTAAGAGACCAATGAGGTCAAGATAAGGAAACTTCAATGGATGATGTTTCTCATGTCATAGATTTGGGTACAAGGCTTCACAATGAAGGACACATGAAAGACATGAATATGGAAATTTCAAAAGCAGGCAACCTTTTCATGGATATTGCTACTCATGTAATCAGTTTGATCATAAGGAAATGAATTACAGGGTCCATGACAGGAATAGATATGGCTTCACCTAAAGAAATCCCAAGATATTTCCACCTACAAGGAATAAAAATAATAAGTATTACAAGTGCAATAATTATGGATATACAACAAAGTGGTGTAGAGCAGATATTCCAGAACCAAGCATGAATAGGAATAGGAATAGGAATATGAACATGGATAGGAATAGGAACATGGATATGAATAGGAACTGTCAAAGAAATCAGAAGGATCAGATGAGAAGGAAATAGGACAAAGGTAAATACCAGTGCTTGATGGGAGTAGAAATACTCCCACCCCAAAATTAACCACCTCAAGAGGAGGTGGGGGAGGGGCTAAGCTAAGAGACTCATTCTTAACCCCGAGCCCCAAAGGTGACCCTTTGACATTGATGTCAAATGGGGAGATATTTAAGTAAGGGGGAGATATTTGATTTAAGAAGAAAGCATTGAGTTAGGGGGAGCAGTTTCCCAAGGGGAGCAGGACATAAATAGGTTAAGAAAAATTGAAAATATAATTGGGTTGCCATCAATGACAAAGGGGGAGATTGTTGGATTTTTTGAGTAGATGAAGTTGTCATTGATGTCAAGGATGAATTTTTATTGATATAAAAAGGTTAAAAAGAGTAATGCAAAAGGTTTGTGGCAAAAGAGCTTCATAATGTTTATTTTTAAATATTATGTGACTCACAAAATAAAAGGTTTTTATTAAGACCATGTTTGGGTAAATCAAAATGGTTTTCTAAAACCTAATGTAGACACCAAAATAGCACCAATCCGATTATGTGACTGCAAACACTGATCGCATTGACACACACAACCCCAAGGGCAGCCCCCAGAGGTTAAACAGTGGTCCTAACCACTCTGACAGTAGTTTTGGAAGGTCAAAAATCAATTTGGCACCTTCAGGCACTTTGCTCAATATCCGTCCCACCCAGGGATGAATTCAAACTGGGATTCGCCCCACCCCGGGATGAATTCCAAATTCGCTCCAGGGTGGGGCGAATTGCAGGTTTGATGGGAAAAAAGTCAAATCTTGACAAATGGCAGCTCAGATCCACCACTTAACGCTTCCTTCATCGCATGGGAGTGTGGGTAAGCATTTTCGAGCGTTAGAGGATGTTACAAGGGCAGTCATGAAGTCCCTATTCAGGGAGGAATCTCCTCCCCCTTGGGAAGGCATGATTGCCAAGTGGCGCCTCTGCATGCCCAATTCAAGAGACCTCCAGGTCTATAAATTGGTGAGTTTCCTCACCCCAAAAAGAGAGAGAAGGAGCATTTTGGAGCAACGAAGTGCTGTCATTTTATTTTCACACCTATTCCCCTTTGAGTTGTGCCTTTCACATCCTTGATCTCTTTTGGAGAAGAGGTCATAGGGTGGTTATTGGAAGCACAAATCCGGAACCAAACCCGAAATTTGGCCACAATATCCCACCCAATTTTTCTAACAATACCCCACAAGAGGTTTTGGACCCATCCCAAGTGGATTGGTACCGAAATCAGGCCCTAAACGATGGGCGGCCTGCCCCATGGGCGCCCCCTCCCCTGCTGTTACAGTCCTAATCGCCCCTCTTCGGAGCGATGGGAAATCTATGATAGATTTGCTTTCTTTCATTTTTGCATTCAGTTCTATGATGCTTAGATAGGTTGTCATTTAAATTTCACCTTGTTTTGAGCAATTTTGATCATGTTTCTATCTTCGTTCGCCTTCACTAACTTGCAGGTAGCATTATCAAATTCCCATTGATGGAGGCCAAATTGGGAAAATATGACCATCTGGGTCTTCCCAAAATGCCCCCAATTAGCTAACCCCAAGTTTGCAGGTCTTTTGGAGCTTCCTAGGTAGGACATTTGGGACAATACCATTTCGGCATTTTGTTGCAGGTGAATTCGTCCCTCCCCGGAGCGAATTCAAATCGGTGAGGAATTTCTGGACTGTTCCTTTTGCAGTGCCCTCCTGGTGATGTCTTGATGTCCCTATCAAATTTTTAGAGCATTTGGATTCATTTTAGTCATAGTTTAATTTATTTTTCTCATTCGCTTATCGTAGGCTTGGGGATTGCATGCTTTATTTCATCCGCAGGTGCTATTGACCGCTCCTTGTTTCTTTGAATGTAGGATCTAGACCTCAGAGGAGCAGCAAGGAGCCAAGACTCATCCACGTGAGTGGCGACGATGTTTGGTCCACCCATTTTTACATGTGGGCACGCGAAAGAAGGAACGACACACATGGATGTGACTAGAACGCATGTTTAACGCTCCTAGCCCTTGGAAAGGGAGGAAGCGCATTGTAACCGAATATTGAAACAATATCAATAAAAAGGGCTGTCTTATTTATTGGCTTTTGTTCAAAGTTTTTGATTCGTTCATGCTTTCCCTCTTTTCAAGCACTTTTAATTTGTAGGATTTAGCGTTCATTCTAAGTTCGATTCGCATCGCTTATTTGCTTTCCTTTTTGCTTTCGTATCCTCGTGCTTTCAGTGGCGATCACGGTGGGACCTAGTCCTCTATTTTTTAAGATCAGGGATCTGATCGAAACTTGGTTGTTTTTGCTTGCAGGTGCCGAGTTTCATACGCTGACTGTTGTTCGTTCCATCAGGGGGCGGATACAGAGCTGTAATTCGTCTTACCCTGGGACGAATGGGAATTCGCCCCACCCTGTGATGAATACAGTCCTGTAATTCATTCCCCCCGGGATGAATTTTTGTCTATGCGGTTTTCGGGCAGAAACTCAGAACCGAAAGATTTGGGCAGAGAAGAGGTAAGGATTCTGAACTTTCCCTGTCAATTTTTGTCTTCAATTTTTTTGTTTCTGGATTACTCGCTTGCTTAGGGAAAGTAGTTTTCCTTTACTGCTTGCTTGTTTCCATTTTGCAAAATAAAAATAACCCCACACACCACGTCGCAACATAAACACCAAGGAGCTGGTCGTAAAACCCCAACCCTTGATCAAGACCAACGGTGGATTTCATCACCACCTTGGCTTGAATTTTGCATTCATAAACCCCGATCGCTACTATTGCTAGACGTAAATCCTGACGAAAGCTGACCGAGTGTAGCTGGGGTGATTCCCAGCACATGAGGATAAGTCTTCTATGGTAGGTGTCAAAAATAGGGTGATCCCCCTTTCGTACCGCCTACGTTCCACGTACCATCTGCTCTCACGTACCTATAGTTTCCCTCACGTAAGGGCGGGTATATAGAGAGGTTGGTATATCGGCCTGGCAATGGTATATCGAAGGGGCGACCATCTATGGGAGTCATAAGAGCCATCATTTTGCATTTAAACGTTCTTTACAAAAGCTTTCAAAACAAAATCAAAACACACTAAACCAGGTCTAGGACACACTTTCAATATTTAAACGAGATAATCATCGCTTGTGTGTGTGTGATCTTTTCTGTTTAGTGTAGCATAAAAAAAAAATCATAAAAGAGATAAAAACCTACATAGCTTGTAGAGAGATACCACCATGGTGTACACCCGTAGCCAAGCCCAAGCAAGGGCGAAAGCTACGAAGAGTGTACAAGGGGGCACAAGTCACCTCCGCTATAGTCCCAAGGACTTGGCCATTTCGCCTTGGCGGTCGAGCCCACAAGAGAGTCCACATCATGGCATCTCGAATGGGACTATAGGGGCACCCCTTCGAGGGGCACTCCCATCCAGCATAGACCCTTTCAGGAGGAGTCCTTACATGTGGCACTCAACATAAATGGGAAAGCTCCCTTAGAAGCTCGATACGAGTGGCCACCGCACGATGAAGCGCTAGAACATAGGGTCCATGAGGCGAGGCCACAGGAGTATGTCATCCCTCCATTGCCCCCTCTCATTTTCAGAAACAATAGGACAAATCCGGAGCACAAAGCTCCTCTGGCAAGGCGAGCCAACTCCGCCCGCCCCTTTCACACTTATGAAAGGGAAAATGAGGAAGACCCCTACCTTCCTCAAGAGCAATATACAGTGTGGGAGCAATGCGCTTCCACACCTGCTATTTACCAAAATCATCTTTCGAGGCCAGAGCCTCGAGTGAATGCCGCTAACCTCGATAGGGGGAAGCGACCTATAGAGATCTCAGGTCACCATGACCGAGACAAATGTGTAGGAGAGGCATCTAGGCCTCCTAGGCTCAAGATGGCAGAATAGATCGACCTGGCAGTCGCCAGACATGCCACCCACCAAGCATAGATTACGCAGCTTGAGCAAGATCAACAGCAGCTAGAGCATCTATACCGCCTTAGCAAGGAGCGCATTCAATGCCAAATAGATGAGCTGCTCCACAACACGATGCCTGAGAGGCTTCCAACCCCTCGCACCCAAAGGGCAGAACCATATGAGAGGCACAATCCCTTGGTACGAGACAGGTCCCCATGACCCTACTAAGTGCTGCCTCCAAGACCTCCTAGACCTGAATGGGAGGCCACTCCCCGGAACAACGATGGGTTCCCTCCATGGGGACCCACCCATGGTCATAGGTCTCACCCAAAAACTCCTCGAGAAGCCTATGAGGAGTATGAACAAGAAGAGGAGCGGGCTGAAACGCCCTATCAAGGCGGAGGGGCTGCTATCCGGCCACCCCTCCATAGGCCTCAAGTCTCCCACAACCCACAATGGGAGCAAACTAAAGAGGAAGAGATTAAGTCTTTCGATGCATATAAAGCGCTTCTAGAGCGTTTGGAGTCTATGGAAACCAAAGCTTCTGGGCCCCAAAAGCCCACGTTACGCCAACTCCATAGTCATCCTGTGCATCCGTCAGTGCCTGCACCCCCTTACCCTGAACACTTTAAGCTGCCTCAGTTGGCAATCTTCAAGGGTGAGGAGGATGCCCAAGAGCATGTGACGAGGTTCCTGAGCCAATGCTTTGGCATTCAGGACAATGATGCTTTGTTGCTGAGAACCTTTATAACTACATTCATGGGCCCTACCTCGGATTGGTTCACGCAATTACCAAAACACAACATCAGTAACTTGGATCAGTTAGTGGATGCATTCCTCGAATGCTTCACCTTCAACACCAAGAAGAAGGCATCACTAAGTGACCTGGCCAGCCTCAGGCAGTATGAGGAAGAGACTATGGCGGCCTACGGGAATCGATGGAGGACTCTGCTTTCCAAGCTACCCTACCTCCCTCCTATGTCCGACCTGACACAAATGTTCTCAAGAAGTTGTTTGAGATCGATCTCTGTGCTATTGCAGTTGCAACAATATGCCACCTTAGAAGAAGCTCTGGCGCAAGCTAGAATTATCGAAGAGATCAAGATACAGGATGGCGAGATTGCCAAACCTAAGAAGAAAGAATGGAACAAGAACACAAAAATAGGGACTACGCAACAAAAACCCGTCATGGTAAATCAAGTTGCTATAAATGTCCCTAAGCCTGCACAAGAAACACAGCCTCAAAAGGCTAACTATCAGGCAATGCCTCCTAATAATTATGAAAGAGAAAACTAGAAGCAAGAGCAAAATCAGCAACATCACCCTCGACGATAGTACACACCTTATACGGAGTCTAGGGACTCCCTATTTGACCGCTTGTCAGTGGCAAACTTGATCAACCTTCCAAAAATTCAAACCATAGATCCCAATGCGTCGAAGCCTAAGGGATACCGGGAGGACTTGTATTGTAGGTTCCACAGGCGGAGAGGACATGACCTCAATGCATGTTGGAAGTTCAAGGGTTTGATACAAGACTTAATTGACAACAAGACGTTGGTAGTGGACAACCCCGTAGCACCAAACAACCAGCAGATGGGAGTCTTCAAAGACCCCTTGCCTGCCCATGAGGCATAGGCAAAACCCCTTCAAGTCAATGAGGTGCAACAGAATTGCCCCATGCAAGGGTATGTAGGAATGATAAGCATAGTGACGAGGAACAAGAGATACCCAGGAGTTGCTCCCGAGGTAGCCACAAGAGAGGTTCCATCGACGTCACAACCTCAACAACACCCTACGCAACTTCCTCCGCCTAGACCCGCGGCCACGATTCGGACCAAACTCACTCAGAGTTTGAGGACCACGTCGGCTAGGCTCTCCATATATGAGCTTATACAACAATCAACGCCCCATCGGGAGGCTCTAATGGAGATATTGAAAGCCATCGAGTTGCAGCCCTAGGAAGCGAATTCCTTCAACAACTTTGTGGGGCATGTAAAATGATGCACCGAGCCTGTCATCACCTTTCGAGAGGATGAAGTGAAATCGGTAGCTGATGACATGGCGGATCCACCCCTGCACGTTATCGCGTGGGTCAATGGGATCCCGTATAAGAGGGTGTTGGTAGACACTGGCTCGTCCAGTAACATCATTACTACAATGGCATTGAAACATCTGAAGTTGTCGGCATCTCATATCACGGCCTCCACATATACACTGCGAGCATTCAACGATGCAATCTGCTCGACAGTTGGCACAATCGTCCTACCTATTCAAGTAGGACAAAAGATGATACCTACATTGTGCCATATTTTGGAGGGTGAGATGGCTTACAACATCTTGCTGGGGCGGCCGTGGATCAGGGACATGAAGTGTGTCCCTTCAATAGCTCATCAGTGTTTGAAATATACATTTGAAGGGGAAGTACATGTAGTCCCGGTGGACTTGGAACCCTTCAAATATTGCAATGCGGTGCAGCTGATGCCGCAATCGACCCTTCCATCGATGCATTTGGATTTTTAGTTAAATCCATCTAGACAGGGTCCGATCCCGCAAGCATCCCCGGTGACAAATCCACCAAGACCCCAGTCAGGTACATCTTCAACGTCAGGTCCTTCACCAAAGATGCCACCTATCATGGCCAAATAGAAGGACAAAGGGAAGAGACCCATGGAGGAGGCGCAACCTCTGGAAGAGGCACTACCAATAGTATCAACCATCTCTACTGAAGAGATGCCTAGTCAAATGGAAGTGGAAGCTCCTAATTCACCCAACATGGAGTGGATTCAGGAAGAGCTTCCGTTCCCTCCCCCTCAATCACCAACAATCATTGTTGAAATGGCCAATACGGGCCTGGAGGAGTATCTGGTGTAGCATGTTGTAGCAACGCCCACACTAGAGTCCATGCAGGACATGGGGAGACCTCGCCTCCCCATCGGTACAATTGTTCCTTTAGGCTGCCCACCAAACCAGACCAACTTCGTGTATGGGGGCCTTGATCATGGTACGGAGCCATGCATGCAAGAGGACGAAGATGAAGAGCCCTTTGCAGAAGATGTCAACTATCTGTCTAACCCAGACTTCGCTCTGAGATATCTCGGCCAATGCAATTGGCATGGATATGGGTTAGGTAGGTATGAGCAAGGAGTGCGTGTCCTTTGCCAACCAAGATACCAAATGCCTTATGACAAGTCAGGAGTAGGGTTCAATCACCCCCTGCCCTTAGACATCTTGGTAGAGGACATGCAAGGCCTAGGGATAGGCAACAAGGGTGGATTGGCATCAGATCCTTATGCCAACCCTAACACAATGTATAAGTTGGGGGATTACCTCCCATGGTCAACAACCACCCTTGTTAACCTCAATAACCCTTTCCCTTTGCTAGAGAGAGGCGAAAGTTCGGGGACTCACTTTCAAGGAGGTTATAGACAGTGTCAAGAGGGATCTTCGGAGGATGAATCAGAGTATGAACCAACATCATATGACCCCTTCGAATCAGATAGTAATCACTCTCAAGTGATCCCCATGGATGACTATCAAGAGAGCCTCTTGACAATGTTCCCCCTAGAGGCTCCAATCGAGCCAGTGCCGCGTCAAGAGAATCAGGTCCCCCCACGGAGAGTGGAACAACCACAATGGGGCTAGATTAATTTGCTCGAACAAGACGAGCCTGTAATGCCTCAAACAGTTGTCAGAGCCAACGAGGGCTTTTGGATCTCCGATAGTGATTACGAAGATGAGACAGAAATGGCATATCTTAATCACATGCGGTAGATGCAACATCGATACCCCTTGGAGATTAATGACATATTTGAATAGATGAACATAGTGCCAGGGCATGAGTGGTACGTAGACCCAGTGGGGTGGGACCAAGTGTTGGATCCGCCACTCCAGGTATACGAAGAGCACCTTCCACCCCGAGACCCTAGAGTGATATCAGTGTCGAGGGTAGACCCTATCCTCCTATCAGCACATAGGGCCGATCCATTCGTGCCAATACCCATAGAGCCAGATCCGGAGCACAGGAGTCATCTAGGATGTTCAAGTCACCATATCCATGGTAATGGAGATCAAAATCATCTCATCAACATGATCTCCATTGACTTAACCGCCCCCATCCACAATCCGGCCGATCCAGCATGGTCATTGCATCTAGACATAGATGCCATAGACTGGGATCACGTCAATTCACCTCCATCCCCATCATAGTACTGGCCTTTTGGTGAGATGCTTCATTTTACCCTAAGGCCAACTCAGGATATCTTCCATGCTGAAGAGGAACCCGAGGTTCCCAACGTAGATTTAAACTCAGCAAATGATATCCATTTGATCCCGACTCCACACCAGTTGGAAGACGGATCCCACATGTCGATCGAGGAGATGACTGACGTAGACATCGGCTCAGATCCAATGAATCCATAGGTGATCAAGCTGGGGGTAAGTTTATCCCCCAAAGAGCAAGCCGACTACATTGCCCTTCTCAAAGAGAAGAAGGAGGTTTTTGCATGGTCATACAGAGACATGCCGGGGCTAGATCCGTAGCTAGTCACGCATAATCTAACGCTTGATCCGACAGTCAAGCCAGTTAAGCAAAAACTATGCAAGATGCACCCAACAGTGGCCTTGATGGTCAAAGATGAATTGCAGAAGTTGTTGGATGCACAGTTTGTCATCTACGTGGATTATCCACCATGGTTGTCCAACATGGTGCCCATCAAAAATCCTGACGGGAGGATTCGCATATGCACGGATTTTTGAGATCTAAACAAAGCGAGTCCTAAGGATGATTTTCCCTTGCCTAGCATCGATGCATTGGTAGATGCTACAGTAGGCCATGAAATGCTATCCCTCATGGATGGTTTCTCGGGATACAATCAGATTCGTATCAATCTCGAGGACCAACTAAAAATGGCGTTCACAATGCCTTGGGGGACATTTTGTTATAAGGTCATGCCTTTTGGCCTTAAAAATGCTGGCGCCACCTACCAACGTGCCATGACGTACATCTTCCATGATTACATGCATAAAACTTTGGAAGATTACATGGATGATTTGTTGGCCAAATCTCTTTTGCGCCCAGATCATCTCGATGACTTAAGCAAGATCCTCGATCGCCTCATGGAGCATAAAGTCAGACTGAATCCCAAGAAGTGCGTCTTTGGCGTCACATCTGGAAAACTCTTGGGTTTCATAGTCTCAAAGCGAGGCATCGAGGTGGACCCCAATAAAGTCAAGGCAATCCTTGAAATGCTTCCCCCAACTACCATCAAGCAGCTCAGAAGCCTGCAAGGAAAGGTCGCGTCAATCAAGCGCTTCATAGCGCAGCTATCTGACAAGTGCCGACCCATGAACAAATTATTGCACAAGGGGGTAGCATTTCACTGGGATGACGAGTGCCAATCAGCCTTCGATGACATTAAACAATACTTGGCTTCACCGCCAGTATTGGCACCACCTAGACCAGGAGTGTCATTCTACTTATACATCTCAGCTACTGAGGTGGCACTGGGCGCCATGCTAGCCCAGAAAAATGAACTTCACAAAGAGCAAGCTACTTACTATCTTAGCCGCACCCTGGTCAGTTATGAACTTAACTATGCATACATTGAGAAACTCTGCTTGGCAGTGGTGTTTGCTACCAAAAAGCTATGCCACTACATGCTGAGCAACACTACGTATGTTGTGTCTAAGGAGAATCCATTGCGATACATGATGAGTCATACTTATCATAGAAGCCACACGATGAAATGGATCATGTTGTTGACGAAATTTGACATAGAGTTTATTGGACAAAAATCCATCAAAGGACAGGTCATAGCCGATCAACTAGCAGAGGCTCCTCTTGAAGACGATCAGCCTCTAGTCATAGAACTACCCGATGATGGGGTCTTCCATGTCTCAAAATCGCCAGATTCTGATGAGCCTGAGTCACAGGCCGACATAACCCTATTTTTTGATGGTTCTAAATGTGAGCAAGGTGGTGGTGCGGGAATTGTATTCTTCACACCGCAAGGGGCTCCAATGCCTCTATCATTTAAATTAGACTTCCCATGCACCAACAATAATGCAGAATATGAAGCCTTGCTCATAGGTCTTCAGACAACAATCACCATGAACATCAAGCGATTAAACATTTTTGGTGATTCGTTGTTAATTGTCAACCAAGTCAAAGGGGTATTCCAATGTAAATGCCCAGTTCTACAGGCCTACAAAGCCCTTGTGGACAAATTCTTGGCAAATCTTGAATGGTACGACATCGAGGCACTCCCTCGATCATCGAATCATTTTGCGGACACTATGGCCTCCTTGGGGTCACTAATCCCACAAGACCTTTCTGGTGATATGACAACCATTCAAGTCAAAACACTATCACAATCCATGATGGAGCGTGCAAGCTCTGATTTAATGCCAGGAATCCACATGATCCAGATTGAACCACCTCAGGATAGGTTCTCTCGAATCCATGATTGTCTGAAGCATGCCAACTGGGGTCCTTGTTCTCCCCTACTCCCTTAATAGCAACACAATGCTATTCTTACAAGTTCTTTCCCACTCAGCTTTCGCTAGGGATGAACTTCAAGAGGGATTGGTTGTTCATACCATCGAGGCTTCTGATCAGCAGGATTGGTATTCACCCATCAGGGACTACCTCAAGTTAGGTAACCTCCCACTTGGATTGATGCATGCCGCAAAATGAGCATTCAAGCAGAAAGCGGCAAAGCATGTCTTGTTAGGAGACATTTTGTACCATCGTAGCTATGAAGGGATCCTCCTTCGGTGCTTGGACCAGCAAGAGTCCACTTGGGCGATCGCCCAAGCGCACGATGGTACATGTGGTGGCCACTTCAGTGGTATGGCTATCGCCAAGCGCATTCTCCGCATGGGCTATTATTGGCCATCTTTAGAGCGAGATTGTTGCGCATATGTAAGGAAGTGCGTGAAGTGTCAACATCATGCTAATTTGATGCACGTACCTTCCCAGGCCTTGCAGCCGATCCAGTCGGCTTGGCCATTTTTGTAGTGGGGCTTAGACCTAATTGGAAAGATTTCCCCTATGTCGTCAGGCCATCACACGTTCATCGTAACGGCCATAGAGTACTTCACCAAGTGGGTGGAAGCAGTTTCGCTTACCTCTACGATAGGAACCCGCATTGCGGAGTTCATTTTGCATAACATCATATGTCATTTTGGTATTCCATCCAAGATAATCTCGGATAATGGGACGTCATTCAAGAACAAAGATGTGCGTGCTTTGACCACAAAGTACAAAATCCAGCATAGTTTTTTGACACCCTATTATCCATAGGAAAATGGGCAAGCAGAGGCGTCGAACAAAATGCTAGTCACCATCCTCAAAAAGACA
Organism: Wollemia nobilis; assembly: GCA_028583015.1. Classification (NCBI taxonomy): domain Eukaryota; kingdom Viridiplantae; phylum Streptophyta; class Pinopsida; order Araucariales; family Araucariaceae; genus Wollemia; species Wollemia nobilis. Next base: position 2,235,994 of record JAQPPZ010017036.1, on the reverse strand, counting down.
GTCATAGATAATCATAAAGATTGGCACATTCAGATCCCACTTGCCCTATGGGCTTATCGCACTAGCATTCGGACACCCACTGGGGCAACTCCATTTTCGCTCGTGTATGGCTCTGAGGCTGTCATGCCTCTCGAGTTGGAGATTCCTTCCCTGCGCATATCAATGCATGAGTTCATCGATGATGACACTGCATAGTAGGCCCGGTTAGACCAGCTTACGTTGCTTGATGAATGACGTGTTAATGCTCTCGAGCATTTACGTATCTACCAAGAGCGACTTAAGAAAGCATACAACATGAAAGTTCACCTGAGGGACTTTCAGGTTGGTGACTTGGTATTGAAAGAGAATCAGTAGAACTCTAATTTGCCGCCCCATTTAAGGGACAAGTTCACGGCAAACTGGTTAGGTCCTTATGTCATTGACAGTAAAATAGGACCTGGAACATACCGGCTAGCCTCTCTTGATGGAATCAAGGAACTAGAACCCTTGAACATCAGTCATTTGAGGCCCTTCCATATTTAGAAGAGCCATAGCCCAACCCAAAAGCTCCAAGGATTCCCATAATCGCTTGGTCAACCCAAAAGCTCCAAGGATTCCCATAATCGCTTGGTCAACCCAAAAGCTCCAAGGATTCCCATAATCGCTTGGTCAACCCAAAAGCTCCAAGGATTTCCATAATCGCTTGGTCAACCCAAAAGCTCCAAGGATTTCCATAATCGCTTGGTCAACCCAAAAGCTCCAAGGATTTCCATAATCACTTGGTCAACCCAAAGGCCCCAAGGATTCCTCAATCGCTTGGTCAAAAACAAGAAAATTCAAAAACAATAAAATCATCAAAAATAACAAAAAGTTGCATCTCATTCCCATGCATACGCAAAATCATCATAACAGTACAGAGCTCTTTTGCATCTCATCTGCATATTCACAAAAATCAATCCCTCAAAAATACAAAAATATATAGCTGCATTAAGCATCACATCCATACAGTGCATATTTGTGGTCATAAAGGTCAAAGCACCATAGACTGTCATTACTTGGCAAAACCATCATTTTTCTACATTTTTCCACTTTATCAATAACTCATCGCCTATAACCGCCATTCACGTTATTTTCCCCTATCATAGTCAGTTGTTTCCTAATGTATCGAGAGATTTCCGTCATTCAGTCGTCATTAGCTTTCTAGCCACGTACTGTACCAAGTCAGACAGATTTTACGTAGGTAGAGTTCTACTTGGATCACACCTTGTTACGTAGCATCCCAACACAAGTTAAAACATATAACAAAATTCCCAAGTTGTGTGAATGAAAGATGAACCCTGTAAAGCAATCCAGGTCACCATAAGCGAAATGGTTATCTTGCTCATCCCCCTATGCGAATGACCCCAAGAATGCTGAGAGTTGGCAAAAGGACAAGCATCCTCCCTACCCAATTCCCCAAGAATCCCAAGTTCTCCAAAAGTTGCAAAACATCAAAAAATTTGCAAAAGTCAAAACTCCAAAATTTGACATCTCAACCAAAGTGCATACATCACGAAAGCACATACAATAGTGATTCTCATCACTCACTATTCAAAATCCCTTGCTCAAAAAAAATAATAATAATACAAAAATAAACAGTGATTTTTATCACTACAAAAGAGCAAGTATCCCAATACAATTGAAGAAAAGAAGGGAGTCGAACTTGAATCCCTGGAACTCTCAGCATCCAGATGGGTCATGAGATAAACCTCGATACCGGTTTGGTTGATAGCCTATCGGTCACTCGTGGTAAACCTCCCGCATGACGATATATCTGTCACATTAACTTGTGTGCAGATCAATGTTTGCATGTGGATGAGCTAGCTTATGGTATCCTAGATCGCACCGCAGATTAATCTGACTAAATACAACAAAGGAGTTAGTGGAGCTAATCAGGTGATCCTCAGTATAGGTTTGGTTGACAGCCTATCTAGCACTGGCGGTATCCTGACCAACACCACATAAATGAACTCAATTGCACACATAGGGATGTGAAATAACTTGGTCCAAAACAAGTCCGATTCATACCTTGTTCAAAAGTCTTGTGAGATAAAGTACAGTCATGGCTAGTTAGTTAAAACATCTGAGTCTCAGAAAACCTTAACTACATTCGAAACCAACTTGCTATATTTTATTCTCACCATACCAAAAAAAAAAAAACACATGTATACATGAAAAGGCATTTACAACAACGATCGCCCAGGACAAAAAGTCATAAAGTTCTAAACAGTCTATGGTGCGACTACCAAACATCACAAATTCAATTCATCCATTCCATTTGCATATCATATAAATTAGAAACATTTGCACTCATCAACACATATGCATCCATCACTATAACTTAACATGCATACATCCATATTCATCAATCATCGTGCATAAAATCAAATCATCACATGTGCATAAAAAAAATAAAGTCTGTATATATATATCATCAAAAATGCCCGTAGGCTACAAAGAGCCGGTCATGTGACCCCGCAACAAAATCCAAAAGCTCAAAAACCCCCAAGCCTAGGGCATCGGCCACCATGATCACGCAGGATCGGTGCGACGGGAACTACCCCCTGTGTGGTGGGTCCTATGGGACCCCTCAGGGTGGCTGCTGCTAGCCCTCGCATCACGCCTGCTACCACCTCCCTCATCCAATCACCTACGATGAGATGATGCTGACTGCTCAGTATCACTGTCCCTCATCCGGCGTGAAGAGCCACCTCCAGGGGGCTCAGGTAACCACCCACCGAGGCGGATAATCTCTCCCTCCATATCCATCCGATGCCGAGACCAATCTGTCTCCCACCACAACCACTCTGCCTCTCATCGATGGTAGTAAGCTACTGCATCGTCACGCTGCGCCAGCTGCATCCGTAGGAGATCCCTCTCCTATGCAGCGCTGGTGTCCCCATCCCCCCGATGGTGTGCAGCAAATGCGCTATCCCACTCTGCCAGCTGAGTCTACAGGAGATCCCTCTCCTGCAAAGCTTCCCCCAACTCCTCATCTCGCCTTCGTAGTAGCTCCACCAATCATGCATTCTCAGCATGCACCCCTACCTCCGTGTCCTCCGCCATGGCCTGATGCATAGGCACCTCTGGAATAGCAGCCTGCTCTGGCTCCCACTACTCCGGGACGTCCTGCATCTCCGGCTGATCCGAAGCCCCAAAATCCATGCCCAAGTCATCCACCTCCACCATGTCCGCATCCTCTAGCGGAGCTCCCCAACCCTCACCTGGTGCCTCCGCACCATCATCCCCTACTGCTGCTGCCTCCGCACCTCCCAGTGGTCCCTCTCCCCACCATCGCCGTAGAGTCCACCACTGATCATACTCTGCAGTAGTCCCGACGTCATCCACATCCGGGACGTCGATCACCGCATCTGAATCCTTGCCAAGTGGCACGATGACTGGCCGGTCCAGAGTCCTCTCGTCCCCCGACGTCGATAGACCATGGGTTCACCAGGAAACCCCTGGCGCACCCCAAACTATCATGTCACCCAGCTGTAAGGGAAGAACTCATGCTCGGTCCCATGCCACCCAATCAGCCACCACCCCCTACGTACCCATCGGAGCCACTCTCCAGCCTCAGGCCAGGCTGGACAGTCCCGATAGGGGCGCCAGAACACCTCCCCTGGAGCAAGCCGAGCGAAGGCATCGACATAGTGCCCTACAACACCTGCCCACCATCGACTCTATCCCTGCTCCTCAGACCACCGCCATAGTGCCACGTAACCTATATCCTTATCCTCCATCTCCGCCCGCATCGTCCATGGCAACCCCATCGGCCTCTCCACCGCTATATGCTGCCAAGCCCAGCTCTACAATAGATAACTACAACTGATCCCCTTCCACCTCCGACAGTGGACCTCGTACAGCTCCCCATAGAGCTATGCTAACAGCGTCTGTCCCCACCTCATGATCAACGGTGCCTCCGTCGGGCACTCAACCAATCGGCAAACCACATCCAGCAGGTTCCATGGGAACCTCGCACCTGACGAGTCAGGTAGCAGCATGTTGGAAATGAGGCCCATGAGTACTGCGTGCCTCACTCCCAACACCCCCTTCTCCAGCCACCATCGAACCAGAATCCCACCCATCTGGTAGTCAATCTCTGCCCTCTCCACTGGACCATCCACACCCAGCTCCTCCCCATGCCCGAAGCATCGTATCAGTACAGTGGTCCGCTGATCATGCGACGTCGTCCTGATCGGTAGTCCATCTATTGGAATCCATAGAATTCGATAGATATCCTCCAAGGTCACTGTCATCTCCCCTATTGGGAGATGGAAGGTGTTGGTCCGGGGATCCCACAGATTGATCAGGGCCATCAGATAGGCCCGATCCCCGACCACAGGCCCCAGTCGAGTCACCTGCTTGAGCCCAAGGGCATCAAGCCACTCCCAGTCAGCCATAGTTAGCGCCTCCCGTGCTTCAGCAAAAGCAGTAGGCACGCGATACCGGCTCTTCACAACCTGCAAAAGAAAACAACACAAAAACATTAAAATCATGAAAACTGTACAACAAAAATATGAATATACAACATTGCATAAAAAAAAATGTACAGCTCAAAAGCAACAAAAATTCACAAAAATTCAAAAACAATTTTTTAAAAAGAAAAATAAAAATCCAACCAAGGTTTAAACTACGTTTTCCATTCAGTTTTAAGCTAAGTCTTGGTTCGTGTTCAGTTAAGTTTTAGGGTTTCAATTTTAAATTTGAAAAACAAAATAACAAAGAAAAATAAACAAATAACTTGCAACAACAAACAAAAGCAAATAAAAGAGGAGAAGCACTTACCGGTCTCGCTTCGGCTCCATCGCTCGACCCGGTTTGTGCACTCATGGTGGCAGGAAAATTTTGGCAGCGCTTCGCTTCGCAGAATTAACCTCCTCCTCCTCAGAGCTCCAAATCGCAAGAAAATTCAAGTGCAAATGAGCCCAAACCCTAGATTTGGCCTTTAAATAGGTTTGTTGAGCTTATATTCATTCCTCCCCAGGATGAGCGCTCTAGTTAGCACTCGTCCCACCCTGGGACGAATACTTAACTGGTATTCGTCCCACCCAGGAACGAATTCAGAGCAAAAATTTCAAAAACAGCAAAAAAATGAACAAAAATGCACCAAAACAACTAATAAACTTGCCCGATGCAAGTGCTTTTGCACTTGACATCCCGGGCATGCAAAATGGATGTCGGGGTCACAAATCCTCACTATCCTCCTCCCTAAGAAGGCTACCATAGCCGGACCGCTCCACGGGAGGACGGATTTTTGAGAATTTCATCCCCAAGCGACGTCGCCAAAAGGGTCAAAATCCAACCAAAAATAGCAATAACATTGTCGAACGAAGGCGCCTTGGCGCCTGACATTCTTGGCATCCAAAGTAGGCATTGGGGCCACAAATTGTCACTATCCTACTCCCTAAGAAGGCTATCATAGCCGGACCGCTCCACGGGAGAACGGATTTTTGACAATTTCAGCTCCAAAAAGCGTCGCCGAAAAGGGTTAATACCCACCAAAAATAGGTCTAAATGTCGAAAAACTGCACACACATTTAACGCTAAACATCTGAAGGCACCCTTGCACAAGTCATCTTGGGTCAAGCGACTCGTCGCTTTTCTCATGAAGGTCATTCCCTCATCGATTCGTCGCTTGAGGGGGTAGTCACACTTAGTCACCAATCAACAAATACACACCCAGTTAAGGAAAACGACATGCATTCAAAGAATCATTGACAAAGACAATCACGCTCCTGCTTGGGGCAGTAAACAAGCAATAATCACAAACTGATCAATCACTTGGCATTTCATGAATCATGAACTCTAGGTTCCCACAGACAAAAGGTTGCGCCCTTTGCCTATTCATGACTGATCAATGTCCAAGATCAAGTAACACCTCACCGAAAAAGGTTAACACTTGAATTGAGTTCCTTCGCTCGTCAGAAGCAAGGATTCAAGAATGCATGCCCTTTCCATACTTGGGGCATCAAAATTTGGTTGGGTTACTGAGAAACCCTAATCATTAGTGCTTTGGTTATCTATTTTTGCTCGACGCTGCGCCTTGCACAGTGCATCCCAAAAAGGGGCATCTGTAGACACCAAAACAGCACCAATCCGATTATGTGACTGCAAACACTGATCGCATTGACACACACAGCCCCAAGGGCAGCCCCCAGAGGTTAAACAGTGGTCCTAACCACTCTGACAATAGTTTTGGAAGGTCAAAAATCAATTTGGCACCTTCAGGCACTTTGATCAATATCCGTCCCACCCAGGGACGAATTCAAACTGGTATTCACCCCATCCTGAGACAAATTCCAAATTTGCTCTAGGGTGGGGTGAATTGCAGGTGAAAGCACGAGATTTCAGAAAACAAAAAGGGAAAACTCCAAACACGATGTAAGAACGAAACTTAAACTTGATGCTACAAATTAGAGATGCGTAAAAAATGGAGAAAGCATAGACAAATTAGAACTAAAATGGAAAGAAACAAACCTCTTCTTTTATTGATGTATTTCAAATTTGGTTACAATTAGCTTCCTCCATTTTTAGGGGAAAGGAGCATCAAACTTGTCTCTTGGTCACATCAATGGAAATTCATCTCTCTTCCGCGTGCCCACAAGCAAAATGGGCGAGCCAAAGTGTTGCCGTCACTTGTGTAAATGAATCCTTGATCCTTGCTGCTCCTCCTGCATTTAAAGAAACAACAAAATTGTTAGTAGCACCCGCTACAAATATGAAATTTTTGTTCTCTAAAAATAATGAAATATGCATGCAAAAGAATGATTACAGTGATGAATAAACCGATTCTGAACAACTTGCAAATTTGACAGGAACCAGGGAACATTACTAGAGGGCCATTGCCATCAAAACAGTTAGACAAAATGCCGCCAATATGAATTTGACTGTAATTCATCCCTGGGCAAGATGAATTCTACTGTAATTCGTCTCCGAGTAGGACGAATTCATCTACGACAAAGTGCCGAAGTAATGCTGCCCAAATGTCATGTCTCGGGATCTCAAAATGACTTGCAAACATAGGTGTTAGCTAATTGAGGGTATTTTGGGACGACCCAGATGGTCGGATTTCCCCAATTTGACCTCCATCAATAGGAATTTGACGTCGCTACCTACAAGTTAGTGGGGACAACAAAAGCGACAAAACATGATAAGATTTGATCACAACGTTATAAAATTGGAATTAAAAACTATTAAAACAACATAAAATGAAATGCAAGATAAATAAGTGACAAAAAGGAAAAATCTGCCATGAATTCCTAATCATTCTAAAAAGAAGATTAAGCTCGCATCAATTCAGGGTGCCTAGGTGGGCCGCCCACCGTTGGAACCTGATTTTGGCAGCAATCCACTTGGAATGGGCCCAAAATATCTTGTAATGGGTTGTCGGCGAATTGGTAGATCAATGTGGTCAAATTTTGGGTTTTGGGTCTGGATTCACACTTCCAATAGCCATCCAATAACCTCTCTTGTGAAAGAGATCAAGAATGTGGAAGAGGTGAATCAAAAGGGTAAAATGTGGTATTCAATTTGGCAGCACTTCGTTGCTTGAAAATGCCTCCAACTTGTCCCCTGGTTGGGTGATGAAGCTCACCAATTTATAGACCTAGGGGGTCTCTTTGGAGGGGCATGCATAAGCACCATGTGGCAGTCATGCCTTCCCATGAGGGAGGAAAGTCCTCCATGACTTGGGCTTCCATGACTGCCCTTGTGACAGTCCTCTAACGTCCAATCTACCCACCTACATGCGCATGCAAGGCAAGAGGCATTAATTGACTGTCCTCGACTGCCACTTGGTGCCATTCTTCTTTTTTCCCATTGAACCTAGAATTTTGACCTAGAGCGAATTTAGAATTTTTCCCTGGGTGAGACAGATCCCAATTTTAATTCGTCCTTAGGTGGGACGGATACTGAGCAAAGTGCTTGAATGTGCCAAATTGACTTTTGACCTTCCAAAATTGCTACAAAAGTGGTTAGGACCACTATTTAACCTCTAAGGGCTGCCCTGGGGGTTGTGTGTGTCAGAGCGATCAGTGTTTGCTGTCACATAATTGGATTGGTGTTGTTTTGGTGTCTATAGATGCCCCTTTTTGGGATGCGCTGTGCATGGCGTAGCGCCAAGCAAAAATAGATAACCAAAGCACTAATGATTAGGATTTCTTGGTAACCTAACCAAATTTTGATGCCCCAAGTATGGAAAGGGCATGCATTCTTGAATCCTTGCTTCTGACGAGATAAGGAATTTGATTTCAAGTATTAACCTGTTTTGGTGAGGTGTGACTTGAGCTTGGTCATTGACCAGTCATGAATAGGCAAAAGGCGCAACCTTTTGTCCATGGGGGAACCTTGTGTTCATGCTTCGGGAATGCCAAGTGTTTGATCAGTTTGTGATTATTGCTTGTTTACTACCCCAAGCAGAAGCATAATTGTCTTTGTCAATGATTCTTTGAATGCATGTCGTTTTCCTTAACTGGGTGTGTGCTTGTTGATTGGTGACTAAGTGTGACTACCCCCTCAAGCGACGAATCGATGAGGGAATGACCTTCATGAGAAAAGCGACGAGTCGCTTGACCCAAGATGACTTGTGCAAGGGTGCCCTTAGATGGTTTAGCATTAAGCATGTGCAATTTTTCCGACATTTAGACCTATTTTTGGTGGGTGGTAACCCTTTTTGCGATGCTTTTTGGAGCTAAAATTGATGAAAATTTGTCTTCCTATGGAGTGGTCTAGCTAAGATAGCCTTCTTATGGAGTAGGATAGTGACAATTTGTGACCCCAACATCTATTTTGTATGCTCGAGATGTCAAGTGCAACAGCACTCTCATCGGGAAAATTTATTATCTGTTTTAGTGTATTTTTGTTCATTTTTTGATGTTTTTGAAATTTTTGGCTTGAATTCGTCCCAGGGTGGGACGAATACTAGCTTAGAATTCATCTCAGGGTGGGATGAGTGCTAACCAGAGTGCTCGTCCCAGGGAAAGATGAATTTAAGCTCAAAAGGCCTATTTAAAGGCCAAAACTAGGGTTTGGGCTCATTTGTATCTGATTTTTCTTGCGATTTGGAGCTCTAGGGAGGAGGAGGTTAATTCTGCGAAGTGAAGCACTGCCAAATTTTCCCTGCCATCATGAGTGCACATACCAGATCGAGCGGTGAAGCCGAAGTGAGACCAGTAAGTTCTCCCTAGAGTTATTATTTTTTTTTAACATTGCAATTGTTTTGTTCAATTATTTTTGTGATGATGTTTTTCAAAATTTTAAAACTTAAACCCTGAAACTGAGCTGAAGACAACTAAGACTTAGCGTACAACTAAATGTTGTGAAAAACCTAGGTAAAGAATTGTTATTTAGCTTTTAACTAAACCCTAGGATAAACAGAACATAAAACCCTAAGACATAATTTTTGTTGTTTTTTGAATTTTTGTTCTATTTTTAAATTAATCAGTTAGGATTAGAAACCCTAGAACTGAAAAATTAATTTTTGAATTTTTGTTTTGTTTTATTTTTGGAATTTATCAGTTAGGATTAGAAACCCTAGAACTAGAAAATTAATTTTTGTTTGAATTTTGAATTTTTGTTTTTCGCTGTACATTGGTAGGCAATGTTGTATATTCATGTTATCGTTGTACAACTTTTTTCCATGATTTTAATGTTTTTGAATTGTTTTCTTTTGAAGGTTGTTAAGATCCGGTACCGTGTATCCACTGCTTTTACTGAAGCACAAGGGGCATTGACTGTAGCTTACTGGGAGTGGCTTGATGCCCTTGGGCTCAAGCAGGTGGCTTGACTAGATCCTGTGGTCATGGATCAGGCCTATTTGACGGCCCTGATCAATCTTTGGGATCCGTAGACCAACACTTTCCATATCCCAATAGGGGAGATGACTGTGACCTTGGAGGATATCTATCAGCTTCTACAAATTTTGATAGATGGACTACCGATCAGGACATCACCGCGTGATCAGCAGACAGCTATACTGATGAGATGCTTTGGGCATGGGGAGGAGCTGGGTGTGGAGGATCCACTAGAGAGGGTAGAGGGCGACTGCCATATTGGTAGGATTTTGGTCTGATGGTGGCTAGAGAGGGGGGTGTTGGGCATGAGGCATGCATTCCTTATGGGCCTCATGTCCAACATGCTGTTACCTGACTCGTCAGGTGCAAGGTTCCCATGGAACCTGCTGGATTTGGTTTGGTAGTTGGTAGAGTGCCCGACAGAGGCACCACTTATCATGATATGGGGATAGACACTATTGAAACAGCTCTATGGGGAGCTGTATGAGGTCTGATTTCGACAGCAGAAGGGGATTAGTTGTAGCTACCTATTGCAGTGCTGGGCTTGGCAGCACATAGCAATGGAGAGGCCAGCCAAGTTACCATGGATGACTCGAGTGGAGATGGACGATAGGGAGATAGGTTATGCAGTTCTATGGTGGCAGTCTAGGGAGCAAGGGCAGAGTCGATGGTGGGCAGGTGCCATAGGGCACTATGCTGATACCTTATCTCGGCTTACTCCAGGGGAGGTGGTTTGGTGCCCTTATCGGGACTGTCCAACCTGGTCGAAGGCTGGAGAGTGGCATCGATAGGTATGCAGAGAGTGGTGGTTGATTGGGTGGCACGGGACCAAGCATGAGTTCTTCTCGTATAGCCAGGTTACATGACAGTTTGGGATGCACCAGGGGTTTCCTGGTGAGCCCGTGGTCTATCGACACCATGAGGATGAGAGGAATTTGGACCGACTGGTCATCGCACCACTGGGCGAGGACTTAGATGTGGTGATTGACGTATCAGATGTGGATGACATTGGGACTACCATTGAGTATGACCAATGGTGGGTACTACGACAGTGGCGGGGAGGGGCCATTAGGAGGCGCAGAGGTGAAAGCGGTGGGCGAGGAGGATACTGAGGCACCAGGGGATGATTAGGGAGCTCCTTTGGAGGATGCAGACATGGTGGAGATGGAGGGTGAGGATGCAGATTTGGGGGCTCCAGATCAGCAAAAGATGCAGGACATGGTGAAGTAGTGGAAGCCAGAGCAGGCTACTATTACAGAGAGTCCCATGCCTCAGGCGGATGTGGAGGAGATGTAGTCTAGGGTACATGATGAGAATGTGCATTTGGTAGAGCTACTTTGAAGGCGATATGAGGAGCTGGGGGACGCACTACGGGAGAGGGATTTCTTGTGGGCTCAACTAGCAAAGTGGGAGAGCGCACGGGTGGCGTCTCGTCGATAAGAGGGGGATACTAATGCTGCACGAGAGAGGGATCTCCTATGGATGCAGCTGGCAGATAGGGATAGGGTTTTGGCATAGCCCGACGATGCATTAGCTTACTACCATCGGTGGGAGGTAGAGTGGCTTTGGCACCGAATGGATTTGGAGGGGGAGATCATCCACCTCGATGGATGGCTACCTGAGCCATCGGGAGGTGGATCTTTGCACCTGACGAGGGACAGTGGTACTGAGCAGTCAACATCATCTCATCATGGTGATTGGATGAGGGAGGCGGTAGCAGGCATGATGCGAGGGCTAGCATTAGCCACCCTGAGGGGTCCCATAGGACCTGTTGAGTGGTATTTTCACCCGATTGTGAAAACACACTCTCCGATAGGATTTGGGTTCTAAATCCTCTCTTGCAAAGAAATTAAACAAGTAACTTCTCCAAGGTTCCGCTATGTTAGCATTTTGTATATGTGTATTAATGATCTCAAATGAAGATATTCAATAAAAATGCTTGGAACACCTTAGTGGTTGCAAGTAATCGAAAACAAGGGGCAATGTTGGTTTATTTTACTGTGAAACTTTAATGATTGTTCATTGAACCCTAATAAAGCAAATGTGATTTGGTCCCTATATGACCATGCTGTAACTTCAAAATGGAAATTGATGAAATGTCATAAAACATAACCCCTTCAATGAAATTGGAATTTTATGAAGGGAATATCATCATCTGCTCATGAATGAAAAACAAAACTGAAAATGAAATTCTGGCCTAGAAATGGAAATTTTCTATTTTCTGACTTTGAGATTTTTCAGTTTTTTATTTTATTTTATTTTAATGCCTGTAAATAAAATAAAGTGCAGAAAAAAAATGAAAATAAAATGTGAAAGAAAAATGAAAATGCATTCAGGGTGATGCAATCCTATTCTGACAAAACCGAAGCTAATGAGGTTTCCATGCATGCAACCTAACCTATTGAACCTGCAAAACACGCACAATCCAGATAAGTTAAGTGCTGGTCTCTGGGGTTTTACTATGATTTTCCAGATTTAGACATTCGCATGAAGCAACCAAGAGAACTTGCATTAAACTTCACCTATAAGCCTAGAAATCTGAAAAGGGGAAAGATAAACATTTAATCTTGCATGCAGAAAATAACTCCTTCTTTCTTGCCAATGAGGTGCAACTCTCTGAATTTTTTGTATTAAAAATTGGTCATTTTACAATAACAGAATCTCTAGTTTTCTCAAAACCAGAAAAAGGGGAAGAAAAACACTCCCAAGCAGGCCCAGAATGGCTTCTCGCCTTTGGCATTGCAACTCTGCTCGTAGCGGTTTTTGACCCTCGTACCTATCTATGCTTCCACTTTTAAAGTTTTGGTAAATTGCTTCTCCTTCCATGACGGTTCATTTCGTCTTCCAGATTGCTTCGTTTCACCTTCCCCGCCTTTCCATTGCTTTTGACTTTATGCTCGACATTGAGACGCTTGATCTTCTCTGTGAACTGTAATGCCTCTGCAGCCCTTACACATGTACGCCACGTGTTCCACACTTTTCTGCATGTTCTGTAATGGCCCCGTGTAAATCATGACAAAAAATAGCATGTCGCGATATCGCGACGTTTTTATGCATGCAGCTTTGCTCCTCTACTTTCATCGCGAAAACGTGACATGTCGCGATATCGCGACATTTTCCTGCCAACAACCTTGTCTGCCTTCATGCAGCGCGAAAATGAGACATGTCACGAAATCGTGACATTTTCCTGTCAACAGCCTTGCAAATGCAACCTGTCGCGAAATCATGACGTTTTTTGTTTCGAGCTGTGAGGATGCAACCTATCATGAAATCGTGACGCCTTTTCATTTCTTTGTGTTTCCTACCTGCACCGCGACATGTAAATCTGACATGTCACGAAATCGTGACACTTTTTCATTCGACCTTGCTGCTTTCTGTCGTGAAATCGTGACGCTTTTCTTTCAGGATGTCTCGTTGCAACTTGTCATGAAATCGTGACACTTTTCTATTCCATACACCTGGCTGCTTTTTGTCGTGAAATCGTGATGCTTTTCTATTTGGATGTCTTTTTTTCTAAAACGTGACATGTCACGAAATCATGACATATTTTCCTTCTATACCACTTTGTTGCTTGGAGCCGTGAAAACATGACCTGTCATGATATCATGACAACTTTAGTGCCTTGCCTTGTTTGATTGGTTTGACCATGATTTTGTGACATGTCATGATATCGTGACAATTTTCCATTCTGTCTTTCTCTCTCTTCTCTGGACCGCAATTTCAAGACAGTCGCGAAATCGTGACAATTTTTCAACATTTCTCTCCGCATTGACATGTCGTGATATCGTGACAGTTTTTTTTTTTATTCGAGGAGCAACATGTCACGATATCGTGACAACTTTTCATTTTCGGTCGCGATGGAGCAACATGTCGTGATATCGTGACAACTTTTATTTCTTGGTCGCGACGGAGCAACATGTCGCGATATCGCGACAACTTTTCTTTCTGGCCGCGACGGAGCGACATGTCGCGATATCGCGACACTTTTTCCCTTTTGTGAAATTTTGCTTTTTTCTTGATTTTTTAGCATCTGGGCCACTGAGGTCTTCTTTGAAAGCATGCAAAAAATGTGGGTCCCCAATTTTGGGGTGTGTTGTGGATCAGCCACAACAAATGGCGACTCTGCTGTCAAATGCTCCTGAGCATTTGGTGAGAACCCAACCTGGAAGTATACAAACTCGAAAACCAGCATTAGCACATAAGAAATATAAACAAATGCCCATAGATCAAAAATACATGAATCATCAGAATCATTAAGTATCAGCTCGGTGTGTGCAATGTGTTTCATTCCCTATCGTTTGAAATTGATCAACATTCCATCGTCAGTTTTACATGAATGCATATGTGAGATTGTGAATGATTTGTGTAACCTAATAAATATGCTAAGAGATTTTGCTTTTATAAAAGGCATAGTCTTTCTTCTAGTATCATACACAAACATTCAAGATTATCAAACCCTCTTAGGATCAACTATATGTATAATGAATTGCTTTATTAGATCCCAAAGTTGGTTATGAGTCACTACTATCTTGAACCCATGTGTAAGTGAAAGTGAAATCAGAGCTTTGGGAAATCAGACTCCCAACCTAATCGAGATGGGAGTTTAACCCTATTCTTACTACTCTGATTTGGAATTCATTACCTCACTTTGAGCAAAATAATTTAACCAATTATGGAAGAAATGGTCATGCTAGTCTAACCCTTTGAACAGTCAGTGGTCTTGTTTTTTAGACAAGACATGCTGCCATGCATGGGCATACTTAACCCCATAATCCATGACTTAGCTTCATTTATTTGGACCTTGGGGATGACTACCCATCCTTTGCTAGAGGACAAGTAGTACGATCCTTCCAATCCAATATAAAGATGAGATGGGAAAAATTAATTTTTTACTTCTTGAACCTTGGGGATGACTACCCATCCTTGCTAGGGACATGTAGTACGATCCTTCCAATCCAAGATTTAGATGTAAATGGAGAATATTAATTTTATTTCTTGGACCTTGGGGATGACTACCCATCCTTTGCAGAGGACAAGTAGTACGATCCTTCCAATCCAAGATTTATCATGAAATGAGACATAGGAGCTTTGGGGAATCAGATTCTCAACCTAAGCGAGATGAGAATTTATGCCCTATCCTTACTACTCCATGTAGGTCAAATCAAAGCTTTGGGGAGTTGGATCCTCAACCTAAGTTCGATGAGGATTTAGCCCTATCCTTACTACTCTGATTTTAGGCTTTAAGCTTTATGGAAGTGGTCAAAACCACTGTTTTAAGGATCATGTTGCATAATAGGATAGACATGAAATACTTCCTTCGCCCAACCTTTTCTTCCAAGCAAGGTTTTGATCATTTTGCTCAAGATCCTTTTTAATGTGTATAAAATGTGCTTGGTTCTAGATATCTCAAGACTCGGTTCCCAACCTTAGGATTTTCTTCTTATTTATGTGATAGCATAACCCTAAGAGGATTTGACACACTTTAATGATTTGTATTTGAAATGCATATGCAACTAAGATGGCATGTATGTGCAAAGTGAGATGTAATATGAATGCATTGTCTTTTGAATTGCAGATGAAATATTGCCATATAAAACTGACTACTTCATGCATCACAAGTTTCAAACGATACTATTAAACTGTTTGTATTTCTTGCGGAGCTTTCTACCACATAATTCCAATGTTCCATATTTCCCTGATCTAGAACATAAGTTAGCATCTCAAGACAACTTTTTCATCATTTTTTTTTTTTTATATAGACAAACAAAACATGTCAAATAAACACACAACTTTAAATTAAAACTTATTCAATCCAAAACCAAACTGCAATCCCAAAAATGAAAATTTGAAAACACAAACCAAAACCAAACCCAAAGTAACTTCAAAAACGATCTTGAAAACACAAACCAAAACCCAAAAAACCAAAATCTATATACAAATGTACAATATAATACAAGATGATGCAAAGCTTGGATTATCACTTTCCTGGATCCCAAACATGATTAGAACATTTCAACAAAAATATAACGTGATATGCATGCCAAATGTTGTGGGAATCCAACAAAAACAAGACTAGACCAAACAATGCAACCCACTTCAACTTTCCTCTCTCACCCCACCAATTAAATTTAGTTCCATTAGTATTCTCATAGGTGAGATTCAAATTTTCAAATTGATTAGACAATGATTGATTTTCAATTTTATCATGTCTATTCTTTAAAATGTAAATTTCATAATTCCCTCCTTGATTTAGAATTAGGCTATCTTTTTCAAATATGCAATTTTGTAAGTAGGAGCCTATTTCTACAAATTTCAAAGCCAAATCATTTTCCAAATTTGTAGGCCAATCAAATTTGTGTAACAATTTACAAGCATCTAGGATATTTACTAAATTAGGATCATTAACAGTTTTTACCCTAGATTCAATTAGTAATTGTTGATGAATTTGATTTAACAATTCAAGTGCATCAACTTCTTTTCCATTCATTAAAACAATGTTATTAAAGGTGTGATTAAAAATTATACCTTGTTTTTCATTTACCTTTAATGACATTTCATCATTAATAAACATTATTCAAATTCAAAACATGGTCATCCTTTTCAACCCTCAAATGCTTTTGGTCGAAGTGTATGTCCCATGACTCATTTTGATGATCACTTATTTGAGTTGCTTCCAATTGATCAATCTCTTTGTCATTTGGTTCTAATTCTTTGTTCACTATCCATGGTATCTCTTCATGTGAGGTGGAAGTTTCAATATCTTGCATATCAAGTGAAATATGAGTTTCATCTATAGGGATGTGAGAAAAGAATGCATTATCATATCTCCCCCAACCATTGTAAAAATCGTCATCCAAATCCATGGAATGAAATTCCATGATGTTTGTGACATGATCTCTTGATTCATTCATCAATTCTTTTTCTTCTTTGTCCTTGGTAATAGGATCATCATGATCTTCCAAAATTTGATGAGATTTGAAACCTTCTTCCAAAACATCCTCAAATTGTACAGGAGTTGTAAAGTCTTCCTTTGAGTAGGCGATTATGTTGTCCTGTATATCAATTGGCACACAAGTTTCATTAGTAGTTTTGGAATGAGTGAAATCTTCCCACTTCTTCCAAGCATCATAATAATCATCTTTCAAAATCAAGTGGTGACGTTCAACTACTTCTTCAACATCTTCCAATTCATCAATATGCTTCTCATCAAATTCATCTTCACCTTCCTTAGATGGTTCAATTATTTCCAAAAGTGGGTTATTTCTTGAATTCAAATTTGTAAGGCTATCATCGTCCAAATTAGTAACCCATGATTCAATTTTATCATAATTTGGAGGGTGAAGAATTTCTTGATCTTTAATTTTACACATCTCATCAATAGTATCTTCCAAGAACAAGTGGTGAAACTCTATCATGTCTTCAAATTCATTTATTGGTTTTCTCCCAATTTCACTTTCAACCACTTCATTCAATTCTATGGTAGGTTCCATCCTATCACATATTTCAAACATTGTTGAATTTAGAACCCCTTCATCTAGATAATCGTGTATCTCTATGAATGAGATCATTTCTGCATAATCCTCACTAGTGGATGTTGGCTTAGCAATTTGCACCTCCTCGTGGACTACATCTAAGGTGGTTGTAAGATTTGGATATTCAAATTCATCCCCTTGATCATTTACCTTAGATATCATTGGAGTGGAGGGTGCTATATTTGATGGTTGGTGTAGGTTGGCATCAAAAGAAAAATCTTTAGAAGGACAATCTCTCATGTGAACATGTTGTGCCTTTTCTTCTTCAAGACCTTGTCGTTCTATCTCTTCTAAGATCTCATGGATTTTCTCTAGAGACAAACCACTCAGTTTTTCCTCAATGAGTGAAGCAAGTGTGGGGTGTATGGCTCCTAGGTATACTTCCATGGCTTCCTCTTCTAATGTGTTAAAATTTTCCCACATTTGGGAGTGCAACTCACGAAATCTTCCATTGAATTGACTCAAGGATTCATTAGGCTCCTTACATATGGAGGTAAACTGATTTTTCAAGATTTCTAAGTCAACTTTGATTACCAAAATGATAAAGATAGGGCTGCTTCTAGTTGTATCCAAGAAGTCCTAACCTCCATGGGTAGTTGGCTGTACCAAAAGAATGGTTTATCATCCAAAATGTATGCAAATAACCTACAAGCCACCTCCTCATAGAAAATCTGGAATTGACATAATGTATTCTTGTAGACATGCAGTTTTTGCAAGTATCCTAGTGGCACCTCTTGATTAAAACACCGTAAAAAATCCAATAACATTGTAGGAATTTGATAGGGTACCACAGGTATAGACAAACCCTTATAATGATCCTCTATCATTGATACCATTCTCTCTCTTAGAGACACTATTTCAGCTCTCAGGGATACCATTTGCTCCTCAAGTGTTGCCATTAGTGAAACTTAAAATGTAATTTTAGAACCAAATCTGTTGAATATTCAACCTGCAAGGTATAAAAAAAATCAAGTTAGCATCAACCAAGAGATGTACAAAATCAAATGAAAAATAATTGCATGAAACTACACTTCACTAGTCAAGACCAAAATTTTCAAAATTAAATCAAATCACTTTATCTCTGTATGAACAATCGAAAAAATATACTGACATACTTAGCAATTTAGCTTTAAAATCAGAATAAAGTAAACCAATTCATGCCGTCCTTTTAACCAATCTGCAG
Source organism: Wollemia nobilis (assembly GCA_028583015.1). Classification (NCBI taxonomy): domain Eukaryota; kingdom Viridiplantae; phylum Streptophyta; class Pinopsida; order Araucariales; family Araucariaceae; genus Wollemia; species Wollemia nobilis. Next base: position 2,217,467 of record JAQPPZ010017036.1, on the reverse strand, counting down.
AGTGTTAGAGGACTAAAGATAACAATTAAGGGCATGAAATATTCAAAATTTAAATCTCACTTAAATAGGAAATAAACCCGTTCGGCCCTCCTTCTAACGCCAATCTGTTGAGTGGTGTTAGAGGAGGGCGAAGATGCTAATCAAATGGACTTGAAATATTTAGCAATGTAAAGCTCTTAAACAATTATAAACCTGTAGCATCTAAAATCATGATAAAATAAACCTTTTCATGCCCTCCTTCTAGCGCCAATCTGTTGAGTGGTATTTTCACCCGATTGTGAAAACACACTCTCCGATAGGATTTGGGTTCTAAATCCTCTCTTGCAAAGAAATTAAACAAGTAACTTCTCCAAGGTTCCGCTATGTTAGCATTTTGCATCATGTGTATTAATGATCTCAAATGAAGATATTCAATAAAAATGCTTGGAACACCTTAGTGGTTGCAAGTAACTGAAAACAAGGGGCAATGTTGGTTTATTTTACTGTGAAACTTTAATGATTGTTCATTGAACCCGAATAAAGCAAATGTGATTTGGTCCTTATATGACCATGCTGTAACTTCAAAATGGAAATTTATGAAATGTCATAAAATATAACCCCTTCAATGAAATTGGAATTTTATGAAGGGAATATCATCATCTGCTCATGAATGAAAAACAAAACTGAAAATGAAATTCTGGCCCTGAAATGGAAATATTCTATTTTCAGACTTTGAAATTTTTTAGTTTTTTATTTTTTTATTTTATTTTAATGCCTGTAAATGAAAATAAAGTGCAGAAAAAAAATGAAAATAAAATGTGAAAGAAAAATGAAAAGTGCATTCAGTATGATGCTATCCTACTCTGACAAAACCGAAGCTAATGAGGTTTCCATGCATGCAACCTAACCTATTGAACCTGCAAAACACGCACAATCCAGATAAGTTAAGTGCTGGTCTCTGGGGTTTTACTGTGATTTTTTAGATTTAGACATTCGCATGAAGCAACCAAGAGAACTTGCATTAAACTTCACCTATAAGCCTAGAAATCTGAAAAGGGGAAAGATAAACATTTAATCCTGCATGCAGAAAATAACTCCTTCTTTCTTGCCAATGAGGTGCAACTCTCTGAATTTTTTGTATTAAAAATTGATCATTTACAATAACAGAATCTCTAGTTTTCTCAAAACCAAAAAAAGGGGAAGAAAAACACTCCCAAGCAGGCCCAGAATGGCTTCTCGCCTTCGGCACTGCAACTCTGCTCGTAGCGGTTTCCGACCCTCGTACCTGTCCTGTGCTTCTGCTTTTAAAGTTCTGGTAAATTGCTTCTCCTTCCATGATGGTTCATTTCGTCTTCCAGATTGCTTCGTTTCACCTTCCCCGCCTTTCCATTGCTTTTGACTTTATGCTCGACATTGAGACGCTTGATCTTCTCTGTGAACTGTAACGCCTCTGCAGCCCTTACACATGTACGCCACGTGTTCCACACTTTTTTGCATGTTCTGTAATGGCCCCGTGTAAATCATGACAAAAAATAGCATGTCACGATATCACGACGTTTTTATGCATGCAGCTTTGCTCCTCTACTTTCATCGCGAAAACGCGACATGTCGCGATATCGCGACATTTTCCTCCCGCAACCTTGTCTGCCTTCATGCACAACGAAAATAAGACATGTCACGAAATCGCGACATTTTCCTGTCAACAGCCTTGCAAATGCAACCTGTCGTGAAATCGTGACATTTTTCTGTTTTGAGCTGTGAGGATGCAACCTGTCGCGAAATCGTGACGCCTTTTCATTTTGTTGTGTTTCCTTGTACCCTAAAAGCGACATGTCATGAAAATCGTGACACATTTTTCATTCGGCAACATCTTGCTTCTGTCATGAAATCGCGACGCCTTCTCTTTCAGGCTGTTTCGCTATTTCTATCGTGAAATCGTGACACTTTTCTATTTCATACACCTTGGCTTTCCGTCATGAAATCATGACGCTTTTCTATTTCGGGCTACTCTTGCTGTATTTGGCCACGAAAACGTGACATGTCGCGAAATCGTGACATATTTTCCTTCCGTACCACTTCGCTGCTTGGAGCCACAAAAATGCGACATGTCGCGATATCGCGACAACTTTAGTGCCTTGCCCTGTTTGACTGGTTTGACCATGATTTTGTGACATGTCGCGATTTCGTGACAATTTTCCATTCTATCTTTCTCTCTCCTCTCTGGACCGCGATTTCACAACACGTCGCGAAATCGCGACAATTTTTTATCAACACCTCTTCTTGCTTTCCTGGGCCGCGAAAGCTTGACATGTCGCGATATCGCGACGTTTTTTCATTTCTGGCCGCGACGGAGCAACATGTCGCGATATCGCGACAACTTTTCATTTTCAGCCACGACGGAGCAACATGTCGCGATAATCGCGACAAACTTTCATTTTTGCGCGACGGAGCAACATGTCGCGATATCGCGACAACTTTCTTTTTCGGCGAGCAACATGTCGTGATATCGCGACAACTTTTCATTTTTGGCCGCGACGGAGCGACATGTCGCGATATCGCGACACTTTTTCCCTTTTGTGAAATTTTGCTTTTTTTCTTGATTTTTCAGCATCTGGGCCACTGCAGTCTTCTTTGAAAGCATGCAAAAAAGGTGGGTCCCCAATTTTGGGGTGTGTTGTGGATCAGCCACAACAGGGACCCACACCACGGGGGGTAGTTCCCGTCGCACCGATCCTGCATGATCATGGTGGCCGACGCCTTAGGATTGGGGGTTTTGTTGTATGATTGCGGGGTCAGAGGACCAGTTTTGTAGCCTGTGGGCATTTTTTTGATGATATATATATATACCACTTTATTTTGTTTATGCACATGTGATGATTTGATCTTATGCATGATGGTTGATGAATATGGATGTATGCATGTTAATTTATTTTGATGGATGCATATGTTATGATGAATGCAAATGTTTTTGATTTATATGTGATATGCAAAATGTAATGGATGAAATGAATTTGTGTTGTTTGGTTAGGGCACCATAGACTGTTTAGGACTTTGTTATTTTGTTTTTAGGCGATTGTTGTGGTAAATGACTTTGTATGTATACATGTGGTTTTTTTGTATTTTTTGATGGTATTGTAAGGATGAAAAGTAGTGCAGTTGGTTTAGAAATGTAGCTAAGGTTTTCTGAGACTCAGACGGTTTTAACTCACTAGCCACGACTGTACTTTATCTTACAAGACTTTTGAACAAGGTATGAATCGGACTTGTCTTTGACCAAGCTATTTCACATCCCTGTGTGTGCAATTGAGTTCATTTATGTGGTATTTGTCAGGATACCGCCAGTGCCAGATAGGCTGTCAACCAAACTTGTACTGAGGATCACCTAATTAGCTCCACTAACTCCTTTATTGTATTTAGTCGGATTAATCTGCGGTGCTATCTAGGATACCATAAGCTAGCTCATCCACATGCAAACATTGATCTGTACACAAGTTAATGTGATAGATATATCATCATGCGGGAAGTTTACCGCCAGTGACCGATAGGCTATCAACCAAACCGGTACTGAGGCTTGCCTCATGACCTGTCGAAATGCTGAGAGTTCCAGGGATTCAAGTTCAACTCCCTTCTTTTCTTCAATTGTATTGGGATACTTGCTCCTTTGTAGTGATAAAAATCACTGTTTATTTTTGTTTTATTTGTTTTTCTTTTGAGCAAGGGATTTGGATATGGAGTGATGAGAATCACTATTGTTTGTGCCTTTTGATGTGTGCACTCTGGGGATGATGTCAAATTTTTGGAGTTTTGACTTTTGCAAATTTTTGATGTTTTGCAACTATTGAGAACTTTGGGATTCTTGGGGAATTGGGTAGGGAGGATGCTTGTCCTTTTGCCAACTCTCAGCATTCTTGGGGTCATTCGCACAGGGGGATGAGCAAGATAGCCGTTTCGCTTATGGTGACCTGGATTGCTTTGCGGTGTTTCATCTTTCGTTCACACAACTTGGGAATTTTTATGTGTTTTAATTTGTGTTGGGATGCTACGTAACAAGGTGTGATCCAAGTAGAACTCTACCTTCGTAAAATCTGCCTGACTTGGTACAGTACATGGCTAGAAAGCAAAATTATGACTGAAAGACGAAAACTCTTGATACATTCGAAGACCACTGACTCTAGTGTGGTAAAAAGCAGTGAATGGCGTGTTTTTGTTGTTTTTTGGACTGCTTATAAAATGGAAAAATGTGGAACAAGATGGACTAGCAGAGTAATTACAGCCTATGGTGCCTTTGACTCGTACGACCACAAATATGCAATGTATGGATGCGATGCTTAATGCAGCTATATATTTTTGTATTTTTGATGGATTGATTTTTGTGAATATGAAGATGAGATGTGAGAAGAGCTTTTTATTGATGAATTTGAGCATGCCTGGAAATGAGATGCAAATTTTTGTTGTTTTTGATGATTTTTGGATTTTGAATTTTCTTATTTTTGACCAAGCGATTGTGGGAATCCTTGGAGCATTTTGGGATTGACCAAGCGATTATAGGAATCCTTGGAGCATTTTGGGATTGACCAAGCGATTATAGGAATCCTTGAGTTGGGATTGACCAATGATTATGAATCCTGGATTTGGATGCATTAGAACGTTGGAATAAGCGCCTTTAGGGATTGACCAAGGATTATATGGAATCCTTGGAGCATTTTGGGATTGACAAAGCGATTATAGGAATCCTTGGAGCATTTTGGGATTGACCAAGCGATTATATGAATCCTTGGAGCATTTTTGGGATATGGCTCTCTTAGATATGGAATGGTCACAAATGACAGATATTCAAGGGTTCTGTTTCCTTGATTCCATCAAGAGAGGCTAGCCGGTATGTCTCGGGTCCTATTTTGCTATCAATGACATATGGACCTAACCAATTTGCCATGAACTTGTCCCTTAGGTGGGACGACAAACTAGAGTTCTGTTGGTTTTCCTTCAAAACCAAATCACCAACCCGAAAGTCCCTCAGGTGAACTTTCATGTTGTAAGCTTTCTTAAGTCGCTCTTGATAGATACGTAAATGCTCGAGAGCATTAACGCGTCGTTCGTCAAGCAACGTAAGTTGGTCTAACCGGGCCTGCCGTGCAGCGTCATCATCGATGAACTCTTGCATTGATATGCGTAGGGAAGGAATTTCCAACTCGAGAGGCATGACTGCCTCGGAGCCATACACGAGCGAAAATGGAGTGGCCCCAGTGGGCGTCCGAATGCTAGTGCGATAAGCCCATAGGGCAAGTGGGATTTGGATGTGCCAATCCTTATGACTGTCTATGACCGTATTTTTAAGGATGGCAACTAGCATTTTGTTTGACGCCTCTGCTTGCCCATTTGCCTACGGATAATAGGGTGTCAAAAAACTGTGCTAAATTTTGTACTTTGTGGTCAAAGCACGCACGTCTTTGTTCTTGAATGGTGTCCCATTATCCGAGACTATTTTGGATGGAATACCAAAATGACATATGATGTTATGCAAAATGAACTCCACAATGCGGGGTCCTGTCGTAGAGGTAAGCGAAACTGCTTCCACCCACTTGGTAAAATACTCTGTGGCCGTTATGATAAACGTGTGATGGCCTGACGATGCAGGGGAGATCTTTCCAATTAGATCGAAGCCCCACTATGAAAATGGCCAAGTAGACTGGACTGTCTGCAAGGCCTGGGAAGGTACATGCATCAAATTGGCATGGTGTTGACACTTCACGCACTTCCTGACATATGCGCAACAATCTCGCTCTAAAGATGGCCAATAATAGCCCATGCGAAGAATGCGCTTTGCGATGGCCATACCACTGAAGTGGCCACCACATGTACCATCGTGCGCTTGGGCGATCGCCCAAGTGGACTCTTGCTGGTCCAAGCAACGAAGGAGGATTCCTTCATAGCTACGACGGTACAAAATGTCTCCTATCAAGACATACTTAGCCGCTTTCTGCTTGAATGCTCATTTTGCGGCATGCGTCAATCCAAGCGGGAGATTACCTAACTTGAGGTAGTCTCTAATGGGTAAATACCAGTCCTGTTGATCGAAAACCTCGACGGTATGAACAACCAATCCCTCTTGAAGTTCATCCCTAGCAAACGCTGAGCGGGATAGAACTTGTAAGAATAGCGTTGTGTTGCTATTAATGGGAGTAGGGGAGAACAAGGACCCCCAGTTGGCATGTTTCAGATGATCATGGATTCGAGAGAACTTATCCGAGGATGGTTCAATCTGGATCATGTGGATTCCTGGCGTCAAGTCAGAGCTTGCACGCTCCATCATGGATTGCGATAGGGTTTTGACTTGAATGGTTGTCATATCACCAGAAAGGTCTTGCGGGATTAGTGACCCCAAGGAGGCCATTGTGTCCGCAAAATGATTCGATGATCGAGGGAGTGCCTCGATGTCATACCACTCAAGTTTTGCCAAGAATTTGTCCACAAGGGCTTTATAAGCCTGCAGAACTAGGCATTTGCATTGGAATACCCCTTTGACTTGATTGACAATTAACAGCGAATCACCAAAGATGTTCAGTCATTTGATGTTCATGGTGATTGTTGTCTGAAGACCTATGAGCAAGGCTTCATACTCTGCATTATTGTTGGTGCATGGGAAATTTAATTTAAATGACAGGGGCATTGGAGCGCCCTACGGTGTGAAGAATACTATTCCCGTGCCACCACCTTGCTCACATTTAGAACCATCAAAAAATAGGGTTATGTCAGCCTGTGACTCAGGCTCATCAAAATCTGGCGATTCTGAGACATGGAAGACCCCATCATCGGGTAGTTCTATGACTAGAGGCTGATCGTCTTCGAGAGGAGCCTCTGCTAGTTGATCGGCTATGACCTGTCCTTTGATAGATTTCTGTCCGATAAACTCTATGTCAAATTTCGTCAACAACATGATCCATTTCGCCGTGCGACTACTATGATAAGTATGACTCATCATGTATCGCAATGGATTCTCCTTAGACACAACATACGTAGTGTTGCTCAACATGTAGTGGCATAGCTTTTTGGTAGCAAACACCACTGCCAAGCAGAGTTTCTCGACGTATGCATAGTTAAGTTCATAACTGACCAGGGTGCGGCTAAGATAGTAAGTAGCCTGTTCTTTGTGAAGTTCATTCTTCTAGGCCAGCATGGCGCCCAGTGCCACCTCAGTAGCTGAGATGTATAAGTAGAATGACACTCCTGGTCTAGGTGGTGCCAATACTGGCGGCGAAGCCAAGTATTGTTTGATGTCATCAAAGGCTGACTGGCACTCGTCATCCCAGTGAAATGCAACCCCCTTGTGCAATAATTTGTTCATGGGTCGGCACTTGTCAGATAGCTGTGCTATGAAGCGCTTGATTGACGCGACCTTTCCCTGTAGACTTCTGAGCTGCTTAATGGTAGTTGGGGGAACCATTTCAAGGATTGCCTTGACTTTCTTTGGGTCCACCTCGATGCCTCGCTTTGAGACTATGAAACCCAAGAGTTTTCCAGATGTGACGCCAAATACGCACTTCTTGGGATTCAGTCTGACTTTATGCTCCATGAGGCGATCGAGGATCTTGCTTAAGTCATCGAGATGATCTGGGCGCAAAAGAGACTTGGCCAACAAATCATCCATGTAATCTTCCAAAGTTTTATGCATGTAATCATGGAATATGTACGTCATGGCACGTTGGTAGGTGGCGCAAGCATTTTTAAGGCCAAAAGGCATGACCTTATAACAAAATGTCCCCCAAGGCATTGTGAACGCCATTTTTAGTTGATCCTCGGGATTGATACGAATCTGATTGTATCCCGAGAAACCATCCATGAGGGATAGCATTTCATGACCTGCTGTAGCGTCTACCAATGCGTCGATGCTTGGCAAGGGGAAATCATCCTTAGGACTCGCTTTGTTTAGATCTCAAAAATTAGTGCATATGCGAATCCTCCCATCGGGCTTTTTGATGGGCACCATGTTGGACAGCCATGGCGGATAATCCATGCAGATGACAAACTGTGCATCCAACAGCTTTTGCAATTCGTCTTTGACCATCAAGGCCACTGTTGGGTGCATCTTACGTAGTTTTTGCTTAACTGGCTTGATTGTCGGATCAAGCGTTAGATTATGCATGACTAGCTACGGATCTAGCCCCGACATGTCTCTGTATGACCATGCAAAAACCTCCTTCTTCTCTTTGAGAAGGGCAATGTAGTCGGCTTGCTCTTCGAGGGATAAGCTTACCCCCAGCTTGATAATCTATGGATTCATTGGATCTAAGCCGATGTCTACGTCAGTCGTCTCCTCGACCGACATGTGGGATCCGTCCTCCAACTGATGTGGAGTCGGGATCAAATGGATATCATTAGCTGAGTTTAAATCTACGTTGGGAACCTCGGGTTCCTCTTCAGCCTGAAAGATATCCTGAGTTGTCCCTAGGGTAAAATGAGGCATTTTATCGAAAGGCCAGTACTCTGATGGGGATGGAGGTGAATTGACGTGATCCCAGTCGATGGCATCTATGTCTAGATGCAATGACCGTGCTGGATCGGCCGGATTGCGGATGGGTGCGGTCAAGTCAATGGAGATCATGTGGATGAAATGAATTTGGTCTCCATTACCATGGGTGTGATGACTCAAACATTCTGGATGTTCTCTGTGTTCTGGATCTGGTTCTGTAGGTACTGGCACGAATGGATCGGCCCTATGTGCTAATAGGAAGACAGGGTCTTCCCTCGACACTGATGTCATTATAGGGTCTCGGGGTGGACGGTGCTCATCGTAAACTTGGAGCAACGGATCCAACACTTGGTCCCACCCTGCTGGGTCTACGTACCACTCATGCCCTGGCACTATGCCCATCTGTGCAAATATGTCATTAATCTCCAAGGGATGTCGTTGTTGCATTTGTTGCCTTTGTTGCATTTGTCGCATGTGGTTGAGATAGGCCATCTCGGTTTCATCTTTCGAATCGCTGTCGAAGATCCAAAAATGTTCATTTTCTCCAACAACTACTTGCGACATATAAGGGCTCATCTTGTTCTAGCAAATTAATCTGGTCCCATTGCGGTTGTTCCACACTCCGTGGGGGGACCTGATTCTCTTGACACAACACTGGCTCGATTGGAGCCTCTAGAGGGAACAGATTCAAAAAGATCTCTTGCCAGTTATTCATGGGAATCTCTCGTGAGTGATCACTATCGGATTCGAAGGGATCATATGACACTGGTTCATATTCTGATTCATCCTCCGAAGATCCTTCTGGACACTGTTTATGCTCTCCTTGAAAGTGAGTTCCCGAACTTTCACCTCTCTCTAGCAAAGGAGAAGGGTTATTGATGTTACCAAGGGTGGTTGTTGACCATGGGAGGTAATCTCCCAATGTATATGTTGTGTTTGGGTTGGCATAAGGATCCGATGCCAATCCACCCTTGTTGCCTATTCCTAGGCCTTGCATGTTTTCCACCAAGATGTCTAAGGGCAGGGGGTGGTTGAACCCTACTCCCGACTTGTCATAAGGCATTTGGTATCTTGGCTGGCAAAGGACACGCACTCCTTGCTCATACCTGCCTAGCCCGTATCCATGCCAATTGCATTGGCCAAGATATCTCAGAGCAAAGTCCGGGTTAGACAGATAGTTGACATCTCCTGCAAAAGGCTCTTCGTCCTCGTCCTTTTGCATGCATGGCTCAACACCATGGTCAAGGCCCCCATACACAAAATTGGTCTGGTTCGGTGGGTAGCCTAAAGGAACAACTGTCCCGATGGGGAGGCGAGGTCTCCCCATGTCTTGCACTGACTCTAGCGTGGGCGTTGCTACAACATTCCGCACTAGATACTCCCCCAGGCCCGTGCTGGCCATTTCAACAAGTAATTGTTGGCGATTGAGAGGGAGGGAACGGAAGCCCTTCCGGAGTCCATTCCATGTTGGGTGGACTAGGAGCCTCAGCTTCCATTGTGCTAGGTATCTCTTCGGTTGAGATGGTTGATATTGTTGGCAGCACCTCTTCTAGGGGTTGAGCCTCTTCCAGGATTTGTTTCCCTTTGTCCTTCTGTTTAGCCATGATAGGTGGCATTGGTAGTGAAGGAGCGGATGATGAAGATGCACCTAGCTGGGGTTTTGATGGATTAGTCACCAGTGGTGCTCACGGCATCGGACCCTGTCTAGATGGATTTAACTAAAAATCCAAGTGCGTCGATGGGAGGGTCGATTGCGGCATCAACTGCACCGCATTGCAATATTTGAAGGGTTCTAAGTCCATCGGGACTACATGTACTTCTCCTTCAAATGCATACTTCAAACACTGGTGAGCTATCGAAGGGACACACTTCATGTCCCTGATCCATGGCCGCCCTAGCAATATGTTGTATGCCATCTCGCCTTCCAAAATATGGCACAATGTAGGTATCATCTTTTGTCCTACCTGAATGGGTAGAACAATTGTGCCAACTATCGAGCATATCGCATCATTGAATGCTCGCAGTGTGTAAGTGGAAGCGGTGATGTGAGAGGCTAGCAACTTTAGATGTTTCAATGCTGCTGTAGTAATGATGTTACTAGACGAGCCAGTGTCTACCAACACCCTCTTATACGGGATCCCGTTGACCCGCGCGATAACGTGCAGGGGTGGATCTGCCATGTCATCAGATACTGATTTAACTTCATCTTCTCGAAAGGTAATGACTGGCTCCGTGCATCATTTTACATGTCCCACGAAGTTATTGAAGGAATTCGCTTCGTGGGGCTGCAACTCGATGGCTTTCAAAATCTCCATGAGAGCCTCCCGATGGGGCGCTGATTGCTGTATAAGCTCATATATGGAGAGCCTAGCCGACGTGGTCCACAAACTCTACGTGAGTTTGGTCCGTATCGTGACCTCGGGTCTAGGCGGAGGTAACTGCACAGGGTGTTGTTGAGGTTGCGACGTTGCTGGAACTTCTCTTGTGGCTGCCTCGGGGGCAACTCCTGGGTATTTCTTGTTCCTGGTCACTATGCTTATCATTCCCACATACCCTTGCATGGGGAAATTCTGTCGCACCTCATTGACCTGAAGGGGTTTTGCTTGTGCCTCATGGGCAGGCAAGGGATCCTTGAAGACCCCCATCTGCTGGTTATTTGGCGCTATGGGGTTGTCCACTGCCAATGTTTTATTATCAATCAAGTCTTGTATCAATCCTTTGAATTTCCAACATGCGTTCAGGTCATGTCCCCTTCGCCTGTGGAACCTACAATACAAATCCTCTCTGTATCCCTTAGGCTTGGGAGCGTTAGGATCTATGGTTTGGATCTCTGGAAGGGTGATTAAATTTGCCGTTGACAAGCGGTCAAATAGGGAGTCCCTAGACTCCGTATAAGGGGTGTATTGTCGCTTAGGGCGACGCTGCTGATTTTGCTCCTATTTTTTATTTTCTCTTTCATAATTATTAGGAGGCACTGCCTGATAATTAGCCTTTTGAGGCTGTATTTCTTGTGCAGGCTTAGGGACATTTATAGCAACTTGATTAACCATAGCGGGTTTTGGTTGCGTAGTCCCTGTCTTTGTGTTTTTGTTCCACTCTTTCTTTTTAGGTTTGGCAATTTTGCCATCCTGTATTTTGATCTCTTCGATAACTCGGCTTGCGCCGCAGCTTCTTCTAAGGTGGCATATTGCTGCAGCTGCAATAGCCCAGAGATCGATCTCAGACAACTTCGTGAAAACATTTGTGTGAGGTCGGACATAGGGGGAAGGTAGGGTAGCTTAGAAAGCAGAGCCCTCCATCGATTCCCGTAGGCCACCATTGTCTCCTCCTCATATTGCCTGAGGCTGGCCAGGTCACTCAGTGACGCCTTCTTCTTGGTGTTGAAGGCGAAGCGTTCAAGGAACGCATCCACTAATTGATCCAAGTTATTGATGTTGTGCTTCGGCAACTGGGTGAACCAATCCGAGGTAGGGCCCACGAATGTGGTTATGAATGTCCTTAGCAACAACGCATCATTATCCTGAATGCCAAAGCATTGGCTCAGGAATCTTGTCACATGCTCTTGAGCATCCTCTTCACCCTTAAAGACTGCCAACTGAGGCAACTTGAAATGTTTGGGGTAAGGAGGTGCGGGCACTGACGGATGCACAGGATGACTATGGAGTTGGCATAACATGGGCTTTTGGGGCCCAGAAGCTTTGGTTTCCATAGACTCCAAATGCTCTAACAACGCTTTGTATGCATCGAAAGATTTAATCTCTTCCTCTTTTGTTTGCTCCCGTTGTGAGTTGTGGGAGACTGGAGGCCTATGGAGGGGTGGCCGGATAGCAGCCCCTCCACCTTGATAGGGCATTTCAGCCCGCTCTACTTCTTGTTCATACTCCTCGTAAACTTCTTGAGGAGTCTCTGGGTGAGACCTATGACCCTGAGTGGGTCCCCGTGGAGGGTACCCATCATTGTTTCGGGGAGTGGCCTCCCTCTCAGGTCTATGGGGTCTCGGAGGCAAAACTTGACGAGGTCACGGAGACCTATCCTGCACCAAGGGATTATGCCTCTCATATGGTTCCACTTTTTGGGTGCGAGGGGTTGGAACCCTCTCAGGTAGGTTATAAAGCAGCTCGTCTGCTTCGCGCTGAATGCGCTCTTTGTTAAGGCGGTATAAGCACTCTAACTACTGCTGATCTTGCTCAAGCCACATGATCTGGGCTTGGCGGGTGGCATGTCTGGCGACTGCCAGGTCAATTTGGTCCACCATCTTGGGCCTAGGAGGCCTGAATGCCTCTCCTATGTATTTGCCTCGGTCATGATGATCCGAGATTTCAATGGGTCGCTTCCCTCTGTCGAGGTTGGCGGCATTTACCTGAGGCTCTGGCCTCAATGTGTGACCATGGTATCTAGCAGGTGCGGAAGCGCAAGGCTCCCACACTGTATATTGCTCTCGAGGAATGTGATGGTCTTCCTCGTACTCCCTTTCATGGGTGTGAAAGGGGCGAGCGGAGTTAGCTCGCCCTGTTTGGAGAGCCCTGCGCTCTGGGTTTTGTCTATCGGTTCTAACAATGATGGGAGGCAAAGGAGAGATGCCATAGTCACGTGGCCTCTCCTCATGGACACTGTGCCTCTCTAGCACTTCATCGCGTGGTGGCCACTCATATCTAGCCTCTAAAGGAGGTCTTCTATCTACGTTGAGTGCCACATGTAAAGCTTCTTCCCGAAAGGGGCTGTGCTGAATGGGCGTGTCCCCCAGGGGGGTGTCCCTATAATTCCACCTTGACATGGAATGATGTGGACTCTCTTGTAGTCCAGACCGCCAAGGCGGTATGGCCAAGTCCTTAGGGCTAAAGCGGAGGCGACTTGTGCCCGCTCCTTGTACACTTTTCGTAGCTTCTGCCCTTGATTGGGCTTGGCTACGGGTGTACACCATGGTGGTGCTCTTCTACAAGCTAAGCAGATTTTTATCTCTTTTATGATTTTTTGATTTTTTTTGTTACACTAAGCAGAAATGAACACACACATACACAAACGGTGATTATCTCTTTTAAAGATTAATGGTGTGTCCTAAACTGGTTTTAGTGTGTTTTGATGATTTTGTTTTGTTTTTGAAAGTTTTGAAGAACGTTTAAATGCATAATGAAGGCTCATATGACTCCCATAAATGGTCGCCCCTTCAATATACCATTGCCCGGCCGATATACCAACCTCTCTATATACCCGCCCTTACGAGAGGGAAACTATAGGTACGTGAGAGCAGATGGTACGTGGAACATAGGCGGTACGAAAGGGGGATTGTCCTGTTTATGACACCTACCATAGAAGACTTATCCTCATGCATTGGGAATCACCCCAACGACACTCGGTCAGCTTTCGTCAGGATTTACGTCGAGCAACAGTGACAATCGGGGTAAATGGATGCAAAAATCAAGCCAAGGTGGTGATGAACCCACCGTTGGTCTTGATCAAGGGCTGGGGTCTTACGACCAGCTCCTTGGTTTAAAAATGCCACGTGATGTGTGTGTGGTTCTTTTTATTAAAAATTAAAACAGGCAGAAGCAACTACTTTCCTTAAGAAGGCAAAATTGATAGAAAACAGAAACAAAAAAGCAAAAAATGACAGGAACAGTTTAGGACCCTTACCTTTTCTCTGCCTAGACTTGTTGTTTCTGATCCTCGGCCCTGAAAATGCACAGACCAAAATTCGTCCCTGGGTGAGACGAATTACAGAACAGAATTCGTCCCTGTCTGAGACGAATTAGAATTCGTCTCAGGGTCAGACGAATTACAGTAATGTATTCGCCACAGGCAAAGACGAATAACAGTCAGAGTTCAAAGAAATGGTACCTGTAAGCACAAAAACACAAATTTTTGATCAGTTTCTTGATCTCAAAAACCAGGGGACAGAGTCCCACCGTGATCGCCACTGAAAGCACGAGATTCCGGAAAACAAAAAGGGAAAACTCCAAACACGATGCAAGAACGAAACTAAACTTGATGCTACAAATTAGAAATGCGTAAAATGGAGAAAGCATAGACAAATTGGAACCCAAATGGAACGAAACAACCCTCTTCTTTTATTGATGTATTTCAAATTCGGTTACAATTAGCTTCCTCCCTTTTTAGGGGAAAGGAGCATCAAACTTGTCTCTTGGTCACATCAATGGAAAGTCATCTCTCTTCCGCGTGCCCACATGCAAAATGGGCGGGCCAAAGTGTTGCCGCCACTTGTGTGAATGAATCCTTGATCCTTGCTGCTCCTCCTGCATTCAAAGAAACAACAAAATTGTTAGTAGCACCTGTTGCAAAGATGAAACGTTTGTTCTCTAAAAACAATGAAAGATGCATGCAAAAGATTGATTACAATGATAAATAAACCGATTCTAAACAACTTGCAAATTTGACAGGAACTAGGGAACATTACCAGAGGGCCACTACCATCAAAACAGTCAGAAAATTTCCGCCGATTTGAATTCGACTGTAATTCGTCCCTAGGCAGGACGAATTCTACTGTAATTCGTCCTCGGGTAGGACGAATTCGCCTGCGACAAAGCGCCGAAGTGATGCTGCCCAAATGTCGCATCTCGGGATCTCCAAAAGACCTACAAACTTAGGGGTTAGCTAATTGGGGGCATTTTGGGAAGACCCAGATGGTCGGATTTCCCCAATTTGACCTCCATCAATGGGAATTTGACGTCGCTACCTGCAAGTTAGTGAGGACAACAAAAGCGACAAAACATGATAAGATTTGATCAAAGCATTATGAAATTGGAATTACAAACTATTTAAACAGCATAAAATGGAATGCAAGATAAACAAGTGACAAAAGAACAATCTACCATGAATTCCCCCAATCATTCTAAAAAGAAGATTAGGATCGCATCAATGCGGGGCACCCGGCGGGCCGCCCACCGTTGGAACCTGATTTCGGCACCAATCCACTTGGGATGGGCCCAAAATCTCTTGTAATGGGTTGTCGGCGAATTGGTAGATCAATGTGGTCAAATGTCGGGTTTTGGGTCCGGATTCACACTTCCAATAACCACCCAATGACCTCCCTTGCGAAAGAGATCAAGGATGTGGAAGAGGTGAATCAAAAGGGTAAAATGTGGTATTCAATTTGGCAGCACTTCGTTGCTTGAAAATGCCTCCAACTTGTCCTCTTTTGGGTGAGAAAGTTCACCATTTTATAGACCCATGGGGTCTCTTTGGAGGGGCATGCATAAGCGCCATGTGGCAGTCATGCCTTCCCATGAGGGAGGAAAGTCCTCCATGACTTGGGCTTCCATGACTGCCCTTGTGACAGTCCTCTAACGTCCAATCTGCCCACCTACACGCGCATGCAAGGCAGGAGGCATTAATTGACTGTCCTCGGCTGCCACTTGGCACCATTTTTCTTTTTGCCCGTTGAACCTGGAATTCGTCCTGACCCAGAGCGAATTCAGAATTCGTCCCTGGGTGAGACGGATCCCAATTTGAATTCGTCCCTGGGTGGGACGGATACTGAGCAAAGTGCCTGAATGTGCCAAATTGCCTTCTGACCTTCCAAAATTGCTACAAAAGTGGTTAGGACCACTGTTTAACCTCTGAGGGCTGCCCTGGGGGCTGTGTGTGTCAAAGCGATCAGTGTTTGCAGTCACATAATCGGATTGGTGCTGTTTTGGTGTCTACAGTAGGTTTGATGAGAAAAAAGTCAAATCTTGACAAATGGCAGCTCAGATCTGCCACTTAACACTTCCTTCATCGCATGGGAGTGTGGGTAAGCATTTTTGAGCGTTAGAGGGTGTTACAAGGGCAGTCATGAAGCCCCTATTCAGGGAGGAATCTCCTCCCCTCCCTAGGAAGGCATGATTGCCAAGTGGCACCTCTGCATGTCCAATTAAAGAGACCTCCAGGTCTATAAATTGGTGAGTTTCCTCACCCTAAATAAAGAGGAAGGAGCATTTTGGAGCAACGAAGTGCTGTCATTTTACTTTCACACCCATGCCCTTTTGAGTTGTGCCTTTCACATCCTTGATCTCTTTTGGAGAAGAGGTCATAGGGTGGTTATTGGAAGCACAAATACTGAAGCAAACCTAAAATTTGGCCACAATATCCCACCAAATTTGTCGACAATACCCCACAAGAGGTTTTGGGACCCATCCCAAGTGGATTGGTACCAAAATTAGGCCCTAAACGGTGGGCGGCCTGCCCCATGGGCGCCCCCTCCCACACTATTACAGTCCTAATCGCCCCTCTTCGGAGCGATGGGAAATCTATGATAGATATGCTTTATTTCATTTTTGCATTCAGTTCTATGATGCTTAGATAGGTTGTCGTTTAAATTTCACCTTGTTTTGAGCAACTTTGATCATGTTTCCATCTTCGTTCGCCTTCACTAACTTGTAGGTAGCATCATCAAATTACCATTTATGGAGGCCAAATTGGGAAAATCTGACCATATGGGTCTTCCCAAAATGCCCCCAATTAGCTAACCCCAAGTTTTTAGGTCTTTTTGAGCTTCCTAGGTAGGACATTTGGGATAGTACCATTTCGGCATTTTGTTGCAGGTGAATTCGTCCCTCCCCGGAGCGAATTCAAATCGGTGAGGAATTTCTAGACTATTTTTTTTGCAGTGCCCTCCTGGTGATGTCTTGATGTCCCTGTCAAATTTTTAGAGCATTTGGATTCATTTTAGTCATAGTTTAATTTAGTTTTCTCATTCGCTTATCGTAGGCTTGGGGATTGCATGCTTTAGTTCATCCATAGGTGCTATTGACCGCTCCTTGTTTCTTTGAATGCAATATCTAGAACTTAGAGGAGTAGAAAAGAGCCAAGACTCGTCCACATGAGTTGCGGCGATGTTTGGTCCGCCCATTTTTACATGTGGGCACGCGAAAGAAGGAACGATACACATGGATGTGACTAGAACGCATGTTTAACGTTCCTAGCCCTTGGAAAGGGAGGAAGCGCATTGTAACCAAATCTTGAAACAATATCAATAAAAAGGGTTGTCTTCTTTACTGGCCTTTGTTGAAATTTTTTGATTCTTCCATGCTTTCCCTCTTTTCAAGCACTTTTAATTTGTAGGATTTAGCGTTCATTCTAAGTTTGATTCACATCGCTTATTTGCTTTCCTTTTTGCTTTCGTATCCTCATGCTTTCACCTAAGGAGGATTTTATTTTAAAAAGCCCAAAGAATATTTAAATATTTAATTTATAATATTTAAATACCTTTAACTTTAAATAATTATAAATAAATCAAAAAGGTTTTATAAAACCTAAGGAGGCTTTTATTTTAAAAGTCCAAAGGAGATTTAAATATTTAATTTATAATATTTAAATTCCTTTGAATTTAAATAATTATAAATAAATATATTTTAAAGGCAAATATGGTAGTGCCGACGACATCATTGTTTCCATGATGAATTTTCCTCTCCGTCGACGTGTGTGACAAGGGAAGGTATATGGTATAAATACCATAGCCATTCCTAAGGTTTGGCAATCGATTTTAATGCAACTGCCTTAACTGAAAAATCTTGTGCAAATTTTGAAATATGTGCCTCCTGAATAGCGTAGTGTGTGGTTCCGTCAGCGTCGAAGGAAGATCCAAGGGCTCTTAAGGGTTTGAAGGAGTCACACATTATGCTTTGAGGCTCCAAGTGGAGCATGTGGCTCACATAGTGTGGAAGCCATGGCAAAGGTATTGTGGGAGTATTGCACCAAGTTTCGAGCCCCACGTATTATGAAAAGTGGTAATAATGTTTTGGAATTAATTTTAATTTGTTTTGCTAAGGTTTATGAGGGATAAGGTGGAAGTTAAGTTGTGAAATTAACCTAAGTGTTGAGGAAATTCTTTTTTGATATATGAAGGGTTATTTTTGCTAAAGTAAAAGCTAGGGTAATTTTGTTTTACCTCATAAAAGTGAGAGATTGACTTATTGCATTATTTTATAAAGTGATTTATTTAATTAATGCTATATCAAGTAGGGATTCATAAGTAGAGTTTGGATTATTTTTTAGATATCTTTCTAAAAAATGTTATGATGAAACTGAATTGTTAAGATGTTATTTTGATGAGTTAGAGTTTTGGAAGAAGTGTTTTGATTAAATATTTGTGGTGTTGGATATTATTTTAAGATGGAGTAATAAGGTGTAATTAAGTTTGATTATTTTGTAAATGAGAATTATTTTGTGAAGAGGTTAGTGTGATATTTTATCATCTAACTATTGAAATTGGCAAAAGAGAAAATTGTGATTGAGACATGTTTTTTAAGGTCACGTCTACATCAAATACAAGGTATGGGCATATTCTTATTTGGTTGAAGTGATTTATTGAGGTTTTCTGAAAATAAGATTGGAGTGAAAATGACTTTGTTAAGTTTTCCTTGTTGAGTGTGTTTGAATTAATGCTTCAAGGATTTATGGATTAGAGGTTAAGAAAAGTAACCTTGTTTTATAAGTATTGTTGTTGAAGTGATTAGTTGAGTGAGGAACTTGAACTAGAGTTTGTACAAAGATCATGAGTATCATTGTTATATGAAGTTATCAAATATTATGAGTATCATTGTTATGTGAAGTTTTCAAAGATCATGAGTATCATTGTTATGTGAAGTTGTCAAAGATCATGAGTATCATTGTTATGTGAGACTAGCATTGTTGTTGAAGTAATTAGTTGACTTAAGAACTTGAACTAGGGTTTGCAAAGATCATGAGTATATTGTTATATGAGATTGGTTGATAAACATTGTTGGAAACATTTGAGTGAATGATCATAAGTTTGAACTAGGGTTTGTGAGAAATGATTATTTCATTAAGTGATTGGTTGAAAGAGTTGTTTGAACCTAGTCAAGTGGATGTGTTGATGTGATAGTTCAAGTTATGTAAAAAAAATTGTTCTATATTATGAATTGATTTGAGAGAGGTTGAGTGTTGATGAATGTGAAACATATTGAGTCTCTAACAATTCTCTATATATTTCTGTGATAAAAGAGAGATTGAAAGTTATTGAGAGTTTGTGAGTGTGAATCATATTGAGTCTCTAACAATTCTCTATATGTTTCTATGGTAAAATGAGAAATTGAAAGTAATTGATCATTGTGGTGAATGTGAAGCATATTGAGTCTCTAACAATTCTCTTTATGTTTCTATGAGATTGGAAAAGTTCTAGTGAGGACTTATTGAGAATATTTGAGGTAAGTCTTGAGAGGACTTGTGGATAGATTAGAGTGATCTTTTGTGGAAGCTTACAAGGAAGACTTGAGACAAGTATTTGAGAATAATTGAGAGCAAAGTTGATTGATTTATTTATTCAAAAATTGAGTTAAGCTTTGGGGAAAATCTAGCAGAGTTTATTTGTGATTGGATCAAGCTTTATGTTAAGGCTTGAAGACAAATATTGAGGATAGATTTGTGCTATACTGAAGGACTATGTTCAATGTAGATCAGAGGAAATATATTGAGGATAGATTTGTGCTAGAATGAATGACTATGTTTGGTGTAGATTAGAGGACAGATATTGAGGATAGATTTGTGCTAGACCGAAGGACTATGTTTAGTGTAAATTTGAGGGTAGAGTTTGGTGCATATTTAAGGATAGGTTTGTACTAGACCAGAGATAGAGATTGAGCAGATTTGTATTAGACTGAAGGACTATATTTAATACATATTTGAGATAGAGCTGAGATCAAGCTTTAGAGGTGATAGAGTATAGAGGATGATAGTCTCCAATGGATAGAGATCTATTGGCTAGGGCAGTGAGGACATGTGTCTTCCATGGATAGAGATCCATTAGCCAGAGTAGTGGGGACAAAAATTCTTTTAGAATATCAATAACTAGAGCTAAGGAGAAAGGATTTCTCCTGTGGATAGATATCGAAAAACTTGAGTAGGGGATTGGTTTCTCCTTTGGACAAATGTCCATAAATATTGTAATAGGTAAATGATTCCCAAGAGATTGATTGAGAAAATTTTAGTGAAATATTTTCTTCGTGGAGTAGCCCACATTGGGTGAACCACATTAAATTGGTGTCTCTATTGTATGTGGTGATTTGTGCATTTATTTGATTACTACTATTGATATTGCTATCTATACATTGCATAATATTGATTGGGAAAGAAAAGTATAAAGTGGTATTATACTGTTCACCCCCACTCTCAGTATAATCTTGTGTTCTTCACCCATCATCGTACTACTCACACAACAATCTAGAGGTAATGTACCATACCACCCGCCATCACTTATTATTGACAAAATAACCTCTCATATTGGGTTGGTTTTCTAGAAAGTGGACATTATTGAATCACAATGGCTACCCCTCCAACAACCACCAACATTGGGTGTATTTTTCTTAGCTGATTACTTGCACATAATCCAACCAATTTTGAATATTAAGTTCATTTTTTGATTACTTGCATGTAATCCAACTAGTATTGAGTATATTAAGTGCCAAGTGATTGCCCTTCCCGCAATTACTAATATTGGGTGTTTAAAGTTTTACCATATGTTACAATGGTTAAATAAGATGGGTACACTTAATGGGGGGTTTTCTAAAAATATTACCCTTCATACTTTAAGTCTCAAGGTGTTTTTCTTTATATAAAGTAATTTCATATTACTTTTAAGTAATTCTTATTGAGAAAAAAATCACATAAAAGAACAACTCCAAATAAGCCATATAATAATATTTTTCTAAAATTAAGCATTCTAAAAGAATAAACTAAACATATCATTAGCAAGTTCTTTATCATCTAATATTTCAATATAAGAAAGAATTAATCAATATTCATAATAAGAAAACATATAATGAATATAATGAAAATAGCTCAACGTATTTAAACTTAGCTAAAGATAAAATTCTTATATTTAAACTCCTAATTATTATGAATTAAACTTCTTATATTTAAACTCCTAACTATTATAATTCATAAAAGAGAATTAAAACTATCTTTTACACATTATCTATGTATCGAATAGTTAAAATATAATAAACTCACCTTTAGATATTAAATACAAAAAAGGAGATTTATTTTTAAGTAGAAACTCCTTTATTTCCCATAACTTAATGAAACACCTTTCATAAATCTTACTTTAACATAGCAAGGTCAAATCTATATGAAGCTTATTGATCATTCAATGAGAAACCCTCTTAATTGATATATTACTTCTACATGGCATTATCTAACAAAGTCTTCCGTAAGAGGTAAGCAAGTTCCCTTTGTATACTAGACTAGGTTTTTTATTTAACATTTATCAAAAAATTCAATAATATTAAAACTAATTAAAACTTATTTTCACTTACTATTCATCGTGTATATAATCATTATAATTAAGCACTCCAATATATGCACTAACTCAGTTAAATTATTCTAAATTCCTTATGCAACACGTCTTTGGATCCTACTTGCCTAGGATAAAGTTAAAGTTTCACTAATATACATTCTTACAACGCAACAAATTGTATTACACTATCACATATTATTCCGGCCAATTGAATCAATCAGAGGGTAAACAATACTAAGGCTTTACAAGTTAATAAATGTAAAAACATCTATTAGATATTTATTGAAGTATTGTTTTATGTTTTTGAATTGGTTTTAGTTTTCCTACTGGAGTTCAAAGCCTAATATATCATTAGAAAACCTAATTTGTTTTAAAGATAATTAACAATAATATATAATTGAGAATAATTCATGTGAGAGTGCTACCGCTGCTACAAATCATGTGAACAATTGGAATACAAAAAAATCAAATGCTCTATTCAAATCATAAGGTATTGTACATCTTAGAATAATGGACTGTAACTATAATGCATAATTTAATCAAGGCAATATAATTCAAAGATTCATTTCCAAGGTAATTATGTTCACTAGTTTGACGTCAACTAAAACATGAAGTTCTTGCACAACTTACATATCAACATAGTATTTATAAATCGTGAATACACTTTTGCAGACATATTTTGGTAAGAATATCTTATTTAAATTACTATTACAAACATCTACAAATAGCTTATATTTAATAATAGATTTGTCTATGCCTCCATTTTAATTACGGATAATACGTCTAATGCGACCTCCTTTTTTTGAAGTTGATTGCTTTATCCTCAAAGTTTAATTTGGATGTTCCCACATGTAGACACTCAAAGTTTTGCTAGAATATCCTTTCCTTTACCATGTCCATCGATTGAAGAATCCATGGAAGTATATGGGATCAACACGATCCAATGAATGTAATACAAGTACTATATGCAAACAATTCACCTAGTACACATACCATATATATCAAATGCACATTATCTACCAGTGATTTTATTTTTATTTTTTGAAATGCACCTTAGGTTTCACATACAAAAATTCTCAACATATAATATGAGTTTTATTTGGCCCAAAGACAAAGTACGTCAGCCATTTGTGGCTGAAATGAGACCCATTTTAGCAGCAGTCTCATTTCCTATTAAACTAAGGTTTGTACAACATGGACCGGTTGAAGCATACAAACTATAGTTAATTCTTCAAGGTAATGCAATTGTGTGTTTAATTAACTTAGCCATTATCAACTTGATTTAGTGGTTTAAAATAATGGTGGAATACATACACATATACACAACACAAAAAAATCTAATTTAACATCGATAAATTCAAGCTCACTTTTAGATAACTAGTAGTTTAAGTTAATACCAAAAAAGTAGATTTGTATACACATACAAAATTGATGTAAAATCTCCCCATAAACAATCTAAATTATCTTCTTTAAGAAAGGAATCGACATACATTTAGCACATAATATTTAAACTGTTGAAACTTTGACCTGTGAGTTTACTAGAAGTTCATTGGTCTACTCTAAAACATGAGCTTCCCAATACTTACGTAGCAAAGTTAGATACTCCCCTCTCACTTTCGCCCTCATATGGTTATATAAATATTAGAACAAAGATAAATTAAACATCTGGTTTATCATGCATTTTTCCACCTTGATCACTTTGTAAATTGCCAAGTGGAGGATAATTTTCATGGCCAAAGAGGATAATGCAAAAAAATTGTTGCTTAACATAAAAATATAAAACAAAATAATTTTCATTGTTTATTATTATATTTTTATACTCTTATTATATGTTTATATATATAATAATTAAATATTTTATTATTTATGAATATATTTCATTTAAAATTTCACATTTATTTTAAAAATATAAGCATAATATGATTATTAAAATAAATTAATTTTATCTCACATGTCCTTCTCTAGATATTTTAAAATATTTCTCAATTCAGAGATATGCAATCTAGCAACAAAACATCTAATCCAGCAAACAAGGTAAATATTTAAAATACAACTACATGAATATGATTATGTGAGCTTCTATGTACTCACGGGCCATGGTGCTTTTCACACCTTCATCATATCCATCCTTAACTCTAGCGATCAACCCCATTGGGGCCATCTGAATGAGGGTAACCAGTTATACTAATCTCACTCTATCTTCCCTAATGGTGGATACCTATTCCTGCAATCATAATTCCATCAGCAGTACAATGTCCTAGGAACAAAATCAAATATGAATTATTGTTAAAATATTAGCTGTTCTAGTAGGGTTGTTACATTCTTTCCCATCAAAAATCAATAGAGTCCCTATGTTTATATGCATTTCAAACCATAAAATTTTTATAAATTCATCATAATGCCACATCAAATAAGTTCACACTCATTCATATATAGAACAAACATATTAATATTCATTCAAACAGATAAGAAAAATATTTTTTCATATCAACCACACTCTCCCATGTGGTATTTTCTCAGACTATTGGTTCCACTGGAACTTACATTCATTAATTTTTTTTTCTCAATTGTTGGGTTTTTAAGCCAAGGATCTTAATTGGATGTACTTCAATATGATGGGGATATGACTTCTATAAACAAAAAATATTCCAAAAATGGGAAGGATCAACAACATATCGTATGAGGAGGGACACATGGAAGGTATCATAAATTTTTGACATATTGGGTGGCAATGCCAATTTATAGGCAATAGGGTTGATTTGGTCAACATTATCAAAGTGTTCTACAAATATAGGGTTGAGCTTGAAAGATTTAATAGAGTGTTTAGAATGTTTCAACCCTGAGAAAACTTTGTTTATCATAGATAATTCCCTCGATGTCCTCTTAATATCAACATAGCTCTTTTGGTGGTTTAAGGCTTCCTTAAAACTTTGACACATTTCTTTTAATTGTTCCTCCATAGGATTGACAGTGTTTGGTGTGATTATCACATGATATTTTAGATTATCCCATTATAGAGGAGTATTGTATTGAAAATTTGTATTCCACCCTTATGGAAACTCTATCTTTCTTCAAAGGATTCCCATGGTGGTCTTCTTCTTAACTTCACACTTATGAAATCTCTTTATTTCTTCAAATAATTTCTATGGTGATCTCTTCTCTTCTTTTCCTTTCTTGAATTTCACCCTTACGAATTATCTATCATTCTTCAGAGAATTCTCATGGTGATCTTGATATTTTTAAAGTGCTTTATCCCTTTAGGAATATGGTTCAACTACTTTAAGGTATTCTTCTATATTATCAACATTATCTAGTCTGATCCTCTCCTAATTCTAATGATTTATGTGTTCATAATATTGGATAAATCCTCTTTGATTGACCATCTATCCAATTTTGACTTAAATCTATTATCTCTACTCGAAATCAAAAACTCATGTAACTGAACATATGTATCATATTGTATATTTTTTGTTTATCCCATATGACTCTGGTGGATTCACATAATTTTCTACCTTTTTTGGGTGTAAACTTCTTAGTTGGATGCAAATATTTAGTTTTAACTCTTTCAGAATCTATGTTCTATTTTATATCTATTTAGCAAAATACCTTCCTTAGATTCATACATACCTTTACCCCCCTACTTGGGTGTGAGAAGTGCAATGTTCTTGTTATGGAATAATGCTCCATAACTTGTATTATTTAGAATGACTATCTATTCCTAAAGTATAACAAATCATCCCAAAATCCTTATCCTTATCTGGTCCTTGCTTGACCCAAGCCTGACATTTTTTTGGAGAAGTTATCTTCTTGTTGCAACTCTTTAATACTAACATTGGGATATAGTGATTATAGGTCCCATTCTACTCAAGGAATCTACTATCTTATTTTCTTTTCCTTATCCTCTTGAGTATGTGTAGACTCCAATTCATTCTTGCAATTCTTAACCAACTTCCTTGGTTTTATTCCCTGATTGGTCTTCTTAATTCTATTTATAAACTTTGTAATTTTTATAACTTTTCATGTTTACTTCCATACCCTTACTCATCGAGAAGCTCTATCTTTATCTATTGTGGTTTTATATTTTCCATTATTAGTTTTAATCATAGTTATAGATTGTTCCAACTACACTTTAAATAAATTGATCACTGCTACAAGATCTTCCATCTTCCCTCTGATTATAAAAGAGCCATGCTAATTTTTTAGTTTAAGTTTACCAAGCTCACAAAATATAACACAAAAATAATTCCACAACCTAGGGTTTTACAACCTAGGGCCTTCATACCAACTGTAACAACCTATATCTAACACACCTAGTTGTCCATTCCAGTCTTACGTACTAAAATTACAAGGTGAAAATTCAATAGATTTCAAGGTCTAGACATGATATAAGGTGCAATTTTGAAGTCAATAGTTCATTTTTCACCCAACATTTTATTAGTATGAGGCATAGAAAAATCTACTTGGGAATACTGATTGTTGTAGAAAGTCTCCCAAGTGACGAGATTGACCAGATCCTATAGAAATGGTACCTTTTTGTAATCCTATATTCTTGATCTTGGAGTGTAGGTTCATGACTAGGATTATCCTCTAGGGTCCATAATACCTAAAGGGTGGACGCATACTTTCCTCATCCCTTAGCATGAAGGAATTAGGTTCATTTTGACCTAATTTTTGTCTAGGTTTAAATACATGCAAGGGGTTAGTGTATTATGCCTTGTGCCTAGTTGAGAGTCCACCTTCCTTGGAGTCAACTAGGGTCCACTATTGCACTAGTTCAAGTCCTAGAATCCCTTGTCATGGTATGATTGATGATGAGTTATCCCATACCAACTCATCGTTGAGTAGCTAGCATCGATATCTTGCTAGGTTTCTCCCAATTGCATGATGAGAAAAAGACCCATCATTGTACTACTCATGTAGTGAATTAGAAGTGACATCTAATACCACCTCTCATAACTTGTTCTTGGTAAAAGGACCTCTCATCTTGGGATGGTTTTCCAGAAAGTGGTTGTTATCGAATCACAATGACTACCCTTCCTACAATCACTAGCATTGGGTGTATTTTTCTTGGTTGATTACTTGCACATAATCCAATCGATTTTGAGTATTAAGCTCCTTAGTTGATTACTTGCATGTAATCCAATCGGTATTGAGTATATTAAGAGCCAAGTGATTGCCTTTCCTGCAATCACTAATATTAGGTGTTTAGAGTTTTACAATGCATCACAAAATTTGAATACGATGGGTAGGCTTAATGGGGGATTTTATAAAAATATTACCCTTCATACCTTAAGTATCAAGGTTTTTTTATTCATATAAGGTAATTTCATATTACTTTTAGGTAATTCTTATTGATAATAAACTCACATAAAATAATATCTTCAAATAAGCCATATAATAATATTTTTCTAAAATTAAGCATTCTAAAAGAATAAACTATACATATCATTAGAGATCTCTTTATCATCTAATATTTTAATATAAGAAAGAATTAATCATTATTCATAATAAGAAAGCATATAATGAACATGGCTCAACTTCTTTCAACTTAACTAAAGATAAAATTCTTATATTTAAACTCCTAACTATTATGAATTAAACTTATATATAAAATCCTAACTATTATAATTTATAAAAGAGAATTCTAACTATATTTTATACATTATCTATGTATTGGATAGTTAAAATATAATAAACTCACCTTTACATAACTAATTTGGAAAATGAGATTTATTTTAAAGTAAAAACTCCTTTATTCCCCATAACATAATGAAACACCTTTCATAAATATTACTTTAACATAGCAAGGTCAACTCTATATGAATATTATTGAATTTATTCAGTGAGAAACTCTCTTAATTGGAATATTACTTCGACATGACATTATAAAACAAAGTCTTCCCTAATAGGTAAGCAAGTTTCCTTTGTAACACTAGACTAGGTTTTTAATTTAACATTTATAAAAAATTTCAACAATCTTAGAACCAATTAAAAATTATTTTTACTTACTATTCATCACAGATAAAACCATTATAATTAAACACTCTAATATACACACTAATTCACTTAGTTAAATTCTTCTAAATTCCTTAAGCAATGAGCCTAATATATTTTATATCTAGGAAACTAAAATGATAAAATAAGTTTCTAAAACTATGAAAGTAGTATGGGTGAGATGTGAATGAGATGTTATTGATTCTAAAGGAGTGATAGGGGAATTATAACTTGTTGGAATCATATTAGAACCTCCTATGTAACCATTTATAAAACTAGACATTGGATAGTCTCTTTAGTCACATGCTTCTTTATAAATATTTCTTTCATCATTATCAATGTCTATGGACCTACAACTTAGTCATGCAGACTAGAATTTTGGATTAGATTGAATACTTTATGAGAAGTAAATACCATGAAATCCAATTCATGATCATAGGATATTTTAATGCAATAAACAAGCTAGATGAAAATTTAGGGGCAGTAGGAAACTAACTCAAAGTATGAGATATTTCTCAGCTTTTATTTAGAACAATAATCTATGCGAGGTTGAGATTGAAGAAGAAAATGACACATGGATTAACAATAGGAGAGGTGATAATATAATAGTAGAAAATTAGATAGATGCATTCTCTTATATCATTGTTTGGATTAAGGTACTTGTGCTAAAATTAATACCTTGAAAAGGATTGGTTGAAATCACTAGCTAATAAAAGTTAAAATGGTGGTAAGTTAATTAAAAAAATATCATATTTTAAATATAATAAGATGTGGGAAGAACATCCTTAATTTTTTGATATGATAGCGCAAACATGAAATTCTTTAGGAAATGGTGGGTTGCATACACTTCCAAAAAAAATTATGTCAGTGATATATGGATTAAAAGAATGGAACAAGAACACTTTTGGAAATATTTTTGAGAGAAAAGAAGAACTAAAAGGTAAACTTCCCATAATCTAAAAATGTGATCATAATAATCCAATTTTGGAGGGAAGGGAGTTACTTAGTGAATATAATACTATTTTGAGTGAGGAAGAGAAATTTTGGAGATTAAAATAAACACAGACTTGGTTAAAAGGAGATAAAAACACAAAGTTTTTCATAGGATGACAATAACATAGAGATCAAAATCCAAAATGATTAGAATTAAATTAGTATAAGGGGTTTATATTGAAGACCAAAGAAAAAATTAGAAAGGAGGAAAGTTTTTTTATTAGAATATTATAGGATCAGAGAAGTTTGAAGTTCTTAATGATAAACTTCTACAAGAAGTTCCTTTAGTTATAATATATGAAGAGAATAGGAAACTGATGGATCTTATTACTTTAGAAGAAGTTCATCTAGATTTTTTCACTTTTAATAAGGATAAGTACCCAAGTGTATATGGAATCTTTGCATCATTCTATAAAAATAATTGGGATATAGTGAAGGATTCTTTATTGGTGATAGTGGAGCAGTCTAGGATAATATAATACATACCTTATAAAATAAATGCAACATATCTTACCCTAATTCCAAAAAATAAGGATGCAATTTTTTTTATTTATTTTGACCCATAAACCTATGTAATATGGCATATAAAATTATTTTCAAAGTGATGGAAAATCAGTTAAGACCATTGTTAGACAAGATTATTTCATAAGAGGAAGGATAATTTGTGAAAGGGAGACATATTTTAGATAGAATCATAGTAGCTCATAAAGTTATGTATTCAACAACTTCAATAAAATATAAAGTAATGATCTTAAAACTTGATATGAGTAAGGCCTATGATAGGGTTAAATGGGATTTTATTTTTGTAGTTTTAGAAAAGTTTGGATTTAGGAAGAAATGGGTTAGATGGATTAAATATTGTGTTTTTATATTTTTATATCAGTTTTGATCAATGGGTTAGTAACATAATCATTTAAATCCAAGAGAGTCCTTAAATAGGGAGATCATCTATCGTCATATTTGTTCATTATTGTGGCATAGGTTTTGGGTAGGAACATGAATACATATTACAAATATGGGCTTATAAGTGGATGTAAGGCTAGTAATAACATCAACAATATCATACATAAATAATTTGTATATGATACATCCCTTTTTGGGAGGGAAAGGATAAATGAGGCCAAAGCTTTCAATAACTTATTAAAGGAATATGAAAGAGCATAAAGGTAGAAAGTTATTAGGAAAAGATCCAAAATTTACTTTCTAAACATCCTAACTAAAATCAAAGTAAGGATGTAGGTTGCTTTAGATGGAAGAGGTAAATTTACCAGCAACTTGTCAAGGGATGCCCTTATTTGAGGGGAGAATGAGGATAGAATTATGTAATTCAATTATAAGTAAAGTTTAAAATAAACTACCAGTATGGAAAGACAGATGTTTATAAAGTTTAAAATAAACTACCAGTATGGAAAGGTAGATGGTTATTGTTAGTAGGAAAATTTTAGCTAATTAAATTAGTCTTACATACCATTCCAATATATTATATGTCCTTGTATACTATGCCAAAATTGATAGAATAAAATTTAATATTTATTATGAGATCATTTTTGTGGTCAGAATTACATGATAATTTTTTTTTTTGGTGAAATGAAGCAAGGTATGTGATGATAAAACTAGGGGAGGTTTCAGTTTAGGAGTTTTTATGGATGCAAACTTATCTCTTAGGGGAAACATAATTTTGAGATTGTGCAAAGAGAGTCAAAGATAATGGAAAAGAATGCTTCTAATTATGTTGAAATCAATAACCAAGCTTAATATTTAGTATATCCTCTCTACCAAATGGTTCTACGCTATGGAATGGTTTTAAAAATTTAATTGAACTAGTGATTAAAGGTTTAATATGGGTGGTGAGAACTAGAGAAAAAAATTATATTTGGATGGATACTTGGTGTGATAAAAAACCACTTAATCTAGATCCAATTTTGAAACCATGGATGAGATTA
The DNA here is from genome assembly GCA_028583015.1 of Wollemia nobilis. NCBI lineage: Eukaryota > Viridiplantae > Streptophyta > Pinopsida > Araucariales > Araucariaceae > Wollemia > Wollemia nobilis. The sequence continues at coordinate 2,186,842 of JAQPPZ010017036.1, read as the reverse complement.
CTTCAAGAAAAATATGGTGATAGGGTTTCAAACATTTTGTACAAATACCAAGAAGGAAGATTAAATGGAAAGAAAGTATTTTTAATTATACAAGACATTGGTGGTAGGAGGTAATTGAGTAGAAATATAAAAATAATGATTATTCTAACATTTTTTACAAATTACCAAGAAGGAAGATATAAATGGAAAGAAAATTTTCTTTAAGTATATAAGACATTGGTGCTAGGCGGTAATTGAGTAGAAAGATAACAATAATGATTATTCTGAGGGGAGCCAATTATAATTTGATTCAAATCTGAATAGCTTAGGAGAATACACAACAAGAAGTGTATATAATATAAAACACCATCAAAATAGGAATATCAGAAGAATATGGAGAGATATTTGGGATAGCTTGAGCATTCCTAAAGTTAAAATATTTGTTTGTCTAGTAGGTCATAGAAGAATTTTATCTTGGAATAACCTTTTGAAAAGGGATTTTCATGGCCCCTCAAAATGTGTTGTTTGTAAAATGGAGTAAAGTATAGACCATCTCTTGGGACACTTATCAATAGTTTGGAAACTATGGCAATGGATTCTTAATATGTTTGGTAGATGCATGGTGATGAATGAAAAAATTGAGTAATGGTTAAAGAAATGCTCAATATTCTATAGTTAATTCATAATATTTACTTACTTTACAAATTCCTCAAGTTCTCAACTAAAATAACATTTATTCATGTTGAAGTTAAGCATACTATAATGTTTGAAAGAATACTAGCAATATAGACTACAAGTTTATCTTTGTGCAATGCTTGTATCTACTAATGGTCCATTAGGTATTGTAGAAAGATAATTATTTTTACATCTTTAATTTCTTAATTATTTCATAAAAATAATATTCATATTCATTTTCATTTTCATCTTTATTAGAACTTGTTGGTATGCCCAAATTAACAGATGAATTACTCCTTATATGTTTAAGATGATTATATGGTCTTATCATTATTACTTGACCATAAGTTTAATTCATAACATTAAGATATTTCAAATGAATAATTATGTCTATTGAATTTTACTTAAATTTGACATTTAAGAATACTACAAAGGTGTACTTGTTTTCTAGAAGTTACATTATCAAATATATTTTTAATAGATTACAATAGGTTCATGAATGAGTAAAGGCCTTATAGATATGAGTACCAAAATTAAGGGCATTGAATAACATGATTAAAAAGATCTTATTATGTTATGAGAGGGCTGCTGGTCAGGAGATCAACTTTATGAAGAGCTTTCTCTACTTTGTTAACACTCCAAAATCCAGGCAATCAAATATTACAAATATACTCAATTGTAGGATTGCCACGTTGCCAGCAACCTATCTTGGACTGCCTCTCTTTGTGGGGAGAATGAAAGACCCACCGTGGGACCCTTTTATTGAAAGAATCCAATGTATAGGGAAGGGGATACTTGTTCAAAGCACTCTCTAGAGCATACCCATTTATTTCATGTCATTATTCATGCTCCCTACTAAAGTAACAGATAAAATTGATCATATTTATAAAATTTTCCTTTGGGCTGGATCAAATTTAAAAGGTAAGTACCACTTGGTTGCTTGGGATCAGATTTGCTAGAGGAGAAAGGACAGGGGTCTTAATTTGAAAATAGCAACACTTATGAATAGAGCCCTGGTTGGTAAATTAGGGTGGTTGGTTGCTTTGAACTTCGAGAGAACTTGGTGTTCTATCCTTAAAGTAAAACATATATTTAATTCTTTATTGTCAGACGATATCTCCCCTAGAGACTCCATTTTTTGGAGAAGCTTAACGAAGATCATGACTTTGTGAAAGCTAAAAGTAGGTGGATCACTGGTGATAGGAGAAACGTCATGTTTTGGGAAGATCATTGGTTGAGGGAAGAGCCTTTATTGGATGACCTAAATCTCAGGGCTCTTGCTTTGAAAGTGATGGAGGAAGGTGAATTTTGGGTTTCCTAATATATGCCTAATGTCAATGGCAGGCATTGTGGAATTTTCATCCTTAGTCAGTTGGAAGAGACTTTTAGTGGAACTTAACAGGTATGCGATCAGACATAACGATTCTAGAGACCATTTTATTTGGAGCGGGGAATCTGAAGGTGACTTTACTATGAAATCAACTTATTCCTTCCTTCTCCTAGAAGATGAGGCTCCTTTTCCAATGAGTCAAATTTGGATTAAAATACTAATCCCAAAGATCAATATTTATTTTTGGCTGGTGGCTCAAAATAAAATACTTTCTTTGGAGAATATTTGAAAGAGGGGTCGCATTATGCTGAACAAATGCTATATGTGCAAATCGGACTGGAAATCCACGCAACAACTACTCCTCAGCTACCCATTCACGTGGCAGGTATTTATGTTTATTTTTAATTAGTTTAATATTTATTGGGTGTTTCCAGGTACGTTGATGGAAAATATCCTTTAATGGTGTTCACCATTTGTGTCCCAATGACTATCTTGGTTGTGGAAAATTATGCTTCCCCATGCGTGGTGGGGGTGTGGAAAGAACATAATGCCCATTATTTTAATAATGTTGAGACCGATGCTATCAGGGTGGGTACTAAGATCATTAATAGAGCATCAAAGAATGTCTTGGCTGCCTTTGTGGGTAAACGGCCCAAGGTGCCCTCCTCCTCTAACGAAGTTGATTTGGAATTTAAATTGGGTTGGAGTCCTCTTCCTTGACCCCCCGAACCTGATCCTAGATCAGGAATTAAGTGGACCCATCTGGCTCCTAATTTGCTAAAACTCAACTTCGATGGGGCCTCAAAGGGTAACCTTGACAAGGATGGAACATGAGGCATTGTGTGAAATGAGAATGGTAACATTCTCATGGTATTTATTTAACCCATTGGTTCCCAATCTTCACACTTTGTGGAGGCTAGCGCAACTTATATGGGGGTGAAATTTTTAATGAATGTTGGCTGTCAAAATGTGGAAATTGAAGGTGACTCTTTGAACATAATCAAGATGCTCAAAGGGGAGTGTACACCTAGTTGGAACGTTCTCAATCTTATTATCGAAGCTATGATATTACTATACACTTTTGAATAGTTGAAGATTCACCATGTGTTCCATTAAGGGAATGTACTGGCCGATATGTTTGCCAACCGTGGTGTCCATTGTGATGCTTTTTTGGTGTTGAAAAATGATGTCTCGAATGATGTAGTCTTCCTTGCTAGGAAAGAGGTTCATGATGCTTTATTTTTGTGAGGAGTTGGACATCCCTTTGGCTCTCATTGGAAGGGGTGTTCAGTCTCGCTTTGCCCTTTGACCAGAGTATGTTAGAGTTTGTTTTACCTTAAAAGCATTGTGATTTTCTAATTTCTCTCCAACATCATTATGGTTATTAGGAATTAAACTCTATCGATTATTCCTAATAGGTATAATATTTTGGAGATTATTATTATGGTTGAGAGTTTGGCTGTATGTATAAGGTTGTGGGGACCCTTTAAAAACCCTCTCTTTAAATTAATAAAAAAAAAAAAAACATGATTAAATATAGAATTTCACCTTCAAAATTATTTAAAATAATTCTCTTAGCAATATAGTTAAAATATTAAATGAAGATCAATAAGTTAGTTTCTCATGCACTGTTAAATTTCAAGGTATGATCATCAACATATGAATAAAACAATATATTTTTATTGATGCCTATTCACTATATTATTATTATTTTTTAATGATATGTTATATACTAAAATATTTTTTAATACAAACTAAATGGTCTAACAATGGAGACATTGGAACTTTGAATACAAGTCTAAGGTTTGAATATTATGATGGAGAGGGTTGTACACTATGCTTCAATAACTAGAGAATGATTGGATAATCATATATTGGATAAACAACATCCTCTATGAGGGTCATCTCATATGGTTGATGGCCTTGTAGACATTAAAAACTACTTTATCATTTTTACCTTTTCAATCCTTTTTCAACTTTTGGGAATGACATGATTACTATTTTGACTTATGATGGGTTATGAATAAGAATATTAATTGCAGTTGTATTGTATTTCTCTTTTTTTGAAAAAAACTATGTTAGCCTTTTTGGTGGCATTGTGTTTAATAATTTTATTTAAATTTTAAACAATGTGTTATATATAACCAAATTAAAATGCAATAGAAGTAAATGAAAATGATGGACATTAGGTAATAAATAGATAATTGTGTATAATTATATGAGATCAAATAAAATATATCACTAAAAAATATCAATCTACAAAAAGATAGGTCTCACAAGGATGACATAGTGGTTAGGGCTTTGGCTTCTCTTTGGGAGGTCCAAGGTTCAAACCATGACATACCTAGACAGACACATGATGGATGGGAGCGACTGAGTGTTTGCTAGTTAGCTGCCCTATTTTGATGCCCCCAAGGGCCAAGGGTCCTATTGACTTCGTCTAACCTAGTGGGCTAGGATTTATAGTGGCAAAACCCAATGGTGTTATCAATTCCCTTGTGTATTAAAAAATAATGCATAAAAAGATATACTATTATCATACAATGTAGACCCCTTAATGTCATTATTTTAATATACCTAGAAACCAATATATATCAACCCCCTTGTTCCATGATCCTAGATACATCTCCACAGGTTTCATGGTGGATGTAAAAGAAGTGAATCTTCAACGAAAGTATCAGTATCTATATACCTTTGACTAACTACCAAGCACTCATGAATTAGTCTAGGGGTCCTATGTTGGATCAAGTACATTTATATTTAAAAACTTATAATTTTATACTCAAGTAATATCCAATTAGGCCTATAGTAGTTTCTATTTTAATGCCTACTTTTAGAAATGGGATTTGTCTCCATATCTCTCATATCTTGGTAGGATTGGTCCTTAACCTATATCATCTCATGTTGCATTCATAGATATCTCCCTCCCTCTCTCTCTCATGTGTATGTATGCACCCATCAATGAGGATTACAATAGATATTATTATTTTATAAGAATATTCTTCCATAGTTATATCTTTACCCATCTTTACGCTAGGTTTGCTATTGGAGAATATCACATTCATTCGTGAGATAGTTTGTTATATTATCATCTAATGTTTAGTTTATTTTTTAACACTATATTTGTACTTCAAAAATCCTATTTAAAATGCCAAATAGATCTACCTAAAGATAGATTGAAATTTATTTTTCACATCACACATACACATATATACAATTGACAAGAGTTGTGGTCAACCCTCAACATCAATGATAAAATAGAGACAACACGTTATGCTTAGCTATGAATATTCACATGTTACTCTAATGGCTTACAAGGTAAGGCTAGGGCATCTATTCTATATAAAAATCTATGATAGACTATAAGTTTAGCTACTACAAGTATCTAATCAAATCTCATTGATCCTAGGATATATGTATAATGATAATTAAAACTAAAAATTTAAAAGCATAACCATAAAAAAATTAGCTAAGCAATATAAGTTATTTGAGATTAAAAGAAATACGTAAGTGAAATATTGGATCTACCAAGTATAACTAGGTAGTTGGACTACTATGTCATATTATTTACTATTCTAGTATCCATATCCATGTGTGTATCCTTTGTGCCTAAGTGCATAGCTACTATGTTATTTATGTCAATTATTACTTGAACTATATTGATGATATCAACCTCCATCCCCTCTTCCTCAACCTCATCTTCCTCCTTCTTTATTGTCTCCTTATAATTTCCACTACCATGATTGCTTTATCCTCTACTACTCCTTTAGCTCTTGGATCCTTCCTAGCATCATCCTCATTGTCCCCTACACTCTTGTCTACTATGATATTTGAGATTTCCTTGATCTTCTAAGTAGATGGAATGAGGGATTTTGACTTTATATTTATAGGTTTTGTTCAAGATGACGTGTCCATAGTGAAATTGCTTTAATAAAAACCCTTAAACCTCATGATTTCTATTATAAGAATCCCTCATCCTTAGTATCCCACTGATATTGTCATCTTATCTTGTTAGAGGGTGGTGTTTATGGATAAACTAATGGAGTCCCCCTCATTATGTGTGCTACTATCTCACATTGTTGGTGGGCTTTAATCTCTAAAAAGTCTAGTTCATCCTCTAGATTAGGGACCATAAATTTCTCTAACACTTTATCCACCCATGTGTGGTTCTCTAACATCTATTCATTGGTCCCATAGAACCACTATTATTCACACAATTTCTATCTAGTCACATAAATACTGGTAAAGGGTCCATATGATCATGTGTCTAAAGATGTGTGATACAGGGGGTATATGAGGACTAAATTCCCCATAAACATACTCCCTTTATCTGATCCTAATATCCACAAGTTATTCCTCATGTGAGAGTATTGATGATCTATACATAGAAAAATGCTCAAAGATCCATTCATGTAGAAAAAATACTAGTCTAATAGTTCTAACTTATGTCTTATAACACATATACGATATAATATAGAAGTCCCAAACATGGATAATCCCAATAAAATGCCCTCTTTGGTTTGTTATAACCTATCTCCAAAGCTAGGTACATAAGATAAATGAAGTAGGGATATTGTAAATCCTTTAATGAAAATAAACAAAGAAAAGAAAGATATTTTTTTCTTGATATATTATAAGAATATCCTTTTTCCCTATACTTGTAGTAATGTCACTATGCTTTGAATGTGTATATGTCTCTATCTACTAACCCACTCCACTAGCATGAACCCCATCATCTTGTTTGGTGCTATCATAAGTGTTAGGTCCAAAATGGGGAGACCCATAAAAAATAGGCATCCTCTAGGGTGATCATCATCTTGATCACCTTGTCTTTCATTTGACTCCATTCAAATGCATTATTGATAATGCTCTAATACAACATAAATTTGTACCATAGGATGATCATCATCTTGATAACCTCATCTTTCATTTGAATCCATTCAAATGTATTGTTAATAAAGCTCTAATACAACATAAATTCACACCATAGGATCCTATGCAACCTCATGCATACTACATGAGCTAGTCAGCCTAGTCCAATCTTTATCAAGAAAGCTCTATCCTTTATGATCATATGCTATGCATGCATATATATATATAACTTTAATTGATCCATAATTACTCATCATGTGAGATACATTTAATACTTACCTCCCTATCATGTTGCCTTTGGTGACATCCTTAGCATTGGCCTCCCATCTACTCCTGGTATACCCTTTAGGATTTAAATGTGAAATATGTTAAATTCATCATACATATATATATTTTTGTAAATCAACGCTAGAATATACTTTTATATGAGGGCGAATATCGCCCCTTTTTATATATTAAACGTAGTGTCACCCCTATCAAGGACGGTATCGTCTATTTTCTAGATTTGAATCACCCGTTTTTTAATATTTTGTCTCCATTTGTTGTTTTTTCTAATAACCCGATTGTCCACGTTTTGTCTCCAATTGTTGTTTTTTCTACAAAGGTCTGTTTGGCAGTAGGCCCTATTTGTTGTTTTTTCTAATAACCCGTTTGTCCACGTTTTGTCTCCAATTGTTGTTTTTTCTAGTAAGGTCTGTTTTGCAGTAGGCCCTTGATCGCATATTTTTTCCATGGATACGTGATCACCCCTTTTATTTTCTTTTTAGGTTGTGTTCAGCCCGTTTTTTAATATGCCCAATATTCCCCAAAAGCGGCAATTATAGCATGCATGAGCATAACAGAGCCATGAAAGGTCTTTCCTTAACAAACACTTTTGTCTTTGCGCAATAACAAAATAATATTTTTTTTATGGCATGGACAATTGGTGACTTGTTAACAATTGCCCACTTGTGAGGATGATCGTAAAAAAAAAAGACTTCTGGGGTTGGAATTTCCTCGGAACTTCCTTCAAAAACCGCCAAGCTTTCTCGTTGGAGTGCACTTTGAATTTTTCTCGGTAGCTCTCCTATCTATGGGGTATTGAGGCATTGAACTCCTCTGAGGCCATTGCTCTAGTTCTCAAATTATCTCTTTAGAAATTAGTTCAGAATCCATAGCTGAACTAGAATTCGAAGGCTTAGGCTTAATATATTCAAGATGTCGCAATACATACAGCATTCAAGTCACGGACACCTCCTCACCTGCTTCTATCTTGAATGTGGATATAAATGTGATGTTTGCTTGGAGGACGGCAAGGGATGGAGCTACAGATGCCATGCCTGCAACTTCGATGTGCATCCCTTCTGTGTTTGGGCTCCATCGCTGCTCTATCATCCATTTCACAACTACTGTGGTCACCAGTTGACATTCATTCCAAGACCTCCGTGGAAAAATCCCCGTCCCTGTTGTGCTTGTGGGGACTCTGTAAAGGGATTTGGATATCACTGCGCGTGGGGATCGTGCGGGTACGTTCTGCATCCCTCCTGTGCACAACTCCCGGAAAGCCTTTCGCTTCCAGCCCCTCTGGGCGAAAACGAACAAACGCTTCGACTATTGCCAAGCTTGACATCTGCGTGTTCTTGGTGTGGCCAGGGCGGCTTCGGGTGGGCTTATGCCACCAGCTCCAGCACATATAACATCCACGTTGGGTGTGTGAAAAGAGTGATGGACGGATCTGCTCGTCGTCTTGAGTTAGCAAGAGCAGCCGCGGGGGCGTCATCACGAGTAGTGGAGACGCAACAGCGAGGGCACGCTGGCAACGCAGGGAATCGAGTCTTCACCAAAGCTGCTAAAATAATCGGTGGAGCGATTATTGATGGCATTGTTGGAAACCTGATTTCAGGTTTTTTCAACAATTAAACCTTTATTGCTCAAATCTGGCAGCTTATCTTATTATGTGTCTGATTATTTTAGCTAAAATTTAAATAAACTTGGTTGATGATAGTAGCATACCATGCACGGTAGTGTTCAGGCATATGAAATCATCTTCGGTTGCCGGTTGGAAACCTGATGAGAGTTCGATGCAAGTTCTTGGTGTGATCCAAGGATTATCCTTGTGTTGATCTCTAAGATCATATAAAAAGATGTGCAGAAGGTAGTACAAGTCTATGCAGATATGTAAACTTCAGTCCAATTTTTTCCAACAACTGTAAAGTATGTGTGATATGTATATATAGATGAGCTTACTGTGAATATCACTTACTATATGTTAAAGATGCTAGTTGAAGGAACTTGTCCAGATTTCTTATTCTTTAAACCTCTTTTAATATGTTCTCACGCTTTTAATTTATATCTTTATTGAAAAAAGTTAATAATTTTTAATTTAGTTGCTGTAATTTTTAATTATTAAATTAAGTTATTTAAAATTTTAATTATAATAAGAAGAATGAATGCCAGCAGAATAAATAGAGATATTTTTATAAAGTTAACCTATGTAAGGTAACACTGTCATCTACAATAATTTTACATTAGTTTTTGAAGCAATTAAAAAAATTAAATATTATGATGAAATAATTTTTTTTAAAAATGATATTTAAAAAAAAATTAATTGAAAATGAAAATACTTTAAATAGTGTTTTTTAATCAAGAAAAAATAAACAAAAATAAATTTATAATAATTGTTTTTTTTTTGGTAATATTAAGAGAGAGGGTTTTGAAAGGGGTCCCAAAACGTTTTACAACAAAGAGAAAATAGCAAACCAAAATCAGTGTGAACCAACACTAAACATAAGTGTATGGAACTACACTACAACACTACACAAAACATAACAAAAACTGCATGAACAACATTAAAAACCAGAGGATTAAAGGGACCGTGAACTCCGAGGAGGTCTAAGAAAGAACCGAGGTAGTTCTACAACACAAAATCAACCTCGAAGATAATCCCACCAGATATTTGAGTCACCTCCTCCGTATAGTCCAACGCCATCTTAATGGAGCTCCACACTGCCCACTGTTTGATCTCCATCAACCGAAGACTATGGAGAATATTGCTCTTCACCACAGAATTGGAAGGGGAATATATACCACTCACCATATTATCCTTTGAGACAATCCTTGATAGAACATCAACCCCCTCACTAAAAACACAAGTTTTGGAACTAGGGGAAGACTACCCTGATAAAATATTTTAAACACTTAACCGAGTGGACTTACGTATCCCCATCTCAGTACCATCTCCCACCTTAGGGGGGATAATAGCAGCAGAAACCCCCTGCACGACCCCACCATCATTAGGAACTTTCCCCACTAGAGATCCCTAGATGCCCAAGACAAACTCGAAACCTTTGACCAATTTTTCGGACCCAATATCCTGAGAAGGGGAGCATCCCAACTCCTCCTCAGAGCCACCATCATCATCCAACACCACCAGCGTATCATCACAAACTTGAATAGAAATAGAATTCAAAGAGCAAAGGACACCATTCGCAACTATTACTTTCTCCTACGCCACATGCTCAAATATAATTAGTACCAACCTCTGATGTAGTGGCACCTTACCCTTATATTCCTAAGCATCCAACATTGATCTATTCAACGAATTATATAGGAAAAGGGGAATGTTCATCCTTATTCATCTTCTCAGGTGATTTAAAAACATAGCATGGAAGCTATGCACCACCTCATACGTGGAATCAACAGTGAATTAATTCATAATCACTTTAACTACTCTGTTCCAAGGAGCCAGGAGGGCCTTAGAACTAAATCCGTTTTGGGAATGGGGCAAGAAATCATTTTCTTCTAGGAAAAACCTAATCTCTTGCATCAACGAGTGCCTTTCCTTGTGCATGGCACCATCTAGTATGAGTTCTGTTGCTTGGCTCACAAGAACCACAGAGACCTCAAAGGTCGAAGAGCCTACATAGACGCATCCATATTTCCATGAGACCGCCATCCAATTTGAAATAATTGGATTGTGCCCATGGAATTTCTGGATACAATCCAGCAAGCCCCCTTCCCTAAGAATGTTTAATATCTACTCGTCTGTGGACAAAGACATAGGTTCTATCCTAGACTTAGGGTGCACCAATTTACGCTTACACACTTTGGACTTATCCATCCTAATTACACAACCCCAGCAATAGGGGGAGCTACAGACAACCCACTTACAAATAGGACCAGAGGGGGATACTAATATGCTCACTAAAAATGACAAAAACACCCTACTCCCAACCAAGAATATAATAACAACATAGTCTTCCTCGAACCAAACTATTTCAGCAAAGTCAAAGCCACTACAAAAAATGAATAACAACATGTGAGTCAAGGATAAAACTGACAGACTTTGCCTAGGCTCGAAAAGGAACAACAAAGACAAGGAAACATAAAGGAGCAAAACTAGGGAAGACAACATAGAGAACTTAGCCCAACGGAACACCAAAGTAGGAAACATGAAGCTAACTGAGCAAAAAAAGACTACTATGAAAAAGGGCCCATCCCTAACATTCCCACGAGAAGCCACATGAATTGGGAAAGAAGATCTCCCCATCCATGCCACCTCTCCATAACCAAAGACAAAGACCACAATAGAGAAAGCAAAGAAGAACATGAGGGGCCCATAGCCCCCACGTGAGGCCACGTGGGGAGGGAAGAAGGGACCCCAAAATAGTGCCAGCTCACCAAGATGAAAACTACAAAAAATGTGAAGGATTAGGAGGGAAGAAAATACAAATTGCCTGGGCCATTCCAAGTGTACCACATAAATAATCCATCTCCTAAGACACCTTCATGATGCCACATGAAAATGATAAGTGGGACTCTCAAACTTCACCACCTCACTTCTACCACCAAAAAGTGCCACACTACAAGCTTAGGAGTTTCAAGGAAAGAAACCCAACTATCCCTAGTGGATAAAATCATCCCAATGCAGGTAAGTAAACCAAGATAGAAGCATAAAGACAAGATAGAGGTTAGTGGCGGCCACCTCAACTCAAAGTTCCCCGAGCCAGAAGAAGTAAAGGCTTCACTCAAAGAACATTTATGAACATTCCCTTGCCAGCATCTATACCTACCCGTGTCCAAAATAAAATCTACTCCAAGGCACCAACGAGTAGTAATAACGAACCAACTAATCTCCAAGAATGAACAACACCTTCTCTGCCATATAACTCCTCAAATCCCAAAGCAAGTAAGGAATTGAAAAGTCAAATAAATGGCGAGGAGATGCAGTTGTCCCTCATCCTTAAAATATGTACCAAATATCCTGACAAAGCAAACTTCTACCATCCAAGGTCAATTAACTAACATCATTATATGCATAATTGATTAGGTCCTGTAGAAAATCCCTCTACTAGACCACATATCATTGGAGATTCACTCCAATATTTGCTATTTCATCTGCAGTAATGTTTCCCTATCTGGGCATGTGACAAATTTGAACATCTTCCAGCTCTTGATACAAATTCACTCCTTTATCAATAAGGTTGGCAATGTTCCAACTAATGTGACAAGCTCCTATAAGCATATTAATAATGTTACAGGAATCACCTTCAATAAAAACATTTTTAAAATTAAATTCGATTAGCAAGGCAATCCCAAGGTAAGCCGCCCTCGCCTCTACCACCTACGAAGAATTCAAACCCAATGAATAGGCATATGCCAACAAGATATTTCCATGATGGTCCCAAATAACTCCTCCTGAGCCTACCATGCCCGTACTTCCCTTTGCTACCTCGTCAAAATTTAATTTCACCCAACCAACAGGAGGGGCACTCCATTTAATAGAATTTCTTAAGTTAGGCATCGACAGAGGTCGATAAGTGGTACCAAATCCTAAAAACTGTTCCAACCTAACTTTGCATTGCCTAGACGCCTCCTGCAAATCTAAATATGCCACGCTGATTTCTATGTTCTCCATTATTTTACCAATAATATGATTACTCAATAATATCATAGCCACAATATTATCCCTAAAAATCTTTTCCTTTCTTGCTTTCCAAAATTTCCACATCGCATGGGGGAGCAGGAACTTCCAGAAACACCTAAGGTGAGGGGATTGAAAGGGTGGTCACCACTGTAGGATGCAATCATAAAATGACTCCGAGAAGACCCATTCCACTCCCAAACACCTGAGGATGAACAAAATTATCTCCTTAAAAACACAATAATAGAGCAACAGATGAGAAGTCGACTCCCAGTCAAATTTGCAGAGATAACAATGATTGACCAGATGCCAACCCCTCTTAAGAAGGTTCTATATAGTTAATATTTGGTTTTGAGCAGCCAACCAAAAAAATAGATTAACCCTAGGGGAAAGATGCTTAAGCCAAAGAAAATTTAATGGTAAATGTGACCCCTCCTCCACATTTAAGCAATTACAGGTCGATTTGACCGTAAATCTTCCCAAACTCTCCAAACGCCATATCAACCGGTCTTCAACATTTGCTTGACGAAGAACACAAAGACACAATTTCTCCCCAAGACTCTCCCAAAATTGTCTATCACCATCATCCTTTACACAATCAAGCAACCATGCCCAAGTAATTCTATCCCCTCTGTTTTCAAGGAAGTCAACCACATAGATCAAACCAAATTTTCTAGAGTTAGCAATCAATCCCTGAAGTTGCACTTCCTCCACCAAAGGATGATCACGAATCCAGGCATCTTCCCAAAAGAGGGCCTTCCTATCATTCTCGATCACCCAACTGCAATGATTTTTAACCATATCCCTAGCCTTTACCAAACTATTCCAAAAATCCAAACCACATAAGAGTAATTATTCAAAAATAAAGGAACTAAATCTATATTTTGTCTTCAAAATGGATCCCCATAATTTACAAGAGTCCGACGCCAGCTTCCACCCAATTTTGGCAATCGAGGCTTTTTTCATTCTAATTGCGCTTTTCAAGTTTTAAACCTCCATTGGATTTATTTCTATAAACAACCTACCATGAAATAAGATAGAATCTTCCTTTCAACTCAGGATCCACCCATAAGAAATATTTATAAACACTGTCAATTTTTGATGCCATTTTAAGGGGAACATGAAACATTAACATAAAGTAAATAGGGATGCTCTATAAAGTACTTTACACCAAGATCACCTTACCGGCTTGGCTTAACAATGCTCTCTTACACGCTACAAGTTTAAGGTGTATTCTCTCAATCATCGAAGACCGCAAATTAGATTTTTCTCTCCCCACAAACAAAGGTAATCCAAGATATGAAGAAGAGAAAGAGCCAATATGATAGTTCAAAAATTTTGTAATCTCTCTCTGAACCACACCAGGAGTATTGATAAAAAACAATCCACTCTTGGCAAGACTTATTTTTTGTCCAACAAACCTTTCATAATAGTCTAGAATAGATTTTACTTCCCCATATTCCTCCACCATTTCTATATAGGAAATAAGAGTGTCATCCACAAATTGTTGATGCGATATAGGGTTGCAGGTGGTCGCAGGCCTCACCCCCAAAGTATTTCGGTGTTTGTTGAAAGCTCTGCCCAAAGCTTCCGCAATGATAATGAATAAAAAAAGAGACAGCGGGTCCCCCTATCTAAGACCACAATAAGAACAAAAAAATCCTATCGGGGACCCATTGATGAGCATCGAAAACTAGGCTATTGAGAAACAAGTCTGAATTAAACTGACCCATTCATTACAAAAGGTGAACTTTCTCAAAACCTTGGTTAGAAACGGCCAAGCGACCCGATCATATGCTTTGTTAATGTCCAGATTTAGAAAAAATCCATATCTCCTACTTTTATAAACTGAATGCAGCAACTCGTGAATGATGATAGCACCATCCAAAATTTGCCTATGTAGCAAAAGGGCACACTGGGCTTCATCAATATTTTTTGGAAGAATATACTTAAGTCTATTGGCAATAGTTTTTGAAATAATCTTGTATACCATATTGCATAGACTTATCCATCTAAAATCCTCAAAAGTAGAAGTTGTCTCTTACTTCGGGATGAGAGCAAGGAAGGTCGCATTCACCACCTTTGGGATAAAATTGCTCCTTTGGATGTCTCTCATAGCTTCACACACCCCCCCATAGATGTGTCAATATTTATAAAAAAAATACTAGAGGGAAGCCATCTGGACCTGACACCTTAAGAGAGCCCATTCCCTTTACTACCTCCAAAATCTCCTCATCTAAAAATGGAGTCAAAAGCCACCTGTTCCACTCCTCAGATACCAACCTTGGGATAACATCAAGTATTACCTCCTCAGCGGGAAGGTCACGGTTAGGCTTTGAGCACAACAAATTACTAAATAAATCAACTGCATCCTCCTTAAATTCATTATTGCTTGATGCCATACTTCCATGGCCTTTGACTATCTCGGTAATCCTATTTAGACCTCTCCTTCTTAAAGTAGAAGCATGGAAGAAGCGGGAATTACGATCCCCTTTCTTGAGCCACTATTGCCTAGATTTTTATTTCCAAAACAACTCCTCTTGAGCCTGCCTATTATGATATTCTACCAGTGCTTGACGTTCCTTTCTCAATAGGTCATCAAAACAGTCCCCGACCTCCATAGCAGCCTCCAAATGATAAATAAGGTCTTTCAGTATCTCCTCTCTAAAAATATTCCCAAATGTGGATTTGTTACACAGTTTGAGATAGCCCCTAATCCTCTTCAGTTTGTTGGTTAATTTCAACATACCCTATCCCTCAGTGAGTTAAATAAAATTAGGATTGATATCAAATTGTAGTGATAAAATAAGCCCATGGTTTAGAGGGAGAGATTGCTTGTATTTAATGTCATAATGTTAGGGTTAATTTTAAGTGTGAAAATTAAAACTTTGGAAAGGCTTTTAACATGGGCTAAGTTTTGGACTAGAAAGAAGGTTTGGAAGAATTTTTGTAACATGGTAATTTTTGGTATTTTATTTATTTCTTAGTAGTTGTTGAGCTTGAATTTAATTTTTTCTTTTGTTTTAAATACATAGTAAAAATATTAACATCCCAAATATTTATTTTTTCTTTTATATATTTCATATTTTAAACAAATTTAGTTAACATCCCAAATATTTATTTTTCTTTTATATATTTCATCTTTTAAACATATTTGTACATACATGATCCTTCAAACCTAGCTTCATCCCACCAAAACATAGTCATATGAAATAAATTAGGTCTTGAAACCACATATACTAAAATTAAAATAATTTGAGATGATATTTATTGAATGAATTACATCTCAAGTGAATGGGTCTATAATATAATATTGCTTGCAATAAAAGATATGTGGAAAGTGTATGTTATATTTGAAACTATGCATTAGATGACAAAAATATTTCCAATTTTTTTTGCTATATGGTCATTCTTAATGTATTTGACATCCCATGTACATTAAAGGTTTGGACAAACATCATCTGATAGGCCATTTAAAAACATAAATGATGTAAATCATCCATTGATTTAAACCATATAAAAGTATCATTCTTCTTCTTTGAAGGAGATAGAACTGTGTTGAAGTCCTTGCAAAAAATTATAGATTAAAATTATAAAATATTGTTGACTTAAATAAACTAATATTACATAAAAGTAACTATAGTTGGGATTATACACATAACCTCAACTTTGATATTTATCTCTTTTATAAAAAAAAATACTAGCAATCTAATTACCTTTTGTTTCTAATAATTGTTCATTTCATTGCATTTATGCCATGAGGTTGCAATACGTCCTAAAGATTAATTAACAGTTTTTTTTGGATAATCCACTATTTTCTAAACTTATTTGAATGCATCCTTACATTATTGACTACTTATTTTTATTATTTTTTATATTCAAATAAGCTCATAACTATAAGAACCAATAAATTTCCTAATTTAACTATTTATAGGGATCTTATTTATACCCCTAACATTCTAAGTTATCATTTTCATCATCACTCTTTAATGGTATTTGTTGGATTAGCTTGACTCCTCGTTAACACTTGCAGTATTTGTTTTTATTTTTCTATATAGATACCCCTTTGAGATTTATTTTATCTTTGTTCTTGCTTTTAAGTGTTTCCCTCAGTTTTCCATTCCTATGGACACTTTCATATTATTTATTTTCTTTTATTATTCTAAACTCTTCATAGTGAGACTTAGCATTTGTAGGTTTATGTTTCCTAGAGAACCTAATGTGCAAGGAATATAATAAACTCACCTTTACATAACTAATTTGGAAAATGAGATTTATTTTAAAGTAAAAACTCCTTTATTCCCCATAACATAATGAAACACCTTTCATAAATATTACTTTAACATAGCAAGGTCAACTCTATATGAATATTATTGAATTTATTCAGTGAGAAACTCTCTTAATTGGAATATTACTTCGACATGACATTATAAAACAAAGTCTTCCCTAATAGGTAAGCAAGTTTCCTTTGTAACACTAGACTAGGTTTTTAATTTAACATTTATAAAAAATTTCAACAATCTTAGAACCAATTAAAAATTATTTTTACTTACTATTCATCACAGATAAAACCATTATAATTAAACACTCTAATATACACACTAATTCACTTAGTTAAATTCTTCTAAATTCCTTAAGCAATGAGCCTAATATATTTTATATCTAGGAAACTAAAATGATAAAATAAGTTTCTAAAACTATGAAAGTAGTATGGGTGAGATGTGAATGAGATGTTATTGATTCTAAAGGAGTGATAGGGGAATTATAACTTGTTGGAATCATATTAGAACCTCCTATGTAACCATTTATAAAACTAGACATTGGATAGTCTCTTTAGTCACATGCTTCTTTATAAATATTTCTTTCATCATTATCAATGTCTATGGACCTACAACTTAGTCATGCAGACTAGAATTTTGGATTAGATTGAATACTTTATGAGAAGTAAATACCATGAAATCCAATTCATGATCATAGGATATTTTAATGCAATAAACAAGCTAGATGAAAATTTAGGGGCAGTAGGAAACTAACTCAAAGTATGAGATATTTCTCAGCTTTTATTTAGAACAATAATCTATGCGAGGTTGAGATTGAAGAAGAAAATGACACATGGATTAACAATAGGAGAGGTGATAATATAATAGTAGAAAATTAGATAGATGCATTCTCTTATATCATTGTTTGGATTAAGGTACTTGTGCTAAAATTAATACCTTGAAAAGGATTGGTTGAAATCACTAGCTAATAAAAGTTAAAATGGTGGTAAGTTAATTAAAAAAATATCATATTTTAAATATAATAAGATGTGGGAAGAACATCCTTAATTTTTTGATATGATAGCGCAAACATGAAATTCTTTAGGAAATGGTGGGTTGCATACACTTCCAAAAAAAATTATTTCAGTGATATATGGATTAAAAGAATGGAACAAGAACACTTTTGGAAATATTTTTGAGAGAAAAGAAGAACTAAAAGGTAAACTTCCCATAATCTAAAAATGTGATCATAATAATCCAATTTTGGAGGGAAGGGAGTTACTTAGTGAATATAATACTATTTTGAGTGAGGAAGAGAAATTTTGGAGATTAAAATAAACACAGACTTGGTTAAAAGGAGATAAAAACACAAAGTTTTTCATAGGATGACAATAACATAGAGATCAAAATCCAAAATGATTAGAATTAAATTAGTATAAGGGGTTTATATTGAAGACCAAAGAAAAAATTAGAAAGGAGGAAAGTTTTTTTATTAGAATATTATAGGATCAGAGAAGTTTGAAGTTCTTAATGATAAACTTCTACAAGAAGTTCCTTTAGTTATAATATATGAAGAGAATAGGAAACTGATGGATCTTATTACTTTAGAAGAAGTTCATCTAGATTTTTTCACTTTTAATAAGGATAAGTACCCAAGTGTATATGGAATCTTTGCATCATTCTATAAAAATAATTGGGATATAGTGAAGGATTCTTTATTGGTGATAGTGGAGCAGTCTAGGATAATATAATACATACCTTATAAAATAAATGCAACATATCTTACCCTAATTCCAAAAAATAAGGATGCAATTTTATTTATTTATTTTGACCCATAAACCTATGTAATATGGCATATAAAATTATTTTCAAAGTGATGGAAAATCAGTTAAGACCATTGTTAGACAAGATTATTTCATAAGAGGAAGGATAATTTGTGAAAGGGAGACATATTTTAGATAGAATCATAGTAGCTCATAAAGTTATGTATTCAACAACTTCAATAAAATATAAAGTAATGATCTTAAAACTTGATATGAGTAAGGCCTATGATAGGGTTAAATGGGATTTTATTTTTGTAGTTTTAGAAAAGTTTGGATTTAGGAAGAAATGGGTTAGATGGATTAAATATTGTGTTTTTATATTTTTATATCAGTGTTGATCAATGGGTTAGTAACATAATCATTTAAATCCAAGAGAGTCCTTAAATAGGGAGATCATCTATCGTCATATTTGTTCATTATTGTGGCATAGGTTTTGGGTAGGAACATGAATACATATTACAAATATGGGCTTATAAGTGGATGTAAGGCTAGTAATAACATCAACAATATCATACATAAATAATTTGTATATGATACATCCCTTTTTGGGAGGGAAAGGATAAATGAGGCCAAAGCTTTCAATAACTTATTAAAGGAATATGAAAGAGCATAAAGGTAGAAATTTATTAGGAAAAGATCCAAAATTTACTTTCTAAACATCCTAACTAAAATCAAAGTAAGGATGTAGGTTGCTTTAGATGGAAGAGGTAAATTTACCAGCAACTTGTCAAGGGATGCCCTTATTTGAGGGGAGAATGAGGATAGAATTATGTAATTCAATTATAAGTAAAGTTTAAAATAAACTACCAGTATGGAAAGACAGATGTTTATAAAGTTTAAAATAAACTACCAGTATGGAAAGGTAGATGGTTATTGTTAGTAGGAAAATTTTAGCTAATTAAATTAGTCTTACATACCATTCCAATATATTATATGTCCTTGTATACTATGCCAAAATTGATAGAATAAAATTTAATATTTATTATGAGATCATTTTTGTGGTCAGAATTACATGATAATTTTTTTTTTGGTGAAATGAAGCAAGGTATGTGATGATAAAACTAGGGGAGGTTTCAGTTTAGGAGTTTTTATGGATGCAAACTTATCTCTTAGGGGAAACATAATTTTGAGATTGTGCAAAGAGAGTCAAAGATAATGGAAAAGAATGCTTCTAATTATGTTGAAATCAATAACCAAGCTTAATATTTAGTATATCCTCTCTACCAAATGGTTCTACGCTATGGAATGGTTTTAAAAATTTAATTGAACTAGTGATTAAAGGTTTAATATGGGTGGTGAGAACTAGAGAAAAAAATTATATTTGGATGGATACTTGGTGTGATAAAAAACCACTTAATCTAGATCCAATTTTGAAACCATGGATGAGATTACTTCAAGAAAAATATGGTGATAGGGTTTCAAACATTTTGTACAAATACCAAGAAGGAAGATTAAATGGAAAGAAAGTATTTTTAATTATACAAGACATTGGTGGTAGGAGGTAATTGAGTAGAAATATAAAAATAATGATTATTCTAACATTTTTTACAAATTACCAAGAAGGAAGATATAAATGGAAAGAAAATTTTCTTTAAGTATATAAGACATTGGTGCTAGGCGGTAATTGAGTAGAAAGATAACAATAATGATTATTCTGAGGGGAGCCAATTATAATTTGATTCAAATCTGAATAGCTTAGGAGAATACACAACAAGAAGTGTATATAATATAAAACACCATCAAAATAGGAATATCAGAAGAATATGGAGAGATATTTGGGATAGCTTGAGCATTCCTAAAGTTAAAATATTTGTTTGTCTAGTAGGTCATAGAAGAATTTTATCTTGGAATAACCTTTTGAAAAGGGATTTTCATGGCCCCTCAAAATGTGTTGTTTGTAAAATGGAGTAAAGTATAGACCATCTCTTGGGACACTTATCAATAGTTTGGAAACTATGGCAATGGATTCTTAATATGTTTGGTAGATGCATGGTGATGAATGAAAAAATTGAGTAATGGTTAAAGAAATGCTCAATATTCTATAGTTAATTCATAATATTTACTTACTTTACAAATTCCTCAAGTTCTCAACTAAAATAACATTTATTCATGTTGAAGTTAAGCATACTATAATGTTTGAAAGAATACTAGCAATATAGACTACAAGTTTATCTTTGTGCAATGCTTGTATCTACTAATGGTCCATTAGGTATTGTAGAAAGATAATTATTTTTACATCTTTAATTTCTTAATTATTTCATAAAAATAATATTCATATTCATTTTCATTTTCATCTTTATTAGAACTTGTTGGTATGCCCAAATTAACAGATGAATTACTCCTTATATGTTTAAGATGATTATATGGTCTTATCATTATTACTTGACCATAAGTTTAATTCATAACATTAAGATATTTCAAATGAATAATTATGTCTATTGAATTTTACTTAAATTTGACATTTAAGAATACTACAAAGGTGTACTTGTTTTCTAGAAGTTACATTATCAAATATATTTTTAATAGATTACAATAGGTTCATGAATGAGTAAAGGCCTTATAGATATGAGTACCAAAATTAAGGGCATTGAATAACATGATTAAAAAGATCTTATTATGTTATGAGAGGGCTGCTGGTCAGGAGATCAACTTTATGAAGAGCTTTCTCTACTTTTTTAACACTCCAAAATCCAGGCAATCAAATATTACAAATATACTCAATTGTAGGATTGCCACGTTGCCAGCAACCTATCTTGGACTGCCTCTCTTTGTGGGGAGAATGAAAGACCCACCGTGGGACCCTTTTATTGAAAGAATCCAATGTATAGGGAAGGGGATACTTGTTCAAAGCACTCTCTAGAGCATACCCATTTATTTCATGTCATTATTCATGCTCCCTACTAAAGTAACAGATAAAATTGATCATATTTATAAAATTTTCCTTTGGGTTGGATCAAATTTAAAAGGTAAGTACCACTTGGTTGCTTGGGATCAGATTTGCTAGAGGAGAAAGGACAGGGGTCTTAATTTGAAAATAGCAACACTTATGAATAGAGCCCTGGTTGGTAAATTAGGGTGGTTGGTTGCTTTGAACTTCGAGAGAACTTGGTGTTCTATCCTTAAAGTAAAACATATATTTAATTCTTTATTGTCAGACGATATCTCCCCTAGAGACTCCATTTTTTGGAGAAGCTTAACGAAGATCATGACTTTGTGAAAGCTAAAAGTAGGTGGATCACTGGTGATAGGAGAAACGTCATGTTTTGGGAAGATCATTGGTTGAGGGAAGAGCCTTTATTGGATGACCTAAATCTCAGGGCTCTTGCTTTGAAAGTGATGGAGGAAGGTGAATTTTGGGTTTCCTAATATATGCCTAATGTCAATGGCAGGCATTGTGGAATTTTCATCCTTAGTCAGTTGGAAGAGACTTTTAGTGGAACTTAACAGGTATGCGATCAGACATAACGATTCTAGAGACCATTTTATTTGGAGCGGGGAATCTGAAGGTGAATTTACTATGAAATCAACTTATTCCTTCCTTCTCCTAGAAGATGAGGCTCCTTTTCCAATGAATCTTATTTGGATTAAAATACTAATCCCAAAGATCAATATTTATTTTTGGCTGGTGGCTCAAAATAAAATACTTTCTTTGGAGAATATTTGAAAGAGGGGTCGCATTATGCTGAACAAATGCTATATGTGCAAATCGGACTGGAAATCCACGCAACAACTACTCCTCAGCTACCCATTCACGTGGCAGGTATTTATGTTTATTTTTAATTAGTTTAATATTTATTGGGTGTTTCCAGGTACGTTGATGGAAAATATCCTTTAATGGTGTTCACCATTTGTGTCCCAATGACTATCTTGGTTGTGGAAAATTATGCTTCCCCATGCGTGGTGGGGGTGTGGAAAGAACATAATGCCCATTATTTTAATAATGTTGAGACCGATGCTATCAGGGTGGGTACTAAGATCATTAATAGAGCATCAAAGAATGTCTTGGCTGCCTTTGTGGGTAAACGGCCCAAGGTGCCCTCCTCCTCTAACGAAGTTGATTTGGAATTTAAATTGGGTTGGAGTCCTCTTCCTTGACCCCCCGAACCTGATCCTAGATCAGGAATTAAGTGGACCCATCTGGATCCTAATTTTCTAAAACTCAACTTCGATGGGGCCTCAAAGGGTAACCTTGACAAGGATGGAACATGAGGCATTGTGTGAAATGAGAATGGTAACATTCTCATGGTATTTATTTAACCCATTGGTTCCCAATCTTCACACTTTGTGGAGGCTAGCGCAACTTATATGGGGGTGAAATTTTTAATGAATGTTGGTTTTCAAAATGTGGAAATTGAAGGTGACTCTTTGAACATAATCAAGATGCTCAAAGGGGAGTGTACACCTAGTTGGAACGTTCTCAATCTTATTATCGAAGCTATGATATTACTATACACTTTTGAATAGTTGAAGATTCACCATGTGTTCCATTAAGGGAATGTACTGGCCGATATGTTTGCCAACCGTGGTGTCCATTGTGATGCTTTTTTGGTGTTGAAAAATGATGTCTCGAATGATGTAGTCTTCCTTGCTAGGAAAGAGGCTCATGATGCTTTATTTTTGTGAGGAGTTGGACATCCCTTTGGCTCTCATTGGAAGGGGTGTTCAGTCTCGCTTTGCCCTTTGACCAGAGTATGTTAGAGTTTGTTTTACCTTAAAAGCATTGTGATTTTCTAATTTCTCTCCAACATCATTATGGTTATTAGGAATTAAACTCTATCGATTATTCCTAATAGGTATAATATTTTGGAGATTATTATTATGGTTGAGAGTTTGGTTGTATGTATAAGGTTGTGGGGACCCTTTAAAAAGCCTCTCTTTAAATTAATACAAAAAAAAAAAAACATGATTAAATATAGAATTTCACCTTCAAAATTATTTAAAATAATTCTCTTAGCAATATAGTTAAAATATTAAATGAAGATCAATAAGTTAGTTTCTCATGCACTGTTAAATTTCAAGGTATGATCATCAACATATGAATAAAACAATATATTTTTATTGATGCCTATTCACTATATTATTATTATTTTTTAATGATATGTTATATACTAAAATATTTTTTAATACAAACTAAATGGTCTAACAATGGAGACATTGGAACTTTGAATACAAGTCTAAGGTTTGAATATTATGATGGAGAAGGTTGTACACTATGCTTCAATAACTAGAGAATGATTGGATAATCATATATTGGATAAACAACATCCTCTATGAGGGTCATCTCATATGGTTGATGGCCTTGTAGACATTAAAAACTACTTTATCATTTTTACCTTTTCAATCCTTTTTCAACTTTTGGGAATGACATGATTACTATTTTGACTTATGATGGGTTATGAATAAGAATATTAATTGCAGTTGTATTGTATTTCTCTTTTTTTGAAAAAAACTATGTTAGCCTTTTTGGTGGCATTGTGTTTAATAATTTTATTTAAATTTTAAACAATGTGTTATATATAACCAAATTAAAATGCAATAGAAGTAAATGAAAATGATGGACATTAGGTAATAAATAGATAATTGTGTATAATTATATGAGATCAAATAAAATATATCACTAAAAAATATCAATCTACAAAAAGATAGGTCTCACAAGGATGACATAGTGGTTAGGGATTTGGCTTCTCTTTGGGAGGTCCAAGGTTCAAACCATGACATACCTAGACAGACACATGATGGATGGGAGCGACTGAGTGTTTGCTAGTTAGCTGCCCTATTTTGATGCCCCCAAGGGCCAAGGGTCCTATTGACTTCGTCTAACCTAGTGGGCTAGGATTTATAGTGGCAAAACCCAATGGTGTTATCAATTCCCTTGTGTATTAAAAAATAATGCATAAAAAGATATACTATTATCATACAATGTAGACCCCTTAATGTCATTATTTTAATATACCTAGAAACCAATATATATCAACCCCCTTGTTCCATGATCCTAGATACATCTCCACAGGTTTCATGGTGGATGTAAAAGAAGTGAATCTTCAACGAAAGTATCAGTATCTATATACCTTTGACTAACTACCAAGCACTCATGAATTAGTCTAGGGGTCCTATGTTGGATCAAGTACATTTATATTTAAAAACTTATAATTTTATACTCAAGTAATATCCAATTAGGCCTATAGTAGTTTCTATTTTAATGCCTACTTTTAGAAATGGGATTTGTCTCCATATCTCTCATATCTTGGTAGGATTGGTCCTTAACCTATATCATCTCATGTTTCATTCATAGATATCTCCCTCCCTCTCTCTCTCATGTGTATGTATGCACCCATCAATGAGGATTACAATAGATATTATTATTTTATAAGAATATTCTTCCATAGTTATATCTTTACCCATCTTTACGCTAGGTTTTCTATTGGAGAATATCACATTCATTCGTGAGATAGTTTGTTATATTATCATCTAATGTTTAGTTTATTTTTTAACACTATATTTGTACTTCAAAAATCCTATTTAAAATGCCAAATAGATCTACCTAAAGATAGATTGAAATTTATTTTTCACATCACACATACACATATATACAATTGACAAGAGTTGTGGTCAACCCTCAACATCAATGATAAAATAGAGACAACACGTTATGCTTAGCTATGAATATTCACATGTTACTCTAATGGCTTACAAGGTAAGGCTAGGGCATCTATTCTATATAAAAATCTATGATAGACTATAAGTTTAGCTACTACAAGTATCTAATCAAATCTCATTGATCCTAGGATATATGTATAATGATAATTAAAACTAAAAATTTAAAAGCATAACCATAAAAAAATTAGCTAAGCAATATAAGTTATTTGAGATTAAAAGAAATACGTAAGTGAAATATTGGATCTACCAAGTATAACTAGGTAGTTGGACTACTATGTCATATTATTTACTATTCTAGTATCCATATCCATGTGTGTATCCTTTGTGCCTAAGTGCATAGCTACTATGTTATTTATGTCAATTATTACTTGAACTATATTGATGATATCAACCTCCATCCCCTCTTCCTCAACCTCATCTTCCTCCTTCTTTATTGTCTCCTTATAATTTCCACTACCATGATTGCTTTATCCTCTACTACTCCTTTAGCTCTTGGATCCTTCCTAGCATCATCCTCATTGTCCCCTACACTCTTGTCTACTATGATATTTGAGATTTCCTTGATCTTCTAAGTAGATGGAATGAGGGATTTTGACTTTATATTTATAGGTTTTGTTCAAGATGACGTGTCCATAGTGAAATTGCTTTAATAAAAACCCTTAAACCTCATGATTTCTATTATAAGAATCCCTCATCCTTAGTATCCCACTGATATTGTCATCTTATCTTGTTAGAGGGTGGTGTTTATGGATAAACTAATGGAGTCCCCCTCATTATGTGTGCTACTATCTCACATTGTTGGTGGGCTTTAATCTCTAAAAAGTCTAGTTCATCCTCTAGATTAGGGACCATAAATTTCTCTAACACTTTATCCACCCATGTGTGGTTCTCTAACATCTATTCATTGGTCCCATAGAACCACTATTATTCACACAATTTCTATCTAGTCACATAAATACTGGTAAAGGGTCCATATGATCATGTGTCTAAAGATGTGTGATACAGGGGGTATATGAGGACTAAATTCCCCATAAACATACTCCCTTTATCTGATCCTAATATCCACAAGTTATTCCTCATGTGAGAGTATTGATGATCTATACATAGAAAAATGCTCAAAGATCCATTCATGTAGAAAAAATACTAGTCTAATAGTTCTAACTTATGTCTTATAACACATATACGATATAATATAGAAGTCCCAAACATGGATAATCCCAATAAAATGCCCTCTTTGGTTTGTTATAACCTATCTCCAAAGCTAGGTACATAAGATAAATGAAGTAGGGATATTGTAAATCCTTTAATGAAAATAAACAAAGAAAAGAAAGATATTTTTTTCTTGATATATTATAAGAATATCCTTTTTCCCTATACTTGTAGTAATGTCACTATGCTTTGAATGTGTATATGTCTCTATCTACTAACCCACTCCACTAGCATGAACCCCATCATCTTGTTTGGTGCTATCATAAGTGTTAGGTCCAAAATGGGGAGACCCATAAAAAATAGGCATCCTCTAGGGTGATCATCATCTTGATCACCTTGTCTTTCATTTGACTCCATTCAAATGCATTATTGATAATGCTCTAATACAACATAAATTTGTACCATAGGATGATCATCATCTTGATAACCTCATCTTTCATTTGAATCCATTCAAATGTATTGTTAATAAAGCTCTAATACAACATAAATTCACACCATAGGATCCTATGCAACCTCATGCATACTACATGAGCTAGTCAGCCTAGTCCAATCTTTATCAAGAAAGCTCTATCCTTTATGATCATATGCTATGCATGCATATATATATATAACTTTAATTGATCCATAATTACTCATCATGTGAGATACATTTAATACTTACCTCCCTATCATGTTGCCTTTGGTGACATCCTTAGCATTGGCCTCCCATCTACTCCTGGTATACCCTTTAGGATTTAAATGTGAAATATGTTAAATTCATCATACATATATATATTTTTGTAAATCAACGCTAGAATATACTTTTATATGAGGGCGAATATCGCCCCTTTTTATATATTAAACGTAGTGTCACCCCTATCAAGGACGGTATCGTCTATTTTCTAGATTTGAATCACCCGTTTTTTAATATTTTGTCTCCATTTGTTGTTTTTTCTAATAACCCGATTGTCCACGTTTTGTCTCCAATTGTTGTTTTTTCTACAAAGGTCTGTTTGGCAGTAGGCCCTATTTGTTGTTTTTTCTAATAACCCGTTTGTCCACGTTTTGTCTCCAATTGTTGTTTTTTCTAGTAAGGTCTGTTTTGCAGTAGGCCCTTGATCGCATATTTTTTCCATGGATACGTGATCACCCCTTTTATTTTCTTTTTAGGTTGTGTTCAGCCCGTTTTTTAATATGCCCAATATTCCCCAAAAGCGGCAATTATAGCATGCATGAGCATAACAGAGCCATGAAAGGTCTTTCCTTAACAAACACTTTTGTCTTTGCGCAATAACAAAATAATATTTTTTTTATGGCATGGACAATTGGTGACTTGTTAACAATTGCCCACTTGTGAGGATGATCGTAAAAAAAAAGACTTCTGGGGTTGGAATTTCCTCGGAACTTCCTTCAAAAACCGCCAAGCTTTCTCGTTGGAGTGCACTTTGAATTTTTCTCGGTAGCTCTCCTATCTATGGGGTATTGAGGCATTGAACTCCTCTGAGGCCATTGCTCTAGTTCTCAAATTATCTCTTTAGAAATTAGTTCAGAATCCATAGCTGAACTAGAATTCGAAGGCTTAGGCTTAATATATTCAAGATGTCGCAATACATACAGCATTCAAGTCACGGACACCTCCTCACCTGCTTCTATCTTGAATGTGGATATAAATGTGATGTTTGCTTGGAGGACGGCAAGGGATGGAGCTACAGATGCCATGCCTGCAACTTCGATGTGCATCCCTTCTGTGTTTGGGCTCCATCGCTGCTCTATCATCCATTTCACAACTACTGTGGTCACCAGTTGACATTCATTCCAAGACCTCCGTGGAAAAATCCCCGTCCCTGTTGTGCTTGTGGGGACTCTGTAAAGGGATTTGGATATCACTGCGCGTGGGGATCGTGCGGGTACGTTCTGCATCCCTCCTGTGCACAACTCCCGGAAAGCCTTTCGCTTCCAGCCCCTCTGGGCGAAAACGAACAAACGCTTCGACTATTGCCAAGCTTGACATCTGCGTGTTCTTGGTGTGGCCAGGGCGGCTTCGGGTGGGCTTATGCCACCAGCTCCAGCACATATAACATCCACGTTGGGTGTGTGAAAAGAGTGATGGACGGATCTGCTCGTCGTCTTGAGTTAGCAAGAGCAGCCGCGGGGGCGTCATCACGAGTAGTGGAGACGCAACAGCGAGGGCACGCTGGCAACGCAGGGAATCGAGTCTTCACCAAAGCTGCTAAAATAATCGGTGGAGCGATTATTGATGGCATTGTTGGAAACCTGATTTCAGGTTTTTTCAACAATTAAACCTTTATTGCTCAAATCTGGCAGCTTATCTTATTATGTGTCTGATTATTTTAGCTAAAATTTAAATAAACTTGGTTGATGATAGTAGCATACCATGCACGGTAGTGTTCAGGCATATGAAATCATCTTCGGTTGCCGGTTGGAAACCTGATGAGAGTTCGATGCAAGTTCTTGGTGTGATCCAAGGATTATCCTTGTGTTGATCTCTAAGATCATATAAAAAGATGTGCAGAAGGTAGTACAAGTCTATGCAGATATGTAAACTTCAGTCCAATTTTTTCCAACAACTGTAAAGTATGTGTGATATGTATATATAGATGAGCTTACTGTGAATATCACTTACTATATGTTAAAGATGCTAGTTGAAGGAACTTGTCCAGATTTCTTATTCTTTAAACCTCTTTTAATATGTTCTCACGCTTTTAATTTATATCTTTATTGAAAAAAGTTAATAATTTTTAATTTAGTTGCTGTAATTTTTAATTATTAAATTAAGTTATTTAAAATTTTAATTATAATAAGAAGAATGAATGCCAGCAGAATAAATAGAGATATTTTTATAAAGTTAACCTATGTAAGGTAACACTGTCATCTACAATAATTTTACATTAGTTTTTGAAGCAATTAAAAAAATTAAATATTATGATGAAATAATTTTTTTTAAAAATGATATTTAAAAAAAAATTAATTGAAAATGAAAATACTTTAAATAGTGTTTTTTAATCAAGAAAAAATAAACAAAAATAAATTTATAATAATTGTTTTTTTTTTGGTAATATTAAGAGAGAGGGTTTTGAAAGGGGTCCCAAAACGTTTTACAACAAAGAGAAAATAGCAAACCAAAATCAGTGTGAACCAACACTAAACATAAGTGTATGGAACTACACTACAACACTACACAAAACATAACAAAAACTGCATGAACAACATTAAAAACCAGAGGATTAAAGGGACCGTGAACTCCGAGGAGGTCTAAGAAAGAACCGAGGTAGTTCTACAACACAAAATCAACCTCGAAGATAATCCCACCAGATATTTGAGTCACCTCCTCCGTATAGTCCAACGCCATCTTAATGGAGCTCCACACTGCCCACTGTTTGATATCCATCAACCGAAGACTATGGAGAATATTGCTCTTCACCACAGAATTGGAAGGGGAATATATACCACTCACCATATTATCCTTTGAGACAATCCTTGATAGAACATCAACCCCCTCACTAAAAACACAAGTTTTGGAACTAGGGGAAGACTACCCTGATAAAATATTTTAAACACTTAACCGAGTGGACTTACGTATCCCCATCTCAGTACCATCTCCCACCTTAGGGGGGATAATAGCAGCAGAAACCCCCTGCACGACCCCACCATCATTAGGAACTTTCCCCACTAGAGATCCCTAGATGCCCAAGACAAACTCGAAACCTTTGACCAATTTTTCGGACCCAATATCCTGAGAAGGGGAGCATCCCAACTCCTCCTCAGAGCCACCATCATCATCCAACACCACCAGCGTATCATCACAAACTTGAATAGAAATAGAATTCAAAGAGCAAAGGACACCATTCGCAACTATTACTTTCTCCTACGCCACATGCTCAAATATAATTAGTACCAACCTCTGATGTAGTGGCACCTTACCCTTATATTCCTAAGCATCCAACATTGATCTATTCAACGAATTATATAGGAAAAGGGGAATGTTCATCCTTATTCATCTTCTCAGGTGATTTAAAAACATAGCATGGAAGCTATGCACCACCTCTTACGTGGAATCAACAGTGAATTAATTCATTATCACTTTAACTACTCTGTTCCAAGGAGCCAGGAGGGCCTTAGAACTAAATCCGTTTTGGGAATGGGGCAAGAAATCATTTTCTTCTAGGAAAAACCTAATCTCTTGCATCAGCGAGTGCCTTTCCTTGTGCACAACACCATCCATCATGAGTCCCGTTGCTCGGCTCACAAGATCCATGGAGACCTCAAAGGTCCAAGAGCCTACATAGACGCATCCATATTTCCATGAGACCGCCATCCAATTTGAAATAATTGGATTGTGCCCATGGAATTTCTGGATACAATCCAGCAAGCCCCCTTCCCTAAGAATGTTTAATATCTACTCGTCTGTGGACAAAGACATAGGTTCTATCCTAGACTTAGGGTGCACCAATTTACGCTTACACACTTTGGACTTATCCATCCTAATTACACAACCCCAGCAATAGGGGGAGCTACAGACAACCCACTTACAAATAGGACCAGAGGGGGATACTAATATGCTCACTAAAAATGACAAAAACACCCTACTCCCAACCAAGAATATAATAACAACATAGTCTTCCTCGAACCAAACTATTTCAGCAAAGTCAAAGCCACTACAAAAAATGAATAACAACATGTGAGTCAAGGATAAAACTGACAGACTTTGCCTAGGCTCGAAAAGGAACAACAAAGACAAGGAAACATAAAGGAGCAAAACTAGGGAAGACAACATAGAGAACTTAGCCCAACGGAACACCAAAGTAGGAAACATGAAGCTAACTGAGCAAAAAAAGACTACTATGAAAAAGGGCCCATCCCTAACATTCCCACGAGAAGCCACATGAATTGGGAAAGAAGATCTCCCCATCCATGCCACCTCTCCATAACCAAAGACAAAGACCACAATAGAGAAAGCAAAGAAGAACATGAGGGGCCCATAGCCCCCACGTGAGGCCACGTGGGGAGGGAAGAAGGGACCCCAAAATAGTGCCAGCTCACCAAGATGAAAACTACAAAAAATGTGAAGGATTAGGAGGGAAGAAAATACAAATTGCCTGGGCCATTCCAAGTGTACCACATAAATAATCCATCTCCTAAGACACCTTCATGATGCCACATGAAAATGATAAGTGGGACTCTCAAACTTCACCACCTCACTTCTACCACCAAAAAGTGCCACACTACAAGCTTAGGAGTTTCAAGGAAAGAAACCCAACTATCCCTAGTGGATAAAATCATCCCAATGCAGGTAAGTAAACCAAGATAGAAGCATAAAGACAAGATAGAGGTTAGTGGCGGCCACCTCAACTCAAAGTTCCCCGAGCCAGAAGAAGTAAAGGCTTCACTCAAAGAACATTTATGAACATTCCCTTGCCAGCATCTATACCTACCCGTGTCCAAAATAAAATCTACTCCAAGGCACCAACGAGTAGTAATAACGAACCAACTAATCTCCAAGAATGAACAACACCTTCTCTGCCATATAACTCCTCAAATCCCAAAGCAAGTAAGGAATTGAAAAGTCAAATAAATGGCGAGGAGATGCAGTTGTCCCTCATCCTTAAAATATGTACCAAATATCCTGACAAAGCAAACTTCTACCATCCAAGGTCAATTAACTAACATCATTATATGCATAATTGATTAGGTCCTGTAGAAAATCCCTCTACTAGACCACATATCATTGGAGATTCACTCCAATATTTGCTATTTCATCTGCAGTAATGTTTCCCTATCTGGGCATGTGACAAATTTGAACATCTTCCAGCTCTTGATACAAATTCACTCCTTTATCAATAAGGTTGGCAATGTTCCAACTAATGTGACAAGCTCCTATAAGCATATTAATAATGTTACAGGAATCACCTTCAATAAAAACATTTTTAAAATTAAATTCGATTAGCAAGGCAATCCCAAGGTAAGCCGCCCTCGCCTCTACCACCTACGAAGAATTCAAACCCAATGAATAGGCATATGCCAACAAGATATTTCCATGATGGTCCCAAATAACTCCTCCTGAGCCTACCATGCCCGTACTTCCCTTTGCTACCTCGTCAAAATTTAATTTCACCCAACCAACAGGAGGGGCACTCCATTTAATAGAATTTCTTAAGTTAGGCATCGACAGAGGTCGATAAGTGGTACCAAATCCTAAAAACTGTTCCAACCTAACTTTGCATTGCCTAGACGCCTCCTGCAAATCTAAATATGCCACGCTGATTTCTATGTTCTCCATTATTTTACCAATAATATGATTACTCAATAATATCATAGCCACAATATTATCCCTAAAAATATTTTCCTTTCTTGCTTTCCAAAATTTCCACATCGCATGGGGGAGCAGGAACTTCCAGAAACACCTAAGGTGAGGGGATTGAAAGGGTGGTCACCACTGTAGGATGCAATCATAAAATGACTCCGAGAAGACCCATTCCACTCCCAAACACCTGAGGATGAACAAAATTATCTCCTTAAAAACACAATAATAGAGCAACAGATGAGAAGTCGACTCCCAGTCAAATTTGCAGAGATAACAATGATTGACCAGATGCCAACCCCTCTTAAGAAGGTTCTATATAGTTAATATTTGGTTTTGAGCAGCCAACCAAAAAAATAGATTAACCCTAGGGGAAAGATGCTTAAGCCAAAGAAAATTTAATGGTAAATGTGACCCCTCCTCCACATTTAAGCAATTACAGGTCGATTTGACCGTAAATCTTCCCAAACTCTCCAAACGCCATATCAACCGGTCTTCAACATTTGCTTGACGAAGAACACAAAGACACAATTTCTCCCCAAGACTCTCCCAAAATTGTCTATCACCATCATCCTTTACACAATCAAGCAACCATGCCCAAGTAATTCTATCCCCTCTGTTTTCAAGGAAGTCAACCACATAGATCAAACCAAATTTTCTAGAGTTAGCAATCAATCCCTGAAGTTGCACTTCCTCCACCAAAGGATGATCACGAATCCAGGCATCTTCCCAAAAGAGGGCCTTCCTATCATTCTCGATCACCCAACTGCAATGATTTTTAACCATATCCCTAGCCTTTACCAAACTATTCCAAAAATCCAAACCACGTAAGAGTAATTATTCAAAAATAAAGGAACTAAATCTATATTTTGTCTTCAAAATGGATCCCCATAATTTACAAGAGTCCGACGCCAGCTTCCACCCAATTTTGGCAATCGAGGCTTTTTTCATTCTAATTGCGCTTTTCAAGTTTTAAACCTCCATTGGATTTATTTCTATAAACAACCTACCATGAAATAAGATAGAATCTTCCTTTCAACTCAGGATCCACCCATAAGAAATATTTATAAACACTGTCAATTTTTGATGCCATTTTAAGGGGAACATGAAACATTAACATAAAGTAAATAGGGATGCTCTATAAAGTACTTTACACCAAGATCACCTTACCGGCTTGGCTTAACAATGCTCTCTTACACGCTACAAGTTTAAGGTGTATTCTCTCAATCATCGAAGACCGCAAATTAGATTTTTCTCTCCCCACAAACAAAGGTAATCCAAGATATGAAGAAGAGAAAGAGCCAATATGATAGTTCAAAAATTTTGTAATCTCTCTCTGAACCACACCAGGAGTATTGATAAAAAACAATCCACTCTTGGCAAGACTTATTTTTTGTCCAACAAACCTTTCATAATAGTCTAGAATAGATTTTACTTCCCCATATTCCTCCACCATTTCTATATAGGAAATAAGAGTGTCATCCACAAATTGTTGATGCGATATAGGGTTGCAGGTGGTCGCAGGCCTCACCCCCAAAGTATTTCGGTGTTTGTTGAAAGCTCTGCCCAAAGCTTCCGCAATGATAATGAATAAAAAAAGAGACAGCGGGTCCCCCTATCTAAGACCACAATAAGAACAAAAAAATCCTATCGGGGACCCATTGATGAGCATCGAAAACTAGGCTATTGAGAAACAAGTCTGAATTAAACTGACCCATTCATTACAAAAGGTGAACTTTCTCAAAACCTTGGTTAGAAACGGCCAAGCGACCCGATCATATGCTTTGTTAATGTCCAGATTTAGAAAAAAGCCATATCTCCTACTTTTATAAACTGAATGCAGCAACTCGTGAATGATGATAGCACCATCCAAAATTTGCCTATGTAGAAAAAGGGCACACTAGGCTTCATCAATATTTTTTGGAAGAATATACTTAAGTCTATTGGCAATAGTTTTTGAAATAATCTTGTATACCATATTGCATAGACTTATCCATCTAAAATCCTCAAAAGTAGAAGTTGTCTCTTACTTCGGGATGAGAGCAAGGAAGGTCGCATTCACCACCTTTGGGATAAAATTGCTCCTTTGGATGTCTCTCATAGCTTCACACACCCCCCCATAGATGTGTCAATATTTATAAAAAAAATACTAGAGGGAAGCCATCTGGACCTGACACCTTAAGAGAGCCCATTCCCTTTACTACCTCCAAAATCTCCTCATCTAAAAATGGAGTCAAAAGCCACCTGTTCCACTCCTCAGATACCAACCTTGGGATAACATCAAGTATTACCTCCTCAGCGGGAAGGTCACGGTTAGGCTTTGAGCACAACAAATTACTAAATAAATCAACTGCATCCTCCTTAAATTCATTATTGCTTGATGCCATACTTCCATGGCCTTTGACTATCTCGGTAATCCTATTTAGACCTCTCCTTCTTAAAGTAGAAGCATGGAAGAAGCGGGAATTACGATCCCCTTTCTTGAGCCACTGTTGCCTAGATTTTTATTTCCAAAACAACTCCTCTTGAGCCTGCCTATTATGATATTCTACCAGTGCTTGACGTTCCTTTCTCAATAGGTCATCAAAACAGTCCCCGACCTCCATAGCAGCCTCCAAATGATAAATAAGGTCTTTCAGTATCTCCTCTCTAAAAATATTCCCAAATGTGGATTTGTTACACAGTTTGAGATAGCCCCTAATCCTCTTCAGTTTGTTGGTTAATTTCAACATACCCTATCCCTCAGTGAGTTAAATAAAATTAGGATTGATATCAAATTGTAGTGATAAAATAAGCCCATGGTTTAGAGGGAGAGATTGCTTGTATTTAATGTCATAATGTTAGGGTTAATTTTAAGTGTGAAAATTAAAACTTTGGAAAGGCTTTTAACATGGGCTAAGTTTTGGACTAGAAAGAAGGTTTGGAAGAATTTTTGTAACATGGTAATTTTTGGTATTTTATTTATTTCTTAGTAGTTGTTGAGCTTGAATTTAATTTTTTCTTTTGTTTTAAATACATAGTAAAAATATTAACATCCCAAATATTTATTTTTTCTTTTATATATTTCATATTTTAAACAAATTTAGTTAACATCCCAAATATTTATTTTTCTTTTATATATTTCATCTTTTAAACATATTTGTACATACATGATCCTTCAAACCTAGCTTCATCCCACCAAAACATAGTCATATGAAATAAATTAGGTCTTGAAACCACATATACTAAAATTAAAATAATTTGAGATGATATTTATTGAATGAATTACATCTCAAGTGAATGGGTCTATAATATAATATTGCTTGCAATAAAAGATATGTGGAAAGTGTATGTTATATTTGAAACTATGCATTAGATGACAAAAATATTTCCAATTTTTTTTGCTATATGGTCATTCTTAATGTATTTGACATCCCATGTACATTAAAGGTTTGGACAAACATCATCTGATAGGCCATTTAAAAACATAAATGATGTAAATCATCCATTGATTTAAACCATATAAAAGTATCATTCTTCTTCTTTGAAGGAGATAGAACTGTGTTGAAGTCCTTGCAAAAAATTATAGATTAAAATTATAAAATATTGTTGACTTAAATAAACTAATATTACATAAAAGTAACTATAGTTGGGATTATACACATAACCTCAACTTTGATATTTATCTCTTTTATAAAAAAAAATACTAGCAATCTAATTACCTTTTGTTTCTAATAATTGTTCATTTCATTGCATTTATGCCATGAGGTTGCAATACGTCCTAAAGATTAATTAACAGTTTTTTTTGGATAATCCACTATTTTCTAAACTTATTTGAATGCATCCTTACATTATTGACTACTTATTTTTATTATTTCTTATATTCAAATAAGCTCATAACTATAAGAACCAATAAATTTCCTAATTTAACTATTTATAGGGATCTTATTTATACCCCTAACATTCTAAGTTATCATTTTCATCATCACTCTTTAATGGTATTTGTTGGATTAGCTTGACTCCTCGTTAACACTTGCAGTATTTGTTTTTATTTTTCTATATAGATACCCCTTTGAGATTTATTTTATCTTTGTTCTTGCTTTTAAGTGTTTCCCTCAGTTTTCCATTCCTATGGACACTTTCATATTATTTATTTTCTTTTATTATTCTAAACTCTTCATAGTGAGACTTAGCATTTGTAGGTTTATGTTTCCTAGAGAACCTAATGTGCAAGGAATATCCTTCAATATTTTTTTATCATTTATGTTCACTTACAAACCCTATAGTGGAAGGACTATCCTTGATATTACTTATTTTCTTGTGCTAATGTAAATATCTTAAATTCTCTTGATATCATCCGTACCCCTTTCATTATTATGTTGCTATTGAAACCCTAGAATTCAAGGGATAAAATCTATACTACTATATTTTTAAAGAGATAATAATATGCTACATGATAAGATTTAAGATTATTTACATGGATTATACTTGAGATATTAAATGAATACTAACGGGTTAGTTATTCATGCATTATTACACTTTGTTATGATCTACAAAATACAAATTGAATGATATTTTACTAATAAAGCCATTAAAATTGCAAGGTTCCAAGTTTTTAGTTCATCATTTTTATATTATCCTTATCTAAAATTTGAATTATGAACAAGTCTTCTTAAGTACCCACAAGTCTAGTTTGAATGATAGTGGATGTAAGGGTTTATAGCCTCTTCCAACCTCTAAATTTAGGTTATATTCACACCATCCTTTCTAAATTCTAATAAAATTACATGAAATTAAAGTACAAAAAGTAAATCCATAAATTAAAAATATGAAAATTACATTATTAAGTGTAGTATGCAAGGAATTCAAACTAAACATAATTGTAACCATAACAAGGAAAGTGTATAATTAATTAATGGAGGAGGAATTAAAAAAAAAAATGTTCTCATCCAAATGAGATAAAACTATGAGAGAAATGGCATTATAGATAAAAGAGCTATTTATTTTTGAAATTTTGAAATTGCAATTAATTAACTTTGGAGTAAAAAGGATTTCAACTTCAAAGGAATTGAATTCAATCATTGAATTGGAAAATTTAATTATCATGGAAGAAAATAATCTAAAGGATATAATAAGAAAGGAAAGATCAAAAGTCTTGACAATTGGTATACATAATTTGATAAAAATCGTTGATGAAAATAAGACTTGACAATGAAATTTATCTACAAAGAAGCTATGAGTGAAGATTTTGAAACATCTTAATATTATTTGCATTCAAATCTTGTTGAAGCAATTTACAGTTCTAAAGATGATATTACAATACCTATTTATATATGTAGTATAATGTATATGGCATTGATTTCAGTTGAACTTGATAAAGATAAAATTCAAATGCAATAAGAAGTGATTGGAACTCTAAAAGAAAAATCAATTGGTCATATACTTCAAGAAGCATATAAATAATGTAATAAAATATCATTGTATTTACCATATGATAGTAAGACTCTGTTGAGCAAGGTGTAGCGACAATATTGTCATTGTTGTCAACACAGTCAGATAGATTGATTGATGCAGTGGACAGGAGTTCAGAGGCTATTCAAAGTATGTACAATGAAGTTAAATGCTTATGAAGATGTTTTTGATGTTTGGGTGAAGTTTATACAGGTTTTCCAAGAAGACCGAAGTGGCTCATATGCTAAAGATAAAAGAGAAATGAAAAAGCAAAGAAAGAAAAAGTGTCGCGATATCGTGACATGTTGCATTTTCGTGGCCAAAAGAGAAGAGAAAATGCAAGCAGAAAAAGTGTCACGATATCGCGACATGTTGCATTTTCACGGCCAAAAGAGAAGCGAAAAAGCAAAGGGAAAAAAGTGTCGCGATATCGTGACATGTTCCATTTTTGCGTCCAAAAGAGAAGTGAAAAATCAAGGAGGAAAAGGTGTCGCGATATTGAGACATGTTGCATTTTCGTGGCCTAAAGAGAAGCAAAAAATCAAGGACGAAAAAGTGTCGCGATATCACATGTTGCATTTTCGCGGTCCAAAGCAAAGAGAAAGAGCAAGGAGAAAAAGTGTCGCGATATCGCGACATGTATTTTCACGGGCCAAAGGAAAGAGAAAGAGCAAGGAGAAAAATTGTCACGATATCGCGACATGTTGTATTTTCATGGGCCAAAGGAAAGAGAAAGAGCAAGGAGAAAAAGTTTCGCGATTTCGTGACATGTTGCATTTTCGCGGTCTAAAGCGAAGAGAAATAAAAAGTGTCGCGATATCACGACATGTTACATTTTCACGACTCAAAAAGGACAGGCAGGCAGAGAAAGAAAAAGTGTCGCGATATCGTGACATGTCGCATTTTTGTGACTCAAAAAGGGTAGGCAGGCAGAGAAAGAAAAAGTGTCGCGATATTGTGACATGTCGCATTTTCGTGAATCAAGAAGGGCAGGTAGGTAGAGTAACAAAA
This sequence comes from Wollemia nobilis, assembly GCA_028583015.1. NCBI lineage: Eukaryota > Viridiplantae > Streptophyta > Pinopsida > Araucariales > Araucariaceae > Wollemia > Wollemia nobilis. The sequence continues at coordinate 2,147,397 of JAQPPZ010017036.1, read as the reverse complement.
GTGTCATGATATTGCGACATGTCACATTTTTGTGACTCAAGAAGGGCAAGCAGGCAAAGTAACAAAAGTTTCACGATATCGCGACATGTTGCATTTTCATAACTCAAGAAGAGCCTCAAAATAGAAACGAACAATCATGGAAAAGAAAACGAACGGTCATCAAAGGAGAAAACAAATGCATGCCCATGTGGAGAAAATGAACAGTCGAAGAAGGAGAAATGAAAATTCGTCAAAATAGAAACGAAAATCTTTTTCAAAAACCAAAACGCATGCATGCACAAAGGAGAAAATGAACAGTCATGATCAAGAAAAGGAACAATCATGGCATATGAGAATATGGTGTTAATTATTTGCATGTGACATGTTTGACGAAATGCCTTCTAAATATATACAAAAGGAGTTATATAAAGGAGTTACAATTGACAAGTGGCAGATGAGAATATGAAAGGTGTTACAATTGACAAGTGGCATATGAGAATATAAAAGGAGTTACTACTGGAGTTACTAAGAGAAAGGATTGTTATAAAAGGAGTGTTGCTTGGAGAATTTATGTAGCATAGGGGGATAAAAATGTCACGGATTTAATCTTGTGAAGAGAGCGAGAGGAGAGCGAGAGGTGCGTGAGAGGCGAGTGAGAAGGGTGTGTGTTGTGTGAATAGTGGGTGATGTTGAGTAAGCAATAGACCAGTCAGGGTCTTGTAAAAGTGAAGGCATTTATATGTCAATATTCTAGTTTTAGAATTGAAGTCCAAGTTGGTGCTTGGCATCAGGGGTTGGTGCTCCTTCTAGTTGGTGCTGGTAAATCAGGGGTTGGTGCTCCTTTTTGTTGATGCAAATAAATCAGGGGTTGGTGCTCCTTCTAGTTGGTGCTGGTAAATCAGGGGTTGTGCTTCTTTCTAATGGTGCAGATAAATCAGGGGTTGGTGCTCCTTTCTATTGGTGTAGATAAATCAAGGGTTGGTGCTCCTTCTAGTTGATGCTGGTAAATTAGGGGTTGGTGCGTCTTTCTTTTGGTGCAGATAAATCAGGGGTTGGTGCTCCTTTCTGTTGGTGCAGATAAATCAGGGGTTGGTGCTCATTTTTGTTGATGCAGATAGATTAGGGGTTGCTGCTCCTTCCAATGGGTGCTGGTAAATTGATTCTAAAGTTGTTGCTTTTCAAAGGCTGGATTTGGATGGGAGTCCAAACAATCAATTTTTGAGGAGTAGCCAAATTGGTGAACCTCGGTACATCTTGTGTTGTGTGATGCTCTCTTGTTATATTTGCTTTATTTGGTTTTAAGTTCTCATTGTTTTGGATTTAAGAGTTTAAGATTTAAGTTTTAAAGAGCTACATTGATTCACCCCCACATCTCAGTATCATTGTGAGACTAACAATTGGTATCAGAGCCAGTTTCCCTTGTCAGGCTAAATCAGCTTGGGTTGATATCGGATTAGTATGCAATGGGTAAGAAGAATAGATCCTCCTCAAATAAGGCATCTTAGTCAGTTTTAGTTCCTGTGGAAGAGAAAATTGAACTAGAAAATATAGAAGGAGCGAATTCTAAAGTATGTGATGAAAACCTTGAGGGTGAAGTATATCTAGAAGTTGAGTTGATCGTTGTACTTGAATATTTGGGTATAGAAAGTAAAAATAACAAAAGAGTATCCAAGAAGTTGGAATAATATGAGGATAATATTGAAGATCTCTTCTTACAAATTCATAAAGCCAAGAAAATAGAAGAAGCCTTGAAGTCACACCTGGATGATAAAGGCGATGTATGTAGCAAACGTGAAGATGAATCTAACAAAGTTATTAATGATCTAAAGATGCAAGTAGAAGAGTCCAAAAGGATTGAAGAAACTCTCAGGTCACAGATCAATGAGAAAGAGATTGTTTGATGCAAACAAGAAGAGGAGATTGTTTTATTGAGGAAACAACTAGAAGAGGCCAATACAAATCTCAAATTTGAGAAGAGCATAGAGTTGCTAGATAAAATGATAAAACAACAAATAATCCCCATGTGTAAGCTTGGTCTTGGATGTGAAGTTGAACAACCTTCATCTTCTAAATCTGCAGAGAAGAAGAAGTCCACTGCTGAAGGATCAAAGCAAGAAAATCTTGAAGCTAAATCTTCAAAAGGAAGAAAATCTCAAAGGAGATATACATCAAAGCAACCACAACAAAAGAGGTTCTATCACTCTCACTTTATTCATAATAATGCTTTTAATGGCTATTGTTTTAGATGCAACCATTATGGTCACAAGGCAATTTATTGTGGATTGAATAATAGATCAAAGAGTTATGCTGGTAGAAATAAATCTGTTATTCCAGTTGAACACCATGTGCAATATTTTAAATATAATGGTCATGGGCACATAGCAAGGTTTTGTCCAAGAACTTTTGTATCTAATCTAAGGCAATACAGTAGATTTCATTAGACGCAAATAATGCAACACAGACAGGGAAGAAATCATGTGCATCAAAGAAAGGAAAATAATCATCCATCAAGGATGCACAAGAGACAACCACCCAATAGAAATGTTTTTTCACCTTTGATGGATTATGCAGTAGAATGTTATAACTGTCATAATTTTGGGCACATTGCAAGAAATTATCGAAGTACATTTGCATCAAATCAATTTCAAGGAAGAAAATTTCAACCAAATGGAATGAGACAAAATAGAAAATTTCTGAAAAACATGCACAAGCTACTGAAAAAGAAAAGTCAAAACAAGAGCCCAAAACTATAATCAAACCAGAGTGGAGAAAGAAAGAGGAAAGGAAATCATGTCTCCTTGGACTGAAGGAGACTACTCCTCTATTGCACTAAGCAACTCCAGGTAGCACATCCTCAGGGGGAGCAATCTTATATTTTAATGCTCCTATGTATTTGTTTGGTTATCTGAGGATGAAATGCAAGTAGGCAGGGGAAGTTGTCGTATAGTTGTCAAAGTGTGTTTCAGTTCATGTAGTTGCTTATGGAGGTACCATGAAGTTTGGTGATTAAATTGAGAGTTGTCACCATTGGTAGTATTGCTATATGTCAATGTTGTACTTTTGATGGTTCTTACTGCCATTGTTCAAAGTTATGGATTATAACAGTTCATATAATTTGGTTAAGTGTAAGAATGTTGCCCTAGCTACATAGATGTGTTTTGATAAAATAAGTGTGTATTTGTGCTGCACATTGATGTGAAGATTGTTAGATCTATTATGACGCTTTGGTGAAAATATTTAACTCACATTTTATTATTACATTCAAAGCGGCTACATGAGTAGGAAGTTACATGAATACAAATTGAGTACAAATATTCAGGGAGATAGTTTTCAGAAGCTAGAACACCTCAGCGGAATGGTGTGGTAGAAAGAAAGAACAGGACAGTGCAGGAAATGGCACGAAGTATGTTGACTGAGAGTAAAGTAGCAGACAAATTTTGGAAAGAGGCAGTATGCATGGTAGCACAATTTTAGGCTAGTCCCAAGGAGACTCATGTGACAACAGTGAAGAGGATTCTTCGGTATCTCAAGGGTACTATGGAGTATGGATTATGGTATCCAAAAGGTAAGGACTTCACCCTTATTGTGTATACAGATGCAGATTGGGTAGGATGTGTAGATGATAGAAAGAGTACCAGTGGAGGTGCATTCTATCTTGGAGACAAGTTGGTCACATGGTATAGTAAGAAACAAGAGTCAGTCTCCTTTTCCACAACAGAGGCAGGATATATTGCAGCGACAACGTGTTGTACGTATAATCCGGTTATGCATTCTCACACAAAACATATTGCTATTCAGTATCACTTTTTGAAGGAGAAAGTTACCGAAGGTGAGGTTAATTTGGCTTTTGTTCCAACAACAGAGCAAGTAGCGGATATATTTGTTGTAATCACAGTGACACTGAGAGGGGGGGTGAATCAGTGTGATCTTTTAAATTTCAAGTATACAGTTTAAAAACCAGCAGCAGATTAAAACTTATAAAAGATATATCAATTACAGCAAGAAAGCATCACACACAACACAAAAATTTTAATGAGGTTCACCAATGTGGCTACTCCTCAAAAATGGCTTCTTGGACTACCATCCAAATCCACCTCAAGCAAAGCAACAACTTTACAACTTATTTACCAGCACCAACTGGAAAGAGCACCAACCCATTAATTTTTTTGCACCAACAGAATGGAGCACCAACTCCTAATTTACTAGCACCTACTGGAAAGAGGCACCAACCCCTTATGCCAAGCTACAACTTGGAAGTCAATCAAGATAATGAAAAATACAAAATAATACTTTCACCTTATTTCTCACAATTTGATGTTCCCAGGGTTTCTACTGCTTCTGCGCAAAACACTTCACACTATCCGACTACTTCTATGAACTTCTTCGCACTCTCTATTGCAACCTGATGATCGATCACTTCTGCTGTCTATGCGCTATCACTTCGCACTTAGAACTCAACCTCTGCACCTCGCATTCTTCATTCATGCAATCACGATACGCACTCTTCGCTTCAACTCGACCTACAACTTCGCACTCAGCTCGAATCAATATGACTTGCTCTCTGCTCGACGTGGACTTCACTTGCACAAACACGATCCTTGCCCATATTCAAACCCAAAATAGCCCTGCTTTTATAGATGAAATCTCATGATCAAATATTAAACAATAGTCGGCTGTAACCCTAAGAACGTCGACTGCAAAACCCTAGAAATTGTCGGCTGTAAAACCCTAAAATCCATCGGCTGTAACCCTAAGAATGTCGGCTACAAAACCCTAGAAATTGTCGACTATAGAACCCTAAAATCTGTCGGCCTAGATTCAACTTTGTCGGCCTTAATCACTCATCGCCACCTTTGTCACCTTTCTGTAACTATTGCCGTGAAATAATAACATGTCGCGATATCGCGACACTTTTGGTAGCCATACGCCTTCTTGTCCTTGCTATCACGAAATCGTGACCCTTTTGGCCTTTGAAAGCTTTGCCACCGTTCTTGTCACGAAATCGCGACACTTCAAACTTTTGCTGACATCATCCTCATTCTTGTCACAAAATCATGACGCTTTCCGCTTCCAGAGGCTTTTCTTGTAACCTGTCGTGAAATCGCGACACTTTCAGCTTTCTCTGATGTCATCCTCATTCTTGTCACGAAATCATGACGCTTTCGACTTTCAGAGGCTTTTCTTGCAACCTATCACGAAATCGCAACACTTTCAGCTTTCGCTGATGTCATCCTCATTCTTGTCATGAAATCATGACGCTTTCGGCTTCCGTACATTTCTCGCTTCATGCACTAGCGAAATTAGGACATGTAGCGAAATCGCTACAACTTTTGACTTAACACTTTCTCCTTGCTTCGGCCAGCGAAATTTCAACACGTAGCGAAATCGCTACAACTTTTCACTTAACGCTTTCTCCTTGCTTCGGCCAGCGAAATTTCAACACGTAGCGAAATCGCTACAACTTTTCACTTAACACTTTCTCCTTGCTTCGGCCAGCGAAAATCCAACATGTAGCGAAATCACTACAGTTTCTCGACTTAGCTTCTTGGCCTCCAACATGTCGTGAAATCGCGACAGTTTGCCTTGCTCCTTCTCTCTCCTCATTTTTGTCGTGAAATCATGACATTTTCGGCTGCGCCTTCTCTCTCCTCATTTTTGTCGCAAAATCATGACATTTTCGGCTATGCCTTCTCTCTCCTCATTTTTGTCGTGAAATCGTGACATTTTATGCTACGCCTTATCTCTCCTCAATTTTGTCTCGAAATCACGACATTTTCGGCTGTGCCTTCTCTCTCCTCCGACCTGTCACGAAATCGCGACAGAAAACATGTCGCGATATCGCGACAGTTTTCTAACTTGTCTTTTTCTTTGAATTTTTGAAACTGGGTCACTTCTGTTTTCCTGGAATTGCACTTTACATAAGCTGAATATCCTTTGAACTTTTGTCCTCTGCATCTGAATGACTCCTAAAATTTCTGTCCACTGCATCATTAGATCTAACTGCCTGTGTTGACAACAATGACAAACCTCTTGCAACACCTTACTCAACAATCTCCCCCTTTGGAAATGTTGGCAACACCTGTGTGCATTCCTGTAACTCTTGTCCCCATTTGTCAATAATACCAAAGGGGTCGCTGCAGACTCCCCCCGAGTCCATCCTCACAATTCTCAGGCACAATTTGTTGCATCTAGCACAAATTATGATCATGAGCAAAAGAGTAGTCAAATACTCAAATGCTCCCCCGGAGAAAGTGATCCCTGTAGCTAGTCACTTCTTGGGAAATGTGACTACTCCCAATTTGTCTTGAAGGTACTCAAACACTTCCTTGGGCAATGGTTTTGTAAAAATATCTGCTACTTGTTTTGTGGTTGGGACAAAATCCAACTTGACTTCTCCTTCTGCAACTTTCTCCTTCAAGAAATGATACCTTATAGCAATGTGTTTTGTCCGTGAGTGCATAACTGGATTCTTGGAGATGTTAATTGCACTGGTGTTATCACACTTAACTGATATTGGTTCACTAAAATTAATTCCAAGATCTTTCAAAGTTTGTTTCATGCATAAAACTTGAGTACAACAAGTTGTTGCTACAATATATTCAGCCTCAACTGTTGATAAAGAAACGGACTCTTGTTTCTTGCTGTGCCAAGCAACCAACCTGTCACCGAGATAAAAAGCACCTCCACTTGTGCTCTTTCTGTCATCAACACATCCAGCCCAATCTGCATCTGAATATGATATAAGAGTGAAGTCTTTGCATTTTGGATACCACAACCCATACTCCATGGTACCCTTGAGATACCGAAATATCCTTTTAATCGTTGTCACATGAGTCTCTTTGGGATCGGCTCGAAATCTAGCTACCATGCAACCGCCTATAAAATATCGAGTCCGGTAGTCTGTTAAATATAGTAAACTTCCAATCATAGATCTCGTACATGGTTTGGTCTACAGGTGGAGATTTGTCTTCTTTACTTAATTTGCGACTGTTGTCATGGGAGTGCTAACTCGCTTACAGTCCTCCATAGTGAACCTCTTTAGAATTTCTTTCACATATTTGATTTGGGAAATGAATATGCCTTTCTCATTTTGATTAACTTGTAGCCCAAGAAAGTAAGACAGTTCACCAATCATAGACATTTCAAATTCATTCCGCATCTTATTTGCTAAGTCTTTACAAGATTCATCTTTGTTGCTGCCAAATATGATATCATCTACATAGACAACAAGAACAATGAGATGCCCACCTTCTGTTTTCACATACAAATTAATCGTCCACTAAACCTTTCTTGAATCCTTGTTGAGAGAGATAGTTGTCTAGCCTTGCATACCATGCCCGTGGTGCTTGTTTTAATCCATATAATGCTTTCTTTAATTTGTAGACAAGGTTAGGATCTTCACTAATTTGAAAGCCATCTGGTTGTTCAATATAGACCTCTTCTTCAAGTTTCCCATTTAAAAAGGTAGATTTTACATCCATCTGATAAACTCTGAAGTTCTTGTGGACTGCTAAGGCCAAAAACATTCTAATTGCTTCTAATCTGGCCAATGGTGCGAAAGTCTCTTCAAAATCAATGCCTTCGACCTGTGCATATACTTTACAAACCAGTCTTGCTTTGTTCCTAATGACCTGTCCGTCTTCATTTAATTTTTTTCGAAATATCCATTTGGTGCCGATTACATTCTTATTCGTAGGTCTAGGTACTAATTCCCAAGTTCTGTTCTTTTAAATCTGATCTAACTCTTCATTTATTGCCTTCATCCAGCTATCATATTTGCTTGCTTCATCTATGTTTTTGGGCTCAATGCTGGATAAAAGAGAGTAATTACTTATTACTTTCCTTCTTGTCTAAATACCAGCTGTGGTATCTCCAATTATTTGGTCTCTTGGATGATTTTTCTGCCAGCTTCTTGTTTTGAATTTCTTGTTTTCTTGCACCTCTGAGTCATCGATTAATTCTTCTGAATCAAACGTAGATTTATTTTCTGTTTCATTCGCCTCATCTCCTTCGAAGACTTCTTCATAGATTGGGTAGTTTTCCTCAAAGTCAGCTAGTCGTTTCCCACCTTCATCGAATTTAACATCTCGCACTGTCCACAATTTTCTTGAGTCTCTTGTTATAGCATTTGTAAGCTTTGCTTTTTGGTGAATACCCAACAAAAACACCTTCATCTGCTCTATTTTCAAACTTCCCAATATTGTCATCAGTTTTTCTGATGTAACACTTATAGCCAAACACTTTGAGATGTTTTGATGTTGCTTTTCTACCAAACCACAACTCATAAGGTGTTTTGCTTTCATGAGTTCTTAACATATATTTGTTTTGGATGTATACTACTGTGTGAACTGCTTCTTTCCAGAATTTGTCTGCTATTTTGTTTTCTGCCAGCATAGTGCGTGCCATTTCCTGTACAGTTATGTTCTTTCTTTCTACTACACCATTCTACTGGGGAGTTCTAGCTGCTGAATATTGTCTCCTGATTCCATGTTTTTCATAGTATTTTGAAAATTCATTCGAAATCAATTCTCCTCTATCTGATCGTAAACATTTTATCCTTTTTCCTGTTTTATTCTCAACTAGTTGTTTGAAAGATCTAAAAATTTCAAAAGCTTACGTTTTATCTTTTAAGAAAAATATCCATGTCATTATGGAATAATCATCAATACACAACATAAAGTATTTGTCTCCATTTATGCTTTGTGTTCTCATGGGTCCACATAAGTATGTATGTATAAGTTTCAAAGGCTTGCTAGTGTGGTACTCTTTTGTTTTGAATGAGACTCTGGTTTGCCTTCCCTTCTGACATGAAGCACAGATATTATTTGAAGGTTTTCTAATGGTTGGAATATCTCTCACTGCTTGTTTCGAGCTGATTTTCACCAAGTTATCGAAACTTATGTGTCCAAGCCTCTTGTGCCACAACTAATTCTCTTCTTCTTGTCCAATAAAACACATACCTTCTGAAGATTTTGAGAGTGTGTACAGGTTGCCAGACGTCCTTGAGCCAGTTGCTATTAATTTCCCACTATTTATATTTCTGACTTCACAACCCTGCTTCTTGAAGACCACTTCATGTCCTTTATCACAGATTTGACTGACACTCAACAGGTTGTGTTTCAGACCATCCACAAAAAAGAACTTCTTCTGAATTGATTTTCCCATCACTAATTTTGACAGATCCTTTTCCGATTATCTTGGCTCCATCATTATTTCTTAAATTTACAGAGCCACCCTCATATTTTTGTAGTTTTTCAAACTTCTGTTTATCACCTGTCATGTGACTTGAGCGACCATCGTCAAGAATCCATGGAACACATTTATTCTGAGCCTTGAAAGCTGTCTGTACTATTAGAGATTCCTTTTCTTCCCTGAGTTGTTCTTTTTGTTCCCACTCTGTTTTGACTATGGTATTGGGCTCTAGCTTGGATTTCCCCTTTTTAGTATCTTGCACATATCTTTCAGAAAGATTTCTATTTTGTTTTGCCCTATATGGTTGAACTCTTCTTTTCTCAAATTGATTTGAAACAGAGGTACTACGACAATTTCTAGCAATATGCCCAAAGTTGTGACAATTAAAGCATTCTGCTACATAACTTGTTAGAGGACCAAAAGTATTTCTGCTGGTGAAACTTCGTGGTCCTACATTATACTTGCAGTCAGCAATTTTATGTCCATAACCATTACATTTGAAACAGAAACCATAAAAGTAATGATTGAACCTGAAATATGGTCTTTGCCAAGTTGTTGCAGGAGCCATAGACCTTCTTTTCTTTTGATGTGTGACCTTGGTAAATCCATCATTGTTAGTTATTCTTTCAGGCCCGATATTACTGCTTTCTTTTGCATGCTTTGTTTTTCTTTCATCAGCCTGTTTCTCATCTTCACTCCTTATAGTTTCAATATTGCTGGCTTTTGGTCTGTTTGATGATTCTCCTTCAATGAATCCCAGACCAAATTTAATGCTTGCAGGTCGTTGATCACTTAAGATTTTATCTAGCTTCTTCGAAATTTCTTCACGTTTGTGATGGTAGCTAATTTTTTGATCCAGCTCTTGTATCTGCATTCGTAGGCCAAGATTTTCTTCTTCTAGTTTACAGCAGTAATCTATCTTCACGGTTATCTGAACTTCAAGATCTTCGGATATTTTCTTGTATTCTTCTGCTCGTATTTTTAAACTGGTTATAATGTCATTTGCATCCTCGAGCTTTCTTGACAGTTTATAATTCTTTCTTTTCTCAGATTTCCATTCTTCAAGAGCAGAGACCAGTTCACCTTCTAGATCCACTTCTGCCTTAGGTTTTTCAACACATGCTTTAGAGTTCATTCCTTCTTTCTTCTCTAATTTTTCTACCTCTTCTGATTTTCTACTTCAAAAGCCATGAATAGAGCTTCACTTGTTCCTTCTTCAGACTCCTCACTAGAGCTGTCCTCTAAAGAATTTGCATTTTTGGAGATGAAACTTTTCTTTTTGAAATTTCCCTTTCTGAAGTTTGTTTTCTTTCTCCATTCACTTCTTTCTTGATGAGATGCTTCCTCACCTTTGTTCTTATCATTGAGAGGAAATTTGGTAGCAAATTGTCCAATCCCCCCACGATTGAAACATTTGAAAGGAAGCTTTCCTCTCGTATTTTCCTTTTCCCTTTCTCAGCTTTCTAACAAAATTTGCTTCCATTTCATCCGAATTTTCTTCTTCTTCAGACTCTTGTTTTGTATCTTTACCTTTTAGGGCTTTAAATGCTGCTTCTCAGTCTATGGGATCAGATATTCCTATTCTCATTTCATAAGCATTCGGGGAACCATGCATCTCATCCATACTGAAGTGATTTAGATCTTTAGCTTCTTCTATGGCTGAGACTTTAGAATTAAATCTTTGGGGAAGCAATCTTAATACCTTTTTCATGATAGTTGCATCATCCAAATCTTTGCCAAGACCTCTCATTGAGTTAGTGATTCCATTAACTCTCTGCATAAAGGCTTCTATGTTCTCATCGTTGGTCATCTTTAATGATTCAAATTGAGCTTGATGTGTTTGAAGCTTGGCTTCCTTGATCTTGTCATCTCCCTCATAAATATTTTCTAGTTTGTCCCACACATCTTTTGCTGATTCGCAATTTATGATCTTGACCAACTCACTATCAACCAATCCACACATGATGGCATTTTTTGCTTTAGAGTCATTTTCAAATGCCTTTTTCCCAGTGCTGTCAATTGGAGCAGTGTTGGGAGCTGTGTAACCATTAACTACTGCACTCCAGATATCAAATCCCAAAGCACGGAGATATGTTTGCATTCTGATCTTCCAGAATGCATAATTCATTCCATCAAACAATGGTGCTTTATTTGAGGAGAATCCTTCACCACCTACCATTTTGTCACTTCCAAGATCACCCTAGCTGATTTAGCCTGTTCAGGAACTTGGCTCTGATACCAATTGTTGTAATCACAGTGAAACTGAGAGGGGGGGTGAATCAGTGTGATCTTTTAAATTTCAAGTATACAATTTAAAAACTAGCAACAGATTAAAACTTATAAAAGATATATCAATTACAACAAGAAAGCATCACACACAACACAGCAATTTTAATGAGGTTCACCAATGTGGCTACTCCTCAAAAATAGCTGCTTGGACTACCATCCAAATCCAGCTCAAGCAAAGCAACAACTTTACAACTTATTTACCAGCACCAACTGAAAAGAGCACCAACCCCTCAATTTTTTTGCACCAACAGAATGGAGCACCAACTCCTAATTTATCAGCACCTACTGGAAAGAGGCACCAACCCCTTATGCCAAGCTGCAACTTGGAAGTCAATCAAGATAATGAAAAATACAAAATAATACTTTCACCTTATTTCTCATAGTCTGCTGTTCCTAGGGTTTCTGCGTCACGCAAAACACTTCGCACTATCCGACTACTTCTGTGAACTTCTTCGCACTCTCTACTACAAACTGATGATCGATCACTTCTGTTGTCTACGCTATCACTTCGCACTTAGAATTCAACCTCTGCACCCCGTGTTCTTCATTCACGCAATCACGATACACACTCTTCGCTTCAACTCGACCTACGACTTCGCACTCAGCTCGAATCGATATGACTTGCTCTCTACTCGACGCGGACTTCACTTGCACAAACACGATACTTGCCCATATTCAAACTCGAAACATCCCTGCTTTTATAGATGAAATTTCATGATCAAATATTAAACAATAGTCGGCTGTAACCCTAAGAACATCGGCTGTAAAACCCTAGAAATTGTCGGCTGCAAAACCCTAAAATTCGTTGGCTATAACCCTAAGAACGTCGGCTACAAAACCCTAGAAATTGTCGGCTATAAAACCCTAAAATCTATCGGCCAAGATTCAACTTTGTCGGCCTTAACTGCTACTGCCACCTTTGTCACATTTCTGTAACTATTGCCGCGAAATAATAACATGTTGCGATATCGCGACACTTTTTGTAGTCGTACGCCTTCTTGTCCTTGTTGTCATGAAATCGTGACCCTTTTGGCCTTTGAAAGTGTTGTGGTTGATCCACAACACACCCCAAAATTGGGGACCCACCTTTTTGCAGGCTTGCAGGGAAGGATCTCAGTGACCCAGATGCCAGAATTGAAGAAAAAGAGAAAATGCACAAGTGTAGAAAGGGGTCGCGAAATCGCGACAGGTAGCGAAATCGCGACATGTCGCGAAATCGCGACCGAAGCCGAAAAATTGTCGCGAAATCGTGACATGTCGAAAAATCACGGTCAACGCGGTCAACGGCAACAAAGCAGGGAAGCGGTAGCGATATCGCGACGGTTTGTCGAAAGAGGGCAAGAGAATGATAATGGTCGCGATGTCGCGACGTAAAGTTGCCAAGGAGGCCCGACAGAGAAACGGTAGCGATTTCGCTACGCCTTGCGGAAAGAAGACTCAAAGTTCAAAACGGTAGCGATATCGCTACAAATTTCATAAAGGCCAGTCTCAAAGTCAGAGGGTAGCGATAGCGCTACAAGTTTAGTGAGAGAGGGCTTGAAACAAAAATGGTAGCGAATCGCTACCATGTCACAAGGAGAAGGCTTGAAACGAAAGTGGTAGCGAATCGCTACCACATTTCAAAGGGACGCTGCAAGGCCAAGGTGGTAGCGATATCGCTACCACATTTTGATTTTAAAGGGCTCAAAGTTAGAAAGTGGTAGCGATATCGCTACCATTCGAAGAGGAGGGCTCAAAATGTTAAAAGGGTAGCGATATCGCTACGAGAAGTTGCCGGAGGTAGACAAATGAAAAATGGTCGCGACATCGCTACGGGGAGCTGATGAAGGCGTACGGCCGGGAAGCATGTAGCGATATCGCGACATGTCACGATTTCGTGACATGTCGCCATATCGCGGCTAAGAAGATGAACAAGCAGACTTGCGGTTTTGTCATTTTTTTTCGCAGTAAGCGTTACACGGAGACGCGGAAAAGCAGGACACGTGGCGCACAAGTGTCAAACTTGCAGAGGCGTTACATGCAGAGATGAATTTCGAAGCGTTTTCAAATTTGAGCGTGAATCAAAGCGGGAAAAAGCAGGAATTTGAGGGGTCATGTGCAGGAAGGTGAAATGAAGCGACAGAGAAGATCGAAGAGCCGCGTCAAACATTATAAGACCAAAATTGCAAATCGAAGAAGGGGTTGGAAATTGCCGAATACGGAGTTGCAGAGACAAGAGCTTCGTGCTATTCTGGGCCCGTACTTGGGCAATTTCCTTCTTTTTGTTCTGGGATTTTCTTTTACACCTGGAACATTTTTGAATGTAATCGAAATATTCTTTAATACAAAATACAGAGAGTTGGCATCTTTTGGATGAGAAAGAAGGAGTTACTTCTGCATGCATGATTTAATGTCTATCTTTCCCTTCCAGATTTCTTAGGTTTTTAGGTGAAGTTAATGCAAGATCTCTTGGTTGCTTCATGCGAATGCCTATTTTCTGGAATTACCACAGAAACCCTCGAGACTCGCACCTGGCCTATTTGGATTGTGTGAAAGTGCAGGTTCATTAGGTTAGGTTGCATGTAGAAAGCCTCAGTATCTTCGGTTTCATCAGATTAATGACAGCTTTCTGACTGTAATCTATTTTTATTGTTACTTTTGTTTACTTTTGTCTTTGCTTTTCAAACCCATATTTTATTTTCAGCAGTTTAATTACTGTGTTTGAATAAATCACTAAAAATCCATCAGAATTAAAGGTTAAAACAGATTTTATTCATTTTGAGTCCATTGAAAGTTCAGAATTAAATAAACCACAGTGCCCCTTGTTAACATCCACTTGCAAACCCTAAGGTGTTCTTAGCATTTCATTTTAAACAGCATCCTTGATAATCAATAATTAGCATAATAAGAACCTTGGAGAAATCGTTTTTCTTTGCAAGCAGAGGATTTAGGACTCGGATCCTACAGGAGAGTGTGTTTTCACAATCGGGTTAAAACACCACTCAACAGATTGGCGCTAGAAGGAGGGCCGAATCGGTTTATCTATTTCAATTTTTATATCCCGAATATTTTGTTTTTGATTTAATTCTGAAATTATTTACGGCTAAACTGCAACATTGTTTTTGTGTTTGTTGCAGGTTTTCTTCGAACTAGCCGAGGGTTTCCTCGAGGAAGGCTGGACCCACCACGCCGTATTGCGACCAGGTCTCAAACAACCGGAGAAACCATTTTTCACGACCTTACTGGTACTCCCAAGGGTAAAGTCAAGCAAGTCGTAAGCACTCCAGTAGCAAAAGGCCTGTTTTCTCCAGGAACGTCGAGTGGACCTACGCCAGTAATATCCGTTGCCCCTAGTGTGCCTATAGTTTGTAATATTTCTTCTTCTATTGTAGGTCTGTCTACATCAATTCTGAGTCAAATGGCTCAAGCTCCAGCAGCTCCTTGGTATGGAGCTAACAATACTCCTTTGAATATTGTTGGGGATATCCATGAAATCCCCAAGAACATTGAAATATTTCTGCCTAAATACAAGCCAGATGGCCTAAGAACAACAGAAGAACATATCCAAGCCTATAGAGATGTTTTAATTAGGCTCGCAAGTTCAGCATGAAGATGTAGCCTGCAGACTTTTCCCCATGAGCTTGGATCCAATAGCATATGAATGGTATATATGCTTGCCAACTGGTTCAATCACCTCTTGGACACAAATGGAAAATGCATTTGTCAATCAATTTAGGTCGCCCTTAGATCCCGCAACTATTTACAATCAGTTTATTACATGCAAACGGGGCCAAGGGGAACCAATCCGAATGTTTAATCAGAGATTCCAAAAGAACTATAACAGAGCAATTAGACATTTTGCCATCGATCCTGCAGTAGCTTTGCAGATATATTTTGGGGCATTGGACCCCATGACAACCATGTTTGCAAGGCGTAATCCTCAGGTCACCATGCTGGCTTTGGCCTATAATGAAGCCATGACTATTGAGCAGCAATTGACACCGCAAGGCTACGGGTTTACCCAGATGCCTATGTTGGGACAGGGTGCTCCATATGGTCAAGTTCCCCAGGCAAATCAACTCATGGCACCACAAATGCCAAGTATGAACGCCTTCCCATATCGAGCATCGTATCCACCAAGCACCCGCATATGCACCCATTCCAATCCAACCAATCACAGCCATTCCACCTGTTCCTGCATTTTTGCGAACAGTCAATCAACTACGCAGGAAACTAGTCAAGTCAATCCTCAAGCCATAGTTCCTGTTCCGAATCCAATCCCAATTCAAGGTATCAATCCATATGGGAATCCAATTCCTCCGAACCCCACCCAAATGTGGAATCAAGACCCCATCAATTATGCAAATCCAATGGGGGTTAACAACAATGTGGTTCCACCGAAGGATGTCTTTTCGGAAGTCGAAGAGCTCAAGAAACTAGTGCATAAACTAAGTAATGACAGGGTTCAACAACAGAAGCATGAGTCCCGTGCCCCTCACCCAAGTCAGAATTTTAACAATAGAGGGAGGCACTGGAACACTAAGCCAAACAATGGGGGAGTTCCTGCTCCCATTGCTAATCAATTAGATGCTTCTACAGGCCCTAGCCAATCCAATTCTCTTTTGAATCTTTCAGATTTGGCATGGGAAAGAGGGTGCAGGTTACATAACACAAAAGAACACAATGAGAGGAATTGTCCTGAGATCGCTAGATACACTCATTGTCTTCAGGCACAAGTTGATGATTTGGAACTGGTATCAAATGAGGATCCATCGTATCAGCAAGATGAAAATATTATGGTGATGGAAAAAGTATATCACCAAGAGGGTGAGAGCGAGGAGGAAGAAGACGAAGTTTTGGAATAGGAGGTGCAAGCTTTTCGAGATTTCAGAAAGGGGACTCATGGGTACCATTTGAGGAGTAAGTCTAAAGCCCCTAAAACCTCATCAACACCTCCAAACAGTTCTATTCTTCCTCCAGATACAAAGGCAAGTAACAACCCTCCCCCTCCACTCAGAAGAGAAATGTCTAATGACGTCCGGAAGACGAGTCAAATTCGAAAAACCAAATTATGACGTAGTGGAGGATATGAAGAAGTCCAAATCTAGCCTTTCATTCCCGGACGCAGCTAAATTACCTGGTCAAAAGGAGGCGTTGATAAGAGCTTTGAACTCACCTGATCCGATGTGGAAGGAAAAAAGAGCTGAATCCCATCTGATTTTGTGAAAGGAGAGAAGGGATGTCCCGCCATTCTTATTAACTCTGAGAATTGCGGGTAAGAACTTGCATAACTCGTTTGGTAGACACAGGAGCCACGAGCAACCTCATGCCTACGGAGATATGTCAAATGCTTGGGTCTACAACCGGTTTCATCCAAATGCACGGTCTTGCAATTGGACCGTTCGGAGGTAAATGTAGTAGGGACCTTATATGATGTCAAGATTCAATTAAATTCTGAACCCAGGGTCCAGCAGGTTGTAGACATTTTGGTGGTTAACATCCCAAGTAGGTATGGAATGTTACTTGCGAGAGATTGGATGAAAATGCTGAATGGCTATTTTGCAACAGACTGCTCGCATATGTGGCTGCCATGGAAGGGCATTGCTAACCAAATCAGAGTGGAAAACGAACCGAGGCTTAAGGAGATTATAACGGATTTTAACAAGCCGAATGAGGTTCAGTTTTCTGAGCCGGACCTAGGGGTCTATGCTCTTGATGTTGAGAAAGCTACCGATGAACTTAAAGAAGAAGTGTGTCATGGTGGTTCTTCTGAGGAGAAGGATTACATGTGGTTGCTCAAGTTTGATGGATCAAAATCTAGACAGGGAGCGGAGAGCCGGAGTCGAGCTCACTGGTCCAGGAGGTAAACCATTATTGGCTGCCTACAGACTGCAATTTCCTTGCACAAACAATGTGGCAGAATACGAAGCATTGATCTACGGTTTACGTCTAGCATTGAGCAAACATGTTAAATGCTTGAAGGTTTTGGGAGATTCTGAGTTGGTTGTCAAGCAAATCAAAGGACAGTATACATGCCGCGACAAAATACCGAGCCTTTATAGGACTAGGGTTATGGACCTCATGGAGGAGTTTGATGCATTCAACATAGCCCTTATTTCTAGGAGAGGAAATCGAATAGCGAGACTCTCTTGCAGTCGTCGCGGGCATGTTAAACCCGGTGGATATAAAAAGATGTAAAAATTTTTCCATTGAGCTGGTTCCTTGTCCATCAATACCTGATAATGTGAAGAATTTCCAGGTTTTTGAGTGTGACAAGCACATCTTCAAGTTTGTCACAAACTCGGGTATTTTTGAAAATCGGGTGATCGATGAGGAACAAAGGTGGCCAGGATGAAACAGAAGAAAGTGAAACTGCGTATCAATCCAACAAAATTCCTAAAGACGTGGTTTCATTAGAAAAGATGTTCGACATGGAATGCAAGAACAAGAAAAGAAAAAGAGTCCCGCTCCCCAAAGATGCATGCGATTCAATTAATCGGGAGTGCAGACAATCCAAAGGAGGTGTACATAGCAAAGGCATGTAGAGAGGAAGAAAGGAGCAATATAATACGAGCTTTGAAGCATTACATAGATTGTATTGCTTGGAACTACAATGAGTTGAAGACTTACAACCAGAACATTATCACGCATACCATCCCTTTGAAGCCAGACTCCAAGCCTTTTAGGCAAAGACAGCGAGTTGTTAACCCGCTATTGGAGCCTTTGATCGAAAAGGAGGTTAAAAGATTATTGGAAGCGAAAATCATTTTTCTTGTTAGGCACTCAACCTGGGTGGCCAACCTCGTTCCAATAAGAAAAAAGAGTGGAGAGATTAGGCTGTGCATAGATTTTCGAAATCTTAATAAAGCCTCTCAAAAAGATAATTATCCATTACCATCAATCGATGAAATTCTGCAAATGGTAAATGGATCTGAAATGATGTCCTTTCTCGATGGATATTCTGGGTACAACCAAGTTCTTATACATCCGGATGACAGGATGAAAACAGACCTTCACTACCAAGTGGGGGACATTTGCATATAAGAGAATGTCGTTCGGATTGTTAAACGCTGGTGCAACTTTTCAACGCGCCATGGATTACGCATTCAAAGGACTAATAGGCAAATGCATCATCGTGTATGTGGATGATATCCCAGTTTTCTCGAAGAAGAGAGAGGATCATGTTAAAGATTTGAAGAAAGTGCTTCAAAGATGCAGGGAACATGGAATTTCATTAAATCCCAAGAAATGCATTTTTGGAGTGACAGAAGGGAAACTGCTAGGTCACATTATTTCAAAGGAGGGAATATCCATCGACCCAGAAAGGATACAAGCTATCCAAGACCTACCTCTCCCGAGCAGTAAAAAAGAATTGAGGTCTTTCTTTGGGCAAGTCAATTTTGTGAGGAAGTTCATTTCTAGCTTTGCTGAGATAGCTAAACCTCTAAACCAGATGCTCAAGAAAGATGTGGACGTAAGGTGGAACGAGGAAAGTAGAGTGGCTTTCCAGAATATCAAAGACGCCATTTCCAAAGCCCCGGTCTTGATAAGCCCAGACTATTCCAAGCCTTTTTACATTTATGCTTTTGCATCGGAACACTCCTTTGCGAGTGTCTTAACCCAAAAAGGTGAGGATAGTGCCGAAAAGCCCATTGCATTTTTAAGTGCCCCCCTAAAAGATGCCCAATTAAGGTATTCAATCCTTGATAAGCAAATGTATGCACTTTTTAAAACTGTGAAAAAATTTAGGCACTACATCGTGCACAGCAGAATTATCGCCATCGTGCCCGATTCTTCTGTCAAGACCATGTTTTTACATAATGAACTAGGTGAGAAGAGAGGAAAATGGATTTCGACCATCCAAGAATTTGATCTCGAAATCCAACCAATGAAACTAGTTCGAGGACAAGGACTGGCAAAGGCGATCGCAGAAAATGATCCGCAAATAACAGGTCAATGCTCAAATACAGAATACATGGCTAAGGAGGACTGGTATGTTGATATTGTGCAATTTTTATTGACTGGTAAGTGCCCTTCTAATTTGAATTCAACACAGAGGAGAGCTTTAAGGCTTAAATCTGTTAACTATCTGATAAAGTCTGGTGTGCTTTACAGGAAAAATCATGAAGGTATCTACCTGAGATGCTTGAGCAAAGATGAAGCCGCCAGGGTGTTGCAAGAATTTCATGGCAAGCATGGAACTGGTCATGGTGCAGCCAATGCTACAACACACCAAATCCTGAGAGCAGGATATTACTGGCCTCATATATTCAAAGATGCACATGCCCATGTGCGATCTTGTCACATCTGTCAAGTGGCTGCAAATAGAGAAAGAAATGCAGCCATGCCGTTGCAACCTGTAGTTGAAATGAGACCGTTTGCGCAGTGGGGACTGGATTTTATCGGGGTTATTAACCCAAATTCTTCTGATTCTCACAAATTCATTTTGACAGCTACAGACTATTGTACAAGGTGGACAGAGGCGATTCCTACTAAACATGCCACCACAGATGTTGTGATTAAATTTCTTGAGGATCAAATTATAACAAGATTTGGGATGCCCGACTCTATTGTCAATGACAATGGTAAAGCTTTTATTTCTACACAATTTGCAGATTGGGCATATGATAACAAAGTGAGCTTAAAGTTTGCATCCAATTACTATCCTCAAGGAAATGGGTTGGCCGAGTCTTCAAATAAGAATTTGTTGAATACTATTAAGAAGTTGTTGGAAAAGAACCCTCGGGACTGGCACAGTCAACTAAAGTTTGCCCTTTGGGCAGATAGGACCAGAGTGAAAGAATCCATAGGGAATACTCCCTATCATTTGGTCTATGGGCAAGACCCGATATTTCCAGCAAATTTGAAGTTGCAGACCTTACATTTCATACAAGAGTACTTGGGGACGGATGATCAAGTTGAAGCCAGGTTGAGCCAGTTGTTGCACCTTGATGAAAAGAGAGAAGAGGCCATGAATCACATGAATAAACACCAGGCAGTTGTCAAAAGGTGGTTTGACAGAAGGGCCAAAGTTAAATCATTCAGAATTTCAGATTTAGTATTACTATGGGACAAAAGACATGAGGAAAAAGGAAACCATCAAAAGTTTGATTGTCTTTGGTTAGGCCCATATCAGATTTCAGAGATTCTTGGGAAGAATACCTTCAGGCTAAAAACCTTAGAAGGGAAATATTTCACGCTGCCGGTTAATGGGCAGATTTTAAAACATTATTTTAGCCCTTAGGTTGTGGGACTTTCATATCATTCTTTGATTTTGGTGGGATTTTCAGATCTTGTTTCATTGTTTAGGATTTTCAGATTTTGTTTGATTTAGGATTGTTAGCTTAGCTAGGATTTTGGTTGTGGATTTGATTTCGATTGACATGTTGTTAATTTTGAAAAAAAACAAAAAAACAAAAAAAAACAAAAAGAAATAAATTGAGATGCCAACTTATGCTTAAGGTTAGGAGAATATGAAATATTGGAATTATCTTGTAAAGGCTCCACCAAGTAACACAAGCATATTAAGTTATATTGTTTGATTTTGTGATACATGAAAAAATCAGTTTTGCATGACATATCATTTCATTTGCAAAGATAAGGCATTCATATTCCATCTCACCTCACATACATTTCATTTTAGTTACATATGCATCTTATGTACAAGCCATGAAAGTACGTCAAATTCTCTTAGGGTTATGTTATAACATAAATGTAAGTAGCTCCTAAGGTTGGAAACTGAGTCTTGAGATATCTAGAACCAAGCACGTCTCATGCATTAAAAAGGATCTTGAGCAAAATGATCAAAACCTAACTTGGAGGAAAAGGTTGGGCGAAAGAAGTTATTCATGTCTATCCTATTATGCAACATGATCCTTAAAGCAGTGGTTTTAACCACTTCCATTAAGCCTAAAGCCTAAAATCAGAGTAGTAAGGATAGGGTTAAATCCTCATCGAACTTAGGTTGAGGATCCAATTCCCCAAAGCTTTGATTTGACCCACATGGAGTAGTAAGGATAGGGTATAAATTCTCATCTCGGTTGGTTGAGAATCTGATTCCCCAAAGCTCTTATGTCTCATTTCATAATCAGTCTTGGATTGTAAGGATCGTACTATTTGTCCTCTGCAAGGGATGGATAGTCATCCCCAAGGTCTAAGTAACAAAATTAATGATTTATATCTAAGGTTTGGATTGTAAGGATCGTACTACTTGTCCCTAACCAGGATGGGTAGTCATCCCCAAGGTCCAAGAAATAAATAAATAAATAAATTTTTCCCATCTCATCTTTATTTTGGATTGTAAGGATCGTACTACTTGTCCTCTCGCCAGGATGGGTAGTCATCCCCAAGGTCCAAAGAAATGGAGATAAGTTTTGGATTGTGGGGTTAGATATGCCCATGCATGGCATCATGTCTTGCCTAAAAAACAAGACCACCGATTGTCTAGAGGGTTAGACTAGCATGACCATTTCTTCCATAACTCGGTTTAATTATTTTTCTTAAAGTGAGGTAATGAACTCTAAATCGGAATAGTAAGGATAAGGTTAAACTCTCATCTCGGTTGGTTGGGAGTCTGATTCCCCAAAGTTCTGATTTCACATTCACTTGCACATGGGTTCTAGATAGTAGGGACTCATAACCAACTTTGGGATACAATAAGATAATGAACTAGTGGATCCTAAGAGGGTTTGGCAATCTTGAATGCTTGTACATAGTATTAGAAGAAGTACCATGCCCTTTATGGAAGCAAATCTCCTTGCACATTCATTAGGGTACACAAATCATTCACCATCCCATATATGCATTCATGCAAAACTGATAATGGAATGTTGATCAATTTCAAACGATAGGGAATGAAAACACATTGCACACACTGAGCTAATACTTGATGATTCCGATGATTCATGTACTTCGATCTTTGGGCATTTGTTATTTTGCTTATGTGCTAACATGTATTTGCGAGTTTGTGATATGTTTCAGGTTGGGTTCTTACTAAAATGCTCAAGAGCATTTGACAGTAGAGTCGCCATTTGTTGTGGTTGATCCACAACACACCCCAAAATTGGGGACCCACCTTTTTGCGAGCTTGCGGGAAGGATCTCGGTGACCCAGATGCCAGAATTGAAGAAAAAGAGAAAATGCACAAGTGTAGAAAGGGGTCACGAAATCGCGACAGGTAGCGAAATCGTGACATGTCACGAAATCGCGATCGAAGCCGAAAAATTGTCGCGAAATCGTGACATGTCGGAAAATCACGGTCAACGCGGTCAACGGCAACAAAGCAGGGAAGCGGTAGCGATATCGCGACGGTTTGTCGAAAGAGGGCAAGAGAATGATAATGGTCGCGATGTCGCGACGTAAAGTTGCCAAGGAGGCCCGACAGAGAAACGGTAGCGATTTCGCTACGCCTTGCGGAAAGAAGACTCAAAGTTCAAAACGGTAGCGATATCGCTACAAATTTCATAAAGGCCAGTCTCAAAGTCAGAGGGTAGCGATAGCGCTACAAGTTTAGTGAGAGAGGGCTTGAAACAAAAATGGTAGCGAATCGCTACCATGTCACAAGGAGAAGGCTTGAAACGAAAGTGGTAGCGAATCGCTACCACATTTCAAAGGGACGCCGCAAGGCCAAGGTGGTAGCGATATCGCTACCACATTTTGAAAAGGCGTTTGGTAGCGATATCGCACCACATTTTGAAAAGGGCTCAAAGTTAGAAAGTGGTAGCGATATCGCTACCATTCGAAGAGGAGGGCTCAAAATGTTAAAAGGGTAGCGATATCGCTACGAGAAGTTGCCGGAGGTAGACAAATGAAAAATGGTCGCGACATCGCTACGGGGAGCTGCTAAAGGCGTACGATCGGGAAGCATGTAGCGATATCGCGACATGTCACGATTTCGCGACATGTCGCGATTTCGTGACATGTCGCCATATCGCGGCTAAGAAGATGAACAGGCAGACTTGCAGTTTTGTCATTTTTTTTCACAGTAAGCGTTACACAGGACGCAGGAAAAGCAGGACACGTGGCGCACAGGTGTCAAACTTGCAGAGGCGTTACATGCAGAGATGAATTTCGAAGCGTTTTCAAATTTGAGCGTGAATCAAAGCGGGAAAAAGCAGGAATTTGAGGGGTCATGTGCAGGAAGGTGAAATGAAGCGACAGAGAAGATCGAAGAGCCGCGTCAAACATTATAAGACCAGAATTGCAAATCGAAGAAGGGGTTGGAAATTGCCGAATACAGAGTTGCGAGACGAGAGCTTTGTGCTATTCTGGGCCCGTACTTGGGCAATTTCCTTCTTTTTGTTCTGGGATTTTCTTTTACACCTGGAACATTTTTGAATGTAATCGAAATATTCTTTAATACAAAATACAGAGAGTTGGCATCTTTTGGATGAGAAAGAAGGAGTTACTTCTGCATGCATGATTTAATGTCTATCTTTCCCTTCCAGATTTCTTAGGTTTTTAGGTGAAGTTAATGCAAGATCTCTTGGTTGCTTCATGCGAATGCTGCTTTTCTGGAATTACCACGAAAACCCTCGAGACTCGCACCTGGCCTATTTGGATTGTGTGGATGTGCAGGTTCATTAGGTTAGGTTGCATGTAGAAAGCCTCAGTATCTTTGGTTTCATCCGATTAATGACAACTTTCTGACTGTAATCTATTCTTATTGTTACTTTTGTTTACTTTTGTCTTTGCTTTTCAAACCCATATTTTATTTTCAGCGAGTTTAATTATTGTGTTTGAATAAATCACTGAAAATCCATCAAATTAAAGGTTAAAACAGATTTTATTCATTTTGAGTCCATTGCACGTTCAGAATTTAATAAACCACGGTGCCCCTTGTTAACATCCACTTGCAAACCCTAAGGTGTTCTTAGCATTTCATTTTAAACAACATCCTTGATAATCAATAATTAGCATAATAAGAACCTTGGAGAAATCGTTTTTCTTTGCAAGCAGAGGATTTAGGACTCGGATCCTACAGGAGAGTGTGTTTTCACAATCGGGTTAAAACACCACTCAACAGAAAGCTTTGCCATCGTTCTTGTCACGAAATCGTGACACTTCGAACTTTTTCTGATGTCATCCTCATTCTTGTCACGAAATCACGACGCTTTCAGCTTCCAGAGGCTTGTCTTGCAACCTGTCATGAAATTGTGACACTTTCAGCTTTCGCTAACGTCATCCTCATTCTTGTCACGAAATCGTGATGCTTTCGACTTTCAGAGGCTTTTCTTGCAACCTGTCGTGAAATCGCGACACTTTCAGCTTTCACTGACGTCATTCTCATTCTTGTCACGAAATCGCGATGCTTTCGGCTTTCGTACATTTCTCGCTTCATGCACTAGCGAAATCAGGACATGTAGCGAAATCGCTACAACTTTTCACTTAACACTTTCTCCTTGCTTCGACCAGCGAAATTTCAACACGTAGCGAAATCGCTACAACTTTTCACTTAACGCTTTCTCCTTGCTTCGGCCAGCGAAATTTCAACACGTAGTGAAATCGCTACAACTTTTCACTTAACACTTTCTCCTTGCTTTGGCCAGCAAAAATCCAACATGTAGCGAAATTGCTACAGTTTCTCGACTTAGCTTCTTGGCCTCCAACATGTCGCGAAATCGCGATAGTTTGCCTTGCACCTTCTCTCTCCTCATTTTTGTCATGAAATCGTGACATTTTCGACTGCGCCTTCTCTCTCCTCATTTTTGTCGTGAAATCATGACATTTTCGGCTGTGCCTTCTCTCTCCTCATTTTTGTCACAAAATCGTGACATTTTCGACTGTGCCTTCTCTCTCCTCATTTTTGTCACGAAATCATGACATTTTCGACTGTGCCTTCTCTCTCCTCCGACCTGTCACGAAATCGCGACAGAAAACATGTCGCGATATCGCAACAGTTTTCTAACTTGTCTTTTTCTTCGAATTTTTGAAATTGGGTCACTGCTTTTCTTGGAATTACACTTTACATAAGTCGACTATCCTTTGAACTTCGTCCTCTCGCATCCGAATGACTCTGAACTGTCTGTCCACTGCATCATTAGATCTAACTGCCTGTGTTGACAACAATGACAAACCTCTTGCAACACCTTACTCAACAATCTTCACAAAATCGTTGCCCAAGTCTTTGAGTACCTTTGCAATAAATTGGGAGTGGTCACATTTCCCAAGAATTGACTACCTATCGGGACCACATTCTCAGGGGGAGCATTTGTGTATTTGTTTATCTTTTTGCTCATGTTTGTGATTCTTGCTAAGTGTAATATTTTTTGTCTGAGAATGTTGTGCATGGACTCAGGGGGAGTTTGCAGCAACCCTTTGATATTGTTGTCAAAGGGGGAGAAGAGTTATAGGAAATTGCACGTGTGTTGCCAATAATTCCAAAGGGGGAGATTGTTGAGCAAGGTGCAGCGATAGTATTGTCATTGTTTTCAACACAGTCAGATAGATCAGTTGATGGAATGGACAGGAGTTCAGAGGCTATTCAGAGTATGTAAAGTGAAGTTAAATGCTTATGAGGATGTTTTTGATGTTTGGGTGAAGTTGTTACATGTTGTCCAAGAAGACCGAAGTGGCCCATATGCTAAAGATAAAAGAGAAGTGAAAAAGCAAAGAAAGAAAAAGTGTCGCGATATCGTGACATGTTGCATTTTATCGGACAAAAGAGAAGATAAAATTAAAGGAGAAAAAGTTTCGTGATATCGTGACATGTTGCATTTTTGCGGCCAAAAGAGAAGCGAAAAAGCAAAGGGAAAAAAGTGTCGCGATATCGTGACATGTTGCATTTTCATGACCAAAAGAGAAGCGAAAAAGCAAAGGGAAAAAAGTGTCATGATATCGCGACATGTTGCATTTTCGTGGCCAAAAGAGAAGCAAAAAAGCAAGGAGGAAAAAGTGTCACGATATCACGACATGTTGCATTTTCGCGGCCTAAAGAGAAGCGAAAAAGCAAGGAGGAAAAAGTGTCGCGATATCGCGACATGTTGGATTTTCGTGGTCCAAAGCGAAGAGAAAGAGCAAGGAGAAAAAGTGTAACGATATCATGACATGTTGTATTTTTGCAGGACAAAGGAAAGAGAAAGAGCAAGGAGAAAAGTGTCGCGATATCGCGACATGTTGTATTTTCGTGGGACAAAGGAAAGAGAAAGAGCAAGGAGAAAAAGTGTCACAATTTTGCGACATGTTGCATTTTCGTTGTCCAAAGTGAAGAGAAATAAAAAGTGTCGCGATATCACGACATGTCGCATTTTCATGACTCAAAAAGGGCAGGCATGTAGAGAAAGAAAAAGTATCGCAATATCGAGACATGTCGCATTTTCATGACTCAAAAAGGACAGGTAGGCAGAGAAAGAAAAAGTGTCGTGATATCGTGACATGTCACATTTTCATGATTTAAGAAAGGCAGGCAGGCAGAGTAACAAAAGTGTCGCGATATCATGACATGTTACATTTTCACGACTCAAGAAGGGCAGGTGGGTAGAGTAACAAAAGTGTCGTGATATCGTGACATGTCGCATTTTTGCGACTCAAGAAGAGCCTCAAAATAGAAACGAGCAGTCATGGAAAAGAAAATGAACAGTCATTGAAGGAGAAAACAAACGCATGACCATGTGGATAAAATGAACAATCGAAGAAGGAGAAAACGAATAGTCGTCAAAATAGAAATGAAAAGCTTTTTTGGAAACAAAAACACATGCATGCACAAAGGAGAAAATGAACAATCATGACCGAGAAAAGGAACAGTCGTGGCATATGAGAATATGGTTCCAATTATTTACATGTGACATGTTTGACGAAATGCCTTCTAAATATATACAAAAGGAGTTACATAAAGAAGGAGTTACAATTGACAAGTGGCAGATGAGAATATGAAAGGTGTTACAATTGACAAGTGGCATATGAGAATATAAAAGGAGTTACAACTGGAGTTACGAAGAGAAAGGATTGTTATAAAAGGAGTGTTGCTTGGAGAATTTATGTAGCGCAAGGGGATAAAAGTGTCACGGATTTAATATTGCGAAGAGAGCGAGAAGAGAGTGAGAGGTGCGAGAGGCGAGCGAGAAGGGTGTGTGTTGTGTGAATAGTGGGCGATGTTGAGTAAGCAATAGACCAGTCAGGGTCTTGTAAAAGTGAAGGTATTTATATGTCAATCTTCTAGTTTTAGAATTGAAGTCCAAGTTGGTGCTTGGCATCAGGGGTTGGTGCTCCTTCCAGTTGGTGCTGGTAAATCAGGGGTTGGTGCTCCTTTCTGTTGGTGCAGATAAATCAGGGGTTGGTTCTCCTTCCAGTTAGTGCTGGTAAATCAGGGGTTGGTGCTCCTTTTTGTTGGTGCAGATAAATCAGGGGTTGGTGCTCCTTTTTGTTGGTGCAGATAAATCATGGGTTGGTGCTCCTTCCATTTGGTGCTGGTAAATCAGGGGTTGGTGCTCCTTTATATTGGTGCAGATAAATCAAGGGTTGGTGCTCCTTTATGTTGGTGCAGATAAATCAGGGGTTGGTGCTCCTTTTTGTTGATGCAGATAAATCAGGGGTTGGTGCTCCTTCTAGTGGGTGCTGGTAAATTGATTGTAAAGTTGTTGCTTTGCAAAGGCTAGATTTGGATGGGAGTCCAAATAGTCAATTTTTGAGGAGTAGCTAAATAGGTGAACCTCGGTACATCTTGTGTTATGTGATGCTATCTTGTTATATTTGCTTTATTTGGTTTTAAGTTCTTATTTTTTTGGCCTTAAGATTTTAAGATTTAAGTTTTAAAGAGCTACACTGATTCACCCCCCCTCTCAGTGTCATTGTGAGACTAACAGACTCACACTCCAAGCTCATCAAATTCAAAAAATTATTATCATATTCTAAGTGAATGTTCATAGTTTATAGGACAATATCAAAATTGCAAGAAAGCATAAACAAAGGAAGCACATGAATCAAAAGTCAAAGACAAAGAAGAAGCTCAAGAAAACCATGAACAAGATCTAGAAGTTCATAACCAAGAAGAAATGATAGAATAATTGAATAAAGAAGATGAATAAGGATCTCAAATTAAATATCATACACAATGCAAGGTTACTTGACAAAAGCAAAATATAAAGATTGAAGACTAAAGTCTTCAATAACCAAATAATATAATACAAGGGGGTGTTGGAGAATATTACATTATTTGGTACATGCTAATGCACCCCAATGGTATCTATGGTACAATGTAAATATTAAAATAAGGTTTGAGTATATATCTTAGGAGTGTGATTTATATTTCTCATTTTATGTAAGTATCTATGTGTATGATATGCACAAGTTTCATGTAATTATCTGGGCAATTGTGTATTGTGAGAAAGTGCACACGTGTAATATAATTAAGTGTACAAATATGTAATGTGAGAATGTGCACAAGTGTTATGTATTAGGTGTGCATGTAGAAGTGTGTAAGTGTCATGTAGAAGTGTGCAAATGTCATAGAGTTAAGTGTGCAAGTAAATAGAGAGTCAAGAGTCATGTATACAAGTGGCAAGATGAGAAACCAAAAGGACATGAGAGGTTTGTTTTATCCATGGAATATGAAAGGTTGCAACTCTTAGATATGTGATAAGTGCAATATATAAAGAGTCCAAGAGTCGCATTTCTAAGGTTATATTAGGTGGTAAATCTCCATGAATGATATAGAAAAATATTTGGAAAATGTATGAAACATTCAAGCATTAATATTGAATATTGTATGCATATTTTGAGCAATTCTAGTTTAACTTTTCTTTGTGCTGTTCCATGAATGATTTTGGTCATTTATATTTATATTGTTCATTTTCATGAATATTATTATTAGTTACGTTGGATATTTTATATATTTCTCTTATATTTGATATTACTCAAGATCCATAATATTGAGATCTAAGATAATTTAGCTTAAAATCCAACAATAACATTATGGCAAATATTTTCGAAAATTCTAAGGTGGTTGGTTGGATCCACCTCTCTCTTGTATAGCCAAAACATAGGGGTTTTAAAGTTAGAGGGTAAGGTCAACTAGATAAAAAAGGGTCTGAAGGTCGATTGCAATAGTCCTTATGAGAATGTTTTTGGTTAGTTGAGGCTCCTTGGAGGGAATATAATAACATAAATTTAGAAATTTCCATGGCTTATTTTTCAAAATTAGAGTTTATGTCTTGGTATGCAGGGTAATGGGGCTTGAATGGAGCTTAGAGGATAATTAGATGGGGTTGTGAACTAGAAAATGGGTAATTTGGAGAACCTAAAGGGGTTGACCAAAAGGGTACAATCACATTTTTTGCTCAAAGGTAGGTTTCTCAAATGTTACCTAATCCCCTTGGGACTTACGTAATGTTGGTAAAGAATTTTGAATTTTAGCTAATTTTCATGTAGTATTGCATGCAAGGTCAAGGGGTTCATCTGTGGCTTTTGGAAGGGAAGATTCAATTTTGATTAAGGTTTTATGTAAAGAGTTGATTAAAGAAGAAAAAAAATAAGTTTCAAAACCCTTATATTACCTTCATGTTGACATGATATAGGATGGATTCTAAACCTAAAATGATCAATATACATGCTATGTATACCCATTGATACATGGGAGTAAGCTTTGTCCCCTTTATATACTCAACAATATTTGAGGGTAGACCTTGAGGCATTGAAAGAGTTTGGTACTAAGGATGACCACATCTAAATACATGATGCAATATTGGTGGGTGAGAGAATTGTCTTTCCATATAAATTCTATTAACCCACCATTTTATACTCACCTAGAGGGATAATCCTCAAGTTTTGTACAATGATTTATGCAAGCGATCGTAACCTTCCTCCAATAGAACTAACACTTTGGTTATTTTTTTGTTATCTTTATTAATGTGAGTTAATCTAAGTAGACAACTTTAGGTGGTCTTGATTAAAATTTTGATAAACTATTATGTTTTATAAAGATATAGATAGGAAAAAAGGTTTAGGATCCACATGGTGTTCACGTTGGGTTCACAAAAGAATGTGGCATAGAAAAAATGGAAATCCCAATTGTTAAACCTTTGATAGAGGACAAGTGATATGCCCTTTGGAATGTTTCTTTGGAAAAATAGGTTCACCAAGGGTATTTATATTTTATGTGTTAATTTGACAAGCACCTAAGGTTTATGTTCTAAGACTATTTTAATGTAATATGATGAGATGCAAAAAGCAAATAAAGATAGATTATGCAAAAAAAAAGACTTAATCTAATGTTGTAACGTACACCCAATTTAGCCTATATATTCATATGGAAGTTACTCAAGGGGTTATATACAACCCCTAGTAGGGCTAGTACTTGGTTATGTTCTTATTATTCTAGATTAATATTATCTAACTACACAAGAAAATTAGGTGGTCTTTCTAAGAGTTTGATAAAATTGTATCTTGATTAAAGGTATTTTGTGGGATAGAAAGGACTTTTGGGACCCATGTAGTATTGATATAGGGTTCACCAAATATGTGATCATACAAATTTTTAAGAGCTATTACATCATAGACCATGTGAGTATTCAAGTGACATAACCACCTCTCATAAGTTACATGCATGTAGTATAGTAGAAGATAGTTGTAAGTTTGTGTTGGATTTGTTTAGAGGTTTGTTATACCTAATTTAGGCAACCTATGTACTTAAACATCCTTCACTAAATGATTCAATTTATTCAAAGCTTAAGTTCTAACATATGGTATCAAAGTAGGTAGAATGAAGAAAAAATACTCCTTCCGATCATCCTCTAGCTTTGACATAGAGAAATCCAAGATGCATTCTATTTTTTTAAAAAATTAATACTAATATAAAATGTTTCAAGGGTAAAATTACCCTTTGTTATAATCATTGCTCTGAAGAGAAATTCCATGATTGAATTGAAAATTTTCAAGTTGGAAAATCCTTCCTAAAGATAAATCTAAGTAAGAAAAAGGAAGCTATTGAAAGCTCTAAAAAATAATTGAAAGAAGCTACTAAAAGCTCCAAAAAAAATAGAATAAATCTATTGAAAACTCCATAAAATATTGAAAGAATACATTTGAAGGTTTCTTTTTAAATTTATAAAGAAGTTTGAAGAAAATTTAAAAATATCCTATTGAAAAATATTGAACAGATATTAAAAGCATTTTATAGATAAAGAACCCTAAAGCTTCTTATATTGGAAATATAAAATGTAAAAAGAGAACCAAAAAATTTCAAAGATTTAAAATTTTATCAAATTCTTTCATAATATAAGTAGTACATTATCAAAAGGGATAATGTACCTTTTTTTAATATATTTTTCATCTTCTTCTTTTTCTTATTTAACTTAGTTTTTTTTGGCTATATATTTTGATGTTCCTTTCTCCAAATTTTATTTTTCTATTCTAAATATGACATATCCTTATGTTGGTTCATCTCATTTGAAGGTATCCACATTTAATGAAATATTCCAACATTCCCGTATGGTGTATATGTTTCTACCATAATTTTCACACATATTTTATGTGTGGAAAGGACTTGTTTCTTTAGAATCACTTCTTTGATTATGATATAGTTGAAAAGTGTGTCATTTTTAGAAGAATTATGAAGGTATTATCCCTCTTCTTAATGATGGATTTTATCTTTGATTTTTAAATAGCTATTTTTATTTTTCATCTATTATGTGTGAGACCTCTAATTTATGAAGAATATTTACTAGCTTCTCAAAACTTGGTGTTTGCTTAGTAATATTTAATGTAGTCAAAAAATCATTGTATTTTAATGGGAGTGACCTCAAAATTATAGGAACTAAAATTTCATCAAATACCTAAGTTCTCAATCATTGTAACGAAGCTCACAACTCTATTATTCTTCTCATGAATGATTTCAAATTTTCTCCATTCTTCATATTCAGATAATCGAGTTGGATTTGAAGAAATATAATTTGATTTTGATTTTTGGATTTAAATGCTACTTTTAATTTCTCCCATCCATCCTTCATTATGGTCATATGTCTAATGTATGCTTAGAATTCATCTACTACTATAAACATAATGATTAGTCTTTATTTTTTTTTTGCCTTGTCAAATTTCATTTGATCTTATGCTTCCATCTAATACTTACCACACTTCTTCAATTTAAAAAAAAATTTATACCTCTTAAGCAAAATCTTATCAAAATACTATGGTGTACTTTTATGAGTGTCACCTTCCTTTGAAGATATTTTACTTTACCTTAACAATGTTGCATTATGAATCTTAGTTTATGTATGTTATCATTTTTCATTTCAATTTTGCCTTTAGTGATAAAATTTCATCTTGTAGAACTGGTTTATTTGATGCTTCTTTAGAACATTTCCTTAAGAATATCTTTTTAAACTTTTCCAAAGTTTTATATTTCATTAATTTTGAAACAATATTTTTACACCATTTACTTACCTCTCTATTAACAAGAGTTATATAAAAATTCTCATTATAATATTTGTTTCTAGGGTATTAAACCAATCTTCTATATCCTCCTTCTATAGAAATCAAGGAATATGAGCCAAACTATTTGAACATTTATCTATTTCAAAATTTGGATATTGAGTTATAGCCATTTGAATATTGAATGACTCTCTTTGTATATCAAATCACATCCTTTTATTATGGGGTCACACAGTTTCATGTCTTTTCATAGTTGGGTTACACCCGTTTGTATCTCGAGTCAAACCCTTTTGTATCTTGGGTCAGATTTTTCATATAATGGATTGCACCCTTTTGATCAAGTAGCACCCTTACATGTAAATTCTAACACAAACCTATATATGATATGTCATACTATTAATAGTCTAAAAGAATTAAATAGGTAAAAAAACATGAACGTGGTTGTAGGAATGGAAAAAAAAGAAATAATTCAAAATAAAAACTAAGTGTAAATAAAATTCAAAGGGATATCTATATAGAAATATAGAAACAAACATCACAAGTGTTAATAAGAAGTAAAGATAATCCCATAAAAAGGGATAAAAAGTTATGAAAAATGGGAACTTTCAATGTTAATGGCTATGAATATGAACCCTAAAATAATTACTAGAAAAATAATAGGATGTTGTGGTATTGAGTTTATGAATCTTATATATAGATAATATAATGATTATTTTATTCTCAAGCATGCTTGAAGAACATGTGCTTATACTAAGAGAGGGGGTGAACAGTATAAGATAAAACTTTTTTCTTTTCAAACCATATGATAACATCAGCAATATTAAAGTAGTAAACATTACACAAAGCATCACACACATGAGAGACATGATTTAACATGGTTCACCCAATGTGGGCTACTCCACGGAGAAAATATTCCTTATAAAATTTTCTCAATAAATTCTCTTGGGAATCCTTCCCTATTACAATGTTTATGGACCTCTATCCAAAGGAGACACCAATCCCCTAATCAAGTTTGTGGATCTCTATCCATAGGAGAACCCTTTCTCCTCTGCTCTGGCTGGTGATCCTCTAGAAGACTACTTCCTCCACTACATTGGCTTGTGGATCTCTCTCCATAGAAGACCTCTATCCTCACTACCCTGGCTAATGGATCTCTATCCACTAGAGACTACTATCCTCTACTCTATCACCTCCAAATCCTGCTCTAAACTCTACTCTATCTCTATCTCATATCTATACTAAACACTATCCTCTACCTTGCATAAATCTGCTCATAAATCTATATCTCAACTCTAGCACAAATCTGCTCTTAAATCTATACCAAAATTTATCCTCAAATCTATCCTCAAGCCTTAACACAAATCTTGATCAAATCACAAACCAACTCTG
Source organism: Wollemia nobilis (assembly GCA_028583015.1). Lineage (NCBI taxonomy): Eukaryota > Viridiplantae > Streptophyta > Pinopsida > Araucariales > Araucariaceae > Wollemia > Wollemia nobilis. The sequence goes on along the minus strand of JAQPPZ010017036.1, from coordinate 2,113,206 downwards.
CTCAAATTTTCCCAAAGCCTTAACACAAGGCTTGAACAAATGAATCAACTCTGCTCTCAAGTCTTCACAAAGACTTACCTTTAATCTATCCTTAAAATTTCACAAAAATCTTATTAACAATTTTAGAAAACTCAACTTAATCTCTTATAGAAAACCTCTTCAATACCACAAACAAGTTTCACTCAGAATCTTGTTTAACCATAGAAACATATAGAGAATGGTAAGAGACTCAATATGTTTCACACTCACAAATCACTCTATCACTTTCAAACTCTCTTTCAAATCAATTTAGAAATAAAGAATAATTTGTTTCATAAAACTTGAACTATCACTCCAATGCTTTCAATCAATAATGCTCATCCAACTTCACTCAACCATTCACTCAATGAAACACAACTTGCTTACAAACCCTAACCAAGTGTTTCACTATACTTCCAACAACTCACACTATGAATCTCAAACCTTGACTCAAGATGATTCCAAATTCACATAACAATGATACTCATGATCTTTTAACAAACCCTACAACAAATCATGCACATGAAAACTCACTCAAACATTTCCAACAATGCTTATCAAACAAATCTTTTCACTCCAACTTTGCATTTCACAACATTCAATCCAACAATATTTCACTCATAAGGAAGATGTGCCCATACCTTTTGTTTTTATGGAGATATGTCTTCAAAACCTGTCTTAATCACAATCAAATCCTCTTTGCCAATTTCAAGGTTAGGTAGCAACAATCTATCTCAAAATCTCCACTCAAAATTCAAATTTATTTCACCATACAAAAATAACAAGTCTCAAGTACACCTTATAATCTCCAAACTTTTCAAAATATAACTAGCAAAGGTTCAATTAACTCACTTTCACAATAATTCACTTCAGAATTTTAATGCATAAAAATAATCAAAATAACTCCCTTATATCTCCCTACTCAAAAATGCATTATCAAATAATCAACACACCTTCCAAAAATAATTCAATTCACTTTTAAACCACACTTAAATCCTTCACAACCTTTAATTAAAATAAAATTAAATTTTATTTAATCACCTTATATCTCCCTAGGCGCTCACAATACAACCTTAGACCACATGCACATTATAAAAAATTAAAGTACCTTTGCAAACACCTCGATGGGATTCGATCCTAGGTCAAGCTATCACCTACGCCTTAGCCGTGACTACCCTATCATGTGAGCTAGGCGCTCACGTGGGAGGTAAAAGTGCTTTGAGCACTTTGTTTCTTCCTCCAGTGCCAAAGCCAAAAAAGGCTTTGTCCTTTCGTAGCCATCGAGACTCGAATGTAGAACCTCTATGTACCCTACGCCTTACACACCTCAAACTTACCACTAGCCCAACCGATTGGTTGGTGTCAAGGCTTTATGCCTTGGTCACTTTGTCCTTCATGTTTTTTGGGTGCAATTAAAAATTATAATTCTTGTCTTTATTTGCTCATGAATTTTCACATTCACTTTCAAAAATCGCATGTGCATTAATATTCGGAGACTTGCTTTTGTGAGGTAAACCTTATGGTATTTATACCATATGCTCCTTTCCTTTGAACGTCGATGGGGAATAAAATATTAAATCGAATTTGCACCCAACCCTACTTTGGGTTTTAAATAATATTATTTTATAAATTAATTTATAATATAAATATTATAAATAATTTATAAATTACCTTAGGCTTTAATTTTAACCTTTAATATTATAATATTATTTCCTTTGGGCCTAGGTATTTTTCTCTTTCACCCTTAGACCTTTTCTGACTTCCTTTAATATTATAATAATAAATATTATAATATTATTTCCTTTAGGTCTTTCCTTCAGGGTATTTAACCATCCTTTTGACCAATCATGTGAAGCTCTTAAACCAAATCTCTTGGGCTTAAAATATAAATATTTTAACCCTTATTTTGCCAAGTCCTACACTGATCACTGACACTTACTCTTGACATCAATGACAACACAACTAACTCAAAATTTCCAACAATCTCCCCCTTTGTCATTGATGGCAACCCTTTTCTTTAACCATTCCCTTTTTTCTAAAACTACTCCTCTTGAGAAATTGCTCCCTCTAACTGAATGCTCTCCCTCTAACTCAAATCTCTCCCCCTTTGACATCAATGGAAAAGGGCCACCTTTGGGGCTTGGGGCTAAGTATAAGACTCTTAGCTTAGCCCCTCCCCCACCTCCTCTCTTGAGGTGGTTAATTTTGGGGTGGGAGTAGAACTACTCCCAATTTCCTTCTAAGATACTCAAAGGTCTCTTTCGGAAGTGGCTTAGTGAAGATATCTACAATCTGCTCCTTTGTAGTAACATATTCCAACCTGACTTGCTTATCTGTCACCTGTTCTCTCAGAAAATGATATTTGATCGAAATGTGCTTTGTCCTAGAGTGCATCACTAGATTCTTTGAGATATTTATAGCACTTGTATTATCACACAATATGGGAATAGGGTGATCATGCTTTATCTTGAAGTCCTCTAAAGTTTGCTTCATCCATAATACCTATGTACAACAAGCAACTACTACAATATACTCTACCTCTATTATGGATAAGGATATTGATGCCTATTTCTTACTTAGCCAAGAGACTAAAAAGTATTCAAGAAAGAATGCTCCTCCACTTGTGCTTTTTCTGTCATCAATGCTGCTAGCCCAATCTGCATTTGTATATGTTGTGAGAGTGAAATTATCACTTTTGGGATACCAGAGCCCAAAATCCATAGTCCCTTTTAAATACCTGAGAATCCTCTTTATTGCTACTACATGTGTCTCCTTGGGTGCTTCTTGAAACCTTACCACTAATCCCACTACTTGCATGATATCTGGTCTTGTAGTTATGACATACAGTAAGCTACCAATCATAGATCTATACAATTTCTGATTTACCTTCAGGAGATTCATCATATTTACTTAACTTGCATCCTGTAACCATGGGGGTACTCACTGGTTTACAATATTCTAACTTGAATTTCTTTAGCATCTCTTTTATATACTTGGTTTGTGAAAGAAATACTCCTTTCTCTGATTGTGAAATCTGAAGTCCAAGAAAGAAGGACAACTCACCAAGCATTGACATCTCAAATTCATTTTGCATGCTCTTTGCAAATTTTTGACACATCTTATCATTGTTGCCTCCAAAAATGATATCATCCACATAAACAACCACAATTAGTAAGTCATTCCCTTCATTTTTGATGTATAAGTTACTGTCCACTATTCCTTTCCTGAAACCCTATTCCTGAAGGTACTTATCCAATCTTGAGTACCAAGCTCTAGGAGCTTGTTTTAGTCCATAAAGTGCCTTCTTCAATCTGCATACATAGTCTGGTTTATCAGTTAAGTTGAATCCTCTTTGGCTGCTCAATATAAACCTCTTCTTCTAGAACACCATTTAGAAAGGCTGATTTAACATCCATCTGATATACTTTGAAGTTTTTGAAACTTGAGAAGGCTAAGAACATTCTTATAGCTTCAAGTCATGCAACTGGAGCAAATGTCTCATCAAAGTCAATTCCCTCAACCTGTGCATAACCTTTGCATACTAATCTTGCTTTATTTCTGACTACTTGACCATCTTCATTTAACTTATTTCTGAATACCCATTTAGTGCCAATCACATTCTTACCTTTTGGTCATGGGACAAGTTCCCAAGTCTTACTTTTCTCTATCTGATCTAGTTCCTCATTCATTGCCTTAATCCAAAATTCATCTTCACTTGCCTCATTGAAATATTTTGGCTCAATTTTAGATAACAAAGAGAAATTTACTTGTTGATTTGATGTTATTATCCTTCTCCTTGTCTGTCTCTCATCTGGATTCCCAATGATTAGATCCCTTGGATGATTTTTCTGTACATACCTAGATGGAGTCTTAGGAAAAAGTCTTTGTGTTTCTTCTTCTTCCTTTGATTCTTCACATAACTCTTCTTGACAACTTTCATCTTCTTGATACACAATTTCTTGAACTGGTTCTCTTGATCCTATCTTCTCATCAACTGTTACATTTATACTTTCTATAATAGTACATGTCCTTTTGTTATAGCATCTATAGGCTTTGCTCTTAGTGGAATAGCCAAGAAAAATACCCTCATCACATCTTGGATCAAACTTACCCAAATTTTTCTCTTCCCATCTTATGTAACATTTGCTTCCAAAAATTTTGAAGTACTTTATAGTAGTTGGTCTTCCTTTCCAGAGCTCATATGGATTTTTGTGATGGTTTACTCTTACTTGAGCTCTATTGATGATATATGTTGTTGTATGTACTACCTCTTTCCAAAAACCATCTAAAATCTTAGACTCATTTAACATGGCTCTAGCCATATTCTCAACTATCCTATTTTTCCTTTCAACTACCCCATTTTGTTGAGGAGTTCTTGCTACTGAATATTCTCTTTTGATCCCATGTTGTTCACAAAATTCTATAAATTCATTTGAGGTAAATTCTCCTCCTCTGTCTGACCTTAAACTCTTAATCCTTTTACCTATTTCATTTTCCACTAACTCTTTAAAAGCTTTAAACTTCTCAAGAGCTTCTGAATTTTCTTTCAGAAAGGCTACCCAAATCATTCTGGAATAATCATCTATAAATAATATAAAGTAACTTTCACCTTGTAAACTCTTTGTCCTTGTAGGACCACATAGGTCAGTGTGCACTAGCTTCAATGGCTCAGATGACATAAATCCTTTTGACTTGAAACTTGTTCTAGTTTGCTTCCCATGCTGACATTGTGAACAAATTGTGTTTTGTGGCCTTTTTAGCTTTGGTAAATCTCTGACAACCTACTTGTTGCTTATGTTTACTATGTTTTCAAAGTTCAAATGACCCATTCTTCTATGCCACAACCAACTCTCATCTTCTTGTGATAGAAAACACTTTTCTCCTTTAATCTCACTTAACATGTAGAGGTTGTTTGTAGTTCTATTTGCATTTGCAATAAGTTTTCTAGTTTTAGACTTTCTAATCTCACACCTACTTGGATGAAAAGTAACCATGTGCCCTTGATCACAAAGTTGGCTCACACTTAGTAGATTGTGCCTCAACCCCTTGACATACAATACATTCTCTATTTTTGTTTTCCCATTATCTAAACTTAGAGTTCCTTTCCCACAAATTTTTGTTGATCCATTATCACCAAATATTATTGATCCTCCATCAGTTTCTTTGAGTACAAGAAATTTACTTTTGTCTCCTATCATGTGACTAGAACATCCACTATCAAGAAACCATTGTTTTCCCTTATCTTGAACATGAAGAGTTGTTTGTACTAACATTGATCTAACTTTCTCATGCCCTTTTCTCTCTTTCCTAATTGTTGAAGTTGTATTCTTTTTACTTGACTCAAGAAATACCATTTTACACCATCTAGCCTTGTGCCCAAAATTATTGCACTTATAACATATGACATCACTATTCATAAGAGGTGCAAAAGAATTGAAATTTCTATTGACATCCTTTTTAACATAACCAGTGCAATGTACAACTCTATGACCATATTTGTTACATGAAAAGCAATAGCCATGGAAGAGATTATGTAACCTATTTGAATGCCTTGGAAAATATGGTCGAGTGCTCCTCCTTTTGTTGTGATTAACTCTTGTCCATGGTTCTTCTTTGCCTTCTTCTTTCCTGATGTCTTTTCCTTCTAGAGTATGAGTCACTTGCTTATCTTTGTTTGATGTCTCTACTTCTTGAAAGCTTGACTCCTCTTTCTATTTCCCTAACTTTATATCTTGTCGTAACTTGGTCTTTTCAACTTCATTCCTTAGATAAATAATTTTTGCTTCCAATATTTCACATTCTGTTTCCCTTGCTCTTAATAGATCTATCATATCCTGTTCAATTTTATTTCCTTCTTCTACCTTTATCTTGAGTTCTATGAGACTCTGTAGAAGTTCCATCTTTGCTTCTTCATCCTCTTGAATTTGATCCTTCAAACTTGAGTTCTTCTTTCTAACATTTTCCAAGTTCTTGAGAGTAGCAAATAATTCCTCTTTTATGTCAAACATGGTCTCTTCTTCATTCTCTGAAGTCATGTGTGTTTTTGATGGATCTTCCTCCAAGTTGTTAGTCTTTTCATGGAGAGACCCACTCTGATACCAATTGAAGAACATGTGCTTATACTGAGAGGGGGTGAATAGTATAAGATAAAAATTTTTGCTTTTCAATCCATATGATAACATCAACAATATTAAAGTAGTAAACATTACATAAAGCATCACACACATGAGAGACATGATTTAATGTGGTTCACCCAATGTGGGCTACTCCATGGAGAAAATATTTCTTATAAAATTTTCTCAATAAATTCTCTTGGGAATCCTTCCCTATTACAATGTTTATGGACCTCTATCCAAAGGAGACACCAATCCCCTAATCAAGTTTATGGATCTCTATCCATAGGAGAACTCCTTCTCCTCTGCTCTGGTTGGTGATCTCTCTAGAAGACTACTACCTCCACTACACTGGCTTGTGGATCTCTCTCCATAGAAGACCTCTATCCTCACTACCCTGGCTAATGGATCTCTATCCACTGGAGACTACTATCCTCTACTCTATCACCTCCAAAGCTTACTCTAACTCTGCTCTATCTCTATCTCAGATCTATACTAAACATTATCCTCTACTCTGCACAAATCTGCTCAATATCTATCTCTACTCTATTACAATTCTACTCTTGAATATGTACCAAAATCTATCCTCAAATTTATCCTCAAGCCTTAACACAAATCTTGATCAAATCATAAACCAACTCTTCTGATTTCCCAAAGCCTTAACACAAGGCTTGAACAAATGAATCAATTCTGCTCTCAAGTCTTCACAAAGACTTACCTCTAATCTATCCTTAAACTTTCACAAAAATCTTATTAACAATTTCAAAAAACTCAACTTAATCTCTTACATAAAACCTCTTCAATCACACAAACAAGTTTCACTCAAAATCTTGTTTAATCATAGAAACATATAGAGAATGGTTAGAGACTCAATATGTTTCACACTCACAAATCACTCAATCACTTTCAAACTCTCTTTCAAATCAATTTAGAAATAAAGAATAATTTGTTTCATAGAACTTGAACTATCACTCCAATGCTTTCAATCAATAATGCTCATCCAACTTCACTCAACCATTCACTCAATGAAACACAACTTGCTTACAAACCCTAACCAAGTGTTTCACTATACTTCCAACAACTCACACTATGAATCTCAAACCTTGACTCAAGATGATTCCAAATTCACATAACAATGATACTCATGATATTTCAAACCCTAACCATGCACATGAAAACTCACTCAATTATTTCCAACAATGCTTATCAAACAATCCTTTTCACTCCAACTTTGCATTTCACAACATTCAATCCAACAATATTTCACTCATAAGGAAGATGTGCCCATACCTTTTGTTTTTATGGAGATATGTCTTCAAAACCTGTCTTAATCACAATCAAATCTTCTTTGCCAATCTCAAGGTTAGGTAGCAACAATCTATCTCAAAATCTCCACTCAAAATTTTATTTCACCATACAAAAATAATAAGTCTCAAGTACACCTTATAATCTCCAAAATTTTCAAAATATAACTAGCAAAGGTTCAATTAACACACTTTCACAATAATTCACTTCAGAATTTTAATGCATAAAAATAATCAAAATAACTCCCTTATATCTCCCTACTCAAAAATGCATTATCAAATAATCAACACACCTTTCCAAAAATAATTCAATTCACTTTTAAACCACACTTAAATCCTTCACAACCTTTAATTAAGATAAAATTAAAATTTATCTTAATCACCTTATATCTCCCTAAGTGCTCACAATACAACCTTATACCAATGCACTCACAATACAACCTTAGACCACATGCACATTAAAAAAATTAAAGTACCTTTGCACACTCCTCGGTGGGATTCGATCCCAGGTCAAGCTATCGCATGCGCCTTAGCCGTGACCACCCTACCATGTGAGCTAAGTGCTCACGTGGGAGGTAAAAGCGCTTTGAGCGCTTTGTCTCTTCCTCCAGCACCAAAGCCAACAAAAGGCTTTGTCCTTTCGTAGCCGTCGAGACTCGAACGCAGAACCTCTATGTACCCTGCGCCTTACACACCACAAACTTGCCACTAGCCCAACCGATTGGTTGGTGACAAGGCTTTATGCCTTGGTCACTTTGACCTTCACGTTTTTGGGTGCAATAAAAAATAAAAACCTCTTGTCCTTTTGCTCACGAATCTTTCACATTCACTTTCACAAATCGCATGTGCATTAATATTCAGAGACTTGCATTTGTGAGGCAAACCTTATGGTATTTATACCATATGCTCCTTTCCTTCGAACGTCGATGGGGGAAGAAAAATTTAAATCGAATTTGCGCCCAACCCAACTTTGGGTTTTAATAATATTATTTTATAAATTAATTTATAATATAAATATTATAAATAATTTATAAATTACCTTAGGCTTTAATTTTAACCTTTAATATTATAATAAAAATATTATAATATTATTTCCTTTGGGCCTAGGTATTTTTCTCTTTCACCCTTAGACCTTTTCTGACCTCCTTTAATATTATAATAATAAATATTATAATATTATTTCCTTTAGGCCTTTCCTTCAGGGTATTTAACCATCCTTTTGACCAATCATGTGAAGCCCTTAAACCAAATCTCTTGGGCTTAAAATATAAATATTTTAACCCTTCTTTTGCCAAGTCCTGCACTGATCACTGACACTTACTCTTGACATCAATGACAACACAACTAACTCAAAATTTCCAGCACCTGCCCATCCTTTATCTCTCTCATTCTTATTTTTTATAACTTTTGTATAAGATTTTAGTAAAGGAATTATTTTTATCCATTTTTTGATATTGTTGTGAAATCTAACATGGCATTAGAGCCAATATTTTCACTTTGATTTCAAAAGGTCATTTTAATTTCTTCATAGAGTCAAAAATTGTTTGATCACAAAGAGGGCTTGGTGTTGTTGCAAAGGAGGAAGAATTATGATGTTTTCCTCCCACTTGGAAGCTTTGGTACATTGGATGAAAGAAGTAAAATGATGGATATTCATTTACCTCGGTTCAAATCTAACACACCATGTGTATGAATCTCTTTACTATTATAGATCATGGCACCCTTTTTCATGTGGACTCAAGGAGTGATGGTGATAATCAAGATAAACAAGCATGACATAACTGCATTTTACCTTTTGATATAGAAATCAAAATATAAAATCATTTCTTTCATTCTTTCTTGTAGAAAAATTAGAAGGAATTTTTTAAAGTTCATTGTTTTTCAAAAACATCACTCTAGGGCTATTTGGAGGAAAATTTTCCAAAGCTATAAATTTTACAAATAGAAGCATTTTGACCCACTTTTTCTTAAATTACATTATATTTCATCTGTTTGCTTTGGTGGTATTTATTTAAGGACTTACTAGAAGTGAAGGGGCATCTTACTATATGATTATATTCAAGACTTACTGTCCCCACTCAAAGGGGTAAATGTATCATATATTATGCAATTAGAATATATGGTGTATGTTCATGGAAAATATAGTTGAATTTACGGTATTAGAAGTGACTTTTAGATATTTTAGATGAACACAAAAAATGTTTCAAGATATGTGATATTCAATCCCTCCTCTTTCTATCAAATTCTTGGGATATTGGTTCATTTTATACATGAATATCTAATCCTTCATGATCTCTTCTCTCTTCTATTTTTAGTCCACTTATTCTTGGGATTTTGTAGTGGCTCTTCTCATAAATAGTTTCATGTGAAGTCTCTTTTGGTGATGGAAATCAAGTGGTCCAATAGCAAGTCAAAGTATACATGTAAGACAAAGTATGTTACAAAATGGAAATTCATGCTTCCAATTCTTTTATAATGTGACTATAGAATATTGGAGTAGCTCCTAAGGATGGATATTCATGGTTTATTACTTGTGGTGAATATTGGCCAATATTAGGATATTCTTGTGTAAAGACAAATTTGCATAAGTAGAATTTCATATTATGAAGGAGACTTAACTAAGTTTCCTTAAAGTAGAAAGGACCATCATAGCATCCATTATGGGGGAGACATTATTGTCACTAATTTATTTTGTTATTACCCCCTTTGTTCATATTATGAGGGGGTATTGATAGTATAGTTATTATTTGGTGCTTAAGGACATCCATCATCTATACATATTTCATTCTTTATTTAAACATTTTGTATAATATTTTATTAATGTATTGCTTCTATCCATTAGAAGAAATTATTGTAAAATTTAATATTGTCTAATAATTTTTGCTATAGGAGCTTTAAAATGTAATGCAAGTCTATGGTACAAACACAATTTGGATAGATAATTGATCTTTTTTTGGAAAAGAAAAATATTCTTCAACTAAAATTACTATTTGTGCTATATGTAGGAATATCAAATGTAATAATATTTCATAATTGTTTATCTATGGATTTTTGTAGGTTCTTCGAAACAATTCTATATTCTTTGGAAATGAAGGGTGGTACTTCTATATGGTCTAAATTTTTGGGATATTTTACTTTATTTGTTAATTCAAATAGTCTATGTTATGGTACTCAATCAAAATTTTACACATGGTATAACAAACACATTGGAAATAATATATACAACACAAATATTTGATAATTTTATTTTATCGAATATATGGTTGCAAATTCTTATTTGATGTCGGAGGTGTAGACCAATTGGTTCGACCAAACCCCGTAAGGGGGCGGAGGTCCAAGGTTTAAATCTTGGGCCTCGTCGGATTGAACACTTGTTCCTTTCCTGGTGCTTTTAGCCGTGTTAAAGGTTTAAAATTATTGTGGCATGGTGGTTATATGTGTGGACTGCATGAAGATCTATGTGGTGAATTTTGAGGTGGAGAACGTAGAATACTATGGTGGCCATACAAGCTGGACAACTTGCTTGGATTCGTGATGGCTATCGATTCCACCATATATATATATATACAATCTCTTTGTACATTTTATTAGTAGTAGAATGAGCTCATAAATCTATTCTCTAGAATATAATTTTGTCAATGGAGATAAACATATATTAAGGAAGGCTCCGTGAAAAGCTAATTCGGAAGATTTGGGGAGAGCTAGGGTTTTGACGGCCAAGATGACGGCGGGCGGGAAAGCTTCTGCGGGAGAGCACGGGAATGCCAACAGACTGAACCAGGGGCACAGCAGGGTGGAGGGAGGGCAGTCAGAGACCGGGGGCGCTAAGGAGTCCTCTCCAACCGAAGAGGATGTAGGTCATGACAAGGATCCACCAGACAAATGGGGAGGTGGACCTCAGAAGTCGTACGCTCAGGCAGCGGCTTCAGAAACCCTTAGCGGTCTGCTCTCCAAGGAGTTGTTTCCTGTCGGGGACGAGTTGGACATCCCGACAGAAATTCTTTCAAGCTTTGTGGAATTCAAAAAATTTACCCTCATCGGTAAGTTTATTGGCGGCCGTCCCGACATGGAGACCATTCGCAAGTGGGCGGCAGGTAAATGGCGAACCTCTGGTCACATGGAGTTGGCGGCCTTAACCCGGGGTTTTTTTGCGATTAGACTGAATAACAAGGAGGACTACTGTAAAATCTTGGCTGGTGGTCCCTGGTTCCTAGGCCGCAGAAGTCTCTTTCTAAGGAAGTGGGGTATGGACTTCAACCCCGAGACCCAAAATATCAACATTGCTCCAATATGGGTTAGACTCCCGAGTCTCCCCCTCTTCTATTGGCATGAAAATGTAATCAGAGGAATTGCACGCTCCATTGGTGAGTTGGTTACCATTGACCCTCCCACCAAAGCTCGAACCAGATTTGTTCAAGCTCGGTTCTGCGTTCTGGCGGATTTGGAGGTTGACCTTCCATCATCCATCACTCTCCGGTCTGGAGATATCATTCTTCACAAGCAAGCCATTGTGTATGAGAACAGACCGGCTTTCTGCCCCCAGTGCAGTTCTCAAGGGCACCTCCAGTCCAACTGTCCTCTTCAAAATCTAGGGATGAAGAAACGGGATTCCAGCAACCCCTTGGAACACGGTGAAGGTCAGACAAAGCACCCTGCTACGAAAGGGCATGAATCTCCAGGCCCGTCTAGGGACCATCCCGAATCCTCCCACCCGGTGGAAGCAGTCTCCCCCCAAACGGTCTCTGAGCCGTGTGGTGCAAGCCCTCACCTTGGACCACAGGAGGAGAAGGACCAGTCCCTTCCCCAAATCACCGCACAGGCAGATTCACCCAAAATCTTGGACCATAACCACCCCGAGTCCCAAAATGTGCTTGGAAGATTACCTACTAGGAAGAAGGGGTGAGCAGTCTAGTAATATCAGCCCTCGTAATACGAGGAGCCGAAAGCAAGGTGTTGATTTTGGTAGCGAAAGGAAGCAAGGTCGTCCCCCCAACAAAGACAGGCGGGACAAGGAGACGGCGACAGATGTTGCAAATGGTACTCAACGGCTACTTTTTTAGGATGATTCTGATTCCCAGATGGGTGACTCGTCTGTCCCAAAACCTCCCCTCCAGCAAGGAAAGGGAGGTAAGAAGAATATCAAACTGTTGAGATGAAAGTCCTCTCATGGAATGTGAGAGGGCTTAATGCAGCTGCCAAACGGAGATTGGTGGCTGATCTCAGAAAGAGGACGAATCCGTCCATCCTAATTTTGCAAGAGACTAAGACCGATGCTATCTCTTCTGCCAGAGCTGCTAAGGTCATTTGGGCTAAGGCAAAATTCCTCTCCAGTCCTGCGGTGGGAACGACAGGCGGTCTCATGATTCTTTGGGATCCAGAGATTTTTGAGGGCAGCCTTCTCTCAACTTCCAGCAGGATTATCAATGTTTTGTTTCATTCCAAAGCCATTAACTTTTCTTGGATCCTGTCCAATGTGTATGCCCCAAACTCTGTCTCGGAGAGAGCAAAAATGTGGAAGGCTATTTCCCAGATGAGGGAAACGTTCTGTAATTTCCCTTGGGTTCTAGGGGGAGATTTCAACTGTCCTCTTCACCCATCTAAAAATAAAGGAGGATCAGACCACTCTAGCCACAGTCTGGAAGACTTTCGAGATTTTGTTTCTACCAATAACTTGCTTGACATTGACCTCAAGGGGGCATCCTTCACTTGGAGCAACAGGAGGATTGGGAGCAATCTTATTCAAGTCAAGCTTGACAGATTCTTCATATCCCAAGAGGCTATTCCCATACTCGGTGCGGCAACTCTCTCGGCCTTACCGAGGATTGGGTCTGATCACAATCCTATTGTCCTGGAGACGGTTGATGGGCCTATTTTTAAAACCCCCTTCGATTTGAGTCCATGTGGATTTCTCACAAGGACTTTAGAGGGTTGGTTACGGCCTCGGTGGCAGCGAGAAGGTAGCAGGTTCCGCTTCCAAGAGAGTGGCCTTAAAACTCAAGTTAATCAAAAGGAATTTGAAAACATGGAACAAGGAGGTGTTCGACAACATTTTTGAGTCCAAAAGGTCCATTTCTGCGAACCTAAAATTGGTGGAGGAGAGAATGGAGCTCGAAGGTTACACCGATTGCCTCAGGGAGGAGGAAAGGAGGCTCTTGGTGGATTATCATTCTATTCTTGCAAGGGAAGAAACTTTCTGGCGCCAAAAATCTAGGGACCTCTGGTTGAGAAATGGAGACTCCAATACGAAGTTTTTTCATGCGTCAACTTTGCGGCACAGAGGGGCTAACAAAATCAGGGAAGTGGTGTGCAAGGATGGACGCGTTACCAAGGATATTGAGGAAATCCGAAGTGAAGCGGTTGACTTCTTCCGGGATCCGCTCGGTGTTCCTCCCGACAGGTGATCTCCGAGGTTCAAAAATCTCTGTTGGATAACTTCCTAGTCAAAGTTCCTCCTGAGGTAAGCTTTAAGCTTCTGGAGCCTTTTTCTATGTCCGAGATTAAAGAAGCTTTGTTCTCCATGCAACCGAGACAAGGCCCCTGGGCCTGACGGTTTTCCCCCCATTTTTTTCAAGTTATGTGGGATGTTGTGGGCTCGGATGTGTGCGAAGCAATTCAGGAGATTCAAGCCTCCAGATCCATCCATCCAAAACTAAATTCTACCTTTCTTGCTCTCATCCCTAAGTCTTCCGCCTGCAAAAGTTTCTCTGATTATCGTCCCATTAGCCTGTGCAATGTTTTTTATAAAATCTTAACCAAGTCCATAGCCAACCGTCTGAGGTCCCTTCTTCCCTCCTTGGTTGGTCCTTCTCAAGGAAGCACCGTGAAAGGCAGAAACATTCTCGATGGTGTCATCACCATCCATGAAACCCTCCATTCTGCTCACCGCTCCAAAAATGCTGCTCTTTTCCTCAAGCTGGACATGAATAAAGCTTTTGACAGAGTTGACAGGAGGTTCCTCTGTGCTGTCCTCTTCAAGTTTGGCTTTCACCCTCAATGGATTGACCTTGTCAGTAGTTGCATATCCACTCCCTCCTTTTCTGTTCTAATCAACGGATCCCCTGCTGGGTATTTCCAAAGTGCCAGAGGCCTCAGACAAGGTGACCCTCTGTCTCCTATTCTATTCATCCTTCTGGCTGAGGTTCTGAGTTGGTCTTTGAAAGAGGCTCTTCGCCAGAATAAGATCTCTGGCATTTTTCCCACCTCCAGAGTCGATCCTGTCTCTCATCAGCAATTTGTGGATGACACCCTCATCTCCACTGGGGCGTCCGTCACTCAAGCCAAATCCATCAAGCGAATCCTCTCCCGTTATGAAAAGGCTGCCGGACAGAAAGTCAATTACATCAAAAGCAAAATTTACTTTATTAACACTCCTATGCGAAGGCAGCTCCGCATAGCCAGAATTTTGGAATGCACTATTGATTCCCTGCCTGCGTCTTATCTGGGTTTGCCTCTGGCTTGTAATGGCCGGGCCAATGGAAGCTTGTGGGACATGATCCTGGAACGTCTTCACAAAAAGCTGAGCACTTGGAAAGGCAAATTCCTGTCGCAAGCTGGGAAAGCCACCCTTACCAAAGCTTGTCTCCAAGGAATCCCAACTTACTTCATGTCTGTGTTCATGCTGCCTGTTTCTGTCCATTCCAAGATTGAAAAGATTCAGAGGACCTTTCTGTGGTCTGGCAATGAAGAAAAATCTAGAATTCCTCTTGTGGCCTGGGATAAGGTTTGCTTGCGAAAGGACCAAGGCGGCATGGGAATGAGGAGATCAAGACTCATGAACACTGCTTTGATCGCTAAGCACGCTTGGAAGATCCTGACTAATGACCCAGCAGAGTGGGTCAAGCTGGTTAAGAGGAAGTATCTTGGATCGAGTTCTCTTTTTGATGTCGGGATTCCTCCTGAAGCGTCTGCCTTTTGGAAATCGGTGCTTCAAGCCCGCTCTCTGATCAGCTCTGGTGCTCGCTGGATTTTGGGTGATGGCAACTCCATTCTCTTATGGAAGGACAGGTGGGTTACTGATGGAGCTCTCGAGTTGAGAGCGGACCTTGCTAGCCTGAAAGCCCAGGTGGATCCAAATTCCCAACTCAAGGTTGCAGACTTCATTGATCGGAGCTCTCTTCCCCCTCGATGGAATTTGCCAGTCCTGGACGGCTTTAACAATGAAATGACTTTTTTGTCTAATATTCTTCGGTCTGTTTTAATTCCATCTGTTAGAAGAGATGACAGAATCATCTGGCATGGCACGGAGGATGGTCTGTTCTCTGTCAAGACCGCCTATGACCTTCTTACTTGCGAGATTGCCATGGATCACCGATGGAAAGTGATTTGGAGGAAGGGTATTATTCCTAAAGTTAATTACTTTGCATGGATTGCCTTTCATAATAAAGCCTTAACCATCGACAACCTCCATAAGAGGGGTTTTGCTATTCCCAACAGGTGCTTCTTGTGCTTTGCTGATTGTGAGACGACAGACCACTTATTTTTGCATTGTCCTTTTTCCCATTCTATCCTCGACACTGTCTTGTCTTCCTTTCAAATCCTTTGGTGCACTCCCCGCTCCCTCAAAGATGCCTTCCACCAATGGCCCAATCCTTTCAAGAATCCTAAACTCCGCTTCCTTCTTGAGGCCTCTTTCCACCACTCCATTTGGCAGATTTGGCTAGAGAGGAATGCCGAGTCTTCGGCAAGGTCCCTAGAGTACCTCCCTGTGTCGCTCAAAGAGCCTTATCCTTCGCCATTGAGAATTCTAAAGTTGTTCCTAGTTCCCGTCCCCGCCTTCCTGGCGAAGCAGCGATCTTCAAAAGTTTGGGCCTCTTCCCTTTTCATGATGGTGTTTCTAAGTCTCAGCGTGGGGATGTTATTTGGACCAAGCCCCCTGTGGGCTGGATTAAATTAAACTTTGACGGTGCGGCCAAAGGCAATCCTGGCCCCGCTGGTTCTGGTGGTGTGGTTAGAGACCATAACGGGAATCTCGTGTTGGCTTATTGTGAAGATTTGGGTGCCCAGACTAATCACTATGCTGAAGCCAGAAGTGTTTTGAAAGGTATCCAGATCCTCTCCGAGGATCCTCGGCCTTTGATAGTCGAAGGTGATTCGCTCAATATAGTCAACTATCTGCTAGGCTCTAAAGACCCGTCTTGGAGGGTCTACAACATCATTCTTGAGGCTAGGATGCTCCTCTCTCAACGTGACAGGTGGAAGGCGTGTCATATTTTTAGGGAAGGAAATCGCGTGGCAGACCACATGGCCAACAAAGGGCTTGCGACCACGTGTCCTGTTGTGTGGCGCTCATGCTTCCCGTCTGAGGTGGCGAGTTTGGCCAATGCGGATATCCTCTCATGATGTTCTCCCCGCTTCAGAAGGTCATTCGTTTGGTTTGGTTGTTTTTGCTTTCGATGGTCAAATTTCTCCGGCTAGTATTTTTGTTTTCCTTGGTAAAATGTGGTTTGTTTCCAGGATATTCAGGCATAAGGGCCCTACTTGTAGCCTTCGGGCAATTAGCAGTTTTTGTTTTCTGTCATCAGTTTTATTCCTCCAGCCACAAGGCATGATGCACATTCCAGCCAGGCTGATTTTGTACATAAGGTTTTGGGATCCTCTATAAAAACCCATTGTTAATCTATTAAAATAATTACCAAAAAAATATATATATTAAGGAAGGGGTATAAATTATCAAATATAGTAGTCTAAAACCTAATCCATATTTTAAGGCTCTAACACCTTAAATAGAAGTTATTTGTACCTTAAACAATAGACTACTACTCATTATTTTACCCTTAATTTATAAGATAAATAAAATGATGAAAAATATCAATTTGAAAGAAAAGTCATTGAATAATTTGAACTTATCCTTATTTCTTTCTAATTCACTTTTAAATATTCAAAAATCCCAACCAATATCCATTGAACTTGCAAATTAAACATTTACTTTGAAGAATTCAATCATCTCATCCTTGATAATAAATTTTTTGTATCTTAGAGAAAAATTATAGTAAATTCATTCTTCTTTTTATTCTTAATCAATAAGTATTACTTATTTTGACTATAAAATCCTTACAACTTTTTTTTTTTGGTACTATTAAAAGCAGAGGGTTTTAACGGGATCCCACAACCACTACAAGGAAAAAAAAAAGGGTGAAAACCCAACAAGCCTGGAAAAACCAAAAGCAAACCAGAAAAAAAGAGGAAACCAGACCAAAAGGCGATAAAGAAGAGAGAACTGAGGAGGTTCTACCCTAACTTATGCACACCTTGAGAGACATTGACCGCCAGACTAGAAACATTCTCCGTTAAATCAAGGGCAAGTTTCAGCGTGTTCCAAATTTTACACTGATTAACATCAATAAGCAATAAGTCTCTAAGAACTATAGAGACCAGCTGTCATATCCCAAAGAAAAAGAGGGACAGATGTGAGCAAAATAATGAAAAGTCTGGTCATTAAGAAAGTTTCCAATTGCCACCTTCGTTCGAGCTCGGGAGAATCACCAACAACAATAATTAAGAAGGAACCATCGTACAACGCAGACCACAAGGCACCCAATTCAAAAAGGGGGTGCTGATTACCAAACCTCGAACCCATACTTCCGAAACGTTCCAGAAGGCAAATCATCAATTCCTTAGTCCGAGAAGCACATTGACAGAAAACACCTAAGAGGAGACCCATAAAACTGTGTGACATGGACAATCTGAACACACATTCCATAACCTTAGCTCAGTGATAATTATTTCTTTACTAATATCATTTTTTATACAAATTCATTATTTTTTAATTTCTTCAAAAACTCAAACAAAATAACACTCATTCCATACATCTGTCTTTATTCAACTTAATTTACATTCATTTTCATTGTTATAATTACAATTTTAAAATCTTTAATTTAATAATTTAAAAATTACATGCCAATTAAAATGATAGTATAATAAAACTGTGTCTCGACCATGTACCGAGGATTATTGAATCCGATTATATGTATGACCGTTGTATATTTTCTAAAGCTAATAAATTCTGTAACAATAAAGTCGAGAAATATTAACAAATGTTGTTAATTACTCTGATTAAAAATTTATATGGTTGTCATAAAAAGATTTTCGTTTAATTCAGGTGAAAATAATTAAAATAATGATATAGAGATGTTCTAAAAAATTAATATTAATATTCATTTTATTTATAATATATATTGTGTTGATTTTTTTTGGTCGTTGTAAAAGAATAACAATTTTATAAATTATTAATATTTTTATAATTTTTAAAATAATATCTTACGCATATTTATCAAAATATTATTTTAATATCAACTTGAAAACTTGTATATGATTATTTTGTTTTATCCCTTTAACAAATTCTTAATGCCGCGATAAAATATTTTATTTAAAATCCTTTTTATTATAAATTTTGAATTGCAATGATAATAAAACTATATTAGGATAGATTTTATATAGTTTATAAAGTTTAATTAGATTAAAACTTTCTCAAACTTCAATAAAACTTATATTAGGATAGATTTTATATAGTTTCTAAAGTTTAATTAGATTAAAACTTTCTCAAACTTCAATTAAAATTAGAATAAATGATTTTAAAATAGAATAATTTTTTAAAAATAAATATTATTTTTCCTTTCTAAACATATTTTTATATCGACCAGAATACAAAAGTTTTACTAATTTTTTTTCCATATAAAAGCTATCTATAATAACCTTTTAGAGAATACAATTTTTTATTAAAATTATTAAATTTGAAACGTTATTTATATTTAATTTTATTAAAAATATTTTAAAATAAAAAAATTAAAAAAAATTATAAAGATTTGAAATTATAAATAAATAAAATATTTCATAATTATTATTATATTTTTAATTAAAAGTTTAAATTTACAAATATTAAAAATAATAATAATAATTTAACTATAGTAAACCTTAACACTATAAAAAAAAATATATATATATATATATATATATATATATATATATATATATATATATTTAATTCAATTAATTAGTAAATTTAATCAAAAAAATATTTTTTAAAAGAAATAATCAAGTTTAGGAAATTTTAGTTATTTACTATAAGTAAAAAAACTAAAAATTTAATTTAAAAAAAATACTTAAATTAAAAAATCAATTAATTATTATAAAAAATAATATATTAAAAATAATTAATATAATTTAAAAAACAAACATCTAAAAATAAATAAATAAATAAAAATTTAAAATAGAAATACTAATTTCCTAATTTTTTCCCTCTAAAAACTATCATTTTCAATTTCGTAGCCACTACAATGATTGTTTGCCAACTATTTAAAGAATTGTTCGCTAGAGAGATTATATAATATACTTATTAATATTATATATTGAAATTTGGCTTTTAGCTCTCTGTCGTGGACCGTTTAGTTGGACTTGTCAAATGTATTGCTCGCAAAATCTAAATGGTGCTTGTAAAATATATATTAAATCATAAAAAAATTACTTGAATTGTCTTTGCTACTACGTCACACTGACTGACGAGGACTTCACCGTTGAAGTTACGTGTTCAAGATTGGTTAATTTTGCACCATTCCTCGTTTGTAATGAAGGGTTCTTATATAATAAGAATAATTGTTGGAATAATTCTAGCGTTTACACTATAGCTCTAGTAAATCATTCGACTTTGAGTGACCGGGCTGTTGATGTTCCGTGTTTAACCTTATCTTCCAAGGGCGCAAGCAATTTCAACTTCAATATAATATACATTATTTTATCTTCGGCATATAAAAAAGTTTTTTTAACGTCCAAAAGATTGACGTCTCTTTAAGTTGTTTGTACGATTTATTAAATTTTTGCTTGAAATTTTGTTTTTTAAATACAAACCATAATTATAAACTCAACAACAAAATAATATTAATTGAAAAGCAATTTTATATAGACTTTATAAATATTTTTAAGAATGCAAGTTTATATTTTTTTTTTGTTTTTCCTTACTTTTTATTTATGAGTTTGAAAAATAATTATAATGTTATGGATATGAAGTATTTTTAAGAATTATATTTTACCTAGTAGTGTTTAAATTACACTAAGAGAAGTATGGTAATCATATTACAATCTAAAAATAGTATCCTAATAAAAAGATTAATAGAAGAAATCAAGAACAACTCTTGAATGATATTGAAACTCAAGAGGAATTAGGTTTCAATTCTAAAGATTAATGTTATTCTAAAGCTTGTATTTGTATAAAATAAAGACAAGGATCCCTTTCAAAACCTTTTTTCTTCTTTCTCTATTAATAAATCTTTGATATAATCTTGCATGCCCTTTTTTTTATTAAGTAGGAAAACACAGGATTTTGAAAGGATCCCTAACATTTTACAATGAGAGACACAATAGAAACAAGAACAGTAAGTGAATCAAGAGGTGAACAACCCCAAGGGATAGAGGGATACAACAAAATAGTCACAAATAGGCAAAACGAAGAAAAAGCCTTCAACAAAAAGCAAGAGGGAGCACCTTATCAATCAAGGACAAAAAGAGATCATAATTCAAAACCAAAACATAATAAGTCCAAAAGGTAGGGAAATCCTTCATCTACATTTGAATAGCATTCTGATTGACCCCCTAGTTGACCAACAAATCAACTTCCTTATTTCCTTCTCTAAAGGTGTGCTTGGGTTCAACACCTTCCAAATATTCAATGTGATGGTAAATATCTTCTATTAAATCTACAATGGACCAATGGGGGAATGTTTTATTTTAGCAATATTAATGATGAAAAGAGAGTCACCTTTGATCACCACCTTCTTTGCATTCAACTTTTCCAAGAGCATGATCCCTTGATAAAGTGTTTGAGCTTCGAAAAAAAAAAAAGGACTGAACACCTAAGAAGTTAGCAAATACCAAAAGAATAACCCCTTTGTCAACCCTAATGATTCCTCTAGTTCTTGTGGTGCCCAAGTCACCCTTAGCCATCCCATAAAATTTTAGTTTTATCCAACCCTAATGCAGAGGCTACTATTTGACAAGACCTCTAGGATTTGTGGTGGGAATATTGCAAATACCTTATAGATTTAGGATACCCATTCGGCTAGAAAGCTTACTATAAAGTAAAAATCAACAACACAAATATAAAAATAACAGATTCAACACAAAATGTATGGATAATGAAGAATGAATATTGTATTGATATGGTCGGAGTCTTGATCTCCAATGTTAAAATATAATGTATGTCGATACAATAGTTACAATCGAAGGGTTTGAAAGCCCTTGTTTACAAAGAATAGTCTTATACATCATTTTTTACTCCAAACAAGTTATAGGTGGGCTTGAGTATCCCTAGGAGACCACCTGACCTACAAAAACCATCAAGGATATAGTTTTTGTACCTGTAAATAGATCAACAACACCAAATAAGTTAATAGCATATGTGAGGGCTCCACTTGTGAGGCCCTCTATAAAAAAGATAAATCTATAAACCCTAGTGCTATAAATAATGAAATGTAAGATGAGTAAAAGAAATATAATATGTAGAATAATAAAGAAAATTTACCTTGTCGAAGATACTTCTTTTGTCTGATCCATGCTTCTACTTCTCAGATCTAATGGTGTATGAATGCTTATAAGTGTTTGAGGGTTTATCAACGATAAAATAAAATGTTGAGAAACACCTTCGAGCATTATGGAAGGTCTATGAATATCCTACAACATTCCTAGAATGCTTAACAATATTCACAAAATGCTCGATAGTATTCGAGGGCTTTTGAGGAGAGTACTATAAAACTAGATATGGTTTACATGGGATGTGGGCGATAAAAATGAGGGAAACAAAGGTAATGAGGGGAGAGGATGATAGCGAGATGCTAGAGTTTTAGATGGAAATGGATGCAAGGGCTCTCAACCTTAATTTCTTGACCAGATACCTTATTCTTCAATCGCTAAATAAATCAAATAACTACTTAACCTCATTTACAAAATCCTTCAACAAGTTAGGGTTTCAACGACACCAATAGGTGGTCGATATTAAATTATGATGAATGGCTAAGATTATGTCTTTGATATGTGACACAGATCAAGTCAGATGGATGGTTGAGATTAAGTCGTGATGAATGGCTACAATTTATTCATATATATATTATATAAAATATTTATATTTAAATGTATATATATATATATATATATATATATATATATATATATATATATATATATATATATATATATATATATATATATTGATTGGATGATGTGTGGATGACAAGTGGCTATGATTTGGTGTCTACAGATACCTCTTTTTGTATCACGTTATGTGAAACATAATGTAGTGCAAAAACAAGAGACATCTGGTTTGGTGAAGTAGCTTTCTTTAATTGAAGTGCAAGAAGATCCTCGAGATAAAAAAATGATGGTGTAGCTTACCCCCTCAGTTGGTGAATGAGTGAAAAATGAATCTCATGAGCCAATTGATAGAATTATGGGTGATAATGTGGGTGTAAATGTGGGTGAATGATGTATTATATTTTTTTCCCAATAGATGCAAGGAGGTTTTTAGAAATGTGGATGATTTGAATTATGTAAATGTCAGGAAAGTGACATAGATGATGATGCAATGATTGATTATGTTCTTTACCCCAACAAAAAAGGGATTTTTGCCAATTGTGGGTGATAGTGTGGATGTAAATGCGGATGTATGATGTATTCTATTTTTGCACCAATAGATAAAAGGGACTTTTATGATACTATAAATGATATGAATGATGTAAAATATGTATTTTAATGTGGGAAATAAAAATCAAATGTGGTGGCCCTAAGTTTAGAATGGTCCTGTGCTATTTAAGAATGTGCATTTTGGCATCATTGAAATACAAAGTCATGAAAATGCAAGATGACATGGGGGAATATGACCGTTATAGTAACTATTAAGAAATTCTCTAAATAAAAACCAATCATCCTACTAGATTGTATCCCCCATGAATATGCATGTAAAAGATATGATGCACTAAACATTATCCATGTTTTAATCCCCACAAACAAGGCCATCAATGATAGTGTTGGATAAATTTAATCTAAGCATAGTCTCATTCAAAAATTGAGGGACCAAATGGATTTTAATTTTGAATAAGAGGGTGGTGATAATGATATGAGAAAGTGTCCTTATGGTTTTTTATACATCCTATTGAATTTCATGGATATCTAATCGTTGCAATCACCAAGTTAAATAGAGTAAACCACTAGATATGAAGTTCGCTTGAAAATTATGAGTAGAATTGGCAAATGTAGAATGGAAATACGATGATAAATATAGTTGGCAAAGTGGAATGATGATATACGATTCTAAATGTATATAGATATGCAATGATAAATGAATTAGATGATTTTGTGAAATTTGGAATTGTTTTATAATGTTTGTGGAGCAATTGTGGACAATTTTGTGATTTTTGGTCATAAACAAAATCTAACCACCCAAATCAATCCATGTTATCATAAAATGTGATGAAATATTGTGATGAATTACTGGTATAATGAATGTGGTAGTTTTGTGAAATTTTATGTTGTTTTGAGGCTTGTGTATGCAATTTTGGTATTTTTGTGACTTTTGGTCACAAACAAAAATGAAGCATCCAAATTGATCTATATCTTCACAAAACATAATGGGATTATTATATGGATGTATGGATGGGATATGAGGTGATTATGTGGAGGTAAGCTACATTTTTTAGTTATTTTTGTCTTTTTGCAACATTTTGGAGCCAGAATTTGACCAACATCCATATCATGCACAGATGCAAGAGAGTGTTTTCCATGTGGCAGATGTAGGGTAGAATTTAACTACACTCTACAGACACCCATGGGTGTTTGAGTGGGAAAAAATTGGCTATAATAATATTATAGAGGCCAAATTAGATTCATTCTTGCATTCAAGAGTTTTAGAAATAATGTATGAGGAGTGAAGGAGTGAGTGTGAAGGAGTGTGAAGTATGGTGATGGAGGGTGTGGATGCAACGAAAAGCATGGAGGTGTAGGTGGCTGAGGTAAGTGCCCTTGGTACTCTTTTTTGGATTTTTATAGTTTTTTTTTTTATAATTCATGTGATGGTAATGTATTTGCTATTGTGTTGTGTTGCAATTGATGATCTTGGAGGATCAACATTGATTCTCACCAATAATATGAGGGGTGAGAAAGGCCTTGGAGACGGTCAATTAGGATAATTTAGAGGATATGGGGTTGGCTAGAGCAACATGTATTGAAGTGGTGAGGGTAGCTAAGGGGTATCTCTCAGCCTTGGCTAAGATATGGGATCTGGATAAATTTCTAGTTCTTGATATGGGAGATGACTATCACACTAGAATATGTATAATATATATTTCAAGTGTTAGTGTAGGGGTTGCATGTCCAAGTTGGACATGATAAGGTGTATAAGTTGGAGATAGATGGAGAGATGCAAATATTTGAGGTGGAGGGATAAGGTATATGGTCATGTATGTAAGGAAGGAGTTGGAGGTATTGCCCACCTTAATCATATTTTTATTGGCCAACATACTCGTGCCTAACAACATCGGGTATCATTTTCCATGGAACATGTTTAGACTGGTGTACAACATGATCAAGGAGCCTCAAGTATATGCATGGGCACCATATATACTAGCTCAAATGTATATAAAGCTATATGAGGTGAGGAAAGGGTAGAAGGGATTGGGTTGTAGTGTCCTATTGTAGTGTTAGTACTAGGAGCACTTTAGTGTGGCTCAGTTTGTGGGCCTACCTAGTGAGAAGTGAGATAGGGATCAACCTTATTTGATGAGATGGTGGGTGGCTAAGGAGATGCAACTGAACCATCTTGGTCATAGTGGCTTGGATTTTAGGGATATATGGGTAGGTTTGAAACCTGATCAGGTGTGTAGGAGGCCATAGTAAGAGACTGGGTGGCCTAGTGATGGATAGCAATTATAGAGAACCTGATAGGCTAGATGGGTGGTTGGATGGCATGTTAGTGAGATGGATTTGATCCATTTATCTTAGGTGTTGTGATAGTTTAGGCTAAAGTAGGTAGTTCTAGAGGATCTAGTGCTCTATAGGCATCGATTGAATTAGTCGATCCTACCATGTATGGAGGAGTGATAGGTGGACTATATGGATGATGAGGAAATAGATCTCCTAGATATGGATGATGTCAAGACCATGATAGAGTATGATGAATGGTTCACTTCAAATCTGCCATGGGTACCAAGTTAGGTAGTCAAGGAGGGTGACATAACTAAGGAGGAGACAACAATAGAGGTGGCCTCGGTAGGCTATATGGATGGTTGGATAACATGGGAATGAAGTGGAGTTTATCTAATTATCTTGGGTGTTGTGGCACTTTGAGTTGATTTAGGGAGTTTCAAAGGCTCTAGTTCTCTATAGGCGTAGATCGAATGAGTTAAGATTACCATGTGTGGATAAGTGGTGGATGGATTATATGGATGATGAGAAGATATATCTCCTAGATGTGGATAATTTTAGGACCACAATAGAATATGATGCATTATTCATTTCATTGAAGAACACAAGCTTATACTGAGAGGGGGGTGAATAGTATAAGACCACTTTTTACTTTTCTTTCCAAATCAATATTATGCAATGTATAGATAACAATATCAATAAAAGTAATCAAAGCAATGCATAAATCACCACACACAATAGAGACACCAATTTAACATGGTTCACCCAATGTTGGCTACATCCACGGAGAAAATATTTCTTATATTTTTTCTCAATCAATATCTTGGGAATCCTTTCTCCTATAATGTTTATGGACCTCTATCCAAAGGAGATGTTGATACCCTAAATCAAGTTCGTGGATCTCTATCCATAGGAGAACTCCTTCTCCTCTCCTCTGGTTGGTGCTCCTCTAGAAGACTACTACCTCCACTACACTGGCTTGTGGATCTCTCTCCACTGAAGACTCTTGTCCCCACTCAGAAGACCTATCCTCACTACCCTGGTTGATGGATATCTATCCACTAGAGACTACTGTCCTCTCTACTCTGTCACCTCCAAATCTCTATCTCAAATATGCACTAAACTTAGTCCTTCGGTCTAGCACAAATCTGCTCAACAAGTCCACTCAAAACTTGCTCAACTCTGCTCAACAAGTCCACTCAGAACTTGCTCAAATCTGCTCAACAAGTCCACTCAGAACTTGCTCAAATATTCTCAACAAGTCCACTCAGAACTTGCTCAAATATACTCAACAAGTCCACTCAAAACTTGCTCAAATATACTCAACAAGTCCACTCGAAACTTGCTCAAATATTCTCAACAAGTCCACTCAAAACTTGCTCAAATCTGCTCAACAAGTCCATTAAAACTTGCTCAAATCTGCTCAACAATTCCACTCAGAACTTGCTCAAATATGCTCAATAAGTCCACTCAAAACTTTCTAAAATATGCTCAACAAGTCCACTCAGAACTTGTCCAAATCTGCTCAACAAGCCCACTTAGAACTTGTCCAAATCTACCCAATAAGTCCACACATAACTTATCTCAAATCTGCTCAACAAGCCCACTCAGAACTTGTCCAATCTCATAGAAGCATAAAGAGAATTTTTAGAGACTCAATATGTTCTACACTCAATGCTCAATCACTTTCTCAACTCAAATCAGAATATAGAATAGTTTGTTTTATGGAACTTGAACAATCACTTCACACAACCACTTGACTAGGCTCAATCAACTCTACTCAACCAATCACTCAATGAAACACTTCTTTCTCACAAACCCTAGTCCAAGCATATAACCACCAACTCAAAATATTTCCAACAATGCTCAACAACAAATCTCACATAACAATGATACTCATGTTCTCTTCAAACCCTAGTTCAAGTTCTTTGTACAACAACTCACTTCAACAACAATGCTTATAAAACAATCTTCACATAACAATGATACTCATGTTCTCTTCAAACCCTAGTTCAAGTTCTTTGTACAACAACTCACTTCAACAACAATGCTTATAAAACAATCTTCACATAACAATGATACTCATGATATTTGCAAAACTCTAACTCAAGTTCTTCACACAACCAATGGCTTCAACAACAATGCTTATCAAACAAGGTTTTAACAACAACTCTTTATTCTAGAAAACCTTGAAGCATTAACTCAAACACTCTCAAAAGGAAACCCTAATCAAGTCCTTTTCACTCCAAACTTATTTTCTAGAAAACCAATCAATCAACTCAACTTATGGAAGAATGTGCTCATACCTTTTTATTGAAGATGAAGGGATCTCATAAATTTGTCACAACCACAAACACTTCTATGCCAATCTCAAAGAGGTTAGAAGATAAATATTTCTCACAATATAATGTAAATACTTAATTACACCTTATCACTCCACCTTTCAAAAACAACCATCAACATACATAAAATATTTATCCAATAACACCTTATAAACTCCCAACTAAAATAGACTTAACATCCACCAAAAATTAACTCAAACCTCTTTAATTTAATTTAATGGCAAGAGAAACTTTGATAAAAATCAAATCAACTTTCTTTATAATTCCAATGATATAAATCACTCATCAATAAAACAACCTCTCATTAATCCTTATTACTCCACAATAATAAAAATAAATTATCAAATCAACAACCTTTCTCAAACCCTTATAACTCCAACAATAATATAAATCAAACACACAACTTTTCACAAACCCTTATTACTCCACATTATCCTTTAGAAAAACCTTAGGCAAAAATTAATTATCAAAAAGTACCTTTGCCTCTTAGTGGGTTTTGAACCCACGATCTCTGCCTCCACGAGCGCTCTAGCCGTGGCTTTGACCGTCGCGTGCGCTAGACGCATGGTTAAGAGCCTAAGCGCTCTTTGTCCCCTTTGTCCTCGATTGGCATGCAAAAACCAAGGCACATGCAAAAAGGAACTTCCCTTGGCGCTCAAGACACACCACTCCATGCGAATCGATCATGTGCCTCTCAACTCCCAATACCTTTGCAAAACGTGCGTTGCCAATGGACCACCGTGTCCTTTACATTTCAAAAAATCTGCACTCTCCCTTATCTCTTCTACCTGGCGCTAAAGACAAGCGAAATTCTTGTCTTCTTCCTCAACGAATAACAAATGCACGAAAACGTTTCACTATGTCGCATGAAAAAAAATAATGTCGAGGGGTAAGTTTTGAATGCCTCTTTGGCATTTATTTATACACGAAAATCCCTTTGCTTCTTAGACGTCGGTGCTCCCACTTTTGATGACGTTGGTGCTCCCACATTTATAATTTATAAATTATTTAAATTCTAAGGAATTTAAATTTTATAAATTATATTTATAAACTTTAGCTTTAAAGAGATTAAAGCCTTCCTTGGGTTTAAACTTAAACCTTTAACTTGTAAAATATTCTGCCACCATGGGTATTTTAAAAACTTAACTGCCATCTCAATGTGTGAGGAGATTTTTATATCCTCATAATGATTTTAATAAAACCATTTAATCTTCCACCATGGGTTTACCATAAACCCTCATAAAATATTATTTTGCCAATTTTCTCTTCAACTCTTCGCATTGTTCCTGGTGCTATTGATGGTGTGCTCCATGGTATTAATGACTGACTTTTCACCTTGACATCAATGACAACTAAATGAACTCAAAATTTCCAACAATATCCCCCTTTGTCATTGATGGCAACCCAATTTCATTTTACTAAAAACTTGACCTTTCCTTTGTTCTGCTCCCCCTGGGACATTGCTCCCCCTAGCTCAATGCTCTCTCAAATATCAAATCTCTCCCCCTTACTCAAATCTCTCCCCCTTTGACATCAATGGCAAAGGGTCACCTTTGGGGCTCGGGGCTAAGAATGAGCCTCTTAGCTTAGCCCCTCCCCCACCTTCTATTGAGGTGGTTAATTCTGGGGTGGGAGTATTTCTACTCCTAGAAAGCATTGTTCTTTACCTTTATCCTCTTTCCTTCTTATCTAATCCTTCTGATTCCTCTGACTATTTCTTTCCATATCCATGTTCCTGTCCATGTCTACATTCCTGTCCATGTCTCTATTCTTGTTCATGTTCCTATTCCTATTCATATCCATGTTCTTGTTCCTATTCTTGTTCCTGTTCATATCCATGTTCTTGTTCCTATTCCTATTCATATCCATGTTCTTGTTCCTATTCATGTTCATGTTCTTGTTCTTGTTCCTATTCATACCTATTTCTGGAATGTCTGCTCTACACCACTTTGTTGTGTGACCATCATTGTTGCACTTATAACACTTAATGTTATTATTCCTTGGAGGTGCAAATATCTTAGGATTTCTCCTAGTGAAGCCATATCCTCTTCTATCATGAATCCTGCAATTCATTGCCTTATGACCAAACTGATTACATGAGTAGCAATACCCATGGAAAATTTATCTATTCCCATATTCCTGTCTTTCATGTGTCCTGCATTGTGAAGCCATGTGCCCAAACTTGTGATATGAAAAGCATATTCCATTGAAGTTTCCTTGTCTTGACCTCATTGGTCTCTTGGTCTCTCTTGACCTATTTTGATTGTTGTTCCATATGTATCTTCTTTGTGCATTGTTCTTGTTTTTGTTGAACTCTCTATTGTCCAACTCATCCTCAGATGTCTCACTATATTTTACACTATATTTTTCTGAAGTATCTTCATCTGAAGTTTCTTCTCCTCCAAAACTTGAAGTTGACTCTCCTTCCCATTTCTTTTGAACCTGTTCAAATCCAAGACCTGTTTTTCTTGATGTAGGCTTTTGTATCTTGATGAACTTATCCAAGTTCTTTGAGCTATTTTTGAACCCTTTCATCTTGACCTTGGAGTCTTCTAAATCTTCTCTTAGTAGTGCCACTTCTTGTGCTAACTTCTCACATTCCAAGATCTTTGCTTCTAACTTATCTTTGAACCTCTTTGCCTTAGCCTTTGATTTTTCTAAATCCTCTATAAGCAATCTTCTCTCTTCATCACATTCTTGAAACTAAATTTCAAGTTTAGAGTGTTGCTTTCTTACCTTCTTTACCGTGTCAAGGGCATAAATAAGTTCTCCCTTGAGATCATAACCATTCTTTTCTGAATATTCCTCTATTTGTTTACCTTTGTCCTCATATTTATTTTCTATTGGCTTGTCTTCTATAGGATCACTTTCTTCTTCTTCTAATGCCATTAGAATATTTTCATCTGGTCTTTCAAGTGCATCTTCATATTCATCATCATTGAAACTATAACCATCCCTTGTACAATCATCTTCAAGATGTCCAAAGTTACCACATCTAAAACACTTGAGAATTATTGGAGTCCTTTTCTTAACTTGCTCTTTTTCTTCAATCATAAATAAGACTTCATCTCTATCATTGTCTAAAAAACTAGCATCACTATCACTTGAGTACTTACTTGCCTTATCCACATAGTAGCTCCTCTTTTGCCTTTGGAAGAACTTATTTCCTTGTCTATTTTTTCCATCCTTGCTTTTATTTTGATGCCTGTATCTTTCTGATTCCCTGTTCTTGTGATCTTATTTTTCTTCACCATTGTTGTTCTTGGGTTCTTGACAATCTATTGCAAAATGTCCATACTTTCCACAATTGAAACACTTAACAGATCTTAGATCTCTGGATCTTCTGGAATATTTATCTTTTCTACCATAATTAGCTTCTTCATCACTGGATGACTCATTGCTTGATTATGACATCTTACATTTTGCCTTCTTGGTTGCTTTATTTTGGGTAATGGGATATTTTGTTCTTATCTCAAAAGATGTAAGTATACCAAGAACAAATCTTGGCAGCGTGGAAAAACCTATTCATTGAATATTTTTGGAAGAGTTCTTAAGACTTTATCACAAACATCTGATTCATCAATCTTCATTCCAAGTCCTTGCATATCATTAACAACCTCATCAATTCGAATTAGATAAGCACTAATATTTTCCTCTTCGTTCATTCTTAATGCTTCAAGTTGTCCTTTGAGATTTCACATCTTTGCTTTCTTGACACTTTTATCTCCTTCATATATATTTTACAATTTATCCCACATTTCTTTTGCAGTTTTACAATGCATAACTTTCATAGACTCTGTTCTATGCAAACCTCTCAAAAGTGCATTCATTGCTTTTGAATTGTAGTGCAGTAGGAGCTTACCTTCCTTCTCTGTAGGAGGATTGATTAAGGGATCATAACCAAGATCAACTACTTCCCAAATTTCATTGCCAAGTGCCATTAGGTAGATCTTCATTCTCATGCTCCAATACATATAGTCACTTCCATCAAATACTGGTGCTAAATTATCTGAGGACCCATTCTTAGAATCCATTATGTTCTTGTTAGCTTTTCCTTCAAGTTGTTAAACTCTTCTGAAGGAACCTACTTTGATACCAATTGAAGAACACAAGCTTATACTAAGAGGGGGGTGAATAGTATAAGACCACTTTTTACTTTTCTTTCCAAATCAATATTATGTAATGTATAGATAGCAATATCAACAACAATAATCAAATCAATGCACAAATCACCACACACAATAGAGACACTAATTTAACGTGGTTCACCCAATGTGGGTTACATCCATAGAGAAAATATTTCACTAAATTTTTCTCAAATCAATTATCTTGGGAATCCTTTCCCTATTACAATGTTTATGGACCTCTGTCCAAAGGAGATGCTGATACCCTAAATCAAGTTCATGGATCTCTATCCACAGGAGAACTCCTTCTCCTCTTCTCTGGATGGTGATCCTCTAGAAGACTACTACCTCCACTACATTTGGTTTGTGGATCTCTCTCCACTGAAGACTCTTGTCCCCACTTAGAAGACCTATCCTCACTACCTTGGCTGATGGATCTCTATCCACTGGAGACTACTATCCTCTCTTCTCTATCACCTCCAAAGCTCTATCTCAAATCTACACTAAACTCAGTCCTTCGATCTAGCACAAATCTACTCAACAAGTCCACTCAAAACTTGCTCAAATATACTCAACAAGTCCACTCAAAACTTGCTCAAATATTCTCAACAATTCCACTCAAAACTTGCTCAAATATGCTCAACAAGTCCACTTAGAACTTTCTCAAATCTGCTCAACAAGTCCACTTAGAACTTGCTCAAATATGCTTAACAAGTCCACTCAAAACTTGCTCAAATCTGCTCAACAAGTCCATTCAAAACTTGCTCAAAATATGCTCAACAAGTCCACTTAGAACTTGTCCAAATCTTCTCAATAAGTCCACTCAGAACTTGCTCAAATCTGCTCAACAAGTCCACTCAGAACTTGCTCAAATCTGCTCAACAAGTCCACTTAGAACTTGCTCAAATCTGCTCAACAAGTCCACTCAGAACTTGTTCAAATATGCTCAATAAGTCCACACAGAACTTGCTCAAATCTACTCAACAAGCTCACTCAGAACTTGTCCAATCTCATAGAAGCATAAAGAGAATTGTTAGAGACTCAATATGTTCTACACTCAATGCTCAATCACTTTCTCAACTCAAATCAGAATATAGAATAGTTTGTTTTATGGAACTTGAACAATCACTTCACACAACCACTTGACTAGGCTCAATCAACTCTACTCAACCAATCACTCAATGAAACACTTCTTTCTCACAAACCCTAGTCCAAGCATATAACCACCAACTCAAAATATTTCCAACAATGCTCAACAACAAATCTCACATAACAATGATACTCATGTTCTCTTCAAACCCTAGTTCAAGTTCTTTGTACAACAACTCACTTCAACAACAATGCTTATAAAACAATCTTCACATAACAATGATACTCATGTTCTCTTCAAACCCTAGTTCAAGTTCTTTGTACAACAACTCACTTCAACAACAATGCTTATAAAACAATCT
Organism: Wollemia nobilis; assembly: GCA_028583015.1. NCBI lineage: Eukaryota > Viridiplantae > Streptophyta > Pinopsida > Araucariales > Araucariaceae > Wollemia > Wollemia nobilis. The sequence continues at coordinate 2,079,956 of JAQPPZ010017036.1, read as the reverse complement.
TCACATAACAATGATACTCATGATCTTTGTAAAACTCTAACTCAAGTTCTTCACACAACCAATGGCTTCAACAACAATGCTTATCAAACAAGGTTTTGACAACAACTCTTTATTCTAGAAAACCTTGAAGCATTAACTCAAACACTCTCAAAAGGAAACCCTAATCAAGTCCTTTTCACTCCAAACTTATTTTCTAGAAAACCAATCAATCAACTCAACTTATGGAAGAATGTGCTCATACCTTTTTATTGAAGATGAAGGGATCTCATAAATCTGTCACAACCACAAACACTTCTATGCCAATCTCAAAGAGGTTAGAAGATAAATATTTCTCACAATATAATGTAAATACTTAATTACACCTTATCACTCCACCTTTCAAAAACAACCATCAACATACATAAAATATTTATCCAATAACACCTTATAAACTCCCAACTAAAATAGACTTAACATCCACCAAAAATTAACTCAAACCTCTTTAATTTAATTTAATTTAATGGCAAGAGAAACTTTGATAAAAATCAAATCAACTTTCTTTATAATTCCAATGATATAAATCACTCATCAATAAAACAACCTCTCATTAATCCTTATTACTCCACAATAATAAAAATCAATTATCAAATCAACAACCTTTCTCAAACCCTTATAACTCCAACAATAATATAAATCAAACACACAACTTTTCACAAACCCTTATTACTCCACATTATCCTTTAGAAAAACCTTAGGCAAAAATTAATTATCAAAAAGTACCTTTACCTCTTAGTGGGTTTCGAACCCACGATCTCTGCCTCCGTGAGCACTCTAGCCGCAACTTTGACCACCGTGTGCACTAGATGCACGGTTAAGAGCCTAAGCACTCTTTGTCCCCTTTGTCCTCGGTTGGCATGCAAAAACCAAGGCACATGCAAAAAGGAACTTCCCTTGGCGCTCAAGACACACCACTCCACGTGAATCGATTGCATGCCTCTCAACTCCCAACGCCTTTGCAAAATGTGCGCTGCCAATGGACCACCGTGTCCTTTACATTTCAAACAATCTACACTCTCCCTTATCTCTTCTACCTAGCGCTAAAGACAAGCAAAATTCTTGTCTTCTTCCTCAACGAATAACAAATGCACGAAAATGTTTCACTATGTCGCATGAAAAAAATAATGTCGAGGGGTAAGTTTTGAATGCCTCTTTGGCATTTATTTATACATGAAAATCCCTTTGCTTCTTAGACGTCGACGCTCCCACTTTTTATGACGTCGGTGCTCCCACCTTTATAATTTATAAATTATTTAAATTCTAAGGAATTTAAATTTTATAAATTATATTTATAAACTTTAGCTTTAAAGAGATTAAAGCCTTCCTTGGGTTTAAACTTAAACCTTTAACTTGTAAAATATTTTGCCACCGTGGGTCTTTTAAAAACTTAACTGCCATCTCAATGTGTGAGGAGATTTTTATATCCTCATAATGATTTTAATAAAACCATTTAATCTTCCACCATGGGTTTACCATAAACCCTCATAAAATATTATTTTGCCAATTTTCTCTTCAACTCTTCGCATTGTTCCTGGTGCTATTGATGGTGTGCTCCATGGTATTAATGATGACTTTTCACCTTGACATCAATGACAACTAAATGAACTCAAAATGTCCAACATTCATATCCACCATGTGTGTCGAGTCAGGTAGTCGAGGAGGGTGGTAAATATGAGGATGAGATAATAGCAGAGAAGGCTCCCCAATATTAGAGGTATGATGTACTATTGCTTCGATCTTAGGAGGTATATATCTAGGATTTATAGGATCTTCTCATGCAACATCATATTGGGCTACCAGATTGACCCTTTTCTTTCACAGCAGGTTATGCTAGGTGTAGTGACTTTAGGCATAGTGTCTCTAGTTCTAGGGCTCCTTTGGGATCATAGTGGTGTATCTATGGGATTTAGATAGTACTTAGATGCACTTTTTGTATGTGAGCCTTGGTGCTACATTGTATGTAGCCTTTGGACATTCATTGTACATGCGATTATATATATATATATATATATATATATACATGGCTTTTATTTTATGTTATGACTCTTGTGTGGATGTGTGTGTGAATGCATGTGTGTGATGGATGTCAATGTAATGATGATGTGTATGCTTTATGATGATAATGTAAATGAACTAACATGTGAAGAACACAAGCTTATACTGAGAGGGGTGGTGAACAATATAAGACCATTTTTTACTTTTCTTTTCAATTCAATATTATGTAGTGTATAGATAGCATTATCAATAGCAGTAATCAAAGCAATGCACAGAAAACCATACACAATAAAGGCACAAATTTTAATGTGGTTCACCCAATGTGGGCTACCTCCATAGAGAAAATATTTATTCTAAATATTTCTCAATTGATCTCTTTCGGAATCCTTCCCAATTATAATGTTTATGGATCTCTGTCCAAAGGAGATGTTGATCCCCTAATATCAAGTTCATGGATCTCTTTCACAGGATAACTCTTTCCCCTTCTGCTCTGCTTAGTGATATTCTAGAAGACTCCATCTCTCTGCTGCACTGATTGGTGGATATCTCTCCACTTGAAGACTCCTCACTCAAAAGATTTATCTTCAATAATCCTAGCTACTGGATATCTATCCATTGATAATCTGTCCTATATACTCTGTCACCTACAAAGCTCTGTCAATAGGTTCACTCAAAACCTTCTCAAATTTTCTCAATAGGTTCACTCATAACCTACTCAAATATTCTCAATAGGTCTACTCATAACCTACTCAAATATTCTCAATAGGTCCACTCAGAACCGACTCAAATATGCTCAATAGGTCCACTAAGAACCTGCTCAAATATTCTTAATAGATCCACTCATAACCTACTCAAATTTTCTTAATAGGTCCACATAGAACCTGCTCAAATATGTTCAATAGGTCCACACAGAACCTGCTCAAATCTACTCAACAAGTCCACTCAGAACTTACTCAAATATGATCAATAGTTTCACTCAGAACCTGATCAAATCTGCTCAATAAGTCCTCTCTAGGACTTTCTCAAATCTACATTACAAGCTTCCATAAAATCTTACACAAAATTAGTCCACAAGCCTTCTCAAAGACTTGTATCAATCACATAGAATCATAAAGAGAATTGTTAGAGACTCAATATGTTCTCTACTCAATGCTCAATCAATATGTCAACTCAATCTCATAGAAGCATAAAGATAATTTTTAGAGACTCAATATGTTCTATACTCAAATCCCAATCTCAACTCAAATCAATCTCATAGAAGCATAAAGAGAATTTTTAGAGACTCAATATGTTCTATTCTCAAATCTCAATCTCAACTCAAATCAATATCATAGAAGCATAAAGAGAATTGTTAGAGACTCAATATGTTCTATTCTCAAATCTCAATCTCAACTAAAAAAAAAATATAGAATAGTTTCTTTCATGGAACTTGAACAACCACTTCACACAATAATTTGACTAGACTCAATCAACTCTACTCAACCAATCACATCAAGGATCAATCCTTTCTCATAAACCCTCGTCCAATCATGTATCAACCAACTCAAAATGTTTCCAATAATGCTCAATAATAAATCGCACATAAAAATGATACTCATGTTCTTTTCTAACTCAAGTTCAAGTTCTTTGCACAACCAATGGGCTTCAACAACACTGCTTATAAACAAGGTTTAATCAGAAATCTCAATTCAAAAAACCTTGAAGCATTAAACCAACAACTGTCAAAAATGTTAACCACAATCAATCCTTTTCTCTCCAAAGATATTTTCATAAATCAATCACCCACATAAGTCAATGAAGAATATTGCCCATACCTTTTTGATGCCTTATGAGTTGTCCACTAAATATGCCACACTCAACATACTTTATTTCTCCAATCTCAACAAGGGTTAGAGGTCATGTGTAATAAAATAATAATAAAAATAATATCTCAATAACACCTTATTACTCCTAGTAAATAAAAATGCACCAAACCCTCTTATGCAAGAAATAATCTCTCAAAATAATGAATCAAACTTACTTTTGGAACTCCTTGAAAAAACTAGAAATATCTTCTTGCACACACCTTATTTATCCCTCAAAGCAATCTAAATAAGTAGCTCTCAAAAATAGCTTTCCAATTATATAAAATATGATATACTTCTCAAAAATAGCTTTCCAATTATATAAAATATGATATACTTCCACAAAGAAAATTAGTAGAACTCTCTATCTTTCCTAGGGCATACCATAACCTTATTTATTCTAGGCAACCTTGGCAGAAAATAAAATATTAAACAAAAATTAAATTTACTTGTCTTGCCCTCGCTGGGATTCGATCCCCCAACTATTTTCTTCCCAATGCCTTAGCCATAGCCAAACTGTCGTTGGACCACGCGCCATGACGTGTCTAAAAGGGCACGTCCACCATGCAATATCTTTGAATAATGAACCTCTAAAAAACAACAAGTGCATAGAGCGCTTCTTCCTTGCAATCCAAAAAATAGACCTCATGCGAATCAAAATCAGAACCTCCTCCTTAGCACCAAGCCAAGATACCACTAGGCCACACTGGCCTTTGCGCTTAGGGCTTCCGAATATTCACATCTTTAACCTTCACCAAAATCGTAAGGCTTTCGAAACAAAAATCTCTTTTGCATGCACTTCAAAAACAATAGCAAGGAATACTTGGTAAATGAATTTGTTTGGCATTTATATAATGTTTTTTTCCTTCCTTAGAATCACGTCGACGCTTCGAATGAATTTGACGTCAAAGTGATTTAATTCATAATAAATTTAAATTTAATTTTGAATTTAAATATTATAAATTAAAATCAACCTTAGAACTTTGTCTTAAAGAGCCAACCTTAGGTTTAATAAAACCTTAGAACCTTGTCTTAATGCCCAACCTTGGTATTATTTATAATATCTAAATTCCCTGTGAATTTATAAATAATTATTAAACCTTCTTTTTAAATTTTTCAATAACCCATATTGGGTTTTTATAAACCAATAATTTAACCTATGCTCCCAATAATATTAAAATATTATGGAGCCTTTTTTCTTTCTCTTTTGCACTGATGAAGCTTTTTTCTAGATGACTTGGGTGACTTCATTTCTTGCCAAATTCCTTGAGATGAGTGATAACTCTATCAAGTGACATCAATGACAACTCTCACTTAGAGGACTCAAAATGTCCAACAACATGCTAATGATCATTTGTAGTTTAGATTTTTGGTTGACCATTGAAAGCACGAGGATACGGAAACAAAAAGGAATATGCCACGAAAGAGAACAAGAAAGAACATATGCAAATTGACACAAGATAAAAGCAATAGGAAATATGGTAATCTCTTTATTGATACACTTTGTAAATTGTGTTACAATACGTCTCCTTCCTTTTTAGGGGATAGGAGCATCAAATATGTTTCTCGTCACAACATCCATGGCCAACAATCCTTCTTTCGCGTGCCCACATGTAAGATGGGCAGACCAAAACATCACCACCACTTGCATATGTGATTCTTTGCTCTTTCCTACTCCTCTGCTATCGAAAACCTGCATTCAAAGAAACAAAAAATATTAGTAGCACCTACGGACAAAATGAATCATGTATTTCCCAAGGCCTACTGTCAATGTATGCATGAAAATAATAAAACGACTATCAAATGACCTCTGATTGACCTAAAATTTTGACAGAAGCATAAAAATACTATCAGAAGACCACTGCAAAAAGAATAGTCTAGAAATTCCTTATAGATTTGTATTCGCTCCAATGTGGGACGAATAGGACTATGACAATTTTCCAGAAAGCACCCTGTTCAATGTCCTGCTTAGGAAGCTCCAAAAGACCTACAAAGTTGGGGTTAGCTAATTGGGGGTGTTTTGGGAAGATCCAGATGGTAATATTTCTCCAATTTTACCTCTAGCACCCATATTTTGAAGATGGAATCTACAAGTTAGTGAAGGCGGGAAATAACAATAACCTGGTCAAAACTACTTAGAATGAAATGAAATTTGAAATGTAACCTATTTAACCTATCTAGAATCAAATGCAAAGGAAAAACCAGAGAAATCTATCAATCATCCTAGGGTGGGGCAAATAGGACTGTGACAGTTTGGGGAGCGCCCGGGGGCAGGATGCCCACCGATTGGGACACTTTTTTGGCACCAATCCACTTGAGATGGGTCCAAAAATGGTTATGGGGTGTTTTCAAACAATTTGGTGGATAGTTGTGGCCAAAAATTGGGTTTTGGGTCCATATTCGCACTTCCAATAGTCACCCAATAACCTCCCTTTCGAATGAGAGATTAAGGATGTAAAAGCACAAATTGCAGGTAGGTAGGTAAATTGGCAGCACTTCATTGCTCAAATGCTCCTTCTCTGTATATCTTTTGGGTGAGAAAACTCACCAATTTATAGACCTTAGGGTCTCCTTGTTTGAATTGTGCATGCGAGGGCATCACTTGAGTTAACTGTCCTATTTTCAGAGAAAAGCTAACTCCCTGATTAAAAATCTTCTTGCATGAAGTTTCTAAAATAAAGACACTCATCACTGAAGTCTCTCTTCTTGATTTGGAGCCGTTCCTCATAATTGCATGGCCTACAACTTCAGTTAACTGGCAGAGTTACCGAGGTTTGACTTTTTTCCAGTCAAACTTGCTATTCGCCTCACCCTGGGGTGAATGCTGCTATTCGTCCTTGGGTGGGATGAATGCCAGTTTGTATTCGTCCCAGGGTAGGACGAGCAGAGAGCAAGGTGTTAAAAAGGTGCCAAATTGACCTCTGACCTCTAAAACTGCTTTTGGAAGTGGTTAGGACCACTATTTCACCTCTAGCAGCTGCCCTAGGGGCTATGTGTGTCAATGCGATCAGCGCTTGTTGTCACATAATCGGATTGGTGTTGTTTTAGTGTCTACATATGCCCCTTTTTGGGAAGCACTGTGCAAGGCGTAGCGTCGAGCAAAAATAGATAACCAAAGCACTAATGATTAGGGTTTCCCAATAACCTAACCAACTCTTGATGCCCCAAGCATGGAAAGGGCACGCATTCTTGAATCCTTGCTTCTGACGAGCTAAGGAACTTAAATCAAGTGTTAACCTGGTTCGGTGAGGTGTTACTTGATCTTGGACATTGATCAGTCATGAATAGGCAAAGGGCGCAACCTTTTGTCTGTGGGAACCTTGAGTTCATGATTCATGAATGCCAAGTGTTTGATCAGCTTGTGATAATTTCTTGTTTACTGCCCCAATTAGGGGCGTGATTGTCTTTGTCAATTATCCTTTGAATGCGTGTCATTTGCATGATTGGGTATATTGTTGTTGATTGGCGACTAAGTGTGACTACCCCCTCAAGCGACGAATCGATGAGGGAATGGCTGACATGAGAAAAGTGATGAGTCGCTTGACCCAAGATGACTTAGGTAAGGGTTCCTTCAGTTGTTTACCATTGAATGCAAAAGCAGTTTCTGAACATTCTGACCTATTTTTGGTGGGTTTTAACCCTTTTTGGGACGCATTTTGGAGCTGAAATTGATAAAAAACCATCCTCTCGTGGAGCGGTCCGGATATGGTAGCCTTATTAGGGAGTAGGATAGTGATAATTTGTAACCCCAATGTCTATTTTGGATGCCAAGAATGTCAGGTGCAAAAGCGCCTTCGTTCGGCAATGTTATTGCTATTTTTGGATGGGTTTTGACCCGTTTTGGTGACGCCGTTTGGGGATGAAATTCTTGAAAATTCGTCTTCCCGTGGAGTGGTATGGCTATGATAGCCTTCTTAGGGAATAGGATAGTGAGGATTTGTGACCCCAACATCAGTTTTGCATGCCCGGAATGTCCAGTGCAAAAACATTCTTATCGGACACTTTTAGGGCTTGTTTTGGTGCATTTTTGTGCATTTTTTTGCTATTTTTGAAATTTTGGCTCTGTATTCATCCCTGGGTGGGACGAATTCCTGTTTAGTATTTGTCCTAGGGTGGGACGAGCATGAAAAAAAGTGCTCATCCCAGGGTGGAACGAATACAGGCTCAAAAAGCCTATTTAAAGGCCAAAACTGAGTTTTGGGCTCATTTGCATTTGTTTTTCTTGGCAATTTGGAGCTCTGAGGAGGAGGTCAATTTTGTGAAGCGAAGTGCTGCCAAAATTTTCTTGCGACCATGAGTTCTCATACCGGATCGAGTGGCGGAGCCGAAGTGATACCAGTGAGTACTTGTCCTCTTTATTACTTTTTGTTGCAATTGGAAAATCGCATTTTGCTTATTTCTTATGTTTTTTTGTTTTTGTGTGGTGTTTATAGTTAAAACTGAAAACCCTAGACGATGAAGAATTAATTGAAAACTGAATTTAATCCTAGTTAAACATAGATTAAAAGTTTAGTTGAAAACTGAACTTAGAAACTTAGTTTAGAATATAACTTAAAAACTGCGTTGAACCTGAATGAAACCAAAATCTAAACTATAGGTTAAAAAACGTAGGGTACAACTAAGCGAAAAGCGTAGCGTGAACCCTAGTTGACTGTTGTGTTTTTTTTTTTTATCAGTTAGAGTTAACAAAAAACCTAGATCTGACAAATTAGTGTTTTTTTGTTTTTAATTAATCAGTTTAGAGTGTAAAAACCCTAGGGCTAATAAATTAATGTGTTTTTGTTTTTAATTAATTAGTTTAGAGTGTAAAAAACCTAGGCTGACAAATTAATTTTTGAATTTTTGTTGTGTTTTTAAATTTATCAGTTAAGATTAGAACCCTAGGACTGAAAAATAATTTTATTGAATTTTTGTTTTGTTTTTGAATTTATCAGTTAGGATTAGAAACCCTAGGACTGACAAATTAAGTTTGTTAATTTTTTTTTTTTTTTAAATTTATCAGTTAGGATTAGAAACCCTAGGACTGACAAATTAAGTTTGTTAAATTTTTGTTTTGTTTTTGAATTTATTAGTTAGGATTAGAAACCCTAGGACTGACAAATTAATGTTGTAAAAAAAATTTTGTTTTGTTTTTGGCTGTACAGTTTTAATGCATTACTGTATATACATGTTAGGATTGTACAGTTTTTGATTGTTTTTAATGTTTTTGTGTTGTTTTCTTTTGCAGGTTGTGAAGATCCGATACCAGGTGCCTACTATTTTTACTAAAGCACGTGTGGCGCTGACCTTGGTTGACTGGGACTGGCTTGATGCCCTTGGGCTCAAGCAGGTAACTTGACTGGAGCCGGTGGTCGGGGATCGGGCCTATCTGACAGCCCTGATAAATCTGTGGGATCCTCGGACCAATACCTTCCATCTCCCAATAGGGAAGATAACGGTGACCTTGGAGGATGTCTATCGGATTCTTCAGATTCCAATAGACGGACTGCTAATTCGGACGATGCCACAGGATCGGAGGACAACAGTACTGATACGTTGTTTCGGGCATGGAGAGGAGTTGGGTGTGGAGAGCCTCATGGAGAGGGTGGAGAGCGATTTCTATATTGGTGGCATACTGGTGCGATGGTGGCTAGATAGGGGTGTGTTGGGAACGAGGCACGCATTACTCATGGGCATCATTTCCAACATGTTGCTCCCTGACTCTTATGGCGTGAGGTTCCCGTGGAACCTGCTAGAGGTGGTGTTCAGGTTGGTGGAGTGTTCGACAGATGCTTCGATGATTATGAGATGGGGACAGACTCTACTGGCACAGCTCTATGATGAGTTGTACGAGGTCCGCTGCCAGAAGTAAAAGTGGATTAGTTACAGCTACTTGTTGCAGTGCTGGGGTTGGTAGCACATAGCAGTGGAGAGGCCGACGGGGCTGACTTGGACGACATGGGTAGAGATGGCAAATGAGGAGATTGGATACGGGGTACTATGGCAGAGGTCAGAGGAGCAGGTACAGAGTCGACGATGGGCAGGTGCTGTAGGGCACTATGCCGATGCCTTTGCTCAGCTTACTCCTAGAGATGTGTTCTGGCACCCTTATCGGGACTGTCCAGCCTGGCCTGAGGCTGGAGAGTGGGTCCGACGAGTACGAAGGGGGTGGTGGCTTATTGGGAGGCATGGGACGGAGCAGGAGTTCTTCCCATATGGTCGGGTGACCCGATAGTTCAGAGTGCACCAAGGGATGCATAGTGAGCCTGTGGTCTATCGGCATCAGGGGGATGAGAGGACTCTAGATCGGCCAGTCGTTGCGCAACTTGGCGAGGATTTAGATACGATGATTGACATCCCAGATTTGTATGACATTGGGGCGATGACTGAGTATGAGTAGTGGTGGACTCTAGGGCAATGGCGAGGCGAGGGGCCTCTAGGTGGTGCAGCAACAGTAGAAGTAGGGGATGAGGGTACAAAGGTACTAGATGAGGGTTGGAGTGCTTCACGTGATGATGCAGACATGGTCAAGGTTGAGGATGTTGGGGGGGATTTTTGGGTACCAGATCTGCCAGAGATGTAGGACGTCTCAGAGCAGTGGGATCCAGAGCAGGCTGTTGTCCCAGAGTCACCTATGCCTCAGGCAGGTTTGAAGGATGTGGAGGTGAGACACAGTGTTGAGATAGCGTGATTGGAGGACTTGCTATGGAGACGAGATGGAGAGCTGGGAAAGGCTTTGTGGGAGAGATATCTCCTACAGACTCAGTTGGTAGAGCAGGAGAATGCATGGGCTACATCTCACCGATAGGAAGGGGATACTGATGCTGCATGAGAGAGGGATCTCCTATGGGCACAGCTAGCATAGCACAACGATGTAGTAGCTTACTACCATCGACAGAAGGTATAGTGGGGTCGACGGTAGGCAGAATGGGGCCGGTGAGAGTCAGATTGGTGACGACATTGACTGGATATGGAGGGAGAGATTATCCGCCTTAGGGGGCGGATACCTGAGACCCCTAGAGGTGGCTCGTCGCATCGAACGAGAGACAGCAGGACTAAGCAGTCAGCATCATCCCATCGCAGGCAGCTAGATGAGGGAGGCACTAGTGGGCGTGATGCAGGGGCGAGCAGCAGTCACCCTGAGAGGTCCCATAGGACCCACACTGCAAGGGGTAGTTCCCGTCGCACCGATCCTGCATGATCATGGTGGCCGATGCCCTAGGCTTGGGGATTTTTGAGTTTTTGGATTTTGGTTGCGAGGTCCGGGGACCGGTTCATTGTAGCCTGCGGGCAGTTTTGTTATGATATATATACAGATGACTCTTTTTGTGTTTAGACATTTTTCATGGTTTGTTGTTATGTACATGTTTTTACATTGATGTATGCAAATGCGATTATGAATGCGATGTGTCTAATTTGTATGATGTATGCCAATGGAATGAATGAAATGAGTGGTTGATGTTTTGTCGATGGCACCATAGACTGTGCAAGATTTGACTGACTTGCTATACTAATGGGATGAATTTGTGGAATGACTGTGCATGTGAAAACTTTGTTTTTGTATTTTGCATATTTTCGGATGGTGATAGACAGAATGAAATGTGATAGTTGTTTTAAAATGTAGTTTAAGCTTTTCTGAGATTTAGATATTTTAACTAACTAGCCAAGACTGTACATTTATCTCACAAGAATTTTGAACAAGGTATAAATCCGACTTGAATTGAACCAAGTTATTTCACATCCCTGTATTTCACATCCTTCCTTTTTAAGGGATAGGAGCGTCAAATGTATTTCTCATCACAACATCCATGGCTAACAATCCTTCTTTCGCATGCCCACATGTAATATGGGGAGACAAAAATGTCACCGCCGCTTGCGTATGTGATTATTTGCTCTTTCCTGCTCCTCTGCTATCAGAAACCTGCGTTCAAAGAAACAAAAAATATTAGTAGCACCTGCAGACAGAATGAAACATGTATTTCCCAAAACCTACTATTAGTGTATGCATGAAAATAACAATCCAGTGTTGGAAAACGTGGTACTTGTAAGCAAAAGAATAGACAACTTTAATCAAAAATTTAATCTTAAAAATCAAGGGACAGAGGTCCCATCGTGATCGCCACTAAAAGCACGAGGATACGAAAAAAAAAAGGAATATGCCACAAGAAAAGAACAAGAAAGAACATATACAAATTGACACAAGATAAAAGCAATATGAAATATGGTAATCTCTTTATTGATACGCTTTGTAAATTGTGTTACAATACGTCTCCTTCCTTTTTAGGGGATAGGAGAGTCAAATGTGTTTCTCGTCACAACATCCATGGCTAACAATCCTTCTTCCGCGTGCCCACATGTAAGATGGGCGGACCAAAACGTCGCCGCCACTTGTGTATGTGATTATTTGCTCTTTCCTGCTCCTCTACTATCGGAAACCTGCATTCAAAGAAACAAAAAATATTAGTAGCACCTGCAGACAAAATGAAACATGTATTTCCCAAGGCCTACTGTCAGTGTATGCATGAAAATAATAAAACGACTATCAAATGACCTCTGATTGACCTGAAATTTTGATAGAAGCATAAAAATATTATCAGAAGACCACTGCAAAAAGAACAGTCTAGAAATTCCTCACAGATTTGTATTCGCTCCAGGGTGGGACGAATAGGACTATGACAATTTGCCAGAAAGCACCCTGTTCAATGTCCTACTTAGGAAGCTCCAAAAGACCTGCAAAGTTGGGGTTAGCTAATTGGGGGTATTTTGGGAAGACCCAGATGATCAGATTTCTCCAATTTTTCCTCTAGAACCCATATTTTGAAGATGGCATCTGCAAGTTAGTGAAAGCGGGAAATAACAATAACTTGGTCAAAATTGCTCAGAATGAAATGAAATTTGAACTGTAACCTATTTAACCTATCTAGAATCAAATGCAAAAGAAAAACCAAAGAAATATATCACATATTTCTAATCATCCCGGGGTGGGGCGAATAGGACTGTGATAGTTTGGGGAGCGCCCGGGGGCAGGACGCCCACCGTTTGGGACACTATTTTGGCACCAATCCACTTGGGATGGGTCCAAAACTGGTTATGGGGTGTTGTCAACAAATTTTGTGGATAGTTGTGGCCAAAAATTAGGTTTTGGGTCCGGATTCGCGCTTCCAATAGTCACCCAATAACCTCCCTTTCGAATGAGAGATTAAGGATGTAAAAGCACAAATCGCAGGTAGGTAGGTAAATTGGCAGCACTTCGTTGCTCAAATGCTCCTTCTCTGTATATCTTTTGGGTGAGAAAACTCCCCAATTTATAGACCTTAGGGTCTCCTTGTTTGAATTGCGCATGCGAGGGCGCCACTTGAGTTAGCTGTCCTATTTTCAGAGAAAAGCTAACTCCCTGATTAAAAATCTTCTTGCATGAGGTTTCTAAAATAAAGACACTCATCACTGAAGTCTCTCTTCTTGAATAAAAGCTATTCCTCGCAATTGCATGGCCTGAAGCCTCACTTAAGTGGCGGAGTTACCGAGGTTTGACTTTTTGCCAGTCAAACTTGCTATTCGCCTCACCCTGGGGCGAATGCTGCTATTCGTCCCTGGGTGGGACGAATGCCAGTTTGTATTCATCCCGGGGTGGGACGAGCAGAGAGCAAGGTGCCAAAAAGGTGCCAAATTGACCTCTGACCTCTAAAACTGCTTTTGGAAGTGGTTAGGACCACTGTTTAACCTCTGGGGGCTGCCCTAGGGGCTGTTTGTGTCAATGCGATCAGCGCTTGTTGTCACGTAATCGGATTGGTGTTGTTTTGGTGTCTACAGATGCCCCTTTTTGGGAAGCACTGTGCAAGGCGCAGCACCGAGCAAAAATAGATAACCAAAGCACTAATGATTAGGGTTTCTCAGTAACCTAACCAACTCTTGATGCCCCAAGTATGGAAAGGGCATGCATTCTTGAATCCTTGCTTCTGATGAGCTAAGGAACTTAAATCAAGTGTTAACCTTGTTCGGTGAGGTGTTACTTGAGCTTGGACATTGATCAGTCATGAATAGGCAAAGGGCGCAACCTTTTGTCTATGGGAACCTTGAGTTCATGATTCATGAATGCCAAGTGTTTGATCAGCTTGTGATAATTGCTTGTTTGCTGCCCCAAGCAGGGGCGCGATTGTCTTTGTCAATGATCCTTTGAATGCGTGTCATTTCCATGATTGGGTATATTGTTGTTGATTGGCGACTAAGTGTGACTACCCCCTCAAGCGACGAATCGATGAGGGAATGACCGACATGAGAAAAGCGATGAGTCGCTTGACCCAAGATGACTTAGGTAAGGGTGCCTTCAATTGTTTACCATTGAATGCGAAAGCAGTTTTCGAACATTCTGACCTATTTTTGGTGGGTTTTAACCCTTTTTGTGATGCATTTTGGAGCTAAAATTGACAAAAATCCATCCTCCCGTGGAGCGGTCCGGCTATGGTAGCCTTCTTAGGGAGTAGGATAGTGACAATTTGTAACCCCAACGTCTATTTTGGATGCCAAGAATGTCAGGCGCAAAAGCACCTTCGTTCGACAATGTTATTGCTATTTTTGGATGGGTTTTGACCCGTTTTGGTGACGCCGTTTGGGGATGAAATTCTCAAAAATTCGTCTTCCCGTGGAGCGGTCCGGCTATGGTAGCCTTCTTAGGGAGTAGGATAGTGAGGATTTGTGACCCCGACATCTGTTTTGCATGCCCGAAATGTCAAGTGCAAAAGCACTCTGATCGGACACTTTTAGGGCTTGTTTTGGTGCATTTTTGTGCATTTTTTTTGTTGTTTTCATGGTTTGTTTTTATGTACATGTTTTTACATTGATGTATGCAAATGCGATTATGAATGCGATGTTTCTAATTTGTATGATGTATGCCTATGGAATGAATGAAATGAGTTGTTGATGACTTGTCGATGCACCATAGACTGTGCAAGATTTGACTGACTTGTTGTACTAATGGGATGACTTTGTGGAATGACTTTGCATGTGAAAACTTTGTTTTTGTATTTTGCATATTTTCTGATGGTGATGTATGGAATGAAATGTGACAGTTGTTTTAAAATGTAGTTAAGCTTTTCTGAGATTCAGATATTTTAACTAACTAGCCAAGACTGTACATTTATCTCGCAAGACTTTTGAACAAGGTATAAATCCGACTTGAATTTAACCAAGTTATTTCACATCCCCTGTGTGTGCAATTGAGTTCATTTATGTGGTATTTGTCGGGATACCGCCGAGTGCCAAATAGGCTATCAACCAAACCTGTACTGAGGATCACCTAATTAGCTCCACTAACTCCATTGTTGTATTTAGCAAGATTAATCCATGGGACAATCTAAGGTACCATAAGCTAGTTCATCCACATGCAAACATTGGTCTACGCACATGCAAAGCTAATGTGACAGACATATCGTCATGCGGTTAGGATACCACCATTGCCAGGTAGGCTATCAACCAAACCCGTAATGAGGATCACCTAGATGGTTTTTCGAATGCTGAGAATTCCAAGGATTCAAGTTCAGGGTATGTGTTTGCTCAATGGTTTGGGATACTTGCTCGTCTATATAGTGATGAAAATCACTATTTATTTTTCTCTTTGTTTTTCTTTTTGAGCAAGGATTTTGAATAGTGGTGATAACCACTGTAATTTGATTTTGTATTTTGAGCTTTGTAAGGTTGAGCTTGTGAATGGCCTTGATCCTGTTGGCCTTGGGGATGACTACCCATCCTATTCAGGGACGTGTAGTACGAATCCTTACGACTTTGGGAACCAAGGGGATGATGGAGATTATGAAGTAAGGGCATTGATCTTTTAGGCCTTGGGGATGACTACCCATCCTGGTCAGGGACGTGTAGTACGAATCCTTACAACTTTGAGACCAAAGGTGAGTGGAGATGGTTGTGATGATGGTTTGTTGGA
Source organism: Wollemia nobilis (assembly GCA_028583015.1). Classification (NCBI taxonomy): domain Eukaryota; kingdom Viridiplantae; phylum Streptophyta; class Pinopsida; order Araucariales; family Araucariaceae; genus Wollemia; species Wollemia nobilis. Next base: position 2,064,167 of record JAQPPZ010017036.1, on the reverse strand, counting down.
ATTTTGTTTTTGAATGGCGTTGATCCTTTTAGGTCTTGGGGATGACTACCCATCCTTGGCAGGGACGTGTAGTATGAATCCTTACAACTTTGGGGACCAACTATGATTGGGATTTGTGGGAGTGGTGAAAACCACTATTTATTAATGTGGAATGGATAGGGAAGAGCTCGTCCTTTTGTCAATTCTCACGCAGAACCATTCGCAGGGGGATGAACAGGCTAATCTTTCACCTATGGTACCCTAGACTGCTTTGTAGGCTTCTCTTGCATTCACACAACTTAGGAATTATTTTATGTGTTTTAATTTGTGTTGGGATGCTACGTAACAAGGCGTGATCCAAGTAAAACTTTCCCATGTAAAATCTGTTTAACTTTGTACAGTTTTGGCTAGAAATTTAAAGACAGCTGAATGACGAAAACCCTATATACATTAGGAGACAACTGACTAAGCTAAAAATGGTGATGGTGTTATTCTGGATGTATGCGTTTATGAAAATGGATTTGATGTGGAAAATGAGGGAATTTGCCAAGTAATGACAGTCTATGGTGCTTTTGACTTGTATGACCTAGCAAATATGCAATGTATGGATGCGATGCCTAATGCAACCTATATTTTTGTATTTTGATTTTTATGAGTATGCATGGAATTGAAAATGCAATATTTTTGTTATTTTTGATTTTTATGAGTATGCATGGAATTGAAATGCAATTTTTTTTGTTATTTTTGATTTTTATGAGTATGCATGGAATTGAAATGCAATTTTTTTGTGATTTTTTATTTTTATGAGTATGCATGGAATTGAAATGCAATTTTTGTGATTTTTGATGATTTTATTGTTTTTGTTTGTTTTTGAATATTTATTTTGACCAAGCAATTATGGTAATGCTTGGAGCTTTTGGTGTTGACCAAAGGGTTTATGGATACCTTTGGAGCATTTTTGGGTTGACCAAGCGATTATGAGAATCCTTGGAGCTTTTGGCTTGACCAAAGGGTTTATAGATACCTTTGGGGCATTTAGGGTTGACCAAGCGATTATGGGAATCCTTGGAGCTTTTGGGTTGACCAAAGGGTTTATAGATACCTTTGGGGCATTTAGGGTTGACCAAGCGATTATGGGAATCCTTGGAGCTTTTGGTTGGACTATGGCTCTCTAGATGTGGAATGGCCTCAAATGACTGATGTTCAAGGGTTCTGTTTCCTTGATTCCTTCAAGAGAGGCAAGCCGGTATGTTCCAGGTCCTATTCTACTGTCAATGACATAAGGACCTAACCAGTTTGCCATGAACTTGTCCCGTAGATGGGACGGCAAATTAGAATTCTGTTGGTTCTCTTTTAAGACCAAGTCACCAACCTGAAATTCCCTTAGGTGGACCTTCATGTTGTATGCTTTCTTAAGTCGCTCTTGATAGATACGCAAATGCTCGAGAGCATTAACGCGTCGTTCATCGAGCAACGTCAGTTGGTCTAACCGGGCCTGCCGCGTGGTGTCATCATCGATGAACTCTTGCATTGAAATGCGCAGGGAAGGGATTTCCAACTCAAGAGGCATGACTGCCTCGGAGCCATACACCAACGAAAATGGAGTTGCCCCAGTGGGCGTCCGGATGCTAGTGCGATAAGCCCATAGGGCAAGCGGGATCTGAATGTGCCAATCCTTATGATTGTCTGTGACTATATTTTTGAGAATGGCGACTAGCATTTTGTTTGACGCCTCTGCTTGCCCATTTGCCTACGGATAATAGGGTGTTGAAAAACTATGCTGAATTTTGTACTTTGTGGTCAAAGCATGCACATATTTGTTCTTGAATGGTGTCCCATTATCTGATAGGATCTTGGATGGAATACCAAAATGACATATGATGTTATGCAAAATAAACTCCGCAATGCGGGATCCAGTCGTAGAGGTTAGCGGAATTGCTTCCACCCACTTGGTAAAATACTCTGTGGCCATTATGATGAACGTGTGATGACCAGACGATGCAGGGGAGATCTTTTCGATTAGGTCAAAGCCCCACTACGAAAAAGGCCAAGCCGATTGGATCGACTGTAAGGCCTGAGAAGGTACGTGTGTCAAATTAGCATGGTGTTGACACTTCACGCACTTCTTCACATATGCGCAACAATCTCGCTCTAAATATGGCCAATAATAACCCATGCGAAGAATGCACTTTGCGATGGCCATACCGCTGAAGTGGCCACCACATGTACCATCGTGTGCTTGGGTGATCGCCCAAGCGGACTCTTGCTGGTCCAAGCAATGGAGGAGGATTCCTTCATAGCTCCGACGATACAAAATGTCTCCTAACAAGACATGCTTTGCCGCTTTCTATTTGAATGATCTTTTCGCGGCTTGTGTCAATCCAAGTGGGAGGTTACCTAGCTTGAGGTAATCCCTAATGGGTGTGTACCAATCCTGCTGATCAGAAACCTCGATAGTATGAACGACCAATCCCTCTTGAAGTCCATCCCTAGCAAAAATTGAGCGGGAAAGAACTTGTAAAAACAACGTTGTGTTGCTATTAAGAGGGGTCAGGGAGAACAAGGACCCCCAGTTGGCTCGAGTCAGACAATCATGGATTCGAGAGAACCTATCTTGAGATGGTTCAATCTGGATCGGTGGATTCCTGGCGTTAGGTCAGAGCTTGCACGCTCCATCGTAGATTGCGATAATGTTTTAACCTGAATGGTTGTCATTTCACCAGAAGGGTCTTGCGGGATTAATGACCCCAAGGAGGCCATAGTATCCGCAAAATGATTCGATGATCGAGGGAGTGCCTCGATGTCATACCATTCAAGTTGTGCCAGGAATTTGTCCACAAGGGCTTTGTAGGCCTGTAGAACTGGACATTTACATTGGAAAATCCCCTTTACTTGATTGACAATCAACAACGAATCACCAAATATGTTTAAATGTTTAATGTTCATGGTGATTGTTGTCTGAAGACCTATGAGCAAGGCTTCGTATTCTGCATTGTTGTTGGTGCACGGGAAGTCTAATTTAAATGACAGAGGCATTGGAGCCCCTTGTGGAGTGAAGAATACAATTCCCATGCCACCTCCTTGCTCACATTTAGAACCATCAAAGAATAGGGTCATGTCAGCCTGTGACTCAGGCTCATCAGAATCTGGTGATTCTGAAACATGAAAAACCCCATCATCCGAGTAATTCTATGGTCAGAGGCTGATCGTCTTCAAGAGGAGCCTCTGCCAGTTGATCGGCGATGACTTGACCTTTTATGGATTTTTGTCCAATGAACTCTATGTCAAACTCCATCAACAACATGATCCATTTCGCCGTGCGGCTACTATGATAAGTATGACTCATCATGTATCGCAATGGATTCTCCTTAGACACAACATACGTCGTATGACCGAGCATGTAGTGGCATAGCTTTTTGGTAGCAAACACCATTGCCAAGCAGAGCTTCTCAACGTATGCATAGTTAAGTTCATAACTGACTAGGGTGCGGCTAAGATAGTATGTAGCCTGTTCTTTGTGAAGTTCATTTTTTTGGGACAGCATGGCACCCAGTGCCACCTCGGTAGCTGAGATGTATAAGTAGAATGACACTCCTGGTCTAGGTGGTGCCAATACTGGCGGTGAAGCCAAGTACTATTTAATGTCATCAAAGGCTGACTGGCACTCGTCATCCCAATGAAATGTGACCCCCTTATGCAATAATTTATTCATGGGTCGACACTTGTCAGATAACTGCGCTATGAAGCGCTTGATCGACGCGACCTTTCCCTGCAGACTCTTGAGCTGCTTGATGGTAGTTGGGGGAGGCATTTCAAGGATTGCCTTGACTTTGTGTGGGTCTACCTTGATTCCTCATTTAGAGACTATGTAACCCAAGAGCTTTCCAGATGTGATGCCAAAGACGCACTTCTTGGGGTTTAGTCTGACCTTATGCTCCATGAGGCGATCGAGGATCTTGCTTAAGTCATCGAGATGATCTGGGCGCAAAAGAGATTTGGCCAACAAATCATCCATGTAATCCTCCAAAGTTTTGTGCATGTAATCATGGAAGATGTACGTCATGGCACGTTGGTAGGTGGCTCCGACATTTTTAAGGCCAAAAGGCATGACCTTATAGCAAAATGTCCCCCAAGGCATTGTGAACGCCATTTTTAGTTGGTCCTCGAGATTGATACGAATTTGATTGTATCCTGAGAAACCATCCATGAGGGAAAGCATTTCGTGGCCCGCTGTAGCGTCTACCAATGCGTCGATGCTCGACAAGGGAAAATCATCCTTAGGACTCACTTTATTTAGATCTCAAAAATCGGTGCATATGCGAATCCTCCCATCGGGCTTCTTGATGGGAACCATGTTAGACAACCATGGTGGATAATCCATGCAGATGACAAACTGTGCATCCAACAACTTTTGTAACTCATCTTTGACCATTAAGGCCACTGTTGGGTGCATCTTACGTAGTTTTTGCTTTACTGGCTTGATTTTCGGATCAAGCGTTAAATTATGCGTGACTAGCTGTGGGTCTAGTCCCGGCATGTCCTTGTATGACCATGCAAAAACCTCCTTCTTCTCTTTGAGAAGGGCAATGTAGTCGGCTTGCTCTTCGGGGGATAAACTTACCCCCAACTTGATGATTTGCAAATTCATTGGATCTGAGCCGATGTCTACGTCAGTCGTCTCCTCGATCGACATGTGGGATCCATCCTCCAACCGGTGTGGAGTTGGGATCAAATGGATATCGTTTGCTGAATTTAGATCATCGTTTGGAACATCAGGTTCCTCTTCGACATGGAAGACATCCTGAGTCTGTCCGGGGGTGAAATGGAACATTCCTCCACAAGGCCAATACTCTGATGGGGATGGTGGTGTGTCAGCGCGATCCCAGTCGATAGCATCTAGATCTAGATACAATGACCGTGTTGGGTCGGCTGGATCATGGATGGGTGTGGTTAGGTCAATGGAGATCATGTTGATGAAATGATTGTGGTCTCCATTACCATGGGTGTTATAACTCGGACATCCTAGACAATCTGTGTGCTCCGGATCTGGCTCTGTGGGCATTGGCACAAAGGGATCAGCCCTATGCGCGGAGACGAAGATAGGGTCCACCCTAGGCACTGATGGTTTGATAGGGTCTCCAGGCGAAAGATGCTCTCTGTGTACCTAGAGTGGCGGGTGCAGTAATTGCTATAACTGCACTGGGTTGAGATGCCACCTATGTCTTGGACCTATGTGTAAGTGTTCAAACATGTCATCTATGTCCAAAGGGTATCGTTGTTGCATTTGTCGCATGTGGTTGAGATAGGCCATCTCGGTTTCATCTTTCGAATCACTGTCGAGAGATCCAAAAGCCTTCGTTAGCTCCAATAGCTGCTTGCGACACATGAGGCTCATCTTGTTCGAGCAAATTGATGTGGTCCCATCGAGGTTGTTCCGCTCTCTACGGGGGGACCTGATTCTCTTGAAGTGGCATGTGCTCAAATGGAGCAGCCAATGGGAACATTGTCAGGAAGCTTTCCTGATCATCATTCATGGGATATACTTGTGAATGATTGCTATCAGACTAAAAGGATCCAAGGGCTACCTCGTACTCTGACTCATCCTCTGAAGACCCTTCTTGGTCTTGTCCATATCCCTCTTGTGGGTGAGTCCTTGAATTTTCTCCTTGTTCGGCCGAAGGGAAAGGGTTGTTATGGTCAACAAGGTTGGTTGTTAGTAATGGGAGATAATCCCCCAATGTATAGTTTGTGTTTGGATTGGCATATGGATCTGATGCCAACCCATCCTTGTTGCCTATCCCTAGGCCTTGCATGTTTTCAACCAAGATGTCTAGGGGCAAGGGGTGGTTGAACCCTACTCCTGACTTGTCATACGACATTTGATATCTCGGTTGGCAAAGAACACGCACTCCTTGCTCATACCTACCCAACCCATATCCATGCCAATTGCATTGGCCTAGATATCTTAAAGCAAAATCAGGGTTGGATAGATAGTTGACATCCTCCACAAAGGGCTCTTCGTCTTCATCTTCTTGCATACAAATCTCAATGCCATTATCCAGGCCCCCATAAACAAAGTTTGTCTGATTGGGTGGGTAGCCTAAAGGAACCACTGAGCCGATGGGGAGTCGAGGCCTCCCCATGTCTTGCATGGACTCGAGTGTGGGCGTTGCTATAATGTTCCTCACTAGATACTCCCCTAGGCCCATGCTGGCCATTTCAATGGTGACCGTTGGCGGTTGAGGGGAAGCGAATGGGAGTCCTTCCTGAGTCCACTCCATGTGGGGTGAACTAGGCGTCTCGACTTCCATTCTACTAGGTATCTCTTCTATCGAGATGGTTGAGACTAGAGGTGGTTCTTCTTCTAAGGGTTGCTTTCCCTTGTCCTTGGATGTGGCCACCGTAGGTGGCATCATTGTGGAAGGACTGGTGGAAGAAGATGGACCCAGCTGAGGACTCGATGGATTAATCACTAGGAGATGCCTACGGAATCGGACCCTGTTGAGATGGATTCAACTAAAAATCCAAATGTGTTGATGGAAGGGTTGATTGCGGCATGAATTGCATTGTATTGCAGTATTTGAAAGGCTCCAAGTCCATCGGGACTACATGCACCTATCCTTCAAATGTGTACTTTAGGCACTGATGAGCGATTGAAGGGACACACTTCATGTCCCGAATCCAAGGCCGGCCTAACAGGATATTATAAGCCATCTCGCCTTCCAAGATATGGCACAATGTATGAATGGTCTTTTGTCCCACTTGGATAGGTAGGACAATTGTGCCCACTGTCCCAAAATTTTTTTTTTTTTTTCACGTGTGGTTCATTTATTTTTTATATATTTTCATTTTTTTTTTTTTGGGGTGTGTTGCTTTTTTTGAGCTTTTTGATGTTGGGCATGATTGATTGAATTAGCTCGATATATATGGAGAGCCTAGCCAATGTGGTCCTTAGACTTTGAGTAAGTCTAGTTCGAATCGTGGCCACTGGTCTAGGCGGGGGAAGTTGCGTAGGGTGTTGTTGAGCTTGTGACGTTGATGGAACCTCTCTTGTGGCTGTCGTGGGGGCAGCTCCTGGGTACTTCTTGTTCCTAGTCACTATGCTTATCATCCCCACATATCCTTGCATAGGGAAATTCTGTTGCACCTCATTAACTTGAAGGGGTTTTGCCTGTGCCTCATGGGCAGGCAAGGGGTCTCTGAATACTCCCATATGTTGATTGTTTGGTGCTACGGGGTTGTCCACCGCCAATGTCTTATTGTCAATGAGATCTTGTATCAAACCTTTGAACTTCTAGCATGCGTTAAGATCATGTCCTTTACGCCTATGGAACCTACAGTACAAGTCTTCTCTATACCCTTTAGGCTTCGGTGCATTGGGATCTATAGTTTGAATCTCTGGAAGGTTGATCAAATTCGCCACTGACAAGCGGTCAAACAAAGAGTCCCTGGACTCTGTGTAAGGAGTAAATTGTCGCCTAGGGTGACGCTACTGATTTTGCTCCTGCCTTTGATTTTCTCTCTCATAGTTTTTGGGAGGCACCGCCTGATAATTAGCCTTTTGAGGCTGTGTTGCTTGTGCAGGCTTAGGGACATTGATGGCAACTTGATTAACCGCAACAGGTTTTGGTTGCGTGGTCCCTGGTTTAGTGTTCTTTGTCCATTCTTTCTTCTTAGGTTTGGCGATCTCGCCATCCTGTATCTTAATCTCCTCAATGACTCTGGCTTGCGCCAGAGCTTCCTCTAAATTGGCATATTGCTACAGCTGCAATAGCACGGAGATTGATCTCAAACAACTTTTCGAGAACATTTGGGTCAGATCTGACATGGGAGGGAGGTAAGGCAGCTTTGCAAGCAACGTCCTCCACCGGTTCTCGTATGCCACCATGGTCTCTTCCTCATACTTGTTTGAGGCTAGCTAGGTCACTCAATGATGCCTTTTTCTTAGTGTTGAAGGTGAAGCATTCGAGGAACGCGTCCACTAGCTGATCCAAATTATTGATGCTATGTTTCGGTAATTGGGTGAACCAATCCGAGGCAGGGCCTGCGAATGTGGTTATAAATGTTCTCAACAACAAAGCATCGTTGTCTTGAATACCAAAGCACTGGCTTAAGAACCTGGTCACATGCTCTTGGGCATCCTCCTCCCCTCTAAAGAGTGCCAACTGGGGCAGCTTAAAGTGTTTCGGGTATGGAGGTGCCGACACTGACGGATGCATAGGATGACTACGGAGTTGGCATAAAGTGGGATTTTGGGGCCCATAAGTCTTGATCTCCATAGACTCTAAGCGCTCTAACAACGCTTTATATGCATCAGAGGATTTAATTTTGTCCTCCTTAGTTTGCTCCCGTTGTGGGTTACGGGGAGCTTGAGGCCTATTGAGAAGTAGTTGGGTAGCACCCCCTCTGCCTTGATAGAGCGTTTCAGCCCTCTCTTCTTCTTGTTCATATTCCTCATAAGCTTCCCGAGGAGTGGCTGGCCGAGACCTATGCACATGGGTAGGTGCCCGTGGAGGGTGCCCATCATTGTTTCGGGGAGTGGCCTCCCGCTCAGGTCTAGGAGGTCTCGGAGGCAATACTTGATAAGGTCACGTGGACCTCTCTCGTACCAAAGGGTTATGCCTCTCATACACTTCTACTTTGTGTGCACGAGGGTTTGGAACCTTCGCAGGCACATTGTTATGCAACAATTCGATTGTCTGACATTGAATGCACTCTTTGTTAAGCCAACAAAGATGCTCTAACTATTCTTGATCTTGCCTAAGCTGCATGATTTGCGCTTGGCGGGTGGCCTGTTTGGCAAACACCAAGTCACTTTGTTTCATCGTCTCTTGTTTAGGAAGCCTAGATGCCTCTCTTATATGTCTACCTCGGTCGTGGTGATCCGAGACCTCTATGGGCTGCTTCCCTCTGTCGAGGTTGGCTGCATTAACTTGAGGCTGTAGCCTTGATGGGTGATCTTGATACATGGTAGGCGTGGAGGTACATCGCTCCCATGTTGTGTACTACTCTTGAGGAACATGGTAATCATCCTCATCCTCTCTTTCATATGCATAAAAGGTGCGGGCAGAATTGTCTTGCCCTGCCTGGAAAGCTTGATACTCGGACACTTGTCTAGTGTTTCTAACAGTAATGCGAGGTAGAGGAGGGATGACGAAATCCTGTGGCCCCTCCATTTGGACCCTCTGTTGCTCTAGCACTTCATCACTAGGCCACCCATAACGGGCTTCTAAGGGAGGTCTCCTGTCTACATTAAGTGCTACATATAGGTTCTCTTCTTGGAAGGACCTATGTTGAGTAGGGGTGCCCCTCAAAGAGGTGCCTCTATAGTCTTGTTCTGTTATGGCATGATGTGGACTCTCTTGTGGGTCAGGCCACCAAGGCGGGATGACCAGGTCCTCAAGACTATATCGGAGGCGACTTGTCCCCCTTGGTGCACTTTCTGGAGCGCTTGCCCGTGATTGGGCTCGGCTACGAGTGAACACCATAGTGATGTGCTCCTAAAGACGAGTAGATTTTTATCTCTTTTAGGATTTTTTTATGCTACACTTAAACAGAAAGGAAACACACAATCAATGCAATGGTTATCTCGTTTAAAGATTTAAAAGTGTGCCCTAAAATCTGGTTTTAGTGTGTTTTGATGTTGTTTTGAAAGCTTTGTGAAAGAACGTTTAAATGCAAAAATGAGGGCTCTTATGACTCCCAAAAAATGGTCGCCCCTTCGATATACCGTTGCCAGACCGATATACCAACCTCTCTATATACCCGCCCTTACGTGAGGGAAACTATTGGTACGTGAGAGCAGATGGTACGTGGAACATAGGCGGTACTGAAGGGGGATCACTCTATTTATGACACCTACCATAGAAGACTTATCCTCATGCACTGGGAATCACCCCCGCTACACTTGGTCAGCTTTCGTCAGGATTTACGTCTAGCAACAGTCGCGATCGGGGTAATGGATGCAATATCTCAAGCCAAAGTGATAATGGAATCCACCTTTGGTCTTGCTCAAGGGTTGGGGTTTTACGACCAACGCCTTGTTGTTTCAGTTACCACGTGGTGTGTGGGGTTCCTTTTAAGTTGCATAAATGAAGCACGCAAGCATTCAAACTCTCCTATGCAAGCAAATAAACGGGAGAACATAAAGCAAAGAATTGACAAAAGGTGTTTAAGACCTCTACCTCTTCTCTCGCCCAAGTCAGATATCTCTGAATTTCTGCTCTGAAATAGTCCAAGTGTTGGAAAACTTGGTACCTATAATCAAAAGAACAAGCAAATTTAATCAGAAATTTAATCTTAAAAATCAAGGGACAGAGGTCCCACCGTGATCGCCACTGAAAGCACGAGGATACGAAAACAAAAAGGAATATGCCACAAGAAAGAGAACAAGAAAGAACATATGCAAATTGACACAAGATAAAAGCAATACGAAATATGGTAATATCTTTATTGATACGCTTTATAAATTGTGTTACAATACGTCTCCTTCCTTTTTAGGGGATAGGAGAGTCAAATGTGTTTCTCGTCACAACATCCATGGCTAACAATCCTTCTTCCGCGTGCCCACATGTAAGATGGGCGGACCAAAATGTCGCCACCACTATTGTATGTGATTATTTGCTCTTTCCTGCTCCTCTTATTTTTGAAACCTACGTTCAAAGAAACAGAAAATATTAGTAGCACCTACAGACAAAATGAAACATGTATTTCCCAAGGCCTATTGTTAGTGTATGCATGAAAATAATAAAATGACTATCAAATGACCTCTGATTGACCTGAAATTTTTACAGAAGCATAAAAATATCATCAGAAGACCATTGCAAAAATAATAGTCTAGAAATTCCTCACAGATCTGTATTCGCTCCAGGGTGGGACGAATAGGACTGTGACAATTTGCCAGAAAGCACCCTGTTCAATGTCCTACTTAGGAAGCTCCAAAATACCTACAAAGTTGGGGTTAGCTAATTGGGGGTGTTTTGGGAAGACCCAGATGGTCATATTTCTCCAATTTTTCCTCTAGAACCCATATTTTGAAGATGGCATCTGCAAGTTAGTGAAGGCGAGAAATAACAATAACCTGGTCAAAATTGCTCAGAATGAAATGAAATTTGAACTGTAACCTATTTAACCTATCTAGAATCAAATGCAAAAGAAAAACAAGAGAAATATATCACATATTTCTAATCATCCCGGGGTGGGGCGAATAGCACTGTGATAGTTTGGGGAGCGCCCGGGGGCAGGACGCCCACCGTTTGAGGCACTGTTTCGGCACCAATCCACTTGGGATGGGTCCAAAACTGGTTATGGGGTGTTTTCGACAAATTTTGTGGATATTTGTGGCCAAAAATTGGGTTTTGGGTCCGGATTCGTGCCTCCAATAGTCACCCAATAACCTCCCTTTCGAATGAGAGATTAAGGATGTAAAAGCACAAATCGTAGGTAGGTAGGTAAATTGGCAGCACTTCGTTGCTCAAATGCTCCTTCTATGTATATATTTTGGGTGGGAAAACTCCCCAATTTATAGACCTTAGGGTCTCCTTGTTTGAATTGCGCATGCGAGGGCGCCACTTGAGTTAACTGTCCTATTTTCAGAGAAAAGCTAACTCCCTGATTAAAAATATTCTTGCATGAGGTTTCTAAAATAAAGACACTCATCACTAAAGTCTCTCTTCTTGAATAAAAGCTATTCCTCACAATTGCATGGCCTGAAGCCTTAGTTAACTGGCGGAGTTATCGAGGTTTGACTTTTTGCTAGTCAAACTTGCTATTCGCCTCACCCTGGGGTGAATGCTGCTATTCGTCCTTGGGTGGGACGAATGCCAGTTTGTATTCATCCCGAGGTGGGACGAGCAGAGAGCAAGGTGCCAAAAAGGTGCCAAATTGACCTCTGACCTCTAAAACTACTTTTGGAAGTGGTTAGGACCACTGTTTAACCTCCGGGGGCTGCCCTAGGGGCTGTTTGTGTCAATGCGATCAGCGCTTGTTGTCACGTAATCGGATTGGTGCTGTTTTGGTGTCTACAACCATGTGTATCATTTTTGCATAATTAGGGATAACAAAATGGTTGTATGTAAAATGAAAGACTCGTGTAATGAAATGATAATAACATGAATGGTGTTGTGGTGTATGGATGATTGATTTGGAATTTTTTTACAGAGACTCAAACATACTAGTGATATAAAAAAACTTACTATATTTTATCTAATTTATCTAATATCAAAGGTGTGTGCAGTGAAATGTTCAATTATCAATCAGGATCATGGTAAGGACTCAAGGCAATCAAGAACCAATGTATGTGCAAGTGATTTTATTAACCCATCATGAGTAAATTAAGATGAAAATCTACTATGGAGGAGACCAGGAAGCTAGATTTTCCTTATATGCAATAAGAGGTATCTTCAAGAGAGACGTGTGACCATGCATGAGTGTACTTCACTACTAGCCAAGAGTTTATAGCCCCAGTGGATGTTATCTCCATAGTCCAATGATTTGATCTCAATTTTTTGGGGATTCAGACTACCTAACCATCTGGATGGAAATATAGTTCTATCCTTACGACTTGAGGATTTGTGGTGTATGATGTGTAAAAGAGTTAGAGCTTTGAGCAATTAAATTCTTAATCGAACTGTGATGATAATTTTACCCTATTCTTACTACTCATTCTTTTTTTTTTTGCAATGTGAGTAGTGGTAAAGACAATTGTTTTTAATTTTGGATTATGTGCATAATGAAAGAAACAAGGATGATCTTTTTCACTTCAAGGTTTAACCTAAACATGGTATTATACTTCTTTGACACAAGATGTTTTTAATAAGTGTTAGATGTTTTTGGTTCAAGAGTGTTAGATTCAATCCCATAACTAAAGATTTTCTTAGTTAAAATGTGACTTGGTCCTAGAGAAAAATTGACATGTATTAGAGTTTATTTGAAACACTAGGAGTAGTTGAGTGATCGAAAACACCTAGAGGTAATGAAGTGATAGTGCAAATGGTGTAACTAAAATGATGTGATCTTGGGGGTGCCATTGATTAAGGCAACAAGATTTATTGGATCAATTATTGTCTAAAATTAACAAATGACCCCTAGTATGGTGGATGAAATGCATCAAAATAAAAATGAATATGATTGTAAAATGTAATGTTTATAAATGATCTTTTTATGTATTAGCCATGTATATATACATATATGTAAATCACATTAAGCATGAAACACTCTTAAGTGGATGATATTAAGTGTTTCAAGCTCTTCTTCTCCCTCTAGACTGGCAACTCTATATGTTCCTTGACCCACTTTTTAGGTGATAATGTATGGACCTAACCAATTAGCCATGAATTTATCACAAAGATGCATCAATGCATTGGCTTTTTTTTATTCTCTTTGAGGACAAGATCTCCTAATTGGAGTTCACGTAGATGGACTTTGACATTGTAAGCACGTTTGAGCTAATCTTGATATACTCGTAAATTTTCCAAAGAATTGATTTACCTTTTGTTAAGGAGTGTAAGTTGGTCAAGACGTTCTTGTATAGCAGTATCATCATCTATGAATTCCTACGATAAAATTCATAATGAGGGGATCTCGAGCTCAAGAGGTATGATGGATTTGACACCATAGACCAATGATAATGGTGTTTTTCTAAATGGCATGTAGATGCTTGTTTGATAATCCCATAATGCTAATGGGATCCTAGTGTGCCAATCTCAATGATTTTCTTTAACTAGTTTCTTGAGAATAGCAATCAAGGTCTTATTGGTTGCCTCAACTTATCCATTTGTTTATGGGTAATAAGGAGTCAATAAAATATGTTGGATATTATACTTCTCACAAAGTGCTTTAAAATCCTTATTTTTGAAAGACTTACCATTGTTAGAAATTATTTTCAAGGGGATACCATAGTGACAAATTATATGTTAAAGTATAAACTCCACAATCCTAGGTCCTAGTGTGTTGGTTAGAGGAATTACCTCAATGCACTTTGTGAAGTATTCAGTGGCTATGATGATGAATTTTTGTTATCCTAAGGAAGGAGGTAACATTTTTCCTATAAATTCCAAATCCCATTGTGAAAATACCCAAATACTTTGAATAGATTGTAATGCTTGTGATTGTACATGAGTTAAATTAGCGCGTTGCTGACATTATTGAAATTTCTTAACATAAGTGCAACAATCACATTCAATGGTGGGTCAATAATAACCAATGCATAAAATATGCTTTGCAATGGCCATTCCATTAAAATTACCACCATAAGTACTATCATGATCTTTTGATATTGCCCTTTGGACCTTTGTAGGATTAAGATAGTAGAGGACTCTATCATAACCACATATATACAACACATCCCCCAAATGAGTAAAATGGGTTACTTTTTTTCTTGAAATGCGCTTAGCAGTCCGTGACATGTTATATGGGAGTGTTCCAAAATTGAGGAAGTCTTTTATTTAGCTATACTAGGGTTCATATGGCTTTATGTGAAGCAAGAAAGCATCTTTCTCATCTTTATATTCAACATAAATAATTATAGATTTGGATATTGTTGTTACAATCAATGGATGTACCTCTCCTTCAAATTTCTTTGGAATCAATGATCCTAGAGAGGCCATCACATCTACAAATCTATTAGTCGATCTCAGAAAGCTATCAATTTCATATCTATCAAATTTGACAATAAATTTCTTTGCTACTTCAATATAAATTTTTAGGATTGGTTCTTTGCATTGGTATTCTTTGTTTACTTAGAAAATGACAAGTTGAGAATCACAAAATATCTTGATACACTTTATGCTCATATCTAAGGCTTCTTGAAGTCCTAAGATTAAGGCTTCATACTTTACATTATTGTTTGTGTATGAAAAATCAAGTTTGAAGGATAAGGGGATAAGCACCCTTCGTAGTGTGTGAAATATGACTCTAGAACCTTATCCATTTGTGCACTTAGATCCATCAAAGAATAGTGTGAAATTGACATCTTCCTTTGGAATGACATCTTCTTATTCAGTGGTAGTAAATACCGAGTCATCTAGGATATCAATAATCAAGGGTTGCAGTGGACCTTTCATAATTTGATCGGCTATAACCTAACCTTTAATGGATTTTTGGCTAATAAAATCAAGATCAAATTTAGTTAGGAGCATTATCCATTTTGCAGTGTGGATGTTATTGTAAGTGCAAGATATCGTGTAACGTAGAGGATTTTCGTGAGCTATGACATATGTTGTATGACTTAGCATGTAGTATATGAGTTTCTTGGTGGTAAAAACCATCACTAAGCATAATTTTTCTATTTAAGTGTATCTGGTTTTATAACTTACCAATGTTTGAATAATGTAGTAAACAAATTGCTCTAGTTTATTTTCATTCTTTTTAGAAAGTATTGTCCCTAAATTAAAGTCCATTGCTGAAACATAAAAATGGGAGGTGAACCCCAGACGAGGAGGAGTTAAGACTAGTGGAAAAGATATATATTTCTTGATGTCATCAAAATATTTTTGACATTAATCTATCCATAAAAATGTCACCCCCTTTTGTAGTAAGTGATTAAAAGGCTTGCATTTATCTAAGAGTTGTGTGATGAAGCGACAAATTGATTGAATATTTCCTTGTAAACTACGCAACTCTTTCAAGTTTGTTGGGGGAGACATATCCATGATGACCTTGACCTTGTTTGGGTCTACTTCAATACCTCTTAAAGATAATGAAATCTAATGGTTTACCTAAGGTGACATCGAGGACACACTTCTTGGGATTCAACCTTAAATTATGCTCTAAAAGTTGATCAAAGACTTTTTTTAATATACCAATGTGTTCTTACCAAGTTTTAGATTTTACCAAGAGATCTTCCACATAGTCTTCAATGATTTTGTGCATGTAATTGTGGCAGATGTATGTCATGGTACGTTGATAATTGGCACCTACATTTTTGAGGCCAAAGGGCATCACCTTGTAACAAAAAGTTCCCCAAGGTGTAGTGAATGTTATTTTATTTTTGCCATCAAGATTGATTCAAATCTAGTTATATTCTAAAAAACCATCCTTTAAAGAAAGCATTTCATGGTCAACATAAGTGTTGATAAGAGTATCGATATTCGGTACATGCTTTGTTAAGGTCTTGAAAGTCAGTGCAAATGCGTACCACCCTATTAGCCTTACGGACGGGTATCATGTTTGAAAGCCACTCGAGTCTCAAGATAGTCAATGGGTGTAATGAAACCCATATATAATAGCTTTTGAAGCTCTTATTTGACCATGATGATAATGGTAGGATGCATTTTTTTTAGTTTTTGCTTGATCGACTTAGCATCAGAGTGAAAGGTTAAATTATGGACAACCAAGTTAAGGTCAATACTAGACATATCTTTGTAGGACCATGCAAATATATCCTTCTTCCCCTTGAGAAGAGCTATCAATTGTTGTTTTTCATCAATAAATAAACTTTTTCTAAGTTTAACGATTTTTGGATTGTTCGTATTTGAACTAAGGATAAAATCAATTGTATCCTCAATGGATATGTGAGAACATTTCTCAATCTGATGGAGTTTTGAGATCAGATGAATGTCATTAATGACTTTGTCAAACTCTTCTGACTCAGTCTCATCTATGTCTGCCTAGAAAACCTCAAGATTTGAGGATGAAGGTGAAGGTGAAGGTGAAGGTGAGGATGATAGAGGATTGTAAGCAATGAAAGATCTTAAAAATTCCTTAAAAAAGACATATTTGATAAAGTATGGTGGTGATGAAACCCATTCCATATCAATGAGGCTAATTTCAATTGGAATTGGTTTTTCCAAATTGTATGGATGATGGAGTGGGGTGAATAAGTTAATAGGATTCATATCGACTTAATGGGGGAATGGTGGTTGACAATATGAATGGTGGGTTGGTCTTGTCTCCTAGAATCAATGAAGGAACCTTGGAAACTAGGAAGCCTGTGTATTTATTCCCAACCCTCCTAGATGTGGTTTAGAGTCTCTTGAACACAGTGAGGCATCCCTTGAATGTGGTAAGGCATCCATACAACCATAAGTTAAATATTGCTACTCCCATAAATCCTAGTTTTGTGATTTTCACACGATTGATGTTGGACATTTTGATTCAAAGTTATCATTGATGTCAAGGAACGAAGTTGTCATTGATGTCAAGGAATAAGCTACAGTTGATGTCAAAAGTTCAAAAGAAATAATTTAAAGGTTAATTGTAAAATATATTCATAATATTTTTAATATTATGTGGAAGCATAAGTAGAAGGATTTTTATTAAAACTATGGATGAGCAAAAATAAAAGGTTTTTCTTAAAAATCCAAGGAGGCTTTTAAATTTATGTGAAAAAGCCCAAGGAAGTTTTAATATTTATTTTATAAAATATTTAAATTCAAATTGAATTTAAGTTTTATAAATAAATATTATTTATACAAGGTGGTAAAACCTAAGAAGGCTTTAATCCTTAATAAATTCAAAAGGATTTAAATCTTAATTTATAATATTTATATTCTAAAGAATTTAAATAATTTATAAATTAATTAAACCCAGGTGTTGTAGGTGAGTTGGAGAGGAGAGGACAATCCTCCAAAGGAGGTCCCAGGTTCAAATCTCCACCCTACCAAAAAGCTGAATTGGGTATCCAAAATCCAATTGATAATGTTGGTGCGGGCAAGGTCGAGTGCAACTACCGAGTGACTTTGATAGTGTAGAACCCCTTGTTCATGGTCTCTCAAACCAAGGCAGTCCCACAAGGGGTTTTTTGCTTTAAAAAAAAAAAATTATAAATTAATTATTTAAATATCAAAGGCACCGACGTCTAAGAGAAAAAGGAATCCACAAATATTTGAAAGTATGGTGGCATATTGGTATAAAAACCATATGATAAAGTGGTAAATATTTCAGCCATTGCTCGATTAGAAGAAGGACTGTGAGTTCTGTGTTTCGTACGATTTCGTGCAAGGTAGAAGACAAAAATTTTTGTCTTAAAGTGCACCAGTGATGGAATAAGATGAAATATGCCCTAACCATTATAACCATCCAGCATGGTGGTCTGGTGGCAAGTTGGAGTGTGCTAGGGTGCTTGTGAGTAAGAGGACCCATATTCGAATCATGACAGACAACATTTTGCATGGATTTGGTTAAGCGCAAAAGGAAGTGGCATGAATATTTTTGTGTGAGGCACCAAGAGGAAGAAGATAGAGCACGTGGTACTCTTCCCTCCCAAGGTGAGTGGCTAGCTCACACGGTAGTTGGAGTCGTGACGAGGGCACTGCTAGAGGCGATGCCATGAGTTCGAGTCTCACCAAGGAAAAGGTAATAATTTTTTTAATATATTTTGTGATGCCTAAGTTTTTGACATGAGGTTATATTTTGTGACGCCTAATGTTTTGACATGAGGTCCTAGGGAGTTAAAAGGGGTAGATAAAAAGTATTTTTAATTAATAATTATTCTGGTTAATTGGAGGAATAAGGAGTTAGCTATATTTTAAAATAAAGTATTTATGACATATCTATTTATTGGAGATTAAAGTGTTGATTAAATTTTGAGAAGACTATTGAGTTATTTTGAGAAGGTAATTTTATGGACATTAATTCTAGTATTGAATATTATTTTAATTAGGATATTATAAGGTGTATTTGGTCAAATATTTTTGTGTATTTTGATGGATGATTTCTTCAATATGGAGTGATAAGGTGTGTGTGTTTTTTGATATTTGCATTGTATCTTTGAGAGATTTTATCATCTTCTAACTTCCTTGAGCTTGGCAAAGAAGTGTTTGTGGTTGTTGCAGATTTTTGAGGTTACTTCATCATCAATAAAAAGGTATGAACACATTCTTCCATAGTTGAGTTGATTGGTTGGTTTTCTAGAAAACATGTTTGGAGTGAAAATGAATTAATTAGATTTCTTTATTGAGTGTGTTGAGTTAATGCTTCAAGGTTTTCTAGAATAAAGAGTTGTTGTTAAAACCTTGTTTGATAAGCATTGTTGTTGAAGCCATTGGTTAAGTAAATAAATTGAACTAGGGTTTGAAAATAACATGAGTATCATTGTTATGTGAGATTGATTGATAAGCATTGTTGGAAATATTTTGAGTGAGTGTTTATATTCTTGGACTAGGGTTTGTTAGCAAGGATTGTTTCATTGAGTGATTGGTTGAGTAGAGTTGGTTGAGCCTAGTCAAGTGGATGTGTGAAGTGATTGTTCAAGTTCTATAAAATAAACTATTCTATATTATAAATTGACTTGAGAAAGTGATTGAGCACTGAGGTGAATGTGAATAATATTAAGTCTCTAAAAATTCTTTGTATGTTTATAAAAGAGTGATTGAGCATTGTGATGAGTATAGAGTATATTGAGTCTCTAACAATTCTCTTTATATTTATATGAGGTTGGAAAAGTTCTAGTGTGGATTTGTTGAGTAGATTTAAGGCAAATATTTGAGAAGACTTGTGGACAGATTTAGGTAAGATTTTGTAGAAGCTTACAATATAGATTGAGAGCAGATTTGGATAAGTTCTTATGAGAACTTATTGAGCATATTTGGACAAGTTCTAGAGAGGACTTGTGGATAGATTAGTGTGAGATTTTGTGAAATATTGCAAGGCAGATTTGAGACAAGTCTTTGAGAAGACTTGAGAGCAGAATTGATAGATTTGTTCGAACCTTGAGTTAAGGTTTGGGACAAATCTAGCAGAGTTGATTTGAGATTGAGTCAAACTTTGATTTAAGGCTTGAGGAAAGATATTGAGAAGATTTGTGCTAGAAGGAAGGACTGTGTTTAGTATAGATTAAAGGATAAATTTTGGTGTAAATTTAAGGACACGTTTATGTTAGACTAGAGACAAATATTGAGTAGATTTGTGCTAGATCAAAGGACTGCGTTTAGTACAAATTTGAGATAGATATTTGGAGGTGACAAAGTATAGAGGATGAGAGTATCCAATGGATAGAGATCCATTATCCAGGGCAGTGAGGACAAGTGTCTTCAGTGGATAGAGATCCATTAGCTAGAATAGTGGGGTAACAATTCTTCTAGAAGATCACCAGCCAGAGCAAGAGGAGAAAGGATTTCTCTTATGGATAGAGATCCATGAAATTTATTAAGGGGATTGCTGTCTCTTTTGGATAGAAGTCCATAAAAATTGTAATAGGGAAAGGTTTCCCAAGAGATTGGTTGAGAAAGTTTTAGTAAAATATTTTCTCCATGGAGTAGCCCATATTGGGTGAACCATGTAAATTTGGTGTCTTTATTGTGTGTGGTGATTTGTGTATTGCTTTTATTACTGCTATTGATATTGTTATCTATACATTGCATAATATTGATTTGGAAATAAAAGTACAAAGTGGTTTTATACTGTTCACCCCCCCTCTCATATAAGCTTATGCTCTTCAATTGAATCTTCGAAAACTTGCAACAAAAATTGAAAACTTAGATCTGATTGACAAGGTATTTAAAATAAAAAACCCTTTGGGGTCCCATCATGATCGTCATTTTGTAAAGAAAAAATTGACAACACAAGATAACAATAACAAAACTAGAACAAAATGTATTGCATAATGAAGAAGTCACTTGTACCTTAAACCATGGGTCACTACTCATTATTTTATCCTTAATTTATAAGATAACAAATGATGAAAACGATACTTTTGAAAGAAAAAACTTATTTCTTTCTAATTCACTTTTGAATATTCAAAAATCTCAATCAATATCCATTGATTTTACAAATTGATCCTCCGCTTTGAAGAATTCAATCATCTTATCCTTAATAAGTACAATCAATATCCATTGATTTTACAAATTGATCCTCCGCTTTGAAGAATTCAATTATCTTATCCTTAATAAGTACTTCTTATGTATCTTGAAAAAAAATTATTATAAATTCATTCTTCTTTTTATTCTTTACTGATAAGTATTACTTCTTTCAACTATAAAACCCTTACAACCTTTTTAAATGATATTTATTCCTTCACCTATATTATTTTTAATTCAAATTCATTATTTTGTAATTCTTTAAAAAAAAAAAACAAACAAAATAATTAAAGATAAAACAAATTTCTTAAAACACTCATTCCATACATCTGTCTTTATTCAACTTAATTTACAATTACCATTTTAAAACCTTTAATTTAATAATTTTTAAATTGTATGCCAATTATTGCATATATTGTTTCAATACTTTTTCAACATGTAATATAAATTAAAACATTGAGAAAGGATCCAAAGGTAAAGGTAAAAAGGAATGAATAGTCGACACACAAAGTTTTATTATACTAGCATTTTAACATATCTTAACAGAAATTTACCGTGCACATTATGTTCAGTTTTCCCAAACTGTTGCTGTAGTTTTGGTGTACAGCTGCACATCTGCATAGATCTGTAAGAAACATTTTTTTAAAGTATCTTGATATCAGATCTAGTGATAACACATAACACTAACATGAAGGTCTTGCATCTGATTTCAACCCGGCAACTGAACATGATTTCATATGCTTGACGACTACTGTGCTTAAACTAGCCACTCTGCTCCTTTCATGAACAGTAATAATTTTTTTGGGCGGATTACATAAAAAGACTCAATATCATTATTTCTCTTTGATCAATGATTGATTTTTACTGTTGCTACAATCTTTACATAGGAAGACTGTCAACTTTCGAATAACCTGAGATCAAAAACCGACGAAATAGTTTACTGATAATTCCTCAACCTCAATGCCTTTGTTTCGCTTATCCAATCGTGTAGGCTTATGTATAAAAGTATACAGCAACATCCCATATTTGTATACTGGCGCTACTGAGAAAAATTCAAAGTACAGTTGTAGGAGGAAGTTTATCGTTATTTTCGAGGAAAGTACCGAGGATTAAGCTACAGAGAAATATTCAAAGCGCACTCGTAGGAGTAAGTTTGATGGTGTTTTCCAGGAAAGTACCGAGGATTAATGAATCAGATTATATGTATGACCGTCATATATTTTTCTAAAGCTAATAATTTCTTTAACAAGAAAGTCGACAAATATTAATAAACGTTGTTAATTACTCTCATTAAAAATTTAAATGATTTTCATAAAGAAATTTTGATTTAATTCATGTGAAAATATTTTAAAAATTTGATAAAGAGGTATTTTAAAACTTTTAATATTTTTGTTTTTTATTTAATTTTATAATATATATTGGATTGATTTTTCGTCGTTGTAAAAATTAGCAATTTTAGTTCAATTTTTTAAATTATTAATATTTTTATAATTTTTGAAATAATGTCTTTCACATATTTATCAAAATATTATTTTAATTTCAACTTGAAAACTTTGTATGTGATTGTTTTGTTTTATTCCTTTAGCAAATTCTTAATACCGAAAATTTTGGTAAAATATTTTATTTAAAATCCTTTTTATTATGAGCTTTGAATTGCAAAGAGGTTGGTGTATATATATAAAATAAAATAACAAGTGAAATTATATAAATCAAGAAAACAACAAAACCAGTTTTAAAAAAAAACAAATCATTAGAAAAGTATATTAGGATAGATTTTATATAGTTTATAAAGTTTAATCAAACTAAGTAAAGCTTTCTGAAACTTCAATTAAAATTGGAATAAAATGATTTTAAAATGTAATAATGTTTTTAAAGATAAATAGTTTTTCTAGGGGAGTTGGTTATAACCATTATTTTAGTAACTGGTAAACTCAGTTACATGAACTCCCAACAGCTTATTTGTCTCATTATTATTGATTTATGATGAGATAGAGCATAGAGACCACTTACAAATTAATACCATTGTATTAAAACAACTTTATTTATTTATTTATTTATATATATATATATATATATATATAATACCATGGGGATTGAACCCGGGTTACATCATCGACAGTGCAAGTGGGGTCGATGCATAGACCACACTCACAGGGATAAGAATACAAAATATTTATTATTATTATTATTTTTTATCCTTTTCCATTTTTCTTATGAAAGGTATTATAACAACTTTTTATAGAATACAATTTTTTATTAAAATTATTAAATTTGAAACATTATTCATCTTTAATTGCATGAAAAATATTTTAAAATGAGAAAATGAAAGCAATGAGTCATTTTTTTTCATGGGCAATTGAGGGCTTCCTGATCTAAAGTTGTGTATGATGGTTCGAGGGTTCATTTCATGGCTAAGGTTTTTTGGATCTGGTTATGCATCAAGTTTTCTGTAAGAAGACCTTGTGCCTTGTGGATTCTTTCTTAGGTTCTTTCATTTGTAGGCCTTCAAAAGATCTAGTGTGGGTTTTTCAGATCCTATGTTTTTGCTTATTTTGATCTGCTTGGTACTCATATTTTGTGTTTTGGCGGTTAGACATATGGAGTGTCTGCTCTCTACTCTTTGATCCTTTAAAGATTGTGTGGTTTTCTCTTGGGATGCGAAAACCATTTTCAAATTTTAGTATACAGGACTTTTTGGTTTTCTCCTAAGCAGGTATTTTTTTTTCAAATTTCAGTGAACGGGTTTATTTGGTTTTCTCCTGGGTAAGAAAACTTTTTTCAAATTTCAATATACAGGAAAATTGTCTCCGTGGTTGTGAGGTTTTCTTTCAATAGGAATACCTATTTTATTTGTGTGAGGGTGTTTTCCTATATGTTGGGAAACCCACTATTCATTTATGTTCATGTCTAGAGATGGTTCTGAATGGTTATGAAGAGATGTCTCTGAATGTATTCTTTGGAGATAGTCTCCCTATTTTTTGGAGGATGTTTCTTTTTATTTTTTTCAAAACCCTTTTTACTAATAAAAAAGGGTTTAAAATTATAAATAATAAAATATCTCATAATTATTTTTTATTGAGTAAATACTTATACATATACATATCCCACGTGGGGTTGAACCACATTATCTCATAATTATTACTAAGTTCTTAAGATATTTTTATTTTATTAATTTATTAAATCAAATAAATAAAATCTAGTTAAAAATTAAATATTGATATTCTATAAAAGTAAGAGTAAGCTGAAATTAAATATAAATATGACTATTTATTATAAAAAATATATTTATCATATTTTTTTAAATTAAAGGTTTATTTTTAGAAATACAAAATAAAAATTTAGAAAACTAATTCAACTATAACAAACCTTAAGACTATAAAAATAAAACTATATATATATATATATATATATATATATATATATATATATCAAATTAATAAATATTTTGAAAATATATATATTTTTTAAAATAACCAATCGGCTCATGTGAGCAAGTGGGTAGTTAAAACTCTAGTTATCGAGAGGCCCAGGTTCAAATCTCTCCCCTCACATGTTGCAAATATGTTGTATATAAAAGGTTCCTCATAAAAAATAAAAAAAACCAAATTAAAAAAAAATTTAAACTATTAAAATTATATTTATTATAAAAAAATAATAATAATTTTTAAAAATATTTAAATTATAAAATATCAAATTATTGTAAAACATATAATTATTAAAAATAATTAATATAATTTAAAAAGCTAATACTTATAAGTTAAACATTTAAAAATAAAGAAATAAATAAAAATTAAAAAATATGTGAAAAAAAAAACCTAATTTCCTAAATTTTTCCCTCAAACCTATCATTTTCAATTTGGTAGCCACTACAATGATTGTTTTCCAACTATTAAAAAATGGTTCGCTAGAGAGATTATATAAAATAATTATTAATATTAAATATTGAAATTTGGCTTTTAGCTCTCTGTCGTGGACCGTTCAGTTGGAGTCGTCAAATGTATTGCTGGCAAAATCTAAATGGTGCTTGTAAAATACAGATTACATCGTCAACAACTTACTTGAATTGTCTTTGCCAATACCTCACACTGTCGATGTTACTTGTTCAAGATTGGTTAATTTTGCACCATTCCTCGTTTGTAACGAAGGGTTCTTATATAATAAGAATAATTGTTAGAATAATTCTAGCGTTTACACTATAGCTCTAGTAAATCATTGGACTTTGAGTGACCGGGCTATTGATGGGCTATTGATGTTGCGTGTTAACCATATCTTCCAAGGGTGCAAGCAATTTCTAACTTCAATATAATATACATTATTTTATGTGTGGCATATATAAAAGTTTTTTTCACGTCCACAAGATTTGACGTTGCTTTTATTATCTTTTTTGCTTGGAATTTTGTTTTTTAAATACAAATAATAATTATAAACTCAAAAAAAAAAAAATATTAATGTAAATGAAATCTAATGGCAAATATTTTTAAGGATCCAAGTTTATTAATTGTATTTTTTTGTTTTTCCTTATAAAAAGTTTGTATTTTTTATTTATGAGTTTGGAAAATAATTATAATGTTATGATATGAAGTATTTTCAAGAATTATATTCTATGTAGTAGTATCTAAATTAATCTGAGAGGAGTATTGGCCACCCTGTTTGAATATGTTACAATCATCTTACAATTAAAAAATAGAAACCTAATAAAAGGACTAAAGATAGAAAACAAGAAAACTCTAGATTGTCTCTTGCTTGAGTAATAAAACTAAATAGGAGTTAGGTTTCAATTTTAAGGATTAATGTTATTATGAAGCTTGTATTTCTATAAAGTAAAGACAAGAATCCCTTTCAAAACCCTTTTTCTCTTTCTATTAATAGATCTCTGAGATATGTTTTTCTTTTATTAAGTAGGAAAACACAAGATTTTGAAAGGATCCTTAACCTTTTACAATGAGAAACACAATAAAAACAATAACTAAATCATGAGGAGAAAATCCCCAAGGGATAGGGGTTGTTCTCCTCTTGATTCCTCAAAGCATTTAAGCTTCGGTAAAAAAAACTAGACCAAAAACCTATGAAGTTAGCAAAGGCTAAAAGAAAACCTCTTTTTCAACCCTAATGATTCTACCAGCCCTTATGGTGTCTAAGTTTCTCTTAGTCACCCATAATGTTTAGTTGTATCCAACCCTGAGGTAAAGGTTACTATTTAACAAGATCTCTAGGATTGATGGTGGATAGATTGCAAATACCTTCCATATTTAGTATACCCAATTGGCTAGCAAGCTTACCTTTGTTATGGAACCATTTCACATCTTTGATAGGAATTATGGAAATATTTTCTTTCAAGGAATTAAAAATTTTAGCTTCCACATGTAGGGGATCCTTTTTAACATTCCTAAAGGCTCTGTTGTTTCTTTCATTCCAAATACCCCAAAGAAAATGAGGCAAATAAAAAGACCAACAAATTCTAAGAAAAATATTTTAGAAGGGAGTAACCCATGGAAAACACATATCCAAAATGTTATTAGGCATGACCCAGGTAAAGTTGAATTTTATGAGAATAAGGTGGATAATTTCTAAGGAGAAGGGACACTCAAGAAATAAATTATTAACATTCTCCCAAGCAACTTCACATAGATAACACCTATTCAAAATGGGTAAGCCTCTTTTGTGAAGGTTTTCAATATTAAGGATTTTGTCTGGGTGGTCAGCCAAAAGAATAAACAAACTTTAGATATGAGGTGTTTGAACCATATCTTACTCATTGGAAATAAATCCTCTTCCTCATCAACTGAAGAAAGTAAGAAGGATTTGACTATGAAAAGGCCCTTATTATCCACTTTTCAAATAGGAGAATCAACTAATGGGTTAGGATTTAGGAGAAGAATTCTAAGAATAATTGATCAATAACTTAGAGCACGAATTTTATTTGGGAAGGAATTAACAAGATATTAAGTCTTCCAAACCCTTTTTCCATCCCTTACCTCAATAAAGTCGATCACTCTAGATCCATAGGATTACATAGTAAAGGGTTTTAAGCAGTTTAGAAGTTGGTATCTAATCAAAGGATCATTATGAATCCAACTACCTTTCCAAAATTTAACTTCCCTACCATCATCAATCTTATATCTCAATCCTTTTTGAAAACTAAACTTGGAATCAAAAAGGTGTTTCCAAAAAATAGAGCTCTTTGGATTTTCCTAAGTCTTGCATGTTTACATAAATGAAAGGAAATAATTAATATTATTCATTATTCATTTGAATATAAATTTAAATTATTATTTAATTCTTTATGTATAGAAGTAGGTTTAAAAATTAGTATTTTTACTATATTAATTTTTGTTTATACGTGCATGATGTAGTTTTTTTATGTAAAACATATATAATATATAAATCATTATTTTCATATTATTATAATATTTTTGAACTAGCTTGTTTTTAATCTTTAATGAAATTATTGTTTAGTAGGCAATTTAATTCATATTAATTTAGATAAAGTTATTGTTATACATGATAAAACAATCATAGATGATAAAAATGTTTTAGAGTACACGAAAATGAGACTAAAATGACATTATAAACATTGGTTCAAAGGAAAAATCTATTATAATATAATTTGGTTACCTTACAATAAGTGTGACATTTTAATACAATCTTATAAGATAATATTTTAGGATAATAAATAAATTTTTCTGCCCAAGAAATAGGAACGTTGTAATTTATATGATTTACAAATAAAAATATATCATCTAATTTGCATGTCAACTCATTGATATTCATTTAAAAATTTACCTATATATTAATAATAGTATTATAATTTTTTTGGAGGAGAAATGATATAGTACTAGCCTTCATTTTGGGATTGGAATTTATAAAGTCTTTACATATTGGTATTTATATCTTCATGTTTAAGGGTGTGTGAGTAGCTAACTCACCAACAATTATTTCATAATTTAACTATATTTCTACTAACTATATTTCTACTAAAACTATTTTTTAAGAAGAAAAGTTTTGGCCCTCATTTTCGTATTCATATTGAAAAAGTCTTTATATATATATATATATACATATTGTTATTTACTACTAAATCCTTTTGATAATTTGGTTTTTTAATCAATTAGTGCATTTTAGTTGTATCCTATTATATTTGAGTTTTGAAAAGACTTAGTAGAGGGTAATTTAAATATCTAAATACATATTTGGAATATATCTATGGCCTAAATTTCTTTCATGGTCAAGTAAAGAAAATAAGATGATATAATTATTTCAAATATCTAAAGAATAATTTTTGTAATAAATATATCATATATTATGTTCTAATGAAGATGAAAATGAATATTGCTTTCTCAAATAATCAAGAAATAAAATATATAGATTATTACCTAGTGGGTACATGCATAACATTGTTGTTAATGTTAATGTGTACTTTATAATTGCTTTACCCATGACATGTGTCCTTGACACTTATCATTTCTGGGTTTATCTTGGTGACATGTGTCATCTACCCCTTGTATTATTTATACTTATGAAATTCATAAACAATATGTGAGTTTTTGTGCCAATATTTGGTATAGCGTATTAGAGTTCTGAGCTTGCTAGCTTCTAGGAGGATTTTTCTCATCAAAATTGTCCCATTTTTTTCCCTCTCCTATTTTTCTCTCAAAGACTAGGAATTATGCCCTCCATTTTTAAATAGAACAGAAACTAGACAACTTGAGAAAGATTCATGGCTACCAAAATTAGATTTTTGAAATCATTTATGAAAGGTTCATGGTAATCCTCCTAAAACCACAATAGCTTGTTGACAAAAAAATAGGAAGTCGTGTATTAGCTCTAAATTTTTTTTTGTGCTACCTTCCTAAATTTCTTTTTTTTAATTAAGGGGAGTGAATCCTTGATGTTGTTGCATCTCCATGTCTGTTTTAAATCAAAATGCTCATAAAGTCTCATTTGTGGGTTTAGCTAAAGCACTAAATAGTTTGTTATAGATATTTTCACTGGGTAACATTATTTCATTGTGTATTTATTTTTTAGCCACCTAAGCATCATATTATACCCTCCTTTGCTATTTTGCGATGTCAACCCTTTTCTATATGCCTCCTACAAATCCAGTTCTCTCAATTTCACAATAATAAATGCATTCTAATTGAAAAGAATTTATTTTTAGGTCTAGAGTTTGGCACCTACTATGCTCATCAAAGTTATTTTTTACCCTCCTTTATGCCATAATTATTTTTCCATTGGACAACATCAAGCATTTTTTGATGTCATCCACCACATTTTTCAATCACTAGATAATTGCTAGTATTTTTTTAAGTCATCCACCATGTCTGCCCCTATGACCAACATAATTGGTGGACCACACTTTCATCTGAGAACCCATTCCTAATAGGTGATTAATATTGAGATATTCTCCTGCACCCAAATCAGTTACTTCATGGAGGCACATGGCATTTCCTCTTTGTGCTTGTGAACAACACTTAGGAGCTTTGCAATAGCTCGATACCAAATCCCTTATTACCTTCTAGAAAAATAATATTTTTCCTTTGGCAATGAGGAGGTATTCATACACATCACAAAAGGAGAGGAGAAGCTTTATTACTACAAATCATGGTTGAATATTTTTTCCTTCAGTGTTCACTTATAGACTAGTAGCGACTATGTATACAAAGTTAAAATAATCATTAAATGTTGCCATGACTTACCCATTATTGCGTAATAGAAGTTTCTAATTTGTGTAGCAGTTATCTATTTTTTTAAGTGGACTGAGTTTACTGAACTTGTTTTTATCAAAAAAAAATTGTTACACAAAAATAGATAACCATTAGCAGACAACCATTGGTAATATTGGTGATGACATTTGTGTGGAGAAATAAATATTATATTTGGAAGGACTTGTTTAATAGTAGCCTTAGAAACAACCTCTCCCCCTCTAGCATAGTCATAGATCGACCATTTTGACTACCATGAACATCATATGAATGTTCCAATCTACCTTGTAATGGACCTTGATGTCGGTTGTACTTCCATATACTAAAGGCAAGAGATTTTATTAGAATTATGTGAATCTAGTCTACACAATATGTTGAAGGCTGCCATCACATTTTTAGCCACTCCATTTTTTTATTTTTTTCCAACAGATCATGCTTGTGATGAGGATGAAACCAGAATGGGCCCCTGACCATTGTTAAAAAAATTTATCACTACCAAATAATATTTAGTAGGTACAACAAATCTATTTTATTTGAATTAGAAGAGATGGTTCTCGAAGGAAAGAATCATCAAAATATTCATGGAGTCAGACCAATGTAGCAATGCCAATATTAGTGATCTTGCTTAGTGCAACATCCACAACATACAATGGTGGTGATCTTGTTCCAATTGAAACCCTTACCATGTTGAAAGCCCACTGAACCTACCACTTTATGTTGTTTGTAAATAGGAAGACAACCTCAATGCAATGACAACCTGTCATCCATGACAATGGGTAATGGAGGTTTGTTTTTAATATTTCAAGGAGAGAAATTTTTTTTAATTTTGGAATTTAAACTTTAATATTACAAGGTGGTAATATTAATTTTTTTTAAAACATTCAACAACATCATATAAAAGGAGAGTGTCACTTCTCATTGCATGGTGTACCATGTATTATAGTTGTGTATGTGCTTTATGAAACCTTAAGGGCTATTTTTCTTGTTTGAAAGTCCTCCTCATGTGCTTATGAGGATTCTTGACATATTGGTTATGGATCCCATAAAAACTCGAGAATTAAGAAAAAATTTTGCTAGAGTAGAACTGGGATGAGTGACCACTTGGGAAGTTTCGATATTGCACCTATTTTTTGAAACACTCCGTTTTTTAGCTTTTTTTGAGCGCTAATTTATAATTGAGTATAGTCATACATATACTCATTGCAAAAAAAATAAAGCTGGATACAATGGAGGTGGCCATTTTGAGTTTTAAGGTAGTTTGATATGATTTTTTGGACCTCAAAGCCAATTGTATCATGGAGTGCACTCTCGGTTGAACCCGAAACTCCATATAATGTAAGTGAACCTCGTACTTAGTGATCTCCTCTATCACACCTGGTGGATGCAGTGAATGGTTATCCATGCATTTTAGAATGATGAGGTGTTCACCATAAGGAAACTTACCACTTTAGGGACTATAAAATATTGACACCCTAGACTTTATCAAAAGTCTATTCTATGAAGACACTTCTGATTAACTTCTAAAGACTACAGACATAGACACTTTAGAAGATTCTATTCTTTCTTATTTTGTATTCTAGTCTATTGCTTGCATTTTTTTGTAATATAGTGCATGTTCGACATAGACTGACACTCTAAAATGGATTAATTTATTGTATAAAGGTGTATATTTTGTAGAGATCGACATCTTCTATATAAATATTTCACCATGATGAAGGGATCATACCCATGGTGAACCTAGTAAGTGATCTACAAAGGCAACAAATCTAAGGAAGAGGATGACCTTGAGGCACTAAGATAAATCTGACTCAGAGGCAACCAAGATAAGTAAGTGATAGACCCTAATGTAAAAAACCTAGAGGTAAACATCACAGATCTAGCACTATTGTTCATAGCTAAAAATCCAAAATCAAGAACCTAGACACTATTCAAAATCATGTACTGGAAGTCAACATTGAGAAGGAATATCTCTAATGTTGACTTGCATTTTTAAGAAAGTACACGTTAAGGTGGAATGCTAAAGTTAATGTGTACTTTATAATTGCTTTACCTATGACATGTGTCCTTGACACTTGTCATTTTTGGGTTTAGCTTGGTGACATGTGCCACCTACCCCTTGTATTATTTATACTCATGAAATCCATAAGTAATATGTGATTTTATGTGCCAACAATAGTGAGACACTTTTAACATTTTTATAATATTTTTCTCAAAATTTATAGAATGCTTGAATTCATTAAAAATTAAATACCAATTGTTAAAATTTTAAGGATGTCATAAATTAAGAAATTCTAGTGAATGAAGTAGAAAATAACAATATAAATTTTTATTTAAAAATAAATAAATGGATATGTTTTTCTAAAAATAATTTGAATTTTTTTATTAAAACAAGATTATTTACAAGTTGCATTGATTCCTCACACTGACTCTTGACATCAATGGCAATACAACTAACTCAAAATTTCCAATATGTTTCCCATCCATTGACCCATCTTTTGCTTACATCTTCCATGAGAGCGACCTGAACCAAATCCACCACCACCATCTTGACTACCTACATGGAAACACCATCATCCAACCCTCATAGATTAGTTGCTCCCTAGACGGAGTGAGCGAGAGAGTTCACTCTCTAAATCATAGCCACTTTAGTTCCCTCAGGAATGAGTGAGCTGAGGTTTAGCGGGTGTGGCGAGAGTGAGGGTTTGAATTTTCTGGGTAGGAATCTCAGCTAAGGTGGCAGAGGTAGAGCAGGTATGGAAGGGGTGGGTGGGAACCTAGAGCATGGATCAAGCGAGGATCCAGAGGAATGTGGTTAGGCTACGATGTATTTGGAGGCAGGCATCACGCGGGGGCCTGACCCCCCTCAAAAAGACCCTAAAAAATAGATACGAAGGACAATGTGGGGCCCAAGAAGTGGTTGTATTTTGTTGATATTCTTAGAGGAAAAAGAAATATGTTCTCTCTCTTTCACCCCTAGTTCTAGTAAATAATAAAATTTTGGCCCCGACAAGTTCCATGAGCCATTTTCTTTCAATGGATGAATTATCCCTGGTAGGCAAGTTTTTGGGAGGTAGGCCAGACATGGAGACTATCAGGACTTAGGCAACGGGTAAATGGCGATCGATAGGCAGCTTGGAGTTGGTAGCTCTAACTCGAGGGTTCTTATTTATCCATTTTAATAATATGGAGGATGCTAACCACATTTTAATAGGAGTTCCTTGGTTTTTGGGTAAAAGGAGCCTTTTTCTCAGATGATGGGGTGAATATTTTGACCCTAAAAAGAAAAATATTAACATCGTTCCTATTTGGGTTCGTCTCTTGAGTCTACCTACCCAGTTATTTAATGAATATTGGCTGCAGGGAATAGCTAGAACTATAGGGGACCTGATATCCATTGACCATGCGACATTGGCCAAGACAAGGATGACTCATGCACGAATCTGTGTAAATGCCAATTTAGATAATGAATTACCAAGGTTTGTGGAGTTAGAGTATGGAGAATGCTATCGAAAATAACTGGTAGAATATGAGAACAGACAGATATTCTATGTAGAATGTAAAAATAAAGGACATCTATGCAATCAGTGCCCTAACCTGGCAATGAATAGAGAAAAGCAAAAGTAGGGAATGCTAGACAGAGGAAATTTGAGGAGTTTCCCTGGTAGAGGTGATTTCAATCAGGCAAACTATGTCTACCAAAAAAAGAAAAGATATGGTGCAAGGTCCCAATAAGACAAAGGAAAATAATAGGTTGTTGGCAACCAAAATACTCAAGTAAGTTCCAATCCTCTAGTTTCAAATAAATTTTAACTTCTATCCAATATGGGAGTAGGATGATTATCGAAATACATGGAAGCCCATAAACTTTAGGCTAACATTTCTGACTCTCTAGAATCCCCATCCAAGTCAGAATCCTCAAACCCTAATGTTGAAATTATTGTAAGCCCCGTGGGTATCACAAAGCCAAACCCTAATGCCCGATCTCTAGAATCCCCATCCAAGTCAGGATCCTTAAACCCTAATACTAAAAAATTCAAGCCCATTGGGAATCCCAAAGCCAAACCCTAATGCTGAAGAACTTAAGAAGAAATTTGAGGCATTAGAAAATAAAAAATCTCATCTCCCTAACATCATCACTAGGATCCAGGTGAATCCTACCGAGGGGCCATACCACAGGCCAGGAGAATACAAGAAAAAAAGAGAAGATTTGTATTTAGGGGTGGAGATATGTGAAAATATTTAGACTAAGGAATATGGTAATCTGATTTTGCAACAAATTACCTCCCCCTAGTTTAGTCCTAAACAAACCAGGAGCACTGTGAAGTCTCCTATAGATTTTGGCAGTGAAAAAATAAGAGGGAGAATATCAAATGCTAAGCATCAAAAAATTAAAACTGATAATGACATTGCTAATATAAATAAGAGAACCTTGTTTCAACAGGTTATTCCAGGTTCTAAAGACAACAAATTAGGAAAACCCCCTCAAGGGAGGGGGAGAGGAAAAAATTCCAAACAATCTAAATGAAGTTTCTCTCATGGAACGTGAGATGCCTCAATGGCCTACCCAAACATAGGGAAGTCAGTGCAATAAGAAATCAAGTGAATCCAACTATTATCATGTTGCAAGAAACAAAAACTAATGAGATTTAATAAAAAAAAGTAGCAAAATAATCTGGAATCAAGGGGAGATGGTTTGCAAATCAACCAAAGGAGCGTCTGGAAGCCTTATGACTTTGTAGGATCCTTGGATAGTATAAGGCAACATTATTCAGAAATATGATAGGGTTCTTAGTGTTTTATTTAAGGAAATAAACAACAACAGGTCATGGATCCTTTAAAATATTTATGCCCCAACTTCAATTCAAGGGAGAGCTCTACTATGGGAGTACTTAGGCAATATGAGTGAAATCTTCCATAATGTCCCCTGGATTCTGGCTGGGGATTTTAACACTCCTCTTTACCCTTCGGACAAAATGGGTGGAAATGGACCACCTATCAGGAGCATGGATGAGTTCAATGACTTTGTGAACTCCAACATGTTGATGGATGTAAAACTTAGAGGAGCAAATTATACCTGGAGAAATCGGTGGATAGGGTGTCATCTCATTCAAGAAAGGCTTGACAGGTTTTTTCTATCAAAGGAGGCTACAACTCTGTTCGATGATTCTACCCTCCAATCCCTTCCTAAAATTACCTCTGATCATAATCCCAATTTGTTGGATATCCCTAACTCTTTGTCCTTCAAGAAATATTTCAAATTTAAATATATGTGGATCAAAAATTCTAGTTTCAAAGATAACTTAAATTAGTGGTGGTAGTAGCCTGTCAGGGGTAGTGCAACTTTTAAACTTGCTAGCAAATTAAAGTTTGTTAAGGAAAAGCTTCAAACTTGGAACAAAGAGGTCTTTGGGAACCTCTTTGAAAATATAAAATAGTTTGTTGAAAGTTTGAAGATAATTGATCAGAGGATTCAACATGGTGATTCTGATGAAACTACTAGGTAGGAGGAACGAACAAAACTAGCAGAGTTTCATAACATTTTGGCCTGTGAGGAAATATATTGGAGGCAAAAATCAAGGGCTCTTTGGTTGAAATATGGAGATTCAAATTCCAAGTTTTTTCACGTTACCACACTTAAAAACAGAAGTAATAACAAGATATATTTTTTTTAAAAAGCATATGGTTCTATTACTCAAGACTTAACAGAAATCAGAAAGGAGGCAATAACTTATTTCAATTCTATCCTTGGTCAAGAATCGTAGTGCAATGAGGAGACCAAAGATATTCTCTTGCAATCCATTCCTAGCATAATAAATGAGGATATAAACCTTAATATTCTAGCTCCATTTTCTGATGAGGAAATTAAGGAAGCATTGTTTAGCATGGATCCAGAAAAAGCCCTGGGACCCGATGACTTTACCCCTTGTTTCTATCAAGATTTTTGGGACATCGTAAGTGAGGATGTAATTTCCACTGTTATTCTCAAGCAATCATATCCCAAAAGGTCTCAAATATACTTTTATTTCTCTAATTCCTAAGAAGAAAACCCATGAATCTATGGCTGACTTTAGGCCAATCAGTCTGTGCAATGTTTCTTACAAGATCGTAACTAAAGCCATTGCAAATAGAATGAGAGATGTTCTTCCCCACATCATAGATCCATGCCAAGGAAGGTCTATCTAGGGCAGGTCAATATTGGATGGAGTTATCACAGTTCATGAAGCTCTAGACTCTCCTCATAAGACTAACAGGTCTTTTTTTGCCCTCAAGATTGATATGAACAAAGCATTTGACAAGCTAAATTGGGACTTTCTGATTTTTGTCCTCCTTAAGTTTGGTTTTGACCACCAATGGGTTAATTTGATCAAATAATACATTTATAAAGCATGGTTATCGATTCTGGTTAATGGAACAACTGCTAGTTACTTTCAAAGTCATAGAGGAATTTGCAAGGGGACCCTATCAGCCCCATGTTATTCATCATTGTGGCAGAAGCTTTAGGCAGAACAATAAAAAATGCTTGCAGTTCAAGGCTAATATTAGGAATCAAGTCAACATCTCTCACTAGGGTTGTTTCTCACCAAAAATTCATCGATGATACCCTTCTATTGACTAAGGCGTCGATGGTTGAGTCCAAAAGAATTAAATACATCCTACAACTCTACGAGGACGCTATTGGTCAAAAAGTTAATTTCAGTAAAAACAAGTTATATTTCTTGAACAACCCCATTTAGAGGCAAGGAAGGATTGTAGTAATTTTAGTGTGTGATATAGCAAACCTCCCCCCTTCATATCTTGGTCTCCCTCTTTTCATTGGTTCTCCAAGATAGTCAATGTGGGATAGGGTTATTGAATGAATTAAAAAAAAAAATTGTTGGATGGAAAGGTCATCTTCTATCTCAAGCAAGAAAGTTGACCCTCACTAAGGCCTCTGTTTAGAGCATTCCAGTATATTTCCTCTCCGTTTTCAAATCCCCTATGAAGATTTTCCAAAAATTTGAGAAACTCCAAAAATAATTTTTATGGACTAGATCAGAGGAGAAAAAAAGGATACACCTTGTAGGATGGAACAAAGTGTGTAGACCCAGGGAAAATGGGGGCTTAGGTCTGAGGAGAATTGCTCATATGAATTTAGATTTACTAGCTAAGCATGTATGGCACCTCATTTCTGGTGAAGAAAATGAATGGACAACTATCATTAAATGAAAGTATCTTCAAAATATGGAATTTCTAAGTGATTCAGTTCCAATCAAAGGTTTTTCTTTTTGGAAAGCAATTCTCAATTGTAAGGAAATCATCAAAAAAGGTTTAATATGGGTTTTAGGCAATGGTGAGAGGATAAATTTCTGGAATGATAGGTGGTCTAAGGATGAACCACTAATGCAATATCCTAACTTCGCCCGAATCGAAAATATCATGAAAGAAATCATTAGTAGAAAAGTCTCAGATTATATGGTTGAGGACAGAGGCAGAATGAAGTGGAAACAAATAAGGATTCAAGTATTTCAAGTGAAATCAAATGATCTTTGTAACATTCTCGAGCAATATTTTATCCCCATGAGACCCAAGGAAGATCAAGTGACCTCGGCTCCTACAAAAAATGAACAGTTCATTGTTAAATCATATTACAAGCTTCTTCTTGATGACGAGGATTTTTTCCTCCAAAAGGACTTAGATTGGATAAAAAATTTAATTTCAAAAATTGTAGTCTTTTCATGGTTGGTTATCCAAGGAAGAATTCTAATCATTGATAATATGATGCATAAAGGTATTTGTATCACTAATCTATGTTATCTGTGCAGGCTAATTGGGAGACCATTTATCACATTTTCCTTGAGTTCCCTTTTCCTTGACTATCATAAGTGGGGTTTTTTAGGCCTTCAATATTTCCTAGGTTAAACCAGCCATCGTACTTGATTTGTTCATCCAGTGGCCTTGCCCTTCTTCAAACCAAAGACTTAGATACATGTCAAAAATTTGTCTCAATAACTATCTTTGGTAGGTGTGGTTAGAAAGGAACCATAGAGTCTTTAATGAGTCTATCCGTGATCATCAAACTATCATTGCCAAGATCCTATCCTTTGCCAACGAGAATGTGAATCTTATCCCTTTTGATAGTCGTAAACCTCATCTTTAGGAGACCATGATTGCTCAATATTTAAGCTTAACCTTATTATATGAGTATGTGCCTAGGGTAGTCAACCCTAGAGCCAATGTTAAGTGGTACCCAACTTCTACGGGTTTGTTTAAGCTTAATTTTTATGGAGTGGCTAAGGACAATCCTGGCAGAGCAGGCATTGGTGGCATTGTACGAGATCATAATGGGAATATGATTCTTACATTTTTTGAATATTTGGAAATAAGTACGAACAATGAAGCTGAAGCTAGAGCTATGTGGAGAGGCCTTCAAATGATTCAAGACTTAGAAGGCAATTTGATCATAGAAGGAGACTCTATGCATGTTATAAATCTCCTCAATAATTGGAAAACACCTCCTTGGAGGATTAAAACAATTGTTGAAGAGGCTAGGATCCTTTTCCAGGGAAGACAGGACAAAAAATCCCAACATGTCTTTCGAGAAGCTAACAAATTTGTTGATAAGTTGGCCAATTTTGGTGTCAATGGTGACAAACTCTTTAAATGGGAATATGATGTCCTAAGCGAAGTAGAGGAGATTATTCAACAAGAATTCCAAGAATGATAGTCAAATTTACCAACAAGGAAGGCACTGTAATTTCGAAGGCTATGAGTATTCCCGTCTCTTTTTTGAAATGGACTCATAATAAAAATTATCTAAGTTGTCAGTTTTGGTGGATGCTGCTTGGAAATACCACAAAGACTAATGGGGATAGTCACATGTCAGATAACATAGCTCCTAGTTGTCTTAGTAATTTGAGGTTGGTTGATAATCATAGGGCAGGAAAGAAACAACAATATAAGACTTCAAACCAGAGCCACGTGGACCACCATATATCCATCGCCATAAATCTATCCAATAGGTTCACTTCTCCAAGGCTGATTGGCCAAGACGGGATGGGGTACCAAAGCATGTCATATACGAAAGAAATCAATTAACAAATAATTATTAAGAGTAACTGTCAATACAGAGCTTGTGGGAGTTTTTTTTAGTACTCTGCTATGTGTGTCTATAACTTTGTGTTTCTCCACTATTTTAAGGAAGGGATTTGTGTCTGTTTCTTTTTTTTTTATTATGATGCAGGTGTGTTTTCTTGGGGTATACCCAAAATGTTGTATGGGAAGTTTCTTTTTGATAATAGGCTATGTGTCTTACTAGATGTAATGGCTTTGGAGGTATGTAGATTTTACATATATAGGATCCTTAGTAAGGACATGTTCATCAACAACCCTGGGTTGATTTTTGTAAAATATTTTGGGTCAACCTGTAAAACCCGATATTAATGCTATAGTATCTTATCTACCAAAAAAAATATTATTTACAAGTTAGGACAAGACTTCTCCTATTCCTAGCTGGTAAGAACACTTGTTTACAATAGTAAAATGATATCTACATTGGATTCAAATATCCTAAACCATATGTTTGCAATGGTTGTCAAAATTAGTTAAACATTGGATTTGCTCACCAACCTGCCTAATTTTCTCATATTCAATAGTCATGACACTATGCCACTAAACCCATGCCTCATTATTAGTATTCATCTTAGCCAAGAATTCTACTACTTTATTCAAATATCTACCCACATAAATTATATTTGATTTTTAAGGCTTCTGCTT
Source organism: Wollemia nobilis (assembly GCA_028583015.1). Taxonomy (NCBI): domain Eukaryota; kingdom Viridiplantae; phylum Streptophyta; class Pinopsida; order Araucariales; family Araucariaceae; genus Wollemia; species Wollemia nobilis. The sequence goes on along the minus strand of JAQPPZ010017036.1, from coordinate 2,024,998 downwards.
CATTTTTTGTGGCCCTACCTAGACCTTGTAGTTCCCAATGGAGCACTATCCCAACATGATGTTTTTAAACCACTCTAGTTCTAGCTCTACTTAGATTATCTTTTGCATCTCTATCAGTATTAATTTTAATCCAATATTTTGGGGGATGTTTGCATCTAGATCTATGATACCCCTCTTGCACTTCATATTCCTTCTCCATCGATCCTATATCAACTTGTGTTTCCTATTTAGCATACATTACCATAGTCTTCATGTCTTTGCTCTAAATGACCTACAATATGCCATCCAAGGATGAAATGGTTTCTCTAAAAATATTTCTATATATCTACAACCACACTTACCATAGAATAAATTTTAATCCAATCTTCCACTTGATACAAAGAGATTTAGATTTAAATATACCCTCTTCCATATTTTACAAATATTAATCCTATTCAAATCATCATTGGATTAGATTTTAAATGCTCAAAACCATTACTCCTAGATCTGGAATGTGAACGGGTACTCAAACATCAAGTGGTTAGATGTTTTCTCACATTTGTAGCATAAAAAAAATTGGAATGTACCAATGATTCCTCTACATCTCAAATTATCAAAAGTAAAAACTACATTGTACATGAATTGCTAGTCAAAGAAGTTTACTTTTGGGTAACCCTTGGACTACCAAATATTACTCCAATATTTAAATTTATAAAGATTAACTATTTATTATAAAACTTAAAATCATGAAAATAAATTGCCCTTTGGTTTAAAAAATGCTAACACAACCTATTAATGTGCAATGACATACATCTTCTATGATTTGATATATGATATTGTTGAAGACTATGTTGATGATCTTCTTAGGTGATCTATGAGATAAGAGGATCATGTTAGAGACTTAAGGAAGATTTTTTAATGACTAAGAGAATATAAGGTTCACGTAAAACCCTTCAAATTCATATTTGAAGTCACAATAGATAAACTAATAGGCTTCATAGTTTCTAGACATGGCATTGAGGTAGATCTTGACAAAATAACTTCCATCACTAACATGCCATCCCTATAAACCTAACCTAGCTATGAAGTCCACAAGGTAGACTACAAGCTATTAGGAGATTAATTTCCCAATGGTAAGATAAATTTCAACCCTTTTCTAAATTTTTGAGAAAAAATATTGAGTATTGGGACAAAGAATGTCAAACATATTTTGATACCTTAAAAACATATCTTATTTCTCTTACAATGCTCATCTCACCTAGTCCTCTTTGACCATTATGGCTATACATCATAGCAACAGTCCATATCTTAGGTGTCATGTTGGAATAGTATGATGATCAACATAAGGAAATGGCCATCTACTATATTAGTATAACCCTTGTTAGTTATGAGACTAGATATACTCCCTTAGAATATTATGTTTAGTAGTGGTCTTTGCTTCTCAAAAGCTAAGGTATTACATGCATAGTCATAAAATATTTGTCATAGCTAAGATTGATTCATTGAGATACCTTATGTGTAAACCCTATCTTTCATGTAGGATGACTAAATGAATAACGACCCTTAAAGAATTTGACCTTGAGTTCATTAGCCATAATTTGATTGATGAGTACTAGAATATGACTATGATATATCTTTTATTTTTGCAATTTAGCTACAAATCTACATTGTATATATATATTTTTATCAACAATATGTATGTTTTATATGATTTTTGGATAAATGTGATCCACTAAATATTGTTTTGAATGGTTGCAATTTTATGTGAATTTCATGGAAGTGTTATGTTTTAATAGGTAAATGTTATAGGTGATTCATGGGGAGTGCTACAAGCGAACACGACTAAAGCAGTCTGTAGGAAAGCACAATAGAAACATGTTAGAGATGCTATCTACCAAAAATATCTACAAAATGGGGCTACAAAAATAGTCTACAAAAACTTTTTATTTGTAAACTTATTTTATGCAATAAAAATGCCATGTGTACTGACAACTTGGTCAATGCCATGTGGGCCATTGAAACAGTCAAGTGTGGATGATCTATCATTTTTTATTAGAGTTTACTGCATAAGAATTTATTATGTGATTTTTTATGTGGTTATGATTATGCATTGTAATAAATTTATCCTCTCCTAAAGAAAATGGCCAAAAATTATTTTGTATTGTTAATAAGTTACGTAGATTTTAGGTTCTTATTACGCATATTTAGTATCCATGCCACTTGGAGAAGATTTGTTCAAAACCATGTAACAAAGAGAATATTAGAATTTCTATTGTAAGGGTATAATGTAAAATTATAAATTACAAATCCCTCCATGTTAGAAAGGTCCACTATCCATATAGATGCATGAAGGAGAGACAAAGCACGATTATTGTAACCTTGTTACATTGTACAAGTTGGTATAGAATTTGGAATAAAAAATGTGATTTAGCATTATTGTCTTCTTTCATGAGTGAGGAAATAAAATTCCATATTTTACTTATGCTTTGAGTGTAGCAGTTGCAGTTTACTTTTTCTTTCTTGCACATATGAATTAAGTAGCATAAAATTTAGTTTAATGAATACAAATTAATAGCGTTAAAGTAGAGTAGAAAGTGGATAAGATATTGATACTAACCTCGAGGAGGCAAGGCCCACTCCAAAAGGCTAGTCCCTTATTCTCTTCCTCCTAAGTACATAAGATTTAGTTAGAATAGAATAGTCTTAGAATATAAATTCAATTAAATTGCATATTATAGAATTACCTAATATAATAAAATAGTATATAAAAATGATCAATACAATAGTAAATAAAATAATAAAATAGTAAATAAAAATAACCAATGATAAGCAATAATTAGATAACCATGTATAATAATATGAGATCAAATAAATTAGCTTACTAAAAAAAATCAATGTATAAAAAGATATGTTGTCATACAATGTGGACCCCTTAATGTCATCATCCTAATCTACCCAAAAATCCATATACATCAAAATCATGTCCCATGATCCTAGACACATCTCCATTTGGGTTGTAAATAAATGAATCTCTAACAAAAGAATTAATCTGTATGTGCCTCTAACTAACTATCAAGCACTCATGCATTGATTTGGGGGTTCTATATTAGATCAAGTCTATCTACATATAAAAATATATAATTTTGTGAGCTCACCCTACACTCCAAAAACATCTAGTTGGGCCTAAACTAGTTTCTATTTTAATACCTACTTTCATGTATGGGCTTGGTCTTCCATCTCTCTCATTGATTGGTAGGATTTGTCCTTATCCTATTCCATATGCTACTGTAGTTATCTCTCTCTCTCTCTCTCTCTCTCTCTCTCTCTCTCTCTCTCTCTCTCTCTCTCTCTCATACACACACACATTGAAATAGGTAAGAGGTATGGTTAACCCTTGACATCAATGACAAAAAGGATTCTGAAAGCACGAGGATACGGAAGCAATGGTGTACTGGGTGCGATGCAAACAAAAGCAAAACGTAACGCTAAGTCCTACAAATGAAGAAATGACTGAAGTGCATGAAAAGAGGAAAACAAGCGAAATGAAACGAGATATAAAGCAAATGTAAAGTGCAGCCCTTTTTTATTAATTTTCTCGAGATCAGGTTACAATATGTCTCCTCCCTTTTCAGGGGCTAGGAGCGTTAGATATAGTTTTGTTACACCAATGAATGGTACGCTCCCCTTCGGGATCTTCCGCGTGCCCACATTTGAAATGGGCGGGCCAAACGTCACTGCCGCTTGCGTGAATGCATCTATAGTTCCTTGCTGCCCCTCCGGTGTCGAGATCCTATGTTCAGAGAAATAGCAAATGATTAATAGCACCTGCGGATGGAGGGAAACATGCAATCCCCAAGGCCTCCGGTTAATGCATGCATGAAATAATTAAAACATTGATCAAAACATATCAGAATAAGCTGAAATTTGGATAGAGGCATGTAAACATTACCAAGAACACACTACAAAAGGAACAGTCAAGAAATCTGTTGTAGATTTCTAATCGCTCCGGGGTGGGACGATTAGGACTGTCATAAAATGTCAGAAAGTGACCTCCTAAATGTCCCATCCAGGGGCCTCCAAAACACCTGCAAAGTTGGGGTTAGGCAAAATGGGGCATTTTGAGATGACCCAGAAGGTCGGATTTTGCAGATTCTGCCTTGATCGCCCTATATCCGAAGGCGCTCCCTGTATGTTAGTGAAAGCGAAAAACAATGAAAACACAATCAAAACTCATCAAATGGCATGAAATTTGAATGGCAGCATATATGAATGACATAAAATAAAATGCAAAAGAAATAGTAAAGAAATCTACTATAGATTTCTAATCGCTCTGGGGTGGGGCGATTAGGACTGCAACAGTGCGGGGGCGCCCGGGGGCAGGACGCCCATCGTTTGGGGCTTGGTTTCGGCACCAATCCACTTGGGATGGGTCCAAAACCTCCTAGGGGGTTGTGTCAAAAAATTGGGTGGGGTATTGTGGCCAAATGTTTGGGTTTTGGGTCCAGATTGCGCTTCCAATGTTCACCCAATAACCTCCCTTCCAAAAGAGAGATCAAGGATGTAAGAAGCACAAGTGAGGGGTGAGGATGTAATTCGGCAGCACTCCATTGCTCCAAATGCTCCTGCTCTATCCTTTTTTGGGGTGAGAAGACTCACCATTTTATAGACCTGAGGGTCTCCTGTGAATGAGCATGCAGAGGCGCCACTTGGCCATCATGCCTTGCCAAGGGAGAGAAGATTCCTCCCTGATTAAGGGCTCCATGACTACCTCTTTGAGCTCAAAAATGCTTACTCGCACTCCCATGCATTGAAGGTGGAGTTGAGTGGTGGATCTGAGCTGCCATTTGTCAAGGTTTGACCTTTTTCCCGTCAAACCTGCTATTCGCCCCACCCTGGAGCGAATGCTGCTAATCGTCCCGGGGTGGGGCGAATAGCATTCTAATCATCCCAGGGTGGAACGAATAAGGAGCAGAGTGCCTGAAAGGTGCCAAATTGACCTCTGACCTTCCAAAACTACTGTGGGAGTGGTTAGGACCACTTTTTAACCTCTAGGGGCTGCCCTAGGGGCTATGTATGCCAATTTGGTCAGTGCTTGTAGCCACATAATCGGATTGGTGTTGTTTTGGTGTCTACAGATGCCCCTTTTTGGGATGCGTTATGCGTGGCGTAGTGCTGAGCAAAAATAGATAACCAAAGCACTTAATGATTAGGGTTTCTCAGTAACCTAACCAACTTTTGATGCCCCAAGTATGGAAAGGGCACGCATTCTTGAATCCTTGCTTCTGACGAGCTAAGGAGCTTAATTCAAGTGTTAACCTTTTTTGGTGAGGTGTTACTTGATCTTGGACATTGTTCAGTCATGAATAGGCAAAGGGCGCAACCTTTTTTCTGTGGGAACCTTGAGTTCATGATTCTAGAATGCCAAGTGTTTGATCAGCTTGTGATTATTGCTTGTTTTCTGCCCAAGCAGGAGCGTGATTGTCTTTGTCAATGATTCTTTGAATGCATGCCATTTCCTTGATTGGGTGTGTATTTGTTGATTGGTGACTAAGTGTGACTACCCCCTCAAGCGACGAATCGATGAGGGAATGACCGACATGAGAAAAACGATGAGTCGCTTGACCCAAGATGACTTTTGTAAGGGTGCCTTCAGTTGTTTTCCGTTGAATGCTTATGCAGTTTCCCAACAATCGGACCTATTTTTGGTGGGTTTTAACCCTTTTGGTGACGCCGTTTTGGGGTTGAAATTGTCGAAAATTCGTCCTCTCATGGAGCGGTCCGGCTATGGTAGCCTTATTAGGGAGTAGGATAGTGACAATTTGTGACCCCGACGTTAGTTTTGTATGCCATGAATCTCAGGCGCAAAGGCGCCTTTGTTTGGCAATTTTATTGTTATTTTTGGTGGGTTTTGACCCTTTTTGTGACGCCTTTGGGGATGAAATTGTCAAAAATCCTTCCTCCCATGGAGCGGTCCGGCTATGGTAGCCTTATTAGGGAGTAGGATAGTGACAATTTGTGACCCCTATGGTGGTTTTGGATGCCATGAAGTGCAGGCGCAAATGTGCCTTTGTTTGGCAATTTTATTGCTTTTTTGGTGCATTTTGGATGCAGTTTTTGTTGTTTTTGATTTTCTTGCTCTGTAATCGTCCCGTGGTGGGACGAATACTAATTTTGTAATCGTCCTAGGGTGGGAAAAGGTCTAACTAGAGCGCTCATCCTAGGGTGGAACGATTATAGGCCTAAAAGCCTATATAAGGGCCAAAACTAGGTTTTGGGCTCATTTGCATTTGTTTTTTTTGGCGATTTGGAGCTGTGAGGAGGAGTTCGAGTCTACGTAGCGGAGCGCTATCGAGATTTCATGGATACCATGAGTGCATGGACTAGATCTTCGAGTGGCGGAGCCGAGGCGAGACCGGTGAGTGCTCCTTCTCTTTTTTGTTTTTCTTTGTCTAAGTACAGTTAAACCGTAATTAGTGTTAATTGTATTCCGTTTTTTTTTTTGTTTTTGTTTAAACCTAAGATCGAAACCCTAGTTTAATTTGTATTTTGTATTTTGTTTTGTTGCTTAAACTAAGGTTAAAATCCTAGGTTAAATTTTTATTTTTTTGTTTAAACTAAGGTTAAAAACCTAGGTTAAAATTTTTTATTTTTTTTTTTTTTTTTTAGTTTAAACTAAGGTTAAAAACCCTAGGTTAAGAATTTTTTATTTTGTTTTTTTTTGTTTTTTAGTTTAAACTAAGGTTAAAAACCCTAGGTTAAAATTTGTTTTATTTTGTTTTTTTGTTTTTTAGTTTAAACTAAGGTTAAAAACCCCTAGGTTAAAAATTTGTTTTATTTTGTTTTTTTTGTTTTTTAGTTTAAACTAAGGTTAAAAACCCTAGGTTAAAATTTGTTTTATTTTGTTTTTTTGTTTTTTAGTTTAAACTAAGGTTAAAAACCCTAGGTTAAAAATTGTTTTATTTTGTTTTTTTTGTTTTTTAGTTTAAACTAAGGTTAAAAACCCTAGGTTAAAAATTTGTTTTATTTTGTTTTTTTTTAGTTTAAACTAAGGTTAAAAACCCTAGGTTAAATTTTTTTATTTTGTATTTGTTTTGTTATTTTGCATTGTTTATTGATTTTTTTTTAATGTTTGTACTGTACATTTTGTTAATGTTGTTGTATAGTTTATTAAATGTTTTTTTTGTATAGTTTGTATATATTGTATATTTGTTTTAGTGTTGTACAATTTTTTTTTCATGTTTTAATGTTTTTGTGTTGTTTTGTTTTGTAGGTGGTGAAGAGCCGGTACCGTCATCCGATGGTATTTCTTGATGCACGGGATGCTCTGACTATGGTGGACTAGGATTGGCTTGATGCCCTTGGGCTCAAGCAGGTGACTCGGTTGGAGCTTGTGGTGGGGGATCGGGCATATCTGACTGCCCTGATCAATTTGTGGGATCCCCGCACCAACACCTTTCATCTCCCAATAGGGGAGATGACAGTGACTCTTGAGGATGTTTATCGGATTCTGTAGATTTCGATAGATGGGCTGCCCATTCGGACGACTCCTCATGATCAACAGACGATGGTGCTGACACGGTGCTTTGGGCATGTGACGGAGATGGGGGTGGATAGTCCAGTGGAGAGGGCAGAGGGGGACTGCCTGATTGGCGAGATTCTAGTGTGGTGGTGGCTGGAGAAGGGCATGTTGGGGGTGAGGCATGCGTTACTCATGACCCTCATCTCCAACATGCTGCTGCTCGACTCCTCAGGTGCGAGGTTCCCTTGGAACTTGCTTGAGGTAGTGTTCAGACTTGTGGAGTGTTCGACCTCAATGCCACTGATTATGAGGTGGGGTCAAACACTACTAGCATAGCTTTATGATGAGTTGTACGAGGTCCATTGTCGGAGGTATAAGGGGATTGGGTGCAGCTACCTGTTGCAGTGTTGGGGGTGGCAGCACATAGCTGTGGAGCGGCCATAGGGGTTGCCTTGGACCACTCGGGGAGAGATGGTGGATAGGGATATTGGGTAGGTCGGAGGAGCATGGGCAGAGTCGGTGATGGGCAGGTGATGTTAGTCACTACACTGATGCCTTCTCATGGCTTGCTCTAGGGGAGGTGTGTTGGTGGCCATATCGGGACTGTCCAGCCTGGCTTGAGGCTGGAGAGTGGCTTCGATGGGTGTGCAAGGGGAGATGGCTGATCGGGCGACATGGGACCGAGCAGGAGTACTTCTCGTACGTTTAGGTGACTCGATAGTTTGGGGTGCGCTAGGGATTTCCTAGTGAGCCCTTGATCTATCGAGCTTCAGGGCGACGAGAGGACTCTGGCCTGGCCGATCATTGAGCCGTTGGGTGAGGAGTCGGATACAGTGATTGATGTCCCTAACATGGACAATGTCGGGGTGACTACCGAGTATGACCAATGGTGGACGATGCGGCGATGGCGGGGTGAGGGGCCTCTAGGAGGTCTGGATGTGGCAACAGTAAGTGGTGGGGATGCGAAGGCATCGGGGAGGGTTGGGGGGCTCCGCTCGATGATGCGGATATGGTGGAGGTTGATGACTTTGGTGGGGATGATTTAGGAGTTTCAGAGCAGCCGGATACATAGGACGTCCCAGAGCAGTGGGTGCTAGAGCAGCATGCCATTCCGGAGATGCCTATGCCTCAGGCAGTCCTAGAGGGTATGGAGGTGAGGCTTCATGCTGAGATAGCATGATTGGAGGATCTACTTCGAAGATGGGATGAGGAGCACAGGGATGTTCTATAGGAGAGGGATCTCCTACGGACTCAGTTGGTGCAGTGGGAGAATGCATTGGCTGCGTACCACCGATGGGATGTGGACATAGATGCTTCACAGGAGAGGGATCTCCTACGGACTCAGTTGGCATAGCGGGATGACGCATTGGCTACGTACCGTCGATGGGAGGTGGATTGGGTCTAGCATCGGTTGGAGTTGGAGGCAGAGATTATCCGCCTCGGTGGGCAGTTACCTGAGCTCACTGGAGGTGGATCGTCATGCCACACGAGAGGTAGCGAGACGGAGCAGTCAACATCCTCTCATCGCAGGCGGTTGGGTGAGGGGAGCGTTAGTGGGCGTGATGCGAGGGCTGGCAGCAACTCGCCTTGAGAGGTCCCATAGGACCCACACCACTGGGGTAGTTCCCATCGTACCGATCCTACGTGATCATGGTGGCCGACGCCCTAGGCTTGGGGGTTTTTGAGTTTTTGATTTTTTTTTGTGAGGTCAGAGGACCGTTTTATTGTAGCTTGAGGGCATTTTTGGCGATATATATACATGACTTTCTTTTTGTTTATACACTTGTCATGATTTATTGTTATTTATGCATATTTATTTATGTTGATGTATGCATATGTTATTATGAATGCAAATGTTTCTAACTATATGATATGCATATGGAATGGATGAAATGATTTGTTGATAACTTGGCGGTGGCACCATAGACTGTATAGGATTTACTGGCTTTTTGTACTATGTGATTGCTTTGTGAAATGACTTTGCATGTGTATTTTTTTGTTTTGTATTTTTTGATGGTGATGTAAGAATGGAATGTACCATAGTTGTGTTAAAATGTAGTTAAGGTTTTCTGAGACTCAGATGTTTTAACTTAACTAGCCAGGACTGTACATTTATCTCACAAGACTTTTGAACAAGGTATGAATCAGACTTGAGTTTGACCAAGTTATTTCACATCCCTGTGTGTGCAATTGAGTTCATTTATGTGGTATTTGTCGGGATACCGCCAGTGCCGTATAGGTCGTCAACCAAACCTGTACTGAGGATCACCTAATTAGCTCCACTAACTCCTTTGTTGTATTTAGTAAGATTAATCTGCGGTGCTATCTAGGATACCATAAGCTAGCTCATCCACATGCAAACATTGATCTGCACACAATTTAATGCGACAGATATATCGTCATGCGGGAGGTTTGCCACCAGTGACCGATAGGCTATCCACCAAACCGGTACTGAGGATCACCTCATGACCTTTCGAATGTTGAGAGTTCCAGGGATTCAAGTTCGACTCCCTTCTTTTCTTCAATTGTATTGGGATACTTGCTCTTATATGTAGTGATAAAAATCACTATTTATTTTTGTTTTTTTCTTTTGAGCAAGGGATTTGAATATTGAGTGATGAGAATCACTATTGCTTGTGCTTTTTGATGTATGCACTTTGTGGGTTTTGATGTCAAACTTTGGAGTTTTGACTTTTGCAAATTTAATTTATGTTTGCAACTTGGGATTTTTGGGGAATTGGGTAGGGAAGATGCTTGTCCTTTTGCCAACTCTCAGCATTCTTGGGGTCATTCACACAGGGGGATGAGCGAGATAACCTTTTCACTGTATGGTATCCTGGATTGCTTTGCAGGTTTCATCTTTCATTCACACAACTTGGGAATTTTTTTATGTGTTTTAACTTGTGTTGGGATGCTACGTAACAAGGTGTGATCCAAGTAAAACTCTACCTTTGTAAAATCTGTCTGACTTTGTACAGTTTTTGGCTAGAAATCTAATGACAATTGAATGACGAAAACCCTAGATACATTAGAAGACAACTGACTATGATATGGTGAAAAATGTGGATGGCGTTTATTTTTGATGGACTATTTACAGAGTGGAAAAATGTGGAAAATGATGGAATTGCCAAGTAATTACAGTCTATGGTGCTTTTGACCTGTATGACCAACAAATGTGCAATGTATGTATGCGATGCCTAATGCAACTTATTTTTTTGTGTTTTTGATTTTTTAAAGTATGCATGGAAGTGAGATGCAATTTTTTTGTTATTTTTTATTATTTTGTTGTTTTTGAATTTTAATATTTATGGTTGGTTTATTTCGCATGGGTGCGGACCAAGTGATTCTTTCGGATCCTTGGAGGTTTTGACCAAAGGGATTATAGATACCTTTGGGGCATTTTGAGGTTGACCAAGCGATTGTGGGAATCCTTGGAGCTTTTGGTTTGACCAAAGGGATTATAGATACCTTTGGGGCATTTTGGGGTTGACCAAGCGATTAGGAGAATCCTTGGAGCTTTTGGTTTGACCAAAGGGATTATGGACACCTTTGGGGATTTTGGGGTTGACCAAGTGATTATGGGAATCCTTGGAGCTTTTGGTTTTGACCAAGCGATTGTGGGAATCCTTGGAGCTTTTGGGGTTGACCAAGTGATTATGGGAATCCTTGGAGCTTTTGGGGTTGACCAAGTGATTATGGGAATCCTTGGGGCTTTTGGGGTTGACCAAGTGATTATGGGAATCCTTGGAGCTTTTGGGGTTGACCAAGCGATTGTGGGAATCCTTGGAGCTTTTGGGGTGGGCCATGGCTCTTTTAAATGTGGAATGGCCTCAAATGACTGATGTTCAAGGGTTCTAGTTCCTTGATTCCATCAAGAGAGGCTAGCCGGTATGTTCTAGGTCCTATTTTACTATCAATTACATAAGGACCTAACCAGTTTGCCGTGAACTTGTCCCTTAGATGGGGCGGCAAGTTAGAATTTTGTTGGTTCTCTTTTAAGACCAGGTCACCAACCTGAAAGTCCCTCAGGTGAACTTTCATGTTGTATGCTTTCTTAAGTCGCTCTTGGTAGATACGCAAATGCTCGAGAGCATTGACGCGTCGTTCATCGAGCAACGTAAGCTGGTCTAACTGGGCCTGCTACGTAGTGTCATCATCGATGAACTCTTGCATTGATATGCGTAGGGAAGGTATTTCCAACTCGAGAGGCATGACTGCCTCGGAGCCATACACCAACAAAAATGGAGTTGCCCCAGTGGGCGTCTGAATGCTAGTGCGATAAGCCCAAAGAGCAAGTGGGATTTGAATGTGCCAATCCTTATGACTATCTACGACTATCTTTTTGAGGATGGCAACTAGCATTTTGTTTGACGCCTCTGCTTGCCCATTTGCCTACGGATAATAAGGTGTCAAAAAACTATGCTAAATTTTGTACTTTATGGTCAAAGCATGCACGTCTTTGTTCTTAAATGACGTCCCATTATCCGAGATGATCTTGGATGGAATACCAAAATGACATATGATGTTATGTAAAATAAACTCCGCAATGCGGGTCCCAGTCGTAGAGGTAAGCGAAATTGCTTCCACCCACTTGGTGAAGTACTCTGTGGCCATTATGATAAACGTGTGATGACCTAACGATGTAGGGGAGATCTTTTCGATTAGATCTAAGCCCCACTATGAAAATGGCCAAGCCGATTGGATCGGTTGCAAGGCCTGAGAAGGTACATGTGTCAAATTAGCATGGTGTTGACACTTCATGCACTTCCTTACATACGTGCACAACAATCTCGCTCTAAATATGGCCAATAATAGCCCATGCAAAGAATGCACTTTGTGATGGCCATACCGCTGAAGTGGCCATCGCATGTACCATCGTGCGCTTGGGTGATCGCCCAAGTGGACTCCTATTGGTCCAAGCAATGAAGGAGGATTCCTTCATAGCTTCGATGGTACAAAATGTCTCCTAGCAAGACATGTTTTGCCGCTTTCTATTTGAATGATATTTTTGCGATGTGCGACAATCCAAGTGGGAGGTTACCTAGCTTGAGGTAGTCTCTTATGGGTGTGTACCAATCCTGCTGATCAGAAACCTCGATGGTATGAACGACCAATCCCTCTTGAAGTTCGTCCCTAGCAAAAGCTGAGCGGGAAAGAACTTGTAAGAATAGCGTTGTGTTGCTATTAATGGGAATAGGGGAGAACAAGGACCCCTAGTTGGCATGATTCAGACTATCATGGATTCGAGAGAACCTATCCTGAGATGGTTCAATCTGGATCAGGTGGATTCCTGGTGTTAGGTCAGAGCTTGCACGCTCCATCATGGATTGCGATAATGTTTTGACTTGAATGGTTGTCATATCACCAGAAATGTCTTGCAGGATTAGTGACCCCAAGGAGGCCATAGTGTCTGCAAAATGATTCGATGATCGAGGGAGTGCCTCGATGTCGTACCATTCAAGCTTTGCTAGGAATTTATCCACAAGGGCTTTGTAGGCCTGCAGAACTAGGCATTTGCATTGGAATACCCCTTTCACTTGGTTGACAATTAACAGTGAATCACCAAAGATGTTCAAGCATTTGATGTTCATGGTGATGGTTGTCTGAAGACCTATGAGCAAGGCTTCGTATTCAGCATTGTTATTGGTGCACGGGAAATCAAGTTTAAATGATAGAGGCATTGGAGCCCCTTGCGGTGTGAAGAATATGATTCTCGTGCCACCCCCTTGCTCACATTTAGAACCATCAAAAAATAGGGTTATGTCGGCCTATGACTCAGGCTCATCAGAATCTGGCGATTCTGAGACATGGAAGACCCCATCATCGGGTAGTTCTATGGTCGGAGGCTGATCGTCTTCGAGAGGAGCCTCTGCTAGTTGATCGACGATGACTTGACCTTTGATGGACTTCTGTCCAATGAATTCGATGTCAAACTCCGTCAACAACATGATCCATTTTGTCGTGCGGCTACTATGATAAGTATGACTCATCATGTACCACAATGGATTCTCCTTAGACACAACATACGTCGTATTGCTCAAGCATGTAATGGCATAGCTTTTTGGTAGCAAATACCACCGCCAAGCATAGCTTCTCAACGTATGCATAGTTAAGTTCATAACTGACCAGGGTGCGGCTAAGATAGTAATTAGCCTGTTCTTTATGTAGTTCATTTTTCTGGGCTAGCATGGCACCCAGTGCCACCTCAGTAGCTTGAGATGTATAAGTAGAATGACACTCCTGGTCTAGGTGGTGCCAATACTAGTGGTGAAGCCAAGTATTGTTTGATGTCGTCGAAGGCTGACTGGCACTCATCATCCCAATGAAATGCTACCCCCTTGTGTAATAATTTATTCATGGGTCGACACTTGTCAGATAGCTACGCTATGAAGCGCTTGATTGACGTGACCTTTCCCTGCAAGCTTCTGAGCTGCTTGATGGTAGTTGGGGGAAGCATTTCAAGGATTACCTTGACTTTATGTGGATCCACCTCGATGCCTCATTTTGAGACTATGAAACCCAAGAGTTTTCCAGATGTGACACCAAATACGCACTTCTTGGGGTTTAGCCTAACTTTGTGTTCGATGAGGTGATCAAGGATCTTGCTTAAGTCATCGAGATGATCTAGGCACAAAAGAGATTTGGCCAACAAATCATCCATATAATCTTCCAAAGTTTTATGCATGTGATCATGGAAGATGTATGTCATAGCACGTTGGTAGGTGGCGCCAACATTTTTAAGGCCAAAGGGCATGACCTTATAACAAAATGTCCCCCAAGGCATTGTGAACGCCATTTTTAGTTGATCATCGGGATTGATACGAATCTGATTGTATCCCGAGAAACCATCCATGAGGGAAAGCATTTCATGGCCTATTGTAGCATCTACCAATGCGTCGATGCTAGGCAAGGGGAAATCATCCTTGGGACTCGCTTTGTTTAGATCTCAAAAATTAGTGCATATGTGAATCCTCCCATCAGGATTTTTGATGGGCACCATGTTGGACAACCATGGTGGGTAATCTACGTAGATGACAAACTGTGCATCCAACAACTTTTGTAATTCATCTTTGACCATTAAGGCCATTGTTGGGTGCATCTTACGTAGTTTTTGCTTGACTGGCTTGACTGTCGGATCAAGCGTTAGATTATGCGTGACTAGCTGTGGGTCTAGCCTCGACATGTCTTTGTAGGACCATGCAAAAACCTCCTTCTTCTCTTTGAGAAGGGCAATGTAATCGGCTTGCTCTTCGGGGGATAGACTTACCCCTAGCTTTATGATCTATGGATTCATTGGATCAGAGCCGATGTCTATGTCAGTCGTCTCTTCGACTGACATGTGGGACCCCTCCTCCAACTGGTGTGGAGTTGGGATCAAGTGGATATCATTTACTAAATTTAGATCTACGTTGGGAACTTCGGGTTCCTCTTCAGCATGGAAGATATCCTGAGTTGGTCCTGGGGTGAAATGAAGCATCTCACCGCAAGGCCAGTACTCTGATGGGGATGGTGGTGAGTTAGCATGATCCCAGTCTATGGCATCTAGGTCTAGATACAATGGCCATGTTGGATCGGTTGGATTGTGGATGGGGGTGGTTAAGTCAATGGAGATCATGTTGATGAAATGATTTTGGTCTCCATTACCATGGGGGTGGTGACTCAGACTTCCTTGGTGATCTTTGTGCTCTGGATCTGGCTCTGGGGGTATTGGCACAAATGGATCGGCCCTATGTGCGGATAGAAGGATAGGGTCTGCCCTTGGCACTGATGGCTCTATAGGGTCTCTAGGTGGAAGGTGCTCTCTGTATGCCCAAAGTGGTGGATGCAGCACTTGGTCCAACTGTGCTTGGTTTAGGTGCCACCTATGCCTTGGCCCCATGTTTAGTTGTTCAAACATATCATCAATATCCATGGGGTATTGTTGCTACCGCATATGATTGAGATATGCCATCTCAGTCTCATCTTCATAATCACTATCGGAGATCCATAGGCCTTCATTGGCTTCGACAACTATTTGCGGCATGTGAGGCTCATCTTGCTCGAGCAAATTGATCTGGTCCCATCGGGGTTGTTCCGCTCTCTACGGGAGGACCTGATTTTCTTGAGGTGGCAATTGCTCGATTGGAGCATTCAAGGGGAACATTGCCAAGAAGCTTTCTTGATAGTCATCCATGGGGGTCACTTGTGAATGATTGCTATCAGATTCGAAAGGGTCCCATGGTGCTACCTCATACTCTGACTCATCTTTCGAAGATCCTTCTTGACCTTGTCTATATCCCTCTTGGAGGTGAGTTCTCGAACTTTCTCCTTTCTCGATCGAAGGGAAAGGGTTGTTGAGGTCAACAAGGTTTGTCGTCAATAATGGGAGATAATCCCCCAATGTGTATGTTGTGTTAGGATTGGCATATGGATCCTGTGCCAACCCATCCTTGTTGCCTATCCCTAGGCCTTGCATGTTCTCTACCAAGATGTCAAGGGGCAGAGGGTGGTTGAACCCTACTCCTGATTTGTCGTATGGCATCTGATATCTTGGTTGGCAAAGAACGCACACTCCTTGTTCATATCTGCCCAACCCATATCCATGCCAATTACATTGGCCAAGATATTTCAAAGCGAAGTCCGGGTTGGACAAATAGTTGACATTCTCAGCAAAGGGCTCTTCATCCTCTTCCTCTTGTTGGTAAGGTTCGATGCCATTATCGAGGCCCCCATATACAAAATTTGTCTGATTTGGTGGGTAGCCTAGAGGAACAATAGTGTCGATGGGGAGGCGAGGTCTCCCCATGTCTTGCATGGACTCAAGTGCGGGTGTTGCTACAATGTTCCGCACTAGGTACTCCCCTAGGCCCGTATTGGCCATCTCAATGGTGATCGTTGGCGGTTGAGGGGGAGGGAATGGGAGTTCTTCCTGAGTCCACTCCATGTTGGGTGAACTAGGCATCTCAACTTCCATTCGGCTAGGCATCTCCTCGATAGAGATGGTTGAGACTGATGGCGGTGCCTCTTCCAGGGGCTTCTTCCCATTGTCCTTCGATGTGGCCATCGTAGGTGGCATCGTTGGTGAAGGACCAGATGATGAAGATGGACCCGATTGGGGATTTGAGGGACTTAACAATGGGGATGTATGTGAAATCAGACCCTATTTGGATGGATTCAACTGAAAGTCCAAATGTGTCGATGGAAGGGTCGATTGTGGCATCAGCTGCACCGCATTGCAATACTTGAAGGGCTCTAAGTCTATCGGGACTACATGCACCTACCCTTCGAATGTGTACTTTAGGCATTGATGAGCTATCGAAGGGACACACTTCATGTCCCTGATCCAAGGCCGACCCAACAAGATATTATAGGCCATCTCACCTTCCAAGATGTGGCACAATGTAGGAATAGTCTTTTGTCCCACTTGGATGGGCAGGACAATTGTGCCAACCGTCGAGCATATCACATCATTGAATGCTTGAAGAGTATAGGTGGAGGCCACAATGTGAGATGCTAGCAACTTGAGGTGTTTCAATGCCATTGTTGTGATTATATTACTAGACGAGCCAGTGTCCACTAACACCCTCTTAAATGGAATCCCGTTGACCCATGCAATGACGTGCAGGGGTGGATCCACCATATCACCAGTCACTAATTTTAGCTCATCTTCTCTAAAGGTGATGACTGGCTCGATGCATCATTTTACATGTCCCACAAAGTTGTTGAAAGAATTTGCTTCATGGGGCTACAGCTCGATGGCTTTAAGTATCTCCATTAGAGCCTCCCGATGGGGCGATGATTGTTGTATGAGCTCATAGATGGAGAGCCTAGCCGACGTGGTCCTTAAACTTTGGGTAAGTTTAGTCCAAATCGTGGCCACTGGTCTAGGCAGAGGAGGTTGTGTAGGGTGTTGTTGAGGTTGTGACATTGATGGAACCTCTCTTGTAGCTACAGCGGGGGCAGTTGTGCTTGGGTACCTCTTGTTCCGAGTCACTATGCTTATCATCCCTACATACCCCTGCATGGGGCAGTTCTGTGTCACCTCATTGACTTGTAGAGTCTTTGCCCTACATGCATCATGGGTAGGCAAGGGGTCTTTGAAGACCTCCATCTGTTGGTTGCTTGGTGCCACGAGATTATCCACCGCTAGCGTCTTGTTGTCTATTAGGTCTTGCACTAAGCTTTTGAACTTCCAACATGCATAAAGGTCATGTCCTTTCTATTGGTGAAATCTACAGTATAAGTCTTCCCTATAGCCCTTGGGTTTTGGCATGTTGGGGTCTATGGGTCGACTTTCTGGTAGGTTTATCAAGTTTGCCATGGACAAGCGGTCAAACAAGGAGTCTTTAGACTCTGTGAATGGTGTGAATTGTCGCCTAGGGTGACGTTGCTGATTTTGCTCTTGCCTATGATTTTATTTTTCATAGCTATCAAGAGGAACTTCCTGATAATTAGCCTTTTGGGGTTGTGTTTCTTGTGCAGGCTTAGGTATGTTTATAGCAACCTGATTGACCATAGCGGGTTTCGGTTGCATTGTCCCTATTTTGGCATTTTTGGGCCACTCTTTCTTGCATGGCTTGGCAATCTCACCATCCTGTATCTTGATCTCCTCAATGATTCTGGCTTGCGCCAGGGCTTCCTCAAGAGTGGCATATTGCTGCAGCTGCAATAGCATGGAGATCGACCTCAAACAACTCTTTGAGAACATTTGGGTCAGGTCGGCCATGGGAGGGAGGTAAGGTAGCTTTGAAAGCAACGTCCTCCACCGATTTCCATAAGCCACCATGGTCTCTTCCTCATACTTCCTGAGGCTAGCTAGGTCACTTAATGATGCCTTCTTCTTGGTATTGAAGGCGAAACGTTTGAGGAATGCATCCACTAGCTGGTCCAGGTTACTGATGCTATGCTTCAAAATTTTGGTAAACCAATCCGAGGCAGGGCCTACGAACGTGGTTATAAATGTTCTTAGAAGCAAAGCATCATTGTCCTGAATGCCAAAGCATTGGCTTAGGAATCTTGTCACGTGCTCTTGGGCATCCTCATCCCCTCTAAATATTGCCAATTGAGGCATTTTAAAGTGTTCAGGGTATGGGGGTGCTAGCATTGAAGGATGCATGGGGTGACTGCAGAGCTGGCGTAAAGTGGGCTTTTGGGGCCCAAAAGTCTTGGTCTCCATAGACTCTAAGCACTCTAGCAGCGCTTTGTATGCATCGAAAGATTTGATCTCTTCCTCCTTGGTTTGTTCCCATTGCGAATTATGGGGAACTTGAGGCCTATGGAGGGGTAGCCGGATAGCACCCCCTTGCCTTGGTAGGGCATTTCAGCCTACTCTTCTTCTTGCTCAAACTCCTCATAGGCTTCTTGAGGAGTTCTTGGGCATGACCTATAAACATGGGTGGGTGCCCGTGGAGGGTGCCCATCATTGGTTCTAGGGGTGGTCTCCCGCTCAGGTCTAGGAGGTCTTGGAGGCAACACTTGATAAGGTCATGGAGACCTGTCTCGCACCAAGGGGTTGTGCCTCTCATACAATTTTGTCCTATGCGTGCGAGGGGTTGGAACCCTCTCAGGCATAGTGTTCTGGAGCAACTCATCTGTCTGATGTTGAATGCACTCTTTGCTAAGGTGATACAGGTGCTCTAACTATTGTTGGTCTTGCTCAAGCTACATGATTTGCGCTTGGCAAGTGACATGTTTGGCAAATGCCAAGTCAATTTGTTCCATCGTCTTGAGTCTAGGAGGCCTAGATGCCTCTCCTACACATCTATCTCGGTCATGGTGATCCGAGATCTCTATAGGTCACTTCCCTCTATCGAGGTTAGCGACATTCACCCGAGGCTCTGGCCTCAGTAGGTGATCCTGATAGTTAGCAGGTGCGGAGGCGCATTGCTCCCACACTATGTATTGCTCTTGAGGAATATAGTGGTCTTCCTCATGCTCCCTTTCGTATATGTGAAAGGGGCGGGCAGAGTTGGCTCACCCTATCTGAAGAGCCTTGCACTCTGGATTTGGCCTATTGTTTCTTATAGTAATAAGGGGTAGAGGAGGGATGATGTAATCATGTGGCCCCTCCTTATGGACCCTATGTTGTTCTAGCACTTCATCACGTGGTGGCCACTCATAATGAGTGTCTAAGGGAGCCTTCTCATCTATGTTGAGTGCCACGTGTATGGACTCCTCCTGAAAGGGTCTATGTTGAATGGGCGTGCCCCTCGAAGGGGTGCCTCTATAGTCCCATTCCGTCATGGTATGATGTGGACTATTTTGTGGGTCAGGCCGCCAAGGTGGTATGACCAAGTCCTTGGGGCTATAACGGAGGCGACTTGTGCCCCCTTGTACACTTTTTGCAGCTTCTGCCCGTGATTGGGCTTGGCTACGGGTGTACACCATGGTGGTGTCTCTCTACAAGATATGTAGGTTTTTATCTTCTTTACAATTTTTTTTATGCTACACTAAACAAAAGGGACCACACAATCAAAGAAGTGATTATCTCGTTTATAGATTAAAGGTGTGTCCTAAATCTGGTTTAGTGTGTTTTGATTTTGTTGTGAAAACCTTGTAAAGAAAATTTTGTTGTACATGCAATATGAGGGCTCTTATATCTCCCAAAATGGTCGCCCCTTCAATATACCACTACTAGGCCATTATACCGAACCTCTCAATATACCCGCCCTTACGTGAGGGAAACTATTGGTACGCGAGAGCAGAACAGTACGTGGAACATAGGCGGTATAGAAGGGGAATCACTCTATTTTTGACACCTACCATAGAAGACTTATCCTCATGCATTGGGAATCACCCCAGCTACACTTGGTCAGCTTTCATCAGGATTTACGTCTAGCAACAGTAGCGATCAGGGTTATGTATGCAAAAATTCAAGCCAAGGTGGTGATGAAATCCACCGTTGGTCTTGATCAAGTGTTGGGGTTTTACGACCAACTCCTTGATGTTTAGATTATCATGTGGTGTGTGGGGTTATTTTTACTTGCGCAAAGAAAGAAAACATGCAGTAAAATCTTCTATGCAAGCAAAGAAACTAGAAAAATCATAGAAATAGAAAACAAAAAATTATAGAAGATGTTCAGAAAACCTACCTCTTCTCTGCCCAAATCGGATGCCTCTAAGTTTCTACTCAAAAAATGCATAGAGAGCTAATCGTCCTGGGGTGGGATGAATAGCAGATCTGTATTCATCATAGGGTGGGATGAATGCCCATTCATCCCTGGGTGACACGAATTCTAGCTCTGTATTCGTCATAGGGTGGCACGAGCAGCAGTCCAGTGCTTGAAGGATTAACACCTGCAAGCAAAAACACACAATTTTTGATCAGAAAATTGATCCCAAAATTAGGGGACAGTGTCCCACCATGATCGCCACTGAAAGCACGAGGATACGAAAGCAATGGCGTACCGGGTGCGATGCAAACAAAAGCAAAACGTAACGCTAAGTCCTACGAATGAAGAAAGGACTAAAGTGCATGAAAAGGGAAAACAAGCGAAATGAAATGAGATATAAAGCAAATGTAAAGTGCAGCCCTTTTTTTATTAATTTTCTCGAGATCAAGGTTACAATACGTCTCCTCCCTTTTCAGGGGCTAGGAGCGTTAGATATAGTTTTGTTACACCAATGGATGGTACGCTTCCCTTCGGGATCTTTCGCGTGCCCACATTTGAAATGGGTGGGCCAAATATCATCACCACTTGTATGAATGCATCTGTAGTTCCTTGATGCCCCTCTAGTGTCGATATCCTACGTTCATAGAAATAACAAATGATTAATAGCACCTACGGATGGAGGGAAACATGCAATCCCCAAGGCCTCCGGTTAATGCATGCATGAAATAATTAAAATAGTGATCAAAACATATCAGAATAAGATGAAATTTGGATAGAAGCATGTAAAAATCATTATGAACACACTTGCAAAAGGAATAGTCAAGAAATATATTGTAGATTTCTAATCGCTCCGGGGTGGGACGATTAGGACTGTCATAAAATGTCAGAAAGTGACCTCCTAAATGTCCCATCTAGGGGCCTCCAAAACACCTAAAAAGTTGGGGTTAGGAAAAATAGGGCATTTTGAGATGACCCAGAAGGTTGGATTTTGTATATTCTACCTCGATCACCCTGTATCCGAAGACGCTCCCTGTATGTTAGTGAAAGCGAAAAACAATGAAAACACAGTCAAAACTCATCAGAATGGCATGAAATTTGAATGGAAGCATATATGAATGACATAAAATAAAATGCAAAAGAAATAGTAAAGAAATATGCTATAGATTTCTAATCACTCTGGGGTGGGGCGATTAGGACTACAGTAGTGCGGGGGGCACCCAGGGGCAGGACGCCCACCGTTTGGGGCTTGGTTTCGACACCAATCCACTTGGGATGGGTCCAAAACCTCCTAGGGGGTTGTGTCAAAAAATTGGGTGGGGTATTGTGGCCAAATGTTTGGGTTTTGGGTCCGGATTGCGCTTCCAATGTTCACCCAATAACCTCCCTTCCAAAAGAGAGATCAAGGATGTAAGAAGCACAAGTGAGGGGTGAGGATGTAATTCGGCAACACTCCATTGCTCCAAATGCTCCTGATCTATCCTTTTTTGGGGTGAGAAGACTCACCATTTTATAGACCTGAGGGTCTCCTGTGAATGAGCATGCAGAGGCGCCACTTGGCCATCATGCCTTGCCAGGGGAGAGAAGATTCCTCCCTGATTAAGGGCTCCATGATTGCCTCTATGACTGCCTCTTTGAGCTCAAAAATGCTTACTCGCACTCCCATGCATTGAAGGTGGAGTTGAGTGGTGGATCTGAGCTACCATTTGTCAAGGTTTGACCTTTTTCCCGTCAAACTTGCTATTCGCCCCACCCTGGAGCGAATGTTGCTAATCATCCCGGGGTGGGGCGAATAGCATTCTAATCATCCCAGGGTGGAACGAATAAGGAGCAGAGTGCCTGAAAGGTGCCAAATTGACCTCTGACCTTCCAAAACTACTGTGGGAGTGGTTAGGACCACTGTTTAACCTCTGGGGGCTGCCCTAGGGGCTATGTATGCCAATTCGGTCAGTGTTTGTAGCCACATAATCGGATTGGTGTTGTTTTGGTGTCTACATATTCAAGATGGTATGCTTAGCTATTAACATTTGCATGCTACTATAATGACCTACAAGGAAAGGGAAGAACATATATTCTCCATGGAAACCTATGACAGGTTTTAATTTTAGCTACTACAACTATATAATCAAAACTCATGGACCATTAGACATGTCTATAATCATAAGGGAAGCTCTAAAAAGTTACAAGCATAGCCATAATAAAATTAGCTAAGATATGTAAGTTGTTTAATATTAAAAGAAATGCATAACTAAAGGATTGGATCTACCATATATAAATAGGTAGTTGGCTTACTATGTCATATTATTTTATATTCTAGTATCTTTATCCATGTGCATCCTTTGTATATGTGCACATCTACCAGGTTAGTTATGTCAACTATGATCTAAACCATATTAATGATCTTAGTCTCCATCTCCTCACCCTCCTCTATTTTCTCCTTGATAATTTTTATCATCTTGATTGCTCTATTTTCTAATGTACCTTTATCTCTTGGCCCCTTCCTTGAATTATTCTCATTATCCCCTATGGTCTAGGATATTAAGATATTTGGGATTCCCTGATCTCCCATGTGAAAGCACGAGGATACGAAAACAAAAAGGGAAAAACTCCAAGTACGATGCAAGAACGAAACTAAACTTGATGCTACAAATTAAAAATGCGTAAAATGGAGAAAGCATAGACAAATTGGAACCCAAATGGAATGAAACAACCCTCTTCTTTTATTGATGTATTTCAAATTTGGTTACAATTCGCTTCCTCCCTTTTTAGGGGCGAGGAGCATCAAACTTGTCTCTTGGTCACATCAATGGAAAGCCATCCCTCTTTCGCGTGCCCACATGTAAGATGGGTGGACCAAACATCGTCGTCGCTTGTGTATACGAGTGTTGATTCCTTGCTGCTCCTCCGATGTCTAGACCCTGCGTTCAAAGGAACAAGAAACCGTTAGTAGCACCTACGAATAAGACAAAGCATGCGATCCTCAAGCCTACAATAAGCGGATGAGAAAATGAATTAAACTATAACTAAAACTTATCCAAATGACATGAAAACTTGGCAAGGACATAGAAACATCACCAAGAAGGCATTGCAAAAGAAACAGTCGGGAAATTCCTCACCGATTTGAATTCACTCTGGGGAGGGACGGATTCGACTGTAATTCGCTCCGGGGTAGAACGAATTCACCTGCAACAAAGCGCCGAAGTGATACTGCCCCAAATGTCACATCTAGGGAGCTCCAAAAGACCTACAAACTTGGGGTTAGCTAATTGGAGGCATTTTGGGAAGACCCAGATGGTCAGATTTCCCCAATTTGGCCTCCATCAATGGGAATTTGATGCTGCTACCTGCAAGTTAGTGAGGACAACAAAAGCGATAAAACATGATAAGATTTGATCAAAGCATTACGAAATTGGAATTACAAGCTATCTAAGCAGCATAATATGGAATGCAAAATAAACAAATGACAAAAAGAACAATCTACCATGAATCCCCAATCATTCCTAAAAAGGAAGATTAGGCTCGCAGCAGTGCGGGGCGCCCGGGCGGGCCGCCCACCGTTGGAACTTGATTTCGGCACCAATCCACTTGGGATGGGCCCAAAATCTCTTGTAATGTGTTGTCGGCAAATTGGGTGGGATATTGTGGCCAAATGTCGGGTTTGGTTCCAGATTTGTGCTTCCAATGACCACCCAATGACCTCTTCTCCAAAAGAGATCAAGGATGTGAAAGGCACAATTCAAAAGGGGAATAGGTGTGAAAGCAAAATGACAGCACTTCGTTGCTCCAAAATGCTCCTTCTCTGTATATTTTAGGGTGAGGAAACTCACCAATTTATAGACCTGGAGGTCTCTTGAATTGGGCATGCAGAGGTGCCACTTGGCAATCATGCCTTCCCAGGGGGAGGGAGATTCCTCCCTGAATAGGGACTTCATGACTGCCCTTGTAACAGCCTCTAACGCTCAAAAACGCTCACCCACACTCCCATGCTATGAAGGAAGCATTAAGTGGCGGATCTGAGCTGCCATTTGTCAAGATTTGACTTTTTGCCCGTCAAACCTGGAATTCGTCCCACCCTGGAGCGGATTCTGTATTCGTCCCAGGGGAGGACGGATCCCATTTTGAATTCGTCCCAGGGAGGGACGGATTCTGAGCAAAGTGCCTAGAAGGTGCCAAATTGATCTCTGACCTCCCAAAACTACTGTGAGAGTGGTTAGGACCATTGTTTAACCTCTGGGGGCTGCCCTTGGGGCTGTGTGTGTCAATGCGATCAGTGTTTGCAGTCACATAATCGGATTGGTGTTGTTTTGGTGTCTACAGATGCCCCTTTTTGGGATGCGTTGTGCATGGCGCAACATCGAGCAAAAATAGATAACCAAAGCACTAATGATTAGGGTTTCTTAGTAACCTAACCAACTCTTGATGCCCCAAGCATGGAAAGGGGCATGCATTCTTGAATCCTTGCTTCTGACGAGCGAAGGAACTTAATTCAAGTGTTAACCTTTTTTGGTGAGGTGTTACTTGAGCTTGGACATTGATCAGTCATGAATAGGCAAAGGGCGCAACCTTTTGTCTGTGGTAACCTAGAGTTCATGATTCATGAATGCCAAGTGATTTGATCAGCTTGTGACTATTGCTTGTTTACTGCCCCAAGCGAGGCGTGATTGTCTTTGTCAATGATCCTTTGAATGCATGCCATTTTCCATGATTGGGTGTGTGTGTGTTGATTAGTGACTAAGTGTGACTACCCCCTCAAGCGACGAATCGATGAGGGAATGACCTTCATGAGAAAAGCGACGAGTCGCTTGACCCAAGATGACTTAGGTAAGGTTGCCATCAGATGTTTAGCATTGAATGTGTGTGCAGTTTTTCGACATTTAGACCTATTTTTGGTGGGTGTTAACCCTTTTGGCGACGCCGTTTGGAGCTAAAATTGTCAAAAATCCATCTTCCCGTGGAGCGGTCCGGCCATGGTGGCCTTCTTAGGGAGTAGGATGGTGACAATTTATAACCCCGACGTCTATTTTGGATGCCAAGAATGTCAGGCACGAAGGCACCTTCGTTCGGCAATGTTATTACTTATTTTTGGGTGGGTTTTTGACCCTTTTGCTGATGTCGTTTGGGGATGAAATTCTCGAAAATCCGTCTTCCCGTGGAGCGGTCCGGCTATGGTAGCCTTCTTAGGGAGTAGGATAGTGAGGATTTGTGACCCCGACATCTGTTTTGCATGCCCGAGATGTCAAGTGCCAAAGCACTCTCATCGGGCAAGTTTATTAGCTGTTTTGGTGCATTTTTGATGATATATATAGATTTTATTTTGTTTATGCGCATGTGATGATTTGATTTTATGCATGATGGTTGATGACTATGGATGTATGCATGTTAAGTTATAGTGATGAATGCATATGTTGTTGATGAATACAGATGTTTCTAATTTATATGATATGCAAATGGAATGGATGGATTGAATTTGTGATGTTTGGTAGTCGCACCATAGACTGTGCAGAACTTTATGGCTTTTTGTCCTAGGCGATTGCTGCGGTGAATAGCTTTGTAGGCATACATGTCTTTTCTTGTATGTTATTTTTGTATTTTCTGATGGTGAAGTAAAGCTGAAAAGATATTACAGTTGGTTTAGAATGTAGTTAGGTTTTCTGAGATTCAGATGTTTTAACTAACTAGCCAAGGCTGTACTTTTATCTGACAAGACTTTGAACAAGGTATGAATCGGACTTGTCTTTGACCAAGTTATTTCACATCCCTGTGTGTGCAATTGAGTTCGTTTATGTGGCATTTGTCGGGATACCTCCAGTGCCAGATAGGCTTTCAACCAAACCTATATTGAGGATCACCTAATTAGCTCCACTAACTCCTTTGTTGTATTTAGTCAGATTAATCTATGGTGCAATCTAGGATACCATAAGCTAGCTCATCCACATGCAAACATTGATTTGCACACAAGTTAATGCGGCAGATATATCGTCATGCGGGAGGTTTGCCACGAGTGACCGATAGGCTATCAACCAAACCGATATCGAGGTTTATCTCATGACCTTCTGAATGCTGAGAGTTCCAGGGATTCAAGTTCAACTCCCTTCTTTTCTTCATTTGTATTGGGATACTTGCTCTTTATAGTGATGAAAATCACTGTTTATTTTTGTTTTGTTGTTGTTTTTTTTTTTTTTTTGAGCAAGGGATTTTGAAGTTTGGAGTGATGAGAATCACTATTGCTTGTACTTTTTGTATGCACTTTGAGGGTGATGTCAAATTTTTGGAGTTTTGACATGTGCAAATTTTGATGTTTTGCAACTTTTGAGAACTTGGGATTCATGGGGAATTGGGTAGGGAAGATTCTTGTCCTTTTGCCAACTCTCAGCATTCTTGGGGTCATTCGCATAGGGGGATGAGCAAGATAAATTTTTCACTGTTTGGTATCCTGAATTGCTTTACAGGTTTCATCTTTCGTTCACACAACTTGGGAATGTTTATGTGTTTTAAGTTGTGATGGGATGCTACGTAACAAGGTGTATTTCAAGTATGACTCTACCTTTGTAACATCAGTTTGACTTTGTACAGTTCTTGGCTAGGAATTTAAAGACAGCTGAATGATAAAAACTCTTGATACATTTAGACGACAACTGATTATGATATGGCAAAAATAATGGATGACGTTTATTTGTGTTGTATTGTTTGCAAGATGGAAAATGTGAAAAATGGTATGCTTGCCAAGTAATGACAGTCCATGGTGCCTTTGACTTCTATGATCAACAAATGTGCGATATATGGATGTGATGGTTAATGCAGCTATTATGTAGTGTTTTGATTGATGAAGTATGCATGAGAATGAGATGCAAATTTTTTTTTGAGATTTTGATGGTTTTTGTTGTTTTTGAATTTTCTTGATGGTGACCAAGGGATTTCGAGAATCCTTTGGGGCCTTTTTGGGGTGACCAAGCGATTGCGATAATCCTTGGAGCTTTTGGGGTGACCAAGTGATTGCGATAATCCTTGGAGCTTTTTGGGGTGACCAAGCGATTGCGATAATCCTTGGAGCTTTTTGGGGTGACCAAGCGATTGTGATAATCCTTGGAGCTTTTGGGGTGAACAAAGTGCGATAATCTTTGGAGATATATTTTGACCAAGTTTGCTGAATGAGCAATTGGTTTGAGCAAGTAACTTGGAAAATATTACCTCACAAACCCTCATTCTGTGGCTATATAGCCAAAAAAACCCTAAAAATTGAAATGAGTCGGATGGGGCCCAAAATTGGGGTGCGCATCCCTCTTACAATAGATAAGCCAAAAATAAAGTTTCAAGTCCTAACTCTAAATACTTTAGGAGATATTAACCTTCGAACAACTCAAAAAACATAAAAAATTGGTGAGTGAGTAATTTAATATAATTTTGGGGCACTAGATGATGAAAATAAGGAGTCATATTTGTTTAAAAATCTCCCAACTATCTCCCTGTAAAATTTCACATCAATCGGAGCTACGGTTGAGAAGTTATGGCCCCGACAAAATGCACTAACATTTAGGAAAAAAAATAAAATTTCCCACATTTTGTTGGATGCTCATGCATCATTTATGGGCACCGTTGGGGCGCTTTTGGGTTGACCAAAGGGGTCATGGACACCTTTGGGGCCTTTTGGGGATGACCAAGCGATTATGGGAATCCTTGGAGCTTTTTGGGTTGACCAAGCGATTGCGGGAATCCTTGGAGCTTTTGGGTTTGACCAAGCGATTGCGATAATCCTTGGAGCTTTTGGGTTTGACAAGTGATTGCGGGAATCGAGCTTGTTGGACTATGGCTCTTCAGGGGATAGAGGTACCCCCAGCTTGATGATATTTGTGCTCTAGATCTGGCTCTGGAGGTATGGGCATAAATGGATCGGCCCTATGCACGGAGAGGAGGAGAGGGTCCGCCCTCGACACTGATATAGCTATGGGGTCTCTAGGTGGAAGTTGATCTCTGTATGCCCAAAGTAGCGGATGCAGCACTTGAGCCCACTGCGCTGGGTTAACGCACCACTCATGCCCTAGCCTTATGCCTAGTTGTCCAAACAGTTCTTCAATGTTTAGGGGGTGATGATGTTGTCACGCATGATTGAGATATTCCATCTCAGTTTCATCCTCATAAGCACTGTCGGAGATCCAAAAACCTTCATTGGCTTCGACGGTTGCTTGCGACATATGCGGTTCCTCTTGTTCGAGCATATTGATGTGGTCCCAATGGGGTTGTTCCGCTCTTCGCGGGGGACCTGATTTCCTTGAGGTGGCGCTGGCTCGACTGGCGCCTCTAAGGGGAATATTGCCATTAAGCTCTCTGCGGGGGGGGTGTTGGCCCTCGGGGCGAACGGCGATTCTGAGACATGGAAGACCCCGTCCTCGGGTAGCTCGATGGTCAGAGGCTGATCCTCTTCAAGAGGAGCCTCACGTAAGTTGGGCTTTTGGGGCCCCAAAATTTTGGTCTCTACCAACTCTAAGCGCTCTAGCAGTGCATTGCATGTATCGGGGGATTTGAACTCCTCCTCGTTGGTTTGTCCCCGTTGCAGGTTGTAGGGAACTTGGGGCCTTGGGAGGGGTGGCCGGATAGCACCCCCCATGCCTTGGTATGGCATTTCATCCCGCTCTTCTTCTTGCTCGGATTCCTTAGAGGCTTCTTGAGGGATTTCTGAGGGTGGCCCATGAACCTGGGTGGGTGCCTGAGGAAGGCACCCATCATTGGTTCTAGGAGTGGCCTCCCCCTCAGGTCTAGGAGGCATCAGGGGTGGTGCTCGATAAGGTCGCGGAGACCTGTCTCGCACCCAGGGGTTGTGCCCCTCATAATGTTTTGTCTTATGCGTGTGAGGGGTTGGAGTCCTCGCCTGCATAGTGTGTTGGAACAACTCATCCTTCTGGCTCTGAATGCACTCTTTATTTAGAAGATACAGTTGTTCTAACTATTGTCGCTCTAGCTCAAGTAGCGTGAGTTGCACCCGACGGGCGACATGTTTGGCAGATTCTAAGATAGTTTGTCCCACCGTCTCATGTCTAGAAGGGTTAGATGCCTCTCCTACATATCTATCTCGATCATGGTGATCCGAGATCTCTATAGGCCACCTCCCTTTGTTGGGGGTAGCGGCATTCCCCCGAGGCTTTGGCCTCGGTAGGTGATCTTGATAGCTAGCAGGTGCAGAAGCGCATTGCTCCCATGCTGTACATTGCTCTCGAGGAAGGTAGGGGTCTTCCTCGTGCTCTCTTTCATAAGTGAAAAAGGGATGGGCGAAGTTGGCTCGCCCCGCCTGAAGAGCCTTGTGCTCTGGATTTGACCGGTTGTTGCTAACAGTGATGCGGGGTACAGGAGGGATGGAATAATCATGTGGCCCCCCCTTATGGACCCCCTGCCATTCTAGCACTTCATCGCGCGGTGGCCACTCATAGTGAGTATCTAAGGGAGCCCTCCTACGAGGGTACCCCTCCTGAAAGGGTGTGCGTTGGGTGCTATGCTGGTAGGGGGTGTCCCTAAAAGGGGTGCCCCTATAGTCCCATTCCATCAGGGTGCGGAGGGGACTGCCTTGTGTGTCAGGCCGCCAAGGTGGTATGACCAAATCCTTGGGGCTGTACCGGAGGCGACTGGTGCCCCCTTGGACATTCTCCGTAGCGTCCACCCGTGATTGGGCTTGGCTACGGGTGAACACCATGATGATGTCCCTCTACAAGCTATGTAGGTTTTACCTTTTGTTTATGATTTTTCTGATTTTTATGTTACACTAAACAGAAATGAGCACACACATACACAAATGGTGATTATCTCGTTTAAAGATTGAGAGTGTGTCCTAAACCTGGTTTAGTGTGTTTTTTATTTTTGTTTTTGTTTTTGAAGGTTTTTGTAAAGAACGTTTAAATGCAAATGATGGCTCTTATGACTCCCATAAATGGTCGCCCCTTCGATATACCATTGCCAGGCCGATATACCAACCTCTCTATATACCCGCCCTTACGTGAGGGAAACTATAGGTACGTGAGAGCAGATGGTACGTGGAACATAGGCGGTACGAAAGGGGGATTGTCCTATTTATGACACCTACCATAGAAGACTTATCCTCATGCGCTGGGAATCACCCCAACGACACTCGGTCAGCTTTCATCAGGATTTACGTCTAGCAACAATGACAATCGGGGTAAATGGATGCAAAAATCAAGCCAAGGTGGTGATGAAATCCACCGTTGGTCTTGATCAAGGGCTGGGGTTTTACGACCAGCTCCTTGGTTTTTATGATGCCACGTGATGTGTGTGGGGTTCTTTTTATTTTTGCAAAAATGAAACAAGCAAACAACAAAGGAGAACTACTTTCCCTAAGCAAACAAGTAATCTATGAAAAATAGAAAACTAAAAATAAAAAAATGACAAGAAAAGTTTAGGAGTTCTTACCTCTTCTCTCACCCAAATCTGCTGGTTTCGAGTCTTCGACTCTGAAACCACATAGACAAAAATTCATCCCGGGGAGGAATGAATTATAGTACTGAATTCGTCATAGGGTCAGGCGGATTCCAATTCATCCCTGGGAAGGATGAATTACAGACCTGTATCCGCCTCAGGCTGGAACGAACAGCAGTCCCGCGTCCAAAAACTTGGTACCTGCAAGAAAAACCACAAAATTTTGATCAGATCTCAGATCTTAAAAATAGAGGACTAGGTCCCACCGTGATCGCCACTGAAAGCACGAGGATACGAAAACAAAAAGGGAAAAACTCCAAGTACGATGCAAGAACGAAACTAAACTTGATGCTACGAATTAAAAATGCATAAAATGGAGAAAGCATAGACAAATTGGAACCCAAATGGAATGAAACAACCCTCTTCTTTTATTGATGTATTTCAAATTCGGTTACAATTCGCTTCCTCCCTTTTTAGGGGCGAGGAGCATCAAACTTGTCTCTTGGTCACATCAATGGAAAGCCATCCCTCTTCCGCGTGCCCACATGTAAGATGGGCGGACCAAACGTCGTCGCCGCTTGTGTATACGAGTGTTGATTCCTTGTTGCTCCTCCGATGTCTAGACCCTGCGTTCAAAGGAACAAGAAACCGTTAGTAGCACCTGCGAATAAGACAAAGCATGCGATCCTCAAGCCTACAATAAGCGGATGAGAAAATGAATTAAACTGTAACTAAAACTTATCCAAATGACATGAAAACTTGGCAAGGACATAGAAACATCACCAAGAAGGCATTGCAAAAGAAACAGTTGGGAAATTCCTCATCGATTTGAATTCGCTCTGGGGAGGGACGGATTCGACTGTAATTCGCTCCGGGGTAGAACGAATTCACCTGCAACAAAGCGCCGAAGTGATACTGCCCAAAATGTCACGTCTAGGGAGCTCCAAAAGACCTACAAACTTGGGGTTAGCTAATTGGAGGCATTTTGGGAAGACCCAGATGGTCAGATTTCCCCAATTTGGCCTCCATCAATGGGAATTTGATGCTGCTACCTACAAGTTAGTGAGGACAACAAAAGCGATAAAACATGATAAGATTTGATCAAAGCATTACGAAATCGGAATTACAAGCTATCTAAGCAGCATAATATGGAATGCAAAATAAAAAAATGACAAAAATAACAATCTGCCATGAATCCCCAATCGTTCCTAAAAAGGAAGATTAGGCTCGCAGCAGTGCGGGGGTGCCCGGGCGGGCCGCCCACCGTTGGAACTTGATTTCGGCACCAATCCACTTGGGATGGGCCCAAAATCTCTTGTAATGTGTTGTCAAAAAATTGGGTGGGATACTGTGGCCAAATGTCGGGTTTGGTTCCGGATTTGTGCTTCCAATGACCACCCAATGACCTCTTCTCCAAAAGAGATCAAGGATGTGAAAGGCACAATTCAAAAGGGGAATAGGTGTGAAAGCAAAATGACAGCACTTCGTTGCTCCAAAATGCTCCTTCTCTCTATATTTTAGGGTGAGGAAACTCACCAATTTATAGACCTAGAGGTCTCTTGAATTGGGCATGCAGAGGTGCCACTTGGCAATCATGCCTTCCCAGGGGGAGGGAGATTCCTCCCTGAATAGGGACTTCATGACTGCCCTTGTAACAGCCTCTAATGCTCGAAAATGCTCACCCACACTCCCATGCTATGAAGGAAGCATTAAGTGGCGGATCTGAGCTGCCATTTGTCAAGATTTGACTTTTTTCCCGTCAAACCTGGAATTCGTCCCACCCTGGAGCGGATTCTGTATTCGTCCCAGGGGAGGACGGATCCCATTTTGAATTCATCCCAGGGAGGGACGGATTCTGAGCAAAGTGCCTAGAAGGTGCCAAATTGATCTCCGACCTCCCAAAACTACTGTGAGAGTGGTTAGGACCACTGTTTAACCTCTGGGGGCTGCCCTTGGGGCTGTGTGTGTCAATGCGATCAGTGTTTGCAGTCACATAATCGGATTGGTGTTGTTTTGGTGTCTACACCATGTAGGTGGCATAGGGGAGTTTGAACTTATGCTTATAGGATTTGTTTGAGATGACAACATCCATAGTGACATCATCTTAATAGCAACCCTTGACCCTCATGATCTTACTATTAGAATACCTCATCCTTGGTATCCTATTGATAATTTCATCCTATCTCATTATAATGTGGCACTTACGATCACACAAATTGAGTCCCCCTCATTTTGTGTTCTACTTTCCCACACCGATGGTGGTATTTAATCTTTAACAAATACCATGATTCCTATATATGAGGGTCCCTAAATTGCTCTAACATTCTATCCAACATGTGTGTCTCTAACATCTACTCATTGGTTCCATAGGACTACCATTATTCAAACAATATCTCTCTAGTAACATAATTTGGTATTACATAAATGGTGGTAAAGGGTCCATATGATCCAATATCATAGGTTGTGTGATAGATGGGGTATATGATGAATAGGTTTCACATAAATATGTTTCATCATATAATTATAATATCCATAGGTTTTAGCTCATATGAGAGTCTTGGCAAACTATACATAGAAAAATGCTCAAATATCCATGCCTCTAGTGAAAATGCTAGTCCAATAGTCTTATCCTACTTGTATTATATCTTGCATAGAGAATAACATAAAAGTCCTAAAAATGGATAGTCCCATGCATATCCCCTCTCGCATTCATTATGGCATCTCTCCAAATATTGGTATAGAGGATAGATAAATAAAATACGGATCTTGTTTATCCCTTCAAGAAAATAAACTAAGGAGAATAAGAGAAAAATATTTTCCTTTTGTACTATAGGAATGTACATTGTACCATATACTCATAGCAATATCACTATGTTTTGAATGTTTTCGTGTCTCTACCTAGTGGTCCACATCACTACTATAATCCTTGTCACCTTATTTGGTGCTATCATAGATGTTAGAAATAAAATAAGGAGTCCCATAAAAAAATAAACATCCTCTAGGGGTGATCACCATCTTGATCAACTTGTCTTTCATGGGCTCCATTAAACTATATTGTTAATAGTGTTATTATACAACATAAATGTGTACCGTAAAGGCCCATGCAACCTCACTCATACTACATTGACTACTCACCCTAATCCTATCTCTATCAAGAGGGTTGTATCATTTATAGTCATGTACTACACGTCCATATATAGATCCATCATGGATTTAATTGCCTCCATAATTGTTCATCATGTAGCATACATTTTCTACTTTCTTATATATCATATTGCTTTTGGTCACATCCTTGGCCCTGGCCTCCAACCATCCCACATCTAGTGTCCCCTTTCATGGAAATGTTAAATTCATCATTTCAAAAGAATATAATCTTCTGAGTCAACGATAGAATAAATATTTTTTATATGAGGATGAATATTACCCCTTTTATATATCAAATTTATTTTCACCCTTTTTAACCATCAAGGAAAATATTATCTATTTTCTACATTAATGATATAATCACCCATTTTCTATATCTTATCTCCAAACTATATGTTTTGAATTAGGCCCTTGATCACCATATTCTTTTCATTGATATGTGATCATACCTTTTTGTTTTACTTATAGATTGTTTTCTCCATTTTTTAATAGACCCAATGAAACAAAGTTACATTAAACAAACACATACAATATAGAAAAGATAGATAAAATCACAAATGAGCTAAAGCTTTCTTGCATTCTATTCCACAAAGACAAAGCTTTCAGAGACTACCCACTTACAAATTTGAAATTTCCCCTTTTTGAACTCGTTTTCCTTTTTTCCCACCTAAAGCCATCGAAATTCAAATTTGAATTTTGGGGGGAACTTGCCAATGTCATAACTTCGTGCTCATTGACCTGTTTGACTATTACAACATGTTATTGAAAATTGCAAGAGACAATCTAAGTGGGGTGTGCCTTGATAGCATCTAGCCAAAAATCCTCAAATTTGACCTCTAAGACCTTCAAAAATCTCCTGCAAGTTAAACTAGTTTTACTAGTTCAAAATTAAATAATTACAATTTTTTTTTGATGATGCAAGATCACTCTTACACCACTAGATGCTCTTGCATCATACACCCAGGGTAATTTTGAGAAGTGACCTTCACTTCTCTATTGTTGGAAGAAAACCAAGGCGTTCAACCTCAGCCTTCGACAACCAAGATGAATCTTCAATAGGTTTGCCCTTCCACTTAACCAAATATTTTGCATACTATCTATTTTTAGTGCTTTTCCTGATGCGGGTATCCAGGATCTCTTCTATCTCTTTCATCTCTAGAGTAGATGCTAGAATATTCCACAATTTTGCTACTGATTCCTCACCATTGTCTCCTTCATGGTATTCTACCAAATCTAAAATGTTAAACAGAGGTGATATGTTAAGCCCACTTTGAAATTCCACTTCATATGCATTACCTAGATCTTGTTTTTCTATGATTCTGCATGGTCCAAACTTCTTCATTTTTAGCTTGTTATAGGGTTTAGCAAGAAATCTTTCTTTTCTCAGATGGACCATAACTTCATCGCCCACTTCAAATTCCTTAAACCGTTTCTTCTGGTATGCCCTTGTCTTGTACTGAGTATTCATATTAGTAATATGCTTCTTAACTTATTCATGCAAGCTCTTCAGATGCTCTACAAAGTCCTCAACCTCAACACTGCACTTTTCTGCTGTATCCATCTTCCTCAACTCAAAAGCATTTCTTGGAAGGCTCCCATATATTATCTGGAATGGAGATTTTTTAGTACTCCTATTAATAGAATTATTGTATGCAAATTTTGCCTATGGAAAAACCAAATCCCATCCCTTGGTCTTATCTCCTACCAAGCATCTCAATAGATTGCCCAAACTTCTATTCACCACCTCTGTTTGTCCATTAGTCTATGGGTGGTATGCAAAACTAAATTTCAAATCTGTCTTCAATTTCGTCCACAAGGTTCTCCAGAAATACCCAATAAACTTAGCATCTCTATCAAAAACTATACTCTTTGGTACACCATGAAGTCGTACCACCTCTTTGAAAAATAAACCTACAACATGAACTACATATTTAGTTGTATGTCAGGGAATAAAATGTGCCATCTTTGAAAACCTGTCAACCACCACAAATATGGAGTCATTTTCCCTCTATGTCCTTGGTAGGCCAAGAACAAAATCCATGTTGATGTCCTCCCATGATCTCTCTGGTGCAAATAATGGCTGATATAATCCAGTCTTCTATCTCACACCCTTGGCCATCTGGCATACTCTGCAACTTTGCACAAATCTCTTCACATCTTGTTGCAACTATGGCCAATAGTAGTTATCACTAACGAGGGCAATGGTCTTATATCAACCAAA
Source organism: Wollemia nobilis (assembly GCA_028583015.1). Taxonomy (NCBI): domain Eukaryota; kingdom Viridiplantae; phylum Streptophyta; class Pinopsida; order Araucariales; family Araucariaceae; genus Wollemia; species Wollemia nobilis. The sequence continues at coordinate 1,988,631 of JAQPPZ010017036.1, read as the reverse complement.
GTGTCGAGCCAACCCTCCACTGTGCTTCTCCTTGACCATATTCTTCCTCATTGAACTCCTTGGAATCCATAATTGGTTTCCTCTGAATAACATTCCATCTTGGATTATAAAATCCAACCACTTAGTCTTGTCCAAAGCAATAGGTGCTAAGCAAGCTCTTCAAGCCTATGAAAAATCAAGATCTTCAGGATACAAACCCTTAAGTTCATCAGACCCTACAACTTCCACCTTCATTTTTGTCAATAAAAACTACCTTCTACTTAAGTCATATGCAACTGTGTTTCATTTTCCACTCTTGTGCTTCCCTTGGAATTTAATATACTATAAGGCCTGATGATCAATATATAGAACAAACTCTTTTGGCAACAAATAATGCCTCAAATTCTTTAGAGCCTGAACTATAGCATAAAACTCTTGATCATAAACTGAATACTTCTTCATAGAATCATCGAGTTTATCACTAAAATAAGCAACAAGTTTACCTTCTTGACTCAATACAACTCCTATGGCACTACCACTAGCATCACAATCTACCTAAAATACCTTATTAAAATATGGAAGTGCCAAAATAGGTTGATCTATGACATTCTTCTTCAACATATCAAAGCTCTTATCTACTCCTAAGGTCTACTTAAATTCTTTCTTATCCCCTCTCATTGTTTCTGTAAGGGGTGCACAAATACTGCTAAAATTTCTAATTAATTTTCTATAAAAACTTGCTAGACCATGAAATGATCTTACCTCGGTTATGCTCATTGGAGTAGGCCATTCAATGATAGCCCTCACATTTCATGGGTCCATTTTTAGACCTTCAACTGAGATGACAAATCACGGATACACTAACTCCTTCACAAAACTGCACTTCTTCAAATTAATCAGCACCTGCTCCTCCCTTAGCTTCTCAAAACACTTCTGATATGCATCAGGTGCTCTTATAGGGTCTTTATAAATATTAAAATTTCATCCAAATAGACAATGACAAATTTTCCTAAAAAATCCTTCAATACCTCATTCATCAGTCGCATGAATGTGCTTGGTGCATTGGTTATCCCATATGGCATGACCAACCACTCATACAAACTCTCTCTGGTCTTTAAGGTTGTCTTCCACTCATATCCTTCTCTAAAACAAATCTGATGGTCCCCACTCTTCGGGTCAATCTTTGTGAAGTACTTGACTCCACTCAAACAGTCATTAATGTCATCCATCCTTGGTAATGGGAATCTATATTTTATGGTGATCTTGTTAATAGCTCAGGAGTTTGTACACATTCTCCACTATCCATATTTATTTGGTTCTAGTACTGTAGGTACTACACATGGACTCAGGCTCTCCCAAATTAGTCCCTTTTTCAACAACTCTTGGACTTGCTTGTTTAGCTCCTCACTTTCTATAGGAGTCATTCTATGGACTGCCTTATTGGGTAAACTAGATCCTAGTACCAAATATATATGGTGACTGATCTTCCTCACTGGTGGTAAACCCTTAGGCACATTATCTAATATAATATCTTGAAATTCTTCTAACAGACCTGAGACTTCTATTGGGGTATCTTTGCATTCTTCTTCCCTAATTCTAGGAATTAATGCATAACACATATGCTCATGCTTCAAACCATATAAAAACCTTCTACCTTCAACTAAAAATATTATGGCACTGCTACATACCTTTTAGTCCACCTCCTTCAGGAGCTTTAGTGTATGGCACACTCAATTCTTTTTTAGGGAGTAAGTGTTGGCACAACCATCATGCACTGCACACCGATCAAACTGCCATGGTCTTCCCAATAGCAAATGGCAAGCATCTATAGGTAGGATGTCACACAGGACCTCATCACAATAATTCCCAATATTAAATTTTACCAAGCATTTCTCACTGACCAAAGCCCTATGGTCCTTTTGCAACCATGCAATATGATATGGATGTAGGTGTCTCTTCATCTCTAATTGCAATTTGGTAACCATTCCTTTTGAAACTAGGTTATTTGTGCTACCATTGTCTATGATAATATTATAGACCTTACCTGCACATTTACACCTTGTATGAAATAAGCTCTTCCTTTGATCTAGATCTCTCTCCTCATTCAGCAAGGCTCTCCTTGTGATCAACACTTCTCATATTTCTACTTATTTAGAGTGCTTAGATTTAGCATCTTCATCAATAATAATAGCTCAAGAATCACCTTCAGGTCTCTTATTTGTTCTCTCTTGGTGTTGTGGACACTCGTATGCTCGATTTCCTTCTTTCCCATAGTGGAAACAACTTCCACAAAATCCTCATCTTCCAAAACCTCATCCATACCTTCCTCTTCCTCTCTGGTAACCATTATTCTAATCATGTGGGAGGTAAGAATTATCTCCCTTTTGGTCTTGACTATTGTTGGCTTCTCTATTCTTCTTATGATCTTCATTTCATCCTCCATTTGTTTTTCCACCAGTTCTTCTACCATGACCTCTTCCTTTTTGCTTACTCTCAAACCTTCTATTCAACTTCTCTTAAACCCTTAGGGAAAACTGGTAAGCATCCTATATGGTGGTCATCCTGACCAGACTTAACTTCTCTTGAATACTTTCTCGTAACCCATTAATATAACGGGCTACCTTCTCCTTGTTGGCCTCAGAATGGCCTATTCTGATTAAAATTTTATAAAACTCCTCTGTATATTATTTTGCATAATTACTTGACTGCCTCAAACCTTACATTTTATTTAGCAGATCCAACTCATAGGCAACTAGAATGAACTACGTCTTCAACTTCTCCAACATCTGCTCCCATTTTGTTATCCTTTCTTTTCCTCTTTTGTTTATGTCTAGTTGCACTCCCTTCCACCGTATGTTGGCATGACCCTTCAGCTTGGTGTTAGCAAACTTGACCCTATTAGGATCTTCAACCTCCTCATACTCAAATGATTCTTCCAAATCATTTATCTAATCAATCAACTCCTCTAGATCAAGATTTCTAGAATACATAGAAACCTTCATATTCGATCTCTTTCCAATCTAATATATGGCTCTATATAACCTAGCTTGTGTAGGATCTACTACCTCTTCTTCTTCCTCAAACTGGTCCTCTTCTTCTTTAATTTCATATTCACTTCCATCTTCTCTCCTTGGATCAAACCCTCTATGCACCTCCTTTGGCAGAGCCTAAAATTACCTCTCCAAAGCTCTAAAATATTATTCTGGAACCATATTTCTCCCACCACCATGGTTTCTTCATGGAGGCATTCTAGTCACTTCTCTCACAAACCCTAACCACAAATCTTGGTGTGAACTGCATCACATCTGATGATTTATTTACACACTCAAGAACTCCCACTCTGATACCACTTGAAGCAGAGTTACATTAAACAAACACATACAATATAGAAACGATAGATAAAATTATAAATGAGCCAAAGCTTTCTTGAATTCTATTCCACAAATATAAAGCATTTATAGACTAACTGCTTGCAAATTTGAAATTCCCCCTTTTTGAACCCGTTTTCCCTTTTTCCCTCCTAAAACCATCAAAATTCAAATTTGAATTTTGGGGGCAACTTGCCGAGGTCATAACTTCATTCGTTGATCCGATTGACTATTACAACATGTTTTCGAAAAGGGCACGAGATGAGCTAAGTGAGGTACACCTTGGATCTTTTTAGCAAGGCCCACATCTAGCCAAAAATCCTCAAATTCGACCTCTAAGACCTTCAAAAATCTCCTACAAGTTAAACTAGTTTTACTAGTTTTATAAAATTAAATAATTACAATTTTTTTTTGGTGATGCAAGATCACTCTTACACCACTGGATGCTCCTACATCACCTAATATTATCCAAAAGTTATATTTATAGCATGCATGAACTTAAAAGAGCCCTAAAATATATTTTGTAGTTTTGGTATTTTAGCCAAGATTCAATCACATGTTCTAATATCCATTATATTGTATAGGCTCAAATATTAGAACAATCAATTTAGATGGCAAATATCAATGAAAAAAATATTCATGAAAATAACAATAATACTTAAATAAATGTCCAATAAATTCATGTACTAACATGAAAAAAAATTACAAAAATATTGCACAAAATATTGTATACAAGCTTCATCCAATATATAGGTGATTCTATAGCAACTTGACTTATCTCATAATACATGGAGCTTTGTTTCCATAATATAACCTTAGAAAGGTGATTCTTGGACTCTTTGACTATTTCTCTCCTCACATATTTGGAGATGCAACCGTTTAAATTCCATAGATAAGACAAGCCTCTCACGACTCTTAGCTTCACAGTTTGTCACTTATATAAATGACTCTTAACTCTTTATTTACTTTTACACTTTACTATATGACACTTGTGCATATTGTCACTCTACATACTTGCACATATTATTACATGACACTTGTGCACATCCAACACATAGAAACTTACATAAAGGGAAATATAAAACACACTCTTAAACTATAGAGTCAACCCATATTCTAATATTTACATTTGTACCATAAGATCCTATGGAGGCGCATTAACATGTACCAAATAATGTAATATTCTCCAACACACCCTTGTATTACATTATTTAGTTATTGAATACTCTAGTTTTTAATCTTTGATTCTTGCATTTATCCTTTGTCTTCTTGTTCATCCATTTTCTTTGTCTATTGTCCCTACCATAAAATATTAGACTACAAATAATCTATTTTTTGTTTTCTCTCTTTTGGAGAAATCAAACAATATATCATTATTTTTTTCTTGAGGTAAATATGGTTACCTATTTCTTCTAAAAATTCCATTGTGTCTAAAGCAAATATTCCATCTTTGATGGAACCCATATCTTAATTTATGTCTTTTTATGACACATTTCCTATTTCTATTTATGAATTTGAATTCAACTATTCTCCCTTTTTCAACTAATTGAACAAGTGAGATAAGATTAATTGATAAACCTAGAACATATAAAAAATCATCTAGCACAAAATCTAAATACACCATGCTAGGTATAATTTTTCCATAACCTTCAACATAATAAATATTATCATCTAATATTAGTGGAACATTTGGTCTACCTTTTAATGATTCAAATCAATACAGATTTCCAATCATATGATGAATAAATCTCGAATATATGCAACATATATTTTTATTTATGTATAACTTTATGGGATTCAAAAGATATTATTTTATATATTTGATAAAATAAAATAAAAATATCTCCTATTATATGAAAGTCTTGATGCATTCATTCTTCTTTGTCATCTATCCATTTCTTAAAAAATTTAATTCTTTTGGAGTAGAAATCCTTATTACTCCAAAGTTTTAAATAAAAAAAAAAAAAAATCTTAAATCAAATTTGCAAATCAAATTCTCCAATGTTTTAAACTTAAAAATTCAAATAAACAATTCTTCAAATTTCATAAAATCAATTTCTTTTGGAGTAGAGGGTTTGGAAATACTATGGTTTTCATAAAGGGTGGAAATGGTAGACTGAGAAAATGACAAGTGAAATCATGAAAGCTTCATAATTTGTGATAGCCATTAATGATCAGAGGCAAAAATTGAGTAATACAAACTCATACTCACATCCATTCTATCCAACAATCATGTTCAGAATGCTAAGGCTTTTATTGATCACATAGTATCAAATGACATGTTGTTGGTGGTGTTGATGCAATTACTACAACTATTTATGAAGAACTTGGATAATCTAGAGCTTGAAGAGCACAAGGAGATATTGCAATATATGGTGGATCAAACTTAGGAAATATTTATTTCTTTCAAATAACAATCTAGTAGAAATGGGTCTAGTAGCGATATTAGAACTAGTAGTAGTTGCGGTCTCTATGGGATCATGAATGAAATGGATCTAGTAGCAATATTGGAACCAGTAGTAGTTGCAGTCTTGATAAGGTCATGAATTGTGAGGCAAATTCATATAGTGTATAAATTATTTAGGATGTTAATGTTTTTGGCCTAGAAGATAAGGCAAAATGATATTTGTCTCAAATGGTGTTGGGAAAGCCTAAGTCTCCAAAGAATAAATTGATCTACTTCTAAAAAAGAGTCAGCTTTCTATTCTAAATGTCTTGGTTAATATGGCCATTTAAAAAGGTTTACATTACTTGGTAGGTATATTTATGGTGGTTAGACCTAACTTGGATGTGGTTAGAAAATGGGCTTATGCTAAGTGAAGTTCGAATGGTCATATGGAGATTTTTGTGCTCTCTTGGATTTTTTTATAGTGAAGTTGAATCGTTTTGCTAATACAAAGAGAATTTTATGGGGAGGGGGTTGGTTCTTTGGAAGGCATGGCCTTTTCCTAAGGATATGGGGGACTAATTTTAGTCTGAAGATCTAAAACATTTTGTAGGTCCTAGTTTGGGTAAGGTTACAAAATATCCCCTTGCACTACTTGAATGAGGAGTTTTTTGGTAGTATTTCTATGTAAATGGTCCATCTAATTATTTTGGATCTAGGCCCCAAGTCCAAACATCACATTTTATATGCTATAATATGTGTTAATGTGGATCTAGGGAAAATTTACTAGATTCAATTCAGTTGGTTTTGAGATTGGGTGTTTGGAATCAACCTTTAGAATATGTGAATCCCCCTATTAAATGTGGGGTTTGTAATAAATTAGGGTACTTGAATTGGGCATGCCCAAACCAGAAGCCTCCTTCCCAAGGTCATAAATTCTAGCAACAAAAGAAAATTGAAGAAGAGGGTTCCAGGAAGAAAGATATCTTGCAAGTTGAAAAATATAGGAGCAAAAAGTAGAAGGCCTCATCCTGAGAGGATTCCAAAAAGGAAGATATCTTGGAAGTTGAGATCCCTAAAAATAAAGTAAATCTAATATGCAAAAGGATTTTTCCTTTGAGAATCAAGTTATGGTAGAAACGAAAAAGGTATGTGATACTCTACCCTCAAGAGATTACTTTTGGTGATGAAGGTAATGATCTCTTGGAAATGACATATGATGGAAATATTTATTTAGAAAATAAGGAATTTGAAGATGAGCAAAACCAAATAGTTTTGAAAAAGTGGGTAGATCAAATAAAAAATAACCTAGGAAATTTAGTTGATCCAAAAAAAGTTGCCCAAACTCCAAAAACCAAACATAAAAAAAAGTTAGGAATTGATGTGGGTACTATTAAATATCAAGGGAGACCTTCTAGTAGGAAAATCAAATAAAAAGGACAGAGACAAATTTTGCTACTACAACACAATTAGTAATAGCATTGGATGGGGGAAGTAAAAAGGCACACAAGTTAGAAGAAAAAGATGATAATGCAATCATGTTGAGTCTGAGAACAAAGATATGCCTATCCTTTATGGTGTTATGGTATTTTAATTCAGTTCCTTATGGGTTTTTTCTCTTTTGGTGTTCTTATTTGGTTTGGTCCTAGGAGACCATTTCACTTTGTGGTCTGTTGCACTTCAAAATTTTTTAGTTTTATGGGTTGTCTTGTTTATGATATCTCAATTTTGAGATTGTTATTATATCTATTGGTGTTTTCTTGTAATAGGTTCAAGGTCCCTTTCCAAACCCCCTATTCCACCCTAATCAAAATATATATATTTTGAAGTAGGAAACCTTATGGCTCCCAAATTTAAAATTTTAATTTGAAAATAAATCAAATATTTTATTTTGGGAGTAGGCTATCTTTTCTTTCCGTAATTAAACAAAAATGTTTCTTACTTTTCAATTTGTTCAAAATCATGATTTTGAATTTACTTTCAATTTTCAAATTATTGTGTATTTGTGTCTCGCTTAATAATCAAAGCTTAAATATAAAAACTTATAACTCCAAATATTTAACATTTAGAAAATCTTTGATAAAATATGTGCCTAAACTATTTCTAGAAACCAACCTACCTCACTAGCTCCTACCTACTAATTCTACTCTAAATATCATATGATGTTGACATCTTTATAGTGCTAACTTTAATGCATATGCTAGCCTTGGATATTAGAAGGAATAATATGAGTGTTACCATAAAAAATGGCTTATGCAATTTTTGTACCATTAATAAATCATACCTTTGCTTTTAATGTTTTGTCTTCTTTAGGAATGCCCAAAATGCATGTTGTTTTGCTTTCCTTAGAACATAGTGCAAAATTTTATTATGCTGTCATGCTTCTCAAATAACTATTTCGTAGCTTTAGGTGAAAACTAATGGCTTCTATGGTGATTCAAATTTTTCTTGGCTCTCAAGCTTTGCTAAGATTTTTATTCTCTAAACAAATCTTCTATAACGTTATGTTCTTCTCTTTTAGATACTTTTTCTATGATTCTCTCCTCTCTTTTGGAGGCTTTTACTGGATACTTCATAGGTACTATCTTCTCCCTTTTGGAGGCTATCAATGAGCACTTCATAGGTGATATCTTCTCCCTTTTTTTGGCTTCCTCATAAGCACTTATTATATTCTATTTTCTCTTTTTGATACTTTCTAATGAGTGTTTTTAAGGTGTTATCTTCTAAATTTCACAAGCATTATCACTCCATTCTTCATTGTATCCTATCACTTCCTTATGAGAGGCTATCAAAAAGAACTATCTCACTCGAGCACTATTACCTTCTCATTATCAGGGTCTTTTGCACCTAAATCACCTTTTCTATTCTTTTTACATAGATGCTTCAACTCTAAATTGTTTCCTTAGCACTATATTTTTCTTATTTTAGCTCACATTCTCTTCAATGGACTCACCAATCTACTTCCAAAAAATAATATTCATAAAATTTATCAGGGTAATCAATAACCCAAAATTTATCTTGGCTTACATTTCTTTGACATAGCTCTTTCACCAAATTCACAACAGAGTTTGTCTTTCATGCTAGCTGTTAAACCTACAACTTATCAATCCAAATAAATTTAAAAACATTCACACCAAAATCTATTCTAGCACTAGCTTTAGAAACTCCTCATAGTAGATATGAATCTTAACTCTCCAAATATTCATACCAAAAATCTTTTCCTAATGCTAGCTTTATAAACTACTCAAATTAGGTCTAATAGAGTCTACATAATGTAGCTCTAATACCACTATTGTCATTTTAGCTAGATTCAATAATAGGTACCAATATCCATGATCTTGTATAGACTCAAATATTAGAGCAATCAATATAGATGACCAATATAAATGAAAATAACCTTATTACAGATAAAAATAATACTTAAATAAATGATCAATATCATTCATGCAATAACATGACAAAAAATTATTGTATACAAGCTTCATTCAATATATAGATGATTCTACAATAACATGAGTTTTCTTATAATGCATGGACACTTATCTCCAAAATATAACCTTAGAAAGGTGACTCTTGGATTATTTGACTATTGCTCTCCTCACATATCTGGGATGATGAGCAAAAGGTCTTGATAAACTAAATATAGAAAAATAGTAAATACATAATAAAATAAAAAGAAGAAGAAGATAACAGATACACATATAACACAATATTTCATCTAGAAAATCCTTATAGGAAAAAAACCTAGCATAGTAATATCTCCTTATTGTATAAACTTAACTATCTCCAATACAATAATGTTCATCTCTCATCTCACTTCAAACCCTGATGCAAGTGCAATTAAATGACAATAGAACAAGAACATATTTTACAATACCATGGACAAAAAACCATGGGTTCAAATATTTAACCCTAAAAAACCCATGTGGGTCTAAAAATAGCTTAAGAAACCCTAAAATTTTTATCGAGGATTGTTGACCCTAAACCCCTACTATGGGCCCAACTCGACTTTGAATCCCGAAGAGGATACATGGAGAGTGTCCAATAAACTTTAGAGTTATCCTCATCAGAATAACATGGAAAATATTCAACATATTTCTAATATTCTCCCACTTGTTGGATATTTTCCAAAGGATCCAAAAATTACCATTGTCAACTATCAAGGGAAACCATGCCTATATATATTCTACACCAAGAAAATATTTGAGTATGCAAAACCTTTGTTAATGAATTATCAATATTATTCTGTATATCAAATTTCTTCAGCATCACCTTATTCCCTTCAACCATTTCTCTCACAAAATGGTACTTAGTATCACTAAGTTTTGGCCAATCATGAAAACCAAGATTATTGAGCAAAAATATTGCACTCTAACTATCACTATCAATTCTTACAGCCTTCTACTTAAGATGAAATGTTGAACACAACCTCTATAGTTATACTACTTCTTTATAGACACGAGTTGCTACAATGTACTCTACCTTTATTGTGAATAAAGTAACCATCGATTGATTTTTACTCATCCAACTTACTTCCCCTCCAAATAGTTTGAACACATAAGCACTCATGGATCTTCTCTTGTCTATATCTCTAGCCTAGTCAACATCCACAAAACCTTGTAGATTTACAATATTACTATCTCTATATTTTCCTTGGTAATAGATAGCATAGTCTAAAGTTCCACCCAAGTATCTGAAGATCCTCTTCATAGTAGTCTAATGTTCATTTCCTAGATTAGAATATTTCTACTAACTACCCTCACTGCATATGCAATATCGTACAAACCATTACATACATCATATTAACAACAATACTATCATAAAGAACATGATGCATTTCTTCAATTTCCTCATCTATTTTAGGACATTGTTTAGTAGATAACATTTGACAAATAGGATATGGAGTACATACTAGTTTACAACCATCCATCCTAAACCTCTATAGTACCAAATCAATATATATCCTTTGATTTAACCACAAATTTCTATTTACAAAATCCTTTATAATCTCCATGCTAAAAAAAAAATTGTAGGACCCAAATCCTTCATGTAAAATTTAGAATATAACTAAGATTTTAGTAAATTTATTATCTCCTTATTGTTACCAATTAACATGTCATCCACATACAAAATAATGATAAAAAAATTTCACCTTCTTGTTTAAAATACACACATGGATCTGCTTTTTTTTCCAATCCCAAGTGTCAAAACAAACCTATCAAATTTTTGGTTCCACATTCTTGGAGATTGCTTCAAATTGGAAAAGGACTTTTTGAAATTGCATATCAAGTCCTCGTTAACTTTTAACCTAAATCATTCTTCTTGTGACATATATATTTCTTCATCAAGTTCACCATGTATAAATGTTGTCTTTACATCCATCTATTCTATTTCAAGATCAAAAGTAGTAGAAATAGCCAACATAAATTTAATTGAAGTTAATTTAGTCATAGGAGAAAAAATCTCACCAAATTCAATTCCCTCAACTTGAGAAAAAAAAATTTCTACTAGAAGAGCCTTGTACTTCTTCAACTTTACTTCTATATTGTACTTCTTCTTGAATACCCACTTACAACCAATAGGTTTTCTTCTAAAGGGTAATTTCATCAAGTTTCACGTCTTATTTTTATCTAGGGACTCCATTTATTCCTCCATAGCTCTTTTCCAAGGCTTATTCTCACTTGAATTAAGTGCCTCTTTTATAGTCTTGGGTTCTTCATCAATAATTGATATATTAAATGTAGAACAAATATTTGAAGGACTATACATTTCTAGGAGTCTTCTCATTCAATCTGATCTACTTAGACTTGGAGTTCCAGGTTTTGCACCTTCAACTTCCTCCTTACCTTCTTCATTTGAATTTTCCTCTTTAGACTCTCTCTTTAGTTCATATTCTTCTATAGCACTAGGTTCTACCACAGGTTCTTCCTCTTGTTCTAATTTTAATTTAACTATTTCAGGTTCTTTGCTTGGTTGCATTTTCTATTTTACAATCCCTTTTGTTTCTCTAAAGATCACATTATGACCATAAAGAATATTTTGTATTTTTGGGTTCCACAACTCAGATCCTTTAACACTAGTACTATAAATTATAAATATGCATTTTTTAGATTTATAATATGGCTTAGTCCTTTTGTTCTTTTAGGATATGCATATAAGCATGACAACCAAAAACCTTTATATGATTGAGAGGGTTTCTTACCAATTCATACTTTCTTTGGAGTGTTTTCCATTAAATCTAAGCTAGGAGATCTATTGATGATGTAATAAGCAATTAACATGACTTCTACCTAGAATTTCCTTTCTAACCTTACACCACTTAGCATGCTTCTAGCCTTATCCATCAATATCTTGTTCATCCATTCCATAACTCCATTCTATTATGAAGTATACATTGTTGTTTTCTACCTTTCTATTCCACAATCCTTGCATAAATTCTCAAATTCATTAGATCAATAGTCACTACCATGGTCACTTCTCAAAATCTTTATCTTTTTTCTATCTAATTTTCTACAAGAGCCTTAAACTCTTTAAATTTATTGAAAACATCAAATTTGTTTCATAAAAAATATACTTAGGTCTTTCTTGAAAAGTCATGTATAAATGTAAAAAAAATAGATAGATTTACCTAATGATGGTACTTTTTTAGGTCCAAACACATATCTGTGAACTAGATGCAAAATTCCTTCAGATCTTGTAGTACTACTAGGAAAATTGACTCAGTTTTGCTTTCCAAATACACAATGCTCACAAAAATTAAAATTTAATGGGCAACCATAAATTTCTTTAGTCATACCTTTCATTTTTTATGTTCGAAGATCTTTCTCACCAATATACCCCATGCATTGATGCCACAACATTTTCTTTGCTACAAGAATACTCAAAACCGCTTTTACCATATTATTATCCTCTACAACTAAAGGGTTATTGCAATCAATACTTACAATTCTAGGCTCAATCTTGAAAAAAGTTCTTGTATGAACTCCCCTTGCCAATACCAAGACTCCACAAACCATATCGCATCTATCCTTATTGAATAGCATAGTCACACCTACATCATTCATCTTACTCATAAATATCAAATTCCTTGCCAAACCTAGAATATGTAACACACCAAGAAGGGTTTTAATTATTCCATATTTTAACCTCAACTTGAATCTTCCTTGACCTACTATTTTATATGTCGAATTATCTTCCAAGAAGACTTCACCTTTATTTATATTTTCATATTTATAAAACCCCTCCCTATGAGAAGTCATATGAAAGGAAGCACCTAATTCAATCAACCATGAGTCATGAAATTCACTTAAGCACACTGCAATTAAGAATAAGTCCATTGAATATTCATTTTTGGTCTTTTTTTCTATAGAAGTTCCATCATCATATTATTGGCTATTATCAATCTTTTTAGATATACAGTCTCTTTTATAATGACCTATTTTACTACAGTTTCAATATTTCCTCTTTTCTAAAGTAACAAATTTATCCCTAGATCTTGATTTCCTTTATCATAATTTTTTTTGGTTCTTTCTTAAGAACGACCTCTCACAACCAAGGCATCCTTCTTATGATAATCCTCATAATATTTTCATCTCATTTTCTCATATAGCAATGTTCCTACTATATCCTCTACTTTCAATGTATAAGTAGTATTGGTGATATTCATAACTAGGTTATCACATAAATTAGGTAATGAATACAGTAAAGTAATACAATTTTCCTCTTCATCCATATTTAATTCAATAGAATTTAGTTGACTTACCATGGTGTTAAAAGCATTCAAGCATTTAGCCATAGAGTCACCATCATTTATCCGAAGTGAATATAACTTATTATGGAGAAAGAGTTTATTTACCAATGATTTTGTATGATATAAAGTTCTCAACTTATCCCATAATAATTTTATTGTGGTCTCTATAGATACATTCAACAATTTCAAATCAGATAAGCACAATTTGAAAGAGCTCCTTGTCTTCCTATCAATTTTTAGCCAATCCTTATCTATCATTAATGTCGGTTTAATTCTTGAGACTGCAATCCACTAATCTCTTTCAGCCAACAAATCCTCCATCTTGAGTTTCCATTGCTCAAAATTTTATCCATTAAAATTTTCAATCTCTACCCCTATGCTTCTTGTTATTTTCTTTTGCCTAGATTCCTCAATGTAAGGCTCCCATGTAAAAATTAATTTATTACAAGGTTGAAACCCTTACTCTTTAAACAAAGCTAAAATCTAGTTTTAACACCAAATGAAGAGCAAAAAGGACCCGATAAACTAAATCTAAAAAATAGTAAATACAAAATCAAAGAAAAAATAAGAAGATAATAAATACACACATAACACAATATTCACCTAGGAAACCATTATAGGAAAAAAAATCCAACACAGTAATATCTCCTTATTGTATAAACTTAACCATATCCAATACAATAATGTTCATCTCTCATCTCACTTCAAACCTTGATGCAAGTGTAATTAAATAACAACACAAGAATATATTTTAAAAAACCATGGGTTCAAATATTTAACCCTAAATAGCCCATATGGATCTAAAAATAGCTTAAGAAATCCTAAATCTTCCACCAGGAGCTACTACCCCAAAATCCCTGCTTTGGGCCCAACCTGACCTCGAACCTTGACGAGGATACATGGAGAGTGTTTAGTATATTTTAGAGTTAACCCTGCCAAAATAACATGGAAAATATTCAACATATTTCCAACATGGAAGATGCAACCTTTCCTATTCCACACAAAAGATAAGCCTCTCATATCTCTTGCCTTCATATCTTGCCACTTGTATACATGACACTTGTATCTCTATTTACTTGCACATTTTACTATATGACACTTGTGCTAATTCTCACTCTACACACTTGAACATATTATTGCATGACACTTATGCACATCCTACACATAGATACATACATAAGGGGAAATATAAATCACACTCCTAAACTATAGACTCAAACCCTATTCTAATATTTACATTTGTACCATAAGGTACCATGGGGTACATTAGCATATACCAAACAATCTAGTATTCTCCAACATGTGGGTTATATTTTGTTATTCTATCTAGACCCCACCCACTAGCATGACAAAATATCCCCTATGAACCTTTTTCCTCCTCCCTAGCTTCCTTCTAGCTAACATAACTATGTGATTGTTTATTTTTCCTTATTTTAGGTTATAGTTTATTTTATTCATCAAATGTAAAAGTAGGGTAAGGGGCCCTCTTGGTCTGCATCGACTCCTCATTAACTTGAAATCATCTCTCACTATGTTAAAAAGGAGCTTCAAAATGTGTGTATTGTGCTTGAGAAGGTTAAGAGTGCATGTGCAAATAAAATTGAAAGCAAAATTTACCCCATTTATATTTTTGAATTAATTATTACAAAATCAATTTTTGTGCATAATTTCTTATAGATTTTGGAGGAACATCATAGGTGTAGTGCTTCTAAGGGTTTTGGCTTGCTTTAGACTCATTTGTGTACTCTAATTTAGTCTATTTTACATCCAAATGATATTTTTCATGACTTTGGTTTGTTTTAAAGGTAAAATTCAAATTAAGCAACATAGACCAAGAAATTAAAATTTTCATGCATAAGAAAATTCATGGAACACATCAAGGTAAATATTAGGTATCTATTTTTCTACTTTTAGATTGATTTTTTATTGTTTTCTTGTTTATTAAAAAATTACTTCACATAGATAATAGAATTTAAATTGATAAAAATATAATTTTTTAGATAGATTTGAAAAATTCTTATCATATGCATTGTGTCATGTGCTCCTTAAGAAAAATATTAAGTATTTGAAAATAGAACACTAACAACTCATAGAGGTCGTGGAAAGCTTTGTCCTTGTAAGTATGGGACAAAGGTAAACTAACTTCATTAGTTGTTAGGGAATATTGTGACAACCTAATAAAAAACAGAAACTTACCTACCTTCAAACACGCCATGTATCTTACTATTTAACCATTTACACATGTAATAATCCTTTAGATATGATGTTTGGACACATGATAAATAAGTGGTCTAATCATCAACTCTAAAAGATTTAAAAATGCCACTATCGCTCCTTGAAGAGTAACTTGATTTCAAATTCAGATTTTAGATGCATTATTAAAAGCCCTAATATGTTAATCTAATTACTTTAAAATGAGTAGCAAATAATATAAATAATTTTGTTAAATTTGAAGAAATAAGGAACCGTACAACATTCTTAAAGATATTTACTCTGATAGATAAAGGTGGTGACATATATATTAAGTAATGTTATTTAATTTTTCAAAAGTTGATGAATATATTTATGTTAAATGTTTTTTCTGTTAAAAAACGCTATGGCCTTTGGCAAAAAAACAAAGTAATGTATTTTTTAAGTCATAGACAATTTGTGACTCAAAGTAATGTTTTTTTTAAGTCATAGACAATTTGTGACTCGCTTGTAAGGATGATTGTACAAGACATTTGGGTTCGAAGTGCATGCATTGCGGAAGACAGGATGAAGCAGGCAACATCAATATCCGCGACACTAAAAGCCCACTGATTTAAAGAGCGATAACGCAAACGTTAGATTCCACAAGCCTAGAAGTAGAGTCAACTGCAATGATGGCTGCGCTTTCTACTCTCTCCGTGTGAGTTAGGGGCAAATTCAACGAAGTTTTTCATAATGTAACCTATGTTGGACGACAGGCATTCATATTTTGCAGCTTTCCAATTTTCATTTGACTGTAAAGAGAGGAGAGTATTTAATAATTTCCTCGAAACAATCGCGAAGCTTCCTCGTAAATAAATCTCGTTTTTTAATCCTCAGGAATTTCGTGGAAAAAACGGCCAAGCTTCCTCGTCGGAGTGCACTTTGAATTTTTCTACTTTCTCCGTGAGTTACGGGAAAGACAATTCAACGCGGTTTTTCATAATGTAACCTGTGTTGGACGGCCGGCATTTATATTTTGTAGCTTTCCAATTTTTATTTGACTGTAAAGAGAGGAGAGTATTTACTAATTTCCTCGAAACAACCGCCAAGCCTCTTATACAAGAAATCTACAATATTTTCATGTCATTCGATTTATAAAAGTTATCACTAACTCCATCCCATCTTTATTTCAATTCCGGAAAACTATCACTATACTTCATTTTAACGATTTTGACTTCTTAACAATTTTGATTTTGACTTCTTAACAATTTTGATTTTGAAAAGCTATTACTTAAAATACGAGGACTTGGATTGAATATATATCGTCGTTTATTAATCCTGAGGAATTTCGTCGAAAAAACGGCCAAACTTCCTCGTCGTAGTGCACTTTGAATTTTTCACTGTAGCTCTCTACTATATATGGGGTATTGGGTGTTTTTTTTAGTCATAAGCGAAGGACCAGGCATTGAACTCTTGTTCTCAAATTATCTCTTTAGTGTTGGAATTAATTCAGATTTCCATGCCAACACTCTCCACCATGCTTCTCAGTATTTACATTTATGGTTGGAAGCTTCAGTTGTCCAGGAAATCAGATAGAAATTGATATGGAAACATTGCACATCTGACAGGTTAGTTCAATCCTTCTTTCATCCCTGTTTTGGTATTCTGCTGTGGTTGACCCTTTTTTGCAAGAGGAGAAGAAAAACAGACCTGTTGCCTGCTACCCAATAAGAAGAGGGGCAAAAGAAAATACCCTGTAATGTTGGAGCTGCAGCTCCCTGTTTAAATATTTAATACAAAATATACTTCTTTCTGTGCGCTCTGTGACTGCATTTGGTTTGTGGTTTTAATTTTCAAATCTCCGTTCTGTTGTTTTGGCTGTTTCATCTTTGTTTATAGCACAGGGGAGCCATACCTTTAACAGACTGGTATCTCCGAACAGAGTTTCCATAGTTGAACTAGAATTCAAACAGTTAGGCTCATTATATTCAAGATGTCTCAGAACATACAGCATTCAAGTCACGAACACATGCTCACCTACTCCAATCCTGAATACGGATATAGATGTAACGTTTGCAGGGAGGACGGCATGGGATGTAACTACAGATGCCATGCCTGCAACTTCGATGTGCATCCCTTCTGTGTTCGGGCTCCATGGCAGGTCTATCATCGATTTCACAACTACAGTGGTCACCAGTTGACATTCATTCCAAGACCTCCGTGGCAAAATCCCCGTCCCTGTTCTGCTTGTGGGCACTTTGTAGAGGGATTTGGATATCACTGCGAGTGGGGATCGTGTGGGTACGTTCTCCATCCCTCCTGTGCACAACTCCCGGAAAGCCTTTCACTTCCATCCCCCGTGGGCCACAACCAGCAAACGCTTCAACTCTTCACATGCTTGACATCTCCATGCTATTGGTGTGGGCAGGGCGGCTCTGGGTGGGCTTATGCCACCAGCTGCCGCAGATATAACATCCACGTTGGGTGTGTGAAAAGATTGTTCGACGGATCTGCTCGTCGTCTTGAGTTAGCAAGAGCAGCCGCGAGGCCGTCATCAGGAGCAGTGGGGATGCAACAGCCATCATCACGATCGATAGATTCGCCAACATAATGATTCGCATGATTCTTCATGCCATTGTTGGCGATCCATTGAGCCTGGCTTTCGATGTCTGGGATATTTTCGACAATTAATCCTTTAGTGGTCAAAGCTAAGTAGCTTATCTTACTATGTGTCTTATTATTTTTTTTGGGTTAGAAATTAAAATAATCTTATTGTTGATGTTGATGAAAGTAGCACACCATGCACGGTGGTGGTCAGGCATATGAAATCATCCTCAGTTGCCGGGTGGAAGGCAGTTCAAGTTCGATGCAAGTTCTTGATGTGATGTAGGGATTATCATTGTGTTAAACACTAAGGTCTGGTATCAAGATATGCAGAAGGTAGATGTAGCATAAATCTGTCCCGATGTGAAGCTGTACACCAAAACTTCAGCAACATATTGCGAAGACGGAATATCGTGTGTACGGTGAATTTCACTTAGCATATGCTAGGAGGCTAGTTTAAGGAACTCGACTGTGTGTACATTATTTATTCTTTTTACCTTTTTGGATCTGTTCTCAAATTTTTAATTTATATCAAACGTATTAAGAAAAATATTTACTTAAAAATTAATAGTTTTTAAGTTAGTCGTATGTAATTTTTTTTATTAAAATATATATATTTTAATTTGATTGTAATAAAAAATAATGGCAATAGAATAAAATAGAAACATATTTTATAGAGGTAAGAGTTTTATCTACATAGATATATTTTATAGAGTTAATTTATTTAACAATTTTATTTACAATGATTTTATTTTATTTACGTTAAAATTTCAATCAAGGAATATGTCATTAGATTATTAGAAAAATTAGAAAAAACAAAAAATTATAATAACAATGAAAATATTTTTAAAATGTTTTTTTAAAAAAATTACTTAGAAGTAAGAATACTTTAAATAATGCTTTTCTAATTAAGAAAGAAAAAACTAAAAAAACTTTAAATAATATTTTTCTAATTAAAAAAGATAAACCAAATAATAAAGCTGTAATAATGGGTTTCTAAGTAATAAAGCATAATAATGGATATTGTGCAAGTTTTTTTTAGATATACAAAAGTGAATTAGATTAAAGCAATGGACATATATCAAATTACTTAATGATAAAATAATAGGTGATGGCCCATGGTTTAGAGTGAGGGATAAATTGTATTTAAGGTTGTAATGAGAAGATTTTTTTTTTGTCTAGAAATAGAAATTTTGGAAAGGGTTTTAATATAGGTTAAGATTTTTGGGAGATTTGAAAGAATATTTTTAACATTAAAATTATTGCTATTTTATTTTTTTCTTGTTAGATGTTATTGGTATTTTATATGTTTCTTGTTTCTTTCCCCTTTAAAAAAGACTAGCAACCTAATTAATTTTTTGTAGCAATTGCCCCAAGGGTTAGGTGGATTGGTAGGTGGATTGGTAAGTGCTAGTCTGGTTGGGCAATTACCAAGAAGAGAGCTAGGTTCAAACTTTAGTGGTGCCAATTAGCAAAGGAAGTAGTCTGCTCTGAATCCTTTGAGTGTGCACCAGATCGACGATGACGATACAAATGGTCGATGGTTTGCATCTCACGCTAGATCAACGTTAACGAGATGATGCAAGGGTTATAGGGGAAGTCCTAAGATTCAAACCCTACTTGGTAGTAGAATTCGACTATGGATGTAATTGATTCCCTTGTGCTACTAGAAAAACAAAATTCTAGCAATTGTCCACACCATTGCATTAATGTTATGAAGTTGCAATACATCCTAAATCTAGCTTACTAGAAATTGTAAAGCAATCCTCCATCTCCAAAAATTGTTTAAATGCATCCTTATCCTCCTCACTGCTTAGTCTTATTTCTTGAATTGAAATAAACTTATAACTATAACAATAACCAAATTTAATAATTTAACTCTTTTTAGGGTTCTTATAAATACCCATAAGATTCTAAGTTATTATGTTCATCATCAAATTTTAATATTATTTGTGGGATTGTCCTGGCTTCTTGTTAACACTTTTAATATTTATTTTTATTTTACAATATAAATATCCCTTAGATTTTTCTTTTATATTTGTTCTTGTTTAGGGTTTCGCTTCATTTTCCCATTCTAATTGAAACTTTCATCTTCTTTATTTTCTCTGATTATTCTAAATTACCTAAAGAACCTAATGTGCAAGGAATATCCTTAGAAAATATTTATTATTTAATTAGGTTTTGTAGAGAGGAGAAACCACCATCAACAAGCTACAAGATAAGACAAATAGAGAAAATATAAAATAAATTTTTATTATACATAAGAACTTTTACAATGTAAATACACAACTCTTTGTTTCTCTCCTACAATCAAATGTGATCAGGATATATTGTGTGAATGGGTGGGAAGGTGTAAGAGCTTCTAAGAGATGTTATAGATGGATGAAATACATGCACACAACCAACAAGAAATATTTCAGTATCTAAATGAGCCCACCTATATTGGGCCTTGGCTCAAGTAAGCTATAAACCATAGTAAGTAACAAAATAATTGTTGCTATATAAACCTGGATGCAGAAAAAAAAATTATACCTTTTATGCACTGAAATATCATCGAAGATGTTGTTGAAGTTGTTGTTTCATGTTGGAGGTAAGATCATCTCTAAGGAGGTGATAAGGCAAGATCGTCTGATCCAGTCTCAATATTATCTAAGGCAATCTCAAGACCATATTTGGTAAGGCGGTCTCAAAGTGACTATTGTAAACTAAAAATTATAGGCTTGAAATAACCCAAAATAATGTTAATGGGTGTGAGGGGTCTCGAGGAGTGGTTAGAGGCTGTGAATGATGGAAAATAGGCTAAGGCAAATGGTGAGTACTAATTTTGGTAGCATAACTCTAGCTCAAAATGGAATCCCCTCCCTTGGCCATGATCAAGGGTATTTATAGAAATTTTGGGGTTGGGTGAGTGGGATGCCACATAGGCTCCACTTGGTCTCCACATGGGCAAGGTAGGTGAGGGAAAAGTCTAGAAGGGGATGAGGTGGAGGGGTTCATTTAAGTGCTTTGGTAAGGGGGAGTCTAGGGGAAGGGAAACTAATTTAAAATTAGTTTCCCAAGGCACATGGGGGAGTGTGGGGGTATTTTAAAATTGCTAAAAATGATGAGGTGTAAGAGGGAGGATTTGGCATATTAAATTACCTTGGAGGAGGTGTCCTAAGGGGAGGGAAAATAATTTAAAATTAGTTTCCCAAGGCCATGGGGGAATGGGAAAATATTTAAAATTTACCAAGAGTAATGAAGTGGTTGTCCTTTGGGCCAAGTGGGATAAATGCTCCCTTTGACCTATCATATTTTTAAATTTTAAATTTCTTTTTATAGCTTGGCCGATACAATATTAATGTTGGGGGGATTTCTAGACATTTGGAAGGACATTTTTAAATTCCAAAAAAGGATACATGGGAGGATGTACATAGGACCATGTGTGCTTTCGGTGATGTGTAGAAAATTTTACATTGCCAAAAATATAAGGTGGAGGGTATGGAGGACAAATGGATTAAATAGGTGGGTTGACTAGGGGATGTGAGAGCAATTTTAAATTCATTAAAATTACATGGGGATGTGTGGGAGGGTGTAGGAGGATTTAGGAATTAAATGAGGGGGAATTCCAAAGGGGACTTCCTAGGGATTGTAAGGAATGTTTAAATTATTTGCATATCTCATAAATATTTGGATGGGAAGCTTAGGATGGGATTAGGGATTAATTAAGTATTAGATTATGGGATTGGGTGGATAAACAATATTAGAGGATTTTAAAAGAAGAATGGAAAATAAATGAGGGATATTAGGTGGAAATTAGGATATTAGGAGAGCTAAGAGGGAATTAGAGGACTTAAGCAAGGTAGGAGAAAATTAGGGGAAGATTAAGGAAATTGAAGAATTAAGGATTTTAAGAAAAGGAGAATTTTAGAAGAAAATAAATATTTTAGGGAACCTTAGAAGAACCTAGGGAAAATTAAAGGGAAATAGAATAGAATTAGGAGGGCTAGGGAAATTAGGAGGAATTTAGATATTAATTATAATTTTATAAGGTGACAAAAGGAATATTTGGGTATATTAATTTATAATTTATTATGTTATCAAAAATGCTAATTTTCAATGTCTACAGATGCCCCTTTTTGCAATGTGTTGTTTGTAAAAACAACATAGTGCAAAAACTTGTGTTAAAATTTTGTTATGTGTTGCCCAAATGAGATGATTATCCGTGTGGGAGTCTTTTTGGCAACCCCTCAAGTGGTGAGTGTGTAGGTAGGGGAATGAGGCCAAGGATGAGTCACTTGACCAAATTGGACAAGGGGAAGGATACTAAGGAGATAGTGAGGGTAAATGCAAAAGGAAGGTGGATAAGGGTGAATGTTTCCTCGAATATGGTCTACCAGGAGATCGCCTATTGATATATGGTCTATTAGGAGACTGCCTACCTAGAGACTATGATGTAGGAGGTAATAGGGATGGAGGTGAGGGACAAGGAGGGATTTTATTAAAGGGGGTTTGATATGGTGGGGGCTAAGGGAGTGAGATCCAAACTCCTAGGGAGAATGAAGTGAAAGGGAGTAGAGGGATATTATGGAGAAAGGATATGTGACCACAAAAAAATTAGACCTAGACAATAAGGTACCCCATGTGCACTGCGTAAAAAAGATAAAAAGTAAAAAAAAAGTGTGTATCCTAATAAGGTGAGAGAAAATTGGATAGCCCAAGGGGACAAGTGTAAAATATGTGCCTAAGTATGAAGTGTGTAAAATTATGCCCAAGGAAGCAATGTAAAAAATATAACACTCAAGGTGGCAAGGAGAGATGTAAAACAATGTCATGGGGAGATAAAAGTGGGTCTAAAAAGATGTGATGGTGCATCTAGTGTGGTCACAAAGGAAATCAGGACAAGTTACTTGAAAAAATTGGATAATGGTAAGGTAACGGGTGGTGAGTTAGAGGGATTAGTGAGGGTAGATGGGGTTGGGGTAGGAAAAAAAATGGGAAAGATGATGGGGGGATAAAGGAGGAGAATATGGGGGTAAGGAATATAGGGAGAGATAAAATGGGGAAAGGGAGTGAGATTCGAAATCAATGGGATAAGGATGAGGGTAGAAGAAGGTTTTTGAGGGGATGCAAGGGAGTATAATGCAACCATAGAAAAAGAGCAGACCCAAATAGGGACGAACAACATGTGCACTACATAAAAAAGGTAAAAAGTAAAAAAATGTGTAGTCTAAGGAGACGATCTAAAAGTGCATAGACCAAGAGGGTGAGTGTAAAAGAGGTGCCCAAGGAGGTAGTGTGTAAAAGGGGGTCCAATGAAATAATGTGTAAAAAAAGAGTGCCTAAGGAGGTAGTGTGTAAAAAGGGGTGTAGAAGGAGGTAAAGTTTTAAAAATGTGCCCAAGAAGGAAACTAAATATAAAATGTAGTGCAATGTAGAGGTATCACCAAGTATGAAAAGTATCATGGTAAATAAGGTTAAAGTTCAAGAGGAAGGATGGTTGGATGTAGTGTTGGGAGAAAATATGTTAGAGAAGGTATTGTAATAAAAGGTGGTAGAGAGGGTGTTGGAAGAAAAAGAGGTAGAGAATATGTTTGAGGAAAATATTTTAGAGAGGGTGTTGGCAAAATAAGGATGCCCAAGGAGACAATATGAAAAATGAAATGCCTAAGGAGGCAATATGAAAAAGGGTGCCTAAGAAGGCAATGTGAAAATGGGAATTCCCTAGGAGGAAAGTGTAAAAGGATGCCCAAGGAAGTAAAGTGAAGATAATAAAGTAGTGCAATGTAGAGGTACAATCAAGTCTAAAAAAAGTGCATGGTGCATTAAATAGAGGAGAGTTGATGGAATGGAGGGCATAGAGTCATTTGGATTCAAGGCTTAGAAAAGGGATTATCGAGACTGCATGATATGAGATCATAGTCCTTCCTTCCAGTACTCATAGTAGGCCCTTGCTCCTTGGTCCAAAAGAAATAATTTTCACTCCAAAACTAACAATTAATCATAAATATACTCAAAAATTTACACATTTGAAGAAAACTACACTTTATTCAAATATTCAAACTGCAACGGTTACAATGACATTTTATGACTATGGCTTATGGACTTCTATTCAAACTAACTCAACCAATGAGGGATTTTCCTATTTATATTATTTTCTACACAAATAATTGTAACTACCAAATCAACCTTTTACGATGTCCATGCGTGATTTGCCTATGTTGTTGTAGTAGACTTGGTCTATTTTAAAATAAAAGTAGCTGCAAAAACTTATCCATGCATCCTCCAACTAGTGGAAATGAGTCAAAAATAGTTTAGGATCAGTTGTTACACTTGTATTCAACCTATTCTCCTTAATTCCTCCTAAAATAGATGCAACTATACTTTTTTAGTTGAAACAGTCTATTTTTGCCCTTAAATTTGGAGAGCTTTGGAATATAATGTAGAACTATAGGAATGTTGTTAGAATACGTAATTATTCTCTTAAGTTCTACTAGGATAGACTTACTTGAGTTTCCACTCCTTCATGAGTCAGGTGAACTCTTAGTTATAATCTAGATCAAATTTGATGAGTTGTAATACAACTCTCAATGATCATCTTTGTTATTTATACAAAGTTGATCGATGGAATAATCAATCAGTTCTACTCTTCTCTTCATATTTTGTGTAATGTTTTGCATGTCTATTTTGGGAAATTCTAATATGGTACTAGATCAGGATAGATTTTGCTAGCATTCTCTCTTGAAGTTTCTAGGAGTTGGTTCTTTGTATATTTTGTTGGCTTATTTTCTTTTTTAAGTCTTCAATAAGATTTTATATATAGTTTTTTCAGCTATAATTTTTTGGAGTTATATGTATGTGGGTTATTCTAAATAATATTTGTCTCCTTCTCAATTGAGGAAGGGAAGATTCATTGTCTTCTAGTGTAAATTTTTTTTTTTCCAGAAAAATTGCCCTTTTTTTCATAGATCTGGTTTTTATTTAAAAAAGCTCTTTGACTACCTCTCTTCTATAAAATAATCATACATATTATGATTTAGATATTTTTCGTTAAAAAAAAACGTTTTTCAAACATTTTTTTTTTTAAATATATATTATTGAAAATTAAAAAAAAAAAAAGGAGCTTGATATCATAGGAAATTTTTCCTAACTTTAGTGTTTTTTCTTTACAGGAAAAGGATCAGTTTCGCTGCCCTTTCGTTGCTCTCGGATACCACAAAGAGAGGCTCAAATTTTGTGCTCATAGCACCCATTATTGTGCACCATAGTTGCACATGTGGTGCCTCTCTTCTGCCTCTCTAGCAAAGATCTGAGAGGGTGTTCTCCACTTTTCACTCGACTGGCGTAGCTCACTTACTCAACGAACATTGTTGATATTTTTTAAAATACTTTTTTTACCTACTTGTGCTTGGAACGATGTCTTATACAGTTGCCATTGATACATTTTTATTAAACATTTATTCAAAGCATTGTTTTAATTTAACGTCTCTTAAATTTGCATCGGCGAACTTCGTAGGATCCCGCTTAAGCTGGATTTTAATTCCTTTAATGCCAAATATATCCTATCATATATTGGTGATGGTGTAATGGCTATCTTTAGGTTCCTATTAAACTCATTTGGGCCCTCTTTCTTTCTCATTGCATTTAACTTTTCTTATGATCGCATAACTTGTTCTCTATTCTCTATCAGGTTTAAGCTCATTCGATTTGCTCCTTAGGTGATGCATGATATGAATGAATTGTTTATTCATTTTGATAAAACTTCTTTCTATACATTAGGCAATATTTTTTAAATTTTACGTCTCTCCTGTTATATTATCTTTTGCAGGTTACACAATCCTCAAAGCCAAATCTCTAGGACTGTGTAACTCAAAGGAGGGACAACCTTGTACGAAGACACCCATGGCACCAAAAAAAGACAACTAATCAAAACACTAGGCCTACGACATCATTTAGTCTACCTTTATCGAAGACTCCCGATTCTATGCAACCCAACAAAATAAAACCCTTCTTCAAAAGGACCTACCCAACTTTTTTTTCTTCAGTGACACGCTGGGTCTGTGGCATCTTAAGGAAGGAAGAGTCTTCGTTGTCTATTTTTTGGAGGGCACCGATGTTGAGTCTTCGTTGTCTATTTGTTGGAGGGCACCGATGTTTTTTCATATCCTTTCATAATTTATTTTTTGTAGGTTTTCCACTTCATTTAACAAAAAAGAATCATTTAGGATATTACCTTATTCTAAGTTTTTAGGGGTCTCCACTTCATTTGGAAACCATACGTTTTTAGAAGTATTCTCTCTATCCTTTAGCTTTGGGACTCTACACTTGTCTTCTGTAACGAATCTAATCACAGGTGCCTTGATTGTAGTCTATATATTGTCCTCCTTTTTTTTGAATAGTTTTTATGTATTGGTTTCTATATCCTTTCAATTTCAAAGGTTACCCTTGCAAAAAACCTCTATTATCTGACTCCCTTTTTTTAAGCCTTTATCTTTTTCCAAATGCTATATAAAAAAAAGTGATGAGTCAATTGTAACCTAAGTAATACAAATGTCTATTTGGGGGGGTTAAAGGTGCTAATTATTGCACCTTTTTTTTTTGGTCTTTTGAGGGGGGTTTTTAATTTTTTTGTGTCTATCTTCTTTTATCTTTATTCTAGATCCTTTTTAGTGGCTATTATTTTAAAAATGTGTATATTGTTTTAAATATTCATTTCAAATCAATATATGATAAATAAGGCACTCACTAAAATTAAGGTAAGCCCTCATATAAAACAAAATATTATCCTTATAATCTCTTATATATTTTTTAAGTGGCATTTCCTTTTCAAAGGTCTTAAAATTTTTGTCCTTTTCATCTAACTTGCCTACTTTTGCTTTATTATTTCTAATTAAAGCTAGCCCTCATATATATCAATCAAATAAAGGTGTTAAAAAATAATATTTTTTCATCTATTTTCATATTGAAGGTAAACTCTACACTTAAAAGCACGCACTAAAATATATTCAAAACATATAAAATTTTTCTTTCAAGATATATTGCCTACGTTCCACGTACCACTTACTCAAAAAACTTATATTTTCCCTCACGTTAGGGCTGGTTTTTTTGAGAGACTTGGTATACAGGCCTGGCATATATTTTTCTTGGTCAGCCAAATTTCACATATTAGATATTTCTCTTACTTAAATTTTCCCTCTTGTAAGGGTGAGTCATTGAGATTTTCCTCTATACAAATTTGGATGCTCATATATGCATTTCAAGCCTATATTCCAAGTCTTTATTCTACTCATTACTTAAAGTTTCCCTCAAGTAAGGGTGCGTATTGAGAATAAAGAGTTAGTAAATGACAATTTTTACTAAAGCCAATTTTAATATATCAAAACTCTATTACTTATATTTTACCTCTTGTTAGGGAGGGTAATATGAGGATTTTGATATTAAAGAGCTTACATACCTTCTTAAAAATCAATTACGTTAATCAAAAATTGAAGTTGTAAGGGGGGAATATTGGTTAAACTTCAAATTTCTTTGCAAAAATGAATACAATTGACCCTCTCACCCCTCATAACTATCACACTTGTAAACCTAAAATTTTAAATCTTATCTCTTAAAAAGGGCTCACTCACTTGCTAGAAAAAAAGCAACTAGAATTTGAGAAAGAATATGAAATATTTATTCATAAAGAAAATATGTATAAAACAATGGGTATTATAAGCACTAATGTAAATGAAATCTTATGGTTTCACATTACAGATTGTAAAAATCCATATGAAAGTTGGCAAAAACTAAAGAACTTGTTTGGGAAAGTAGATAAAATAATATCAATGCAGTTAGAGGTAAAATTAACAACATTATCTCCTAATGACTTCAACAATATTGTTGAATTTCTCACTAAATTCAAAGAAGTCCTCACTTAATACAAAGGTAGTGTGAAAAATAAGATTGAAGAAGAATTCATCTATCTATTTCTTTCTAACTTAAATGGTGTATTTCAAATCTTTGCAACCACCTTTCTATCTACAAAATATGCTCTTGGTGTAACTTTTAAAATGCCCTCCTTAGAAGAATTTTGTGATAGACTAACTAGGGAAGAAACAAAACTTGTAAAATATGATATCTCTTCCTCTTCCTCAAAATCCGTAGTAGCCTCAACCTATGCTAAAGAAAAATTCAAGAATAAAGAAAGGAGTCCCATAACTTGTACTCACTACAAAAAGAATGGCCATTCTGCAAACAAATATTAGAAAATAATTCAACAATTAGAGACAACTATGAAGGATCAAAATATAGACAATAGAAAGTAGATAGGAAAATACCTAAATGCTCAAGAAAATACCACCAATACGTCATCTAAATACTAGATACTATATTCTGGAGCAACTCATCACATGGTTGCTTCATATGAGTCATTCTCTTCTATCTCCTCAAGTTCAAAAAGTAGCATAGAATTTTGTGACTCATTATTTATCCCAGTCAAAGGAAAAGGTGTCATATCCATTGATGGTGGTTCTATCAATAATGTTCTCTATGTTCCAAGCATTGCAACAAATCTCATCTCTGTCTATTGGATTTGTACTTCTAGAAAGGGAAAAATAATTATCTTCTCTCCAACAGGAGTTGATATAAGAGACTTTCAAGACCCCAACTCTCTTATAGCCAAAGGATATATTGATCACAACACTCACCTTTTTTACTTCAAAGGATTCAAAAATCTAGAAGGGACCTCCTATTTTGTGGCTCATGGAGATCTTGAAAGTAAAATTTGGCATGAAATGTTTGGTCATCTTAGTTATAACTGCCTAAAGAAATTGAATACCCATGAAATGGTAATAGATTTACCTCAAGTCTCTTCTATTTATGGAGTATGTCCTGGATGTGCTCTTGTAAAGCAACATCAAGATCCTTTCCACCCAAGTGGTACTCTAAAATACTCATCCCCTCTAGAGTTAATCCATAATGACTTGATGGTTTTTCTAGAGCCTTATTTCAAAGGAGAAAAATATGCTCTAACCTTCATTGATGATTTTTCTACAATAACTTGGGTCTACTTCCTAAAATACAAAAGTGATGTTCTATCTCACTTCAAAATCTTCAAAGCCTTAGTTGAAAAATTAGGCCTCTTGCAACATAAAGTAGATTCATATAGATAATGGAGGGGAATACTACAATAATGAGTTCTCTATATTTATATCAAGTTATGGCATCATTCATCAACATTTTATCTTCCATAATCCATAGCAAAATGGCATTGCAAAAAGGAAAAAATGAATATTGAAGGAAATGGTAAACTATATTCTCCATTCAAGATATCTTCCAAAAAAAACTAGGTAGAAGCTATTAACTGTGCAAACTATATTTAAAACCACACACCTCATAAATATCTTGACCATTTAACTCCTGAAGGAGCATTGACTAGCTCAAAACTGGCTGTCTCCTTCTTTAATATTTTTGGGTGTATTTCTTAGGCACATATCCCAAATAATAAAAGGAAGGCTCTAGATAAGAAAAGCAAAAAGCTCATCCTTATTGGTTATTGTGAGGAAATGAAAGCATAAATGCTCCTTGATCCCACAACTCATGAGGTATTTTTTCATAGGAATGTCCAATTTGATGAAAAATTCCCTCATAAATATCCTCAACCATCCTCTTCCTCCATTGAGCCTTCTCCTATAGTAGAACCTCAATATAATGAAGAACCAACTTTAGAGATTAATTTAGAGATTAATTATCAAGATGAGGAATCTATAACTCCAACTCAAAGTCTTTCCACTCCTTCTACTCCTTCCACTATGCCAAAATGGGCATGTACCATTGTTAAATAAGCTACTCATTACATCCAAAATATTCCATAATCCAAATTAACAAACTCCATAGGCCCTGGTCTTTTTTGTCATTCTATTTCCACTAATCCTCAATCCTTCAAAGAAGCCATTGGTATTAAAGAATGGTATGTAAAAAGTGCTTTCTTACATGGGGACTTAAAGGAAGATATATTCATGGAATAACATGTTGGTTTCACTCAAGACTCCTCTCTTTTTTTGTAGGCTAAGGAAGTCTCTATATGGCCTCAATCAAGCTCGTAGAGCTTGGTATGAAAAAATTGACTCCTTCCTTCTTTCCTAAGGTTTTTTTTATTGTGAGTATGATAACACAGTCTACATTTGGATATATGAAGAAAAAATAACCATAATTGTTCTATATGTTGATGATCTACTACTCATTGGTAGTGACTTCGCTCACATTAAGACTATAAAAGACTCCCTCTATGAAAAATTTGATATGGTTGATCTGGGTTTAGCTCATTACTTCCTTGGGATCCAAATAAATCAAACAGATGCAAGAATTTCATTATGTCAACAAAAATACACTCTAGATATTCTTCAAAGGTTTAAAATGACATATTGTAAACCTTCTCCTACATATTTTTAGTCTGGATTCAATCTAAGTACTTTGTGCACATCCCCTCTATGTGATGCAACTCTATACCATCAACTTGTAGGGAGTCTGTTATACCTTACTCATACTTGTATAGATATCTCATATGTTGTTGGCTTAATATCTAGATTCTCACATCAACCTCAATTCGGTCATTGGAAAGTAGCAAAAATAATCCTCCACTACTTGCACTGAACTACTCACTTTGGGCTCTTATATGAGGTAAAATCGATAGATATCATTGGCTATATGAATTCAGATTGGGCAGGTTCACTAGAAGACAAATGTTCAACTTCTGACTATGTCTTTTGTCTTAGTTCTTTACCAATTTCTTTGTTATACAAAAACAACAAGTAGTGGCCTTATCATCTACAGAGGCAGAATACAGGGTAACGATTTTAGCAAGTCAGGATGCTTTTTGGCTTCATCAGGTTCTAAGAGAATTTAGTTTTTCCCATGACAAACCTATTACTCTTTGGTGTGACAATCAGAGCATAATTCATATTGCACGTAATCCAGTTGAGCATCAGCACACCAAGCACATTGAGATACACATGCACTTCATTCGATAGCATATTCAAAATGGGGAAATATACTTGGACTATATTCCAACTAAAAATCAAGTTGCAGACATCTTGACCAGGTTATTTCCTTCTCCGCATTACATACAATTTTGAGATAAACTTGGAGTAATTCAACTGCATTAAAACAGAGGTCTTTCATCTCTCCTTTTATTATTGTATTCTTTGGAGGATGGATTTTTACCATGTGGTTTTTTTACCATATCTTCCTTACATATTGTACATGAGTACCTCATCAGGCCAGGTTGCTGAGACTCATTGTTTTTTTTATTAAGGATAATATTCATCATCCGAAGACATGCCTCTTTATTTCAGAGCATATGGTTTTTCCCATGTGGTTTTTTCACCATATCTCATAAATTGTAAATGAGTACCTCATCAGGCCATGTTTTTGGGACTCATATTTTTTTTGTATTAAGAGGACAATATTCATAAACCGAAGATATGTCTCTTCCTTTTTCCTTTTGATAGATGGTTTTTCCCATGGGGTTTTTACCATCTCTTCAAAAAGAAACCATTGTACATGATTACCTCATCAAGATTTTTTTTTCAAGACTCATTTATGCAATACATACCTAGTATCACTTAAGGGAGGGTGTTAGAATAAGTAATTATTCTCTTAAGTTCTACTAGGATAGACTTACTTGAGTTTCCACTCCTTCATGAGTCAAGTAAACTCTTAGTTATATTCTAGATCAAATTTTATGAGTTATTGTAATCCAATGACTCTCAATGATCAAATTTTTTATTTATAAAAAGTTGATCCATGGAATAATCAATCGGTTCTACTCTTTTCTTCATATTTTATGTAATTATTTGCATGTCTATTTTTAAAAATTCTAACAAATATATTGTTACCGCCAATTCAGATCAAGTGGGAGTGCTTCCAAATGTGAAATCAGTTATTTCTTGCCCTTTTAGATGCATTCCAACCATTCACACTTACCACTTTTGACTTGGTCTATGACTTCCTTTAAAATTACAAAGGACTGGTTTTTATTTGTCGTTTACAATTGTTCTTGCATTTTCTGCTTTATGCCTTGTTGCTCTTATTTAGACCACGTGGGAATGAATCCAAGTGGATCAAAGGTATTTTTTGATCTTCATGAATATATCCCATCCAACTTTACTTACTCTTTTTAACTTTTTTAATGCTCCCCTTAAATATGATAGCCGACTGAAATTTATATGTTGCATAGAATCTGTCAATGCCTTGTTTTACAGTAAATATTGTTTTGGTGCCAAATCAACTTGACAATTTGGTTTTAATGTGGGATAACATTTAAAATTTTCTTTAGTTAATCATAAACCATAAAATTCTTATTTACTCTTATTTTTCAATGCTATATTACCAACAAAAATCATGCAAAAATAGTCATAAAAATGCTAAAAGTAGTCAAAATAGGGGTACAATGTTCTTGTTGGTCAAATATCTACCTAATATATAAAACATGCATTTGTGCACCCTAGACATGACTAACATTGAAATTTCACATGAAATAAATCTCCTCTTGGCCAATATCCAGAGAGGGTTGGCTCCCTTACTAATCCTACATCGGTTTGAAGTTTAGAGTTACATGAAAGAAATTAGAAATAATGGAAAGAAATAGGAAATATAGCCGCAGGCCAAAGGATGTAGGATTGGGGATAAACTAACAACAGGAATTTGAATCAAGCATTATAGCATCATAGAATAGAAAGAAAGAAAATGAATCCACTTACAATTTTTGCAAAGATAACTTCTAGAGTTGCATTCCAGTACTCACTCCCTCACCAAGAGTGTTCAAATATAGATTCATAATTTAAACTTAGAATATAATGAACATGAACATAAAATAGAAATACTTTAGAGTAGAAATAAATCACACACAAAAATTATTTGTAGAATCAAAAGCCAAATTCCTTCTATTTATGCAAAAAACTTGAAGAGTTTTTCTACAGAGTGTCTATCCTCCTTTTTACAATGAAAAATGTCTAGTATTTATAGAGTTTTTTGCCTCTGTTCATTTAATACACAAAAGACAAAATGTCCCTGGATCAAGAACTAGCAAGAGGAATCTTCTCCTTGAAACCCTTGAAAATATTCCTTCTACAACAATGATCCATCTTTTAAGGGAAATTCTTGGGAAAATATCAAGTTTTAGTGTCGGTGCACAAAAAAATGCAAACATGGTTGTTGACATGATACCTCCATTGTTCCTTGGAAATTTACCCTTGTCCAAAATATCTTGGAACTCATGAAATTCACCTTGTGATCACTAATATTGTAGCCTTTTCAGCCTAAAACCAGTAAATATAGTTATTATTCACCCCAAGCATTAAATTCTCATTATTTATCTGATCTGGGCACCTTTAAAAAGTCTTTTCTGATGCTTGAAATGAAATTCACCCAATACATATTGATGGGCAAAAGCACTCCATTTAAATTTCATCACTTACTCCTTATTTATGCTTCTAGGCGAAGAGAGCACCTACAAAACATCAATATTTATAATTTAGCTCAACCTGTGCCTCTAAGCTGCACTTTGCGCCATTTCATATATTTTTTCCCAAGGGAGAAGTAAAATATTTTATTCACCATTAAATCATAGCTTTAGGTTCTTACATTATTTCACCCAATGCACAACCCACACCTTGATTCATTTTTTAATTATTTGCACTGTGTTCACCCCAAAAACATGATGGCAATATCTTTTGAGCAAACTTGGGTGACACACCTTATCATATGCCTTTGTTTTAATTTTTGACGCTTTTAATCATCTTCATATAGCTTCGTTCCAAGGAGAGGCAAAGGGAACTTTCACCTCACACTTCGGGTGAAAGCACTAATGGTTGATTCCTTTATAAATTCTTTTACCTTCGACATATACATTCGCCCCAAGGAGGGGTGAATGGTATTTTTACCACTCACTTGGGGCAAAACCATTTTAAAATTCTTCCAATACATGTCACTATGGGGCCCACAACGTTCTTCTTCTCCATATGCTTTCACATCAAAGAGTGGTGAAAGAGCCTTAACCTACTTACTGATGTATATTGTCACCTCAACAACTTTTGAATTAGTTGTTGAAGGGATTTCACCCCAAGGAGGGACAAAAGAGAGTTTCACCCCTTACTTGGGATGAAATTCTGATTGACCTTTCTATGTGCTAACTTGGCAAGACGTTTGCTTATTTTGATGATGTTTACCCCACCTTTGGGGTGAACGTACTCTATTTTATTGTCATCATTCCTAAACTTTGAGCCCAACATGAACCTGCTTGTTTAGATGTGTTTTCACCCCAAGGAGGGATGAAAGGGATTTTCAACCCTAACTTGTGGCGAAAGCGATCTTGTTGAACTTAACAATGTTTTCTTATTTTAAACTTACATTCGCCCTAAAGTGGTGTGAATAGGTTTTTCGCCACACTTTTGGGGTGAACACATTTTTTTATATTTCCTTTGCTTGGTGATTTATTAAGGTGATGTTGGCATTTTTGCCACATTGATTTTCATTGAAGTATTAATGTGTACATTATTGCAAATCTAACGTTTATACAGGCTTTGATGCGGCTTTGAAGCAAAAAGGAGAGAAAATGAGCAAAAATGACTAAGTCCAGAAACTGCAGCGATTCGCTGACGTGTCTCAGAATCGTGGTCAACGTGGTCAACGCATGCAGGTTGGGCAGAACCGTCACGATATCGTGACGTGTTCTATTTTTGCGGTTTGTCACAAGCAAAGGAGGAACAACGACAAATTGTCGTGAAATCGTGACAAAAGAAAACTCAGCCGAAGACTTAAGTGCTCAAAGTGCAGCGATGCGCTGCACGTCCCAAAATCGCGACGCGGGCGGTTTCAAAGGCTTGAGAGCTCGAAAGTTGCAGCGATGCGCTGCATGTTTCAAAATCGCAGGGCATTTTGTGAAAAGGGAGTAAAGGCTCAAATGTGCAACGATGCGTTGCACGTTCTCAAATCGCGCGGTCTTTGTTGTGAAGTGAGTCTAGGCAAAAAGTTGCAGCGATGCGCTGCACGTTCTCAAATCGCGGTCGTTTTGGTCCGAAAACAAAAGAAATGAAAGTTGTAGCGATTCGTTGCAATTTTGATGACAGGGCTGAGCGAGATGAATATGCAGCGAAATCGCGACAAGAGAAGGGCGAAGACATTCAAAGAGAAAAAGGTTGTATCATTTTCGCGGCCTCTTCACAAGACCGTACAAAGTGCCCGAAACATGTAGCGATATCGCTACATGTTCCGTTTTCGCGGGTCAAAGGTGGTCAAAGCGTACGGAGTCAGAATATGTCACGATTTCGCGACCCGTCACGTTTTCGTGACCTGCGCAGTTTCCCGCCAAGTGCAGTATGAATGGCCCGAGGGGTTTTTCTCGATTTCCAAGGATTTAATGCTGACCCGAATTTAATGTAATGTGGATTTCCAATGCGGTCAAGGTCGAGGAACACGTTCAAGCCACCAAAATTGAAGATTTTATTTGTTCGAGGCCACTGTTCGTAGGTTAATTCAATGATTTCATGTACACGTTCAAAGACAAATTTAATGAAGGTGACCGTGAACATTTCATTGCATTTAATTTTTGTTTCTTCAAGGTTGTAATCAAGGAGATCGTGTTCTTGGTTTCCAAGGCACAATTGTAGATCATGAGAAGGATGGTGGCAAATATTTAATGCTGCAAAGAGGATGGACCTCTATAAAAACCAATGTAAACTTCATTGCAAAGGGTTGGAAAATTCTCTGATAGAGACTGGAAGTTCGTTTGCAGGAATAAAGGATTGGCTTCTATTTTTCAAGCGTTTGCATTGGTGATTTCCTTTCTGTTCATGTTGCATTTCTAATAGCATTTGTATGTCTTCATGGCTGTTACATTTAAATTCTGCATACTGGATTTGAATATTGCCGTAAGAGTATAAATTCCTGAAATGTGATTTTGGAGGGTTTTTCTATATGCATCGTGCGGAAGTTAAGTTAGTAACTTTTATTGCTTGTCGTTGTTGCACTTGAAGTTTCCTCGTTGCTATTTTCTCGATCCCATAACTTCGGCTCGTGGCCATATTTCCCATTTCTTTCTGTAACCTTTTTTTAATTTCTTTCCAGTAACCCTTATCTTACACCAAGTTTAGAATAGTGAAGGGAACCAGCCCACTCGGAGATTGGTCTGGGAGCCATTTCTTGCTTCCAGCCTTTCAATGTTGGTCGGGTCTAGGGCGCACTTGTAAAATCCTTTCCTGTGGCAGATTCGTGACCAACAATTTTTGGCACGCCCGGTGGGACAGACTTCTTCTGTCTCACAAAAATCCACATTTTTTTTAACACCCGGAGGTCTCAAGATTTGATGAGCTGTCTTGGCCTCATAGCGGAGATTTGTAAGTTCATCTGGCGACTTTGCTGAGTTGAAGATCCGGATTTTTGATCATGGACGCCTGCCTGTTATTTGGTGACTCTGCTTGAACTCATAAATTATTCATGATCACGAGATCACAGTCCAAGAAATTTGGTGATCTGGTTCAGTTTTTCGAGCTTGATAGTTCAAGAAGTGGTGAGCATTCTAGGTTGGTTTCCTCATCCCTTCCATCCTCTGTTGTACAAAACTCTGGTGTTGTTGCTAGTGTTCCATTTTCCCAGCCATATCCACTAGTTCCAATGGCACAATATCCTCCACCCAAATTTTTTTTGGCATGGAATAGCTCTGGAGCCTTGAACTTGCAGGCTCAGAACCCAGTTCCTCAGGCTGCACTGAAGGCTTTACCGACTTACGATGGGACTGGTAAAATCGCTTATGAGCACATTAATGATGTTGCTTCCTTAGCGGCCATCCATGATATCATCGATGAAGATGTAATGGTGAAGTTGTTAGTATGTTCTTTGAGAGGTAAACTGTTGTTTTGGTACCGAACGCTGCCTCCAGGCACCATAACATCTTGGGATCAATTCGGTGATTTGCTGGTTAAAAATTTCCATGAACAGGCTGACCCCTTCTCATTGTTGAATCAGTTTACCGTAATACAGAGGCATCCCCAGGAGGAGATACCTGATTTTAATGTCCGATTTACCAGAACTTGGCACAGAATTCCTGATGGTATTCGGCCTGCTGATGAATTGGCTGCACTTTATTATCTCAGAGCGTTCCACTCAGATATTGGCTGGGCTGTTCGGTAGTCCAATGTGACAACGTTTCCAGAGTTGTTTGAACAAGCAATTAAAGCAGAAGCAGATCTGGTTGTTGTAGGGAGACTTCCTCCAAAGGTAACTATGCCTCTCATTCCAGATTTGCCTCAATATTTATACGGTTCACAACCACAACCCATGCCAGCTATGTATCCCACACCATCATGGAGTTCTAAAGAACCTCAGGTTGCACCTATCCCAGTTTCTCAGTTGCCTGCTTTAGCTCCTTTATCGCTTCCTGCATCTAGCATTCAATCATCTCTCGTTTCCACTGCATTTCCAGCTTTGCCAGAACCACCAGCTCCTTTGCCTTTGCCAGCACCTCCTGCACCTGCAAACCCTGATCCATATACCGCCTTATTACAAGAGGTTAAGTCTACAAATTTAGCAATTAGGGCCATGGGAAACAAGATCACCCTCATTGAGAGGAAGCAAGCCGAAAGATATTTCCAGCCAAGGAGATTTCAACCTCCTCAAATTACTAGAGATCAAGCTGCCTCCACAAGCAAAGCACCTGAAAAAGGCTTGACTGCTCTAGTAAATGAAGATGCAGCCCTTGCAGACAGAATGTATTGGTGCTCAACCTGCAATGATCCTCATGGAGAGGATACGTGTATGGTACACCTGAATTATGTGCAGACTTTGGCTGCCAGCTCTTCGGGTGGACAAGTTAACATGATCTCAGAAGCTGGCCATAATTTAATGTCTCCAATTGAAGAACAAGTTTCAGTTCTGACAAGGACTGGAAAAAAGCCTGTGACAGTTGATCCTGCTGTCTTAGAGCCGTTGAAAGTGCCTGTTGCTGTGCAAAAGCCAGCTCCAAAGTCTGATGCACCTGTATTACCGAAGGATCCTGCTTTTAACAGAGTTCAAGAAAAGGCTACAGCTGCACCGGCAAGATCAGAAGCAGAGGAGCAAGCTCATGAAAAGTTGAAGTATCCATCACTGACAAAGAGGCTGAGAGTAGAAGCTACACAACAATATCATACCATATTTGAACAACCTGCTGAGAAGAAAGACCTTGCTGCAGTTTCATACAACATAGTTGAAGATCTGAAGAAGACCCCTACTAAGGTAAGCCTCTATGATGCTTTGCAGTTGCCAGGCCAAGTAGACTTATTACAGGAATCATTAAAATCTGTCAAGGATAATGAAAAAGGTCCTACCCAGACAGTGTATGCACAAACTTTAACCACCTCTGCTACTGGAAAAAATAGGCCACCTCCATTTTACTTGTCATTGCAAATAGAGGGTTGGATTGTCCATAATTGTATGATTGACTCTGGTGCTGCCACAACTGTAATGCCCAAGGGAGTCTGTGAAGCAATGGGAATGGAGTACACACGGAGTAGTCCTGGAGTTCTGCAATTAGATGGTACGCCTGTAAAAATAGTGGGTGTGATTAAGGATGTTCCAATTACTCTGCATACAATGCCCCAAGTTACTATTATCCAAGAAATTGTTGTGGTTGATTTAGAGCCCTACTTTAGTATGTGTTTATCTAGGGAGTTTACCGCCAAGTTAGGGGGTTATTTGGCACTAGATTATTCCCATTTAGAAATTCCTGTCAAGGGTAGGCGTCTCAGGATTCAAAATGAAAAGCCTTCTTCTTTTCACATTGAAAAGTTGGAAGAAACAGAAAAGGAAGTGCAGTCTGTTTACATGCTTACTGACGAGTCTGAAGACTCTGTTTTGCTGAATGAAGTTTTAAATAATCTTCAGTTGGATGATCAGTTTTCTATGCTTAATTTTAATGCCATGCTGGAAACTGAAATCGGCTGTTATGCCATCCAAAAGCCTGAGAGTGACATGAAGCAGGAATTGCCTAATCAAGCTGATCAGAATGTTGTCACAGATCATTTATGGCAGCTATTTTTTGATGGGGTTAAATCCAAAGATGGGGCAGGAGCAACATTATGCAAGTCTTTTGGGCAAGTCATTGAAGATAATGAGCGAGATAGTCAACTTCTTGAATCATGAGACTGCCACTGTCGAAGGGAGAACTACAGGAAGAAGCCAGCCCAATTTCAGGGACCGACTCAAGTATGACCAAATCTGGGCGGGACATTGCAGATTTACCGGATAACTCCTGAGATCGGGTTTGTGGTGGCGACATGCCAATCATGTCGTAAACCCTTGTATATAGATATAT
The DNA here is from genome assembly GCA_028583015.1 of Wollemia nobilis. Lineage (NCBI taxonomy): Eukaryota > Viridiplantae > Streptophyta > Pinopsida > Araucariales > Araucariaceae > Wollemia > Wollemia nobilis. Next base: position 1,949,068 of record JAQPPZ010017036.1, on the reverse strand, counting down.
AAAAATAAAAATAAAAAATAGAAGAGAAAAAAAAAAAATTATTTGTTCACCTCGGTTCTTGTTGCTTGCGAGTCGTCCGTGCTTGTTTTCCTTTTGTGCTTTTCCAATCCCAACAGTTTGGTGGCTTTCTAGCACTTTCTTCTTTTCCCTTCCCTTTTTCTTTCCTTTCCCTTCTTCATCTTCCTCCTTCTTTTTCTTCTGCAAAAAAAAAAAAAAAAAAAAAAACAAAGCCACGGCTGTTGTTTCTTTTCCCCATTCCTATTATTCCCGTTCCTTCTTATCCCTTTCTTCTAAGTTCTGTCATTTTACGCATTTATTTACAGTTTAGTTCAATCTCATTCCATAGCCTTCATATTTCCATTTCCATTCCATTCGTTCATTTACTTTCCTTCCATATCCATTGCAGCTGGCAGTACAGCAACATTCTGTTGTTGTTCTACTACATCACTTGCCCACTTCATCATTTCATTATTACCATCATTCCATTGCAGCCACCGCTTGCGCAATCGCAAGATCTCATTCCACCCTCTCATTCCATTTATTTCATAACCAGTTCTATGCAGGTTCTTCCAGTTCCAGCTTTTAGCAGCAGAGAAGTTTTGCAGCAGTCCATTGCAATGTATCTCGGCACCTGACTTTAAGTTTTTCATGACTCTGTGCCCAATGGATTAAGGCCTGGATTCTTGCATACAACGAGCTGTATACCCCGCGAGCCACCAAGAATGTTGGCATTTTTGCCACATTGATTTTCATTGAAGTATTAATGTGTACATTATTGCAAATCTAACGTTTATACAGGCTTTGATGCGGCTTTGAAGCAAAAAGGAGAGAAAATGAGCAAAAATGACTAAGTCCAGAAACTGCAGCGATTCGCTGACGTGTCTCGGAATCACGGTCAACATGGTCAACGCATGCAGGTTGGGCGGAACCGTCGCGATATCACGACATGTTCTATTTTCACGGTTTGTGACAAGCAAAGGAGGAACATCGACAAATTGTCGCGAAATCGCGACAAAAGAAAACTCAGCCGAAGACTTAAGTGCTCAAAGTGCAGCGATGCGCTGCACGTCCCAAAATCGTGACGCGGGCGGTTTCAAAGGCTTGAGAGCTCGGAAGTTGCAGCGATGCGCTGCATGTTTCAAAATCGTGGGGCGTTTTGTGAAAAGGGAGTAAAGGCTCAAATGTGCAGCGATGCGCTGCACGTTCTCAAATCGCGCGGTCTTTGTTGAGAAGTGAGTCTAGGCAAAAAGTTGCAGCGATGCGCTGCACGTTCTCAAATCGCGGTCGTTTTGGTCCGAAAACAAAAGAAATGAAAGTTGTAGCGATTCATTGCAATTTTGATGACAGGGCTGAGCGAGATGAATATGCAGCAAAATTGTGACAAGAGAAGGGCAAAGACATTCAAAGAGAAAAAGGTTGTATCATTTTCGTGGCCTCTTCACAAGACCGTACAAAGTGCCCGAAACATGTAGCGATATCGCTACATGTTCCGTTTTCACGGGTCAAAGGTGGTCAAAGCGTACGGAGTCAGAATACGTCACGATTTCGTGACCCGTCGCGTTTTCGCGACCTGCGCAGTTTCCCGCCAAGTGCAGTATGAATGGCCCGAGGGGTTTTTCTCGATTTCCAAGGATTTAATGCTGACCCGAATTTAATGTAATGTGGATTTCCAATGCGGTCAAGGTCGAGGAACGTGTTCAAGCCACCAAAATTGAAGATTTTATTTGTTCGAGGCCACTGTTCGTAGGTTAATTCAATGATTTCATGTACACGTTCAAAGAAAAATTTAATGAAGGTGACCGTGAACGTTTCATTGCATTTAATTTTTGTTTCTTCAAGGTCAGTAATCAAGGAGATCGTGTTCTTGGTTTCCAAGGCACAATTGTAGATCACGAGAAGGATGGTGGCAAATATTTAATGTCTGCAAAGAGGACGAACCTCTATAAAAACCAATGTAAACTTCATTGCAAAGGGTTGGAAAATTCTCTGCTAGAGACTGGAAGTTCGTTTGCAGGAATAAAGGATTGGCTTCTATTTTTCAAGCGTTTGCATTGGTGATTTCCTTTCTGTTCATGTTGCATTTCTAATAGCATTTGTATGTCTTCATGGCTGTTACATTTAAATTCTGCATACTGGATTTGAATATTGCCGTAAGAGTATAAATTCCTGGAATGTGATTTTGGAGGGTTTTTCTGTATGCATCGTGCGGAAGTTAAGTTAGTAACTTGTATTGCTTGTTGTTGCTGCACTTGAAGTTTTCTGTTGCTATTTTCTGATCCCATAACTTCGGCCTGTGGCCATATTTCCCATTTCTTTCTGTAACCTTTTTTTAATTTCTTTCCAGTAACCCTTATCTTACACCAAGTTTAGAATAGTGAAGGGAACCAGCCCACTCTGGAGATTGGTCTGGGAGCCATTTCTTGCTTCCAGCCTTTCAATGTTGGTCGGGTCTAGGGCGCACTTGTAAAATCCTTTCCTGTGGTAGATTCGTGACCAACAGGTGATTTCTACTGCCTTCACATACAATTTTCATCGTCCCCTTTTACAATCATTTTACCTTATAACATCCATTATTCCCAAGAATGAAACCCATAAAAATTAGAAAGAATATTAACACATAAAAAATGAACTACAACATATTATACCTACCAAAATATTGCAACATAGTTTCAATATATTTTTCTGCTTTTACAATAAAAAATATTAAATAAAAATTTCATTAAAATTTTAATGTGGCATAGTGTAAATCTACCAATATTTTTGGTGGCTCTCGAGGTATCTTGCTCACGTGGATGCAAGTGATCCTAGGCCTTTATCCATTGGGATCTTAGTGGTCTGCCTTATGGGATACCTTGATCGGTGCTTCTGGTTTGGATGTCTTATCCTATGCCTGCTCAGTTGTTGCCTTCTCAACCGTTGCCTGCTTTAATTTTGCTTGTTCCACTGCTGCTTGCTCCTCCTATTCATTAAAAATTTCACAAGTGACTTCATAAATAGTAACTAATTTAGCCCAAGCATCTATGGTAAATAAGCAACAAACACTAAGCTCTTCATAGATGTATCATAGATTTTGTATATCCTCCATGATAATGCATTTAGATCTCTACGCTAACTCAAACAAGGATGATTCCATGTGAGTGAACCTTTTCATAAGTGACAACACTTGTTCTTCCATAATTACCTCCACACAACCATCAATCTTTGTTGTATCCTACACAAAATTCTTCCAATATTTCTGTAATTGTTCCTTCGGTAGTAGCTCACCCCATTCATTTATAAAACCTAGGAAATCCATATTAGTGAGAGAATCAAAATGAACCATTGAAACAACATGCTCCCATTTAATCATGTTTAGTATCTTTCTACCTTTGCACACCAGGTCCAACCTATGAAAATAACTACACAGTGTAATCTTGGCATTAGACCAGGTACAATCCATGTCACTCATGGGGTGAATACACAATGGATTGGGGTGAATCTAAATTCGGGCCTCATAGAGATACTACAGGACCAGGGTTGCTTTTGGTGCCATCTTATCACAAATTTGATACAACCAAAGGTGGGCCTCCTTAATCATCTTATGGATGAAGCCAGAAGTCTATGTAGCATTTTCTAATAGTTGATTCTGAATGGAATCAAGTTGTATTTTCATTGTTTGTATATGTTGCTTTATCATATCCTTTACCTTTTGGTGAGCCCCTGCTTGCTGACACCAATGCTAAATATCCTTCACTGTCTTCTCCTGTTGTGCTCTACTTTCTATCAAAGCTTATTCAAGCTCAGTAATCTTTGCCTCAACGTCATAGAATCATTGTTTGTAGTGCTCACCATGCAAATAAACTGAGCTCATATCAACTTGGATGTTCCCCATATTCTTAGTAGGATCAATCTTTTTTAGGTCCTCCATAATGATATTATAAGTGTAATTGCTTGGCATCATTTCTCCTTGTGGTTTTTGGACCAGGGAAATTATCTTGGTAGCGTGAATGTGGTTTTTAGACTAGGGTAATTATATTGGTATTGTGAGCCTCCATAGCAACCGGATCAAAGGTAAATTTCTTGAGTGGATTAGTTGGAGCAAGCACCTCCTTTCTCCTAAAACTCTTCAGTCACTGTAATAAACTAAGATGAGCATGATAAAAAAAAATTGCAAGTAGTTGTTTTGGAATTACCTTGATCTCGAGCAATGCCTACATCTCCAAAATTGATATGAAAGAGAGTAGAACATATGAATGATTAGTCTCGAAGGAAGAGGAGAAAATGGAAATGAGAGGAGGAAAAAAAATAATAGAATGGATAGAAGCACTAGGCTCAGCTGTAGTTACGCTCACTCATGGAGGGGCTTGCATACTTACAACTATAGTGGAAGTAGTGATAGGAATGGAAGGTGAGGGACACAAAAACAAATTCGGGCCTGATGCAAAGGAACTAAAATAAAGGGAGGCAAAAGATAGGGAAAAAGAAGAAAGAGCAGTAGTTACTTAAAAGTGAGTGTTAAGGAGTGAAATGGAAATAGAAGGCATGTCAAATGAAGGGGAAACTAATGTAGGAGATGAGGTAAATTAACTAACATCCACTACTTTCTCCTGAGTGGAAGAAGAGGGTAAAAGAGACGTACCTTCGAGCATGAGCACCATGTGAGTCGATGATGAATGTGGCTACAAAACATGTTCTTCTTGTTGCTTTTCTATGTCTACCTCTAGATATACAATCTCTATTTTCTTGTCCAACCACTACTCTTGAATTAATGGAAGCTCTTGGGCAATGCTAAATTGAGCAGCTAATGCTGGCATAGGAGGATTTACTACAACTACAACAACTGCAACTATGGAAACTACAATAGTGGATGAGGAAACAACACTAGTTTTGGCCTTATTTACAACCTTAGGGAAAGTAAATGCCTCTTCTACTCTTCGCTTCACCCACTGAGATCTTATTTTAAACATAAAATATTGTTCTTCTTCCTCATGTATCTCTTCCTCAGCTACTAGGCGCTCTTCTTCAACCATGCTTTCTTCGCTATCATATTTTTTAAAGCTTCAAGGTACAACCTTAGAGAAAGTGATAGGTTTATATATGTTGACAAATTCATCATATGCCTCTAAAAACACCTCATCCATCTTCAAACCATAAGTTGATCTAATTTTTCTCCTATGGACTCGCATAATCCACCAATTTACAATTTTTTCCTCAATCCATGTAGGCAGATATTATTTCATCTGGCTAAATAGACCTGATGGAGGAATGTGATATTTATGCACTGTGGGGTTATATTCAACCTCTTATTCATAAAAATCATGCCACGAAAGAAGTGACATAATGGCTTCAACATGCAACTCCAAATTGTGCCATTTGAAATTATTATGATTTTTCTAAATATGTGGTCGTGGGCAGCAATGAAAATGCTTGGCCTTAATTATTTCCAAAAAATTATCCAATGGATTATATCTCCATCTTTGCAGCAGTTCCACTAGACCTAGGTCTTGAAGCACCTTTGTGAGTAATCTATTCTGGCCAACCTAGTTCACTTATATACTACTAAAATTGAAAGGCATCATGCACGTAGTCCTCTTACTACATCTTGCTCCATAAAAATAATTCACATAGTAATTCTAATGCACCACCTCCATGGCAAAAATATGTTCGATGCTAAAATATGGAAGCAGGAATGTCTTACCCATGAAACAAAAAATCCTCACAACTATGCCTTGAGTCAAGAAAAATATGTCATCCTTCTCTACTATGACAACTACTTCTCTCATTTCCCATGGTACACTTTCAATCTTGTCGCAAATCAGCTCAATTGTGAGGCCCAAAAATAAGTGGTTAAAATTATAAAATGACTCCCTCCTTGATATACTAGGATTCCACATAGAAATAGGTAAAATCGTGTTCACCTCATCAACTTTTTTAACCGTAATAAATGAAAAATGCTGATGCAAATGGAAAATGAAATACCATACAAGGAATGATGTATGATTGAATGGATTTGCCTCTCTCATATTCATTTTCTCTAATTGGATGTGCATTTTTTTATATATAAAATCATCCTAATCGAAATAAATTAGACTTGTGCTTGCCCTCGTCATCATTAGAGCATAAAAATTCATTATATGCACTGTGTAATTGTTGTCTACCATTTATGAACTGTGGAGTCTATAGAGAGGCCCGCAACCCATGCCAACATTGAAAAATACTTGGACTCTTAAAATCTGAAAGTGGCTTCGATGGATTTGACAATTGCCCTAGATGTGTTTCTCAAATTAACTGTATTTCCATAAATTTACGCATTGTCATCGTGGACACATATCTCCTATTTATTGATATGTAATTTTTTGGATACCATGTCTGGGGGAGGCTTCAATCCACAAGAAAATTCTTCCCTAATTACGTTAGAAGTGATAGATAAAATAAATTTAACATTTGCTCTTTGAACGGGCCTAGTAGTTGGATTATAGAATCTGAAAATCAACTTCACCAACTTCGGGTAAGCATGTACAGGCGTACATAGGTACTAGAATAACTGTGCATAATATGACATGGTTAAAGGGCTCTCCAATGTTAGTCCCTGTTGAATTGTGAATTCCACATCCTACCGAAGCTTAACCACACCCTTATTGGTGATGATGTAGTCCTTAACCTCTACCATGGTGTTAGAGTATGAGTCCATGTCGACATTCTCATTTCTCCAAGATTTCTAGGATTTTTTCTCACCTTCTGCTTTCTTTTTTTAATGTTTGGGTTCAACGACTTCTTTCGCTTCTACACTTTTATTGCCCATCATGAAAATTTTGGCCACCCTAAAAGTGCTTTGCAACTTCTGCAACTAGAAAGCTCAGAAATGCACCTGCAAATTTTTAAAAAAATAATCTTTGGATGATTTTACCTATTCTATTTATAGAGTACACCCTCAACTACCCCAATAAATGCAAAAAATCTCTTTGGAAAATTAAAAAACATGTCTGCCTTGATCCCCTAACTTGGAATGTTCACCAACATTTTAACGAACATTCACCTTCATCTACCATAATATATTTTTTGAAATGTGTGTTTTCACCACATTATGCCCTCGAATAGTGTACCCTGGATTCTTAATAGTTGCTTCACAAAAATCACTCACCACATGCAATCAAATGAGCACCCTTGCTTTTGATGTTGTGAGATCTTCGTTCTTGGGAATGCCAAAACACTTCCCAACATAAATCTGGGTGTATGTTTCAATTCAAACGCTTTTAAAATATGTTCAAATGATCATGAACATTTTGAAAATTTCACCATGTGCTAATGGGTGAAATCACCTTGAGATAGCACTTCTATTTTTCTGCAATGCTCCTGAAAAGGATTTTCACCTGTTTGATTACTTCCATGGCAAAAATCCTTCTTTTAAAATAATTCTTGCTTTTCTTTTTTGCTCCTTATTTTTAGAAAAAATGTTGATTTTCTTTTAAAAAAATCTTCTAACCTAGAGCTTTAATTTCGTTTTTTATTTTTCTATTTGTTTTATTTTTGCCTTTGTTTCACCTATTGATAAAAATAAGGCACATGTGGAATTAAAACTCATTCTCCCTTTTTTTAATTTATTTATTTGCTCCAATTTGAATTTCGTCAAAACTCAATCACCCAAAATACCGAAATGTGTCCCCCATGTTTTAAAATACCTTGATATCACTTCACCCCTGTGATAGGTGAATGGGAGTTTCGCTCCTCACTTAGGGCAAAATCATTTTTGACTCTCCTTGACTTCATTCGCATGTGGGACCATGATTTGTTTTTTAGATGTAAGTGCTTTATCCTCAACGAGGGCGAAAGAGGTCTTTGTACCTCTCTTGGGGCAAAATTCATAGTGAATTTTCAACCACAAGCCTTTGCGCTTTCATATTATTCTCCTATCCTTTAAAAAATTTTCACCCCAATGGGAGGCGAATGGGGCTTTTGCCTCTCCCTTGGGGTGAAAGCAATTTTCATATCGTTGTGCTTTTGGATATTTTATTATGAAATATTTTTTGCTCCAAGATTTCGTGCAAAGTTTTATATTTCCTTTTTTCTCCCTTGATTTCTTGATTCTGATGATAATTCAACTTTTAATCTTGGATTCCTCAAACACCTGCTAAAAATATTAAAACAAAATAATTAATTTTTCTTAAAAATCATAGTGTGTCTTCAGAAAAATATTTTGGTGCAAAATTGATTTTAGAGAGAGGAAATATTTTTTAAAAGAAATTTTTCTCTTGAGAGTAGCCTAGCATATTTCTCTCAAACTCAACTTCTTTTTTTTATAAAACAATAAAATACTTGCACAAAATAAAATTTGTACATATTTACATACTTGCACCTCTAATCATATCACTGAAAATAAGCCTTCAAATGAAGACCATTAACTGGAATCAGAAGATCCCAACCATCCATGTCTTGAATATGATATGCATTCATTGATTTACCCCTAAAACTTAAAAAAGACATTTCCAGATCGCATCAACATGTGGTGCTTCCCTGGCTTGGCTTTATTCTCGTTCTATTTCAGCACAAGATCTCCAAACCAAAAATTTTGCTCTGTCGTCCTCTTGTTGAACCACTTCTATGTCATTTTAGCATATTAGATGAAAGCCTCATATGTATTTTATCTCTCCTCTTCTAGATGCAGCAACTGAGCCAACCTTACACTCATGGGATCATATTCATCATATTCATCTTTAAACAATTGCAAATTCTGGAGAACTTGAATATCGATGTGGTTGGGTAAAACTGCCTCTTTTTCATACACGAGGGAGTAAGTAAAAGCTTTTATGGATTTATTAATTGATAAAAGATCCACCCACAGAGTATGATTTAACAACAGATGCCAAAACCTTTTGTTGCTACCAAGTATTATTTTTAAGATCCAAAGCAATTTTTTTTTTGTGGATTCAGCCAAACCATTTCCCTATAGGTAATAATTGGAAGAAGTCTTCAGATAAATCTCATACTTGCTTGAAAATTTGATATATTTTACCCAATAAATAGAGTTTCATTATCTGTGATAATGGCATTTAGTACACCAAAATGGGTAATCAGTCCTTAAAGGAAGGTGATGACTATAGCTTGGACTATTTTCTTGATCGAAATGACTTATGTCCACCAAGTAAAGTAATCGGTCGCTATCAAAATCTATTTATTCTTGGTAGAGGAGTAAGGATCAATGATTCCAATGAAATCTAAGCCCAATTTTAGAAAAGAGAATTGTACTTGGATCGAATGCAAATGCAGAGATGTGTTCCTATTCTTTCCAACATACTGCTAACAATTATCACAAATTTGGCTCACCTTGTGTGCATCTACGAAAAGGGTAGGCCATAAATACCCAGCTTAGATGATCTTCAAGGCCATAGGCCTTCCTACATAATTTCTATTAGATAATCCAAAGTGGAACTCCTCCAAGATATTTTTTTTATCATATTCCTGAACACACCTGAGGAGTACACCATCCATGTTCTTGTGAAACAATCCATTTGGCAACAAAACATATTTAAGAGCTTGTAGTCTAAACCTTAATCTTTGTGAGGCATCAAGCTATGATGAGAATTTTCTAGATGTGAATAATTTTATAAGGGCATCTATCCAATCACAAGTCTATAGATTGATTAGAAAGATTTCTTTAATTGATAGCATCATCATGTAATATTTCTAGCAAGTGAGGAGCTATGCTTTTATCCAGTTCTTGGCAAAGTTCCTGACCATGAACCAACTTAGTAGATCAAATTTCCACATCGTATTCTTGAATATTTGAAACCCAACCTACTATTTTATCACCCATATCTCCTTTAATGATGAAATTTTTGATATCTGGATGAATAATGTAGATGATTTTCCTGCTTTGTGAAATAAAATACTGGTACTTCTTTAAATGCTTCATGACAATGTACACCTACTTCTCAATAAAGTTGTACTTTTCCTGGAGTGGTGAAATAACTTGACTTAGAAAACTAATCAGATTTTAATCCTTGTCATATTTCTTATGTGTGATAATAGTGGTATAAATTTCATGCTCGCCTACTGTGTAAAGAATAAAATATTTCAAATAATCAGGATTAACCAGTACTAGCACTTGGGTGATTATCTCCTTGATTTCTTGGAATGCATGTCTTCTTACTTCTATCCACTTGAAGTCTACATTCTTTTTTAGAATCTTACTCATTGTCTTTGCTACCTGAGTGAAATCAACTATGAATTATTGAATGAATTTAATTTATCCAAAGAATGACTATAGATCCTTTTTGTTAACTAGCAGTGACAATTTTAATAGAGCTTTAGCTGTAGTAGGATAGATCGCCAGTCCTTCTTGTGAAATAACATGTCCCAAAAGTTTCCCCTCTTTAATAGTGAAAATAGATTTCTTTGGGTTAATGGAAATTCCAAATTCCTAACACTTTATGAACACTTGTCTCAGATGAGAGACATGTTCTTCCCTGTGATGTGAGAAAATAGTCATGTTGTAAGGTAAATTACAATAATCTGATTCAATAAATCACTGAAAGTGACATCCATATCTATCCAAAATGTGGCATCAGCTTTGGAAAGACCGAATAACATCCTCTTATACGCGAAAATGCCCCATTTTTTGGTAAATATTTTTTTTGTGTTGGTCCTCATCCTTCAACTAGATCTGGTTGTAGCTGGAGAAACCATCAAGCAACAAAAATCTTTGGGTGCCAGCCACAACATGAAGTATTTGATCAATCTATGGTATGGGGTAATAATATTTCAAATATACGTGGTTCATATTGTGAAATTCCATGCATAGGTAAAAATTCTCCATTCTTCTTCCAAACTAGAACCAAATTCGCCACCCACATTAAGTGCTTGATAGGATAAATTATTTTTACCTTCAACATTTTTAGTAACTCTGCTTTCATAAGCACATCAATTTTAGGATTGATAGGTCATTTTTTCTACCTAAAAGGCTTCACTCCTTCTTGCAACTCAATGGTGTGTTGGATTACATATTTTTTATATCCCTTCAATTCATGATAGCTCCAAGTGATAATATTAGGAAATTCATAACATAGACTTTTAATGTCCTCGAGATTTTCTGATGTACAGTATGTTCTGAATTTCATGACCTTATCAGACTCCAACTACATTTCCTTACACTCCTTTGCATCTACCTTGATCTTGTATTTCTCTGCTCTATCATTTTGATCGAATAGATTCTCAAGAAAAATTAGTCCCCTAGGAATGTGGTTATTCTTCAACTGAATCATCCCTTCCATCTCTTCCTCGATCAGTATTATTTCTTCTACATTAGCAGCTTCCATAATAAAAAAATTAATAATCTACTCATAATTTTCAGACACCTGCAAATAGATACTTTTATAAAGGACCGAATATCTATAAATTACTCTCACAGTCTTTGGTTTGTTGACAACTTGCTCTACAGGAGAGAAATTAGCACCAAGAGAAGCCAAGATGTTTGCATGTTTTTTTTTTCTCCTATGAAATTGCATGAATATTTAGAGTTGTAAAAGACTCAAATAAGTCTCATACCTTGTTGTGGTAGACCTTTAAATAGTGCTACTTTGATACACACTTGTTTGTGGTCTGATTAAAAATAATCTTAAAATATCCAAAAATTTATAATTATTTGATTCCCAACTTTTTTGCCTTCTTTAGCCCAAGGCACAATGATTCATATTCAATGATATTATTTGTGTAGCTCTAATTTAATCGATATGAGTAGGTATTTTGTAACCCTGTAGGAGAAATAAGAACAATTCCAACTCTGGTGTTATTATTGTATTTTGCAACATTGAAATATAACTTCCATAATTGATCAAAGACTAGATTTTGGGAGTCAGAAGCTTCTACTTCAATCTGATCGGGTTTAGTTATGGTATAATAACCAATATTGGTTTCAACTATTGCATTGAAATCCATCAATGAAAAATCATATTCCATATAGAGCTCACCAAGGGCTTCCTCCATCAAGTCCACCTCTTGCACTTCTTATATCATCATATTAACTGTGCCAGTGGGCTTTTCTTCTTCTTCAAGTTTTTCTATATGAAAAGTGGATGGATTTTAATTATAGATATGGATTCTTCTTCCCTTAAAATTAATTTCCAAATGTGAATAATCTAGGGAAATATATCCTCCTATATTTGCTATGAATTCTCTCAAAATACACATACTAAATATAGCTCTCGATCGACTACCACTACTTCATAAATAATAGTGATCTACGACATGTTGTGCAGAATAATAGGAATATATTTCATCACACCCACTATTTTTAATGGCATCCCATTCATCTATAAGAGACCTAGATTGATCCTTATGTACTCCATCCCCATGACTTCACATACTACCTTTGGCATGACAGTAGTTGCAGCACCGAAGTTGATTATACAATTATGCACGATCCATCCTTCCATTTTAAGAGACAAATAGAACAGGGATGGTCTATTCTTACTAGTGGAATAATATTTCAATGTCTATGCTAATATAGTTTGGGTGGGATTTTTTCTTTTATCCTTTGTAGACATGAGAGATTCCTATAATAGGTCAACTTGTCCAGGAAACTGTAATGCATCGTATAAACTTACCTTTGCAAGAATTTTATTCTCCTCAACAATATTGTAATTAGAAGTACTTGAACCATTTTCTTCACTGGTTTGCTTATATTTGTTTCAGTATTTTTGAGTAGCTTCTACCTTTTTTTGTTTGGTCAATGACGGGTACTTAAGGCTCTTTTTGGCTTGTTTTTTTGCCTTAGTTTTTACTTGAGCAGTTATGGTCTATAGAGTTGATACCTTTACCTATAACTTTTCTTGAGCTTTCTTAGGCAATAGATCCTTCAACAAGACAATATATTTCTATTTAGACGTTTCTCCAGGTACATTCACTTATGACTATGCCTTTTCATCCTATACCTTTTTTTTAGCGGGAACCTTCAGTGGCTCTATTTCTATTGGATTGACAATCACTGGTTGCTTTTTTAGACCTTGTAAGGAATAAAACATGCTCTAAGAAAGGGACCATGAAATTATGATCAACTTCTATTATCATATTGATTTATCCATCGGAAATGCTTTCTTCTAACTTCTGTATATATTTTAGATGAGCAATGCATGTATCTTCACCATGAAGATCATTACAAGTGGAACACCAATATGTCTGCTCTGATGTACTAGCTTCTTTGTTCGCCAACACAGTTGTATTTCTTTCAGGAATTTTTCTAGTAATTGGTTGTTCTCTAGTAATCGATCGTGTTTGAAATCTTCTTGATCGAAAATCAGCTTCAACTTGCTTCTTCATAATGGATGTAATTTTATTCAATATTTTTCTCACTTTTGAATTGAGTGATTGCCTCTCCTATAATATTTTCATGTAGGAATTGATAATTGAATATGCAAGGGGTACAAGCAAGGGCAATGATACTGGTGGAGTAGGTAGTGTTGGGAATGGAACTGGAGCTGGTAACTGTGATACAACTGGTATAGGTAAATGTGAAGTGTTTGGATTAGGGAGTTGTCAAACCAGAACTGGAGCAATTTGAGGTGGACTCGAACTCCATGAAGGAATAGGGTACATAGAAGGCATCGAATGTTAAAATGCACTAGAATACAAATGCTGAGGAAGATCAGGAATATTGGGTATTGTTACCTTTTTCGGAAGCTTTCCTATGACAATCAGGTCTACCTCGATATTTTGTGCGTGTGTGTATAAATCAAGAAATATGTTGATATTGTCTTGTCGAACTGCCATATCAATATTAGAGTTGAAATCTTGGAGATAGTAAAATATAGCTTTCTCACGAGTGGGCCAAAGGCCATCAGGAACACTTTACCAACTTCGAGCAAACCTGACATTGAAATCCACTATTTCCTCTTGCAGATGTCTTTGGAAGTTTGTAAATTGATGCAGTAATGAGGATGGATCAACTTACTCATGAAAGTTCTTGATCAGTAATTCTACCAATTGATCCCATGTGGTGATAGTAGCGGGTGGCAAGGACCGGTACCAATACAATAATTTCTCTCTATGTGATAACACTAGTAATATTACCATAATATCTTGGTCTGCAATGCCATAGATTATTGTGAAAGAAGCCACATCCTAGATATGCTCATAAGTAGTCTTACCAGTAAAATCATAGGTAGGAAAAGCCTTAACCACTTCTTTAGGAATTGGATTCTATGCTTGCAGATTCAAATCTCCTAAGTTATTCCATTTTGGGAACTACCTTGGTAGTTTTGGTTGTTGTGGTGGTGGGTTCTGAGCCATATGAACTGGTGTGTAATATTGAGGAGGTGGGATGCTAGTAGTAGTACTAGCTGGACAAGAAGGAAAAGAAAACACACCAACTAACTATGAAGATATTATGACTGATGTATGAGGCAGGGTGACTAATCTAGGGTGTTCTCCTAATTTTGGGGTGTCACACTCAAAGAACTCAATGGTGCTTTTGGAAATTTTGGCATTTTATCTTGTGATCATGAAGTACAACTTTTTCTAACTTCATGTTTGGAGGGTATAGCTAAGTCACCAGATGTTCTAACTTAACAATACAAAGGTGAACATCAAGACCTTAATATTGCATATATTACTCAATATGAGACTTGAAAGTCCCACCAAGCATGCCAAAAACTATTGGTCAAATATCTGCTTAATACAAAAAATATGCATTTGTGCACCCTAGACACGACCAATATTAAAATGCCATAGGAAATAAATTTCCTCCTGGCCAATATCCAAATAGATATGGCTCCCTTACTAATCCTACACCAATTTGAAGCTTAGAGTTATAGGAAAGAAATTGGAAATAATGAAAAGAAATGGGAAATATAGCCATAGGCCAAAGGATGTAGGATTGGGGATAGACTAGCAGTAGGAATTCGAATCAAGCATTATAACAACATAGAATAGAAAGAAAGTAAAAGAATCCACTTACAATTTTGTAGAGACAACTTCTAGAGTTGCATTCTAGTACTCACTCCCTCACCAACAGTGTTCAAATTTAGATGCAAAATTTAAACTTAGAAGATAATGAACATGAACATAAAATAGAAATGCTTTAGAGTAGAAAGAAATCACACACAAAATTTGTTTGTATAATCAGAAGCCAAATTCCTTCTATTTACATAGAAAACTTGAGGTTTTTTTCTATAGAGTGTCTCTCCTCCTTTTTACAACGAAAAATATCTAGTATTTATAGAGGTTTTTGCCTTTGTTCATTTAATACACAAAAGACAAACTATCCCTGGATTAGGAACTGACAAGAGGAATATTTTTCTCAAAATCCTCAAAAATATTCCTTTTGTAGAAATGATCTAGCTTTTAAGGGAAGTTCCTAGGAAAACAACAAGTTTGAGTGTCAGTGCACAAAAAACTACAAATATGGTTGTTGACTTGATACCTCCATTGTTCCTTGGAAATTCACCCTTGTTCAGAATGTCTTGGAACTCATGAAAATCACCCTGCGATCGCTAATCCTGTAGCATTTTCAATGTGAAACCATAAAATGTAGCTATTCTTCACCCCAATCATTAAATTATCATTATTTGTATGATTTTGGCACCTTTAAAAAGACTTTTTTGATGCTTCAAATGAACTTCACCTAATATAGAGTTATGGGTGAAAGCGCTCCATTTAAATTTCATCACTTACTCCTTATTCATGCTTCTAGGTGGAGAGAGTGCCAACAAAATAACAACTTTTATAATTTAGCTCAACCTACACCTCTAAGCCACTCTTTGTGCCACTTCATATAATTTTTCCAAAGGGAGAAGCAAAATATTATATTCACCATTAAATCATAGCGTTAGGTTCTTACATTATTTTGCCCAATGCACAACCCATAACTTGATTCATTTTAGAATTATTTATGTCATGTTAACCCCAAAAAAATGATGAAAACCTAGGTGACACACCTTATCATACACCTTTCTTTTAATTTTCTATTCTTTTAATCATCTTCATATAGCTTCATCTCGGGGAGAGGTGAACGAAAATTTCACGTCACACTTGGAGCGAAAACAATGTTGGTTGCTTTCTTTAGAAATTCTTTTACCTTCATCATATACGTTCACCCCAAGGACAGGTGAATGAGAAACCATTTTAAAATTCTTCCAACACGTGTCACTATGGGGCCCACAATGTTCTTCTTCTCCATATGCTTTCACCTCAAAGAGGGGTGAAAGGTAATTTAACCTCCCTCTTGTGGTGAAAGAGCCTTGACCTTTTAATGTCATATCTTGTTGCCTTGACACCTTCATGGACCCATGACACACACTTTTGAATACGTTGTTGTTGGGATTTCACCCCAAGGAGGGGTGAAAGGGAGTTTCACCCCTTACTTGGGGTGAAAGTATGATTGACCTTTCTATGCGCTAACTTGGCAAGACATTTGATTGTTTTGATGACATTCACCCCAAAGTGGTGCGATTGATGCTTTCACCCCACCTTTAGGGTGAATGTACTATATTTTGTTGCCATCATTCCTCAACTTTGGACCCACCACAAACCTGCTTGTTTAGATGTGTTTTTCGTCCCAAGGAGGGATGAAAGAGATTTTCACATCTCACTTGGGGTGAAAGCGATCTTACCAAAATTAACATTTTTTTCTTCTTTTAAACTTACATTCACCCTGAAGTGGGGCGAATGGGTTTTTCGCCACACTTTTGGGGTGAATGCAATTTTTTTTGCTCTTTCCTTTGCTTGGTGATTTCTTTGGGTAATTTCTACTGCCTTCACACATAATTTTTATTATCCCCTTTTACAATAATTTTACCTTATAACATCCATTATTTCGAAGCATGAAACCCATGAAAATTAGAAGGAATATTAACACGCAAAAAATGAACTACAACATATTACACTGGCTAAAATACTACAACATAGATTCAATATATTTTATGACTTTTACAATGAAAAATATTTAACTAAAATTTCATCAAAATTTTAATGTGGCGTGGGGTAAAACTGTCAATATTTCTTGTGGCTATCGTGGTATCCAGCTCGTATGGATGCAAGTGATCCCAGGCCTTTATCCATTGGGCTCTTAGTGGTCTGCCTTACGAGCGACCTTGGTTGGAACTTCTGGTTTGGATGTCTTCTCCTATGCCTGCTCAACTACTACCTTCTCAATCATTGTTTGCTCTATTGTTGCTTATTCCACTACCACTTGCTCTTCTTGTTCCTTAAAAATTTCATAGGTGACTTCGTAAATAGTAACTGCTTTAGTCCAAGAATCTGTGGTAAATAAGTAAATAATACTAAGCACTTTTTACATGTATCGTAGATTTTGGATATCCTCCAATATAATGCACTTAGATCTCTAATCCAAATCGAAAAAGGATGAATCCATGTGAGTGAAACTTTTCATGAGCGAGAACACTTGTCCTTCTATAATTGGCTCCACATAACCATAAATATCTACTATATCCTACACAAAATGCTTTTAATTGTTCCTTCATCAGTAGCTCACCCCATTTATTTATAAATTATAAGAAATCCATGTCAGTGAGAGCATCAAAATGAACTATTGAAATAGCATGCTCTCGTTCAATCATGTTTAGTATCTTTCTGCCTTCACTCACCAGGTCCAACCTATGAAAATAACTATGTAGCAAAAACTTGGAATTAGACTAGACACGATACATGTCACTCATGAAGTGAATATGATTAGTGGACTGAGCAATAGCCTAGACCTTTACTACCAACTCCAAATGAGTCTCTAGAAAAGTCTCCACATCTTCTATCACCTACTCACTCAACTGAATCTAAATTCAGGAATCATAGAGATACTATAGGACAAGGGTTTCTTTTAGCACCATATTCTAACAACTTTGAGCCAACCGAAGGTGGGCCTCCTTAATCATCTTATGGGTGAATCCAATAGCCTGTGTAGCCTTTAATATCAGTTGATTATATATGGAATCAAGTTGTATCTTAATTACCTATGCCTTCTTCTCTGCCACATCCTTTGCCTTTTGGTGAACCCCTACTTTTTGACACCAATGCTCAATATCCTTTACTATCTTCTCTTGTTGCACTCTACTTTTTACCAAAGCTTCTTCAAGCTCATCAATATTTGCCTCAATATCATAGAATCATTGTTTGTAGTACTTGTTGTGCAAATAAAATGAGCTCATATCAACTTGGATGTTACTAATATTCTTAGTAGGATCAATATTTTTCAGGTCCTCCATCACGATATCATAAGTGTAATCACTTGGCATTATTTCTCTTTATGGTTTTCAAACTAGGGGAATTATATTGGTAGTGTGAGATTCCATAGAAACTAGATCAAAGGTAACTTTATTGAGTGGCTTAGCTAGATCAAGCGCCTCCTTTCTCCTATGAATATTTAGCCACTACGATGAACTGGGTTGAGCGTGATTAATTTTTTTGCAACTGGTTGTTCGAGCATCACCTCGATCTTGGGAAGTGCCTACATCTCCAAAAATGACATAAAAGGAATCAAAACCTATGAAAAATTAGGTTCAAAGGAATAGGAGGAAACTAAAACGAGAGGGGGAAAAGAAACAACAGAATGGATAGAAGCACCAAGCTCATCTACAGTTACGTTCACTCATGGAGAGGATTACATACTTATAGATATAGTGGAAGTAGTGACAATAATGGAAGGTGACGGATGCAAAAATAGATTTAGGCCCAAAAAAAAGGAACTAAAATAAAGGGAGGCCAAAGAGAGGGAAAAAGAAGAAAGAGCAGTAGTGACTTTCAGGTGAGTGTTAAGGAGTGAAATAGAAATAGAAGGTATATCAAATTAATGGGCAACATACGTAGGAGCTGAGGGAAATGAATTGACATCCACTACTTGCTCCTAAGTGGAAGAAGAGGGCAAAAGAGATGTACCTTGGGGTGCAGGTTTCGTGTCAGTCAATGATGGAGTTGGATGTGAAACATGTTCTTCTTGTTAATTTTTTGCTTCTACCTCTAGATATATGATATCTATCTACTGGTCTAGCAATTTCTCTTGAATTAATGGAAGCTCTTGGACAATGCTAACTTGAGTAGCTGATGTTGGAGAAGGAGGATTTACTACAACTGCAGCAACTATAACTATGGAAACTGTAATAGTGGATGAGGAAGCAACATCAATTTTGGTCTTCATTGCAGCATTAGAGAAAGGAAATGCCTCTTCTACACTTCTCTTAACCCATTGAGATCTTTTAAACACAAATTGTTCTTCTTATTCCTCATGTATCACTTCCTCAGTTGTCGGGCGCTCTTCTTCAACCACACTTTCTTTGTTATTAGATTTTTGATAGATTTGAGGTACGACCTTCGAGAAAGTGATAGGTTCTATAGATTTTGAAAAATTCATAATATACCTCCAAAAATACCTCGTCCATCTTCAACCCATAGGTTGATGTAATTTTTTCCCTCAGGACTCGCATAATCCACCAATTTATGATTTTTTCCTTAGTCCATGTAGGCAACTGTTATTTCATATGGCCAAATAGTCTTGGTGGAGTAATGTGATATCTATGCACTATGAGGTTATGTTCAGCCTCTTGTTCATAAAAATTATGCCATGGTGGAAGTGACATCATGGCTTCAACATGCCACTCCAAATCGTGCCCTTCAAAATTATTGCAATTTTGCTAAATATCTGGCTTTGGGTAGTAATGAAAATGCTTGGCCTTAATTATTTCCAAAAAATGACCCAATGGGTCATATCTCCATATTTGCGGTAGTTCCACCAGACCTAGGTCTTGAAGTAATCTATTCTCACATACCCAGGTTTGAAAACCACAATGAGAAATTATTCCAAGTGAATACGCTTATGAGATCATGATAGAGGATCTAACAAATATTGATTGTAATGATAATATGGGGAACATCCAAGTTGATATGAGCTCATTTTATTTGCATGGAAAGCACTAAAAACACTGATTCTATGACATCGAGGAAAAAATTATAAATATTGATGAATATTTCACAAAAATTAGAGAGCAATAAGAGAAGATGACAACGGAGATTGAGCATTGGTGTCAGCAAGCAAGGGCTCACCAAAAGGTAAAGGATGTAACAAAGTGATAGACATGAGCAATAAAGATATAGCTTGATTATATATAGAATAAACTAATAGAAAATGCTACATAGGTTGTTGGCTTCACCTAGAAGATGATTAAGGAGACCCACATTTGGTTGGCTCAAATTTGTGAGAAGATGACACCAAAAGTAACCCTGGTCCTGCAATATCTCTATGAGGCCTGAATTTAGATTTAGTTGAGTGAGTAGGTGATAGAAGATATGGAGAATTTTCTAAAGCCTTATTTGGAGTTGACAGTAAAGGTCTAGGCTCTTGCTCAGTCCACTATGCATATTCACCCCATGAGTGACATGGATCATGCCTAGTCTAATGCCAATATTATGCTGCATAGTTATTTTCACAGGATAGACCTGGTGAGAGAAGGAAAAAATATACTAAACATGATTGAATGAGTGCATGATGTTTCAATGGTTCATTTTGATGCTCTCGCTAACATGGGTTTCCTAGGTTTTACAAATGAATGGGGTGAGCTACTACCGAAGGAATAATTAGAACAAGCCTGGAAGAATTTTGTGTAGGATACAACAAATATTGATGGTTGTGTAGAGCCAATTATGGAAGAACAAGTGTTATCATTCACGAAAATGTTCACTCGCATGGAGTCATCCTTTTTCGAGTTATCTCAAATATCTAAGTGCATTATCTTGGAGGATATGGAATATGCGATACATCTACAAAGTTCTTAGTGTTCCTTGCTTATTTTCCATATTGGATTGAAGCAGTTACTGTTTACAAAGTCACTTGTGAAATTTTTGAGGAACAGGAGGAGCAAACGGTAGAAAAATAATTAGCAGCAAAGCAAGCAATGGTTGAGAAGGTAGCAACTGAGCAGGCGTAGGAGAAGTCATACAAAATAGAAGTGCTAACCAAGGCATCCCATAAGGTAGACCACTAATATCCCAATGGATGAAGGACTAGTATCACTTACATCCATGCGAGATGGATACCCTAAAAGCTACTAGAAATGTTGGTAGTTTTACACCATGCCACACTAAAATTTTGATGAAATTTTTGTTCAATATTTTTTATTGTAAAAGTGGTAAAATATATTGAATCTATGTTGCAGTATTTTGGCCAGTATAATATGTTGTAGTTCATTTTTATGTGTTAATATTCTTTCTAATTTTCATGGGTTTCATGCTTGGGAATAATGGATGTTATAAGGTAAAATTATTATAAAAGGGGATAATGAAAATTATGTGTGAAGGCAATATAAATCACCCGAAGAAATCGCCAAGCAAAGGAAAGAGTAAAAAAATTACGTTCACCCCAAATGTGTCGTGAAAAACCCATTCACCCCACTTTAGGGTGAATGTAATTTTAAAAGGAGAAAAAAATGTTCAGCTTGGCAAGATCACTTTTACCTCATGTGAGGGGCAAAAATACCTTTCACCCCTCCTTGGGGTAAAAACACATCTAAACATGCAAGTTCATGGTGGGCCCGAAGTTGAGGAATGATGGCAACAGAATAGAGTACGTTCACCCCAAAGGTGGGGCAAAAGTATCATTCACCCCACTTTGAGGTGAACGTCATCAAAATAAGCAAACATCTTGCCAAGTCAGCGCATAGAAATATCAATCATACTTTCATCCCAAGTAAGGGGTGAAACTCCCTTTAGCCCATCCTTAGGGTGAAATCTTAGCAGAAATGAATTTAGAATTGTGCGGCATGGGTCCCACTAAGGTGTTAATGTGACAAGATATGACATTAACAGGTCAAGGATCTTTCACCCCAAGAGAGATAAGACTACCTTTCATCCATATTTGAGACGAAATCATATGGAGAAGAAGAACATTGCAAGCCCCACAGTGACACGTATTGGAAAAAATTTAAAATGGTTTTGCTCCAAGTGAGGGGTAAAAATCCCATTTTCCCCTCCTTGGGTGAATGCATATGTTGAAGGTAAAATAATTTCTAAAGGAAGCAACCAACAACGTTTTCACCCCAAGTGTGAGGTGAAAGTTTTGTTTACCTCTTCCTGGGATGAAGCTATATGAAGATGATTAAAAGCACCAAAAATGAAAATAAAGGTGTATGATAAGGTGTGTTGCCCATGTTTGCTCAAAAGATATCGCCATCATATTTTTGGGACAAACACGATGCAAATAATTCTAAAATGAATCAAGTTATGGGTTGTGCATTGGGAAAAATAATGTAAGAACCTAAAGCTATGATTTAATGGTGAATAAAATATTTTTCTTCTCCCTTGGACAAAATTATATGAAATGGTGCAAATTGTGGCTTAGAGGTGTAGGTTGAGCTAAATTATAAAGGTTGTTATTTTTTGGGCACTCTCTCCACCTGGAAGTGTGAATAAGGAGTAAGTGATGAAATTTAAATGGAGCGCTTTTGTCCATCACTCTATATTGGGTGAAGTTCATTTCAAGCATCAAAAAAGACTTTTTAAAGGTACCCAGATCAGAAAAACAATGAGAAATTAATAATTGAGGTGAAGAGTGACTAAATTTTTTTATTTCATGCTAAAAATGTGCAAGATTTAATATCATAGAATGATTTTCATAAGTTCCAAGGCATTTCCTATTTAATTCACCTCTTTTCGAAGTGAATTTACAAAAGGTGAATTTCCAAGGCATACTGGAGGTACCGAGTCAATGACCATATTTGCAGTATTATGTGCATCGATGCCCAAAGTTGTTGGTTTCCAGGAATTTTCCCCTAAAAGCTGGATCGTTATCATAGAAGGAGGGATTTCAAAGATTTTTGAGGAGAGGATTCCTCTTACCAATTCCTGATCTAGGGACATTTTATCTTATATGTATTAAATGAATCAGGTATGGTTAGACTTTCTTGACAAAAGGTGAATTTCCAAGGCATAGTGGAGATACCAAGTCAATGGCCATATTTGCATTTTTATGTGTACCAACACCCAAATTTGCTAGTTTCTAGGAATTTTTCCCTAAAATTTGGATCATTGTCACAAAAGCAAAGATTTCAAATATTTTCGAGGAGAGGATTCCTCTTTCCAGTTCCTGATCTAGGGATATTTTTCTTTTATGTATTAAATAAACAGAGGTAAAAAAATCTATAAATAATAGACATTTTAAATGTAATCGGAGGATAGACACTCTATAGAAAAACACTTCAAGTTTTCTACATAAATAGAATATTATGGATTCTGATTCTGTGAATGATTTTTGTGTGTGATTTATTTCTACTTTAATCATTTCTATTTTATATTCATGTATGTTATCTTCTAAGTTTAAATTCTACATCTAGATTTGAATACTACTAGTCAGGGAGTGAGTATTGGAATGCAACTTTGGAAGTTATCTCCGTAAAATTGTAAGTGTATTCTTTGCCTTCTTTTTGTTATATGCTACCATAACGCTTGATTTGAATTCTTGTTGCTAGTCTGTCCCCAATCCTACATATTCTAGCATGTGGCTATATTTCCCATTTATTTATGTTATTTCCATTTCTTTCCTAGAACTCTAAACTCAAAACCGGTGTAGGATTATTAAGGGAGCTATCCCTCTCTCGAGATTAACCCAAAGGACATTTATTTCCTTCAACCTTTCAATGTTGGTTGTGTCTAGGGCACACAAATGCATGTTTGTATCTTAGGTAAATATTTGACCAACAATTCTTAAACATTAAATCATGCAAACAATAACAAATAATGCATTCTAATCACACATTTGACATAAAATAATATTACATTTTGGTTTTTATGGTAGTATTTTTATATTCCAAAATAACAAAAATGAGGTATTTCTAGGCCTCACCATCCCCCCTAACTTGACCTGATGCATGTCCTCATGCATTTTTTTGGGTTATAGATGCACTAAGATCCAGCTCCTTGTACGAAGTTCCACAAAATATTAATATTCCAGTATAATATCCTCTGTACTGTTTCAACTCTGTTAACCAATTCTAGAACTGTTCATCAGGTTGTGGATCATAATCAAAGTAGAATGGCACAGAAATAATAATAGTGGATGGCCTAAATCTTAAGCCTATCCATTGATGCTTAAATTCTAAGATCATTCTCATTACTACTTCTACCCTTTTATGTGATCATCACTAGTTAATTGGTGACATTGGATCCCTCTTCTACAAGGAAAAGGTAATTATCCCCATATAACTTTGCATTTTTTCAAGGAATTTATAAAATTTCCTGTGCAAAATTATTAAAAACAAACCATACTTTCCTTAATATTATTTAATTAAGTGATTTTTATCTTTAGATTATCCATCAGGTTAAAATATTGGCTTGTTAACACTTTGTGATTGGGTTGAATATGCCTTAATAGTAGGCCAAGTTCTAATTCAGTTTCCTTATTCTTTCTTTTCTCCTGATCTCAATATAGTTGCAATGTTACCAGTAATTTGCGGATGAACCTGTTCATAGTTAAAAAATAATATGATGATTAGAATTTAATCACAGTAAGGTAATGAATCACAATTAAAGTATTTCTAGAAATCCAATAAATATTAATATATAGGAGTATTCGATTTGATGTCTTAATTCATCAAATCGAATTACTATAAATATAATTTAAAGGATGTGAAATGAAGAGACACATTGGTATCTAATTAAAATAGTGAAATATTAAATATTGTTGTGTTAGAAATAGGTTCCTAACATGCCACCCTCATTAAAGAAGCTTTGTCCTCAAAGCTATAATTTAGGGAATTACTGCTAGATCTGATGAAGGGTCTCCCAAGTGCCATCTTCTAATGGTAAAACTTTCCATTGAATCAAAACTTCCATGATGGTATGATAGTGAAATTGGCAACTACGACAGTCTAGGAAAGATTCAGGCTCAACTATGAGTTCTCCATCCTCTGTAAACTTAGGGGGTTGAGTTTGTGTGGTGATGTTTGTCCCAACTACTGGTTTAAGGTAGGATACATGGAATACTGAATGAACTTTAGATGATGCAGGCAATTCCAATTTAAAAGCAACCTATCCAATGTGTTGTAAAACTTTATATGGTCCATAGAATTTAGGGGCTAACTTATGAGTCTTTTATTTTTAGCGATGTTTGGTGATATGGTTGCAAGAAAAGAAATAATATATCCCCTTCCTAGAAGTTGCTCTCTATTCTATGTTGGTCAGCCTGCTACTTCATACGATGTTGAGCATATTGTAAATTTTCTTGGAGAGTGTGAAGGATATTTTCTCAAATAAGGAGCTCTATCTTGATGTTTGGTACGTTAGTACTCCCTAGAATGTAAGAGGTAAGTGAGGGTGTTTATTGGCCATATAAGGCTTCATATGGAGTCAATTTAATGGCAGTATGATATTTAGTGTTATACCACCATTCTACTAAAGAAAGCCATTTAACCCAGTGAATGGTTTGAGTAGAAGTAAAGCAACGAAGGTAATTTTCCAAACATTTATTAACAACCTCTAGTTGGCCATTGGTTTGTGGGTGGTAGGCAAAACTAATATGAATTTGAGTGACTTGAATTTTGAACAATTATATCTAAAATTTTCTAGTGAAGGTGGGGTCACGATCACTAGCTATCATGGAGAGCATGCCATGTAATTTGAAGATATTATCAAGAAAATTTTGGGCAATGGTACTGGCTGTATATGGGTGAGTTATTATACAAAAATGTGCATATTTGGATAAGCAGTCTACCACAACTAGAATGGCAGTTTTACCAATCGAATTCGAAAGACCTTCGATAAAATACATGGAAATATCAGCCCATGTTTTAGTTGGGATTGGAAGAGGTTGAAGGAGACCTAGAGTAGTCACCATTTCTCCTTTGTATCTTTGGAAAATATCACATTCATTCACAAATTTCTTGATATCACTCTTCATACCTATCCAATAAAAATATTTAGTCATTCATTTATAAGTTTTGAGAAATCCTGAATGTCCTACTATGGGTATAGTATGGAGCTCATGGATGAGTTTTGTATGATATGAAGAGTTGGGGGATAAGACAATACATCCCTTGTACCTAAGTAGGTTATTATTCCATGAATAGTGAGGATTATTAGTTGGGTCATGTTGAATTTTTTGAATCACTACCCACATGGTAGGGTGATTAAACCATTCTTACTTGAATTGATCTATCCAATGAGGAAGAGGGGAGGACAAGGCCTGTAATTGAGGTAGTGTTTCAAATTTTTGTGAAAGGGCATCATCAGTTACGTTATATTTTTCTTTTTATATATGATTTTGTAATCATATCCTAGTAGTTTTATCACCCATTTCTATTTCTTGGGAGTGGTTATTCGCTGATCAAGGAGGTATTTTAGATTATGATGGTCTATGCGAATAATGAAATGGTGGTCAATAAGGTAAGGTCTCCAATGTTGAATAGCATGGATAATGGCTAACATTTAATTTTCATATGTATAATGGGCCAAATTCTTTTTTGAAAATGCCTTTCTTGTAAATGATAGGGGTCTTTCATTTTGCATGAGTACTGCACCTATGCCTAGTCCCGAGGCATCACTCTCAATGAAAAATGGTTTGAAAAAATTGAGTATGGCTAAGATAGGTGTGGTACACATGGTATTTTTTAAAGTTATGAAGGCATCTGTAGCTTTTTGAGACCAAAGAAAAGCTTTTTTTTTTAGTAGAGTAGTTAAAGGGGTTGGGATTTTACCATAATTTTGGACAAATTTACAATATACCCTGTTAATCATAAAAACCCTCACAAGCCTTTCAAGGTTTTTGAGATAGGACAATTTTTAACATCTTTAATCTTGTGGGGATCCATTTTAACTCCTTTAGCGACAATATGTCCAAGGTATTCTATTTCTTATTTTTTGAAAGAACATTTCGATATATTTGCATATAGTTGATTGTCTTTTAATATTTTTAGTGCTTGGTCTACATGGCGTAAATGATATTCCCATGTTTTTTGTAAATCAAAATATCATCGAAGAAAACTAATATAAATTTTTGAAGAAAAGGATGAAACACCTGGTTAATTATACTTTGAAACATAGAGGGAGCATTAGTAAGACCAAAAGGCATAACCATGAACTCATAATACCCTTCATGATTATGGAAGGCTATTTTGGGAATATATTTTTCTTCTCGTATTTGGTGGTATCCTGATCGTAAATCTATTTTGGAGAAGTATGCTGCCCCATGAAGTTCGTCCAATAATTCATCAATGACTAGGATAGGAAATTTATCTTTGATGGTTAATTTGCTAAGGGTGTGGAAGTCTAAACATAGGCACCATGATTTATCTTTCTTTCACACCAATATCACAAGCAAAGAGTAAGGACTTTGATGGGCCTTATAACTCTTTCTTTAAGTAGTTCCTTTACTAGTTTTTCTATTTTTATTTTTTGAAGATATAGATATCGGTAAGGCCGAATATTAGGGGTTTGGTGTCCTTGAAGAAGTTGAATGGTGTGATCATGACTTCATTGTGGGGGTAGTCCTTCTGGTTCTTTAAATACTTTGTCATGGTATTCTAGAAGTTGTTTTAGTTATGGTGCCTCCTTTTCTTGTCCCATAGGTGACTGCATAGAAAACAAATATGCAACCATTCCTTTACTTACTTTGCGTATAATTTTATCCATACAGTGAGAACTCACAATTTGGGATGGTTCTGACTATAAACCTCTAAGGGTATATGTCTGGTATTTTATTGTAAAATCCATCCATAACTCCTAAAAATCCCATTGGATTTTTTCAAGTGTACGTAACCATTACCCCTAGTATGATATCACATCCTCCTAATGGAAGTACATACATATTATTCTTCATGCTATAATCAACCATGGTGAGTTTGATATTTTGGCACTTTCCTTTACATATAATTTTTCCTCCATCTCCATTCATGACTTCAAAACTATTACAAGGTTGTATATATCAATTAGCTTGTTTGGCCAGATGTGGGTCAATGAAATTATGTGTACTACTAGATTCTATAAGAACAATGAGGTTTTATCATTTGAAATATCCTTGAACTCTTATGGTTTGTGGAGAAGAAAATCCTACCAGGGCATTGAAAGAGACTTTCGATGTATTTTCAGTGCTATCTTCTGTCCCACTTGACACCACTTATACTTCTATTTCATCTTCTTCTTCATTTTTCTTATCAGGGTCAGCTGCATCTATAATATATAATCTTCGTGTAGCACATTTATGATTTCTCTCAAATTTCTCATCACAATGATAACAAATACCTTTTGCTTGTTGTTATTTCATTTATTCAAAACTAAGGCGTTTAATTGGTAGGGTTGGGCTAATTTTTGTGGTTGTGAACTTGCTTTGTGCCTTACCATTATTCATCAATTTGGGAGGGATGTAAGTGGTTGATGTTTCCCCTATAGATGGTTTCCATAATCGACATTGTGCATTGATTTTATCCTCATCTAATTTGGCTAGTCCAATAGTTTGGAGCATGGTAGTCGGGTAATAAATTTGTACTTCTAGTCTTATTTCTTCCTTCAATCCACTAATGAAGCAATCCTAAAATAATGAGGCATCTAGTTCGGTTGTGCGGTTTTCCTCTCTCAAATTTTGCTTGATATTCATGTACTGACGTTGTTTGACATAGTTTGGTGAGATATCCAATGAAATATTTGAGCTTGCTAGGACCAAATTAAACCAAGTAGTGGTTCCATTGGATTTTTAGAACCACTGGTACCATTGGATAGCCTCATTTTCTAACTAAAATTATGCAATATGCACTTTTTGTACTTCTAGAATTTGATTTAAGGAAAAATATTGTTTTGCTCAATAAATCTAGTTATTGGGGTCACCACCTTCAAATTTTGGGAAATCCAACTTAGTAGTCCTAGGAAGGATGGATGTTTGTGGTCCTCCTAATGGTGTTTGGTGCATTGGTCCTCCCATATTTTGGTTTGTTTGAACTAGTCCCTTATTTTGATTGAAGGCATCCATATTCAAGTCAATTGTTGATATCCTTTGCTCCAATTCTTGTCTTGTATTTACGCTTTCTTCTTAATAAAAAAAATAATGTTTTTTTGACAAATTTTGATTTGCAAAATTTTTTTTGTTGACAGCTTTTGATTTACAAATTTTGTTGACCACTTTTTTGGAGCAGTAGCTATAGCTGAGCGACGAGAATAGAGTCGAGTGGGGGCAGTGAGAGTGGGTAGCAGTTGGGCGACAAGCAGCGTCAGGGTAGTGATAGTGGGTAATGGCTTGAAGGGATGCAATGTCAAGGAGGTAATAGTGGGCAATGGCTAAGCGATGAGATTCGAGCTAAGCGAGGAAACAAGAAAGGGTAATAGTGGGGCAAAAAAAAATCAAGATGACATCAGCAAGGTGGGATTAATGAGGTAATTATCGGTTAGCAAATGGTTGAGGGTGGCACGCATGAACGTGGATGCCTAACACTCTAGGCACTCACTTAGGTGCCTTGTGCCTTAATTAAAGAATTAAAATTTATCCCCCACAAGCAATGTGGGATATTGTTTTCCCACGACTAAAAAAAACTCATAAATTTTTTTTTTTGATGTTGAATTTTATGTCATCGGCTAATAATTTTCAAATTAAACCTTAGTTTTAATTTTTATATTTCACCAATTTTTTTTTGTCATCGCTAGAAAAATGCAAAGTGTGTTCTAAAAAAATTTTAAGGTGTAAATTTTGTAACTTTTCATGACATCATTGGCAGTTGTCTATTCTCAAAATATTTCTATGCACAGTCCTCGAGATTTCTATTTAAAACGTCCCTCTATGCTATAGTTTTTCTTTTAAAAGCATGAATGTCAATAGTTCAACTTTTGTTGGTCCAGCGATCCTTCGACTGCAAAAAAATTTGAACTAGACTACGTCGGATTTTGCGATCTCATGATACAATTTTTTGTGGATTGTTAGGTTTACTTCCTTGTAGAGTGACGATTAGAATTTAAGGCCTTGAATGAAGGCTCTAATACCAGATGCAACGTTACCAGTAATACTTAGATGAACCAGTTCATAGTTAAAAAATAATACGATGCTTGGAATTAAATCACAGTTAAGTATTTATGGGAATTCAATCAATATTAATATATAGGAGTATTTTATTTGATGCCTTAATTTATCAAATTGAATTACTATAAATATAATTTAAAGGATGTGAAATGAAGATACGCATTGGTCTCTATTTAAAATAGTGAAATATTATATTGTTGTGTTAGGAATAGATTCCTAACAATAGTTGATTGTTCAAAATGGAGATAAAAGACCAGAGTTGTATATCCATTGTATAGATATGAGGTAGAAACTATACATCTTTCGGCATAACATATTTGTGCAAGAAAAACTCACTCAATAAATTTTTCTACTCCTCAAGGCTCTATAGATATACCTCTAGAAAATCAAGAGCAGTATTTAAATCATAAGTTAACCCTAAGCAAATACATATTACCTGACATATGAAGAAGTGTTCTATAAGTAGTAGGCTATATAAGCTAGCAGGCATTCTACATTGTATTAAATATTCTACAATCTGACATAAAATTTGCACATTTTCATGAAAATTAGCAATTTCTATAGCATGTGTCTCGGTTTGCTTTTCTAGGGGTTTCAGTGTTGTAATACATAATTGTAAGGTTTGGTAGTGTGTCATCCACCTTGCAATATCTTCATTATAATTTTCTAGTGGAATAATATTAGGTGGATGCACTATCGATGAATTTTTATGCTCAGACAACAAATAAACCTAAATTCCTATTTTTTTGTTTGCACCTTTGAACCAGAATTGACAAAAAATTGATTTAAGGGATGTAATTACTTGTATTAGGGTTGCTTGAGCTTTAGGTACCTTACTTTCTAATGTGATTTGCCCTTTTTATTGTTTTGGTACTATATAAGGGCCTTTTAGTATATTTTCTATACATTCCAGAGCTACTCCAGAATGAGACTATTTTTCTATAGAATATTGTGGAGCTGTCCTAGAATGTTCTGAAGCTATGTTCGAAAGTGCTGAAATGGTCTCTTTTCTAAAATTTTGCTAAAAATTCTATTGTTGGATCATCTCTAGGGTATATGAGCCTTCCATGACATCAACTATCTCCTTTCCATCCCTATGTTAAGATGTTGTTTCTTATTTTCTATGTTATTGTGTTGCTGCAGCAATAATTAAAATAGGGACATAAATT
The DNA here is from genome assembly GCA_028583015.1 of Wollemia nobilis. NCBI lineage: Eukaryota > Viridiplantae > Streptophyta > Pinopsida > Araucariales > Araucariaceae > Wollemia > Wollemia nobilis. The sequence continues at coordinate 1,917,943 of JAQPPZ010017036.1, read as the reverse complement.
TTAGGTGCATGTTATAAATTATACTCCTCAGACCTAAAAGGAAGTTTTGGCATATCTACTTGCATTTCTCCTTCTGGAACCTTCCTTGCTAATTCAAGTATAATTTCTACCATCACCTTGCCAAAATCTAAAATTATAGGTAGTGCCTCCAATGGTTCTAGTCTTCTTTTCAACTCCTCTATTTCTTGCAATAATTGGTTATTGTATTCATATTTATCTTTAATTGTTTCTTCACCATTTTTAATATAGTTTTTCTAAGTCTTTATAATCACCCTCGTAGCTTTCACATGGTCATCTAGATCATATTCTTCATATTCTTTAGTTTCTAAAGAACTTGTAGGTAAGTCCATGGCAGGTAGTGAAATTTTCTCTCCAAATTCTATAAGTGGTCCCTCTTTTTGATTAATTGATTCTAGCACCAAATTTTCCTATTCCTGGATAGCCATTTCTATAGTCACTTCAACTTCATCCTACGAAATTATCAATTTTCTCATTTTCCTATGACTAGATGATGTTGGAGGTGTAGTTTACATGGTTGTAGTTGTACCTGGTTGTCTCCTTCTTAGGATCCTTCTTAGTGGATGGGGTGAAGGTGATTGAGTTGGTATTTCAATATTTGTTTCTTAAAATAACTCCTCTATAATAGAATGTCCCTATAATATGGAATACCTTCTTATCTATTGTATAATTGTTTCTCCCTTAGATTTCTAGGTTTCTATAGATGTTTTTCCTAGAGAATTTACTAAAAAATCATAAAACTGTTCATATTATTCCAAGGAGTCAGATGCTTTAATCAGTGATCCAATTATTCTAGGTTCTAACTATGTAGATGTCTAGGCAAAAAAATTTGTAACTTATTTATAGAAAGATACTTTTTTGGGTTTGATCTATAGGTTTAGACTCAGTTTTCCTCTTCCTTTGTGCTCTGGTCCTAGAAGTTGGTGGAACTAGAGGGGATGAAGAGGTTCCTTCAGATTTAGGGTTAACCCTCTCATATTCATTTTCTTTAGGTACCTATACCCTACCTACAACCTCGTCAACATTGTTGTCATGGGTATCTACCATAACTACAACTTCTTCCTCCTCTCCTTGCCCTGGTTCCTCTTCAATAAAATTCTACTAATTCCATGGGGTAAAGAATCTATCAAGACTTTTAGGATTTCTCCTAAAATGGTATTTTCATATGAGTTTTATAAGACCTTTGTTCCTAGGGGATCATTTTCCCTATTGGTATCTCTTTGTCATAGTATGCAGTTCTTGATGCAAGTATAGAGGAATATTTACCCTTACCTTTGAGTATTGGTTACCATAACTCAAATGATTGAGGAATTACATATGATGCCTCGATAATACAACATACTGTCCCTCATAGGTTAAAAATTTTATCACCCAGATTGCATCCTTAGCCTAGGGTTTCTATATACTAGCTCTATTTACCCCTTTATAAATGTTGTTATTCATTTGCATAATAGGTTGTACATCCCCTTCTTTTGAAAATATTCTAACTACATCGAGGAGTACATTTTTACCAGTTCTTGTGATTATTAGTCCTTGCAAAGGCAATTCAATAATTTGGCTTAATACCAAGGGGCTTACCTCTATTCACATGCTACTGACCGTTTTCCTATTATTTCAAAGGGTGCAGGTGAATTCTACTTCCAAACTCTCCAAATGTCTATCAAATTTTTCAAGAAACGATATTAATCCTGCCTATTGAAAAAATTGCACCATTTCAAGATAGTTTTGGAATTCTTCCAGGATATCTAGCTTTGATTTGTTCTTCTACCCCATGTTATCTTCAACTTGTATTAATATTTGTTGCAAAATTTTAGATTATCGACTGCACTCGACCGATTTTCTCCTGGACAATTTGTTCTGTAATGTAATGCACTCTTTAATAATATCACAATATTTTGATACTTTGTCTTCTGCAAGTGTTAGTGATTATGGAGCTCAGTAATGAGTGTCTTTGGTACACAAGGTTTAGCTCTGGAAGGTGGTGCAAAACACACTAAAACTTACATGCAACGATCAGATACGTGGTGTATGTTGGTTTATTGGAAGTTTAATTTTTTTTTGTGCACGAATAAAGGATGACGGGTTAATATAACTTCAAATTACGATGCATGCAAGTGAAAATATCAGCTAATTTGGATTGTCTGATTTAATCAATTTGGATCTATTTTATGAAAAATATGGATGCCCACCTCTTTGGTTCATGTGATTTCCCATGTTGAAATATCCGTATAACATGGGTCCAGATCGAGTGATGAAAACTAGGTATGATCGGATGTTGTAAAACATGTTGGACAATGCCCTGTTGGATTGCTACCACGTATACCTAAAAACTTGTGCCCAAGTTCATGGAAGTTATGGCAGGTGCATCACATGGATATATATATATATATATATATATATATATATATATATATATATATATATATTATCCCACACATGCACGCCAATTAGATTTTAATTCTTGTTATATCGTGTAATTTTGAATTTTCAAGGTTGATTTCAAAGCTTTAGATCATTCTAGAGCTCTATGTTTTTCTCTTCATATATATAGCCAGAATGTGTAATTGTATTTTGGAGCTCTGTGATTTTTTTGCATATATACAACCAAAATTGTATTTCATTCCAGAGCTCTATATTCTTTTAACTATTTTCTTGCAACCGAACTTGAATTTCTCATTCAACCAAGGGTAGAATAGGGTAATTCTTGATATTTTGGAGAGAATGCCAAATTTTACTTACTAGGTTTGTAAATTATTTATGCTAAACACTAAATTATCATACATTACATGCTAAATGCCTACTATGAAAAAATGCAAGAAACACATACCTAGCTATCTTGAAAATTTATCATGCACTTTACAAATTGCTGCTTTTGATGATCGTTAGCTAAGAATATAAAATAAAAAATAAAATATATGTGCATTTGGTGATATTTTTACAATGATGGAACAATGATAGATAGATCAAAAAAACAAACATACTGAAAATCGATTTTCATGTAAGTCTTAATTCAATAGCACCTTCGAAAAGGTTTTCATTATTGAATTATTATCTTATTTTTTTCATCTCTTTTTCTCTATATTTATTTTTGCTTTTCATATTTTTTTCATCTTTTTTCTTGCTTGTGCCCATGAAGGAATTTCACAATAAATATTATTTCCCTTTTTTGTTTTCTTATTTTTTTCTTTCTCACACTTTTTCTCAAATCATTTTGAACCTATGTTAGAAGAGGGTATCTCTTATGACATATGTAACTCCAACTATGCAATCTACTTCAAAAATTCTTCTTTATTCAATGGTTCATCGTATACCCGAAGGTGATTTACCACTAAATTTCTCCTTGAATCATCAATGGAATAAATATGAACTTATCCATTGTGAAACACTTCTTCAATCAGGTATGGCCCAAGCTATTTTATCTGCAACTTCCTAGGAAAATCCTCATAATGAGAATCAAACAAAAAAACCCAATCTCCTTGCTCAAATTTCCTTAGCTAAATATGATTATCATGCCACAACTTTCAATGTTGTTGGATCACCTCTATTTTGTGTATGCATCTAATAGAAGTTCATCCAATGCATTAAGTTGCAAAATCCTATTCATTTGTGCCTATGATAAATCAATATCAATTTCCAAATATGTACGAAGTGTCAATAAATCAAATTCAATGCGAAGAAGAGGTTTCATACCATAAACTAGCTCATAAGGTGTGAAACTTGTGGTGGATTTCCATGTTGTTTTGATGCCCAAACTTCTTCCAATAATTTATTTAACCAATTTCTCCTATGTGAGTCTCAAAAAAATTTCTAACTCCCTATTGGTTACCTCAACCTGGCCATTTTATTGGAGGTGATAGGGTGATGATTTTCTATGCCTGATTTCATAGAGTTCAGTAAAAGCTTCAATTAATTTTGATGCAAACTAGGGCCAATAATCAAAAACCTTATCTTCATGATCATGCTTAAAAGCATGCACCTCAACCCATTAAGTCACATAGTCAGTGCATACCAAGATATGCACCTTTCCTTGAAATGGTGGGTCATAGGTCCCACAAAATCTAACCCCCATTTATCAAATGGTTCTAAAACTAGTTGTAGAGGTATTTCATTTGTGTACATAGGATTTTCCATTCTCTAATAGGCATCACAATGTCGAATATACCTTTTTACATATTTGTGAAGATATGGCCAATAATAACCAATGCCTAAAATTTTTAAATTGTAGTTTTTACTGAATAATGTCCTCTTGATGGTTTATCATGATAAACACAAAGGATATCATACACCTCATCCTTTCGAATACATATGCGTAAAATATGTCCAGGACCACACTTGAAAAGTAGACCTTTTATTCATTTGAAAGAGGAATTGTCTTACCAATTTCTTCTTTTTTTTGAAGTGGAATAGAAAGGAATTTTTCCTATTACTAAAAATATAGTTGTATCTGCAAACCAAGGTGATTGTACTAATATAGCAAACAATTTTTCATCTAGAAAAGTATCCTCAACTAATTCCTCTTCCCTTGTGTTATTCAGCCTTGATAGGAAATATGCTACTACATTAGCTTTTCTTGGTTTATTTATTATTGTAATATCAAACTCTTGTAATAGTAATAACCAGTGAATGATCCTTGCACTAACCATGGGTTTGTTCGTCAAGTATTTGATGTTTGAATGATCAGTATGGATAAATACTTGATAGCTAGTGATATAGTGATGGAATTTATTAATGGTATACACTATTGCTAAAAATTCATTTTCAATAGTAATATAATTCATTTTTTATTTAGTAAGGTTTTTACTTATGTAGTAGATAGCATAATTTTCCCCATATTCTATCTACCCTAATGCTACTCCAATTGTAATATTAGAGACATCAGTTTGGATATGAAATGGAAATCCCCAATTGGAACCTTATAAAATAGGTGGAGTGGTTAGTTTTCCTTTAAAGAATCAAAAGATTCTTGGCATTTTTTAGTATAGTTAAATTTAGAATATTTGGTCAATAATGCAAACATGGGATTTTCTAGTGTACTAAATTTTAGAATAATTCTACGATAAAAGTCAATGTATCCTAAGAAACTCCTAACATCAGTTTGGGTTTTTGGAGGAGGGAGTTTCTTGATGATTTCAACCTTCTTAGGATAAACCTTGATCCCATTAGAATAAATGTGATGTGACCAAGAAAAATCCCTTAATCCGTCATTATAAAGGATTTATCAAGATTCAAGAACAAATGGTAAGTTTCATAGTGATTTAAAACCTTATCAAGATGTTCCAAAGTAAAGTCAAAGATTTTTCCACAAAATGTAAAATCATCCTAATAAATTTCTACATTTTTAGTGGTCAAATAAAAAAATAGCCAAAAAAATATCATGGGAAAGTTGTTGGGGAATTACACAAACCAAAGGGTAAAACTCTATAAGTAAAATTTCCCCATGGGCAAGTAAAGGTTGTTTTCTCCTAGTCTTCAGGTGCAACCTATATCTTGTTATATCCACTAAAACCATCAAGAAAGGAGAAATATTTCTTTCCTGTAAGTGTATCTAACACCTGATCTATGAATGGAAATGGAAAATTTTCCTTATGTATGAATTTTTTTAGTTCTTGATAATCTACACGAACTGTCAGATTTTCATTCTTCTTTGGTACAATAACTAGTGGAGAGACCCACTAGCTATCAAAATCTGGATATATGAATCCAACTGATGAGGCCCAAAAATACCTCATTATTGCACAATTTTTGAATACCATATGATAAGTTAATTGCCAAATAGTTGACTAAAATATACTATTGTTAAGTGTTTACATGATTTTATGTTAGGAATACTATATCTCTATTTTTGACTATTTTCAGCATTTTGTGACTGATTTTGCTTGATTAAGTAGCAAGTAAGAACATGAATTTAAATTAACCAAATGTGGTATGCTGATATGCATTAACTTATAAATGGTTTTTGATTGTTTTCCTGCCCTTAAACTTGTTTCAAATCCACATTGAAGCCAAAATTTTAGGACTGTCATAAATCTGAAAATCTGAAAAAAAACAGTCATATAAAAAATTAGCTAGCTGTTACTTTATAGGAACACCTTGAATTTGTCAATAAAAGCATGAGGATATGGATGGAATGAGTTCAGAAGGACTATAGAATACATCTGAACTATTTAGAAGAATTCCCACATGGTCTAAATAGGCAGCAACAAGGTATAACAGAGCAGGGAAAATTGTGCAGCACTGTTGCACTATTTTAGTATTTTTACTTGGTGAATGAAGTGTATAAATTCAGTAGAAACTTGATGTAATCCTTCATGTTGATATTTGAATAATTTTTCTATGTTCTAATTTATTTGAATTTGCAATAAATACCAATATTTTACAACTGTGCAGTAGAATTGGAAAATGCAGTAATTTACCATGTAAATTCCAACAAGCTACCAATGAATGGCAAGGCATTGAATTCACACATGGAAAGGAATGAAGGCTATTGCAATCTAATCCTGAGGGCTAATCCACCTGAGAAATGCAGCTAAAATCATTTGAAGAGCACACAGTTTTTCATTCCGAGGATCTTCGAAATGAACAAGACATCTTCAGAATGAGAAATACAGTCTCTTCAAAATGAGCCACTTATCTTCGGAATGAGAACAAAAAAGTGCTTTTTGAATTTTTGACTATTTTTGACGATGGAAAAAGGGAAAGAAGGTTGAAAAGGTTAAAGGAAAATATCTCCCATCTAAATTTTTCGTCCTTGCCGTCCAAAGCCACCATTCATGGAAAAGATCAATTTTGATCCTCTTCTAGGATAAACACAAAAATAACTACAACATAATAGAAAATTATTTGCAAGATAGAAATGGCATATTATAAAGTGAATAAATATATATAAGATATTTCTAAACTTCTCCCACGTACTCACACCACTGAAGATGCTTTCTAAGGGCCAATGACTACTACTGCAACACAAACTGTCTAGATTTGCATTTATTTCAGATCCAGAATTATTGACAAATCACTGTAAAGCAACACATAGGCTGATTTGAGCATGGGATATGTTGTAAAGATTTATATAAATAACACATATCCCTCCTTGGTTGAGCCAGTTAGGAATTAGAATAGAGGAGAGTTTTCAATAGCAGAAATTATCACTGTACAATAATTTTTTGTAACAGTTTTTAGCATGTTCTATCATCAATAAAAGTGTAGCTATTTTATTATTTTCTATTCTAAGTGTTAATTAGTTAAGGAGTGCTTTTCACCTCCTTCTAGATCAAGAAGTATGGGCCCACTTTCAGATCTAGGAGGGATTTTATGGCAAGTTTTAATTTGTAATTTTGCTTCACCTCCTTCTAGATCAAGAAGTATGGGCCCACTTTCAGATCTAGGAGGGATTTTATGGCAAGTTTTAATTTGTAATTTTGCTGTAGAAAAATTAATAGATTTCTTGCCAGATTTCATTTTCTTGGTTTTATTTTGTATTATGTGATTTATGTTTTATATTATGTTTATGTACAACATTTGTGTGTATGTCAGCTGAAAATTTATATTAAGCATTTTTCCTTTGCTTTCTATATTTGCCCTGCTTTTTTGTTTTAACAACTTTTCATTTTTAGCATATTTCATTTTGCTGTCAATTCTTGTGGCAGAAGCTTGATGACATTTTGTGGCAGGGCATTGATAGGAGTTTTATTTCCAAGCATCACTTCCATTCTGCAAGAGTAAAATAGATTTCAATTTTGTAAGTGTAATTTAGGATTTCATTTTAGCAAAATTTCAATTTAGCAATTTTAATTCTGTTATTTCAATTCTACAAAAGTAGATTAGATTTCAATTCAGCAATTTCAATTCATGCAATTGTAGTTAACTTTAATTTTTTGAAATTAGAATTAGTTTTTATTTATTGCAAGTTTCCATTCTGCATATTAGGTTTAGTGTGACACCAAAAGGCTAAACCAAATTTGTCTCACCCAATAAATTCTTGAAATCTGAATGCCTGAATTATACTTTGCCCTAGCCTTCTATCGTAGACATCATTGGACACCACCCCAGATTGATAAGATCTTTGAGATTTAATGATGAGCTTAATGACAACGCATCACCAACCTCTAATATTTTTTCTATATCTTCCTTGATAATATATCTTAGAGTAGGATTTAATCATATTTGGGGCTATCTCACAGGTTTGAAATCTTCAGTATGTATCCTATGAGTGCATACATCAGGATTAATTCTTGGCATATCTTTATAGTCCCAAGAAAAGGCTTTAACATGTTTTAAAATAGCAAAAATTTTTGCTTCTTGTTCATAAGTCAGCTAGTTGTTAATGTTCAAGAATTTTCTTGGTTGTACTTCAATTTGTTTTATCCTTGGATGGACATAATTAATTCCCTTGTATTTTTTGAGTCTTTACTAAAGAGTTCAGTGGGTAGTGATGTAGTTGAAGAGAATGAAAGACTCTTGTATTCCTATAAATAGTAATCCCTGATGGTATCAAATCTTGCATAGGATAATAAATAGAGGAAATAAGGTGATGATGCCATCCATATGGCAGTGTAAAGGGACTTTCCTACAATGGAATGGATGATATGTATTCAGATGTATGACCTTCATCATTCCAAAACAAGTGGTTAAAAATGACTGGTTCATACCCAAGTCCTTGTTCATTCAATTTATTCACTAGAATGGTTTTATATTCAAAAATTTCTCTCTCATGTGAAATTATCTCTTCTATGTGTTCGTTTACTACCATTGTGGCTAGTATAGAGACAATTTCTTCCTATTCCTCATTAGAATCAGGATACCATAACTGACCTAAAAATTTTGTTGAAATTTTTGTAGGTAGATACAAGGAAATATTTTTTAGATCAATACCATTAGAAATAGTCATCTCCCTTTATCTGCGGTCCATGAAAATAACTGTAGTATCAAGCCAAGGCCTACCTAAGATAATTGGATAACCATTCATAGAGTTGAAAGGTTGTAATACCAAAAAATCAATAGGGTATTCCCATGATGAAACTATTACAGGAATATCCTCAATAATCCCTTCCAGATTGGTAACAGATCTATCAACCATTTCTATAATAGTAGTTATGGAATTTAGACTGTTTAACTATAATTATTTCAATGTGTCTTTGGTCATAAGGTTAATTGCATCTCCTAAATCAACCAAGACATTGGAAATTTACATTGATACAATAGTTATGATGACAACAGGACTTCCTGGGTCACTATACTTGGGTGGGACAAGCTTCCTAGAAAGTAGGTCAGCCAACTTTCCTTCTACTTGCACAGTTTTAGGAAAAGATTTATTTTTTTGCCTGATATTTTTATGCACAAGTCTTAAAAAATTTTGTTTATTAGAGGTACTATAGACACTAAAATCTAGGCATTTGCATTTCATCACATAATTTTGCATAATAATATATGCCTAAGTCTAAACTTAGGCATATAATTCCTGCACATCATTCACCCACATTGCACATCACAATTCTGCATAATAATATATGCCTAAGTCTAAACTTAGGCATATAATTCCTGCACATTATTCATCCACATTGCACATTTTAGTTCTGCATAACATTATGTGCCTAAGTTTTGACTTAGGCATAAAATCCTGCACATAATTATATTTTCTAGATTTTATTAAATCTAGGAAATATCCTCCTAGGATACCCTCTCTCCTCACTTGACATGTGTCTTGGCCACATCACCATCACCCCTTTGCCACCTCTCATACACCCTTGTCCCCTTTGTCCCTTCACATGGGGTAACCCTCCACACTTCACTCCACTTGCACCTACCCACTTGCCACATCTCACACCTCACTCCACACTTCACTCCACTTCCACCTACCCACTTGCCACATCTCACACCTCACTCCACACTTCACTCCACTTGCACCTACCCACTTGCCACATCTCCCTAGTTAAGTGAGACACTTCTAGTGACTCACTACAACTACCTAGGATAGGTGGCTACCCAGTCCTTGCCACTTGGCAGCCCTGGCTTGCCACCTATCCTTCCCTCCAAAACCCTCAAAGGCCTATAAAGGCACCATCACATGACCAAGAAAAGGAGAAGAGGGGAATGCTAATGTTATGCTTCCTGAATTGTGTTATGTACTATGGTCTTAGCCACATTCATTGTTCATCTTCTTCTATATTCATTTTACATTAGTCATTTTCATTTACATTTATCATATTCATTGTGACAGGTGCTACTAAACCCTTGTCCATTTGCATGTGTGCAGATTTCAGGTTCAGGATTCAACAAGCTCAAGGTCATCATGGTGGTCATGACAAACCCACCTCCCACATTGTTGTAGCATGAAGAAGATGAAGACACCATCTTTTATTGTAAAATGGGATCACCCCTTTGGGCATATTTATTGTGAAGCACCCTACAAAGGGGCTTATTGTATCACAAACTCATTTTACGAAATATAATACAATGCTTCATTTTTATTGCAATGGTGTTCTTTTTTATGTATACAAATAAATCTCTTAAAAATTATTTTATTAGATTTTTTAATTTAACTTAATTAAAAAACACTAATGGCTTCTTTTTTATTTATTCTAGTAATAGTGTTGTCATTACTCATATAATATGTTCATATTTACTATTTTTTTTCATTTTTTTTATCTATTTAAAAAAAAAAAAAAAGAACATTATAAAAATAAAAATAAAAATTAAAAAAAAAGGATAAAATTTCAAATTAAAAATAAAAAAAAAAATAAATATTAAAAAATAAATAAAACATTATAAATATATATATATATATATATATATATATATATATATATATATATATATATATATATATATATATATATATATATATATATATATATATATATATTATCAAAATTTTAAAAAATATTAAAAAAAGAACTAACTCAAAACATGTTTAAAAAAATGTCAAAACATACAAACAAAAAAAAAATCAAAATTGTAAAAAAACTTGTCAAAAAAAATAATAATAAAACGAACTCAACACATGTCAAAAAATTGTCAAAACATACAAAAAAAAAGTATCAAAATTGTAAAACTTGCCAAAAAAAGAAAAACTTAAAACATTTCAAAAAAATGTCAAACATACAAACCAAAAAGTGTCAAAATTGTCAAAAACTTGTCAAAAATAAAAATAAATAAAAAAATTATCAAAAACTAAGTCAACTTTACATTTTTGTGTTTGGTGTGCTTTTGATTGCATTTTTAGGCATCCAAAATTGAATTGCATCCTAGATTGCATTGTATCTTGCTTTACAAAAACAATAGAAAACGAAAAATCTTCACACACTTGCACGTTTCATAATAACATTGGTAGGTTGGATTTAATCACCAACCTCCAATTCAGACCGATGACGTTGGAATTCATCTCCTTCCACCGGCTTGCCCCCTAGATATCCTTAGACAGAATAGGGAACTCCTTAAGTTGGTATAGGTCACTTGTGTTCAAGTTGTCTCCCACTGTTGGAACGATTGTTGAATCAGAGTGGAAGAGCTAGGCGAACCCCCCACTAGGATTTAAGCGGTGTACCCTAGACTCTTTTGAGAAATCATGCTTGGCACTAGTGTTCCTAATCACCATCTTAATCGAGTTCCTTTATTCTAATCCAAAAAAAAAAAACTTCTTCAAAATTCCAACAACATCAAAACACACTGAAACTCAAAACAAAAAAATCAAAAACCTCAAAATTACAAAAAAATCAAAAACTTCAAAAATCCAAAAACAATAAAAAAATCAAACATCGAAAACAAAATTTGAAAAAACTTAGAAAACATTGTTTGTTTATTTGATTTGTGTGTTATTCATTTGTATTTCCATCACATTTTCACACACATACCTTCACATTCGCCACCTCATTTCACCTGAACCACCTTCCACATGCATATCAAAATTCAAAATGCAAAAAAAAAAAAAACAAATCAAAATGCTCCAAAGGAATAAAACCCCTTTGGTCAATTCAAATCAAAAGGCTCCAAAGGAATAAAATCCCTTTGGTCAATTCAATTCAAAATGCTCCAAAGGGGACACCCCTTTGGTCAAATCAAATCAAAATGCTCAATACCCTTTGGTCAATTCAATTAAAATCCAAAGGGGACACCCTTTGGTCAAATCAATCAAAAAGCCCCAAAGGAACCTAACCCCTTTGGTCAAATTTCATTTCAAAATGCTCCAAGGGGGACACCCCTTTGGTCAATTCAATTCAAAATGCTCCAAAGGGGACATCCCTTTGGTCAAATCAAAAAAGGCCCCAAAGGAACCTAACCCCTTTGGTCAAATTTCATTTCAAAATGCTCCAAGGGGGACACCCCTTTGGTCAATTCAATTCAAAATGCTCCAAAGGGGACACCCCTTTGGTCAAATCAATCAAAATGCTCCAAAGGGACCCCCTTTGGTCAATTTATTTCAAAAGCTCCAAAGGGGACACCCCTTTGGTCAATTCAATTCAAAATGCTCCAAAGGGAGCATCCCTTTGGTCAAATCAATTCAAAAGGCTCCAAGGGAACCAACACTCCTTTGGTCACATGAAATTCAAAAAGCTCCAAAGGAACCAAACCCCTTTGGTCACATTTCATCTCAAAAACATCAAAAGACAAAAAAAAAATAATAAATATAAAACACAAAAACATTTTCATACACATTGCATTTTTAATAAATCACTTTCACAATCCATCTTCCATTGCATTCACACATTCCAACTTTCATAGCATTTGCACATTCATACCATTCGTATTCATTAAAATCAAGAATAATTGATAGTGCACTATGTCTTGTTGCCTTAATCAGGGGCACCTCACATCAAACATCACCAAAACCATCAGTCATAATAATCCATTGCTTCCTAAGCAAAATCCTAATATTTTCAATCACTCAACCACTCCTAGTGTTTTAAGCAACCTCCAAAAAATATGTCGAATTCTTTTAGGACCATTGCACATATATACACTAAGCAAATCTTGAGTATTGGGAATTGATTTCAAAAACATTCTCGAACCAAACACAATTTCACATCTTAAAAACATCTTGTGTCAAATAGGGATAACACCATACTTGGTAGGAACCTTGAGGTGAAAAGGGTCATCCTTGCTTGTCCCATTATGCAACATAATCCATGACAACAATGGTTTTCACTACTATCACAATTGCTTCAAATTCAAAATATAGAGTAGTAAGGATAGGGTACAATTCTCATCACACTTAGGTTGAGAATCTGATTCCCCAAAGCTCTAAATCTTTTACATCACACACCACTGATTAATTGGGTTGTAAGGATCGTACTACATTTCTAGTCAGACGGTTAAGTAGTCATCCCCAAAATTCAAGAAATCAAAAACAAAAATCATGGACTATGGAGTTAGCCTCCACCGGAGCTATAGACGCTTGACTGGCAGTGGAGTACACTCATGCATGGTGACATGTCTCTTTTAAAAGAGACCTCTGACCGCTCATACGGACAAGCTAGCTTCTAGGTTCAAACCATAACAGGTTTACCCAATTTACTCAAGATGAGTTAATGAACTCAATTGCACACACATTGGTTCTTGATTGTCTCGGGTCATTACCATGCTCTTGATTCGGTAAATGAATTCACTACACACACATTTGGTCCTAGAAGAATTAGGCAGTTTTAGTGAGTTTGTTTGAGATCACTAGGATGTTTGAGTCTTTGCAAAACAACTCTAGATCCTTTATCCCTAAGGACAATAAAGTCATAAGCAAGCCTCCATTCCATACCACCATCACATAGTCATAAATATCATAATCCATTTCATCCATGTGGTCATACTAGTAGTATCATATTGGTGCCCCTGATTAAGCAATAAAGGCAAAGTTTGCTAAATAATGGTTCAAAAACCTCTTTGAAAAATGATCAATAAAGCAACACCATTCATTCAAATGGTTCAAAATATCTTTGAACAATGATCAATAAAGCAACACCATTCATTCAAATGGTTCAAAATCTCTTTGAACAATGATCAATAAAGCAACACCATTCATTCAAACAGTTTAAAATCTCTTTGAACAACAATCAATAAAGCAACACCATTCATTCAAATGGTTCAAAATCTCTTTGAACAATGATTAATAAAGCAACACCCTTCATTCATTTGCATTCATTCATAACATATTCATTTCATAATATGTACAAAAAAATAATTTGAACAATCAATCATTACACATATACATAAACAATCACAAAACAACTTGGGGGGTTCAAGGTCTCACACCTTCCCCATCAATCACATCAAACAATCAATCAAACAACTTGGGGGATTCAAGGTCTCACACCTACCCCAACAATCACATTAAACATTCACATTTCAAATAATCAAATTCAAAAAGCTCCAATGGAATCAACCCCTTTGGTCACATTCAATTAAAAAAAAAACTCCAAAGGTAACACAATTTCTTTGGTCAAATTCAATCTCAACAAGGCTTTCAAAAATTGAAATGCTATAATCTCAACTCCCTAAGAAAGCCATGCGGTTGGACTGCTCCATGGGATAGAGATGCACATTTCCTTCTTTCACTCAGCCTTAAGTGATCCTTGTATCTAGTGATTTACTCTAGCACCCTAGCGGTTGTAGCGATTGGCTATCCATACAATCTGGTAGGAGGAGTAGATTACCATAAGGACAATTATCATTAACACAATTCAAAAAGCCCCAAAGGCATAAACCCCTTTGGTCAAATCAATCCAAAATGCTCTAAAGGTACTCAAATTCCTTTGGTCAAAAAAAAAATCAATCATCAAAACATAAAAACACAAAAAAAAAACATCTTGTGCTTTCTTTCCATTTCAAAAACATCAAAAAACAAAAATATTTCCATACATATTTTGTCTTACAAAACCATAAAACAACAAAAACATTGCCATGAATATTTTGTCATATAAAACATAAAACACCAAAAACATTTCCATGCATCTTTTGTCATACAAAAACAAAAAAAACACAAAACAATCATGCATTCTCCAAAAAAAAAAAAAAACAAAAAATCCAAAGATATCTCAATTCCTTTGGTCAAAAACAAATTCAACAGGCTCTTGAAAGAATAGAAGTGTTCTCATCTCAACTCCCTAAGAAGGCCATGAGGTTGGACTGCTCCAAGGGATAGAGGTGTACATTTCCTTCTTCCACTTAGCCTCAAGTGATCCTCGTATACAGTAACTTATCCTATATACTTAGTGGTTGCAGTGACTAGCAATCCATGCAATCCGGTAGGATGGATAAGTTACCATAAGGCCCTTGAAAAGTGATTCACCTCATGCAAAAAATGAATTGTTATCATCTCAATTCCCTAAGAAAGCCATACGGCTGGACTGCTCCAAGGGATAGAAGTGCACAATTATCAACAATGGTCAAAATCATAGTTGAAACAAAAACAAAAACATCCATCTCATTCCAACCATTATCATTTGTTTCATCGCTTTCATCATTTCATATCTTCTCCATCGACTCATCGCTTGAAGGGAAAGACAAAATCAACAAATTCAGTTTCATAATCAAAGTCAACACTCAAAACACTCAATCATGCAAATTACGCTCATTAAAATGAGCATCTTTTCCATGATTGGGGCAACACAAGTTGACTTTTATTTGTGACCATCTTACACAACTCCCCTTCAAATGCAAATGGCTACAAAAATATTGTAAAACCCTCCAAATAATCATCTCACATCATCATCATCTCAAGTGAACCTTGTACCTAGTGATTTACTCTAGACACCTAGCGGTTGCAGCGATTGGTTGTCCATGCAATCTGGTAGGATGGATAAATTACCATAAGGACACTTATTCAAAATCATTTCACATCATCATGTTTGAAATTAAATCAGGTTGATCCTTCAATTTTTGAGTGACTTACGTTCAAGCAGATTTGTCCAAGGTTGTCATTGATGCCTACTCCATGGGGTTACAAAACATGGAAAACTTATACTTCATCATTTTGCATTAAGGAATTGCTAACAGTCACTAGGACAACGAGCTCCTAGGGTGATTGGTTCCTTTACTTCATCATCTTGCATGTCAATCAAACCAAAAGGTAAATTTGCGACAACATAAGTCCACCCCAAACTTGGGGCATCCAACTTGATATTGATTTCCAACATTTACATCAATCACATCATGCATTTTTACAAACATCATCATCATCATCACATCATTTAGTGAACCTTGTATCTAGTGGATTACCCTATACACCTAGCGGTTGCAGCGACTAGCAATCCATGCAATCCGATCGGATGGGTAGCTCACCATAAGGAAACTCATTCAAACATTCAACATCAAATCACTATGACATTAAATCAGCTAGGTCCCTAAATATTTGAGCTTAGATGTGTTCAAAACAGATTTGCACAAGGTTATCCTTCAACCCCTTCCGTTGGGTCAAAAGCGAAAAACAACCAAAAACAATTTGGTAATAATCAAAAATCACTCGAGTATCAAATTCCCGAATGACTGGTTCCTTGAACCCATCATTTGGAAGGAATTGCTAAAGTCATAGTGGAACAAGAACTCCAAACGTGGTCGAAGATTTTACCACACATTTTGCACATCAACGAAACCAAAGGTAAATTTGCAAGAACACAAATAATCCCAAACTTGGGGCATCAAGTTGATCAAAATGACATACATTTGCATCACATCCACATCATTCAATCAACCACCTCCTTTCATCATCCACATTTGGTCAATTGGCTCATGGGTTTCATCCTTTACCCATTCGCCAATTGAGGGGGTAAGCAAACAAATCAAAATTTTCAAAAAAAAGTCATTCATTCTTTGCATCGAGAAGATTTGAGTCCATTCCTCCATCAAATAAAACCATGTGTCTTTTGTTTTTGCACCACATTGTGTTTCACACAATACGGTACAAAAAGGGGCATCTGTAGACACCAAAATCTAGGCATTTGCATTTCATCACATAATTTTGCATAATAAATTATATGCCTAAGTCTAAACTTAGGCATATAAATTCCTGCACATTATTCACCCACATTGCACATCACAATTCTGCATAATAATATATGCCTAAGTCTAAACTTAGGCATATAATTCCTACACATTATTCATCCACATTGCACATTTCAGTTCTGCATAACATTATGTGCCTAAGTTTTGACTTAGGCATAAAATCCTGCACATAATTATATTTTCTAGATTTTATTAAATCTAGGAAATATCCTCCTAGGATACCCTCTCTCCTCACTTGACATGTGTCCTGGCCACATCACCATCACTCCTTTGCCACCTCTCATACACCCTTGTCCCCTTTGTCCCTTCACATGGGGTAACCCTCCACACTTCACTCCACTTCCACCTACCCACTTGCCACATCTCACACCTCACTCCACACTTCACTCCACTTCCACCTACCCACTTGCCACATCTCACACCTCACTCCACACTTCACTCCACTTGCACCTACCCACTTGCCACATCTCCCTAGTTAAGTGAGACACTTCTAGTGACTCACTGCAACTACCCAGGATAGGTGGCTACCCAGTCCCTACCACTTGGCAGCCCTGGCTTGCCACCTATCCTTCCCTCCAAAACCCTCAAAGGCCTATAAAGGCACCATCACATGACCAAGAAAAAGAGAGAAGAGAAGAATGCTAATGTTATGCTGCTCGGATTATGCTATGTAAACCATTGTTCATATTCTTCTATATTCATTTTACATTAGTCATTTCATTTACATTTATCATTATCATTGTGACAGGTGCTACTAAACCCTTGTCCATTTCCATGTGTGCAGATTTCAGGTTCAGGATTCAACAAGCTCAAGGTCATCATGGTGGTCACGACAAACCCACCTCCCACATTGTTGTAGCATGAAGAAGAATGAAAGACACCATATTTTATTGTAAAAGGGATCACCCCTTTGGGCATTTTTATTGTGAAAGCACCCTACAAAGGGGCTTATTGTATCACAAAACTCATTTTACAAAATATAATGCAATGCTTCATTTTTAGTGCAATGGTGTTCTTTTCATTCGCAAAATAAACGGAGGGATACATGTATGTACTGATCTTCGATATTTAAACAAATCATATCCCAAGGATGATTTTACTTTGCCCAATATCAATAAAATTGTAGACTCCTATGCTGGCCATGAAATGATTTCCTTAATGGACGGTTTCTCAAGATACAACCAAATTCAAATTAATTCCGAAGATCAATATAAAACAACATTTACAACACCATGGGGCTTATTATGTTATAGAGTGATGCCTTTTGGACTTAAGAATGTGGGAGCTACATAGCATGTACATATTTCATGACTATATGCATAAGATCATCGAGGATTATGTAGATGACTTGATTGCTAAATCAAAAACATGTCTTGAGCACATTGAAGTCCTAGAAAAAGTGTTCGATCGATTGCTAGAACATAAAGTAAGGTTAAATCCTAAGAAGTGTGAATTTGGTGTCACATTACGAAAGCTTCTAGGATTCATTATCTCAAAGTGAGGCATTTAAGTAGACCCAGGTAAGGTAACATCTATACTAGAGATGCCACCTCCAAAGAACTTGAAAGAGTTGCGTAGATTACAAGAAAGATCCAATCTATCCAAAGATTCATTGCACAAATCTTAGATAAATACAAGCCTTTCAACCGCTTGCTACAAAATGGGGTGATATTCTCTTGGATGACTGAATTTCAAGAGGTATTTGATGACATAAAGAAGTATTTGGATTCACCACTGGTTCTTACGCCACCTTGAACAGAAGTCCCTTTTTACTTATACATTTCTGCAACATATTTTGCATTAGGTACAATGCTTGCACAAAATAATGAAAAACAAAAAGAGAAAGCAATTTACTATATTAGTTAAACATTGGTAAGTTACAAAACAAGATATGCTTATGTTGAAAAATTGTTTCTAGCAGTGGTTTTTTCCACTAAGAAACTTAGACATTATATGCTCAGCAACACTACTTATATCATTTCTAGAGAAGGCCCTCTACGATACGTGATGACTCAAACTTACAATAACACCCATACAACCAAGTGGATAATTCTTTTAATAGAATTAAATCTCGAATTCATAAGTTAAAAATCTATAAAATGTCAAGTGATAGCTGATCAGCTAGTTGAAGCTCCCTTGCATAATGATAAACCACTAATCATTGAGCTTCCAAACGATTCTGTATTCTCTATTATAGATAAGTAAGAGTTAGTCTCCCCTGAGGATGGATAAATGACAATGTTCTTTGATAGATCAAAGTTCTAGAAAGGACAAGGTGCGGGAGTCGTGTTTTATACACCTGAAGGAATACCAATTCTTTTATCATTCAAACTCGACTTCACATGCACTAACAATAATGCAGAGTATGAAGCCTTAATCTTAGGTCTTCAATCAGCTATAGCAATGGACATAAAAATATTAAGCATTTTTGGTGATTCTCAGCTAGTTGTTTGCCAAGTAAAAGGATAATACTAATGTAAAGAACCAATTTAAAATAATACCATAAAGTAGCAATAAAATTTCTATAAAATTTTGAATGGTATGAAATTAGTAACCTACCCCGATCGACAAACATATTTGCGAATGCGATGGCTTCTTTAGGATCTTTCATCCCTAAGAATGAACATGGAGAAGTATAACTACTAATCATAACAACAATGTCAAAATCATCAATTCAAAGAGTAGAATACATAAGCGAGAAGGATGTTGGTTTAATACATGTTGAACCTTACAATTCTTATGTTGATGAAATAAAAGACTTTCTCAAGTCTCGAAAACTCCAAATAGAAATGACACAAACTTCAAAAAGAACATTTAAATAGAAATCAATTTGTTTCACTCTCTTAGGGAACATGTTGTATAAACATGGGTATGATGTAATATTATTATAATTTCTAGATCCGATTGAGGTAGAATGAGCTATAGCAGAAGTCCATGATGGTAATTTTGGTTGTCATTTCGATGGAATGGCCATAGAAAAAAGAACGTTGTGAATGGGATACTATTGGCCAAAAATGGAAAATGACTGCTGTCAATATGTCAAAAAGTAACAAAAGTGCCAACATCATGCCAATTTGACTCATGTACCATCGCACGCTCTACAACCCATTTAAATTCTTTGTCCATTTTCACAATAGGGCCTCAATTTGATTGGTAAAATATCACCTGCATCCTCAAGACAACATAAATTCATCATAACCGTTATGGAATACTTCACAAAATGGGTGGAAGCAATTCCAATGACCACTATGACTAGATCTCAAATAGCAGAGTTTATACTTTAGCATATTATCTATCATTTTGGAATACCATCAAAAATCATTTCTAATAATGGGAAATCATTTAAAAATAAGGACGTTCAAGCCTTGTGAAAAAAATTCAATATCCAACACAGTTTCTCAACACCTTATTACCCTCAAACGAATGGGTAAGTGAAAGAAAAAAACAAAATAGTGGTATCATTTCTCAAGAAAATGGTCAAAGAAAATCATCGAGATTGGCATACTCAACTTCCTTTGGCACTATGGGCTTATAGAACAAGCATAAGAACGCCAACGAGAGCAATACCATTTTCATTAGTTTATGGGGTTGAAGCTATATTACATTTGGAGCTCGAAATGCCCTCCTTGAAGATCGCATTACAGGAATTCATGGATGAAAACACCGCTAGACAAGCACGTCTTGACCAATTGACACTGATAGATGAAAAACGTATAAACACTCTAGAAAAATTGTGAGTATATCAAGACAAAATCAAACGTGCTTACAATGAAAAAGTCCATCTTCACGAATTTCAAGTAGGGGACCTAGTGCTCAAATAAAATCAACAAAATACCAATGATTTTCCACACTTGAGAGATAAATTTGTAGCTAATTGGTTAGGCCCATATATTATAAAGCAAAATTTGGGACTAGGAACGTATAGACTTGTCGACTTAGAAGGAAAGTTGGAGCTGGAGCCACTAAACATAATGCACCTAAAGGTATTTTATGCATAAGTCGACTTGCAATATATGTATATATATGTACATGGCTAAAATAAATATATATATATATATATATATATATTTCTACATTGCATACATTTAACATTGTAAATAGAAATATCTTTACTAGCATTTCGCATATTGTATTCACATATCACATGAAAATATTCATATCACAAAAAAAAAATCAATTTTTGCATTACATAAGCATATCATAAGCATGTAGCAGCATTAATATATATATATATATATATATATATATATATATATATATATATATATATATATATATATATATATATACAATATAATTGCATCCATCCCATCCCATGTTCAGTAATATTTTGTAGTGGTGATGATACGACCAAATAATAACAAGTTCCAAGAATTGGGGGTACCCACCTAAGGCTTTTCGCAATTCAACAAATGTTATACCCATACATGTTTTACCTATTTCATAAAATCAAATTTTTAGTCACTCAACCATGTCTAGTGAAAAACCAAATTTCACAAAATGTCCAATTTTCTTTAGGACCAAAGCACTTTTGTCACATTAAGAAAGTCTTCAGTATGGTAGATTGGCCCCAAAACAATATTGAACCAAATACACTTTTACAAATCTTAAAAGCATTTTGAGTAAAAGCAGGATAACGCCAAACTTGGGTAACACCTTGGAGTGAAAAGATAACATTCTATGCTTGTCCTATCACGCGACATAGTCCAAAATAAAAAATAGTGGTTTTTACCACTATCACAGTTACTATCCAAATATAAACATAAAATATAGAGTAGTAAGGATAGGGTAACATTCTCATCACACTTCGGTTGAGAATATGATTCCCCAAAGCTCTATACAAAAATTAACAATTTTTATACATGCAACAATACTTAAAGTTGTAAGTATTGTACTACATTTTACTCAAAAAGATATGTAGTCATCCCCAAGGCTCTATACAAAATAAAAAATTTCAACACACACACCACTTATCCCTAAAGTTGTAAGTATCATACTACATTTCCCTCAAAATGATATGAAGTCATCCCCAAAACCTAAATATAAGATTATTGTCCTATGGAGTGAGCCTCCATGGAGGCTATAGATACCTGACTGGCAGTGGAATAAAGTCAAGTAGGATGACATGTCTCTCTCACAAAAAGGGAGACCTTTGGACGCACATACTGACAAGCTAGCTACTTGGTAAATCCCATAACAGGTCAAATCCAATTTACTCATAATGGATCAATGAACTTCACATTCACACACACTGGTTCTTGATTGCTTAGGGTCATTATCATGCTCAAGATTTGGGATTAAAACTTCACTTCCACACACCTTGGTCCTAAAGAGATTTAGACAATGGTCAAGTAATTTTGGTGGTATCACTAGACTGTTTGAGTCTTTGAAAAAATTCCACTATTAAAAAGAAAAATTATCCATATCAACATCCATATACTCTTCCCCAATCACATACATATCTACATCATACATAACCTGCATGAAGTCATCAAGTTGGATACCCCCAATTGCAAAAATGAACAAGTGATGGTCAAAAACTCTGAGCTACGAAATATTACATGAACATCATGCATGCCAACATATAGTTTCATAAACAAATAATTAAACTGCATATTACATATTAGTTTGCATTCATTATCATAGAAAAATATAAAAATACGTAGACAACATCAAATAAACAATAACAAAGCATTAACAAGATACATAAATCATCATTAACACATGAGATAACAAAAATAAAAGGCCATGTATATATATATATATATATATATGGATGTCTCAACGGTAAAAAATACCCATAGGTTGTATACATTAGAGCACCAAGGCTCATAGAAAAATAAAATACCACAAAATAAAAAATAAAAAATAAGGTACACTAGCTAGTGCTAGAAGGATCCCTCCAAGAACCCTAAGCTGATGAAGCAACATGAGAGCTAGACCGTCGATGACTCCGTTGGCTCGTCTCGGTCCTCCTACTGGTAATAGCCACTAAATACAAAGGAGGAACAGGAAGTGGGATCTGTTGCTCGTGCAATATGTTCTCCAGCATCTCGATATAAGTATCTTGCTTATGCAGGGTTCTCAAATATGTGCCCTCACGAGAAAATCTCTAATATATCTCCACCTGAAGAGCAGTAACAGTAGTTGTGGTGTCCCCTTCACTAGAACCTAACTGTAAGCAAGTAAGCTTGTCCTAAATTTGAGATACCTCACCCCTAAGCCTGGTAATATCTGCATCCCTAGTAGCGATAGCATCATCACTAGGCCCACCCCAGAATCCATCCACCTCAAATTGTAAGCGAATCACCTCGCTTTGACATAAGGCCAGCTCACCCTTTGTAGCACCCTAAAATTGGTGTAGTTAAACCCTTAGTAAAAAGATAAAAATTTGAATTTTAACCCCGAAATCGCCCGTTAATCATTCACCCCATTTTCATGAAATTTTTAGGATTTGTTTTGATCGTTGGATGATATCGTCATCGATCAGACGATATCATCCCAGATCGAACGAATTTGTCTGGAACAGAACGTCCAAATGATTTTGTCTCAAAACTAAAATTTCATAATTAGCTTCTGTTTCAATGACCTCTCCAACTTGGGCAAAAGCATGTCTACGTAGTTGGAGATTTCTCCATTGGAGATCTCCCATATTGGGATGATCCCCAACCTCCTAACCTCCCCCTAATCCTATATAAACTGGGATTTTCTCAGTTTATCCCCTTGACTGACCCCATGGATCCCCTGCCTGGCTCTCCTCCTAACTCTTTCCCTGGTTGATTTTCCCTATCATTGAGCTTTGCACTCATAGTTTTAAGTTTTCATTGTAGGTTTTCACTATGCTTTAGCTGGAGGAAGGTCGAATCGTTGTAGGCGATTCCAGACGATTTCGGATGATCCTGTCATAGATCGGTGATGATCTCGTACGATTGGAGGTGATCTCGACCGCAATCTAGATTGGGGGAAATCAAAGCCCTGAGTTTGCATTTCTCATCTTCCTTCTTTATTTTATTATACATTAGCTTGATTATTTTCATTTTGCATTCTGGAGTTCACCTCATTTCAACATAAATGCATGATAAAGTTAAAATAAGTTATTAAAACAATGCATTTTCTTTAATATGCTATCCAAATTTATTAGTTAGGCATTTATAATGTCATTTCTATCATTTTGCATTAGTCTTGTAGTACCCTTTTCAGTTTTTGATGTCTGTTTCTGTGATTGCAGGTTTCTAACGATTTTTTTTGACAAATTCGATAGATCGATGACGATCTTGTCTGATATCAGATGATCGCCTATAATCTGGGATGATTCTGTACAATTGCAGATGATCCTATCATATTCGGGACAATCTAGACTCCTACAAGCTTTAGAATCTTCATCAGACATTCGAAATCAGGTGCATTCTTTCTCATTTAGTATATTCATGGTATTTAGGATCCATTCATGCTTTCTGTATTCATATAAATTGTATTTTCATATAGAATAGCTTAGATTCATTCTGGCCAACCTAGGAATATGAATTATTAAGTATAAAATAAACAAATCAAAACCATTCTCAACCTAGGCGTGGAAACTGCCACTCAAAGTTTCCTAGTGAACCCCACCATCCGTCAAAAATTCACCCTTATACCCCTCCCCCGAGAGGTGCGACCTTCAAAGGGCCTCTTAGTTCGAGGTATTGTTCCATCCTTCTTGCATCCCCCTTTTAGGCACGGATCCTTTAGCTTGAAGGTAAGGGCGTGAAAATTTTGGATTAGTACATTTTGGTGAACCCAACGTGAAACTAAAAACCTTTTGAAATCAATAAAAAAAAAATATTATTAAAAACATCTAGAATCATTAGAAAAACAATTAAATTTGTATATCATATTTAGATGGTAGATTATAATAAAAGATGATTTGTCACCATAAATGTTGAAAATCAATTAACGGCCATAGAGATTACTTCTGTACTTAGAGTACCTCAAACAAATAGGGTCCAACCTTTGTGGGACGAACTTGATAGGAGATTGGGTATCATTGAATCTAGATCTATAGAACTTAGGCAAATTAAGAGGTTTGTCCTAGATAGAATCTTGGATCCTGATCAGGTGACTTTGTACCATGAACTTTAGAGAGCTTGCCATAGGTGGTTAGTTGATAAAAGAGCACTTGTGTATTCTGAATTGTACACCTTTGAGGAATACCTTGAGAATGCAGTTGTAGTACATAAGTTTCTATCTTGTATAGAGGATAAAGAAGTCATTCTTACAAATAGAAAAATATGGAATAGAGTTCCTAGAGCTGTGTTATATCGAGAGTATTGCCATGAACTTTATTTCTATAGGTCAGAGTCCAAAATAGATCATATTACTATATCACACTTTGTCAAATTTTTGAAAAACCATTTTCAATTTGAAGAAGAGCATTTCATGACTCCTAATGAACTTGATCCCATCAACGATATCCATAAACTATTTATAGAAAACTAAGTCATTATTCTTATTATTGTTATCCTTTTTGTAACTAGAATGCTATTTGTTATATTTATAATAATATTATAAAACACAAAAATAATAAAAATAAAAACAAAAACAAAAATCAAAATATTTCCTTTTTATAGTAGGTATATAATTAAAATATATACCCCTCAAACCTATCGCATATATCTATATATATATATATATATAAAGTATATATATTTTCTGAAATCTAAGTTTAAGCACAATGCCTAGACTTAGGAATGGAAAACAGACTGAAGAAGAATAAGATTGGTTAGGAAAACCATTAAATAACCCAGATGTCCTTCCTAAAGATCAAATTTCGGAAGAAGAAATCCTAGAACAGCAAGAATAAGAGCTTGTTGTAAGAAATGAACATGAAGAAAATGTTAGAGAGGAAGGATCCTTCTCCCCTAAAATGTCTCCGGGAGGAGCTATTACTTTTGAAAACATGGAACAATTCTGGAAGTTCATTAATACTAATATTAGTATTTTTAATAGAGCATTCCATATGGACAAGGATCAAATTAGTGACACTCAAGCAACTCTAGAAGACATATTTCACACATGCACTAATCCCTTGTCCTTTATTGATCAAGAGAGTGATCAAGCTGGACCATCCAATTTAGATATGGCAGCTATAATCCAGAACATGCAACAACAATAGGTTACCCAACCATCTAAAGTACCTGTTAGCAAGCCTAGGTCTATTCTCGCACAAAATAAACCATCATTTACTGCTCTATTTTGCCAAACTATTGAACAATATACCTCAAATCAGCAAAAACCCAAAACAAAACCAAACACCAATTACCAAAAATCTGGGATACAACATAATACTATTACAAATCCTCTTCATAATACTCTTCCTACCAATGCTTTGTATAATAGAATATAGAGTCTAATCCTTATGTCACACCGTCATACACTCATAAATCCCATGCTTATGTCCCACCGAACCAATATGGTGGAAAAAATGTTGGCAATTTTGGGTTTGAGATCCTATCTTCTTGTCTATGAGTTGTCATTTATGTCAAAATGAAATGGCATTAATGTTAAGAGGATGTATTGGCTTCAAAGGTGGAAGATTCCAAGAGAATCTTTTTAAGAGAATCCGGAGAGATTCCATTGGCAAGGGTTTTTCATTAAAACCAATGGAGGTTCTCTTTATTATTTATTTAATTATTATTTAAAACCCTTCAAGGTTTTAATTAATTAATTATTTAATTAATTAAGGGAGAAATTATTTTTAATTTATTAAAAATACTTAAAGGTTTTAAACCTTTTTTATTCTTAATTTATTAAAATTATTTAAGGGTTTTTAAACCCTTTTTGAAAAGACTTTTGATTAATTTCGAAATGGTCTTTATTTCCGCCGACGTCAAAGTGTCTTCGAAGAGACTATTTATTCTCCAACTCCTAAGGTTGGAAGGCTAATTAATTCAAAATTCCTCGAATGCAATTTGTGGTGTTTGTGCTCTATATTCGCTGCGATCGAAGGAAGACTTAGAAGCACGTGTAGTTGAAAAGTCTTCGGGAGTTTTTTTTTTAGGGTGAAGTGGAGGGAAGTTCACTTGTGAACTTCGTAGCTCGCATGGGCTAGTGGCAGTGAAGGCTGCTATTGGGCGCTGCATTGGCAGAGGTCACCATTTCGAGTCTCGTGGGGGTGCTTTGCTAGAGTAACACACGTTTTTATTAATATGTCTTTATGCCATGAAATTTGGAGTTTCTTGGACAGCGATTTATAAGTTTGAGAGTTGTGTGTGGTGACAGCTTGAAGGTTCAATTATCTTCTACTCCAATAAGGTATGGGCACATTATTCTTATGAGTATGATTGGTGTATGTTTTCTGAAATAAGGTTGGAGTGAAAAGGTATTATACTAGGTATCCTTTGGCTAGGTGTAGATCCTATTTTTTGGTTTGTTGAAGACTACTTATGCATTGTTATCCTTAAGGAGAGTTTTTGGTGAATGCATAATTTTTGGTTTGAGATAGTGGAAGCTTTGTGCACTAGGGTTTATATTTGTGATTCTAGCTACTTGCATTGAGTTGGTGGAACCCTTGGTTGGCTGTTTTGAGTTTGATGGTTGAGTTGCTTCCATAGAGGTTGTTTGATCAAGTTATTGATTTACTTGATTCATGATATTGGGCTTACTCCATTGAGTTGATTTGAGCAAGTTATTCTTTGCATTTGGTGATATTATGTTGGTGGCTGTTTTGTTCAAATATCTTTGGAGGGAAAAGGATTTCTACTTATTTCCTTTTCTTGTGATGATTGGTTGAATACTTCAAGGTTGATGTTGAGTTGAATGGTATTGGTTGACTAAACCTTGTTTGATGAGCATTGTTGTTGAAACCCTAATTAATGTTGAAAAGAACATGAGTATCATTGTTATGTGATTCTTTGCATAGTTGGCAATTGTTGGGGTTTCATTTTCTTGAAAGAAAACATTCTATCCTATCCATTTCAGATATTGAGTTGAGTTTTTATATTTGAGATTGAGATTGAGCTGAGTTGATTTGAGTTGAGTTTTGAGATTGGGATTTGAGTATAGAACATATTGAGTCTTTAAAAATTCTCTTTATTCTTCTATGAGTTTGAAAAATCACATTGGGTCTCTAACAATTCACTTTGTGATTTCCTACTAAGAAATTTTTCTTGGTGAGCTTGCTGAGTTTTTGGACAGGTTCCAGTGGGGACTTGTGAGTAGTTCTTGGACAGGTTCCAGTGGGGACTTGTGAGCAATTTTGGACAGGTTCCGGTGGGGACTTGTGAGCAGTTTTGGATAGGTTCTAGTGGGGACTTGTAAGTAGATTTGGACAAGTCCTAGCAGAGGACTTGTGAGCTAATTTTGATAGTTATATCAAAGAACTTGAGGACAGAGGTGCATTGGTTCTATGAGAAGAACCTGAGGATAGTTGGCAAGTCTTTGAGAAGGCTTGTATGCAGAGGATTGATTTGTTCAAGAGTTGGACAGATCTGACAGACAGAGGAAGACTTGTACTAGACCGATTGATTGTGTTTGGTACAGGTTGTTGAGCTGCTGTGGACGTGATCATAGAAGGCAAAGGTCTCTTAGGCTAAGCATTAAGGATAGGAGGTATTCGGTGGAAAGGAGTTCCACGTGCTAGCAAGAGGTAGAGGTAGTTGATCTTCTGAGGGATCATTTCCAGAGTAGAGGGGAAGGTATCTCCTTTGGGTCGAGGCTCATAAAAATTGTAATTGGGAAGGATTCCGAAAGAACTTTGAAATACCTTTTAGAGAAAAGTTTTTGTGGACGTAGCCCAACCATTTTGGGTGAACCACGTTAAAAATGGGTCTTCAATGTGTGATGTTTTCTATCTTGATTAATGTTGTGTTGATGCCACTACTATCTAAAGTTAAATTATTAATTGGTTAAGTCTTATACTGTTCACCCCCCCTCTCAGTATAAGTCCATGTTCTTCAATTGGTATCAAAGTTGGTATCTCTAGAAAGAGCCTAACAGCTTGGAGAAGGATCTATCAGAGGAACATACAGATTTAGAAAGAGATGAAGAGGTTGAGTTCAATCTTAAAGGTGAATTCTTCTTGGCTTTAAGAAAGCTTGAGAAATTCAAGGAAGAGAATTTTTTTCTCAAGCATCAATGTTGGGAAGAAGAGATAGCAAGATCAGAATTGTCTCAAAGTGTTATAGACTTCAAAATTCTAGCTGAAGAAGGGAATAAGGTTGAACAAGTTCTGACAGAGGCTCTCAAAGGAAAGGAAGCTGATTGCAAGAAACTAGAAGAAGATGTTATGTTTCTTAGAGTGAAGTTGGAACAGTTGGCTCTCAAACAGAATACTCCATGTGAAAAGCAAAAGAAGGATTGTGTTGTGGTTGTTCCACAACGTACCCCAAAATCGGGGACCCACACTTTTTGTTTTGGTGTTTTGCTATTTTTGGTCTTGTTGGCGTGTTTCCACATCGTTTCACTATTGCTACTCATGCAAAATCTTGCATTTTGGATCGAAATACTTGCTCCCCTATGTTTTCATGCGAGTTTCTATGCCAGAATGAACAAGTTCAAAGTGGTCGCAAAATCGTGACATGTCGCGAAATCGTGACCCAAATCGCAGTGTAAGGTATGAAAGCAAAACAAGTCGTGAAATCGCGACATGTCATGAAATAGCGACATGTCGCAGAATCGCTGTTCAAAAATGAGATAGAAGGCAAATTAGGAAAATGTCGCGAAATCACGACGTGTTGTGAAATCATGATTCTTAGAATGCTACAGAAGTGAAGTATAGAAAACGTCGCGATATCGCGACGTATTTTTGCTGAAGGCAAATCTTAAGAAAAATGTCACGAAATTGCGACAAGTTCCAACATGCAGCAGAGCTCAACGAAAACGTCGCGAAATCGCAACAAGTTTCCACTAGAAGCACAACTTGGCGAGAATGTCGCGAAATCACGACAAGTTTCAACATGCAACATAACTCGATGAAAACATCACGAAATCGTGACCTGTCATCGTGACCCAAACTATGATAGAGTGTATGAAGGCCGAGTAGGTCATGAAATCATGACATGTCACAAAATTGTGACACGTCACGAAATTGCAACCCAAAATGCAGCCAAAGGCACCAAGGCATAACCGTCGTGAAATCACGACATAAAATGCAGCTGAAGGTCCAAAAATGAAACCGTCGTGAAATCGTGACTCGAACTGGCTTGGAGAGCGTGAAGGTAAAATCGTCATAAAATCGCAACTCGAAGGGCGATAGAATGTATGGAGCCCAAGTAGGTCGCGAAATCGCGACATGCGAAAATGAACATGTCACGAAATCGTGACGGGTTTCAGAAGAACAAGAGCCGAGAAGGAGAAAATCAAGCTTGCATGCAATGAACATTAAGATTTGAATTGATAATAGGAAAATTCTAACTGTTGCCTTCATATTTTGTAGGAAGACAGAAAGATGTCGCGAAATCGTGACCTGTCGCATTTTCGCGACTAGTGGAGACAGAAGAGCGGAGCAAGGGGAAAGTGTCACGATTTCGTGGCACGTCACGTTTTCGCGACCAAGTGCAGCCAAAGAAGACGAAAGTGCCAACATGTCGCGATATCACGACGTGTTGTATTTTTGCACCTACCAGCAGCAGAAAAGACAAGAAGAAGAAAGTTGTCGCGATATCGCGACACTTTCCAGCGCATGTGCTGTGGGTCCCAGGAAGGCCTGTTTTATGTTTTTTTAATACTACAGGAAGGCAGATTTCGATGGATTGTCCCCTTTCTTCATGGGTTTTACATTTTAATAATACAAGAGATAGATTTCGGCGGATTGTTCCTCTTATCCGGTACCTGTTTCATGGACATTGCATTTTAATATTACAGGGACAAAAAATGGATCTATATTTAAAAAAAAAACACTGTAGAGAGCCAACAGCCTATAAATATCAAGATACATCTCGAACCAGAGGGGGGGAAACTGCTGGAACAGAGTTGCAGTGTCAAAGGCGGAAAGCCATTCTGGACCTGATTTTTGGGGTTTTTCTCCCACTTGTTCTGTTTTTGAGAAAAATTAGAAATCTCTGTTAGAGTAAATGATAAATCTTTAATACAGAGACTGTTTTCAGAAATTTGCATCTTGTGGACAAGAAAGAAGGAGATTCATCTTTGCATGCTACGGATTTAATGTCTATTTCTTTTCTGTTTCAGATTTCGAGTTTGTAGATGAAGTTAAATGCAAGCGTGCTTGGTTGCTTCATATGAATGCCCGAATCTGAAATTCATTTTAAAAACCCTAGGAGTTAGCACTTAGTCTATGGGGATTGTGCTGGTTTTGGCAGGTCCAGTAGGCTAGGTTGCATGCATGGAACCCTCGCATCTTCGGTTTTGTCGTAACTAGATAGCATCATACTGAATGCACTTCATTTTCAATTTCCTGCATTCTTTTAGATTATTTTCTGCATTTTATTAATTCCATAAATTCTGCATCATTTTATTTTACAGACATTAAAATAAAGAAAATAAAAACTTCAAAGTCAAAAAAAGCAGCTTTATCATTGTAGGCTGAAGGTTCATTTCCCTTGTTTCATGGTTCATTCACAGCCTATGATGACATTCCCTTCATGAAAATCCTGATTTCATCGAAGGAGCAGTGTTTTACGGCCTTTTCACAAAGTTCCATTTAAAGCCGCATCGGGGTCATATGAGGGCCAACTCTCATTTGCTTTATTTTGGTCCAATAAACAATCACTAAAGCTTCACGGTAAAATAAACCAACATTGCCCCTTGTTTACAGTTATTTGCAATCACTAAGGTATTCCAAGCATTTTTATCAAGTATCTTTACCTAAAGATTATTAATACATACATATGAAATGCTAATATAGCGGAGACCTTGGAGAAGTTGTGTGTTTAACTTCTTTGCAAGAGGGGATTTGGAAACCCAAATCCTAAAGGAGAGTGTATTTTTGCAACTGGGTGAAAATACCACTCAACAGATTGGCGCTAGAAGGAGGGCCTGAACTGGTTTATTACAGTAGGATTTAAATATTATAGGGATTTAAATCTAGAATATTTCATGCCCTATTAATTAGCTCTCTTTTAACAATACAACCCTATAAGTGTTAAAAGGAGGACATAAAATGCAATGCATTGTTCTAGTTC
Organism: Wollemia nobilis; assembly: GCA_028583015.1. Lineage (NCBI taxonomy): Eukaryota > Viridiplantae > Streptophyta > Pinopsida > Araucariales > Araucariaceae > Wollemia > Wollemia nobilis. Next base: position 1,885,826 of record JAQPPZ010017036.1, on the reverse strand, counting down.
TTTTTCGATTATCCATGCAGGAATAATGTGTTTCAAGTTTATTTAAAAATAAAATATATATATATATACTTTTGGTCTGGACTAACGAGGTTGTCTCCATGCAATTACATTCCTTTGATTTTATTGGATACAGCTCTCGATTGATGTTACAGGAATTATTCTCTTTGAAGTAATTGGTTGTCGGTATTATGCTCTTCACTTGCGCGTAATGCGATCTTGTGAATCAGAAAGCCTATAACCTTAGGAGTATGCTCTTCACTCGTGCATATGCGATCTTGTGAATCAGAAACTAATTTGCTTTTCTTCTTTGATTGTTTCCTTCGTCCAGACGTGACTAACAAAGGGTTTCTGAAGTTGTTTTTTGAATCTCATTAATGGCTATGACTGCAGGATTTTCATGGTGTTGCAGGTTTTATTGGAGATATTGAGAATTTTTGTCAGATTTGGTGGGGTATTCCATTTGCAAACTGGATTCACCACATCATATCACAACTAGGTCCAAAACAACTGAGGAAACTATATTCCAAAGCCTCCCACTCCCTCACAAGAATCTGAGGAATAAAGCCAAGCAAACAGTAATCCCACCAGATATCCTTGTTATAGAAGATCCTTCTGTTGCAAGTGTATCTAGCAGGCTTGCACCAGTGGTATCAACTACCATTAGTACACCAATTACAAGTACCATTTCCATGGTTCTTGTAGAGTTATCCTCATCAAATTCAAATCAAATGGCCCAACAACAACCAGTTCCATGGTATGGAGCCCATAACATTCCTCTGAATATTGCAGGGGATATTCACGAGATCCCTAAGAATATAGAGAGGTTTTTACCCAAATACAAACCGGATGGCCTAAGGACCGCCGAAGAACATATTCAGGCCTATAGGGATGTTTTAATAAGATTGCAAGTTGAACATGAGGATGTGGCTTGTAGACTCTTCCCCATGAGTCTAGACCCAGTGGCCTACGAATGGTATATCTGCTTGCCTATTGGTTCCATTACATCATGGACCCAAATGGAGAATGCTTTTGTCAACCAATTTAGGTCCCCATTAGATCCCACAATCATATACAATCAATTCATTACATGCAAACATGTTCAAGGTGAGCCAATTCGAACGTTCAATCAAAGATTTCAGAAGTGCTATAATAGAGCAATTCGGCATTTCGCCATCGATCCTGCAGTAGCTTTGCAAATATATTTCGGGGCATTGGAGCCTATGATGGCAATGTTCGCAAGGCAAAATCCTCAAGTCAATACACTAGCTCTAGCCTATAACGAAGCCATGACCATTGAACAACAGCTGACACCACAAGGCTATGGATTGCCCCAGATACCTATGGCAGGACAATATGGTCCATATGGTTAGGCTCCTATAATGAATCAAATCATGGCACCTCAAATGCCAGGCATGAATGCCTTAATTTATCAGCAGCCATGTTCATCAACACCCGCTTACGCACCCAGTCCAATTCAACCAATCGCACCCATTCTCCCCATTCCTTCATTCTTGCAAAATGGTCAGCAGACTATGCAAGGAGTTAATCCAGTGAATCCTCAGGTCACAGTTCCTTTCTCGAATCTAGTTTCGATTCAAAGTATCAATCCATACGCAAATCAAATCGCTCAAAATCTAGCTCAAATGGTAAGTCAAGTAAACCCTGCTGGAGATGGCAATAACACACCGAGTCCAAAAGAGATTTATTCAGAGGTGGAAGAACTCAAAAACATGGTTCGCAAATTGAGTAATGAGTCTGTTCAAAAATAGAAGTATGAATCCCATGCCCCTCACCCAAATCAAAATTTCAACAATAGAGGGCGACATTGGAATACTAAACCAAACAATGGGAGCATGCCTTCTCCTATTGCTAATCAAGTGGATACCCCTGTCGGACCAAGTCATTCTAATTCCATTCTTAATATTTCTGATTTTGCATGGGAAAAGGGATGTAGACTGCATAACACAAAGGAGCACAACGAAAGAGGTTGCCCTAAAATTTCCAGGTATACCCATTGTCTCCAAGCTCAAGTCGATGATCTGGAACTTGTGCCAAACGAGGGTCCACCCCAACATCAACAAGGAGGTGATGACATTCTGGTGGTAGAAACTCTATACCGTCAAGAAAGTGAGGATGAAGGAGAAGAAGATGAAGTCTTGGAACAAGAAGTACAAGCTTTTAGAGAATTTAGAAAGGGGAACCATGGATATCATTTGAGGAGTAAGTTTAAAACCCCTAATACATCCTCAACTCCACCGAGCAACTCTATCATTCCTCCTGATACTAAGGCGGATAATAATCCTCCTCCTCCACCTGGAATAGAAACGTCTAAGGACGTGCAAAAAATACTGAAACCGAAGAAGTCAACTTATGACATAGTGGAAGATTTGAGGAAGTCCAAATCTAGCCTGTCACTTTTAGAGGCGGCTAGGTTGCTTGGCCAAAAGGAAGCGTTGATAAAGGCTTTGGACTCACCTGGTCAAAGTCGGGAAGGAAAGGAAGTTGAAACTCACATGGTCTTACGAAAGGAAAGACGGGATGTCCCTCCTTTTTTATTAACTCTGAGAATTGCTGGCAAAAATTTGCACAATTGTTTGGTGGATACCGGGGCCACAAGTAACCTCATGCCTTCAAAAATTTGCCAAATGCTAGGCCTAAAGCCTGTTGCCGCTAAATGCAAGGTTTTGCAGCTGGATCGATCCGAGGTAAACGTGGTAGGGACCCTTTACGATGTTAAAATCCAACTCAATTCTGAACCTAGGGTCCAGCAAGTGATTGACATTTTGGTGGTCAATATCCCAAGTCGATATGGAATGCTCCTTGTGAGGGATTGGATGAAGAGTCTGAATGGTTATTTCTCCACGGATTGCTCACACATATGGATACCCTGGAGAGGGATTGCTAATCAAATTAGAGTGGAAAATGAGCCAAGGCTTAAGGAAATAATCACAGAATACAACAAACCCAATGAGGTTCAATTTTCTGAACCCGAGTTAGGAACCTATGCTTTCAAAGTTGAAAGGGTTACCGAAGAACCTCAAAAGGAAACATTTGCTTGTAGCTCTTCTGAAGAGGATAATCTCGTGTGGTTACTTAAGTTTGATGGGTCTAAGTCAAGACAAGGGGAAGGAGCTGGAGTTGAACTCACGTGTCCAGGAAGTAAACCATCGTTGGCTGCCTATAGATTGCAATTCCCTTGCACTAACAACGTGGCAGAATATGAAGCTCTTATCTTTGGATTACAACTCGCTTTGAGCAGAAAGGTTAAGTGCTTGAAAGTATTGGGAGATTCGGAGTTGGTGGTTAAACAAGTTAAAGGACAATACACTTGCCGCGATAAGAGATTGAGCCTTTATAGAACTAGGGTGAGAGATCTCATTGAAGAGTTCGAGGCCTTTAACATATCCCTCATTTCTAGGAAAGGAAACCACACAGCTGATTCTCTTGCAGTTGCTGCGGGCATGCTAAACCCAGTTGACATAAAAAAATGCAAGAAGTTTTCCATTGAGTTGGTCCCTTGCCCATCGATACCTGATAACGTCAAAAACTTTCAAGTTTTCGAGAATGATAGAGACGTATTTAAATTTGTCACCAATTCAGGTGTTTTTGAGGACCAAGTGATTGACGAGGATCAAAGATGACAAGAAGAAACAGAAGGAGAAAGGGAAGCTACATTCCAATCCAACAGAATACCCAAGAACACTGTTTCATTTGAAAAAATGTTTGATGTAGGATATAAACCTAGAAAAGGAGAAAAGGTTCCACCTCCTAAGGATGCTTGTGACCTAATCAACATAGGAAGTGCAGACTATCCACGTCAAGTATACATTGCAAAGGCATGTACAACCGATGAAAGGGAAAATATAACACGTACATTAAAACACTACGTGGATTGCATTGCTTGGAGTTACAATGAGTTGAAGACATATGATCAAGACATCATTATGCACACCATTCCTCTGAAACCAGATTCTAAACCTTTCAGATAGAAACAACGACCTGTCAACCCGTTACTTGAGCCCTTGATAGAGAAAGAGGTTAAATGATTGTTGGACGCAAAGATAATCTTTCCCGTTAGGCACTCAACGTGGGTCACTAATATTGTTCCGGTAAGAAAGAAGAATGGAGAAATAAGGTTGTGCATAGATTTTAGAAATCTCAACAAAGCCTCACAAAAGGATAATTACCCCCTGTCGTCAATTGATGAAATTCTGCAAATGGTCAACGGGTCGAAAATGATGTCTTTTCTCGATGGGTATTCGGGATACAATCAGATCCTTATTCATCCACAAGATAGAATGAAGACGGCCTTCACAACCAAGTGGGGGACATTTGCGTATAGAAGAATGCCTTTCGGGCTATTAAACGTAGGCGCAACATTTCAACGTGCCATGGATTATGCCTTTAAAGGACTCATAGGTAAGTGCATCATTGTGTATGTGGATGACATTCCTGTGTTCTCAAAGAAAAGAGAAGATCACGTGAAAGATCTGAGGAAAGTGCTCCAAAGATGTAGAGAACATGGAATTTCTTTAAATCCAAAAAAATGCATCTTTGGAGTGACAGAAGGAAGATTGCTAGGCCATATCATTTCAAAGGAAGGTATATCTATCGATCCCAAAAGAATAAAAGCAATCCAAAGCTTGCCCCTCCCAGGTAGCAAAAAGGAATTGAGATCCTTCTTCGGGCAAGTCAATTTTGTGAGGAAATTCATTTCTAGCTTTGCTGAGATGGCCAAACCACTGAATGTGATGCTAAAAAGGATGTGGAGGTCAGATGGAATGAGGAAAGTAGGGTTGCCTTTCAGAGCATCAAAGATGCTATTTCTAGAGCCCCTGTCCTTATAAGCCCAGATTATTCAAAGCCTTTCTTCATTTATGCTTTCGCATCTGAGCACTCTTTGGCGAGTGTCTTGACCCAGAAAGGTGAAGATAACACCAAAAATCCTATAGCCTTTTTAAGTGCTCCTTTGAAGGATGCTCAGTTGAGGTATTCCATCCTCGATAAGCAAATGTATGCGCTGTTCAAAATAGTAAAAAAATTCAGACACTACATTGTGTGCAGTAAGGTCTTTGCCATTTTGCCTGACCCTGCTGTCAAAGCCATGTTTGTGCAGAACGAGCTAGGGGAAAGAAGAGGTAAATGGATTGCTACCATCCAAGAATTTGATCTAGAAATTCAATCCATGAAGCTAGTCCATGGACAAGGACCGATGAAAACAATTGCTGAGAATAATCCCCAAGTCACATGCCAGTATTCAAATGCAGAACACATCTCCAAAGACGACTGGTATGTTGATATCGTGTATTTCATGCTAAACGGTAAGTGTCCATCATATCTTAATCCTACTCAGAGAAGAGCCCTAAGACTTAAATATGCCAATTACCTCATTAGGTCCGGTGTTCTTTACAAGAAAAATCATGAGGGAATCTACCTACGTTGCTTAAGTCAAGAAGAAGCTCCCAAGATTTTGTAGGAATTTCATGGTAAATACGGGACTGGCCATGGTTCGGCAAATGCAACAGCACATCAAATATTAAGAGTAGGATATTATTGGCCTCACATTTTTAAAGATACCCATGCACATGTGCGATCTTGCCATATTTGTCAAGTGGCTGCAAATAGAGAAAGGAATGTCGCTATGCCTTTACAACCTATAGTAGAGATGAGACCATTCGTGCAATGGGGTTTAGACTTCATTGGGGTTATTAACCCAAATTCTTTAGGGTCTCATAAATTCATTCTCACGGCTATAGATTACTGCACTAAGTGGACAGAAGCAATACCTACAAAATATTCCACCACGGATGTGGTAATAAAATTCCTCGAAGATCACATCGTGACAAGATTTGGAATGCCCGATTCTATTGTAAGTGACAATGGTAAGGCTTTTGTTTCCACTCAATTTGCAAATTGGGCTTATGATAATAAGGTAAATTTAAAATTTTCATCTAATTATTACCCCCAAGGCAATGGTCTGGCAGAATCTTCAAATAAAAATTTGTTAACCATCATTAAGAAGTTGTTGGAAAAGAACCCTTGGGATTGGCACAACCAATTAAAATTTGCCCTCTGGGCAGATAGGACTAGAAAAAAGGAATCAATAGGGAATACACCTTATCATCTAGTTTACGGGCAAGATCCAATTTTTCTTGCTAATCTAAAGCTTCAAACCCTTCGTTTCACACAAGAGTACCTTAGGACTGATGATCATATAGAGGCTAGATTAAGTCATCTAATGCATCTCGATGAAAAGAGAGATGAGGCCATGCTCCACATGAGCAAACATCAAGATGTGGTCAAAAGATGGTTTGATAGAAGAGCCAAAATTAAATCCTTTAGGATCTCTGACTTGGTTTTATTATGGGATAAAAAACATGAGGATAAAGGGGAACACAAAAAGTTTGATTGTCTGTGGTTGGGCCCTTATCAAATTTCCGAAATCCTAGGAGAAAATACTTTCAGACTCAAAACCTTGGATGGGAAAGATTTGATATTACCGGTTAATGGGCAGGTTCTAAAGCATTATTTTAGCCCTTAAACCATATGAGATTTGTATCATATTGTACATTAGTTTATAATTCCTGGTTTTTTGTGTGTGTTCAAGTTTTGTTTTCAGGATTGTTTTTAGGTTTGGTTTTAAGTTTTGTGTGTTGGTCCTTTGGACACTTTTTGGTTTTCTTTATAAAAAAAAAAAAAATAATAAATAATAATAAAGCAAGTTGTCAGCTTATGCCCTTATGAATGTTGATTGAGCCTAGGAGAATATGATGTATTGGAATTATATTGCAGAGAGCTCCACAGATTTCACAAACTCATTAAAATAACATCGTTTGAAATTTATGATGCATGAAGTTGTTAGTTTGTCTTGACAAAGTATGACAAAATAGGTGGTGGGCTCCATCCACATTTCAAGAAAACAATGCATCCATCCATATCATGCATTACATTCCACATTGCATATGCATTTCCATTATCTCAGTTACATTTCGAGCACATTCATTGAAAAGGTGTCAAATCCTCTTAGGGTCATTATATAACAAAAACTAAAAGGACCCTAAGGCTGGGAACTGGTGGCCCGATCTATCTTGAACCAAGCACGATCTACACATATTAAAGAAGATCTTGAACAAAATGGTTAGAACCTCACTTGGAAGAATAGGTAAGGTAAAAAGAATACTTCATGTCTATCCCATCATGCAACATAATTTTTAAACAGTGGTTTTTACCACTCCCCTAAATTTTAAAGGACCAAAATCGAAGTAGTAAGGATAGGGTTTAATTCTCATCTCGCTTAGGTTGAGAATCCGACTCCCCAAAGCTTCTATTTTGTTCCTTTCATCATCAATATTGGATTGGAAGGATCGTACTATGTGTCCCTGGCAAGGATGGGTAGTCATCCCCAAGATCCAAGAAAATCAAAAGTAAAGCCCAATCATGAATTATGGGGTTAATCTCCACCGGGGCTATAGACGCTTGTCCGCAGTGGAGTATGCTCAAGCGTGGCAACATGTCTTGCCTAAAAGCAAGACCACTGACTGCTCAAAAGGATAGACTAGCCTAACTGTTTCATCCATAGCAGGTTAAATCATTTTGTTCAAGATAAGGTAATAAACTCCAGATCAGAGTAGTAAGGGTAGGATTAAATTCCCATCTCCTTAAGGGTGGGAATCCTTTTCCCCCAAAGCTCTGATTTCACTTACACTTGCACATGGGTTCAAGATGGTAGTGGCACATGACCAGCTTTGGGATCTGATAAATTAATTCAGTGTCTATAGTTTTGATCTTGGGAGGGTTTGACAGTTTTTTATATGTTTGTTCATGGTACTAGACAGTTGTCATATTTGTCATGCATTAAAATCTGAACAAATCATTCATAGCCCCGCATATGCATTCAGGTAAAACTGATAGTGGAAAGCTAAATGAGTTTCAAACGATAAGGAATGAATCACTACACACACACATTGAGCTGATGCTGAGTAATTCTAATTCTTCATGTTTTTCTCGTCTAGTTTCATTCTTTGGATATGGGCTGACGCTAGTATTAAAATTTTGAAGGTTTTTAGGTTTGGGTTCTTACCGAAATGCTCAGGAGCATTTCCCAACAGAGTCACCATTTGTTGTGGTTGTTCCACAACGTACCCCAAAATTGGGGACCCACCCTTTTTGTTTTGATGTTTAGCTGTATTTGTCTTTTTGGCATGTTTCCACATCGTTTTTACTGTTGCTACTCACGCAAAATCTTGCATTTTGGGTTGAAATACTTACTCCCCTGTGTTTCCCTGCGAGTTTCTGTGCCAGAATGAATAAGTTCAAAGGTGTCACGAAATCGTGACCCAAATCGCAGCGTAAGGTATGAAAGCAAAACAAGTCGCGAAATCGTGACATGTCACGAAATCGCGACATGTCGCGAAATCATGACCCAAAAGGAGATAGAAGGCAAATCTAGAAAATGTCACGAAATCATGACACGTCGCGAAATCGCGACTCAGAATCGATGTAGAAGGAAGAGAGAAAAGGCGAATGCGAAGGAAGTGGAAAAATGTCACAAAATCGCGACAGCCAAATGCAGCGAGCTCAACGAGAAGCGTCGCGAAATCGTGACAAGTTGCGATAGAAGCAATGGCAAGAACGTCGTGAAATCACGACAAGTTTCAACATGCAATAGAACTCGACGAAAACATCATAAAATCATGACTTGTATGAAATCGCGACCCAAATTGCGATAGAAGGTATGGAGGCCAAATAGGTCATGAAATCGTGACATGTCGTGAAATCACGACACGTCACGAAATCGTGACCCAAAACGCAACCAAAGGCCCCAAGGCAAAACCGTCATGAAATCGTGACCTAAAACGCCGAAGGTCCGAAAATGAAACCGTCATGAAATCGCGACTCGAACCGCCATGGAGAGCGTGAAGGTAAAACCATCGCGAAATCGCGACTCGAAGGGCGATGGGGAGAAGAAAAGCGGAAATGCGAAATTGAGTTTCAAAAGAACAAGAGCCGGGAAGGAGAAAATCAAGCTTGCATGCAATGAACATTAAGATTTGAAGTGATAATAGGAAAATTCTAACTATTGCCTTCATCTTTTGCAGGAAGACAGAAAGATGTCGCGAAATCGCGACCTGCCGCATTTTTGCGACTAGTGGAGGCAGAAGAGCGGAGCAAGGGGAAAGTGTCGTGATTTCGCGACACGTCGCGTTTTTGCGACCAAGTGCAGCCAAAGAAGACGAAAGTGCCAACATGTCGCGATATCGCGACATGTTGTATTTTCACGCCTACCAGTAGCAGAAAAGACAGGAAGAGGAAAGTTATCGCGATATCGCGACACTTTCCAGCGCATGTGTTGTGGGTCCCAGGAAGGCCCGTTTTACATTTTTTAATACTGCAGGAAGGCAGTTTTTGGCGGATTGTCCCTCTTTCTTCATGGGTTTTACATTTTAATAATACAAGAGATAGATTTCGGCGGATTGTTCCTCTTATCCGGTACCTGTTTCATGGACATTGCATTTTAATATTACAGGGACAAAAAATGGATCTATATTTAAAAAAAAACACTGCAGAGAGCCAACAACCTATAAATATCAAGATACATCTCAAACCAGAGGGGGGAAACTGCTGGAACAGAGTTGCAGTGTCAAAGGCGGAAAGCCATTCTGGACCTGATTTTTTGGGGTTTTTCTCCCACTTGTTCTGTTTTTGAGAAGGATTAGAAATCTCTGTTAGAGTAAATGATAAATCTTTAATACACAGATTGTTTTCAGAAATTTGCATCTTGTGGGCAAGAAAGAAGGAGATTCATCTTTGCATGCTACGAATTTAATGTCTATTTCTTTTCTGTTTCAGATTTTGAGTTTGTAGATGAAGTTAAATGCAAGCGTGCTTGGTTGCTTCATATGAATGCCCAAATCTGAAATTCATTTTAAAAACCCTAGGAGTTAGCACTTAGTCTATGGGGATTGTGCTGGTTTTGGCAGGTCCAGTAGGCTAGGTTGCATGCATGGAACCCTCGCATCTTCGGTTTTGTCGTAACTAGATAGCATCATACTGAATGCACTTCATTTTCAATTTCCAGCAGCCATTTCGATTATTTTATGCATTTTATTGATTCTAGAAGTTCTGCATTTTCATTTTTTTACAGACATTAAAATAAAGAAAATAAAAACTTCAAAGTCAAAAAAGCAGTTTTATCATTGTAGGCTGAAGGTTCATTTCCCTTGTTTCATGGTTCATTCACAGCCTATGATGACATTCCCTTCATGAAAATCCCGATTTCATCGAAGGAGCAGTGTTTTACGGCCTTTTCACAAAGTTCCATTTAAAGCTGCATCGAGGTCATATGAGGGCCAACTCTCATTTGCTTTATTTTGGTCCAATAAACAATCACTAAAGCTTCATGGTAAAATAAACCAACATTGCCCCTTGTTTACAGTTATTTGCAATCACTAAGGTATTCCAAGCATTTTTATCAAGTATCTTTACCTAAATATTATTAATACATACATATGAAATGCTAATATAGCGGAGACCTTGGAGAAGTTGTGTGTTTAACTTCTTTGCAAGAGGGGATTTGGAAACCCAAATCCTAAAGGAGAGTGTATTTTTGCAACTGGGTGAAAATACCACTCAACAGATTGTATCACCATTCATGAAACAGGGTCTTCGAGCAAGATCAATCTTCATCCTTAAGAGCGGTGGATTCCAGTTGGTCACAATAAGAATAATCATCCAAGGCATCAAAACAGGTTACATAATACTCTCCATGGCTATTGTTTTTCCTGCAAGAAATTTGGTCACAAAGCTATGCATTGCAATAAGTCTTTGAATAACCATAGTAAGGAAAATGTTAACTCTTTTGCACCTCTTATGAATAAAAATGTCATGTGTTACAAGTGCAAGAATTTGGGGCATATAGCAAGGATGTGCAGTTTGGATAGATCTAGCCTTGAGTTCACTAAAAAGAGAAATGAGATCAAATCTAATTCAATGATAGTTCAAACTGCTTTTCATGCTCAAGACAAAGTATAAAAATGGTATCTTGATAGTGGTTGTTCAAAACATATGACTGGTGAAAAGGAAAAGTTTTTGGTCTTAAAAGAAACAAACAAAGGAACAATCAGTTTTGGAGATAACGAGTCAGCTAAAATCTATGGTAAAGGGACTCTTAGTTTGGATGGGAAATCCAAAATAGAAAATGTGCTTTATGTAGAAGGCCTAAGACATAATATTCTAAGTGTGAGTCAACTTTGTGATCAAGGGCACATAGTATCTTTCTTTTTAGATAGATGTGAGATAAGTAGAGAAAAAAATGGAAAACTCATTGCTAGTGCTACAAGGACTCCAAACAATCTTTACATGCTAAGTGAGATAAAAAAGGAAAAGTATTTTCTAACTCAAGAAGATGAGAGTTGGTTATGGCATAAAATATTGGGGCATTTGAGCTTTGATAATCTTGTCAATATTAGTAACAAGGAAGCAGTTAGAGACTTGCCCAAAATAAAAAGGCCCCATAACATCATTTGCGGTCCTTGTCAACATGGAAAATAGACCAGAACCTGTTTCAAATCAAAAGGGTATACTTCTTCAAAACCATTGGATCTTATTCATACTAATTTATGTGGCCCTACCAGAACTCAGAGCATTCAGGGAGAAAGCTACTTCATGTTGTTTATAGATGATTATTCTAGAATGACTTGGGTTACTTTTATCAAAGAAAAATCTGAAGCTTTTGAAAAATTTAAAGCTTTCAAAGAAATGATTGAAAATGAGACTGACAAGAGAATAAAATGCTTAAGATCAGATAGAGGAGGAGAGTTCACTTCAAATGAATTTGTGGAATACTATGGGCAACAAGGAATCAAAAGAGAATATTCTGCAGCAAGAACTCCTCAACAAAATGGAGTAGTTGAAAGGAAAAATAGAACTATTGAAAATATGGCTAGAGCTATGTTAAATGAGTCAAAACTTTGAGATGGTTTTTGGAAAGAGGCAGTCAGTATGGCAGTCTACATTATCACCAGGGCCTAACTTTAAGTCAATCATCATAAAACTCCTTATGAGTTGTGGAAAGGAAGACTAGCTACAGTAAAATACTTCAAAGTGTTTGGGAGTAAGTGCTTCATCAGAAGGGAAGATCAAAATTTGGGTAAGTTTGATCCTAGGTGTGATGAGGGAATCTTTCTTGGATATTCTAGTGAAGCAAGGCCTACGAGATGCTTCATCAAAAGAACTCATACGAGTTGTAGAGAGCATAAATGTAACAGTTGATGAAAAGACATGGATAAGAGAATCAGTCAAGGAACTCAGTGATGAAATTTGTCAAGAACAATTCAGAGAGGTTTCAGATGAAGAAGAGGAAAGACAACAACTGCTTCCCAAAAATCCTTCACGATATGTTCAGAAACATCATCCCAAATATTTGATCATTGGTGATCCAAATAGCAGGAAAACAAGAAGAAGAGTCATTCCTTTACATGATTCTACAAATGTTTCATTATTATCTCAGATTGAGCCAAAATATTTTAGTGAAGCATGTGCAGATAAGTTTTGGGTAAAAGCAATGGATGAAGAGCTAAATCAAATAGAGAAAAGTGAAACTTGGGAATTGGTTCCAAGACCTAAGGATAAGAATGTCATTGGCACAAAATGGATATTAAAAAATAAACTCAATGAGGATGGAAATATTGTCAAAAACAAAGCTAGGTTAGTCTACAAAGGTTATGCTCAAGTAGAAGGTGTTGATTTCGAAGAGACGTTTGCTCTTGTTGCTCGTATTGAAGCTATCAAAATATTTTTGGCCCTTTCAAGCTTCAAATCATTCAAGGTATATCAAATGGATGTAAAGTCAACTTTTCTAAATGGGGTGTTGGTAGAAGAAGTCTACATAGAACAACCAGAAGGAGTGTCTCTCTCGGAACAGTCAGACTATGTGTGTAAACTAAAAAAGGCCTTGTATGGGTTAAAGCAAGCACCTAGGGCTTGGTACTCAAGACTTGATAGGTATCTTCATGAGCAAGGCTTCAGGAAATGCGTGGCAGATAGCAATTTGTCTATTAAGAATGAAAATTATGGTATGTTGATTATGGTTGTCTATGTTGATGATATTATTTTTGGGGGAAATAATACTTAGATGTGCAAATTTTTTGCTAACACCATGCAAAAGGAATTTGAGATGTCTATGATTGGAGATATGTCATTCTTTTTAGGTCTTTAGATTGCTCAATCAAAGGATGGTATATTTCTCTCTCAAGGAAAGTATATCAAAGAAATGTTGAAGAAATTTTGTATGATGGACAGCAAACCAGTGTGTACTCTAATGATTATAGGGTGCAAGATGAGTAAAGATGATGAATCTCCAATGGTAGATCAGAGGCTGTATAGATCTATGATTAGAATTTTATTATATATTACAGCTACCAGACCAGATATCATGCAGGTAGTTGGGTTAGTAGCAAGATTTTAGGCAGCTCCAAAATATTCTCATGTTATAGCAGTTAAGAGGATATTCAGATATCTGAAGGGCACTATGGACTTTGGGCTTTGATATCCCAAAGGTGATGATTTCACCCTCACAGCTTATACATATGTATATAGGGCAGGAAGTATTGATGACAAGAAAACCACTAGTGGTGGAGCATTATTTCTGGGAAAGAGTTTGGTTTCTTGGCTAAGTAAGAAACAACCTTCAGTTTCCTTATCTACAGAAGAGGCTGAATACATAGCAGTAGTGGATGGGTGTACACAGGTTTTATGGATGAAAATCACCTTGGAGGATTTCAAAGTCAAGCATGAACAACCCATCTCCATACTTTGTGATAATACAAGTGCCATAAGTATTTCCAAAAATCCGGTAATGCCCTCAAGGACAAAGGATATTTCCATCAAGTATCACTTTCTAAGGGAGAAAGTGCAAGACAAGCAGGTCAAGGTAGAGTATGTGTCTACTAAAGAGCAGATTGCAGATATCTCCACCAAACCTCTTCCAAGAGATACATTTGAGTATCTAAGGGAGAAATTGGGAGTTGTACTCCCACCCCAGAATTAATCACCTTATTAGGAGGTGGGGGAGGGACTAAGCTAAGAGGCTCATTCTTAGTCTCGCGCCCCAAAGGTGACCCTTTTTCATTGATGACAAAGGGGGAGAGATATGAGTAAGTGGGAGAGCTTCAAAGTGAAGAGGAAAGCCTCAAGACAGGGGGAGCTGTTTATGTTGAGTTTCTGTGTTGTTGAGAAGCATGGTTTGCCATCAATGACAAAGGGGGATATTGTTGGCAATTTTGGGTTTGAGATCCTAGCTTCTTGTCTATGAGTTGTCATTGATGTCAAAAGGAAATGACATTAATGTTAAGAGGATGTGTTGGCTTCAAAGGTGAAATATTCCAAGAGAATCTTTTTAAGAGAATCCGGAGAGATTCCATTGGTAAGGGTTTTTCATTAAAACCAATGGAGGTTCTCTTTATTATTTATTTAATTATTATTTAAAACCCTTCAAGGTTTTAATTAATTAATTATTTAATTAATTAAGGGATAAATTATTTTTAATTTATTAAAAATACTTAAAGGTTTTAAACCTTTTTTATTCTTAATTTATTAAAATTATTTAAGGGTTTTTAAACCCTTTTTGAAAATACTTTTGATTAATTTCGAAATGGTATTTATTTTTGCCGATTTCAAAGTGTCTTCGAAGAGACTATTTATTCTCCAACTTCTAAGGTTGGAAGGCTAATTAAATTGAAATTCCTCGAATGCAATTTGCAATGTTTGTGCTCTGTATTCACTGCGATCGAAGGAAGACTTAGAAGCACGTGCGGTTGAAAAGTATTCGAGAGTTTTTTTTCGAGGGTGAAGTGGAGGGAAGTTCACTTGTGAACTTCGTAGCCCGCGTGGGCTAGTGGCAGCGAAGGCTGCTGTTGGGCGCTGCATTGGTGGAGGTCATCGTTTCGAGTCTCGCAAGGGTGCTTTGCTAGAGTAACACACGTTTTTATTAAAACGTCTTTATGCTGAAATTCAGAGTTTCTTGGACAACAATTTATAAGTTTGAGAGTTGTGTGTGGTGACAGCTTGAAGGTTCAATTATCTTCTACTCCAATAAGGTATGGGCACATTCTTCTTATGAGTATGATTGGTGTATGTTTTCTAAAATAAGGTTGGAGTGAAAAGGTATTCTACTAGGTATCCTTTGGCTAGGTGTAAATCTTATTTTTTGGTTTGTTGAAGACTACTTATGCATTGTTATCCTTAAGGAGAGTTTTTGGTGAATGCATAATTTTTGGTTTGAGATAGTGGAAGCTTTGTGCACTAGGGTTTATATTTGTGAGTCTAGCTACTTGCATTGAGTTGGTGGAACCCTTGGTTGGCTATTTTGAGTTTGATGGTTGAGTTGCTTCCATAGAGGTTGTTTGATAAATTTATTGCTTTACTTCATTCATGATATTGGGCTTACTCCATTGAGTTGATTTGAGCAAGTTATTATTTGCATTTGGTGATATTATGTTGGTGGTTGTTTTGTTCAAATATCTTTGGAGGGAAAAGGATTTCTACTTGTTTCCTTTTCTTGTGATGATTGGTTGAATACTTCAAGGTTGATGTTGAGTTGAATGGTGTTGGTTGACTAAACCTTGTTTGATGAGCATTGTTGTTGAAACCCTAATTGATGGTGAAAATAACATGAGTATCATTGTTATGTGATTCTTTGCATAGTTGGCAATTGTTGGGGTTTCATGTTCTTGAAAGAAAACATTCTATCCTATTCATTTCATATATTGAGTTGAGTTTTCAGATTTGAGATTGAGATTGAGTTGAGTTGATTTGAGTTGAGTTTTGAGATTGGGATTTGAGTATAGAACATATTGAGTCTCTAATAATTCTCTTTATGCTTCTATGAGTTTGACAAATCACATTGGGTCTCTAACAATTCACTTTGTGATTTCCTACTAAGAAAGTTTTTCTTGGTGAGCTTGCTGAGTTTTTGGACAGGTTCTAGTGGGGACTTGTGAGCAGTTCTTGGACAGGTTCCATTGGGGACTTGTGAGCAGTTTTGGACAGGTTCCGATGGGGACTTGTGAGCAGTTTTGGACAGGTTTCGATGTGGACTTGTGAGCAAATTTGAACAGGTCCTAGCAGAGGACTTGTGAGCTGAGTTTGATAGTTCTATAAGAGAACTTGAGGACATAGGTGCATTGGTTCTATGAGAAGAACCTGAGGACAGTTGGCAAGTCTTTGAGAAGGCTTGTATGTAGAGGATTAATTTGTTCAAGAGTTGGATAGATCTAACAGAAAGAGGAAGACTTGTACTAGACCGACTGACTGTGTTTGGTACGAGGTTGCTAAGCTGCTGTGGACGTGATCATAGAAGGCAGAGGTCTCTTAGGCTAAGCATTGAGGACAAGAGGTCTTTGGTGGAAAGGAGTTCCACATGCTGGCAAGAGGTAGAGGCAGTTGATATTCTGAGGGATCATTTCCAGAGTAGAGGGGAAGGTATATCCTTTGGGCCGAGGCTCATAAACATTGTAATTGGGAAGGATTCCCAAAGAACTTTGAAATAAATTTTAGAGAAAAGTTTTTGTGGACGTAGCCCAACCATTTTGGGTGAACCACGTTAAAAATGGGTCTTCAATGTGTGATGCTTTCTGTCTTGATTAATGTTGTGTTGATGCCACTGCTATCTAAAGTTAAAATTATTAATTGGTTAAGTCTTATACTGTTCACCCCCCCTCTCAGTATAAGTCCATGTTCTTCAAAAACTAGCAATCTTGAAGCTGTGGTGAAACAGTTAGTTTCTCGCATGGACCAGATAGATCCCTATCGTCCCTCGTACAATTATCGAGAGATGTGTAGTTAGCCTTTAGATCCTATAGTTGTAGCACAGCCGTATCCTAAACATTTTCCTATGCCTGTCTTGCCCATATATAAAGGAACCAAAGATCCCATAGAGCATCTTCGTATGTTTAGGATGGCATGTCATGATATATCACATGATGACTTATTATTTCTAAAAATATTCTTTGAGGAATTTTGAAGAAATTGCTGAGTCTTTTGTGCATCAATTTAATGCCTACAACGAAAGGCATGTGACCATTAAATACTTGTACAACTTAAAATAATATAAAGATGAATGTTTTGCCAATTTCCTAGCTAGGTGGAGATAGTTGATAGGAAAATTGCAATTTTTGTTACCTTATAGGGAGATGTTGGACATATTTATTAATAATTTGCAAGACCAACTATCCTATGAATTATCAACTGCTACCTTGACCACCTTCGATCAGGATATAGAATTAGACAGACGAGTGGAAGATGCTCTCAATAGGAGAGGACAACTTAAAAAGAAAGACGATGAGAAAACATCCAGAAATCAATATAAGAATAAACAAGTTGTGGATGATGGAGTCACTAATAGTAGAAATATCGCTAATGTTAATGCTGCAAAGATAACGAAGAAGTTTATACTGAAGCCTTCTGATAAACCTCCTTGAGAATTTACTAGGTTAAATAAACCTTTATCAACTATTCTCCCATAATTATTAGAACGAGGTTTGATTCAATTACCAAATATATGGGAACCTGATCCAACTATACCCGAATACAAAGCTGATTTACACTGTGACTTCCATAGAGGACTTGGACACACTACCAACTCTTGTAAAATATTAAAACATAAAATACAGGACTTGATTAATAACAATGAGATGGAGGTGCAAGCCTTTCAACCTAAGTAAAATCCTCCTAATAATGCTCAAAAGAACATCCCCGAAAACCAGAATCAGAATGCCAATCAATCATTGGACATATTTCCACATCCTTTACCAAAACATGGCAAGGAAGTGGCTAATCAAATTGAACATCATAATGTTCCTCCTCCTACCCGATATGTAGGGACTATTAGTGGGCATTTACCTGTTCATGATTTGGAAATATTTGACACAACCTTATCCGTGGTTACAACTAGGCCTCTATACAATATTTAGACACCTGATCTCAGTGATACATAATATGTGACTGAGAGTGATATGGAAATCACATCAAATCAATCGAATAGCTCTGAAGATGAAACATATCCTATTCTCCCCATCACAAGTTATATGGTTCCAGAAGAACCATTTCCAAGAAGAGTCACTACTAGACCATCGTCTCACAAATTAATTTCTAATGAGCAAGCCATAAATGCTAGACCAAGACCCATTCATCATCCGTAAAATAATATTGTGGGTACCATCGGAGCTAGTACTAGACAATAGGCTCAAAAATCTCAACAAGATCAAATGCAGAACGATGGATCAGCTCCATTTGTTTTGAAAGTTCCTAATAAAGGGAATCAGGCACCTAATGTTCAACCTAAACCTCCTTATAATATTAATGAGCAACTATCAAATATTATAGCTAGAATTTCTCTTTTGGACCTTTTAAGATCTTCTCCTACCCATAGAGATGAATTAATGCTCACATTAAGCCAGATGATGGTACCACAAGACATTCAACCTGAAGCCATGGCTAATACTATAATAACTCATGAAGTTGATTATATTGACTTCCAGGATAGAGACATACCTCAACCTAGTTTACATAAGGATAACCCCTTATATATTACTACCTTAAATGGAGATGTAGCAGTTAAACAAGTCTTGATTGATAATGGTTCATCTTTAAAAATCTACACTTTTGAATTCTACCAAAAATTTGGGTTTAGAAGTGATGAAATGAAAAGAACTGATATGATTATAAAATATTTCAATGATGAAACACAAAAAACGTGTGGAGTTATTATCATTCCATTGTAGGTTGGCCCAAGAACCTTGGATACAACTATGTTTATTGTACATTGCCCTGCATTGTACAATATACTCTTGGGTCGCCCTTGTATCAATGCAATGCGAGCTGTCCCTCAACTTTACATCAATGTTTTAAATTCAAATTTAAGAATCAATTGATTACCATTCATGGTGATCCTAGACCCTTTGATATGTGTGCTTTGACAAAACCTGTTGGAGTTCAATTTTTCCCTGCTCTATCATATACACATCCTAATTCTCATTACCTATATAAAAATGTGAAACACACACCCATAATGCCATATACTTATTCTCCATCGGTTCCACCCCTACATACAGCTCAACCATCCTTTGGACAAACAACATTAGGACCTCAGAAAGATCCTAATCCCACAACCAATGTATCTTGTTCTACTGCTATAACTTCTATGCCTATAATAGACTCATCCATCGACATCTCTACATCATCTACATCCACCAAAGGCATAGTTTCTGCATCAGAAGATGTAGGAAAATGTTCCTTCTACCTCTTATGCTCTTACTGACGAGATCTTACCTAATTTATCTAAAATTCTTATATTAGAGAAAATGAATGTTGCTATGCAAGATTCCCTTATTTTAAATAATTTTCCACCATCTCCTCATACCTTGGGCCTCCCACAACCTATGGGAAGTATTTACCAAGTCGGGAGCTATGCTTTTATTTATAAGGGATATGACTGGGGTAGAATACCTAGAAACATCAAGAGTCATTATGATGGATATGCTCGATGTTATTCTACTAATGAATATATTAAATCCAAATCTATAATGCTTAAATTGGGATATAAAGGAAAATGTTTGGGAACTTTCCAAAATGGTATGAAAGAACCTTTTGAGGTATAACTGTGGCTTGCCCAATGTGGTGTGGGCCTATTTACTAGTAAGGGTCAACCCTTCCCATTTGAGGATGATGACCATCTCATATGTTACTAAGATTATTTGGATAAACATGATGCTTTGCATTTAATGAATAAGCCATTTACATGTAATATGCTATCTATAGCTTACCCTGAGATGATCACTAAATTCGACGATGAGTTGGAGGGAGATATCTTCCATGATGTCTCCGTTGAGGAATTATTACATCATGAATTTTATTTTGATGGCTCTATACCAAGTATAGCCCAGATTGAGGCCACGAATCCTTAAGAAAAATTATCCAAACTAACCTTGGAAGAATTACAAGAATTGGGTGTTTCACCCGCCCCACCTAATTTTGAGAAAAATCTACACATGGAAGTAGAAAATGTCATAAAAGTTAACATTGGTACTGAGGATAATCCTCACATAATCAACATTGGATAAGAATTGAGTCAAGAAAAATAGGATAAATACATTGCATTTCTTAAAGAATATGAATATGTATTTGCTTGGACATATGAATATATGCCAGGATTAGACCCTTCTGTAGTTATGCATCACCTAGTAGTCCATCCGGATGCTAAACCTGTTAAACAAAAACTTAGAAAAATGCATCCTAAAGTGGCCTTACTAGTCAAAGGGGAGTTAGAAAAACTCCAGAATGTTATTTTTATACAAAACATTGATTATGTTGAATGGACCTCGAATGTAGTTCCAGTAACTAAGAAAGAAGCTACTAAGGTTAGGGTTTGCACAGACTTTAGAGATATTAATGTTGCATGCCCTAAAGATGATTTTCCTCTTCCCAATATGGATCATATCATTGATTTTACTTCTGGGAGTGGAATGATATCCTTAATGGATGGATTTTATGGTTATAATCAGATCAGGATAGCTCCTGAATATTAGGCTAAAACAACCTTTATTACCACTTGGGGGACCTTTTTTTGGAAAGTGATGCCCTTTGATTTGAAGAATGCAGGTGCAACATATCAACGAGCCATGACTTATATATTTCATGATATGATGCATGATATACTACATGATTATGTAGACAACATTATAGCTTGTTCTATTAACGAAGATGATCATTTACATGACTTGAGAAAAGTATTTGATCGATTACGGGAATATCTTATCCTATTGAATCCAGCCAAATGTATATTCGGAGTTAAGTCCGATAAATTATTGGGGGTTATAGTTTCTTTACGTGGCATAAAAATTGACCCTCTTAATATTATGGCTATCACTGATATGCCTGCACCAACAAACATATTTGAATTATGAATTTTACAAGGTAAGCTTCAAGCTATCCATCGCTTCATTGATAAGCTGGCGGATAAAATCAGACCCTTTCTTAAGCTTCTTAAGAAGGATGTCTTTTTCCATTGGGACAAAAAATTTCAAGAAGCATTTGAAATCCTCAAATAATATCTTCTTAACCCGCCTATGCTTTTTCTGCCTCCACATGATCACCATATATCTTGTATATTTATGCTTCAAATTTTTCTTTAGGAGCTATGTTAGCTCAACTTGATGATGAGAAAAGAGAACATGGTAATTATTATATCAATAGAACCTTAAATAGTTATGAAACCTGCTACACAACATTAGAGAAGTTATGTCTAGCAATCATATTTTCTACACAAAAATTACGTCATTATATGCTCAGTCAAAAAACGTATGTTATTGCTAAATTTGATCCTTTGCGGTATCTCATGAGTCGACCTTATTTATCTGGTCACACAACAAAGTGGTTTCTTGCTCTAAGTGAGTTTGAACTCATGTTTATAGGACAAAAGTCTATTAAGGGTCAAATCATAGCAGATCAATTAGCTGCTGCACCCTTAGAGTCTACCCATCCCCTCATCATTGAGTTTCCTGACGAATGCCTTAAACTAGTCGTAGACCATCCAAAGAAATGGTCCTTATACTTTGACGGAGCTCAATGCATGATTTGGGATGGTGCGGGTATTATTTTAATATCTCCATAGAAACATATTATCCCTCTGCCCTTTAAATTAATGTTTGCTTGTACTAATAATATTGTTGAGTATGAAGCTCTAATCCTTGGCCTACGAGCAGCCTTGGCACTGAAAATTAAAAATCTATTAGTTTTTAGTGATTCTCAACTTGTTATAAATCAAATTAATGATGTTTATCAGACCAGAGATGATAAATTGTGCCCATATAAAGCATATGTATTACAATTAATATCTTTATTTGATAAAGTTACCTTGGAAGCTATAACTCAAACTAGCAAGCGTGTGGCTGACGCTATGGCTGCAGCTGCATCTCTTTTACCCTTGGAGTTAGATGAGGAATATGCTACCATCATTATCCATCGACTCCAGGAAATTGCTTCAAATAAATCATGCTTAGAACATTTGGATGTGTTTCTAATCAATGAAACTACTCTTGAACTTTGGTACATTGATATATTCAATTTTCTTTAAAAATGGGACCTTCCCTGAAAGTTTTAATAGAAACCAGCATCTATTATTACATAGACGAGCAAGTCGCTTCGTAATAATTGGCAATACATTATATAGGAGATATTTTGAAGGTATCCTATTGAGATGTTTGAATCTAGAAGAATCTAGATCAGCTTTGAGTGAAGCCCATGATGGATCTTGTGGGGGACACTTTAGTGGTAGTGCCATTGCTAAGAAGCTCCTTAGGATAGGATATTTTTGGCCTACCATGGAGAATGATGCACATGATTACGTGTGCCATTGCGACAAGTGCCAGAAACATGCTGACCTTGTCCATGCGCCTGCATAATAACTGTAGGCTATTTCATCTCCTTGGCCCTTTTCAAAATGGGGCTTAGACATCATTGGAAAAATCAATCCTATGTCATCTAATGGACACAAATTCATCATAACCGCCATCGAGTATTTCATGAAGTGGGTTGAAGATATGCCCTTAGCTTCTTGCATTGGAACCCTAGTTTCCAAATTTATTTTTAATCAAATTATTTGTAGGTTTAGAATTCTTGCAAATCTCATCTCGGATAATGGAACTTGTTTCAAAAATAAAGATGTCAAGAAATTATGTCAAAAATATAAAATTCAACATCGTTGGTCCACTCCCTATTATCCTCAAGTTAATGGCCAAGCAGAAGCATCTAATAAAACATTAATTAAAATCCTCAAAAGACTGGTCAATAAATCTGGTCGAGATTGGCACATTCAATTATATCCTACTTTGTGGGCTTATCGAACTAGCGTTCATAATCCCACGGGCACTTCACCTTTTGTTTTTGTTTATGGCGATGAAGTTATTTTTCCCTTTGAATTAGAAGTTCCTTCTTTGGCTCTACTACTTCAAGATACTGAAGTAGGATATGAATATCGTGCTAGAAGATTTAGCCAGCTAGAACTTCTATATGAGAAGCGCATCAATGATTTGGAACATCTTCGAGCCTATCAGAACAAGATTAAACGAGCATACCTCAAGAAAGTTCATCATCGATCCTTTGAGATCGGCTACCTTGTCTTAAAATAAAATAAAATAAATACTAATGCAACTAAAAATCTTAAAGGTAAATTCGAGCCCAACTGGCTTGGACCATATATTATCACTGCTAAATTTGGATCGGGAGCATACAAATTAGCTACCTTAGATGGTAAATATCTTAAAGAACCTATGAAAATTATGCATCTTAAACGCTATTATGCATAAATCTAGTCATTTCATCATTGTATATATTGTTATTTTGCATATTGTTTCATTTTAGTCATCCATATAAAAATTTCAAAAATAGTAATATTATTTATTCTCTCAATTCATAAATTGAAACCAAAATATAAATAAACATAAATAAACATCAAAATTATCAAAATCTTCAAAAATATTTTCTATTTTTGCACCCGTCAATTCTTGAAGTATTACAGTCATATTTTCAATTATTTTGGATAAATTAGCATTTATTTGGAATCCCGCACTTTCACACTCACATGAATAAATATCTTGATTTTATTTGGTATGATTATTAATCTCTCTTATATCAAAGTCCAGAGTTGAATTAAATAAAGTTTTGAGCATAGAGAATTGATCTTGTTATTTACTTGAGCCCAGTATATCTCTTCACATTAAAATGATTTCATTGCAAATTCAATATGATGCTACATAGTAAAAGTGGTTTCCTGAGTGAAAATTTTCCCCTGCTATCCTATCATGCACATGGTCTAGAATCTTTGAGAATTGACAAAAGGACAAGCTCACCCCTACCCAGAATAAAAATCCCTTGCTCTACAACCAATCCAAGCAAGTATCCCTAGTATATGAAGAAAAAGAAAAGTCAAAGAAAATGAGAAAAAGAAATCATTTTGTACCATCGCATCAATATTTCAGCATTATCTCAGTTCCAAGCACAAATACAAAAATAAAAATAGATGAAAAGAAGAGAAAAAGAAAAACAAAAGCAAAATGCAATAAATCCCTTTCCCTACCACTTGAAAATAAAAGAAGGGTGAATGAGCTTGAATCCCTAGAATTCTCAATTATTCGAAAACTGTAAGGTAAGCCCCATATCAGGTGGTTTGTGCCCAACCCGCTTGGCCTTGGGTAACTCGTAGCGTGGTGATATGTCTGTCACATTAGCGACCTTATTTTGTATAGACCTATGTCTGCTTATGGATTAGCTAGCTCTTGATGACCCGACTTACATAGTAGTCTGGTACGGTTACATGCATATAAATCATGGTCAACGAACACTTATTTGGTTAATTCAAATTATTTGTATCAAATAATCTTGCTCAAAATTGGTAAATGAAAAATACAATTGCACACACATTTGTATTTGAGAGATTTTATATCATTATGATAAATCAAGATTGGCAATGAACTCACATATGCACATGAGGGTTCCTTATAAATCTAAATTTTGTCTTTGATATTATTTAAAATATTTATGCAAATCTTTTGGAATAATTTCATATTCTTATTTAACATCTGTTTAGTATAAAACAATTACATACATTTTTTCCAAAAATCCAAAATTTCTTTCAAAAACATATTCAAAAATCTAGCAATAAAGTCACATTTATATATTTTTTTTGAATTTCACAACGATGGTATAGTTCCTCAACCTAAATTGGAATTTATGCCTAGTGCAAGTCCTCATCTTATATATTTTCTGTTTATCTCAAAATCAAAAATCAATTATGCAATAAAATTATTTTTGGATTTCACGATGATGGTATAAGTCTATACCTATAATTCTATGCCTATCGCAAACCATTGTTCTAATTTTAATTCTCATTTATTTAATTCATCAAAACATATGGCTTACATCATTATGTTACACAATTGTGCTTTAAAAAGAACGAACAATTTTTTTATTTCATTTAATTATGTCAACATTCAATTTTGCAACGATGGTATAATTCCTAAGAAGTGTTCCAAATTTTATCACACTTAGGAATTTTATGCCTAAAAAAAATCATATTTTTAATATTTCATGAATAATATTTTCATGGAAATCTGAAAATAAATCATCACCATCATCATTTTTTTCATTATCACAACACAAATTCTTAAGACAGTATCTTAAGAACTCTTTTACTTTTAGCAATATTTCTATACTGGGATTAGCTTGACGGCCTAGCGAGCGACGACTCCATGAAATGGTCATATAATAGCAACAATATCCTTTGAAATTATTATTAGAAGTCCCTTTATTTTTATCAAATAATACCACAACAACCAAATTGTTTACATCAAATTATTTCATTTAAATTTTATGGCATGACATAAAATTATACTATTTCCAATGACATAATTATATGAATAATCAATCAACAATTCAAAATTTAAAGCATCATAAAACATATGGATAAGTCATATCACAAAATATCATATATATATATCAAAAATATATATGTACATCATATGAAAATTGGATTGGTATGCCACAATCTATACCTTGGCATACTCAATCCTATCAAATATATAGTCTACAACCAAAGAGAATCTAGTCTTGAGAAGCCCTAGAGATCTTAGCCTCATCTACTCTCCCACCCTGATGTGGAGGAGGTGGTCCCATCAGAGTCTGTGTTGTGTCTCGGGTCCTCAAAATTGATCATGAGGATGTACTCGATGACCCCATCACAATCGACTCTACAATGCTAGCTGGTAGTAGTATCCTCTGCCTCTCTAGAACCACGTGATAGTATAATACCTGGTAGAACACGGTCTGAGCAATAGACCACACCAGATATAGAGTGGTCACCCCTCCGCTTTGAGCCCTAAGTCATGTAGCCTCATCCTATAGCGTCTGCACCTAAGCATAAAGGCAGGTATTCTCAGCCTGGACCATCTCGTTGCTCTCCCTCACATCAATACCATTGCCCTTATCGGGTGATGGTGGCCTCTCCCTCTACTAATAAGGGAGCCCCTCCTCCCTCCTCTTTGGCTACTATAGTCTCTTTGGAGCCTATGGCGCTCTTTGACATATCTCATGAGGAGACCATCACTACTCCCTCCCTTTGTAACTCCTCACTACATTGATGGTAGCTTGGTGCCACCTCCACATCTGTCACACCATAGTGTGCATCAGAACCTATGCCCTTAGCATCTGAGGAGGGTGGATGCCTATGTATCGGGCATCATACCCATCTGTGACCCCAGCGTAGTCTCCATCCACTAGCTGAATGGGGGTAGCATTCACATCTTGAATCTAGAATTGCTACATATCTAGAGCCTCACTCAGTGTTGTACTATCCCAAATAGTCTGGGAGTATCTTAGTATCTAAGAGAAGGGATCCCCTAATGTAGACCAAACTACCTCAAAACTTGATCATAGCGGTGGAGCTCTACCTCTCCCCACTCCATCCTCAGCCAGAAGGCTCACCTGATGCGAGCCAAATCCTTCCTGTCCTCTCCCCACCTTGGGTGTTGTCTCCATGGCCTCTAGGTGATATGGTTAGGGATGAGGTCATCTAGCAACCTCTAGGACATTTGTAGATCTATCCATCGCTGTGACCCTCTCTGGAGCCACCAATATAAAACTTGAGGTCTCTCTCAGTCAACCCTTGTCAGTGGAAGCCCTACTAGCATCTGCACCATAATGTGCTTCCAACACCAAACTTATAGCAGCAATGAAAAAACTAGACATTGACCTCCCTTGTATATGACCCTATATAGGATCTTATACAAGAAGCATAGTACAAAGCTACCCCAAGAAAACCTATAGTTGTGGTCTCTCATGTTGTAGACCACATTTGAGAGCAACCATGGTAACCTGCATCCACTCTGGTGGCATAACAGTAGGCCACCCACTACCCCTACCAAAAACTAAGTCAATCGATATGCCCCATGCATCTACCTCAATGTCTCGATGTTCACTCTACCCTTCTCTAGGGTGAAGCTAGGGTCTTTGCATAGTCACATCATGGCATGACCTCGACTGGCCATAGGAGTCATCAATCACCCTTGTATGGGGATTCTCAAAATCTTCCATACATCCTCTAGAGTGGGAACCATCTCCCCTATCGATAGCCGAAAATATGATGACCCCGGATACCACCTCTCTGCTAGGGCTGTCAATAGCCCCATGTTCGTAGGTATTTGTGGCATCTCTGCCACATGCTATAGCCTAAACTCTGATAGTTGGTCTCACTCTGCCTGATCGAGCATGGCTACATCATCTCTTAACCCCTTGTATTTCCACTTCTAACATTTTAGTAATCCCCTCTACAAAATAAACAATAAAACAACAAAAATCATTAATAGATAATCATTAAAATAAGTTAAATCAATTTCATCTTATAAAAAAATGATATCGTCCATTATTGGATGATATCATACTAAATTGAGTCAAATCGTCTCCTATTTCTCAACTTGGAGATCACCCCTTGTTGGACGGATCGCCCTTATTTTGTCAATTTTGCCCCTAGAAAAGATCGGTGATCTAGGGACGATTTCATCTCGACATCGTCGATGGCCTAAAAATGGCCGTGATGCCCCAAAAATAGTCAAAATTTAAATTAAAAATCACACAAATCAAATTAAAAACATAATATTTCAGGTTTAGATCCTTACCCACAATCCGCGTAGGACCTCTGTCGATCTGTGTTTTGTTTCCATCATTTTACCTGCAGAGCTCTAAAACAACAAAAATGAACAGTAACAATGAATTAGGGTTTTACCCTATTTTTTTAATTTTATTTAAAAACAACTTTTTCTTTTAAAAATTTTCTTTTTCGCACTTTTACCTCAAACGTTCGATTTGGGTAAAAACACGGAGGGGGCACCATAGCAAGCAGTCGTACGATTTGACCTAGAATCATCGTCTAAAAAATAGAATAAATTTTTGCTTTCTCGTAAAGCATGAAGAACTCGTATTTAACGCATTTTCTTTAAAAAATTTGCTAAAGGCGGGGAAAAATGTAGCACCCTAAAATTTGCGCAGTTAAACCCTTAGTAAAAATATAAAAATTTGAATTTTAACCCCGAAACCACCCGTTAACCGCTCACCCCATTGTTCATGCCATTTTTAGGAGTTTTTTTGACTGTTGGACGATATCGTCGTCGATCATACGAAATCGTCCCAGATCAGACGAATTCGTCTGGAATAGAATGTCCAGATGATTTCGTCCCAAAACCAAAATTTCATAATTAGCTTATATTTCAACAGCCTCTCCAACTTGGGCAGAAGCGTGTATGCACAGTTGGAGATTCCTTCATTGGAGATATCCCAAATTGGGATGATCCCCAACCTCCTAACCTCCCCCTAATCCTATATAAACTAGGATTTTCAAAGTTTATCCCCTGACTGACCCCCTGGATCCCCTACCTAGATCTCCTCCTAACTCTTTCCCTGGTTGATTTTCCCTACCATTTAGCTTTGCACTCGTAGTTTTAATTTTTCATTGCAGGTTTTCACTGTGTTTCAGCTGGAGGAAGCTCAGATCATTGCAGGCGATTCCAGATGATTTCGGATGATCCTGTCATAGATCGATGGCGATCTCGTACGATTGAAGGTGATCTCAACTGTAGTCCATATTGGGGGCAATCAGAGCCCTAAGTTTGCATTTCTCATATTCCTTATTTATTTTATTATGCATTAGCTTGATTATTTTCATTCTGCATCCTAGAGTTCACCTCATTTCAATGTAAATGCATGATAAAGTTAAAATAAGTTATTAAAACAATGTATTTTCTTTAATATTCTATCGAAATTTATCATTTAGGCATTTATACTATCATTTCTATCATTTTGCATTAGTGTTGCAGTAGACTTTTCAATTTTTGGTGTCTATTTCTATGATTGTAGGTTTTTGATGAATTCGTCAGATCGATGATGATCTTGTCTAATCTCAGATGATCACCTATAATCTGGGATGATTTTGTACAATTGCAAATGATCCTGTCATATTCGGGATGATCTAGACTCCTACAAGCTTCAGAATCTTCATCAAACATCCAAAATCAAGTGCATTCTTTCTCATTTAGTATATTCCTAGTATTTAGGATCCATTCATGCTTTTTGTATTCATATAAATCAAAATTTTCATATAGAATAGCTTAGATTCATTCTGGCCAACCAAGGAATATGAATGATTGAGTATAAAATGAACACATCAAAACCATTCTCAACCTAGGCATGGAAACTGCCACTCAAAGTTTCCTGGTGAACCCCACCATTCATCAAAAATTCACCCTTATACCCATCCCTTGAGAGGCACGACCTTCAAAGGGCCTCTCAGTCTGAGGTATTGTTCCATCCTTCTCGCATCCCCCTTTCGGGCATGAATCCTTTAGCCTAAAGGAAAGGGTGCAAAAAATTTGGGTCAGTACACTCTTCAAGTGAGCAACCTCCAACTCCAAGCTATCATGTTCACCTTGGAGAATCCTCTAATCATTCTGTCTATCATGGAGGGGCATACCCATCTCCATCCCCATAACCACCAACCTACTCATGATTTTGTGCATCCATAGCCATCTTCGACCTCAAAGAGCTATCGCATCGGTGCTTTGCCGACCAAGGAACCCATCCTCATACCTCTACCTTGTCCCCACTCCCATCATCATCCACAACTGCACTCAATGTACAAGTATACTAAGAGGTAAACCATGCATCAAACTTAGGAGTGGTACCCACATCATCAAGGTCAAGAAGCTTGATATCAATATCATTAGAAGGGTCATAAACCCTCCAAAAATTAGGAATGACCAGTAATCCTAGCTCATCTCCCCATCACTTGTAGGTCATAGGTGCATCAGACATACTCTGGATCAAACCAAACTATTGTTTTACCCGACTAAACTACACAAAATTCATCTCCCTAATATGGGTGCCAACAACCCATCGATCCTGCCTGATTTGATGAAGATCAACAACATCAGTCACCCAATCAATGCCCCTCCAAGAATGCCAACTCATAAACTCTCTGGTGAGTGAGCTAAGGACATATCTGTAATCTGAATCCCCCACTAATGGATGGCTAAGCTCCTCACTAAGAAGCCACCTATAAGGATGAGGAGAGTTGGCATCGCAGGCATAAGGAATACCAACTAGACATCCCACAATATTATGCTCTCAAGACCATATTTGGAGAGCCAAGCTGCAACCTAGACCCTTTCGACCCCACCTCTTAACCTCATACAACTCACTATAAATCTGACATAAGAGAGCAAGAGCCCAAGCCAACTGCTAAGGATAAAAAATTAAACCCAAAATAATAGGTACCTAATTCCATAGGATCCTCGATCCCATGGAATTGGGAAACAACATGTTTCTCAATATGTACATGAGAAAAGCCAAAACTTCTAAAATTCTATCAGAAAATAAATCCAAATATGCAATCCCTCCCCTGTTTCAGTCTACATCCCATAAATCACCAAAAATAGGGAAGAGTACCTCCTTGTCGACGCCAACCTGAATGGCTGGACCCTCGATATAAATGCAAAAAATATGGTATAAATCCTCTAAAGTGATAGTGAGATCCCTAGTAGGAAGTTGGAAGGTTCCTCTATTCATGTCTCATCACTCAACCAATGTAGAAAGGAGATTTGCATCAACATGGATGGTCCCCAACTGCCCACAGCCATCAAGACCAATGGTCTCCAGGAAAGCCTAATCATCGTCAAAAAGTGCCTTCCGCACTTTCCTGATAGTCCTCGACCTCCTATGTCGAGCATCCAAAATCCTCACCTAAAAAGCAAAAAATAAAATGCATTAACAAAAAAAAAAGCACCTACCCTTAGGTGATCCAAAATAACAAGCCAAAAACAAACAAAAAACGCAAAAACAAGCAAAACAAGAAAAAAAAAACATAAAATGCAATACAAAAAAAAAAAAAAAACAAAAAAAAAATTTCACCTACCCCTAGGTGATAAAAAATCAACAAGCAAAAATAATAAAAAACCAAAACAAGCAAAACAAGCAAAAACAAACAAGCATAAAATGCAATACAAAAAAAAAACTTTCACCTACCCCTAGGTGATAAAAAATCAATAGGAAAAAACAATCAAAAACAAAACCAAGAAAATAAAGCAAAAACAAACAAACATAAAATGCAATAAAAAAAAAAAAAACTTTCACCTACCCCTAAAAAACCAAAACAAACAAATAATAAAAAACAACAAACAAGCAAAAATAGACGCCAACTGATCATAAATAATAAAAACCCAAAACAAACAACTAATAAAAAAAAAAATCACCTACCCCTAGGTGATCATAAATAGACAGGAAAAAATAGAAACAAAAAAGATTCATTACATGCCCCACTTAGTTACAAAATAGAACAAAAAAAACAAATAAACAAACAAAAGAAAACAAAAAAAGAGCAAACAAAAAATTCAATACCAGCCCCACTTAGTTAAAATATAAAAGAAAATTAAAACAAAAGATAGTCCAACAAAAGACAAAGGACAACCTACCTCAGCATAGAGGATGTCACCTTCCTCTCCAGCTGAGACGCCACGACTGCCACCTTCGCCACCACTACCCTCGCCAATCTCCATCTCACTCATCACTCTAAGCAAATCAGCAGATGACAAATGGTAATGAAATGAAAATGATAGGGCACTAGCCTATTTATAATTGCATTTCATGGTGAAAAACACACATCCATGTTTTTCGAATCACCCAAAAATGCAAACCCACGGTTTGGGGCCTAAACTGCAAACATGCGGTTAGCACGACAAAACTGCTAACATGCTATTAGCATGACGAAACCATAAGCCCATAGTTTTAGGTATACAGAACTGCGCAACCGTGTTTACAAAAAAAAAAAAAAGGTCAGCAAAATACAAACATCACCAATTCATAGAAAAAACAAAATCAAGAAATACAAGGTTAAACGATGCCTACTCTGTGGGGTTACAAAACATGGTAAGTTCAAATAAAAAATGCACAATGGAATTGCTAACAGTCACTAGGACAAGCGACTAGGATGATTGGTTCCTTTTACTTCATTTCTTGCATGTCAGCTAACCAAACGATATTCTGCAAAAAGAAAAAAAAATAAACATGCAACAACATAAAAATAACACGATCAATTGGTCATTGGGTCTCAATTGTTACCCACTTGCCAATCGAGGGGGTAAACATACAAATTAAAATTTCATTAAAAATAATAATTCACTTTGCCACACCAAAGATAGTTGAATCTATTCATCAAATAAAGGTTGACTGTCATTAGTTTTTGCATCGCATTGTGTTGTACACAACGTAGTACAAAAAGGGTTAATTGTAGCCACCAAAATTCGACACCTTCTAAAATATATTTACCACCCCACCATCAAATCTTGCATAATAAAAAAGATATGCCTAAGTTCTAACTTAGGGATATAAAATCTTGCACATTATCCTATTTTCCTAATTTATTAAATCTAGAAAATCATCTTAGGATACCATGCCTACCCATTGGACATGTGTCCCAGACACTTCATCCAACACCCTTGCCACATATTACCCACTCCTATCCCCCTTGGCCTTGCACATGGGTCAAATTCCCAACACCCATGCCACAACTCATTTGTTGTTGTCCCCTTGTCCCTTCACATAAAATAGCATCCCACATTTGACTCAACTTAAAGCCACATAACCCCATTTAATTGAGGCACACTGGGTGACTCATCATAACTGCCCCTTCCACCTGGCAGACCAGATCTGCCACTTGGCAAATGGAGCTTGCCACCTCCTATTCCCACTAAAAACCCTAAGAGATCTATAAATGCACCATTAGTCCACCAAGAGGAGGGAGATGAACTTACATATCGACAGGCTACCAAAATCAACCTAGACCCAACAAGAAATTACGAGAATTTGCGTGATTCTATATCATTGGTTCAAATCCCGAGGTAATTTGTTCTTTAGCAGAAACTGTCCATACATGATTTCATAGTTGAAAATACGCATCCATGATTTCACAACCATAGGTCCATGGTTTCCAGTCCATAATCGCACTTCCACAGTTCCACAGTCTTAAGCACAAAATCACATGTACGATCGAGATTAGTAATTTTAGTATTAGCAAGGCTTTATTTGTTTATCTGTTATTTGTTTTGCATAATTATCTTCTTAGGGTTTATGCATAGCATGGATTTTACTATTCAAATATATAGGTGCTACTAATCCCCTTTGCTAGTTTGCATATGTTGAGGTGATCGGTATCTTGGATAAGATACTAAAGCTGGAGTGGTCCCCTAATGGATACCAAAGCCCACTCACCCCTTGAAGTTGTGATGAGAGAATGAAAAGGGTGAATTTTCTATTGCAATTTTTTTCTTCTCCTTTATCTAGGATTGATTTTTGTATTTGTGGACTAAATAATTCTTGTTTTTCATTTGTTATTTATTCAATAGTGGGTGGAACAAACTCAGGTAATGTCATTCCTGAGCGCATCTAGATGTTTCTACAATCAATAATATTTACTATAGTATTTTCATCATATTTAGCTATATATATATGAATTACCTATCTTATATTATTAGGATTGGCCTTATGTTGGGCCAGAAGTGGTGGTTGCTTTACCTATTATTTTTTGGGTCTTCCTTGAAGGAAATTCTAAACAAGACCAAGAAAAAAATTGATTTTGTCCTTGATATCTATGCTATCCCTAGTATGATGGATATTGTTGTCCCCAAATTTATCCACGAGATTAAGCTTGCATCCAAGGTGGATAGGGTTGATTCTATTGTGGATTTTTCCACCTAGATTGTGACCAATCTTGAGGATTTTTCCATGAAGGTTGATTCCAAGACTGTTGTGGTGGTTTTGAATAACCCCATGGCATAGTCCAATGATTTTATCTCCAATTTATGGGAAAATATGGGGTGTTTTGATATTGTGAAAATTTGCCTTCCTATTTTTACCCAATAAAGTTAAGTTATTTTGTTTGTGTTTCCAAAATATCTTTGAGTCCCAGAAGTAGATGACATTGGTCAGTGATATGTTCCTTGGAACAAATGCTACAAATAGTAGATATGGATGTTTTTTTTAGAGGATAATCTTGAAGAGAATGTTTGTTTCTACATATTGGACAATAAATAGCTAGGGGTGGTGTAGAGTTGGATTTTTCATTCATATCCCCTAATGTGGTATTAATATGTACTAAGATGTCAGTT
The DNA here is from genome assembly GCA_028583015.1 of Wollemia nobilis. Taxonomy (NCBI): domain Eukaryota; kingdom Viridiplantae; phylum Streptophyta; class Pinopsida; order Araucariales; family Araucariaceae; genus Wollemia; species Wollemia nobilis. The sequence goes on along the minus strand of JAQPPZ010017036.1, from coordinate 1,851,570 downwards.
TTTAGATTGGAAAATTCTTCCATAAGTTCTTTTAGATCACTACTATTATGACTCTTCTTTCTTCTTTGTTGCTTTGTGCATGAGTAGTTTTTGCATAGTTCTAGGATATCATCAATGTCAAGGTTGCTTAAATTTCCCTTACCCATTAAGTCTAGCACTTATCTAGAATCATATTGTAATCCTCATAAAAATATGGCCTTACATATTTTTGATTCAACAAGCCTACATCTCTTTTGTAGAAAGGAAAACATATCCAAGTAATCCTCTAGAAATTCATGTTGTTCTTGTTTTATTCTAGAGTGTTTATCATTCCTATTTTTCACTCTATAGTATTCTTGGTATTTATCCAGAAATACCCTTATGATATCTTCCTAGGTTCGGATTGATTCAGGATCTAGACTCGTGAACCAGTGCAAAGTTGAGTCCTTGAGTGTGGAGGAAAAAATTTCAATGTTTGGTTGTCATTTATGTAATCATATGCTTGACACACAACCTTAAATTCAAACAAGAATTTATTAGGATATTTGGATGTAACCCCTTGAAAGGTAGGTAGTACGAAAGGTGAAATTATTTTCATTGAAGAATTTTGTGTAGGATTCAATCGAATAGGATATTTGAAAGTCCTTATAGGGTTAGGAGTTTCTACTTGATTATGGATATTGTTGCCCCTATCTAGGTTTTCCTATCCCTTTACCATGGTATCCTCCCAAATATTGTTATAAATTTATTTAAATTGTCCTAATGATGAGAATTTTTTAATAGTAGGTGAGGAGATTATAACAAGTTGCTCCTCAACAATTTCTCTCTCAAGAGACTTAGTACTTCCTGATGGTGGAGATGGTGGATTTATTTTAAATGCGTTAGGAAGCTCAAATGCAGGTAATTCACCACCTTGGCGTATCACCTACATGTGGAAGGTAAAGGGATTTTAAGATTTTTATTTTTTTCATCCCTTAACCTATTCATTCATTCTACTTGTTTTTCTAATGCCAGAATTACAACTTATCAACCCTACAACTATGTTAACCTATTTCTAGAATTTTGCTCTATAGGTCATAACTTGGCATAAGCATCAATTATTAGACTATTTGTATCTCCTAACAACACCTATGCTCCCTAGAAATGCCACCAAAAACGATGAGTATCATTATTGTCATCATTTAATTTTTAATATTTGTCAAATCTAGGGTGGTGTCCAAGGTTGTCTATGATAGAAGGCTTTGGCAAGTTACAGTTTAGGAAATTATTTTACAAGATTTACTCAGTGAAAAAGATATTTATTTGGTTTTTCAAGGTCACATTAATCCTAATTTACAAAATTGAAGCTAATTTAACTTACAAAATTGAAACTACAAAATACAACATTTAAGTTATAATTGTAGGAATTGATAACTACGGAATTGAAAGACCTATTTTACTCTTGCTAATTGAAATTATATAAATATAAAATGCTAAATTGAAATCAAATATAAATATCCAAAAATATAGGTCGGAGGTGTAGACCAATTGGTTCATCCAAACCCCATAAGGGGCGGAGGTCCAAGGTTCAAATCTCGGGCCTCGTCGAACTGAACGCTTGTCCCTTTCCTGGTGCTTTCAGCGGCATAAAAGGTTTAAAATGATTGTGGCATGGTGGTTATGGGGGCAGACTACACGAAGATCTGTGTGGCGAATTATGGGGCGGACAGCGCAAAATACTGTGGCGGCTATAAAAATCTGGACAACCTGCTCAGATTCGTGGCGGCTACCAATTCCACCATGTAAATTCAATATATATATATCCAAAAATACTATGCTAAAATAGGGGTTAGTTTTGTTACACAAATTAAGAAAGAAATTAACAATATTTTTGCAAAACATAATTTATCAAAAACTTGTAATATTTGCTCCCTCCTTTCAGTCCTCAGAGTGGGCCCTTGCTCCTTGGTCTGGAAGAAATAATGTTCACTCAAAAACTAAAAACTAATCACTCATATACTCACAAATTTACACATGTGAAGAAAATTGCACTTTATTTAAATATTCAAACTGCAACGGTTATAATGACCTTTTATGACTATGACTTATGGACTTATATTTAGACTAATTCAACAAATGAAGGAGATTCATATTTATATTATTTTCTACATAAGTACTTACAACTACAAAATCAACATTTTGTGATGTCTATGCATGATTTACCTCTATTTGTGTAGTAAACTTGGTCTAATTTAGGACATAATTTGTTGTAGTAGCTTATTTGTGCATCCTCCAATTGTTGGAAATGAATAAAAAATAGTTTAGTATCAGTTGTTACACCCTATCCCCTTCATTCCTTCTAAAATGGATGCAACTGTGCTTTTTCAGTTGAAATAGTCTATTTTTGCCCTTCATTTTGGAGAGCTTCGAAATATAAGGTAAAACTATAGGAATATATTGTTATTTCCAATTTAGATCGATTGGGAGTGCTTCCAAATGTGAAATAAGTTCTTTTTTACCCTTTTAGATACCTTCCAACCATTCACACTTGCAACTTTTGACCTAGTCTGTGATTTCCTTTAAAATTGCAAAGGATTAATTTTTATATGTTCTTTATAATTGTTCCCACATTTTCTGCTTTATGCCTTGTTGTTCTTATTTAGACCATATGGAAATGCATCCAAGTGGATAAAAGGTCTCCATTGGTCTCCACAAACACATTCCATCTATTTTTACTTGTTCTATTTTAATGTTTCAATGCTCCCTTTAAATATGATAGCTGGTTGGAATTTGTATACTGCATATAATTTTTCAATGCCCTATTTTACAATAGATATTGTTTCAACACCAAATCAACTTGAAAACTTGATTTTAAGGTGGGATGACATTTCAAAATTGCTTGAGCTAATCATAAACCATAACATGCTTATTTGATATTATTTTTCTATGTTATTTTACCAAAAAAAATCATGCAAAAACAATCATAAAAATGCTAAAAGTAGTCTAAACATAGGTACAGTGTTCTTAAACATTAAATCATGCAAACAATAACAAATAATGCATTATAATCACACATTTGGCATAAAATAATATTATATTTGATTTTTTATGGTAGTATTTTAATGTCCAAAATATAACAAAAATGATTTTTTTCTAGGCCTCATCAATTATCCTCACACTAAAATGTATATATGAATGTGGAGTGCACAAAAATAGAGTGTAAGTGTGTAAAAATCTATTCTAAGAAGACAATAAGCAAAATATTAATGTTAACGCTAAAATTAATGCTCTTCTAACAACTAGGTCATAAAAAATGTAGCTCTCTACAAAAATCATATGTATAGGCAAGACCACCTTTGAGGAGGCAGTAAAGGGAAGACCATCTCTGTGGAGGTAGTACAACAAATAGTGAAAAAATTAGGTAAGACCACCTCTGTGGAGGTGATAAATGCAAGACCATCTCTAGGGAGGTGGTAAAGGCAAGACTATATGTATGGAGGTGGTAAAGGCAAGACCGCCTCTATGGAGGAGGTAAAACAAACAGTGAAAAAACAACAGTGGGATAGACCACCTTTGGGGAGGCGGTAAAGGCAAGATCACCTCTAGGGAGGCAGTAAAGGCAAGACCACCTCTGGGGAGGTAGTAAAGCAAAAACCATAAAAAAAGGCAATAGGCAAGAATACCTTTGGGGAGGCGATAGGGCAAAACCATATTTGGGGAGGCGGTAAAGTAGAAAGTGAGAAAAATGTAGTAGTAGGTAATACCACCTTTGGGGAGGCGGTATAGGTAATACAATCTCTAGGGAGGCGGTACATGCAAGACCATCTTCAAGGAGGCAGTAGGGCAAGAACGTCTCTAGAATGTATAGTTTTTTGGCACTTTGAGAGGTCAAATGGTGTCATAATTAGACACATCATATACCGTTGGAAATATATTTTCAAGCCCTATCCAATGGTATAGATTTTAGGAGGAATGGTGATGATTTAATAGGGAAAATAAGCAATAAGCAAGACCACCTTTGAGGAGGTGGTAGGGAAAGACCATATTTAGGGAGACGATAAAGCAACAAGCAATGAAGATAGCAAATAGTTCAAGTAGGTAAGCAATAGGCAAGGTCACCTTGGGGGAGGAGTTAGACTCAAGATCATATCTATGGATGTGGTCATGATTTAGAACACAATAAATAAATTACAAACTATAAAGCAGTGATACAGTACAATATTGCCCTTGAGAAAATAGTTTTGCACCTAACATAGATAGTCCCACCAAATTAAATGGTGTATATATCAAATAACAAATAAAATAAAGGAATTTAAGACAATTACTACTTCTCAAAGGCCTATATATAGTAGAAACTTAAAATATAAACTAAAAAGAAAAAAAATTAACTAAAATAAACTTATTTGACACTACAAAACGAATAAAAGTGCTAAAAAGTAAAATATGGAACTAAAGCTTACTATTCTAGCTAAAGAAAAGTAAACTAAAAAGGAATTAGTGTGTTTGTGAGAGGAGAGGCCCAAGGGGGTAAGTTGAACTAAGGAAGCCTAAGAAGTCTAGTGTGTGTGCGTGTGTGAAAAGAAAGCCCAAGGGGGTAAGCTAATCTAGGAAGCCTAAGGAGGCTTGTGTGTGTGAAAATAAGAGCCCAAGGAGGCTTGTAGAGTGTGTAAAAATAAATCCCAAGGGGGAAAAGTTAAACTAAAAGCCCAAGGAGGCTTGTGTGTGTGAAATAAGGAGCCCAAGGGGGCTAACTATGCTAAGCAAGTGTGTAAAAAAAATCCCAAGGGGGCAAGCTAAGCTAAGTCTATGTGTAAATAAGAGGCCCAAAGGGGTAATCTAAGCTTAAAGTAAAGCCTAAGGAGGCTTTGTGTATATAAAATATCTTAAGAAGGTAAACTATGCTAAAAGGGAAGTAGCCTAATGAGGCTAACTATGTTAATAGGAAATATCCTAGGGATAAACTATGCTAGATAGGTATGTGAAATGAACCTAAAGAAATAATCCAAGCTAAAATAAAGCCTAAAGAAACTTGTGTGCAAAGAGGATCCCAAATTATGTTGTCAAACAAGGTTAGGGGTAAAGAAGGAGGACTTGCCTGGAAGTCTACATGGGTGTTGCAGATTTACAACTTCTAGAGTGGGACCATCTCTACAGAGGTGGTACAACTATGACCATATCCAACTAGGTGGTAACAATGAGACCATATCTACCTAGGAGGTCTTGACTATTACCTATGAAAAATAAAATAATAGCAGATAGTGCCAAAAATAGCGATTGTGATAAAAAAAATAGTAACAATAACATAAAATAAATACTGCACTTTATCCCTATTGCTGATATAAGTTGAAATAGAGTAAGGATAAGGTGGAAGTCAAGGGAATGGTCCCATCGGGCATGCCATTTTGTAGAGAGGAGAAACCACCACCAACAAGCTACAAGATAAGATAAAGAGAGGAAATATATAACAAATATTATTATAAATAAGAGCTTTTACAATGCAAACACACAACTCTTTATCCTTTTGCAAATACAAAGAAGCCTCCAAAATCTTTTAGAATAGACATGGTGTTATTGTTTCTCTCCTATAATCAAATGCGATAAGGATATATTGTGTGAATGCGTAAGAAGGTGTAAGATATTCCAAGGGCTATTGTAGATGGATGAAAACCTCGACACAACCAACAATAAATATATCAATAGCTAAATGGGCCCACTTAAGTTGGGCCTTGGCTCAAGTAAGCTATAAACCACAGTAAGTAATAAAATAAATGTTGATATATAAACTAGGATGTAGTAAACAAAATATTCTACCTTTTATGCACTAAAATATCATCAGAGATGTTACTAAAGTTGTTGTTTCATGCTAAAGGTAAGACCATATCTAAGGATGTGTAAAGGCAAGACCGTCTGAGCCAGTCTCAAAAATTTTTGAGGCATTATCAAGACTATCTCTAGGGAGGTGATCTTAAATAAACTACTGTAAACTAAAAATTATAGGCTTGAAACAACCCAAAACAATGTTAACAGGTGTGAGGGATCTTAAGGAGTAGTTAGAGGCTATGAATGATGGCAAATAGGATAAGGAAAGTGGTTAGTAGTGATTTTGGTAGCATAACTCTAGCTCAAAATGGGCTCTCCTCCCTTGGCCATGGCCAAGGATATTTATAGAAATTTTGGGGTTGGGTGAGTGGGATGCCACATAGGCTCCACATGGGCAAGGTAGGTGAGAAAAAGTCTAGAAGGGGATGAGGTGGAGGGGTTCATTTAAGTGCTTTGGGAAGGGTGATTCTAGGGGAAGGGAAACTAATTTAAAATTAGTTTTCCAAGGCACATGGGGGAGTGTGGGGGTATTTTAAAATTGCTAAAAATGATGAGGTGTAAGAGGGAGGAGTTGGCATATTAAATTACCTTGGAGGAGGTGTCCTAGGGGGGAGGGAAACTAATTTAAAATTAATTTTCCAAGGCCATGGGAGAATGAGAAAATATTTAAAAATTGGCAAGAGTAATGAAGTGGCTATCCTTTGGGCCAAGTGGGATAAATGCTCCCTTTGACCTATCATATTTTTAAATTGTTTTTTATAGGTTGGGGGTATAATATTAATGTTGGGAGGATTTCTAGATATTTGGGAGGGCATTTTTAAATTCCAAAAATGGGTACATGGGAGGATGTGCATAGGAGCATGTGTGCTTTGGGTGATGTGTGGACAATTTTAAATTGCCAAAAATGCAAGGTGGAGGGTATGGAGGACAAATGGATTAAATAGGTGGGTTGACTAGGGGATGTGAGAGCAATTTTAAATTCATTAAAATTGCATGGGGATGTGTGGGAGGGTGTAGGAGGATTTAGAAATTAAATGAGGGGGAATTCCAAAGGGGGCTTCCTAGGGATTGTAAAGAAATTTTAAATTATTTGCATATCTCCTAAATATTTGAATGGGGAGCGTAGGATAGCTTTATGGATTAATTAAGAGGAAAATGGGTGCATAAGCAAGATTAGGGGAATTTTAAAAGGACATTGGGAAATAAATGAGGAATATTAGGTGGAAATTAGGAGATTAGGAGAGCTAAGATGGAATTAGAGGACTTAAGCAAGGTAGGAGAAAATTAGGGGAAGAAATTGAAGAATTAAGGATTTTAGAAAAAAGGAGAAATTTAGGAGAAAATAATGTTTTTAAGGAACCTTAGTAGAACCTAGGGAAAATTAAATGGAAATAGAATAAAATTAGGAGGGCTACCGAAATTTGGAATAAATTAGGGAAATTAGGAGAAATTAAATATTAATTATAATTTTGTAAGGTGACAAAAGGACTATTTGGGTATATTAATTTATAATTTATTATGTTATCAAAAATATTAATTTTTGATGTCTACAAGTTTATGTTACTTTCTTGTGCTAACCTAAAAACTTTAAATCATTATGGATGTCATCCATACTCTTTTTTTATTATTATGGTTCATTTTAAACCCTAGAGTTCAAGGGATAAAATCTATACTACACCTTTTAATAGATATAATTATAGGCTACTTAAGAAAAATTAAGATGCTTTAAGTGGATTATACTTGAGATTTTAAATGAGTATTAATGGGTTAGCTACTCATGCATAATTAAACCTTATTAATTTTTTCGTTGTTTAAAGATTTTTTTTTTGGCTGGATAATAAGGGGTTGTACTCAGGTCCTCCATCCTTGATAAATTAACTCTCTTATTTAGAGATTCAAAGTTTACAAATAGATACACTTATCATCTCAATTGATATGTTATAGCTAGAAACCTACATCATTTTACATAAATTGTCTAAATTCTTGATTTTCATTTTCTAGATCTTTTTAATTTTCTATATGAATACAAATATTCCGATAATTCAACATCCTTCTTGATATTTTCCTAAAGAAACCTTCACGATACAATAATTCACCTCTAATATATATGCATTACATCTTACTAGAGTAATATTTCTAAAATATTGCACTATCGTAGTCCACTTTATCGAATCTGGATTGCTAGTTTCCTTCTTGAAACACAAGTGTAACCACAAAAATTATAATAAATAGTTTATATAAAAACACATTGTTATTAAAAAATAAATTAGATATTACAAATGGAAAGCATTAAAGTAAATATTAATCATTAATTGATTTATGCAATCAACATTTTCTTGTCAACTTCAACTAAACTTGCTACTTTTTCTAACCATGGAAAGGATAAGTTAACTTCATGATCCTAAATCAAAACCCCTCTATTGGCTAGCCTATTTGCATATTTTTTTCATTCCTTTAATGTATGTGTAAACCTGATTTCTTGAAAATATTTAGCAAGATATTGAATTTCCACATTTATCTCTTGTATGTTCCATGGAGCCTTAGCTTTCCTCAAAATTGTATTTATTTCTATAAGAGAATAACCTTCCATACATATTCTATTTCATTTCATTTATTTGCAATTTTGAATCCCTCTAAAGCCAACCAAGCTTTAGCTTCATTATTTATCTTAAATCCACTATTGAAAGTGTATGAGACAAATTCTCTCCTCTATTATTTCTAATTATTCCTCCTCTTCCTATTGGTATTGGATTTCCTTTAGATGCTTCATCAAAATTCAATTTAACCCACTTCAGATTTGGTGGTTTCCAATTTATATTCTTTGTCTTCTTTTTTCTTCTCTTGGATTCAACATCATAATTTCATTTAATTACTTGAATACATCTATCAAGGCTCTTTGCTTTCAGATTAAATATTGGGTGATTTTATAGAGTTAGTTTAGACTCGTTTATTTCTAAACATATATCCCTTTTCATTACCTCTAAATTGCTTTCCTTTTATTTAAATATTCTTCTATTCCTTTCTATCCATACAATCCAATGTATTGTATCTTTTATATATCCTATAGTGTCTATAAAGCTTCACTTTTATAAGTGTTATGCCATTGCTTTAACCAATATTCAATTCTATTATTCATCACCATACATTTACAAAATATATTAAGAATCCATTTTCATATATTCCACTCTATTGATCATTATATTTCATATATTCCACTCTATACTCTCCTCATTTTTACAAAGAAAACATTAATAAGGGCCATGAAAACCCCTTTTCATAAGGTTATCCCAGAATAAAATTCTTCTATGGTTTACTAGCCAAACAAACATTTTAACTTTAGGAATTCTTGGGCTATCCCAAATATATCTTCCTATATTAGTGATATTATTATTTTATTTATGTTGTACATTATATCCACTTCTTGTTGTGTATTCTCTTGAGCTATTCAAATTCTAAATTAATTTATCCTTGTCTCCCCTTGAAATAATCATAGTTTTTATCTTTCTACTCAATTGCCTCCTAGCATTAATGTCTTGTATACTTGTAAAAAAATATTCTTTCCATTTGTATCTTCCTTCTTGATCCTTGTACACAATATTTGAAACCCTATCACCATATTTATCTTGAATTAATCTCATCCAAAGTTTCAAAATTGGATCTAAATTGAGTGGTTTTTTATCACACCAAGTATCCATCCAAATAGTTTTTTTTTCTCTAGTTACCACCACCCATCTTAAACCTTTAATCATAAGTTTAATAGATTTTTTTAAACCATTCCAAAGAGTAGAACCATTTAGTAGAGAGAATGTAGTAAATATTAAACTTGGATCATTAGGATCAATATACTTAGAAGAATTATTTCCCATTGTCTTTGAATCTTTTTATACAATCTTTGAATTACTTTTACCCTAAGAGCTAAGTTTACATCTATAAGAACTCTTAGACCAAGACCTATCCCAGTTTGATAATCACACACCTTGCTCCATTTCACCAAAGGAAATTTCATCTTATCATGTAAACCTAACCATAAAAAGGATCACATAATATAGATTAGATTTTTTTCAACTAGTTTTGGCATAGAATACAATGATATATAATATGTTGGAATGGCTTGTAATACTAACTTAATTAACTACACTCTTCCTGCTAACGATAACCATCTACCTTTCCAAGTTGGAATTTTATCTTGAACTTTACTAATAATTGGATTTCATAAATCTATGCTCATTATCCCCTCAAATAAAGGCATCGCTAGATAAGTTGTTGGTAAATTTACCCCCTCCATTTTAAGTAACCTATAAATTCTTGCTTTGATATTAGTAGGAGTGTTAACAAAGTAAATTTTGGATTTAGTCCTATTAATTTTTTGCCCTGAAGCTCTGGCCTCATTTATCCTTACCCTTCTAAAAGAGGTTGTATCATATATAAACTATTTATGAGTGATGTTATCAATGTTATTATTAACCTTAACTCCACTTATAAACCTATATTTGTAAGTCTTATTTAAGTTCCTACTCAAAACTATTATCATAATAATGAAAAAATAAGGAGATAGAGGATCTCCTTGTCTAAGGCCTCTCTTGGCTTTAAAATATTCTATCACTAACACATTTACCACACTGAATAAGAAATTATAGAGACATAAGCTTTAATCCATATAACCCATTTTTTTCCCAAAACCAAACTTATCTAAAACTACAAAAAGAAAATTCTATTTAACCCTATCATAGGCTTTACTCATATCAATTTTTAAGATCATAGCTTTCTCTTTTCTTGAAGTTGTTGAATGTATAACTTCATGAGCTACTATGATCCCATCCAAAATTTGTCTCCCTTTCATAAAAATTCCTTGCTCTTCTGAAATAATTTTGTCTAACAATGGTCATGATCTATTTGCCATCACTTTGGAAATAATATTATAAGCCATATTACACAGTCTTATGGTTCTAAAATAATCAAACAAATCAACATCCTTATTTTTTGGAATTATGGTAAGATAAGTTACATTTTATTTTATAAGGAATGTATTATTTTACCTAGACTATTCCACTGCCACCAATAAAGAATCCTTCACTATATCCCAATTATGTTGGTAAAAAACTACATATATCTCATCTGGACCAAGGGATTTATACTTATTAAAATAGAAAAGAGCTAAATAAACTTTTTCTAGAGTAATAGGCGTCATTAGTTTCCTAGTCTTAATTTGTTAGAACTAAAATAATATCTTGAAGAAGTTTATCATTAAGAACTTTGGTCTCCTCTAAACCTAGAATATTATGATAAAACAACTTAGCCTATTTTTTAATTTTACTCTGATCTTCAATACAAACCCCTTCTATTGATTTAGTTCTACCAATTCTAGGAGAAGATATATATACTATAGCCATCATATGAAAAAATTGTATTTTTATCTCCTTCTTTTAACCAAGTTTATGTTGATTTTAATATCCAAAATTTCTCTTCCTTACTCAAAATATTATGAAAATCACTAAGCAACTCCCTTTCCTATAAGCTTGCGTTATTTTCATCACCTTTTTAGAATTTTAAAAGTTTATCTTTTAGTTCTTCTTTCTTCTCAATTTTTTTCCAAAGGTGTTCTTGTTCCATTATTTTAATCTAGATGTTATAACTTTAATTTGGTTTGGAAGAGCATACAACCCACCATTACCTAAATAATTCCGCATTTGAGCTATCATATCAACAAATTGAGGATGGTCTTTCCATATCTGCTCTTATTTAAAATTTGATATTTTTAAAATTCACTAACCACCATTTTAACTCTTTTTGGCCAGTGATATGAACCAATCCTTGTTAAGATATTAATTTTAGCACAAGTTCCTTCATCTAGCCAATGATCAGAGAAAATTCATCTATCTAATTTTTTTGCTATTAGGTTCTCCTGTTGTTGGTCCAAGTATAGTTGTCTTCTTCAAACTCAACTTCCCATATATTGTTGTTTTGAATAATAGATGAGAAATATTTCATACTTTGGTTCAATTTCCTAATTCCTCCAAATTTTTCATTTAGCTTGGTAATGGCATTAAAATATCCAATGATCATGAAATGGGTTTCTTGGTCTTTACTTCTCATAAAGGTCTCAATCCCACTCTAAACTTCTAATATACCTAACTGAGTTGCATGACCATACACATTGATAAGGATGAAGTGAATATCAACAAAGTAGCAAGTGACTAAAGAGACTATCCAATGCCTAGTTTTATGAATGGTTACACAAGAGGTTTTAGAAGGATCCCAACAAGTTACAATTCCCCCTAATACTCCTTCAAAATCTATAGCATCCCATTCACATCTTGCCCAAACTTCTTTAATAGTTTTTTAAACTTCTTCTTTGTCATTTTAGTTTCCTAGATACAAAGAATATCATGTTTATTACTTAAACATAGGTCCCTAATACACATATGCTTTGGGGGGTATTAGCACCCTTTATATTCCATGAGATGATAATCATGTCTCATTAGGGTATTTTGGCCCCTCTTGCATATTACCAATATCATTTTGTTGTTTGGAAACTTAGTTTGTGTTTCTTTCTCTATGTTAGCTCTTGTTTCCCTGGATCTTACTTGATAATTAGATTGTTTTCCTCTTTTTTCCTTGCCTATATCAAGATTAGGTCTTATTATTCTATTTCTCAATATTTTTTCATCATTTTGTTTTTCAACATATTTATCCTTTTCTAACTCTATTATAGAAGCTTTTGACTTATCCTGCTTATTTTTTGGTATTTCCTTATTAATGGTAGAGGTATTACCTTCTAAAACTACATTTTATTTACCAATTAGTTTCTCCTGAATGGTGCATGGTAATTCAAGAGAGTCTTCAAAAATGATGAAACACATTCCTTGGGTTCATCAAGAATATTCTTCCTTAAATTAGTATCATATTTAGTAGATAGTTCCTTGCTAATATGTTGAAATTGTTGTCCTATGTTCTCCAAGTTTTGATCTACTTTTTTTCATAGGCTAAAGCCTCAAAAGAATTGAAATTTCGTTCAATATCCTTTATTATTGGTATCCACTATTCAAGAATATCTATATGTATGGTTCAATATTATTAATATAATTTATTACTTATTTTGATGTACCTAGATAGATATTATATTTTTTATAATATATCTAAAATATGAAGTTGAGATTAAAGTTATTATTTAGCTCTAATAGTGGTATTATTGATCTTTTAAAGTTGAGTAGTGGACCATACATGGTATCATATATATTGATCACAATGTGTGCAAACATCATATCTAAAGGATCATTACATGTGCAATGATGAGAAAAAGTGATAAAAATGGTTAAATACTAAGATACATTGTGTGTTGAAGTTAGGAAAGCTTTTTGATTAGTTTACCACAATATTTCTCAATGACTATTAAAATTTATCCATTTTCCCATAATTAGGAGGGAAAATCTCTCCACAACCTCTATGTTAGTTGTTAGTGCTCTCAATAGACCAAATTTTGTCTAAAAAGTAATTTTTTTTTGACAATTTCAATTCTATTGTGTATGTATTTTTTTAATGAAATAAACAATAAAATAACAAAAAAATAATGCAAATATATAAAATTAGATACCTAATACTTACCTTGATGTGTTCTTTCAATTTTCTTATGCATTAATTTTTTATTTCTTGCTCTATTCTATTTAATTTGAAATTCACCATTAGATAATTTTTGTCATCTAATGCATGATTTTAAATATAGTATATAATATCTACATATATGTAATTGCGAGCAATACGAGATCATAAATCCATTGAGTTTGAGATGTAATTTACTCAATAATGATCATCAAATAATTATTTTAATATAAGTTGTTTTAAGACTTGATTTCTTTTATATGGTTATATTTTGTTGAAATGAAGCTAGGTTTGAAAGATCATGTATCTATAGATTTATTTAAAAAATAAAATGTATAAAGGAAAAAATTAAAATTAAAATTAAAATGTTAAATATTTTAATTAAAATAAAAAATGAAATTAAATCCAGGTTCAATTATTAATAAGAAACAAATAAAATACCAAAATTTGTATGCTATAAATATTCTTCCAAACCTTCCTTCTATTCAAAAAAAAATCTTCCAAAATTTATATTTTAAAAAACCCTCACATTATAACCTTAAATACAAGTAATTCCCCCCTCTAAAACATGAACCATTACATATAATTTTATAACTAGTTAATTTTATATCTATCACTACTTTTGTTTAATTTACTAGTGGATCGCCGAGAATGCCATGAAAAAGCATGCCAATGATCATTTTGGGGTATCTGTCGAAGCCTCGATTCCCTGCGTTGCCGGCGTGCCCTCGCTGTTGCCTGACCACTGCTCGTGATGACGGCTGTTGCATCACCATTGCTTGTGATGAGCTTGGCCGTTTTTTCGAGGAGATTTCTGAGGATTAATACACAAGATACTTTTAGGAGGAAACTTGGCGGTATTTTGGAGGAAAGTATTAAATACTCTCCTCTCTTTACCGTCAAATGAAGATTGAAAAGCTGCAAATGATAAATCCTGGTCGTCAAAAACAGGTTACATTATGAAAAACTTCGTTGAATTGTCTTTGCCACGAATTCAGAATGACACAGTAGAAAACGCAGTCATCAGATTTTGCTGTTGACTTCGCTTCTAAGATTGTGGAGTCTAGTGCATCATTCCTCGTTCTTCATCAAAATGGCAGTTAATATAATTTTAAGATTGTGATTATCGCTCTGTAAATCATTGGACTTTTAGACTCGCGGATATTGATGTTGCCTGTTTCGTCCTATCTTCCGAGATGAATGCAATTCCAACCACAAATGTCTATTCTTGTAGAATCATCCTTACAAGCGGGCAGTTATCTATGAGTCACAAATTGTCTATGCCACGATATTATTATTATTTCCAAAGACCAGCGTGTTTTGTAACGTCTAGAAAACAAAAGCTTAAGTCAAGTAAAATTCATATAAATAACATAAATGTCATCAAAACTTAAAAAAATAAAATAACATTACTTAATATATGTCCCCTTTAAATTTTTAATAATATATCTAAAATCTGTAGTTGAGATTAAAGTTATTATTTAGCGGTAATAGTGGTATTATTGATCTTTTAAAGTTGAGTATTGAACCATACATGGCATGTATATTTGCAATGAGAAAAAGCAATAAAAATGGTTAAATACTAAAATATTTTGTTTGTTGAAGGTAAAAAAAGCTTTTGATTAGTTTGTTATAATTATTTTTTAATGATTAATAACGTTAATCATCCTTCTATAATTCTGATCATATTGTGTGCAAACAGTGTATTTAAAAAATTATTATATGTGTAATGAAGAGAAAAAGTGATAAAATTGGTTAAATATTAAGATATATTATATGTTGAAGTCTTCGTTAGTTTGTCATAATTTTTCTCAATGATTAACAAAGTTAATTCATCCTCCCATAATTAGGAGGACAAAGCTCTCCAGGATCTCTATGTGAGTCGAAAGAACAAATTCTATTTAAAAAACATTTTCATTTTTTTTTTTAATTCTATTGTGTATGTATTTTTTTTAATGAAATAAATAATAAAGTAACAAAAATATAATGCAAAACTAGAAAATTAGATAGCTACATGAGTTGTTAGTGCTCTTAATGGAACAAATTTTAATTAAAAAGTAGTTTTTTTTGTCAATTTTAATTCTATTGTGTATGAATTTTTTAAAATAAAATAAACAATAAATAGAACAAATTCTATTTAAAAAGCAATATTTTTTTATCAACTTTAATTCTATTGTATATACATTTTTAAAATTACAAAACTAGAAAATTAGATACCTAATACTTACCTTAATGGTGCCTTCAATATTTTTATGCATTAAATTTTTTATTTCTTGCTCTATATTGTTTAATTTGAAATGCACCATTAGATAATTTTTTGTCATGTTTTGTTGGGATGGAGCTAGGTTTGAAGGATCATGTATGTATGAATTTGTTTAAAAGATAAATTATATATATATAAAAAATTAAATTAAATGTTAAATAATTATTAATTCAAATGATAAATATTAAATATTAAATATTAAATATTAAATATTAAATATTACTGCTTCAAATGTTAAATTTATTTTTATTAATTAAAAAAAATATTTAAAATATTATTACTTCTTGTAAAAACTTTTTTAAACAACATTTTTTACCTTTTTATTATCATAATATTTTATTTTTTAATTCCTCCATAAACCAAAGTAAAAGTATTTTCCATGAAACTCTTACTTTAAATAGATTATGTCTCTAATTCTATTGCCATTATTTTTTTATTATAATTAATTTTTTAAAAACTTTAATTTAATAATTATAAATTACATTCAACTATTACAATTTTTTTTTAATAGGTTGATGTAAATTAAAAAATTCAAAGTATATTAAAAGAGGTAAAAAGAATAAGTAATCTAGACACACTCGAGTTTCTTCTTAAACTAGCATCTTAACATATGTTAAATACACAAGTTATTCACTCTTCCCAATATGTTGCTGGAGTTTTGGTTTACAGCTGCACATTATCAGATCTTAGTGGTCAACACAAGAATAAACCTTAGATCACACCAAAAACTTGCATCTGCCTTCCACCCGGCAACCGACCGAGGATGATTTCATATGACTGACCATCACCGTGAATGATGTGCTACTTTCATCAACGACAACAATAAGTTTATTTTAATTTTTAACTAAAATAAGAAGATACCTAATAAGATAAGCTGCATAGACTGACTAAAGCTTTAATCAAAAAAACTGTAGACATCGTAAATGAGGCTCACTGGATCACCGAGAATGGCATGAAAAAGCATGCTAATGATCATTTTGGGGTATTTGCCGAAGCGTCGATTCCCTCCGTTGCCGGCGTGCCCTCGCTGTTGCCTGACCACTGCTCGTGATGATGGCTGTTGCATCACCATTGCTTGTGATGACGGCCACGCGGCTGCTCTTGCTAACTCAAGACGACGAGCAGATCCGTCGAACCCTCTTTTCACACACCCAACGTGGATGTTATATGTGCGGCAGCTGGTGGCATAAGCCCACCCGGAGCCGCCTTGTCCACACCAATCGCATGGAGATGTCAAGCTTGTGAAGAGTTGAAGCGTTTGTTGGTTGTGGCCCACGGGGGATGGAAGCGAAAGGTTTTTCTGGAGTTGAGCACAGGAGGGATGCAGAACGTACCCACACGATCCCCACACGCAGTGATATCCAAGTCCCTCTACAGCGTTTCCACAAGCAGAGCAGGGACGGGGATATTGCCCCGGAGGTATTGGATTTAATCTCAGGCGGTGACCACTCTCGTTGTGAAATGGATGATCCAGCAGCGATTCAGCCCGAGCACAGAAGGGATGCACATCGAAGTTGCAGGCATGGCATCTGTAGTTACATCCCATGCCGTCCTCCCTGCAAACGTTACATCTATATCCGTATTCAGGATTGGAGTAGGTGAGCATGTGTTCGTGACTTGGATGGTGTATGTATTGCGACATCTTGAATCTAATGAGCCTAACCCTTCGAATTCTAGTTCAGCTATGGAAAACCTGTGCTAAATCCTGTGGATCCAAGGAGCCGAACTAAAATCTGAAGAGATAATTGGAGACCAAGAGCATTGGCCTCACAAGAATTATATGCCTGGTCCTTCGCTTATGAATAAAAATATACCCCAATACCCTATATATAGGAGAGCTACTGAGAAAAATTCAAAGTGCACTCCGACGACGAAGCTTGGCCGTTTTTTCGAGGAGATTTCTGAGGATTAATAAGCTTCGCGGTGTTTTCAAGTGCAGAGGTAGACCGACGAGTCTTTACAGTAAAATGAAAATGACTGAAAAGCTGAGGCAGAGGTGGACGAATGGTTTTTTGTTGAGTCAAAGTTTCAATTGTGTGAAATCTTTCGCTTAAATTCTTTACTGAAATAAACACTGAAACGAACCAAATAAAAAATGAAAAAAAACCTATCAAAAAGAAAACTGAAATCCTGTACATTATAAATCCCGGTCGTCAAACACAGGTTACATTACGAAAAACTTCGTTGAATTGTCTCTTGCCCGTAAGTCACACGGAGAAAATAGAACGCGCAGCCATCAGACTTTGATGTTGACTTCACTTCTAGGATTGTGGAATCTAACATTTGCATTATCGCTCTGTAAATCAGCGGACTTTTAGTTAAACACTCTTCTCTAAATGAAATTTGAAAGGCTGGAGAATATAAATGGTGGTAGGTGAAACGTGGCAGAATATAAATGCCGGTCGTCAAAAACAGGCTACCTCATGAAAAACTTCGTTGAATTGTCTTTGCCACGAACTCACAACGACACGGTAGAAAACGCAGTCAGCAGACTTTGCTGTTGACTTCACTTCTAAGATTGTGGAATCTGGTGCATCATTCCTTGTTCTTCATCAAAATGGCAGTTAATATAATTTTAAGATTTGGATTATCGCTCTGTAAATCATTGGACTTTTAGTCTCGCGGATATTGACGTTGCCTCCTTCGTCCTATCTTCCGCGATGAATGCAATTCCAACCCCAAATGTCTATTCCTGTACAATAGGCAGTTGGCGGGCAGTTGTCTATGAGTCACAAATTGTATATGCCAGGATATTATAATTATTATTATTATTTATTTCAAACAAAGCGGAAAGCGTGTTTTCTAACGTCTAGAAAACAAAAGCTTAAATCAAGTAAAAATCATATAAATAACATAAATGTCATCGTAAAATAAAAATAAATATCATAACTTAATATATGTCCCTTTAGCTATAGGAGTAAATATCTTAAGAATGTCTATATGTATGGTTCCTTATTTCCTCAAATTGAACAAGATTATTAATATTATTTATTATTTATTTTAATGTATTTAGATAGATATTAGATTTTTAATAATATATCTAAAATTTGAAGTTGAGATTAAAGTTATTATTTAGGGACAATAGTGGTATTGTTTTGAATTGAAAATCAGCAACTATAATATCAAAATAAAAGAGTAATACAAAATAGCCAGTACTTGAAATAAGATCAAGACTAAGATCCTACCAAACTATACAAAAGTTCTTAAAAGAACGCTAAGTACATATATTACTAGTATTATACAAAGTATCATATTTCTTTTGAAACATATTGATACAATGCTAGATAAGTTAAAATAAAAATCAACAAAGTGTCTGTATCCGTCCACAACGTTGTTGTTCACACTATGATTATGCTCCTGGAAAGTCTGAAGAAAGTGTTTGAAAATATTCTTATAGCAAAGCACGTACTTGGCAACCTGTAAAGAGATTTTGAAAATTGTGATTCTCCTAAGAGACCCAGTAAGAATCCTTTGATTATCCTGAAAAATGTTCAGATTTCTAGCCAACCAAATATACCATAAAAATTTCGTCGAAAGTGAAAACCAAAAATTATTATAACACCTCTGCATAGTAGAAATATAGCCAAACAATATATGCTGCCTGAAAACATTATCATTAATATTCCAGCCTGAAATATTAGAGCAAAACAATGACCAAATTTCTTTAGCAAAAAAACAAAAAAAAAAGATATGCTTCACAATATTAGGAACTTTGCATAAAGTGTAGCTCATTGGTGATTGAGGATCTTTACATATAGGAAGCATTTGAAGAAGTAATAACCAACAAAAACATACTTTTTTAGGCTCAAGAAATTTGGACCAAATATGCTGCAAAATGCTATGCCCATGATTAGTGAAGACTTTCATAGCCAACTATTATCAATATGGAGTAAAATCTCTTTAATATCAGTGAGAAAATTATAAAGAATTTTTGGCTTGATTTTGAACAATTGTGTGCCATCATGCCACTGAATCTTGCCATAAAAAGCTTGATCATCATCAATAAATATAAGACTACTTAATTGTAAAAAATAGGCTCGAAGTAAAGAGTATGTCCTCCATTGAGACCGAAGAATATAATACTGAATACTAAGAGACTCCCAATATTTAAGACATCCATTTTCAATAATGTCATCAAATGATACAATACCTTTATGCACCCACTTTTTTATAGAATAACCTTGAGTAACAACAAACAACTTATTATTATGAGAAATATTCCACCAGATAGAACTGTGCAAGAAGAAAGTATTTTGAGAATCAACAATAGATAGTAAACCTCTAACATTCTCTCAAGCCTTCCCAAGGCTCTTGAAAACTATTGACCCAGTTGGAACAACCGAAAACTTACCAAAAGGATATCAATCATATGAAAATCTTTCTAAGCATGAGATTTTTTAGGAACAACCTTAGTAATATTATGCTTGAGAAAAACTTTCCATGGCTCATTTTCATTAATACAATTCACTATCCACTTGATGTTTAAGGACATACCTTGAACAACTATATTTTTCAATCCAAGGCCACCAATATATTTATTAGTAGTGCAAAATTTCCACCTTACATTATAATTTTTTATCTCTGTACTACCATCGGCCCATAAAAATTTCGTATATGTTTATGAATATCATTAATTTGATATGAATAGAATTACCAAACTGAAACAAAATAGATAAAGCAGAAAGGATTTTTTGAAAGATTTGAAATCTACCACTAACAAATAACTGCTTATTATTCCATTTATTAAATTTATTAATAATCCATTCTTTAACCCATAACGACATATCCTTAGGTCAAGGGGCAATGGAGAAAGGAATGCCAAGATAACGGATCTGTTTGGAGGGACCTATCCACTGAAAATCAAACTTGGATAAACACGGAGGAGCAACAAAATCCCAAGCAATATAGATTTAGACATAGCAATTTTAGCTCCTGAAGCATTGCAAAAGCAAGCTAGCTATAAAAAAGGAATCAAAATTTTCCTCAACCAGCTTAACAAAAATTGAGGTATCATCAACAAAATGAATATTAATAAGTTCTTGATAATTAGGTAGAGTAATTCCTTGAATAGAAGGACTGATTGAGCTCTATCTTAACATATAATACAAGGCATCAATAGCAATAACAAATAATGTAGGAGCTAAGGGACAAACTTGACTTATAGATATTTGAAGCAATATAGGATCAGAAAGATATCCATTAACCTCAACAAAAGTAGTTGTATCGATAAGAAACACCTTAACCCTTTTGAAAAACAAAGGAGGAAAGCCAAAGGGCTCAAGAACCATGAAAATATAGTTCCATTCAATTATGTTGTATGCCTTTTCAAAATCCAATAAAATCCTATCTACATTTTATCTAGATGTAGACACCAAAACAACACCAATCTGATTATGTGACTGCAAACACTAATCGCTTTGACACACACAACCCCCAGGGAAGCTCTCAGAGGTTAAACAGTGGTCCTAACCACTTTTATAGCAATTTTGTAAGGAGAAAAGGCAATTTGGCACATTCAAGCACTTTGCTTAGTATTCGTCTCACCCAGGGATGAATTCAAACTGGGATCCATCTCACCCAGGGATGAATTCTGAATTCGTCTTTGGTTAGGACAAATTCCAGGTTTAACAGGCAAAAAGAAGAATGGTGCCAAGTGGTAGCCGAAGATAGTCATTTATTGCCTCCTACCGTGCATGCGTGTGTATGTGGGTAGGTTGGCCGTTGGAAGACTATCACAAGGGCAGTCATGGAAGCCCAAGTCATGGAGGAGTCTCCTCCCTCTTGGGAAGGCATGGCCACCACATGGCATCCCTGCATGCCCATCCAAAAGAGACCCCCTACATCTATAAAATGGTGAACTTTCTCACCCAAAAAAAGGGACAAGTTGGAGGCATTTTCAAGCAATGAAGTGCTGCCAAATTGATACCACGCCTTTACCCTTTTGATTTACATCTTCCACATCCTTGATCTCTTTTGCAAGAGAGGTTATTGGGTGGCTATTGGAAGTGTGAATTCGGTTCCAAAACCCAACATTTGACCACATTGAATCCACCAATTTTTCGACAACCCATTCTAAGAGATTTTAGGCCCATCCCTAGTGGATTGGTCCCGAAATAAAGTTCCAACGGTGGGCGGCCCACTAGGGTGCCCCGCACTTTTTAAGTTTCATTCTAATTCATTTTTTTGTCATTTATTCATCTCTCATTTCATCCTATGCTGACTAGATAGTTTATGTATTCGATTTCATAATGTTTTAATCAGATTTCATCACATTCTTGTCACTTTTGTTGTCCCACTAACTTGCAATTAGCGATGCCAAATTCCCACTGATGGAGGTCAAATTGGGAGAAATCGACCATCTGGGTCGTCCCAAAATGCCCCCAATTAGCTAACCCCTATGTTTGCAAGTCATTTGGAGATCCCGAGATGCGACATTTGGATGACATCACTTTGGTTTTTCATCACAGTCGAATTCATCCTACCCGAGAATGAATTACAGTTGAATTCATCCTGACCAGGGATGAATTTCAGTTGAAAGCGAATTGTTCGACTGTTTCAATGGCAGTGGCCCTCTGGTAATGTTTTCTGGTCTCTTTCAAGTTTGTAGGTGATTTGGATTCATTTTACTTACCAATTTAGCTAATCTTTTACATGCATCTTTCATTAATTTTAGAGAACAAACGTTTCCTATTTGCAACAGGTGCTACTAACACCTTTGTTGTTTCTTTGGTCACAGGAGGAGCAGCAAAGGTTAAGGATTCATCATCGCAAGTGGTGACAACACTTTGGCCTACCCATTTCAAATGTGGGCATGCGGAAGAGGGAATACTAAGTCACGATTGTAACCCAAAACTCATTTAACGCTCCTAGCCCCTGAAAAGGGAGGAGGCGTCTTTGTAACCAATATTAAGAGAGAATTAAATAAAAGGGATGTGATTTCTCTAATTTCTTGTATCTCATTTCAATTCACCTCTTTCATTTCATGCACTTCACATTTTAGGACTTAAGCGTTAGTTTTGATTTTGAATGCATCACAATAGTTTTCTTTTTCAAATCTTTCAGAATCTCTTGCTTTCAGTGGCGATCATGGTGGGACGCTGTCCCCTGGTTTTTGAAGATCGATAAACTGATCAAAAATTTCTAATTTGTGCTTACAGGTACCTTTGTCGAACTCCAACTATAATTTGTCTTTGCCTGTGGCGATTACTTTACTGTAATTCGTCTGACCCTGAGACGAATTCCAATTCGTCTCAGATAGGGACGAATTTTGTTTTGTAATTCGTCTCATAGAGGGATGAATTTTTGTCTGCAAATTTTTAGGTCCGAAGATCAGAAACAGTAGGTTTAGGCAGAGAAAGGTAAGGGTTTTAAAACTGTTCCTATTACTTTCTATTTTTCTATTTCTATTTTCTTTCAAATTTTGCCTTCTTAAAGAAATTAGTTGCTTCTGCCTGTTTCAATTTTTAATAAAAAGAACCACACACACATCATGTGGTATTTTTAAACCAAGGAGCTTGTCGTAAGACCCCAGCCCTTGATCAAGACCAACGGTGGGTTCATCACCACCTTGGCTTGATTTTTGCATCCATTTTCCCGATTGTCACTGTTGTTAGGCGTAAATCCTGATGAAAGCTGATCGAGTGTCACTGGGGTGATTCTTAGCATGCGAGGATAAGTCTTCTATGGTATGTGTCATTAACAGGACAATCCCCCTTTCGTACCACCTATGTTCCACGTACCATCTGCTCTCACATACCTATAGTTTTCCTCTTGTAAGGGCAGGTATATAGAGAGGTTGGTATATTGGTCCGATAATGGTATATTGAAGGGGCGATAATTTATGGGAGTCATATGAGCCAACATTCTGCATTTAAACGTTCTTCAAAACTTTCAAAAAAAAAAAAAAAAAATCATCAAAACGCACTAAAACTAGTCTAGGACACACCATTAATCTTTAAAAGAGATAATCACCGTTTGTGTATGTGTGTGTTCATTTTTGCTTAGTGTAACAAAAAAAATCAAAAATCATAAACAAAAAGATAAAAATCTGCTTAGCTAATAGAAGAGCACCACAATGGTGTACACCCGTAGACAATCCCAATCAAGGGCAGATGCTGTGGAAGGTGTACAAAGAGCGGGCGCTGGTCGCCTTTGCTTTAGCCCTGAGGACTTGGCCATACCGCCTTGGCGGTCTGGCCTACAAGAGAGTCCACATCAGGCCACATCAAGATGGAATTATAGGGACACCCCTCTGGGGGATACACCCATTCAACACAACCCCTTTCGGGAAGAAGCTTTACATGTAGCACTCAACGTAAATAGAAGACCGCCTTTAGAGGCTAGATATGAGTGGCTATAGCGCGATGAAGTGCTAGAGAGGCACAGTGTCCATGAAGAGAGACAATGTGAATATGGCATCTCTCCTTTGCCTCCCATTAGAACTAAAAGACAAAACCCAAAGCATAGGGCTCTCCACACAGGGCGAGCTAACTCCGCCCGCCCCTTTCACACCCATGAAAGGGAGTACGAGGAAGACCATCGCATTCCTCGAGAACAACATACAGTGCGAGAGCCTTACGTTTTTGCACCTGCTAGATACGATGGTCACACATCGAGGCCAGAGCCTCAAGTAAATGTCGTCAACCTCGATAGAGGGAAGCGACCTATTGAAATCTCGGATCATCAAGACCGAGGCAAATACATAGGAGAAACATTCAAGCCTCTTGAGCAAAATATGGCAGACCAAATTGACCTGGCAGTCACCAGACATGCCACCCACCAAGCCCGAATCACGCGGCTTGAACAAGGTCATCAGCAATTAGAGCACTTATACCACGTTAATAAAGAGCACATGCAACGCGAAGCGGATGAGCTGCGTTATAAACTACCTGAGAGGGTGCCAACCCCTCGCACCCAAAAAGTAGAACAATATGAGAGGCATAATCCCTTGGTGCAGGATAGGTCTCTACAACCTTGTCAAGCTTTGCCTCTGAGACCTCATAGACCTGAGATGGAGGCCACTCCCCGAAACAATGATGGGTACCCTCAGTGGGGACTTGCTCAGGGTCATGGGTTTCGCCCAAAGACTCCTCAGGAAGTTTACGAGGAGTATGAACCAGAAATAGAATGGGCCGAAATGCCCTATCAAGGTGGGAGGGTTGCCATTCGGCCACCTCCCCATAGGCCTCCAGTCTCCCACAACTCACAACGGGAGCAAACAAAAGAGGAAGAAATTAAATCTTTCGATGCATACAAAGCACTATTAGAGCGTTTGGAGTTTGTGGAGACTAAAGCTTTTGGGCACCAAAATCCCATGTTACGTCAACTCCGCAGTCATCTAGTGCATCTATCAGTGCCCATACCTCTTTATCCCAAACATTTCAAGTTGCCTCAGTTGGCAGTCTTTAAAGGTGAAGAGGATGCTCAAGTGTCACAAGATTCCTAAGCCAATGCTTTGGCATTCAGGATAATGATGCATTGTTTCTTAGGACATTCATAACCACATTTGCGGGCCCTGCCTTGGATTGGTTCACACAGTTACCGAAGCACAACATAAATAACCTAGATCAATTAGTAGATGCATTCCTTGAATGCTTTGCCTTCAACACCAAGAAGAAGGCATCACTGAGTGATCTAGCCAGCCTTAGGCAATATGAGGAAGAGACAATGGCAGCGTACGGGAACCGATGGAGGGCTCTACTTTCTAAGCTACCCTACATTCCCCCTATGTCTGACCTCACAAAAATGTTTTCACGGAGTTGTCTGAGATCTATCTCTAGGCTATTGCAGTTGTAGCAATACGCCACCTAGAAGAAGCTTTTGCGCAATCCAGAGTTATAGAAGAGATCAAAATAGGGGAGGGTGCAATCGCCAAGCCTAAAAATAAAGAGTGGAACAAAAACACCAAGATAGGGAATACGCAACAAAAACTCGTTGAGGTTAATCAAGTTGTTATAAATGTCCCCAGGCCTGCATAAGAAATACAGACTCAAAAGGCTAATTATCAGGCAGTGCCTCCTCATTATGAAAGAGAAAATAAAAAGCAGGAGCAAAATCAGTAGCATCGTCCTAAGCGACAATTCACCCCTTATATGGAGTCTAGAGACTCCCTATTTGACCGCTTTTCAGCGACAAATTTAGTCACCCTTCCAAAAATCCAAACCATAGATCCTAACGCTCCCAAGCCTAAGGGATATAGAGAGGATTTATATTGTAGGTTCCATAGGCGAAGGGGACATGACCTGAACGAATGTTGGAAATTCAAGGGATTGATACAAGATTTGATTAATAATAAAACATTGGTAGTGGACAATCCCATAGCACCAAATAATCAACAGATGGGGGTTTTCAAGGACCCTTTGCCTACCCACGAGGCACAGGCAAAACCTCTTCAGGTCAATGAGGTGTGACAGAATCTCCCCATGCAAGGGTATGTGGGAATGATCAGCATAGTGACCAAGAACAAAAAATACCCAGGAGTTGCCCCCGAGGCAGCTACAAGAGAAGTTCCAACAACGTCGCAACCTCAACAACACCTTGTGTAGTTGCCTCCGCCTAGACCCGAGGTCACGATACGGACCAAACTCACGCAGAGTTTGAGGACCACATTGGCTAGGCTTTCCATTTATGAGCTCATACAGCAGTCAGCACCTCATAGGGAAGCGCTTATGGAAATTTTGAAAGCCATCGAGTTGTAGCCTCACGAAGTGAATTCCTTCAATAACTTCATGGGACATGTAAAACGATGTACAAAGCTGATCATTACCTTCAAAGAAGATGAGGTTAAAACAGTATCGAATGACATGGTAGATCCACCCTTGCACGTTATCGCGTGGGT
This sequence comes from Wollemia nobilis, assembly GCA_028583015.1. Lineage (NCBI taxonomy): Eukaryota > Viridiplantae > Streptophyta > Pinopsida > Araucariales > Araucariaceae > Wollemia > Wollemia nobilis. The sequence goes on along the minus strand of JAQPPZ010017036.1, from coordinate 1,825,096 downwards.
CAACGGGATCTCGTACAAGAGAGTGTTGGTAGATACTGGCTCATCCAGTAACATCATTACCACTATAACATTAAAACATCTGAAGCTGCCAGCCTCTCATATCACGGCTTCCACATACACATTGTGAGCATTCAATGATGCGATATGCTCGACAGTCAGCACAATTGTTCTACCCATTCAAGTAGGACAAAAGATGATACCAACATTGTGCCATGTTTTGGAAGGCGATATGGCATACAACATATTGCTAGGGCAGCCATGGATCAGGGACATGAAGTGTGTCCCTTCGATAGCTCACCAGTGTCTAAAGTATGCATTTGAAGGAGAAGTACATGTAGTCCCGATGGACTTAGAACCATTCAAATATTGCAATGCGGTGCAATTAAAGCTTCAATTGACCCTCCCATCAACGCATTTGGATTTCCAGTTAAATCCATCTAGACAGGGTCCAATGCCATGGGCACCACTGGTGACTAATCCATAAAAATCCTAGCCAAGTGAATCTTCATCATCTGCTCCTTCACTACCAACGCCACCTGTCATGGCTAAATAGAAGGACAAAGAAAAATAGATCCTGGAAGAGGCTCAGCCCCTAGAAGAGGTGTTGCCAATGATATCAACTGTCTCAACAGAAGAAATACCTAGCACAATGGAAGCTGAGGCTCCTAATCCACCCAAAATGGAATGGACTCAGGAAGGCCTTCCATTTCCTCCCTCTCAATCGTCAACAATTACTATTGAAATGGTCAGTACGGGCCAGGGGGAGTATCTAGTGCAGAATGTTGTGGCAACGCCCACGCTAGAATCCATGCAGGACATGGGGAGACCTCGCCTTCCCATAGGGATAGTTGTTCCTTTAGGTTACCCACCAAACTAGACTAATTTTGTGTATGGGGGCCTTGATCATGGTGTTGAACCATGCATGAAAAAGGACGAGGACAAAGAGCCTTTTGTCAAAAATGTCAATTATTTGTCGAACCCAGACTTCGCTTTGAGATATCTTGGCCAATGCAATTGGCATGGATGCGGGCTAGGAAGGTATGAGCAAGGGGTGTGTGTCCTTTTCCAGCCAAGATAACAAATGCCGTATGATAAGTCGAGAGTAGGGTTCAACCACCCCCTGCCCTTAGACATCTTGGTGGAAAACATGCAAGGCCTAGGAATAGGCAACAAGGATGGATTGGCATCAGATCCTTATGCCAACCCAAACACAAAATATACATTGGGAGATTACCTCCCATGGTCAAAAACCACCCTTGGTAACATCAATAATCCCTCTCCTTTGCTAGAGAGAGGTGAAAGTTTAGACACTAACTTTCAAGGAGAGCATAAACAGAGTCCAGAGATCTTTTTGAAACTATTCCCTTTAGAGGTTCCAATTGAACCAGTGTTGTGTCAAGAGAATCAGGTCCCCCCACCAAGTGTGGAACAACCGTGATGGGATCAGATTAATTTGCTCGAACAAGATGAGCCTAATATGTCATAGATAGCTGTCGGGGCCAACGAGGGCATTTGGATCATCGACAATGATTACAAAGATGAAACTGAGATGGAATATCTCAATCATGCGTGATGGCACAATCGCCCTATAACTCATGAAGAACTGATGGCACAACTAGGCATAACACTGGGTCACGAGTGGTACGTAGACCCAGTAGGGTGGGACCAAGTGTTGGATCTGTGGCTCCAAGTTTACGATGAGCATCGACCACCCCGAGACCCTATAACGACATCAGTGTCGAGGGAAGATCCTATCTTCCTATCAGCACTTAGGGCTGATCCGTTCGTGCTCGTCCCCCTAGAGCTAGATCCAAAACATAGGGAGCATCCAGAATGTTTGAGTTATCATACCCGTGGTAATGGAGACCAAATTCATTCCATCCACATGATCTTCATTGATTTGACCGCACCCATCCACAATCCATTCGATCCAACATGGTCATTGCATCTAGACATAGATGCCATCAACTGGGATCGCGTCAATTCACCTTTATCACCATCAGAGTACTGCCCTTTCGGTAAAATGCTTCATTTTACCCCTAGGACAACTCAAGATATTTTTTAGGCTAAATAGGAACCTGAGTTTCCCAACGTAGACTTAAATTTAGCTAATGATATCCATTTGATCCCGATTCCACATCAGTTGGAGGATGGATCCCACATATCAGTCGAGGAGACGACTGACGTAGTCGGCTTGGATCCAATGAATCCACAGATTATCAAGCTAGGGGTAAGCTTATCTCCTAAAGAGCAAGCTGACTACATTTCCCTTCTCAAAGAGAATAAGGAGGTTTTTGCATGGTCATACAGAGACATGTCGGGGCTAGATTCGCAACTAGTCACGCATAATTTAATGCTTGATCCAAAAATCAAGCCAGTTAAACAAAAACTACGTAAGATGCACCCAACAGTGGCCTTGATGGTCAAATATGAATTGCAAAAGCTGTTGGATGCATAGTTTGTCATCTGCATGGATTATCTGCCATGGCTATCCAACATGGTGCCCATCAAAAATCCTGACAGGAGGATTTGCATATGCACCAATTTTTGAGATCTAAACAAAGAGAGTCCTAAGGATGATTTACCCTTGACAAGCATCGATGCGTTGGTAGACGCTACAGCAGGTCATGAAATGCTATCCCTCATGGATGGTTTCTCGAGATACAATCAGATTCGTATCAATCCTGAGGACCAACTAAAAACGACGTTCACAATGCCTTGGGGGACATTTTGTTATAAGGTCATGCCTTTTGGCCTTAAAAATGTTGGTGCTACCTACCAACGTGCCATGACATATATCTTCCATGATTATCAAAAATTTGGAAGATTGCATGGATGATTTGTTAGCCAAGTCTTTTTTATGCTCAGATCATCTCGACGATTTGAGCAAGATCCTCGATCGCCTCATGGAGAATAAAGTCAGACTGAATCCCAAGAAGTGCGTATTTGGCGTCACATCTAGAAAACTCTTGGGTTTCATAGTCTTAAAGCGAGGCATCGAGGTGGACCCAAATAAAGTCAAGGCAATCCTTGAAATGGTTCCCCCAACTACCATCAAGCAGCTCAGAAGTCTGCAGGGAAAGGTCGCGTCAATTAAGTGCTTCATAGCATAACTATCTGACAAGTGCCAACCCATGAACAAATTATTGCACAAAGGGGTTACATTTCACTGGGATGACGAGTTCCAGTCAGCCTTTGATGACATCAAACAATACCTAGCTTCACCGTCAGTATTGGAACCACCTAGACCAGGAGTGTCATTCTACTTATACATCTCAGCTACTGAGGTGGCACTGGGCACCATGCTGGCCTAGAAGAATGAACTTCACAAAGAATAGGCTACTTATTATCTTAACCGCACCCTGGTCAGTTATGAACTTAACTATGCATACGTTGAGAAAATTTGCTTGGAAGTGGTGTTTGCTACCAAAAATCTACGCCACTACATGTTGAGCAACACTACGTATGTTGTGTCTAAGGAGAATCCATTGCGATACATGATGAGTCGTACTTATCATAGTAGTCGCACGACAAAATGGATCATGTTGTTGACAAAATTTGACATAGATTTTATTGGACAGAAATATATCAAAGGATAGGTCATAGTTGATCAACTAGCGGAGGCTCCTCTTGAAGAAAATCAGCCTCTAGTCATAGAACTACCCGATGATGGGGTCTTCCATGTATCAGAATCGCCAGATTTTGATGAGCCTGAGTCACAGGTCGACATAACCCTATTCTTTGATGGTTCTAAATGTGAGCAAGGTGGTGGTGCAAGAATAGTATTCTTCACACCGTAGGGTGCTCCAATGCCCCTATCATTTTAATTAAACTTCCCATGCACCAACAATAATGTAGAGTATGAAGGCTTGCTCATAGGTCTTCAGACAGCAATCGCCATGAACATCAAACGACTGAACATCTTTGGTGATTCGTTGTTAATTGTCAATCAAGTCAAAGGGGTATTCCAATGCAAATGCCTAGTTCTACAAGCTTATAAAGCCCTTGTGGACAAATTCTTGGCAAAACTTGAGTGGTATGACATCGAGGCACTCCCTCGGTCATCGAATCATTTTGCAAACACAATGGCCTCCTTGGGGTCACTAATCCCATAAGACCTTTCTAGTGATATGACAACCATTCAAGTCAAAACCCTATCACAATCCGTGATGGAGCGTGCAAGCTTTGACTTGATGCCAGGAATCCACATGATCCAGATTGAGCCATCCTTGGATAAGTTCTCTTGAATCCACGATCATTTGAAGCATGCCAATTGGGGGTCCTTGTTCTCCCCCACTCCCATTAATAGCAACACAACGTTATTCTTACAAGTTCTATCCCGTTCAGTGTTTGCTAGGGATGAACTTCAAGAGGGATTGGTTGTTCATACCGTCGAGGTTTCTGATCAACAGGACTGGTATTTACCCATTAGAGACTACCTCAAGTTAGGTAATCTCCCGCTTGGATTGACGCATGCCTCAAAATGAGCATTCAAGTAGAGAGCGGCTAAGCATGTCTTGATAGGAGACATTTTGTATCATCGTAGCTATGAAGGAATCCTCCTTTGTTGCTTGGACCAACAAGAGTCCACTTGGGTAGTCGCCCAAGCACATGATGGTACATGTGGTGGCCACTTCAGTGGTATGGCCATCGCAAAGCGCATTCTTCACATGGGCTATTATTGGCCATCTTTAGAGCGATATTGTTGCGCATATGTTAGGAAGTGCGTGAAGTGTCAACATCATGCCAATTTGATGCACGTACCTTCCTAGGCCTTGCAGATAGTCCAGGATGCTTGGTTGTTTTTGTAGTGGGGCTTCAATCTAATTGGAAAGATCTCCTCTGTGTCATCAGGCCATCACACATTTATCATAATGGCCACAGAGTATTTTACCAAGTGGATGGAAGCAGTTCCGCTTACCTCTACGACAGGACCCCGCATTGCGGAGTTCATTTTGCATAACATCATATGTCATTTTGGTATTCCATCCAAAATAGTCTCGGAAAATGGGACGCATTTCAAGAACAAAGACATGCGTGCTTTGACCACAAAGTACAAAATTTAGCATAATTTTTTGACACCCTATTATCTGCAGGAAAATGGGCAAGTAGAGGCGTCAAACAAAATGCTAGTTGCCATCCTTAAAAATACGGTCATAGACAATCATAAGGATTGGCACATCCAAATCCCACTTGCCCTTTGGGCTTATCGCACTAGCATTCGGATGCCCACTGGGGCCACTCCATTTTCTCTCATGTATGACTGCCATGCCTTTAGATTTGGAGATTCCTTCCCTACGCATATCAATGCAGGAGTTCATCGATGATGACACTATGCGGCAGGCCCGGTTAGACCAGCTTACGTTGCTTTATGAACAACGCGTTAATGCTCTTGAGCATTTACGTATTTATCAAGAGCGACTTAAGAAAGCTTACAATATGAAAGTTCACCTGAGGGACTTTCGGGTTGGTGATTTGGTTTTGAAGGAAAACCAACAGAACTCTAGTTTGTCGTCCCACCTAAGGGACAAATTTGTGGCAAATTGGTTAGGTCCATATGTCATTGATAGCAAAATAGGACCCGAGACATACCGGCTAGCCTCCCTTGACGGAATCAAGGAAACAGAACCCTTGAATATCAGTCATTTGTGACCATTCCATATCTAAGAGAGCCATATCCCAAAAATGCTCCAAGGATCCCTAAAATCGCTTGGTCAATCCCAAAAATGCTCCAAGGATCCCTAAAATCGCTTGGTAAATCCCAAAAATTCTCCAAGGATCCCTAAAATCGCTTTGTCAAATCCCAGAAATTCTCCAAGGATCCCTAAAATATCTTGGTCAATCCCAAAAACGCTCCAAGGATTCCTATAAATCGCTTGGTCAATCCCAAAATGCTCCAAGGATCCCTAAAATCGCTTGGTCAATCCCAAAAATGCTCCAAGGATTCCTATAAATCGCTTGGTCAATCCCAAAATGCTCCAAGGATTCTATAATCGCTTGGTCAATCCCAAAATGCTCCAAGGATTCATATAATCGCTTGGTCAATCCCAAAAAGTTCCAAGGATTTCCACAATCGCTTGGTCAAAAATAAGAAAAGTCAAAATTCAAAAATCATCAAAAACAACAAAAAAAATTTTGCATCTCATTTCTAGGCATGCTCAAATTCATCAATAGAGAGCTCTTCTTGCATCTCATCTTCATATTCACAAAAATAAATTCATCAAAAATACAAAAATACATAGCTACTGAAAGCATGAGATTCCGGAAGAAATAAATACTAGGATGCAATGAAAACAAGACTAACTTGATGCTAAACGAATATGCATGAAATAGGACACATGTAATCAAATCAACCAAACATAAAGGATAAAGCGAGAGCACAGCCCTTTTTATATTAATTCCAAACTCGGTTACAATCCATCTCCTCCCCTTTTAGGAGCTAGGAGTGTTTAGAATGTTTTAGTTACAATTCGTGATCAATACTCCTTCTTTCGCATGCCCACATTTGAAATGGACAGGCCAAAGTGTTGCCGTAACTTATGCTGATGAATCCTCGCTTCTTTCTGCCCTTCTTGTGTGCAAATAAACAACCAAGGCGTTAGTAGCACCTGCTACAAATAGAGAGAGTTCGTTCTTTGAATTTAGCGAAAGACACATGTAAAATATTGTCTAAAACAGTGAGTAAAGTAAATCTATGTCACCTGCAAATCAAAAAAAGGTCAGAAGACATTACCAGAGGGCCACTGCCATTGAAATAGTCAGCCAATCTCCTTTTTACTGGAATTCGTCCTTGGGTAGGATGAATTTCGATTGTTATTCGTCCCCGGGTGGGACGAATTCGACTGTGTTATAAAGTCGAGTTGATGCTGTTCCAATGTCGAACTTCCAGACCTCCAAAACACCTAGAAATAGGGGGGTTATGTAATTGGGGCCATTTTGGGACAACCCAGATGGTCGGATTCTCCTAATTTGGCCTCTGTCCTTGGGAATTCGACGTCTCTACCTGCAAGTTAGTGGGACAACAAAGCGAGAAAAGACATGATAAAATCTTATCAAAATGTTATGGAATTGAAGCTATGAATTACCTAGACAGCATAACATAAAATGCAAAATGAACAAATGATCCCAAATATTTTAGAATGAAACTTAGAAAATGCGGGGTGCCCAAGTGGGCCTCCCACCGTTGGCACTTGATTTCGGCGCCAATCCAGTAGGGATGGTCCCAAAACCTCTTAGGATTGTGTTGTTGGCAAATTGGTGTTTTAAGGTGGTCAAATGTTGGATTTGGGTTGGATCCACGCTTCCAAAATCCACCCAATAAACTCCATTTCGAAAGAGATTAATGGATGTGAGAAGGCGAATCAAAAGGATGCAAGTGGGTGTTCAATTGGGCAGCACTTCGTTGCTTGAAAATGCCTCCAATCTGTCCTAATTTGGGTGGGAAAGTCCACCATTTTATAGACCCATGGGGTCTCTTTGGAGGGGCATGCAGGGATGCCATGTGGCGGCCATGCCTTCCCAAGAGGGAGGAGACTCCTCCCTGACTTGGGCTTCCATGATTGCCCTTGTGACAGTACACTAACTGCCAACCTACCCACCTACAAGCGCATGCATGGCAGGAGGCAATAATTGACTGTCCTTGGCTGCCACTTGGCAGCATTTTTCTTTTTGCCCATTAAACCTGGAATTCATCCTAACCAGGGACGATTTCAGAATTCGTCCCTGGGTGAGATGTGTAGACACCAAAACAGCACCAATCCGATTATGTGACTGCAAACACTGATCGCTTTGACAAACACAGCCCCCAGGGCAGCCCTCAGAGGTTAAACAAGTGGTCTTAACCACTTTCATAGCAATTTTGTAAGGTCAAGAAGCAATTTGGCACACTTGGACACTTTGCCCAGTATTCGTCTCACCCAGGGACGAATTCAAAATAGAATCCGTCCCACCCCAGGACGAATTCTGAATCCGTCCCTGGGTGGGACGAATTCTAAGCTTAACGGGCAAAAAGGCAAATGGTGCCAAGTGGCAGCCCAGAACAGTCAGTTAAGGGCTCCTGCCTTGCACGCATGTGTAAGTGGACAGAGGGGCCGTTAGAAGACTGTTACAAAAAGCATTTATCAAAGCTCAAGTCAATGGAGGACTCCCCTCCCTCATGGGAAGACAAGACTGCCACATGGCGCCTATGGCCAACACATGGCATTTGTGCTTCCCTCCCAAAAGAGACCCCTTGGGTCTATAAAAGGTGGGACTTTTCTCACCCAAAATATACAGGTTGAAGGAGTTTTCAAGCAACGAAGTGCTGCCGAATTGAAGACCCACTTGCATCCCTCTTGGTTCACCTTCCCACATCCACCAATCTCTTTTGCAAGGGAGGTTGTTGGGTGGCCTTTGGAAGCTCGAACCTTACCCAAATCCAACGCATGGACACCCGAACCTACCAATTCGCCGACCCCCCAATCCTAAAAGGTTTTGGGCCCATCCCTGGTGGATTGGCTCCAAAATCGAGGGCCAACGGTGGGAGGCCCACTTGGGCACCCCCGCACCTCCCAAGTCCTATTTTTAGTTTTTGAGCATTTTAGATTATTTTTTAGATTGCATTCTGTGTTACTAGGTCTGATTAGTCCATAGCTGCAATTTTGTAACTTTTGGTCAGATTCTAGGATGTTTTGTATTGCTTTGTCGTTTCGCTAACTTGCAGGTGTCAAGGTCAAATTCCCGAGGGTGGAGGCCAAATTGGGAAAATCCGACCATCTGGGTCATCCCAAAATGGCCCCAATTACATAACCCCCCTGTTTGCAGGCATTTTGTAGGTCTCGGGATCCGACATTGGAGCAGCAGCAGGTCGGTTTCTTCAACACAGAAGAATTCGTCCCACCCAGGGACGAATTACAGTCAGAATTCGTCCTGCCCAGGGACGAATTCCAGTTGAAGGTGGATTGGCCAGCTGCCTCGATGGCGGTGGCCTTCTCGGTAACTTTTCTTACCTTCCGTCAAGTTTTGAAGCAATTTGGACTCACTGTATTCACTGTTTCAGGAAAATATTTACATGCATATTTCGTTAGTTTTAGAGAGCAAACGCTTTTCATTTGCAGTAGGTGCTACTGACGTCTTGGTCATTTCTTTGTTCGCAGGAGAAGCAGCAGAGGTGAAGAACTCATCGACATCGGCGACGGCATCATCTTGGCCCGCCCATTGCAATCGTGGGCACGCGGAAAGAGGAATCATTCAGTGATTGTAATCAAACTCTATTTGCGCTCCTAGCCCCTGAAAAGGGAGGAGACATCATTGTAACAGAGATCAAGGGATATTAATGAAAGGGCTGTGTTTTCTCTATTTGATTGTGTCTCTTCCAATGTGTTTCCTTTCCATTTCATGCAATTTACATTTCTAGGACTTAAGCGTACTTAATTTTGAATGCAATCGCACTTGGTGTTTCCTTTGCCCGGAATCTCGTGCTTTCAGTGGCGATCACGGTGGGACCCTATTCCCTGGTTTTTAAAATCATAGAAAACTGATCAAAGTTTTGTGTTTGTGCTTGACAAGTACATTTTTTTTGTTGCAGACTGCTATTCGTCTCTGACAGGGACGAATTCTTTTCTGCAATTCGTCTGACCCGGGACGAATTCAAATTCGTCTCTGGGAGGGACGAATTCGTTCCGCAATCCGTCTCCCGGAGGGACGAATTCCGCCTGCAGATTTTCGAGCAAAAATTCGGAGACAACAGGAGCAAGCAGAGAAGAGGTAGGGATTTTCATGATCTCTATTATATTTTTTTGTTTCTGTTTCTGTTCCTTTGATTGTTTTCATTTAATCCTGCATTGCATTAGGAAAATTCATGTATGCTAGTTTCATTTTTGTTGAATAAAACGAATCCCACACACATCACGAAACAATTTTAAACCAAGGAGCTGGTCGTAAGACCCCGGCCCTTGATCAAGACCATTGGTGGATTTCATCACCACCTTGGCTTGATTTGCATCCATTTCCTGATTTTCAACTCGTTGTTAGGCGTAAATCCTGACGAAGACAGACCGAGCGTAGTTGGGGTGATTCCCATGCGCGCGAGGATAAGTTTTCTATGGTAGGTGCCATTAACAGGACAATCCCCCTTCCGTACCGCCTACGTACCATGTACCTTCTGCTCTCACGTACCTATAGTCTCCCTCTCGTAAGGGCGGGTATATAGAGAGGTTGGTATATCGGCCTTGGTTGGTATATTGAAGGGGCGACCTTTTTGGAGTTATAAGAGCCTACATGATGCATTTAAACGTTCTACAAAACCTACAAAAACAAAACAAAACATCAAAATGCACTAAACCAGTTTAGGGCACACCAAGAATCCTTAAAAGAGATAATCACGGTTTTGTGAATGTGTGTGTTTAATTCTGCTTAGTGTAGACAAAAAAAAAATCATAAACAAAAAGATAAAAATCTACGCATTTTGTCATTTTCTCCAAAAAGCTCCAAGGATTCCCGTAATCGCTTGGTCACTCCAAAATGCCCCAAAGGTGTCCATGAACCCTTTGGTCAACCCAAAATCACCCCAAATGTGCCCATAAGTGATGCAGGACCATCCAACAAAAAATGGGAAATCTTGTATTTTTCTCTAAATTTTAGTGCATCTTGCCGGGGCCATAACTTCTCAACCGTAGCTCCGTTTGACACGAAATTTTACAGGGAGTTGGTTGGGATAATTTTAAACTTTCGGGGCCAAATTCCATCATCTAGTGCCCCGAAATTAGGTTCTAAAATTGCGTGCCCAATTTTTTGCACTTTTTGAGCTGTTCGGATGTCAATATCTCCTAATGTATTTAGAGTTAGGACTTGAAACTTCATTTTTGTCTTATCTATTATAAGAGGGATGCGCACACCAATTTTGGGCCCCATCTGACTCATTTTCAATTTTAGGGCTTTTTAGAGAGACATCGTCATGGTGCTAACCCGTAGCCAAGCCCAATCACGGGCGAAGGCTATGGGGGGTGTCCCAGGAGGCACGAGTCACCTCCATTACAATCCCAAGGATTTGGTCATACCACCTTGGTGACCTAACACACAATGCAGTCCCCTCCACACCTTAAAGGAAAGAGACTACAGGGACACCTCTTCGAGGAGCACTCCTGTTCAACATAGCACTCATCACACACCCTTCCATGAGGGGTACAGTCATAGGAGAGCTCCCTTAGATGATCGCTATGAGCGGTCACCGCGCGATGAAGCGCTAGGTCAACATAGGGTTCGACGGGAGGAACCACATCATTACACTACCCGTCCTTCACCCCCTCTAGTTGTCAGGACTACAAAGACAAATCCAGAGCACAAGGCTCCTCAGGAGGGGCGGGCCAACTCCACCCGTTCCTTTTTCATTTATGAAAGAGAGCACGAGGAAGACCTCTACCTTCCTCGAGAGCAATATACAGTGCGAGAGCAATATGCCTCCGCACCTGCTATCTATCAGGAACACTCACTGAGGCCAAAGCCTCGAGGGAATGCTGTTACCCCCAATAGAGGGAGGTCGCCTATAGATATCTTGGATCACTACGACCGAGATAGATATCTAGAAGAGGCATCTAGGCCTTCTAGACATGAAGCAATGAGAGCTCCCTTAGATGCTCGCTATGAGCGGTCATCGCGCGATGAAGTGCTAAGTCAACATAGGGTTCGATGGGAGGAACCACATGATTACATTATCCCTCCTTCACCCCCACTAGTTGTCAGGACTACAAAGACAAATCCAGAGCACAAGGCTCTTTGGGCAAGGCGAGATAGCTCCGTCCACCCCTTTTTCACTTATGAAAGAGAGCACGAGGAAGACATCTACCTTCCTCGAGAGCAATATACCGTGCGGGAGCAATACGCCTTCGCACTTGCTATCTATCAGGACCACTCACTGAGGCCAAAGCCCCGAGAGAATGCTGCTACCCCTAACAGAGGGATGTGTCCTATAGAGATCTTGGATCACTACGACCAAGATTTTTATCTAAGAGAGGCGTCTAGGCCTTCTAGACATGAGGCGGTGGGACCAACTATCATAGAATCTACCGAATATATCACACATCTCAAGCAACTCACGCAACTTGAGCTCGAACGACTACCATTAGAGGAACCGTACCATATTAATGAAGAGCACCTTCAGCGCCAGAAGGATGAGCTATTCCAACACACTATACAAGAGAAGACTCCAACCCCTCACATGCATAAGACAAAATATTTTGAGTGGCACAACCCATGGGGGGAAGATAGGTCATCGCGACCTCATCAAAAGCTACCCCCAACACCTCCTAGACAGGAGCGGGAAGCTACTCTCCCGATTCCTGAAGCACCACCCCCGACGCCTCCTAGACATGAATGGGAGGCCGCTCCTATAACCAATGACGGGTGCCTTCCTCAGACATCCACCCAGGCTTATGAGCCACCCTTAGAAATTCATCAAGAAGCCTCTAAGGAATCAGAGCGCGAAGAAGAGCGGGATGAACTGCCCTACCAAGGCATGGGGGGTGCCATCTGGCCACCCCTCCATAAGCCCCAAGTTCCTCAACAAGAACCAACCAAAGAGGAGGAGTTCAAATCTCCCGATACATGCAAAGCACTAGAGCACTTAGAGTTGGTAGAGGCCAAGATTTTGGAGCTCCCAAGGCCCAACTTACATAAGGCTCCTTTCGAAGAGGATCAACCTTTAACCATAGGGCTACCTGATGATGCAGTCCTCCATGTCTCAGAATCTCCAGATTCTGATGAGCTATACACATTGTCCGAAGGTGAGGATGAAACAGACATAGCCCACAACAATCACATGCGACAACATCGACATCCCATAAAAATTGAAGAAGCATGTCAACGAGATAAACATAATACTAGGGCATGAGTGGCGCGTTAACCCACCGCAGGTGGGACCAAGCATTACATCCGCCACGTTGGGCACACAAAGAGCAACTTCCACCAAGAGACATCATAGCAACATCAGTGCCACGGGCGGACCCTGTCCTCATCTCCGTGCATAGGGCCGATCCATTCATGCCCATACCTCTAGAGCCGGATCCGAAGTGCAAAGACCATCAAGCTGGGGGTACCTCTATCCCCTGAAGAACCATAATCCAAACCAAAAATCTCCAAGGATTATCGCAATCCCTTGGTCACCCAAAAAGCTCCAAGGATTATCGCAATCACTTGGTCAACCAAAAAGCTCCAAGGATTATCGCAATCTCTTGGTCACCCAAAAGCTCCAAGGATTATCGCAATCTCTTGGTCACTCCAAAAAGCTCCAAGGATTATCGCAATCTCTTGGTCACCCAAAAAGCTCCAAGGATTATCGCAATCTCTTGGTCAAAACCAAAAAGCTCCAAGGATTATCGCAATCTCTTGGTCATCCAAAAGATCCAAGATTATCGATCCTTGTCACAAAAAGCTCAAGGATTATCGCAATCTCTTGGTCAATCCAAAAAGCTCCAAGGATTATCGCAATCTCTTGGTCACTCCAAAAGCTCCAAGGATTATCGCAATCTCTTGGTCACCCAAAAAGCTCCAAGGATTATCAAATTTGGTAAAAATAGGATTATGAATTCTTGGTCAATCCAAAAAGCTCCAAGGATTATCGCAATCTCTTGGTCACCCAAAAAGCTCCAAGGATTATCGCAATCTCTTGGTCAACCAAAAAGCTCCAAGGATTATCGCAATCTCTTGGTCACTCCAAAAGCTCAAGGATTATGAATTTGGTCAAAAAGCTAAGGATTATGCAATCTCTTGGTCACAAATAGGATTATTTTTTAAAGCTCCAAGGATTATCGCAATCTCTTGGTCAATCCAAAAAGCTCCAAGGATTATCGCAATCTCTTGGTCACCCAAAAGCTCCAAGGATTATCACAATCTCTTGGTCAACCAAAAAGCTCCAAGGATTATCGCAATCTCTTGGTCAATACAAAAAGCTCCAAGGATTATCGCAATCTCTTGGTCACCCAAAAAGCTCCAAGGATTATCGCAATCTCTTGGTCAATACAAAAAGCTCCAAGGATTATCGCAATCGCTTGGTCAAAAAAATCAAGAAATTCAAAAAAACAACAAAAATCATCAAAAACAACAAAGATTTGCATCTCAATTCTAGGCATACTCAAATTCATCAAAAAAAATTCATATTCTCGCACCTCATCTTCACCTTCACCAAAAACAATCCATCAAAATTACAAAAATATATAGCTGCATTAAGCATTGCATCCATACATTGCATATTTGTGGTCATATAGGTCAAAGGCACCATAGGCTGTAATTGCTCTAATAGTCCATCTTGTTCCGCATTGTCTCATGTTACAAAAACAACAAAAACACCATGCATAACTTTTACCACACTACAGTCAGTGGTCTTGGAATGTACCAAGAGCTTTCGTGATTCAGTCATCATTTTCCTCTTTAGCCATGTAGTGTATCAAGTCGAACAGATTTTACGAAGGTAGAGTCATACTTGAAATACACCTTGTTACGTAACATCCCAACACAAATCAAAACACTAAAATTCCCAAATTGTGTGAACGAAAGACGAAACCTGCAAAATAATCTAGGTCACCACAAGCGAAACGGTTATCTTGCTCATCCCCCCGTGCGAATGACCCCTAGAATGCTGAGAGTTGGCAAAAGGACAAGCATCCTCCCTACCCAATTCCCTAAGAATCCCTAAAGTTCTCAACAGTTGCAAAACACAAAAATTTGCAAAATGTCAAAACTCCAAATTTGACAAACTATAGTGCACACATCAAAAGGCACAAACAACAAGTGATTTTCATCACTCCATATCCCCAATCCCTTGCTCAAAAGAAAAACAAATCAAAATAAAAAGTGATCTTATCACTACAAAAGAGCAAGTATCCCAAAAAAATTGAAAAAAAGAGGGGAGTTGACCTTGAATCCCTGGAACTCTCAGCATTCTATAGGTCATAAGGCAAGCTTTTGTACCAATTTGGTTGATAGCCTATCGGTAACAGAAGTAAACCTCCCGCATGACGATATATCTGTCACATTAACTTGCGTACAGATCAATGTTTGCATGTGGATGAGCTAGCTTATGGCATCCTGGATTACACCGCAGATTAATCTTAGTACATACAACAAAGGAATTCGTGGAGCTAATTAGGTGATCCTCGCATACGAGTTCGGTTGAAAGCCCACCTGGCACTGGCGGTATCCTAACAAATACCACTAAATGAACTCAATTGCACACACGAGGATGTTAAATAACTTGGTCAAAAACAGGTCCGATTCATACCTTGTTCAAAAGTCTTGTAAGATAAAGTACAGTCATGGATAGTGAGTTAAAACTGTCTGAATCTCAGAAAATCATACATTCATCCCAAAACCATCTGCGCTACTTATCATCCTTATGATACCATCAAAAAATACAAAAACAGAAAAAACAAGGTAAATAAAGAGCTTCTTAAACAGCCTACAGTGCAATCACCACAAATATCATTCATCCATTTCAATTTGCATATCACATAGACATCTAAAACATTTGCATTCATCATAACATCTGCATTCATCAAAATGAATAAACATGCATAACAAAAACAATCACATCATCACATGTACAAATCCAAAAATAAAACATGTATATATATATATATCATCAAAAAGATGCCCGCAAGCTACAAAATCGGTCCTCAGACCCCGCAATCATATCCAAAACCCAACCTAAGGCGTCGGCCACCATGATCACGCAGGATCGGTGCGACGGGAACTACCCCCCGTGGTGTGGGTCCTACGGGACCCTGCAGGGCGGCTACTGCTAGCCCCCGCATCATGCCTACTACCACCCCCCTCATCTAACCGCCTACGACGAGATGATGCTGACTGCTCAGTCAGACTATCCCTCGTCCGTCGAGAAGATCTGCTGATCGAAGGCTCAGGGAGCCGCCCGCCAAGGTGGATGACCTCCCTCTCCAAGTCTATCCGGTACAGACACCACTCTGCCTCCCGTCGATGATAGATAGACAATGCATCATCGCGCTGTGCCAAAACTCTATCCCGCTCTGCCAACTGAGCCCGCAGAAGATCCCTCTCCAGATCCCGCATCCGCAGCAGCTCTGTAAGTCACGCAACCTCATCGCCTACATCCGACCCCACCTCCTCTGTATCTGCTCGGACGCATAGGACTCACGGGGACAGTAGCTCGCTCGAGCTCCAAATGCTCCTCCACATCCTGCATGTCCGGCTGCTCCGGAACACCCAAGTCCACATCCTCATCTCCCACATCCACCATGTCTGCATCATCCAACGGCCCTCCCCAATCACCCCCTACCGCCTCAGCATCCTCCACTGCCGCCTCCGTGCCTCCCAGTGGACCCTCTCCTCTCCAGCGCCGCAATACCCACCACGAGTCATACTCAGTGGTAGTACCAACGTCATCCACATCCAACACCTCAATCACCGCATCCGACTCCTCGCCCAATGGCACGAGGACCGGTGGCTCCAGATCCCTCTCATCTCCCCGACGCCGATAGCCTACGGGCTCACCGAGCAAACCCCTGGCGCACCCCAAACCGTCGTGTAACCCGGCGGTACGGAAAGAACTCATGCTCCGTCCCGTGCCGCCCGACCAACCATCGCTCCCTCTCGCACCCGTCGGAGCCACTCTCCAGCCTCGAGCCAGGCCGGGACAGCTCCGATAGGGACGCCAAAACACCTCCCCTAGAGTGAGCCACGAAAATGCATCAATGTAGTGCTCAACGGCACTTGCCCATCGTCGACTCTGCCCTCGCTCCGCAGACCATCGCCACAAAGCTGCATAACCAATCTCATCATCCTCCATCGCCTCCCGAGTCGTCCACGGTAACCCGGTAGGCCTCTCAACACCTATGTGCTGCCAACCCCAGCACTGCAACAGAAAACTGCAACTGACACCCTTCCGCTGTCGACAACGGACCCCGTACAGCTCCCCGTAAAGCTGCGCCAACAAAGTCTGTCCCCATCTCAGAATCAACGGTGCCTCTATCGGGCACTCTGCCAACTGCCACACCAAATCCAGCAGGTTCCACGGGAACCTCGCGCCTGACGAATCAGGGAGAAGAATGTTAGAAATGAGGCCCATCAAGAATGCGTGCCTCACTCCTAACACCCCCCTCTCCTTCCACCAACCAACCAAAATCCCGCCAGCCTGGAAATCCGCCTCGAGCTGTCTCCACTGGGTCTGCTACACCCAGCTCCCCCCCATGCCCAAAACATCTCGTAAGTATAGCAATCCGTTGATCAAACGGAGATGTCCTAATAGGCAGACCATCTATCGGAATTCGAAGCAACCGATAGACGTCCTCAAGAGTCACAGTCATCTCCCCTGTCGGGAGATGGAAAGTATTGGTCCGCGGATCCCAAAGCTTGATCAGGGCCGTCAGATAGGCCTGATCCGAAACCACAGGCTCCAGTCGAGCCACCTGCTTGAGCCCAAGGGCATCAAGCCATTCCCAGTCATCATCGGTCAATGCCAACCGCGCCTCAATAAAGGCAGCGGGTACACGGTACCGGCTCCTAACAACCTGCAAGCAAACAAAAAACAAAAAAAAATAAATAAATAAAATAGATCAAATTTTCAGTTCTAGGGTTTCTAACCTTAACTGTTAAACAAAAACATCACAAAAAAATCTTAAAGTTTTGAAAAGCGTAACACAAAAACAATGCATTAAGTTAAAGCAAAATAAACCCTAGGGTCACTTACAGGTCTCGCCTCGGCTCCGCCGCTCGAACCAGTTTGTGCACTCATGATGGCAGAGAGAATTCCAAGCAGCGCTTCGCTTCGCAATTACCTCCTCCTCCCAGAGCTCCAAAATCGCAAGAAAAAAATGACACAAATGAGCCCAAAATCAAGTTTTGGCCCTTAAATAGGCCCTTTGCACTGGAATTCATCCTTGATTGGGACGAGCGCTCTGATCAGCGCTCGTCCCACCCAGGGACGAATTCTACTGGAATTCGTCCCACCCAGGGACGAATTCAGCACAAAAAAAAATCAACAAAAATGACTAAAAATGCACTAAAAACAGACAATAAAATTGCCTGACAGGATTGCAAATGCACCTGACAACATGGGCATACAAAATCGACATCGGGGTCACAAATTATCACTATCCTACTCCCTAAGAAGGCTACCATAGCCGGACCGCTCCACGGGAAGACAGATTTTGACAATTTAATCCCAAAATGGTGTCACAAAAAAACAACAAAACAACAAAAAATGCAACACAAAACAAACAATAAACATTGCCAGACACAAGTGCTCTTGCACTTAACCTCTTGGCATAGCAAAATTGATGTCGGGGTTTGCATTGTCACTATCCTACTCCCGAAGAAGGCTACCATAGCCGGACCGCTCCACGGGAGGACGGATTGCCGACAATTCAATCACCAAATGGTGTCACAAAAACAACAAAAATAAGTACAAAATTCAACAAAAACACAACAAAAACAATGCCGGACATCAAGTGCTCTCGCACTTAGCCTCTAGGCAAAGAAAATCGATGTCGAGGTCCAAATTATCGCTCTCCTAATTCCCCAAGAAGGCTATCATAGCCGGACCGCTCCACGGGAAATAGGTTTTCGACGATTTCACCTCATTATGACATCACCAAAAGGGTTAACACCCACCAAAAATAGGTCCATATGTTGGAAAAATTGCACACGCTTAACGGTAAACCCTTTAAAGGCACACCTGCACAAGTCATCTTGGGTCAAGCGACTCGTCGCTTCTCTCACGAAGGTCATTCCCTCATCGATTCGTCGCTTGAGGGGGTAGTCACACTTAGTCACCAACCAACAATCACACACCCAATTAAGGAAAACGACATGCATTCAAAGAATCATTGACAAAGACAATCACGCTCCCGCTTGGGGCAGTAAACAAGCAACAATCAAATCAATCAAACACTTGGCATTTCGTGAATCATGAACACAAGGTTCCCCCCGAGGATAAAAACGCCCTTCACTTGTTCATGACTCGATCAATGTCTAAGTTCAAGTCACACCTCACCAAAATAGGTTAATACTTGAAATCAAATTCCTTAGCTCGTCGAAGCAAGGATTCAAGAATGCATGCCCTTTCCATACTTGGGGCATCAAAAGTTGGTTAGGTTACCAAGAAACCCTAATCATTAGTGCTTTGGTTATCTATTTTTGCTCAGCATCGCGTCACCCGCAGCGCTTCCCAAAAAGGGGCATCTATAGACACCAAAACAAGCACCAATCCGATTATGTGACTGCAAACACTGATCGCTTTGACAAACACAGCCCCCAGGGCAGCCCTCAGAGGTTAAACAATGGTCTTAACCACTTTCATAGCAATTTTGTAAGGTCAAGAAGCAATTTGGCACACTTGGACACTTTGCCCAGTATTCGTCTCACCCAGGGACGAATTCAAAATAGAATCCGTCCCACCCCAGAATGAATTCTGAATCCGTCCCTGGGTGGGACGAATTCTAAGCTTAACGGGCAAAAAGGCAAATGGTGCCAAGTGGCAGCCCAGAACAGTCAGTTAAGGACTCCTGCCTTGCACGCATGTGTAAGTGGACAGAGGGGCCGTTAGAAGATCGTTACAAAAAGCATTTATCAAAGCTCAAGTCAATGGAGGACTCCCCTCCCTCATGGGAAGACAAGATTGCCACATGGCGCCTATGGCCAACACATGGCATTTGTGCTTCCCTCCCAAAAGAGACCCCTTGGGTCTATAAAAGGTGGGACTTTTCTCACCCAAAAGATACAGGTTGAAGGAGTTTTCAAGCAACGAAGTGCTGCCGAATTGAAGACCCACTTGCATCCCTCTTGGTTCACCTTCCCACATCCACCAATCTCTTTTGCAAGGGAGGTTGTTGGGTGGCCTTTGGAAGCTCGAACCTTACCCAAATCCAACGCATGGACACCTGAACCTACCAATTCGCCGACCCCCCAATCCTAAAAGGTTTTGGGCCCATCCCCGGTGGATTGGCTCCAAAATCGAGGGCCAACGGTGGGAGGCCCACTTGGGCACCCCCGCACCTCCCAAGTCCTATTTTTAGTTTTTGAGCATTTTAGATTATTTTTTAGATTGCATTCTGTGTTACTAGGTCTCGATTAGTCCATAGTTGCAATTTTGTAACTTTTGGTCAGATTCTAGGATGTTTTGTATTGCTTTGTCGTTTCGCTAACTTGCAGGTGTCAAGGTCAAATTCCCGAGGGTGGAGGCCAAATTGGGAAAATCCGACCATCTGGGTCGTCCCAAAATGGCCCCAATTACATAACCCCCCTATTTGCAGGCGTTTTGCAGGTCTCGGGATCCGACATTGGAGCAGAAGCAGGTCGGTTTCTTCAACACGAAGAATTCGTCCCACCCAGGGACGAATTACGGTCGAATTCGTCCCGCCCGGGGACGAATTCCAGCTTGAAGGTGGATTGGCCAGCTGCCTCGGTGGCAATGGCCTTCTGGTAACTTTTCTTACCTTCTGTCAAGTTTTGAAGCAATTTGGATTCACTGTATTCACTGTTTCAGGCAAATATTTACATGCATATTTCGTTAGTTTTAGAGAGCAAACGCTTTTCATTTGCAGCAAGTGCTACTGACGTCTTGGTCATTTCTTTGTTCGCAGGAGAAGCAAGCAGAGGCGAAGAACTCATCGACATCGGCGGCGGCATCATCTTGGCCCGCCCATTGCAATCGTGGGCACGCGGAAAGAGGAATCATTCGGTGATTGTAATCAAACTCTATTTGCGCTCCTAGCCCCCGAAAAGGGAGGAGACGTCATTGTAACAGAGATCAAGGGATATTAATGAAAGGGCCGTGTTTTCTCTATTTGATTGTGTCTCTTCCAATGTGTTTCTTTTCCATTTCATGCAATTTACATTTCTAGGACTTAAGCGTACTTAATTTTGAATGCAATCGCACTTGGTGTTTCCTTTGCCCGAAATCTCGTGCTTTCAAGATGAATCCCAGTTAGTATTCATCCCTAGGTGAGACGAATACTGGGCAAAGTGCCTGAATGTGCCAAATTTCTTCTTGACCTTACAAAATTGCTATGAAAGTGGTTAGGACCACTTTTTAACCTTTGAGGGCTGCCCTGGGGGCTGTGTGTCAAAGCGATCAGTGTTTGCAATCACATAATCGGATTGGTGCTGTTTTGGTGTCTACATATGCCCCTTTTTGGGATGCGTTGCACATGGCGCAGCACCGAGAAAAAATAGATAACCAAAGCACTAATGATTAGGGTTTATTGGTAACCTAACCAAATTTTGATGCCCCAAGCATGGAAAGGACATGCATTCTTGAATCCTTACTTCTGACAAGCTAAGGAATTTGATTTCAAGTATTAACCTGTTTTGGCGAGGTGTGACTTGAGCTTGGACATTGATCAGTCATGATTAGGCAAAGGGCGCAACATTTTGTCCACAGGGGAACCTTGTGTTCATGCTTCGGGAATGCCAAGTGTTTGATCAATTTGATTGCTGCTTGTTTACTACCCCAAGCAGGAGCGTGATTGTCTTTGTCAATGATTCTTTGAATGCATGTCATTGCTTTGATTGGGTGTGTGCTTGTTGATTGGTGACTAAGTGTGACTACCCCCTCAAGTGACGAATCAATGAGGGAATGACCTTCATGAGAAAAGCGACGAGTCTCTTGACCCAAGATGACTTGTGCAAGGGTGCCTTTAGATGGTTTATCGTTAAGCATGTGCAATTTCTCGACATTTGGACCTATTTTTGGTGGGTGTTAACCCTTTTGGTGATGCCATAATAGGGTGAAATCGTCGAAAACCCGTCTTCTCGTGGAGCGGTCTGGCTATGGTAGCCTTCTTGGGGAAGTAGGAGAGTGACAATTTGAGCCCCGACATCGATTTTCTATGCCAATAGGTTAAATGCAAGAGCACTTGTGTCCGACAATGCTTATTGCTATGTTTTTGTGTTGCATTTTTGTGATGTTTTTGTTGTTTTGATTTTCTTGCTTTATGTATATGTCATGATTTTATGTTATGCACAATGATTGATGTAATGGATGCATGCTACTTTATATTGATGTATGCACATGGTATGATAAATGCGATTGTTGTATGTTGATTTATTTTGATGGATGCATATGTTATGATGAATGCAAATGTTTTTGATTTATATGTGATATGCGGAAATGAAATGGATGAATAGAATTTGTGATGTTTGGCTATGGCACCATAGACTGTTTAGAACTCTGTTATTTTGTCTTTAGGCGATTGCTGTGATGCATGACTGTGTATGTATACATGTGGTTTTTTTTTTTTTGTATTTTTTGATGGTATTGTAAGGATGAAAAGTAGCACAGTTGGTTTAGAAATGTAGCTAAGGTTTTTTGAGACTCAGACGGTTTTAACTTACTAGCCATGACTGTACTTTATATTACAAGACTTTTGAACAAGGTATGAATCGGACTTGTTTTTGACCAAGCTATTTCACATCCCTGTGTGTGCAATTGAGTTCATTTATGTGGTATTTGTCAAGATACCACCAGTGCCAGATGGGCTTTCAACCGAACCTATACTGAGGATCACCTAATTAGCTCCACTAACTCCTTTGTTGTATTAAGTTAGATTAATCTGCGGTGTTATCCATGATACCATAAGTTAGCTCATCCTTATGCAAACATTGGTCTGCACACAAGCAAAGCGAATGTGACAGACATATCGTCATGCGGGTAGGATACCACCATTGCCAGATAGGCTGTCAACCAAACATGTAATGAGGATCACCTAGATGGTTTTCAAATGCTGAGAATTCCAGGGATTCAAGCTCAGGATATTTGTTGGCTGAATGATTTAGAAAGTTTCTCGTCTATATAGTGATGAAAATCACTGTTTATTTTCTATTAATTCTTTTTGAGCGAGGATTTTGAATAGTGGTGATAACCACTGTTATTTGATTTTGTTTTTTGAGTATTGTGAGTTTGGGCTGGTGAGTGGCCTTGATCCTTGTGGCCTTGGGGATGACTATGCATCCTTTGTAGGGACGTGTAGTACGAATCCTTACGACGTTGGGAACCAAGGGGGTGATGGAGATTATGGAGTAAGGGCATTGATATTTTAGGCCTTGGGGATGACTACCCATCCTAGTTAGGGGCGGATAGTACGAATCCTTACAACTTGGAGACCAAAGGTGAATGGAAAGTGTCAGGATGATGATTTGTTGGAATTTTGTTTGTGAATGGCGTTGATCCCTTTTAGGTCTTGGGGATGACTACCCATCCTGGTTAGGGGCGTGTAGTATGAATCCTTACAACTTTGGTAACCAACTATGATTGGGATTTAGTAGTGGTGAAAACCATTGTATATGAAGGTGAATGAATAGAGAAGAGCTCGTCCTTTTATCAATTCTTAGCATTCTAGAACCATTCGTACGGGGGATGAGCAAGATAACCGTTTCTCTTATGGCGACCTGGATTACTATGCAAGTTTCATCTTTCGTTCACACAACTTGGGAATTTTTATGTGTTTTAATTTGTGTTGGGATTCTACGTAACAAGGCGTATTTCAAGTAGAACTCTACCTTTTTTAAAATCTGTCTGACTCTGTACATTACGTGGCTAAAGAGAAAAATGATGACTGAATTATGAAAAATCTTGATACATTAGAAGACCACTGACTCCTAGTATGGTAAAAAGTGGTAAATGGCGTTTGTGTTTGCTATTTGTAAAATGGAAAACTATGGAACAAGATGGACTTAGCAGAATAATTACAGTTTATGGTGCCTTTGACCTTTACGACCACAAATATGCAATGTATGGATGCGATGCTTAATGCAGCTACATATTTTTGTATTTTTGATAGATTGATTTTTGTGAATATGAAAATAAGATGCGAGAAAAGCTCTCTATTGATGAATTTGAGCATGCCTAGAAATGAGATGCAAATTTTTTGTTGTTTTTGAATTTTCTTGATGGTGACCAAGGGATTTTGAGAATCCTTTGGGGCCTTTTTGGGGTGACCAAGCGATTGCGATAATCCTTGGAGCTTTTTGGGATTGACCAAGCGATTTTAGGGATCCTTGGAGCATTTTTGGGATTGACCAAGCGATTTTAGGGATCCTTGGAGCATTTTTGGGATTGACCAAGCGATTTTAGGGATCCTTGGAGCATTTGGGATTGACCAAGCAATTTTAGGGATCCTTGGAG
Organism: Wollemia nobilis; assembly: GCA_028583015.1. Lineage (NCBI taxonomy): Eukaryota > Viridiplantae > Streptophyta > Pinopsida > Araucariales > Araucariaceae > Wollemia > Wollemia nobilis. Next base: position 1,800,969 of record JAQPPZ010017036.1, on the reverse strand, counting down.
CATTTTTGGGATTGACCAAGCAATTTTAGGGATCCTTGGAGCATTTTGGGTTTTGATCAAGCAATTACAATAATCCTTGGAGCATTTTTGGGGTTGACCAAGCGATTTTAGGGATCCTTGGAGCATTTTTGGGATTGACCAAGTGATTTTAGGGATACTTGGAGCATTTTTGGGATTTGGCTTTCTTAGATATGAAATGGGCGTAGATGACTGATGTTCAAGGGTTCTGTTTCCTTGATTTCATCAAGAGAAGCTAGCCGATAAGTCCCGGGTCCTATTTTGCTATCAATGACATATGGACCTAACTAATTTGCCATGAACTTGTCCCTTAGGTGGGATGACAAACTAGAATTCTGTTGGTTTTCCTTCAAAACCAAATCACCAACCCGAAAGTCCCTCAGGTGAACTTTCATGTTGTAAGCTTTCTTAAGTTGCTCTTGATAAATACGTAAATTCTTGAGAGCATTAACGCGTCGTTCGTCAAGCAACGTAAGCTGGTCTAGTCGGGACTACCACGCAGTGTCATCATCGATGAACTCTTGCATTGATATGCACAGGGAAGGAATATCCAACTCTAGAGGCATGACTGCCTCGGAGCCATACACGAGTGAAAACGGAGTGGCCCCGATGGGTGTCCAAATGCTAGTGCGATAGGCCCATAGGGCAAGTGGGATTTGAATGTGCCAATCCTTATGACTATTTGTGATGGTCTTTTTATGGATGGCAACTAGTGTTTTGTTTGACGCCTCTGCTTTCCCATTCACCTATGGATAATAGGGTGTTGAAAAACTGTGCTAAATTTTGTACTTTGTGGTCAAAGCACGCACATATTTGTTCTTGAAAGGCGTCCCATTATTCGAGACTATTTTGGATGGAATACCAAAATGACATATGATGTTATGCAAAATGAACTCCACAATGCGGGGTCCTGTCGTAGAGGTAAGCGGAACTGCTTCCACCCACTTGGTAAAATACTCTGTGGCTGTTATGATAAACGTGTAACGGCCTGACGATGTAGGGGAGATCTTTCCAATTAGATCAAATCCCCATTATAAAAATGGCCAAGCAGACTGGACTTTTTGCAAGGCCTGGGAAGGTACGTGTATTAGATTGGCATGATGTTGACATTTCACGCACTTCTTGACATATGCGCAACAATCTCGCTCTAAAGATGGCCAATAATAGCCCATGCGAAGAATGTGCTTTGCGATGGTCATACCATTAAAGTGGCCACCACATGTACCATCGTGCGCTTGGGCGACTGCCCAAGTGGACTCTTACTGGTCCAAGCAACGAAGGAGGATTCCTTCATAGTTGTGACGATAAAAAATGTCTCCTATCAAGACATACTTAGCCGCTTTCTGCTTGAATGCTCATTTTGCGACATGCGTCAATCCAAGAGGGAGATTACCTAACTTGAGGTAGTCTCTGATGGGTAAATACCAGTCTTGTTGATCAAAAGCCTCGATGGTATGTACAACCAATCCCTCTTGAAGTTCATCCCTAGCAAATGCTGAATGGGATAGAACTTGTAAGAATAGTGTTGTGTTGCTATTAATGGGAGTAGGGGAGAACAAGGACCCCCAGTTGGCGCGTTTCAAATGATCTTGGATTCGAGAGAACTTATCCGAGGATGGTTCAATCTGGATCATGTGGATTCTTGGCGTCAAGTCTAATCTTGCACGCTCCATCATGGATTGCGATAAGGTTTTGACTTGAATGGTTGTCATATCACCGGAAAGGTCTTGCGGAATTAGTGACCCCAAGGAGGCCATTGTGTCCGCAAAACAATTCGATGATCGAGGGAGTGCCTCGATGTCATACCACTCAAGTTTTGCCAAAAATTTGTCCACAAGGGCTTTATAATCCTACAGAACTGGGCATTTGCATTGATATACCCCTTTGACTTGATTGACAATTAATAGTGAATCACCAAAGATATTTAGTCGTTTGATGTTCATGGCGATTGTTGTCTGAAGACCTAGGAGCAAGGCTTCATACTCTACATTATTGTTGGTGCACGAGAAGTTTAATTTAAATGACAGGGGCATTGGAGCACCCTGCAATGTGAAGAATACAATTCCCGTGCCACCACCTTGATCACATTTAGAACCATCGAAGAATAGGGTTATGTCGACCTGTGACTCAGGCTCATCAGAATCTAGATATTCTGAGAGATGGAAGACCCCATCATTGGGTAGTTCTATGACTAGAGGCTGATCGTCTTCAAGAGGAGCCTCTGCTATTTGATCGGCTATGACTTGTCCTTTGATAGATTTCTGTCCAATAAACTCTATGTCAAATTTCATCAACAACATGATCCATTTCGCCGTGTGACTACTATGATAAGTACAACTCATCATGTATCGCAATGGATTCTCCTTAGACACAACATACGTAGTGTTGCTCAGCATGTAGTGGCGTAGATTTTTGGTAGCAAACACCACTGCCGCAGCGAGTTTCTCGACGTATGCATAGTTAAGTTCATAACCGACCGATGGTGCGGCTAAGATAGTAAGTAGCCTGTTCCTTGTGAAGTTCATTCTTCTGGGCTAACATGGCGCCCAGTGCCACCTCAGTAGCTGAGATGTATAAGTAGAACGACACTCCTGGTCTAGGTGGTGCCAATACTGGTGGCAAAGCCAAGTATTGTTTGATGTTGTCAAATTCTTGCTGGCACTTGTCATCCCAGTGAAATGTAACCCCCTTGTGCAATAATTTGTTCATGGGTCGACACTTGTCATATAATTGCGCTATGAAGCATTTAATCGACATGACATTTCCTTGCAAACTTCTGAGCTGCTTGATGGTAGTTGGGGGAACCATTTCAAGGATTGCCTTGACTTTTTTTGGGTCCACCTCAATTCCTCGCTTTGAGACTATGAAACCCAAGATTTTTCCAGATGTGACACCAAATACGCACTTCTTTGGGTTTAGTCTAACTTTATGCTCCATGAGGCGATCGAGGATTTTTCTTAAGTCATCGATATTATTTGAGCGCAAAAGAGACTTGGCTAACAAATCATCCATGTAATATTTCCAAATTTTTATGCATGTAGTCATGGAAGATGTACATCATGGCATGTTGCTATGTGGCACCAGCATTTTTAAGGCCAAAAGGCATGACCTTATAACAAAATGTCCCCCAAGGCGTTGTGAACGTCGTTTTTAGTTGGTCTTCGGGATTGATACGAATCTGATTGTATCCCGAGAAACCATCCATGAGGGAAAGCATTTCGTGACCTGCTGTAGCATCTACCAATGCGTCGATGCTCGGCAAGGGGAAATCATCCTTAGGACTCGCTTTGTTTAGATCTCAAAAATTAGTGCATATGCAAATCCTCTCATCGAGCTTCTTGACAGGAACCATGTTGGACAGCCATGGTGGATAATCCATGCAGATGATAAACTGTGCATCCAATAGCTTTTGTAATTCATCTTTGACCATTAAGGCCATTGTTGGGTACATCTTACGTAGTTTTTGCTTTACAGGCTTGTTTGTTAGATCAAGCGTTAAATTGTGCGTGACTAGCTGCGAGTCTAGTCCTGGCATATCCTTGTATGACCATGCAAAAACCTCCTTCTTCTCTTTGATAAGGGCAATGTAGTCAGCTTACTCTTCAAGGGAAATACTTACCCCTAGCTTGAGAATCTATGGATTCATTGGATCTGTGTCGATATCTATGTCAGTCGTCTCCTCAACTAACATGTGGGATCCGTACTCCAACTGATGTGGAGTCGGGATCAAATGGATATCATTAGTTGAATTTAGATCTGCGTTGGGAACCTCGGGTTCCTCTTCAGCCTAAAAAATATCTTGCATTGTCCTTGGGGTAAAATTAGGCATCTTACCAAAAATCCAGTACTCTGATGGTGATAAAGGTGAATTGACATGATCCCAATCGATGGCATCTGTGTCTAGATGCAATGACCATGCTGGATTGGCCAGATTGTGGATGGGTGTGATCAAATCAATGGGGATCATGTGTATGGAATGAATTTGGTCTCCATTACCACGGGTGTGATAACTTGAACATTCTGGATGCTCCCTATACTCTGGATCTGGTTCTAATGGAATGGGCACGAACGGATCTTCCCTATGTGCTGATAGGAAGACAAGGTCTTCTCTTGGCACTGATGTCATGATAGGGTCTCGGGGTGGACGATGCTCATCGTAGATTTGGAGCCATGGATCCAACACTTGGTCCCACCCCGCTGGGTCTACATACCACTCATGCCCTAACCTTATGCCTAATTGTCCCATTAGATATTCATGAGTTAAAGGGCGATTGTGTCATCACGCATGATTGAGATAGTCCATCTCAGTCTCATCTTCTAAATCACTTTCGAAGATCCAAAAATGTTCATTTTCTTCAGCAACTGTTTGCGACGTTGAGGTTTCTCCTTGTTCCAGCAAATTAATCTGGTCCCATTGCGGTTGTTCCACTCTTGGTAGAGGGACATGATTCTCTTGACACTGTATTGACTCAACTGGAACCTCTAAGGGGAATAGCTTCAAAAAGATGTCCGGACACCGTTTATGTTCTCTTTGGGGATTATTTTCCGAACTTTCACCTCTCTCTAGCAAAGGAGAGGGATTACTGATGTTGCCAAGGGTGTTTGTTGACCATGGGAGGTAATCTCCCAATGTATATTTTGTATTTGGGTTGGCATAAGGATCTGATGCCAATCCACCCTTGTTGCCTATTTATAGGCCTTGCATGTTTTCTACCAAGATTTCTAAGGGCAGGGGGTGGTTGAACCCTACTCCCAACTTATCATATGGCATCTAATATCTTGGTTGGCAAAGGACACGCATCCCTTACTCATATCTGCCTAGCCCGTATCTATGCCAATTGCATTGGCCGAGATATCTTAGAGCGAAGTCCGGGTTTGACAGATAGTTGATATTTTCAGCAAAAGGCTCTTCGTCTTTGTCCTTTTCCTTGCATGGTTCAACACCATGATCAATGCCCCCATACACAAAATTTGTCTAGTTTTGTGGGTAACCTAGAGGAACAACTATTCTTATGGGAAGGCGAGGTCTCCCCATGTCTTGTACTGATTCTAATGCGGGTGTTGCCACAAAATTTTGCACTAGATACTCCCCCAGGCCCGTACTGGCCATTTCAATAGTAATTGTTGATGCTTGGGAGGGAGGGAACGAGAGTCCTTCTTGAGTCCATTCCATGTTTGGTGGGTTAGGAGTCTCAGCTTCCGTTGTGCTAGGTGTTTCTTCTGTTGATACTGTTGATATTGTTGGCAACCCCTCTTCTAGGGGCTAAGCCTCTTCCATGATCTATTTTCCCTTGTCCTTCTGTTTAGCCATGATAGGTGGCATTGGTAGTGAAGGAGCAGATGATGAAGACTCACCTGGCTAGGATTTTGATGTTTTGGTCACCAGTGGTGCCTACGGTATTGGACCCTATTTAGATGGATTTAACTGGAAATCCAAATGCGTTGAAGGGAGGGTCGATTGAGGCATTAATTACACCACATTGCAATACTTGAAGGGTTCTAAGTCCATCGAGACTACATGAACTTCTCCTTCAAATGCATACTTTAGACACTGGTGAGAGATTGAAGGGACACACTTCATATCCCTGATCCATGGCCGCCCTAGCAGTATGTTGTAATCCATCTCACCTTCCAAAATATGGCACAATGTTGGTATTGTCTTTTTTCCTACCTGGACAGGCAGAACAATTATGCCGACTGTCAAGAATATTGCATCGTTGAATGCTCACAGTGTGTATGTGGAAGTCATGATATGAGAGGTTGGTAGCTTCAAATGTTTTAAGGCTGCAGTGGTAATGATGTTACTGGACGAACCAGTATCTACCAACACTCTCTTATACGGGATCCCGTTGACTCACATGATAACGTGCAGGGGTGGATCTGCCATGTCATTCAAAATTGCTTTAACTTCATCTTCTCTAAAGGTAATGACCAGCTCCGTACATCGTTTCACATGTCCCACAAAGTTATTGAAAGAATTTGCTTTGTGAGGCTTTAACTCGATGGCTTTCAGAATTTCCATAAGAGCTTCTATATGAGGTGTTGACTGTTGGATAAACTCGTAAATGGAAAGCCTAGCCGATGTGGTCCGCAAACTCTGTGTGAGTTTGGTCCATATTGTGACCTTGGGTCTAGGCGGAGGCAATTGCACAGGGCATTTTTGAGGTTGCGATGTTGTTGGAACTTCCCTTGTAGCTACCTCAGGGGCAACTGTCGGGTACTTTTTGTTCCTGGTCACTATGCTGATCATTCCCACAAATCCTTCCATGGGAAGATTCGGTCGCACCTCATTGACCTGAAGAGGTTTTGCCTGTGCCTCATGGGAAGGAAAAGGGTCCTTGAATACCCCCATTTGTAGATTATTTGGCACTATGGGGTTGTCCACGACCAATGTTTTATTATCGATCAAATATTGGATTAACCCCTTGAATTTCCAACATCCATTCAGGTCATGTCCCCTTTGCCTATGGAATCTACAATATAATTCCTCTCTGTATCCCTTAGGCTTGGGAGCGTTAGGATCTACAGTTTGGATTTCTGGAAGGGTGACTAAATTTTTCGCTGACAAGCGATCAAATAGGGAGTCCCTAGACTCCGCATAAGGGGTGAATTGTTGCCTAGGGCGACGCTGCTGATTTTGCTCCTATTTTTTATTCTCTCTTTCATAACTAGGAGGCACTACCTGATAATTAGCCTTTTGGGGCTGTATTTCTTGTACAGGCATGGGGACATTTATCGCAACTTGATTAACCATAGCGGGTTGTGATTGCGTAGTCCCTGTCTTAGTGGTTTTGTTCCACTCTTTCTTTTTAGGCTTGGCGATTGCACCCTCACCTATTTTGATCTCTTCTATAACTCTGGCTTGTGCCAAAGCTTCTTCTATGCTGGCATATTGCTGCAGCAGTAATAGCCTAGAGATTGATTTTAAGCAGCTCCGTGCAAACATCTGTGTGAGGTCAGACATAGGGGGAAGGTAGGGTAGCTTAAAAAGCAAAGCCCTCCATCGATTCCCATATGTTGCCATTTTCTCTTCCTCATATTGCCTGAGGCTGGCCAGATCACTCAATGATGCCTTCTTTGTGTTAAAGGCAAAGCGTTCAAGAAACGCATCTACTAATTGATCTAGGTTGTTTATGCTGTGTTTTGGTAACTGTGTGAACCAATCCAAGGCAGGGCCTATGAATGTGGTTATGAATGTCCTAAGCAATAATACATCATTATCTTGAATGCCGAAGCATTGGCTCAGGAATCTTGTGACATGTTCTTGTGCATCCTCTTCATCTTTAAAGACTATCAATTGAGGCAACTTGAAATGTTTGGGGTAAAGAGGTGTGGGCACTGAGGGATGCACTGGATGACTGCGTAGTTGACGTAACATGGGCTTTTGATGCCCAGAAGCTTTTGTCTCCACAGAATCCAAACGCTCGAATAGTGCTTTGTATGCATCGAAAGATTTTATTTCTTCCTCTTTTGTTTGCTCTCGTTGTGAGTTATGGGAGACTGGAGGCCTATGGGGGGGTGGCCAAATGGCAGCCCTCCCACCTTGATAGGGCATTTTGGCCCATTCTATTTTTGGTTCATATTCCTCATGAACTTCTTGAGGAGTCTCTAGATGAGACCTATGACCCTGAGTGAATCCCTGCTGAGGGTATCCATCATTGTTTCAAGGAGTGGCCTCCCTCTCGGGTCTATAAGGTCTCGGAGGCAAAGCTTGATGAGGTTGCGGAGACCTGTCCTGCACTAAAGGGTTGTGCCTCTCATATTTTTTTGCTTTTTGGGTGTGAGGGGTTGGCACCCTCTCAGGTAGTTTATAACACAGCTCATCCGCTTTGCACTGCATGCGCTCTTTATTAAGGCGGTATAAGTACTCTAACTCTTGATGACCTTGCTCAAGCTACATGATTCGGGCTTGGTGGGTGACATGTCTGGCGACTACCGGGTCAATTTGGTCCTCCCTCCTTTGCTCAGGAGGCTTGAATGTTTCTCCTATGTGTTTGCCTCGATCTTGATGATCTAAAATTTCAATGGGTCGCTTCCCTCTGTCGAGGTAGGCGACATTTCCTTGAGGCTCTGGCATTGATGGGTGATCATTGTATCTAACAGGTGTGAAAACGCAAGGCTCTTGCACTGTTTGTTATCCTTGAGGAATGCGATGGCTTTCCTCGTACTCCCTTTCATGGATTTGAAAGGGGCGGGCAGAGTTAGCTCGCCCTGTGTGAAAAGCCCTATGCTCTAGGTTTTGTCTTTCTATTCTAATGGGAGGCAAAGGAGAGGTACCATATTCATGCTGTCTCTCCTCATGGACACTATGCCTCTCTAGCACTTCATCATGCTATGGCCACTCAGATCTAGCCTCAAAAGGCGATTTTCTATTTACATTGAGATCTACATGTAAAGCTTCTTCCCGAAAGGGGTTGTGTTGAATGGGAAAAATCCATAGAGGAGGGTCCCAATAATTCCTTCTTGATGTGGCTTGATGTGGACTCTCTTGTAGGCCAGACCGCCAAGGTGGTATGGCCAAGTCCTCAGGGCTAAAGCGAAGGCGACCAATGCCCTCTCTTTGTGTACCTTTCGTAGCATCCGCCCTTGATTGGGCTTGGCTACGGGTGTACACCATTGTGGTGCTTCTATACTAGCTAAGCAAATATTTATCTCGTTTATGATGATTTTATTTTTGTTACACTAAGCAGAAATGAACACACACATACACAAACAGTGATTATTTCTTTTAAGGATTAATAGTGTGTCCTAAACTGTTTTAGTGCATTTTGATGTTTTGTTTTATTTTTGCAAGTTTTGAAGAACGTTTAAATGCATAATGTTGGATCATATGACTCCCATAAATGGTTGCCCCTTCAATATACCATTTCCGGACTGATATACCAACCTCTCTATATACCCGCCCTTACGAGAGGGAAACTATAGGTACATGAGAGCAGATGGTATGTGGAACATAGGCGGTACAAAATGGGGATTGTCCTGTTAATGACACCTACCATAGAAGACTTATCCTCACACGCATGGGAATCACCCCAGCGACACTCGATCAGCTTTCGTCAGGATTTATGCCTAACAACAATGACAATCGTGGAAATGGATGCAAAGCTAAGCCAAGGTGGTGATGAACCCACCGTTGGTCTTGCTCAAGGGCTAGGGTCTTACGACCGACTCCTTGGTTTAATTTACCATGTGATGTGTGTGGGGTTAATTTTATTTAATGAAAATAAAACAAGCATAAACAAATTTCCCTAAGCAAGTAAAAGTTGACAAAAAAATAGAAACAAAAAATAATAATAAAAAAAATGACAGGTACAATTTTGGAACCTTACCTCTTTTCTGCTCAAATCGGCTATCTTTTCTGCCCAAATCGGTTGTTTCTGATTCGGCCCAATACCTTTAAGCAAAAAAACATAAATTTCAATCAATTTTTGAATCTAAAAAAAAACAAGGGACAGGGTCCCACCGTGATTGCAACTGAAAGCATGAGATTCCAGAAGAAAGAAATACTAGGATGCAATGAAAACAAGACTAATTTGATGCTAAACGAATATGCATGAAATAGGACACATGTAATAAAATCAACCAAACATAAAGGAGAAAGCGATAGCACAACCCTTTTTATATTAATTCCAAACTCTATTACAATCCATCTCCTCCCCTTTTAGGAGCTAGAAGTGTTTAGAATGTTTTAGTTACAATTCGTGATCAATACTCCTTCCGCATGCCCACATTTGAAATGGGTGGGCCAAAGTGTTGCCATCGCTTATGCTGATGAATCCTCACTTCTTTCTGCCCTTCCTGTGTGCAAAGAAACAACCAAGGCGTTAGTAGCACCTACTACAAATAGAGAGAGTTTGTTCTTTGAATTTAGCGAAAGACGCATGTAAAAGATTGTCTAAAATAGTGAGTAAAGTAAATCTAAGTCACCTGCAAATCGAACAGAGGTCAGAAGACATTACCAGAGGGCCACTGCCATTGAAATAGTTGGCCAATCTCCTTTCAACTGGAATTCATCCCTGGGCAGGACGAATTTCGACTGTTATTCGTCCTCAGGTGGGACAAATTCGATTGTGTTATAAAGTCGAGTTGATGCTGTTCCAATGTTGAACTTCAAGACCTCCAAAACACCAAAAAATAGGGGGGTTATGTAATTGGGGCCATTTTGGGACGACCCAGATGGTCGGATTCTCCCAATTTGGCCTCTATCCTCGGGAATTCGATGTCGCTACCTGCAAGTTAGTGGGACAACAAAGCGACAAAAGACATGATAAAATATGATCAAAATGTTATGGAATTGAAGCTATGAGTTAACTAGACAGCATAACATAAAATGCAAAATGAACAAATGATCCCGAATATTTTAGAATGAAACTTAGAAAATGCGGGGTGCCCAAGTGGGCCTCCCACCGTTGGCACTTGATTTTGACACCAATCCACTAGGGATGGGCCCAAAACATCTTAGGATTGTGTTTTTGGCAAATTGATGGTTTAAGGTGGTCAAATGTTAGATTTGGGTTGGATCCACGCTTCCAAAAGCCACCCAATAACCTCCCTTGTGAAAGAGATTAATGGATGTGAGAAGGCGAATCAAAAGGATGCAAGTGGGTGTTCAATTGGGTAGCACTTCGTTGCTTGAAAATGCCTCCAATCTGTCCTAATTTGGGTGGGAAAGTCCACCATTTTATAGACCCATGGGGTCTCTTTGGAGGGGCATGCAGGGATGCCATGTGGTAGCCATGCCTTCCCAAGAGGGAGGAGACTCCTCCCTGACTTGGGCTTCCATGACTGCCCTTGTGAAAGTCCAACAACTGCCAACCTACCCACCTACACGCGCATGCATGTCAGGAGGCAATAATTGACTGTCCTTGGCTGTCACTTGGTGGCATTTTTCTTTTTTCCCATTAAACCTGGAATTTGTCCTAACCAAGGACAATTTTAGAATTCGTCCCTGGGTGAGATGAATCCTAGTTAGTATTCATCCCTGGGTGAGACGAATACTAGGCAAAGTGCCTGAATGTGCCAAATTGCTTCTTAACCTTACAAAATTGCTATGAAAGTGGTTAGGACCACTTTTTAACCTCTAAGGGCTGCCCTAGGGGCTGTGTGTGTCAAAGAGATCAGTGTTTGCAGTCACATAATCGGATTGGTGCTGTTTTGGTGTCTACAACTACATTAAGCATTGCATCCATACATTGCATATTTGTGGTCGTACAGGTCAAAGGCACCATAGGCTGTAATTGCTCTGCTAGTCCATCTGGTTCCACATTGTTCCGTTTTATAAAACAAACAAAAAATGTCCTGCATTACTTTTTACCACCCTAGAGTAAGTGGTCTTCTAATGTATCAAGAGTTTTTGTAATTCAGTCATCATTTTTCTCTTTAGCCACGTAATGTACCGAGTCAGACAGATTTTACAAAGGTAGAGTTACACTTGAAATACGCCTTGTTATGTAGCATCCCAACACAAATTAAAACACATAAAAATTCCCAAGTTATGTGAACGAAAGATGAAACCTGCACAGTAATCCAGGTCACCATAAGTGAAATGGTTATCTTGCTCATACCCCTGTGTGAATGGTTTCAGAATGCTGAGAATTGACAAAAGGACGATCTCTTTCCTATCCATTCACCTTAATAAACAGTGGTTTTTACCACTACCAAATCCCAATCATAGTTGGTTCCCAAAGTTGTAAGGATTTGTACTACATGTCCCTGCCAAGGATGGGTAGTCATCCCCAAGACCCAAAAGGATCAACGCCATTCACAAACAAAATTCAAAAAAATCATCATCCTAACACTTTCCATTCACCTTTGGTCTCCAATTTGTAAGGATTTGTACTATCCACCCCTAACTAGGATGGGTAGTCATCCCCAAGGCCTAAAAGATCAATGCCCTTACTTCATAATCTCCATCATCCCCTTGGTCCCCAACGTCGTAAGGATTCGTACTATCCGCCCCTAACCAGGATGGGTAGTCATCCCCAAGGCCACTAGGATCAAGGCCATTCACAAGCTCAAACTCACATTGCTCAAAATACAAAATTTAGTAACAGTGGTTCTCACCACTATTCAAAACCCTTGCTCAAAAAGAAAAATAAATAGAAAAATAAACAGTGATTTTCATCACTATATAGACGAGCAAGTCTCCCAAATCATTCAGCCAGCAAAAAACTTGAACTTGAATCTTTGGAATTCTCAGCATTCGAAAACCATCTAGGTGATCCTCATTACAGGTTTGGTTGACAGCCTATCTGGAAATGGTGGTATCCTACCCGCATGACGATATGTCTGTCACATTCACTTTGCATGTGTGTAGACCAATGTTTGCATAAGGATGAGCTAGCTTATGGTATCCTAGATAACACCACAGATTAATCTAACTAAATACAACAAAGGAGTTAGTGGAGCTAATTAGGTGATCCTCAGTACAGGTTTGGTTGAAAACCCATCTGGCACTGGCGGTATCCTGACAAATACCACATAAATGAACTCAATTGCACACACATGGATGTGAAATAGCTTGGTCAAAAACAAGTCTGATTCATACCTTGTCCAAAAGTCTTGTAAGATAAAGGATAGTCGTGGCTAGTGAGTTAAAACCGTCTGAGTCTCAGAAAACCTTAGATACATTTCTAAACCAGCTACGCTACTTTTCATCCTCACATTACCATCAAAAAATACAAAAAAATCACATGTATCTATACAAAGTCATTCATCATAGCAATCGCCTAAGAACAAAAATAACAAGAGTCCTAAATAGTCTATGGTGCCATAACCAACCATCACAAATTCCATTCATCCATTTCATTTTGCATATCACATATAAATAAAAAACATTTGCATTCATCATAACATATGCATCCATCAAAATAAATAAACATGCATACATCCATATTCATCAACCATAATGCATAATATCAAATCATCACATGTGCATAACCACAATAAAGTCGGTATATATATATATATATATATATCGTCAAAAAAATGCCTGTAGGCTACAAAACTGGTCCTCTGACCCCACAATCATATAACAAAACCACCCAGCCTAAGGCGTCGACCACCATGATCATGCAAGATCAGTGCGATAAGAACTACCCCCCGTGGTGTGGGTCCTATGGGACCCTTGAGGGCGGCTACTGCTAGCCCCCACATCATGCCTGCTATCGCCTCCCTCATCTAATCACCTACAATGAGATGATGCTGACTGCTCAGTACCACTATCCCTCGTTTGGTGTGAAGATCCACCTCCAAAGGGCTCAGGCACCCGCCCCCCAAGGCGGATGATCTCCCCTTCCAACTCCATCTGATGTTGAAACCACTTCACCTCCTACTGATGGTACATCATGACTACATCATCGCGCTATGCTAGTTACGTCCATAAGAAATATCTCTCCAAGGCAATGTCGGTTCCCCCCTCCTGTCGGTGAGACGCCACTCATGCGCTCTCTCGCTCTGCTGGCTGAGTCCACAAGAGATCCCTCTCTTGTAATGCATCTCCCACCTCCTGGTATCGCCTCTGTAGCAACTTCGCCAACCTTGCATTCTCAGCACCTAACCCAGACTTTGTGTCCCCCGCATTTGCCTGAGAGACGGGAGTCTCTGGAACAGTAGCCTGCTCTGGCTCCCATTGCTTCGTAATGTCCTCCATCTTCGGTTGATCCGGAGCCCCCAAATCTATATCCTCACCCGCCACCTCCACCATGTCTGTGTCATCCAAGGGCGCTCCCCAATCATCCCCTGGTGCCTCAGCACCCTCCCCAACCACCGCTACTACTTTCATGCCTCCCAGTGGCCCCCCTCCCCGCCATCGCCATAGTACCCACCATTGGTCATACTCAGCAGTAGTCCCGACGTCATCCACGTCCGGGACATCAATCACAATGTCAGAATCCTCACCCAATGGTGCGATGACAGGTCGGTCTAGAGTCCTCTCATCCCCCCAACGTCGATATACCACGGGCTCACCAGGAAACCCTTGGCACACCATAAACTATCGTGTAACCCGACTATATGAGAAGAACTCGTGTTCAGTCCCGTGTCGCCCAATCAACCATCACTCCCTACATACCCATCGAAGCCACTCTCTAGCCTCCGGCCAGGCTAGACATTCTCGATAAGGATGCCAAACCACCTCCCCTGGAGTGAGCCGAGAGAAGGCATCGACATAGTACCCTACGACACTGGCCCACCGTCGACTCTGTCCCTGCTCTCTGGACCGCCGCCACAAAATTGCATAACCTATCTCCATATCCTCCATCGTCGCTCGAGTCGTCCATGGTAACCTGGTTGGCCTCTCAACTGCTATGTGTTGCCAAACCTAGCACTGCAACATATAGCTACAGCTAATCCCCTTTCGCTGTCGATAGCGAACCTCATACATCTCCCCATAGAGTTGTGCCAATAGTGTCTGTCCTCATCTCAAGATAAGCGGTGCCTCTATCGAGCACTCTACCAACTGCCAAACCAAATCCAGCAGGTTCCATGGGAACCTTGCACCTGACGAGTCAGGTAATAGCATGTTGGAAATGAGGCCCATAAGGAATGTGTGCCTCACTCCCAACAACCCCCTCTCCTACCACCATCTGACCAAAATCCTACCAATATGGCAGTCCACCTCGACCGTTTCCACTGGGCTCTCTACGCCCAAATGCTCCCCATGCCCGAAGCATCTCGTCAGTACAGTCATTTTTTGATCACGCGGCAATGTCCTAATGGGCAGTACATCTATCGGAATCCGCATAAGCCAATAGATATCCTCCAAAGTAACAGTCATCTCCCTTTTTGGGAAATGAAAGGTATTGGTCCACAGATCCCAAAGATTGATCAGGGTCGTCAAATAGGCCTAATCCATGACCACAGGCTCTAGTCGAGCCACCTGCTTGAGTCCAAGGGCATCAAGCCACTCCCAGTCAGCCTCAGTCAGTGCCCCCCGCGCCTCAGTAAAAGCAGTGGGTACATGGTACCAGCTCCTAACAACCTGCAAAAGAAAACAATTCAAAAAAAATAAAATCATGGAAAAGAACTGTACAACAATAACATGCATATACAACATTGCCTATCAATGTACAGAAAAACAAAAAAAAACAAAAACAAACACAAAAATTCAAACAAAAATTAAATTTTCAGTTCTAGGGTTTCTAATCCTAACTGCTTAATTTAAAACAAAAACAAACACAAAAATTCAAACAAAAATTAAATTTTCAGTTCTAGGGTTTCTAATCCTAACTGCTTAATTTAAAACAAAAACAAACACAAAAATTCAAACAAAAATTAAATTTTTAGTTCTAGGGTTGCTAATCCTAATTGATTAATTTAAAAACAAAAATTCAAAATTCAATTAAATTTTCAGTTCTAGGGTTCCTAATCCTAACTGATAAATTCCAAAAAAATAAAACAAAACAAAATTTAAAAAATTAATTTTTCAGTTTTAAGGTTTCTAATCTTAACTGATTAATTTAAAAACAACATAAAAATTCAAAAACAACAAAAATTGCATCTTAGGGTTTTACATTCCGTTATCTTGGGGTTTAGTTAAAATCTAAATAAACATTCTTTACCTAGGTTTTGTGCTACGTTTAGTTGTACACTAAGTCTTAGTTGTTCTTAGCTCAGTTTCAAGGTTTAAATTTTAAAATTTTGAAAAACATTATCACAAAAATAATTCAACAAAATAATTGCAATTAAAACAAAAATAAACTCTAAGGAGCACTTACTGGTCTCGCTTCGGCTCCGCCACTCGATCTGGTTTGTGTACTCATGATGGCAGGGAAAATCTCAGCAGCGCTTCGCTTTGCAGAATTAACCTCCTCCTCCCCAGAGCTCCAAATCGCAAGAAAAATCAGATACAAATGAGCCCAAACCCTAGTTTTGGCCCTTAAATAGGCTTTTGAGCTAGAATTCGTCCTTCACTGGGATGAGTGCTCTATTTAGCGCTCGTTACACCCAGGGATGAATTCTAAAGCTAGGATTCGTCCCACCCTAGGATGAATTCAGGCCAAAAACTTCAAAAACATCAAAAAAATGAACAAAAATGCATTAAAACTAATAATAAATTTTCCCGATGAGAGTGTTGTTGCACTTGGCATCCCAGGCATACAAAACAAACATTGGGGTCAAAAATTGTCATTATCCTACTCCCTAATAAGGATATCTTAGCCGGACCACTCCATGGGAAGATGGATTTTCGCCAATTTCAGCTCCAAACAGCGTTGCCAAAAGGGTTACCACCCACCAAAAACTGGTCTAAATGTCAAAAAAATTGCACATGCTTAACGATAAACCATCTAAAGGCACCCTTGCACAAGTCATCTTGAGTCAAGCGACTCGTCGCTTTTCTCATGAAGGTCATTCCCTCATCGATTCGTCGCTTAAGGGGGTAGTCACACTTAGTCACCAATCAACAAACACACACCCAATCAAGGCAATGACATGCATTCAAAGAATCATTGAAAAAGACAATTACGCTCCTGCTTGGAGTAGTAAACAAGCAACAATCATAATTTGATAAAATCACTTGGCATTTTGTGAATCATGAACACAAGGTTCCCCCCATGGACAAAAGGTTGTGCCCTTTGCCTATTCATGACTGATCAATGTCCAAGCTCAAGTCACACCTCACCAAAATAGGTTAATACTTGAAATCAAATTCCTTCGCTCGTCAGAAGCAAGGATTCAAGAATGCATGCCCTTTCCATACTTAGGGCATCAAAAGTTGGTTAGGTTACCAAGAAACCCTAATCATTAGTGCTTTGGTTATATATTTTTGCTCGGCGCTGCACCATGCACAGCGCATCCCAAAAAGGGGCATCTGTAGACACCAAAATAGCACCAATCTAATTATGTGACTGCAAACACTGATCGCTTTGACACACACAGCCCCCAGGGCAGCCCTCAGAGGTTAAACAGTGGTCCTAACCACTTTTATAGCAATTTTGTAAGGAAAAAAGGCAATTTGGCACATTTAGGCACTTTGCTTAGTATTTGTCTCACCCAAGGACGAATTCAGACTGGGATCCGTCTCACCCAGGGACGAATTCTGAATTCGTCTTTGGTCAGGACGAATTCTAGGTTTAACGAGAAAAAAGAAGAATGGCGCCAAGTGGCAGCCGAAGACAGTCATTTATTGCCTCCTTCCGTGCATGCACATGTAGGTGGGTAGGTTGGTCGTTGGAAGACTGTCACAAGGGCAGTCATGGAAGCCCAAGTCAGGGAGGAGTCTCCTCCCTCTTGGGAAGGCATGGCCACCACATGGCATCCCTGCATGCCCATCCAAAAGAGACCCCCTGGGTCTATAAAATGATGAACTTTCTCACCCAAAAAAAGGGACAAGTTGGAAGCATTTTCAAGCAACGAAGTGCTGCCAAATTGATACCACGCCTTTACCCTTTTGATTTAAATCTTCCACATCCTTGATCTCTTTCGCAAGAGAGGTTATTGGGTGGCTATTGGAAGTGTGAATTCAGTTCCAAAACCCAAAATTTGACCACATTGAATCCACCAATTTTCCAACAACTCATTCTAAGAGATTTTAGGCCCATCCCTAGTGGATTGGTGCCGAAATCAAGTTCCAACAGTGGGTGGCCCACTAGGGCGCCCCACACTTTTTAAGTTTCATTCTAATTCATTTTTCTATCATTTATTCATCTCTCATTTCATCCTATGCTAACTAGATAGTTTATGTATTCGATTTCATAATGTTTTAATCAGATTTCATCACGTTCTCGTCGCTTTTGTTGTCCCACTAACTTACAGGTAGTGATGCCAAATTCTCACTGATGGAGGTCAAATTGGGAGAAATCGACCATTTGGGTCATCCCAAAATGCCCCCAATTAGCTAACCCATATGTTTGTAGGTCATTTGGAGATCTCAAGATGCGACATTTGGATGACATCACTTCGGCTTTTCATCATAGTCGAATTCGTCCTACCCGAGGACGAATTACAGTTGAATTTGTCCTGACCAGGGACAAATTTTAGTTGAAAGTAAATTTGCCGACTGTTTCAATGGCAGTGGCCCTCTGGTAATGTTTTCTGGTCTCTGTCAAGTTTGCAGGTGATTTGGATTCATTTTACTTACCAATTTAGCTAATCTTTTACATGCATCTTTCATTAATTTTAGAGAACAAATGTTTCATATTTTCAATAGGTGCTACTAACACATTTTTTGTTTCTTTGGTCATAGGAGGAGCAGCAAAGGCTAAGGATTCATCATCACAAGCGGCAACGACACTTAGGCCCGCCCATTTCAAATGTGGGCATGCAGAAGAGGGAATACTAAGTCACGATTGTAACCCAAAACTCATTTAACGCTCCTAGCCCCTGAAAAGGGAGGAGGCATATTTGTAACCAAGATTAAGAGAGAGTTAAATAAAAGGGCTATGATTTCTCTAATTTCTTGTATCTCATTTCAATTAGCCTCTTTCATTTCATGCACTTCACATTTTAGGACTTAAGCGTTAGTTTTGATTTTGAATGCATCGCAATAGTTTTCTTTTTCAAATCTTTCGGAATCTCTTGCTTTCACTAGAGCATTTAGCCCAATACATGGCTTCCCAACTAGTGATCAAATTTTCCAAGATATATCTTCCTTTTATAAAACATGTTTGAGTTGAATTAATAAACATAGGTAGATAATTTGCAACCCTCAAAGCCAAAAATTTTGCAAGGATTTTATATGAAACATTTAACAATGTTATTGGTCTCTAGTTTTTGACTAAATTTTTATCACCACCCATAGGAAAAGGCCTTTTGATACCAGTATTAATATTCCTGCCCAAGGAACCATGAAGAATGGTCTTAGAGTAAACCTGATACAAATCATCACTGATCTAATGAACATTTTTATTATAAAATTCTATAGGAAGCCAATCAGGCCCAGGGGCCTTGTTATTTTTAATAGACTAAATAGAATTGATGATTTCTTCTTTAGTAATCGAAGCATCTAAAACAAGAGCTTCCTGATCAAAAATTTTATGAAAAATAAGAGAGCAACAAAAATTTCTATCATCAATTCTAGCTTCGTTATCCTCAAAAGTGAACAAATATTTATAAAATTGATGGAAAATGCTTTATATATTACCAGTATCACATATCAAATCCCTTCCATTCCGTATTACATCAATTTTCTCTATCATACCCCTCTCTTTAAGGAATTTGAAGAAAAAATTAGAACCTTATCTCCTAAATGGAGCCAATTAAGTCTAGACTAAACTCTTTGACCCTGAATTCTTATCATCTGTAATTATCTCAAATTATTCTTGATGGAAATGAGCTTTTCTTGCAAAGTAATGTTACTTGGATTGTTTTGTAGGTTAAATTCAAGAAAACATAGCCTTGACTACAAGGAATGTTCCAGATTTCTAGATTCTAAAGCTCTTTTTTTGCCTATTTTTTGGAAAATTTCCTTCCAACTTTGAACATTGAGGCTCCATCTATCAATAGTATTCCACAATTTGAGCATCCAATGGTTAACTTCTCTTAAAGTAAAAACAACATCAATGCAATTTTTAGCCTCTAATAAGGAATTATTTAAATGAATTTTCCAAGAGGGATAGTGATGAGGCATAGGTTCACCATGAAGTCTTATATGAGCTTGAATAGGATAATAGTCAGAGAAAACATTAGGTGTGACCAGAAATCTATTACCATATGATATAGGAGCAAACAAAAATAAAGAATTTGAAGCATAAAATCTATCCAGACGATAGTAAATTCGATTTTCATCCTTTTGCATATTACACCAAGTTGTTGGCACAAATCTACCATAGAAAAGGATTTGTACATGTATGCGCCCTAGACTTGGCCAACATTGAAAGGTCGAGAGAAAGAGAAGTCTCCCGAGCCAATCTCTAGAGAGGGTTGGCTCCCAAACTACTCTAAACTGGTTTTGAAGATAAAGATGCAAGAAATAAATGGGAAAAATACTGAAAGGAATGGAAATAACAGGAAAGAGATGGAGAAACAATCCCCTTAATCTAACTCAGAGAAATGACCATCCCTATTTTTATGGATCAAAACTGAAAATCAAACAGAAACAAGGGACCATATTTCTTCATTAAATGACCATTCTCGGGGTATGCAAGAGATCACGAACAGGAGCTTTCAATACTAGAGGCATCTTTAATTTTTGTGGCATCAAAAAATGCCTCATGTTCTTCTATCTTGCGCACATCGATAATCAACAACATTTAATCTTGGAGCCTCTTTGACCATGATCTAAAAATTAGTTGGAGAGCTTTTACTTGATCCTTATCTTCTCTTCACATTCTCCTATGCAATCTTGAAGGAAAATGCAAACATAACTGTATCGGGCCTTTTGTCATTGCTTTTGTCATGAAAATGAGACAGGTTGTGAAAACACAACATGTCATGAAATCGTGACACTTTTATCTTATTGTCTTCTTTTTTACCTCCAAGTCGCGAAAATGCGACATGTTGCGATATCGCAACATCTTCTTGCTTTTGTTTCATTTTCTTTTGTATACCTGTGAAACTGCAACATGTCGCGAAATCATGACATCTTTCTCTTCCTTGACCTCCATCTTCCTGTAAGTAGCAAAAATGGGACATGTCACGAAATCGTGACATCCATACCATTTTGCTTCGTTCATGCCTTCGTATCACGAAATCATGATGTTTTCTCTGTTTGGCTCTTCTGTCTTCAACAATATGTCGCGAAATCATGACATTTTCTATCTTCATTCACTTTGATGCTTGTAGGCCGTGAACATTTGACATGTCATGAAATCATGACATTCCATACAATCTAGCTGCCTCCTCGCTTCCTCCTCGCGAAAACATGACATGTCGCGATATTGTGACAATTCTTCATACTTGGCCCTTCTGCCCTGACATGTCATGAAATTGTGACACTTTCTTGCGCTTCTCTTCATTGCCGCTTCCTGTCGCGATATCATGACATCTTCCTCTTGCTAGACTTCATATCCAAAAATGTCACAAAATCGTGACATCTTTCATGCCTTGTGTTTATCTGTCAGTCCTTCTTGTGATAACACGACATGTCACAATATCGTGACATTCCGTACCATTTTCTCCTTGCTTGCTTTTCTATCGTGATATCACGACATTTTTCATTGACATTACCATTTGTTGCTTTATTGTCACGATATCGCGACATTTTCTATCACTCTGCTTCGTAGCCACTACAAGTCGCAAAAACATGACATGTCGCGATATCATAACAACTTTTCATTTTGATGTTCTCTCATCGCAACAAGTCGCAAAACTTCAACATGTCACGATATCGTGACAGTTTGACCTCCTTGTTGCCTTTGACTGCGTTGACCGCGAAAACACGACAGGTCGTGAAAATGCGATATGTCGCGATATTCTTGTCTTAGTTTTTTTTTTGGTATGGACGTCGTGAAAATGTGACAGGTCGCAATTTCATGACATGTCACGATATCATGACATCTTTGCTTTGTCACTTACAAACAGAGGAATGAGTATTTTTTACAATCTGAGCATTCTTTTACTTAAATAGCAACAACAAAAACAATGTGGTAAAAATGCCAACATTCTTGGTGGCTCGTAGGGTATACAGTTCTGTTGTATGCATGAACCTCAGGCCTTTATCCATTTGGCAACAGAGTCAAGAAACTGGAGGAGCAAAAAAAATGAGTGTTGAGTGATGCTGGACGTCTCTGCAAACTGCTGCAAAAAGCTCTTGCTGGTATTCAGCTCTCAGAAACAAAACTTTCAGCAGAAATTAATAGAAGAGCAGAACTTCCCTTATTCCTATAACTACTGCATAAAAAGAAACACACACAAACTAAACAAAAATTGTACCTAAGCTCCTAAGCAACACTTAGTGCCCTCGACACTTTATTTACTAGCCAGGCTATTTACAATATGTACACAAAAGTTTGCGACATGATTGGCATGTTGCCACCACAAACCTAGCTTCAGGTGTCTATCCGATGAACCTGCAGTGTCCAGACCAGATCTGATTGTACTTTAGTTGATCTTTGAAGTTCAGTTGGCCTCTTCTCGAAGTTCTCCATGGTGTGAACAGGGCACAACATGGTAGGTTATCATGCATACTAGTACCCATACAGTTGATGAATAATGTAGCAAAGAGATTTGCCACATGGAGGGCTCCTTGGGGTACCGATTGTAGTAATGGCCAAAGCCAATACCACCATTTTGAAGAGTCCACTGGCTATGGACTGAGTACATGTTCCTCCAACCCTTTGATGCGATAACAAGAATTTTCTAGTAGCAGTCATTTCTCCAAGATTTTATCAGGCTCAGCTTCTTGATGAGGTTTGCTTATTGGGCTCCGGCTGAACACTTGCGTGCTATGCCCTGGGATACAAAAAGGGTGCAACAATGTATCCTCATTGCTCTCAGGTTCTACCACTTGAGCCTTTTATTCTTATCCTTTGCTCATCTCCTCTTGATCCATTTCTCGATAGAAACTACAAGCAACCATATTATCTATTACTGGGACAAGGATTACCGATTCCCATCGTGGGACTTGGATGAAAGGTGCCTGTTGAGCTCCACACAGCTGCATCTCAGGTCTCTGCTTAGTATGAGGAATCTTCCATGGTGAATACTGAGTAGGAGAGACAGGAGCGACGACTACCGGGGAAAGTGATGGAGTTTCTCCCCACTGCCACTTTCCTAATAGGAGCAAAAGCTATTTCGCTCGCACTACTTCTTCAAATATTTGAGGGAACCTTTGTTCACCTGATTGCAGCAAGAGGAGGCTTATGTCCGGGTGAAAGGCACGAACATAGAAGAGGTGGGCTTGGGTGGGTGTCGATTGGATCTCCCCTAGAATTCTCTTCCAACTTCTACAGAATCAAACATTGAAGTTGGTGATGTTCTCCAGAAGTGCTCTCATGATGGTGGAGAAGTGCATTCAGAGCTGGAAGCGATCCTGAGAGCCATCAACTATTCTAATTAGTGCTCCCGCTAAGTCATCCCATGAGCAGATGCTTTTTTGCTCGAGCAGTTTGTACCATTGCAACGCCTTTCCTTCCAAAGACTGAACCAGAAGTCTGATCATGACATCTTCATGGATTATGTCATGGAGGATTGACAAAGTAGCAACATCTTCAATATGCTCTTGGGCCATTCCATTAGTGCCATTGTATTTCATCAGTGTCTTCAAGGCACTTTTGGGAATCTCGTGCAAACTTTGGAGATTCAAGGGGCCAGGATCATTCCAGCTAGGACAGTGTACACTCTCCATTATAGTAGTGGTCTATGGGGATCACAATTCTCACTAAGTTGGAGTCAGCAGGTGCACATTCTTTATCCACTTGTGAGGTCAAGGCTGCTCACCAAACCTTGATTCCTTTGGGGTATCTTCTTTTAGATTCAAAAGGCATCTACGATCAAGAAATTTGAATCTTCAACTCAGTAGAGTCACCAGATGAACTTACAATCTCCACTTGTGAGGTCAAGATAGTTCATAAAAATATTGATTCCTCCGGGTATCAAAAAATGAGACTTGTGAGTCCCACCGGGCGTGCCAAAAACTGTTGGCACAGGTGGGTTTATCAATTTGAAATAATGCTTATCCCACTGATTATGGATCTTTGAGAGACAGAAACAGTCTATCCCACCGGGCGTGCCAAAAACTATTGGCACAAATCTGCCACAGGAAAGGATTTGTACATGTATGTGCCCTAGAATTGGCCAACATTGAAATGCCGAGAGAAAGAGAAGTCTCCCATGCCAATATCTAGAGAGGGTTGGCTCCCAAACTACTCTAAACCGGTTTTGAAGATAAAGATGCAGGAAAGAAATGGGAAAAATACTGAAAGGAATGGAAATAACAGGAAAGAGATGGAAATATGGCCACAAGCCGAAGTGTGTAATTTTTGGCAGACTAACAGTAGGAATTACACCAAGTTGTATTACAGCATCTAGGAAAAGAGAACAATAGAATTAAACTCACACCTTTGTAGAGATAATCCCTAGATCGCATTTCAGAATATACTCACTAACCAGCAGCGCTTGAATTCAACATGCAGAATTCAAAATCTAACAGCAAGATCATAAGCATGAAAAGAAATAACTTGTAAAACAGAGGGACATCACATACATAAGAATGCTTGCAAATTTCAAAAGCCGAGTCTCTTCTATTGATGTAGAGAACTTAGAGAGTTTTCTTGTAAAAATGTCTAACCTCCCTTTCGCTTTAGATATACATGAATATTTATAGAGGTCTTCCCTCTCTCTTTTGCATCACAGCATTTAAAACATACAACAGATTTTGAAGAGGCAATTCGTAAAATGTGCACTTGAAAGGAGAAACAATCCCCCTTAATATGCCTCGAAGAAATGACCGTCCCTATTTTTATGGATCAAAACTAAAAATCAAATAGAAACAAGGGACCATATTTCTTCATTAAATGACCATTCTCGGGGTATGCAGGAGATCACGAACAGGAGCTTTCAATACTGGAGGTGTCTTTAATTTTGGTGGCATTGAAAACTGCCTCATGTTCTTCTATCTTGCACACATCGGTAATCAGCAAAATTTAATCTTGGAGCCTCTTTGACCATGATCTAAAAATCATTTGGAGAGCTTTTACTTTATCCTTATCTTCTCTTCACATTCTCCTATGCAATCTTGAAGGAAAATGCAAACATAACTGTATCGGGCCTTTTGTCGTTGCTTCTGTTGCAAAAATGAGACAGGTCATGAAAACGTGACATGTCATGAAATCACAACACTTTTACCTTACTGTCTTCTTTTTTACCTCAAAGTCGTGAAAATGCAACATGTCGCGATATCGCGACATCTTCTTGCTTTTGTGTCCTTTTCTTTTGTATACCCGTGAAACTGCAACATGTCACAAAATTATGACATATTTCTCTTCCTTGGCCTCCATATTCCTGTAAGTAGCAAAAATGGGACATGTCACGAAATCGCGACGTCCATACCATTTTTCTCCGTTCGCACCTTTGTATCAAGAAAACAAGACATGTCACAAAATCGTGACGTTTTCTCTGTTTGGCTCTTCTGTCTTCAACAATATGTCATGAAATCAGGACATTTTTTGTCTTCATTCACTTTGATGCTTGTAGGCCACGAAAATTTGACGTCGCGAAATCGTGACATTCTGTACAATCTGGCTACCTCCTCGCTTCCTCCTCGTGAAAACGTGACATGTCATGATATCGTGACAATTCTTCACACTTGGCCCTTCTGCCCTGACATGTCACAAAATTGTGACACTTTCTTGCGCTTCTCTTCATTGCTGCTTCCTGTTGCGATATCGCGATGTCTTCCTCTTGCTGGACTTCATCTCCAAAAATGTTGTGAAATTGCGACATCTTTCATGCCTTGTGTTTATCTGTCAGTCCTTCCCGCGATAACGTGACATGTCGCAATATCGTGACATTCCGTACCATTTTCTCCTTGCTTGCTTTTTTGTCGCGATATCGCGACATTTTTCATTGACATTGCCCTTTGCTGCTTTATGTCGCGATATCGTGACATTATATCACTCTACTCCATAGCCACCGTAAGTCGCAAAAATGCGACATGTCATGATATCGCGACAACTTTTCATTTTGATGTTCTCTCACCGCAACAAGTCGTGAAACTTCAACATGTCGCGATATCGTGACAGTTTGACCTCCTTGCTGCCTTTGACTGTGTTGACCGCAAAAACATGACAGGTCATGAAAATGCAACATGTCACGATATCGCGACATTTTCTTGACTTAGATTTTTCTTGGTACGAACATCGCAAAAATGTGATAGGTCACGATTTCGCGACAGGTCGCAATTTCGTGACATCTTTGCTTTGTCACTTACAAACAGAGGAATGAGTATTTTTTACAATCTGAGCATTCTTTTACTTAAATAGCAACAACAAAAATAATTTGGTAAAAATGCCAACACAAGTATACCAAGGGCAATTATGATGAAATTTATGGCCTTACAAAGGATATATCAGCTGAAAAAAGGATTTCATTCTCATCCAATGATGAAATTCATCACCTCTCTATTATACATTCAAACCCCAACTTTTGTCATCTTGTGATTCAACCATATTAAAATCACCACAAATAATCCATGGTATATTCGAAAGACTTATAAACCATTACCACAAAAGACTTCTTTCTCTATGATCATTTGGTGCATAAACAGAACAAACACCAAATTTAGTGTTATTCATATCAATTATCACCCAAATAGATCTATTGAAAGGAGAACAACCATACTCAATAACCTTTGAAGACCAAAAGGGGGATAACAAAATCATAGCACCCCCCTTCCAAGACTATGATTAGTGCAAAAAGGAGTAGCTTCCTTCTAGATGACTTTAAGAGCAATATTCAAAAGCATATTGATCGCTTTCACTTCTTGCAAAAAATAACAGTCAAGCTTTCTAATATATTGAATATAAGATCTAATAGAATACTTCCTGTTAGGGGATTCTAAATCCCTAACATTCCAATTGAAACACTTAAGCATCATTGTCATAATTAAAAGAGTTATATGTGCTTCTGGCAAGATCTTTGGTGTCTTTGACAGATTTACCCTTGTAAAATGGTATAACAACTCTTCTACGTTTCTTCTTTGCCACTAAAGACCAATTATTTTCCTAATTTTCAACAATATTATCAACAATACACTCTGCAGTATGAGAATTCAACGCAACAGAGGGAAAAGGTGTTCACATCAGAGGTATCCTCATTTGGATAATCTCTGGTTGTTGTAGCTGCCTCAATAGTTTTCCTATAGTCTAATGTCATTTCATTAATTGTATCAAGGGCCAATTCCTGGGCATTTAATCTATGACCAATCACAGTATTGTTATCATGGTTTGAGTAATTATTCTAGCCTTTAGTATGAAAAGAATTATGAGATTCAATAGTAACATGATTATAATTCTTATGAGAAAGAAACTCATAAAATAATTTAAGATTATCAACTAGATAACCATTACCAACATGAACATGATCAACATATTTTTGAATAGATTCAACATTATCAATTTTATTATTTCCATATTTTGAGATTTCAGTATCAATGAAAGTAACCACATAGTTTTCTGGGTCACTATGAATATCTACACCAACATGGGTATGAGCACCTTGAAGCATATCGGGTGGAGAAATAGAGCTAGACTGCGGCATAACAATATTCGTCGAGTTAACCATACCAAAAATAGAAGAGTCATTACCCACATGAGAATCAACATTTTTCATGTTAATAGAGCATTTATTTACAATAGAATTATCTATAGGAGAATCCCCATTAACATAATCCACCATGGTACACTCAGGTGAAGGGGAAGAACCATCAACCACCAATGAGCTCGAAGCACCAGACCCACGAAGAGAAATTGAGATGCTAGGGTTACTAGCATTCACAAAAAGTGGAGAGAATGAGACTTTTACCCAAGATTTATTAAGCAGAGGAAAATTTATTCTAACATGACCTTATTTTTAACAAAGAAAACAAGCATTCATACCCCCAAAAACTCCAGTTTGCATGAAATACAAAAATTACCATAATCAATTTCTATTTCATCTAGAAAATCAATCCCAAGAAAAAGAGAAACCAACAACATATGAGAAAGCAACGTCTTAGATTTCTCCATTCTTAAGGTTTTACCAAATGGAGCTAAGTGTTGTGGCAAAAACGCCCACAAAACCGAAGGAACATTTTTAACCGTGACCCATATGGGATAAGAAACAACAAAAATTTCTTCACGCAACACATCCGACGACCAAGAAATAGCTCTAAAAATAGATTTACCAAAATTCCAAAATTGTTTTTCCAAAACCCTTGTCTGTATTTGATTTGTTTTAGACAGAAATAGAAAAATTCCTTTTTGTATCATTCTATAGAAAGACAACTGAATGCCTAGCTATTTTTCCCAGACATTCAACAACTATTCATCAATAAATCTTCTATAAGGTAAAACATTGATATCTAAAACGACAAAGAAAATTGCTATAATTTTAAGCCTTTCCTATTCCTTGTTCAACGTAGTAAACATTTCATTTCTAGGTGTAAGGATGACTTTGCAGGAAGAATCAGAAAGATTCTTACCTTTAACAGTGAAAATGGCTTCACGCAAGACCTCAGTCTTAGACCCAGAAGAAATGATATCCTTAAATGATTTATTTTGTCTTCTATCAGCATCATTGGAATCTCTACACCCAACAGGTGGTTGGACCACACCCTCCCCGTGAACGCACTACTCCATCATGAAACCCTCAAAATTTTGCAACCTCCACTATAGCTATATCTTGCTGCAATACACCACCAGATATCCAATCATGGTATTGTTGATATTTTAAATTTGAGTATTAGACCATATATGGTATCACATATACTGATCATAATGTGTTCAAAAATCATATTTAGAGGATCATTACATGTGTAATGATGAGAAAATGTGATAAAAATAGTTAAATGCTAAGATACATTGTGTGTTGAAGATAGGAAAGCTTTTTGATTAGTTTACCACAATCCTTCTCAATGACTAAAAAAGTTAATTCATCTTCTGAGGATAAAGCTCTGGACAACCTCTATACTAGATGTTAGTGCTCTCAATAGAACAAATTCTATATAAAAAGTAATTTTTTTTGTCAATTTTAATTCTATTATGTGTCCATTTTTTTAATTAAATAAACAATAAAATAACAAAAAAATAATACAAAAGTAGAAAAATAGATACATAATACTTACCTTGATGTGCTCCTTCAATTTTCTTATGCATTAATTTTTTTTTGCCTTATACTGCTTAATTTGAAATTCATCATTAAATAATATTTTTTCATCTAATGCATGATATTTTTGGATGAAAAAAGCCATTATATTAATAAAATAATGTCTAATCATACAAAAAAAAGTGGGTGGGATTAGCACACCCCATAAACCAACACACTAACCACCATGGTTAGGAGTACACAAGAGTGTCAGAAATAGTGCACTAAAAAACCAGATAACAATTGCCAAAATAGTGTCAAATATGCATTCAAAAAGAAAGGAGTCGAGAAATCACTGCTAGGTGGAAGGACTCATGTTTTCCCATAAGTCTATCCAACGGTTGAAGAAGGCAGAGCCCCCCAGCCATCAAAAATAATACCACTAACAGTACAGGTCTGTGCATTTGGTACAATTTCACCCCAACCAGGGGCATCATATTGCTCAGGAGGTCAAACATCCCAACCAAAGGCATCATATTTCTTAGTTGGTTGAACATCCCAACCAAAGGCATCATCTTGCTTAGGAGGTCGAACATCCCAACCAGAGGTTGGGCGAGACGGGCCTCCAACTCCATATTCTCCACATTTGCACTATGGGGGGAGTTGGAACTAGTGTCTGGTAGCATAGGGATGTAGTCAATGATGGGTCCCCCGATGAGTTGACAACCAGGACCTGAAAGAGGAACTAAGAGGCACATGACTCATAGCGTAGGGTGCATTCCTCCAATGATACATGAGGGTACGTAAGTACTGCAGCTCTACATGTATCTTTTCAACTTGTACTTGAATCTGTAACCAGTAATAAAATAATAGCATATTTATCTATCATCAACAAAGAAGACACGCCCAACATCTTGTTGAGAAAAACAACTCTATTCTAGGACTTCCAAAGATAAAACAAGGTACCAATTCTAAAATAAATATAATATATAATATCTACATATATGTAATTGGAAGCAATATGAGATCATAGACCCATTCACTTTGATATGTAATTTACTTAATAATGGTTATTCAATAATTATTTTAATTTCAATATATGTGGCTTTAAGACTTGATTTATTTTATATAGTTATGTTTTGTTGCAATGAAGCTAAGTTTGAAGGATCATATATATGTATAAATTTGTTTTAAAAATAAAATATATAAAGGGAAAAATAAAAATTTGGAATGTTAAAAGTTTTAGCAAGATATTTAAAATAAAGAAAAAAATTAAATCCAAGCTCAATTATTAATAAAAAAACAAATAAAATACCAAAATTTTTATGTTATAAATATTCTTCCAACCCTACCTTCTATTCCAAAAATCTTACCCATTTAAGAAATTTTAAAATTTCTATTACCACATTAAAAAAACCCTCACTTTACAACCTTAAATACAAGTGATTCCTCCCTCTGAATCATGAACCATCACCCATTATTTTATAACTCGTTAATTTGATATATATTCCTACTTTTGTTTAATTCACTTTTGAATATATAAAAGCCTCTCATAATATCCATTATTAGGATTTATTACTGAAATAACAATTATTGTAGCTTTATTTTTATTTATTTTTCTTAATTAAAAAAATTATTTAAAAAATATATATTTTTTGAATACATAAGGGAGTTGGTTAAGGGTTCAAACTAGGTCCCAACAAACCTATACCACCTCGTAACCATAAGGACTACTCCCAACAAGCTTATACCACCTCATTATTGATGACCCAAGAGGGACCACCGATTGCTTAGATTTGTATCTTCATCTCACAAGATTTAGATCAAGCTACTACCTTTGCAAAGAGGCATGCCCCCAAGCAAGGTTTGAACCTAGGTCTCTTTTAAGTAAATATTTAACCAAAAAACAATTACCAATCCACCTAACCCTTGAAGAATTATTTAAAATATTGTTACTCATTTAAAATATTGTTACTTCCAATTAAATTTTGAACAATATCTTTTGCCTTGTTGTTGTTATCGTAATCTTTTACCTTAGGTTAACTCTATAAAATATGTATCTATTTATTTCTATTGCCATTCTTTTTTATTATAATTAATTTTTTTTTAAATTTAATTTAAAAATTACGCATTGCATCCAACTAAATTAAAAACCATTAATTTATTTCCAATTTTTTTAATATGTTGATATAAGTTAAAAATTTTAGAGGAGATCAAAAGAGGTAAAAAGACTAAGTAGCCTAGACACACTCGAGTTTCTTCTTAAACTAGCATCTTAAGACATGTTAAGTGAAATTCACTGTACACAAGTTATTCACTCTTCCCAATATGTGGCTGAAGTTTTGGTTTACAGCTGCACATTGTTGTTACATAATCTTTTACCTTAGTTTAACTCTATAAAAAAATGTCTCTAATTAATTCTATTACCATTATTTTATTATAATTAAGTTTTTAAAAAGATTAATTTAACAATTACACTTTTTAATATGTTGATATAAATTAAGAAATTCGAAGGAAATCAAAAGAGATAAAAATAATTTTTGGAATGGACGCACTCGAGTTTCTTCTTAAACTAGCATCTTAACATATGTTGAGTGAAATTCACCGTACACAAGTTATTCACTCTTCCCAAGATGTTGCTGAAGTTTTGGTTTCCAGCTCCACATTATCAGATCTTAGTGGTCAACAAAAGGATGATCGTTAGATCACACCAAGAACTTGCTTCGATCTTGGCTTTCACCCTGCAACGGAGGATGATCTCATGCCTGATCATCACTAGCAGATTAAAAGAAATAGTTCTTTTTCATAAGTATTTAACTACATTAACATTTATCAATTTATCTAACCTTCAACAATACGCTGCATAGACATAGACTAGAGCACTAAAAGGTTTAATTAAAATCTCATGCCTGATCATCACTAACAGATTAAACTATTTCTTTTGAATTTAGGTCTTTTAAATAAGTATCCAACTACATTAACATTTATCAATTTATCTAATCTCCAACAATAAGCTGCATAGACTCGAGCACTAAAAGGTTTAATTAAAAAAACTGTACACATCGTAAATCAGGCTCACTGGATCACCGAGAATGGCATGAAAAAGCATGCTAATGATCATTTTGGGGTATCTGCCGAAGCCTCGATTCCCTGCGTTGCCGGCGTGCCCTCGCTGATGCCTCACCACTGCTCGTGATGACGGCTGTTTCATCACCATTGCTTGTGATGACGGCCACGCGGTTGCTCTTGCTAACTCAAGACGACGAGCAGATCCGTCGAACTCTCTTTTCACACACCCAACGTGGATGTTATATGTGCGGCAGCTGGTGGCATAAGCCCACCCGGAGCCGCCCTGTCCACACCAATCGCATGGAGATGTCAAGCTTGTGAAGAGTTGAAGCGTTTGCTGGTTGTGGCCCACGGGGGATGAAAGCGAAAGGCTTTTCTGGAGTTGAGCACAGGAGGGATGCAGAACGTACCCACACGATCCCCACACGCAGTGATAGCCAAGTCCCTCTACAGCGTTTCCACAAGCAGAGCAGGGACGGGGATATTGCCCCGGAGGTATTGGATTTAATCTCAGGCGGTGACCACTCTCGTTGTGAAATGGATGATCCAGCAACGATTCAGCCCGAGCACAGAAGGGATGCACATCGAAGTTGCAGGCATGGCATCTGTAGTTACATCCCATGCCGTCCTCCCTGCAAACGTTACATCTATATCCGTATTCAGGATTGGAGTAGGTGAGCATGTGTTCGTGACTTGGATGCTGTATGTATTGCGACATCTTGAATCTAATGAGCCTAACCCTTCGATTTCTAGTTCAGCTATGGAAAACCTGTGCTAAATCCTGTGGATCCAAGGAGCCGAACTAAAATCTGAAGAGATAATTGGAGACCAAGAGCATTGGCCTCACAAGAATTATATG
Source organism: Wollemia nobilis (assembly GCA_028583015.1). Lineage (NCBI taxonomy): Eukaryota > Viridiplantae > Streptophyta > Pinopsida > Araucariales > Araucariaceae > Wollemia > Wollemia nobilis. Next base: position 1,768,364 of record JAQPPZ010017036.1, on the reverse strand, counting down.
CCTGGTCCTTCGCTTATGAATAAAAATATACCCCAATACCCCATATATAGGAGAGCTACTGAGAAAATTTCAAAGTGCACTCCGACGACGAAGCTTGGCCGTTTTTTCGAGGAGATTTCTGAGGATTAATAAGCTTCGTGGTGTTTTCGAAGGCAGAGGTAGACTGACGGGTGGTAGAACATGGTTTTTTTGTGTTGAGTATTTGTTACTTTAAGGTTTCAATCGTATTTTTTTAAATCCTTACATTCAATAAATACTTACAGAAACGAACTAAGTAAAAATTTGAAAAAATCTTTTCAAAAAGAAAACTGAAATCCTGTAAATTATAAATCCAGGTCGTCAAACACAGGTTACATTACGAAAAACTTCGTTGAATTGTCTTTTGCCCGTAAGTCACACGGAGAAAGTAGAACGCGCAGCCATCAGACTTTGATGTTGACTTCACTTCTAGGATTGTGGAATCTAACATTTGCATTATCGCTCTGTAAATCAGCGGACTTCTAGTTAAACACTATTCTCTAAATGAAATTTGAAAGGCTGCAGAATATAATGATGATAGGTGAAAAGTTGCAGAATATAAATGCCGGTCGTCAAAAACAGGCTACCTCATGAAAAACTTCGTTGAATTGTCTTTGCCACGAACTCACAACGACACGGTAGAAAACGCAGTCAGCAGACTTTGCTGTTGACTTCACTTCTAAGATTGTGGAATCTGGTGTATCATTCCTTGTTCTTCATCAAAATAGCAGTTAATATAATTTTAAGATTTGGATTATCGCTCTGTAAATCATTGGACTTTTAGTCTCGCGGATATTGATGTTTCCTCCTTCGTCCTATCTTCCGCGATGAATGCAATTCCAACCCCAAATGTCTATTCTTGTACAATAGGAAGTTGGCGGGCAGTAGTCTATGAGTCACAAATTGTCTATGCCAGGATATTATTATTATTATTATTTATTTCAAAGAAAGCGGAAAGCGTGTTTTCTAACGTCTTAAATCAAGTAAAAATCATATAAATAACATAAATGTCATCGTAAACTTAATAAAAATAAACTATCGTTACTTAATATATGTCCCTTTAGCTATAGGAGTAAATATCTTAAGAATGTCTATATGTATGGTTCCTTATTTCCTCAAATTGAACAAGATTATTAATATTATTTATTTTAATGTATTTAGATATATATTAGATTTTTAATAATATATCTAAAATTTGAAGTTGAGATTAAAGTTATTATTTAGGGATAATAGTGGTATTTTTTTGAATTGAAAATCAACAACTATAATATTAAAATAAAAGAGTAATACAAAATAGCCCGAAGGCAAAGTACTTGAAATAAGATCAAGACTAAGAGCCTACCAAACTACACAAAAGTCCTTAAAAGGACGCTAAGTACATATATCACTAGTATTATACAAAGTATCATATTTCTTTTGAAACATATTTATACAATGCTGGAATAAGTTAAAATAAAAATCACCAAAGTGTCTGTATCCGTCCACAACGTTGTTGTTCACACTATGATTATGCTCCTGGAAAGTCTGAAGAAAGTGTTTGAAAATATCCTTAAAGCAAAGCACGGACCTGGCAACCTGTAAAGAGATTTTGAAAACTGTGAGTCTCCTAAGAGACCCAGTAAGAATCCTCTGATTATCCTGAAAAATGTCCAGATTTCTAGCCAACCAAATATACCATAAAACTTCAGTCGAAAGCAACAACCAAAAATTATTATAACACCTCTGCATAGTAGGAATATAGCCAAACAATATATGTTGCCTGAAAACATTATCATTAATATTCCAGCCTAAAATATTAGAGCAAAATAATGACCAAATTTCTTTAGCAAAAAAGCAATAAAAAAAGATATGCTTGACAGTATCAGGAACTCTGCATAAAGTGCAGCTCATTGGTGATTGAGGATCTTTACATACAGGAAGCCTCTGAAGAAGTAATAACCAACGAAAACATGCCTTTTTAGGCTCAAGAAATCTGGACCAGATATGCTGCAAAATGCTATGCCCATGATTAGTGAAGACTTCCATAGACCAACTATTATCAATATGGAGTAAAATCTCATTAGTATCAGTGAGCAAATTATAAAGAATTTTTGGCTTGATTTTGAACAATTGTGTGCCATCATGCCACTGAATCTTGCCATAAAAAGTTTGATCATCATCAATAAATATAGGACTGCTTAATTGCAAAAATGAGGCTCGAAGTAAAGAGTATGTCCTCCATTGAGAGCGAGGAATATCATACTGAATACTAAGAGACTCCCAAGATTTAAGACATCCATTTTCAATAATATCAACAAATGATACAATGCCTTTATGCGCCCATTTTTTTGCAGAACAACCTTGAGTAACAACAAGCAACTTATTATTATGAGAAAGATTCCACCAGATAGAACTGTGCAAGAAGAAAGTATTTTGAGAATCAACAATAGATAGTAAACCTCTAACATTCTCCCAAGCCTTCCAAAGGCTCTTGAAAACTGCTGACCCAGCTGGAACAACCAAAAACTTACCAAAAAGGATATCAATCATATGAAAATATTTCCAAGCATGAGCTTTTTTAGGAACAACCTTAGTAATATTATGCCTGAGAAGAACTTTCCATGGCTCATTGTCGTTAATACAATTCACTATCCACTTGATGGCTAAGGACATACCTTGAACAACCAGATTTTTCAACCCAAGGCCGCCAATATATTTATTAACAGTGCACCAATTCCACCTTACCTTATGCTTTTTTATCTCTGTATTACCACCGGCCCATAAAAAATTTCGTATATGTTTATGAATATCATTAATTTGATATGAACAGAATGACCAAGCTGAAGCAAAATAGATAGAGTAAGCAGAAAGGATTTTTTGACAGACTTGAAATCTACCAGCAACAGATAACTGCTTATTATTCCATTTATTAAATTTATTAATAATCCTTTCTTTAACCCATAACCACATATCCTTAAGGCAAGGGTCAATGGAGAAAGGAATGCCAAGATAACGGATCTGTTTGGAGGGACCTCCCCACTGAATATCAAACTTGGATAACCAAGGAGGAGCAACAAAATCCCAAGTAAGTAATATAGATTTTGACATAGCAATTTTAGCTCCTGAAGCATTGCAAAAGCAAGCGAGCTTTGAAAAAGGGAATCAAAATTTTCCTCAACCAGCTTAACAAAAACCGAGGTATCATCAACAAAATGAATATTAATAAGTTCTTGATCATTAGGCAGAGTAATTCCTTGAATAGCAGGACTGATTGAGCTCTCTCTTAACAGATAATACAAGGCATCAGTAGCAATAACAAACAAAGCAGGAGCTAAGGGACAACCTTGACGTATAGATCTCTGAAGCAAGATAGGATCAGAAAGAGACCCATTAACCTCAACAAAAGTAGCTGCATCAGTAAGAAGCACCTTAACCATTTTGCAAAATAGAGGAGGGAAGCCAAAGGCCTCAAGAACCATGAGAATATAGTTCCATTCAATTCTGTCGTATGCCTTTTCAAAATCCAATAAAAGCATGCTTGCATTTTATCCAGAGCATTTAGCCCAATACATGGCTTCCCAACTAGTGATCAAATTTTCCAAGATATATCTTCCTTTTATAAAACCTGTTTGAGTTGAATTAATAAACTTAGGTAGACAATTTGCAACCCTCAAAGCCAAAATTTTTGCAAGGATTTTATATGAAACATTTAACAATGTTATTGGTCTCCAATTTTTGACTAAAGTTTTATCACCACCCTTAGGCAAAAGCCTTATGATACCAGTATTAATATTCCTGCCCAAGGAACCATGAAGAATGGCCTCAGAGTAAACCTGATACAAATCATCACTGATCCAATGAACATTTTTCTTATAAAATTCTATAGGAAGCGCATCAGGCCTAGGGGCCTTGTCATTGTTAATAGACTGAATAGCCTTGATGATTTCTTCTTTAGTAATCGGAGCATCTAAAACAAGAGCTTCCTGATCAAAAATTTTATGAGGAATAAGAGAGCAACAAAATTTTCTATCATCAATTCTAGCTTCGTTATCCTCAGAAGTGAACAAATATTTATAAAACTGATAGAAAATGCTTTTTATAGTGTCAGGATCACAGATCAAATCCCTTCCATTCCATATTACATCAATTTTCTCTATCATACCCCTCTCTTTAAGGAATTTGAAGAAAAATTTGGAACCTTTATCTCCTAAATGGAGCCAATTAAGTCTGGACTGAACTCTCTGACCCTGAATTCTTTTCATCTGCAATTGTCTCAAATTATTCTTGATGGAAATGAGCTCTTCCTGCAAAGTAATGTTACTTGGATTGTTTTGCAGGTTAAATTCAAGAAAACACAACCTTGACTGCAAGGAATGTTCCAGATTTCTAGAATCTAAAGCTCGTTGTTTGCCTATTGTTTGGAAAATTTTCTTCCAACTTTGAACATTGAGGTTCCATCTATCAATAGCATTCCACGATTTGAACATCCAACGGTTAACTTCTCTTAAAGTAAAAACAACATCAATGCAATCTGTAGCCTCTAATAAGGAAGTATTTAAATGAAATTTCCAAGAGGGACAGTGATGATGCATAGGTTCACCCTGAAGTCTTATATGAGCTTGAATAGGATAATGGTCAGAGAAAACATTAGGTGTGACCAAAACTCTATTACCATATGAGATAGGAGCAAACTAAAATAAAGAATTTGAAGCATAAAATCTATCCAGACGATAGTAAATTCGGTTTTCATCCTTTTGCATATTACACCAAGTATACCAAGGGCCATTATGATGAAATTTATGGCCTTCCAAAGGATCTATCAGCTAAAAAAAGGATTTCATTCTCATCCAATGATGAAATTCATCACCTCTCCATTCTACATTCAAACCCCCACTTTTGTCATCCTGTGATTCAACCATATTAAAATCACCACAGATAATCCATGGTATATTCGGAAGACTTAAAAACCATTGCCACAAAAGACTCCTTTCTCTATGATCATTGGGTGCATAAACAGAACAAACACCAAATTTAGTGTTATTCATATCAATTATCACCCAGACAACTCTATTGCAAGGAGAACAACCATACTCAATAACCTTAGAAGACCAAAAGGGGGATAACAAAATCACAACACCCCCCCTTCCAGGACTATGATTAGTGCAAAAAGGAGTAGCTTCCTTCCAGATGACTTTAAGAGCAATATTCAAAAGCATATTGGTCGCTTTCACTTCTTGCAAAAATAGACAGTCAAGCTTTCTAATCGATTGAATATAAGATCTAATAGAATACTTCCTGTCAGGGGATTCTAAACCCCTAACATTCCAACTGAAACACTTAAGCATCATTGTCAGAATTAGAAGAGTTATGTCTGCTTCTGGAAAGCTCTTTGGTAGCTTTGATAGATTTACCCTTGTAAAATGGTACAACAACTCTTCTACGTTTCTTCTTTGCCACTAAAGACCAATTATTTTCCTAATTTTCAACAATATTACTAACAATACATTCTGCAGTATGAGAATTCAGCTCAACAGAGGGAAAGGTGTTCACATCAGAGGTATCCTCATTTGGAGAATATCTGGTTGTTGCAGCTGCCTCAACAGTTTTCCTATAGTCTGATGCCCTTTGATTAATTGTAGCAAGGGCCAATTCCTGGGCATTTAATCTATGACCAATCACAGTATTGTTATCATGGTTTGAGTAATTATTCCAGCCTTTAGTATGAAAAGAATTATGAGATTCAATAGTAACATGATTATCATTCTTATGAGAAAGAATCTCATAAAAGGATTTAAGATTATCAACCAGACAACCATTACCAACATGAACAGGATCAACATCTTGCTGAACAGATTCAACATTATCAATTTTAGTATTTCCATATTTTGAGATTTTAGTATCAATGAAAGTAACCACACAGTTTCCTGGGTCACTATGAATATCTACACCAACATGGGGATGAGCACCTTGAAGCATATCGGGTGCAGAAATAGAGCTAGACTACGACATAACAATATTCGTCGGGTTAACCATACCAAAAATAGAAGAGTCATTACCCACATGAGAATCAACATTGTTCATGTTAACAGAGCAATTATTTACAATAGAACTATCTGTAGGAGAATCCCCATTAACATAATCCACCATGGTACACTCAGGCGAAGGGGAAGAACCATCAACCACCAATGAGCTCGAAGCACCAGACCCACGGAGAGAAACCGGGATACTAGGGTTACTAGCATTCACAGAAGGTGGAGAGAACGAGACTTTTCCCCGAGATTTATTAAGCAGAGGATAATTTCTTCTAACATGACCTTCTTTTTTACAAAGAAAACAAGCATTCATACCCCCCAAAAGCTCCAGTTTGCATGAAATACAAAAATTACCACAGTCAATTTCTATTTCATCTAGAAAATCAATCCCAGGAAAAAGAGAAACCAACAACCTGGCGTCCATATGAGAAAGCAATGCCTTAGATTCCTCCATTCTTAAGGTTTTACCAAATGGAGCTAAGAGCTGTGGCAAAAACACCCACAAAACCGGAGGAACATTTTTAACCGTGACCCATCTGGGATAAGAAACAACAAAAATTTCTTCATGCAACACATCCGACGACCAAGCAATAGCTCTGAAAATAGATTTACCAACATTCCAAAATTGTTTTTCCAAAACCCTAGTCTGCATTTGATTTGTTTTAAACAGAAATAGAAAAAGCCCTTTTTGTATCATTCGACAGAAAGACAACTGAATGCCCAACCGTTTTCCCTAGACATTCAACAACCATTCATCAAGAAATCTTCTAGAAGGTAAAACATTGATATCTAAAGCGACAAAGAAAACTGCTACAATTTTAAGCCTTTCCTGTTCCTTGTTCAACGCAGTAAACATTTCATTGCTAGGTGTAAGGACGACTTTGCAGGAAGAATCAAAAATATTCTTACCTTTAACAGTGAAAATGGCTTCACGTGGGACCTCAGTCTTAGACCCAGAAGAAAGGATATCCTTAAATGATTTCTTTTGTCTGCTATCAGCATCATTGGAATCTCTACGCCCATCAGGTGGTCGGCCCACACCCTCCCCGTGAACGCACTGCTCCATCATGAAACCCTCAAAATTTTGCAACCTCCACTATAGCTATATCTTGCTACAATACACCACCAGATATCCAATAATAGTATTGTTGATATTTTAAAGTTGAGTATTAGACCATATATGGCATCACATATTCTGATCATAATGTGTTCAAACATCATATTTAAAGGATAATTACATGTGTAATTGTAGACACCAAAATAGCACCAATCTGATTATGTGACTGCAAACACTGATCGCATTGACACACACAGCCCCAAGGGCAACCCCCAGAGGTTAAACAGTGGTCCTAACCACTCTCACAGTAGTTTTGGAAGGTCAAAAATCAATTTGGCACCTTCAGGCACTTTGCTCAATATCTGTCCCACCTAGGGACAAATTCAAACTGGGATTCACCCCATCCCAGGACGAATTCCAAATCCGCTCTAGGGTGGGGCGAATTGCAGGTTTGATAGGCAAAAAGTCAAATCTTGACAAATGGCAGCTCAGATCCACCACCTAGCACCTCCTTTAGTTCATGGGAGCATGGGTGAGCATTTTTGAGCGTTAGAGGCTATTACAGGGGCAGTCATGAAGCCCCTAATCAGGGAGGAATCTTCCCTCCCCTGGAAGGGCATGGCCGCCATGTGGCGCCTCTGCATGCTCATCCCAAGAGACCTCCAGGTCTATAAATTGATGAGTTCCTCATCCCAATATATAGAGGGGTAAGAGAAATTTGGAGCAATGAAGTGCTGCCATTTTATTTCCCCATACATCCTTGTGCGATTTGCGCCTTCTACATCCTTGATCTCTTTTAGAGAGGAGGTCATTGGGTGACTATTGGAAGGTCGAATATTGAGCCCAAAACCTAATATTTTGCCATATAATACCACCCAATTTGTCAAAAACACCTTGTAATAGATCTTGGACCCATCCCAAATGGATTGGTGCCGAAATAAGGCCCTAAACGATGGGCGGCCCGCCCGGGCGCCCCACACTGTTGTAGGCCTACTCGTCCCTTTTAGGAACGATTGGGAATCTGTGGCAAATTTTGCTTTCTATAATTTTCATTTTTTTCATTCAATTCTATGATGCTTAGATAGGTTGTCATTTAAATTTCGTCTCGTTTTGAACAATTTTGATCATGTTTCTATATTCGTTCGCTTTCACTAACTTGCAGGTAGCATCACCAAATTCCCGCTAATGGAGGCCAAATTGGGAAAATATGACCATCTGGGTCTTCCCAAAATTCCCCCAATTAGCTAAATCCAAGTTTTTAGGTCTTTTGGAGCTCTCTAGGCTAGACATTTGGGACAATACCTTTTCGGCATTTTATTGCAGGTGAATTCGTCCCGCCCCAAAGCGAATTCAAATCGGCGAGGAATTTCCCAACTGTTATTTTTTTAGTGCCCTCCTGGTGATGTCTTGATGCTCCTATCAAATTTTTAGAGCATTTGGATTCATTTTAGTCATAGTTTAATTCATTTTTCTCATTCATTTATCGTAGGCTTGGGGATTGCATGCTTTGTTTTATCCATAGGTGCTATTGATTATCTTTTGTTTCTTTGAACATAGGACTGGAACATCAGAGGAGCAGCAAGGAATCAACATTTGTAGACACAAGAAACGGTGACATTTTTGTCCGCCCATCTTACATGTGGGCACACGAAAGAAGGAAGGATATCCATGGATGTAACCAAGAGATAGATTTAACGCTCCTCACCCTTGAAAAGGGAGGATGCGAATTGTAATTGAGTTGTGAAATACATCAATAAAATAGAAGGGCTGTTATTTCATTTGGGTTTCAATTCATGCTTTCTCCATTTCATGCATTTTTAATTCGTAGGATTCAGTGTTAAGCTTAGTTTCATTTTTTTTGCATCGTGCTTGGAGTCTTTCCTTTCTTGTTTTCATATCCTCGTGCTTTCAGTGGCAATTTGGAAGAGACACTGCCATCAGTATCAACTATCTCTACTAAGGAGATGCCTAGCTGGATGGAAGTCGAGGCTTCTAGCCCACTCGACATGGAGTGGACTCAAGGAGAACTTCCATTCCCTCCCCCTCAACCGCCAACGATCATCGTTGAAATGGCCAATACGGGCCTGGGGGAGTATCTGGTGTAGAATATTATAGCAAAACCCATGCTAGAATTCATGTAGGACATGGGGAGACCTCAACTCCCCATTGGCACTATTGTTCCCCTAGGCTACCCGTCGAACTAGACAAACTTTATGTATGGGGGCCTTGATCATGGCGTCGCACCATGCACACAAGAGGACGAAGACGAAGAGCCTTTTGTTGAGAATGTCAACTATTTTTCTAACCCATACTTTGCTCTGAGATACCTTTGACAATACAATTGGCACAGATATGGGTTAGGCGGATATGAGCAAGGGATACGTGTTCTCTGCCAACCAAGATACCAAATGCCATATGACAAGTTAGGATTAGGGTTTAACCACCCCCTGCCCTTGGACATCTTGGTGGATAAAATGCAAGGCCTAAGGATAGGCAACAAGGGGGGATTGGCATCAAATCCATATGCCAACCCTAACACCACATATACATTGAGGTATTATCTCCCATTAACGACAATCAACCTTGTTGGATCTAGTAATCCCTTCCCTTCGCTCGAGAGAGGAGAAAGCTCGAGAGCTCATTTTCAAGGAGGTTATAGACAGTGTCAAGAGGGATCTTCGGAGGATGAGTCAGAGTATGAACCAGCATCATATGACCCCTTCGAATCAGATAGCGATCACTCTCAAGTGATCCCCATGGATGACTATCAAGAGAGCCTCTTGACAATGTTCCCTCTAGAGGCTCCAATCAAGCCAGTGCCGCATCAAGAGAATCAGGTCCCCCCACGGAGAGTGGAACAACCACAAAGGGGCCAGATTAATTTGCTCGAATAGGACGAGCCTGTAATGCCTCAAACAGTTGTTAGAGCCAATGAGGGCTTTCGGATCTCCGATAGTGATTATGAAGACGAGATAGAAATGGCATATCTTAATCACATGCGGCAGATGCAGCATCGATGCCCCTTGGAGATTAATGACATATTTGAACATATAAACATAGTGCCAAGGCATGAGTGGTACGTAGACCTAGCACAGTGGGACCAAGTTTTGGATCCGCTACTCTAGGCATACGAAGAGCACCTTCCGCCCAGAGACCCTATACTGACATCAATGCCAAGGGTAGACCCTGTCTTCCTATCTACACATAGGGTCGATCCATTCGTGCGCATCCCCCTAGATCCAGATCCAGAGCATAATGAGCATCTAGGATGTTCGAGTAACCACACCCATGGTAATGGAGGTCAAAATCATCTCATCAACATGATCTCCATTGACTTAACCACCCCCATCCACAACCCGATCGATCTGGCACAATCATTGTATCTAGACATAGATGCCATAGACTGGGATCGCATCGATTCCCCTCCATCCCCATTAGAGTACTGGCATTTCGGTGAAATGCTTCATTTTACCCCTAGGCCAACTCAGGATATCTGCCATGCTGAAGAGGGACTCGAGATTCCTAATGATGATCTAAACTCAGCAAATGATATCCACTTGATCCCAACTCCACATCAGTTAGAAGACGAATCCCACATGTCGATCGAGGAGACAACTGACGTAGACATCAGCTCAGATCCAATGAATCCACAGATCATCAAGCTGGGGGTAAGTTTATCCCCCGAAGAGCAAGCCAACTACATTGCCCTTCTCAAAGAGAAGAAGGAGGTTTTTGCATGGTCATACAAAGACATGCTGGGACTAGACCTACAGCTAGTCATGCATAATCTAACGCTTGACCCGACAGTCAAGCTAGTTAAGCAGAAACTATGCAAGATGCACCCAATAGTGGCCTTAATGGTCAAAGATGAATTGTAAAAGCTGTTGGATGCACAGTTTGTCATCTGCGTGGATTATCCACCATGGCTGTCCAACATGGTGCCCATCAAGAAGCCTGATGGGAGGATTCGCATATGCACTAATTTTTGAGATCTAAATAAAGCGAGTCCTAAAGATGATTTCCCCTTGCCAAGCATCGATGCCTTGATAGATGCTACAACATGTCATGAAATGCTTTCCCTCATGGATGGTTTCTCGGGATACAATCAGATTTGTATCAATCCTGAGGACCAACTAAAGATGTCATTCATAATGCCTTAGGGTACATTTTGTTATAAGGTCATGCCTTTTGGCCTTAAAAATGCTGGCACCACCTACCAATGTGCCATGACATACATCTTCCATGATTACATGCATAAGACTTTGGAAGATTACATGGATGATTTGTTGGCCAAATCTCTGTTGTGCCTGGATCATCTCGATGACTTAAGCAAGATCCTCGATTGCCTCATGGAGCATCAAGTCAGACTGAATCCCAAGAAGTGCATTTTTGGCATCACATCTGGAAAACTCTTGGGTTTCATAGTCTCAAAACGAGGTATCGAGGTGGACCCAAACATAGTCAAGGAAATCCTTGAAATGCTACCCCCAACAACCATCAAGCAGCTCAAAAGCCTACAGGGAAAGGTCGCATCGATCAAGTGCTTCATAGCGCAGCTATCTAAAAAGTGCTGACCAATGAACAAGTTGTTGCAAAAAGGGGTAGCATTTCACTGGGATGACGAGTGCCAGTAAGCCTTCGATGAAATTAAACAATACTTGGCTTCGCTGCCAGTATTGGCACCACCTAGACCAGGAGTGCCATTCTACCTATACATCTCAGCTACTGAGGTGGCACTGGGAGCCATGTTAGCCCAGAAGAATGAACTTCACAAAGAATAGGCTACTTACTATCTTAGCCGCACCTTGGTCAGCTATGAGCTTAACTATGCATACGTTGAAAAACTCTACTTGGCAGTGGTGTTTGATACCAAAAAGCTACGCCATTACATGCTGAGCAACAAAACGTATGTTGTGTCTAAGGAGAATCCATTGCGATACATGATGAGTCGTACTTATCATAGTAGCCGCATGACGAAATGGATCATGTTGTTGACGAAATTTGACATAGAATTTATTGGACAAAAATCCATAAAAGGTCAGGTCATAGCTGATCAACTAGTAGAGGTTCCTCTTGAAGACGATCAGCCTCTGGTCATAGAACTACCTGATGATGGGGTCTTCCATGTCTTAGAATCGCCAGATTCTGACGAGCCTGAGTCACAGGCTGACATAACCCTATTTTTTGATGGTTCTAAATGTGAGCAAGGCGGTGGCATGGAAATAGTATTCTTCACACCGCAGGGTGCTCCTATGCCCTTGTAATTTAAATTAAATTTCCCATGCACCAACAACAATGCAGAGTATGAAGCCTTGCTCATAGGTCTTCAGACAATAATCACCATGAACATTAAACGATTAAACATCTTTGGTGATTCGCTCTTAATTGTCAACCAAGTCAAAGGGGTATTCCAATGCAAATGCCCAGTTCTTGTTGAGTGGTATTTTCACCCAGCTTTGAAAGTACAACTCTCCTTTAGGATTTGGGTCCCAAATCCCCTCTTGCAAAGAATTCAAACAAACAACTTCTCCAAGGTCTCCGCTGTATTAGCATTTGCAACTATGTATTAGTAATCTCAAATGAAGATAATCAATTTAAATACTTGGAACACCTTAGTGATTGCAAGTAACCGTAAACAAGGGGCAATGTTGGTTTATTTCATCATGAAGCTTTAGTGATTGTTCATTATTTTTTTTTAGATTTTGTAATTTAAAAATGTTTATTTTAAATAAATTAAACCTTCTAGAAAAATAAAAAATGAGAAAGAAATGCAGAAAATTAAAAATAGAACACATTCAGTCTGATGTTATCCTGTTTCAACAAAACCAAAGATATGAGGTTTCCATGCATGCAACATAACCTATTGGACCTACAAAACATGCATAATATTGATAAGCTAAGTGCTAGCTTCTAGGGATTTGAATGAGGTTTTTAGATTTAAGCATTCACATGCAGCAACCAAGAAAAACTTGTATCAACTACATTTACAATCCTAAAATCTAAAAAGGGAAAATAGACATTTAATCTTGCATGCAGAAAATGACTCCTTCTTTCTTTCCCATAAGATGCAAATTTCTAAAATGTTATCTGCATTAAATATTTGTCTTTTGACAATAACAGATATCTGGTTTTCCAAAACCAAAAAAAGTGGAAGAAAAGCACTCCAAAGCAGGCCCAGAATGGCTCATCACCCTCAGCTCTGCAACCCTGCTCCCAGTGGTTTTCGACCCCTATGCTTGTCTTCGCTTGTGCCTTTAAACTTTCTGCTATGGCTCTCTGCTTCACCTTGTGACGCTTCATTTCATCTTCCAGATCGATTCGTTTCGTTTCCCGCTCTTCATTATTCTAACTTTTGTTCAAGCATCGAAACGTTTGATTTTCTTGCTAATTGTAACTGTTCTATAACCCTTACACCTTTATGCCATGTGTTCAGTGCTTCCTTGCATGTTCCATAATGGCCCCCTATAAATTGTGACCAAAAATAGCATGTCGTTATATCGCGACATTTTTTTGTTAGCAGCCTTGTTCATCATCACGCATCGCAAAAATGAGACATGTCGCGATATCGCGACATTTTTCTGTCAACAGCTTTGTTTCTCATCATGCATTGCAAAAATGATACATGTCACGATATCACAACATTTTTCTGCTTCGGGCTGCATGGATGCAACCTATCATGAAATCGCGACGTTTTCCTCTTTTGCTATGTTTTGTTGCACTTAGCTGCGAAAACGTGACATGTCACGAAATCGTGACACCTTTTAATTCCATACCATATTGCTACTTTCTGTCGTGAAATCGTGACACTTTTCTCTTTCGGGCTATCTCGCTACTTTCTATCACAAAATCGTGATGCTTTTCTCTTTCGGGCTATCTCACTGCTTTCTATCATGAAATCACGACGCTTTTCTCTTTCAAACTATCTCACTGCTTTTTGTTGCGAAATCGCGATGCTTTTTCATTCCATACCATCTTGCTGCTTTCTGTTGCGAAATCACGACGCTCTTCTCTTTCGAGCTATGCAGATGCAATCTGTCGCGAAATCGCAATTTTTTTCTATTTATGATGCATTCAGCTGCTCTTAGCCGTGAAAACGCAACATGTCATGAAATCATGACAACTTTTCATTTCTAGCCGCGACGAAGCAACATGTCACGATATCGCGACAACTTTTCATTTCTAGCCGCGACGAAGCAACATGTCGCAATATCACGACAACTTTTCATTTTCGGCCGTGACGGAGCAACATGTCATGATATCATGACAACTTTTCATTTTTGGCCGCGACGGAGCAACATGTCGCAATATCACAACAACTTTTCATTTTTGGCCACGACACTTCTTCTCTTTTGTGATATTTTGCTTTTTTCCTTGACTTTTAGCATCTAGGCCATTGTGGTCTTCTTTGAAAGCATGCAAAAAATATGGATCCCCAATTTTGGGGTGTGTTGTGGATCAGCCACAACAGTTCTGCAGGCCTACAAAGCCCTAGTGGATAAATTCTTGGCAAAGCTTGAATGGTATGACATCGAGGCACTCCCTTGATCATCGAATTGTTTTGCAGATACTATGGCCTCCTTGGGGTCCTTAATCCTGCAAGACATTTTTGGTGAAATGACCACCATTCAAGTCAAAACACTATCGCAATTCGTGATAGAGCGTGCAAGCTTTGATTTAACACCAGGAATCCACTTGATCTAGATTGATCCATCCATGGACAGGTTCTCTCAAATCCATGATCATCTGAAACACGCCAACTGGGGGTCCTTGTTCTCCCCTACTCCCCTTAATAGCAACACAATGCTATTCTTACAAGTTCTCTCTCGCTCATATTTTTCTAGGGATGAAATTCAAGAGGGACTGGCTATTCATACCATCAAGGCTTTTGATCAGCGGATTGGTATTCCCCCATAAGGGACTACCTCAAGTTAGGTAACCTCCCACTTGGATTGATGCATGCTACAAAATGCGTATTCAAGTAAAAAGCAGCAAAGCATGTCTTGTTAGGAGACATTTTGTACCATCGTAGCTATGAAGGGATCCTCCTTCGGTGCTTGGACCAACAAGAGTCCACTTGGGTGATCGCCTAAGTGCACGGTGATACATGTGGTGGCCACTTCAGCGGTATGGCCATCACAAAGAGCATTCTTCGCATGGGCTATTATTGGCCATCTTTAGAGCGATATTGTTGCGCATATGTTAGGAAGTGCATGAAGTGTCAACACCATGTTAATTTGACACATGTACCTTCCCAGGCCTTGCAACCGATCCAATCGGCTTGGCCTTTTTCGTAGTGGGGTCTAGATCTAATCGAAAAGATCTCCCCTGCATCATTAGGTCATCACACATTTATCATCATGGCCACAGAGTACTTCACCAAATGGGTGGAAGCAGTTCTGCTTACCTCTACGACTGGACCCCGCATTGTGGAGTTCATTTTGCATAGCATCATATGTCATTTTGGTATTCCATCCAAGATAATCTTGGATAATGGGACGTCATTTAAGAACAAAGATGTGCGTGCTTTGACCAAAAAGTACAAAATTCAGCACAGTTTTTTGACACCCTATTATCCACAGGCAAATGGGCAAGCAGAGGCGTCGAACAAAATGCTAGTTTCCATCCTTATAAATACAGTCACAGACAATCATAAGGATTGGCACATTCAGATCCCACTTGCCCTGTGGGCCTATCGCACTAGCATTCGGACACCCACTGGGGCAACTTTGTTTTCGCTCATGTATGGCTCCAAGGCTGTCATGCCTCTTGAGTTGGAAATTCCTTCCTTGTGCATATCAATGAAAGAGTTCATCGATGATGATACTGTGTGGCAGGCCCGATTAGACTAGCTTACATTGCTTTACGAACAACGCGTTAATGCCCTCGAGCATTTATGTATCTATCAAGAGTGACTTAAGAAAGCATACAACATGAAAGTGCACTTGAGGGGCTTTCAGGTCGATGACTTGGTCTTGAAAGAAAACCAATAGAACTCTAGTTTGTTGTCCCATCTCAGGGACAAGTTCACGTCAAACTGGTTAGGCCCTTATGTCATTGATAGCAAAATAGGACCTGGAACATACCGGCTAGCCTCTCTTGATGAAATCAAGAAATTAGAACCCTTGAACATCAGTCATTTGTGGTCATTCCATGTTTAGAAGAGCCATAGCCCAACCCAAAACGCTCCAAGGATTTTCGTAATCGCTTGGTCAATCCCAAAAATGCTCCAAGTATTTCTGTAATCGCTTGGTCAATCCCCAAAATTCTCCAAGGATTTTCGTAATCGCTTGGTCAATCCCAAAAATGCTCCAAGGATTCCCATAATCGCTTGGTCAATCCCCAAAATGCTCCAAGGATTTCTATAATCGCTTGGTCAATCCCCAAAATGCTCCAAGGATTCCCATAATCGCTTGGTCAATCCCCAAAATGCTCC
Organism: Wollemia nobilis; assembly: GCA_028583015.1. Classification (NCBI taxonomy): domain Eukaryota; kingdom Viridiplantae; phylum Streptophyta; class Pinopsida; order Araucariales; family Araucariaceae; genus Wollemia; species Wollemia nobilis. The sequence goes on along the minus strand of JAQPPZ010017036.1, from coordinate 1,751,845 downwards.
AAGGATTCCCATAATCGCTTGGTCAATCCCCAAAATGCTCCAAGGATTTTCGTAATCGCTTGGTCAATCCCAAAAATGCTCCAAGGATTTTCGTAATCGCTTGGTCAATCCCCAAAATGCTCCAAATATTCCCGCAATCGCTTGGTCACAAACAAGAAAATTCAAAAACAATAAAATCATCAAAAAAATAACAAAATTTGCATCTCATTTCCATACATGCTCAAAATCATCACAAAAATAAAGAGCTCTATTTTTCATATCATCTTCATATTCACACAAAATCAATCCATCAAAAATACAAAAACATATAGCTGCATTAAGAATCACATCCATACATTGCATATTTGTGGTCATAAAATTCAAAGCACCATAGACTGTCATTACTTGGCAAAACCATCATCTTCTACATTTTTCCACTTTATCAATAGCTCATCGCCTATAACTGCCATTCATGCTATTTTTCCCTATCATAGTCAGTTGTTTCCTAATGTATCCAGAGTTTTCGTCATTTCAGTCGTCATTAGCTTTCTAGCCATGTACTGTACCAAGTCAGACAAATTTTACGAAGGAAGAATTATACTTGGATCACACCTTGTTACATAGCATCCCAGCACAAATTAAAACACATAAAACATTCCCAAGTTGTGTGAACGAAAGATGAAACCTGCAAAGCAATCCAAGTACCCATAAGCGAAATGGTCATCTTGCTCATCCCCCTGTGCGAATGACCCCAAGAATGCTGAGAGTTGGCAAAAGTACAAGCATCCTCCCTACCCAATTCCCCAAGAATCCCAAGTTCTCAAAAATTTGCAAACATCATAAACATTTGCAAACCGTCAAAACTCCAAAATTTGAAATCCCAACCACAATGCATACATCAAAAAGCACATACAATAGTGATTATCACCACTCACTATGCAAAATCCCTTCCTAAAAAAAAAACGAAAAAAACAAAACAAAAAGAATATACAAAAATAAACAGTGATTTTTATCACTACAAAAGAGCAAGTATCCCAATACAATTAAAGAAAAGAAGGGAGTCGAACTTGAACCCCTGGAACTCTCAGCATTCCAACAGGTCATGAGGTAAACCTCAGTATCAGTTTGGTTGATAGCCTATCGATCACTGGTGGTAAACCTCCCACATGATGATATATTTGTCACCTTAACTTTTGCATAGATCAATGTTTGCATGTGGATGAGCTAGCTTATGGTATCCTACGATAGCACCGCAGATTAATCCGACTAAACATAACCAAGGATTTAGTGGAGCTAATCAGGTGATCCTTAGTACAGGTTTGGCTGACAGCCTATCTGGCACTGGCAGTATCCTGACCAACACCACATAAATGAACTCAATTGCACACATAGGGATGTGAAATAACTTGGTCCAAAACAAGTCCGATTCATACCTTGTTCAAAAAGTCTTATGAGATAAAGTACAGTCATGGATAGTTAGTTAAAACCCCTGAGTCTCAAAAAACCTTAACTACATTTGAAACCAACTTGCTATATTTTATTCTCGCCATACCAAAAAAAAAAAACACATGTATACATAAAAAGCTATTCCCCACAGCCATCGCCTTGGACAAAAAGCCATAAAGTTCTACACAGTCTATGGTGCGACTACCAAACATCACAAATTCAATCCATCCATTCCATTTTCATATCATATAAATTAGAAACATTTGCATTCATCAACCACATATGCATTCATCACCATAACTTAACATGCATACATCCATATTCATCAATCATCATGCATAAAATCAAATCATCACATGCGCATAAACAAAATAAAGTCTGTATATATATATCATCAAAAATGCCCGTAGGCTACAAAGAGTTGGTCCTCTGACCCCACAAAAAAATCCAAAAAATCAAAAACCCCCAAGCCTAAGGCGTCGGCCACCATGATCACGCAGGATTGGTGCGACGGGAACTACCCCCCGTGGTGTGGGTCCTATGGGACCCCTTAGGGCGGCTGCTGCTAGCCCCCGCATCACGCCTGCTACCACCTCCCTCATCAAATAACCTATGACGAGATGATGCTGACTGCTCAGTACCACTGTCCCTCATCCGACGTGAAGAGCCACCTCCAAGGGGCTCAGGTAACCGCCCACCGAGGTAGATAATCTCTCCCTCCAAATCCATCCGATGTCGAGACAAATCTGTCTTTCACCATAACCACTCTACCTCTCGTTGATAGTAGTAAGCTATTGCATCGTCACATTGCTCCAACTATGTCCGTAGGAGATCCCTCTCCTATGCAGCACTGGTGTCCCCATCCCCCCGTCAGTGTGCAACGAACACGTTATCCCGCTCTGCTAGCTGAGCCCGCAAGAGATCCCTCTCTTGTAGAACCTCCCCCAATTCCTCATCTCGCCTTCGTAGTAGCTCCACCAATCACAAATTCTCAACGTGCCCCCTGCCTCTGTGTCCTTCGCCATGGCCTGATGCATAGGCATCTTTGGAACAACAGCCTGCTCTAGCTCCCACTACTCTGGGACATCCTGCATCTCCGACTGATCTGGAGCCTTGAAATCCATGCCCAAGTCGTCCACCTCCACCATATCTGCCTCCTCCAGCGGAGCTCCCCAACCCTCACCTGGTGCCTCCGCACCATCATCCCCCACTGCTACCACCCCCGCACCTCCCAGTGGACCCTCTCCTCACCATTACCGTAGATTCCACCATTGATCGTACTCTACAGTAGTCTTGACATCATCCACGTCCAAGACATCAATCATCACATTTGAATCTTTGCCTAATGGCGCGATGACCGAACAATCCAGAGTCCTCTCATCCCCTTGGCATCGATAGACCATGGGCTCACCAGGCAACCCCTGGCGCACCCCAAACTGTCATGTCACCTGACTGTACAGGAAGAACTACTCGGTCCCATGTCGGCCAATCAGCCACTACTCCCTGCGTACCCATCGAAGCCACTCTCCATCCTTAGGCCAGGCTGGACAGTCTTAATAGGGGCACCAGAACACCTCCCCCGAAGCAAGTCGAGCGAAGGCCTCGGCATAGTGCCCAACAGCACCTACCCACCGTCGACTTTGTCCTTGCTCCTCAGACCACCGCCACAAAGCCACGTACCCTATATCCTTATCTACCATCTCCTCCCATGTCATCCACGGTACCCCCCCTGGTCTCTCCACCGCTATGTGCTACCAACCCCAGCTCTACAGTAGATAGCTGCAGCTGATCCCATTTTGCCTCCGACAACGGACCTCATATAGCTCCCCATAGATCTGTGCCAGCAGCATCTGTCCCCATATCAAGTCCAAAGGATCCTGCTTCGAGCACTCCACCAGCTGATAGACCACATCCAGCAGGTTCCACGGGAACCTCGCACCTGACGAGTTAGGTAGCAACATGTTGGAAATGAGGCCCATAAACAATGCGTGCCTCACTCCCAACACCCCCCTCTCAAACCACCATCGAACTAGAATCCTGCCCATATGGTAGTAAATATTTGCCCTCTCCATTGGACCATCCACCCCCAACTCCTCTCGATTCCTAAAGCAGCGTGTCAGCACCGCTTTCCGTTGATCCCACGACGTCATCCTGATCGGCAGTCCGTCTATTGGAATCCTAAGAATCCGATAGACATCCTCCAAGGTGACTGTCATCTCCCCTTTTGGGAGATGAAAATTATTAGTCCAAGGATCCCACAAGTTGATCAGGGTCATCAGGTAGGCCCGATCCCCAATCACCGGCTCTAGTCGAGTCACCTGCTTGAGCCCAAGGGCGTCAAGACACTCCCGGTCAGCCATAGTTAGCGCCTCTCGCGCTTCAACAAAAATAGTCAACACGCGATATCGGATCTTCACAACCTATAACAGAGAACAAAATAAGCACATTAGAATCATGAAAAACAGTGTACAGATAAAAATAGCAAAAACTCAAAAATAACAAAATTTAATTTGTCAACCTAGGGTTTTATACTCTCAAATTGATAAATTCAAACAAAAAAAAAACTATAATACAAGAAAATAATAAAGAGGGAGTTCACTTACTGGTATCGCTTCGGCTTCGCCGCTCGATCTAGTTCATGCACTCATGGTGGCAGAAAAATTCTGTAGTGCTTCGCTTCACAGAATTGACCTCCTCCTCCTCAGAGCTCCAAATTGCCAAAAAAACAAGTACAAATGAGCCCAAAACCTAGTTTTGCCCTTTAAATAGGCTTTTTGAGCCCGTAATAATTCATCCCTAGAACGAGCGCTCTGGTTAGTGCTCGTTCCACCCTGGAATGAATACTACACAGGAATTCATCCCACCCTAGAACGAATTCAGCACACAAATTTCAAAAATAGCAAAAAAATGCATAAAAATGCACCAAAAATAGCAATAAAACTGTCCAATGAGAGTGCTTTTGCACTTGACATTCCGGGCATGCAAAATAGGTGTCGGGGTCACAAATCCTCACCATCCTACTCCCTAAGAATGCTACCATAGCCGGACCGCTCCACGGGAAGACAAATCTTCTAGAATTTCATCCCCAAATGGCGTCGCCAAAAGGGTCAAAACCCAACCAAAAATAGCAATAACATTGCCAAATGAAGGCGCTATCGTGCCTGACATTCTTGGCATCCAAAACAAACATTGTGGTTATAAATTGTCACCATCCTACTCCCTAAGAAGGCCACCATGGTCAGACCGATGCACGAGAAGACAATTTTTTGACAATTTTAGCTCCATAAAGGCATCACCAAAAGGGTTAACACCCACCAAAAATAGGTCCAAATTTCGGAAAACTACACACAATTTAAAGATAAATACACAATTTAAAGATAAATATCTGAAGGCACCCTTACCTAAGTCATCTTGGGTCAAGCGACTCATCGCTTTTCTCATGTAGGTCATTCCCTCATCGATTCGTCGCTTGAGGGGGTAGTCACACTTAGTCACCAATCAACAAATACACACCCAATCCTGGAAATGGCATGCATTCGAAGAATCATTGGCAAAGACAAATCACGCCCCTGCTTGGGGTAGTAAATAAGCAATAATCACAAGCTGATCAATCACTTGGCATTCGTGAATCATGAACTCAAGGTTCCCATAGACAATAGGTTGCGCCCTTTGCCTATTCATGATCGATCAATGTCCAAGCTCAAGTAACACCTCACCGAAAAAGGTTAACACTTGAACTGAGTTCCTTCGCTCGTCAGAAGCAAGGATTCAAGAATGCATGCCCATTTTCATGCTTGGGGTATCAAGAGTTGGTTAGGTTACTAAGAAACCCTAATCATTAGTGCTTTGGTTATCTATTTTTGCTCGGTGTTGTGCCTTGCACAACACATACCAAAAAGGGGCATCTATAGACACCAAAATAGCACCAATCTGATTATGTGACTGCAAACACTAATCACATTAACACACACAGCCCCAAGGGCAACCCCCAGAGGTTAAACAGTGGTCCTAACCACTCTCACAGCAGTTTTGGAAGGTCAAAAATCAATTTGGCACCTTTAGGCACTTTGCTCAATATCCGTCCCACCCAAGGATGAATTCAAACTGTGATTTGCCCCATCCAGGGATGAATTCCAAATCTACTCCAGGGTGGGGTGAATTGCAGGTTTGATGGGAAAAAAGTCAAATCTTGACAAATGGTAGCTCGGATCCACCACCTAGTGCCTCCTTCAGTTCATGGGAGCATGGGTGAGTGTTTTCAAGCGTTAGAGGCTGTTATAGGGGCAGTCATGAAGCCCCTAATAAGGGAGGAATCTTCCCTCCCTTGGAAGAGCATGGCTGCCATGTGGTGCCTCTGCATGCTCATCCCAAGAGACCTCCAGGTCTATAAATTTATGAGTTCCTCATCCCAAGATACAGAGGGGTAAGAGCAATTTGGAGCAACGAAGTGCTACCATTTTATTTCCCCATACATCCTTGTGCGATTTGCGCCTTCTACATCCTTGATCTCTTTTAGAGAGGAGGTCATTGGGTGACTATTGGAAGGTCAAATATTGAGCCCAAAACCCAATATTTAGCCATAGAATACCACCCAATTTTTTGACAACACCTTGTAAGATATTTTGGACCCATCCCAAGTGGATTGGTGCCGAAATCAGGCCCCAAACGGTGGGTGGCCCGCCCGGGGCCCCCACACTGCTGCAGGCCTAATCGTCCCTTTTAGGAACGATTGGGAATCTATGGTAGATTTTTCTTTCTATCATTTTTGTTTTCTGCATTCAATTCTATGATGCTTAGATAGGTTGTCATTTAAATTTCGTCTCGTTTTGAACAATTTTGATCGTGTTTCTATATTCGTTCGCTTTCACTAACTTGTAGGTAGCATCACCAAATTCCTACTAATGGAGGCCAAATTGGGAAAATCCAACCATCTGGGTCTTCCCAAAATTCCCCCAATTAGCTAACTCCAAGTTTTTAGGTCTTTTGGAGCTCTCTAGGCCGAACATTTGGGATAGTACCTTTTCGACGTTTTGTTGTAGGTGAATTCGTCCCGCCCCAGAGCGAATTCAAATCGGCATGGAATTTCCCTACTGTTATTTTTACAGTGCCCTCCTGGTGATGTCATGATGCTCCTATCAAATTTTTAGAGCATTTGGATTCATTTTAGTCATATTTTAATTCATTTTTCTCATTCATTTATCGTAGGCTTGGGGATTGCATGCTTTGTTTTATCTGTAGGTGCTATTAATTATCTTTTGTTTCTTTGAACGCAGGACCGGAACATCAAATGAGCAGAAAGGAATCAACATTCATAGACACAAGTGGCGGCGATGTTTTGGTCTGCCCATCTTACATGTGGGCACGCGAAAGAAGGAAGGATATCCATGGATGTAACCAAGAGATAGATTTAACACTCCTTGCCCATGAAAAGGGAGGATGCGAATTGTAACCGAGTTGTGAAATACATCAATAAAATAGAAGGGCTGTTATTTCATTTGGGTTTCAATTCATGCTTTCTCCATTTCATGCATTTTTAATTCATAGGATTCAGTGTTAAGCTTAGTTTCATTTTTTGCATCATGCTTGGAGTCTTTCCTTTCTTGTTTCCGTATCCTCGTGCTTTCAATAATAATGAGAAAATGCGATAAAAATAGTTAAATACTAAGATACATTGTGTTTTAAATGTAGGAAAGCTTTTTGATTAGTTTACCACAATCCTTCTCAATGACTAACAAAGTTAATCCATATTTTGAGGACAAAGCTCTGGATAACCTCTATACTAGATGTTAGTGCTCTCAATAGAACAAATTCTATATAAAAAGTAATTTTTTTTTGTCAATTTTAATTCCATTATGTGTTCATTTTTTTAATTAAATAAACAATAAAATAACAAAAAAATAATGCAAAAGTAGAAAAATAGATACATAATAGTTACCTTGATGTGCTCCTTCAATTTTCTTATTCATTAAGTTTTTTTGCCTTATACTGCTTAATTTGAAATTCATCATTAAATAATTTTATGTCATCTAATCCATGATATTTTTGGATGAAAAAAGCCATTATATTAATAAAATAATGTCTAATCATACAAAAAAAGTGGGTGGGATTAGCACACCCCGTAAACTAACACACTAACCACAATGGTTAGGAGTACACAAGAGTATCAAAAATAGTGCACTAAAAAACCAGATAACAATTGCCAAAATAGTGTCAAATATGCATTCAGAAAGAAAGGAGCTGAGAAATCACTGCTAGGTGGAAGGACTCAAGTTTTCCCATAAGTCTATCCAATGATTGAATAAGGCAGATCCCCCCAACCATAAAAAATAATACCACTAACAGTACATTTTTATGCATTTGGTACAATTTCACCCCAACCAGGAGCGTCATCTTGCTTAGGAGGTCGAACATCCCAACCAAAGGCATCATATTTCTTAGGAGGTCGAACACCCCAACCAGAGGCATCATCTTGCTTAGGATGTCAAACATCCCAACCAGAGGTTGGTCGAGACGGGCCTCCAAATCTAGATTCTCCATATTTGCGTTGTGGGGGGGTTGGAACCAGTGTCTGGTAGAAGAGGGATGTAGTCAATGATGGGTCCCCCGATGAGTTGACAACTAGGTTCAAGGAATGTTCGAGGACTGACAGACCCGATCAAAAAATATTTGGTCCGAAATGAGATGTCAAATATTTCTCGAATGCATGGAAGCCTCGATATTTTATGTCTACAAGAAGTTAAGATTTTTGATTTCAATCTACAGTGTACATGTGATTTTTTGTGGCCACGAAGTACCTCTTTTGCCACAAAGTATTCCTTGAGAAAAGGAAGAGCCATCACTATCCTTGGGCCTCGATTACAGAAGAATGTTGTGACTTGGGGTGTTGACCCATCCAATCAAGTTGTCTGGATTTTGCTCGAGATCTATGGAAAACCACTTGGGGTGGTTAATGTGTATGCCTCAAATGTCGCTTCTGACAGATGCAAGTTGTGGATATGGCTTGCCATGAATCTGCCATTTGCCACTTGGGTGCTCTGTGGAGATTTTAATATGATGGAGAAATCTTTTGATAAGGTTAGTCATGTCCCGATGCGATGGTGTTTAGGTGAAAGAGAAGCTTGGTTTTTTATGAAAAACAAGCTTCGCCTTTATGACCCTAATTCTCGCTTCTCGCCTTCTGACTTCCCGCAGGCTCTTTGGTACACCTGGTCCAATTTTCAGGCTGCTTCTTCTAGGGTTTTGGTAAGATTGGACAGAGCCATGATTTTTGAGTGTGACAACTTTCAGTTCTCCCGTATTTTGCCTTCTTCATCATATGTGTTGACTTTGCCTAGTACTACACTGTCTGATCATTCACCTATTTTATTCTCTATGGCAATGTTAAACTTTCAACCTAGAGTGCATTCTTCACAGTTTTACCTAAATGTTTCTTTTTGCATAGCTTTAGCATGAAAGCTCATATATGCCGCATTTGGAATTGGATTCCTAGACCTGATGGTATTTCTAGAAGGATTGAATGGTGGAATGTTGCCATTCAACGAACCACTAAGATGTTGCGAACTCTGGGTGTTGAAGTGGCAAAACGACGAAAATAGGCTAAGTCTGCCTTGCAAAGTGAGCTATCCAAAGCCTGTCTCAGGCTTGAAGCCTCTCCTTTCAACTTTTTTTCTCAATCCCAAGTTTCTTCCATTCGACATGAGCTAAAAAAGATTGATTTGTATGAATCCAAGGGGGCTCAATTACATGCTCGAATGCATTGGCTCAAAGTGGGGGACAGAGTGACCAAAGAATTTTTTCAGCGCCTCAGACCTCCTGCTCAACATTCTTAGTTTCAAGCCATTCAAGTTGATGGACAGAGATTTATAGATCTTTCAGACATTGTCAAAGTATTTGTTTCACATTATCAAGGTGTTTTTGCTTCTCAACCCCTTGATGATGCTAGAAGGCAAGCTCTTGCTGATTGTACCGTTGTCCCCAACAAGCTTTATCCTGAGCAAATGTTATTTTGTGACACTCCTCTTTCTCTGGAAGATCTAAAAACTGCCTTGTCACTTATTGCCAATGATAAGGCAACTGGGCTTGATGGCTTCCCATGTGAATTCTATAAAGAATTTTAGGATATGCTTGGTTCTAATCTCCACAAAGTTTATCTTGAAGCCCTGAAATGTGGTTCACTGGGTTCCATTATTAACAAAGGCAATGTTAAATTTATTCCTAATTCTGGAGATCTGAGCTCATCACCAATTGGAGGCCGATCACCCTGCTTAATGTGAGCTACAAGATTATTTCTAAAGCCCTTGCGCTTAAGCTTAAATCTATTCTGCCTTTGATTGTCAGACCTGAACAAACTGGCTTTGTTAAGGGAAGATACATTCTTGATAATGTTCTTGCTGTTTGGGAAGGTATGGAGTGGGCAAGAAATTCTGAACAAGATGCTTTATTCATTAAGATAGACTTTGAGAAAGCCTATGATAATATGGAGTGGTACTTCATAACTGCCATGCTTTAGGCTCTAGGTTTTGGGCCAGTATTTGTGAGCACCATTCTTATGTTATTTCAAGATGCTTCAGCTATTCTTACCTTGAATAATAGTCAATCTTAGTCAATTTCTCTTGGTTGCTCTATGAGACAGGGGTGCCCTCTTGCTCCATCTCTTTTCATTCTTGCTACAGAGGCTTTTAGCTATTTTTTGGCCCATAAGATGGATCAAGGATTAATCAAGGGTATTGCTCTCCCTAATTCTGACCGTTAGAGGTGTTCTGTTTAGCCTTTGGTTCTTCTATACAATGGAAAAAAACATCCTATTTTTGGCAATCTCAATCTCAACTACCACACTGGTTACATCAATTCCAATGGACTTGGATTCATCCAGGTGAGGTGTTTAAATTTCTTGGAATTTCTTTTGCATTTCATGGTTCCTCTGCTCAATTGTGGCGATATGTTATTGATAAAGTGGAAAATAAGCTTTCTTACTGGACTAGTAAGAAACTTTCTCTGGCAGGAAAATTTTAGATTTGTTCTAAGGTTTTAGTTTAGCAACTACCCATGTCTATTATTCATCTTGTTGGGTTCCATCCAAATCTTGTTTAAAAAAACTGGATAAGCTTCTGAGAGACTTCTTGTGGGCCAAAGACTCTGTCAAGCAAGGTTTTCATCGGGTAGCCTGGGAAATTTATTGTTTGCCAAGGATTGTGGAGGCATGGGTTTGTTTGATTGTCACTGACAAGGTCTTGCCCTTTGTGCTAAATGGATCACCCGATATTTAACTATGGATGAATCTTGGAAAGTGTTGGTCAGGCATTGTATTTCTTCTAGTTTGCTTCAGGGGAAGAAAATTTGGAAAGGGGTGGGATTGCAATCAATTCTTACTACCCCTGTCCCTATTAAAGTTAGAGGTTCTTTTGTCATTCACAGTATTTGGAAAGCTTGGGATGCCTTCACCTGGCTTAGTTGGAAAGGGAGTTTTCGCAAAGCAGGTGCCTCTTTGTCTTCCATGAATATTTGGTGGTCTCCTCGTTATCACTTGGCAAGGTTCTCCCTTAGCTCGGTGCAAGTGGGTCAGAGCGCGAGAGGTTCTATAAGCGTGGTATTGCTTCCATTTTTTATTTCTTCTCCCAACATACCAGGTGTTGGATACCCTGGGAAAGTTTTCATCAAATTCACAATTTAAATCTTGGTGATAGAGACACTTATGAGTTGGTTATTGATAGTATTCCGTTTTCCATTTGGAGCAAACTACATAAGAATTTTCAAAAACCCTGGTGGTCAGATTGGTGTTGGCCTGGTGAGCTTCCTGTTTTGCAATATAAAGCTCATCTTGGTTACAAATGGCTCACCCCACAAGTTCCAATGGTTGATAAGCTCACTCTAAGATGGAATTTAGTCTCTCTTTCCTCCCGATGGAATAAGAGGTTTCGGATTGCTTGGGCTACTTATATTGAACCTAAACAGAGTTTTTTTTCTTGGAATCTCTTACATCAAGGGTTACCTATTGGCAGTAGGCTCAAGCATCTAGGTGTTCATAATCTCATTTGCCCGGTTTGTGGACAAGCGAAAGATTTACTGCATGTTTTTTGGTCTTGTGATCGGGCTCGATCGACTTTGGGAGTGGTCGCTTGAATTTTTCAGACCTTTTATGCAGGAAAATTTTACTTGGGTGCATGCTATTTTGGGTGACCCTATTGCTTTTTCCTTCAACTTGGATGTTGTTTGGAATATTTTTAGAATTGGTACCTTGTTTTATCTATGGAAGTCCCGGAATAGAGTTGTTTTTTCTCAGCAAGATGTCGGACATGTCTTCTCTCGTTGCTTGATAAATATGATATATTCTTTGATTGCTGGTTACAGATTCAAGTACAGGTTAAAAAAGTATAGGTGGAGCTGCAATACTTGCATACCCTCATGGATCATTGGGGGAATGCACCTTGCATTATGAGTCATGTGCATCTTCCTTCCCCTTCCAGGTGGCAGTAATTTCTCGGCTTCTTTCTTTTCGAATGCATATTTAATACTGTTTTGGCAGTTGTTATTGGCAGTTTGTTGGGTTGTTTCTGACACTCTTGTATACTCTTAACCACAATGGTTAATGTATTGGTTTACGGGGTGTGCTAATCCCACCCACACTTTTTTATATGATTAAACATTATTTTATTAATATAATGACTTTTTCATCCAAAAAAAAAAAAAAAATCATTAATTTATTTCCATTTTTTTTAATATGTTGATATAAGTTAAAAAATTTAGAGGAGATTAAAAGAGGTAAAAAGACTAAGTAGCCTAGACACACTCGAGTTTCTTACTATCATCTTAAGACGTGTTAAGTGAAATTCACCGTACACAAGTTATTCACTCTTCCCAATATGTTGCTGAAGTTTTGGTTTACAGCTGCACATTGTTGTTATCCTAATCTTTTACCTTAGGTTAACTCTATAAAAAATGTCTCTAATTAATACTATCTCCATTCTTTTATTATAATTAAGTTTTAAAAAAAAATAATAATAATTACACTTTTTAATATGTTGATATAAATTAAGAAATTTGAAGGAAATCAAAAGAGATAAAAAGAATAAGTAGCATAGATGCACTCGAGTTTCTTCTTAAACTAGCATCTTAACATATGTTGAGTGAAATTCACCGTACACAAGTTATTCACTCTTCCCAAGATGTTGCTGAAGTTTTGGTTTCCAGCTGCACATTATCAGATCTTAGTGGTCAACAAAAGGATGATCCTTAGATCACACCAAGAACTTGCATCGAGCTTGGCTTTCACCCGGCAACGGAGGATGATCTCATGCCTGATCATCACTAGCAGATTAAACTATTTCTTTTGAATTTAGCTCTTTCTCATAAGTATCCAGCTACATTAACATTTATAAATTTATCTAACCTCCAACAATAAGCTGGCATAGACTCTGATCACTAAAAGGTTTAATTAAAAAAACTGTAGACATCGTAAATCAGGCTCACTGGTTCACCGAGAATGGCATGAAAAAGCATGCTAATGATCATTTTGGGGCATCATATTTCGCTTATGAATAAAAATATACCCCAATACCCCACATATAGGATAGCTACTGAGAAAAATTCAAAGTGCACTCCGACGACGAAGCTTGGCCGTTTTTTCGAGGAGATTTCCGAAGATTAATAAGCTTCGCGGTGTTGTCAAGTGTAGAGGTAGACCGACGAGTCTTTACAGTCAAATGAAAATGACTGAAAAGCTGAGGCAGAGGTAGACGAATGGTTTTTTTTGTTGAGTCAAAGTTTCAATTGTGTGAAATCTTTCGCTTAAATTCTTTACTGAAATAAACAATGAAACGAACCAAATAAAAAATAAAAAAAAACTTGTCAAAAGGAAAACTGAAATCCTGTAAATTATAAATCCCGGTCGTCAAACACAGGTTACATTACGAAAAACTTCATTGAATTGTCTTTGCCCGTAAGTCACACGGAGAAAGTAGAACGCTATCAGACTTTGTTGTTGACTTCACTTCTAGGATTGCGGAATCTAACGTTTGCATTATCGCTCTGTAAATCATCGGACTTTTAGTTAAACACAGGCTGCATAATATAAATGCCGGTCGTCAAACACAAGCCACCTCATGAAAAACTCCGTTGAATTGTCTTTGCCACGAACTCACAACGACACGGTAGAAAACGCAGTCATCAGACTTTGCTGTTGACTTCACTTCTAAGATTGTGGAATCTGGTGCATCATTCCTCGTTCTTCATCAAAATAACAGTTAATATAATTCTAAGATTTGGATTATAGCTCTGTAAATCACTGGACTTTTAGTCTCGCAGATATTGATGTTGCCTGCTTCGTCCTATCTTCCGCGATGCACGCATTTCCAACGGCAAATGTCTTTTCTTGTACAAGCGGGCAATTGTCTATGTGTCACAAATTGTCTATGCCATAAAAAGGATATTATTATTATTTTTTTTTTTTTTGGCAGAGACCGACCTGTTTTCTAACCTCTAGAAAAAAAAACTATAAGTCAGTAAAAATCATATAAATAACATAAATGTCATCATAAATTAAAAAAAAAACATTACTTAATATATGTCACCTTTATCTATAAGAGTAAATATCTTTAAGAATGTTTATATGTATGCTTCCTTATTTCCTCAAATTGAACATTGTTTATTACTTATTTTAATCTAATTAGATAGACATTAGTGTTTGTAATAATACACCTTACATTTGAGGTTGAGATTAAAGTTATTATTGAAGTGGCAAATAGTGGTATTAGAGATCTTTTAAAGTTGAGTATTGGATCATACTTATGCGTACTTATTTAAGTGGCATATAGTGGAGTTGAGTATTGGATCCTACTCATGCGTACTTATCATAATGTGTGCATACATCATAACTAAAGGATCATTATATGTGCAATGGCAGAAAAAGTGGTAAAAATGGTTAAATAGGAAGATACATTGTGTGTTAAAGGTAGGCAAGCTTCTTGACTAGTTTTCCACAATCCTCTTCATTCAAAGTTAATCCATCGTTGTTCCATAATTTGAAGACAAAGCTCTTCATAACTTCTATGTTAGTTGTTAGTTCTCTATTTTCAATTACATAATATTTTTCGTGAGGACCACATGAGGCAATGCATATGATAGGAATTTGTGAGTCCTTAAGAATACGAAAAAATTAATATGTAATAGCTAAAGCAATACAACAAATTTGGTCTAAAAAGTATTTTTTTTTTATAATTTTAATTCTATTGTGGATGCAAAATTTTATTTTTTTAAATAAAAATTAAAATAACAAAAAGATAATGCAAAAGTAGAAAAATAGATACCTAATACTTACCTTGATGTGCTCCTTGATTTTTCTTATGCATTAAATTTTTAATTTCTTGCCCTATGCTACTTAATTTGAACTTCACTTTTAAAACAAATCAAAGTGACCAAACATATTATTTGGATGTAAAATGGACTAAAATAGAGTACGCAAATGAGTCTAGAGCAAGCCAAAACCCTTAAAAACACTATCCCTATAATTCTCTTCCAAAACTTATAAGAAATTATTCACAAGACATGATTTTGTAATTAATCATTCAAAAATATAAATGTGGTAGATTTTGATTTCAATTTCATTTGCACATGCACTCTCAACATTTCCAAGCACAATACACATATTTTGCAACTCCTTTTTTATCATAGTGAGAAAGAATTTCAAATTTATGAGAAGGTCATATAGATTGGAAGGTCCCCTTACCCTACTTTTACATTTTATGAGTAAAATAAACGATAATCTAAAATAAGTAAAAAAGTCACATAATTAGGCTAGCTAGAAGGAAGCTAGGAAGGAACAAAAAGATTCATTGGGGTGATTGTGTCATGCTAGTGGGTAGGGTATAGGTATAATAACAAAAAATAACCTACAAACTCCTTTTAAGGCTCTTTTAAGCTCATGCATGTTATAATTACCACTTTTAGATAATATTGGGCATATTACACACATGGCTAAAAATAACCTAAAATCAAAGCAAAAATAAGTGATCACATATCAAAGAAAAATATGGCAATCAAGGACCTAATGCAAAATAGATAGTTCTAGAAAAAATAATTAGAGATAAGATTTAGAAAATGGATGATTCTGGCACTATTATAGAGAAGAGATGATATCGTCCTTGATGGTAAAAAAGTGTGAGAGTGACTTTGATACACAAAAAGGGGAGATATTCACCCTAATTTAAAAATTATCTCTTCTAGCCTTGATTTAGTAAAATATATTTGTTTGAAATGATAAGTTTAACATTTTTCATGATTAGATCTTAGGGGTAGACTATATGTGGGAGAGTTGAAGGCCACAAAGAAGGATGTGATCAAAGGAAACATGATATGTAGGAGTATCAAGTGTATCCTATATGATGAGTAATTATGAAGGCAATTAAATATATACTGGATTTATATATGGATGTATAGCACATGACTATATAGGATACAACCCTCTTGTTAGAGATAGAACTAGGGTGACTTGTTGACATAGCATGCTTGAGGTTGCATAGGTCCTTATGATACATATTTATATTTTATTATAACACTATTAACAATATATTTTAATGGATTCTAATGAAATATGAGTTTATCAAGATGATGATCACCCTAGAGGATGTCTACTTTTTTATGAGGCTCCTCATTTTGGGCCTAAAACCTATGATAACACCAAATAGGGTGACGATGCTCATGCTAGCAGGGTGGGATACTAAGTAAAAATATTTAAATATCTAAAATATATCAAGATTGCTATGAGTATAAGGTACTAAGTATATTCTTATAGTGCATCAAGCAAAGAGTTTCTTTTATTTCCTTTGCTTATTTTCATAGAGGTGTGAATGATATCCCTACTTTAATTATCTATCCTCTATACCTAGCTTTGGAGAGAGGTCACAAGGATCCAAAGAAGGAATTTTATTGGGACTATTCATGTTTGGAATTTCTATGTTATTTCATGTACACAATATAAGACAAGTGGGCTAAGGCTATTGGACTAATATTTTCACTAGAGGTATAGATCTTTGAGCATTTTGTTATGTATAGGTTCTCAAGACTCTCACATGAGGTACAACCTATGGATATTAATATTATATGAGGAATCATATTGTGGGAAACCTAGTCCTCATATACCCCCTCTATCACACATCCTACAACACATGATTGTATGGACACTTTACCACCATTTATGCGATACAAAATTAAGTGACTAGAGTGATTGTTTGAACAATAGTGTTGTTCTCAAATTTTCTTTAGGATTAATTTGTGCCATAATATTTTGACTAAGATTAGAAGATCATAAATAAGTGACGCTTCTTTCATCAACCTCCATAGCAAGTTGGTTCCTTTAAATCGTATGTAGCTAACTATTGAAATGGGAGGTTGAAAAGAGTACAGAAAGAGATAAAAAAATATACTACTAGAATTCTATTGGTATGGATTCGTCAACATAAATACACATAATGCATAAATAACTATGCTATTCAGTCATAAAAAAAATCACCTAATAAACTAGCTTACCACTATTACTTATAGAATGATTCATGTTATTCAAATAATAAACCATTTGCTACACATTCCAAAAATAGAGAACAAAGTTCCAATAATAAGTCCAGAAAGCTGAATAACTTTTGTATTCATTCAAATAGGTTTAAATTGAAATGAGTAACAATTCATGATACATACATATTTAGTAAGAATTTGGACAATAGGCTAGACAACAATTCAATATCTATTTATCAAAGACAGAGCATTTTCATACATTGATGCAAATTGTAAAAGCTAAGGAGCCGACCCTTAGAACCTATTACATTCTAGTATATATAGCTTTACACTAAATTTTTTTACTTGGACATCATTGCCTTGAGAGTGGATTATTATTATGTCATAATACACGTCAACCTACATGTGTGCTTGATAGGTTGCTCTATTATAACTAACTAGGCAATATTGTGTTGATGTGGCCTAATCATGTTCCATATAAAGAAGTGGAGGTTGTGTTGTTTGCATCTAATCACTAGAATTATTTGATAGATTTGTTTGTGTTGTTAGCCATTCCAAGATTACTTGCTTGCATGAGTGTCAATAAGTGGTTTGGTTGTTGGGATCCTTTGTCAGTAGGTCTTAACCACTTGAGGTTCAATGGAAAGCATCAACCTATATCCTTGAGAACAAATGAACTACGTCAACATCTGGGTTATTTTTACCGCTCCTTACATAAGAAAATTTGGTGGTTTCCACACTTAGGTATACTTGCGCTCTTCAATAAATATTGAGTGATGATATTTTGGTCCTTAACTATTGACATCAATGGTACAAAATATCTATCAACCTCCACACTTAGCCAAATTTGCTCTTTTTGATAGTTGTCAGGCAATAGGATTTTGGTCCCTCATTACTGACATCAATGGTACAAAATCTTTTATAACATTCACACTTAGCCAAATTTGCTCTTATTGATAGCTATTTATCGATAGGATTTTGGTCCCTCATTTCTAACATCAATGATACAAAATATTTGGCAACATCCACACTTAGCCAAATTTACTCTTTTTGATAGCTATCGAGTGATGATATTTTTGTCCTTCATTGTTGACATCAATGATACAAGATCTTTGCCACCTTATACACTTAGGCACTTTTGAGTCCTTTTTATAGTTATCAAGTGATAGGATTTTGGTCCCTCACTATTGACATCAATGATACAAAATCTTTGGTAGAATCCACACTTAGCCAAATTTGTTATTTTTGATAACTGTAAAGCGATAGGATTTTGGTCCCTCACTACTAACATAAATGGTATAAAATATCCTACAACATCTATACTTAGGCACCTTTGAATCCTTTTGATAGCTTTCAGGTGATGGGATTTTGACCTCTTGTTGTTTACATCAACAATACAAAATCTCCAACAACATCCACACTTAACCAAATTTGCTCTTTTTGATAGTTGTCAGGTGATGGGATTTTGGTGATCCCTCATTGTTAACATCAATAGTACAAAATCTCTAACAAAATCTACACTTAGCCAAATTTGCTCTTTCTGATAGCTACCAAGTGATGGATTTTGATCACTCATTGCTGACATCAATGGTACAATATATTCAATGACTTATAAACTTAGGCACTTTTGAGTCCTTTTGATAGTTTTTGGTAATAAAATTTTTGTCCCTTGTTGCGGACATCAGCGGTACACAATCTTCAATGAATTTTACACTCAAGCACTTCTAAGATTCAATGCCAATGTTTTTTGTAGATTATATCTTAAGGAGATGGATGTGGGTGATCATGAAAATTACCCACATTCTTGGTGACTCATAAGGGTTTTCCACTTGTGGAAATTAATCACCTAGATATTCTTCCTTTTAACTTATGAAACTTATGAATAAAATAAGGATAAGGTGATACACTCAGCATTTACCACAAAAAAATAAAGGGTTATGGATTGTGAATAAATAAATGAAATTAGATTATGAAGAGATATACACACACAAAAAAGATAAACTTGCATTAAAAGGTAAAGAAACTGATGCAAAAATGGGGAAAAATAGTGGTGTGGAGGGGATTAATGAGGATAAATAAATGGATATAGTAATGTATGAAATACTTATACAGATAAATAGGGAAATAAGGGGAATATGAAACATAGAAATAAACTTTGTGGTACAATTTACAGGTAAATGCAAGAAAAATATGTATTATGAAAATAAGAAAGAGAAAGAAAGAGGGAGAGACAATGAGAAAATGGGTACAAAGAATATGTGATAATCCCACAAAATTATACCTCCATGAGCATACTCTACTACAGTTAAAATTTATTTTAGGTTCAAGCAAGGTGCCTTAAGCAAACATTGTAGGTGCCTACAAACTAGTATTCACAATTTTTATGTTTTCTTCTCTTTTTTATGTAGTTGAACCTGAACTTATTCTATCTATCATTTGCAAATATGCAGATCTTCAATTATTCCTCTAGAATCATTATTGAAACTATGGAGATCTCTTTTGATTTTAGAAATAAGTGAGCTTTATATAGAACAAAGCGTTGAACTTCGAATATACTACCTAAAATTTCTATAACAATTGCACAATCATGTCCTTTATTGGGTGCTTTTTCCAACCAATCTAAACTCATGTGAAGTAAATTCTCACATGCTTTATTTAATATTTCTTATCAAATTGAACTCTTTCAGCTTTGCCATTCTACATTTGAAGAACACAATCTTATACTGAGAGGGGGTATGAATAGTATAATATCACTTTTTACTTTTATTTCCCAAACAATATTATGAAATATATCAATGGAAATATTAATAGCAATAATAAAAGCAATGCACAAATAACCACACACAATAGAGACACCAATTTAACGTGGTTCACCCATTGTGGGCTACTCCACGGAGAAAATATTTCACTAAAATTTTCTTAAAAAATCTCTTGGGAATACTTTCCTTATTATAATATTTATGGACCTCTATCCAAAGGAGACACCAATCTCTTGATCTAGTTTATGGGAACCAAGCCATAGGAGACACCAATCTCCTTAGCTAGTTCATGGATCTCTCACCATAGTAGAACTCCTTCTCTTCTACTCTAGCTAATGATCCTATAGAAGACTACTACCTCCACTACTCTGGCTTGTGGATCTCTCTCCACTGAAGACTCATGTCCTCACTCAGAATATATTTATCCTCATTAACCTGGCTAATAGATATCTATCCACTAGAGACTACTATCTTGTGCTCTATCACCTCTCTTAGCTCTATCTCAAATTTATGCTAAACAGAGTCATTCGATCTAGCACAAATATGCTCAATCTCTGTATCTGATCTGCACTAAACACAATCCTTTTATCTAGCACAAATTTTCTCAATATCTATCTCTAATCTATACTAAACACAGCTCTTTGGTCTAGCACAAATCTTCTCAATATTTGTCTTTGGTATGCACTAAACACAACCCTTCAGTCTAGCATAATTTTGCTCAATCTCTGTATCTGGTTTGGAACAAACCTATCGTAAAATCTACACCAAACTCTATCATCAAATTTGTCCTCAAGCCTTAACACAAAGCTTGAACCAATCACTAATCAAATCTGTTAGATATAACCCAAACCTTAACTCAATGTTTGAACAAATAAATCAATCAAATCTACTCTCAAGTCTTCACAAAGACTTACCTCAAATATGCTCAACAAGTCCTCACTATAACTTGTTTAATCTACTCAATAATTCTTCACCAATACTTACCTCAAATTTTGTCAAAAGTCCTCACTAGAACTTGTCCAATCTGCTCAACAAGTCTTCACCAAGACTTACCTCAAATCTACTCAACAAGTCCTCACTAGAACTTGTCCAATATACTCAACAAGTCTTCACCAAAAATTACCTCAAATCTGCTCAACAAGTCCTCACTAGAACTTGTCCAATCTGCTCAACAAGTCTTCACCAATACTTACCTCAAATCTAGTCAACAAGTCATCACTAGAACTTGTCTAATCTGCTCAACAAGTCTTCACTAAGACTTACCTCAAATCTGCATTGTAAGAGTCCAAAAAAGTTTACTCAACTCAGTCCTTAAGTCCACTCTAGGACTTACTCAAATTAGCTCACAAGCTTTCACAAAATATTATTCAACTCAACTCAATCTATCATAGAAAACTTCTTCAATCACACAAACAAGCTTCACACAGATTCTTTTTTAATCTCATATAAACATATAGAGAATGGTTAGATACTTAATATGATTCACACTCACAATAATGCTCAATCACTTTCAATATCCCTTGTTTTACCATAGAAAAATATAGATAATGGTTAGAGACTCAATATGTTTCACTCTCACACAAAACTCAATCACTTCCAAGCTCTCTTCAAATCAATTAATAATAAACAACAATTTATTTTACAAAACTTGAACTATTACTCCAACACTTCCAATCAATTATGCTCAATCAACCACTCAACCATTCACTCAATAAAATATTATTCAACAATGCTTATCAAACAAACCTCACTTAATAATGATACTCATGATATTTCCACAAACTTTAGTTCAAGATAGTTCACAAATTCACATAACAATGATACTCATTATCTTTCACAAACCCTAATCATGCACATGAAGGCTCACTCAATATTTCCAATAATGCTTATCAAACAAGGTTTCTAGCATCAACTTTCATTCCAAAAAAAACCTCATCAATCAATATTGGATATCTCAAAAACTAAACTCAACAATCCTTATTAAACAATACTTTTCATTCCAACTTGGCATTCACAACATACAATCCAAAAATATTTTACTCACAAGGATGATGTACCCATACCTTTTATTTTGATGGATATATGTCTTAAAAACAAGTCTTAACCACAATCAAATTTTCTTTGCCAACACTAGGGTTAGGTAGCCACAACCTATCTCAAGATCTCCAAAAAATAATTTTCAATAATTATTTTACCACAAATAGTTTAGTACACCTTATAATCTCCAAAATTACATCATATAAGTCAACATTTTCATTATAACAAAATACACAATAGTTTCCTTTATACACCTTATCACTCTAACTTTATAAAATAAATTGCAATAACTAGAAATTAAAATAAAATATTTTAATTTACTTTACCTTATAACTCCCTCAACAACCTTATAGTTTCCAACTTACAAAGACCTCTAAGAAATTTCTGAAATTCACAACCTTTGGAGAAGTAAAAATATTTTTAACATACCTTTCAACTAATCTGCCCACCAAAACATTTTCGGTGTGATTCGAACACACAACGTAGCCTCTCCAAAACCCTAGCCTCAATCTAGGCTACCAAGTGGGCTGTGTGCCCACATGATAATTTAGGCACACATTTCCCACTTTATTCTCCTCATGAAGGTGCCCACGAAAAGAAAACCTCTCCACTAGAAAAAATGTTTATCATATGGATCAAACTCGCGATCCCTTCCTTGTAAGACTTAGCACTATCTCAAATGATGCTTGCACTACCACCACCAGATGGATATTTCTATCCATGATGATGGCCTTACACCTTAGTCTACCTCCAATCACTTTGAAACGTAAACTTCTCTTTCTCCAACAAATGTAGTGCTCAATTTTTTCATTCGAAGGTGTGTATATCCAAAAACTTAGGAAATGAAATTTATTTCGTATATTAATACACATGCTTCTTGTATTTTACACATCGACGGAATTTCAAATTTAAAATTTGAAATAAATTTTAAATATTTTAAATTTACAACCTTTGTACCCATTATTAATTTAAATTTAAATTTTAATCAAAGATTAAAATACTTTAATTTAAATTTAATCTTTTGTAATCTGCTCATGGGTCTTTTTAACTTGAACCTTGTTTTCTTCACCTTGTTATTTGGCCCAAAATATTATAATTATATAATATTATTATTTACTTTAAACTTGCTTCTCCTTCCTTGGGTCTTCATCCTTTGAGCCTTTTTAGGCATATAATATTAAAAATAAATATTATATCTTATTCCTTTTCAAGACCTTCTTGCTTTTGGAAAAACCACTTGATGTCCTTAATGATGATGAAATTGAACCAATATGCTTTTGACATCAATGACAACAAAACTACTCAAAATTTCCAACAATATCCCCCTTTGTCATTGATGGCAACCCCTTTATTTTTACCATTCCTTTTTCCTTTTCAAAATTTGCTTTCCTTGAGAAACTGTTCCTCCTAACTGAATGCTCTCCCCCTAACTCAAATCTCTTCCCCTTTGTCATCAATGGA
Source organism: Wollemia nobilis (assembly GCA_028583015.1). Lineage (NCBI taxonomy): Eukaryota > Viridiplantae > Streptophyta > Pinopsida > Araucariales > Araucariaceae > Wollemia > Wollemia nobilis. The sequence continues at coordinate 1,728,662 of JAQPPZ010017036.1, read as the reverse complement.
AAAGGGACACCTTCGGGGCTTGGGGTTAAGAATGAGACTCTTAGCTTAGCCCCTCCCCCACCTCCTTTTGAGGTGGTTAATTCTTGGGTGGGATTATCTCTACTCCCAACATACACTAATATTTACCTTTTTCCACATTTTTCCTCAAATGATCCTTTTGATTTCTCTAACTATTCCTATTCCTGCTTGTCTCTGTAAGTTCTGCTCTACAGAACTTAACTATGTGCCCAATATTATTGCACTTATAGCACTTAATTTTGTGATTCCTTGAAGGTGCAAATGTCTTGGGGTTTCTCCTAGTGAATCCATATCCATTCTTGTCATGAATCCTAAAATTTACTACTTTGTGACCAAATTGATTACAAGAGTAGCAATACCCTTGAAAGAGATGTATGTTTCTAAAATTATCATATTCCTATATTTCATGTGTCCTACACTATGCAACCTTGTGTCCAAACCTATGAAATGAGAAGCATCGTCCATTGAAACTATCTTGCCTTGACTTCATTGGTCTTTTTTTTTTTGGTAGATAAGATACCATAGCATTAATACCGGGTTTTACAGGTTGACACAAAACCTTCTACAAAAATCAACCCAGGGCTGTTGATGAACATGTCCTTACTAAGGATCCTATATATGTAAAATCTACATACCGCCAAAGCCATTACATTTGGTAAGGGACATATCCTATTATCAAAAATAAACTTCCCATACAACATTTTGGTTATACCTCGAGAAAATGCACCTGCATCATAACTACTAAAAAAAAAATAGACACAGATCCCTTCCTTGAAACAGTGGATAAACAAAAAGCTATAGATACATATAGCAGAGTACTGAAAAAAACTCCCACAAGCTCTGTATTGACAGTTACTCTTAATAATTCTTTGGTAATTGCTTTCTTCCATATATGACATGCTTTGGGACCACATCCTATCTTGGCCAATCAACCTTGGAGAAGTGAACCTGTTGGCTAGATTTATGGCGGTGGCTATCTGGTGGTCCACATGGCTCTGGTTCAAAGTCTTATATTATCATTTATTTCCTGACATGTGATTATCAACCAACCTCAAATTACTAAGACAACTAGGATACATGTTATCTGACATGTAACTGTCCTCATTAGTCTTTGTGGTACTTCCAAGCAGCATCCACGAAGACTGACAACTCGGATAATTTTTATTGAGTCCATTTCAAAAAAGAGACGGGAATAATCCTAGCATTCAAAATTATAGTGCCTTCCCTGTTGGTAAATTCGACTATCATTCTTGGAATTATTGTTGAATAAGATCCTCTACTTCACTCGGGACACCGTGTTTTCATTTAAAAAGTTCATCACCATCGACACCCAAATTGGCCAGCTTATCAATAATTTTGTTAGCTTTTCGAAAGACGTGTTGGGCTTTTATGTCCTATCTTCCTTGGAAAATGATCCTAGCCTCTTCAAAAATTGTTTTAATCCTCCAAGAAGGTGTTTTCCAATTATTGAGGAGATTTATAACATGCATAGAGTCTCTAGTTCGAAGTCTTGAGTCATTTGAAGGTCTCTCCACATAGCTCTAGCTTCAGCTTCGTTGTTCATCCTTATTCCCAAATATTCATAAAATGCAAGCATCATATTCCCATTATGATCTCACACAATACCGCCAATGCCTACTCTACCAGAATTTTCCTTAGCCGCTCCATCAAAATTAAGCTTAAACCAACCCGTAGGAGGTGGGGACCACTTAACATTGGCTCTGGGTTTGACTACCCTAGGAAAAGACTCATCTAATAAGGTTAAGCTTAAATATTGAGCAATCATGGTATCCTACAGATGGGGTTTATGACTATCAAAAGGGATAAGGTTCACATTCTCATTGGAAAAGGATAGGATCCTGGAAATGATAGTTTGATGATCATGGATAGACTCATTAAAGACTCTATGGTTACTTTCTAACCACACCTACCAAAGATAGTGATTGAGACAAATTTTCCACATGTATCTAAGTATTTGGATTGAAAATGGGTAAGGCCACTGGACAAACAAATCAAGTACGGTGGCTAGTTTAACCCAAGAAATATTGAAGGCCTGAAAAACCCCACTTAGGATAGTCAAGGAAAAAGGGCACTCAAGGAAAATGTGATAAATGGTCTCCCAATTAGCCCTGCATAGATAACAGTGATTAGTAATACAAATACCTTTACGCGTCATATTATCAATGGTTAGAATTCTTCCTTGGATAACCAGCCATGAAAATACTGCAATTTTTGGAATTAAATTTTTTATCCAAATTAAGTCCTTTTGGAGGACAAAATCCTCGTCATCAAGTAGAAGCTTGTAAGCTGATTTAACAATGAAATGCCTATTTTTCGTAGGAGCCTAGGTCACTTGATATTCCTTGGGTATCATGGGGATAAACTGTTGCCCGAGAATGTTACAAAGATCATTTTACTCTGCTTGAAATCCCTGAATTCTTATTTGTTTCCACTTCATTCTGCCTCTATCCTCAACCATATAATCAAAGACTTTTCTGCCAATGAGTTCTTCCATGATATCTCTGATTCGGGCTAAGTTAGGATATTGTGTCATTGGTTCATCCTTAGCCCACCTATCATTCCAATAATTTATTCTCTCACCATTGCATAAAACCCATATTAAACTTTTTTTGACGATTTCCTTACAATTGAGAATTGCTTTCCAAAAAGCAGAACCTCTTATTGGAACTGAGTCACTTAGAAATTCCATATTTTGAATATACTTTCATTTGATGATAGTTTTCCATTCATTTTCTTCACCAGAAATGAGGCACCATGCCTTCTTAGCTAGTAAATCTAAATTCATATGAGAAATTCTCCTCAAACCTAAGCCCCCATTTTCCCTGGGTCTGCACACTTTGGTCCATACTACAAGGTGTATCCTTTTTTTCTCCTCTGATCTAGTCCATAAAAATTATTTTTGGAGTTTCTAAATTTTTTGGAAAACCTTCACAGGGGCTTTGAAAACAGAGAGGAAATATACTGGAATTCTCTGAAGAGAAGCCTTAGTGAGGGTCAGCTTTCTTGCTTGAGATAGAAGATGACCTTTCCATCCAGCAAGTTTTTTTTGAATTCTTTCAATAACCCTGTCCCACATTGACTCTCTCGGAGAACCAATGAAAATAGGGAGACCAAGATATGAAGTGGGGAGGCTTGCTATATCACACCCTAAAACTTTTGCAATCCTTCCTTGCCTCTGAATGGGGGTGTTCAAGAAATATAACTTGCTTTTACTAAAATTAACTTTCTGACCAACAGTGTCCTTGTAGAGTTGCAGGATGTATTTAATTCTTTTGGCCTCAACCACCGATGCCTTAGTCAATAGAAGGGTATCATCAATGAATTGTTGGTGAGAAATAGCCCTAGTGAGATATGTTGCCTTGATTCCTGATATTAGCCTGGAAATACAAGCATTTTTTATGGTTCTGCCTAAAGGTTCTGCCACAATGATGAATAGCATGGGGCTGATAGGGTCCCCCTACCGAATTTCTCTGTAACTTTGAAAGTAACCAATAGTTGTTCCATTAACCAGAATCAAGAACCATACTTTAGAAATGCATTATTTGATAAAATTAACCCATTGGTGGTTAAAACCAAACTTAAGGAGGGTAGCAATCAAAAGGTCCCAATTTAGCCTATCAAAAGCTTTGTTCATATCAAGCTTGAGGGAAAAAACAAACCTGTTAGTCTTATTACCAGAGTGCAGAGCTTCATGAATTGTGATAACTCCATACAATATTGACCTACCCTACACAGAGCTTCCCTAGCATGGATCTATGATGTGGGGAAAAACATCTCTCATTCTATTTGCAATGGCTTTACTTAGGATCTTGTAAGAAAAATTACATAGACTAATTGGCATGAAGTCAACCATAGATTCAAGGGTTTGCTTCTTAGGAATTAGAGAAATAAAAGTAGAGTTGAGACCTTTTGGGATATGATTGCTTTCTTGGAATTATTTGATAGCAAAAATTACATCCTCACTTACGATGTCCCAAAAATATTGATAGAAATGAGGGGGAAAGCCATCGGGTCCCGGGGCTTTGTCTGGCTCCATGCTAAACAAGGCTTCCTTAATTTCCTCATCAAAAAAGGGAGCTAGAAGCTTAAGTTTTATATCCTCATTTATTATGCTAGGAATGGATTGCAAGATAATATCTTTGGCCTCCTCATTGCACTGCGATTCCTGACCAAGGATAGAATTGAAATAAGTTACTACCTCCTTTCTGATTTCTATTAAGTCCTGAGTAATAGAACCATCTGCTTTTTTTAAAATTTTTATCTTGTTATTGCTTCTGTTTCTAAGCATGGTGACATGAAAAAACTTAGAATTTTAATCTCCATATTTCAACCAAATAGCCCTTGATTTTTTCCTCCAATAGATTTCCTCACAGGCCAAAATGTTATGAAACTCTTCTAGTTTTGTTTGTTCCTCCTGCCTAGTAGTTTCATTAGCATCACCATGTTGAATCCTCTAATCAATTATCTTCAAACGTTAAAAAACCTATTTTTTATTTTCAAAGAGGTTCCCAAAGACCTATTTTTTCCAAGTTCAAAGCTTTTCCTTAACAAAATTTAATTTACCAATAAGTTTAAAAGTTGCACTATCCCTGACAGGCTGCTGCCACCACTGAATTAGTTATCTGTAAAACTAGAATTTTTGATCCACATAGATTGAAATCTGAAAGGTTTTTTGAAGGACGGAGAGTTAGGGATATCCAAAAAAATGGGATTATTATCAGAGGTAATTTTAGGAAGGGCTTGCATGGTAGAATCACTGAACAAAGTTATAGCCTCCTTTGATAGAAAAAACCTGTCAAGCCTTTCTTGAATGAGATAATACCCTATCCACCAATTGCTCCAGGTATAATTCGCTCCTCTAAGTTTTACATACATCAACATGTTGGAGTTCACAAATTCATTGAACTCATCCATGCTCCTGATAGGTGGTCCATTTCCACCCATTTTGTCTGAAGGGTAAATAGGAGTGTTAAAATCCCCAAACAAAATCCAGGGGACATTATGAAAGATTTCACTCAGTTTGCCTAAGTACTCCCACAGTAGAGCTCTCCCTTGAATTGAATTTGGGGCATAAATATTTGAAATGATCCACGACTTGTTGTTGTTTATTTCCTTAAATAAAACACTAAGAACCCTACCATATTTTTGAATAATGGTGCTTTCTACTATCCGAGGATCCCTCAAAGTCATAAGGCCTCTAGACGCTCCTCTGGCTGATTTGCAAACCATCTCCCCTTGATTCCAAATTTTTTTTGCTACTTTTTTTAAATGAATCTCATCAGTTTTTTTTTCTTGCAACATGATAATAGCTGGATTCACTTGATTTCTTATTGCACTGACTTCCCTGTGTTTGGGAAGGCCATTGAGGCCTCTCACGTTCCATGAGAGAAACTTCATTTAGATTGTTTGGGATTTCTTCCTCTCCCCCTCCCTTGAGGGGTTTTTCCTAATTTGTTGTCTTCAAAACCCGAAATAACCTGTTGAAACAAGGTTCTCCGTTTTCCATTGGCAATGTCATTATTAGTTTTAATATTTTGATGCTCAACATTTGATATTCTCCCTCTTCTTTTCACTACCAAAATTTATAGGAGACTTCACAGTGCTCCTGGTTTATTTAGGACTAAACTGGGGGGAGGCAATTTTTTGCAGAACCAGACTGCCATATTCCTTAGTCTGAAGAGTTTCACATACCTCCACCCCTACATCCAAATCTTCTCATTTTTTCTTTTATTCCCCTGGTCTGAGGGACGACCCTTCAGTAGGATTCACCTAGCTCCTAGTGATAATGTTAGGGAGATGAGATTTTTTATTTTCCAATGCCTCAAATTTCTTTCTAAGTTCTTCAGAATTAGGGTTTGGCTTTGAGATGCCCACTGGGCTTGAATTATTTTCAGCATTGGGGTTTAAGGATCTCGACTTGGATGGGGATTCTAGATATCAGGAATTATGGTATAGCTTTGTGATGCCCATGGGACTTATAGTAATTTCAGCATTAGGGTTTGAGGATACTAACTTAGATGGGGATTCTAGAGAGTCACAAAGGTTACCCTAAAGGTTCTGGGCTTCCATGTCTTTCGATAATCCTCCTACTCCCATATTGGATAGAATTGAAAATTTATTTGAAACTAGAGGATTGGAACTTACCTGAGTATTTTGGTTGCCAATAACCTGTTGTTTTACTTTGTCTTGTTGGGACCCTGCACTCTCTCTTTTCTTTTTTGGTAGACATAGTTTTCCTGATTGAAATTGCCTCTACCAAGGAAACCCATCAAATTTCCTCTATATAGCATTTCCTACTTTTGCTTTTCTCTATTCATTGCCAGGTTAGGGCACTGATTGCATAGATGTCCTTGATTTTTGCATTCTGCATAGAATGTTAGTCTATTCTCATATTCTACTAGTTATTTTTGATAGTTTTCTCAATACTGTAGCACCACAAACCTTAGCAATTCATTATCCAAATTAGCATTTACGTAGATTCATGAATGAGTCATCCTTGTCTTGGTCAAGGTCACATGGTCAATATAGATCAGGTCCCCTATAGTTTTGGCTATTCCCTACAGCTAATATTCATTGAAGAACTATGCAGGTGGACTCAGGAGATGAACCCAAATAGGGACAATGTTAATATTTTACTTTTTAGGGTCGAGATCTTCACCCCATCATCTGAGAAAAATGCTCATTTTGCCCAAAAACCAAGGACATCCTATTAAAATATGGTTAGCATCCTCCATATTATTAAAATTGATAATGAAGAACCCTCGAGTTAGAGCTACCAACTCCAAGCTGCCTACCGGTCGCCATTTACCCGTCACCCAAGCCCTGATAACCCTCATTGGTCTCTTAGTCTATTTTACCCTGTGCTACTTCATGTTCCATCTATTCCTCATTTGTGCATGGTTCCTTGTTGAAATTTCTATTTTCCAACTCATCCTCAGAAGTCTCACTTTCTCTTGCACTCATTTCTTTTGTATCTTCTTCTTTTTAAAATTTTGACATTGATTCGTCTCCTTGTTTTCTTTGTACCTATTCAAAACCAAGTCCTATTTTATTTGATGAAGATATTTAAACTTTGATAATATTATCTAAGTTCTTTGATCTTCTCCCAAACCTGTGTAACTTATCCTTAGACTCTTTTACTTCCTTCCTTAGTGAAGCTACCTCATGCTCTAACCTTTCACATTCTAAAACCTTAGCTTCTAACTTCTCTTTGAATTTCCTTGTCTTAGTTATTGAGTTAGTTAGATCCTCTATAAGCTTTCATTTATCTTCATCATATTATTGAAATTTAAGCCTGAGTTGTAATTTTTGCTTTCTTACCTCTCTTAATGCATCAAGGGCATAAATAAGCTCACCCTCAAGATCAACTTCTCCTTTCTCTGATTCTTCCTCTATTTGTTTGCCTTTGGGATCATCTTCATTCCTTTCTACTTTATCTTCAATAGGATCACCTCATTCTTCTTATATTGCCAAAAGTAAACTTTCTTCTAGTCCTTCAAGGGTATCTTCATATTCATCATCACTGAAACTGAATCCATTCCTTGTACAACTATCTTCAAGACGACCAAAGTTACGACATCTAAAACACTTGAGAATAATTCGTGCCCTTTTTATAACATTATATTTTCTTATGCCAGAAATAGAATTTCATCTTCTTCATTACCTGAAGACTTGTAATCACTATCACTTGAACTCTTACTTGCCTTGTTTCCATAAAATTCTTCTTGTTCCTTTGGAAAAATGTATTTCCTTGCTTGTTGTGTCCATCCTTGCTTTTCTTTTGGTAGTTGTATTTTTTTGTTTCCCTATTCTTATGATCCTATTTTTCTTCATCATTGCTATTTTCAGTCTTTGTACAAATAGTGGCATAGTAACCATATTTACCATAATTAAAACATCTAACTGATTTCATACCTTTATACTTTCTTGAGTCCTTGTTATCTTTGCAATAATTTGCTTCTTCATCACTGGATAATTTATTGCTTGAATCTGACTTATTACCCTTTGTATTCTTAGTAATTTTGAAGGTTGCTTCTTTCTATGGAATAGGTTCCTCTTTTATTTTCATCTCAAAAGCTATGATAATACCATGTAATTCATCCCTTTTCAAAAGTTCAATGTCTTTTGACTCTTCTATGTTATAAATTAAACTTGATTTCACAATCTTTGACAAATATTATCACCCAAATATCTCTAAAATATCTGATATGCGATCATCGTAAATTTCAAGTGTGCACATTTATATTAGTAGTTGCATTCATTCTTTAATTGGTCAAAAACTCTAGTTTTGCATTAAATACATGTCAAACAGTTGGTGAGCCTTTCTCGCTCTTGTCCTTCAACTCCAGCTATATATATCCATGTAGTTGACATTTTGCATATGTGGAAGATGAGCGAAGAAGAAGAAAAAGAAGTCAAAGTAGCATATTTCTAAATTCTTCATTTGGAGTTTGTCCTACAATTGAATTTGTAGATGTCTATAAAGCTTCGAAGAATTAAGTGACAAACTCTATTTTAAGCATTGTAACTGCAGTCCATTTTTAATTTAATTTATAAGAAATCTTTATTTGTGTATTTCAGAAAATTTCTTTGTCGAAATTATATTTCGCATCTATTCCATTTGAAAATGTGTCTCATAGTATATTTGCTCTAAAAATGATGTTTTTGTCTTGTAGCAAGAAAGACATCTTTGTTGGTTTTTTCTCCCTAGGAGAGCGAAACTACATTTCTCTCCCAAAGCTAAGCAAGAGTTCATTTCTCTCCTTTAGTGAGCAAAACATCCATTTCGCTACAAACTTGTGTGATTTTATATTTTGAGCAATATTTCTCCTAAAATGGAGTTTCGGGAGGTGCCTGACTCGAAAAGGGAGTTTTGAAACCCTTTGTTCCAAAACCAAGCTTTGGGGCCCCTCTACCCCAAAAAGGGATTTTCGGGACTCTTTGTCCTGAAACTAATATTTGGGGCCCCTCTACCTTAAAAAGGGATTTCGAGATCCCTTTCTCCCAAAAGCCGGCTTTAGGACCTCCGTTGTGTGAAAAACAATTTCGTCGTATCCTTTTTTATCTCAAATTGGTATTAAAGCCAGAGCTATATCATGGAGGATAAGAAGTAATGGCTTCTAGTGGTAATTCATTGTATTTGTAGATCCCACAGTTTAGTGGCAAAAAATTATGATTATTGGAGCATCCAGATGAAGATATTATTTGGGTCTCAGGAGCTATGGGACTTGGTCGAGAATGGTTATGCAGAACCAAAAAATGTGACAACATTGGCCGCTTTCTCCCAAGAGGATTCAGACCTGCTAAAATAAAATCAAAATAATGAGCATAAGGTATTATTTTATATAGTGCAAGCGGTCGAAGAGACCACCTTCCCATGGATTGTAGCAGCAACCAAAGTAAATCAAGCTTTGGAAATCTTAGCTAGTTCTTATCAAGGCACCAACAAGGTAAATTTGGTGAAGTTGGTGAAGCTACAAATATTGAGAAGGGAGTTCGATAACATGTAGATGAGCAAGTCATATTCCATGAGTGAATTCTTCACTCAAACAATGGATGTCATCAACTAGTTGTAGTTGAATAGGGAGAATGTGGAGAAATAGAGAATAGTGAAGAAGATACTAAGGATCCTACCAACAAGGTTAAACTCGGTAATGATAGTGATTGAAGAATAGATGGATTTGAAAACCCTCTTTGTGGATGAGCTCATGGGATCTCTAAAATACATGAGTAGAGGCTAAATCAGTCATCTCAGTCCTTACTGGAGAAGGTTTTTAAGGTGCAAGTCTTATTTTGAGATAGTAGCAGAGAAGAATTCCACCAAGGAGCCTCCAGTTATCAAGGAGGAACAGGTAGAGGCAAGCGTAGAAAAGGTAACAATCTAGGAGGAAGGTTAAACTGCAATGACGAAGAGACCAGTTGCAACTTCCATCAAGCAGGAGAAAGAGGTAGTGGTAGAAATCAGCAAGGAGGATCTAGTCAAAGGACTGATAAATCGAATATCCAATGTTATTATTGCAAGAAGTTCAGTCATTATATCTCTGATTATAGAAATAATATGGCCAAAGATAACAAGTAGCAAGCACACTATACAAATGAAGTTGGAATTACATAGTGTAGAGATTCCTGTGGAAATATGCTATTGACTTGTAGTATTGAGGAGGAGAGCCAGAAGAATATATGGTATCTCGATAGTGGGTGTAGCAACCACATGACTAGGAATAGAGAGATGTTCTCACAAATTAATGAAATAATCAAGTTTGAAGTGAATATGGGGAACAAAAGTAAGGTTCCTATAATGGGTAAAGGAAAAATACTTATCCACATTAGGAAAGGTGAAAGGAAGGAGATCACAGATGTGTACTATGTGCCTAATTTGAAGCATAATTTTTTGAGCATTAGATAGCTTGTGCAGAAGGAGCAGACTGTTCAATTTAAATATGAAGCTTGTACCATTAGAGACAAAGAACATGCGTAAATAGTAACAGTATCCATGATGAAGAACAAGATGTTTCCTCTTTAGATCCAAAATTAACTATTGCTATCACATAGTGCAGTGGTAAAGGATGATATCTAGTTGTGGCATCTTATATTCGGTCACCTGATTTTTAGTAGCCTGAACCTACTGTACAAGAAGAAAATGGTGAAGGACTTACCCCTCATTGAGAAACCAAATCAAGTCTATGAAGGTTTCCTGGTCAATGAATAGTATAGAGATTTATTCCTTTTAGGTCAATCATGGAGAGCTTTACAACCATTATAGCTGGTGTATTCTGATATTTACGGACATATGCAGACTAGCACATTTGTTGGAAATAAGTACTTCCTAACTTTCATAGATGATTTCAATTGGATGACATGGGTATATCCCATCAAACAAAAGTCGAAGGCTATCTACAAATTCAAGTATTTCAAGGCTTTGATCGATAAATAGAGTGGCTACCAAGTGAAGACACTCATAAAATATGGAGGAGGTGAGTGTATCTCCAATGAATTCCAATATTTCTACAAGAAAAATGGAATTCGCAGGCATCTTACTACGAGATATACACCACAAAAAAATGGTGTTGCAAAGAGGAGGAAAAAAACAATCATGGATATGGCACAGAGTATGCTGAAGGCAAAGAATTTACCACATGATTTCTATATAGAAGTTGTATGTTGTGTAGTTTATCTGCTAAATCGATGTCCAATGAAGAGTGTGAAGGATAAAATTCCTCAGGAGGCATGGAGCAACCAGAAATCGAGCATTGCTCACTTGATATTTTTTGGGTGCATAACATATGCACATGTTCCATATGAAAATAGAAAGAAGTTCGATGACAAGGCAAAGAAATACATCTTCACTAAGTATAGTGAAGAGTCGAAGGCCTATAGGCTGTATAATCTTGTTACGAAGAATATTATTATCAATCAAGATGTAAAGTTCCTGGAAGATGAATCTTGGAACTAGAAATCAAAGACTGGCTAGCTCGAGCCAACAATTATTGAGCTTGAGGACTAGGAAGAAGAAAGAGTGCATCTTGTAGCTTCAAGCAACAATACTGGAGCTAGCAGCAACACTACCTCATCATCACATATGTCTCAAATTGTAAGTAGGATCTCCAACTTGAGAATATCTGTAAAGACGAGGAGTTTGCAAGACATTTATGACGTAACTCAAAACCAAGTAGATGAATAACATTCTGAATTTGCTTTATTTTTTGAGTGTGATCCAATTTCATTTGAAAAAGCAATTCAAAATTAGAAATGGGTGAAGTCAATGGATGAGGAAATAGAGGTCATAGAGAAGAACAAGACATGGAAGATGACAGATCTCCCTGCAAGTAAGAAGAACATTGGGGTCAAGTGGGTATATAAAACTAATTTTAATGCCCAAGGTGAAGTAGACAGGTATAAGGCCTGACTGGTGGTGAAAGGATATAAGCAGAAGTTAGTGATTGAATTACATGAAGTGTATGCATATATAGTGAGACTTGACACAGTTAGGATGATCCTAGCATTGGCAGCCTAGAAGGGTTGGAATGTGTACCATATGGATGTCAAGTTTGCATTCCTTAATGAAGTGTTGGACAGGGGTTATGCATAGCGACTATTTATAGCCAATTGGCTAAAATTAGGATTTTCAAAATTTAGAATTGGCTAATATTTGGGACCCTTGACCAAGGCCCATTAGCCAAATATTTTTGGGTGCAATTTTTTTTGGGGGTCGATTCGCCCCAATTTTATAATAATTTGACCATTTTAAGTTTAAATTTCCAACATTACCCCTAATAATAGTTAACTTTCTACATGCGTATGGACACTATTTTCCTGTATTTTGAAACTGATTCACCAAATTTTTATAAATACATTTTGGAGCTCACCCCTTACGCATAACCCTGGTGTTGGAAGAAGAGTTCTACATTGACCAACCACCAGGTTATGAGTTGTAAGGACAAGAAGGTAAGGTCTTGAAGCTAGATAAGGCCCTGTATTGGTTGAAGCAAGCACCCAGGGCTTGGTACAGTCAGATCAATACCTAATTTTAGGAGAATGGGTTCACCAAATGCCCATATGAGAACACCTTGTACTTGAAGCAAAATGCATAGAGGGAAATGATAATTGTCTTCTTGTATGTAGATGATCTGATATATACTGGAAAAAATAATATACTATTTGAGTATTTCATAACAACTATGAAGGAGTTCAAAATGATGGACTTAGGACTGATGAAATACTTTCTTGGCATTGAATTTGACCAATCTACGAATGGCATATTCATATCTCAAGGCAAGTATGCTAAGGATGTCTTGAAGAGGTTTAATATGGAGGACAACAAACTTGCCATCACACCTGTAGCCATTGGTCTGAAGTTAAGCAAGAAATATAGCAACAAAAATGTTGATCCAACTCTCCACAAAAGGTTAGTTAGAAGCTAGATGTATTTGACTACAACTAAGCCAGATTTTATGTTTGGAGTGAGCTTAGTTAGTAGGTTTCTGGAGACTCCAAAGGAAACTCACTAGAAATCAGGTAAAATAATTCTATGGTATGTCAATGGGACCAAGAACCATATAATTTTTTATGCTAGAAAAGACCAAGTTGAACTGATTGGCTACACAGATAGCTATTGGGATGACATCACTAATGATCAAAAGAGAACTTTTGGCTATGCCTTCCATATTATATTAGGAGCAGTTTCATGGTCCTCAAAGAAGCAACCAATAGTTGTGTTGTCCACTATTGAGGTAGAGTATGTTGCTACCATGATAGCCACATGCTAGGCAGTATGGCTGCAAAGAATTTTGGATGAGTTGAATCATCCACCAGAAGGGGCGATAATTGTTTTTTGTGACAACAATTCCACCATAGCACTATTGAAGGATCCAGTGTTTCATGGCAGGATGAAGCACATCAATATCTACTACTATTTCATTAGATAACTGGTGAAATCTAATGAAATTGAGTTACTATTTTACAGGTCTAAAGAGCAGGTAGCTGATATTTTCACAAAACCTTTAAAGGAGGAGGATTTAAATATGCTGAGGGAAATGTTGGAAATCAAATTCTTTGTGAAATATCATTTAAAGGAGTATGTTAGTAATTAAACTCGATTTAATTCTTATAATATCTCTAACAGATCTTATCACCCAAATTTGATTGCAGATATCTAACATCTCTAACATCCAATTATCATAAATTTCAAGTGTGCGTAGTTATTATTGGTAGTTGCATTCATTTGAAAATTGGTCAAAAACTCTATTTTTGCATTAAATACATGTCAGATAGTTGGTGAGCCTTTCCTGCTCTTGTCCTCCAACTCTAGCTATATATATCTATGCAGTTGACATTTTGCATATGTGGAAGAAGAGTGAAGAAGATGAAGAAGAAGTCATAGTAGCAAAATTTTGAATTCTCTATTTGGAGTTTGTCCTGCAATTGAATTTATATATGTTTGTAAAGCTTCTGATAAATAAGTGTTAAGTGACAGAGTCTGTTTTAAGCATTGTAACTACAGTCTATTTTTATTTTTATTTATAAGAAATATTTATTTCTGTATTTCGAGCAATTTCTCCTCTGAATATCTCTTTTGCATCTATTCCCTTCAAAAAAGTGTTTCGCAGTATATTTGCTCCGAAAGGGATATTTTTGTCTTGTAGCAAGAAAGTCATCTTCATTGGGTTTTTCTCACTAGGAGAGTGAAACTACATTTCTCTCCCAAAGCTAAGCGAGAGTTCGTTTCTCTCCTTCCATGAGAAAAATTTTCATCTCACTACAAACTTGTGCAACTCTGTCTTTCAGGCAAGATTTCTCCTAAAAAGGAGTTTCGAGAGGTGCTTGACCCAAAAAGGGAGTTTCAGGACCCTTTGTCTCGAAACTAAACTTCAGGGCCCCTCTAACCCGAAAAGGGAGTTTCAAGACTGTTTGTCCCAAAACCAAGCTTTGGGACCCCTCTACCCTAAAAAGTGAGTTTCGGGACTCTTTGTACCAAAATTGAGCTTCGGTACCCCTCTATTCCAGAAAGGGATTTTGGAATCCCTTTTTCCTAAAAGCTAGCTTCAGGATCTCTACTGCATGAAACACAATTTCTTCGCATCTTTTTTTCTCTCATTTTATAGCTGAAATATTTACACTATACCTTTTTTGGAGTGACCTTAAAATGTAATCACAAACATTTGTTTCTTCAACCTTAAGTCCAAGTCCTTGCATGGAGTTAACAACCTCGTCCACATAATGTAGATATGCAACAATGTTTACCTCATCCTTCATAATTAGGTCTTCAAATATTCTCCTATAATTTTACCCTTTTGACCTTTTTATCTCTTTCATATATGCCTTGCAACTTATCCTAAATTTACTTTACTTATGTGTAATGCATAACCTTTATAAACTCTATTTTACATAAGCCTCTTAAAATTAGATTCATTTCCTTTGAATTACTCATTTGTAGGAGCTTACCATATTTATCTGTAGGTGGAGTTGTTGGTGGTGTGTATCCATTCTCAATTGCTTCTCATATTTCATTTCCAAGTGTCATTAGATGAAACTTCATCCTTGTGATCCATAGTGTATAATTGTTAGCATCGAACAATGGTGTTGAATTCCCTAATGATCCATTCTGAGAATCCATCCATGTTCTTGTAAGATTTTCCTTCAAGTTGTTAAAATCTTCTGAAGGAACCCGCTTTGATACGAATTGAAGAACATAAGCTTATACTAAGAGGGGGGTGAACAATATAAGACCACTTTTTACTTTTCTTTCCCAAACAATATTATGCAATATATCAATTGCAATATCAAAAGTAGTAATAAAAGCAATGCAAAAATCACCACATATAATAGAGACACCAATTTAATGGGGTTCACATAATGTGGGTTACTCCACAAAGAAAATATTTCATTAAATTTTTCTCAACAAATCTCTTGGAAATCATTTCCCTATTACATTGTTTATGGACCTCTATTCAAAGAAGACACCAATACCCTGATCTAGTTTATGGGCATCAAACAACAATAGACATAAATCTCCTTAGCTGGTTCATGGATCTCTATCCATAGGAGAACTCCTTCTCCTCTACTCTGGATAATGATCCTCTAGAAGACTACTACATCCACTGTTCTAGCTTGTGGATATCTCCACTAAAAACTCATGTATTCACTCAGAAGACCTTTATCGTCACTACCCTGGCTAATAGATCTCTATCCACTAAAGACTACTATCCTCTACTCTATCACCTATTTTAGCTTTGTCTCAAATCTGCACTAAACAGAGTCCTTCAATCTAGTACAAATCTGCTCAATATTTGTATCTGATATGCACTAAACATAGTCCTTTGGTCTAGCACAAATCTATTCAATATTTATCTCTTATTTGTACTAAACACAATCCTTCGATCTAGCACAAATCTACTCAATCTCTGTCTCTGGTTTGCACTAAACACAATCCTTAATTATAGAACAAATCTACTCAATCTCTGTCTTTGGTTTGGCACAAACCTGTCCTCAATTCTGCACCAAAATATATCCTCAAATTTGTCCTCAAGCCTTAACACAAAGCTTGACCCAATCACTAATAAATTATTCTATATCTGCCACAAACCTTAAATCAATGTTTGAACAAATTAATCAACTCTACTCTCAAGTATTCACAAAGACTTACCTCAAATCTACTCAACAAGTCCTCACTAGAAATTTTTTAATCTACTCAAAAAGTCTTCACCAAGACTTGCCTCAAATATGCTCAACAAGTCCTCACTAGAACTTGTCCAATATGCTCAACAAATCTTCACCAAGACTTACCTCAAATATACTCAACAAGTCCTCATTAGAACTTGTCCAATATGCTCAACACGTCTTCACCAAGACTTGCCTCAAATATTCTTAACAAGTCCTCATTAGAACTTGTCCAATCTGCTCAACAAGTCTTCACCAAGACTTACCTCAAATCTTCTTAACAAGTCCTCATTAGAACTTGTATAGTCTGCTCAACAAATATTCACTAAGACTTACCTCAAATCTACAGTGTAAGCTTCCATGAAAGCTTTATCATCTCAGTCCTTAAGTCCACTCTAGGAATTACTCAAATCAGCACACAAACTTTCATAAAAGCTTATTCAACTCAACTCAATATATCACAGAAAAATTCTTCAAACACACAAACAAGCTTCACACAAATTTGTGTTTGATCTCACAGAAACATATAGATATTGGTTAGAGACTCAATATGCTTCACACTCACAATAATGCTCAATCACTTTAAATATCTCTTGTTTTACTATAGAAACATATAAATAATAGTTAGAGACTCAATATATTTCACTCTCACACAAAACTCAATCACTTCCAAGCTCTCTTCAAATCAATTAATAATAAATAACAATTTGTTTCATAGAACTTGAACTATCACTCCAACACTTCCAATCAATTATTACTTAATCAACTCAACTCAACCAGTCACTCAATGAAAGCTTATTCAACAATGCTTATAAAACAAACCTCACATAACAATGATACTCATGATCTTTTCATAAACCTTAATTCAATATAGTTCACAAATTCACATAACAATTATACTCATGATCTTTCACAAACCCTAATCATGCACATGAAGGCTTACTCAATATTTACAACAATGCTTATCAAACAAGGTTTCTAGCATCAACTTTCATTCCAGAAAAAACCTTATCAATCAATATTGGATATCTCAAAAACTAAACTCAACAATATTTATCAAACAATCATTTTCACTCCAACTTGGCATTCACAACATCCAATACAACAATATTTTACTCACAAGGAACATGTATCCATACCTTTTGTTTTTATGGAGATATGTCTTCAAAACCTGTCTTAACCACAATCAAATTTTCTTTACCAACACTAGGATTAGGTAGCCATAACATATCTCAAGATCTCCACAAAATAATTTTTTATAATTATTTTACCATAAATCTCTTAGTACACCTTATAATCTCCAAACTTACATCATATAAGTCAACATTTTTATTATAAAAAAATACACAACAATTTCCTTTATACACCTTATCACTCCAACTTTATAAAATAAATTGCAATCACCAAAAATTAAAATAAAATATTTTAATTTACTTTACCTTATAACTCCCTCAACAACCTTATAGTTTCCAACTTACAAAGACCTCTAAGAAATTTCTGAAATTCACAACCTTTGGAGAAGTAAAAATATTTTTAACATACCTTTCAACTATTATGCCGATCAAAATGTTTTTGGCGTGATTCGAACACACAACATAGCCTCTCAAATACCCTAGCCTCAAGCTAGGCTACCAAGTGGGCTGCATGTCCACATGAGATTTTAGGCGCACATTTACCACTATATTCTCCTCACGAAGGCGCCCACAAAAAATGAAAACCTCTCCACTAGAAAAATTGTCTATCACATGGATCGAACCCGCAATCCCTTCCTTGCAAGCCTTAGAACTATCTCAATTTCTGCCTATGCTACCACATCCGATGGATATTTCTATCCACGATGATGGCCTTACACCTTAGTCTACCTCCAATCACTTTGAAACGTGAACTTCTCTTTCTCCAACAAATGTAGCACTCGATTTTTTCATTCGAAGGTGTGTATATCCAAAAACTTAGGAAATGAAATTTATTTCCTATATTAATACACATGCTTCTTGTCTTTTACACGTTGGTGGAATTTCAAGTTTAAAATTCAAAACAAATTTTAAATATTTTAAATTTAAAACTTAATTTAAATTAAAATTTTAATCAAAGATTAAAATATTTTATAAAATATTTTAATTTAAATTTAATCTTTTATAATCTTCTCTTGGGTATTTTTAACTTGAACCTTGTTTTTCTTCTCCTTGTTATTTGGCTCGAAATATTATAATAATATAATTTTATTATTTACTTTAAATTTTCTTCTCCATCCTTGGGTCTTCATCCTTTGGGTATTTGTAAGAATATAATATTTTTTTTTTTGAAAATTTTGAAAAAACTTGTATTAAAACAAAGATCAATTACAATATGGGAAGAGACTCTTCCCAGCTGAATTCAGAGAGAACACAAGCTTACAATAGTAGAATAAGAATTGCAATGGAGCCAAATCTCCTGAACCATTAACTAGTTAGCAAGGGGTCGGCATGGACAGTTGATGCAGCTTGTCACAAAATACCAACACTATTCTTCTCCTTAGGCCGCAACATGCAACATGTCACGATATCGTGACACCTTTCCCCTTTGGCTGCGAAAAAGCAACATGTCGCGATATCGCGACATTTTCCTCCTTTGGCCACGAAAATTCAACAAGTCGCGATATCGCGACACTTTTCTCCTTTGGGCACGAAAGTGCAACATGTCGCGATATCGTGACACTTTTTCTCTCTCGGCTGCGATGAAGCAACATGTCACAATATCGCGACACCTTTTCTCCTTTGGCCACAAAAATGCAACATGTCACGATATCGCGACACCATTTCTCCTTTGGTTACAAAAATGCAACATGTCGCGAAATCGTGACACCTTTTCTCCTTTGGCCGCAAAAATGCAACATGTCACGATATAGCGACACCTTTTCTCTCTTGGCCACGAAAATGCAACATGTCGCGATATTGTGACACCTTTTCTCCTTTGGCCGCGAAAATGCAACATGTCACGATATCGCAACACCTTTTCTCCCTTGGCCGCAAAAAAGCAACATGTCACGATATCATGACACCTTTTCTCCCTTAGCCGTGAAAAAGCAACATGTCATGATATCGCGACACCTTTTCTCCCTAGGCCGCGATGAAGCAACATGTCGTGATATCGCGACACCTTTCCTCCCTTGGCCGCGTCGAAGTGACATGGCGCGATATCACGACAACTTTCTACCCATGGCAGCGCCTAAGCAACGTGTCGTGATATCGCGACAACTTTCCTCCAATGACCGCGATGGCGCACCATGTCGTGATATCACGACAACTTTCCTCCAGCGACCACGATGGTGCAACATGTCATGATATCGTGATAACTTTCCTCTAGCGATCACGACGGTGCAACATGTCATGATATCGTGAAAACTTTCCTCCAGCGACCGTGACGGTGCAACATGTCACGATATCGTGACAACTTTCCTCCAGCGACCATGACGGTGCAACATGTCGCGATATCGTGACAACTTTCCTCCAGCGACCGCGATAGTGCAACATGTCACGATATTACGATAACTTTCCTCCAGCGATCGTGACGATGCAACATGTCATGATATCGCGACAACTTTCCTCCAGCGATCGCAACAGTGCAACATGTCGCGATATTGTGACAACTTTCCTCTAGCGACCACGATGGTGCAACATGTCACGATATCACGACAACTTTCCTCCAGCGACCGCGATGATGCAACATGTCACGATATCGCGACAACTTTCCTCCCTTTTCTTTTTCTTTGATCATTAGCTCAAGGACCTTTCCAAACCCTGTCTAATCACCTCATCCTCAATATCCATGTCACTGTGCAACTGAAATCCAACCTCCTTTTTTGCACCCATCTTAGCCAGAAATTTAGTCGCTTTGTTCAAATCTCTACTCGCATAAATTGGGATCACGTCCTCCAATTCCTTCCATAATTATTTAATTTGGGTAATAAGAGCCCTCAACCTCCAAGCTTTCAGATCAAAGTTCCTCATATAGTCTAGAGCTCCAACCATTATTTGTGAGTCTGATTCAAGAATAATCCTATGGTGGCCATGTTTCACTGCCAAAATAGAAGCAGACCTGATGGCAATGGCTTCGGCTTCATTGTTAGTGGATCTTCCCAAGCCTTGCAATTCCCAATAGAGCACAGTCCCAGCATGCTTTCGGCACACCACTCCAATTCTGGCTCTACCCGGATTGCCTTTTGCAGCTCCATCAGTATTGATTTTAATCCAACCTTCAGGGGGAGGTTTCCAACAATTTTTGTCCTGTCCCTCTTGTAGTTCAGGGCGTTCTTCCAAAGCTCCAATGCCAATTTGAGCTTCCTCCTCAGCATGAACAACCACAGTTTCGGTAACCTTGCTCCAAATGGTCTGCCAAACCCCGTCTAGAGCAGTAAAAGTTTCTCTAAAAATTATGGCATTTCTTTCCAGCCATACTTGCCACCAAATAAAGCTTAAATAAAGCTCCTAGCCAAAACGAAGAGCTTTAAATTTGAATCTACCTTTCTGCCATTTTTCCTATATATTCATCCATTTCATGTCACCACTTACTTGAATTTTAAAGTAGGCAAACCAACGCAGCCAAATATGTCGGGTGAAAGGGCAACCAAACACCAAATGGTCAATAGTTTCCTCACTCTTGTAGCATAGTACACATTGAGAAGGGCCGATGATACCTTTTGATCTGAGATTATCAAAAGTGAGGATTCCATTGTGCATGCACTACCAGGAAAAAAAGTTAACTTTCGGCCAGCCTTTAGAGTGCCATATTTTCCTCCAGTCCTCAACCTGAAAAGTATGAGGGGGGGGCTCTGGGAGAATGTTGTCATATCCGTCCTTTACTGTATAGACACCAAGACTCCCAAATCCCCAGGCTAATTCATCCTCCACGTCTCCCCCTGTAAGAAATATTTTTGTCAGAATTTTAGTCATGATAGGCAACAAATCCGGAGGGATTGAAATGGGCCACATCCAACTTCTTGAACTGCTTAAACTTACACTCCCCCAGTTGAGTAGTTGTGAAATAACTTTCAATACGGATCCATCCCTTGGCTTCAATGGCTACTTTTATTGGTAGTAATTCTAGAAATTCAGCAATGATGGGTGGGAACTGATCCCAAGAATCTGTCCAGAAATGAGCCTTCTCCCCTATTCCCACTTTCCAAAATAAGTGGTCTTTAACAACCTGAGACCCTAACTTGAGAGCCTGCCAAACTAGGGACCCAGTACCATCCAAGGGGATGCGAGCTACATCGATTGTGTTGGCCTACCCCAGGTATTTTCTAGTTAGGATTCTACTGAAAAGGGAGGTGGGATGGGAGATCCATCTCCAGTACAACTTTCCAGCCAAAGATTTATTATTTAGCTTAGATTTTATCAAAACCAGACCTCCTTTAACCTTGGGCTGGGTAACTTTGTCCCAGCCCACTAAGGCCCACTTTCTCTCTCCCTTTTCTCCTTCCCATAAAAAATTTCTAGCCATCCTGTCCAACTCTTTCCATATTGTAAACGGGGCAGCCAGGATAGAGAATTTGTAAATTGGCATGGCTTGAATGACTGACTGTAAGAACATTAATCTGCCACCATAACTTAACCACTTGTGAGACCAGTGATTAATTTTGTCCTTGATACACTCCAGCATATTCCTCCATGTGTCTAATTTTTTCTTAAAGTGCAAGGGGACCCCCAAGTAAACCACTGGGTTAGAAGTCCTTGTGAATCCTAGGATTTCTAAAATTCTGTTCTAAAGCCTTTGCTCCAGATTAAAAAAACCACTTTGGATTTCTTGTCATTAATGACCTATTGAGTAGCCCTGAGATAGACATTAAGAGTATCCCTAATCATTATTTCTTCCCTGAAGCTAGCCACTCCCACCAAATCAGTGTCATCCACAAACTGCAGGTGCGTTAAAACTTTGTCACCCACCCTGATACCCAATAATCTACCTTGTTGTCTTCTCCTCAAGAAAATTTTGCCAAGACCTTCAGCCAAAATGAGAAAAATATAAGGAGAACATGGATCCCCCTGGCACAGTCCCCGAGTAGCTCCAAATGGTTACGAAGGAAGGCCCTTGATTAGCACAGAGTAAGTCAGGGTAGAGACACAGCTCATGACCCACTCTATCCAGTCCTAAGAGAAACCAAAGGCTACCATCATTTTAGCCAGGAAACTCCATTCAACCCTGTCATAAGCCTTTGACATGTCTAGTTTTATGAACATCCCTTTATTACCAGAAGTGTGCATTGAATGGATTGCTTCCTGGGCCACAACCACCCCATCCAAAATCTGTCGTCCCTCAACAAAACCCCCTTGCTCAAAGGAGAAACCCCCTTGGGCATCATCCTTAGATTTGAGTTGGTCTGTAATTACTCCTTCTCTGAACTATTTTTGGACCTCATCCCATCTGGCCACCAATGGAGCTCTTTGGGCCTGGAAGTCTATTTTATTAGCATGCCTCCAATACTTCAACTAAGCTTTGACATATTGTAGTTGTTTGTGGATTCTGAACATTGCTCTCCCATAAGCTGGGTGGCCTTCTTCCCACCGTTGTGGAATTTTCTCCTGAAGTTCTTCTTTCTGAAGCCAAAAATTCTCAAATCTAAAAGGTTTGTGATGCTGCCCCATCCTAGTCCCACCTTCCAACAGAATGGGACAATGATCTGAAACTGGGCCTTCTAAAATCTAAAAATTTATATTCCATTTTACAAACGCCTCCTCTAAAACCAGAAAATGATCTAGCTTAACCTTATTTCTATGTGGCTCCCACATTTTATTAGTCCAAGTGTAGTTAATGTCAGGACATTTAATGTCCACTAAGTGCAAAGCCTAGACTTGGGCAATCATGAAATGGTCCCCTGGGTCCAAAAATGGTGTTCCTCCTTCCTGGTCTCTAGAAGATGATTTAGTGTTAAATTCCCCCGCTATAATCCAGTCTAGATCTTCCCTTGAGGTTTGCATGTTATGCACAGCCTTCCACTGCCGCCTCTAACCATCTAGGTTTTGAGACCCATAAAAGTTTGTGATTAGAACATGTTTCGCAGTGACATTATTCCTAAAAAGAGAAGTGAGAACCCCCCTCCAGGAAATATGTTCTATTGCAGACCATTCAAGAGAGTTCCACAAAGTAACAATCCCCCCTGAGGCACCTTGGGCAGCCACATCCATATGACCAGCACCCCTCCAAATTCTATTGACTATTTTGGACATAAGATCTAATGACATCTTAGTCTCCTATAAAAGCAAAAAATCAGTATTACGATTCTCTAAAAGTCTTCGAACAATAGATTGATGGGTTCTACTGTTTAAACCCCTCACATTTCATGATTGTATAATCATTGGTTACCCTGGGAGCAATAAGAGTCTATTGTCCTCACCGATCCTCCCGTGATCAATTTGTCTCCTTGGGCTACTAGCAACTCCTTATTGGATCTTCTACCTATTCCCTGAGAATTGTTGTTTTTGATCTTTTTTCTACCTGGGTTATCCCCAAAGTTGGCCTTTCCCTGTTCTTCTCTGGTATTCCCATGCTAACATCCTAAGATATTGTCTGCTCCTGGTTATGCACTACTAAAGCCCCTGATCACACTGGCTGTGATACCTCCCGAGTTCAACTACCTGTTGTATGACGGGAGGAGAAGAGAGAGGGAGTTGCCCGAGAATATTAGAAGTTTCCTTAATACCCTCCATGCCCTCCATAAATTGTTCCTCTTCATCAACAAGTGACTTAAATATCTCATACCTATTGGCAGGTCTGAGATGGGATTGCTCCTTTCCCTCTTTTTTCTTTGTCTGTCTTTTTCTTTTGGGCTGTACAAAACCCTCTCTCTGAGATTCCTGGCCCTGAACGGTGCTATTGGAATATTTATTAAGTGTTGCCTTATCCTCTTTAGGCAGGTTTGGCATTCCTAAAGGGGCCTCCATTTTAGCATTCATATTATTAGGTCAAAAATGGGCCAAATGTCCATGTTTGTGACAAACCCTACATCTAAAGGGTAGGGCCTCATAGTCTAGTTGTTGAATCTAGGAGAGACCTGCCAATTCAATTTCCATCTCTGTCTTCAAAGGCTGGCTGAGATCCATATCCACACATATTCTTGCATAAACCACCATGCTCCCTTCAAGTGTGTCTCTGGCAACACCCATATGTCGTCCAATAGAATTGCTAATCCTTGCCAACACCTGCTCACTCCAAAATTCCATTGGGAGAGCATATAGTCGGATCCATACTGGGACAATAGTAGGTTCAACTCGAGGATCGAATCCCTCTCTCCATGGCTGAACAAATAGCCCTATCGGGCCATGACTTTTCTTATCTGACTCGAAAGCCTTATTTCTATCGGCCAAAGATGAAAAGCTAACAATAAAATATCCATTGCTAATAAACCACAATGAATACTCACCGTGAGGCTCCCATTTTTGGCGGATCCAAGAGTGCAAAAAATTTAGGGAAGGACATATACCCATGAACTTGCAGATTAAATTTAGCTCTGTAAATGACTGATTCTTCAACCATACTTGGCTCGATGACAATTTTTGGCCTGGTTTTGGCCTGCGGCAAACATCCATTCACACGAGGTGTTGTCGACCTATTCCCAGCAGCCGTGAAGAGAATTTTATATGCCATTTTTTGAGCTTCGTCGTTCTTTGGAGGAGAATTTTCTTTAAAAAAATTTGCGTATGAGCTGCTACTCCCTGGAAAATGAGCCGGAGAAGTCCCCATTGGACCCTCCTGGGGCATCGATCTAGCCTTCAGATCCACCGTACCCGAAAGGCACTTCTACAATCCAATTGATGCCCTAGATTTTTCAAAGTTCCAGAAACCCTAGTTCATAGGAAAAAATTTCCAGAGCTCATTTTCCCGCATTTTACCATTGAACTAACATTGATCTCTAAGAATATAATATTAAAAATAAATATTATATCCTATTCCTTTTCAAGACCTTCTTGCTTTTGGAAAAAACACTTGATGTCCTTAATGATGACGAAATTGAACCAATACGCTTTTGACATCAATTAAAACAAAACTACTCCAAATTTCCAACAACATTTGGCTCTTGTCATGCCAAAGATATAGTGTCTCATGATGTATCTCTAACATCACTTATCAATGTTACATGTGTCATTCTCTGTTATTACACAAATTTTCTTGTCTTATCCATTGGGCTATGGAGTCAAAAAATTAAACCAGACATAACAAGCTAAAAATTGTACAAATGAAATCTTACTATACATCCCCTATTCAAAAACCTCCACAAAGGAATTTCACAAGACTTGGTATACCTATGGAAGAAGTCCTAAAGCATATTTTAGAAACCAATGCAATTGAGTTACCTCCTATAAGGAAACCCGATACTATAGCTCATTGGTATAAGGCAGTTCAACATTGTGCATATCATAGAGTAGAAGGACATTGGACAAATTCTTGTAGAAAGTTGAAACATGTGGCTCAAGATTTAATTGATGCAGGACATCTTGATGTAAGAAAATCTCAATCTTCAAATAGTCAACAAATTTCCACTACCAACCAAAATGTACCTAAGGACACTAGGTAGTTAATCAAGTATCTTGTAAAAATGTACCAAATCATTATGATAACCATACGATTGGTATGGTAACAGCTACTTCAGAGCAGTAAGTGCAAAGTCGATAGATCCAATGATCTCAATAGGAGATGAGATTTTTAGCAAATCTTTCCCTCGTAGAACTTTTGCAAATTTCTTCTACTCATGGAGAATCCTTGATAAATGTTCTGAAACAACAATATTTCGCTTCAAATATTTTCCCTAGTGATATGGATAATGTTGTAATCTCTCTTGGGACACATCACATCACATTCTTGAATGACGATATTTATTCCTCAGACCTACGTAGGGATTATTCTCTCTACATTACTGCATTAATTGGGAAAACCTTTATCAAAAGGGTTATGATTTATAATGGTTCTTCTCTCAATTTATGCACATATCAATTTATCCAAAAGTTTGGATTAAAAGAGGAATATTTAAATAAATATTATGCAATCATCAAAACATTCAACAATGAGTCCCAAGAATCTTGTGGTATTATATCTCTCCTCCTTAAATTTGGACCTAAGATTCTAGATACATTGTTCTATGTGGTACCTTGCCCTATATCTTTTAATCTACTTCTTGAATATCCTTGAATCCATGTGATGAAGGTCGTCCCTTCTACTCTTCATCAGTTTTTGAAGTTCAAATCTAAGGATCAACTTATCACCATTCCAAGCAACCTTCATCCATTCAAATAATGTTCGATTTTTGAACAAGCTTAGTTTTGTCTCAATGTTTGTTCTTCAATTTCATCATCTGTTTCTCCAAGTTCCACATCTCAAAAATTTGAGCAATTAAACAGTCTAAAAGTGAGTGAGGAACCTTTAATAAAAGTTTCATAATGGTATCAATACAATCAGTTTCTTCAAGAACCTCTTCTGGATACATCTCATCAAATTTTGGAGTGGAGAGATAAGGATGAGGGTCCCCCTTATCCCCCTAACATTTTTTTTTGTAATATGATAAATTTTACGTGTTCTAATGGTAAATATTTGACTTCGTATAGAGATCTTGCAAATTTGGGGATTTCTCCTCCTTATGCCAAGAATAATGGTTTTGTTCAAGAATGTATAGATTATCATGCTATGGCTACCAAAGGAAAAACTATGAAGTATCCTCTCTATGGTTATAATAATCGATATGGCTTGCCTTATAGATTTTTCTTTGATGAAGTAGACCTCTGAATGCCTATTCTTTTGTTAATATAGGAGGCACAATTAGAATATATGTTGACTATTATTCTGATTATTTTTTTAACATAAAATAAAATAAAATCAATCATTAATTAGGCATGCATTTAGCATAGGTTCATATTGCATTTGCTTGCCTACTCATACTGCATGATTTCCTATCATATTTTGCATGGTTGCTTGACATTATGTTCCTCTTGCATTTTTGCTTGTCATAATTGCATGACTTCTTGCTCATGTCTGCTTGATCATATAACTTTTTAGGGATTCATGACAATGACATGTAATGATACCTAGTTAGGTTGTAGCTCATATGCATTGAAATCTCACTAGGGTTCTGATACCTAGAAAAGCCCCAACCCAGGGCTCATGCATTTTCATCCCTTATTCTCTTCTCGTTTTCTATTTTCTTCTTATCTCTCTTCTTCTTGTATTCCTTGACTTTGAAAGTTTTACAACGATCATTATTTCTATCCAAATTCAAGGAATACAATACTATTTTGGTATGTCCTTATATTTTGCATTTGATTCTTATTTATCCTATATTTTCTTTGTTCAAATAAGGATATACTTTCTTCTCTTATTTATTTGCATACTTCCTCCGTCTTGGCTTTTCACTGGCTAAAACTTTAAGTTGGGGTACACATGCACAATTTATTACTCCTTATTTTATTTATGTATTTTCTTCTAGCACATGCACACACTCACATTGTGTTATTGCTCATATGACTTGGTCTATACATATTATTACACACCCCTATCATGCAGTGTGTGCTAATACATCATTCACATCAACAACAACATATTCCCCTATCGGGTTATGATTATTTTGACTCAGTGTGCTCATCACCCCATTACAGGATAATCTCCTTGATGATTTTAGTAGGTGTCGGTATACATCCTAGCGGGTAATCACCCCATAGTAGTTTCTAGCGAGCAATCATCCATAGTGGGTTAAGATCTATTATTTTTATCATTTGATCAATCACCCATAGTGATTTATGCTTCATATTTTATCCATATGTCCATTAGAGAGTACTACACCCATAACAAATTTTCACTCCACATTTGGACCATCCTTTTGGGTATAACACCCTTCATTCAGGGTTCTTTGATAAACATTTCTCGCATTCTATGGTTGATCTTTGAATTATTGTTCTTATTCTTCTTTTTCTTCTCTCATATTCCCTTCTTTTTTATTTCCCTTTCTTCTATTCATCTGTGCATTTATGGCTAGTTACATTAGATTCATGCTATACCCAGTATTATTTGCTATATTGTTTGTTTGCTTGCCTTGTTCTTTGTATTTTTATGTTTTTCTTTTCCTTACCTTTTTCAAGTTTATTAAAGGAATTTTCATTCTTTTTGAAACTTGAGGGGGCACCCCAGCCATAGAAGTATTAATGGTAGTAATGTCTTGCCCTTTTGCCTAAACCTGGCCACTTCTTTTCTGTGCTTGTTGCTTTCTTCCTATAGAGATCTACATATTTCTTTGACGCATTTACTTGGCCTTAAATGTTTCAAAGAGGGGGAAAAATGTAGACACAAAAAATTAATCCACTTAAGTGGGCAATATTCCATGAGCCCTTTGGGGTACCCCTTTCGCTTGCCTAAGGCAAGGGCAAGGCTTCCCCCCTGTTTTACTTATTTTTTATCTCTATGCGAAATTGTGCTTGGTCCTTGACGAGGCACAAATTTGCATTGCAATATCACAGTCAACCCGAATGGGGTGTGATTTCACCTTTTTAGGGTTTGACACATCAAAACCCTAATTATTTGGGGTTGGCATGTTTTACATCAGTCCTTCTTGGTTTTCTTGCTCGTTTCACCTTCAAATATTCTATATAAAGAGGGTTTGAATTCACTTTTCATTCACGCTCACATAACCGGTATTCTAAGGAATGATTTTTTATTGCTCGCTAACATTTGATTCCTCACAAAATGTTTTATTCGGTTTGCATCGTTCTTCTTCTTCTTTCACAAGCAACTTTTGAAGTGTGAAGTTTGATTGATTATATATTACATTAGATTTTTGATTGTTGTTACTCAACCTTGGGGGATTTAGGTTGGATCCCTAGGGAGATATTAACCATCCGATAGGTCTTAACCCTTATAATTTACGTCTATGCTCTCTACCAAGTGAATTCTCTCTTCTACATGCATATTTGAGTTTTCTGAATGATGTAATCAAGCTTCTACACTTGTCTTTTGTTTTCACATATTTTATACGAAATAGTGCTTGACCTTCTATGTAGTGCGACTTCACCTTGTGTTATCGTAGTCGCCTATTATGGGGTATGATTTCACCTGAGTCAAAACTAGGGACAATCTACTGCTCCAATTTCCATCATTACATTCTAGATTGTATTTAGAGCATAGTGGTATATTTTGTTTCTATGATTTCATCATTCTTCTCTACTATATTATATTGTGTTTATTTTTTTCCAAAGGTCAATTTTTTCTTTTAATTATCAAAGTTCAGCTAACATGACCTAGGTGTTGGCAATTTGAGTTATTTTATGTTGTCATTAATGTCACATGGACCACATTGAGTTTTGGTGGCAAAAGCACTTCATAAATAATCATTTATGATATTTTGGAGAGCATGGATATTTACAGGGTTTTGTGGCACAAGAGGCATATAATATTTAATTTTTTAAATATTATATTAATGGTTTTTATTAAAACCAATGGCAAGGGTTTTTATTAAAACCAATAGAAGGGTTTTTTATTAAAATTAAAACCATTGGAAAGGGTTTTTCATTAAAACCACTATGCTAAGACTTCTCTAAATTATGATGGATAAAAAGGTTTTCCAATAAAACCTAGGAGAAAAAATTTTCATCACGAAATTCAAAATAATGAAGGAGATATCTCAATTCAAAGTTAAAAGGTGAATTATTAAATTTTTATTTATTATAAGGTCTAAGGTTGTATTATATTATCCGCCGACGTGCAAATGTTGGGGAGATAAATAAATATTCGTTGATGTCATTTGAATACATGGACGTGCATATAAATAAAAGGTAAAAACCTTTGTTTATTGAAGACTTGACATAGCACATGAGAGAGAGTCATAAAAAGGGGAGCAACAAAGAAAGAAGGATAAATAACTTTTTATTTGAGAGCAAGGTCAAGTAAACATCACAAGAAAGTGATGTCACGCATGATCCTATAGTGTAGTTGGTAGTGCACAAACTTTGCACAAGGCAGGTTCGTTGTTCGAATCCCGCCAAGGGCAAAGTGTTTTTCTAAGAAAGTAAAATCGAGTTTCAGATTTGAGCGTAGGTTAAAGTTGGGTGTTTGGTATTAAAATCCCAATGTGGGATAGAACCCATGTGGTAAGCGCTTCACAACTCAAATGAGAGGAACAGAGTTCGAATCCCGTGAAGGTGTGAAGGTGCATTAATTTTGGCAAGGCATTTTTGCAAAAATGATTTCGAATGTTACGAAGGCAGCGAATTTCATATAAAGGTATTTATCTCCAACGAATGGTAATATTTGTTATTACCAAAGTTTTGGTGCATTAAAATGATTTATGTGATAAATAGGGAGTCATAAGGAGTTTAGGGAAATAAATGCTTGTTGTATGTGTTAATGTGCTTAGGGAGTTATAAGATGTAGAATTTAATATTTGTTATTGTTGTGTGTGATTAGGGAGATATAAGGTGTGGAAATAAATATTTGTGATTGTTGTATGTGGATTTATAAGGTGTGGAATTAAAAATAAAAGCATAGGTGCTTTTTGTATGTGTTAATGAAATTAGGGAGTCATAAGGTTGAAAATTTTTGAACTTGTTATATGTCCTAGTGCATGATTTAATTATGAAATTAAACTAAGAACTTGAAACCTAGTTAATTTCTACCTTGAGTTAAAAGACATGCACGTGAGTTAGGGTTTGAATTTGAAGACAAATTGCTTGATTATGTGCCTTGGCTATTGAGAGGAAGTGTATGGATTAGAAAATCAATTTTATGGATAAAATTCATGCTTGAGTTCCATAATTGCTTTAGTGGAGTTCATTGAGAGTATTTACATTATTGAGGAGGTTTTTTCTATTGCTTTGAGGATATTATTGTTGGTTACTTGTTAAGTCTATTGCCACTATTTGAGACCATTGAGGAGATCATTTGCTAGTCACTTGTGGATACATTTGTCTTTCATTTGAGGAGATCATTTTTGGCTATTTGAGAGCTCCTTGCTTGAGGGAGTTGTGCTTGTTTCTTGAGAGCTTATTGACATTGCATGAGGAAAATATTATTGAGAACCTATTGCTATCACTTGTGGAGATTTTCCTTGTTTGGTTGAATTCCTCATTGTTATTGCTTTGAGAGGTTTTCATTAGAGAACTCATTTGCCGTACATTTGAGAGATTTTTGTTATCCATTTGAGAGTACATTGTTGAGCATTGTTGTTATCCATTTGAGAGTACATTATTGAGCATTGTTGTCATCCATTTGAGAGTACATTGTTGAGCATTGTTGTCATCCATTTGAGAGATCATTTTTCATACATTGTTGAGATCATTGTTAATAATTGTTGTCATCCATTGAAGAGTACATTGTCATTCATTTTTTAGCACATTGTTGAGTATTGTCATCATTCATTTGTTATCCATTGTTGATTTCATAATTGAACCTTACCTTCATTGATTTGTGATTGATATTTGAGTGCTACTTGAGAGTCATTGGTTAAGCCTTTGTAGAGGCTTTTTAGATAGAATTTATAGACATATTTGAGACAACTTTTGTGCTTGATTGGTTAAGACTTTGAGAAGGCTTTTGGGATAGATTTGTGGATAGATTTGAGATAGATTTTTTGCATGATTGTTTGAGACTTTTGTGAAGGCTTTGAGAATAGATTTGGGATAGCATTTGAGCAAGATTGTTTGAGCCTTGTGAGAAGGCATTGAGGTAGATTTGTGAGTAGTGAAAGAGATAGGACAAAAATAGAAAACACATCAACACTAGTTGCCTAGATGAGCAAATCAATGGATAGCCTAGCTGAGTAGATCAGTGGATAGCCTAGATGAGTAGATCAGTAGAGATCCTAGCTGAGCAGATCAGTGGATTGCCTAGCTAAGTAGATTAGTGGATAGCCTAGCTGAGAAGATCAGTGGAGAGCCTAGCTAAGCAGATTAGTGGAGCCCACCTAAGCAAATCAGGATAGCCTAGCTTTGAGCAAATCAAAGTAATCATTTATCTTGGGATAAGGATCCTCATTTCTTTATGAAATATTATAAGGAGAATATATTGTGGACTACCCCACATTGGGGGAACCATGTTAAATATTGTGTCTTAATTATGTGTGATTATTTGTGTATTTTATTACTATTTTTATCTATGTTATTAATGCACACTGCTATAATTTGGTTATTACAATTGCAGACACTAATTGATATTGGTTTGGAAAGAAAGTAAAAAGTGGGTGCTATATTGTTCACCCCACTCTCAGTATAAGCTTGTGTTCTTCACTAGGGAGCTTTATTGCTATGCCTCTAAGTATTGTTATACAGCGACCTAAGTAGTCCCCCTAACACTAATCCTATTTCCAAGTTTTTGTCAAGTTATCTTGCAGGAACAAGGATTATTTATAGTATTGGATAAAGGGATAAAAGCAAGGATAAATTACTGGATAAGGTAAGTATTTTGATTAATATTTAGGTTGTTTTTTGTGTGCTTTATATTTCTTTTATAAACCCTATATTTTATTTAATAGAAATATATTTAATTTATTTCTAGGCACTTGAAAGATAAACAACATATAGTGTGCATTTAGGTTTAATTCTATTTATGCATTTCTTCTTGAGCCCTTGCTTAAAGGTTGTCTATTTAGAAACATAGGTTAGAAAGCATCCAAAGAAAGAATAATTCTAATATTAGCTCTTGTATTATTGCATTCTATATTTCTGCAATATCCTTTATCTTTTTATAGCATAGATCTAGAAAGGCCAAATCTAGGTTTTTGTCTTAAATCTCACACATCAAACATTCTTGAAATTTCTATGGACTTGGAGCAATTCTTTGAAGTCATTCCTGGTGAACCCTTTCCCCCTAGCAGCGAGTGTATATAACAACACAACCCTCGTGGTTCACTCCAAAGGCTTCTCCCTATTTTAGATCCAGCTTTTGGGAATTGTATGCGGCAGGGTAGTTTTCCCCATCTACAACCATATATCTACTAACTAATCCCATTGGAAGTGTAATATCTAAACATATTAGTTTCACTTGTTACCCTCAACCATATACCAATAAGGTAACAAAATAGTCCAAAAACCACTTTAACAAACATTATAAATATCACTGGAGCTAACTCTGAGATCATTAGCATCCACACCAGTCTCTTTCAATCATAACTACACCAATTATAGTAGCTTCTTCAGGTACAAGCTACACTAGTTATAGTAGTTAATACTTACCCAAAAAATTATGGTACAACCAATAAACCATCTCAAATATTTTTTAGCAACTTTGCAATAAAACCACTAGAACAAGCATTTCTAGCCTTAAACTCCATATCTTCCACTACCGAAGCTCACCAGATCTACCACTACTAAATCTCATCAAATTTGCTACTATCAAAGCTCACTAGATATGCCACTATCAAAGCTCACCAGATCTACAACTACTGAAGCTCACCAGATCTACCACCATTGAAGTTCACCAACTCTACTACTATTGAAGCTCACTAGTTCTACCACTGCCAAAGCTCACTAGCTTTACTATTATCAAAGCTAACCATCTCTACAACTATCAAACTCACCAGCTCTACAACTACCAAAGTGTATACACCTAAAAGTCACACACTGTCCCTCTCCCCATTTCCAAGGTCAATCAATTTGCAAAACCTTCAAAAATTGTATAAATTGGCTAAACATACTATTCATTAATCAAAATCGCTATTCATAATCATTATCCCCTTTGGGCTAGCTAATCTCCTTCCTACGCTTAGCCATGGATCTTCATGTGACCTCATGCAAACTTAACTAAGGTTGAAAACTCTCACCATGGTCAAAAAGCACTTTATAGTCAAATTATCCTTTATGGCTAATCTCATGATTAATTAGATCTAATATTGATTTAATTAAATCCTCCACTTCACCTAGTCTACTTTTACTAGCCTAGCCCTCCACCTCACCTAGCCTAGCCTAGCACTACCGCCGTTCCACCTAGATATTTATCCACCTCACATCTCCCTAGATCATTAATGCAATATGGAGACTTTTACACACAAAAATCATTGTTTAATCTTAAGATATTTCAATAAAGTTGAATATTAATGATAAATTAATATTTATGCTAAATCATAATTACTTTTGGATGGGTGAAGGATTCTCTCACCCAACTTCACTTATGATCCAAGACACCTCAGGGGACACCTCTTTGGTGGACACCTCACCACTGCCACCTCACAAGGGACACCTCATCCCCTTTCTCTCACCTTGGCCCACTCTATAAATAGAAGTTAATTTTCACCATTTAACAACAAATCACTTTTGCATACCGAAACTCTACCAAAATCACTACTGTCATTACATCCATCACACATCCATTACAAAGCCATCATACAAACGTCACAATCAATTTGTCTCCCTCATAGTATTGTTTGGTGAATGAGATAGGTTGAGAATACCACTAAGAGTGCACTTTTAGAAGGTGAATTGAACAAATCACAGTTAATACCCAATCCTGAGCATCCAAAGAAGCCATATGAAAAATATGATTGAAAGAGGACCGGTTTGCATCTCACACACGTGAACCACCTAGTTTGCACCCTAGGAGTGCAAACCTCTGCAATAGGTACTAGAATCACCCGAACAGGTAAGAATAGATTAGTTTGCTATTTTATGTTGTTTTTAGCAGTTTTTTTTATGTTTTAAATAGTTTTATGAGTCTTTTGTCTTCATAAATACGGGGTTTGACTGAGGCAAACCCCCCAACGCACTAATAGGATTTTGTAGGTTTCTACAAGTCCAAAAAAGCGCAAGGAAATATATCCAACAAGTAGTGGCTCACGAGTAATAAGCCCACCTACATAGAGGAACCCAAGAATACGAATCTTGTTGTCTTTGTACCACATCTGAGAGGGCTTCCTATGGGAAGGCCCCCATTGTAGCCTTCAATACACGATTGTAAAAGGATATCACCTCTTATAACCCCTTTTATGATTATCAATACAAATGCAGTAGATTCTTTGATATTGAATGAATATCTTAACATATTTTTGATCATTTCATTCTGGCACGCCCCACCAAGCATAATCTTAATCACCTTATAACAAAAATTGTGGTCTATTTTGTATGGAAAGTATTTGTCATCTTTGAAGAACACCACAAACCAAAAATGCCCTGAAAGACACCTCAAGCCAAACCACAAAAGGTTCATTGGTGCACTATTGATATTACAAAGAGAGTAGTGAGTACACACTTGGGCATGTGAATTACCAAAACTACCTCAAACTACTACTTGATACCCAAGTATTGGTTCAGACACCCACGACATGGCAAGGTAATTCAGGTGAGGTTAAGAGCCTCATGTTCATGGGGATTGTGTGCCCTAATACCTAGACCAAAAATTATCTCTTGCCACGAAGTATGCAAGGTTAAAGCCTCCTTGTATATTTTGGCACCAAATCAGTAGTTAATTTACCTTTTGTCATTTATTTACTATAGGTATTTGTGAAATATTTGTAGTTTTAGTCATGTTGCTACACTTAATTTGGGTTTTTAGAATCTTCTATGCAGGTACCTATACTCAAAGCACTCTAGGGACATCAAAATCATCACCAGGACCCCAAAAATAGTCAACTCTATCTTTGAATCTTGGTTCACACTGTAGGAGTGTGAACTCCTCAACAAAAGATAGGTTCACACCCGAGGAGTGCGAACCTCCCAAATTTACATAGTCTTGGACTAGAGGGCATATTGGAGATGTTTACACTCACCTGGACATAGGTTTTGTGTGAAATTCTTTCATTCTTCTCTATTCTAAAGCTAATCTAACACGTTGAGCTATAAATTCCACAAGCATTGTACATTCCTATTTGCTTTAGATAGAATTTTTAGTTGCTTTCTAGTATAGCTTCCAATTCTAGTAATTCCTTTCCAAGTCATTTCCCTTTAAAAGCAATTAAATTAGATTTCCTTTTTGAAAATCAATAGTGTAACTTTACTTTTGTGCACATCACCTAATTAGATTTCCAATTCACAAATAAATAGCCTAAATTTGCTTTTTCACACAACCAAGTAAATATATTTTCTTCAAAAAGGTATCATAGCATAGTTTCTTTCCAAAAGGCATTTAATCTAGATTTACTTGTAAAACAGTACCGCACAAACAAACACCACACACTCAAATTCCATTTAAACAGTGTAAGGCACTCGGTTTCATCTCCAGCTTGAATTGGATTTCATCACCAATTCAACACCAGAGTTCAGTTAGGTTGGAATCTTACTCTCCACTGGCTCACCTCCAGATTAGTCACCACAGTATCCCCCTAGATGGATTGTTCTGGCATTAATACTTAGCCGGTACTTCCCACTTTGAGTTTTGGTTATCCATAATTCATCACTGGAAGGTACCTTCAGAGTGGGTAGTTTTAGAAAGTCCATTTACCACATGGCTTTTCAAATAATTAGTGGGCACAGTTGATCATTACTGTAGATGCCTTAAACATGAGGGTTAAGTGAAAGCATGGGTATGTTGATAGCACCACATTGACAACACAACCTCTCTTCATGAGATTTTATTTGACTCATTAGAGAATTTTGAGTCTCCCCCCTTTGTATATCATTTACTGTACCTTATACATCTAGGTTGTCATTTGCATATCAAAAACATAGTTTTATTTTGTGCACTTTTGGGCATTGCAAAAGGTTCCATGCTATGAAATACCTGATTCAAAATAGAAGTTCACCAACTACCTAGATTTGTTCTTAGGGCAGATACATACTTTCATTAAAAAACACAAAAATCCAAAATAAATAACATTTTATTATTGTTGAGTCTTGAAAAAGTGGTTACAACAACATAACAAACATGCTATAACACACTTACCAGTTGTTCCACAGTTTCACTCTCGGGCTTTACACTACACAGTCTTTTTTTAGGATATTTATACCCCACAGTGTGATTCCCCTACACTTCGACTTATTTCATACGATTCTATGTGAAAATATAGTAGTCAAGATACAAAACTGCATTTCATAGGTCTCCACAGCACATAGAGGGTACACACAGCATAAATATACTCTCTATCATAGTTCT
This sequence comes from Wollemia nobilis, assembly GCA_028583015.1. Classification (NCBI taxonomy): domain Eukaryota; kingdom Viridiplantae; phylum Streptophyta; class Pinopsida; order Araucariales; family Araucariaceae; genus Wollemia; species Wollemia nobilis. The sequence goes on along the minus strand of JAQPPZ010017036.1, from coordinate 1,691,447 downwards.
AGGTGGTCCGCACCCTTGGAGTGTGACCCAGTCGGTCCGCATCTCTAGAGTGTGAACCTATTTTTTAGGTTCCAAATTGCACACACAGGACATAGACACACTCCACAGCACATATTTGACATATTTTTATCATTCTGAGTGGTTCGCACCCCACCTATGCGAACCTGTGTTTTTCAAAATAGATAGTGTCCCAATCAGTCACAGATATTTCTTGAGTTTAGATTTCACATTTATTGACAATTGATATACATTTTACACATTTCACCATGCTAGTTACACGTATTCAGATGCGTGAAGCTCTTCATCATGCCACTGAGGCTACTCAGTAGACTATCATGATAGTAGGTGCTTCTAGTTATTAGACCATTGACCCATCTTTTAATTTTGACAAAGTTACTGTTGTAGGTCCTTCTAACCTATTGATTGTGCCTTCTGCCCCTACTTCTAGTTACACATCCTAAATGACACTCTCCACTCCATCCCACATTTGGGATGAAACCTTCGAGGATAATCCTCCTTTGGAATATCTCTCCTATCCTAATCCCCCATCCACATATTTCTAGTATGTCATCTATACCCATCTTGGCCGCCCCATACCGATTATGGTGGTGGATGAGTTCACTCCACCTGATTCCCCCTTCGCTACCCATATGTTCCTTGAGCATTCCACACATCCACTTTTGGGAGATGAATTTGATCCCATTGTTTCCCAAATCATCCTTGATGTTGTCACCACTATACAAATAGTTGGTATGATATCCACACCCCCTTCCTCCATGGATCCCCCTACCATACCTTCATCCCAAACCCCACAATATCAGTAGGCTTCATTGAGTCATCAAACTTCCTTCTAGCCACCTTCCTCACTATCACCACAACAATATTCACACACGTATCAATATTACCAGCTGACATCACCCAATTTATCTCATCCTTCAATCCATCTTTTTCCATAGCAGACTTATTCCTCTTCTCAACCACCTCTAGTAAGACCATAGTTTGCTTCCTATCCATCCACCAGCTACCCACCATTATCCTCCTATGGACCTCCATCAACTCCATCATCATTTTGCTTACCACCCCCACCTTCCTTTTTCACATCGTCATTGAACCCTACTTATCAAAGTCATCCACCTCGGTATTTGGTTTAGCTAGAGTCCCTCCTCGCCATTCCTACATTTCCCCCTTCATCCTCATTGGTTCCACCTCTATTTTCCTACTAGTCCATGTTCACCACACCAGGATCCCTCCCATCTCTAGCTTCTACACCACCCTCTATCTTCACCTCACCACCCACATGGTCCTCTACCACTACTGTTCAGGCACAACCGACTTATCCATATCCATAGCAGTAGCATATACCTATGCCTACCCAACAAATTCCTAGATATTATGACCCACAGTAGTAGCCACCAGCTTACCACTCTTATTACATATCACCCCATCCATCTCAGGTTCTTGTACCACAATATCAGACCATGTCAGCACCTGACCCAAATTAGGTTTCTTACTATCACCTATGGGAGGAACAACAATTGCAATATCCACCCCATATGGATTATTCACAACCACCATCATAGCCATTACCTACACCCACATCATCACTCCCATTTATGGATCCGCCTAATACTACCACCATGCTCTCTAGCGAATTTCAAGCTATGCAAGAGCATATTCATACATTGGATTTACATACAACTAGTTATGGGCCTCAAAAGCCCACGTATGATGAGTTGTGCAATGAACCAATTCACCCATATGTTCATATCCATCCATATCCTTACATATTTGAGATCCCTAAATTTAAAAAATTTAAAAGTAAGGAAGATCCTAGAGAGCACCTTAATAATTATCACTTTGCTTATTACCAGTTGCATGGTAGTGACCCCCTTATGCTTCGCACGTTTCCAATTTTTCTTGGGGGACAAGCATTAGATTGGTATAATAATTTTCCTCACCATATTTAATTCACTTTCGAACAATTGGCCAATCTATTTCTAGAACACTTCTCGATTAACATAAAAACCAAGCTTACCTTGTCCTATGTGTATGCTTTACATCAGTGGGATGATGAGCCTATTACCGATTTTATCACCCATTGGAGAGTGGTAATTCATGATCTAGCCTTCCCTCTCCCACCTTTAGGGCTTGTCAAACTATTTTCCAAGAGTTTTCATAAACAAATCTCCCAAACATTGTAGATACATCAGAGTCGAACATTTGAGGAAGCCATTTCCCAAGCCAAAGTCATCAAGGACATCAAGGTCCACACAAGAAAAATCAAGTTGCATCAGAAACCACCATATCCCACCAATTATTGTTACAACCATCCTCCATATGTACCACATACCACATGACCTCCTCAAACTAATCAGGTTCTTCTCAATTCTCCATATCCGCCAGCACAAGTGGAATTTGCACAAGATCCACAACCCACTCCCCCACGATCTCCTCAAAATCAACATTCAAACAATCTTCCACTTCTTTCCACTCCACAACCCAACCATCCCCCACCTCAATATAATCCATACTAAGGTTGCAATCCATGTCCACCTCGCCCTCCATGCAATTGGATGCCTTTATTTGAGCCCATTCCAACTCTATTTCATCGGTTAACTAAGGGGGGACTCATCCACTTACCAAATGTCCAACCTATTGTTCCAAATCCTCCTCTCCCATGGGAGTACAATCCACAAACCTTCTATGATTATCATCAAAAACATGACCACACCATTGATTCATATCGTATATTTTGCCATGTCATCCAAGACCTTATCGATTGAGGCATTATTTAGGTCTCAAACCCCCTTGTACCACAAAATCAAAATTTGGGGATATATTAAAATCCCTTACCCAATCATGGGGCAATCCACCTCAAAATTATCCACACCAGGTTAATCATGTCAATCGTGATCCTTCCTAATAGGGGTTTGTGGGTATGATTAATATCACCACTCATAATCAATGCTATCCACCCCCTGCAACCACTCAACAACCTTCCACTTCACCACAACCACTGGCCACAACCTCAATCATCACACCCCCAATTGCCCCACCTCCTCCATGAAATATCATCACCATTCATGGTAGTCTTTCTCACCAACTTCGTACTGCCCCTATAAGGTTATCCATTTATGACCTCCTGCATCAATCCCAACCTCATCGTGAAGCCCTTGATTCTATCCTTCACTCCCTCAATATTGAGACCCATGATGCAGACACATTTTCCAACTTCGTTGTCAATTCCCAAGGATTCCTACAACCTTTTATCAACTTCCATAACCATGAAATTATAGAAGTTATAGGTGAGGGAGCGGATCCTCCATTACAAATTCAAGCCTCCATCAATGTCGTCACCTATAAGTGCATCCTCATTGACATCGGTTCATCCATCAACATTATTTCTACAACCACCCTAAACCACCTTCGCCTTCCTCCTTCCCATATTACCACTCCATCCATGGACCTTTGAGCCTTTGATGGATCCATGTGTCCTACCCTTGGTACTATTGTCTTACCCATCAAGGCAGGTACCAAAACCATTTCCACTCTCTTCCATGTTATCGAATGTGAGATGCAGTATAACCTCCTATTGGGTCACCCTTGGATTCAAGATATGCAATGTGTCCCTTCCATTTTCCATCATTGTATCAAATATGTCCATAATGACCTAGTCCACTACATCTCTACTGATGGTGATCCGTTTGAATTCTACAATATCATCACTCTTCCACCTGGTCCACCATTATCATCCAATAAATTCACCCCCACTCCATGTTGGTCCCTTAATAACACGTATCCATCCACTTCACAATTTCCTCCTACATCGCCCGATCCAAGAAACATTTCCTCCACTTCTTCCAATCCTCCTCACCCTACCTCCATGCAACCAATGCCCACATTTTCTCATCACCCCTCCTCACCTTTCATGACACTCCCTCCATTTACCTTTTCTTCTACACCTTCCACTCCATATTCATCCAGCAATCCCCCAATTCTTCCAATACCTCTTGCATCCTCCCGCTGCTTTATGCCTCGCTTAGCATGAATGTTGATGATCTCCAGCTCACCCACCATTGATTCCATTACCACTCCCTAATTCACTCATGCCAACCATCCTATTACTAGAACACCTATTGAATGCTATGAGTGGATACAATATGCCTCTCGACTTGATGACCAGTTAGCTCAATCCAATACTTTCGCTTCCATCCCTTCCACTACCAATCCACCTACACCAGTTCGATCATCTCGTACACCACCCATGGGGTCCTCCCCTCTGCCTGAGCATATGACCCCTCCTCATGTCTCCATACTCATAACCACACCAGGTCCTAGTGAGTATAACATAAGAAATGCTCGAGTCCTTCCACCCAACATCCAACCCACTTGTGACTTTGGTCATTCTCATGGTATGCCATTGACTATTGGGATAGTGGTTCCTTTAGGTCCTCCTAATAATTGCACAAATTTTGTATATGGTAGACTTGACTCATTCGTAGATCCTCCAACACCTCCACCACCACAGACCTGATTTTGTGGTAACCTTGACCACATGTCCAATCCTAACTTTACCTGGCACTATTTACATATGTATAACTGTCATGGTTATGGCCTAGGGAGATATGAACATGGGTGTCGTATCTAAATTCATCCTCCCCTACGCAAACCTACATATTGATCCAGCATTTGGTACCATCCCCTAGCAATCAGTACACTCAAGCATAAGCTACAAAATTTGGATCTTGATCTTGTAAACTTCCTACCTCATGAGGAATTTGAGCCTATTCCTTCGACACATATTTCTTCCTCACATTCCATGATCGATCTTCCCTCCACATTCTTTCCATCATCCCCACCACATAAGCCACTCTCCCCCCATGAATTTTAAACCCTTGCTCACCACTTCATCACCTTATCCCTTGATCCACCTTTGCTAGAAGATCCTCCTTCTTCACCACCACCTGCTATTCTATTTTTCCCCGTTCGAGACCTACCACAATATTTTGGTCCCCATTCTTGTTCTCCCTCACCACCTATGGTATTAAAACCATATTAAAATTAGCCTTTTTCAAATTCATTGTTATCCTCATATGATTCATCCCAACCCTCATCACCTACATACCCTATATCTAGTGCTTTGGTCAATATGATCTCTGTTGACTTGTATTCTTTGCTATGATATCCAAACCATACCACTTACACCCCACCTCCTATCCCTAATTTTATTGTCCTTGATGATATCTTTGAAAACCCCATCACTGCTGAATTCCTCCCAACACCTTGCATGTTGCACTTTGCCAATGCACCATTATCTACCATCACTCCTCACTTACCATGGATCAATCATATAGATATTTATCTAGATTATGAATTCCAGCTTCCTAAATCCATCGACGAGCTCCACCTCATTCCTACACCTGCCCAATTTTATGATGGTTCTCACATGCCTATTGAGGATACCATTGAAGTTGACATTGACAATGATATGTAACACCCTCACATCATCTACCTCGCTACCAGTTTATCCAAAGAAGAGCATGTCCTTTACACCAATTTCTTTAGGTCCTACATTAAGTTATTTGCATGGTCCTATACGGATATGCCTGGCCTTGACCCATCGTTAGTTGTGCACAACCTTGTATTGGACACCACTACAAAACTTGTCTGACAAAAATTGTGTCGCATGCATCCCACAATTGTGCTTATGGTTAAATAGGAGTTACAAAAACTCCTTGATGTTTATTTTATAGTACCTATCGATTACCCTGAGTGGGTTTCAAACATGGTTTCCATAAAAAAATTGAAAGGGGGTATCCTCATTTGCACCAATTTTAGGAATCTTAACAAAGCTTGTCCAAAGGACAATTTTCCACTCCCTAATATCGACACTTTGGTCGATGCCACATCTGAACACGAAATACTATCACTCGTGGATAGTTTTTTAGGTTATAATCAAATTCATGTCAATCCAAAATACCAGCACAAGACCTCTTTCATGACCTTCTAGGGGACCTTTCGTTACAAAGTTATGCCATTCGACCTTAAAAACATTGGGGTAACCTATCAGTGCACCATGACCTATATATTTCATGATATGATACATAGAACTATTGAATTCTACATTGATGACCTCATAGCTAAATCCAAAACTCGAGGTCAACATATTGAAGACCTACGTCAAATATTTGATCACCTCTTGGAGCATAATGTTCGATTAAAATCGAAGAAATGTGTCTTTGGTGTCACCACTGGTAAAATATTAGGGTTCATTATTTCACAAAAATGCATTGAAGTCGATCCCGCCAAAGTCTAAGCTATTCTTGACATGCCTCCCCTACGAACCTCAAGCAGTTACATGACTTACAAGGAAGGATTCAATCCATACGACACTTCATCACCCAATTTTATGACAAGTGTCAGTCGTTTAATCATCTTTTACAAAAGGGAGTCCCTTTTAAATAGGATAGTATATGCCAAGCTGCATTTGATGCCATCTAATCATACCTTATATCTCCACCCGTACTCATTCTGCCCCATCTTGAATGCCCATTTCACCTGTACATTTTTGCTATCGATGTTGCATTGGAAACGCTTCTAGCTCAAAAGAATGAACATGACTAGGAGCAATTTGTATACTATATCAGTCATACATTTATTGATTATGAGAAATAGTATGCTTACATGGAGAAAATTTGCCTTACCGTTGTCTTTGCTACCAAAAATTTGTGACACTACATGATTAACCACACTACCTACGTAGTTGCCCATGATAATCCACTTTGCTACATGATGAGTAAGAGCTACCACAATAGTAGAACGACCAAATGGATCATGCTCATCATGTAATTCGATCTTAAATTTATAATTCCAAAACCCATCAAAGGCTAAGTCATTGCTGATCAGCTAGCCAAGGCTCCGTTACCCAATGATGCGCCATTGCTTATCCAACTTCCCAATGATTCATTCTTTCATGTAAGTGAATATGAACTTGAGCCCATTAACATTATTCATCTATGAGCATTTTACACCTAGTTGCAGGTATTACAGCTCATCATCACTTGTGTACATATGTATATATAAAAAAAATAAAACAAAACAACGAAAACAAACAAAGAAAAACAACATCACCATTTTTAACGTTTGATGGCACTAAGTTCACTTGCATATGCATTTAAATATGCTTGCTCCATTTATCTCCTCGCTTATCTACTTCTTCTATAAGTGAATGTTGTATGGTCACGCTTCGAGCGACTACATACCTTTCATTTTCCCCTTTTCTCTCTTCCTTTTCTTTTCTTTCTTATATTATTTTCTTCTAGTTACTTGTCAATGTTGTATGGTCACTCTTCGAGTGGCTACATACCTTTGATGGGTTTCTTTTCTTTTCTTTATTATCATCTTTCTTCTTGTTACTTGTAAATGTTGTATGATCACACTTCGAGTGACTACATACCTTTGATAAGTTTCATTTCTTCTCCTTTCCTCCTTCTATCCCCTCATTTCTTCCTTCCATTCTCCATTTTCACACCACTCCACCTCATACCCCATTCCATTGTCCATAACACTGGGGCAACCTTGTACATAAATACTCACTTTTTGCATCCATGTAGGCATCTGCATATATTCATTGTAAATAACATGCAAAGGGAATTAAAAATGCACATGCTAGCATACCATATTGATGTCCAAAACCCCTTTTTAGGAGACAGGATTAGAGCCATGTTTTTATTGCTTCGACCACAAACAGTTACATAATCAATCACCATACAAAGTTGGCATATTTTATAAATACAATTAGGCTTCCCTTGGTCACCTTGCCCTCTTTCCAGGAATTACCTACACGTCTTACATACTAATAACATTTTGGAAATAGGGGTTATTATGTTGCATGCCAGATGATGCTTAGCAAAAATTTCTCTACTCATTAAATAATTCACATGATTTCTCTTGAACCAAAGTAATAAAAAAATGACAAGATCCCCCCGTACACAAATAAAATTCCTTACTCTACAACTAATCTAAGCAAGTATCCTGGAAAAGAAAAAGAAAGAAAAATCCCTTGCTCTACAGCTAATCTGAGCAAGTATCCCAAAAAAGCAAAAGAAAGAAAAATCCCTTGCTCTACATCTAATCTAAGCAAGCATACCAAAAAAAAAAAAAACAAAGCGAAACAAAAAAGAGAAAATAGTACTACCCACAAAGAGATAGTCATATCATAGAAGGCAGAAAACAAAAGAAAAGGCCTCAAGAGTATTACCTGCTTGAATCCCTGTAGTCCTTAGGTCTTTACCAATGAGCTAGCATACAGGCTAAGTTGGCATGTAGTTATAACCCACCCTATTCTAGAATGGTTAAATGAACATCACTTTCCACACACAAGTCCAGGATAGAGGTCTTGTTTACCAAGATAGCCTCCAAGTGAGTCAAGAAGTTTCACTCAGTTAGTCAATGGGATTGATTTTACAAACTGTAATGTTTGAATCTCCTCATGACATTCTTCATATTAAACTTCCTTGAAATAATGGAATGGATCACATCATTTGAGTAACGTAACGATGCAAATGCTATCCCTAAGCAAAGTGTTTATATCATGTAATCTTACGCATGTCATTTTATTTTTTATCTCACAACCCATTTTTAGTTCATATTTACTTAAGCATATCATTATTCCATTTCCATCCAACTATCTATTATCACATCTATGCTAATCATACACTACCATAAGCAGAAAGAAGCAAACACAAAAATGCAAATAGACACAAGTGTCGTCGAATATCATATGTATATATATATCTCCAAAAACTGACGCCATATGGCTATAATAACATATGTGACTACCCTTGTGGTCTCCTCATATCAGTACTATAACATCGTTGTACATCTACATCTCAAAAAATACCATACAATTACAACATGTTGTGCATGCATGCACCACTACCAAAACATGTCTCATCATGTACATGTATATCCATATGCCACAGTACAAAAATACGAACCATCCTCCATCACCACTAGAATGCGCCCTCACAACTGTTGCCCTCCAGATATCTCACCACTCTCCTCACCCATTAGACCTCTTCCCACCACCCATTGTGATAACGTTACGTCTTTGGTCCCCACCAATCATGCCCTCTCCACCTATGTTGGTGGTCCCATCCTCATTGGTGCCTGTGACATCACAGGTGCCACTATCTCCTAAACCCTACCACCAATCCACTCTACAATAGCTGTGCTTGTGATGAAGCAAGCGATCCAGACTATGTTGGGATATCCAACCCATGTACTATCAACTTACCCTCACACCTCACCCTCTTCCTCACCTCCCTTGCGTTCATAGCTAATAACCTCCCATTTACCACCATTAGCCATGACACCTCCCTCCGTGATACCTCCAGCTATGACACCACATCCCCCAAGCCCTCAATATCCTGCTCCACCTATGCCTTTGAGGCTAATGCCTCTCACACAGTCTGCTCTAGCTCAACCATCCTCGCAATATTACTAGCTCTCATAGCCTCAATCTCTACCCTTGCCTTATCCACCAACTATTGTGACTCCTCGATAGCCTCAATCATCTCATCCCGAATGGCTTACATCATAGCGCACTCCCACCATGCAAAATATCTCTCCTCCATAGCCAACTACCAACCCACCCTCACCTCATCCAGCTCTTCTAAGGTGGCCCTTAGGTCAGCCTTTAGCTCTCGCCTCTCCTACTCCAAGGCTGAGCGGTCAATCACCCAATATGTCTCTCTATCAAACAACATGTCCCTTAGCCTCTTCACTTCCCTCCTTAATGCCCCCACCTCCCCCTTAGCCTCAATGGCTGCTACCAAATCCTCACCAAATTCATACTCCTCTGCATCCACATCCATCATGGGAATATCTTCCCTCTCCTCCATATCCACCCCCATCCCCTCACCACTCTTGATCGATGTCCCTATGCCACTATTACCTCATGGTCTCACTGGCCTCACCAACCACTCATCTACCTTCACATCTATGTCTATCAAGAAAATTTCTTTACTCGCCTCCATACCAACCCCAATCTCCCTACCATCCTCTACTGATGGCCTCACACCACTATCAATCACCAACCTATCCTGATCATCATGTCGTGGCCTCACCTGCTTAATCAGCTGATCCAACTCCTCCTCCTCCTCCTCACCTAGCTTGGGTGATCCCACATCCTCCTACTCCTCCACATCCTGCACTGGCGATCCTACTCTCGTCCCTTTCGATAAACCTACATAGGGTAAAGCTCCTTCTACCTCCACCCACTCATACACCACATCCCACCCTAGATTCCAGCTCTGTCTCAACCACAACACATCATACTTTGGCATCGTCCCTACATTGTCTACATCTAGGACAATAATAGGCTCATCAGGAATCACATCCAATGGTGGTAAGATGGGTTGTGGCCCTGTGTCACCCTCTACCCTATAAATATCTATAGGTGGGTCCGGTCACCCCTGCACCAACCTAAACTATTATTGTACTCTAGAAAATGGAAAGTACTCAACCTGCCATGTGTACTTCCCCATAAACCATCGACTACGTCGAATACATGCCAAGTGCATTACATCCTCATTCCAATCAGACCCTCCATGCCATGGACTCCACCTCACATGATCCATAGTTAGTCATCCTAGATCCTCTCAGTGATACATCATCTCACCTTCGTGGACCATCTTCTTCTTCTCCTTATCTACCCTCCACCTCATTGCATAAGGTACCTCATACCCTCATGCACATGTTGCTCATAAGGTAGATATACTAGTCTCAAAATGGTCACATGCTCCCACGTTCATATCTGTAGTAGGGGACTCACACTCAGTCCTATCCTATTATTCCTCCCCATACCATGCAACTCTTGATATAGATGTGCCAATAGTTTGAGTGCCCATGCATATCTAATCCCTCTCTCTACCATATCACAAACCACCCCCATCATATTCTAGGGGAACTTAACCCCTGAAGCATCCGGTAATGCATGGCTAGCTATCAATAGCATCGCCATCACATGATGGAGGGAGAGCCACTCCTTCCTCCAATAGTCCATGTAATCCACACCCTTCCTGGCCTCCACCTGTCGCCTGACCCTCAAACTCTGTAATTCATCTCAAATTCTATCCAAACTTCTGCCCAATCATTATTTTCATTCATTTTCATGCCATATTTCACCATTATCTTCATTAACTATTTTATCACCACTTTTCATCTCCTCCATCGCCAATTCATCACTTGAGGGGGTAATCATTCAACACATCAAAAGCTACCTTGCACATGATCAAATAACCAAACATCCAATCATGGATACAAAAAATGCCCAAGAAATTTTTTGCTTAAGATTATCTCAAGTCCTTATGATAGGATAGGTACAAAACAAGGAAATTTCTCTTCTCGATCAAAATACAATCCAAAAATAAATCAATGTTTGATAGGTTCCAAAAAGCCTCTGACTGTAGACACCTCATGGATTTCAATCTTCATAGTGGCAGTCGTAAGACCAATCATTAATGAAGCTCATAAAAGTTCTACCCCATGGCTCCAACAATCTATCAAATGTTGTCAAAAGAGCTCATCAATCAATCAAAAGCAAACATTAACAAAGGCATTTGTTCATTCAAAATTGAAGCATTTATAATTGATCATAATGCAAGGTAATCATACACTTTCCTCCAAAAGCAATCATTCACAAACCACTTTTTTATCAATGTGTCTCTCTCATAATCATCCACAACTCACCAAATCGTAAATCCTTTGCCTTCCAAATCACCTCATCAGTCCACATCATCATTTTTTGTACTAAACCATGTTTCCACACAATCCAATACAAAAAGGGACAAAATGTAGACACCTAAAAGTTGCACATTATCCCTCTCCCCATTTCCATGGTCAATCAATTTGTAAAACCCTTGAAAATTGCATAAATTGGCTAAAAATACTATTCATTAATCAAAATCACTATTCATCATCATTAGCCCCTTTGGGCTAGCCAAGCCCCTTCCTACGCTTAACCATGGATCTTCATGTGACCTCATGCAAACTCAACTAAGGTTGAAAACTCTCACCATGGTCAAAAAGCACTTTATAGTCAAATTATGATTTATGGCTAATATCATGATTAATTAGATCTAATCTTGATTTAATTAAATCCTCCATATCACCTAGCCTAGCCTAGCCTAATCCTACCACCTTTCCACCTAGATATTTATCCACCTCACATCCCCCTGGGTCATTAATGCAAGATGGAGACTTTTGCACACAAAAATCATTGTTTAATCTTAATATATTTTAATAAAGCTGAATATTAATGATAAATTGATATTTATGCTAAATCATCATTAATTTTGGATGGGTGAGGGATTCTCTCACCCAACTTCACTTATGACTCGGGACACCTCTTTGATGGGCACCTCACAACTACCACCTCACATGGGACATCTCATCCCATTTCTCTCACCTTGGCCCACTCTATAAATAGAAGGCCATTTTTACCATTTAACAACAACTCACTTTTGCATACCAAAACTCTGCTAAAATCACTACTACCATTACATCCATTACACAACCATCATAGTACTATTTTGTGAATGAGATAGGTTGAGAATACCACCAAGAGTGCACTTTCAGACGGTGAATCAAATAAATCACAATTAATACCCAATCATGAGCATCCAGAGAAGCCTTTTGAACAATAAGGTCAAAAAAGGACCGGTTTGCACCTCACACGTGCGAACCACCTAGTTCACACCCTAGGAGTGCGAACCTCTACAACAAGCACTAGAATACCCGAATAGGTAAGGATAGATTAGTTTGTTGTTTTATATTGTTTTAGCAGTTTGTTTTATGTTTTAAATAGTATTTATGAGTCTTTTGTCTTCATAACTATGGGATTTGATAGAATCATACCACCCAACACACTAATAGGATTTTGCAGGTTTCTATAGGTCCATCAAAGCACAAGGAAACATCTCCAACAAGCGGTGGATCATGAGCAAGAAGACCACCTACATTGAGGAACCAAAGAAGATGAATCTTTCTATATTTGTACCACATCTGAGAGGGCTTCCTACGGGAAGACCCCCATTGTAGCCTTTAGGGCAAGATTATAAAATGATATCACCTCTTGTAACCCCTTTTATAAAAATAAATACTAATGTAGTAGATTTTTTGATATTGAATGAATATCTTAGAGTCTTTTTTATCCTTTCATAAAGCTCACAAGATCTACTACTATTGAAGCTCACTAGATCTATCACTATAGAATATCACCAGCTCTATCGCTATCGAAGCTCATCCACTATCTCTATAGAAGCCCAAAGGTGATGTTGTGAATTATGCCTTAATGTATCTTATTGATTTAGAACCATATTGTTAAGAACAAGCATGTACTAATGATGTATGGATGAAGGCAATGAAAGAAGAAATGAACTCCATAAAGAAGAATGATACTTGGGAGCTAGTTGAGCTTCCAAAATGCAAGAAAGTTGTGGGCTCTAAATGGGTCTACAAAACAAAATATAATTTTTATGGAAATGTGGAGAGACACAAAGCAAGACTTGTGGCCAAGGGGTTCACACAAAGGTATGGCATTGATTATGAGGAGACTTTTTCTCTAGTTGCAAGACAAGAAACAATGAAATGGTTCTTGATGAGGCCTAAAAATACCTCATTTTTATACTATGTTTGACATATAAAAATTGTCATATTATTAAGTTAAATTCCAAATAGTTTATTAGAATATATATTTCTTAAGTGTTTGCATGATTTTATGTTAGGAATACTATATCTTTGTTTTTGACTATTTTCAGCATTTTGATTTTGCTTGATTAAGTAGCAAGTAAAAACATGCATTTCAATTAACCAAATTAGTATGTTGATATCCATTAAATTCAAAATGGTTTATGAATGTTTTCCTGCCCTTCAACTTGTTTGAAGTCCACATTGAAGCCAAATTATTAGGACTGTCATAAATTTGAAAATCTGAAAAAAATAGCCATATAAAAATCAGCAAGCTGTCACTTTATAGGAAAACCTTGAAGTTGTTAAGCAAAGCATAAGGATATGGATGGAATGATTTCAGAAGGACTACAGAAGACATATGACTTATTTAGAAGCATTCCCACATGGTCTAAATAGGTAGCAATAGGGTATAATAGAGCAAGGACAATTGTGCAGCACTGTTGCACTATTTCAACATTGTTACTTGGTGAATAAAGTGTATAAATTCAGTAGCAACTTTATGTACTCCTTCATGTTGATATTTGAATAATTTTTTCATGTTCTACTTTATTTAAATTTGCAAGAAATGCCAATATTTTACAACTGTGCAGCAGAGTTGGAAAATGCAGTAATTGACCATGTAAATTCCAACAAGCTACCAATGAATGGCAAGGCATGGAATTCACACATGGAGAGGAATGAAGGCTATTGCAATCTGATCCTAAGGGCTAATCCACCTGAGAAATGCAGCTAAAATCACTTGAAGAGCACATAGTTGGTCATTTCAAAGATCTTCGAAATAAGCAGACATCTTCAAAATGAGAAATATAGTCTCTTCAAAATGAGCGGACATCTTCGAAATGAGAAATACAGTCTCTTCGAAATGAGCGGACATCTTCGAAATGAGAAATACAGTCTCTTCGAAACGAGCCACTTATCTTCGGAATGAGAACAGAAAGTATTTTTTGACTTTTTGACTATTTTTTGACGGTGGAAAAAGGGAAAGAAGGCTGAGAAGGTTAAGGGAAAATATCTCTCATCTTATTTTGTCGTCCTTGCCATCCAAAGCCACCATTCATGGAAAAGATCAATTTTGATTCTCTTCTAGGATAAACACAGAAATAACTGTAGCATAATAGGAAGTAATTTGCAAGATAGAAATGACATATTCTGAAGTGAAGAAATATGTGTGAGATATTTCTAGACTTTTCCCACGTAATCCCATCATTGAAGATGCTTTCTAAAGGCCAATGACTACTACTACAACACAAACTATCCATATTTGCATTTATTTTAGATTCAAAATTATTGGCAAATCATTGTAAAGTAGCACATAGGCTAATTTTAGCATGGGATATGTTGTAAATATTTATATAAATAACATAGCTCCCTCATTGGTTGAGCCAGTTAGGAATTAGAATAGAGGAGAGTTTTCAATAGCAGTAATTAGGACTGTACAACAATTTTTTGTAATAGTTTTCAGCATGAATTGTCATCAATAAAAGTGCAGTTATTTTATCATTTTCTGTTTTTAGTGTTAATTAGTTAAGGAGTGCTTTTTACCTCCTTATATATTAGGAAGTATGGGCCCAATTTCAAATCTAGAAGGAGGGACTTTATGGCAGGTTTTAATCTGTAATTTTGCTATAGCAAAATTAATAGATTACTTGCTAGATTTCATTTTCTTGTTTTTATTTTGTATTATGTGATTGATGTTTTTTATTATGTTTGTGTACAATATTTATGTGTGTGTCAGCTGACAAATTAGATTAAACATTTATTTCTTGTTTCCTTTGCTTTCAATGTTCTGTTATTTTTATGTTTTAGCAGCTTTCAATTTCCAACAGATTTCATTTTGTTGTCAATTCCTATAGCAGAAGCTTAACGACATTTTGTGGTAGGGCAATGACATGTGTTTTATTTCCAAGTATCACTTCCATTCTGCAAGAGTAAAATAAGTTTTAATTTTGCCAGTGTAATTTAGGATTTCATTTCAGCAATATTTCAATTTAGCAATTTCAATTTTGCAAAAGTAGATTAGATTTCAATTCAGCAATTTCAATTCATGCAATTGTAGTTAATTGTTAAATTCTACAATTTAGATTTAGCTTTCAATTCCTGTCATTTATTTCAGTTTTCATTATGCATACTATGTTTAGTGTGACACCAAAAGGCTAAACCAAAATCTGCTTCACCAATAAATGCTTGAAATCTGAATGCCTGAATTGTACTCTGCCCTAGCCTTCTATCATAGACAGCCTTGGACACCATCCCGAATTGATAAGATCTTTGAGATTTAATGATGTGCTTAACGACAATGCATCATTTTGGCACCGTTACCGGGGAACACGGTGTTGTTAGAGGGTAAAAGTAGCCCAATAATTGTTAATTATACTAAATTGTGAACTTCAAAGTAAAATCTGGATAAATGATTGGTATTAGTAACAATTTTTGGTAAATTGTATTTTAGTCCATTTAGAAAACAAGCAACCACAGGGAGGTGATCTTCACACCTAGGGGTTAAATTGCTTATGTTTGAAATTCTTGATAAAAATTAAAAGAATTCATCATCCTCATTATCAAGAAACATAAGATCTCTTAGAGGAGCCATCTACTAGTACTACCACTTTTATATCCATATCATCAGGGTAGTATAAACAAATTTATACCAGGTGTTGGGAAGACATCATGGCAGATATACAAATCCCTTGAACAAAACAATCATATCAGCTACTTGTAGCATTTGTTCACAAGGATATATCATTGATAAATGCCATTTACTTCCATAACTCAGAGATGTAAATTTATTGCTTGGTCTAAATTCTTCTCAAAGGAGATCCCAACAAAAAAAAATAGAGCAAGTAAAACCACTACCTCTAACCCAACCTGTGGTCAATCTGAATAATACAAGACAGGTAACCCTTGTCTATGTAAGCTAAGTCAGCTAAAAAAAAATCACAAAACTTTTATCGCGCTAAATCGCAACCTAGCAATTCTTAGCCTACACAGACAATAATTGATCTCATTAGAGGTGATCCTACCTGACAAGTAGATGATCTGCTAAAGTTTTACACTTCTTGTATTATTGTGCAAACCAAAAATATTTCTTTTTTTAGCCGAACCTGTGATTAGTCTAAATAATGCAGGATAGGCATCCCCTATCTATGTAGCTGAATCTGGTAAAAAAAAAGAGAAAAAAAAATTGTAGGAAATGTTATTGACTGCAGCAACATCCAAATGTGCTCAAACAAGAACTTACATGAGCTTGAAGAGACAAAAATAAATGGAGATACATAGAAAATATTTAGTCCAAACACACAGAAATTAGCCTTGGATAAAGGATAAAAACTAGAAAAAACTGCACATAAAAAATTTACTTCCATTGAACTCCTTAGTAAGAAATTACAAAGGGGTAAATTTTGTCCTCCTAGGAATGAAACAAATTGAAGTGCAGCCAAGAATATTCTTGAACATTATTAGCTGGCTGACTTATAAACAAAAAGTAAAATTTTTGCTATTTTGAAACAATATTTCAATCCCTTTACATGGAATTACGAGGGTATATCAATATTTTATCTTGATGTAAGCACTTAACATCTTTTGGGAATTGGTATTTAATTGTTTCAAGTACATATTGACAAGATTTTGTAGACTAGGAGACATTGACAACACTTGATTGAAAAAGTTTTCAGATATGGAGTAGTGCTTCTTTCTCCCATTCGTAATTCATGGAGGATGTTAGTGGTGGATGGACATTGCCTTTGGGTATACCATGCACCATTAACTAAGGAGGAGTTCTTGAAGGAGATTCCATTGGATGTACACATAATGGAAGAGAATTTATCTTCAATATCAGATTCAGAGTGATGATAAAAAGTTTGACAAAAAAATACAAGAAAATCAAAAAGAAGAATAGTCTTGTTTGTGAACTTCCTTCTTGGGTACAAGCAAGACAAGAAAAATTGAAAAAAAAAAGAAAAAAAAAAGAGAAAAAAAAATTGCAGCAAAGGCATGTCCCACAAAATGGGGATACATGAGGACAATCATCAATTTCAGCAAGGAAGAGGAACAATAGAGCCAATACTTCATTTCCAGTAATAAGGAGTTAAATGATGACACATGCAGATTCTTACTGCTTATCTAGAAAGGAAGGTTGCATCATTTTTATAGATTTCAATAGAAAAGATGGTGTTTTCATACAAATATTGACATGTTTTTGTAGAATAAGGATTTATTCATATCCAATAAGAGTGAGAGACATTCTCTCTCATTGTAGCCTCATGAGAGATACTCTTTTATTGAGGCACTTGAAAATATATATATATATATATATATATATATATATATATATATATATGACGAAGTTGGTTGAAAACTAGAAATGGCATCCTCTTCTGATGAAAAAAAAAAAAATGAATAATTCAGTAGTGAAAACCTCCTTGAGGCGCTGCTGAGTTGGCTTGCATGAAAACCAGTTTTTCAGCATGCATTGCCTTGTTGATCTACCCATCATCGTTCCACCATTGTACAAATCTCACACTGCACATTTGTTATGTTTATGTTTTCATATAGCCTGCTAATAATCATCAAAAGCAGCTTGTAAGGTGAATGACCAATTTTCAAGACAGTAAGGTATGTGTTTCTTGCATTTAATTCATAGTAAACATTTAGCATTTAGTGTATGATAATCAGTATTTGACATAAACTATTCATACAATATTGGCAAGTTGAAAATGGAACATGTTCAAGATATCAAGAAACACCCCCTTATGCCCTTAATTGCATGGAAATTCCAAAACTGTGCAA
The DNA here is from genome assembly GCA_028583015.1 of Wollemia nobilis. Taxonomy (NCBI): domain Eukaryota; kingdom Viridiplantae; phylum Streptophyta; class Pinopsida; order Araucariales; family Araucariaceae; genus Wollemia; species Wollemia nobilis. The sequence continues at coordinate 1,672,907 of JAQPPZ010017036.1, read as the reverse complement.
AAACCTGATTTTGGGATAGACATGGCAACAATTCTATTTCAATTTGTAGGGCAAGTTTCAGAAGGAGAACTGCAAGTTTATATCTCACACTTGTCTGATAAATTGGAGGATAATTAGCAAAATGCACCTAAAGGTTCTATTTTAGTACTACTGGAATAAAATAGCAACATACAAAACAAAGAATAGCATCTAAACAAAAGGATGAAAGAGGTATTTTTGATGTTATGGAAGGCTTATACACTCTAGAGATGGGCCCACAATAGAATATGTAGCTAACTTTTGCATAGGAGGTCATTTCTGCATTTTCTGATGCATCTTCGGAATGAACAGTCATATCTTCGGAATGAACAGATATATCTTCAGAATGAGCAGGATATCTTCGGAATGAGCAAAAATTGTACCAGAATTGTTGAAAATGCTACATAATAGCAAAAAGAGTAGGGTACATCAAATATTGAGGTTCATAAGACTCTACCACAAGTAAGTACATCACTCAAGCATTTCAAAATCAAAATTTTATCAATTTTGTTCAAAAGGTGCAAACAATAGAAATAGGCATTCAAGCTAAAATGTTGTTCAAAACAAAAAATTTCACTAGTAGTAGTGCATCTTCCAAATATGGTTCCACAATAAGGCTATTGCAAGATGAATCACATGATACCAAGTCTTTAAGAGGTACCTTGCAGCACTAAAACTTGTAAAAGGACAGAAAAAGAGTTAAAATTGCAGTAGTTGGAGAAATTGCAATATTGAAGGATGAAAGTGCAGAAGTTAAAAAGTTGCAAGTTGCAAATGAAAAAAAAAGATATGCAAGAAAAGAAAAAATAAAAATAAAAACACATTGAAAAAATTGATTGAAATTTTTTTTGCAAGGTTGTAGAAAAGTGAAATACCTGTGCTTAAATTAAAAAATGCTTGGTGTAGTGCAGCAAGGAGAAATTTCTCAGGTAGCAGGAGGAAAAGGATGTTTTTCACAAGGATAAAACCAACATATTACTATGGCCTACTAGGATGCATGAGGGCATGCATCAGTTCAAGCTGGGGGGATGATGAGGCCTAAAAATGCCTCATTTTTACACTATGTTTGACATATAAAAATTGTCATATTATTAAGTTAAATGTCAAATAGTTGATTAGAATATATATTTGTTAAGTGTTTGCATGATTTTATGTTAGGAATACTATATCTCTGTTTTTGACTATTTTCAGCATTTTGTAACTGATTTTGCTTGATTAAGTAGCAAGTAAAAACATGCATTTCAATTAACCAATTATGGTATGTTGATATCCATTAAATTCACAATGGTTTATGAATGTTTTCCTACCCTTAAACTTGTTTGAAGTCCACATTGAAGCCAAATTATTAGGATTGTCATAAATCTAAAAATCTGAAAAAAAACAACCATATAAAAATCAACAAGCTGTCACTTTATAGGAACACCTTGAAGTTGTCAAGCAAAGAATGAGGATATGGATGGAATGAGTTTAGAAAGACTACAGAAGACATCTGACCTATTTAGAAGCATTCCCACATGGTCTAAATAGGCAGCAACAGGGTATAATAGAGCAGGGACAATTGTGCAGCACTGTTGCACTATTTTAGCATTGTTACTTGGTGAATGAAGTGTATAAATTCAGTAGCAACTTGATGTACTCCTTCATGTTGATATTTGAATAATTTTTCCATGTTCTAATTTATTTAAATTTGCAATAAATGTCAATATTTTACAACTGTGCAGCAGAGTTGGAAAATGCAGTAATTTACCATGTAAATTCTAGCAAGCTACCAATGAATGGCAAGACATGGAATTCACACATGGAGAGAAATGAAGGCTATTGTAATCTGATCCTGAGGGCTAATCCACCTAAGAAATATAGCTAAAATCACTTGAAGAGCACACAGTTGGTCATTCCAAAGATCTTAGAAATGAGCAGACATATTTGGAATGAGAAATACAATCTCTTCAAAATGAGCGGATTTCTTCGGAATGATAAATACAGTCTCTTTGGAATGAGCCACTTATCTTCAGAATGAGAACATAAAGTGTTTTTTGAATTTTTGACTATTTTTTTATGGTGAAAAATGGGAAAGAAGGTTGATAAGGTTAAGGGAAAATATCTCCCATATTATTTTGTCGTACTTTCCATCCAAAGCCACCATTCATGAAAAAGATCAATTTTGATCCTCTTCTAGGATAAACACAAAAATAACTATAGCATAATAGGAAGTTATTTGCAAGATAGAAATGGCATATTCTGAAGTGAAGAAATATGTGTGAGATATTTCTAGACTTCTCCCACATACTCCCACCACTGAAGATGCTTTCTAAGGGCCAATGACTACTACTAAAACACAAACTATCCATATTTGCATTTATTTCAGATTTAAAATTATTGGCAAATCACTATAAAGTAGCACATATGCTGATTTGAGCATAGGATATGTTGTAAATATTTATATAAATAACATAGCTCCCTCCTTGGTTGAGCCAGTTAGGAATTAGAATAGAGAAAAGTTTTCAATAGCAATAATTATGACTGTACAACAATTTTCAGCATGTTTTGTCATCAATAAAAGTGCAGTTATTTTATCATTTTCTATTTTGAGTGTTAATTAGTTTAGGAGTGTTTTTTACCTCCTTATAGATCAGGAAGTATGGGACCACTTTCATATCTAGGAGGGATTTTATGGTAGGTTTTAATCTGTAATTTTGCTGCAGCAGAATTAATAGATTACTTGCCAGATTTCATTTTTTTGTTTTTATTTTGTATTATGTGATTGATGTTTTCTATTATGTTTGTATACAATATTTATGTGTGTGTCAGCTGACAAATTAGGTTAAACATTTATTTCTTGTTTCCTTTGCTTTCCATGTTCTGTTATTTTTATGTTTCAGCAGCTTTCAATTTCCAGCAGATTTCATTTTGTTTTCAATTCCTATAGTAGAATTTTAACGACCTTTTGTGGTAGGGCATTGACAGGTGTTTTATTTTCAAGCTTCACTTCCATTCTGCAATATTAAAATAGGTTTCAATTTTGCAAGTGTAATTTAGGATTTCATTTCAGCAACATTTCAATTTAACAATTTCAATTCTGCAAAAGTAGATTAGATTTCAATTTAGCAATTTCAATTCATGCAATTGTAGTTAATTGTTAAATTCTGCAATTTAGATTTAGTTTTCAATTCTTGTAATTTAATTCAGTTTCCATTCTGGAGACTAGGTTTAGTGTGACACCAAAAGACTAAACCAAAATCTGCTTCACCAATAAATGCTTGAAATCTGAATGCCTGAATTGTACTCTGCCCTAGCCTTCTATCATAGATAGCCTTGGAAAACTCCCCATATTGATAAGATATTTGAGATTTAATGATGTGCTTAACGACAATGCATCAGTTCTTTCTATTGTTACTCATAAAAGTCGGAATGTACATCACTTGAATGTAAAAAGTGCTTTTTTGAATGGATTCTTGGATGAGGAGGTTTATGTGCAACAAACTCAAGGATTTGTAGTTCAAGGTAAGGAGAATCTTGTGTGTAGGTTTAAGAAGGCCTTCTATGGTCTTAAACAAGCTCTAAGAGCTTGGTATTCAAGAATTGATGGGTACTTCTGTCAATATGGTTTTGTGAGAAGCAAGAGTGAGCGAACCTTATACTATAAGAAACAAGGTAATGACATTCTCCTTGTTTGTTTATATGTGTATGACATGATTTACTTAGGTAGTAATCCTAAGTTGAATGATGACTTCAAGAATACCATAATGCATGAATTTGAGATGAAAGATCTAGGCTTGATGAACTATTTTTTTGGTATGGAGGTGTATCAAAGTGATAGTAAAATTTTCATTTGTCAAAACAAATATGCTAATGATATGTTAAAAAAAATTGGGATGGAAAATTATAAACATGTTGCAACACCAATAGCTCATGGTGAGTTGTTGAGTAAGGATGATGGAACTGAAAAAGTTTATGTGACCACATATAGAAGTATGGTTGGGAGTTTGATGTTTCTCACCAACACTAGACCAGACATTGCATGTGATGTATCACTTGTATCAAGGTATATGAGTGACCCTTTTGAATTACACATGAAAGCTACAAAAAGAATATTGAGATATGTAAAAGGTACAATGGATTTTGGCATCCATTATTGTAAAAATGAAGATGTAAAATTGTTTTGTTTTAGTGATTCAGATTGGAGGAGTAATATAGATGATAGTAAGTCTACATCAGGTAATTGTTTCAGCTTTGGGTCTAGTTTAATCACTTGGAGCTCAAAGAAACAAACTACAGTTGCTCTCTCTTCCACCGAAGCAGAATACATTGCAATCACAAGTGCTAGTGCTCAAGCATTGTGGTTGAGGAAAGTCCTTGAAGAAATTGGAGAACAACAATATGGTCCTACTACATTGTATTCTGATAACATGAGTGCTATTCAGCTAGCAAATAATCCAATTCATCATAGCAGGTCAAAGCATTTTGATATGAAGTATCACTTCATCCGAGACATGGTTGAGAAGAAGGTGATTGAATTGCATCATTGCAGCACTAAAGACAACATTGCAGATTTTTTCACCAAGGGAGTTGTCAAAGCTCAATTTTTGAAGCTAAGGAACTTCCTTGTCAGTCCCCTCAACTTCAAGGGGGAGTATGTTGGAGTTTGATTGATTTCTATTATTAGTGTGTTTTTCTATTTTCATGGGGCAATATTCCATGTGAATATCTCCAGTTGTAATAGGTAATATTTAGGTGGTTTGGTGTGATGTTGTAAACGTTTGATTCTCATATATTTGTTTTCTTTACCCACTTGGGAGATTTGTGTGTTACATATTATCATGTATCTGTCTTTTACTAACTTGGGAGATTCGTTAGTTATATTCCCAAGCTATATATTGTAATGAATTATTGTGAATTAATCAGTCCAGACTAATTATGGCTCACATATATCGTCAAGTTCCATTATTCATATCACTTGAGGTGTAATTTTTTAAAAGTATAGTAGTATATTTTAGAAATCTTTTAGGTTAAAAGCAATCTTCTTCTAGTTATTTATAATATACATATTTTTAAATATTATTATGTCGGCTTTAAATTAGTGTTTAATTCGTTTGATATTCATTGTCAATGTAAGGACATGAATTTGGCATATATATTTTTTACAGATGAAATTATTTAAAAAAAATAGTATAGTACGGGATATAAAATCAAAATTCTAGGTAAAAAGGAGTAGTGAATAAAAATATAGAATTTAAAATTTAAGGAGAAACAGAAAATTAAATATAGCAAGCTATTACTACAACAAACAATAGAACCAAAAAGAGGTAATAAATATGGTCTAAAATAGAGATTTACAAAAACTAAGCTACAAGTTATTATCATAAAAAAAAATTCCACGAGAGGTGCTAAGATACCAGACATTCACACACATCCCATTATTTTCAGAAGAGGTATCATCTATCATAGGAAACAATGCAAACTGCTTTGCCCTCGATACACACTGGATGAGAGATCTTTAGTTTCTCTACTGGGAGACTGATTCAGGCAAATATAATTAATATAGGTTCTAGATATTTGTAGAATTTTTAGTGACAAGGAGCTGCAGAACCTGTTGGAATACTGCCTTTGCGACTATATTATATGTTGTGGATGTTGGATGGTAGCTATCCCAGAACACATACTTGGTTGCATCAGGACATGTTGGACTGTTCACGTTGCAGGTTATTGATGACTCCAACAATCCTGTTCCGCAGCAAGCTCTTCTCACTTCTTGAAAACCTGTAACACAATCAGTGCATGCATGCAACGTTCATATGCGTTCATCTTAGTTAAATGCCTACAACTTCCCAAACGTTTAGGCAAATAGAAGTATAGTGTGGATTTGAAACAAGAACTTATTAAAAGAATATCAAACATTACCATATATACTGGCATCTTGAACGATGTCAGATACCAGTTCGTATACAGGAAAATAAACAATTCCTATGCCGGGAAAACTCTCGTTCGACTTTTTGGTTAAAGCCACAATCTTTTTGTTGAAAGAAAGTGCAATCTCATTAAACTCTTCCACGCATGTGTTACCCAGAAAATTGTGCAAAGTAATTTGTGACGGTAAACAACCAAAAGGAGGCAGCCCAACAATTACAAGTCTCGTAGCACCCTCTTTGTAAATACTCTGAGAGAAGTCGTCCAAATTGTAACTTAGAACAGTTAGAAAAATCTAATTATGTACCATCAACGAGCTGCATACTAGAAATACATAGTTTCAGAGAAGTTTTACCTTTATAAATTTACGAAGATGGTGGATAAGAAGATTTTGGTACTCTTTAATGCTGTATCTTTGGCTTGTTAGCGGATTTGAATAGTAATTGTTGACGAAGTCATTCGTTCCCGTGCTTAGCAAAAATAGGGCTTCTGATATGATCTTGCTGCTATTTTCTCCATCACCAGTTATAGCCTCGAGCTGTGTTCGGTAATGCTGGAAATTCTCTAATTGTTTCCCCAAAGTTAGTACATTCTGTAAACACACAGCAAACATGAAATAGCGTTATTTGGGTCTCCCCACCCAAAAAAAAAAAAACATGGGGAAGACATTAAGGAAAGAGGAACATTGCAAGTCTCAACTGAAGATAGTCCAGTAATGTTGTCGAATCCTGATCCAGCCGAAGCGAAACTGCACCCCGTCAGTAGTTTTTCTCCTTTGAATTCAGGGTCCAGATACGCGGGCAGCAAAGATGGAAGCCCCAGCAGGTCAGCTACACATTTAAAACATCCCAAAAAAAAATTAGATGCAAAAACAATATCATCTCATTCAATCTTTTCCCCTCTTTAAAAGCTCGATCCCACATAAAAAAAATTAAAAAAATGTTTGATACTAATAATACAAATGAGAGAAAGATTTTTACATAGTACGTCGTTGGCCAATGCTCCGTTTGTAAATCGTCCAGTGGGTTTCCGGTTCACGAAATCTCGGCCATATGGAGGAAAGTTAGCCTTGTTAAAAGTAGGGAGATGATTGTTATTACCGGGGTCTGCCGTGGAGTCCCCAAATACATACAAAGCCGGAACCAAGGACTTCCTGGTCTGATCCTGTGCTCCTATTTGGACAGACAATATTAACAGAACTAGAAGTAAACCCATAAGAACGCTAGATTTTATAGGTCCCTCCATGGTGAAGTCTGAAGCAACTGAGACAATTGCACTGTATGTGTGTAGCGAAGAGAATTTATAGGGCACCACTTTTTCTTTTCTTTTTTTTTCTATTTTTTTTCAAAAATTGGACATAGGACCTTAGAACTGAGGATACTCTCCTTGAACATTTTACAGTAAGCTTCCACCGCTCATCACTCGTCAAGACTCGTGGTTATCTTTAAGATCTGTCCTTGCCTCGAATGAAAAGTTATCTACATTCATTGTGGGATCCAGTCAGCGTGAACTTGCTTAGGTCATGATGTACGATCTGAAGCCGGGGAGCTTTTGGCATCGGTCGAGCGGGCGAATGTAGTAAAAGGGTTCACGTATAAGCAGTGAATATAAACCGGCAGCATTAATAATTGCGGTGGCAATTTTCCTTCTCAATACGGTGGCATTAATAATTGCGGTGGCAATTATCCTTCTCAATACGGTGGCATTAATAATTGCGGTGGCAATGAATGTGATGTTTTTTTCCTAAAAACAAATAAGGGAACCAAAAGTAAATGTGTTACATTTACAATATTTTTTACAGATAGAGTTTAAATAGACTTTTTGGAATGTTTTTTTTATAGCCCTTATCCTCATTGTTGTTTTATTAGTTAAGATTGATATTACCATTATCATGGGATTAGCATACACTTAATTTCAAAACTTACCTATAGATTTAACATCTGAGAACACTAGTTGCATTCATATAAAAAAAAATCACTGCGATGTAAGGGTTTAAAGTTTCTTAATACTCAATATTAATTTTTTTTTTAAGTTTGTGTTCACAGCGATCTTATAAAAATTACTTGTCAAACACGGTAGATGCGCATAGACTTAATATAAATTTGATGAGTTTAAGTTGGCATCCCATCTCGCCACACCGATGTATAATATATGGATTAGGATCTGCATTAATCGAATATAAAAAAAACTTATCTAGTAAAAGTAAAAACCTATTTATAGTAAGATATATATTATTTATCTAGTAAAAGTAAAACCTATTTATAGTAAGATATATACTATTCAAAGTTTCCGCCAAAACATTGTAAAAGAGACCTATTTTGTTAGTTGAGCATAGTACATATAAACTAAATGTGACTGTGCATATGATAAATGCAACTTTTACATGACCTGTCATGTTTGGTCTAGATTGATGATTTTCTTAATGCGAAGAATCTGTGCATATGATAAATGCAACTTTTACATGACCCGTCATGTTTGGTCTAGGATGATGATTTTTTTTAATGCGAAGATGGATTTTATATATGGATAGATATGTAGATGTTTTATGAGAATTTTTATAATCTTAGCAAGCTCATAAAGATGTATTCAAATGTATTTAATGGATATTAATTTTTCAAAAAATTGGTCGACAAAAGTATTTGACAGTTATCAACAGGTTTCAATTCCCCATCTTTAATAAAGTATTTGATAGTTACTAACCAGCTTTTATTCTCCCTTACTCTTCAATAAGGTGCTACTAACCAGCTTTTATTCTCCCTTACTCTTCAATAAGGTGCTCTCGTAGTTGCTCCTCACTCCTACTTAAATAACAACAAAGTGAAATGTGTGTTATTAAGGAAAACACCAATATTTAAACTCTGCCGTGGATGTAGCCAACCCAACTTCCTTATCCATAAAATAAAAAATTAATAATTAATTTAAGATTTTTTCTTTACTGTCGTGGATGGCAATTCCTCATAATTTTATTTTATGTTTTAAAGGTGGCATTTTATATGGCTTGCCATATTTGATGTAGAGTATTGTTTTTTTAAAAAGAAGATGTTTAATATTTTTACTGTGAAAGATTATGCTAGTGAAATTCAGGTTCCTTTTTTTTTCTTTAATGCCATGGATAACAGGTAAAATTATATGTTGTAGATGTAATATTTAAAGGGTAAGTTATTTCTTCAACCAAAATGACCTTACTTCTGTGTAAATTCTCCATTCTCCACCTCTCTTATCATCCTTGCACTCACATTCCCTCATTATTATTTTTTTCTTATCACATTTGCCATAATGATATGTTTTAATGAAAGCCTCCCCACACTATGCCTTATCTTTTGTTTCTTTCCTAGAGGACATAGACTCTATATGTCTTTGAAGAACTACTTGTACAAAAATAATTACCTACTATGCAAAATGTTTATTATTCCGTTAGGCAATGAAGGATGGATTCACATTGTTTTTAATTTTTATGGGTGGGTAAGTTTTTTAGTACTTCTCATAATCTCTTGAAAGGTACACATTTAGTGAGATGAAACTTATAGTAAAATATTTTTCTATGATATTATTTATCTTATTATTATCTAAAGGATAGGTTAGGAACGTTACCATTAAAATTAACAAATTCATAATAATAATATAAAAATAAAAATGCATAAATAAAATAATGAAAATAATGAATAATACAATAAATTTATATTATTATAAGTTTGTTCAGGAGGATTTCTTAGAAGCATAACTTCATTACAATTTGAAATATGAGATGATACATTTGTTTTTCTTTTCTACTTTTATAAAGACTCGTATTTACAAATAAGTAAATGTTACATCATTAAAATAACTCCTACATACACAAAGTAACTATTAGATTATTATTCTACTTACATCATTACAAATTTCTCTAGTAGTGGTTAGATCATAATATGCCCATTCAAAATATATGTCGAAGGTACTACATAATTATAGTTATTTTAGAATGGTGGCCTAATATGTTGTCCCCTTTCAAGAAGTTGTGTCGTCAAAGCTTGAGGCGAGGAGATTATTGCTAAAGTTGATGGAGCAGCTCCCAAGTGACATCTTCTATCTTCAATTTTCCACCATCATACTAAGATATATATGAGAATGTGGCTGTGGAGTGTGCATATTTGTAGGTCTACAATGTAATTGGGTTCCAATACTATTAAACCATTTTCATTCAATTGCGGTAATGTTGATTGAATATATGTATAGTTACCAATGACCCACTTCAAGCAAGAGACATGAAAAACTGGATATATGGAGCAGGAAGCTAGCAATTCGAGCTTATAGGTGATAATACCAATCCGTTGTAACATATTATATGGTCCATAAAAATTAGCTATGATTTTTTTATGACCATGATATTTGAATGATGAATGCTTGCATGGTTGTAAGAGTAGGAATAGCATGTCCCAACCATTGAAGTTATGCTTTGAGCAATATTGATCATCTTGTAGATGCATATGATTCTATATCATATCCAGATTATCCTTGAGATATTATAGAATTTTTGCATGTTCCTTAAGAGTGAAATCTACTACTTGAACATTGGAACTCCCTAAAATCTATGATAGAAGGGATGGTGGAGGGTGACCATAGACTACTTAATATGGTGTCATTTTTGGTGGTGGAAGGTGTGAATTACTATACTACCATTCATCTAATGAAATTTATTTCACCCACTGATTTGGTTGCTTGGATGTAAAACAATGAAAATATATTTCTAAGTACTTATTAACAATTTTTGTTTCCCTATTTGTTTGGCGGTGGTATCTTGAGCTAGTATTGAGTGGTGTACCTTGTAGCTTGAATAGTTCTTGTTAAAATTACTGGTGAAAGTGAGATCATGGTAAAAATAATGGATTGTGGCATGCCATGAAGGAAAAAAATGATATCAAGGAATATTTGGGTAACTATAGAATCCTTTTAGGGGTAGGCTAGACGATAAAAAGTGTATACTTAGAGATATGATCTACCACCACAAGTATAATTATTTTGCCTCCTAACTTGGAAATCCCTTCAATAATGTCTATGGAAGTGTATATCTAAACCATATCTAGAATGGGAAGAGGTTGTAGTGTGCCTAGTGTTCATATATATTTCCCTTCCATATGCTAATAAGTATCACATTTTACCACAAAATTATGAATACCCTTTTTTATTGATGCCCATGAAAATGTGTGCATAACTTTCTCATACACCTTTAGAAATTTAAAATATCCTACAGTTGGGGAATCATGTAGTTCTTGTAGGATATATTTACAAATTAGAAAATTTACTAGAATAGCAAGGTAACCTCAATATCATAGATGTTTTCCATCCATGTAGGATCATGTTGGAGTCACTTAATTAAGGCTTGTAAAGTAGAGTCTTGAGTCACCTCATCTTGTAGTTGATGGATACATTGAGAAAGTGGAGTTGAGATCACACACAACATACCCTAGTCTTCGTATTAGTATGATTATGTGTGAAGAACAACATTATCCTTTCTTTTCTTATAAATTATTTTATAGTCATACTTGAGGAGTTTGGTGACACATTGTTTTTGTTTCAATATGGAGATAAGTTGCTCAAGAAAGTATTTTAAACTATGATGGTTTATCTTGATTTAAATGTTGCCCAATAAGCTAAGACCTCCAGTGGTTGATGACATGTAATATTTCCTTTATTTCCTTCCCACATGTCAATTTGCCTAGGTTTTTACTTAATAATACCTTACAAGTGAAATCCAATTATCATACTTCTTGTGTAAGCACAATAACAATTTGACTTCCCAAAGCATCAATTTCCACCATAAAAGGCTTAGAAAAATTGGGCATCACTAACACAAGTCAATAAAATAGTTTTTTTGAGGTGCAAGAAGGTATGTTCAGTTGGTTCTAACCATATAAATAAGTTTTTCGTCAACATTGTTGTTAGGGGAATGCAATCTTTCCATAATCATGAATAAATTTTCTATAGTATCTGATGTGGCCTAGGAAACCTCAAAGACCCTTAAGAGTGTGTTATTTGGACCATTCCTAAATGGCCTTAGTTTTTTTATACAACTTGATTCCATCCCTTGAAATTATGTTGTCGATGTACTCCACTTACTACATTCCAAAAGAAAATTTAGACTTTTCATACATAATTGGTTATTAGCTAGGAGTTACAATGTCTAATCCAAATACTAGAAATATTCTTCCCATGTGTGATTGTAAACTAGGATATCAAATATAGACACCAAAACCTAGATACTTATCATCCATCGTAATTTTCCCACCATTTCCATCCATTATTCATATATATTTATGTGTATATTTTATATATATTTAAATATTAATATCTTATATATTTAATAGATATACATTTATATAAGTGAATTAATCCCAGCCATTTGATTTTACTTAATCCTTTCTATCCTACCATGCCAATCCATGCCACACCCTATATTTAATATCTAGCCTCCGATATGATTTTATATCATCCACACGATTAGTGTCATTGAAACCCTAGCATGCCCTAGGTTGGATTATTAATAGGAGTTATTTTGATGGCTCAATCCTTGGAAGTTCCTTGGAAATTCTTGATTTCTTGTCTACCTGTGTTCCATTCTTGCATCTGATTACTCTCGCCTTCCATCCTCACCTCCACATCATCTCCATATCTGTCATCTCCCCCACTCTTGAAAGTTTGTCTTATCGCACCCTTATTCCTCTTTCTTTGACTATCTTATTGAAGAAACCATTGTCACTTGGGGGTCTCATGGATCCCCTAACCATCACCCTTAGACTAATCCCCATATTTGTCAGCCACTACTTGAGATGATGCCCATGGTGGTTATGTAGCAAACCATGCAACGTACTCTGTGGTAGTTCCTACATCATCCACATCTAGGATATCTAGCTCCTTGTCATCCTCATAGGTCATCCTCTATGTGTCTACACATGGTAGCCCTATCTCCTCCTGATGCCTTCTATAGCACACTGGATCATCTGGGACCTCATACCTCAAGCCAAACTTTTAGAGTACTCATGATAACTAAAAATACCCAGCCTCACTTTTATATATCCCAATCATCCATATAGTCTATCACACCTATCATATATTCTCTCTATCTTGGGTCCACCTACTACCTCGCCATGGCCTCCATATCACTTAGGAGGATGTTATTCCAACCCACAAATCCTAGTACCACTAACTCATCCACATCGGCCAACTCGACTGTACCTCCTTGATCACCGTCCATCTCCTAGCATAGGGGTACTCCCTACCCAAGATGGCTACTAGTAAGCCCTCTGGTCAAGACACACTGAAGTGCTCCCATCCTTAACACTATAACATCAAGCTACATCCTAATCCTTTACTTCTCTTCTCGGGCATTTTATGCTATAATTATGAGGTCCTACTAGCTCCCAAGCAATGCTAGGGCATCGCTACACCAATCTACTACAAACAATTTCATCAGATCAGAGAATGATAGATAAGCAAGGTAAATATTTTTATTATTGTTTCATTTTATGCACTTTCAATTTTGTTCATGTTATTTACATCATATAGCTAGGATTTTTGTATTGATTATAGAGGGCCTCACATTGTGGAGCCCTCACAGTTGCTACTAACCCATTTTATTATTTTTATTGTGTACAGATCTGGAAGTGTTATATTGGCATTGTGCAACTACTTAAGTTGGAATGGCCCAACATTGAATAACTAGAAGCCCACTCACTTTTGTTGGGAGTAGAGACACGTTTGGGAGTAGAGACACGTTTTGAGACACCACCAACATTGTTTACTAGGGTTTCAAAGAACCCTAGCTATTGTAAAATTTGTATCAAATAATTCAAGAATTCTTATTGTAACAATGGAGTTTTCAAGATCCCCCATTAATACAAATTATTCATTGTGCAATGTTATATTTTTTAGTTCAATTTATATCTTGTTATTTGGTGTTGTATTTTTATCTTCACATCATCAAAGAAGAATAAAATAAATTTGTGCAAGAAGGGTCAATATATTACATTCATAAGACTCTATGAAGTTGAAGGCAAATTAGTAAGAACAAAAGGTATTCTAAGGAATTCATAGTGCCCTTCATGAGGCCTAAATATTGTCTTGGAAATATCTCCTCCCCTTAATCTTATCTGATGATATATTGAATGAAGATCAAACTTGGCAAAACAATAAGCACCATGGAGCTCATACAACAATTCATCAATAACAAGAATGGTGAATTTGTCCTTGATAATAATTTTTTTGATGAATATTAGTCGATGCTTGGCTATATAACCTCTACTACTAAAAATTCCTATACCATTTTTTAATCTACATATTTTGTACATATGGGTATCTATAGGGGAAACTATTGGGTGGTATACTTCCTAGGACAAGCTAGATAGAATTATCGTCGATGTGTCATGGTGGTAACACATGGGGTTCTACAAATATAGATGTATGCTTATCTATAATTTCTTGCAATTCAATTGACTAAATTATTTTATTAGTATTCAAGCCTTATATTGCAAATAGTTGTTCCACCACTCCTTGAGATGATTCTTCAAAAGTTTCTCCATTTTATAGGAATTGAGAAGATGGGTGGAACTTGCAACCATACCATATAGAGTGTATTGCTTTCCCTATTGAGTAAATTACATCTAGAGTTTAGAAAAATCCTAGACTAACAAGTCCAAGTACAAAGCAATTATATTCTAAATACAGTGTCACATCCTCCCAAATAAAGTGTAAACATATTATCCTTGAGGTTGCATTTAACCATTTGTACTTTGATATTTATACATCTATTATTTCTTGGCAAGGTACCCCCATTGGTTGTCATGACTTCAAAATTATCATATTAGTAATAACAATCTACTCATTTGGCCATCCAAGAATCAATAAAATTATGTGTACTACTATAACCAATGAGTATTATAAGTTGTTGACCCTCAAAGTGCCCCACCACTTTCATGGTTTATGGTGTAATAATCCTTACAAGAGCATGTATTGAGATATCTAATGGTTTATCCTCTATAGATTCATATTCTCCTAGTTGATACTCTTTTCTAGGGTCCTCATATTTATCATGAGATTCCATAGTGGAGGGTGTACGCACATTGAGTAAATGGAGTTTTTATTGCATGCACGTATGGCTTGGAGAATATTTATCATTAATTTTATAACATAATTCTTGTTTCTTCCATGCATGCATTTCTTATTAGGTTATACATTAATTCAAGGTCATTTATTGACCAGGTTTGATGGATTTCATTACGAAAATGATGTTCAAGCTTTAGAAGTTTTGAAAGTATACTTTTGTACCATGAATTTTTCTTCATCCCACCTAGCCAAACCTATTGCTACCATCAAGATATTTGGCTTGAACATTTCAACTTCTACATGGATGTCTTCCTTTAATCCACTTATTAAAACAACTTTGAAAAACTACACTTAACAACCTTATGCATTTTGTAAATATTTCAAACTTGGTTTGATATTCATGGATAATAGTTGTCTATTTTAATTTTCTAAGTGCTCCAATGAAGTCCACATACCCACTAGGGGTAAATATAATGAGTAATTCTATTTCAAATTCTTACTAAGTAATATGTAGGTGCATATCCATTGACCATTGGTACAATTGAATTGCTTCGTGCTCAAGGTTGAAGGATTCTATTGCAAGCCTTTGATTAAGGGGAATGACATGAAGAGGAAAACATTTTTCAACTCTATATAAGAAAGTGACTGGGTCCTCATCAACAAACTTAGGAAAATCTAGTTTTGTCATTCTAATTCTATGATTTGTATTATTGTCAAGGCATTCTATGCTCTACCTCCATCATTTCCTTCTTGGTTTCTTGTTGATCTATCCATTATGTCTATGTATAGAGTATTCAAGTCTTATACTTTACTCTCAATGTCATCTAACGTATCCAACTTGTCTAGTTTGGATATTAGCATTTGGAATGCATGCTACTATTTTCAAGCATCTCACTTATTCACCTAATATCTCATTTTCTTAAGTAGCTCTAGTGTCTCTAAAATTGTGTATAGGTTTTCTATACCAAAACCATCAACTCGAAGAGAGGATCAAAATGGACTATACCACAAAATGGTGAATTTGGGATCTCCCAAAAAGTGTGTGTTATATACCAAAAATATTAGCTCAAAGAAAGAGTTAAAATGGACTATACCATAAAATAATAAATTTTAGTCAGTTTGGATTATTTTGGTAACTACTACCAACCAACCTCTAATTTTTAGGGTAGGTATTTTTTAACTATTAGACTAGTACTAACATTGAATACTCTGATAACTCACTACTATAACTATAAACTGATTGCTCTAGTATATTCCTTGTACTAATATATTCCTTGACTCTAACAACTACCTATGATATCATATTATTTATACTATAAACTATATATTATCTATTCTAGCACAATTATTATTTAGGACCTATCAGTCTATGATGTGAAGTCTTCTCTATAGTATGCTTATTTCCATTTTTTTTTGTTTTGGCTAGGAAGGGATAAAAACAATTCAATAGAGACATTCTAGGCCAAGGTGTGTCTAGTTTTATGGGTTGTCTGATATAAAAACATTGGTCATGATTAGTGGCTAGACCAATATATTAGAAATATAGATAAAAAAAGTTCCACGAGATCCATAGATGCTCTATCCATTTCTTAGAGTATTATGTGAGTAACTTCTTTGATCTAATCGCTTACCATTCCACCACAAAACTCAAAGTAACGATATTTTCCTATGGATAAAGGTTTATCTTATTCCTGGGGGGTTTACCTCTATACTCGAGGGTACATAGGATCTCATAGGTATATTGGGTAGATTTACAAATTTTCTACATTTTGTCTTATTGGTGCCTATATTATGTTGGAAATCAATAAAGTTTGGTATCAAGGATTTGATCCTCGACATTGGTATTAGAGCAGGGATTTATTGCCCTATGAGGGGGAATTTCCCTCATAGAAATTCCTACTCTCTCTCTTAAAATATTGCTATTCTAGCCAAGTCCTCAATGGCCTATAACACCTTTGATTTTCTAATGCTCCTCGTATAGAATTACCTAGTAAATATTGTAACTAAGAAATCACATCTAGTTCATTGATAACTTGGGATATTGTTACCCATATTGTACTATGAGCACAAGAATTGATTGCCATTAGATGTCTATATGTGTTATCAAAAAGAAAAGGAAGCATGCATGCCACCCCATGCCCCTATAGCACACATGCATATAGGACATGCACATGCAGCATTCCCAAGGCACAACACTTGATGCCCTAGTAGGCACCAAGGTAGTGTGCCTAGGGTATGCCACCTGACACCCCAAGAGCATGAAGTGTACCCTACCATAAGAGTGCACATGTGCACCGGACAAGCCCATGCAAGGTAGCATCATAGTGCACACACATGTACGATAGGCCTATGCAATCATACTAGACATCCCCTCTCAATCCTTTGTAGAAACCTCTAGCATGCACACATGATGATAACTTTATTTGAATCTTTTTTAAAGTATATGATACCATGGGAAAAAAAAAATTCATGGCATATTGATGCATTCTTTGTATCATAGACCATATATTTGAGGTGACAACTTTGATTGGAGCCTTCCTTGTTCCATATTACCCCCTCTAGATCAAAATTACAACATGAGTTGCTTAGGCCAAAAAATGTAGTCTTATATCTAGGGACGAAGAGCTCAGATTGTGGTCAAAATAGTTACTTCATAACATCATTATCATCCTAGCAACATTATTCCATTGATTCACGATGGAGGAATTGGATGATTGTGCAGCCCAAGAATGGTGAACATACTCCACTAGATTGAGATATTACTTCGAAAACATTCATTAAATATTTGGATCATCTATTTTATTTCATTGCACTCTCAGAATTGTGGATCTAATTGAGTATGGCGAGTTGATATCTGATCTCCCTACCCACATCAGACAATGGTTCTCTAAATTGTATACCATTTTTGGAGGTCCAAGAATGGATACTTTACACTATGATTTCATGTGCTCAAGATCAAGACAAAAGCATCATCTACCAAATTGCAACCTCTAGAAGGATTTTCATTATTCACTACCCATGTGGCAACAATTTGTTGCATTCGATTTCTTGAGCATTGGGTCACTTCCTAGCTGACATCAGCCCATAGGTGACTCACTTCTAGCACTAGTTGTGTGATTTGTGGCATCAGGACTCCACTTGTTTGGGCCCCAAAACATTAGAGCTTAACGATCAATAAGTGACCATTGTAAAAGGTAAAAATTTACTTTAACAAGGGCTAAAGTTTCATTAATTTGATTATTTAAATAATTAATCAAATTAATTAAAAATCAACATTAGTTAATTAATTTTATTTTTTGCACCTTTTAATCAATTAACTTGTAATTATTAATTAATTTCTCTCGCAACCTTGCAGTATGTGCATTTAGTCCTCTTTTTGGACTTTAATTTGGCTAAAAGCCATTTGTATGCATTTACACATATTTATCCACTTACATTTGTGGATTTTATAATAAGATCCATGGGATATTTGAGGAGTTAAATTGTCTTTTATTCCTCCCATTTGGGGTTTGACAACTTTTGTGGATTTGTAATGGAGTGCAACTTGGTGGTACCCGACACTCCATCCTCTTGTTTACATCCACTATATCCCAATTGTACATTTTTATACTCCCTCGATAGGAGTTGAAGTCACCATTGTGACTTTTTGAAGGCATCACTACAATTCATGTTTTCTTTCTTATTTGCAAGGATTTATATATTTTTTCTCTTTTTGTTGCATATTTTTCCATAGTGATTCGATAGCAGTTCAACGCACTTGCAAGACGGGAATGGGAATTGACTCTTGGTTTGATGTGCATGCTTCCTACTTTGAACCATGAATGATGTGTAGAGTAAGCAATATTTCATGAAGATGATTAAAAAACATTTACTACCTTTGCATGAGTAGTAGTCCCTTTCCCATTTTATTGGGGTAATTGTATGCTCTCAAGTAGAGTTTTCGGTCATTGTATGCTCTTTGTGATTGAGCAAAGCTTCAAGATAGGGTTATGCATAAGGGGTTGGAATAAAAATGTACTTGTAAAAAAATGGTGAACCCTAATTGAAATCAAGGTGAATCATGGCAAATCCTAATATTCATACAAAAATTTGGGGCATTTGAAGTCCTAAAAATTAAGTTCATCTTTGGGATAAATTTTGACCTACTAAAACACCTTATAACTTCATAAGAACACCACCATTAGATCAGGCTTGAAACGAGCTTTCCAACGAGTATAAATATGCTTATGGTAAATTCACCCTAAAAACAAACTAGTCCTAAAAAATTTAGGAGAATGGGCTGACATTGAGGGTCCTCATATTCGCCAATTTTCAATTTTGGAAATCCTAATATTTGCCTGGTTTGTGAATATTCTTCACTATGCATAACATTACTTCAATATGATTGTATGTTCCATGTTGGAAAATTTGAGTCAAAGTTGTCATTGATGTCAAGGAACAAAGTTGTCATTGATATCAAGGAATAAGCTCCGTTGATGTCAAAAGGTCAAGAGGAACAATGCATAGGTTAAAGGCAAAGAGCTTCATAATATTTTTTAATATTATGTGGAAGCATAAGCTAGAAGGGTTTTTATTAAAACCATGGGTGAGCAAAAATAAAAGGTTTTTCCTTAAAACCAATGGTGGCACAAGTAAAAGGTTTTTCTTAAAACAGATGGCGGAGAAAATAAAATATTTTTCTATTAAAACCATTTGAGCAAGTTGTATGGTTTTCCTAAAAAAACTAAAGAGGCCCTTAAGTTTGGTTTAAGGCCAAAAGACCATGTTAATTATTAAATTATAATAATTAAATTATTAAAGAATTTAATTTATTATATTTAATAAATAGCCACAGCTAAAGTTTGGGTGCCGGTGGTTTTTTCACGTGCAAAATTGCCCCCTTCCGCCAACGTCACCGCTTGCTAGATGACGTCCTCACGACCGACGTGGAGCAATGAAAGCTTATGGTATATAAATATCATAGCCTTCAAGGCATCCACTCACATCAGCCGAAAATAATTAACGCCAATTTTTATGTGCAATTCCCTCGTGATAGTAGTTCATGTGAAGTTTTGTGGACAATGTGAATGAAGGAGCCAATTCGTGGTTCATGTGAATAGTAAAAATCAAAGAGCGTAAGATAGTGGAGGTTCCAAAGGAAGCGTGGCTCCACGGTAACGGTAAAAGTGCTTGTGAGAGTAGCGCTCAGTTCGAATCTATATTGTATTCATTCATTGCTATATTGTATTCAAGGATGACGATTGAAGGGTTTAAAGTTTCGTGAGGTTTTTAGTTTATGTTCACAGCGATCTTATAAAAATTACTTGGCAAACACTGTAGATGGGCATAGATTTAATATAAAATTTGACATATTTGGTTAGTTGAGCATAGTACATATAAACTAAATGTGACTGTGCATATGATAAATGCAACTTCTACATGACCTGTCATGTTTGGTCTAGATTGATGATTTTTTTAATGCGAAGATGGATTTTATATATGGATAGATATGTAGATGTTTTAAGAATTTTTATAATTTTTATTTAGTAAGTTGATAAAGATGTATTTAATGGATCTTAATTTTTTAAGAAATTGAAATGAGATAACTTAAAGATAAGTATTTGACAGTTATCAATAGACTTCAATTCTTACTTTTTAATGAAACACTTGACAGTTACTAACCGGCTACTATTCCTGCTGTTACTCCCACTTCTGCTTAAATAAAACAAGGTGAAATATGTATTATTCGAGAGAATACCAACATTTGAACTCTGCCGTGGATGTAGCCAACCCAACTTCCTTATCCATAAACTAAAAAAAAATAATTAATTTAAGATTTTTTCTTTATTGTCGTGGATGGCAATTCCTCATCATTATAAGGTATATTTTTATTTTATGTTCTAAAGGTGCCATTTTATATGGCTTGCCATATTTGATGTAGAGTATTGTTTTTTTTATAAGAAGATGTTTAATATTTTTACTGTGAAAGATCATGCTAGTGAAATTCAGGTCCCTTTACTTTCTCTATTGTCATGGATAACAGGTGCAATTCTATGTTGTAGATGTAACATTGAATTGTAGATGTAACATTTTCCTATAATGACATAAAGGGTAAGTTATTTTTTCAACCCAAATAACCATACTTCTGTGTAAATTTTCATTCTCTACCTCTCTTATCATCCTTGCACTCACATTCCCTTATTATTATTTTTTTCTTATCACATTTGCCTTAATGATATGTTTTAATCAAAGCCTCCCCACACTATGCCTTGATCTTTTGTTTCTTTCCTAGAGGATATAGAATCTATATGTATTTGAAGAACTACTTTTACAAAAACAATTACATACTATGTTTATTATTCCATTATGCAATGAAGGATGCATTCAAATTGTTTTTAATTTTTATGTCATTGAATTCTCTCCTCAAGGGGTGGGTAAGTAGTTTAGGACTTCTCACAATCTCTTTAAAGGTGCACATTGAGTGAGATGAAACCTATAGCAAAATATTTTTCTATGATATTATTTATCTTACTATTATCTAAATTCAAGGGGTGGGTAAGTTGTTTAGGACTTCTCACAATTTCTTTAAAGGTGCACATTTAGTGAGATGAAACCTATAGCAAAATATTTTTCTATGATATTATTTATCCTACTATTATCTAAAGGATATGTTAGGAACGTTATGATCAAAATCAACAAATTCATAATAATAATATAAAAATAAAAATGCATAAATAAAATAATGAAAATAATGAATATTAAAATAAATTTATATTATTATAAGCCTCTTCAAGGGGGTTTTCTTGGAAGCATAATTTCATTACAATTTGAAAGATGAGATGATACATTTCTTTTCCTTTCCTGCCTTTATAAAGACTCGTATTTACAAATAAGTAAATGTTACATCACTAAAATAATTCCTACATAAACAAAGTAGCTATTAGATTATTATTCAGCTGACATCATTACAAATTCCTCTAGTAGTGGTTAGATCATAATAGACCCATTCAAAATAGATGTCGAAGGTACTAGATAATTATAGTTATTTTATAATGGTGGCCTAACATGTTGTCCCCTTTCAATAAGTTGTGTCATCAAAGCTTGAGGCGAGGAAATTATTGCTGAAGTTGATGGAGCAGCTCCCATGTGACATCTTCTAGCTTCAATTTTGTACCATCATACTAAGATATATATGAGAATGTGGTTGTGGAGTGTGCATATTTGTAGGTCTAAAATGTAATTGGGTGCCAATATTATTAAACCTTTTTTATTAAATTGCGATAATGTTGACTGAATCTATGTATAGTTATCAATGACCCACTTCAAGAAAGAGACATGAAAAATTGGATATATGGAGCAGGAAGCTAGCAATTCAAGCTTATAGGCAAATAATACTAATCCACTGTAACATTTTATATGGTACATAAAAATTAGCTATGATTTTTTGATGACCATGATATCTGAATGATGAATGCTTGCATGGTTGTAAGAGTAGGAATAGTAGGTCCCAACCATTGAAGCTATGCTTTGAGCAATATTGATAATCTTACAGATGCATATGATTCTATATCATATCCGAATTATCCTTGAGATCTTAGAGAATTTTTGCATGTTCCCTAAGAGTGAAATCTACAACTTGAATATTGGAACTTCCTCGAATCAATGATAGGAGGGATGGTGGAGGGTGACCATAGACTACATAATATGGTATCATTTTGGTGGTGGAAGGTGTGAAGTATTATACTTCCATTCATATAATGAGAGTTATTTCACCCACTGAGTTGGTTTCTTGGATGTAAAATAATGAAAATATCTCTAAGTACTTATTTACAATTTTTGTTTCCCTATTTGTTTGATGATGGTATCTTGAGATAGTCTTGAGTGGTGTACCTTGTAGCTTGAATAGTTATTGTTAAAAATGACTGGTGAAAGTGGGATCATGGTAAAAAAATGGATTATGGCATGCCATCAAGGAAAAAAATGATAGCAAGGAATATTTGGGTAACTATAGAATTCTTGTAGGGGTAGGCTAGAGGACAAAAATGGATATACTTAGATATATAATCTACCACCACAAGTATAATTGTTTTACCTCCTAATTTTGGAATCCCTTCAATAAAATCTATGGAATTGTCTATCTAAACCATACCTAGAATGGGAAGAGGTTGTAGTGTGCCTAGTGTGCATATAGATTTCCCTTTCATATGCTAATAAGTATCACATTTTACCACAAAATTATGAATATCCTTTTTTATTTATGCCAATGAAAATATGTGCATAACTTTCTCATACACCTTTAGAAATCCAAAATATCCTACAGTTGGGGAATCATGTAGTTCTTGTAGGATAGATTTACAAATTGGCAAAGTTACTAGAATAGCAAGGTAACCTCAATATCTTAGATGTTTCCCATCCATGTAGGATAATGTTGGAGTCACGTAATTAAGGCTTGTAAAGTAGAGTCTTGAGTCACCTCATCTTGTAGTTGATGGATTCATTGATAAAGTGGAGTTGAGATCACATACAACATACCCTAGTCTTTTCATTAGCATGATTATGTGTGAAGAACAACATTATCCTTCCTCTTCTTATAAATTATTTTATAGTCATACTTGAGGAGTTTGGTGACACATTCTTTTTATTCCAATATGGAGACAAGTTGGTCAAGAAAGTATTTTAATCTATGGTGGTTTATCTTTATTTAAAATGTTTCCCAATAAGCTAAGACCTCCAGCGGTTGATGACATGTAAGATTGAATTCATTTCCTTCCTACATGTCATTTTTCCTAAATTTTTACTTAATAATGCCTTACAAGTGAAATACAATTATCATACTTCTTGTGTAAGAACAATACCAATTTGACTTCCCAAAGCATCAATTTCCACCATAAAAGGTTTAGAAAAATTGGGCATTCTAAACACAAGTCAATAACATAGCTTTTTTGAGGTGCAAGAAGGTATGTTTAGTTGGTTCTAACCATATAAATAATTTTTTCATCAACATTGTTATTAGGGGAATGTAATCTTTCCATAATCATGAATAAATTTTCTATAGTATCCGATGAGGCCTAGGAAACCTCAAAGACCCTTAATATTGTGTTGTTTGGACCATTCCTAAATGGCCTTAGTTTTTTATACACCTTGATTTCATCCCTTGAAATTATGTGGTCGATGTACTCCACTTACTACATTCCAAAAGAAAATTTAGACTTTTCATACATAATTGATTATTTGCTAGGAGTTGCAATGTCTAATCCAAATGCTAGAAATATTCTTCCCATGTGCGATTGTAAACTAGGATATCATCTGTAGACACCAAAACCTATCCACTTATCATCCATTAATTTTCTCGCCATTTCCACCCATCATTCATATATATTTAAGTGTATGTTTTATATATATTTAAATATTAATATTTTATATATTAATATCTTATATATATTTAATAGATATATATTTATATAAGTGAATTAATACTAACCATTTTATTTCACTTAATCCTATCCATCATGCCATGTCAATCCATGCCACACCCTGTATTTAATATCCACCCTTCGATATGCTTTTATATCAGCCACACGATTAGTGTCGTTGAAAGCCTAGCATGGCCTAGGTTGGATTATTAATAGGAGCTATTTTGATGGCTCAACCCATGGAAGTTCCTTGGAAATCCTTGAGTCCTTACATTTGAGTAATCTCACCTTCCATCCTAACCTCCACATTGTCTCCATCTCCACCATCTCCTCATCTCTCGAAATTTTGCCTAGTCGCATCCTTAGTCCTCCTCCTTCGACTATCTAATCAAAGGCATCACTATTTCTTGGGGGCCTTATGGATCCCCTCACCATCACCCTAAACCTCATCCCTATCTCTTCTAGTGAATACTCAAGGTGGTTCCCATGATGGCTATGTAGCAAACCATGCATCGCACTTCATGGTAGTCCCTGCATCATCCACATCCAAGAGATCTATCTCCTTGTCATCCTTATAGGTCACCCTCCATGGCTCTACACATGGTAGCCCTATCTCCTCCTGATGCTTCCTATAATGCACTGTCTCATCCAAGACCTCATGCCATAAGCCGAACTATCAAACTACTCATGAGAACTAAAAATACTCAACCTCACTTTGATATCTCCCAATTGTGATTTGATAAAAGTTAGGAGCAAAAATTAGATAATCAATATTATATTCAACCTATAGAAACCTCAGTTACATTGGAATATATACTCGTAGTATTAACCGAAATTAGGGAATATAGGGAAGTTAGGGAAATAGAAGAAATAGGGAGGAAAGAGAAAAAGGAAATTGACTTGGTTCATCTTGATGCCCTTGTCGTCCAATCCTGCCCAGTCAGCTTTCGTCCAAGCCAAACTTACCTGTCCAGTCAACTGCCGTTGAAGGAGGTAAAAGGGGTAAGATCCAAAGATTATAGTTGAAATAAATTTTTACACCTTTTTTACTCCTTTTTTGTCATTTTACTAGCTTTATTTCCAACATTCTTCTGCATAAAGTTGAGAGTACTGACTATACAGTCTCTCAGATTTATATATCGAGCTTTAGCTATATCTTTTGTGAATATGTCTATAATATTATCCAAAGTGTTACAATGTTGAAGCTCAACTATTTGTTGTTCCACCATATCTCGAATGAAGTGATACTTCATATCAAAATGCTTTGATCTACTATGGTGGACTGGATTGTATTCCAACTGAATGACACTTATGTTATCACAATACAGTAGAGTTGTACCACTTTGACTTTCTCCAATCTCTTCAAGAACTTTTCTCAACCATAGGGCTTGAGTAGTAGCATGTGTGATGGCTATATACTCAGCCTCAGTTGATGACAATGCTACAATAGTTTTTTTCTTGGAACTCCATGTAATTAGTCATGATCCTAGACTAAAACAATTCCCTAATGTAGATTTCATGTCATCTATACTGCTACCCCAATCATTGTCACTGAAGCCAACTAATTTTATAGACTTACATTTTTGGTAATGGATTCCAAAATCCAATGTACTTTTACATATCTCAATATTCTTTTAGTTGCTTGTAGATGCAGCTCAAAAGGAGTAGCCATAAACCTTGAGACTAGAGAAACAACATATTGAATATCGGGCCTTGTTTTTGTGAGAAACATCAGACTCCAAACCATGCTTCTGTAAGTGGTCATGTCAACCTTTGATGCTCCGCCATCCTTGCTCGATTGGATCCCATGTCCAGTTAGAGTTGCAATTGATTTGCACTGCTCCATGGAAAATTTATTGATCATGTCTCGAGTATACTTGTGTTGACATATGAAGATCCCTTTGTTTTATTGATGCACTTCCATTCCTAGGAAGTATCGCATTAGACCAAGATCTTTCATCTCGAATTGTTTCATCATGGAGTTTTTGAACTCCATATTCATTTTATTGTTACTAGCTGTAAATATTAGATCATCCACATACAAACAAACTATGATAATGTCTACTCCATGATTTAGGTAGTACAGATTTGGTTCACTTTTGCTTCTTGTGAATCCATACTTGTTGAAATAGTCATCAATGCATGAGTACCAAGCTCTTGGTGCTTGCTTGAGGCCATAAAGTGCTTTTTTCAATTTGTAAACAAGGTTCTCTTTTCCCTGTTCTTGGAAACCTTGAGGTTGTTGAACATACACCTCTTCTGTCAAGCATCCATTCATAAAAGCACTCTTTACATACATGTGTTAAACATTCTATCCTTTATGGGCTGCTAAGGAAAGAACTGATTTGATTGCCTCTTGTCTTGCAACAGGAGCAAAGGTTTCCTCATAGTCAATGCCATATTTTTGAGTAAAAACTTTTGCTACTATTCTCGCCTTATGCCTCTCAATGCTTCCATCAGCATTGTACTTGGTCTTGTAGACCCATTTATATCCAATACATTTTTTACCTTTGGGTAGCTTTACTAGCTCCCATGTATCATTATGTTTTATAGAGGTTATTTCGTATTTCATGGATTATTGCCATATATTTTGAGTACATGCCTTCTCATAGCTAGCTGGCTCTAGCTATGCATTAGTCAATAAATCATAATTTACTTCATCTCCTCTAGGTTCTTGGGAGTCATCATCCCCATACAATTGCAAATTTTCAAGTTGCTGCAAAACTATATTCATTTTACTAGCTTGGCTTCTAGTGAATTTTACTAGCTTGGCTTCTAGTGAATCTTCTCTGGAAATTTTGATCCAGCATCTTTGACCTCCTTCAACACTCAACACTTTGAGAGCTAGGAGGGCTTAAATTGGTTTACTTTATTGCTATTTAGATGCTAAATTGTTCATGTTAATTGAAATATTTATTTTAAAGCATTGGTCTTGACTAAGGAGATTATGTTTCCATATAATTATGTTCATTAATTCTAAAATTCTCTAAATGATGATGCACCAATGCTAATATTTATGTAATTTGAGAATTTTCTTTCATATCATAGTTTAATTGAGGCATATCTTGTTATCGATTCTAACACGATTATCTTTGTGATTTATTTATTTGAATTTTGTTAGTCCTTGCATGCTTCTTTGCGAGTTATATTTATTTGACTAACAAAGTTTATTTTGAATCTATTCTTTGATTTTCACTAATGGCAACACTTGATGAAATAATAAAAAGAATGGTATCTCTATTAGATCAATATTATAAGTGTTTACATATGCCTAGAATACCCCATCAAATTCATAAATGTATATTGGAGGGTCCACCGTAGTGTGGGCAGAATTTGGCATTGGGATACATACAAAAATTGGATATCTACAAGAGCATGTTAATTCAATGGTAAATTTTCCATGAGGATGTTGCTTGTAGGTTATTCTCATACATTCTGGATAAAAATCACTCATTTGGTATGGCTAATTACCCATGGAGGTTAGGACTTCTTGGGTCCAACTAGAAGCAGCATATATTTATCATTTTGGTAATCAGGTTAACTTATATATGTTGCAAAATTAATTTACCTCTATTTGTAAAGATCCTAATGAATCTATAGGTCAATTCAATAATAGGTTCCGTGAGTTACCCACTCAAGTGTGGGAAAATATGACATAACATAAGAGGAAGCCATTTAAATATATATGGGAGCCATACCCCCCATGCTTGCTACACTTTTAGAGGAAAATATTGATGACCCATCTTTACATAGAATCTATGAGGTCACAATAATGGTAGAATAATAGTAAGTGGAGGCACAACATGTTCCCATGAGATATTGTTCTTCTGGATTTATTGATGCCAACCTACACCAAACATCTAATATAGCACCCTCCACTCCAATTATGCCTAAGGTGAATGATCAAGGGGATGAATTTGAATGTCCAAATGTTATAACCACCTTAGATATCATCCAAGAGGAGGTGCAATCTTCCAATCCAATATCCATCAATGAAGATTGTGTAGGGATGGGTTCATTTCTATAAATTCATGAGTATTTACATAATGGAGATGTCCTAGATCTAACTAGTTTTGAAATGTGTTATAGGTTGGAATCTTCCATAGAATTGAATAAAGTGGTTGAAATTTAATTTGAAATAGAATCAATAGATGAGTTTGAAGATATGATAGAATTTCACCACTTGTTCTCGGAAGACACTTTGGATAATATTCTTGAAACTGATGGTCAAGAAGACTCACACCTTCTAAATTGTGATGGAATTGAATCATGGTTATAAATGTAGATAGTGATCTTGCAAACTTGAATACAAATAATATCCCACTTTTAGAAATCACTGAACCATCTAATGAAGGTGAAGGTGAATTTGATGAGAAACACGTTGATGAATTGGAAGATGTTGAAGAAGTAGTTGAGCATCACAACTTGATCTTGGAAGATGATTACTATGATTCTCAAAAGAAATTGGATGAATATGCTCACTCTAAAACTTCTAATGAACCCTTTGTGTCAATTAATATGTAGGATAACACAATTGTTTTCTCGTAGGAAGATACTACAAGTCCTGTACAATTTGAGAAGGTTTTGGAAGAAGGATTGGAATCTCATCAAGTGTTGGAAAATGATGATGATCCTACTACCATGCATAAATAAGAAAAATAATTGATATATGAATCAAAATATCATGTAAATGATACAATGGAGTTTCATCCCATGAATTTAAATGACAAAGAGGTGGATCTATTTGAATAAACTCAAGTAATTGATCATGGTGATATGTTATGTGATATGCACCTTGACCAACAAGATGTAATGTTTGAAAAGGATGGGCATACTTTTGATTGGGTGCCTAACTTTGGTATTTTTGAATAGGTGTTCAATGATGAAGATAGAGACCATGAGGTAGAAGAAGAAATCACAATGACTCACCAATTTTTGGTAAATAAAAATATACAAAAGGTAGAATCTAACCTTTTGTGTCCAAGCATCCAAGCTTCACGTGAAGATTGTATAATCACTCATTGGATTTAAATATTATTTATGATGAAATATCATTGGAGGTTAATGAAGAACAAGGATTAATTGCCATTCATACCTTTAATAAGATGCTTTGGTGAATGAAACTAAAATTGATGTGCTTAAAATGCTAAATCAAGTTCATAATCAATTAATTATTGAATCTAGGATACAAATTTATGATGATACATATTTTTTTAATATCCTAGATGATTGTAAATTTTTACATAAGTTTGATTGACCTACAAACATAAAAATGATTTGGCTTTGAAATTTCTAGAAATAGGCTCTTGTTTGCAAGATCTCATATTTGGAAAAGAAGCCCTAGTTCAAAATCAAGAATTGAATTGTGAAATTGACATCTTAAAGAATAGACAAGAAAGAATTGAAAATCAAATTTTGTCTAATAAATTTAATAATTTGAAGCTCACCTATGGGATTGTTAATAGAACTAAATAAAATTGGTGGGGTGAGAGAGGTAAGATGAAGATTATTGTATTGTTTTGCTTAATCTTGTTTTCATTGTATTCTTGTAAAACTTCGCATGCTTATCATGTTATATATTTTTGAAGTGTGCTAATCATATTTGGGATCCAAGTGATAGTTCAAACTTGGCACCATCCTGTACCATATATTTTTTTTATTTGTGGAAAACATCCTAGAAGGGATGCCACTTTTGGATAAGACCCAAGGAAGTAGGAGTATCCATTCTGCCAAAATTACCTAGGACTCAAACCTGAACTACCACCTTTGACATACTCAAGGAGAAAAAAAACACACAAAAACATTTAAAAAACTAAATAAATAACAATAAAATAAAATAAAGCATGTTGCTTGAGTGTGTCAAAAAGAAAAGCACAACCAAACACACACACAATATGATTAAAAAAAACCACAACATGAACCACATAGAAAAAACACAAGAACAACATAACAAAACACAAACATAAAAAAAACAACAGAACACTACAAAGACATAACCAAAAAACATGAAAAATAAACACAACCAAAACCTAAAAAATTTAAAAAATAAAATAAAAATAAAACCAACCAATAACAAACAATAAACAAAAACAAAAAACATAGAAAACACACACATAAAAACACGAATTAACACAAACAAACAGAAACACAAGAACAAGAACGAAAAAAACACAAGAACAATAACAAAAAAAATTAAAAGATACAAAACAACAAAAACACAAGAACAACAAAAAACAACACAAAGAACACAAAAATAAAACAAAACAAAAGAACACACACACTTTAAAAACTAAATTAAAAAAAAATGAACATAACAATGCACTTTCTAGACCAGAAGACTTTTAAGGCAAGAATCAACAAAGGAAACAAAAGAAAGAATAGTTTGAGCTAGGGAACTAAAATAACCCGATCGAACCAAAGAGAAGCAAAAATAAAGCAAGAAGAAACTAGGTACCTTCAGAACTGAACCCATCCAAATAAATGATAGAAAGAAGAGCTTCCCTTATTTGTGAAGCCCACCATCTAGGAGGGTGGCCATAACAAGTAATATCACCTTTGTCCAAAGCCCAATTAGCTAAAGCATCAACACTCTTATTTTGATCTCTAACCACATGATTGTAATAAACTTTCAAAAATCCCATCTGGATTAATTGAATCTTCTCAATAATTCTTTTTATTCTCCAATCAACCTTATGATTCTTAGAAGGAGTCTTCAAAGTATTAATCATGATTTGAGAGTCAAACTCAACTAACACCTTTTCCCAACCAAACTTAGTAGCCTCTTGAAGGCCTTTTAGGATACCGTACCCCTCAGCAAGGTTATTGGAAAGAATACCCAAATTATTAGTAGAAGTAAAAACCAGAGAGCCATCTAAAGTCTACCAATTCCTCTCGCATTGGCTTTTCCAAGGTTCCCTCCAGAGGCTCCATCAGTATTGAATTTTCCAAAATCCTTAGGAGGAGGTTGTCAATTTCTTATCTTATCCATCGTACAAATACTCACATTCCCTTTAAGTTGGTTGCCCTTAGAATATTTAATCTTCAATATTTGCATCACTTGATACCATCTTTGATGGGAGTTTTGGGGGTGATTAAGGAGCTGATGGACTGATTCAACTAAGTTGGCTATGGTATTTTTCCAAATATAGTGAATATCCTTTCTATATTGATTAAAAATTTGGTTGTTCCTTTCATTCCAGATATTCCAAAGAAGAATTGTAGAACCCATCCAAACTAACTACCTAATAAAATGATCAACACCCTCTTGATTAGGTAAATTCCTCCAAAGTTGTTCAAAAGAAAAAAATTGGACCATTGTAAGCCAAGTAAAGTGGTCATTCTGCTCCATAGCTCAAAGGCTAAAGTACACTCAATAAAAATATGACTGAGAGTATCTACATTCTCTTCACACATTTTACATCTAAAAGGGCCATGAAAACCATGCTTCATAAGTTGATCACCAGTAAGCACCCCTACGATGCAATAAAATCCAAGTAACGAACCTCACCTTAGGCCAGAGCTTTTGAGCCCACAACTGAGAAAAAATATCAAAATATTGGTTGGGATTATTATGGCATAAGGTCAAATAAACTTGAGCAACTGAATACTCACCCTTAGTAGTGTTTTTCCATCCAAAATAATCTTTTTTATGGGACCAAGAGAGAGATCTCATATGAAGGATGCCTTGAATATCTTGTCTTTGTCTTTATAGGATTTGAATAGGCCAGTCCTCAATAGGGATCCAATATCTACCAACCTTTGAATTACCAGTATAGTACCGACAATAATTAGCCACCTTTATCCAGTTAGCTTGGTGAAGCTCCTCCATCCAAGGCCTTCAATAGGGAAACTGAGTTATCAAAGGCTTGTGACCATCCCAAAAATCTATCCAAAAATTTGCTTGTTGACCATTATGAATGATCCAAAATTAATTTTTCTTTATCTAATCCTCGTCAGTATTAAGAACTTCGAAAATAGGAGAACCTTTGGTAGGAATTTTATAGCGAACAAGGTCTTTAGGACTTTTATTCTCAGCATATTTAGCATGGAGATTATTGGCTCAAAGAGCATTGGGTTTATGCAACATACTCCAATATAATTTAGTAACTAAATCTTTTTTGTTATTAATAGAAGACCATAATTTTAACTCCCCTTCATTATTTTTTTTTTTTTGAAAAAATGAAAAACTTGTATTAAAACAAGAACCAGATACAAGCGGGAGAGAACACATCCCGAGCCAGAGCCACAAGCAAAACAACAGGGAAGGCGCACCAAGGCAAGGCAAAGAACCGCAAGGCACAGAGAACGGAAGGCACGAAACAGCAACAGGTCGCGAAACCGCGACATGTCGCGAAATCGCTACAGGAAAACCCAACACGGCCACGAAGGCACCAACAGGCGCGAAAACGCGACATGTCGCGAAATCGCGACATGTCGCGAAATCGCGACAGGAAAGGCCCCCGACAGCCACCCGCAGAAAGCGTCGCGACATCGCGACAGAAAAGGAAAGCAACTAACAAGCCTCAACAAGGTCGCGAAATCGCGACGGAAAACCACCCAGTCGCAAAGGAGCCAAACATGCCGCGAAATCGCGCAAGAAAAACGCCAGAGACCAGGAGGGCACAACCTGTCGCGAAATCGCGACAAAAACCAGCACAAAGAAGCATCATCACAACAGGTCGCGAAATCGCGACAGATAACCACCCAGACGCCAGGAAGGCAGGACCTGTCGCGATATCGCAACATGTCGAGGAATCGCGAGGCGCGAAAACGCGACATGTCGCGATATCGCGACATGTCGCGAAATCGCAACAAGACGCGGGATCGCATCACGCGATAACGCGACATGTCGCGATAGCGCAACATGTCGCGGAATCGCGACCCGCGATAACGCGACATGTCGCGAAAGCGCAACATGTCGCGGAATCGCGACCCGCGATAACGCGACATGTCGCGATATCGCGACAGAAACCAGCCGGAGACTACAAAGACTCAACCTGTCGCGATATCGCGACAGAAGCCAACCAACAGCCGCGACAGGGCAACATGTCGCGAAATCGCGACATAAAGGACCCTTAGCAAAAAAAACTTTTGCACATTATTTCAGGAATTGATCAAGGCCTTGTCCGATCTCGACATTCTCCACAGTGCAAATTGCTATGCGTATGAATCCCAACCTCTCTCTCAAGACCCAACTTAGCAAGGAAATCGGCCGCTTTATTAAGAGATCTACTAGCATAAACAGGAATCACATCCTCAATTTCTTTCCAAAGCTCTAAAATTTGGGCAACCAAAATCTGGAGCCTCCAAGCTTTTAAGGCAAAGTTCCGCATGCAATCAAGAGCACCAACCAAGATTTGAGAATCAGACTCAATGATTATCTTTCTATGGCCATGCTTGACGGCCCAGATGGAAGCATATTTAATAGCAAAGGCCTCAGCTTCATTGTTAGTGGCATATCCCGCACCTTGCAATTCCCAATATAGCACAGCCCCAAAGATGATCACGGCAAATAACACCACTGCCAGCATTGCCCTGGATTACCTTTAGCAGCTCCATCAGCATTGATTTTGACCCAGCCTTCTGGGGGAGGTTTCCAACCACTTCTTACCTGTCTCTCCAGATCAGCACCTCTCCCACTCAAAGACCTAGAAGCAGGTTGGTTTTCCTTCTCAAAGATAGATAGCAACGGTTTCCACAACTTTGCTCCAAATGATCTGCCAAATCCCCTCCACCGAAGAGAAGGTTTCACGAAAAATACGAGCATTTCTTTCCAACCAAACCTGCCACCAAATAAAGAGGAAACCGATCTCCCAACCAAGACTTAAGAGCTTTAGAAATAAATCTACCTCTCTTCCAGCCTTTCCCATAAATTGGTCCGGGACTGATCTCCAAGCACCCGAAGTTTAAAGTGGGAGAACCAACGTTGCCAAATCGCCGTGTGAAAGAGCAATCAAACAGAAGATGGTTCACAGCTTCCTCATTCCCGTAACATAAGACGCACCGGGAAGGACCAATGATGCCTCTAATTCTAAGGTTGTCAAAGGTCAAAATACCATTATGCATCGCTTGCCAAGCAAAGAAGTTCACTTTCGGCCACCTCTTGGGATGCCAAATCTTCCTCCATTCATGAACAGGAAAAGAGTGTGGGGGGGCTCGGTAGGATCGAAGCATAGCCCACCTTCACATAATAAACCCCAAGGTTCCCAAAGCCCCAAGCAAGCTCATCCTCCTCATCACTCCCGGATAGAAACCTTTCACCCAAAAGTTTTTCCAGTAGTTGGGGCCTCGCCTCCGGGGGATTGGAATAGGCCATTCACCCAGCCGCTTAAATTTTTTAACCTTATATTCCCCCAGAGGGCTGGTAGTAAAGTAGGACTGAATATGAATCCAGCCTTTGTCTTCAAGAGCTATTTTTAGCGGAAGCAGATCGGGAAACACTGCAAGAATAGGAGGATGCTGATCCCAAGAGTCAGTCCAGAACCGGACCTTCTCCCCTCTCCCAACTTTCCGTAACAATTGATCTTTGATAATGCAAGAACCAAGCTTGAGCGCCCGCCACACAAGAGAACCATTACCTTCCGGAGGATAGCGGCCCAAGTCATTGGGAGGAACAAGACTCAAGTATTTACTAGAAAGGATTCTCGTCAGAGAGACGAAGGCCGAGAAATCCACCTCCAAGATAATTTCCGACCAGGGCCCGATTGTTAAACTTGGAGCTTCTCAAGCCCAGCCCCACCTTTTTCCTTGGGCCGGGTGACCTTATCCCAACCAACCAAGGCCCATTTCCTCTCTCCATTGGCACCTTCCCAAAGAAAACTTCTAGCCGCTTTGTCCAACTCTTTCCGTATTGAGGGCGGGGCGGCTGTAATTGAAAATTTGTAAATAGGCATAGCCTCGAATAACGTACTTCAAAAAGTTAATCGGCCCCCATAGCTTAACCATCTATGGGACCAATGATTCATTCTCTCTTTGATGCCATCAAGCAGTGTCCTTCCGTAAATCAGTCGTCGCTTTTTAAAGTGCAGGGAACCCCCAAATAAACAACAGAAGGGAGGTCCGAGTGAAGCCCAGAATCTCCATAACTCTCTCTTGCGACCTTTGATCAAGGTTGAAGAAGACCACTTTTGATTTTAAATCATTGATGGCTTGATTAGAAGCCCGAAGGTAGACGTTAAGAGTATCTTTGATTCCTCTTGCTTCTCTGAGACTGGCAACTCCCACCAAGCCCGTATCATCCACAAACTGTAAATGAGTCAAAACTTCGGCTCCAATTTTAATTCCTGTAATCTGTCCTTGACGTCTTCTTCTCAGGAAGAGTCTGCCAAGACCTTCACCCAAGATGAGAAAGAGATAAGGAGAGCAGGGATCTCCTTGACGGAGACCCCGAGAGGCTCCAAAAGGTGGCGAGGGAAGCCCCTTAATTAAAACAGAGTATGAAGGCGTAGAGATACAGCTCATGACCCATGCAATCCAACTCCTGAGAAAAACCAAAGGCTGCCAACATCTTGACCAAGAAACCCCACTCTACTCGTCATAAGCCTTAGACATATCCAATTTGATGAACATTCCTTTGTTACCCGAATTATGCATAGAATGGATAGCCTCCCGAGCCAAGATCACTCCATCCAAGACCTGTCTTCCTTCAACAAAACCCCCTTGCTCGTGGGAAATTAACTTTTGAAGGAGGGGTTTTAGTCTTTCAGCCATAAGTTTGGAAATAATTTTATAGATCACATTACATAGAGCAATAGGTCTGAAATCAGAAATGAGAGCCCCCCCCTCTCCTTTCGGAATTAAAGAGATAAAGGTATGATTTAGAGCCTTGAGCATTCTTTTGTTAATTCGGGATTCCTCAATGACAACCAACACGTCCTCCTCCAGGATGTCCCGCAAGGCCCGAAAGAACTCAATAGGGAAACCGTCCGGCCAGTGCGACTTTCCCGTGCACATCCCAAAGACTACCTTCTTGAGTTCATCACGATCTATGGGCTTAAGAAGGGACCGATTCTCTTCATGAGAAATAATAGAGGGAATTCCGTCAATGACTTCATTTTGTGCTTCCACATCATGCTGCAGACTTTCCTTGAAGAGGTTTGAGAAGTACTCCATAGAAATGGAGTGCATGTCAGGAAGAGTGTCAAAGGAATTTCCAAACTCATCTTGGAGGAGCTCCATGTTATTCAATTGCCTTCTAGCACAGCAGTAACGATGAAAAAATTTAGTATTTCTGTCTCCTTCTAATAGCCAAGTATTTCTGGCTCTCTCGTCTCCAAGAGATCTCTTCTTGATTATCAATGTCCTCAACTCGCTTTGCGTAAGGCGTCATCCTCAAATTTAAGATGCTCGTAAATAATTCCTTCTCTCGAATTGTTTTTGCACCTCATTCCATCTATCCAAAGAAGGGGGCCCGTTGGAACCGGAAATCAGATTTGTTAGTTTGCTTCCACTCGCTTCGCCTTACTCTTAACATAGAGAAGTCGTTTGTGAATTTTGAACATAGTCGTTCCAAAAGGGGGACGGCCTTCTTTCCACCACTTGTGGAATTTTCCTTCGTAGGTCCTCTTTTTGCAACCAAAAATTTTCAAATTTAAAAGGTTTGTAATACTTTCCTGACATGGTCCCTCCCTCCAGCAAAATGGGAGAGTGATCAGAAACTGGGCCCTCCAAGATCTGAAATTTGATATTCCATCTAACATAAGCTTCCTCCGAGACCAAAACCCGTCAAGCTTAACCCTCCTATTGTATGGCTCTCTTCTCTTATTAGTCCATGTAAAGTTTGTACCAGGACCTTTGATGTCAACAAGGTTAAAGGCCTGAACGTGGGCAATAAACAGCCTATCCCCTGTATCCATAACAGTGGATGCCACCTTCCTGATCTCTAGCGGATAATTTAGCATTGAAATCCCCACCTAAAATCCAATCAAGATCTTCCAGGAGGACCTCATGTTTTGAACAGCTTTCCATTGAGACCGCTGACCTTCGGTATTCTGTACCCCATAAAAATTTGTAATTAAGACTTGTTCAACTGTAACTATATTCTTGAAAAGAGATGTTAGGACCCCTCTCCAGGCTATATGATCTACCGCTATCCATGCCAAAGGATTCCAAAGAGTAGCAATCCCTCCCGAGGCACCAAGAGCAACCATCGCCATATGGCCAAGCACCCTCCGTATTCGGCCAACAGCTTTACTCATGAGGTCTAATGACATTTTTGTTTCCCGAATGAGCAGGAAGTCTGTTTTACTTCTTTCTAAAAGTCTTTGAACAAGCAGATTGATGGGTTCTACTCGTTTAAACCCCTCACATTCCAAGATTGTACAATCATTGGAAACCTTGGGAGCAATACGAATCAATTGTTCTTGCCACTCCTCCATTGATTAGCTTATCCCCTTGCACTGCGATTAGATCCTTATTGGATTTCCCCGCCCACCCCTTGGGAATTACTATTTTTCGATCTCTTCTCCACTTGTGAAATTCCAAGAGCTGGTCTTTCTCTCGAGCTTTTCTCGCAATTCCCATAGAAACATCTTTGATAACGGGTCGGGTCAGGCGTGGATAACCAGTGGTCCCAAGGTTTTCATGGTGCAAAGACTCGGAGGAATCAAAAGCCTCGCTCAAGGACAGGGGTTGAGGAAGGAGGAGCATGAGTTGGGATAATATTGTCCTCAAGGATCCCATCTGCTCCATCCATAGGTTGGTCTTCTTGATCCACAAGAGATTTGAAGATTTCATACCGATTTGTTGGCTTGGGGAGAGCTTGCTCCTTACCATTTCTCTTTTTGTTTCTTCTCCTCTTCTGCTGTTCAAAGCCATCATTCTGGCCCTCAGACCCAGTGGGAATGACAGATGGTTCCTTGGCCGAAGTGGACTTACCTCCTCGGGAGCGATTTGACATTCCCTGTGTAGCATCCACATTGGAGCTCAAGATATTTGGACAAAACCTTGCCAAATGGCCATGCAAATGGCAGACTCTACAACGGAAAGGTAGGGCTTCATAGTCTATCTGTTGTACCCAAGAATGTCCTGCTAGCTCCAATTCCATCTCAGCTGGTAGCGATTGACTAATATCCAATTCTACACAAATTCTTGCATAAACGGCAGTATTTCCTTCAATGGTATCCTTAGAAACTCCCAAAAATCTACCTAGAGAGTTGCCTATCAATTCAAGAATCCGCTCACCCCAAAACTCCATCGGGAGCGCGTACAGCCGGATCCAAACCGGGACAGCCGTGGGTTCAATGCGAGGATCAAAACCCGCTCTCCATGGCTGGACAAATAACCCTGCCAGGCCATGGCTCCTCTTCTCTCGATTCAAATGCTCTGCTTTCTATCCATTAGGGAAGAAAAACTAATAATGAAATACCCATTGCTAATGGGCCATAAGGAGTACTCACCGATTGGCTCCCGCTTTGTCTCACCCAGGAATGCAAAAAGTGCAGGGTGGGTCGAATGCCCATGAACTTGCAAATCAGATCATGCGTGGTCCGGTAGTTTATCGTGTCTTCAACCAGCTCTGGTTCGATGACAATTTTCGGTCTTACTGTAGATTGCGGGAGACAACCATTTATTCTGTGCCCAGGAGAGCCCTTGCCCGCATTCTTGGCTAGTAGATGGGAGGCACTACGTTGAGCTTCAGCAGAGGAAGACGCAGGAGTCTCTCGAAGAATCTCCGCATAAGAGGTATTTTTTCCTTCGCGAGAACCAGGAAGAGACCCCATTGGGCCCTCCCAGGAAACCGAAAGATCCTTGTCCAGAGGCCTGCAACAGACCCCACACACGCTGAAGGAGGTTTCCGAACTGAAACCCTGGAGCCACGGCCGTCGACAGTGCAGAGGAATTCCCGCCAAAGCGCCCGGCAGCCAACTCCCCTTCATTATTAGGAAGACATAAAGTATCTCATTTCACCAAGGCCCATTTTCTTTTCTCCTTAGTACCACTCCAAAGGAATCGATGACTGATTTGATCTAGTTCTCGAAGAACAAAATTTGGTATATTCAACATGGAAGATACATAAATAGGAATAGCTTGAAGGACTAATTTTACCAAGGTGATTCTACCCCCAGAAGAAAGCCACTTGTTGGTCCACTTTCCAATTTTCTTCTTGACTTTATCCGACAACCAATTCCAATATTTATTTTTTTGCCTTTGAATATTGATGGGAATACCTAATTAAATGATCAGAAGGGAGGTATTCTTATATCTTAATTTATACAAGACCATGGATTCTTGTATAGCAGAGCAGTGAAAGAAAATAACTTTAGATTTGTCTTCATTGATCAACTGCCTAGTAGCCTTAGAAAAACATCTAATGATTTGCTTAATATTAGAAGCTTCCTTAACTGTAGATTTACCTAAAATAATAGAGTCATCCACAAATTGAAGATGAGAGATAGGTATATCTCCATGAGAAATGGTAACTCCCTCAATGGTTTTTTTTTTCTTATATTTGGTTATAGTCCTACCCAAGCATTCAACAGGAATGATGAATAAATAAGGGGATAGCGAGTCACCTTACCTAATACCTCTGGAAGCTGGGAATGACTGATAAGGTCTGCCATTGATAAGAACTAAGTAGAAAATAGAAGAGATACATACCATAATCCAATCCATCCAATCCTTAGTGAAAACAAATTACCTCAAAACTTTTATAAGGAAGTGTCAATCCACTATGTCATAAGCTTTGGATAAGTCTAACCGAATGAACATGGAAGGAGATTTTTGCATATCCATGGAATGGATGGCTTCTTGAGCAAGAACTATCTCATCTACTATTTGGCACCCTTCAACATAACCCCCTTGCTCAGGGGAAATAATCTTATGCAAAAGAGACTCCAACCTTTTTGCCATGATCTTAGTAATAATTTTGAGAAGAACATTACATAAAGAAATAGGTCTAAAAGATGAGATATGATCAACCTCATGAGATTTTGGAACAAGAGTACTATAAGTTTTATTGATAACCTTCAAAATTTCTTTGGATTTCCTGGCTTCTTCCACCACCTCTAATAAATCAGCATGAAGGATATCGTAGAACTCTTGGTAGAACTCAATGTAAAAACCATCAGGACCTGGAATTTTCCCTTTTTGTATTTTAAAAACTACCTGTTGAATCTCATTGATAGTAACATGAGTAGTCAAAATAGAGTTCTCCTCATAAGTGATAAGAGAAGGGATAGCTTGAAGAACATTTTGTTGAGAAGTTGAGTCAATAGGAGTAGAAACAAAAATATTAGAAAAATAATCGACAACAATAGAGTTCATGCCATCCCAATTATAGACAACATCTCCAGAATATGATTTTAGGGAAGAAATAAAGTTTTGAGATCTTCAAGATAGAATATATTTGTGGAGAAAATTTATGTTTCGATCTCCTTATTTGAGCCATTGAATTCTAGATTTTTGCTTCCATAATATTTCTTCTCTTTTTTCCCATTCCTCTAACTAAGTTGTGAGTTTAATGTCATCTGCACTTCTATTCTCTGTGAGGCCATCTAAACGGATTTTCTTATTCAAATTTTCAAGTTGAGAAATAACTTCATGTTTTTTTATGAACATCCCCAAACTCCTTCCAGTTCTATGTCTTGATTTTGGATTTAATGTATTGTATTATTTTGGCAAAATAGAACATCTTAGTCCCATGCCTAGGCTTACCTTCCTTCCACCATTGTTGCACATGAGATCTAAAGGAACTGTCTTTGAGCCACATTAATTAAAAATAAAAAGGAGAGAAACTCACATTGGTTTTCCACATTTCCATCATGACTGGCCAGTGATCCAAAACAACATTGTTAAGAGTCTTCAATTTAGGAATATGACCATGGATTAAGAAATTTTTAGAGAGCAAAAACCTATCCAATATCTCCATTATACAAGCTAAGCCTTACCTTCTGTTAGACCAAGTCATAAGGCCATTATATGGTTGGATGTCCACAAGATGGAGGTTTGCAATATATTCACTCATGAGGTCAGTGCTTTTGTTCAGATTTCTATTTCCTCTCATTTTCTCATCCAAAGAGAGGATGGTGTTGAAATATCATCCGATAAAGATCCAAGATTTAGGAAAATGAGAGATAATATGATTTATATCCTTACATTATCTTATTTTTTCCTCCAAAGAAGTCGGAGCATAAATAATAATGCAGAGCATAATTTTGTTGGAATGTCTACTTTGAATAGCTATAGCCAACATACCTCAACTACCAACCATATGGTGAATAACTACCTCTTTTGGATCCCAAAGACAAGCAATGCCACCAGAAGTCCCCTGGGAACTGAGGGAAACCAATTTTAGCTGGCCAAATTTTACTGGCAATTGAGTCCATATACTCTATTGACATCTTCATTTCTTGAAGGAAAATAAGATGTGGATGATTTATCTGAATCATTCTTCTAATTTCATTTTATTTTGAAATACTCCCTTTGAGTCCTCTAATATTCCAAGTGATGATATTCATTAATACTAGGGCTAAAAAATTTGGGAAGGACATTAATATTACCTTCCTCTACAAGCTTTTCACCTTCTTTTAAAATATGATATTGATTTGTTTTGCGGCCTACTTTTTTATTAGAATCCATCTTTAGTTTTTTTTTTCCTATTTCTTGAATTACTCC
This sequence comes from Wollemia nobilis, assembly GCA_028583015.1. Taxonomy (NCBI): domain Eukaryota; kingdom Viridiplantae; phylum Streptophyta; class Pinopsida; order Araucariales; family Araucariaceae; genus Wollemia; species Wollemia nobilis. The sequence goes on along the minus strand of JAQPPZ010017036.1, from coordinate 1,630,905 downwards.
AATTGAATCTGAGATGGCTTCTAACCTTGAAGAATACTCATACATAGCCAAAATTTTACTAGAGGGTTCAACACAGTCTATATTGGGACCTGTATTATTTGAAGTTTTGACATTTAAAATATTGTTTTTCTTGTGTAATTTCTCCCTTTTTTTTTGTTGAAAACCTTTGATTTGTTGGTTTGTCTCTGAGTTCTTCCCTTCATCTTTAAATTGTGTTTCTAAGATTTATGTTTGCATTATTTCCTCTTCCTCACTTGGGATATCATTTGTGGAAATGATTTCAAACATATTAGAAGATGACTTTGATTGATCCTTCATAACTAATTTTTGTAGTGTTCTTCTTCTTAGGTATTTGGAAACCTGTTGAGTTTATATCTTCTTTCTTTTGATCAAGAATTTTATTTGGGCAAGAACTAGCCAAATGACCATATTCATGGCAAATTCTACAAATAAAATGATTGTTCTCATAGTTAAATACTTGATCTCAAGTATCTTCCCCAAATTGTAATGTGATATTTTTAGGTAGGGGTTTGTAAAAATCCATTAAAACACAAATCCGAGCATAAATAATATGTTCAAAATTTTGAGTACAATCAGCAGTCATCATAAAATTTCCTAAAGAATTTCCAATTGAAGAAAAAGTAGTAGGATTCCAAAATTCAATAGGGATGCCAAAAAGTCTAACTCACATGGGAGCTATAGAAGGCATATCTTCTTTGGCTTTAAATTTAGTATGCCAGGGCTTCATGAAAAGCCCTGCTCTTCCAAAAAACCAAGGACACCCTTGAAACATTTTCTCTATATCTTCATTATTAGAAAATAAAACAAGAAAATAACCATTTGGATAAATAGATATTTGTGACTCACCTTTAGTTTTCTAGCTTTTTTCAGCCCAAAATTTGAAGACAGATAGGCTCGAACAAAAACCCACGAACCGACAGATTAGTCCCTTTTTTCTAAAATTTCAATGCCAGTCTGAATGTTACCCATATCAAGATTAACAATAGGAGTTCCATCAGCTGCTTTAAGACATCCTAACTCCATTTTCCTAGGATCAATATTAGGCATTCTTAGAGGTTTATGGGAAGACCTAAGATTAATATTAGCATTGGGCTAAGGATTTCCACCATGGAGGGCATCCCTAAAATTAATTTTTGGGGCTGAATCTTCAAAATTCTTACCCTTGACAAGGGTTTTCACAGTAGAGTTATTTTTTGGGTGCACCTTAGCACCATATTCACTTGATATTTGAATCATTTTTTGATCAACTGCTTCAAACTTGTTTTGTGATATCTTTAATCCTTGCCCTAGACATCATGGAAAGGTATGGTTTTCAATTTTATTTTGTGTAGAAAATTGGAAGTCATTGTCACTCAAGTTCATAGCATGATATGTTGAAAGACATATTTCTAACCCATATTGGATCCCCTACAATATATCCTGCTAAAATATTGAGCATAAACCACAAAAATGAAACCCTCGCACAACCGCTTGCCAAAAATATCATTTACACATAGGGATGCGCTAGGATCTGTGTTGCTCCAAATGATCTCCCATCCTGTACATTTGTATATAGTTTTGGTTTTTTGCTTTCTATTTTTGTGTTTTATTTTACGTTCTTGTTAGTTTGCATTAAGTTAGATTTTGGTTTGTGTTTTTTGTAGTTTTATGTTTTGGGTTGTTCCCTTGTTTTGAGGTGATGTTTCGTGGTCGCTAACTTATGGTCTCTGGCCCATTTTTTGTGTTCCTTTATTAATTAGGATGAAATACCTAATCTAAAAGCAAGTGAACCTGAGAAAAGGAGGATGAATTATTTTGTGATTATGCTCATATTTTGGGACTAAAATGGTGGAGAGTAGAACAATGAAAGATTTTGCTAGAGCTCTACATGTAACTCACATACATTAAAAGGTATTTCTAAAAATTATGAAGGATGAAGTTATCTTGATTTAAAACCCTAGGCAAAAATCTAACATGCTCCATTTGTAGGCTTTATAACCCCATATACACTAGAGGTGAATATGGACAGTGACACATAATACAACAATAAACCTGAGAGATGTTTGGGCATCATAGATGGTGTAGACACCGAAACAGCACCAATCCGATTATGTGACTGCAAACACTGATCACTTTTACACACATAGCCCCTAGGGCAGCCCTCAGAGGTTAAACAGTGGTCCTGACCACTTTTGTAGCAATTTTGTAACGTCAAGAAGCAATTTGGCACATTCAGGCACTTTTCCCAGTATTCATCTCACCCAAGGACGAATACTAACTAGGATCCGTCTCACCCAAGGACGAATTCTGAATTCGTCTTTGGTCAGGACGAATTCCAGGTTTAACGGGAAAAAAGAAGAATGTCGCCAAGTGGCAGCCAAGGACAGTCAATTATTGCCTCCTGTCATGCATGCACGTGTAGGTGGGTAGGTTGGCAGTTAGAGGACTGTCACAAAGGCAGTCATGGAAGCCCAAGTCAGGGAGGAGTCTCCTCCCTCTTTGGAAGGCATGGCCGCCACATGGCGTCCCTGCATGCCCCTCCAAAGAGACCCCCTGGGTCTATAAAATGGTGGACTTTCCCACCCAACAAGAATAGGTTGGAGGCATTTTCAAGAAACGAAGTGCTGCCAAATTGAACACCCTATTGCATCCTTTTTCGATTCACCTTTTCACATCCATTAATCTCTTTCGCAAGAGATGTTATTGGGTGGCTTTTGGAAGCGTGGATCCGAACCCAAACCCAACATTTGACCACCTTAATCCACCAATTTTCCGACAACACAATCCCAAGATATTTTGGGCCCATCCCTAGTGGATTGGCATCAAAATCAAGTTCTAATAGGGCGCCCGCTTGGGCACCCCACACTTTTTGTTAGTTTCATTTTAGTCTATTATGTTATTGCTTGTTTATCCTACATTACGTTCTATGCTATTTAGATAGCTCACAATCTGGATTTCAAAAGACATTTATCAAATATTATCATGCTTTGTCGATTTTGTGGCCCTCACTAACTTGCAGGTAGCGACATTGAATTCTCGTGGATAGAGGCCAAATTTGGAGAATCCGACCATCTGGGTCATCCAAAAATGGCCCCAATTACTTAACCCCTCTGTTTGCAGGTGTTTTTGAGGTCTCGAGGTTCAACATTTAGATGGCATAACTTCGACTTTTCACCACAGGAGAATTCGTCCTACCCGGGGACGAATTACATAGACTCGCTCCCGCCCGGGACGAGTCATGCTAGAATCCGTCCCGCCCGGGACAAATTCCAGCTTGAATGCAAATTGGTGATCGTTTCAATGGCGGTGGCCTCTGCGTAGGTCTTTTGGTCTCGTCAGATTTGTAGGTGATTTAGATTCATTTTACTCACTGTTTTTTATAATCTTTTACATGCATCTTTTGTTAATTTCAAGGAACAAACTTTTCCTATTTGCACCAGGTGCTACTAACGCCTTTGTTGTTTCTTTGAACGCAGGAGGAGCAGCAAGGATCGAGGACTCATCAACACAAGCGATGGCAACACTTTGGCCGCACATTTCAAATGTGGGCATGCGAAAGAAGGATTTATTGATCGCGATTGTAACCAAATCCATTTAACGCTCCTAACCCCTAAAAAGGGAGGAGGCGATTTTGTAACTGAGGTTAAAGAGTTAAATAAAAGGCTGTGATTTCTCTAAATTCTTGTATCTCATTTCAATTTTCCTCTTTCGTTTAATGCACTTCACATTTTAGGACTTAAGCGTTAGTTTGATTTTGAATACATCGAAATAGTTTTCCTTTCAAAACTTCCGAAATCTCATGCTTTCAATGGCAATCACTGAAAGCATGAGATTTCAAAAGTTTTGAAAGGAAAACTATTTCAATGCATTCAAAATCAAACTAACGCTTAAGTCCTAAAATGTGAAGTGCATTAAACGAAAGAGGCAAATTGAAATGAGATACAAGAATTTAGAGAAATCACAATCCTTTTATTTAACTCTTTAACCTCGGTTACAAAATCACCCCCTCCCTTTTTAGGGGTTAGGAGTGTTAAATGGATTTGGTTACAATCACGATCAATAAATCTTCTTCTACATGCCCACATTTGAAATGGGCGGGCCAAAGTGTTGTCGTCGCTTGTGTTGATGAGTCCTCGATCCTTGCTGCTGCTCCTGCGTTCAAAGAAACAACAAAGGCGTTAGTAGCACCTATTGCAAATAGGAAAAGTTTGTTCCTTGAAATTAACAAAAGATGCATGTAAAATATTATCGAAAACAGTGAGTAAAATGAATCTAAATCGCCTGCAAATCTGACAAAGACCAAAAGACCTTACCAGAGGGCCACCGCCATTGAAACAGTTGCCAATTTGCATTCAACTAGAATTCGTCCCTAGGCAGGACAAATTCTGCTGTAATTTGTCCCCGGGTAGGACGAATTCTCCTGTGGTGAAAAGTCGAAGTGATGCTGTCTAAATGTCAAACCTCGAGACCTCCAAAACACCTACAAACAGAGGGGTTAAGTAATTGGGGCCATTTTGGGACAACCCAGATGGTCGGATTCTCCCAATTTGGCCTCTATCCACAAGAATTCGACATCGCTACCTACAAGTTAGTGGGGGCCACAAAATCGACAAAGCATGATAATATTTGATAAATGTCTTTTTAAATCCAGATTGTAAACTATCTAAATAGCATAGAACGTAATGTAGGATAAACAAGCAATAACGAAATAGACTAAAATGAAACTAACAAAAAGTGTGGGGTGCCCAAGCGGGCCGCCCCCGTTAGAACTTGATTTTGACGCCAATCCACTAGGGATGGGCCCAAAATATCTTGGGATTGTGTTGTCGAAAAATTGGTGGATTAAGGTGGTCAAATGTTGGGTTTGGGTTCGGATCCATGCTTCCAAAAGCCACCCAATAACCTCTCTTGCGAAAGATATTAATGGATGTGAAAAGGTGAATCGAAAAAGGATGCAATAGGGTGTTCAATTTGGCAGCACTTCGTTGCTTGAAAATGCCTCCAACCTGTTCTTGTTGGGTGGGAAATTCCACCATTTTATAGACCCAGGGGGTCTCTTTGGAGGGGCATGCAGGGATGCCATGTGGCGGCCATGCCTTCCAAAGAGGTAGGAGACTCCTCCCTGACTTGGGCTTCCATGATCGCCTTTGTGACGATCCTCTAACGCCAACCTACCCACCTACATGCGCATGCATGACAGGAGGCAATAATTGACTTTCCTCGGCTGCCACTTGGCGACATTCTTATTTTTTCCCGTTAAACCTGGAATTCGTCCTGACCAAAGACGAATTCAGAATTCGTCCCTGGGTGAGATGGATCCTAGTTAGTATTCGTCCTTGGGTGAGACGAATACTGGGCAAAGTGCCTGAATGTGCCAAATTGCTTCTTGACCTTACAAAATTGCTACAAAAGTGGTCAGGACCACTGTTTAACCTCTTAGGACTGCCCTAGAGGCTGTGTGTGTCAAAGCGATCAGTGTTTGCAGTCACATAATTGGATTGGTGTTGTTCTGGTGTCTACAGATGCCCCTTTTTGGGATGCGCTGTGCATGGCACAGCGTCGAGCAAAAATAGATAACCAAAGCACTAATGATTAGGGTTCTTGGTAACCTAACCAACTTTTGATGCCCCAGGCATGGAAAGGGCATGCATTCTTGAATCCTTGCTTCTGATGAGCTAAGGAATTTGATTTCAAGTGTTAACCTGTTTTGGTGAGGTGTGACTTGAGCTTGGACATTGATCAGTCATGATTAGGCAAAGGGCGCAACCTTTTATCCACAGGGGAACCTTGTGTTCATGCTTTGAGAATGCCAAGTGTTTGATCAATTTGTGATAATTGCTTGTTTACTGCCCCAAGCAGGAGCGTAATTGTCTTTGTCAATGATTCTTTGAATGCATGTCATTGCTTTGGTTGGGTGTGTGTTTGTTGATTGGTGACTAAGTGTGACTACCCCCTCAAGCGACGAATCGATGAGGGAATGACCTTTGTGAGAAAAGCGACGAGTCACTTGACTCAAGATGACTTGTGCAAATGTGCCTTTAGATGGTTTATCGTTTAAGCATGTGCAATTTTTCCATCATTTAGACCTATTTTTGGTGGGTGTTAACCCTTTTTGTGACGCTGTTTGGAGCTGAAATTGGCAAAAATTCATCTTCCCGTGGAGCGGTCCGACTAAAACATCCTTCTTGGGGAGTAGGATAGTGACAATTTGTGACCCCAACGTATTTTTTGTATGCCCTAGATGTCAAGTGCAACAGCACTCTCATCGAGCAGATTTATTATCTGTTTTAGTGCATTTTTGTCCAATTTTTGATGTTTTTGAAGTTTCTAGCCTGAATTCGTCCCAAGGTGGATGAATTCCATATTTAGAATTTGTCCCTGGATGGGACGAGTGCTAACTAGAGCACTTGTACCAGGGAAGGATGAATTGAAGCTCAAAAAGGCCTATTTAAGGGCCCAAACTTGAGTTTGGGCTCATTTGCATCTGATTTTTCTTGCAATTTGGAGCTTTGGGGAGGAGGAGGTTAATTCTGCGAAGCGAAGCACTGCCGGATTTTCCCTGCCATCATGAGTGCACAACCGGGTCGAGCGACAGAGCCGAAGCGAGACCGATGAAGTGCTCCCTAGAGTTTATTTTTGTTTAAAATTGCAATTGTTTTATTTGATTATTTTTGTGATGATGTTTTTCAAAAATTTTAAAACTTAAACCCTGAAACTGAATTGAAGACAACCAAGACTTAGTGTAAAACTAAACGTAGTGTAAAACCTGGGTAAAGAATTTTACAACTAAAATCTAGGATAACGGAACGTAAAACCCTAAGACGTAATTTTTGTGCTTTTGAATTTTTTTTTTTATGTTGTTTTTAAATTAATCAGTTAAGATTAGAAACCTTAAGACTGAAAAATTAATTTTGTTTCGTTTTATTTTTTGAAATTTATCAGTTAGGATTTGGGAATCCTTGAACTAAAATTTTTTTTGGATTTTGCATTTTTATTTGTAAATTAATCAGTTAGGATTAGAAACCCTAGAACTGAAAATTTGATTTTTGTTTGAATTTTTGTGCTTGTTTTTGCTGTACAGTTTTTTTTTATGATTTTAATTAATTTTTTTTTGTTGAATTGTTTTCTTTTACAGGTTGTTAGGAGCCGGTACCGTGTACCCATTGCTTTCACTAAGGCGTGGGGGGCACTGACTGAGGCTGACTGGGAGTGGCTTGATGTCCTTGGACTCAAGCAGGTAGCTCGACTGGAGCCTATGGTCGTGGATCAGGCCTATTTGATGGCCCTGATCAAACTTTGGGATCCGTAGACCAACACCTTCCATCTCCCGACAGGGGAGATGACTGTCACTTTGGAGGATATCTATCAGCTTTTGTAGATTTCGATAGATGAACTGCCCATCAGGACATCTCCGTGTGATCAGCAGACGACTGTACTGACGAGATGCTTTGGGCATGGGGAGCGGTTGGACGTAGAGAGCCCAGTGGAGATGGCCGAGGTGGACTGCCAAGTTGGCAAGATTTTGGTTGGATGGTGGCAGGAGATGGGGGTGTTAGGAGTGAGGCACGCATTCCTTATGGGCCTCATTTCTAACATGTTATTACTTGACTCGTCAGGCGCGAGGTTCCCATGGAACCTGCTAGATTTTGTGTGGCAGTTGGTAGAGTTCCCGGTAGAGGCACCGCTGATCCTGAGATGGGGACAGACACTATTGGCACAGCTCTACGGAGAGCTGTACGGGATCCGCTACCGACAACAAAAGGGGATCAGCTACAATTATTTGTTGTAATGCTGGGGTTGGTAGCACATAGCAGTTGAGATGCCAACTGGGTTACCATGGATGACTCGGGCGATGATGGAGGATAAGGAGATAGGGTATGCAGTTTTCTGGCGACGGTTTGGAGAGCAGGGGAAGATTCGGTGGTGGGTAGGTGTCGTAGGGCACTATGCCGATGCCTTCTCTCAGCTCACTCCAGGGGAGGTGATTTGGCACCTTTATCGGGACTATCCAGCCTGTCCGGAGGCTGGAGAGTGGCTCCGACGGGTATGCAGGGAGCGATGGTTGATTGGGTAGCATGGGACTAAGCACGATTTATTCTCATATAGCCAGGTTACATGATAGTTTGGGGTTCGCCAGGGGTTACCTGGTGAGCTCATGGTCTATCGGCGTCAGGGATATGAGAGGACTCTAGACTGACCAGTCATCGCGCCACTGGGCAAGGATTCAGATGCGATGATCGACGTCCCAGACGTGGATGACTACGGTGATGGTGAGGAGAGGGGCCATTGGGAGGCATGGAGGCGGCAGCGGAGGGCGCTGAGGCACCAAGGGATGATTGGGGAGCTCCATTGGAGGATACGAACATGGTTGAGTTGGGGGGTGAGGATGTAGATTTGGGGGCTCTGGATCAGCCAGAGATGCAGGACATGGTAGAGCAGTGGGAGCCAGAGCAGGCTGCTATTTCAGAGAGTCATGTGCCTCAGGCAGATACAAAGGATATGGAGTCTGGGGTATGTGCTGAGAATGCACGATTGATAGAGCTACTGCGGATGCGAGATCAAGATATGGTGGATGTGGTGCAAGAGCTGGGGGACTCACTACGGGAGAGGGATCTCCTGTGGGCCAAGCTAGCAAAGAGAGATAGGGTTTTGGCACAGCGTGACGATGCAGTAGCTTACTACCATCGATGGGAGGCAGAGTGGTGCCAGTATCGGCTAGATTTGGAGAGGGAGGTCATCCACCTCAGTGGGCGGATACCTGAGCCATCGAGAAGTGTATCTTTGCATTGGACGAGGGACAGTGCTACTGAGTAGTTAGCATCATCTCATCGCAGGCAATTGGATGAGGGAGGCGACAGTAGGCGTGATGTGGGGGCTAGCATTAGCCATCCTAAGGGGTCCCATAGGACCCACACCATAAGGGGTAGTTCTCGTCACACCGATCCTGCATGATCATGGTGGCCAATGCCTTAGGCTGGGTGGTTTTTGTTGTATGATTGCGGGGTCAGAGGTCTAGTTTTGTAGCCTACGGGCATTTTTTTTGACGATATATATATATATATATATATACCGACTTTATTGTGGTTATGCACATGTGATTATTTGATCTTTATGCATGATGTGATGAATATGGATGTATGCATGTTGATTTATTTTGATGGATGCATATGCTATGATGAATGCAAATGTTTTTTATTTATATGTGATATGCAAAAATGAAATGGATGAATGGGATTTGTGATGTTTGGCTATGGCACCATAGACTGTTTAGACCTCTGTTGTTTTGTTTTTAGGTGATTGTTGTGATGCATGACTTTGTATGTATACATGTTGTTTTTTTTCTTTTTTTTGTATTTTCTGATGGTATTGCAAAGATGAAAAGTAGCGCAGTTGGTTTAGAAATGTAGCTAAGGTTTTCTGAGACTCAGACAGTTTTAACTCACTAGCCATGACTGTACTTTGTCTTACAAGACTTTTGACCAAGGTATGAATCAAACTCGTTTTTGACGAAGCTATTTCACATCCCTGTGTGTGCAATTGAGTTCATTTATGTGGTATTTGTTAGGATACCGCCAGTGCCAGATGGGCTTTCAACCAAACCTATACTGAGGATCACCTAACTAGCTCCACTAACTCCTTTGTTGTATTTAGTTAGATTAGTCTACGGTGTTATCCAGGACACCATAAGCTAGCTCATCCTTATGCAAACATTGGTCTACATATACGCAAAGCGAATGTGACAGACATATCGTCATCTAGGTAGGATACCACCATTGCCAGATAGGCTGTCAACCAAACCTATAATGAGGATCACCTAGATGGTTTTTGAATGCTGAGAATTCCAAAGATTCAAGTTCAGGTTATTTGTTGGCTAAATTATTTGGGAGACTTGCTCATCTATATAGTGATGCAAATCACTGTTTATTTTTCTATTTATTTTTCTTTTTGAGCAAGGATTTTGAATAGTGGTGATAACCACTGTTACTTGATTTTGTTTTTTGAGCGGTTTGATTTTGAGCTTGTGAATGGCTTTTATCCTCGTGGCATTGGGGATGACTACCCATCTTGGTGAGGGGCGGATAGTACGAATCCTTACGACATTGGGAACCAAGGGGATGATGGAGATTATGAAGTAAGGGTATTGATCTTTTAGGCCTTGGGGATGACTACCCATCTTGGTTAGGGGCGGATAGTACGAATCCTTACAACTTGGAGACCAAAGGTGAATGGTAAGTGTTAGGATGATGATGTATTGGAATTTTGTTCATGAATGACGTTGATCCTTTTAGGTCTTGGGGATGACTACCCATCCTTGGTAGGGACGTGTAGTACGAATCCTTACAACTTTGGGAACCAACTATGATTGGGATTTTGTAGTGGTAAAAACCACTGTGTATTAAGGTGAATGGATAGGGAAGAGCTCGTCCTTTTATCAATTCTCAGCATTCTAGAACCATTCGCATAGTGGGATGAGCAAGATAACCGTTTCGCTTATGGTGACCTGGATTACTGTGCAGGTTTCATCTTTCGTTCACACAACTTGGAAATTTTTATGTGTTTTAATTTGTGTTGGGATGCTACGTAACAAGGTGTATTTCAAGTGTAACTCTACCTTCGTAAAATCTTTTTGGCTTGGTACATTACGTGGCTAAAGAGAAAAATGATGACTAAATTACAAAAACTCTTGATACATTATAAGACCACTGACTCTATTGTGGTAAACAACAGTGAATGGTGTTTGTTTGCTATTTTGTAAAATGGAAAAGTGTGGAACAAGATGGACTTAGCAGAATAATTACAGTTTATGGTGTCTTTGACCTTTACGACCACAAATATGCAATGTATGGGTCCGATGCTTAATGCAGCTACATATTTTTTTTGTATTTTTGATGGATTGATTTTTTTTTGTGAATATGAAGATGAGATATGAGAAGTGCTTTTTAATGAATTTGAGCATGCCTAGAAATGAGATGCAAATTTTTGTTATTTTTGATGATTTTTGGATTGTTTTGAGTTTTTGACCAAGTGATTATGAGATCCCTTGGAGCATTTTTGGGATTGACCAAGCGATTTTGGGATCCTTGGAGCATTTTTGGGATTGACCAAGCGATTTTAGGAATCCTTGGAGCATTTTGGGATTGACCAAGAGATTTTGGGATCCTTGGAGCATTTTTGGGATTGACCAAGCGATTTTAGAATCCTTGGAGCATTTTTGGGATTGACCAAGCGATTTTAGGAATCCTTGGAGCATTTTGGGATTGACCAAGCGATTTTGGGATCCTTGGAGCATTTTGGGATTGACCAAGCGATTTTGGGATCCTTGGAGCGTTTTGGGATTGACCAAGTGATTTTGGGATCCTTGGAGCATTTTTGGGATTGACCACGCGATTTTAGAATCCTTGGAGCTTTTTTGGGATTGACCAAGCGATTTTAGGAATCCTTGGAGCATTTTGGGATTGACCAAGCGATTTTGGGATCCTTGGAGCGTTTTTGGGATATGGCTCTCTTAGATATGGAATGGGTGCAAATGACTGATGTTCAAGGGTTCTATTTCCTTGATTCTATCAAGAGAGGCTAGCCAGTAAATCTCGGGTCCTATTTTGCTATCAATGACATATGGACCTAACCAATTTGCCGCGAACTTGTCCCTTAGGTGGGACGATAAACTAGAATTATGTTGGTTTTCCTTCAAAACCAAATCACCAACCCGAAAGTCTCTAAGGTGAACTTTCATGTTGTAAGCTTTCTTAAGTCGCTCTTGATAAATACGTAAATGCTCGAGAGCATTAACACGTCGTTCGTCAAGCAACATAAGCTGGTCTAACCAGGATTGTCATGCAGTGTCATCATCGATGAACTCCTGCATTGATATGCATAGGGAAGGAATCTCCAACTCTAGAGGCATGACTGCCTCGGAGCCATACACGAGTGAAAACAGAGTGGCCCCAGTGGGCATTTGAATGCTAGTGCAATAGGCCCACAGGGCAAGTGGGATTTGGATGTGCCAATACTTATGACTGTCTACGACTGTCTTTTTAAGGATGGCAACTAGCGTTTTGTTTGACGCCTCTGCTTGCCCATTCGCCTGCGGGTATTAGGGTGTCAAAAAACTGTGCTAAATTTTGTACTTTATGGTCAAAGCATGCATGTCTTTGTTTTTGAAAGGTGTCCCATTATCCGAGACTATTTTGGATGGAATACCAAAATGACATATGATGTTATGCAAAATGAACTCCACAATGCGGGGTCCTATCGTAGAGGTAAGCAAAATTGTTTCCACCCACTTGGTAAAATACTCTATGGCCGTTATGATAAACGTGTGACGGCCTGACGATGCAAGGGAGATCTTTCCAATTAGATCGAAGCCCCACTATGAAAACGACCAAGCAGACTAGACTGTCTGCAAGGCCTGGGAAGGTACGTGCATCAAATTGGCATGATGTTGACACTTCATGCACTTCTTGACATATGTGCAACAATCTCACTCTAAAGATAGCTAATAATAGCCCATGCAAAGAATGTGCTTTGCGATGGCCATACCACTGAAGTGGCCACCACATGTACCATCGTGCGCTTGGGTGACTACCCAAGTGGACTCTTGCTGGTCCAAGCAACGAAGGAGGATTCCTTCATAACTACGATAGTACAAAATGTCTCCTATCAAGACATAATTAGCCGCTTTCTACTTGAGTGCTCATTTTGCAGCATGCATCAATCCAAGCGAGAGATTACCTAACTTGAGGTAGTCTCTAATGGGTAAATATCAGTCCTGTTGATCAAAAACCTCAACAGTATGAATAGCCAATCCCTCTTGAAGTTCATCCCTAGCGAATGCTGAATGGGATAGAACCTGTAAGAATAGCATTGTGTTGTTATTAAAGGGAGTAGGGGAGAACAAGGACCCCCAATTGGCATGTTTCAAATGATCTTGGATTCGAGAGAACTTATCCGAGGATGGTTCAATCTGGATCATGTGGATTCCTGGCATCAAGTCTGAGCTTGCATGCTCCATCGCGGATTGCGATAGGGTTTTGACTTGAATGGTTGTCATATCACCGAAAAGGTCTTACGGAATTAGTGACCCCAAAGAGGCCATTGTGTCCGCAAAACGATTCGATGATCGAGGGAGTGCCTCGATATCATACCACTCAAGTTTTGCTAGGAATTTGTCCACAAGGGCTTTATAAGCTTGCAGAACTGGGCATTTGCATTGATATACCCCTTTGAATTGATTGACAATTAACAGGGAATCACCAAAGATGTTCAGTAGTTTGATGTTCATGGCGATTGCTGTCTGAAGACCTATGAGCAAGGCTTCATACTCTACATTATTGTTGGTGCACGAGAAGTTTAATTTAAATGACAGTGGTATTGGAGCACCCTACGATGTGAAGAATACAATTCCCATGCCACCACCTTGCTCACATTTAGAACCATAAAAAAATAGGGTTATGTCAGCCTGTGACTTAGGCTCATCAGAATCTGGCGATTCTGAGACATGGAAGACCCCATCATCGGGTAGTTCTATGACTAGAGGCTAATCGTCTTCAAGAGGAGCCTCTGCTAGTTGATCGGCTATGACTTGTCCTTTGATAGATTTCTATCCAATAAACTCTATGTCAAATTCCATAAACAACATGATCCATTTTGCCGTGCGACTACTATGATAAGTATGACTCATCATGTATCGTAATGGATTCTCCTTAGACACAACATACATAGTGTTTCTCAACATGTAGTGGCATAGCTTTTTGGTAACAAACACCACTACCAAGCAGAGTTTATCGACGTATGCATAGTTAAGTTCATAACTGACCAGGGTGCGGCTAAGATAGTAAGTAGCCTGTTCTTTGTGAAGTTTATTCTTCTGGGCTAGCATGGCGCCCAGTGCCACCTCAGGAGCTGAGATGTATAAGTAGAACAACACTCCTGGTCTAGGTGGTGCCAATACTGGCGGTGAAGCCAGGTATTGTTTGATTTCGTCAAAGGCTGACTGGCACTCATCATCCCAGTGAAATGTAACCCCCTTGTGCAATAATTTGTTCATGGGTCGACACTTGTCAGATAGCTCTCTATAAAGCGTTTAATCGACGTGACCTTTCCCTGCTGACTTTTGAGCTGCTTAATAGTAGTTAGGGGAACCATTTCAAGGATTGCCTTGACTTTCTTTGGGTCCACCTTGATTCCTCGCTTTGAGACTATGAAACCCAAGAGTTTTCCAGATGTGATGCCAAATATGCACTTCTTGGGATTTAGTCTAACTTTATGCTCCATGAGGCGATCGAGGATCTTGCTTAAGTCATCGATATGATTTGAGCGCAACAGAGACTTGGCTAACAAATCGTCCATGTAATATTCCAAAGTTTTATGCATGTAGTCATGGAATATATACGTCATGGCACGTTGGTAGGTGGCACCAGCATTTTTAAAGCCAAAAGGCATGACCTTATAACAAAATATCCCCCAAGGCATTGTGAACACCGTTTTTAGTTAGTCTTCAGGATTGATACGAATCTGATTGTATCCTGAGAAACCATCCATGAGGGAAAGCATTTCGTGACCTGCTGTAGCGTCTACCAATGTGTCGATGCTCAGTAAGGGGAAATCATCCTTAGGACTCGCTTTGTTTAGATCTCGAATATCAGTGCATATGCGAAACCTCCCGTCGAGCTTTTTGATGGGCACCATGTTGGACAGCCATGGCGGATAATCCATGTAGATGAAAAACTGTGCATCCGACAGCTTTTGCAATTCATCTTTGACCATCAAGGCCACTGTTGGGTGCATCTTACATAGTTTTTGCTTTACGGGCTTGATTTTTGGATCAAGCGTTAAATTATGCATGACTAGTTGCGGATCTAGCCCCGACATGTCTCTGTATGACCATGCAAAAACCTCCTTCTTCTCTTTGAGAAGGGCAATGTAGTCAGCTTGCTCTTCGAGGGAAAGACTTACCCCCAGCTTGAGAATCTATGGATTCATTGGATCTGTGTCGATATCTACGTCAGTCATCTCCTCGACTAACATGTGGGATCTGTCCTCCAACTCATGTGGAGTCAGGATCAAATGGATATCATTAGCTAAATTTAAATTTATGTTGGGAACCTCGGGTTCCTCTTCAGCGTAAAAAATATCTTGAGTTGTCCCTGGGGTAAAATGAGGCATCTTACCGAAATGCCAGTACTCTGATGGTGAGAGAGGTGAATTGACGCGATCCCAGTCGATGGCATCTGTGTCTAGATGCAATGATTGTGCTGGATTGGCCAGATTGCGGATGGGTGCGGTCAAATCAATGGATATCATGTGGATGGAATGAATTTGGTCTCCATTATCATGGGTATGATAACTCAAACATTTTGGATGCTCCCTATACTCTAGATCTAGCTCTAGGGGAACAGACACGAACGGATCTGCCCTATGTGCTGATAGGAAGACAGGGTCTTCCCTCGACACTGATGTCATTATAGGATCTTGGGGTGGATGGTGCTCATCGTAGATTTGGAGCCATGGATCCAACACTTGGTCCCACCCTACTGGGTCTACATACCACTCATGCCCTGGTAGTATGCCCATATGTGCAAATAAGTCATCAATACCTAAGGGACGCCGTTGTTGCACTTGTTGCCTTTGTTGCATCTGTTGCATGTGGTTGAGATAGGCCATCCCAGTCTCGTCTTTCGAATCACTGTCGAGATCCAAAAATGTTCATTTTCTTCAGAAACTGTTTGCGACGTTAAGGGTTCACCTTGTTCCAGCAAATTAATCTGATCCCATTATGGTTGTTCCACTCTTGGTGGAGGGACCTGATTCTCTTGAAACTGCATTGGCTCAATTGGAACCTCTAAAGGGAATAGTTTCAAAAAGATCTCTGGACACCGTTTATGCTCTTTTTGGGAATTGGTGTCTGAACTTTCACCTCTTTCTAGCAAAGGAGAGGGATTACTGATGCTACCAAGGGTGGTTGTTGACCATGGGAGGTAATCTCCCAATGTATATTCTATATTTGGGTTGGCATACAGATCTGATGCCAATCCACCCTTGTTGCCTATTCCTAGGCCTTGCATGTTTTCCACCAAGATGTCTAAGGGCAGGGGGTGGTTGAACCCTACTCCTGACTTATCATATGGCATTTGGTATCTTAGCTAGCAAAGGACACACATCCCTTGCTCATACTTGCCTAGCCCATATCCATGCCAATTGCATTGGCCAAGATATCTCAGAGCGAAGTTCGGGTTTGAAAGATAATTGACATTTTCAGCAAAAGGCTCTTCGTCTTCGTCCTTTTGCTTGCATGGTTCATCACCATGATCAAGGCCCCCATACACAAAATTAGTCTGGTTTTGTGGGTAACCTAGAGGAACGACTGTCCCTATGGGAAGGTGAGGTCTCCCCATGTCCTGTACTGATTCTAGCGTGGGCGTTGCCACAACATTCTGCACTAGATACTCCCCTAGGACCGTACTGGCCATTTCAACAGTGATTGTTGATGCTTGGGAGGGAGGGAACAGGAGGCCTTCCTGAGTCCATTCCATATTTGGTGGGTTAGGAGTCTCAGCTTCCGTTGTGCTAGGTATTTCTTCTGTTGAGACAGTTGATATTATTGGCAACGCCTCTTCTAGGGGCTGAGCCTCTTCCAAGATCTGTTTTCCTTTGTCCTTCTATTTAGCCATGACAGGTGGCATTGGTAGTGAAGGAGCAGATGATGAAGACTCACCTGGCTAGGATTTTGATGATTTGGTCACCAATGGTGCCCGCGGTATTGGACCCTGTTTAGATGGATTTAACTGGAAATCCAAATGCGTTGAAGGGAGGGTCGATTGAGGCATTAATTGCATCGCATTGTAATATTTGAAGGGTTCTAAGTCCATCGGACTACATGTACTTCTTCTTCAAATGCATACTTTAGACACTAGTGAGCGATCGAAGGGACACACTTCATGTCCCTGATCCATGGCCGCCCTAGCAGTATGTTATATGCCATCTCACCTTCCAAAACATGGCACAATGTAGGTATTGTCTTTTGTCCTACCTGGATAGGCAGAACAATTGTGCCGATTGTCGAGCATATTGCATCATTGAATGCTCACAGTGTGTATGTGGAAGCCGTGATATGAGAGGCTAGCATCTTTAGATGTTTTAATGCTACAGTGGTAATGATGTTACTGGACGAGCCAGTATCTACCAACACTCTCTTGCATGGGATCCCGTTGACCCACGTGATAACGTGCAGGGGTGGATCTACCATGTCATTCGATATTGTTTTAACTTCATCCTCTATGAAGGTAATGATCAGCTCCGTGCATTGTTTCACATGTCCCACGAAGTTATTGAAAGAATTTGCTTCGTGAGGCTGTAACTTGATGGCTTTCAAAATTTCCATGAGAGCCTCTCTATGGGGTGTTGACTGTTGAATAAGCTCGTAAATGGAAAGCATAGCCGATGTGGTCCGCAAACTCTGCGTGAGTTTGGTCCGTATCATGACCTCGAGTCTAGGTGGAGGCAATTGCACAAGGCGTTGTTGAGGTTGCGACGTTGTTGGAACTTCTCTTGTAGCTGCCTCAGGAGCAACTCCTAGGTACTTTTTGTTCCTGGTCACTATGCTGATCAATCCCACAAATCCTTGCATGGGAAGATTCTGTCGCACCTCATTGACCTGAATGGGTTTTGCCTGTGCCTCGTGGGTAGGCAAAGGGTCCTTGAATACCCCCATATTTTGATTATTTGGCACTATGGGGTTGTCCACTGCCAATGTTTTATTATCGATTAAATCTTGGATTAATCCCTTGAATTTCCGACATCCATTCAGGTCATGTCCCCTTCGCCTATGGAACCTACAATATAATTCCTCTCAGTATCCCTTAGGATTGGGTGCGTTAGGATCTACGGTTTGGATTTCTGTAAGGGTGATTAAATTTTCCGCTGACAAGCGGTCAAATAGGGAGTCCCTGGACTCCGCATAAGGGGTGAATTGTGGCCTAGGGCGAAGCTGCTGATTTTGCTCTTATTTTTTATTGTCTCTTTCATAATTAGGAGGCACTATCTAATAATTAGCCTTTTGAGGTTGTATTTCTTGCACAGGCTTGGGGACATTTATCGCAACTTGATTAACCACAGCGGGTTGTGTTTGCGTAGTCCCGATCTTAGTGTTTTTGTTCCACTCTTTCTTTTTAGGCTTGGCGATTGTGCCCTCCCCTATTTTGATCTCTTCTATAACTCTGGCTTGTGCCAAAGCTTCTTCTAGGCTAGTGTATTGTTGCAGTTGCAATAGCCCAGAGATCGATTTCAAGCAACTTCATGCAAACATCTGTGTGAGGTCAAACATAGGGGGAAGGTAGGGTAGCTTAGAAAGCAGAGCCCTCCATCGATTCTCGTATGCTGCCATTGTCTCTTCCTCATATTTCTTGAGGCTGGCCAGATCACTCAGTGATGCCTTCTTCTTGGTGTTGAAGGCAAAGCGTTCAAGGAACGCATCTACTAATTGATCTAGGTTATTTATGCTGTGCTTCGATAACTGTGTGAACCAATTCGAGGCAGGGCCCACAAATGTGGTTATGAATGTCCTAAGCAACAATGCATCATTATCCTGAATGTCGAAGCATTGGCTCAAGAATCTTGTGACATGTTCTTGAGCATCCTCTTCACCTTTAAAGACTGCCAATTGAGGCAACTTGAAATGTTTGGGGTAAATAGGTGTGGGCACTGAGGGATGCACTGGATGACTGCAGAGTTGACATAACATGGGATTTTGATGCCCAGAAGCTTTTGTCTCCACAGACTCCAAACGCTCTAATAGAACTTTGTATGCATCAGAATATTTAATCTCTTCCTCTTTTGTTTGCTCCTGTTGTGAGTGGTGGGAGACTAGAGGCCTATGGGGGGGTGGCTGAATGGCAGCCCTCCCGCCTTGATAAGGTGTTTCAGCCGGTTCTATTTCTGGTTCATACTCCTTATAAACTTCTTGAGGATTCTCTAGGCGAGACCTATGACCCTGAGTGAGTCCCCGCTGAGGGTACCCATCGTTGTTTCGGGGAGTGGCCTCCCTCTCAGGTCTATGAGGTCTCGGAGGCAAAGCTTGACGAGGTCGTAGAGACCTGTCCTGCACCAAAGGGTTATGCCTCTCATATTGTTCTGCTTTTTGGGTGTGAGGGGTTGGCACCCTCTCAGGTAGTTTATACCACAACTCATCCACTTCACGCTGCATGCGCTCTTTATTGAGGCAGTATTGCGCTATTTATTGAGGCGGTATAAGTGCTCTAACTGCTGATGACCTTGCTCAGGCTGCGTGATGTGGGCTTGGTGGGCGGCATGTCTGGTGACTGCCAGGTCAATTTGGTCTGCCATATTTTGCTCAAGAGGCTTGAATGTTTCTCCTATGTATTTTCCTCGGTCTTGATGATCTAAAATTTCAATGGGTCGCTTCCCTTTGTCGAGGTCGACGACATTTATTTGAGGCTCTGGACTTGATGGGTGACCATGATATCTAGCAGGTGCAGAAATGCAAGGTTCCCGTGTTGTGTGTTGTTCTCGAGGAATGCGATGGTCTTCCTTGTACTCCCTTTCATGGGTGCATCTTACATAGTTTTTGCTTTACGGGCTTGATTGTTGGATCAAGCATTAAATTATGCATGACTAGTTGTAGATCTAGCCCCGGCATGTCTCTGTATGACCATGCAAAAACCTCCTTCTTCTATTTGAGAAGGGCAATGTAGTCGGCTTGCTCTTTGGGGGAAAGACTTACCCCCAGCTTGAGAATCTATGGATTCATTGGATCTGTGCCGATATCTACGTTAGTCATCTCCTCGACTGACATGTGGGATCCGTCCTCCAACTGATGTGGAGTCGAGATCAAATGGATATCATTAGCTGAATTTAAATTTGTGTTGGGAACCTCGGGTTCCTCTTCAGCGTAAAAAATATCTTGAGTTGTCCCCGGGTAAAATGAGGCATCTTACCGAAAGGCCAGTACTCGATGGTGAGAGAGGTGAATTGACGCGATCCCAGTCGATGGCATCTGTGTCTAGATGCAATGACCGTGCTGGATCGGCCGGATTGCGGATGGGTGCGGTCAAATCAATGGAGATCATGTGGATGGAATGAATTTGGTCTCCATTATTGCGGGTATGATAACTCAAACATTCTGGATGCTCCCTATACTCTAGATCTGGCTCTAGGGGAATAGACACGAACAGATCTGCCCTATGTGCTGATAGGAAGACAGGGTCTTCCCTCGGCACTGATGTCATTATAGGATCTCGGGGTGGATGGTGCTCATCGTAGATTTGGAGCCATGGATCCAACACTTGGTCCCACCCTGCTAGGTCTACATACCACTCATGCCCTGGTAGTATGCCCATATATGCAAATAAGTCATCAATCCCTAAGGGACGCCGTTGTTGCACTTGTTGCCTTTGTTGCATCTGTTGCATGTGGTTGAGATAGGCCATCTCAGTCTCATCTTCTGAATCACTGTTAGAGATCCAAAAATGTTCATTTTCTTCAAAAATTGTTTGCGACGTTAAGGGTTCACCTTGTTCCAGCAAATTAATCTGATCCCATTACGGTTGTTCCACTCTTGGTGGAGGGACCTGATTCTCTTGACACTGCATTGGCTCAACTGGAACCTCTAAAGGGAATAGTTTCAAAAAGATCTCTGGACACCGTTTATGCTCTTTTTGGGAATTGGTGTCTGAAATTTCACCTCTTTCTAGCAAATGAGAGGGATTACTGATGCTACCAAGGGTGGTTGTTGACCATGGGAGGTAATCTCTCAATGTATATTCTATATTTTGGTTGGCATACAGATCTGATGCCAATCCACCCTTGTTGCCTATTCCTAGGCCTTGCATGTTTTCCACCAAGATGTCTAAGGGCAGGGGGTAGTTGAACCCTACTCCTGACTTATCATATGGCATTTGGTATCTTAGCTAGCAAAGGACACGCATCCCTTGCTCATACCTGCCTAGCCCGTATCCATGCCAATTACATTGGCCAAGATATCTCAGAGCGAAGTTCGGGTTTGACAGATAATTGACATTTTTAGCAAAAGGCTCTTTGTCTTCGTCCTTTTGCTTGCATGGTTCAGCACCATGATCAAGGCCCCCATACACAAAATTAGTCTGGTTTGGTGGGTAACCTAGATGAACGACTGTCCCTATGGGAAGACGAGGTCTCCCCATGTCCTGTACTAATTCTAGCGCGGGCGTTGCCACAACATTCTGCACTAGATACTCCCCCGAGACCGTACTCGGTCATTTCAACGATGATTGTTGATGCTTGGGAGGGAGGGAATGAGAGGCCTTCCCGAGTCCATTCCATGTTTGGTGGGTTAGGAGTCTCGAGCTTTCGTTGTGCTAGGTATTTCTTCTGTTGAGACAGTTGATATTGTTGGCAACGCCTCTTCTAGGGGCTGAGCCTCTTCCAAGATCTGTTTTCCTTTGTCCTTCTATTTAGCCATGACAGGTGGCGTTGGTAGTGAAGGAGCAGATGATGAAGAATCACCTGGCTAGGATTTTGATGATTTGGTCACCAGTGGTGCCCGTGGTATTGGACCCTGTTTAGATGGATTTAACTGGAAATCCAAATGCGTTGAAGGGAGGGTCGATTGAGGCATTAATTGCATCGCATTGCAATATTTGAAGGGTTCTATGTCCATCAGGACTACATGTACTTCTTCAAATGCATATTTTAGACACTGTTGAGCAATCGAAGGGACACACTTCATGTCCCTGATCCATGGCCGCCCTAGCAGTATGTTATATGCCATATCACCTTCCAAAACATGGCACAATGTAGGTATTGTCTTTTGTCCTACCTGGACAGGCAAAACAATTGTGCCGACTGTCGAGCATATTGCATCATTGAATGCTCACAGTGTGTATGTGGAAGCCGTGATATGAGAGGTCAGTGACTTTAGATGTTTTAATGCTACAGTGGTAATGATGTTACTGGACGAGCCAGTATCTACCAACACTCTCTTGTATGGGATCCCGTTGACCCACGTGATAACGTGTAGGGGTGGATCTGCCATGTCATTTGATATTATTTTAACTTCATCCTCTATGAAGGTAATGATCGGCTCCATACATTGTTTCACATGTCCCACGAAGTTATTGAAAGAATTCGCTTCGTGAGGCTGTAACTTGATGGCTTTCAAAATTTCCATGAGAGCCTCTCTATGGGGTGTTGACTGTTGAATAAGCTCGTAAATGGAAAGCCTAGCCGATGTGGTCCGCAAACTCTACGTGAGTTTGGTCCGTATCGTGACCTCGAGTCTAGGCGGAGGCAATTGCACAGGGCATTGTTGAGGTTGCGACGTTGTTGGAACTTCTCTTGTAGCTGCCTCAGGAGCAACTCCTAGCTACTTTTTGTTCTTGGTCACTATGCTGATCATTCCTAGAAATCCTTGCATGGGAAGATTCTGTCGCACCTCATTGACCTGAAGGGGTTTTTCCTGTGCCTCGTGGGCAAGCAAAGGGTCCTTGAATACCCCCATATTTTGATTATTTGGCGCTATGGGGTTGTCCACTGCCAATGTTTTATTATTGATTAAATCTTGGATTAATCCCTTGAATTTCCAACATCCATTCAGGTCATGTCCCCTTCACCTATGGAACCTACAATATAATTCCTCTCAGTATCCCTTAGGCTTGGGTGCGTTAGGATCTACGGTTTGGATTTCTAGAAGGGTGATTAAATTTGCGCTGACAAGTGGTCAAATAGGGAGTCCCTGGACTCCGCATAAGGGGTGAATTGTGGCCTAGGGCGAAGCTGCTGATTTTGCTCCTATTTTTTATTGTCTCTTTCATAATTAGGAGGCACTACCTGATAATTAGCCTTTTGAGGCTATATTTCTTGCACAGGCTTGGGGACATTTATCGCAACTTGATTAACCACAGCGGGTTGTGATTGCGTAGTCCTGGTCTTAGTGTTTTTGTTCCACTCTTTCTTTTTAGGCTTGGCGATTGTGCCCTCCCCTATTTTGATCTCTTCTATAACTCTGGCTTGTGCCAAAGCTTCTTTTAGGCTGGTGTATTATTGCAGTTGCAATAGCCTAGAGATCGATTTCAAGCAACTTCATGCAAACATCTGTGTGAGGTCAAACATAGGGGGAAGGTAGGGTAGCTTAGAAAGCAGAGCCCTCCATCGATTCCCGTATGCCGCTATTGTCTCTTCCTCATATTGCCTGAGGCTGGCCAGATCACTCAGTGATGCCTTCTTCTTGGTGTTGAATGCAAAGCGTTCAAGGAACGCATCTATTAATTGATCTAGGTTATTTATGCTATGCTTCGATAACTATGTGAACCAATTCGAGGCAGGGCTTGCGAATGTGGTTATGAATGTCCTAAGCAACAATGCATCATTATCCTGAATGTCGAAGCATTGGCTCAAGAATCTTGTGACATGTTCTTGAGCATCCTCTTCACCTTTAAAGACTGCCAATTGAGGCAACTTCAAATGTTTGGGGTAAAGAGGTGTGGGCACTGAGGGATGCACTGGATGACTGCAGAGTTGAAGTAACGTGGGCTTTTGATGCCCAGAAGCTTTTGTCTCCATAGAATCCAAACGCTCTAATAGCACTTTGTATGCATCAGAATATTTAATCTCTTCCTCTTTTGTTTGCTCCCGTTGTGAGTGGTGGGAGACTAGAGGCCTATGGGGGGGTGGCTGAATGGCAACCCTCTCGCCTTGATAGGGCATTTCGTCCGGTTCTATTTTTGGTTCATACTCCTTATAAACTTCTTGAGGAGTTTCTAGGCGAGAACTATGACCCTGAGTGAGTCCCCGCTGAGGGTACCCATCGTTGTTTCGGGGAGTGGCCTCCCTCTCGGGTCTATGAGGTCTCGGAGGCAAAGCTTGACGAGGTCGTAGAGACCTATCCTGCACCAAAGGGTTATGCCTCTCATATTGTTCTGCTTTTTGGGTGCCAGGGGTTGGCACTCTCTCAGGTAGTTTATACCATAGCTCATCCACTTTGCGCTGCATGCGCTCTTTATTGAGGCGGTATAAGTGCTCTAACTGCTGATGACCTTGCTCAGGCTGCGTGATGTGGGCTTGGTGTGCGGCATGTCTGGTGACTGCCAGGTCAATTTGGTCTGCCATATTTTGCTCAGGAGGCTTGAATGTTTCTCCTATGTATTTGCCTCGGTCTTGATGATCTAAAATTTCAATTGGTCACTTCCCTTTGTCGAGGTCGGTGATATTTATTTGAGGCTCTGGCCTTGATGGGTGACCATGATATCTAGCAGGTGCAAAAATGCAAGGTTTCCGCACTGTGTGTTGTTCTCGAGGAATGCGATGGTCTTCCTTGTACTCCCTTTCATGGGTGTGAAAGGGGCAGGCGAAGCTAGCTCACCTTGTGTGAAGAGCCCTACGCTCTGGGTTTTGTCTTTCAGTTCTAATGGGAGGCAAAGGAGAAATTTTGTATTCATGCTGTCTCTCCTCATGGACATTTTGCATCTCTAGCGCTTCATCGCGCTGTGGCCACTCATATCTAGCCTCAGAAGGTGGTTTTCTATTTACGTCGAGTGCTACATGTAAATCTTCTTCCTAAAATGGGTTGTGTTGAATGGGCATACCCCATAGAGGGGGGTCCCAATAATTCCTTCTTGATGTGGCCTGATGTGGACTCTCTTGTAAGCCAGACCGCCAAGGTGATATGGCCAAGTCCTCAGGGCTAAAGGGAAGGCGACCGATGCCCTCTCTTTGTGTACCTTCCACAACATCCACCCTTGATTGGGCTTGGCTACGGGTGTACACCATTGTGGTGCTCTTCTACTAACTAAGCAAATTTTTATCTTGTTTATGATGATTTTTTTTTGTTACACTAAGCAGAAATGAACACACACATACACAAACGGTGATTATCTCTTTTAAATATTTAATAGTGTGTCCTAAACTGGTTTAGTGCATTTTGATGTTTTGTTTTGTTTTGCAAGTTTTGAAGAACGTTTAAATGTAGAATGTTGGCTCATATGACTCCCATAAATGGTCGCCCCTTCAATATACCATTGTCGGACCGATATACCAACCTCTCTATATACCCGCCCTTACGAGAGGGAAACTATAGGTACGTGAGAGCAGATGATACATGGAACATAGGCGATACGAAAGGGGGATTGTCCTGTTAATGACACCTACCATAGAATACTTATCCTCACACGCATGGGAATCACCCTAGTGACACTTGGTCAGCTTTCGTCAGGATTTACGCCTAACAACAGTGACAATCAGGGAAAATGGATGCAAAGTCAAGCCAAGGTGGTGATGAACCCACAGTTGGTCTTGCTCAAGGGCTTGGGTCTTACAACCAGCTCCTTGGTTAAAAACGTGCCACGTGATATGTGTGTGGTTTATTTTACTTAAAATTGAAACATGCAAGCAACCACTAATTTCCCTAAGCATGCAAGAATTAACAGAAAGTGAAAGCAGAAAATCAAAAAATGACAAAAACATTTTTGGAACCTTACCTCTTTTCTGCCCAGACTTGCTGTTTCTGATCTTCGGCTCTAAAAATTTACAGACAAAAATTCATCCCTGTAAGAGATGAATTACAGAACAGAATTTGTCTTGGTCTGAGATTTAATTGGAATTCGTCCCAGGGTCAGACGAATTACAGTAAAGTAATCACCACAGTTAAAGACGAATTACAGTCAAAAATTGAAAAATGGTACCTATCAAGTTCCAAACACAAAAATGGATCAGTTACTTGATATTAAAAACCATGGGACAGGGTACCACTGTGATCGCCATTGAAAGCATGAGATTTCAGAAGTTTTGAAAGGAAAACTATTTCGATGCATTCAAAATCAAACTAATGCTTAAGTCCTAAAATGTGAAGTGCATTAAATGAAAGAGGCAAATTGAAATGAGATACAAGAATTTATAGAAATCACAACCCTTTTATTTAACTCTTTAACCTTAGTTACAAAATCGCCTCCTCCCTTTTTAGGGGTTAGGAGGGTTAAATGGATTTGGTTACAATTACGATCAATAAATCCTTCTTCTGCATGCCCAAATTTGAAATGGGCGGGCAAAAGTGTTGCCACTTCTTGTGTTTATGAGTCCTCGATCCTTGCTTCTCCCCCTGTGTTCAAAGAAACAACAAAGGCGTTAGTAGCACCTGCTGCAAATAGGAAAAGTTTGTTCCTTGAAATTAACAAAAGATGCATGTAAAATATTATCAAAAACAGTGAGTAAAATGAATCTAAATCGCCTGCAAATCTGACAGAGACCAAAATACCTTACCAGAGGGCCATCGCCATTGAAACAGTCAGCAAATTTGCATTCAACTGGAATTCGTCCCTGGGCAGGACGAATTCTGTTGTAATTCGTCCCCGGGTAGGACGAATTCTCCTGTGGTGAAAAGTCAAAGTGATGCCATCTAAATGTCGAACCTCGGGACCTCCAAAACACTTGCAAATAGAGGGGTTAAGTAATTGGGGCCATTTTGGGATGACCCAGATGGTCGGATTCTCCTAAATTGGCCTCTATCCATAGGAATTCGATGTCGCTACCTGCAAGTTAGTGAGGGCCACAAAATCGACAAAGCATGATAATATTTGATAAATGTCTTCTGAAATCCAGATTGTGAGCTATCTAAACAACATAGAACATAATGTAGGATAAACAAGCAATAATGAAATAGACTAAAATGAAACTAACAAAAAGTGTGGGGTGCCCAAGTGGGCTGCCCCCGTTAGAACTTGATTTTGATGCCAATCCACTAGGGATGGGCCCAAAATCTCTTGGGATTGTGTTGTCGGCAAATTGGTGGATTAAGGTGGTCAAATTTTGGGTTTGGGTTCGGATACATGCTTCCAAAAGCCACCTAATAGGGAAAGATATAATGGATGTTGGGTTTGGGTTCGGATCCATGCTTGCGAAAGATATAATGGATGTGTAAAGGTGAATCGAAAAAGGATGCAATAGGGGGTTCAATTTGGCAGCACTTCGTTGCTTGAAAATGCCTCCAACCTATTCTTGTTGGGTGGGAAAGTCCACCATTTTATAGACCCAGGGGGTCTCTTTGGAGGGGCATGTAGGGATGCCATGTGGCGGCCATGCCTTCCCAAGAGGGAGGAGACTCCTCCCTAACTTGGGCTTCCATGACTGCCTTTGTGACAGTCCTCTAACTGCCAACCTACCCACCTACACGCGCATGCACGACATGAGGCAATAATTGACTGTCCTCGGCTGCCACTTGGCGACATTCTTATTTTTTCCCGTTAAACCTAGAATTTGTCCTGACCAAAGACGAATTCAGAATTCATCCCTGGGTGAGACGGATCCTAGTTAGTATTCATCCTTGGGTGAGACGAATACTGGGAAAAGTGCCTGAATGTGCCAAATTGCTTCTTGACCTTACAAAATTGCTACAAAAGTGGTCACACTTAGTCACCAATCAACAAACACACACCCAACCAAAGCAATGACATGCATTCAAAGAATCATTGACAAAGACAATTATGCTCCTGCTTGGGGCAGTAAACAAGCAATTATCACAAATTGATCAAACACTTGGCATTCCTGAAGCATGAAAACAAGGTTCCTCTATGGATAAAAG
Organism: Wollemia nobilis; assembly: GCA_028583015.1. NCBI lineage: Eukaryota > Viridiplantae > Streptophyta > Pinopsida > Araucariales > Araucariaceae > Wollemia > Wollemia nobilis. The sequence goes on along the minus strand of JAQPPZ010017036.1, from coordinate 1,603,343 downwards.
GTTGCGCCCTTTGCCTAATCATGACTGATCAATGTCCAAGCTCAAGTCACACCTCACCAAAATAGGTTAACACTTGAAATCAAATTCCTTAGCTCCTCAGAAGCAAGGATTCAAGAATGCATGCCCTTTCCATGCTTGGGGCATCAAAATTTGGTTAGGTTACCAAGAACCCTAATCATTAGTGCTTTGGTTATCTATTTTTTCTTGGCGCTATGCCATGCACAGCACATCCCAAAAAGGGGCATCTGTAGACACCAGAACAGCACCAATCCGATTATGTGATTGCAAACACTGATCACTTTGACACACACAACCCCTAGGGCAGCCCTTAGAGGTTAAACAGTGGTCCTGACCACTTTTGTAGCAATTTTGTAAGGTCAAGAAGCAATTTGGCACATTCAGGCACTTTGCCCAGTATTCGTCTCACCCAAGGACAAATACTAACTAGGATCCGTCTCACCCAGGGACGAATTCTGAATTCGTCTTTGGTCAGTACTAATTCCAGGTTTAACGGGAAAAAATAAGAATGTCACCATGTGGCAGCCAAGGACAGTCAATTATTGCCTCCTATCGTGCATGCGCGTGTAGGTGGGTAGGTTGGCAGTTAGAGGACTGTCACAAAGGCAGTCATGGAAGCCCAAGTCAGGGAGGAGTCTCCCCCCTCTTGGGAAGGCATGGCTGCCACATGGTATCCCTGCATGCCCCTCCAAAGAGACCCAATGGGTCTATAAAATGGTGGACTTTCCCACCCAACAAGAACAGGTTGGAGGCATTTTCAAGCACCGAAGTGCTGCCAAATTGAACACCCTATTGCATCCTTTTTCGATTCACCTTTTCACATCCATTAATCTCTTTTGCAAGAGAGGTTATTGGGTGGCTTTTGGAAGTGTGGATCCGAACCCAAACCCAACATTTGACCACCTTAATCCACCAATTTTCCGACAACACAATCCCAAGAGATTTTGGGCCCATCCCTAGTGGATTGGCATCAAAATCAAGTTCTAACGGGGCGGCCCGCTTGGGCACCCCACACTTTTTGTTAGTTTCATTTTAGTCTATTTTTTTATTGCTTTTTTATCCTAAATTATGTTCTATGCTATTTAGATAGCTCACAATTTGGATTTCAGAAGACATTTATCAAATATTATCATGTTTTATCGATTTTGTAGCCCCCACTAACTTGCAGGTAGCGATGTCGAATTCCCATGGATAGAGGCCAAATTGGGAGAATCCGACCATCTGGGTCATCCCAAAATGGCCCCAATTACTTAACCCATCTATTTTTAGGTGTTTTGGAGGTCCCGAGGTTCGACATTTAGATGGCATCACTTCGAATTTTCACCATAGGAGAATTCGTCCTACCCGAGGATGAATTACAGCAGAATTCGTCCTGCCCAGGGATGAATTCTAGTTGAATGCAAATTGGTCGACTGTTTCAATGGCAGTGGCCCTCTGGTAAGGTCTTTTGGTCTCTGTCAGATTTGCAGGCGATTTAGATTCATTTTAATCACTGTTTTCGATAATATTTTACATGCATCTTTTGTTAATTTCAAGGAACAAACTTTTCCTATTTGCAGCAGGTGCTACTAACGCCTTTGTTGTTTCTTTGAATGCAGGAGGAGTAGCAAGGATCGAGGACTCATCAACACAAGCGGCGGAAACACTTTGGCCCACCCATTTCAAATGTGGGCATGCGAAAGAAGAATTATTGATCACGATTGTAACCAAATCCATTTAACACTCCTAACCCCTAAAAAGGGAGGAGGCAATTTTGTAACCGAGGTTAAAGAGTTAAATAAAAGGGATATGATTTCTCTAAATTCTTGTATCTCATTTGAATTTTCCTCTTTCGTTTAATGCACTTCACATTTTATGACTTAAGCGTTAGTTTGATTTTGAATGAATTGAAATAATTTTCCTTTCAAAACTTTCAAAATCTCATGCTTTCAGATGGGTGACATGGTGAACGAATGAAGATACAAATAGACAACATGAATCATTTGACTCTACTCAGTTTCAATATCGATTCAATGATGATATGAACGTAGTAAAATAGGAAAACATGGCAATTTGAACATGAAATCATAGTGGGATGATGGCATGAGCATTATTTCACATTTGGTAGTGTGTTTGGTAGTGAACGGAGTGTACGACATAGAACAAGGTGCTTGGTCCTACTTCACCCACTCTGGTGTAGTAGGGTGTCTAGCACGAGTGATGAAGATGGACGAAATGATGCCGATAAACATGGTAGCATACACAATGAGCAACGAAAAAGTCATGGAGATGAGAAAATGTGTAATAAGGAGATCAAAGCCCATGTTCCACCTAGGTAAGGGTCGTCACTATCATTCCAGCAAAAGGTAGACATGGTCATGGCACTAACATTGTGGATGCGATGGTGACCAATGGGGGACCACATTTAAAAATACTCCAAGGTGGATGTGAATATTTTATTAGTGTTTCTTCAGGTTTGGGTTTCCAAATACGATAATATATGAAGACATGGACACCCACGAGGAGGCTGAACATGTACAACAAGGTAGAGGTGGGTGGTTTACTATAGTAACCCACATCAAGGATGGAGGGGTGTGTAGTGTGAAGATTACCTGGTGAGCGATGAAGGTGATGTAGGCTCGTAGAGCAGGTTTAGAGTCATGTAGCACCAAGGAAGGTTTTTTATCGAAGTGCTTACCAGATAGTTTATCATCAAAGGAGGAGGTCATAGTCAAGCCATGAAGGTACACATCATAGGCCATACAAATATATCATACGTAGGATGAAATATCACGTCGGTGCACATAGATGTAGTGGATACTTCTGTTGATATTTGGAGGAATATATAACCTACTATTCAACATCATGGAGGTAATAGAGAAAGAGATAAAACACGCATATCGATCGATGATTCATCCGAAATGGGAGAATTTATCAAAAATAATAAGTTGGCTACAATACAATACAAAGGGTAGTGGCACTAATGAAAACCAATGAGTGTGTGAACCGAAGAATGCTTCTGTTGCCACGACACCATAAGGTTGTGCAGGGAAATAACCAACATGTCATCCATCAATTTGTCAGATATCACTCCTATAAGTGACAAGGCTCACATAGGCTATTTTGATGCCTAAACAGGTCAGGTATGGTACATGTGATACCAACGATGAAGCATTACTTAAAAGCATATTTCATATAGATATAATGATTATAATAGACCCCTTTGGGTAGGTTGTTACATATGCATAGGCACATCAGAGCAGATAGACAAATGGTACGAGGAAAATTGAGTATAATAGCACACAAAAATTTTGAATACACCACATCCAAAAGTACATATAGGAGGTCGATATGGTCTATGTATGCCCTAAATCCATGGTCATTCAAAATAATGAAAGGGAATATGTAAATAAAAGGTTAAAAATACATTGTGAAATGGAGTTACAATAAGAAAATATTATATTAAAATAATAATAATAATAGAAATAATGACGTGGAAACTGCCTTGGCTTGGTTATTCACATTAAGGAAAATAAAGCAATGTTACATATGCAACCAAGGGGAGGTGAAGCACTATGATATCGAATGTAGGGCTCTGAACCAAATGAGAAAACGAAGAGACATGAAGATAACAAAATGCAAAGGGCAAATAAAAACTTAGAAAGGGAGCATCGAAATAAGAAAAAAGGTCTGGTTCTTCTTGGAAAGGGCCACATGCTGCTGGAATATGGATGTAAAAATAGAACATGATCCTCTTTTAATACAAAATATGCTAGAAATTTGCATTTTATTAGCAAGATTGGAGGAGTTTATTGTTTTTTTTGAAAATTTTGAAAAAACTTGTATTAAAACAAAGATCAATTACAATAAGGGAAGAGACTCTTCCCAGCAAAACTCAAAGAGAACACAATCTTACAATAGATGAAGCAGCTTGTCATGAAATCATGACACAAATCTTCTCCTTAGGCCGCGAACAAGCAACATGTCGCGAAATCGCGACACCTTTCCCCTTTGGCCGCGAAAAAGCAACATGTCATGATATCATGACATTTTCCTCCTTTGGCTGCGAAAACTCAACAAGTCGTGAAATCATGACACTTTTCTCCTTTGGGCACGAAAGTGTAACATGTCACGAAATCGCGACACCTTTTCTCATTTGGTCGCGAAAAGGCAACATGTCACGATATCACGACACCTTATCACCTTTGGCAGTGAAAATGCAACATGTCGCAAAATCGCAAAAAAAAGCAAAAAAGCAACATGTCGCGACACCTTATCACCTTTTCTCTCTTGGCCACAAAAAAGCAACATGTCGCGAAATCGTGACACCTTTTCTCTCTTGGCCGCAAAAAAGCAACATGTCGCGAAATCGTGACACCTTTTCTCCATTGGCCACGAAAAAGCAACATGTCACAAAATCGCGACACCTAAGCTCCCTTGGCCACGAAAATGCAACATGTCGTGAAATCATGACACCATTTCTCCCTAAGTTGTGAAAATGCAACCTGTCGTGAAATCACAACTTTCCTCCCCTGGCCACGACGAAGCGACATGTCACGAAATCGCGACAACTTTCCTCCCCTGGCCGCGATGGAGTGACATGTCACGAAATCATGACAACTTTTCTCCAGCAACCGCTATGGCGCACCATGTCACGAAATCATGACAACTTTCCTCCAGCGATCGCAACGACGCAATATGTCATGAAATCGTGACAAATTTCCTCCAGCGACCTTGATTGCGCAACATGTCGCGATATCGTGACAACTTTCCTCTAGTGACCATGATGGCGCAACATGTCACAATATCACGACAACTTTCCTCTAGTGACTGTGATGGCGCAACATGTCGCGATATCGCGACAACTTTCGTCTAGCAACCGCGACCGTGCAACATGTCGTGATATCGCGACAACTTTCCTCCAGTGACCATGACAATGCAACATGTCATGATATCGCGACAACTTTCCTCCAGTGGCCGCGATATCGTGACAACTTTCCTCCAGTGACCGCGACGATGCAACATGTCGTGATATCATGAAAACTTTTCTCTAGCGGTCGCGATGGTGCAACATGTCACGATATCATGACAACTTTCCTCCAGTGACCACGACGATGCAACATGTCGCGATATCATGACAACTTTCCTCCAACGACCGCGATGACGCAACATGTCGCGATATCGCGACAACTTTCCTCCAGCGATCGTGATGACGCAACATGTCGCAATATCATGACAACTTTCCTCCAACGACCGCGATGGCGCAACATGTCATGATATCGTGACAACTTTCTTCCAACAACCGCGACGGCGCAACATGTGATATTGCAACAACTTTCCTCCAGCGACCATGACGGCGCAACATGTCATGATATCGTGATAGCTTTCCACCCTTTGCATTTTCTTTGATCATTGGCACAAGGACCTTTCCAGACCCTGTCTAATCACCTCATCCTAAATATCCATGTCACTATGCAACTGAACTCCAACGTCCTTTTCCACACCCATCTTATCCAGAAAGTCAGCTGCTTTGTTCAAGTCTCTACTCGCATAAACTGGGATCACGTCCTCCAATTCCTTCCATAATTCTTTAATTTGGGTAACAAGAGCCCTCAACCTCCAAGCTTTCATATCAAAGTTCCTCATGCAGTCCAAAGCTCCAACCAAAATTTGTGAGTCTGATTCAAGAATAATCTTGTGATGGCCATGTTTCACTGCCCAAACAGAAGCAGACTTAATGGCAATGGCTTCAGCTTCATTGTTAGTGGTTCTTCCCAGGCCTTGCAATTCCCAATAGAGCACAGTCCCAGCATGGTCCCGACACACCACTCCAATTTTGACTCTACCCGGATTACCTTTTGCAGCTCCATCAGTATTGATTTTAATCCAACCAATAGGGGGAGGTTTCCAAAAAAATTTGTCATGTCCCTCTAGCAGTTCACCGCGGTCGTCCATAGCTCCAATGCCAATTTGATCTTCCTCATATGTATGAACAGCCATAGTTTTGGTAACCTTGCTCCAAATGGTCTGCCAAACCCTGTCTAGAGCAGTAAAAGTTTCTCTAAAAATTTTGGCATTTCTTTCTATCCATACTTGCCACCAGATAAAGCTTAACCCGATCTCCCAGCAAAAACAAAGTGCTTTAGATTTGAATCTACCCTTTTTCCATTTTTCCCAGATATTCATCCGGTTCAGGTCACCACTTGAAATTTAAAGTATGCAAACCAATGCAGCCAAATCTATCGAGTAAAAGGGCAACCAAACAACAAGTGGTCAGCAGTTTCCTCGCTCTTGTAGCATATAACACATTGATAAGGGCTGATGAAACCTTTTGATCTAAGATTATCAAAAGTGAGGATTCCATTGTGCATGCACTGCCAGGCAAAAAAGTTGACTTTCGGCCAGCCTTTAGAGTGCCAGATTTTCCTCCAGTCCTCAACTAGAAAAGTATGAGGGAGGGTTCTAGGAGAATGATGTCATATCCGTCCTTTACTGTATAGATGCCAAGACTCCCAAAGCCCCAGGCTAATTCATCCTCCACGTCTCCCCCTATAAGAAATATTTCTGTCAGAATTTTAGTCATGATGGGAGTCAAATCTGGGGGGATTGAAATGGGCCACTCATCCAACTTCTTGAACTGCTTAAACTTACACTCCCCCAACTGAGAAGTTGTGAAGTAACTTTCAATACAAATCCATCCCTTGGCTTCAATGGCAACTTTTATTGGCTATAATTTTGGAAATTTAGCAATGATGGGTGGGAACTGATCCCAAGAATCTATCCAGAAACGAGCCTTCTCCCCTCTTCCCACTTTCCAAAATAAGCGGTCTTTAACAACCTGAGACCCTAACTTGAGAGCCTGCCAAACAAGGGACCCATAACCATCCAAGGGGAGGCGAGCAACATCGATTGGGTTGGCCTGACCTAGGTATTTGCTAGTTAGGATTCTATTGAATAGGGAGGTGGGTTGGGAGATCCATCTCCAGTACAGCTTTCTAGCCAAAGCTTTATTATTCAGCCTAGATTTTCTCAAACATAGACCTCTTTTATCCTTGGGCTGGGTAACTTTGTCCTAGCCCACTAAGGCCCACTTTCTCTCTCCCTTTTCTCCTTCCCATAAAAAAATTCTAGCCATCCTATCCAACTCTTTCCAAATTGTAATTAGGGCAGCCAAGATAGAGAATTTGTAAATTGGCATGGCTTGAATGACTGACTGTAAGAAAGTTAATCTGCCACCCTAACTTAACCACTTGTGATACCAGTGATTAATTATGTCCTTGATACACTCCAGTAGATTCCTCCATGTGTCTAATGTCAGCTTCTTGAAGTGCAAGGGGACCCCCAAGTCCTTGTGAATCCCAGGATTTCTAAAACTCTATTCTGAAGCCTTTGCTCTAGATTAAAAAAAACACTTTGGATTTCTTGTTATTAATGACATGTTGAGTAGCCCTAAGATAGATATTGAGAGTATCCCTAATAATTCTTACTTCCCTGAAGCTGGCCACTCCCACCAAACTAGTGTCATCCACAAACTGCAGGTGCGTTAAAACTTCGTCACTCACCCTGATACCCAATAATCTACCTTGTTGTCTTCTCCTCAATAAAATGTTGCCAAGACCTTCAACCAGAATGAGAAAAAGATAAGGAGAATAAGGATCCCCCTGGAACAGTCCCCGAGAAGCTCCAAATGGTTGTGAAGGAAGGCCCTTGATTAGCACAGAGTAAGTTCGGGAAGAGACACAGCTCATGACCCACTCTATCCAGCCCTGATAGAAGCCAAAGTCTGCCATCATTTTAGCCAAGAAACTCCATTCAACCCTGTCATAAGCCTTTGACATGTCCAATTTTATGAACATCCCTTTATTACTAGAAGTTTGCATTGAATGGATTGCTTCCTGGGCCACAACCACCCCATCCAAAATCTGCCGACCCTCAACAAAACCCCCTTGCTCAGAGGAAACAATGTTGTGAAGAAGAGGTTTTAGGTGCTCAGCCATTACCTTTGTGATTATTTTGTACAACACATTACATAAGGCAATAGGCCTAAAATTTGAAATATGAACTCCCTCCTCCCCTTTTGGAATTAAGGTAATGAAAGTGTGGTTTATAGCTTTAAGCATTCTCTTATTTTCTCTGGACTCTTCAAAAATAGCCCTTACATCTTCCTCTAAGTAGTCCCAGAAAGCCTGAAAAAACTCAATTGGGAAGCCATCTGGACTAGGAGTTTTACCAGTGCTCATTCCAAAGACCACAGTTTTCAATTCATCTCTATCAATGGGTTTGAGGAGGGCCTAATTTTCATCCTTTGAAATAATAGCAGGTATGACATAAATAACTTCATTTTGGGCCTCTACATCTTGTACCACACTTTCCTTAAAAAGCTTAGAAAAATAATCCATAGCATGGGAATGTATACCTAGTGTATCAAAGGAATGGTCATTCTCATCTTGAAGGGCCTCCATCTTATTCATCTGTCTTCGAGCACAAGTAATACGATGAAAGAATTTTTTATTTATGTCCCCTTCTAATAACCAGGTGGTTCTTGCTCTCTGCTTCCAATAGATCTCCTCCTGGTTGTCAATGTCCTCAACCGCTGTATGCAAGGCATCATCCTCAACTTTGAGATGATCTGTAATTACTCCTTCTCTGAACTATTTTTGGACCTCATCCCATCTGGCCACCAATGGAGCTCTTTGGGCCTAGAAGTCAGTTTTATTAGCACGCCTCCAATACTTCAACTGATTTTTGACATATTGAAGTTGTTTATGGATTTTGAACATTGCTCTCCCATAAGCTGGACGGCCTTCTTCCCACCACTGTGGAATTTTCTCCCGAAGTTCTTCTTTCTAAAGCCAAAAATTCTCAAATCTAAAAGGTTTGTGATGCTGCCCCATCCTAGTCCCGCCTTCCAACAAAATGGGACAGTGATCAGAAACAGGGCCTTCTAAAATCTAAAAAATTATATTCCATTTTACAAACGCCTCCTATGAAACTAGAAAATGATCTAGCTTAACCTTCCTGCTATGTGGCTCCTGCCTTTTATTAGTCCAAGTGAAGTTATTGCTAGGACATTTAATGTCCACTAGGTGCAAATCCTGGACTTGGGCAATCATGAAACAGTCCGGTCCCTTGGGTCCAAAAATGGTGTTCCCCCTTCCTGGTCTCTAGAAGATAATTTAGTGTTAAAGTCCCCCGCTATAATCAAGTCTAGATCTTCCCATGAGGTTTGCATGTTATGCACAGCCTTCCACTGCCGCCTCTGACCCTCTAGGTTTTGAGACCCATAAAAGTTTGTGATTAGAACGAATTTCGTAGAGACATTATTCCTAAAAAGAGAAGTGAGAACACCCCTCCAGGCAAGATGTTCTATTGCAGACCATTCAAGAGAGTTCCATAGAGTAACAATCCCCCCTGAGGCACCTTGGGCAGCCACATCCATATGACCAACACCCCTCCAAATTATGTTGACTGTTTTAGACATAATATCCAAAGACATCTTAGTATCCTGTAAAAGCAAAAAATCAGTATTACAATTCTCTAATAGTCTTTGAACAACATATTGATGGGTTCTGCTGTTTAAACCCCTCACATTCCATGATTGTATAATCATTGGTTACCCTGGGAGCAATAAGAGTCTATTGTCCTCACAGATCCTCCCATGATCAATTTGTCTCCTTGGGCTGCTAGTAACTCCTTATTGGATCTTCTACCTACTCCTTGAGAATTGCTATTTTTTAATCTTTTTTCTACTTGGGTTATCCCCAAAGATGGCCTTTCCCTATTCTTCTTTGCTATTCCCATGCAGACATCCTGAGAAACTGTCTGCTCCTGGTTATGGACTACTAAGGCACCTGAACACACTGGCTATGATACCTCACAGGGTTCAACTACCTGCTATATGATGGGAGGAGATGAAAGGGGGAGTTGCCCGAGAATATTAGAAGTTTCTTTAAAACCCTCCATGCCCTCCATAAATTTTTCCTCTTCATCAACCAGTGACTTAAATATCTCATACCTATTGGCAGGCCTAAGATGGGATTGCTCCTTTCCCTCCTTTTTCTTTGTTCGTATTTTTCTTCTGGGCTGTTCAAAACCCTCTCTTTGAGCTTCCTGGCCCTAACCGGTGCTATTAGAATCTTTATTAGGTGTTGCCTTATCCTCTTTAGGTAGGTTTGGCATTCCTGAATGGGCCTCCATTTTAGCATTCATATTATTAGGACAGAAACGGGCCAAATGTCCATGTTTGTGGCAAACCCTACATCTAAAGGGTAGGGCCTCATAGTCCAGTTGTTGAATCCAAGAGAGACTTGCCAATTCAATTTCCAACTTTGTTGGCAAAGGCTGGCTGAGGTCCATCTCCACACATATTCTTGCATACACTGCCATGCTCCCTTCAATAGTGTCTCTGGCAACACCCAGATGTCTACCAATAGCATTGCCAATCCTTGCCAACACCTGCTCACCCCAAAATTCCATTGGAAGAGCATATAGACGGATCCATACTGGGACAACAGTAGGTTCAACACGGGGATCGAATCCCACTCTCCATGGTTGAACAAATAGCCCTGTCAAGCCATGATTTTTCTTCTCTGACTCGAAAGCCTTATTTCTATCGATCGAAGCCGAAAAGCTAACAATAAAATAACCATTGCTAATAAACCACAATGAGAACTCATTGTGAGGCTCCCAGTTTTGACGGATCCAAGAGTGTAGAAAATTTAGGGAAGGGTGAATACTCATGAACTTGTAGATTAAATCGTGGTTAGCTCTGTAGATGATTGATTATTCAACCATACTTGGCTCGATGAAAATTTTTGGCCTAGATTCGGCCTATGACAAACAACCATTCACACGATGTGTTGTCGACCTATTCCTAGTAGCCGTGAAGAGCTTTTTATATGCCATCTTTTGCGCTTCGTTGTTCTTAGGAGGAGAATTTTCTTTAAACAAATCCGCGTATGAGCTGGTACTCCCTAGAAAAGGAGCCGCAGAAGTCCCCATTGGACCCTCCTGGGGCACCGATCTAGCCTTCAGATCCACCGTGCCCCAAAGACACTTCTGCTATCTAGCTGAAGCCCAAGATTTTTCGAAGTTCCAAAAACCCTAGTTGGAGAAGTTTATTTTTGCATGCCTGTTTTAACTGTTTATTTTTCTTCTTTCATGTTTTAAGCTTATAGAGGGTGTTGAATGCATTTTTATGGTTTCACCATTGAAGGTTTAAAACATGAAATTTATTTATTTTTTTCCTCCTTAGAAGCTCGCACCTAGGTTATTATGAGTTGTGCAAATGCAGATTCAGTAAACTAGGTTGCATGCAAGAATTTCACATATCTTCGGTTTTGCAGGAATAATATGGCATTATACTGGTGGTATTTTACATGTTTATGTTTCTAGTTTTCTATCATGTTTTGTAGATTTTTATTTTCATTTTTATTTTCTAACTCTTCCTTTTACAAATTTTTTTAGAACTTCGAGGACTAAAATAAAAATAAAAAAAATAAAATAAAATGAAAAAATAAATACATGGGTGTGAAGAATTAGCTACAATATTTAATCTGAAACAAATTTGAACTCATTCTAAAGCCATTTCAATTTTATAAAAAATTTTGAAAATCACTATTTTTATGAGGTTTTTATAATTTCAAAATTTTATTTTATTTTTTCCCAGTTTGAAGACAAATTAGTTTTTTTCTGCTTTATATTTTTATTTGCAAGCATAAATGAACTTCCCTTCATGAAAATTTCAATTTCATAAAAGGGGGGTGATTTTTAATGGCATTCCATAAGCCATCATTTTTGGAGCAATAAATTTGCCTTTCTTTATGAAAATTATGATTTCATTAAAGAGAGGTAATTTATACATTACATCAAAGGTTATTGTTTAAAGCATTAAATTATTTCTTCTTTATGAAAATTCCGATTTCATTAAAGAGAGATAATTCATAATGACATTTTGAGGCCATTATTTTAAAGCAATAAGTTGATGTCTCTTTATGAAAAATTAATTTCGTCAAAGAGAGAAAATTTATTAATTATATCAAAGGCTATATTTATCTTCATGATAGAAGCCACATTTAATAAATATTTTCATCATTTTAGATTCACATTCATAGATAGGTTTTAATCTTCTACTTCATGCTTAAAGTAGGATTTAATACAAGATAAAACTTGTTTAAAATATACTTAATAAAGGAAGATAAAATATACCTTAAAACATTCAAGATAAAAGGAATTAAGGATACATCATGGTCATATGAGGGTCAATTCATATTTACATTTAAGTTTCATAAATAATCATTAATATGGCACAATAAAATAAACCAACGCATGCCCTTGTTAACAGTTACTTGCAATCACTAAGGTGTTCCTAGCATTGAATTGATATATCTTCATTGAGATTACTAATACACATGTGCAATGCTTATATAGCAAAACCTTGGAGAAGTTGTTTTGGTTTTTAACTTCTTTGCAAGAGAGGGTTTTGTGATCAAAATCCTAAGGTGAGTGTGGTTTTGCAATTGGGAAAAATTATTACTCAACAGGAAGGAAACACTAATGTTAAGTATTATGTGACCTAAAATATGTTAGAATATTATTATTTTTATAATGTGCACTATGCCTATAATTGACAGGTTGACATTTGTCTTCTGCCACTTGGTTGACATTTGTCTTCTGCCACTTGTCCTTGTCTTCAGTTTGAGTTGGAGTGGTGTCTTCTGAAAGACACTTGGAGTGGAGCTTATGACACTTGTCATATCTCCCTCCTAAGTTTGATTCTTATATATTGTAATATAACTTGTAACTAAAGTGTGCCTTATTTTTCAGTTCCAACATCTGGTAATAGAGCGGTGAAATCCGCCTATGGGGACCCTTAGGGTTTGAGAGTTTTTTTTTAGGATTGGATTTTTTCTCCGAAGTATCCTCTTCACTTGCTAAGTTTATCTTGCGAATGAGAAACAAAGAAATTTTTTTAAGATTTTTGGCAATTCTGGCAATGTGGGGCTATTTTTTTTTTTGCAGGATGAAGGCACATTTTAAAAAAAATGTCACATTTTGTAGCGGCGAATGTTTTTTAGAGCAGTCATATTTAGAATCTGAGTATACCAACATGTATATCAGGAGGATTAATACAAAATTGAGTACTCGCACGCAAAAATCCAACAAGAAATGAGCAAGATATGGTTGTTTGAAGATGGACTGTTGTAGTTGTTTTTTTCCTATGCGATTTTTTCTGAAACGGAAAATTTTTTATTAATTTTTTTAGTAGTCCTTTTCCTGATTTTTTTGCACCATAATATAGATTATGATAAGTACTAAAATATAAAGTACTCACTTGCTTAATTCGGTAATGTATTGAGCAAGTTACAACTGCTCAAAGTTGGTTGTTTGCAGTAGTTTTGGGACTGCGAAAAAATTATTATTTTTTGTTAAGGCACATCAGTTGCCAATTTTTGGATTGAGAAACATCTACAGTTGTAGTTGGTAACAATAAGCTAGATTGTAAATTTTTCAGTCATTCCCTCCAAAAATTTTCGCTTGGTCATTTAAATTTTTTCCCGTCGAAACAGTTTCAAGCCAAAATTTCAAATTTCAAATTTGTAGAGGGCAATCTGTCCTATTTTTTGCCTCTAAGAAGTCTTGTTGTATTTTATTAAAATCAAGGGTCAAATTGTAACCGACTATAGCCTTATATATAGTCGTTGGAAAGGATTTTTTGAGGGGAATCCAGTGGTGTAGTTTATGTTCAGTTTTGAAATCATTTAATGTGCTAAATGGAAGTTTGAAATTGACATTGTAATTTGGAGTGCATTTTCGGTAGTATCCGACACTACTTGACAAAATATTTGGAAAACTTGTGGGAGTCTCATTTGTAAGTCTTTGGGGAGGACATTATGCCAATTCATTCATTGAATTTGGCAAGTTTAAAGGCAATCTTGTAAAAGGAGGCATTGATATTGTCTCATATTTTGGAGGCACATTTGGGGCTAATTTGTTTTTAGCCAAATACAAATCATCAACTTAAGGGGTGATTTAGGGCCCCTTGTCCCTTGTCGGTGGATTCATTTTGTGGCACTCTCTTGGCCACTAGGTGTTTGTTACTTACATATTTTATTTGGGCTTTGTCTACATTTTATGCTTGCTATTACCCTTGCATGACTTTGGGTATTATAATTGTAATCAAGTGTAGTTCCATTTCATACACACTTGACACTAAGCCATATACAAGCAAGCAAACACATACAAGAAAATTCTTATAAAGCAATAATACATTGGCACATCTATTGTAACAATTCTACAAAAAGTAAGCATCACATTTTTTATAACCACCTATGTTCCACGTATCAACTGCTCAAATACTTATAGTCTCCCTCACGTAAGGGTGAGTATATTGAGTAGTTTGGTATAAAGGTCTGACAGGTTATTCCCTTTCAGAATAGCCAATGTTCCACGTATCAATTTCTCAAATGCTTATAGTCTCCCTCACGTAAGGGCGGGTAAATTGAGAAGTTTGGTATAAAGGTCTAGCAAAATTCTAATTCTTACTCTCTTTGGATAGAAAAAGGCACTTGTGTTCAACTTTACCCTCCCACTGTTGGAATTACTTGAAGATTCAGAGTGGAAAAACTAGACGAACCCTCCTTTGGATCTTCAACGGTGTACCCTAGATTTTTTTGAGGGCTCTAATTTGGCATTTGTCGTTCTTACTTCATCCTTTGTTGAGCTCCCTTTTCTTTTGATCCTTTTCTAAATCATGGCTACTACAAATCTATTAAGTGGACTTACAAAGAAACTTGAAGGAGCACAAACTTTTGCAAATTGGAAGTATGAGATGGAATCAATATTAATGATGAATGACATGTGGGACTTTGTGAAAGATAGGCAGGCTAATGAAGACCCACTCACTGCACCTACAATCCTTAAAGAAAAAGCATAATTTGAGAAGAATTCCAATATAGCTTTAAGTCTAATCAAGCTAGCTATAGGAATTCAATGCAGAGAAACTATAAGGGCTACAAAAACACCTAAACAAGCATAAGATTCTCTCAATAAATTGTTTTATAGGCCAATTCAAGATAATATTTTGTATCTCAAACAAAAATTGCACAATATGTGTATGAAAGGCTCACTTACCGATTATCTTATGGAATTCAAGTCTATTAAGAATGATTTCTTAGCTACTAGTAAAACCCTAGATGATAATGAGTTAATTCCAATAATGTTGCATGGTCTTCCTTCAAAGTTTCACTCCTATGCTACCATGTTAGACTTGAGTGGTAAAACAATGAATTCCACACTTGAGGATATTGATATCCTACTTAAGAAACATGAGCAAGCCCTAATCAAAGATGAAAAATTGAAGCCACATCAAAAGCTTTTGCCACCAAGGCAACTTTACAACCTAAACATATCAAGGGTCAAAATCAAGATAATCAAAATCAAAGGGGTAGACAACATCAGAGATACACATAGTACCAGTAGTAGCCAAATCAACAGTACCAGTAGCAACCACATCAGCAATAGTACCAACAACAACCAAATCAGCAGTACCATCAACAGCCACATCAGTAGCAGTACCACCAGCAGCCAAGATGACAAATAATACCTCAAGGGGGTCAAAAAAATAATCAACAAGGGTGTGAATATTGTAGAAAATAGAATCATAATGTTGCTAATTGCTATAAAAGGCAAAGAGATAAGGGAGAACCACAAAATAATAATTTGAACACATTGTATGCAACCAAAGATAAAGAATGTTGGTATATTGATTCTGGAGTAGAAAAACACATGACAAGAAGGTAAGATTAGTTGACCAAGGTTCAGCCTACATCAGATCAATTCATTACTTTTGGTGATGAAAGTGCTCTACCCATTGAAGGTGTTGGGGAGGCACCACTTACTTTGTATGATAGTAATAATGTTCCTGCAACAAATGTTTTGTATGTGCCTGGTCTTAAAAGGAGTCTTCTTTCTATTGGACAACTTACAAATAAGGGCTATAATGTCTATTTTGAAAAAGACAAATGCTACATTAAGGAACCCAATGGTAATTTCAAGGCCATGGGAGTGAAAAAGGATGGTGTTTACTACCTCCTTACAAAATATGTAACACAAACATCTTTGCATACAACAACTACTTTCTCTTTGGAGTACATGTGGCATGAAATATTGGGACATTTAAATTTTAATAATCTTCAAATGATGGCTACAAAAGGATTAGTTAAAGGACTTCCACATATTAAGGAGTCAAAATGTTTTTGTGAGCCATGTGTAATAGCCAAACACCATAGGCAACCATTTGAAATAGGAAACGCATGGAGAGCCAATATACCTTTGTAATTGGTTCATTCAGACATTTGTGGGCCAATGTTTGTTCAATCTTATACTAGGGCTAAATACTATATTAGTTTCATTGATGATTACAGCAAAAAGGTATGGATCTACCTAATTCAATATAAGTGGCAAGCCCTTGATAAGCTCAAATAATTCATCGCACTTTTTGAAAGAGAAAGTGGCTATCAAATATCCACCTTAAGATTAGATAATGGTGGAGAATATATCTCCAATGAATTCTTTAATTTTTGTAAGTATCATGGGATAAGGAGGCAATTCACAACCCCTTATACCTCGCAACAAAATGGAGTTGTTGAGAGGATGAATCAAATAATCACAAATAGGGCAAAATCAATGTTACATGCTGCTATATTACCTAACTCATTTTTGGGAGAAGTTGTTCTTACTACTACATACTTGACTAATAGATCATACACAAAGGCCTTACATGAAAGAACACATGAAGAAGCATGGAGTGGAAGGATGCCCTATGTGGGCCATTTGAGAATATTTGGATGTGATGCCTATGCTCATATTCCTCATAATAAAAGGAAGAAGTTTGATGATAAGAGCCAAAAATGCATCTTTGTTGGCTATAGTGATAGTGCCAATGCATATAAATTATATGAACCTATTTCCAAGAAAATAATTTTATCTAGGGATGTTACCTTTCATGAGTATCCCCCATATAATCCTCCTAAGGCCCCCACTTTAGAAATAACTAATGAAATAGTTGCTCCATTCACGCATACAATATCATCTAGTCCTTCTACTTCACTCATAAATCAAGAAATTCATCCACAAGAACTTCCTACAAATGATCCATGTCCTCCATCTCCTCCTCCTAATGATCAAATAACATCATCCAATCCTTTACCCAAGTTGGTTCAAGCCACAATAGATGAAGCCCAAAATCATTTGCCCACCTATACAGGTAAAAGGCCTTAAGCCCTAAGACACCAAGTGAATTATGCCCTAATGGCCAAAGTCCTTAGCCAACCTGAACCTTCTAATATCAAAGAAGGACTTGGTGATCCTAAATGGGTTCATGCCATGGATCAACAATTAGATTCCATTGAAAAAAATCACACTTGGGAGTTAGTTGATTTACCCAAAGGAAAATATACCATTGGCACAAAATGGGTATACAAAGCAAAATATAAAGAAGATGGCTCACTAGATCGCTACAAGGCTCACCTAGTAGCTCAAGGATATAAGCAACAAGAGGGAATTGATTATGAGGATACCTTTACTCCTGTGGCTAAGATGACTACAATCAAGATAGTTATTGCTATGGCAACTCAAAAACATTGGCTAATATATCAACTGTATGTCAAAAGTGTATTTCTCAAGGGTCATTTGAAGGAGGAAGTGTATGTGAAACAACCACCAGAGTATACAGTTGAAGGCTAAAACAACAAAGTCCTCAAATTAAATAAAGCTCTATATGGGTTGAAGCAAGCACCCCGAGCTTGGTATGCAAAGATTGACTCTTATTTTATCAACCTTGGTTTCACTAGATCTGTAGCAGAATCTACTCTTTATGTAAAACATTGGAGGAACCGCATCATTTTGGTTACATTGTATGTGGATGATCTTCTCATTACAGGTGATGACATAGAAGGAATAAGGTTGCTCAAGGAGAACTTATGCAAGAACTTTGAGATGATAGATTTAGGCCTCCTCCACTATTGCTTAGGAATAGAGGTATGGCAACAACCTGGTAAGATTTTTATCTCATAGGCTAAGTACATTCAGTCTATTTTGGAGAGGTTTCACATGGAGGAGTGTAAGCCCTCTCTAACTCCCATGGAAACTAGATTGAAATTGGTAAATAATGATGAAGAAGAAAGGGTTGATGATACACTTTATAGGCAACTAGTTGGAAGTTTGATCTACTTAACTTCAACTACACCAGATATTTGCTATTCAGTTGGTCTTATTTCCATATTCATGCAGGATCCTAAGAAGAGCCATTGGATAGCAGCTAAGAGGATTGTGAGATTCCTAAAGGCCACACCTCATCATGGCCTTATGTATAAATCAAGTGATAATTTTTCTTTGATTGGATACACAGATTCGGATTGGGCCAGTTGTCCCGAAACTAGAAGATCTACATCAGGTTATTGCTTTCAATTAGGCCAAGGCTCTATTTCATGGAGCACAAAGAAACAGAACACGGTTTCACTATCTTCAACAGAAGCAGAATATAGAGCAGCAGTTGAGGCAACTAAGGAGGCAATATGGTTAAGGCAATTAATTCAGGATATTGGGCTATTCATACATGATCTAACATATATATATTGTGACAATCAAAGTACCATCAAGAAGACCAAGAATCTAGTTTTCCATGCTAGAACAAAGCACATTGAGATCCATCATCACTTCATTAGAGAAATGGTCCAAGAAGACATTATACACATGAAGTATGTACCAACTAATATCAAGTAGTAGACATCTTCACTAAGTCACTTGGGAAAGATAAGTTTTCTCAGTTTAGCAATTTGCTATATCTATGTAAAAGAAGTCAACATTAAGGGGGAATGTTATCTAATGTTGACTTATCTTTTTAGGATAGTGCACATTAAGGGGGAATGTTAGAATATTATTATTGTTATAATGTGCACTATGCCTATAATTGATAGGTTGACATTTGTCTTCTGCCACTTGTCCCTGTCTTCAGTTTGAGTTGGAGTGGTGTCTTCTGAAAGACACTTGGAGTGGAGCTTATAACACTTGTCATATCTCCCTTCTAAGCTTAATGCTTATATATTGTAAGATAACTTGTAAATAAAGTGTGCCTTATTTTTTAGTTCCAACAAAATAAGGGTAAATAAACATATAAAATATTACAAGATAAAGAAGGATCCAAAAAACTTGAGTATAGGATAAATTATGCATAATAAATTTAAAATTTCATTTCAATTTGGTAAAAAATCATGATTTTTTTATAATGTTAAATAAAAAGCATTGTAAAACCAGTGTACATATTTCAGTTGGTAGTTTCAATTAAGTTTTACTTTATTTACTTCATAGAAAGGTTATTATAATTTTAACATGCATTAATGATACACATTTCATAAGATGTTAACATTTATGATGAACAATTTATCTAAGAATTTTAAAACTATAAATTTTATTATTTTGAAAGATTTCAACAATATATCCCTTGGTGTGATAAAAAACCACTATTTTCTTGAAAGAACAACACCGTCTAACTTGGGAGTACAAACACTTATATTCCCTCTAAAGTATATGAATTGAAGATTGACATACTTATTGCCCCTTCTGCTTAGGGTTTAAGGATTACATGTTACATGAAAAATTTAAGAATAACAATTATCACCCTCTTAAAATTTAAACTATGAGCAATAACAACTTAAAATTTCAATCTAAATAGTTTTGAATTTAAATACAATATATTTATAAATATAAATACTCTTATCACAATAATTTTTAATTAAAATTTTGATATTCTCCACTTGACTATTATCCTTGCACACTTGTTACTCTTGACATCATATAACAAATTACATCAGCAACGTAACTAATATAATTATTAACATTTACTCTTGCTTACTCACCATATGTACCATCCTATCAACTTGTCACGGGATGGGAAACACTCAAACCAGTAGGCAATTGTGGTACACTAGATAATCCATTTACCCCACTACAAATACATTCAATAGGCGCCTGCCCAGTCATTATTTCTTATTTTCTACAACTTGTCACGGGATGGGACAGTCAGCAACAGTTAATATTGACTGGTGGGCTTTCCATACCAAGGACCACTATTTTAATATTTGAGTAAAATGGATACTATTCTAGTAGCCTGAGAATCTGTTGAAATAATCCATTGATGACGATAGTACTAGCTCGGGCTGTTGGATGAAAGCTATCCCAGAACAAGTATTTGGATGCATCAGGGCACACTGGGCTCATTTCGTTGCATGCTATGGATGCCTCCAACAACCCTGTTCCGCAGCAACCCCTCCTTACTTCTTCGATACCTGTCACAAAATCAATTAATGGAAGTTCTAGTTTATGATTATCATGGAACTTCGCTTTCCCAATCTTTAGCTTGGAAACCAGAAAAACTCATGGATGAAAATTAAAAAAAACGTTACCATATTTAATGTGATCTCCAAGGATGTCATACACCGGCTGGTATAAATCCATATAAGCAATTCGAAGCCCAGGGTAATTGAGTTTAATGTTCTTAGTTAAAGCCACTATCTTATGTTGAAAGAGCGTGCAACATCATTGAACTCCTCAACGCATGTATTGCCGACATAATTGTAGAGAGTAATTTGGGAAGGCAAACAGCCGAAGGGAACCAACCCAAAGATAATAAGCCTAGTAGCTCCCTCTTTGTATATAGTCTGTGAGGAACCATTGCAATTACAATTCTATTATGGCTACAAAACAAAACTCCTTTTTCCGTTTATAACATTAAATATGATGCATAGTAATGATAACTAGTCTGGCACACAAGTTTTACCTGTACAAATCGATGGAGAGACTGTATGAGAAGGTCCTGGTACTGTTCAAGGCTATATCTCTGCCTAGTTAGCGGATTTACATAATAATTAAAGACGAAGTCATTGGTTCCTGAGCTTATTCCGAACAAAGCTTCTGAGATGATCTTGCTGGCGTTCCCTCTACCAACACCACCTTCAAGCCGCCCTCGGTAACGCCGAAAATTCTCTAAGTGCTTTCCCAACGTCAGCACATTCTGTAAATACAAATTAAAGTGTGAAAGGCTTCAGAAATCTTTACTTCGTTGTGTCAATCTTGTCAAACTAAAAAGACATGAAGAGGTCAGTAGAAGTGACAACCTGGGTTAGTGAGGTACTATCGTCGTATCCTGAAGCAGCAGAACCGAAACTACAACCTGTGAGTAGCTTTTGTCCTCCAAATTCCGGGGCGAGATATGCCGGCAATAAATCTGGAAGTCCCAATAGACCAGCTATGGATTCATTGTGTTAGACAGTGAAACATTACAAAGTTAGCCAGAGTAAATCATATACACAAATTTCAAACAGATTTACAATAACAAAGATCGAGTACCGTCTGAAAGAATTCTTAAGATTAGAAAAAGAAGGTGCAAGTCCACTATAACTTATGTTGCACAAGAAAAGCCTAAGCATATACGGAAAATTAGATAAGGATTTTACAGAGTACGTCTGTTGCTAATTTTTCATTTGAAAATCGACCAGTAGGTTGATGGTGCACGAAATCTCTTCCATACGGACGAAAGTTAGCTTTGACAACAGTAGCTAGCCCATTGTTGTTACCGGGATCTGTTGTTGAGTCCCCAAAAATATACGGGGCAGAGACGAGAGACTTGTTAGAACTAGTTTGTGCTTCCACCTCTGCAGACGTTAAAGTTAATAGAAGAAATGCCAGAAGAATTTCAAATCTAACAAATCCTTCCATTCTTAATCCAGAAGTAACCATGACCTAAGATGGTATGTGCGGCACAGATGATTTATAGATGCTGATGAAGTTAATATTCTTGGACTGGAATTTTTTATAAAAAATTATATTTTTGACTCATTTTTTTGTTCTCATTCGAAAACCAAAGCTTTTGAGTTCTCATTAGAAAACCAAAGTTCGCTGAAACCCCACTGAAACCTCGTTCAAAAATCAGTATTTTACCCTAAAATATGTAAAAATAAAATAAAAACCATTCATGCTGCAACCATTTTAGCGACTTCTGCCACGTGACATGTAAGGAAACTTTGGAGTACATGCAATAAAAGGGCTTATCCAGAATGGTGTTCAAATCTGGGCCACATGAAATGTAAAGCAACCGTAGAGGCCATGAATGGGATACAACTTTTGGTAAGTAGCTGCAGTATATGCAAATAAGAAAAGGTATCTGCAGTATATGCAAATAAGAAAAAATTGATCCAGCTTTAAGTGGTTAGTTGCATTAAATGGTTAGTTATTAAATGAAAAAAGAGAAAAAGAAAGTTGGTAGCCATAAAACCAAAAAATTGATCCAGCTTTAAGTAGGTAGTCGCATTATATGCAAAGAAGAAATAATTGGCAGCTATAAAACCTTGTGGACGGTATGGACCAACTTCTATTGAATGGTCTAAAATTCTCCACGCTCAACTATTGTTCTTTTTTGTTAAGTCGCATTAGTTGTGATTTAGTTAAGTTTACTAAAATTAATTTTTATTTTTATTGGAATCAATAATTATATATAATAAAAATAAAAGAGGTTACAATAAAAAGGAGATGGAAAGATCACAACTCGGTAGAAGGTCATCCATACGATCAAAATTGAAACCGACCTTTAAAAGGGCAAATACACAATATAACTAAGCATAGAAAAATAAACTAGAGTAAAAAAACTTTAAATTGTAGAATTGTAACTCTAGGAACCAAGTAGACTTATTGCTCTGTCATCCTCCATCTGTTCAAATCAAGTTTGTTCAAATCCAATACCTCAAAGTTGTTGGAACCTTTGGGTCGAATAGGTGAAACCAGTTTTCGGGTAGACTATTTCCATATTCTTTTCCCTGTTAAGGACTACGAGAACGTCAAAATTGCACAGAAAGGGAGGGATCTTTAGATTTTGCTTCCTATGTAGGAACTGTCAATTCCATCGATGATGGTTTTGCATCCAATGAAATATCCTCGTTGTCGCTAAGATACTCCAACACACTATAGCTATTAGATGATTCATGAACATAACTATCCAAATGAACACTAGTCATATGAAGTCGCTTCTCTGGAATGACATCTTCTTCTACAGATCCTCTTCTCAGGCTATGGGAACACCTTGCGTTAGCCAAGAGAAATGTACTAGAGGACTGGCCAGTTGGGTAGACTATGAAGCAACCATTATTGCATCCCTTCGGTATGAATCTATTGAGACTGAGGAGCCTTATTGATGATAATTTTAGCTAGGGAACCAACTTTTTTCTTTTCATACCCTTTTTCTACCAACTTCGAGATATGTGCCTAGTTGGACCGTGTACCTTTAGAAGTATCCGTGCATTTTTATGCCCTCCCACAGTTGTCCAACCATCCTCTTGAGGTTGAGGAGTGGGTGCATTGGATCTAGTGGGACTCTGCTTGTCCCTATTATGAAACATCAAGGGACAATCTTTAATCTTGTGTGTTGAGCACTGGCATCAAAAACATGTGTTGGGTAAATTAATTTAGAGGGCCCGTTGATATAGTATAATGTCAACAATTTGTATGTCAATAGTCTCCTTGAGATCTCGAGAAATATCAATCTTAATGCGAACACATTTTTGAGGGTGTGCATGGAAAATTTTATTTGCATCCACCAAAATAACATGCCCTAGAGGGGTTGCTATGTGACAGAGAAAGGGCCACAGAGATAGAGGGAGTCCAGGGAATTCCACCCACACAAGGACTTTGGTAGATCTTTCCTCCACCCACACAATGACTTTGGTAGATCTTTCCTAAGAAACAAAAAAGTCATGGGTCCACAGAGAAAAAACAAGTTGAGAGCGTCTCATGTACCAAGGGACATGCTCATAAATCACCTTAGTATGGGTTGTTTCCTCAAAGCGAAATACAAAAAAACCCTTTGTAAGGTTTTAAACTATTGTTAGCTTGACTCCATGAGGATTTCAAGCTACGTTAACCCATGCCCTAAGAGAAGACTCATTAGGGATGAATCCAACGAAATACCTGATAAGGGTAAATGATTCTAAAGAGTGACATGTAGAATCAAATTCAAGCAATGGAAAAATTACATCAAGAGAACAAGGGTTACCTTATGGACCATTCTCAGTACAAACCTGCATAGCCGTTTGAGAGGAGCCATTATCACATGCATTCTCTTCTGTGGTACCAATGCTATGCATTGGTCCGCATGGGTTGGGGACCATATTGATACTCAAAACCCTAGCCCAATATCCATCACTTATAGCAATTGAAACCCTCACTAAAATTAATTTTAATAATAATAGATGAATTTAAATTTACTAAAATTACAAATCACATCTATTTTTTATTTTGTGTTTATAAAAAATAATTAAGTTCATTTTATTTTTATTATATGATTTTTAGAAATATTTAGTTATATTTGTTTATCTTTTATTTTTAACATTATTATTTAGACAAATATTTGATAATTGATTTATGAAGATCAAATTTTCTTTTTTCAAATTTGAACTTATCTTTTGGTAATGTCTTTCTAAATGCATCTTCTATTACTTCCTTGATTGCTTAGAATTCTAACTTTTCTATATTTTTCTCAATGTCTTTATGAAGAAAACGATACTACACTTTAATTGGCTTTGTTTTATCATGAAACTTTGATTTCTTTATCATTGAAATGTAACTCTATCTTATTTCAACACATTTGACTAGATTTGAATAAACTCAATATCCTTCAACAATTTTCTTCCATGGCTTGACAAGTTGATATGTACTTTGGTTCAACACTAAAAAAGTAGATTGTTGGTTGCTTCTTACTTGACTTGTAAATCAGACCACCATTCAAATAAAAATGATAACTTCATGTTGATCTACAGTCATAAAAATCCCTTGGTCAATTTGCAAGACAACATCCTATAAATTTTAGAGATTTTTTTATAATTCCTATTAAATGTGATCCTAGGCTTAATTGATCCTTGTAGATATATGAAAATTCTCTTTGTTATTTCCCATGTTGTAGTAAAATATTTCTTGAAAACCAACTTTTAACACTTATTGCACATGCTATTTTGAGTTTGCCACAAGCCATTGCACACAAATAAGATTTCCTATTGCACTCTAACAAGGAACTTTCTTCATGTAATTTTCTTCTTCCTATATTTGGACGCATTTTCAATGATAATATTTTTACTAGTTTTTGTGCACCAACTTGTAGTCATCAATATTAAAATTTTGATGGTATACTTAGTGTATCTCTCACGAAAAGACTAATTAATTTCTTGTATCTCTATATTACAATCTAAATTCTTAAGCAATAATGAATCTCACTACAAGTTCGAACCTGTGCGGCACCATTTTATTCTATAACAATTCTACTATTTATAATTAAAAATAAATTTTATAGAATTCTGAGGTGCAAAGAGATCCTGAAGCTGTTGCGATGTGGTACCCTGGTGAGGAGGTGGATGGTGATGCTCTGGTGGCTGATGAGATCAATTTGGATGATCCTTTCTAGTCAGGTAAGTCTGCTTCTAATGGTGTTTATTCATGGTGGGATCCTAGTAAGTTTTAGGATGGGCTCGTTGTTGGTAGAGCCTCTTTGGTGGCTCCTCCCCTTTCTTCCTATGCTCGGGTTGTATCGGAAGATCCTCTTGGGGATGAGTTTCCCCTGTGTAAGGTTGATGGTAATTCTTTTAAGATTCATGTCCCAAATTTTACTGTGAATTCTTTGCTAAG
Source organism: Wollemia nobilis (assembly GCA_028583015.1). NCBI lineage: Eukaryota > Viridiplantae > Streptophyta > Pinopsida > Araucariales > Araucariaceae > Wollemia > Wollemia nobilis. The sequence goes on along the minus strand of JAQPPZ010017036.1, from coordinate 1,577,624 downwards.
GAAGGGATCTTGGGATCTGGTGGGTATGTTGGCTGGTGGTCATCCGAAGTTGGACTCTTTGAGGCATTGGGCCCTATCTAAATGGTATCTGAAAGGTTCCCTTGACCTTGCGTCGCTTCCTCATAATTTTTTTCTTATAAGGCTTTCTTGTGAGTAATATTCAAGAAGATTATGGAGGAAGGACCTTGGTTATTTTGTAAACACGGTCTTTTCCTCCATCATTGGGGCTATGATTTCAACCTGGTGCTTCAAAGAGTTAATGTGGTCCCTATGTGGGTTTGCCTTCCTGAATTCCTGACTTATCTGTGGCATGAGAGTGTTTTTTGGGTTGTTGCGCTAGTCATAGGGGACTTTATCTCCTTTAATAGAATTATGAATATTGATAAGTCTGATGACACCTGTACTTTAGATATTATGGAAATAAGGGAAGAGGTAGTGGACTTATTTGGTTCTCTTTTATGTTCTCTGTTGGATTGTGATAGAGATGCAAAAAATAGTATGTATGAGATGAATGCTGCTCTCCTTGCTTGATGAGGAGATCCTATCAGCGGTAAAGTTTATGGGTCCTCTTAAGGCCCCTGGTCCAGATGGCTTCCCACCTATTTTTCCCAAAAATACTGGTATATTTTTGAGGAGGATGTTTGTAATGGTATTCATCATTCCCAAATTCCATTGGTCTTCCCTAAGGCTTTTAATTCAACCTTCCTTGCTCTCATCACAAAGATGGACTTTGTGTCTTCGTTCAGTGACTTTAGGGTAATTAGCTTATGTAATATAGTCTATAATTTTTTTCAAAAGCTATGGCCAATAGATTAAAGCCCATCCTCCCTACTCTTATCAACTCGTCTCGAAATGATTTTGTGTTGGAGAGACAAATTTTGGATGGTGCCATTGTTATCCACGAACTTTTTCATTTGATGTAAAAGAGTGGTAGGGCAACATTTTTTCTAAAATTGGATGTTAATAAAGCTTATGATAGAGTGTCTTGGCCATTTTTTTTTATGGTTTTGAGGAAGTTTGGTTTCATTAATTCTTGGGTCAATTTGATGGAAGCCTCGATTTCTTCTGCTTGGTTCTCAGTGCTAATTAACGGATCCCCTGATGGCTTCTTTAACTCGTGTAGAGATATTCGATAGAGAGATCCTATCTCCCCCTTCCTATTTATCATTATGGTCGAGGCTCTTGGCCGATCTATTAAAAGCTAAAGTATGGATTTTGGTCTAAGTTTGGCCTTGCAGATTAACCCAATTTCTCATCAGCAGTTTGCCAATGGTACTCTGCTCTCTTGTATGGTGTCGGTATTTCATGCACGTGATGTTAAAAAAAATTTAGACTGCTATGGGAGAGATGCAGGTTAGTTGATTAATTATATCAAAAGTGGTATTTTCTTTTAACACCCCAGAGGTTCATCAGTAGAAGACATATTCTATTCTAGGGTGTAGGATTACCTCTCTCCCAGCTACATACCTTGGTTTGCCATTGTTCATGGGCCGTTTGAAGTAATCACTATGGACATCAGTTTTGGAAAGGGTGCAGAGGAAGATCTCCTCCTCGAAAGGAGCCCTCCTTAGTCAAGCGAGAAAGGATGTTTTGGTTCAGAGCATGATTTAAAGTATCCCCATTTACTTTATGTCTCTATTCATTCTTCCTACTAAGTTGGTATCCAAGTTTGAAAGTATTTGTAATGCCTTTCTATGGGTTGGCTCGAAATTGAAGGGCAGGTTCCATCTCGTGTCGTGGAAGCAAATTTGTAAAAGAAAAAAGGATGGGGGCTTGAATCTTAAGAATGTGACTATTATGAAAAAGGCTATGGTTTCTAAACTTGCTTGGAAGGTTGCTTACAATCATGATCACCTTTGGTGTTGTATTATTAAAGCTAGATAAAATTTTCAATATTTCCTCTCGGATCATATCTCTTATAGAGGTCTACATTTTGGAACAACCTGATTAAATGCAGAGACTTCATCAGAAGCAATAGCGACTGGGTGATTGAAAATGGTAGGTTTGTTTCCTTTTGGGATGATCATTGGATCAGAGTCCGTCCCCTTGTGTAGGATCCTCGCTTTTGAGATGTGTGTTTTCTCTCCAAAGAGGCAGGATTTGTCAAGGTGGCTAATTTTGTCCTTCTTCAGAATGATTGTAAAATCTGGTCTCCTTCCCCTCCTTCCTTAGAACAGTCTAAGATTGAATTTTGTGGGATTTTATTATTGTTGAGTTGTGACAGTATGTTGTTAAGCACGAGGAGGTGGCATATTGGTTGGTTTAGGATGGTGATAGCGAGGGCTCCTTTTTGGTAAAATCTCCTTATTCCTTCCTTTGTCCCCATAGAGTTGGTGATTTTCCCTGGTCAAATATTTGGATTAAGAATTTAATCCCAAAAATAAATATTTTCTTTTGGCTGGCAGTGTAGAATAAGGTTCTTACGATAGAAAATTTGCATAAGAGGGGTCTCAATTTATTAAATCGATGTTTTTATGTAAACTTGACTAGGAATCCACCTCTCATTTGCTTCTAAAATGTAAACATTTCCAGGATATTTTTTATTTTTCCCTTCAACATGTTGGGCTTGCTTGGACACTTTCGGATTTTATGTACGACCTTGTTCAACAATGGGCGTCACCATTTTATCCTCCCCATCTTAAATATTTTTGGAAAATTTTGCTTCCCCACTTCTTTTGGGTGTGTAAGGAGAAAAATGCGAGGACGTTTAAAAATAATGAGGGCGACGTTTTTCATATAAGCAAAAAAATTATTTGGAAGGTGGGAGAAAACATGTTGACGATGTTGAAGGACTCGCTTCCCTATGCACCTAGAGATCACCCTGATTATGTTGTTGAGCGAATTCTTGGTTTTTGCCTAGAGTTAAGACTCCCACTAGCTCTAAATTTAAGAGCTTCTATTCGTTGGGCACCGTCCCATCTGGGATGGTTTAAGCTTAACTTTTATGGGGTGCAGAAAGGTAATCCAAGCCAAGCCAATGTTAGGGGTATAATTTGGGATCATTTTGGTAATGCTATTTTGGTCTTTGCGGAGGATATTTGCGTCCAATATTCTCACTATGTTAAAACACGTGCTTCATTTATTGGAATTCAAATGCTCAAAGATATTGGCATCCACAAGGTAATTATTGAGGGGAATTCGTTAAATATTATTAATATACTCAAAGGATATTGTCGCCTAGGTGGCGAATATCCAATATAATTGATGAATCCAGAGCACATTTATTGTCTATGGACGAGACGATTATTAAGCATGAGTTTAGAGAAGGGAATATGATGGTTGACTCTCTTACAAATATGGGTGTATCTAGTTAGTGCCTAACGATTTGGCATACTAATTTTTTGTCTAAGATTATTCACCTTGTTGATGAAGATAAATCTTAATGTTTGTCAGAGGGTTCCTAGTCATATGTTACATCTCCCTTCTCTTGGTTGGTGTTGTACTTTGATTATCGTTGACATGATGGCAGAGTGCCTTTACTTCAGGCTTTTGTGACATCCAATCAGGCCTTCTTGGTTCATTGTTGGTTTAATGTGGTGTCAGGGTGTCCTTTCCCCCTTGGGTTTTTTAAATTTCAAATTTTGAATCTCCCATTTCCAACGTTCCCTCATGTGCTCGGGTGGTGGGTCTTTCTAGTTTTTCGTCAGTCTCTCGAACATTCTCTGAGTGTGCTTGTGTCAGAATGTCTCTTCCTTAGTGCCTTTTCATTTCTCCTTGGGAATTTGGCCTTGATTTTGTAATGGTTGATCAGGTTCTAATATTTCCAGCCCTGAGGAAGTTGGTATCCTTTATCGTGTCGTCCTTTATGCTATGAGAAGGCGCCTTCATGGCAGTTTTTTGGCCAGTGTGTCTTGGTTGTTCTTAACACCTTTTGAAGGCTCATTTGTGCTAGTGACATCTGGTATGTATGGGAGTAGCCTTTTGGTGCTTGTTCATGTGGTTTTGGATTCTTTCTCTTATTTCTTGGGGGTTTTCTTGGTTATCTTAATCGTATGCTCATGCTATCTATGTCGTTTGTTCCTGTTATAGGGATTGATTTACTGCCTATTGTGTTGTTTTTTGTTTTCTATCCTAGGGATGGTCTTTTTTCTTTGTTTCAATTCTTGAGACTCATGGATCTTCTTCGTATGAAAGTCCCAATTCCCCTTTCAAAATTCAGCCTTTGAATTTGGGAGTGAGGAATCTGTTCATTTACCTTGGTTTACAATGGGGTATTCTTCGTTGGAGTTCTTTTTCTAGTTCGAGTGTGGTAGCTTGTGTTTTTTCCATCCTTCCTATGTTTGGGATATTTTGGTTTTGTGTTCTTATGGGTAAGGTAAAGATCAATTAATCTAAACAAAAGTTGAGTAAGCCCTGATTGGAGCCTGCGTCCATCTCATTTGATAATGAAGTTAAATCTATTATGGCAGAAGGGGGTCTCTTGGAGTGTATTCATAAGTTTCATGGACACAACCTAGTGCTTACCAATTGGATGGTTGCTACGTGGAATTATGGATGTGTCAGGATTGGATCTTGGTCATTTTAGGTCATGATAGAGCTTATAAGCATGACCACAAGTTTGGTGCTAGATGGTGCTTATCACAATCGTGATTGGCACTCCCTATTGTAGGAGATCAGTCTTTTCTTGTACAAAGAGGAATTTTTACCTAGGTTTCAAAATGGCTTTAGTGCTTTGGCATTGTCCCCTCCTTGGGATTGTGTTTCTAGGGTTATTATGGACTACTTCACCCTTGATTCTTCCTATGAGATAATTAGGAGTTTTCATGCTATGTTTTTAAATCATTTGAGATGTAAAGCTTGCATGAATATTCCTTTGTTTCTTTTCCAGTCTATGAAGAAGTCTTTTGTGAATGTGCAAGGTGGTCGTGGTCAAGTTCCCTTCCATAAAGACCTTACACTGCTTGTGTTTGAACAAGCTACTATGGAACATGGTTTAATTGCTGATGAAATCCTCAATTCTTTTGCAAATATTCTAGGTCCCATGGTGGGAGGTGCTAAGTTGGTGGTGGATTCTCCTGGTCCTATTGGTGGCAGCTCTAAAGGGGCTTCAAATATTGACTCTGATTGTAGTGAATATATTTATTAATTTAGCTTCAAAATGGGTCCTAAGGTGTCTCGAAAGATACAGGTTTTTATTAAATGAGTGTGGAGTAAGGCCTTTGAAGTGGAAATTTGAACTCCCTCGGCTAGCCCCACTATTAAATTTTATTTATCCGCTAAGGATATTAAGGAGGAGCCTGTGAAGTTGGACCTAAAACCCACTCGTATTGCTATCAACAATGGCTTACGTAAATCTAAACATCTACGCAATAAAGTTGGTGAGGATGATGTTTTCTCCCCTCTTTCTTCCCACCTTGATTTTGATGTTCTCCCATGGGATTGTCGTTGGGAGAAATCGGTTGAGGAGGTCTATGTCCCAGAGGTCTCTAACGAGATTAGAAATCTGGTCTTCCATAATTTGAAGCTTATCGATATCAATCAAAATAAAATGTGGAGTTCATTGAGATCAACAATGGATCTCTCTGAAAATATTTCTCGTTTGGCAGCTTCTATTTCTTAGGGGTTGGATAAGTTGGGGTAGAACCATCTCAATTATTCTCTTCTTAAGTGTCTTTAGTTCCTGGTCTTAGCAATTTTTTTTGGTCTACCTCATGTTTTCTGGTGAGGTTTAGTTCTTTTCTTTCTCGTCCAGGAGGCATTTTGATTGTAGTGGTTATGGGATTGCTTTAAAACCCTTCCCATTTTTAATATTACCAAAAAAATAATGAATCTCACTATAACTAGATATCTCAAATTTAGTAACTTATCTAGATTTAAATAAATTTAACAATTTTAAATCCTTGCACATAGCAATAAAATCATCATAACATTATGCCAAATCTATAAATGGGTCACTAATATTCCTAATTTAGAAAATTGAATTAGTATAGCAATGGAGATATCATTGATTTTATAGAAAATAATCAAACCTTTCATACCATGATCTTGAAGATTGCTTCAAATCGTATAAAGTCTATTTTAATGTATATATCAAAACTCCTCTTATTTTACATAGACTTTAGGTTTTTGTATATAAACCTCCCCTTTTAACAATCCATTTAAAAATATTTATTTAAAATCTAGTAGATGCATATGAAAGTACAATGTTGATGCAATGGCTAGCAAAAATCTTACAAAGTTATTTTTAGTACAAGTGAGAAAGTTTCATGATCATAAAATACCACAATTTGGGTATATCATTTGCCACCAATCGATATTTGTATCATTCAATTGATCCATCATACTTATACTACTTCTTGACAAGCCACTTTCATCTTATCACTTTTATTTGTAGTAGAAGTTTTTATTTTTTACATTCCATAAGTGATTTATGTTTAACATCCATTGCATTCTTCCACTCTATTGCTTCATTGTTATCAAAAGTATATTGAACACTATGTGGCGCATCGATGCATATGATTCTAATCTATTTTGTAGAGGCTTATATGTCATGGCCTCTGAAGTTGTGGTTGTTCTTGTGAAGTTTCATGGTTCTTCTAAAGTAGACTAATATTGCTCAAATTCTACTTTAGATTTATCATTAAGATTATTTCTCTATGATCTTCTTTGATTTCGTTCACTTATTTATGGATAAAAATTCATCAAAGGTAATGAATCCACTTATTATAAACTCATGTGCTACATGGGCATATAATTTGTATGTCCATATATGCACTTCTTTATTTTGTCATCTAGTTTCTTTTTTATTCTTATCTGGTATATGTGCATATGTTTAATGATAAAAACTCTCATGTTTCCAACACTTGGCATGGTTCCATACCAAGATTCATAAGCAATCTTCTTATACAATGCAAGAATGGATAATTTATTGTAGACATAAACTATTGTAGATATTGTCGTAGCCTAAGAAGAATTGATAATCCACTATTACTAATCATCCATCTTGCATTTCAATAAGAGTTTGGTTCCATCTCTTTGTGATACCATTATATTACAAGAAGTGAGGGACAATACACTCTATATTTATCCCTCATTTTGTACATATAATATTTATAGAATTACAGGTATATTCACCTTCCTTTGTGATACCTTAATTACTTTAGTGCCTTCTTCAACTACCTTTAACAAAAATATTTGAATGTATTTAATGTATCCAATGCATTTAACTTAAAATTAAGAAAATAAGCAAATTTTATTCTTGAAAAATCATAAATAAAGGTAATAAAAATACTTTTATTCTTTATGCAATGGAGTTTATATTAGACTGCATATATCTAAATACACCAACTCTATTTGTTTATTTTCCTGTATTACCCCTTTGATAATGGTACTTTGTGTTGCATGCCTAGGTTACAAGCCTCACACATTCCCAATATGATTGGTGATTAGCAATCCAAATATTCTACAAGTTTCTCTTGGATCATAACTTTCAATTATTATGCATTCATATATCCAATCTATAATGCCAAACCATGAAATTGACTCTTTATTTAATATCTTTTGCCATGATTGTTTCTTTCAAATTTGTTGCACACAACTTGTATAGATTTCCTTCTTAAATACCTTTTGAAATGACCTCTCTCTTTACATCTTTTAGAACATATACATTGCTATCAAATTGTGTTAGTATTCCTACATTAGTGATTGTACAAATTAGTATAAGATTATTATATAATACATAAGACATGCATTATATAATTTCTTATGCTCATCATCAAGCATTTTTAATGAAATATTTCCTTCTACAATCATTTCTTGTCTATGACTATCACCAATAATAAGAAATTTACCTTTGTAAACTTCATTGTACATTGTGAAGCAACCTTTATTGGGTATCATAATTTGATTTGTTGTCAATTCTAGATACCAATATTCCATAGAGAATAAGCATGAGGATGTAGTGATTATAAAATTGTTCTTTCTCACTATATGGAGCTAAAATAGCTTTTATTTTCATCTTCTTCATTTATTCAACCCATGATAGTCAATTTTTGCATTTCTTCTTAAAATACTATTGAGCATCAAAATGGAAGCATTTATTATGCTTCATTATATCCTTTTTGTTCCTTGAATATTGTTAGAGGTACTTGGAGATATATTTTTTATCCTTTTTTTCACCTTGTCCTTGTAGATTAATACCCTACGGTATGAATACTTTGATTCATACCTATCTATACAAATTCCATTGTGTTTTCCAAAAATAGGATTGCTTGATGTAGAGATCTTGTTGATGCCATTGGATCTTCTGACGCTTGTTGTGTTACCTCTTAGACCTGTAATATTGATAGCAACCTACAAGGCAAAAGGGGATGTTGAAAAGCTTATATGGGTATCCATGAGGATTTGATAGTGAGTGATTGTGGATGAGGTCTAGTGCACTTGGTAGTCTAGGTTAATTTCAATAGAGTTTGGGTATATGAATGAGTTATATCTTGAATGATAGAAATGACCCTCTATTTATAGAATAATCCAATGTTGGGGGGGTTGAGGTGTTCATTGAGGTATCTTGCAAGGTGTCTCCTAATGTGGCATGAGATACCATACCTCATAAATGAGTTTGGGTGAGAGAATCCCTCACCCATATACATGTTATAAATGAGCATGGGGATGTGAAATAGAGCAAGGATTAAGTCTAACTAGGGTCAGGTTGACCCTAATTTAAATATTGAATTTTGTGGCTTGACAAAGGTTTAAGGATTTAACCAAGTTTGAGTTTGATGGAATAGTCTTAGGTGGAAGTTAGAGTAGTCAAAGGGGTAGACTAGGTGATGTGTCCCTAGTTTAGGCTAACTATAGTTAATCTAGGATGATGGTTGCATGGGGACCAAATTTTAAGCATAGGAAAGAGCTAAAGTGGCCAAAGGAGGCTTATGAATAGTGCTTTTTATAAGTGAAGAGTGTTTTTAGGCTAATTTATGCAAATTTTGTGGGTTTTGCAAATTGGTTAGCCAATGTGATGGGATGAAGGATAATGTGTGATTTTTAGGTATCTACAATATTATATTAGCATTTAATATCAAATTTTATCATAAATTAAAATTTAATTAATAAGTAAATCAACTAAAATAATATACATGTTTAGAATGATCATTTTCTATATTTATATTATAAATTTCCTTAAATGCTTTATTATAAATTAAAAATTATTAGCAATTGTTTACTACTTTGATCTTCTATGAATATTATGGCATTATGCACTTAATTAATTATGTTAAGAGCCTACTTATGGAGGAATAATCAATAAATTTGATAGTAATCTAGTCGCACTTTTGTGTAGAATTATAAGTTGATTTTTGATATTGCAAAAATATCAACAAATGGATTAGACTTTTTTCAAATTATTCTACATAACCTGATTAAAACAAAAATGATAGAAAAGCAAAAACATATACAAAATCCACTATTATGTTTATAATTTCATGTGATGTTCTATATATCTATTGTGCACCTACTTAATTTTGATAAAGGATAGATCATATGTTTTAATGATCAAGGAAACAAAAAAATAAAATTGAGATTACATGCTACATGGTTGTCTTACATTTAGATAAAGGTCACATGAAGATTAGTTATATTTACAATAAATAATTTAGACTTGATGTATTCTATTAATATTTTTGAAATCATTTAAAGATAAAGCTATATACATCATATTTAAAAAAAAACTTTGAGTTCAATATATGTAATTTTTACACAGAGCTCAAAATATGTACAATAAAAAATAAGATAAGATCATACAAATGCAATATAGCCCTATCTTAGTAAAACAAACCTGGGCTAAACCTGCTGATGGAGAAGCTGAAATAATATTCCTCCCGCTATCCTTCCATTTAACATGGTTGATGCAGTGCTCAAAGGTTTACATAACTGATAAAGAAACTACTAACAATAATGTAATTTAGTGTGCTTCTGATTTGCTTTGCCCTATTTATCTGTTGGTTTCATTATCAGTTCTATGTAAAGTATCGAGGCCCTTCCACCCCCTTTTTTTTATCAATACCAAAAATATATATATCTAATTTTTAAGGCCTTGTAACAAAATAGTAGAACTAGGTCCGAGGTGTAGATCAATTGGTTCGATCAAACCCCATAAGGGGGGAAGATTTCCAAGGCTTAAATATCAAGTCTCGTTGGATTGAACGCTTGTCCCTCTCCTAGTGCTTTCAAAAATGTAAAAGGTTTAAAATGATTGTGGCATGGTGGTTATAGGGGCGGATTGGGTGAAGATCTATGTGGCGGCTTCCGAGGTGGACATCGCAGAATACTATGACAACCATAAAATCCGGATAACATGCCCGATTTTGTGGCGGCTATCGATTCCACCATGTAAATTAAAAAAAAATAGTAGAACTTGTTATGTTATACTTTAATTTATTTTTAAATTTAACCTCTGATTTAAATGAACATAAGTTGATATTTTTAATTTACAATTTATATTTCTTTGTATAGTTACCACTCTCATTTTTTTCTACATCAATAATAATATATTAATTTTACTTCCTAAATTATTGTCATGAACTTTATCTCTTCTATAAATTATCTAGAATCGATCACAACACTTCACTATATTTCGTGTGGATGACTATTATTTTTTCAAATCAATGTGTCTCTTTAAAAATTATATATATATATATATATATATATATATATATATATATATATATATATATATATATATATATATATATATATATATATATATATATATATATATATATATATATATATATATTTATTCACTATTCACACTTATGATTTTCATTTTGCAACTAGGGTTTGTTATTTCATGTCTGAGGGTCTCACGCAGTGGAGCCCTCACATTTACTACTAATCCTTTGCTATTATTTTTTGTGTGTAAATCTAGGAAGAACCTACATTTATTGGAAGTTGTTGAAGCACTCGAGTGGTCCATATTATGGATATATGAAGCCCACTCACCCTATTGTTGAGATCGATTTAAGCATGAAGACACCACCCTTATTTGTTAGCTAGGATTTTGGAGAACCCTAGCATATTGAAATTGTTGTATTGGATAATAAAGCATTGTAAATCTCTATCTGGGGTGTATTTGGTTGTAATATTAGAGATCCACCTGACAATAAGAATACAATTTTATTTTTGTGCAGTAATATGTGTTTATTATGCTTTTTGCATTCCTTTATTTAAATATATTGTTTGGTGTTGTTCGATTTCACATCAACATTTATTATATGATTTTTAGGAGTATTTAGTTATATTTGGTTATCTTTTATTTTTAGCATTATTATTTAGACAAATATTTCATAATTGATTTGAGAAGATTAAATTTTATTTTGTCAAATTTGAACTTATATTTTGGTAATGTCTTTCTCAACGCATCTTCTATTACTTCCTTGATTTCTTAGCATTATAATTTTTCTATGTTTTTCTCAACTTCTTTATGAATAAAATGATACTACACTTTAATGTGCTTTGTTTTATCATGGAACTTTGAGTTCTTTATCATTGCAATGTAATTCTATCTTATTTCATCACATTCAACTAGATCTGAATAAACCTTCAACAATTTCCTTAACCAAATTAATTATTTCATGGCTTGACAAGTTGATATGTACTTTATTTCAACACTAGAAAGTTAGATTGTTGGTTGTTTCTTACTTGACTAGTAAATCGTACCACCATTCAAATGAAATGATAACTTCATGTTGATCTACAGTCATAAAAATACCTTGGCCAATTTGCATGACAATATCCTATAAATTTTAGAATTTTTTTATAATTCCTATTAAATGTGATCATAGGCTTACTTGTTCCTTGTAGATATGTAAAAATTCTCTTTGTTATTTCCCATGTTGTGGTAAAATATTTCTTGAAAATCAACTTTTAACACTTATTGCACATTCTATTTTGAGTTTGCTACAAGCCATTGCACACATAAGACTTCCTATTGCACTCTACTGAGAAACTATCTTCATGTAATTTTCTTCTTCCTATCTTCGGACACATTTCCAATGATAATATTTTTACCAGTTTTAGTGCACCAACTTGTAGTCATGAATATTAAAATTTTGAGGGTATACTTAGTGTATCTCTATTGAAAAGACTAATTTATTTCTTGTGTCCCTATATTACAATCTAAATGCTTAAGCAATAATGAATCTAACTATAACTAGATATCTTAAATTTAGTAACTTATCTAGATTTAAATAAATCTAACAATTTAAAATCCTTGCACATAGCAATAGCATCATCATAACATAATGTCAAATATATAAATGGGTCACTAATATTATTAATGTAGATAATTGAATTAGTATATCAATGGGGATATCATTGATATATAAAATAATCAAACCTTTCATACCATGCTCTTGAGGATTGCTTCAACTTGTATAAAGTCTATTTTAATGTGTATATCAAAAAATCCTCTTATTATGCATAGACTTTAGGTTGTTGTATATAAACCTCCCCTTTTAACAACCCATTTAAAAATATTGTTTTAAAATCTAGTAGATGCATATGAAAGTATAATGTTGATGCAATGGCTAGAAAAAATCTTATAAAAGTTATTTTTAGTACAAGTGAGAAATTTTCATGATCATAAAATACCATAATTCAGGTATATCCATTCACCACCAATCGAGATTTGGATCATTCAATTGATCCATCATACTTATACTTCTTGACAAGCCACTTTTATCTTATCACTTTTATTTGTAGTAGAAGTTCTCATTTTTTACTTTCCATAAGTGATTTATATTTAACATCCATCACATTCTTCCACTCTATTGCTTTATTGTTATCAAAAGCACATTGAACACTATGTGGTGCATCAATGCATATGTTTCTAATCTATTTTTTAGGGGCTTACATGTCATGGCCTTTGAATTTGTGGTTGTTCTTGTGAACTTTCATGGTTCTTCTAAAGTAGACTAATCTTGCTCAAATTCTACTTTAGATTCATCATTAATATTGTTTCTCTATGTTACCTTGATCTTCTTTGATTTCATTCACTTATTTATGGATAAAAATTCATCAAAGGTGATGACTCCATTTATTATAAACTCATGTGCTACATGGGCATATAATTTGTATGTCCATATATGCACTTCTTTATTTTGTCATCCAGCTTCTTTTTATTCTTATCTAGTATATGTGCATATGTTGGATGATACAAAATTCTCATGTTTCCAACACTTGGTATGATTCCATGCCAAGATTCATAAGAAATATTCTTATACAATGTAAGAATAGATAATTTTTTGTAGATATAAGCTATTGTAGAGGTTGTCGTAGCCTAAGAAGAATTGATAATCCACTATTACTAATCATTCATATTGCATTCCAGTAAGATTTTGGTTCCATCTCTTTGTGATACCATTATATCACAAGGAGTGAGGGACGATACACTCTAGATTGATCCCTCATTTTGTACATATAATACTTATATAATTATAGATATATTCACCCTCCTTTGTGATATCTTTACTACTTTAGTGCCTTCTTCAACTATATTTCACCAAATTATTTTAATGTATTGAATGTATCCAATGCATATTTAAGACTATTATATCACAAAGAGTAAGGAATGATACACTCTAGATTTATCCCTCCTTTTATATATATAATATTTATAGAATTATAGGTATATTCACCCTCCCTTGTGATATCTTTACTACTTTAGTGCCTTCTTCAACTATATTTCACCAAATTATTTAAATGTATCCAATGCATCTGACTTAAAATTAATAAAATAAGCAAATGTTATTGTTGAAAAATAATCAATAAAGGTGATAACAATACCTTGATACTTTATGCAAAGGAGTTTGTATTATATTGCATATATCTAAATGCACCAACTCTATTTGTTTATTTTCCTGTCTTACCCCTTTGATAATTGTACTTTGTGTTGCATGCCTAGGTTACAAGATTTGCACATTCCCAATATGATTTTTTTTTTTAAATAAAGGGGTAAAAATTTATTGATAAAAAGTTTGGATTACAGACTACAACTGAGCTTCCAAACAGGACTCAAATAAACAACCAAACAAGCTAAAACCACTAGACTAGAATGACACCAAAAAAAGATAAGAAGAACAAACCACATTAAGTTTGTACATCCTTGTGGATCAACTTCCACAGGCGTTGAGAGTCCCCAGACGGAAGACTCTCCCAGTTATCGATACTCCAAGGATCCAAGAGCTTAGAAGCCCTTTTGGCCAGGTAATCAACAACCACATTCCATTCCCTTGGAATGTGCACAAAGGATATAAATTTGAACTCTTCACTCATTCTGAGAATATGAACGACTACAGAGGCCAACTGCCAATTAACTTCCTCTACCCTTGTTTAAAATATTAACCACAATTTGAGAGTTAGACTTGTAGATAATCCTACTCCAGCCAAGATAAAACCCCCTCCGCAAGGCCTCAAGAATTGCAAGAGCTTCCATAAAATTTTTGAAGTGAACACCTTTATAAATGGAAAAGAAAAAACTGACACCACTAGTAGAATCTCTCCCAAAACCGCCAATGCCAGCATGTCTAGGATTACCCCTAGACGATCCATCAATATTAATTTTTAAAACTCCTCTAGTGGGTGGCCTCCACCTACCATCTCTCCTAACCTTCTTGCTGAGTTGAGGAACCCTAATAGGGCTAGAAGAGTTCACACAATTCCCAAAGAGACCAAGGGCTTGTTGTACCTTCTCCTCCCTAGAATCCAAAAGAGGGTCCACATCACATTTGCTATGGATGGTTTCCAAAACCATATACATGATCCTTTGCCAGATATGTTGAACAACCAAATAACTACCTTGAAAGATGCATTGGTTTCGTTTGAGCCAAATTTTCTAGATGATGCAAGAAGGTCCAAAATTCCAAGCCACCCGAAGGAAGGGGGCCTTGGCTAGAGGTCTGCCCAGACTACTCCAAAACTCCACCAGGGATAGCACATGAAAACATGGATGGTTCCAGGTGCTCCACCAACGGTACCAAATGTCTCTAGCAAAGAAGCATTGGAAAAATAAATGAGAAGAATCATCCTCATTCTTACTACAAAGGAAACAAAAGAGGGACCCTAAAATCCCCTCTTCCTCACATTATCCCAAGTGAGGCATTTATTATGAGCTACCAACCAGAGAAAGAAGTTACATTTTGGCAAGGCAAATTTGTTCCACACCTTTTTCCACCAAGTGACAAGAAGACTCCCATACTTTTGCTTATCAAGAACTTGATAACCATAGGCTACCGAGTAGGTTCCCTTACGATAAGTGTTTCAAGCCAGAATATCTTTACCCCTCAATGAATAACAGGGCATCCTCGTAAGAATAAGAGCAAGAACCTCTCTATCCTTGACCAATCCCCCCTAGGGCCATTCTTGTAGATATTTCCACCTGTACATCTCCATATTTCCAAAATACTGGATTTTTTTTTAAGTCCTCCACACGAGACCAGCCTGCTTCTAGGAAAAAAATGCTTAGGGAACGTAACCTAGGATATTGATTCAATATAGGAGGGTGGCCATCCCAAGAATTCTCCCAAAAAGAGCATTTGATCCCTGATTGCAAATCCAAAAAAAATTTGGCTTGATTAAATTAGCTCGTCTTTTCAGAGTGTCCTAGATAACTGAACCTTTCCCAAACAAGCTGACTCTAGGGATATCAGCCTTAGAAATACATCTCAAGTATTCACAAGATAATATTTTAGCCCAAATCTGATCTTTAGAGGTACACCATCTCCAATAATTTTTTGCAGCCAAAACCTGCCCAAAAAGAGTTGTTTGTCACAACCCAAGGCCTCCCTCTTGCACTGGCCTACATATAGAATCCCACCTAACCAAAATCCATTTAGATTGATCAAGTTTTCCAAACCATAAAAAATATCTTGACAAAGCATCCATGTCCTTGATGAAGTGAGAGGGAGCTATTTGTACAAAACATCTATAAATGGGTAAAGCTTGAACAATATATTTTAAAAGCAACACTCTACCTACAGTGGAAAGCCATATGAAAGTCCAGTGATTCTTCTTCCTTTTAAACTTATCAATCATAAACTACCAAGAAGATCTAGGTAGAGGATGAGATGAAATTGAAATACCAAGATAAATGAAGGGGGGAGTCCCACCAGGAATCTTATAATGTGAGCAATCCTGGCTTGAATAAGAGGAGGGGTATTGAAGAAGAAAATATAAGACTTGTCCTCATTAATAAACTGTCCAGAAGCACCAAGATATATGTCAAGAAACTGTCTAATATTGCCAGCTTCCCATGATAGTGTCAACTCCCAACAAAGTAGTATCATCAACAAATTGAAGGTGGGAAAGAGGTGGCAAACTACTATCCCACTTCCACTCCTGAATGAGACCTTGCATGACTTGAGACTTGAGCAATCTTTCCAACCCTTTCACCATAATGATAAACAAATAAGGAGATAAAGGATCTCCTTGCCTCAATATCCTTGAGGCCTCACACAGCTCTGATGGCTCATTATTAACAAGAATAGAGAATGAGGAAGAAGAAACAGATCATCACCCATCTAATCCATTCCTCCTCAAGTCCAAAAGTAGTAAGAACTTTCTGAAGAAAGGACCATCTGACCCGATCATAGGCTTTGGCCATGTCCAACTTAATGAACATAGTTTTCTCCTTAGAAGTTTCCATTGAGTGAATAGCTTCTGTAGCAATAGAAACCCCATCCAAGATTTATCGGCCAACAAAAAACCCTCCTTGCTCCTTAGATATAATTTTGCTCAACCATATATTTAGCCTCTCAGCAATAATTTTTGTGACGATCGTATACACAACATTGCAAAGAGTAATAGGCCTGAACATATCCAAGGAATTTGCTCCCTCTTTTTCAGGTATAAGCACCACAAAGATAGCATTTAAGGCCCTTAACATCTGTTTGTTCTTTTGGGACTCATGGACCACCTCCAAAAGATCAAATTTTATTAAATCCCAAAACTCCTGATAAAACTCAATCGGGAATCCATCTGGACCTGGGGCTTTTCCTTTTTTCATATTGAATACAACATTTTCCAACTCCTCAAGGGAAATTAGACCCATAAAGTGCTCATTCATCTCTTTAGAAACAATTGCTAGAATACAATTTAGAATAAGCTTTTCATTCTCATCATTTTATAAGGAGTCCTTCTTGAAGAGAGAGGAAAAATACCTCTTAGTCTCTTCTGAAATATCCCTGAAAGAAGAGACCAGGGAACCCTAAGAATTCGTAAGAGAGGTAATCAGGTTACCATTATGACGAGACTTAACTGAGTTATAAAAGAAGACTATGTTCCTATCCCCTTCATGAAGCAAATCTATTCGGGCTTTTTGTTTCCAAAACATTTCTTCCCTCAGTTTCCATTTAGCAAGGTCTTTTGTAGCCTCAGATTCCTCAACAAGAAGCTCCTTCATGAATCCCTAATCTCTAATCTTCCTTGAAGCTTCTTCCATCCTCCTAAGAGCTGCCAACTTAGCCAAGGAAAGGTTTCCAAAATTTAGTCTATTCCATATCTTCAATTTATGTTTTACAAATTGTAGTCGCTTCATAAAGGAATACATAGCGGTGCCATGAGGAGGTTTCCCAATGTTCCACCAGCTTCACATGAAATCATAAAGCTTAGGATCACAAAGCCACATAAGTTGAAACTTAAAGGAGGAATTATTTTTTAGCCCTAACTCCAAAGCAGAGAGTTTGATAGACCAATTATTAGATCCCCTACCCTCTAGAATCATAGAACTAGCACTTCTATTATTACCCATCCAATAACTGGATATCAAAAACCTATCCAGTCTCTTTGATATGGAAGCTTCCCCACACCTTCTATTGTGCCAAGTAAATATCCCATTATCTGGCTTGATGTCAACCAATTTTAGGGCCTAGATATGAGCACTGAATACAGAAGAAAAAGGCTCGATACGGTCCACCCCTCATGTTTCTCCTCTAGACAAGTGATATATTTGAAATCTCTAGCCAAAATCCATGGGTACAGGGGAGCCAAACTTCTCACAAAGCAAATGTGTTCCCATAAATTTGTTTTACCATTGTAATCAACATGAGCATACAAATTTATAAGTAGGATAGTTTCACCAGATTCATTATCATGCTCGACCATTGAAATAGACCATCTGCTAGAAGTCCAAGTAAGAGGGGATATCTTAATCGGATCCCATAAATAAGCGACGCCACCAGTATATCCACATGCACCAATACACTGGCATTATCCCCTTCTCCACAAGTTGGGAGTAATATTGAACATGCTATAAATAACCAATTTAGTCTCATGAATAAAAACCACATCCGAAGAATGCACACGAACCGAATCATGAATAGCTTTTTGTCTGGGGATGTTCTTCAACCCCCTTACATTCCATTAGAGAATAATCATTTTTGGGGGTTATAAAAATGGGAGTCCAATGTTCTCACCAAGACTGACTCCACTAAAGTCTCCCCCATTAACTTAATTTTATCTTGGTCCTTCTTTCGACCCACCTTCATATTCTTATCCGTAAAACGTTTTTTAATTATTTTCTGCTGCAATCCCAACATCGTAGGAGTTTTGAAGTCCAAGGATGACTGCATCAATTCCTGAGTAGGAGAGGGCATAACTAAATCTGTACCACTTCCTAAAATAGTTTCCCTTATAGGGCTAGACCCAACCATGTCCCCTATACTTAGATCCAAAGCCCTTTGTTCTTCATTTAAACCCCCTAGGTCTGATTCCTTAAGTTCCACCTCAAGAAGAGACATATGATTCGATCCTGTTATATTTGCATCAGGTAGTGACGTTTTAGGTATCTGTTAGTCAAAAAATGACTAACTACAGAAAAACAGCTGATGCACCTTTTTGCATATTTTCCAAGAAGACCGAAGTGGTCCATATACTAAAGATCAAATAAAAAGCAAAACACCACAAGGAGGAAAAAATGTCGCGATATTGCGACATGTTGCATTTTCACGGTCCAAAGCAAAGAGAAAGAGCAAGGAGGAAAAAGTGTCACGATATCGCAACATGTTGCATTTTCACGATCCAAAGCAAAGAGAAAGAGCAAGGAGGAAAAAGTGTCGCGATATCGCAACATGTTGCATTTTCATGGCCAAGAGCAACAGAAGGGAGCAATGAGGCAAAAGTGTCGCGATATCGCGACATGTTGCATTTTCGTAGCCAAAAGAGAAGAGAAAGAACAAGAAAGAAAAAGTGTCGTGATATCGCGACATGTTACATTTTTGTGGCCAAGAGCAACATAAGGGAGCAAGGAGGCAAAAGTGTCGCGATATCGCGACATGTTGCATTTTTGCAACCAAAAGAGAAGAGAAAGAACAAGAAAGAAAAGTGTCATGATATCGTGACATGTTGCATTTTCATGGCCAAAAGAGAAGAGGAAGCGGCAAAAGAGCAAAGCAAGAGACAGACGTTGCGATTTCGCAACATGTATCATTTTCGTGATGGGAGGCAGCAAAATAGCAAAGTAAGAGACGAATGTCGCGATTTCATGACATCTCTCATTTTCATGGCTGGAAGTGGCAGAAGAGCAAAAAAAGAGACGAATGTCACGATTTCGTGACATGTCTCATTTTCACGACTGGAGACAGAAAAATAACAAAGCAAGGAAAGAATGTCGCGATTTCGCGACACGCCAGCTGTAAAGGAATAAAATGTATTTTTGGCAATCAAAGGCATGCACTGACACCAAGAAGTGATTTCGACATGATTATCGAAATCTAGGATAGAGCGAGCTTGCCGAGATGTTTGAAAATGTGACAGGCTCGTCTAGAATCTAATCTACGAGAGAAGATATCTAATTCATAGAAGACTTGTTGTGTATTATTAGAAACTGTAGATGATTGCTTGTAAAATAGTAATATGTACTTAGAAAAAGATACTCTTTTAGGGTATATATAGGGGTGAGCGACTCCAAAAAAAGGGTCGGCTTTAAGTGGTTAGTTGCTGAAAAAAAAGAAAAAGAAAGTTGGTAGCCATAAAACCAAAAATTTGATCCAGCTTTAAGTAGGTAGTTGCATTATATGCAAAGAAGAAAAAATCAGCAGCTATAAAACCTTGTGGACGATATGGACCAACTTCTATTGAATGGTCTAAAATTCTCCACGCTCAACTATTGTTCTTTTTTATTAAGTCGCATTAGTTGTGATTTATTTAAGTTTACTAAAATTAATTTTTATTTTTATTGGAATCAATAATTATATACAATAAAAATAAAAGAGGTTACAATAAAAAGGAGATGGAAAGATTACAACTTGGTATAAGGTCATCCATACGATCAAAATTTAAATCGACCTCTAAAAGGGCAAATATACAATATAACTAAGCATAGAAAAATAAACTAGAGTAAAAAAACTTTAAATTGTAGAACTGTAACTTTAGGAACCAAGTAGACTTATTGCTCTGTCATCCTCCATCTGTTCAAATCAAGTTTGTTCAAATATAATACCTCAAAGTTGTTGGAACCTTTGGGTCAAATAGGTGAAACCAGTTTTCGGGTAGACTATTTCCATATTCTTTTCCCTGTTAAGGACTACGAGAACGTCAAAATTGCACAGAAAGGGAGGGATCTTTAGATTTTGCTTCCTATGTAGGAACTGTCAATTCCATCGATGATGGTTTTGCATCCAATGACATATCCTCGTTATCGCTAAGATACTCCAACACACTATAGCTATTAGATGAATCAGGAACATAACTATCCAAATGAACACTAGTCATATGAAGTCGCTTCTCTGGAGCGACATCTTCTTTTGCAAATCCTCTTCTCGGGCTACGGGAGCACCTTGCGTTAGCCAAGAGAAATGTACTAGAGGACTGGCTAGTTGGGTAGACTATGAAGCAACCATTATTGCATCCCTTCGGGTATGAATCTATTGAGACTGAGGAGCCTTATTGATGATAATTTTAGCTAGGAACCAACTTTTTTCTTTTCATACCCTTTTTCTATCGACTTTGAGACATGTGTACCTTTAGAAGCATCTGTGCATTTTTATGCCCTCCCACAGTTGTCCAACCATCCTCTTGAGGTTGAGGAGTGGGTGCATTGGATCTAGTGGGACTCTGCTTGTCCCTGTTATGAAACATCAAGGGAAAATCTTTAATCTTGTGTGTTGAGCACTGGCATCAAAAACATGTGTTGGGTAAATTAATTTAGAGAGCCTGTTGATATAGTATAATGTCAAAAATTTGTATGTCAATAGCCTCCTTGAGATCTCGAGAAATATCAATCTTAATGCGAACACATTTTTGAGGGCGTGCATGGAAACTTTTATTTGCATCCACCAAAATAACATGCCCTAGAGGGGTTGCTATGTGACAGAGAAAGGGCCACAGAGATAGAGGGAGTCCAGGGAATTCCACCCACACAAGGACTTTGGTAGATATTTCCTAAGAAACAAAAAATTCATGGGTCCACGGAGAAAACACAAGTTGAGAGCGTCTCATGTACCAAGGGACATGCTCATAAATCACCTTAGTATGGGTTGTTTCCTCAAAGCGAAATACAAAAAAACCCTTTGTAAGGTTTTGAACTATTTTTAGATTGAATCCATGAAGATTCCAAGCTACGTTAACCCAGTCCCTAAGAGAAGACTCATTAGGGATGAATCCAATGAAATACCCAATAAGGGTGAATGATTCTAAAGAGTGACATGTAGAATCAAATTCAAGCAATGGAAGAATTACATCAAGAGAACGAGGGTTACCTTATGGACCATTCTCAGTACAAACCTGCATAGTCGTTTGAGAGGAGCCATTATCACATGCATTATCTTCTGCGGTACCAATGCAATGCATTGGTCCGCATGGGTTGGGGACCATATTGATACTCAAAACCCTAGCCCAATCTCCATCACTTATAGCAATTGAAACCCTCACTAAAATTAATTTTAATAATAATAGATGAATTTAAATTTACTAAAATTACAAATCATATCTATTTTTTATTTTGTGTTTATAAAAAATAATTAAGTTCATTTTATTTTTATTATATGATTTTTAGGAATATTTAGTTATATTTGGTTATCTTTTATTTTTAACATTATTATTTAGACAAATATTTGATAATTGATTTATGAAGATCAAATTTTCTTTTGTCAAATTTGAACTTGTCTTAGGGAATGTCTTTCTAAATGCATCTTCTATTACTTCCTTGATTGCTTAGAATTCTAACTTTTCTATATTTTTCTCAATGTCTTTATGAACAAAATGATACTGCACTTTAATTGGCTTTGTTTTATCATGAAACTTTGATTTTTTTATCATTGAAATGTAACTCTATCTTATTTCAACACATTTGACTAGATCTGAATAAACTCAATATCCTTCAACGATTTTCTTCCATGGCTTGACAAGTTGATATGTACTTTGGTTCAACACTAAAAAAGTAGATTGTTGGTTGCTTCTTGCTTGACTTGTAAATCAGACCACCATTCAAATAAAAATGATAACTTCATGTTGATCTACAGTCATAAAAATCCCTTGGTCAATTTGCATGACAATATCCTATAAATTTTAGAGATTTTTTTATAATTCCTATTAAATGTGATCCTAGGCTTAATTGTTCCTTGTAGATATATGAAAATTCTCTTTGTTATTTCCCATGTTGTGGTAAAATATTTCTTGAAAACCAAATTTTAACACTTATTGCACATGCTACTTTGAGTTTGACACAAGCCATTGCACACAAATAAGATTTCCTATTGCACTCTAACAAGGAACTTTCTTCATGTAATTTTCTTCTTCCTATATTTGGATGCATTTTCAATGATAATATTTTTACTAGTTTTAGTGCACCAACATGTAGTCATCAATATTAAAATTTTGATGGTATACTTAGTGTATCTCTCTTGAAAAGACTAATTTATTTCTTGTATCTCTATATTACAATCTAAATTCTTAAGCAATAATGAATCTCACTACAAGTTCGAACCTATGCAGCACCATTTTATTCTATAACAATTATACTATTTATAATTAAAAAGAAATTTTATAGAATTCTAAGGTGCAAAGAGATCCTAAAGCTGTTGCGATGTGGTACCCTGGTGAGGAGGTGGATGGTGATGCTCTGGTGGCTTATGAGATCAATTTGGATGATCCTTTCTAGTCAGGTAAGTCTGCTTCTAATGGTGTTTGTTCATGGTGGGATACTAGTAAGTTTTAGGATGGGCTTGTTGTTGGTAGAGCCTCTTTGGTGGCTCCTCCCCTTTCTTCCTATGCTTAGGTTGTATCGGAAGATCCTCTTGGGGATGAGTTTCCCCTGTGTAAGGTTGATGGTAATTCTTTTAAGATTCATGTCCCAGATTTTACTATGAATTCTTTGCTAAGGAAGGGATCTTGGGATCTGGTGGGTAAGTTGGCTGGTGGTCGTCTAAAGTTGGACTCTTTGAGGCATTGGACCCTATCTAAATGGTATCTGAAAGGTTCCCTTGACCTTGCGTCGCTTCCTCATAATTATTTTCTTATAAGGCTTTCTTGTGAGGAGGATTCAAGGAAGATTATGGAGGGTGGACCTTGGTTATTTGGTAAACATGGTCTTTTCCTCCATCGTTGGGGATATGATTTCAACCCGGTGCTTCAAAGAGTTAATGTGGTCCCTATGTGGGTTTGCCTTCCTGAATTCCTGACTTATCTGTGGCATGAGAGTTTTTTTTGGGTTGTTGCGCTAATCATAAGGGACTTTATCTCCTTTGACAAAGTTTCATTGTCTCACTCTTGCCATTAGTATGTTGGGATGTGTTTAATGGTTTATATTGAAAAAGAGCTTCCTTATGCGATGGAGCTCATTTTCCACTTGGGTACCAGGTCTCAATCTGTCATCTACGAAAACAAGCATCAGGCCCGCTAGTCTTGTGGCTTGGGTGGACATCATCAAATTTTGTGCCCGTAAAAAAAACTAGGGGTTCCCTCTGAATATCATGCGTTTGATGGCCCCAATCAAGATAAATTGAATGAATGGAGAACCCCCACCAAGAAAAATAGGATTTGGAAAAAAATACTCCAAAACATTCTTTGGGTTCGAAAGGTAAAAGTGTTCTCTCTTCTCAACCACCCCATTCATCTGGGGGTGGTCCTTCGGTTGTTCCTCCAAAAGGTAATCCAAAGTTGCCTTTTTCGCCAAAGACTCAGTCTCTTTAGAGTAATCTAGGAGTGGTTTTATATGTGAATCCTATTGAGGTTGGTAATGATATTCCTCTATCAAATTCTTTTCAAGGCCTTGACTTGATTGGGATTGAGGATTCTATAGAGGTTCCCACTCAGGAGTCATCTCCTTTGAAAGTGGCTTCCCCTCCTAAAGAATTAGTTTTTTCTCCTATTTGATGTGCCTCTATCTTGGGTGATTCACCTAAGCGTGTCATGGAGAAAGGTTCTCCTAGCCCAAAAATGAGAAGCCAACGTAAGATACCAGTGGACTATGGTTTGTCAAAGAAAGTTGGTAGACCCCCAACGAAGTCAGGGAGGAAAAGGGCTATGGATGAGGCTTTGGCAAATGGTGGTCAAGCTCACCTTGTTGTGGAAGTTGAAAATGGTGACAAGCAGCTCAAGCTTGATGGTTTTAAATCCCCTCAGTTGGGGGGGATTGGTAAAAATCTTTCCTTTTAATTCTTAATGAAGGTGTGTTCTTGGAACACTAGAGGGCTTAATAGTGCCTCTAAAAAATGATTACTTGCTTCTTTGAGAAGGGAGAAATCCCCAAATTTTTTGTGTATTCAGGAGTCTAAGTTGGATGCCTCTGCTTGGGAGGAAACTCAGAAAGTAGTCTGGAAAGACTCGGGTTTTATGGCTTCTGAAGCTTCTAGCTCGGCTGGCGGTCTCCTCTTATTTTGGGATTTGACTAAGTTTGAGGGTCATGTCATTTCTTCGTCTAATAGGGTTATTAATATCCTTTTTTGGTGTAAATTGTCTCGAAGGTGTTGGGTTATGTCTAATATTTATGCCTCAAATGCCTATTCTAATAGACACATATTTTGGTCACTTTTGCTTGGAGATGAGGGCTACTTTTCAGCATGAATCTTGGATGGTGGTTGGTGATTTCAATTCTCCCTTATTTCCTTCTGAGAAGTGTGGAGGTAATGTTGTTGATGAGCGGAGTCTTTTTTATTTTCATGAGTTTGTAAACCAAGCGGAACTCCGTGACATAGATCTCAAAGGTGCTAAGTTTACCTGGAGTAATCGTAGGGGAGGAAATAGTCTTATTATTAGTAGGCTTGATAGGATCTTTGTCTTGAATTCCTCCTTTGATCTTTTTGGTGATGCCTCCTTATCCACCCTTCCCAGAATTGGATTGGATCATAATCCTTTATGGTTGGAAATTCTTGAGGGTCTCTCGTTTCTTCCCTGACCCTTTCGATTTGAAGTTATGTGGTGTTCTCACCTAGATTTTGAGACCAAAGTTTTTGAGTGGTGGTAGGAACCTGTTCCTGGAATAGGCATGTTCAAATTGTTGAATAAGCTGAAGAAGCTTAGAATGCACCTTAAGATTTGGAATAAGTTTTCTTTTGGGAATATTTTTCAGGAAAAAGAATGCTTGAATTCTCTTCTGATCTCGATTGAAGCTCAGATTGATTCCCAAGGGTATTTTGATCTTCTGCTTGTGGAGGAAAAAGCTACTCTTTGTGCCCTTCATAACATTCAGGCTAAAGAAGAATTGTTCTAGAAACATAAATCTAGAGAGATCTGGTTGAAATAAGGGGATCGTAACTCTCATTTTTTCCACTCTTCTACTTTGCATCACAGGGGTCAAAATAGAATTAGGGAGATTGATAAGTCTGATGGCATCCGTACTTTAGATATTATGGAGATAAGGGAAGAGGTAGTGGACTTATTTGGTTCTCTTTTATGTTCTCCTTTGGATCGTGATAGAGATGCAAAAAATAGTATGTTGGAGGTGATTCCATGCTTGGTCTCTGATGAGATGAATGCTGCTCTCCTTGCTCCTTGATGAAGAGATCCTATCAGTGATCAAGTCTATGGGTCCTCTTAAGGCCCCTAGTCCAAATGGCTTCCCACCTATTTTTTTCTAGAAATTCTGGCATATCTATGGGGAGGATGTCTGTAATGCTATTCACCATTCCCAGAGTTTGTTGGTCTTTCCTAAGGCTTTGAATTCAACCTTCCTTTCTCTCATCCCAAAGAAGGACTTTGCATCCTTTTTCAGTGACTTCAGGCTAATTAGATTATGTAATATAGTCTATAATTTTTTTCAAAAGCTATGGCCAATAGATTAAAGCCCATCCTCCCTACTCTTATTGACTCTGCTCAAAGTGGTTTTGTGTTGGGGAGACAAATTTTGGATGGTGCCATCGTTATCCATGAACTTCTTCATTCGATGTAGAAGAGTGGTAGGGCAACCTTCTTTCTTAAATTGGATGTTAACAAAGCTTATGATAGAGTGTCTTGGCCCTTTTTATTTATGGTTTTGAGGAATTTTGGTTTCAGTGATTCTTGGGTCAATTTGATGGAGGCCTCGATTTCTTCTGCTTGGTTCTCTATGTTGATTAACGGATCCCCTATTGGCTTCTTTAACTCGTGTAGAGGGATTCATCAGGGATATCCTATCTCCCCCTTCCTCTTTATCATCATGGTTGAGGCTCTTGGCCGATCTATTAAAAGCTAAAGTATGGATTTTGGTCTAAGTTTGGCCTTGCAGATTAACCCAATTTCTCATCAGTAGTTTGCCAATGATACTCTGCTCTCTTGTATGGTGTCGGTATTTCATGCACGTGATGTTAAAACAATTTTAGACTTTTATGGGAGAGATGCAGGTTAGTTGATTAATTATATC
Source organism: Wollemia nobilis (assembly GCA_028583015.1). NCBI lineage: Eukaryota > Viridiplantae > Streptophyta > Pinopsida > Araucariales > Araucariaceae > Wollemia > Wollemia nobilis. Next base: position 1,550,857 of record JAQPPZ010017036.1, on the reverse strand, counting down.
AAAAGTGGTATTTTTTTTAACACCCCAGAGGTTCATAAGTAGAAGACATCTTCTATTCTAGGGTGTAGGATTACCTCTCTCCTAACTACCTACCTTGGCCTTCCATTGTTCATGGGTCATTTGAAGGAATCATTATGGACTTCAGTTTTGGATAGGGTTCAGAGGAAAATTTCCTCCTGGAAAGGTGCCCTCCTTAGTCAAGCAAGAAAGGTGGTTTTGGTTCAGAGCACGCTTCAAAGTATCCCCATATACTTTCTGTCTCTATTCAATATTCATACTAAGGTGGCATCCAAGTTTGATAGTATTTGTAAGGCCTTTCTATGGGTTGGCCCGGAATTGAAGGGAAAGTTCCATCTCATTTCTTGGGAGCAAATTTGTAAAAGAAAAAGGGATGGGGGTTTGAATCTTAAGAATGTGGTTGTTATGAACAAGGCTTTGGTTTCCAAACTTGCTTGGAAGGTTGCTTCCAATTTTGATCGCCTTTGGTGTCGTATTCTTAAAGCTAAATATAATTTTCAATATTTCCTATCGGATCATCTCTCTTATAGAGGCTCTACATTTTGGAACAACCTAATTAAATCCAGAGACTTCATCAGAAGCAATAGCGACTAGGTGATTGGAAATGGTAGGTTCGTTTCCTTTTGGGATGATCCTTGGCTCAGAGTCCGTCCCCTTGCATAGGATCCTCACTTTCGAGATGTGTGTTTTCTCTCCAAAGAGGCGGGCTTTGTCAAGGTGGCTGATTTTGTCCTTCTTCAGAATGATCATAAAATTTGGTCTCCTTCCCCTCCTTCCTTAGAACAGCCCAAGATCAAATTATGTGGGATTCTCTTCTTGCTGAGATGTGATGGTATGTTGTTCGGCAGGAGGAGGTGGCATATCGGTTAGTTTGGGATGGTGATAGCGAGGGCTCATTTTTGGTAAAATCTGCTTATTCCCTCCTTTGTCCCCATGGAGTTGGTGATTTCCCTTGGTCAAATATTTGGATTAAGAATTTAATCCCAAAAATAAATATTTTCTTTTGGTTGGCAGTGTAGAATAAGGTTCTCACGATAGAAAATTTGCACAAGAGGGGTTTCAATTTATTAAATCGATGTTTTTATGTAAACAAGACTAGGAATCTACCTCTCATCTGTTTCTAAAATGCAAAGTTTTCCAGGATATTTTTTATTTTTCCCTTCAACATGTTGGGGTTGCTTGGACACTACTGGATTCTATTTACGACCTTGTTCAACAATGGGCATCATCCTTTTATCCTCCCCGTCTTAAGTATTTCTAGAAATTTTTGCTTCCCCACCTATTTTGGGTGTGTAAGGAGAAAAATGCGAGGACGTTTAAAAATAATGAGGGCAACGTTTTTCATATAAGCCAAAAAATTATTTGGAAGGTGAGAGAAATCTTGTTGATGATGTTGAAGGACTCGCTTCCCTCTGCACCTAGAGATCACCCTGATTATGTTGTTAAGCGAATTCTTGGTTTTCGCCTAGAGTTAAGACTCCCACCAACTCTAAATTTAAGAGCTTCTATTCGTTGGGCACTGTCCCCTCTAGGATGGTTTAAGCTTAACTTTGATGGGGTGTAGAAAGGTAATCCAAGCCAAGCTGATGTTAGGGGTATAATTTGGGATCATTTTGGTAATGCTATTTTGGTCTTTGCGGAGGATATTGGCATCCAATATTCTCACTATGCTGAAACACGTGCTTCATTTATTGGAATTCAAATGCTCAAAGATCTTGGCATCCACAAGGTAATTATTGAGGGGAATTCGTTAAATATTATTAATATGCTCAAAGGATATTGTCGTCCTAGTTGGCGAATCTCTAATTTAATTGATGAATCCAGAGCCCATTTATTGTCTATGGAGGAGACGATTATCAAGCATGAGTTTAGAGAAGGGAATATGATGGTTGAATCTCTTACAAATATGGGTGTATCTAGTTAGTGCCTAACGATTTGGCATATTGATTTTTGTCTAAGATCATTCACCTTGTTGATGATGATAAACCTTAATGTTTGTCAGAGGGTTCCTAGTCTTATGTTGCATCTCCCTTCTCTTGGTTGGTGTTGGACTTTGATTATCATTGACATGATGGTGGAGTGCCTTTACTTCAGGATTTTGCGACATCCTATCGGGCCTTCTTGGTTCGTTGTTGGTTTAATGTGGTGTCAGGGTGTCCTTTCCCCCCTTGGGTTTTTTAAATTTCAATTTTTGAATCTTCCATTTCCAACATTCCCTCATGTGCTTGGGTGGTGGGTCTTTCTAGTTTTTTGTCAGTCTCTCGAACATTCTATGAGTGTGCTTGTATCAAAATATCTCTTCCTTAGTGCCTTTTCATTTCTCCTTGGGAAGTTGGCCTCGATTCTGTAATGGTTGATCAGGTTCTAATATTTCCAGCCTTGAGGAAGTTGGTATCCTTTATCGTGTCGTTATTTATGCTATGAGAAGGCGCCTTCATGGCAGTTTTTTGGCCAGTGTGTCTTGGTTGTTCTTAATACCTGTTGAAGGCTCATTTGTGTTGGTGACATCTGGTCTGTATGGGAGTAGCCTTTTGGTGCTTGTTCATGTGGTTTTGTGGTTCTTTACCCAATTTCTTGGGAGTTTTCTTGGCTATATTAATTGTATGCTCATGCTATCTATGTCATCCTTTCCTGTGATAGGGATTGATTTACTGCCTATCGTGTTGTTTTTTGTTTTCTATCCTAGGGATGGTATTTTTTTCTTTGTTTCAATTCCTAGGACTCATGGATCTCCTTTGTATGAAAGTCCCAATTCCCCTTTTAGAATTCAGCCTTTGAATTTGGGAGTGAGGAATCTATTCATTTACCTTGGTTTACCATGGGGTATTCTTCACCAGAGTTCTTTTTCTGGTTCAAGTGCGGTAGCTTGGGTTTTTCCCTCCTACCTATGTTTGGGAGATTCTAGTTTTGTTTTCTTATGGTAAAGGCAAAGGCCTTTTCATCTAATCAAAATTTGAGTAAGCCCCAGTTGGATCCCGCATCCATGTCCTTTGATGATGAAGTTAAAGCTATTTTGGTAGAAGGGGGTCTCTTGGAGTGTATTCATAAGTTTCATGGACATAGCCCAGTGCTTACAAATTGGATGGTTGCTACGTGGAATGATGGTTGGGTCAAGATTGGCTCTTGGTCATTTTAGGTCACGATGAAGCTTATTAAGAGGACCACTAGTTTGGTGCTAGATGGTGCTTATCACAATCGTGATAGGCACTCCCTATTGTAGGAGATCAGTCTTTTCTTGGACAAAGAGGAATTTTTACCTAAGTTTCAAAATGGCTTTAGTGCTTTTGCAATGTCCCCTCCTTGGGATCATGTTTCTAGGGTTATTATGGACAACCTCACCCTTGATTCTTCCTATGAGATAATTAGGAGTTTTCAAGCTATGTTTTTAAATCATTTGAGATGTAAAGCTTGCATGAATATTCCTTTGTTTCTTTTCTAGTTTATGAAGAAGTCTTTTGTGAATGTGCAAGGTGGTCGTGGTCAAGTTCCCATCCATCAAGGCCTTGCGTTGCTTGTGTTTGAACAAGCCACTATGGAACATGGTTTAATTGCTGATGAAATCCTCAAGCCTTTTGCAAATATTCTAGGTCCCATGGTGGGAGGTGCTAAGATGGTGGTGGATTCTCCTGGTCCTATTGGTGGTAGCTCTAAAGGGGCTTCAGATACTGACTTTGATTGTAGTGAATATATTTATTAATTTAGCTTCAAAATGGGTCCTAAGAAGGTGTCTCGAAAGATACAATTTTTTGTTAAATGAGTGTGGAGTAAGGCCTTTGAAGTGGGAATTTGCACTCCCTCGGCTGGCCCCACTATTAAATTTTATTTATCCCCTAAGGAGATTAAGGAGGAGCCTATGAAGTTGGACCTAAAACCCACTCGTATTGCTATCGGTAGTGGCTTACGTAAATCTAAACATCTACGTAGTAAAGGTGGTGAGGATGATGGTTCCTCCCCTCTTTCTGCCCACCCTGATTTTGATGTTCTTCCATGGGATTGCCATCGGGAGAAATTGGTTGAGGAGGTCTATGTCCCGGAGGTCTCTAAGGAGATTAGAAATTTGGTCTTTCATAATTTGAAGCTTATCGATATCAATCAAAAGAAAATGTGGATTTCATTGAGATCAACAATGGATCTCTTTGAAAATATTTCTCATCTGGTAGCTTCTATTTCTTAGGGGTTGGATAAGTTGAGGTAGAACCATCTCAATTAGTCTCTTCTTAGGTGTCTTTAGTTCCTGGTCTTAGCAGTTTTTTTTGGTCTACCTCATGTTGTCTGGTGAGGTTTAGTTCTTTTCTTTCTCGTCCAGGTGGAATTTCGATTGTAGTGGTTATGGAAACGCTTTAAAACCCTTCCCATTTTTAATATTACCAAAAAAATAATGAATGTCACTATAACTAGATATCTCAAATTTAGTAACTTATCTAGATTTAAATAAATCTAACAATTTTAAATCCTTGCACATAGCAATAACATCATCATAACATTATGCCAAATCTATAAATGGGTCACTAATATTCTTATAAAATAATCAAACCTTTCATACCATGATCTTGAAGATTGCTTCAAATCGTATAAAGTCTATTTTAATGTGTATATCAAAACTCCTCTTATTTTTCATAGACTTTAGGTTTTTGTATATAAACCTCCCCTTTTAACAATCCATTTAAAAATATTTATTTAAAATCTAGTAGATGCATATGAAAGTACAATGTTGATGCAATGGCTAGCAAAAATATTACAAAGTTAATTTTAGTACAAGTGAGAAAGTTTCATGATCATAAAATACCACAATTTGGGTATATCCATTTGCCACCAATCGATATTTGTATCATTCAATTGATCCATCATACTTATACTACTTCTTGACAAGCCACTTTCATCTTATCACTTTTATTTGTAGTAGAATTTTTTATTTTTTACATTCCATAAGTGATTTATGTTTAACATCCATTGCATTCTTCCACTCTATTGCTTCATTGTTATCAAAAGTATATTGAACACTATGTGGCGCATCGATGCATATGATTCTAATCTATTTTGTAGAGGCTTATATGTCATGGCCTCTGAAGTTGTGGTTGTTCTTGTGAAGTTTCATGGTTCTTCTAAAGTAGACTAATATTGCTCAAATTCTACTTTAGATTTATCATTAAGATTATTTCTCTATGATCTTCTTTGATTTCGTTCACTTATTGATGGATAAAAATTCATCAAAGGTAATGAATCCACTTATTATAAACTCCTGTGCTACATGGGCATATAATTTGTATGTCCATATATGCACTTCTTTATTTTGTCATCTAGTTTCTTTTTTATTCTTATCTGGTATTGTGCATATGTTTAATGATAAAAACTCTCATGTTTCCAACACTTGGCATGGTTCCATACCAAGATTCATAAGCAATCTTCTTATACAATGCCAGAATGGATAATTTATTGTAGACATAAGCTATTGTAGATATTTTCGTAGCCTAAGAAGAATTGATAATCCACTATTACTAATCATCCATCTTGCATTTCAATAAGAGTTTGGTTCCATCTCTTTGTGATACCATTATATTACAAGAAGTGAGGGACAATACACTCTATATTTATCCCTCATTTTGTACCTATAATATTTATAGAATTACAGGTATATTCACCTTCCTTTGTGATACCTTAATTACTTTAGTGCCTTCTTCAACTACCTTTAACCAAAATATTTGAATGTTTTTAATGTATCCAGTGCATCTAACTTAAAATTAAGAAAATAAGCAAATTCTATTCTTGAAAAATAATAAATAAAGGTGATAAAAATACTTTTATTCTTTATGCAATGGAGTTTATATTAGACTGCATATATCGAAATACACCAACTCTATTTGTTTATTTTCCTGTATTACCCCTTTGATAATGGTACTTTGTGTTGCATGCCTAGGTTACAAGCCTCACACATTCCCAATATGATTGGTGATTAGCAATCCAAATATTCTACAAGTTGCCCTTGGATCATAACTTTCAATTATTATGCATTCATATATCCAATCTATAATGCCAAACCATGAAATTGACTCTTTATTTAATATATTTTGCCATGATTTTTGCTTTCAAATTTGTTGCACATAACTTGTATAGATTTCCTTCTTAAATACCTTTTGAAATGACATCTCTCTTTACATCTTTTAGAACATATACATTGCTATCAAATTGTGTTAGTATTCCTACATTAGTGATTGTACAAATTACTATAAGATTCTTATCTAATACATAAGACATACATTATATAATTTCTTATGCTCATCATCAAGCATTTTTAATGAAATATTTCCTTCTACAATCATTTCTTGTCTATCACCAATAATAAGAAATTTACCTTTGTAAACTTCATTGTACATTGTAAAGCAACCTTTATTGGGTATCATAATTTGATTTGTTGTCAATTCTAGATACCAATATTGCATAGAGAATAAGCATGAGGATGTAGTGATTATAAAATTGTTCTTTCTCACTATATGGAGCTAAAATAGCTTTTGTTTTCATCTTCTTCATTTATTCAAACCATGATAGTCAATTGTTGCATTTCTTCTTAAAATACTATTGAGCACCAAAATGGAAGCATTTATTATGCTTCATTCTATCCATTTTGTTCCTTTAATATTGTTAGAGGTACTTGGAGATATATTTTTGATCCTTTTTTTCACCTTGTCCTTGTAGATTAATACCCTAGGGTATGAATACTTTGATTCATACCTATCTATACGAATTCCACTGTGTTTTCCAAAAATAGGATTGCTTGATGTAGAGATATTGTTGATGCCATTGAATCTTCTGATCCTTGTTGTGTCACCTCTTAGACCTGCAATCTTGATAGCAACCTACAAGGCAAAAGGGGATGTTGAAAATCTTATTTGGGTCTCCATGAGGATTTGATAGTGAGTGATTGTGGATGAGGTTTAGTGCACTTGGTAGTCTAGGTAAATTTCAATAGAGTTTGGGTATATGAATGAGTTATATATTGAATGATAGAAATGACCCTCTATTTATAGAATAATCCAATGTTGGGGGAGGGGGGTAGAGGTGTTCATTGAGGTATCTTGCAAGGTGTCTCCTAATGTGGCATGAGATACCATACCTCATAAATGAGTTTGGGTGAGAGAATCCCTCACCCATATACATGTTATAAATAAGCATGGGGATGTGAAATAGAGCAAGGATTAAATCTAACTAGGGTTAGGTTGACCCTAATTTAAATATTGACTTTTGTGGCTTGACCAAGGTTTAAGGATTTAACCAAGTTTGAGTTTGATGGAATAGTCTTAGGTGGAAGTTAGAGTAGTCAAAGGGGTAGACTAGGTGATGTGTCCCTAGTTTAGGCTAACTATAGTTAATCTAGGATGATGGTTGCATGGGGACCAAATTTTAAGCATAGGAAAGATCTAAAGTGGCCAAAGGAGGCTTATGAATAGTGCTTTTTATAAGTGAATAGTGTTTTTAGGCTAATTTATGCAAATTTTGTGGGTTTGCAAATTGGTTAGCCATTGTGATGGGATGAAGGATAATGTGTGATTTTTAGGTATCTACAATATTATATTAGCATTTAATATCAAATTTTATCATAAATTAAAATTTAATTAATAAGTAAATCAACTAAAATAATATACATGTTTAGAATGATCATTTTCTATATTTATATTATAGATTTCCTTAAATGCTTTATTATAAATTAAAAATTATTAGCAATTGTTTACTACTTTGATCTTCTATGAATATTATGGCATTATGCACTTAATTAATTATGTTAAGAGCCTACTTATGGAGGAATAATCAATAAATTTGATAGTAATCTAGTCGCACTCTAGTGTAGAATTATAAGTTGATTTTTGATATTGCAAAAATATCAACAAATGGATTAGACTTTTTTCAAATTATTCTACATAACCTGATTAAAACAAAAATTATAGAAAATCCAAAACATATACAAAAGCCACTATTATGTTTATAATTTCATGTGATGTTCTATATATCCATTGTGCACCTACTTAATTTTGATAAAGGATAGATCGTATGTTTTAATGATCAAGGAAACAAAAAAATAAAATTGAGATTACATGCTACATGGTTGTCTTACATTTAGATAAAGGTCACATGAAGATTAGTTATATTTACAATAAATAATTTAGACTTGATGTATTCTATTAATATTTTTGAAATCATTTAAAGATAAAGCTATATACATCATATTTAAAAAAAAAACTTTGAGTTCAATATATCTAATTTTTACACAGAGCTCAAAAGATGTACAATAAAAAATAAGATAAGATCATACAAATGCAATATAGCCCTATCTTAGTAAAACAAACCTGGGCTAAACCTGCTGATGGAGAAGCTGAAATAATATTCCTCCCGCTATCCTTCTATTTAACATGGTTGATGCAGTGCTCAAAGCTTTACATAACTGATAAAGAAACTGCTAACAATAATGTAATTTAGTGTGCTTCTGATTTGCTTTGCCCTATTTATCTATTGGTTTCATTATTAGTTCTATGTAAAGGATCGGGGCCCTTCAACCCCCTTTTTTTTATCAATACCAAAAAAATATATATCTAATTTTTAAGGCCTTGTAACAAAATAGTAGAACTAGGTCTGAGTTGTAGATCAATTGGTTCGATCAAACCCCGTAATGGGGGAATATTTCCAAGGCTTAAATATCAAGTCTCATTGGATTGAACGCTTGTCCCTTTCCTAGTGCTTTCAAAAACGTAAAAGGTTTAAAATGATGGTGGCATGGTGGTTATAGGGGCAGACTGGGTGAAGATCCATGTGGCGGCTTCCGAGGTGGACATCGCAGAATACTATGACAACCATAAAATCTGGATAACTTGCCCGATTTTGTGGCAGCTATCGATTCCACCATGTAAATTCAAAAGAAATAGTAGAACTTGTTATGTTATACTTTAATTTATTTTTAAATTTAACCTCTGATTTAAATGAACATAAGTTGATATTTTTACTTTACAATTTATATTTCTTTGTATAGTTACCGCTCTCATTTTTTTCTACATCAATAATAATATATTAATTTTACTTCCTAAATGATTGTCATGAAATTTTTCTCTTCTATAAATTATTTGGAATCGATCAGAACACTTCACTATATTTCATGTGTATGACTTATTTTTTCAAATCAATGTCTCTTTAAAAATTATATATATATATATATATATATATATATATATATATATATATATATATATATATATATATATATATATATATATATATATATATATATATATATATATATATATATATTTTCACTATTCACACTTATGATTTTCATTCTACAACTAGGGTTTGTTATTTCATGTCTTAGGGTCTCACGTAGTGGAGCCCTCACAGTTACTACTAATCCCTTGTTATTTTTTGTGTGCAAATCTGGGAAGAACCTACATTTATTGGAAGTTGTTGAAACACTCGAGTGGTCCATCCTATGTATATATGAAGCCCACTCACCCTATTGTTGAGATCGATGTAAGCATGAAGACACCACCCTTATTTTTTAGCTAGGATTTTGGAGAACCCTAGCATATTGAAATTGTTGTATTGGATAATAAAGCATTGTAAATCTCTATCTGGGGTGCATTTGGTTGTAATATCAGAGATCCACTTGACAATAAGAATAAAATTTTATTTTTGTGCAATCATATGTGTTTATTCTGCTTTTTTCATTCATTTATTTAAATATATTGTTTGGTGTTGTTCGATTTCACATCAACATTTATTATATGATTTTTAGGAGTATTTAGTTATATTTGGTTATCTTTTATTTTTAGCATTATTATTTAGACAAATATTTCATAATTGATTTGTGAAGATTAAATTTTATTTTGTCAAATTTGAACTTATATTTTGGTAATGTCTTTCTCAAGGCATCTTCTATTACTTCCTTGATTTCTTAGCATTCTAAAATTTCTATGTTTTTCTCAACTTCTTTATGAATAAAATGATACTACACTTTAATGGGCTTTGTTTTATCATGGAACTTTGAGTTCTTTATGATTGCAATGTAACTCTATCTTATTTCATCACATTCAACTAGATCTGAATAAACTCAATATTCTTCAACAATTTCCTTAACCAAATTAATTATTTCATGGCTTGACAAGTTGATATGTACTTTGTTTCAACACTAGAAAGTTAGATTGTTGGTTGCTTCTTACTTGACTAGTAAATCGTACCACCATTCAAATGAAATGATAACTTCATGTTGATCTACAATCATAAAAATACCTTGGCCAATTTGCATGAAAATATCCTATAAATTTTAGAAATTTTTTATAATTCCAATTAAATGTGATCCTAGGCTTAATTGTTCCTTGTAGATATGTAAAAATTCTCTTTGTTATTTCCCATGTTGTGGTAAAATATTTCTTGAAAATCAACTTTTAGCACTTATTGCACATGTTATTTTGAGTTTGCTACAAGCCATTGCATACATATGACTTCCTATTGCACTCTAATAAGAAACTATCTTCATGTAATTTTCGTCTTCCTATTGTCGGACACATTTCCAATGATAATATTTTTACCAGTTTTAGTGCACCAACTTGTAGTCATGAATATTAAAATTTTGAGGGTATACTTAGTGTATCTCTATTGAAAAGACTAATTTATTTCTTGTGTCCCTATATTACAATCTAAATGCTTAAGCAATAATGAATCTAACTATAACTAGATATCTTAAATTTAGTAACTTATCTAGATTTAAATAAATCTAACAATTTAAAATCCTTGCACATAGCAATAGCATCATCATAACATAATGTCAAATCTATAAATGGGTCACTAATATTATTAATGTAGATAATTGAATTAGTATATCAATGGGGATATCATTGATTTTATACAAAATAATCAAACCTTTCATACCATGCTCTTGAGGATTGCTTCAACTTGTATAAAGTCTATTTTAATGTGTATATCAAAAAATCCTCTTATTATGCATAGACTTTAGGTTGTTGTATATAAACCTCCCCTTTTAACAACCCATTTAAAAATATTGTTTTAAAATCTAGTAGATGCATATGAAAGTATAATGTTGATGCAATGGCTAGAAAAAATCTTATAAAATTTATTTTTAGTACAAGTGAGAAATTTTCATGATCATAAAATACCATAATTCAGGTATATCCATTCACCACCAATCGATATTTGGATCATTAAATTGATCCATCATACTTATACTTATTGACAAGCCACTTTTATCTTATCACTTTTATTTGTAGTAGAAGTTCTCATTTTTTACTTTCCATACGTGATTTATATTTAACATCCATCACATTCTTCCACTCTATTGCTTTATTGTTATCAAAAGCACATTGAACACTATGTGGTGCATCAATGCATATGTTTCTAATCTATTTTTTAGGGGCTTACATGTCATGGCATTTGAATTTGTGGTTGTTCTTGTGAAATTTCATGGTTCTTCTAAAGTAGACTAATCTTGCTCAAATTCTACTTTAGATTCATCATTAATATTGTTTCTCTATGTTACCTTGATCTTCTTTTATTTCATTCACTTATTTATGGATAAAAATTCATCAAAGGTGATGACTCCATTTATTATAAAATCATGTGCTACATGGGCATATAATTTGTATGTCCATATATGCACTTCTTTCTTTTGTCATCTAGTTTCTTTTTATTCTTATCTGGTATATGTGCATATGTTGGATGATACAAAATTCTCATGTTTCCAACACTTGGTATGATTCCATGCCAAGATTCATAAGAAATATTCTTATACAATGTAAGAATAGATAATTTGTTGTAGATATAAGCTATTGTAGAGGTTGTCGTAGCCTAAGAAGAATTGATAATCCACTATTACTAATCATTCATATTGCATTCCAATAAGATTTTGGTTCCATCTCTTTGTGATACCATTATATCACAAGGAGTGAGGGACGATACACTCTATATTGATCCCTCATTTTGTACATATAATACTTATATAATTATAGATATATTCACCCTCCTTTGTGATATCTTTACTACTTTAGTGCCTTCTTCAACTATATTTCACCAAAATATTTGAATGTATTTAATGTATCCAATGCATATTTGAGACTATTATATCACAAAGAGTAAGGAATGATACACTCTAGATTTATCCCTCCTTTTATACATATAATATTTATAGAATTATAGGTATATTCACCCTCCCTTGTGATATCTTTACTACTTTAGTGCCTTCTTCAACTATCTTTCACCAAATTATTTGAATGTAACCAATGCATCTGACTTAAAATTAAGAAAATAAGCAAATGTTATTGTTGAAAAATAATCAATAAATTTAATAACAATACCTTGATACTTTATGCAAAGGAGTTTGTATTAGATTGCATATATCTAAATGCACCAACTCTATTTTTTTATTTTCCTGTCTTACCCCTTTGATAATTGTACTTTGTGTTGCATGCCTAGGTTACAAGCTTTGCACATTCCCAATATGATTTTTTTTTAAATAAAGGGGTAAAAATTTATTGATAAAAAATTTGGATTACAGACTACAACTGAGCTTCCAACAAGGACTCAAATAAATAGCCAAACAGGCTAAAACCACTAGACTAGAATGACACCAAAAAAATATAAGAAGAACAAACCACATTAAGTTTGTACATCCTTGTGGATCAACTCCCATAGGCATTGAGAGTCCCCAGATGGGAGACTCTCCTAGTTATCGATACTCCAAGGATCCAATAGCTTAGAAGCCCTTTTGGCCAAGTAATCAACAACCACATTCCATTCCCTTGGAATGTGCACAAAGGATATAAATTTGAACTCTTCACTCATTCTAAGAATATGAATGACTACAGAGGCCAACTACCAATTAACTTCCTCCACCCTTTTACTGTTTAAAATATTAACCACAATTTGAGAGTTAGACTCATAGATAATCCTACGCCAGCCAAGAGAAAACCCCCTCCGCAAGGCCTCAAGAATTGCAAGAGCTTCCATAAAATTTTTGGAGTGAACACCTTTATAAATGGAAAAGAAAAAACTGACACCACCAGTAGAATCTCTCCCAACACCGCCAATGCCAGCATGTCCAGGATTACCCCTAGATGATCCATCAATATTAATTTTTAAAACTCCTCTAGGGGGTGGCCTCCACTTACCATCTCTCCTAACCTTCTTGCTGAGTTGAGGAACCCTAATAGGGCTAGAAGAGTTCACACCATTCCCAAAGAGACCAAGGGCTTGTTGTAACTTCTCCTCCCTAGAATCCAAAAGAGGGTCCACATCACATTTGCTATGGATGGTTTCCAAAACCATATACATGATCCTTTGCCAGATCTGTTGAACAACCAAATAACTACCTTGAAAGATGCGTTGGTTTCATTCGAGCCAAATTTTCTAGATGATGCAAGAAGGTCCAAAATTCCAAGCCACCCGAAGGAATGGGGCCTTGGTCGGAGGTCTGCCCAGACTACTCCAAAACTCCACCAGGGATAGCACATTAAAACATGGATGGTTCCAGGTGCTCCACAAACGGTACCAAATTTCTCTGGCAAAGAAGCATTGGAAAAATAAATGAGAAGAATCATCCTCATTCTTACTACAAAGGACACAAAAGAGGGACCTTGAAATCCCCTCTTCCTCACATTATCCCAAGTGAGGCATTTATTATGAGCTACCAACCAGAGAAAGAAGTTACATTTTGGCAAGGCAAATTTGTTCCACACCTTTTTCCACCAAGTGATAGGAAGACTCCTATACTTTTGCTTATCAAGAACTTGATAACCATAGGCTACCGAGTAGGTTCCCTTACGATAAGGGTTTCAAGCCAGAATATCTTTACCCCTCAATGAATAACAGAGCCTCCTTGTATGAATAAGAGCAAGCACCTCTCTATCCTTGGCCAATCCCCCCTAGGGCCATTCTTATGGATATTTCCACCTGTACATATACCATGATCTTAGTAATAATTTTGAGAAGAACATTACATAAAGAAATAGGTCTAAAAGATGAGATATGATCAACATCTTGAGATTTTGGAACAAGAGTAATATAAGTTTTATTGATAACCTTCAAAATTTATTTGGCTTTCCTGGCTTCTTCCACCACCTCTAATAAATCAGCATGAAGGATATCATAGAACTCTTGGTATAACTCAATGGAAAAACCATCAGGACCTGGGATTTTCCCTTTTTGTATTTTAAAAACTACCTGTTGAATCTCATTGATAGTAACAGGAGTAGTCAAAATAGAGTTCTCCTTAGAAGTGATAAGAGAAGGGATAGCTTGAAGAACATTTTGTTGAGAATCTGATTCAAGAGGAGTAGCAACAAAAATATTAGAAAAGTAATCGACAACAATAGAGTTTATGCCATCCCAAGTATAGACAACATCTCTAGAATATGATTTTAGGGAAGAAATAAAGTTGTGAGATCTTTGAGCTAGAAGAGATTTGTGGAGAAAATTTATGTTTCGATCTCCTTATTTGAGCCATTGAATTCTAGATTTTTGCTTCCATAAGATTTGTTCTCTTTTTTCCCATTCCTCTAAGTGAGTTGTGAGTTTAATGTCAGCTGCACTTCTATTCTCTGTGAGGCCATCTAAACAGAATTTCTTATTCAAATTTTTTATGTTGAGCAATAACTTCATGTTTTTTTTATGAACATCCCCAAACTCCTTCTAGTTCCAAGTCTTGATTTTGGATTTAATGTATTGTAGTATTTTGACAAAACAGAACATCTTAGTCCCATGCCTAGGCTTACCTTCCTTCCATCATTGTTGCACATGAGGTCTAAAGGAACTGTCTCTGAGCCACATTAATTGAAAATAAAAAGGAGAGAAACTCACATTGGTTTTCCACATTTCCACCATGACTGGCCAGTGATCCAAAACAACATTGTTAAGAGTCTTCAATTTAGGAATGTGACCATGGATTAAGAAATTTTTAGAGAGCAAAAATCTATCCAATCTCTCCATTATACAAGCTAAGCCTTACCTTCTGTTAGACCAAGTCATAAGGCCATTATCTGGTTGGATGTCCACAAGATGGAGGTTTGCAATATATTTGCTTATGAGGTCAGTGCTTTTGTCCATATTTCTATTTCCCCCCATTTTATCATCCAGAGAGAGAATGGTGTTGAAATATCATCCAATAAAGATCCAAGCTTCAGGAAAATGAGAGATAATATGATTTATATCCTTTACATTATCTTATTTTTTCCTCCAAAGCATTCAGAGCATAAACAATAATGTAGAGCATAATTTTGTTGGAATGTCTACTTTGAATAGCTATAGCCAACATACCTCAACTACCAAACATATGGTGAATAACTACCTCTTTTGGATCCCAAAGACAAGCAATGCCACCAGAAGTCCCCTAGGAACTGAGGGAAACCACTTTTCCAGCTGGCCAAATTTTACTGGCAATTGAGTCCATATACTCCATTGACATCTTCATTTCTTGAAGGAAAACAAGATGTGGATGATTTATCTGAATCATTCTTCTAATTTCATTTTATTTTGAAAGACTTCATTTGAGTCCTCTAATATTCCAAGTGATGATCTTCATTAATACTAGGGCTAAAACATTTGGGAAGGGCATTAATCTTACCTTCCTCTACAAGCTTTTCACTTTCTTTTACCATATGATATTGATTTGTTTTTCGACCTATTTTTTATTAGAATCCATCTTCAGTTTTTTTTTCCTATTTCTTGAATTACTCCAATTGAATCTAAGATGGCTTCTAACCTTGAAGAATGCTCGTACATAGCAAAAATTTTACTAGAGGGTTCAACACAGTCTATATTGGGATTTGTATTATTTGAAGTTTTGACATTTAAAATATTGTTTTTCTTGTGTAAATTTTCTCCCTTTTTTTTTTGTTGAAAACCTTTGATTTTTTGGTTTGTCTATGAGTTCTTCCCTTCATATTTAAATTGTGTTTCTAAGATTTATGTTTCCATTATTTCCTCTTCCTCACTTGGGATATCATTTGTGGAAACGATTTCAAACATATTAGTAGATGACTTTGATTGATCCTTCATAACTGATTTTTTTTTAGTGTTCTTCTTCATAAGAATTTGGAAACCTGATGAGTTTATATCTTCTTTCTTTTGATCAGGAATTTTATTTGGGCAAGCACTAGCCAAATGATCATATTCATGGTAAATTCTACAAAGAAAAGGATTGTTCTCATAGTCAAATACTTGCTCCCAAGTATTTTCCCAAATTGTAATGTGATTTTTTTAGGTAGGGGTTTGTAAAAATCCATTAAAACACAAATCCGAGCATAAATAATATGTTCAAAATTTTGAGTACAATCAGCAGTCATCATAAAAGTTCCTAAAGAGTTTCCAATTGAAGAAAAAATAGTAGGATTCCAAAATTCAATAGGGAAGCCATAGATTCTAACTCACACGGGAGCTATAGAAGACATCTTCTTCGGATTTAAATTTAGTATGCTAGGGCTTCATGAAAAGCCCTGCCCTTCCAAAAAACCAAGGACCCCCTTGAAAAGTTTTCTCTATATCTTCATTATTAGCAAATAAAACAAGAAAATAACCATTTGGATAAATAAATATTTGTAACTCACCTTTAGTTTTCAAGATTTTTTCAGCCCAAAATTTGAAAGCAGATAGGCTCGAACAAAAACCCACGAATCGATAGATTAGTCCTCATTTTTCCAAATCTTCAATGCCAGTCTGAATGTTGCCCATATCAAGCTTAACAATAGGATCAATTCTTGGGAATCCCTACGATTAATATTAGCATTGGGCTAAGGCTTTCCACCACGGAGGGCATCCCTAAAATTAATTTTTTGGGCTGAATCTTCAAAATTCTTACCCTTGACAAGGGTTTTCATAGTAGAATTATTTTGTGGGTGCACCTTAGCACCATATTCACTTGATATTTGAATCATTTTTTGATCAACTACTTGAAACTTGTTTAGTGATCTCTTTAATCCTTGCCCTAGACACTATGGAAAGGTATGGTTTTCAATTTTATTTTGTGTAGCAAATTGGAAATCATTGTCACTCAAGTTCATAGCATGATATGTTGAAAGACATACTTCTAACCCATCTTGGATCCCCTACAACATATCCTGCTAAAATATTGAGCATAAACAACAAAAATGAAACCCTCACACAACCGCTTGCCAAAAATATCATTCACACATAGGGATGTGCTAGGATCTGTGTTTTTCCAAATGATCTCCCATCCTGTACATTTGTATATAGTTTTATTTTTTTGCTTTCTGTTTTTGTGTTTTATTTTACGTTCTTATTAGTTTACATTAAGTTAGATTTTGGTTTGTATTTTTTGTAGTTTTGTGTTTTGGGTTGTTCCCTTGTTTTAAGGTGATGTTTCATGGGCGTTAACTTATGGTCTCTGGCCCATTTTTTGTATTCCTTTATTAATTAGGATGAAATACCTAATATGAAAGCAAGTGAACCTGAGAAAAGGAGGATGAATTATTTTATGATTATGCTCATATTTTGGGACTAAAATGGTGGAGAGTGGAACAATGAAATATTTCTCTAGAGCTCCACATGTAACTCACATACATTAAAGGGTATTTCTAAAAATTATGAAGGATGAAGTTATCTTGATTTACAACCCTAGGAAAAAATCTAACACACTCTATTTGTAGGCTTTCTAACCCATATACACTAGAGGTGAATATGGACAGTGACACACAATACAACAATGAACTCGAGAGATGCTTGGGCATCATAGATGGGTGGCATGGTGAACGAATGAAGATACAAATAGAAAACATGAATCATTTGACTCTGCTCAGTGTCAATATCAAGTCAACGATGATATGAACGCAGTAAAATAGGACAACATGGCAATTTGAACACGAAAGCATAGCCGGATGATGACATGAGCATTATTTCATATTTGGTAGTGTTTGGCAGTGAACGGAGTGTACAACGTAGAACAAGGTGCTTGGTCCTACTTCACCCCATTTCAGTGTAGTAGGGTGCCTAGCACGAGCGATGAAGATGGACAAAATGAGGTCGATAAACATGGTAGCATACATAATGAACAACAAAAAAGTCATGGAGATGAGAAAATATGCAATAAGGAGATCAAATCCCATGTTCCACCTAGGTAAGGGTCGTCACTGTCATTCGAGCCAAAGGTATACATGGTCATGGCACTAACATTGTGGATGCGATGGTGACCAATGAGGGACCACATTTAAAAATACTCCAAGGTGGATGTGAATATTTTATTAGTGTTTCTTCAGTTTTGGGTTTCCAAATATGATAGTAGATGAAGACGTGGACCCCCACGAGGAGGTGGCTAAAAACGTACAACAAGGTAGAGGTGGTGGTTTACTATAGTAACCCATAGTAAGGATGGAGGGGTGTGTAGTGTGAAGATTACCTGGTGAGTTATTAAGGTGATGTAGGCCCATAGAGCAGGTTTAGAGTCATGTAGCACCGAGGAATATTGTTTATCAGAGTGCTTACTAGATAGTTTGTCATCGAAGGAGGAGATCATAGTCAAGCCATGAAGGTACACGTTAGAGGCCATGCAAATATATCATACGTAGGATGAAATATCACGTCGATGCACATAGATGCAGTGGATATTTTTCTTGGCTCTGGTCTAAGACCGTGATTGGATACTTTCGTTGATATTTGGGGGAATAGATAACCTGCTATTCAACATCATGGGGGCAATAGAAAAAAAGATAAAACACGCATATCGATTGATGATTCATTCAGCATGGGAGAATTTATCAAAAAGAATAAGTTGGCCATAATACAATACGAAGGGTAGTGGCACTGATGAAAGCCAATGAGTGTGTGAACTGAAGAATGCTTTTGTTGCCACAACACCATAAGGTTGTGCAGGAAAAGAACCAACATGTTATCTGCCAATTTGTCAGATATCACTCCTATAAGCGATGAGGCTCACATAGGCTATTTTGATGCCTACACAGGTCGTGTATGGTACATGTGATACCGACGATGAAGCGTTACTAAAAAGCATATTTTAGATAGATATAATGATTATAATAGACCCCTTTGGGCAGGTTGTTACATATGCATAGGCGCATTAAAGCAGATACGCAAATGGTACGAGGATAATTGAGTATAATAGCACACAAAAAATTTGAATACACCACATCTAAAAGTACATATAGGAGGTCGATATGGTCTATGTATGCCCTAAATCCATGGTCATTTAAAATAATGAAAGGGAAGATGTAAATAAAATGTTAAAAATACATTGTGAAATGGAGTTACAATAAGAAAATATTATATTAAAATAATAATAATAATAATAATAGAAATAATGACGTGGAAACTGCCTTGGCTTGGCTATTCACATTAAGGAAAAGAAATCAATGTTACATATGCAACCAAGGGAAGGTGAAGTGCTATGATATCGAACGAAGGGCTTTGAACCAAATGAGAAAACGAAGAGACATGAAGATAACAAAATGCAAAGGGCAGAATAAAAACTTAGAAAGGAAGCATCAAAATAGGAAAAAGGGGTTGGTTCTTCTTGCAAAGGGCCACATGCTGCTAGAATATGGATGTAAAAACAGAACATGATCCTTTTTTAATACAAAATATACTAGAAATTTACATTTTATTAGCAATATTGGAGGAGTTTATTGTTGCATGTCTGTTTTAACTGTTTGTTTTTCTTCTTTTGTGTTCTAAGATTATAGAGGGTGTTGAATGCATTTTTATGGTTGCACCATTGTGTAGCAAGTGTGAACACTTAATTTATTAAGTGGTTAATTTAGTGGCTAGGCTAGGTTAGAGTTGTCGGCTAAATTGTTTAAATAAGTCGGCATGATATTTTTGAATTTCTCTTCTATCCTCCTTATCCCTCCATTCTCTCCTATATTCCCTCTTCTCCCTTATCACTCCATCTCCCTTCCCTGTTATTCCTCCAACCTCCCTTCATCTTCTCCTCCGACTTCCTCCCTTCCCGCTTCTCCTCTAACCTCCTCTCCCTTCATATAAATTAGATGTATTTCCTATAGTTTGTGAATAATGTAATAGCTCTGCGAGATCTGGAATAAAGAATTGTTTATTCCTATTAATTTTCCTATTGCCACCTGGTCCTGGTTTCATATTTGGTATCAGAGCCAGCCGGGCGAGCGTGTTGGGCACGAATCCCGAGAGCGCACGGTGAGTCAGCTAGGCGAGCGTGTTGGGCACGAATCCCGAGGGCACACCGTGATCGAGGAGCTGGGCGAGCGGATCGAGGAGGTGGCAGAGCGTAGAGCTGGGCTCAGTTTTTGAGGTGATTGACTGCATGATTTTTGAGGTGACACGTGGCAGGCAGAGCAGCCGCTGACGTGGCAGAAGCACGCTGGCAGAGTGCTGCTAAGGGCTGGGCGAGCCGAGATCTGACGTGGCGAGCCGGATGCTGACGTGGCGATCTGACGTGGACGCTGATGTGGCGATCTGAGGTGGACGCTGACATGGCGAGCAGAGGTGGCGAGCTGACGTGGCGGATCGGACGTGGCGGATCGGGCATGTGCTGACGTGGCAAAATTTTGTTTGTCCACGTGGCGGAAGCAGATTGGCGAAGCGATTCATCTGAAGCAGAGTTGGGGAGTGATTTCCCGAAGGCAATCAAAGTTTAATGCGCTCGCGCGCATATTTGAAGACCAGTTTGTCTTCCTCCCACTCAATGTGGGATAAATCCACATTTTAAAAAAATCATCGCCCGTAGACGGAATAAGGAACCGGTCGTTCCTTTTACTACCCGTCGAAGCGCGTAGCGCAGTTGGTTGGGTTGTTTGGTTGCGGCACAGAGGTCCCGGGGTCGAATCCCGTCGGGGTTAGAAACAATACAGTTTTTTTTTTTTGTTTTATGTCGTCGATCAAGGATTTATTAATCCTTGGAGCCATAGTCCTTCCATCGGAGCCGCGTGGTGCAGCGGCTAGAGCTTTCGGGTTGGAAGCGGAGGTCAGCAGATCAAATCCCGTCGGGGATTTTTCAAAAAAAACAAAAAGGTTTTTATTTAATTTTTTCATTATTTAGTTTTTTAATTAAAGTTTTTAAAAATTATTTAATAATTTCCATATATTTTTATTATTATGTTTTTTAAATAAACTTTTATTTAAAAAAAGATAATTAAAATATATATAGGAAATTGTTAAAAAAATTTCTAAGGGCTTTATTAAAACAAATTTTGGAAAAGTGGAAAGTGAAAATTTGCATATTGTGAACCTGGAAAAGTGACGGGAAGTCTTCCGAACGCCCGTTTAGCACCTCCAAAAAATTTTGGACCGTTCAAGGGTTAAGTATTGTGATGGAAAACATGAAGGTGCCAAGTTTCAATGGAGATGATTATGCTATTTGGAGCATAATGATGAAGACCTTCTTGATGGCCAAAGACCTCTGGAGCATTGTCGAAGAAGGATATGAAGAACCACCACAATGGACCTTGCTTGAAGGTGAAGAAAAGCAGGAGAAGAAGGAGCAGCAATATGCAAATTGCTTAGCTCTTATGGATTTGAGGAGAGGAATGGAAAAGAATGTTTTTCCTCTCATAGCCAGTTGTAGCTCAGCTAAAATGGCATGGCAAGTGTTGAAGGATGCTTATGGGTTTGATGAGGATACCCATAAAGCCATGTGTGACAATCATGAAGATTGTTTAAGCAAGGAGGAGCCTTGCTTCCTTGAAGAAGTTTCTGAATTAGATCCTTTTGCAGGAGCTTTTGAAGACTCTTGTGAAGGCTCATATGAAGGTAGGTCATTTGAAGAATACATACATTCTTATGATGCTGAATTCTTCCTTGAAGAGGACGACATGTGTGACGAAGAGAGTGATGATGAACTTCTTGAAGAGAAAAGAGCCGAAGATGCGGAATCCCTTCATGGAGAAGAGGATGAGAAGGCACAGGAGCCTTGTACAACTTTCCTTGGAGAAAGTTCTTGTGAGACACCCATAGTTGTAAACATGTCTTGTGAAGGCATGGAAATTTGTAATAGTCAATTATTTCTTTTAGGAGGAGAAAAAGATGAAAAGAAAAATTGTACTAATGAATTTTTTATAGGAATGGCATGCTTGGAAAGCATTCGCATTGATAGCAAAGAGGATGGATATCTCAATGGAGATACAATTGCTCAAGGACCTTGTAGTGAAGACCACTCAAAAGTGGAAGAAGCCTTTGAAGATAAAGGAAGAGAAACACTCACATTGGAGTGTTCCTTGCTTGAAGATCACCAAGGTGAGATGTATGATGAAGAATGTCTCATGAAGGAGACATATGAAGAAGAGTGTCTTTTGGAGAAGACACCATTTCAGCTATTTGTTGAAGAATGCTTCATGGAGAATGCATCGACAATTCTCATGGAGGAGAATAAAGAAGATGATGGTAGAGAAGCAATGGTCATGGAAGATCATTTGCTCCCTTATATTGAAGACCATTCACTTGGAATGGATGTGTGCTCTCTTGAAAGAGCAAATGAAGTTATATGGGATGATTTCTCAAGTTTAGAAGAGGAAGAAGAGATGAAGGGCATAATTTTCATGCTCCATGATGAAGCTTATCTCATGGATGAGATAATGAAAGAAAAAAATAATGATGAAGAAGACTATCTCAAGGAGGAGATAGAAAATAGTGAGATAGTCATTAATAGACTTCATGATGTATTGGAGACATCATCAAAGGAGATTGAGAATTGTATTGAAGAGGCAATTGTGGATGTTGATCCACAAGAAAAGTTTGATGAAGAGGAGATGGAAGCGATAGGCTTCTTGTTTGAAGATCACTCATCAAGGGTGAAGGATGTGTTGTGTGAAGAAAAGAACACACAAGACTCTCTCATTTGGGATATGGAAAGTGAGAGGGCAAATGGGATAGAAACAGAAAATGGAAATGAGATTGCTGATTTTCTTGTCATAATGGCAAAGAAAACATCACTCATGGATGATGATCACTCACTTGGAGTGACTACATTGCAGAGAAAGTGTTGTCATGAAAAGGCAACAATGTATGATTGCTTGAATGAAAAGGCAACTATGTATGATTGCTTGAATGAATGGTGTTTCAACACATCAACATGGATTGAACAAAGGAGGAGAACTCTTAGAGAAGAGTTTATGGTTGATCTTGAAGCAACATACACTGAAGGAGAACTGCTACAAAATAGCTTTATGGGAAGCACCAAATCTACTCATATTAAAGGTAAAGTTTTTATGATTAATGATTTGTTTTTTGTGAGCAGGAATGAAAAGAAAGGAGAATGTCTTCCAAAGGCATTATTGAGAGGTGATTGTCTCATTGAGACAACTTTGGTGAAGAGTCTTCTTGGAGAGAAGACAGTGATGGAGAACTTGGGTCACATGGATCCAAATTATGTGTTAAAAATTCCTTGGACGAAGGAATATTGTAAAATCATTGTGTTACGTGCAAATTTGTGTGAGGAACAACATTTTGTTGCATATGTAATTAGCTATTGCATAGCTATATTTTGTTTGAAGATCTGTGTAGAGGTATGTGAAATTGTAATATGGCAAAACCATCTACATCAGATGATGCATTGTACATACTCAGGTGGAGTATTAGGAGCTGAAATATGGTTTGAAGACCATAGAATGAATGATAAAAGAAATGTTTTGGATTCGTTAATGAGAACCAATACTTGTGGCATTCTGGGAATACCATCATTTGAAGGAGTATTTGATGAAGGGGGAGTAGCTCATCAAAAGGAGGCACTCGATTACTTGCAAGCAGCAGCAATAACAAAGATGGAGGAAATCCCACACAAACAATGGAAGGAGTGCCCAAGACAAAATTTTACAATTTTTGATTTCTTGTTACAAAACTGGAGGAGACGAAAAAGATTGAGTTTCTTCCAATGTTGTGATGCTGATGAAACTTTTTGCTAAAGTCACATCAACATCAGTTGGCATACAATCCTGTCCACCATAGTAGATCAAAGCATTTTGATATGAAGTACCACTTCATCAGAGATATGGTGGAAACTGAACCTGTTGAGCTTCACTATTGCCACACTTTGGAGAATGTTGCGGACATCTTCACCAAGGCGCTGGCCAAAGCTCAATTTGTAAAGCTGAGAGACTGTCTTGTCAGTCCTCTCAACTTTAAGGGGGAGAATGTAGCAAGTGTGAACACTTAATTTATTAAGTGGTTAATTTAGTGGCTAGGCTAGGTTAGAGTTGTCGGCTAAATTGTTTAAATAAGTCGGCATGATATTTTTGAATTTCTCTTCTATCCTCCTTATCCCTCCATTCTCTCCTATATTCCCTCTTCTCCCTTATCACTCCATCTCCCTTCCCTGTTATTCCTCCAACCTCCCTTCATCTTCTCCTCCGACTTCCTCCCTTCCCGCTTCTCCTCTAACCTCCTCTCCCTTCATATAAATTAGATGTATTTCCTATAGTTTGTGAATAATGTAATAGCTCTGCGAGATCTGGAATAAAGAATTGTTTATTCCTATTAATTTTCCTATTGCCACCTGGTCCTGGTTTCATACATTGAAGGTTTAAAACATGAAATTCATTTTTTTGTTTTCTCCTTAGAAGCTCGCACCTAGGTTATTATGAGTTGTGCAAATGCAGATTCGGTAAACTAGGTTGCATGCAAGAATTTCTCACATCTTCGGTTTTGCAGGAATTGGATGGCATTATACTGGTGGTATTTTGCATGTTTATATTTCTAGTTTTCTATCATGTTTTCTAGATTTTTATTTTCTAACTCTTCATTTTACAACTTTTTTTTAAAACTTCGAGGACTAAAATAAAGATAAAAAATAAAAATAAAATGAAAAAATAAATACATGAGTGTGAAGAATGAGCTACAATATTTAATCCGAAACAAATTCGAACTCATTCTGAAGCCATTTCAATTTTATAAAAATTGTTGAAAATCATTATTTTTATGAGGTTTTTATAATTTCATTATTTTATTTTATTTTTTCCCAGTTTGAAGGCAAATTAGATTTTTTCTACTTTATATTTTTATTTGCAAGCATAAATGAACTTCCCTTCATGAAAATTTTAATTTCATAAAAGGGGGGTGATTTTTAATGGCATTCCATAAGCCATCATTTTTGGAGCAATAAATTTGCCTTTGGTTACGAAAATTATTATTTCATTAAAGAGAGGTAATTTATACATTACATCAAAGGTTTAAAATCTTTCTTGTTTATGAAAATTTGAATTTCATTAAAGAGGGATAATTCATAATGACATTTTGAGGCCATTATTTTAAAGCAATAAATTGGTGTCTCTTTATGAAAATTAATTTCATCAAAGAGAGACAATTTATTAATTATATCAAAGGCTATATTTATCTTCATGATAGAAGCCACATTTAATAAAAAATTTCATCGATACCCCTGCCTCCTTGGGTCTTACCCAAAAGTGGCATCCCTTTTGGGATGTTTTCCACAAATAAAAAAATAAAAATAAAAATAAAAATTTTCATCATTTCAGATTCACATTCATAGATAGGTTTTAATATTCTACTTAATGCTTAAAGTAGGATTTAATACAAAATAAAACTTGTTTAAAATCTACTTAATAAAGGAAGATAAAATCTACCTTAAAACATTGAAGATAAATTGAATTAAGGATACATCATGGTCATATGAGGGTCAATTCATATTTACATTTAAGTTTCATAAATAATCATTAATATGGCATAATAAAATAAACCAACACATGCCCTTGTTAACAGTTACTTGCAATCACTAAGGTGTTCCTAGCATTGAATTGATATATCTTCATTAAGATTACTAATACACATGTGCAATGCTTATATAGCAGAACCTTGGAGAAGCTGTTTTGGTTTTTAACTTCTTTGAAAGAGAGGGTTTTGTGATCAAAATCCTAAGGTGAGTGTGGTTTTGCAATTGGGAAAAATTATCACTCAACATGAAGGAAGCACTAATGTTAAGTATTATGTGACCTAAAATAAGGGTAGATAGACATATAAAATATTACAAGATAAAAAAGGATCCAAAGAACTTGAGTATAAGATAAATTATGCCTAATAAATTTAAAATTTCATTTCAATTTGGTAAATAATCATGAAATTTTTATAATGTTAAAGAAAAAGCATTGTAAAACCAGTGTGCATATTTCATTTGATAGTTTCAATTAAGTTTTACTTTATTTACTTCATAGAAAGGTTATTATAATTTTAACATGCATTAATGATGCACATTTCATGAGATGTTACAAACACAATGTTTATGAAAATCGTATAAAATTTAAAGATACATCATTGAATAGTTTTACATAGAATTTGCTTATGATATAACACACATTTATTATGAACAATTTATCTAAGAATTTTAAAACTATAAATTTTATTATTTTGAAAGATTTCAACGATATATACCTTGGTGGGATAAAAAACCACTATTTTCTTGAAAGAACAACACCGTGTAACTTCAGAGTACAAACACTTATATTCCCTCTAAAGTGTATGAATTAAAGATTCACATACTTATTGCCCCTTCTGCTTAAGGGTTTAAGGATTACATGTTACATTAAAATTTTAAGAATAACAATTATCACCCTCTTAAAATTCAAACTATAAGCAATAACAACTTAAAATTTCAATCTAAAATAGTTTTCAATTTAAATACAATATATTTATAAATATAAATACTCTTATCACAATAATTTTTAATTAAATTTTTTGATATTCTCCACTTGACTATTATCTTTGCACACTTGTTACTCTTGACATCATATAACAAATTACAGCAGCAACGTAACTAATATAATTATTAACATTTACTCTTGCTTACTCACCATATATACCACCCTAACAACTTGGCACGGGATGGGACACACTCAAACCAGTAGGCAATTGTGGTACACTAAATAATCCATTTACCCCACTACAAATACATTCAATAGGCGCCTGCCCAGTCATTATTTCTTATTTTCTACAACTTGTCACAGGATGGGACAGTCAGCAACAGTTAATATTGACTGGTGGGCTTTCCATACCAAGGACGGCGGAGGACCACTATTTAAATCCATTCATCAATAATCTCTTATGGGTGTTTCTGCAATTTTATTTAATATTCGAGTAAAATGGATACTATTCTAGTAGCCTGAGAATCTGTTGAAATAATCCATTGATGACGATAGTACTAGCTCGGGCTGTTGGATGAAAGCTATCCCAGAACAAGTATTTGGATGCATGAGGGCACACTGGGCTCATTTCGTTGCATGCTATGGATGCCTCCAACAACCCTGTTCCGCAGCAACCCCTCCTTACTTCTTCGATACCTGTCACAAAATCAATTAATGGAAGTTCTAGTTTATGATTATCATGGAACTTCGCTTTCCCAATCTTTAGCTTGGAAACCAGAAACACTCATGGATGAAAATTAAAAAAAACGTTACCATATTTAATGTGATCTCCAAGGATGTCATACACCGGCTGGTATAAATCCATATAAGCAATTCGAAGCCCAGGGTAATTGAGATTAATGTTCTTAGTTAAAGCCACTATCTTATTGTTGAAAGAGCGTGCAACATCATTGAACTCCTCAACGCATGTATTGCCAACATAATTGTAGAGAGTAATTTGGGAAGGCAAACAGCCGAAGGGAACCAACCCAAAGATAATAAGCCTAGTAGCTCCCTCTTTGTATATAGTCTGTGAGGAACCATTGCAATTACAATTCCATTATGGCTACAAAACAAAACTCCTTTTTCCGTTTATAACATTAAAGATGATGCATAGTAATGATAACTAGTCTGGCACACAAGTTTTACCTGTACAAATCGATGGACAGACTGTATGAGAAGGTCCTGGTACTGTTCAAGGCTATATCTCTGCCTAGTTAGCGGATTTACATAATAATTAAAGACGAAGTCATTGGTTCCTGAGCTTATTCCGAACAAAGCTTCTGAGATGATCTTGCTGGCGTTCCCTCTACCAACACCACCTTCAAGCCGCCCTCGGTAACGCCGAAAATTCTCTAACTGCTTTCCCAACGTCAGCACATTCTGTAAATACAAATTAAAGTGTGAAAGGCTTCAGAAATCCTATCTTCGTTGTTTCAATCTTGTCAAACTAAAAAGACATGAAGAGGTCAGTAGAAGTGACAACCTGGGTTAGTGAGGTACTATCGTCGTATCCTGAAGCAGCAGAACCGAAACTACAACCTGTGAGTAGCTTTTGTCCTCCAAATTCCGGGGCCAGATATGCCGGTAATAAATCTGGAAGTCCCAATAGACCAGCTATGGATTCATTGTGTTAGACAGTGAAACATTACAAAGTTAGCCAGAGTAAATCATATACACGAATTTCAAACAGAATAACAAAGATCGAGTACCGTCTGAAAGAATTCTTAAGATTAGAAAAAAAGGGTGCAAGTCCACTATAACTTATGTTGCACAAGAAAAGCCTAAGCATATACGGAAAATTAGATAAGGATTTTACAGAGTACGTCTGTTGCTAATTTTTCATTTGAAAATCGACCAGTAGGTTGATGGTGCACGAAATCTCTTCCATACGGACGAAAGTTAGCTTTGACAACAGTAGCTAGCCCATTGTTGTTACCGGGATCTGTTGTTGAGTCCCCAAAAATATACAGGGCAGAGACGAGAGACTTGTTAGAACTAGTTTGTGCTTCCACCTCTGCAGACGTTAAAGTTAATAGAAGAAATGCCAGAAGAATTTCAAATCTAACAAATCCTTCCATTCTTAATCCAGAAGTAACCATGACCTAAGATGGTATGTGCGGCACAGATGATTTATAGATGCTGATGAAGTTAATATTCTTGGACTGGAATTTTTTATAAAAAATTATATTTTTGACTCATTTTTTTGTTCTCATTCGAAAACCAAAGCTTTTGAGTTCTCATTAGAAAACCAAAGTTCGCTGAAACCCCACTGAAACCTCGTTCAAAAATCAGTATTTTCCCCTAAAATATGTAAAAATAAAATAAAAACCATTCATGCTGCAACCATTTTAGCGACTTCTGCCACGTGACATGTAAGGAAACTTTGGAGTACATGCAATAAAAGGGCTTATCCAGAATGGTGTTCAAATCTGGGCCACATGAAATGTAAAGCAACCGTACAGGCCATGAATGGGATCCAACTTTTGGTAGATAGCTGCAGTATATGCAAATAAGAAAAGGTATCTGCAGTATATGCAAATAAGGAAAAATTGATCCAGCTTTAAGTGGTTAGTTGCATTAAATGAAAAAAAAAGAAAAAGAAAGTTGGTAGCCATAAAACCAAAAATTTGATCCAGCTTTAAGTAGGTAGTTGCATTATATGCAAATAAGAAAAAATCGGCAGCTATAAAACCTTGTGGACGGTATGGACCAACTTCTATTGAATGGTCTAAAATTCTCCACGCTCAACTATTGTTCTTTTTTGTTAAGTCGCATTAGTTGTGATTTATTTAAGTTTACTAAAATTAATTTTTATTTTTATTGGAATCAATAATTATATACAATAAAAATAAAAGAGGTTACAATAAAAAGGAGATGGAAAGATTACAACTCGGTATAAGGTCATCCATACGATCAAAATTGAAACCGACTTCTAAAAGGGCAAATACACAATATAACTAAGCATAGAAAAATAAACTAGAGTAAAAAAACTATAAATTGTAGAACTGTAACTTTAGGAACCAAGTAGACTTATTGCTCTGTCATCCTCCATCTGTTCAAATCAAGTTTGTTCAAATCTAATACCTCAAAGTTGTTGGAACCTTTGGGTCGAATAGGTGAAACCAGTTTTCGGGTAGACTATTTCCATATTCTTTTCCCTGTTAAGGACTACGAGAACGTCAAAATTGCACAGAAAGGGAGGGATCTTTAGATTTTGCTTCCTATGTAGGAACTGTCAATTCCATCGATGATGGTTTTGCATCCAATGACATATCCTCGTTGTCGCTAAGATACTCCAACACACTATAGCTATTAGATGATTCATGAACATAACTATCCAAATGAACACTAGTCATATGAAGTCGCTTCTCTGGAACGACATCTTCTTCTGCAAATCCTCTTCTCAGGCTATGGGAGCACCTTGCGTTAGCCAAGAGAAATGTACTAGAGGACTGGCCAGTTGGGTAGACTATGAAGCAACCATTATTGCATCCCTTCGGTATGAATCTATTGAGACTGAGGAGCCTTATTGATGATAATTTTAGCTAGGGAACCAACTTTTTTCTTTTCATACCCTTTTTCTATCGACTTTGAGACATGTGTACCTTTAGAAGCATCTGTGCATTTTTATGCCCTCCCATAGTTGTCCAACCATCCTCTTGAGGTTGAGGAGTGGGTGCATTGGATCTAGTGGGACTCTGCTTGTCCCTGTTATGAAACATCAAGGGACAATATTTAATCTTGTGTGTTGAGCACTGGCATCAAAAACATGTGTTGGGTAAATTAATTTAGAGAGCCTGTTGATATAGTATAATGTCAACAATTTGTATGTCAATAGTCTCCTTGAGATCTCGAGAAATATCAATCTTAATGCGAACACATTTTTGAGGGCATGCATGGAAAATTTTATTTGCATCCACCAAAATAACATGCCCTAGAGGGGTTGCTATGTGACAGAGAAAGGGCCACAGAGATAGAGGGAGTCAAGGGAATTCCACCCACACAAGGACTTTGGTAGATCTTTCCTCCACCCACACAAGGACTTTGCTAGATCTTTCCTCCACCCACATAAGGACTTTGGTAGATCTTTCCTAAGAAACAAAAAAGTCATGGGTCCACGGAGAAAACACAAGTTGAGAGCGTCTCATGTACCAAGGGACATTCTCATAAATCACCTTAGTATGGGTTGTTTCCTCAAAGCGAAATACAAAAAAACCCTTTGTAAGGTTTTGAACTATTGTTAGCTTGACTCCATGAGGATTCCAAGCTACGTTAACCCAGGCCCTAAGAGAAGACTCATTAGGGATGAATCCAATGAAATACCTGATAAGGGGAAACGATTCTAAAGAGTGACATGTAGAATCAAATTCAAGCAATGGAAAAATTACATCAAGAGAACGAGGGTTACCTTATGAACCATTCTCAGTACAAACCTGCATAGTCGTTTGAGAGGAGCCATTATCACATGCATTCTCTTCTGCGGTACCAATGCAATGCATTGGTCCGCATGGGTTGGGGACCATATTGATACTCAAAACCCTAGCCCAATCTCCATCACTTATAGCAATTGAAACCCTCACTAAAATTAATTTTAATAATAATAGATGAATTTAAATTTACTAAAATTACAAATCACATCTATTTTTTATTTTGTGTTTATAAAAAATAATTAAGTTCATTTTATTTTTATTATATGATTTTTAGGAATATTTAGTTATATTTGGTTATATTTTATTTTTAACATTATTATTTAGACAAATATTTGATAATTGATTTATGAAGATCAAATTTTCTTTTGTCAAATTTGAACTTGTCTTTTGGTAATGTCTTTCTAAATGCATCTTCTATTACTTCCTTGATTGCTTAGAATTCTAACTTTTCTATATTTTTCTCAATGTCTTTATGAAGAAAATGATACTACACTTTAATTGGCTTTGTTTTATCATGAAACTTTGATTTCTTTATCATTGAAATGTAACTCTATCTTATTTCAACACATTTGACTAGATCTGAATAAACACAATATCCTTCAACGATTTTCTTCCATGGCTTGAAAAATTGATATGTACTTTGGTTCAACACTAAAAAAGTAGATTGTTGGTTGCTTCTTACTTGACTTGTAAATCAGACCACCATTCAAATAAAAATGATAACTTCATGTTGATCTACAGTCATAAAAATCCCTTGGTCAATTTGCATGACAATATCCTATAAATTTTAGAGATTTTTTTATAATTCCTATTAAATGTGATCCTAGGCTTAATTGTTCCTTGTAGATATATGAAAATTCTCTTTGTTATTTCCCATGTTGTGGTAAAATATTTCTTTAAAACCAACTTTTAACACTTATTGCACATGCTACTTTGAGTTTGCCACAAGCCATTGCACACAAATAAGATTTCCTATTGCACTCTAACAAGGAACTTTCTTCATGTAATTTTCTTCTTCCTATATTTGGACGTATTTTCAATGATAATATTTTTACTAGTTTTAGTGCACCAACTTGTAGTCATCAATATTAAAATTTTGATGGTATACTTAGTGTATCTCTCTTGAAAAGACTAATTTATTTCTTGTATCTCTATATTACAATCTAAATTCTTAAGCAATAATGAATCTCACTACAAGTTGGAACCTGTGCAACACCATTTTATTCTATAACAATTCTACTATTTATAATTAAAAAGAAATTTTATAGAATTCCGAGGTGCAAATAGATCCTAAAACTATTGCGATGTGGTACCCTGGTGAGGAGGTGGATGGTGATGCTCTGGTGGTTGATGAGATCAATTTGGATGATCCTTTCTGGTCAGGTAAGTCTGCTTCTAATGGTGTTTGTTCATGGTGGGATCCTAGTAAGTTTCAACATGGGCTTGTTGTTGGTAGAGCCTCTTTGGTGGCTCCTCCCCTTTCTTCCTATGCTCAGGTTATATCGAAAGATCCTCTTGGGGATGAGTTTCCCCTGTGTAAGGTTGATGGTAATTCTTTTAAGATTCATGTCCCAGATTTTACTATGAATTCTTTGCTAAGGAAGGGATCTTGGGATCTGGTGGGTAAGTTGGCTGGTGGTCGTCCGAAGTTGGACTCTTTGAGGCATTGGGCCCTATCTAAATGGTATCTGAAAGGTTCCCTTGACCTTGCGTCGCTACCTCATAATTATTTTCTTATAAGGCTTTCTTGCGAGTAATATTCAAGGAAGATTATGGAGGGAGGACCTTGGTTATTTTGTAAACACGGTCTTTTCCTCCATCGTTGGGGCTATGATTTCAACCCGGTGCTTCAAAGAGTTAATGTGGTCCCTATGTGGGTTTGCCTTCCTGAATTATTGACTTATTTGTGGCATGAGAGTGTTTTTTGGGTTGTTGCGCTAGTCATAAGGGACTTTATCTCCTTTGACAAAGTTTCATTGTCTCACTCTTGCCATTAGTTTTTCGGGATGTGTTTAATGGTTGATATTGAAAAAAATCTTCCTTATGCGATGGAGCTCGTTTTCCACTTGGGAACCAGGTCTCAATCTGTCATCTACGAAAACAAGCATCAGTCCTACTAGTCTTGTGGCTTGGGTGGACATCATCAAATTTTGTGCCCGTAAAAAAAACTAGGGGTTCCCTCTGAATATCATGCGGTTGATGGCCCCAATCAAAATAATTTGAATGAATGGAGAACCCCCACCAAGAAAAATAGAATCTGGAAAAAAAATACTCCAAAAAATTCTATGGGTTCAAAAGGTAAAAGTGCTCTCTTCTCAACTGCCCCATCCGTTTGGGGGTGGTCCTTTGGATCTTCATCCAAAAGGGGTTCTGATGTTGCCTTCTTCACCAAAGACTCAATATCTTCAAAGTAATCTAGAAGTGGTTTTATATGCGGGTCCTATTGATATTGGTAATGATATCCCTCTATCAAATTCTTTTCAAGGCCTTGACTTGATTGGGATTGAGGATTCTATAGAGGTTCCCACTCAGGAGTCATCTCCTTTGAATGTGGCTACCCCTCCTAAAAAATTAGTTTTTTCTCCTATTGGATGTGCCTCTATCTCGGGTTTTTCACCAAAGCGTGTCATGGAGAAAGGTTCTCCTAGCCGTAAGACAAGAAGCCATCATAAGATACTAGTGGATCTTGGTTTGTCAAAGAAATTTGGTAGATCCCCAACAAATTTGGGGAGGAAAAGGGCTACGGATGAGGCTTTGGCAAATGGTGGTCAAGCTCACCTTGTTGTGGAAGTTGAAAATGGTGACAAGCAGCTCAAGTTTGATGGTTTTAAATCCCCTTAGTTGGGGGTATTGGTAAGAAGCTTTCCTTTTAATTCTTAATGAAGGTGTGTTCTTGGAACACCAGAGGGCTTAACAGTGCCTCTAAAAATGATTACTTGCTTCTTTGAGAAGGGAGAAATCCCCAAATATTTTGTGTATTCAGGAGTCTAATTTGGACGCTTCAGCTTGGGAGGAAACTCAGAAAGTAGTTTGGAAAGACTCGGGTTTTATGGCTTCTGAAGCTTCTAGCTCAGCTAGCGATGTTCTCTTATTTTGGAATTTGACTAAGTTTGAGGGTCATGTCATTTCTTCATCTAATAGGGTTATTAATATCATTTTTTGGTGTAAATTATCTTCAAGGTGTTGGGTGATGTCAAATATATATGCCTCTAATGCCTATTCGGATAGGCACAAATTTTGGTCACTTTTGCTGGAGATGAGGGCTACTTTTCAGCATGAATCTTGGATGGTGGTTGGTGATTTTAATTCTCCCTTATTTCCTTTTGATAAGCGTGGAGGTAATGTGGTTGATGAACGGAGTCTTTTTTATTTTCATGAGTTTGTAAACCAAGCGGAGCTTTGTGACATAGATCTCAAAGGTGCTAAGTTTACCTGGAGTAATCATAGGGAGAAATAGTCTTATTATTAGTAGGCTTTATAGGATCTTTGTCTTGAATTCCTTTGTTGATCTATTTGTTGATGTCTCCTTGTCCACCCTTCCCAAAATTGGATTGGATCATAATCCTTTATAGATTGAAATTCTTGATGGTCTCTCGTTTCTTCCCTAACCCTTTCGATTTGAAGTTATGTGGTTTTCTCACACTGATTTTGAAACCAAAGTGGCTGAGTGGTGGTAGGAACTTGCTCCTAGAATAGGTATGTTCAAATTGTTGAATAAGCTAAAAAATCTTAGAACGCACCTTAAGATATGGAATAAGTTTTCTTTTGGGAATATTTTTTAGGAAAAATAACACTTAAATTCTCTTCTGATCTCGATTGAAGTTCAGATTGATTCCCAAGGGTTTTTCGATCTTCTGCTTGTGGAGGAAAAAGCTACTCTTTGTGCCCTTCATAACGTTTAGGCTAAAGAAGAATTGTTCTAGAAACATAAATCTAGAGAGATTTGGTTGAAATAAAGGGATCGTAACTCTCATTTTTTCCACTCTACTTTACATCACAGGGGTCAAAATAGAATTAGGAATATTGATAAGTCTGATGACACCTGTACTTTAGATATTATGGAAATAAGGGAAGAGGCAATGGACTTATTTGGTTCTCTTTTATGTTCTCTGTCGGATCATGATAGAGATGCAAAAAATAGTATTTTGGAGGTGATTTCGTGCTTGGTATATGATGATATGAATGCTGCTCTCCTTGCTTGATGACGAGATCCTATCAGCGATAAATTTTATGGGTCCTCTTAAGGCCCCTGGTCCAGATGGCTTCCCACCTATTTTTCCTAGAAATACTAGTATATTTGTGAGGAGGATGTTTGTAATGGTATTTATCATTCCCAAAGTCCGTTGGTCTTCCCTAAGGCTTTTAATTCAACCTTTCTTGCTCTCATCACAAATATGGACTTTGTGTCTTTGTTCAGTGACTTTAGGGTAATTAGCTTATGTAATATAGTCTATAATTTTTTTTCAAAAGCTATGGTCAATAGATTAAAGCCCATCCTCCCTACTCTTATCAACTCGTCTCGGAATGGTTTTGTGTTGGAGAGACAAATTTTGGATGGTGCCATTGTTATCCATGAACTTTTTCATTCAATGTAAAAGAGTGGTAGGGCAACATTTTTCTAAAATTGGATGTTAATAAAGCTTATGATAGAGTGTCTTGGCCATTTTTTTTTATGGTTTTGAGGAAGTTTGTTTGCATTCATTCTTGGGTCAATTTGATGGAAGTCTCAATTTCTTCTGCTTGGTTCTCAGTGCTAATTAATAGATCCCTTGCTGGCTTATTTAACTCATGTAGAGATATTCGATAGAGAGATCCTATCTCCCCCTTCCTCTTTATCATTATGGTCGAGGCTCTTGGCCGATCTATTAAAAGCTAAAGTATGGATTTTGGTCTAAGTTTGGCCTTGCAAATTAACCCAATTTATCATCAGCAGTTTGCCAATGGTACTCTGCTCTCTTGTATGGTGTCGGTATTTCATGCACGTGATGTTAAAACAATTTTAGACTGCTATGGGAGAGATGCAGGTTAGTTGATTAATTATATCAAAAGTGGTATTTTCTTTAACACCCCAGATGTTCATAAGTAGAAGACATCTTCTATTCTGGGGTGTAGGATTACCTCTCTCCCAGCTACATACCTTGGTTTGCCATTGTTCATGGGTCATTTGAAGGAATCACTATGAACTTCAGTTTTGGAAAGGGTGCAGAGGAAGATCTCCTCCTCGAAAGGAGCCCTCCTTAGTCAAGCGAGAAAGGAGGTTTTGGTTCAGAGCATGCTTTAAAGTATCCCCATTTACTTTCTGTCTCTATTCATTCTTCATACTAAGTTGGCATCCAAGTTTGATAGTATTTGTAAGGCCTTTCTATGGATTGGATCGAAATTGAAGGGCAAGTTCCATCTCGTGTCATGGAAGTAAATTTGTAAAAGAAAAAAGGATGGGGGCTTGAATCTTAAGAATGTGACTATTATGAAAAAGGCTATGGTTTCTAAACTTGCTTGGAAGGTTGCTTACAATCATGATCACCTTTGGTGTTGTATTATTAAAGCTAGATAAAATTTTCAATATTTCCTCTCGGATCATCTCTCTTATAGAGGCTCTACATTTTGGAACAACCTGATTAAATCCAGAGACTTCATCAAA
Source organism: Wollemia nobilis (assembly GCA_028583015.1). NCBI lineage: Eukaryota > Viridiplantae > Streptophyta > Pinopsida > Araucariales > Araucariaceae > Wollemia > Wollemia nobilis. Next base: position 1,514,156 of record JAQPPZ010017036.1, on the reverse strand, counting down.
AGCAATAGCGACTGGGTGATTGGAAATGGTAGGTTCGTTTCCTTTTGGGATGATCCTTGGCTCAGAGTCCGTCCCCTTGCATAGGATCCTCACTTTCGAGATGTGTGTTTTCTCTCCAAAGAGGCAGGCTTTGTCAAGGTGGCTGATTTTGTCCTTCTTCAGAATGATTGTAAAATCTGGTCTCCTTCCCCTCCTTCCTTAGAACATTCTAAGATCAAATTTTGTGGGATTTTCTTATTGTTGAGTTGTGACAGTATGTTTTTTGGCATGAGGAGGTGGCATATTGGTTGGTTTAGGATGGTGATAGCGAGGTCTCATTTTTTGGTAAAATCTCCTTATTCCTTCCTTTGTCCCCATGGAGTTGGTGATTTTCCCTGGTCAAATATTTGGATTAAGAATTTAATCCCAAAAATAAATATTTTCTTTTGGTTGGCAGTGTAGAATAAGGTTCTTACGATAGAAAATTTGCATAAGAGGGGTCTTAATTTATCAAATCGATGTTTTTATGTAAACTTGACTAGGAATCCACCTCTCATTTGCTTCTAAAATGTAAACTTTTCCAGGATATTTTTTATTTTTCCCTTCAACATGTTGGGCTTGCTTGGACACTTTCGGATTCTATGTACGACCTTGTTCAACAATGGGCGTCATCCTTTTATCCTCCCCATCTTAAATATTTCTAGAAATTTTTGCTTCCCCACCTCTTTTGGGTGTGTAAGGAGAAAAATGCGAGGACGTTTAAAAATAATGAGGGCGATGTTTTTCATATAAGCCAAACAATTATTTGGAAGGTGGGAGAAAACGTGTTGACGATGTTGAAGGACTCGCTCCCCTCTACACCTAGAGATCACCCTGATTATGTTGTTGAGCGAATTCTTGGTTTTAGCATAGAGTTAAGACTCCCACCAGCTCTAAATTTAAGATCTTCTATTCGTTGGGCACCATCCCCTATGGGATGGTTTAAGCTTAACTTTGATGGGATGTAGAAATGTAATCCAAGCCAAGCCAATGTTAGGGGTATAATTTGGGATCATTTTGGTAATGCTATTTTGGTCTTTGCGGAGGATATTGGCGTCCAATATTCTCACTATGCTGAAACATGTGCTTCATTTATTGGAATTCAAATGCTCAAAGATCTTGGCATCCACAAGGTAATTATTGAGGGGAATTCGTTAAATATTATTAATATACTCAAAGGATATTGTCGTCCTAGCTGGCGAATATCCAATATAATTGATGAATCCAGAGCCCATTTATTGTCTATGGATGAGATGATTATTAAGCATGATTTTAGAGAAGGGAATATGATGGTTGACTCTCTTACAAATATGGGCGTATCTAGTTAGTGCCTAACGATTTGGCATACTAATTTTTTTCTAAGATTATTCACCTTGTTGATGAAGATAAATCTTAATGTTTGTCAGAGGGTTCCTAGTCGTATGCTGAATCTCCCTTCTCTTGGTTGGTGCTGTACTTTGATTATTGTTGACATGATGGCAGAGTGACTTTACTTTAGGCTTTTGTGACATCCAATCAGGCCTTCTTGGTTCATTGTTGGTTTATTGTGGTGTTAGGGTGTCCTTTCCCCCCTTGGATTTTTTAAATTTCAATTTTTGAATCTTCCATTTCCAACGTTCCCTCATGTTCTCGGGTGGTGGGTCTTTCTAGTTTTTCGTTAGTCTCTCGAACATTCTATGAGTGTGCTTGTATCAAAATATATCTTCCTTAGTGCCTTTTCATTTCTCCTTGGTAAGTTGGCCTCGATTCTATAATGGTTGATCAGGTTCTAATATTTCCAGCCCTGAGGAAGTTGGTATCCTTTATCGTGTCGTCCTTTATGCTATGAGAAGGCGCCTTCATGGCAGTTTTTTGGCCAGTGTGTCTTGGTTGTTATTAATACCTGTTGAAGGCTCATTTGTGCTAGTGACATCTGGTATGTATGGGAGTAGCCTTTTGGTGCTTGTTCATGTGGATTTGGGTTCTTTCTCTTATTTCTTGGGGGTTTTCTCGATTATCTTAATCATATGCTCATGATATCTATGTCGTCTGTTCCTATTATAGGGATTGATTTACTGCCTATTGTGTTGTTTTTTTTTTTCTATCCTAGGGATGGTATTTTTTTTTGTTTCAATTCATGGGACTCATGGATCTCCTTTGTATGAAAGTCCCAATTCCCCTTTCAGAGTTCAGCCTTTGAATTTGGGAGTGAGGAATCTGTTCATTTACCTTGGTTTACCATGGGGTATTCTTCACCAGAGTTCTTTTTCTGGTTCAAGTGCTATAGCTTGGGTTTTTCCCTCCTACCTATGTTTGGGAGATTCTAGTTTTGTGTTCTTATGGGTAATTCAAAGATCTATTCATCTAAACAAAAGTCGAGTAAGCCTCTATTGGAGCCTGTGTCCATCTCGTTTGATAATGAAGTTAAAGCTATTCTGGTAGAAGGGGGTCTCCTGGAGTGTATTCATAAGTTTCATGGACACAACCTAGTGCTTACAAATTGGATGGTTGCTACGTGGAATGATGGATGTGTCAGTATTGGCTCTTGGTCATTTTAGGTCACGATAGAGCTTATAAGCATGACCATAATTTTTGTGCCTGATGGTGCTTATCACAATCGTGATTGACACTCCCTATTGTAGGAGATTAGTATTTTTTTGGACAGAGGAATTTTTACCTAGGTTTCAAAATGGCTTTAGTGCTTTTGCAATGTCCCCTCCTTGGGATCGTGTTTCTAGGGTTATTATGGACTACCTCACCCTTGATTCTTCCTATGAAATAATTAGGATTTTTCATGCTATGTTTTTAAATCATTTGAGATGTAAAGCTTGCATGAATATTCCTTTGTTTCTTTTCCAGTCTATGAAGAAGTCTTTTGTGAATGTGCAAGGTGGTCGTGGTCAAGTTCCCATCCATAAAGACCTTACACTGCTTGTGTTTGAACAAACTACTATGGAACATGGTTTAATTGCTGATGAAATCCTCAATTCTTTTGCAAATATTCTAGGTCCCATGGTGGGAGGTGCTAAGTTGGTGGCAGATTCTCCTGGTCCTACTGGTGGCAAATCTAAAGGGGCTTCAGATACTGACTCTGATTGTAGTGAATATATTTATTAATTTAGCTTCAAAATGGGTCCTAATAAGGTGTCTCGAAAGATACAGGTTTTTGTTAAATGAGTGTGGAGTAAGGCCTTTGAAGTGGGAATTTACACTCCCTCGGCTAGCCCCACTATTAAATTTGATTTATCCGCTAAGGATATTAAGGAGGAGCCTATGAAGTTGGACCTAAAACCCACTCGTATTGCTATCAGTAGTGGCTTACGTAAATCTAAACATCTACGCAATAAAGGTGGTGAGGATGATGTTTTATCCCCTCTTTCTTCCCACCTTGATTTTGATGTTCTTCCATGGGATTGCCATTGGGAGAAATCGGTTGAGGAGGTCTATGTCCCAGAGGTCTCTAACGAGATTAGAAATTTGGTCTTCCATAATTTGAAGCTTATCGATATCAATCAAAAGAAAATGTGGAGTTCATTGAGATCAATAATGGATCTCTTTGAAAATATTTCTCGTCTAGCAGCTTCTATTTCTTAGGGGTTGGATAAGTTCAGGTAGAACCATCTCAATTAGTCTCTTCTTAGGTGTCTTTAGTTCCTGGTCTTAGCAGTTTTTTTTGGTCTACCTCATGTTGTCTGATGAGGTTTAGTTCTTTTCTTTCTCGTCCAGGTGGAATTTCGATTGTAGTGGTTATGGGATCGCTTTAAAACCCTTCCCATTTTTAATATTACCAAAAAAATAATGAATCTCACCATAGCTATTCATCTCAAATTTAGTACCTAGTCTAGATTTAAACAAATCTAACAATTTTAAATCCTTGCACATAGCAATAACATCATCATAACATTATGCCAAATCTATAAATGGGTCACTAATATTCTTAATTTAGACAATTGAATTAGTATAGCAATGGAGATATCATTGATTTTATAGAAAATAATCAAACCTTTCATACCATGATCTTGAAGATTGCTTCAAATCGTATAAAGTCTATTTTAATGTGTATATCAAAAATCCTCTTATTTTTCATAGACTTTAGGTTTTTGTATATAAACCTCCCCTTTTAACAATCCATTTAAAAATATTTATTTAAAATCTAGTAGATGCATATGAAAGTACAATGTTGATGCAATGGCTAGCAAAAATATTACAAAGTTATTTTTAGTACAAGTGAGAAAGTTTCATGATCATAAAATACCACAATTTGGGTATATCCATTTTCCACCAATCGATATTTGTATCATTCAATTGATCCATCATACTTATACTACTTCTTGACAAGCCACTTTCATCTTATCACTTTTATTTGTAGTAGAATTTTTTATTTTTTACATTCCATAAGTGATTTATGTTTAACATCCATTGCATTCTTCCACTCTATTGCTTCATTGTTATCAAAAGTATATTGAACACTATGTGGCGCATCGATGCATATGATTCTAATCTATTTTGTAGAGGCTTATATGTCATGGCCTCTGAAGTTGTGGTTGTTCTTGTGAAGTTTCATGGTTCTTCTAAAGTAGACTAATATTGCTCAAATTCTACTTTAGATTTATCATTAAGATTATTTCTCTATGATCTTCTTTGATTTCGTTCACTTATTGATGGATAAAAATTCATCAAAGGTAATGAATCCACTTATTATAAACTCATGTGCTACATGGGCATATAATTTGTATGTCCATATATGCACTTCTTTATTTTGTCATCTAGTTTCTTTTTTATTCTTATCTAGTATATGTGCATATGTTTAATGATAAAAATTCTCATGTTTCCAACACTTGGCATGGTTCCATACCAAGATTCATAAGCAATCTTCTTATACAATGCAAGAATGGATAATTTATTGTAGACATAAGCAAAATTGTAGATATTTTCGTAGCCTAAGAAGAATTGATAATCCACTATTACTAATCATCCATCTTGCATTTCAATAAGAGTTTGGTTCCATCTCTTTGTGATACCATTATATTACAAGAAGTGAGGGACAATACACTCTATATTTATCCCTCATTTTGTACATATAATATTTATAGAATTACAGGTATATTCACCTTCCTTTGTGATACCTTAATTACTTTAGTGCCTTCTTCAACTACCTTTAACCAAAATATTTGAATGTATTTAATGTATCCAATGCATCTAACTTAAAATTAAGAAAATAAGCAAATTCTATTCTTGAAAAATCATAAATAAAGGTGATAAAAATACTTTTATTCATTATGCAATGGAGTTTATATTAGACTGCATATATCTAAATACACCAACTCTATTTGTTTATTTTCCTGTATTACCCCTTTGATAATGGTACTTTGTGTTGCATGCCTAGGTTACAAGCCTCACACATTCCCAATATGATTGGTGATTAGCAATCCAAATATTCTACAAGTTGCCCTTGGATCATAACTTTCAATTATTATGCATTCATATATCCAATCTATAATGCCAAACCATGAAATTGACTCTTTATTTAATATCTTTTGCCATGATTGTTTCTTTCAAATTTATTGCACACAACTTGTATAGATTTCCTGCTTAAATACCTTTTGAAATGACCTCTCTCTTTACATCTTTTAGAACATATACATTGCTATCAAATTGTGTTAGTATTCCTACATTAGTGATTGTACAAATTACTATAAGTTTCTTATCTAATACATAAGACATACATTATATAATTTATTATGCTCATCATCAAGAATTTTTAATGAAATATTTCCTTCTACAATCATTTCTTGTCTATGACTATCACCAATAATAAGAAATTTACCTTTGTAAACTTCATTGTACATTGTAAAGCAACCTTTATTGGGTATCATAATTTGATTTGTTGTCAATTCTAGATACCAATATTGCATAGAGAATAAGCATGAGGATGTAGTGATTATAAAATTGTTCTTTCTCACTATATGGAGCTAAAATAGCTTTTGTTTTCATCTTCTTCATTTATTCAACCCATGATAGTCAATTGTTGCATTTCTTCTTAAAATACTATTGAGCACCAAAATGGAAGCATTTATTATGCTTCATTCTATCCTTTTTGTTCCTTTAATATTGTTAGAGGTACTTGGAGATATAGTTTTTATCCTTTTTTTTACCTTGTCCTTGTAGATTAATACCCTAGGGTATGAATACTTTGATTCATACCTATCTATACGAATTCCACTATGTTTTCCAAAAATAGGATTGCTTGATGTAGAGATCTTGTTGATGCCATTGGATCTTCTGATCCTTGTTGTGTCACCTCTTAGACCTACAATCTTGATAGCAACCTACAAGGCAAAAGGGGATGTTGAAAAGCTTATATGGGTCTCCATGAGGATTTGATAGTGAGTGATTGTGGATGAGGTTTAGTGCACTTGGTAGTCTAGGTAAATTTCAATAGAGTTTGGGTATATGAATGAGTTATATCTTGAATGATAGAAATGACCCTCTATTTATAGAATAATCCAATGTTGGGGGGGTGGGGGGGGTTGAGGTGTTCATTGAGGTATCTTGCAAGGTGTCTCCTAATGTGGCATGAGATACCATACCTCATAAATGAGTTTGGGTGAGAGAATCCCTCACCCATATACATGTTATAAATGAGCATGGGTATGTGAAATAGAGCAAGGATTAAGTCTAACTAGGTTTAGGTTGACCCTAATTTAAATATTGACTTTTGTGGCTTGACCAAGGTTTAAGGATTTAAACAAGTTTGAGTTTGATGGAATAGTCTTAGGTGGAAGTTAGACTAGTCAAAGGGGTAGACTAGGTGATGTGTCCCTAGTTTAGGCTAACTATAGTTAATCTAGGATGATGGTTGCATGGGGACCAAATTTTAAGCATAGGAAAGGGCTAAAGTGGCCAAAGGGGGCTTATGAATAGTGCTTTTAATAAGTGAATAGTGTTTTTAGGCTAATTTATGCAAATTTTGTGGGTTTTGCAAATTGGTTAGCCATTGTGATGGGATGAAGGATAATGTGTGATTTTTAGGTATCTACAATATTATATTAGCATTTAATATCAAATTTTATCATAAATTAAAATTTAATTAATAAGTAAATCAACTAAAATAATATACATGTTTAGAATGATCATTTTCTATATTTATATTATAAATTTCCTTCAATGCTTTATTTTAAATTAAAAATTATTACCAATTGTTTACTACTTTGATCTTCTATGAATATTATGGCATTATGCACTAAATTAATTATGTTAAGAGCCTACTTATGGAGGAATAATCAATAAATTTGATAGTAATCTAGTCGCACTCTAGTGTAGAATTATAAGTTGATTTTTGATATTGCAAAAATATCAACAAATGGATTAGACTTTTTTCAAATTATTCTACATAACCTGATTAAAACAAAAATGATAGAAAATACAAAACATATACAAAATCCACTATTATGTTTATAATTTCATGTGATGTTCTATATATCCATTGTGCACCTACTTAATTTTGATAAAGGATAGATCGTATGTTTTAATGATCAAGGAAACAAAAAAATAAAATTGAGATTACATGCTACATGGTTGTCTTACATTTAGATAAAGGTCACATGAAGATTAGTTATATTTACAATCAATAATTTAGACTTGATATATTCTATTAATATTTTTGAAATCATTTAAAGATAAAGCTATATACATCATATTTAAAAAAAAAACTTTGAGTTCAATATATCTAATTTTTACACAGAGCTCAAAAGATGTACAATAAAAAATAAGATAAGATCATACAAATTCAATATAGCCCTATCTTAGTAAAAAAAACCTGGGCTAAACCTACTGATGGAGAAGCTGAAATAATATTCCTCCCGCTATCCTTCTATTTAACATGGTTGATGCAGTGCTCAAAGCTTTACATAACTGATAAAAAACCTGTTAACAATAATGTAATTTAGTGTTCTTCTGATTTGCTTTGCCCTATTTATCTATTGGTTTCATTATTAGTTCTATGTAAAGGATCGGGGCCCTTCAACCCCCTTTTTTTTATCAATACCAAAAATATATATATCTAATTTTTAAGGCCTTGTAACAAAATAGTAGAACTAGGTCTGAGGTGTAGATCAATTGGTTCGATCAAACCCCGTAAGGGGGGAAGAGTTCCAAGGCTTAAATATCAAGTCTCGTTGGATTGAACGCTTGTCCCTTTACTAGTGCTTTCAAAAACGTAAAAGGTTTAAAATGATTGTGGCATGGTGGTTATAGGGGTAGACTGGGTGAAGATCTATGTGGCAGCTTCCGAGGTGGACATCGTAGAATACTATGACAACCATAAAATCTGGATAACATGCCCGATTTTGTGGTGGCTATCGATTCCACCATGTAAATTCAAAAAAAATAGTAGAACTTGTTATGTTATACTTTAATTTATTTTTAAATTTAACCTCTGATTTAAATGAACATAAGTTGATATTTTTACTTTACAATTTATATTTCTTTGTATAGTTACCACTCTCATTTTTTTCTACATCAATAATAATATATTAATTTTACTTCCTAAATGATTGTCATGAACTTTTTCTCTTCTATAAATTATCTGGAATCGATCAGAACACTTCACTATATTTCATGTGTATGACTATTATTTTTTCAAATCAATGTCTCTTTAAAAATTATATATATATATATATATATATATATATATATATATTTCACTATTCACACTTATGATTTTCATTCTACAACTAGGGTTTGTTATTTCATGTCTTAGGGTCTCACGCAGTGGAGCCCTCACATTTACTACTAATCCTTTGTTGTTATTTTTTGTGTGCAAATCTTGGAAGAACATACATTTATTGGAAGTTTTTGAAACACTCGAGTGGTCCATCCTATGTATATATGAAGCCCACTCACCCTATTGTTGAGATCGATGTAAGCATGAAGACACCACCCTTATTTTTTAGCTAGGATTTTGGAGAACCCTAACATATTGAAATTGTTGTATTGGATAATAAAGCATTGTAAACCCCTATATAGGGTGCATTTGGTTGTAATATTAGAGATCCACCCGACAATAAGAATAAAATTTTATTTTTGTGCAATCATATGTGTTTATTCTGCTTTTTTCATTCATTTATTTAAATATATTGTTTGGTGTTGTTCGATTTCACATCAACATTTATTATATTATTTTTAGGAGTATTTAGTTATATTTGGTTATCTTTTATTTTTAGCATTATTATTTAGACAAATATTTCATAATTGATTTGTGAAGATTAAATTTTATTTTGTCAAATTTGAACTTATATTTTGGTAATGTCTTTCTCAACGCATCTTCCATTACTTCCTTGATTTCTTAGAATTCTAAATTTTCTATGTTTTTCTCAACTTATTTATGACTAAAATGATACTACACTTTAATGTGCTTTGTTTTATCATGGAACTTTGAGTTCTTTATGATTGCAATGTAACTCTATCTTATTTCATCACATTCAACTAGATCTAAATAAACTCAATATCCTTCAACAATTTCCTTAACCAAATTAATTATTTCATGGCTTGACAAGTTGATATGTACTTTGTTTCAACACTAGAAAGTTAGATTGTTGGTTGCTTCTTACTTGACTAGTAAATCGTACCACCATACAAATGAAATGATAACTTCATGTTGATCTACAGTCATAAAAATACCTTGGCCAATTTGCATGACAATATCCTATAAATTTTAGAAATTTTTTATAATTCCTATTAAATGTGATCATAGGTTTAATTGTTCCTTGTAGATATGTAAAAATTCTCTTTGTTATTTCCCATGTTGTGGTAAAATATTTCTTGAAAATCAACTTTTTACACTTATTGCACATGCTATTTTAAGTTTTCTACAAGCCATTGCACACATAAGACTTCCTATTGCACTCTAATAGGAAACTATCTTCATGTAATTTTCTTCTTCCTATCTTCGGACACATTTCCAATGATAATATTTTTACCAGTTTTAGTGCACCAACTTGTAGTCATCAATATTAAAATTTTGAGGGTATACTTAGTGTATCTCTATTGAAAAGACTAATTTATTTCTTGTATCCCTATATTACAATCTAAATGCTTAAGGAATAATGAATCTAACTATAACTAGATATCTTAAATTTAGTAACTTATCTAGATTTAAATAAATCTAACAATTTTAAATCCTTGCACATAGCAATAGCATCATCATAACATAATGTCAAATCTATAAATGGGTCACTAATATTATTAATGTATATAATTGAATTAGTATATCAATGGGGATATCATTGATTTTATACAAAATAATCAAACCTTTCATACCATGCTCTTGAGGATTGCTTCAACTTGTATAAAGTCTATTTTAATGTGTATATCAAAAAATCCTCTTATTATGCATAGAATTTAGGTTGTTGTATATAAACCTCCCCTTTTAACAACCCATTTAAAAATATTGTTTTAAAATCTAGTAGATGCATATGAAAGTATAATGTTGATGCAATGGATAGAAAAAATCTTATAAAAGTTATTTTTAGTACAAGTGAGAAATTTTCATGATCATAAAATACCATAATTCAGGTATATCCATTCACCACCAATCGATATTTGGATCATTCAATTGATCCATCATACTTATACTTCTTGACAAGCCACTTTTATCTTATCACTTTTATTTGTAGTAGAATTTCTCATTTTTTACTTTCCATAAGTGATTTATATTTAACATCCATCACATTCTTCCACTCTATTGCTTTATTGTTATCAAAAGCACATTGAACACTATGTGGTGCATCAATGCATATGTTTCTAATCTATTTTTTAGGGGTTTACATGTCATGGAATTTGAATTTGTGGTTGTTCTTGTGAACTTTCATGGTTCTTCTAAAGTAGACTAATCTTGCTCAAATTCTACTTTAGATTTATCATTAAGATTATTTCTCTATGATCTTATTTGATTTCGTTCACTTATTTATGGATAAAAATTCATCAAAGGTGATGACTCCACTTATTATAAACTCATGTGCTACATGGGCATATAATTTGTATGTCCATATATGCACTTCTTTCTTTTGTCATCTAGTTTCTTTTTATTCTTATCTGGTATATGTGCATATGTTGGATGATACAAAATTCTCATGTTTCCAACACTTGGTATGATTCCATGCCAATATTCATAAGAAATATTCTTATACAATGTAAGAATATATAATTTGTTGTAGATATAAGCTATTGTAGAAGTTGTCGTAGCCTAAGAAGAATTGATAATCCACTATTACTAATCATTCATATTGCATTCCAATAAGATTTTGGTTCCATATCTTTGTGATACCATTATATTACAAGGAGTGAGGGACGATACACTCTAGATTGATCCCTCATTTTGTACATATAATACTTATATAATTATAGATATATTCACCCTCCTTTGTGATACCTTTACTACTTTAGTGCCTTCTTCAACTATATTTCACCAAAATATTTGAATGTATTGAATGTATCCAATGCATATTTGAGACTATTATATCACAAAGAGTAAGGAATGATACACTCTAGATTTATCCCTCCTTTTATACATATAATATTTATAGAATTATAGGTATATTCACCCTCCCTTGTGATATCTTTACTACTTTAGTGCCTTCTTCAACTATCTTTCACCAAATTATTTGAATGTATTGAATGTATCCAATGCATCTGACTTAAAATTAAGAAAATAAGCAAATGTTATTGTTGAAAAATAATCAATAAAGTTGATAACAATACCTTGATACTTTATGCAAAGGAGTTTGTATTAGATTGCATATATCTAAATGCACCAACTCTATTTGTTTATTTTCCTGTCTTACCCCTTTTATAATTGTACTTTGTGTTGCATGCCTAGGTTACAAGCTTTGCACATTCCCAATATGATTTTTTTTTTTTAATAAAGGGGTAAAAATTTATTGATAAAAATTTTGGATTACAGACTACAATTGAGCTTCCAACTAGGACTCAAATAAACAGTCAAACAGGCTAAAACCACTAGACTAGAATGACACCAAAAAAATATAAGAAGAACAAACCACATTAAGTTTGTACATCCTTGTGGATCAACTTCCATAGGCATTGAGAGTCCCCAGATGGAAGACTCTCCTAGTTATCGATACTCCAAGGATCCAATAGCTTAGAAGCCCTTTTGGCCAGGTAATCAACAACCACATTCCATTCCCTTGGAATGTGCACAAAGGATATAAATTTGAACTCTTCACTCATTCTGAGAATATGAACGACTACAGAGGCCAACTACCAATTAACTTCCTCCAACCTTTTACTGTTTAAAATATTAACCACAATTTGAGAGTCAGACTCGTAGATAATCCTATGCCAGCCAAGAGAAAACCCCTCTCGCAAGGCCTCAAGAATTGCAAGAGCTTCCATAAAATTTTTGGAGTGAACACCTTTATAAATGGAAAATAAAAAACTGACACCACCAGTAGAATCTCTCCCAACATCGCCAATGCCAGCATGTCCAGGATTACCCCTAGACGATCCATCAATATTAATTTTTAAAACTCCTCTAGGGGGTGGCCTCCACCTACCATCTCTCCTAACCTTCTTGCTGAGTTGAGGAACCCTACTAGGGCTAGAAGAGTTCACACCATCCCCAAAGAGACCAAGGGCTTGTTTTACCTTCTCCTCTCTAGAATCCAAAAGAGGGTCCACATCACATTTTCTATGGATGGTTTCCAAAACCATATACATGATCCTTTGCCAGATATGTTGAACAACCAAATAACTACCTTGAAATATGTGTTGGTTTTGTTCAAGCCAAATTTTCTAGATGATGCAAGAAGGTCCAAAATTCCAAGCCACTCGAAGGAAGGGGGCCTTGGCTGGAGGTCTACCCAGACTACTCCAAAACTCCACCAAGGATAGCACATTAAAAAATGGATGGTTCTAGGTTCTCCACCAACGGTACCAAATTTCTATGGCAATGAAGCATTGGAAAAATAAATGAGAAGAATCATCCTCATTCTTACTACAAAGGACACAAAAGAGGGACCCTGAAATCCCCTCTTCCTCACATTATCCCAAGTGAGGCATTTATTATGAGCTACCAACCAAAGAAAGAAGTTACATTTTGGTAAGGCAAATTTGTTCCACACCTTTTTACACCAAGTGACAGGAAGACTCCTATACTTTTGCTTATTAAGAACTTGATAACCATAGGCTACCGAGTAGGTTCCCTTATGATAAGGGTTTCAAGCCAGAATATCTTTACCCCTCAATGAATAACAAAGCCTCCTTGTAAGAATAAGAGCAAGCACCTCTCTATCCTTTTCCAATCCCCCCTGGGGCCATTCTTATGAATATTTCCACCTGTACATCTCCATATTTCCAAAATAATGGATTTTTTTTAAAGTCCTCCACATGAGACCAACCTGCTTCCAAGAAAAAAATGCTTAGGGAATGTAACCTAGGATATTGATTCAATATAGGAGGGTGGCCATCCCAATAATTCTCCCAGAAAAGAGAATCTGATCCCTGATTGTAAATCCAGAACAAACCCGACTTGATTAAATTAGCTCCTCTTTTTAGAGTGTCCTAGATAACTGAACCTTTCCCAAACAAGCTAACTCTAGGGATATCAGCCTCAGAAATACCTCTCAAGTATTTACAAGATAATATTTTAGCCCAAATCTAATATTTAGAGGTACACCATCTCCAATAAAGATTTACAGCCAAAACCTGCCCAAAAAGAGTTGTCTGTCACAACCCAAGGCCTCCCTCTTGCACTCGCATACATATATAATCCCACCTAACCAAACTCCATTTAGATTGATCAAGTTTTCCAAACCATAAAAAATATCTTGACAAAGCATCCATGTCCTTGATGAAGTGAGAGGAAGCTATTTGTACAAAAAATCTATGAATGGGTAAAGCTTGAACAATATATTTTAAAAGCAACACTCTACCTATAGTGGAAAGCCATATGAAAGTCCAGTGATTCTCCTTCCTTCTAAACTTATCAATCATAGACTCCTAAGAAGATCTAGGTAGAGGATGAGATGAAATTGGAATACCAAGATAAATGAAGGGGGGAGTCCCACCTGGAATCTTAGAATGCGAGCAATCCTGGCTTGAATAAGAGGAGGGGTATTGAAGAAGAAAATAGAAGACTTGTCCTCATTAATAAACTGTCTAGAAGCACCAAGATATATGTCAAGATACTTTCTAATATTGTCAGCTTCCCTGATAGTGGCAACTCCCAAAAAAGTAGTATCATCAACAAATTGAATGTGGGAAAGAGGTGGTAAACTACTATCCCACTTCCACCCTTGAATGAGACCCTGCATGACTTGAGACTTGAGCAATTTTCCCAACCCTTCCGCCATAATGATAAAAAAATAAGGAGATAAAGGATATCCTTGCCTCAATATCCTTGAGGCCTCAAACAGCTCTGATGGCTCATTATTAGCAAGAATAGAGAATGAGGAAGAAGAAACACAGATCATCACCCATCTAATCCATTCCTCCTCAAGTCCAAAAGTAGCAAGAACTTTCTGAAGAAAGGATCATCTGACCCGATCATAGGCTTTGGCCATGTCCAACTTAATAAACATAGTTTTCTCCTTAGAAGTTTCCATCGAGTGAATAGCTTATGTAGCAATAAAAACCCCATCCAAGATTTATTAGCCAAAAAAAAACCCTCCTTGCTCCTCATATATGATTTTTCTCAACCATATCTTTAGCCTCTCAACAATAATTTTTGTGATGATTGTATAAACAACATTGCAAAGAGTAATAGGCCTGAACATATCCAAGGAATTTACTCCCTCTTTTTTGGGTATAAGCACCACAAAGGTAGCATTTAAGGCCCTTAACATCTGTTTGTTCTTTTGGGACTCATGGACCACCTCCAAAAGGTCAAATTTGATTAAATCCCAAAACTCCTGATAAAACTCAATCGGGAATCCATCTGGACCTGGGGCTTTTCCTTTTTTCATCTTGAATACAACATTTTCCAACTCCTCAAGGGAAATTAGACCCATCAAGTGCTCATTCATCTCTCTAGAAATAATTGCTAGAATATAATTTAGAATAAGCTTTTCATTCTCATCATTTGATAGGGAGTCCTCCTTGAAGAGAGAGGAAAAATACCTCTTAGTCTCTTCTGAAATATCCATGAAATAAGAGAGCAGGGAACCTTGAGAATTCATAAGAGAGGTAATCAGGTTACCATTACAGTGGGCCTTAACTGAGTTATAAAAGAAGGCTATTTTCCTATCCCCTTATTGAATCCAATCTACTCGAGCTTTTTGTTTCCAAAACATTTATTCCCTCAGTTTCCATTTAGCAAGGTCTTTTGCAGCCTCAGATTCCTCAACAAGAAGCTCCTTCGTGAATCCATGATCTCTAATCTTCCTTGAAGCTTCTTCCACCCTCCTAAGAGCTGCTAGCTTAGCCAAGGAAAGTTTTCCAAAATTTAGTCTATTTCATCTCTTCAATTTATGTTTTACAAATTGTAGTCGCTTCATAAAGGAATACATATCGATGCCATGAGGAGGTTTCGCAGTGTTCCACCAGACTCGCATGAAATCATGAAGCTTAGGATCACAAAGCCACATAAGTTGAAACTTAAAGGAGGAATTATTTTTTAGCCCTAAATCCAAAGCAGAGATTTTGATAGACCAATTATTAGATCCCCTACCCTCCTGAATCATAGAACTAGCACTTCTATTATTACCCATCCAATAACTGGATATCAAAAACCTATCCAGTCTCTTTGATATGGAAGCTTCCCCACACATTCTATTGTGCCAAGTAAATATCCCATTATATGGCTTGATGTCAACCAAGTTTAGGGCCTAGATATGAGCACTGAATACAAAATAAAAAGGCTTGATACGGTCCACCCCATCATGTTTCTCCTCTAGACAAGTGATATATTTGAAATCTCCAACAAAAATCCATGGGTACAGGGGGGCCAAATTTCTCACAAAGCAAATGTGCTCCCATAAATTCATTTTACCATTGTAATCAACATGAGCATACAAATTTATAAGTAGGATATTTTCACTAGATTCATTATCATGCCCGACCATTGAAATAGACCATCTACTAGAAATCCAAGTAAGAGGGGATATCTTAATCAGATCCCATAAACAAGTGATGCCACCAGTATATCCACATGAACCAATACACTGGAATTATTCCCTTCTCCACAACTTGGTAGTAATATTGAACATGCTATAAATAACCAATTTAGTCTCATGAATAAAAACCACATCCAGATAATGCACACGAACCAAATCACGAATAGTTTTTTGTCTGGGTATGTTCTTCAACCCCCTTACGTTCCATGAGAGGATAATCATTTTTGGGGGTTATAAAAATGGGAGTCAAATGTTATCACCAAGCCTGACTCCATTAAAGTATCCTCAATTAACTTAATTTTATCTTGGTCCTTCTTTCGACCCACCTTCATATTCTTATCCATAATTTTTTTTTTAATTATTTTCTGCTACAATCCTAACACCGTAGGATTTTTGCAGTCCAAGGATGACTGCATCAATGCCTGAGTAGGAGAGGGCATAACTAAATTTGTACCACTTTCTAAAATAGTTTCCCTTATAGGGCTAGACCCAACCATGTCCCCTATACTCATATCCAAAGCCCTTTGTTCTTCATTTAAACCCCCTAGGTCTGAATCCTTAAGTTCCACCTCAAGAAGAGACATATGATTCGACCCTGCTATATTTGTATCAGGTAGCGACGTTTCAGGTATCTATTAGTCAAAAAGTGACTAACTACAAAAAAATAGCTGATGCACCTTTTTGCATATTTTCCAAGAAGACCGAAGTGGCCCATATGCTAAAGATCAAAGAAAAAGCAAAACACCGCAAGGAGGAAAAAGTGTCGCGATATCGCGACATGTTGCATTTTCACGGTCCAAAGCAAAGAGAAAGAGCAAGGAGGAAAAAGTGTCGCGATATCGCGACATGTTGCATTTTCATGGTCCAAGAGCAAAGAGAAAGAGCAAGGAGGAAAAAGTGTCGCGATATCGCGACATGTTGCATTTTCGTGGCCAAGAGCAAAGAGAAGGAGCAAGGAGGAAAAGTGTCACGATATCGCGACATGTTGCATTTTCGTCCAAAGAGAAGAGAAAGAGCAAGGAGGAAAAAGTGTCGTGATATCGCGACATGTTGCATTTTCGTGGTCCAAAGCAAGAGAAAGAGCAAGGAGGAAAAAGTGTCGTGATATCGCGACATGTTGCATTTTCACGGCCAAAAGAGAAGAGAAAGAGCAAGAAAGAAAAAGTGTCACGATATCATGACATGTCGCATTTTCAGTGCAAAGAGAGAAAAGAGCAAAGTAAGGAAGAATGTCACGATTTCATGACATGTCTCATTTTCATGGGAGAAAAGAGAAAAGTAAGAGATGAATGTCACGATTTTGTGACATGTCTCATTTTCATGGCTGGAAGCGGCAGAAGAGCAAAGTAAGAGACGAATGTCACGATTTCGTGACATGTCTCATTTTCATGGCTGGAGGCGACAAAAGAGCAAAGCAAGGAAAGAATGTCATGATTTCGTGACGCGCCAGCTGTAAAGGAATAAAATGTATTTTTGGCAATCAAAGGCATGCACTAACACCAAGAAGTGATTTTTGACATGATTATCAAAAATCCAGGATAGAGCAGAGCTTGCCAGATGATTGAAAATGTGACAAGCTCATCTAGAATCTAATCTGCAGAGAAGATATCTAATTCATAGAAGACTTGTTGTGTATTATTAGAAACTGCAGATGATTGCTTGTAAAATAGTAAGATGTACTTAGAAAAAGATACTCTTTTAGGGTATATATAGGGGTGAGCGACTCCAGAAAAAGGGTCGGCTCTTGGACGTTTACAAGACTGAATGCATGTACTTCGAATACAAGCAATAAAATCACATCTCCCATTGGCTTCGGGTTCATATCGTGCAAGTGTATGTATTAATGTTCTTTATTTCTGCTTACAATATTGAATTGTAAATTGAGTTTGTTCTTATATCTGAACTTTCGCAATACATAAATCATATTGCTGGAATGAGAATCTAATATATACGCATGTTAAATGAAATATTAGAAATCATATCTGAAATTATATAATTTTTGCATAGAAATGTGTTTAAATGCTTTGGATAGAAGTAAGTAAATCTGTCTTCGTTGTTGTCTAATCTGCACCATATATTAGATCTAGCTTCGGCTATATTTCCCTCTCTTTCAATATTACTTCCTTCCCCTTTTCCCATAAAAAACTTCAAGGAACCAACCTTCTCTGGAGATCAAGTGAAAAGTCTCAAACCTTCTCGTCTTTTCAATGTTGACAAAATCTAAGGCGCAACTAAACAACCCAAGGCAGATTTTGTTCCAACAGTTTTTGGCACGCCTGGTGGGACCCTAAATCCCACATTATTTTTACAAGGTTTGGTGTTTTGCCTCTGATATTTAGAATAAAAAACCCAATCACCTGGCGACTCCGTCCGAAGGTATAGACCCAGAAAATACCTTATCTTTTTAGACCTGGTTAAAGCTAGTATATGTTTATATGATAACCAGATCCAAATCAAAAAACTTAGAAGAGCCCATTGAGTTCTTCGAGTTACATCTTGGTAGCTTAAGAGTGAATCCAATTTTATCCGCAAGATCAAATCCACTTAATAGCACCATTATACCCTCTATTTTGCCATATTCTATCATTGGTTCATCTCCATCTGTTACTACAACCCCAATAGTTTAGACGAATATAGCAATTACAATGGCCGCTCCTCCACCACCATCTTATCTTATATGGAACCACACTGGTCCACTAAATTTAGCAGCCCATAATCAAATTCCTGGCATAGCATTGAAGGCATTGCCTTCATATGATGGAACAGGAAAAACAACATATGAACATTGCTTAGATGTAGCAAAGAATGGCTGCAACCTATAACATCACACAGGAGGATGTGATGATCAGATTGCTAGTTATCTCTCTGAAGGGTAAAATGCTCTATTGGTATCGTGCACTCCCTCCTCAATCAATTACCACCTGGGCAGAGCTCACTGGAAAGTTGGTGGATGAATTCAATCAACATGCAGATCCATTTTCCTTATTGAACCAGTTCACGATCATAAGGAAACATCCTCAAGAAGAAATTGTAGACTTCAATATCCATTTCAATCGGACCTGGAAAGGATTCCTCAAGGATTGAAACCAACAGAAGAGCAAGCAATATATTACTATCTGAGATCCTTTGATTCAGATATTAGTATGATAATACGACAGTCAAGAATATTCACATTCCCTGCCATTTATCAACAAGCTTATATAGCAGAGAGAGATCTCATAGCCACTGGAAGGTATCCACCCAAAGCAATAATGCCCATTTTTCTTGATATTCCCCAGGCTACTCATGCTGCTTCTCCTAGCTCTCCTGAATCGAAGTTCACAGATCTTCCAAGATGG
Source organism: Wollemia nobilis (assembly GCA_028583015.1). NCBI lineage: Eukaryota > Viridiplantae > Streptophyta > Pinopsida > Araucariales > Araucariaceae > Wollemia > Wollemia nobilis. The sequence goes on along the minus strand of JAQPPZ010017036.1, from coordinate 1,494,688 downwards.
AATGGATCACCCTCTGTACCTACAATACCAATGCCTCAAATTCCTTTGGCATTGCCTCCTATTTCCACTATACCCGCATTACCTGCGCCACCTCCTCAGCAAGTCCCCGATAATCAGCTTACTCTTATCCTGGACACCATGAAAAATCTAGCAAATGATATAACATCAATTAAAAAGAGAGAGGCTGAAAGGAATTTTCTGCCAAGGAGGTTCCCTCAGGTAACAAGAGATGCAACACAATCAAGCAATAGGGGACAAGAGAGACCGAGCACGGTATATACAAATGAGACAATGGAGGCCGAGGAGCCTCCCACTGATTCTAACTTTTGGTGTACTACATGTAACGATCCACATGGGGAAAGTTCGTGTATGATACACCAACATTATGTACAAAGTATAGCAATTGAAAAGAGTAAAGAAAAAATGAAAGGCCATGTAAATATAATTAGAGAGAAGGACCACAACTTCATGATGCCTACAGTAGAACAGGTTTCAGTTTTGACAAGATCGGTAAGAAACCACTGCAAGTAGACCCTAAAGAGCTTCAGCCATTGAATGTTTCCCCTGCTCCCAAGGAAGTTCCCAAAGAAACTCCTAAGGGAAGTCTCCCTCAGGAAAGAAAATATCAGTTTCCAACCAAAATTCAAGGGCAAGAAACACACAAAGAATTTATTCCTCGGGGGGAAAATGAAACCCAAGAACAGGCTAGGGAAAGGTTGAGATTCCCCTCGCTGACAAAAAGGCAAAGAACTGAAGCTACCCAGGGATACAAAAATAAATATGAAACTTTTGCCAAAGAAAGAGAAAGAATAGTTGATTCACCTACATTCAATATAGTAGAGGAAATGAAAAAGACTCCTTCTAAGGCAAGTATGTATGATGCTCTTCAAATCCCAGGTCAAATCGATCTCCTACAGGAATCCCTAAGAACAATGAAAAATGGAGGTGGGACTGCATCATCTTCAAAAATGGTTCTAACGAACTTGACGTCTGCCACTGGTAAGAACAGGCCACCACCCTTTTATTTGTCCCTTCAAATGGAAGGATGGGTTGTCCACAACTGCATGATAGATTCAGGCACTGCTACCACTGTGATACCCAAAGCAAGTATGTGATATTATGGGAATGGAGTACACTAGGAGCAGCGCAGGTGCCCTATAGTTAGATGGTACTCCAACAAAAATTGTAGGAGTGATAAAGGATATTCCCATACGGCTGCATAAAATGCCTAGATGACAGTCATACAAGAGGTAGTAGTCGTAGACTTGGAGCCCTATTTTGGTATGTGTCTATCCAGAGAGTTCACAACAAATATAGGAGGATACTTATCCTTAGATTATTCTCATTTGGAGATACCTTTCAAAGGTAGAAGGGTCAAGATTTTTAATGAGAAACCATCTACGTTTCATGTAGAAAATATTGGTGAAACTGACCGTGTAAATATGATGACTGAAGAAACAATAGAAGAAGATCTAATGGAAGAAACATTAGAAGAGCTCCAAGCTGAGGACGAGTTTTCTCTACAGAAATTTTAATGCCATGATAGAAACAGAAATAGGAAACTATTCTATTGAGAAACCAAAAAGAAAATTGATACCCTCCCTAGAAAAGGATGGTTCTGTGAATCAATTGTGGAAGCTTTTCTTTGATGGGGCTAGGTGCAAGAATGGAGTTGGTGCCGAAATAGTTTTGATTTCTCCCCCCGGAGAGGAAAAGGTTTTCTCTTACAGGTTGACTTGGAGTTGCTCCAATAACATAGCAAAATATGAGGCCCTGTGCTTAGGGTTAAGAAAGGCTGAGAAATTGGGAATCAAACAGTTACTCATCTATGGAGATTCAGAACTTATTGTGAATCAAGTCACCAAAAAATGTATAAGTAAACAACATTATTTGAAGGCTTACAGGAACAAAGTGTGGGATCTCTTAGAGGCCTTTGAGGCCCTAAATATAAAGTTTATCCCTAGAGAATAGAATACCCACGCAGATTTGTTAGCTTCAGTGGGAGCTAATTTTTGTCCTGTAAGTAATGTTATTCAGAAGTCTAAAACTGTTAGACTTATATACAGGCCTTCAATGGCTCGATAAAAATATTTTCTGGCAAGTTTTTGAAAATGATGAACAGATATCTGGATTTCTTAATCCATGAAATGAATTGCTCAGCCAACCGGGATCTGCAGGATGAAGAGGAAGAGGACATTATTCAGCTTAAAAAACAATCATATTCCTAAGGGTCTCATCACCCTTGAAAGCCTGTTTGATAACAATGATAGAGCAGTTGGCCGGAAAATCAAGGTCGATAAACGAAGATACAAAGATGTAGAGTTGGAGCCAGGCAAAATGATTAAGGTTGGAATCAGTTGTACAGAAGAGGAAGTGAACCAGATCAGAGAATTGTGTAAAAAATTCCCTGACATCATAGCTTGGGTGTATAGTGATCTAAAAGTGTACAATAAAGATGTTATTCAACATACCATAGAATTAGAAGAAGGAGCTAAGCCTTTTAGGCAAAAGCAAAGACCAGTGAATCCGAAGATAGAATCTTTGATGAAACAAGAACTGCTAAAACTCCTTCAAGCTAAAATAGTATACCCTGTTAAACACTCCACCTGGGTGGCAAACTTGGTACCAGTCAGGAAGAAAAATGGAGATATCAGATTGTGTGTAGATTTTAGAAATCTGAATAGAGCATCACTCAAAGATCATTACCCGCTACCTCAGATTGACCAAATTCTACACACAGTTGCAGGAGCAGAAAGGTTTTCCTTACTGGATGGTTTTTCAGGTTATAATCAAGTATGGGTAAAAGATGAAGACCAATTCAAGACCGCTTTTACTACGAAGTGGGGAACATTTGCCTACCAAAGGATGCCATTTGGTTTATCCAACGCTGGAGCAACTTTTCAAAGAGCAATGGATGTAGCGTTTGGCGAACTTGCTAATAAAATCATAGTCATCTATTTAGATGATATGACTGTCTTCTCTCATGATAAGCAGGATCACGCCTCACATCTAGAAAAATTTTTTGAGAAGTGCAGGGAATTTGGGATATCATTGAACCCAAAAAAGTCTATATTTGCGGTAGAAGAAGGTATCCTACTCGGTCATGTCATCTCCAAAGACGGGCTAGCTATTGATCCTAGCAGGGTAAAAGCACTCTTGGAACTTTCTTTACCAGTCAATAAGAAAGGTTTGCAATCTTTCTTTGGGCAAATAAATTTTGTGCGCAAATTTATTGCAGATTTTGCGCAAATTGTCAAACCAATGATAGAACTGCTGAAGAAGGATGCTCCTTTCAAATGGACAGATGTTAGGAAAAATGCCTTCAAGAAAATTCTGGAAGAGATAGCCCAAGCACCTGTATTAATCAATCCTGATTATTCACGAAGTTTCATCTTGTATGCTGTTGGTGAATCAGAGAGTTATGTTGCAGTCCTCACACAAAAGGGGACAGATAACGAAGAAAGACCCATAGCTTTTCTGAGCTCCACCATGCATGATCATGAGGAGAGATACAACTTTATTGAAAAACAAGTTTATGCTGTCATGAAGTCCTTGCAGAAGTTTAAACATTTTCTGTCACAAAGCAAGATCCTTGTTTATGTGATACATCCTGACGTTAGGAACTTCATCATACAAGGAGAGCTTGGTGAAAAACGTGCTGGTTGGGTAACCAAAATATAGGAATATGATGTAGAAATACATCCCACAAAATTGGTAAGAGGTAGAGCCTTGTGTCACCAGTTAGCCAAGCAGATTACAGATGAACAAGTGCAACTCCAAGATGTGATGATTAATACACAAGCAGATTCTATGCCCAAAGACACTGATTGGATTGATGACCTGGTGGAATACTTTCAGACTGGTATGTGTCCTAAAAATCTAAATGCTTCATAGAGAAGGAGGTTTAGAGCACAAGCATTGAAGTACACCCTTCAAAATGAAGGATTATACAGAAAAAATATAGATGGTGTACTTTTGAGATGCATAAGAGAAGATGAGAAACAAAAGGTTCTGAGAGAATTTCATGGAGGTCTCTCTGGAGGACATTATTCAGGGAGATCAACTGCTTTGAAGATACTCCGAGCAGGCTGTTACTGGCCTTCTATATTTTCAGACACATACAATATCACCAAGAGTTGTGAACAGTGTCAAAGGTATGTTGGAAGAAATAGAAATGCCTCCATGCCCTTGAAACCTATCCAGGTTGAAGAGCCCTTTCAGCAGTGGGGGTTAGATTTCATTGGGATAATAGAACCTAATTCATCAGCTGGTCATAAGTATATACTTACAGCCACTGATTATTTCACCAAGTGGGCCGAAGCCATTCCCACTAAAAAGGCTGATCAGAAGTTGTGATTGAGTTTGTAGAAAGTCTGATTACCATATTCGGTATACCAGATTCACTAGTCTCAGATAATGGATCTGCCTTCGTCGGAGCAAAGATGATTGAGTTCGCCAGTAGGTATGGTATATACCTAAAAACTTCTTCCAATTATTACCCACAGGGTAACGGCTTAGCTGAGTCTACAAATAAGAATCTTCTTAGAATCCTGAAAAGGACGCTGGAAGATAACAAAAGAAACTGGCATTCCTTGATAAACCGAGCGCTATGGGCTGACAGAATTTCAATCAAGAAATCCATCAATACGTCACCCTACGCTTTAGTTTATGGCAAAGAAGCTATTTTGCCCATACATATGGAGATACCAGCATTGAAGCTACTGAATCAGATGAACGAAGAAGAAGGTCAACCGATGGATGCCCGACTAATGCAACTCTTACAGTTAGAAGAACAAAGAGAGCAATCATACAATCACAATCCGAAGCATATGGCAGATACTGAAGGATGGTTCAACAAAAAGACAACTACCAAAAAATTTAGAGTGGGAGACTTGGTTTTGAAATGGAATGTAAAGAAAGCTAAGCCAGGTAACCATGATAAATTCGATGCTTTCTGGGAGGGACCATTTGAAATTGTTTCAGAGAAATAGTTCAATGCTTTCGAGTTGAAAGATCAAGATGGATTGGTTCTTCCCATCACGGTGAATGCATTTCACCTAAAGTTATATTTCTATTGAGAAAGCAGAAAAGGAATTATATGTACAGTATAATATAAGTATATTCAGACAATATTTGTAAATATTACCATTTTTTGGCCTTAACAAAAAATTTCAGTCGCAGCCAATCAGAAGTCGACATTTTTTTTGAATAGAGATACTAAGGTATAGAGGGAGTTTTGACGAGGTAATGTTCACTTTTAATCTAAGTGCATTTTCCTATGTTCTTTGTCTTTCTCTGAAATATTCTTTTTACAACTGCGTTGTTGACTCCGTTTCCCAATGGATGAAGGTCTGGTCCCTATTTTTGCAAGCAAAAATTCCCCTGAAGGCGCCAAGAATGTTAGTCAAAAAGTGACTAACTACAGAAAAATAGTTGATGCACCTTTTTGCATATTTTCCAAGAAGACCGAAGTGGCCCATATGCTAAAGATCAAAGAAAAAGCAAAACACCGCAAGGAGGAAAAAGTGTCGCGATATCGCGACATGTTGCATTTTCGTGGTCCAAAGCAAAGAGAAAGAGCAAGGAGGAAAAAGTGTCGCGATATCGCGACATGTTGCATTTTCGCGGTCCAAGAGCAAAGAGAAAGAGCAAGGAGGAAAAAGTGTCACGATATCGCGACATGTTGCATTTTCGTGGCCAAGAGCAAAGAGAAAGAGCAAGGAGGAAAAAGTGTCGCGATATCGCGACATGTTGCATTTTCACGGTCCAAAGCAAAGAGAAAGAGCAAGGAGGAAAAAGTGTCGCGATATCGCGACATGTTGCATTTTCGTGGCCAAGAGCAAAGAGAAGGAGCAAGGAGGAAAAGTGTCGCGATATCGCGACATGTTGCATTTTCGTGCAAAAGAGAAGAGAAAGAGCAAGAAAGAAAAAGTGTCACGATATCGCGACATGTTGCATTTTCGTGGCCAAAGAGAAGAGAAAGAGCAAGGAGGAAAAGTGTCGCGATATCGTGACATGTTGCATTTTCGGCCAAAAGAGAAGAGAAAGAAAAAGATGTCATGATATCGTGACATGTTTCATTTTAGAAAAGAGAAAGAAGAGAATGTCGCGATTTCATGACATGTCTCATTTTCGTGACGAGGAGAAAAGAGGCAAAGATAAGAGAGATGTCACGATTTCGTGACATGTCTCATTTTTGCGGTTGGAAGCGGCAGAAGAGCAAAGTAAGAGACGAATGTCATGATTTCGTGACATGTCTCATTTTCATGGTTGGAGGCGGCAAAAGAGCAAAGCAAGGAAAGAATGTCATGATTTCGCGACACGCTAGTTGTAAAGGAATAAAATGTATTTTTGGCAATCAAAGGCATGCACCGACACCAAGAAGTGGTTTCTGACATGATTATCGAAAATCTAGGATAGAGCAGGCTTGCGTATGATTGAAAATGTGACAGGCTCGTCTAGAATCTAATCTGCAGAGAAGATATCTAATTCATAGAAGACTTGTGTATTATTAGAAATCGTAGATGATTGCTTGTAAAATAGTAAGATGTACTTAGAAAAAGATACTCTTTTAGGGTATATATAGGGGTGAGCGACTCCAGAAAAAGGGTCGGCTCTTGGACGTTTACAAGACTCGAATGCATGTACTTTGAATACAAGCAATAAAATCACATCTCCCATTGGCTTCCGGTTCATATCGTGCAAGTGTATGTATTAATGTTCTTTATTTCTGCTTACAATATTGAATTGTAAATTGAGTTTGTTCTTATATCTGAACTTTCGCAATACATAAATCATATTGCTGGAATGAGAATCTAATATATACGCATGTTAAACGAAATATTAGAAATCATATCTGAAATTATATAATTTCTGCATGGAAATGTGTTTAAATGCTTTGGATAGAAGTAAGTAAATCTGTCTTCGTTGTTGTCTAATCTGCACCATATATTAGATCTAGCTTCAACTATATTTCCCTCTCTTTCAATATTACTTCCTTCCCCTTTTCCCATAAAAAACTTCAAGGAACCAACCTTCTCTGGAGATCAGGCGAAAAGTCTCAAACCTTCTCGTCTTTTCAATGTTGACAAAATCTAAGGCGCAACTAAACAACCCAAGGCAGATTTTGTTCCAACAAAGATCTCCATGCACTGATCAATATCATCTATGATTGGTGATTAGAAATCCAAATATTCTACAAGTTGCTCTTGGATCATAACTTTCAATTATTATGCATTCATATATCCAATATATAATTCCAAACCATGAAATTGACTCTTTATTTAATGTCTTTTGCCATGATTGTTTCTTTCAAAGTTGTTGCACACAAATGGTATAGATTTCCTTCTTAAATACCTTTTGAAATGACCTCGCTTTACATCTTCTAGAACATATACATTGCTATCAAATTGTGTTAGTATTCCTACATTAGTGATTGTACAAATTACTATAATATTCTTAGCTAATACATAAGACATACATTATATAATTTCTTATGCTCATCATCAAGCAATTTTAATGAAATATTTCCTTCTCCAATCATTTCTTGTCTATGACTATCACCAAGAATAATAAATTTACCTTTGTAAACTTCATTGTATATTGTGAAGCAACCTTTCTTGTGTATCATAATTTTATTTGTTGTCAATTCTAGATACCAATATTCCATAGAGCATAAGCATGAGGATGTAGTGACTATAAAATTGTTCTTTCTCACTATATGGAGCTAAAATAACTTTTGTTTCCATATTCTTCATTTATTCAACCCATGATATTCAATTGTTGCATTTCTTCTTAAAATACTATTGAGCACCAAAATGGAAGCATTTATTATGCTTCATTCTATCCTTTTTGTTCCTTGACTATTTTTAGAGGTACTTGGAGATATATTTTTGATCCTTTTTTTCACCTTGTCCTTGTAGATTCATACCCTAGGATATGAATACTTTGATTCATACCTATTTATGCAAATCCCACTGTGTTTTCCAAAAATAGGTTTGGTTGATGTAGAGATCTTATTGATGTTGTTGGAGATTCTAATCCTTGCTGAGTCACCTCTTAAACCTGCAATCTTGATAGCAACCTAGAAGGCAAAAGGGTATTTTGACAATCTTATGTGGGTATCCATGGATATTTGATAGTGAGTGATGGTGGATGAGGTTTAGTACACTTGGTAGTCTAGGTTAATTTCAATAGAGTTTGGGTATATGGATGAGTTATATCTTGAATGGTAGCAATTACCCTGCATTTGTAGAATTATCCAGGGCTAAGGGAGATGAGGTGTTCATTGAGGTATCTTAGAAGGTGTCTCCTAAGGTGGCATGGAATACCATACCTCATAAATGAGTTTGGGTGAGAGAATCCCTCACCCATATACATGTTATAAATGAGCATGGGGATGTGAAATGGAGTAAGGATTAAGTCTAACTAGGATTATATTAACCCTAAGTTAAATATTGACTTTTGTGGCTTGAACAAGGTTTAAGGATTTAACCAAGTTTGAGTTTGATAGAATAGGCTTAGGTGGAAGTTAGATAAGTCAAAGGGGTAGACTAGGTGATGTGTCCCTAGTTTAGAAAAAATATAGTTAAGCTAGGATGATGGTCACATTGGGACAAAAGGTTAAGCATAGGAAAGGGTTAAAGTGGCCAAAGGAGGCTTATGAATAGTGTTTTTTATAAGTGAATTGTGTTTTTAGGATAATTTATGCAAATTTTATGGGTTTTACAAATTGATTAGTCGTTGTGATGGGATGAAGGATAATGTGTGATTTTTAGGTATCTAAAATATTATATTAGCATTTAGTATTGTTGGCATTTTTGCCACATTGATTTTCATTGATTGAAGCCTAATGTTTATGTTGTTGCAAATCCAACGTTTTTTTCAGGCTTTGATGCAGTTTTGGGGCAAAAAGGAGAAAAATGAGCAAAAAATGACTAAGTCCAGAAACTGCAGCGATTCGCTGACATGTCGCAAAATCACGGTCAACGCGGTCAACGCATGTAGCCAAAGAGAACTGTCGCGATATCGCGACATGTTCTGTTTTCGTGGTTTGAAAAAAGCAAAGGAGTGAGAGCGGCAAAATGTCATGAAATCGCGACAAAATTTTTTGCCGAAGACACAAAGTTAACATTGCAGCGATGCGTCGACGTCTCATTTTCGCGCGGTGTTTGGCTTCGAAGACTCAAGGTTAAAAGCTGCAGCGATTCGCTGCATGTTTTTTAAGAAGAGGAAGCCATGGGAAAGTTGCAGCGATGCGCTACCCGTAGCATTTTCACGACAAGGGCGGTTCAAAGGCTTGAGGGCTAAAAGGTTGCAGCGATGCGCTGCAATGTTGCAAAGTCGCGGATCGTCGGTCACAAAGGGAGTCTAAACAAAAGTGACAGCGATGCGCTGCAAGTTGGTTGCAAAAAGACTAAGTACAAATATTGCAGCGATGCACTGCATGATAGGTGCAGAGAAAGTCTAAGGAGTAAAATGGCAGCGCTGCACTGCATTTTTGAAAAGGTCTTGCAAAGCGGAAGTTGTATCATTTTCACGGCTCAAAATGGTGATCAGTACGGAGAAAGAAATGCGTAGCGATATCGCTACCCGTAGCGAAATCGTGGGGTTTTGACCCGAAAGACAAAAGGCATAGAAAATGCAGCGATTCGCTGCAGTTTTGGTGACAAGGCAGAGTGCGAAGAGAATCAAAAAAAAAAAACAAAGAGATGACAACGATTTCATGACGCGTTGATTGAAATGCTTGAATGACTCAAGTGCATAGCGAATTCTTGATAAGGAAAGAATAGAAACATGCAAAGGGCAAGAAGTGTTCCATTTTTGTGACCCATCCATGAAGCCATACAAAGTGCCCAAAACATGTAGCGATATCGCTACATGTTCCATTTTCATGGAGCAAAGCGAAGAAAGGAGCCAACGACCAAAAGACGTAGCGAAATCGCTACATGTGCCGTTTTCGTGTGGATAAGCTAGCGATGGAGAAAAGGAAGCCGAAGATGCAGCGAAAGAGCGACATGTGCCATTTTTGCGGGTCAAAGTGGTCAAAGCGTACGACATAAAAATATGTCATGATTTTGCAACCCGTCGCGTTTTCGCGACCTGCATAGTTTCCCGCCAAAGTACAGTGTGAACGGCTGAGGAGATTTTTTTAATTTTTGATGATTTAATGTTGACCCGAATTTAATGATTTGCGGATTTCCAAGGCATTCAAAGTAAAAGACGCGCCCAGGCCACCAAGATTGAAGATTTAATGCATTCGAGGCTGCTGTTCGTGGATTGTCGTAACGGTTTCATGCATATTTTCAAAAACGAATTTAATGAAGAAGACCGCTAGCGTCTAATTGTATTTAATTTTTGCTGCAACTAAGGGGATCGTGTATGTAATTTCCAATGCACAATTGTAGATCACGAGAGGGGTGGTGGTGCATTTTTAATGCTGCAAAGAGGACGGACCTCTATAAAAACCAATGTAATTCTCATTTACAAAGGTTGGAAAAACTTGCTGCTAGAGACTGGAATTGTATTTGCGGGAATAAAAGGATCAACTTCTAATTTTTCAAGCGTTGCATGGATGAATTTATTTTCTGTTTTTCTGCATTTCTAAATAGCATTCATACTACTGCATTGCTGTTACATTTAAATTCTATTTTTTGGATTTAAATATTGCGATCAGGGTACGATTTCTGGAATGTGGGTTTGGAGGGATTTGTTGCATGTGATTGTGCGAGGATTAAGCTAATTCCTTATGTTACTTGTTGTTGTTACGTTTGTAGTTTCCTGCTGTTGTTTTTCTGATCCCATCACTTCGGCCTGTGGCCATATTTCCCATTTCTTTCTGCATTTTTTAACTTTCTTTCCTGCAGCCCTTATCTTAAAACCAGATTTTAGAGTAGTGAAGGGAACCAGCCCACTCTGGAGATTGGTCTGGAAGCCATTTCTTGCTTCCAGCCTTTCAATGTTGGCCAGGTCTAGGGTGCACTTGTAAAATCCTTTCCTGTGGCAGATTTTGGACCAACAAGTATTAAATTTTATCACAAATTAAAATTTAATAAATTAGTAAAATTTTAGGAACCTAGTTCCTAATGATTGGAAATCAGTGAAGAAGAATAGAAATGGAATGCAAATGAATGAAATTAAATCGCTTTTTATTGATCATTGTTTCAAAATGGAGGTTACCCTTCCAATTGCTCACAAGGAGTTATAAATATAATTGTTCTTTGATGCCCAAAGACACCTTCTACGAATGCATATATAAACCTATCTATTAGTCATGATGGTGAAAGGACACGATGGTCCATTAATTAAATGAATAAAATGAATAATAATCTAAGTTAGGATTAGGATCCTAACAAGCCACCCCTCTTAAAAAGAGCTTTGTCCTCAAAGCAAAAATTAGGGAATGTCTTCAAACTTTCTAGAAAGTGCATCGACAACCATGTTATCTTTACCTTTTTTATATATGATCTCGTAGTCATATCCTAGTAATTTTGTAACCCATTTTTGTTGCTCGGGAGTGGTTATGCATTGCTCGATAAAGTATTTTAGACTATGGTGGTCAGTGCAAATAGTGAAATGTTGACCTATAAGGTAAGGTCACCAATGTTGAATAGCATGAATAATAGCTAACATCTCTTTTTCATAAGTGGAACGAGCCAAATTATTTGGAGAAAAAGCCTTGCTAGTAAAGGCCAATGGTCTTTCATTTTGCATTAGCACAACTCCTATGCCCACTCCTGAAGCATCGCTCTCAATAATAAATGGTTTGGAAAAGTCTGGCATGGCTAAGATAGGGGTGGTACACATTGCATTTTTTAAAGTGCTAAAGGCATCTTCAGCCTTTGAAGACCAAAGAAAAGCATTTTTCTTGAGTAGTGTTGTTAAAGGGGCTGCAATTTTACCATAATTTTTGACAAATTTGTGATAGTACCCTATCAATCCTAAAAATCCATGCAATCCCTTTAAAGTTTTTGGTATAGGCTAATTTTTCACATCTTCAATCTTACGGGGATCCACTTTAACTCCTTTAGAGACAATATGGCCTAGATATTCAATTTCTTGTTTTTTGAAGGAACATTTGGATTTTTTGGCGTATAATTGGTTGTCCTCCAAGGTCTTTAGTGCTTGGTCTATGTGGCATAAGTGATCTTCCCATGTTCTACTATAAATTAGAATGTCATCAAAGAAAACTAAAATAAACTTGCGAAGGAAAGGATGGAATACCTTGTTCATTAAACTTTGAAATGTAGAGGGTGCATTAGTAAGGCCAAATGGCATAACCATGAATTCATAATGCCCTTCATGAGTATGAAAGGCAGTTTTTGGAATATCACTTTCCTTAACTCGAATTTGGTGGTAGCCTGATCGTAAATCTAATTTGGAGAAATATGTTGCTCCATGAAGTTCATCTAATAACTCGTCAATGACGGGGATAGGGAATTTATCTTTGATAGTTAGTTTATTAAGGGCACAGAAATCAACACATAAGTGCCATGACCCATCCTTTTTTTGGACTAATATGATAGGAGAAGAATAAGGACTCATGCTAGGTCTAATAATTCCTGCTTTTAGTAGTTCTTGTACTAGTTTTTCTATTTCTATCTTTTGTAGATATGGATATCGGTAAGGTCGAATATTAGGAGGTTGGTGCCCAGGAAGAAGTGGAATGGTATGATCATGGCTTCTTTGAGGAGGTAATCCTTTTGGTTCATTAAATACCTTGTCATGGCATGCTAGGAGTTGTTGTAATTCAGGTGCTATTGCTTGTTCCTCATTTGTTGGTTGAATGGAGAATAATTGTGCCATCATAACTTTACCTCCTTTTCAAATAAGCTTCTCCATTCTATGGGAACTTACTACTTGGGAAGGGCCTGAATTTAACCCCTTGATAGTATAGGTTTGACCATTTTGAGTGAATTTCATCCATAGGTCTTCAAAATCCCATTGGATGGTGCCTAGTGTTCTCAACCATTGTACTCCTAAAATGATATCACATCCCCCTAGTGGCAATGCATACATATCAGTTTTCATATTATAATCACCCATAGTGAGTTTAATATTTTGGCATTTTCCTTTGCATGCAATTCATCCTCCATTGCCGATCATAACTTCGAAATTATTACAAGGATGTATGAAGCAATCGACTTGTTTTACCACTTTTGGATCGATAAAATTGTGTGTGCTGCCAGAGTCTAGAAGCACAATGAGGTCTTGTTTCTTAAAGTACCCCTTGACCTTCATAGTTTGTGGGGAGGAGAAACCAACAAAGGCATTAAAGGAGATTTTAGGTGCATTCTTTGTGTTATTTTTTGGGGTTTTTGTCACTTCTTCCACTTCAATAGTTTCTTTTGAATTACCTTGGTCAAGCGTATTTAAAATATAGAGTTTGGGGGTAGTGCATTTATGGTTGGGAATAAATTTCTCATCACAATGGAAACAAAGGCCCTTTTCTCGTATTTCCTTCATCTCTTTAGGGCTAATTCTTTTGATTGGTAAAACTCTATTTAGTTTTGGGGTGGTGGAGGAATGTTGAGATTTGCTCATTGGTTGAATCCCAAGTCGATGTTGATTATTAATTTTTTCTTCCACCATTTGAGCTAATGCAATAGTGTGTAGCATGTTGGGAGGATTGAGCATTTGCACTTCTAGTTGAATGTCTTCTTTTAAACCACTGATAAAGCAACTTTGGAAGAATGATGCGTCTAGTCCTGATGTAAAGTTTACCAATTTCTTGAATTGAGCTTGGTACTCTCGTACTGTAGTGGTTTGGCGGAGTTTGGTGAGGGCTCCTATGAAATCCTCAAATTTTCTTGGGCCAAATCGTATCATTATATTTTTTGTAAATTTTATCCGTGTGGGGATGTCATTTATCTTTTTCGTACCACTGGTACCATTGCGTAGCGGTACTTTCTAGGTGGAAGGATGCGATGCGAACCTTTTGGGTTTCAGGAATTTGATAGAGGGAGAAATATTGGTCCGCTCGATAGATCCAATTTGTGGGGTCACCTCCTTCAAATTTTGGAAAGTCCAATTTAGTGGTTCGGGGTAGGATTGATGTTTGTGGTCCTTCGAGTAATGCTTGTTGTTTTGGTGGTGTGAGAGGTTGGCCAGCTTGGATGACTGCCATATTTTGTTGTAACATGTCCACGGAGAGATTAGTAGCAATGATTTTTAAATCTATTTCTGCTACTTTTATCGAGAGTTTTTGTTCGAGATCATCTTTCCATTTATTTAATCCATCCATGAAGTCCTTCATCTGGTCTTGTGATCTCCTACCATCGACCATTTTGATATAGTTTTGCGAGTTTTAGCCTTCTTAATTTCAATTCTTCTTGAAAAATTAGTAAAATTTTAAATCAACTTTTGACAAAATTTTAAAAAATATATGGGGATATTTTGTCAAAAATTGAAAAATTTATCAATTTTGCTTGATATGGTGTAAAAATTTTGTTATTTTCTTTTGAAATAACTCCTTCTTTGTCCTTGACAGAATGGTCAATCAATTTGAATTTTTGAATGGTCTATTTGGTGGGTAAAATTCTTTTAAATTTTAAAATTTTAGCATGCACGACTAGCGAGGGCGGTGGGAGGAAATCAGAGTGGAGCGGCTAAGCGGTGGGGGTAGGCGGAGCAGAAATCAAAGTGGTGGAGTAGAGTGGCTAAGTGAGGGGTAGGCATAGCATCGTAGGTGGAGCGTCTAAGGTCAACGAGTCAAACACTATTCCCAAAAAGTCCAACACATGGTGCACCCACAACTGGCGCTCAATGCTTCACGCATGAGCGTGTAGGCCTAGCACGCTAGGCACTCCAATATAAGAGCATCGATCGTTATAAACCCTGAGTTCGCTTTAACACGAAGGATGTGGGATTTATCCCCAATGAAAAATTTGATGTCGCACTCGAATTCAAATTTCTTGATGCCTGAAAAATAATTCTGATCACCGAAAATTATTTAAACTTTAGGTTAACTTTAATATTTGCTTTAATTATTCATCGGATTTCTTCAACATCATCGAAAAACGTAGGTATACGCAGTAGAAAAAGAGTTTTTTTGGATGATTTGACATGCGTATTCGAGCTCTTCGTCGATCTGGAAGCAACAGAGGTTGAGGACGTCCCTCTTGAAGGTATTTGCAATGGAATTTTGGCACGTTCTCCCTTGTTATTGTCTCTTGAAATCGTTGTTACTCCCTGCATCGATTTTGTCTTCTCAAGAGCGATGCTTCTACTTTCTTGGGTGTATTTGAAGGTGCTTGTGAAGGAGGTATAAGGTGGAGCCCTGAGGTGTAATGTGGAGGTCAAATGTTGGTGAATGCAATGGTATGGTGGTGTACTTTAAGTGAAAAATGGGTGTGGAATGGGTAACAATGAACAATGATGAATCTGGGAAAAATTTTGTAAAAATGAGTGTGAATGGCCTTATGGATCTCTGCTCTGATACCAGTTGTTAGGAACCTAGTTCCTAATGATTGGAAATCAGTGAAGAAGAATAGAAATGGAATGCAAATGAATGAAATTAAATCACTTTTTATTGATCGTTGTTTCAAAATGGAGGTTACCCTTCCAATTGCTCACAAGGAGTTATAAATATAATTGTTCTTCGATGCCCAAAGACACCTTCTATGAATGCATATATAAACCTATCTATTAGTCATGATGGTGAAAGGACACGATGGTCCATTAATTAAATGAATAAAATTAATAATAATCTAAGTTAGGATTAGGATCCTAACATAAAACAACTAAAATAATATAATGTTTAAAATGATCATTTTCTATATGCATATTATAAATTGCCTTAAATGCTTTATTATCAATTAAAAAATATTAGCAATTGTTTACTACTTTGATCTTCTATGAATATTATGGCATTATGCATTTAATTCATTATGTTAAGATCCTACATATAGAGGAAGAATCCATAAATTTAATAATAATCTAGTTGCACTCTAGTGTAGAATTATAAGTTGATTTTAAATATTACAAAAATATCAACAAATGGATTATACTTTTTTCAAATTATTCTACATAACCTAAGTAAAACAAAAAAATATATACATAAGCCAAAACATATGCAAAAGCCACTATTATGTTTATAATTTCATGTGATGTCCTATATATCCATTATGCACCTACCTAATTTTGATAAAGGAAGGATCGCATTTAGTAATGATCAAGGAAACAAATAAAAATTAGAGTATATACTACATAGTTGTCTTACTTTTAAATAAGGATCACATGAGGATTAATTATATTTACAATCAACAACTTAGACTTGATGTAGTCTATTAATATTTTTGAAATCATTTAGAGATAAAGCTATATACACATATGGGTAAATACATCATATTTTTAAACAAAAGAAAAAAAAACTTTTGTGTTCAATATATCTAATTTGTAAGGCCCCTAACAAAATAGTAGAACTTGTTATGTTATACTTTTAATTTATTTTTAAATGAACATAAGTTGATCTTTTTACTTTACAATTTATATTTCTTTCTATATTTACCACTCATTTTTGTTGCTACATCAATAATATTATATATAGTTTACTTCCTAAGTGATTGTCATGAACTTTACCTCTTCCATAAATTATCTGGAATCAATCATAGCACTTCACTATCTTTCGTACGTATGACTATTTTTTTCAAATCAATATGTTTCTTTAGAAATTTTATTTATAAATATGCGTGCATATGACTATTTGTTTTTCAAAAAAAAATATTTATATATATATATATAGTTTTTTGTTTACATTATTCAACCTTTTGATTTGTGTTGCAGAATGTGATACCACTATGAAAACAGTGTAGAATTTTAGATATTATCGGATGAAGCTCGTGGATATGATTGGTGTGGACAACGTGAGCACGATCATGTCAGAAACCTTATTTGCTATAAGATCCGCAACCAATGACTTTACCAATAATTATTACCTGAATCAATTTCAACAATGTTCAACAATTTCAAGATCTTCTAATAGGGAATCTTCATGAATTTGTATAGGTAAAGTATTTTTTCCTGGGGACTCCATAAGCTTCCCTTTTTTTAGTTTAGTTCTAATTTGATGGAATTGCAATTTAAATACATTGTGCAGAGTGTCTACAACAAGGAAGCTACTCAAATTGCTATCATTGGGCTACCTCATTTTGGGTGTTTTCCTTCACAATTAACTCTGCATAATTTGATGAGTAACACATGCATTGAGGAGTACAATATGTAAGAAATATTAACCCTGATTTGCACTCTTGACCCAACTACACTACGAAACTGGGCGATGATGGACTACGCTTGCCAAAAACTATGAAGTTGGATGTCCTGCCTATTTATCTGATGTGACATTGCACGTGCCCTTTGAAATCCATCCAATCAACATTTATCTCCTTCGTGCAGAGTAGACAATTGGTTATTTCATTTGTACGATAGTTGGTTACTGGCTCCTTTGCATTGCTATATAAACCCTTGTTCAGTGAGTTTTTAAATAGCAGAAGAATGTGGAGAAGGAAGTTGTTATTCATAGTGAAGCAGACAAGAGCAATTTTTTGAGCAGAGAACCTCATCAGTTTATGTCTGAGCAGCAGACTCGACATTTGTTTTTCTTCACTGCTTATCCTATAGTTTCATCTGCAGAAGTTTGTATATCCTTAGTCAAGGATTTTGTAACCGTTATTTCAGTAAATATAGTTGTCCTTTATTTCAAGCATTTTTAAGGGTTTCGTGTAAGCTTTGTCTGCATTTTCGTTCTTCTAGATTTATTTTATCCATGGTGTCTCGTACAATTTGTTTTCTAATCCTCAGGATTCATGGAGATTTTTAATCGTCTTCAGCCAAAGGAGCGATTTCATGATTTACTTTTAAGTCCCCGGTGTGGGTCAATGGATGGTATTCAGACATCCCCCAATGTGAAAGGGCTTGCCTGCAATGTGCATTATTCACTTTTATTTTTGGCTAAGTGTAACCATAACCGCCCGCTTACACAACAAAGCTCGATAGCACTATTGTTTTCATGTGCTCTAATATGGGAATAGACATTTTTGGCTAAGTGTCAGGCCAACTGCGGCCTGAAACTTGACCAACTGCATAGGTCAACTATGCAATGCAACTAGATTGTGCTGCATTTGACTAGTGAACTTGGGCATTGACCAGTAAAATTACCTGAATTTGCATAGTTGGGTGTGCGCAGCCCGACTACGCATTCTTCTTATGTGCAGCCCGACTACACACTTTTACATGTGCATATCTTGACTACACACATTTCTTTTGCACATCCCGATTGTGCACTTTTACATGTGCACAGCCCAACTACACATATTTCTCATGTAAAACCCGACTACACACTTTTGTACAGGCGCAGCTCGACTACGCACATCTCTCATGTGTAGCTTGACTATGCAATCTTGCGTAAGATGTCGAAGGTCAAAAAAAAGAAAACAAAACTTCAAATTGGTATCAAAGCTTCTATGCCCTTGACATGGAGACCAAAGTAGAATGGCTTTCAGCAGTAATCATTCGCTACAGTTGTAGATCTCGCACTTCAATAGTAAGAACTACAATTACTAGAGTATTCAGATGAAGATCCTATTTGGATCTTAGGAGCTATGGGAGTTAGTCAAGAATGACTACCCAAAATTGGAAAATGCAGCAGCATTGGTCGTCCTCTCCCAAGCTGACAAGGATTTGTTGAAGGAGAACATGAAGGACTAGAAGGACCTCTTCTACATCATGCAAGTTATCAAGGAGACCATATTCTTGTGGATTGCATCAGCCACCAAAGCAAAGCAAGCCTGGGAGATTCTGGCCAGCTCGTACCAGGGCACCAATAAGGTGAAGTTGGTGAAGCTACAGATTCTCAGGAGGGAGTTTGAAAATCTATAAATGGGTGAATTTGAGTCCATGAATGACTTCTTCACCTGAATGATGGACATAATTAACCAAATTTGGTTGAATGGTGAAATCGTACAGAGCTAGAGAATTATGGAGAAGATTCTCAAAAGTCTACCTGCCAAGTTTGACTCAGTTGTGATAGTAATCAAAGAGTCAAGATTTCTGACAACCCGCTCGATATATGAGCTCATGGGTTCATTGTAGACACACAAACAGAGGCTAATTCATTCATCTCAGACCTCTCTAGAGTAGGCATTCAAGGCTTAGGTCTCATTTTGAGACATGACAGACAAGACTCCCACCATGGCGCTTCTATCTCTCAAGGAGGAAGAGGTAGAGGCAGACGTGGGAAAGGAAACAAGTCAATAGGACGATCAAAACCTAGTGAGGGAGAGACCAACTGTAACTTCCATCAACAAGGAGGAAGAGGCGGTGCTAAGAACCAAAGCCGAACCTGGTTAAAAAAAGGACATGTCAAAATTCTAGTGTTACTATTGCAAGAAGTATGACCATTACATCTCATAGTGCAAAAAATGGATGGCCAAGGAGAATCATCAGTAGGCCCATTACATGAATGAAGCCAAAAATACGATAGGAGGAAATGTGTTGCTAACTTGCAATGTTGAGGAGGAGAGCCAAAAGAACATATGGTATTTGGATAGTGGGTGCAACAACCACATGATGGGGAACAAAGAAATGTTCTCACAACTGGATGAAATATTCCAGTTTGAGGTCAAGATGGGAAACAACAACAAAGTTCCAATTATGGGAAAGGAAAGATCCTCATATGCACCAGGTAAGGAAAATGGAAGCAGATGTGTGATGTCTATTATGTACATGGTCTGAAGCACAACCTATTGAGCATTGGACAACTTGTACAGAAGGGACAAATGGTCCAGTTTAAATACAGAGTATGCACCATCAGATACAAGTCACATGGGTAGATAGCTACGGTGTCCATGACAAAAAATAAAATATTTTTGTTGCAAATTCAGAACAAATCATTGATGTCTCTAAGTGCAGTTGTGAATTATTCTACCTAGTTGTGGCATCTTAGATTTGGGCAGCTAATCTCCAGTTGCCTGAATCAGCTACACAAAAAGTATATGGTGAAGGGTTTAACCATTATTGAGTAGCAAAATCATATTTATAAAGGTTGCTTAGTCAAAATATGGCACAAGGATTCGTTCCCTTCTAAACAATATTAGAGAGCATCACAGCCATTAGAGCTGGTGCACTCAGAAATATGCAGCCCGATGCAGACTAGCATGTTTACCAATAATAAATACTTCTTGACTTTCATTGACGACTTCAGCCGAAAGACCTGGGTCTATGCCATAAAGTTGAAGTCATAAGCATTTGCTAGATTCAAGGAGTTCAAGTCTCTGGTGGAGAAACAAAGCAAATATCAGATCAAGACTCTCAGGACAGATGGTGGAGGTGAATACATCTTTAATGAATTCCACAAATTCTACAAATAGCATGAAATTTGAAGGTAGCTCACTACCATATACACACCATAGTAGAACGACGTAGCTGAGAGGAAGAACCAGACCATCATGGATATGGCATGCAACATGATGAAGACGAAGGGATTACCGCATGAGTTCTAGGTAGAGGTTATAACTTGTGTAGTCTACTTCCTAAACAGATGTCCCACCAAAAGTATGAAGAACAAAATCCCTCAAGAGTCTTGGAGAGGTGTGAAGCCAAGTGTGGCTCACTTGCGTGTGTTTGGGTGCATAGCATATACACATGTTCCAAAAGAGAAGCGATAGAAACTGGATGATCGAGCGAAGAAGTGCATTTTCATAGGGTATAGTGAGTAGGAAAAGACATACAGGTTGTACAACCCTATGATAAAGAAGCTCATCGTTAGCCATGATGTGAACTTCTTGGAAGATGAAGCTTGAAATTGTAAGTTAAATACTGGCTAGCCTGAGCCAACAGTAGTGGAGTTTGTTGACTTGGAGGAGGTTAGTGTGCATCCACCTGTAGCCTCAAGCAACACCAGTGGTGCCAAAAATAGCACAACCTCACCATCTCGGTTACCTCCACTTGCAAGAAGAATCCAAAATTTGGTGACACCAGTGAAGACGAAGAGCTTATAAAATATTTATGAGGCAACCCAAACTCATCAAGATGAGTACTTTGAATTTGCACTCTTTACTGAGGTCGATCCAGTGAATTTTGAAGATGCAAGTCAGAATAAAAAGTGGGTAAAGGTGATGGACGAGGAGATTGAAGCCATTGAAAAGAATGATACATGGAAATTGGCAGATCTTCTAGCAAGAAAGAAGACCATTGGGGTCAAGTGGGTGTACAAGATGAAGTTCAACGCCCAAGGATAATTGGACGGACATAAGGCCAGACTGGTGGTGAAAGGTTACAAGCAAAAGTTAGGCATTTATTACCATGAGTTATATGCACCTGTAGCCTTACTTGATACAGTTAGGATGATCCTGGCATTGGCAGCCCAGTAGGGTTCGAAGGTGTACCAAATGGATGTCAAGTTAGCCTTCCTCAACGATGTGTTGGAGGAGGAGGTATACATAGACCAACCATCAGGTTATGAAATTGAAGGCTAGGAGGGCAAAGTCCTAAAGCTGAAGAAGGCCTTGTATAGTTTGAAGCAGGTGCCCCAGGCTTGGTACATCCAGATTGACAGTTATTTTCAAGAAAATGGGTTTGTAAAATGCCCATATGAGCACACCCTGTACATGAAGAAAAATGAAGCAGGTGAGTTCATTATCATCTGCCTGTATGTGGACGATCTGATTTACATTGGCAATAGTGCATCACTATTTACCCATTTTAGAACAGTAATGAAAAGGAGTTCGAGATGACGAACTTAGGGCTGATGAAGTATTTTCTCAGCATTGAAGTTGACCAATCGGTAGATGGCATCTTCATTTCTTAGGGTAAGTATGCAAAGTATGTACTAAAGTGGTTCAAAATGGAGGATAGTAAGTATGCATGTGCGCAGCCCGACTGCACACATCTCTCGTACATAGCCCGACTGTGCACTCTTACGCAAGATGTCGAAGGTAAAAAAAAAATGAAACTTCACAATAAATTTGGGCGTTCGTTATTTTATTTTTCTTTGTTTAAATAACATTTCTTATACACATCTATTGTAGGAATTGAACCCGTCCTTACCGATAGACCATACTTATACTCACACTCACGCGGTTGTTTCTCGTTCTTTCAATCAAAAGATCTTAGCTTTAGGAGAGGACGTTGAATATAGCGCTACTCCACCATTCATAACATATGTCTGTGTCTAGAACCAACATTAATAAAATTATGCTACAATGTGTTTCATTGATAGAAACTCATAATATTTAATTAGACAAAGGTTGAACTTAAAGGAAACCCCTTGCACTTTACACTTTGGGTTTATTGTGTTGCAGGGTTTGAAGAAGTGAGAGAGGGTTGCTGTGGAATGGGCCTACTGGAAAAATAGATAATGTGCAACAAGTTCTCTCCAACGTGTGTTGACACATCTAAATACATATTTTGGGATGGATTCCACCCTACAACCGTGACTTATAATATCTTTTCCAAGGATCTATTCCAGCAAGCTATTAAATACAAAAGGATTTGAACTAAATACAAAAGGATTTGAACTACGGAACACCTAATTCATAGGAAAACTTGAGTTTTCAGTTAGTCTAGTACACTACGATAAGAGAATCACAAGTTGACAAGTTGATACCAGCTCACGCTATTTGATGTTAGTTTTTTTATCATGCTGTGGAACTGGGATGAAGTTAAACATATTTTATTTTTACTCCTAATGTCATAAGAGCGGCTGAGTTATTAATAGTATATTTTTTATCTTCTCATTAAAATTTGTATAAATTCATATTAACATCATTTTTTGGTTTTTAAACTTAATTTAATTAACAAATTAAAATATTCAACAAAATATGATAGAATTACTTTGCAACAAAACATTTTTCAAGAGAACTCTTGAAATAGTGATTATAAGTGAATTATGGAGTAGAATAGAGGACCTGAGCATATGATAACAATGTAGAGCAACAATTTACATTTTTTATGAGGATTTTTAAGCTAAAATCAGAATTTAAGTAGGTATTTTAGAATACTTTATAAGTGGTGTAGGGGTTAAGCAAGGATGTCCACTATATTCTACTTTGGTTTATATATTAATAAAATAGAAGAATATCTAAATCTAAGAGGAGGGGATGGTGTTCATTTTGAGGAAAATGCATGAGGGTTCTTTGTATGCAAACAACCTCATTTTCATTGCAATGTAAAAATAGAGGATGGGTAAAATATTAGAGGTCCCAAATTACTTTTGCAAAGAGGTAGGCATGCAAATAAATATCAATAAAACAAAGATTTTTCTCATGTCCCATGATGCTCTTGTTCCACAAAAAGTACTTTTTTTATTTGAAGGGGGTCTCGTAGAAGAAGTAATAGAATACAAATATCTTGGTATAAATTTCAATAATAATCTTAGTTGAGAAACTTATATAAATAAGAGGTTTTGGGAGGGTGGAGAGTAATTTTTATACTGCAAAGTAGGAGTAAAGATATTGAATTATAGGACTAGAATATTGCTTGGGTTTGATTTGCCTTACTACCATTATAAATGGTGATACATGGATGTGAACTATGGGATATCAACACATTAGACTTAAATTAGAGATAAATAGAAAGGTTTTAAAAGCATGTGATAATAAATGTATTCAAAATATAGGTTTTAGGTCCATATGAGATTCATATAATAAAATAAACCTTCTCCATAGAGGTAATATTATGGTTTTGTAGACATCCAATTTTGGTGCACCTAACCATCACCTCAATTAGGACACCCAATAGTTAATATTTAGTCCACCAAGCTAATCTAAGCAAAAATGCTTTCTATTTCAGCCTTAGAGGAATAGCACCATTCTCCTGCCATTATGCTACAATAGTGCTATTGTCAAGACATGACACTATTGCATTTTGACCCTCCAATAGACAAAAATATTGAAAATACTAATATTTAGTGATAGTACTAAACACTATCGCAAAATGTTTGCTAGCACAAGTAGAATCTTTCGAACATGATTTCCTAATAGATAAGTTCCTTATACCACTCTCTAGTTTGATCATTCATGATAATACTTATTCCTCGAGTCAATAAAATTTGAATTCTCTACATTGTACTAAAGGCATCTTTGATCCATTCTTCCCTCCATTAAATGCCTCTCCAAAATGTATAAATTGAGCCCATGAGATAGGTATTCAACAAGCAATCTTGAAGTGTCTAAACTCTATGAAAGTTCTCTCTAAGTTCTCCTACTCTCTTTCTTTCTCTCATTGCATTCATATTTTTGTATCTTCAAGAATATTTACTATCATTTTGGGGTAATTGAAGTAATGCATAGTGGCATCCAAGCAAGATTATCCTCCTATTGTTCTACTAAATTTTTAGAGAAGATCTTGGCTATTTAGGAAGCATTCACAAGCCTTTGGTTGTATTTTTACATCTTTGACTCTTATGATTTTTACTTGCTTTTTTCCTATATTATACTTCTCGTCTTACCTTACCTTGTTAAAAACCATGATGTTTACAACTCATAATAACCATTCTACTATAATTTTGGGGAATCTATAGTTGTATATTCTTAGATAATTTATTCTTTTATGCATTTTTGGTAATCATTTGTAACATTTCATTAGAATCTTCTCACTCTCTTAAAATTATCAATTGTATTTTGTTTGATCACATAGTTGTTTATAGACTTTCTAATAAATGATTTATCTACTTTTTTTTTTTTTATACAACTCACTTTGTTATAGTAGGCTTTTCTTTCAACTCTTGCTACATTTGAAGCTCTCCCTAGCCTAGACAACTATATTGGATTTTTTCCTTAACCTTTCATCCATATTAAAGGATTTTCATTTGAATGTAATTTAATCTTGAAATTTATTGTTCTTATTTTTATTGCACACTAATATTTAGATATTTTATCACTTATGATAATTATTTTACATTGAAATCTAGATCTAGACACTCCATCTTAAGATCCACTTGTTGTATTCAACCTTTAGGAATATTTTTACAAGATTTCCTTTGCCTTAGACTCCTATTTTTGAGATGTAGAAACAATAGTAGTGATATTTTGTAGAACCCTAATTATTTTAGCTCTTTGTCTATCATAGAATGATAGCATTAGAATAGTTCTATTACTGAATATCAACATTTCTATAGAGTTTGCATGCTCCTTCCAATTTCAAGCATATATATTTTTTATTATATCAAAAGGGGGTTCTGATCAGTTTTTCTAGATAGTCATTTGTTTCTTTGATAGACCCCCTAAACATAATGCTAGTTTTTTTTTTTTTTTTTTGTAGGTAATTTCATGAGAGAACTATAAATTTATGATAGCACCAAGGTAGCACTTATGTTGAAAATTGATGCTTCTGCATAGACATCAAAATCAAACATTTTAATTTTTGATTTATTCTTTTTAGTTTATATAACTTGGTTTTCACCATTTTTGTCTTTTCTACTATACTCTATTACCTATTTCTTAATAATTGTATTATAATAAAAAGAAATAAGTTTAGGTTAATTTATTTTATCAAATCATATTAGACAAGGAACTGTAATAGCATATAGTTACATCTAGGCTAGTTTTTGTATTGTTACATAATTTCAAGTTTACCCTAGAAAGAAAAAAGACTCTTTACATTCCTTATAAACATTAATATTGAAATAACATGTAGATTAGGTCCATTTTCAGTTTCATATTTGTATTCTTGCACCACTTACCTTTCTTATATTTTAGATTTCTCCTTAAGAGGCTTAGGGCTAGATTTTGAACCTTAGATGTTTTGTAAAATTTACAAATACAATATTTAAACATATTGAGGTAGACAAACCCACATGATTATAGGTCCCCTTGGGAAAGGTATCGAGGTACTCAACCATTCATGGCCTATTGTCTACAAGTTCATCTTCTAGGATATTTGAAAATAATAAAATAGATGGAAGCAAATATATGGTCTATGTTTGTAATAGGAGAAATAATACATGAATGAAATAAAATAAGCACATTAGAAAATGGAATGTCAACTTGAATGAATGTCCAAATAATAAAAAATAATAAAGGCATTTCTTAAGAGAAAATTTAGAACAAAATAAAAATAAGGGAAAATAGAGAGAACATTATCTTGTTAAACTTAACTCTATATTGATCATCGTCAAAAGTCCTATATAGTAGCAAATATCAATTAGAGACCAAAGATATTTACTACCCAATTGAGGGCTAGCTTACACCTCAAATCTTGTAGTTACTATCCATTGCTCTTTCTAAATTCATTCTTCCATAGAATGATTTTGGCCTTGTGGATATTTAAACCTTCTATTTTATTCTTATGTTTCAATATTTTTAATATAAGAAAAATCATCTAATAATATTTCTCTATTAGGAATAAAGTTTTATTTTAATTTGTAAGGGTTTTTGTTTTCAAAAAGTGCAAGAGAGAGAGAGAGAGAGAGAGAGAGAGAGAGAGAGAGAGAGAGAGAGAGAGAGAGAGAGAGATGTTAGTGTGAATAGATTAAATATTATTACACTAAATAATATTCAATGGATATTCTAATGAATACTTTCATTCTTATTGTAGGCTTTGCCAAGGTGATCATTATCTCCTTATCTTTGTGTTATTATTATATTATTTATTACACTAAATAATATATTATATGATAAATGTTAGTGTGAATAGATTAAATATTATTACACTAAATAATATATTATTTTTATCAATGGATATTCTAATGAATACTTTCATTCTTATTGTAGGCTTTGCCAAGGTGATAATTATCTCCTTATATTTGTGTTATTCTTGTTGACATATTAGGAAGAAATCACTCAAATAAAAATGGACCTTATCTTTGTGTTATTCTTGTTGACATATTAGGAAGAAATCACTCAAAGAAAAATGGATGATAAAAATCAAAGGGAATCAAGATACAAAAAATTATCCTTTTCAGTATTATCTTTAATTTCTTTATGAAACTCTTCTTAGGTATTCATGATGCAATAAATTGTCCTTATAAATCATATCTTTAATTATTTATGACACTCTTATAGAGCATACCATATCATTGAGACGACATACCTTGATCATTGAGACCATGAATATTAAATAAACATCATGCTTAGCTCTATAGGATTGAAATGGGCCACTCATATTGTATTATGACCATATAATGGTATTAAAATGATATTTTTTGTAATTATTCATCCATTACCTCGTAAGATTTGAACCTAGGTCTCTCCATTAAAATTCAAGTTATTTAATTGATTTAGATTATGAAATTTGATTAAACGTTAGGTTTCACCAAAGGGATTAACCTTGGTTAAGGATGAAAAACTCCTCATTTCCAAAAACTTTCACTAAATTCCATAGGCTTTGATTTACAATAAATTAT
Source organism: Wollemia nobilis (assembly GCA_028583015.1). Classification (NCBI taxonomy): domain Eukaryota; kingdom Viridiplantae; phylum Streptophyta; class Pinopsida; order Araucariales; family Araucariaceae; genus Wollemia; species Wollemia nobilis. The sequence continues at coordinate 1,467,351 of JAQPPZ010017036.1, read as the reverse complement.
TATGAATACTTAAGGGTTTAATACTCGAAAATACCATCAATATATCTAGGTGTTACCTTCTATATTAAATAATAATGGGGCTTTGTAATTTTTTTTTTGTTGAACAAAAATTTGTTTGGGTGGTTAGAACATGAGTTCTTAATTAGGTTGGTATTTCATGTTGATATTTTGAGCTACCAGGAAGGGAAAAAAAGAGGGAAACAAAAAAATACTAAAATATTGCTAAAGAAGAAGGGTTGTGACTTTTAGCCTTCTATATCCTTCCTTCATTCTCATTGTTTGAAAAGCATAAGTTGGATGTATTGCTACATTTGTTTAAGTTTTACTAGCATGATAATATTTTTATATAAACTTTATGTTTGTTATAAAATTATTGCTATCATGGATGTCTTAATATTGGTTTCTACTAGTTTTAGTTAGTGTTCATTTTTTTTGTTGCTACTATAAAATAGAGGGTTGTATTTTTTTTTTTTGAAAAGCAAGGAACTATTTTTTTTTCTCTATGTATTTGTTGGGATTTTATAAATACTTTAGCTAGAATTTTTTTAATTGTATTGGTTGTATTTTATTTCTTCTTGGCTAAAAATAATTGGGGTGTTCTTCCAAAATTTTCATTTAATATCAAAGTAGTAGGCTGATCAATATCTAGGTTGAAAGAAGTTTTGTTATAGATATTTCTTACAATTGATCATGGCCAATACTAATTCTCTTCTAATTCCAATATTTAATGGACAAGACTATGAGAAATTTTTTGATAGAGAAGAACTTATGGAAAATAATTGAAGCTGGTTAGATGATTGGAACATTGTGCCAAATAATAACAAGTAGGTTATGAAAGAAGCCAAAATAAAGAATGTGTTGGCTTTGTACCATATCTAGTTTTCTCTAGATAAGAGCGTATTCCCTAGAATAGCAGGTGCAAAGTCAATAAGAGATGCTTGGAAGTCTCTATAGAAGGTTTACGAAGGAAGTGACTACATTAAAATTTATAATTATAGACCCTCAAAAGATAAATTGAAAATCTAAGAAAGTAAAAAGTAAGATTAAGCACTTATTGTGTCAGAGTGAAAGATGTGGTAAATAAAATAGCCACACTTAGTGAAACTATTAATAAAGAGATTGTGTTTAATAAGGTGTTGAGAACTATTATTAAACTTTATTCTCATTAGAAATAATTCACCAATATGGAAAATATAAAATCATTCATCTACGAATAATTATCCAAAATAACAATCCACATAATGAAAGAAATATAGATAATACCCTTAGGATAGAACATCAGTAATACTCCTTGAGAAAGGAAAATATCCACAAGACATTCCAAGATGAGAGTGCCACTTAGAGAGGGTAAAGTATCATAATCCACTTTATGGGTAAAGATGAGTACAAGTAATACTTTATATTGATAATATTTACAATGGCAATAACCCTTATTAATATACCCATATTTTAATTCTATTTTATGGATTGAAATACTAAACACTCTTTCCACTCATTTTTATAATATAATATTATAATATAATCAACCTTGGGTTATGTGTGGCCCATTCCAACTATGCATAATACACTTATACAATATAATGTCATATATTCCTATACTTATTCCTAGGTACCATAACATCCCACCCTCCATATAAATATATTATCATCAAAATATGAGAATAAACTAAGAAGTATGGTATTCTAAGCCATGTTGACAATTGGTACCTATGGATAAGAATCTGGGGATATGATATTATATTATGTATGGGTAGGCTCCAATATGTAAATAGAGTTGAAAATTTTCAATAAATTGGTAGAAGAAAAATGTAAGGATGATACTGCGTAAGTTGAGAGAACCACAAATTTGGTGTTAGATAGACCAAATAATGTTTAAAAAGATTTATTTGAATCTAAAAAGTCTATTTTATAGATTCATGGTCTCATTAAAAATAAAATGATTATTGTTTCTATACACTCTAGTAGGGATGTAGGAAATGAGATCAATATATTATTTATTTAAACATGCTATTAAATAGACAAAATGATGTTACAATGAATTATCATTAAGACTGATGATAATTATTTATGAATAAATAATTATAAATAGTGATTCATATTTATTGTTAAAATAATGTAATAATTTATCCTAAAATCCTCTCCTTATTATATTATTTGGGATATTACTACCCCCTTCTTCATCAGACTTGGACTTAGACTTGGACATTAGCTCTTGGCTCTTGGTTCTGGCTCTAGCTCCAACTATTCACTCTTGGCTATTACCCTAGCACTTGGATATACATTTGGTTCTACCTCCTATCTCTACCTATAGGTATACCTCTAGGTCATCCAAGTATATAAAGTATACTTAGACCCAACCCATAGGATGAACTCATCACTTACATTGTAATGAGAAGTGTTGGGTGTTATTGATCATGAAATCCATGTTTAAAATATAAAGGGAATTTTTTTGAAGGATAGAACTATATAATAAATTTCAAATAATTCTTGTCACTTTTTTTTTTAAATATCTCTGAAAATTTTAAAGGGTGACTAATTCATTTTTTTAAAAAACAAGTGTTTAATATATATTCTTTAAAACATGGGTACCTAAGAAATTTTATCCTCGATTTTATTTCCAATTTTTATGCACTTATTTTCTATGTGCTACTTGGCCAAATCAAAATATATGGTGCCCATTGTATCTCAATAAGATACCTCTTTACCAAGCATCACTCAAATAAATTTTTATCATCAATTAGCAACTTGCCCTTCCATTGCACCATATTCAATTATTCAATATAGGAGTCTCCCCATGAGGTAATTTCTCTATATATTCATCCATGGTGATGATGTCTTATAGAATGCATGATTCCTAAGATCATTGCCTTGGCTCTACTCATACTCTACTTCTATATGATACTTCTCATTGCTATGACTCTAAACCACTTCGATTGATATCGATTTTACACAACCTCAAACTTATCTATGCAAATTTCTTTATCTTAATGGTGGCTAAGGTTGTCAAAAATAGGATCATACATCCTTGCATGCTTCCCAATGCTAACACAACTTGGTGATATATGCAATATATCTAGCTTATGTTCTTTTCTATAAGCTTTATTTCTTTAGAAGGGATTATAAGCTTTGCACAGAGCACCTCATTAGAGCCCCTTCCTTTGTTCCACTCTAGTCTATCACACTACATATACCTACATGTGGTTATACTATTGATAACATGGAATGAAAATGGTTATGTACTCAAGATATCCTATTGCTACTACAACTAATCTATAACAACTGGTACTCAAATATGCATGCAAGTCAATACCACTCTTATAGCTAAAGTTAGTGTCAAACAAGCTATAGTCAATGCTCTATATTCTTAGTAGATAAATTGGATGAGACCCCTTTACCATCCTAGATCTACTCCTAGTGTCACTATTTAATCTCTTATTACATGCCACTTTAGTGCTAGTTGGCACTCTAGCCTTAACATTGATAAGCATTAACACCTCCATGAATATATACAACCATTTAGTGTAATATATATCACAATAACCCTAGACTCAAAGAAGGTGAGGCTCCCATCCTAAAAATTAGGAATCTTACTTAATGGCTATATGGCTAAAAACTTTGATTTCTTATGATAAATAGAACTTCTTTTATGGACATGAGATTTTGGGAGGCTATGAGATCTATTTTCATCTATGATTTCTCCTTCGATAGATAGTGCTAGGGAACTAATATGATCTTCATGTAATCCTTATTTACCTACAATTTTTCTTCTAATGGCCATGTCTATGTGGTTTATGGCCATGATGACTTACACAGGACACTAGATGTTCATAAACTAAACTAAATTGAATGACTAAACCACTTTGTCTTGTCTATATTTGGCGATCGATATCAACCATGGTGATATTTTCACTACATAATATTTTTTCTAAAGTTTTGTCAATGTCAATAATCATAAATATCATCAAATCCAAGATCTACTCATGTCATTCTACTATTTGGAGTCACTAGTGAGAGTTCACATTGCTAGATGGTATCAATGATGAGAGACCTCAGCACCCTCAGTTTTGCTCTAAGCATACTTACAATGTCAATGTAAATCTAACACCCTATCTTATTGCATCTAGTTTTGTCAACTATATTTAGCTTCTATGTTAGGCTAAAAATAGAAGGGGGAGGGGAGAATTTCTAGAGAGGAATTTCCCCCCTCAAACATCAAGTAAGAATGAACTTACTATAACAACCTAAAAAAATAACCCACTTGAAAGAGAGAAATTTTATTTTTTTATATACACTCATTAAGGATGTACATATCCCCACATTGCATAAGTCATTCTATGCAGGTGTCTGTTGACATCAAGCCTTATGATTATGTTGTTAGTCTCATATTCATGATGATCCAACTTATCCCATTTTAATCCATCAAAAGGGTATGCCCATCCCTACACCATACATAAATACATCTATGTATGTGCACTAAGCGTAATGCAAATAAGCTATCTATCTCATCTCCACAATGAGCTAAATTATCTCTTTTAGTTTGTCAAAAGGGTACGTTCTTCTCTACACCATACATATTTTTATCTATTTAGGTGCACTAAGTGTATTGCAAATAGGCTATCTGTCTCATCTCTCTTGACCTTTTCTAATATTATAATCCATAAATTTAAACATTAATAGATGTCATTTTATATCCATATAAGATTCATTAAATGCAATATTAAAATATGAAGATATTTGACACATCATGTATCCTAGGAAACCTTTACGAAAAAACCTACTTCGAAAATATCCATTTTATTTTATAAGTTTAGTTGGCTCCAACATCTATACAAATGAATATCATAATTCCCACTTTTTTTAATACATAAATACCAATATAAGTACATAAGAATCCCATAGTTCTTATGTACCCAAATACATGAATAGTTCTTTTAATTCATATTATAAATTAATTAGGGAACACCATAATTCCCTCGAATGAATTCTACATTCATTCTTCTTTTTTCCAAAACATCATCATCAAAATAAATACATAAGAATCCCATGATTCTTATGTCCCCAATACATGAATAGTTATTTTAATTCATATTACATATCAATGAGGGAACCCCATAATTCCCTTGAATGAATTCCACATTCATTCTTGTTTTTCCAAAACATCATCATAAAAATAAATACATAAGAATCCCATAATTCTTATGTCCCCAATACATGAATAGTTCTTTTAATTCATTTTACAAAACAATGAGGGAACCCCATAATTCCCTCGAATGAATTCCACATTCATTCATTATTTTCCAAAGGAAATACATTATCCACTAATATGTTTCAAACTTATTTAATCCAAATGAAATACATTATGCTAATATGTTTCAAACTCATTTAATCTAAATGAAATACATTATCCACTAATATATTCCAAACTCATTTAAACCAAATGAAATACATTATCCACTAATATATTTCAAATTCATTTAATCCAAATAAATACATTATCCACTAAGGTATTTCTAACTCATTAATTCCAAATGAAATACATTATCCACTAAGGTATTTCTAACTCATTAATTCCAAAAGAAATATAGTATCCACTAAGGTATTTCTAAATTATTTAGCCCAAAAGAGTTACACTTTCGACCACTCTTAAAGGAATAGTCAAAGGTCTATAACTCATTCATTTAAATAATTCAATAAATAACCTTTCATTTAATCAATGTTTAAAGTCAACTAAATATCTTTTCGTTTAATCCATAAATAACCTTTATTTAACCAAGGTTTAAAATTAAATAATTATCCTTTAATTTAATCCATAAAAAACCTTATCCATTTCTTTGACAAATTTGTTTACTAAGAGTCAATAAAATTTTCCATAAATTTATTTCCTAAGAAACATTCAAAATTTACCACAAACAATCACTCAATTTCTTCACAAAATTGATTCCCCAAATATTTACTCAATTTCTCCACCGAAAATGATCCCAAATATTTACTCAATTTCTCTAGGAAATTGATCCCCCAAACATAATCAACTTCTACCAAAATTGATACCTATAGTTCCTTTAATTGTTTTACAAAATGGGCCTATAGTTATCATTCATTTTTTTCCATAAAATTGCCCTATAGTTAACATTCAAGGTTTGCTCTATAACACCCAAAATTGCTCCCTAATATTGCTCAGGTTTTACCCTATATCAAAACCCAAAATTGCTCTATCAATTTCTTCTCTAGCAAAGTAATTTGTTTTAGAAAAACAATTACTTTCCAACCTCCAAAGCAAAAGATTAATTTAGCAAAAAGAAGGTGGTTTTAACAAAATATCAACCTAAAAAATAAAAGGTCTAATTAGCAAAATGGGGGTGTTTAGATTCAAACCAATCAACTAGTCAAACCACAAACTAATATAGTCAACAAGTTTCCAATCCATCAATAGAATTTAACTTAGTCAAACAAGCCTTAGTGCTGAAAAACTGGTTCTATAGACGCAAGCAATGGCTATCCTGACCACTACCTGGTGTTCAGGATAATAGGGGTGGCCTCCCCTATTTTGGTACTCAAATGCTCCCATAGAGAGCATGTGGGATAGATTCCCTTAAACTTATATAATTTTTTTTTTTCATATTATCCCCAGGTGACTAGATCTACAACCAAGCAAACCAAACCTTGAACACAAGCTAATCTCAACACTCCATGTACTAGATAATTCAAGGAATAAAGGTCACAAGCAAGTAGGTCAAAGATGAAGAAGGCTTAGCCAAGTGCTTAGGTGCTTGGCTACTATCCGCTTGACACTTAGAGCCTTTTATGGTCCATTTATCCAACCATGCCATGTGTGTGGGTTAAACCTTAAGACAACCCAAAAAAGTCTTTTCTGGCCTAGAAACCAACCAAACCCCTCGATGATCAATAACAAACAGGAACAAGTCAAACATGTAGGAAAGAGCCAAGTGTCATGAACTTGTGCCACATCTGATGCTAGATGGCCACCATGTGGCTCAGTCTAGACCACCACTTGGTGGTCAAAACCCTAAAATCCCTTTAAGACTCTACTACATCAAAGTATATCCCATGTGGGATAATGCTCACAGAATACCATGAATGACCTTTCATCTGATCTCGCCAAGTGTGGTGCATTACGCATTGGTTTCTTAGTTGATCAATCCGCGGAGGTCGAGAATATCCCAAAAAATTAGGAAGCATAGTATTAAATCAAACCAAATACCTACGAGGATAAAAATTGATGAAATATTTTACTATCACCACCTCTGCAATGTAGCTAAAATCAATGATTATGCCTATTGGAAACAATAGAAAAGGGAAAAATAATTAATGATATCAAACATCGAACATTGATGGTAACAATCATTCAAACATCCTATCTCAGGTATTGAATTATTTTAAAACATCCACTTAGTTGCATCTAAAAAAATAAATGATATTTACAGTAGTATCATCTTCAAAGTCATCGCCCAACTCAATAAGACACAACCATCCCTCCATTAATTAAGAAAAATATGAGCTTTAAATAAAACATAAGGGCATAAGGTATTTTATTGGCAAAGAAATAAAACTTAGTATTTAATGGCATGGGGGTTTCTAATACATTAGGCCCATGACAACACAGATCAAATTAGTGATAAACTAATCACAACAAGATTACAATTACTCTATGTTCCTTCAAACAAAATAATATGAAATAATTTAAAATAACTTATACAAAGAAGATATCCAACCTCATAATCCACGTTGGGTTGATTTAGCCTTATCCTCCTGATCTCTAAAATAACCTCCATGATTCTGTTAAAGACTTCCAAGGCTATCCTCAAAATCATCTCCCTCCTTCTAGTTCTCACCCCCTTCTGTTACTAGTAAGGAGTACCTTCTTTTTACGTATTTCCTTGCACTTATTTTAGCACCCACCATAAAACAAAATAGGGGTCTCCCCAATTCCCCCACTCCACTAAGTTTTTAATAATATTTTATTAACACCCATGTAGGCTCTCATCCTTTTCTACATCATGATGGCTTTCCCCAAGCCATACCCTCAAGAATACATGCATTGTTTTCAAATAATCATGCTCATCTATTCCTCTTTTTCCAAGTTAGAAAGGGTGTACTTGCCATTAATGCTAGCCCCTTTGCTTAGTCCCAACTAACATGGGCCATTAATTCCAGTTTCCAAAATAGCCATATTTTAATGTATTAAAAAATACTTACTTCTTTTGGAAAGTCAAAAGAGACTCATGCCTATATAAAAAGTATTAAACAATTCATGACCTTGGTCACATTAATTGAAGCTATCATGTGCATAAAACAAATATTAATCAATTCCTTTGCTAAAAAATTTAAAAGCAATATCAAAATAAATATTAAATTGTTAGCTTAATATTGCAATGGTTAGTCATTTTAATTAAAAACCATTATATGCATAAAATAATATTGATCAAATTCCTCGGATAAACAATTTAAAAATATTATCAAAGCAATTATTAAGTCGTTAGCTCATCATAGTCCACCTGCAAGCATGCTTTGTTAGAGTAATATTCCATTATTCGGGATATTAACCATATTCCTACATTAGGGTAGAGTTTATTTACCACATGGTAGATTATTTTTATTACCATTGTAAATATATTTTACTATTTACCTTCTACTATGGATGATTATTCACATTGTTACATGAATAATATTTGTTAATAGGTTAGTAGGTTAGTTGTTAGCTACCTTTAGGGTTAGGCAACTTATAACGTGTTAGTTAGCGTTATATTAGGATAATATATTTATATTATTCTAAAGGCTATTCATAGCCTATTGTTAGCCTATTTAAACACCATCTAAATATCAATATCAATCCTATGGTTTATGCATATTTATTTCCTTGTTGCATTTACCATCATTGGCATTAGAGCTATGGAGGTATTTTTTATGGGGAGGCATTTTTTGGACAAGGCACATTTGGGTAAGGCGGGAGATAATTTCATTCCAAGGTGGACAAGGCGAAAGACCTCTCATTCCATGTATTTCAAGGAGGGTTTGATTTAATTTGTTTTCTTTTGAAACTAATTTTTCCTAATCCTCTAAGGTAGATATTTTTTTATCACCTTCGGGTCCACAGTGTTCCCAAGAAGGTAGGTGGCCGACCACCAAATACAAGTCTCTGGTGATAGCACCATCGACCTCTCAAAGAGGGCAGGAGAGCCCTCTGGTGGCCAACCACCAAAGACAAGCCTGCAGTGATAGCATTGTGCGACCATCGACCACGAAGAGAGGGTAGGAGTACCCTCCCTTTTTATGATGATCAGAGATAATTCTATGATAATCGTACCACCATAGTCAATGCATATTGCAGGCACCAGTAAGCAAGGGTAGGAATGCCATCCTTATACAACAATCATTGACTTATTTATGGAGGGTAGGCACACCTGACAAACGATGTGACCACCCTTAGATCAAAAAGTAGAGCTAGATCCTATAGCCCTGCCATGACAAACTTTGATAGGGTTGATAGCCCTGTTAGCTACCAACTCTGACATGGGCAGGAGCGCCCTAACATGACACGGGACCACACAAACTGATGACTTGAAACTACTCCCTGATTGAGACATCAACTTCGACTAGACCTAAGTTGATAGACAAGCATGAAAACCAAGACTACCATGTTTGCGGATGACATGTTTTTTGAGATATTGATATGGTGGGGTAGCTAGCAGATGACACATTTTTTAAGATACTGATGTGATGGGATAGCTAGAATATGACACAGATATCAAGGATTTTATGTGGCAAGAGGATATCAACTGGTGATGTGGTACAAGGATCAATAAGTGGCATTTCGTGATTGGGTGATAATTTGTGTTCGTTTTTGTTTCAAGGTTAAGCAACAAAAGGGAATGATTGGTTAGCAATTGCCCATAGGCAATCAACAAACATCAAGCATGTCCTTAATTTTATATCACCAAAAATCCCATATCCATATCGATGTGGGATAAAAGTTTTTAAGAATTTTTTTTAAAACTTTGCATAGTGTTGGTTTAATAAAACTATGGCGCGCCTTCCTCCCCAAGGGATAGCCTAGCCCGACCGGTTGATCGAGTTGGGCTAAGGCCACCGAAACCTTGGGGTCATAGTTTTGAACCCCGTCGACACACAAAAACCATTATTTTACCTTTTAAAACAATTTCTAAGGTAAAAATTTAAATTTTCGTATTATTTTAAGCTTTTTCTATATTTTTATTAATAATTTTATCATTTTTTTTGTTAAAATTCATTTTTTTCCAAATTGATTATATTATTAATTTATTTATTCTTAAAATACATTAAAATTTTACATTACAAGTGAATTATAAGGTATTTTTGAGGCATTACAAGTGAATTTTAAGGCTCTTTGAAGAATTGTTTTTGCAAAGGTATAAAATTGTTGTTATTTTTTTTTCTCCACATAAAAAAGGGATATATATGACAAGAAAGGACACTTTTTTTTTGCAAATTAGAAAGCCCTAAAATTATTCTCAAAAACCTTGTTAATTTTGCAAACAATAAAGAACTTGAATTCTTTTTTGCCAAATTGTAACACAAGGAGACACAAAAATTTGCAAACTTCAAAGTTGAAATTGTGCATTTGTTTTCTCCAAGGGGGGATATAATACATGAAATTACACATTCTATTTTTTGCAAAATTGAGAAGAAATTGAAGACCTTGGGTCCATAAAAACCATGTCGTGTGTTGATTGGTTCTGGAAGCCTTTCAAACGCGGGTCGTGTGTCGACTTGACTTGAAAGGAGTGCTATTTTGTTAATTTTGAAAAACAAAGGGGGAAGACAAGAAATTGTATTTCTTTTACAAAATTGTAACACAAAAGTGAGGATCACTTAAAACAAAATCAAAACTTGTTAAATTTGCAACACAAAAAGGAAAGGCAATTGTTTTATGCCACATTCTTTGCAAATTTGAAAAACAAGAGGAGACATAAAAATATCAATTTTTTTTGCACAACACAAATCCAAATTTTTTTTGCAAAAATTAAAGGTGCATTTTCTATTTTACTCTACATATTTATTGGCAAATTAGGTGCATTTTCGGTAGTGACCGACACCTAAGTGATAATAATTTGTGGGCACTCTTTGATTGATTATTGCATTTATTTTCTTGTTTTATGTAATTATAAGTCACAAAATCAAGAGTATTCAAAAACCCCAAATTTCACACTCACTTGTGTAATTCATTGCACAGTTATAAAGCCAATTTCTCTTGATATTCTCTCCTAAATCAAAACCCCTAATTCACTCTTATTTGTTTGGCTCAAATATCCTCAAACTGATTATTCCTCTTCAAAAGGATTTTTAGGAAAGTGCCATTAAATATCTTTTTGAGTGAATTCTCTTTCACATCTTATTTGTTTGGCTTAAATATCCTCAAACTGATTATATTTCTTAAAAGAGATTTTTTAGGCAGATGCCATTAAATACCACTTAAGAGTAAAATAAAGATCATCTTAGTGAAAATTTTAGAACCTTCATCATGGAAACTATCAAAAAATACCTAAATGATACACAATTGCTTAAAGGTCCTAACTATTCAGCATGGAAAACTAAGATGAAATCCATCCTGACTATAGAGGAAATGTGGGATTTAGTAGATGGCACTAAATCAAGACCCACATCAGTAGGAGCATATCAGAAAGCATGGGACAAAAAGAACAATCGTCTTCTCATGTTGATCCTCCTAGCTACTATTGATGAGATCCAGCCTCACATAAGTGAAGCTAAAAATGGTAAAGATGCATGGGATGCACTTTGTACCATTTTTTAAGGCAATAATCAATTGACTATTCTAAACCTTCAAACACAACTTCATACACTCCATATGAAGTTAGGAGAATCAGTAGAACTATTCCTCTATAGAGTAGCAAAACTAAAGTCAAAGCTAAATGCTTTAGGATCCAAAGTAGAAGATACTATTATGACTTTAGTAATATTGAGGGCTCTTCCAGAATCCTACAAGATGTTAATAACATCCCTTAATTTATCTCAAATATCAGTCACCTTTTTGGAGTTAATCAATTTGCTTCAAATGGAGGAAGCAAATCAACTCCAAAGAGATGAAGTATCGAACAATGCACTTTACTCAAATAATCAAGGTGAAAAGAAGAAAGGAAACTTTTAGAAGGGAGGATCATCTTCAAAAGGTAAGGGAAATAAATCTCAAAAGAAGTTTTGCTCGCATTGTAAAAAGGACAACCATGACACCAATCGGTGTTGGTTTAAAAATAAGAAAAAAAATGGCAAAGGCACATCACAAAAGTAAAATAAATGCAATGTTGCTAGTAAAGTGTCTAATTATGATTATGATTATGATTCTGGTTCAGAAAGAGCATATAAAGTGTTCATGGTTAAGACAATATTGTAAATGGGAAACAAATTTGTCACCTTAAGCAAGCACCATTTTCTCTCTCTTTTTTTTAGGCTTCATAAATAGCATAAGTTTTTTTTGTTTGAAATACTTATAATAAAGGGGTGATTGTACCTCTTTTAGGCTTCATAAATAGCAAACTCTCTTTGTTTGAAGTACTTGTAACAAAAGGAGGGAATTTTTTGGTGTAAAATTTGCCTAGGAGGCAATATTTGTAACACCCCAACACAAGCTTCATGAGTTGCACATCTTTTGCAATTAAGGGGGGATAAATATTTATTTTCCTAATTCACACAAATTTTTGTAAAAAGGAAGAAGACTTATAAGGGTGCATTTTTATCAGCGATCGACACCTTAGTCACACTTCTTTCAAAAATTTCATTACAACATGTTTTGAAACAAGGGGGGAAACTTAAAGGTGCATTTTCGGCAGTGATCGACACCTTAGCTACCTTATCAAAACTTTTGCAAAATCATATTGTAATCGAATGAACCTCGTATGTAGTGATCTACTCTAGTATACCTAGCGGTTGCAGTGGTTGGTTACCCATGCAATTTGGTTGGATGACAATATTACAATAAGGATATTCATTGATGTGAAGACAAAGTGAGGAATGACCCACTTTTTTGCTTAGGAGCAGCTAGAGCACTGTGACAGAGCAAGAACCAATAGATCAACATCTTTTTCACTATATTGGGGTAGTTATATACATTACCCAAATAATGTAATAAGGGGGGATGTTAGAGTAATATTCCATTATTCGGGATATTAACCATATTCCTACATTAGGGTAGAGTTTATTTACCGCATGGTAGATTATTTTTATTACCATTGTAAATGTATTTTATTATTTACCTTCTACTATGAATGATTATTCACATTTTTACATGAATAATATTTTTTAATAGGTTAGTAGGTTAGTTGTTAGCTACCTTTAGGGTTAGGCAACTTATAACGCGTTAGTTAGCATTATATTAGGATAATATATTTATATTATTCTAAAGGCTATTCATAGCCTATTGTTAGCCTATTTAAACACCATCTAATTATCAATATCAATCCTATGGTTTATGCATATTTAATTCCTTGTTGCATTTGCCATCATGCTTAGCCCTGTAAAACCATAAAAACTAAGCAACACCATAATCATATAATATAATTGGTGTTACATCATATCCTTGCATATTCGCAGCACCAACAATGTTAGACATTAAAAAAATAAGTCCAGTTATATTATCCTCTCAACAAGGGCCTTTCCAGGATGGGTCGTGACACATACTCTAATACCATTGTAGAAAATGAGCTCTATATAGTATTGATTTAGACATTCTATTAAATAGATACAATGATATTACAATCAATGATCATTAAGATCAATGATTGTTATTAATGAGAATATCATTATAATTCTTATATATTTATTATTAAAATAATATAATAATTTATCCTAAAATTTTCATTAATATTGCTTTTGATAAGAGGTTGGAAGTTCAGGTAATTAAAATAAAAGACATACTACTTGAGGGTAAGAATGTTTAATTTTTTGAAGATTTGAAGATCACCATATATAAATATGTTTTAGATTCAAATTTTCATGCTATCAAGATGGAAGATGTGGATAATATTTTAAGGTATCCTTGATTTGATTCTTTGGGTATTGTTAATATTAATGCGCAAAGGAGGTTTATGAAGTTATGGTATAGGAAAAAGAATATAACTCTACAAGATATTTCTCATCTTAAGAAGCAAGGATCCTAGGAGAGATAGGAAGTAGTTATGATGGGAAATTTAATGAACCAATAGATAAATTAAAAGTTTAATCTATAGTAGCTGTTACACACCAAACCTAGCCGTCGGCTAGGTATTCCAAGCGTAAAGACTTTCATATATATATTAGTTAGTTTATTTAAAATTAAATCATCTTCTTGTTTTATATATTCACTGCGTAATCACTCTGTGCCTTTACGATGGGATCTGCCCTCCTAGTGGCAAGCTATTTTAATTAATTTATATTCTCTCCTCGCATTCCGTACTTCGCATGATTTATTTGTTCTGGTTTTACTGTTGAATAATAATAATTAATCCATTTATAGATAACCAGAAGGCGTAGCCTTCCAAGTGGTATCATTAATTAGGTTCGGCGACCTCTGCAGCGCTGCTAAGAATTCTTCTGAAGCAAACAACCGAAGGAACTGGTTCATCGGCGTATTCCCTACGACTCGGTTCGTTGGCCGTCCAAGCAAGCGCCCAGCTTCATCACAGCCAAACAAGCTCGTCGCGAGTATTCCATGCAACTGTGTCACATCGTGTTCCAAGAAAACGTTGCACCGTCGCATATCCAGTTACCGCCTGAGACGAATTCAGGACGTCCCGACTCACAGGCTAAATAGCAGGCTCCAGCGTAGGAAAATTGTCGTAAAACAAGCGCATACAATACAGAGCATTTTCGTCCAATCACAGCACGCGGTTAACGATTAATTAACGCCCACACCTAAGGTACAATTTTTTTTTAATTATCGCTTCGGGATATATATCCCACATCTGCTGTGGGAAAGCAAGTAAAGTTTTTATATAGGGTTCGTCACACCTTCAAGGTTGTGACTTCGGTCACACACTCATTTACCGTCCCACACGCGTAAAATCGGTCGCTTGCATTGGTATTGTCGTCGCCACCTGTTGGTTGTCCAGTCGTTTCCTCTACCGTGTCATTAATCTATCGGGTCTTCCGCTCTGTCGCATGTCGTTTGGTCTTTTTCTCGTGTCTTGCATGTCATTTGGTCTTAGCTTGCGTATCGTGTCTTCCAGCTATCGTGTCATCGTGTCCGTGTCTTCCAGCTGTCGGGTCTTCCGCTCCGTTCGCGTGTCGTTTGGTCTTTCGCTCGTGTCTCGCGTGTCGTTTGGTCTTAGCTCGCGTGTCGTGTCTTCCAGCTGTCGTGTCCTCGCGTCCGTGTCTGCTTCGTGTCTCGCGTTTCGTGTCCTCGCGTCCGTGTCCGCTTCGTGTCTCGCGTTTCGTGTCCTCGTTGTCCGTCATCTTCGGGCAGTCCGTGGTTAGTGGTTAGTCCGGTGTCGTGTCTTAAATTTGCAATCAAGAAAAGTTGTCAAAAATTGCAGTCAAGAAAAGTTGTCAAAAATTGTCAAAAGCTGTCAAAAATTGCAGTCAAGAAGGAGCCCAAATCCAAATTCAAATCCGCGTCACAGTTGGAGTGACAGTTGAAGCGGATCCAAATTTTTGCTAAAATCAACCAATTTTGCTACAGTCCAAGCTCACAAGCTTCTAAACAGGTTATGCTAACTAATGCATGAGCAAAAGGTGGACCAAAGGATCTGACGGTCGATTATCAAGCTCGAAGACGACCAATAACAACGCAAGAAGACCTCATCGAAGCCCAGGTACAAAAAATTCTCCTTCTCCTTTCAAAATTGGCAGTTATAATCCACATCATCCACTGGTAGACCCTATGGCTACTAATCCTCCCCCAACTCACGAAAACATCACACAAGGAAACTCAAGTAACTCAGCCGTTTCCAACGATGAATCTCTTCGACTCTTACTAGAGGGTATGAACGAAATTAGTCTCAACCTAAAAACCCTAGTGCGAGCACAAAACCAGCTTAATCCCAATACTAATCCCCAAAATCACTCCCATGCCCAAAGGAATGAAGAAAATGTCGATCATGATGATGATTGGGAACAACAAAGAGGCGATTCGGATAATTACAGGGATCGCTATCATAGACAGTGGTATAACCAAAATCAAGAAAGGGATACGGGTTATCACCAACCGAGAGGCCCTAATAATTTTCCACGCGTTGATATGCCCACTTTTGAGGGTCATGATCCTCGTGGTTGGATAGCCAAAATGGAAGGCATTCTCGACTTATATCAAATTAAGGAAATTGATAAAGTCCCTTTCGTTGCATCAAAATTAGGCACTGAGGCCTACCAATGGTTCGTATGGCTTAAACGAGAGAAAGGAGCTACTATTAACTGGAGAAAATTCACTACCTCTTTTTTAGAAATATTTGATGAAGGAGCTACATCATCATACACAGTAAGACTGTTATCTCTTAAACAAGAAGGATCGGTTAGCGAATTCGTTTCGGAGTTTACCAGTTTACTACCATACACTTTAGACCTCAGCCCCGACACAGTGGTAGGAGCTTTTCGCAATGGATTGAAAGAAAATATTCGAGTGGAGGTAGACATGCACAATCCAACCTTGCTGAACGATTGTATAAGAATAGCTAAGCTGGCCGAGAAGAGAAATCAGTTGTCTGCACGGCGTGAAACTTATAGTCGTCCTTCGTATCGCAACAATTCCTTTCGTAGAAATGATCAACCATCAAGATACTTTTGCTATAAATGTCGCACTCATCACCCCAAGGAACAAGCATGTGCCCAAAAACAAAACTTTCATATTGAAGGCGATCAATATGAAGGAGAAGAGGAAGAACCTTACCAACCAGAAGAACCTATGCCAGAAGAACTACCAAGTACTCTAGAAGAAAAAGAAGAGGATACAATGGCGATCTCCGTGCATGCCCTCATGGGTTTAACCGCCCACCATACCATCAAGGTACCAGGATTTCTCCGCCAGAAAAAGGTGAATGTGCTAATTGATTCTGGCAGTACCCACAATTTTATCGACATCAAAACAACAAAAGCTTTGAATTTATTCATTAACTCTTCCAACAAAGACAAATTCCAGGTTCTAGTGGCCAACGGGGTGAACGCACAATGTGTTGGTCGCACATCTCAAGTTTCCATAAAAATGGGAACTTATACCTGGTTTGGATCCCTTTTCGTCATGAATTTGGGGAACTCTGATGTCATTTTGGGAGTTGAATGGTTGGAAACATTAGACACGGTTAGCTTCAACTTCAAAAAATTATTTGTGGAATGGAAGGAAAACGGACGAGTCATTCGCTTACAAGGCATTACTACTCCTCCATCACAAATGGTGAGCTCTCATAGTATGGAGAAGATGTTAAAAAAGGGTGGATATGGGTTTATAGCTCAAATTAATTGTTTGGAAAAACAATCTCAAGCAACTTCGGATATTACTGCTCCAGAGTTACAAGACATCATAACACATTACGAAGAGGTTTTCCAAGAACCTAAAGGATTACCACCTAAACGATCTCATGACCATGCCATCCATTTGATTCCAGGGAGTGTCCCACCTAACAATCGTCCTTACCGCTATCCTCAACCACAAAAGACAGAAATCGAACAGATCGTTCAAGATCTGCTAGATCATGGAGTCATTCGTCACAGCACTAGTCCTTATTCCTCACCTGTAGTTCTGGCTAGACGAAAAGATAACTCTTGGCGTATGTGTCCTGACTTTCGTTCTCTCAATAAACTCACTATCAAGGACAAATTTCCTATCCCTGTCATAGATGACCTACTAGATGAGTTGCATGGTGCAAAATTTTTTACAAAATTAGACCTTCGCTCCGGATTTCACCAAATCCGTGTCAGAGAAGAAGATATTCCTAAAACTGCTTTTCGTACTCATGAAGGTCATTACGAATTTTTGGTCATGCCTTTTGGTCTCACCAATGCACCATCCACATTCCAAAGTCTCATGAACCAAGTGTTTCGTCCACTCCTCCGTAAGTTTGTGTTAGTTTTTTTTGATGATATTCTCATATACAACAAAACATGGACGGACCACTTACATCATGTGGATAAAGCCCTTCACATTTTACACAGAGAAAAGCTATTTGTCAAACGTTCCAAATGTTCATTTGGTGTCCAAGAAGTCGAGTATCTTGGTCATATAGTTTCACACGAGGGTGTCAAAGTCGATCCCAATAAGATTAAGGCAATTCAAGAGTGGCCCTTACCTAAAACCATCAAGAAACTTCATGGTTTTTTGGGTCTCACGGGCTACTATCGCAAGTTTGTACAAAATTATGGTAAGATTGCAGCACCTCTCACAGCACTCACAAAGAAGGATGCTTTTCGTTGGTCGAAAGAGGCCACTCAAGCCTTCGAAGCTCTTAAGAAGGCCATGTGTACAACTCCAGTATTAGCAACTCCCAATTTTAACAAACCATTTATTATCGAGTGTGATGCATCAGGAACAGGAATTGGGGCTATATTAATGCAAGAAGGTCATCCGTTGGCATTTGAAAGTAAACAACTCTCCGGGAAAAATTTGGGAAGATCAACATACGAAAAAGAAATGTTGGCTATTCTTCACGCAGTAGAAAAATGGAGACACTACCTAATCAGTAGTCGCTTCATTATAAAAACAGATCATAGTAGTCTCAAACATTTTCTTGAGCAAAGGTTTTCATATCCGGAACAAAATAAGTGGTTAACAAAACTATTGGGCTATGATTTTGTTATCGAATACAAGAAAGGGAAGGAAAATATAGCCGTCGATGCGCTGTCCAGGAAATATGAAGATGAAGTGGTCATTAACGCTATTTCAGGTCCTTGCTCCCAATGGGTGAATCAATTACAAGATGAATGGTTGTCCAATAGCGAAACTGCTCAGATACTTCAAGACTTATCTATAGGGTCCTCTAAACACCCTTTGTTCTCTTATGAAGATAAAATCCTCCGAAAGAAGAACCGCATTTACATTCCACACAATTCAGAACTCAAATCGAAGATCCTCGACGAATCGCACGCTTCTCCATCAGCAGGACATTCAGGATTTTTGAAAACATATTTAAGGGTCAAACAATCATTTTGTTGGAAAGGATTAAAAGCAGAAGTCAAACAATGGGTAGCAGAATGCGAAGTTTGCCAGCGCAATAAAGGAGAAACAATCAAATCACCAGGGTTGTTACAACCATTACCCATCCCTGATCGACAGTGGGAACATATATCCATGGATTTTATTGAAGGTCTTCCAAAATCAGAAGGCAGGACAGTAATTTTCGTAGTCGTAGACCGGTTATCCAAATACGCTCACTTTCGGGCTTTACAACATCCATTTTCCGCAAGCAAGGTGGCAAAGGTATTTATGGATTCAATTTTCAAATTACATGGTATGCCAAAAAATATTGTAAGTGATAGAGACCCCATCTTCACTAGTAACTTTTGGCGGGAATTATTTCGACTTAGTGGTACCAAATTGAACATGTCTTCATCCTACCATCCACAGACAGATGGTCAAACAGAAGTAGTTAACAAATGTTTGGGTACGTACTTAAGATGTTTCGCTCAAGATAAACAATACCAATGGAGCCATTGGTTAGCATTGGCAGAATGGTGGTACAACACTTCTTACCATTACTCAATTAAGATGTCTCCATTTGAAGCATTGTATGGCACCAAGCCTCCAATCGTCGTAGATTACGTACAAGGATCATCCAAAGTAGCCAAGGTGGATGATTGGTTCCAACAAAGGCAGTCTACACTCACCATCCTCAAAGAGAATTTAGTCCAAGCACAAAATCGTATGAAACAACAACAGGACTTGCACCGATCAGAAAGAACTTTTAATATAGGTGATTGGGTTTTCCTAAGGTTGCAACCTTACAAACAATCATCGTTAAGGATAAAATCCAGCCAAAAGTTGGCTCCACGATTCTATGGTCCTTACAAAATTGTGCGCCGCATTGGAGAAGTAGCCTATCAATTAGAGCTACCAAATTCATCACGAATACACCCGGTATTTCATGTTTCATGTCTCAAAAAAGTAATTGGTCAGAAAGTGCGCAGTCAATCAGAATTACCAGTGCTCGATGAGGAAGGACGCATACATCTCCAACCTGAAGATATACTACAACACAGAATACGAAGACTGAGATCACGTCAGATTCAAGAATTTCTCATCAAATGGCAAGATTTACCAGAGGAGGATGCCACATGGGAACCTGAAAGTATTTTCCAGACATTTCCAGCTTTGAGGACAAAGCTTTCCGAGGAGGGGAGTCATGTTACACACCAAACCTAGCCGTCGGCTAGGTATTCCAAGCGTAAAGACTTTCATATATATATTAGTTAGTTTATTTAAAATTAAATCATCTTGTTGTTTTATATTTTCACTGCGTAATCACTCTGTGCCTTTACGGCGGGATCTGCCCTCCTAGTGGCAAGCTATTTTAATTAATTTATATTCTTTCCTCGCATTTCGTATTTCGCATGATTTATTTGTTCTGGTTTTACTGTTGAATAATAATAATTAATCCATTTATAGATAACCAGAAGGCGTAGCCTTCCAGTAGTAGTAGTAGTAGAGTCCATGGAAGAAACAACAAATTCCAATGAAGCTTTTTTAGAAGCACACACACAAGGACACCCCAAAATAAGGGAACAAGAGAGAAGAACAAGTGTGAAAATCAATGGTTGCAACATATCACTAGTTGCAGCATATTGCCACACACACCACCATGAATGATAGTAGCCTTGGAGGCATGGCTTAGAGTATCAATATTATTATGGATCTACATGGAGTCAAAAATACATCAAGTATGTTAGTGTTGGAAGAAAAAGCATAGTGATTATGAATTTCAAAGTGGTGTAGTAGCATCAAGAAACAATAGGACTAATAATTCAAAATATATGATTAGTAGAATTGTAACAACCCTATTTTCTACCCTTTTTTTACATATCATATTTGGCCAAGACAGTCTAGATAAATTCCATAGAATCTTTTCCACATTGCGAGTTTCTAGATGTTGTAGCATCCCTCGGGTGGATAGGAGTGGCCAATCTTCCATAATAGTTTTGGGGCTTACCTTGTACACTTCCCATACAACTTAAAGGATACCCTTGTGTTGTCACCCCATTTCCTTTCTTTCTATTGAAGGACCTTTTGACCACAGCATAAGGGTCCATCCTATCTTTTCTGATTGAGAAAATGGATGCCAATTCCCTCACTAGTGCCTATCAGTCTTTACAAGTGTTTGGGCCGAAGATTATTATAGTTTTACACACACTTAATTTAGTATAAAACTATTGTGCACCCTTAATCCATGGTTCAGTTAGATTAATGGAGGTTTCTATAATTTTATGTGGCATTGCCCATTTTGTTAGCCATCATCCAATCGGGGTTCCATCGACTACCACACTAAATGACATCTCCCATAAGAATCCATATACATTCTTTTGTGATCATATGACTATCATTTGCATAGTATTTTCATTTCACATGGGTATCTTATTTTTTTTTAGATTCCATCACAAGGATTTAGTTACAATGGAAATCTATGCTCATTGTCTATAGGAGCTCACTTCAATGCTTACTAAATTTCCATTGTCACCCTAAGGAATTCATTATTTTTTCCTTAGTTCTAGTCCTTAGGGATATTTACTATGTCTTAGCATTCTAAGTTCAAGTATTTTTGCTTTTAAAGAAAGAATCCCCAAATTCCCTGAGTGAATGTAAGAAATAATATTACTCTTCCTTTTATCTCATTCTTAACTATCATAACAACATATTCCATATTCCATTGCAATATAAAAGTAAAAAATCATCCATATTTATTTTCTTCAAAATAATAATTTAAAATGAACTATCCAATTGAAACTTCATTTATCCTAGGAACTCTATCCAAGGAGAAAACCCAGCCTCAATAATTTGTCCATATTTATTTCCATTGCAAGTCTATTAGCCAAACTACAAGAAGGAATTTCATTATTACTTTTGACTTATCTTCAATATAGTTACATAAGAATTTCCATAATTCTTATGATATTTTGCTACAAGTTTTTTGAAACTCCTTTTTAAAAAGCGAGGGAATTCAATGATGTCCTCTTATCAGAAAATCATTTGAACATGATTCATTTTAGAGTCTTCTCTTTGAATATTTCCTTACATTAGGTAAACATGGAACCCCATAAGTTCCTTTCCATTTTAATAGGCCTCATTCCCAAACCCTGATAATATAAAATATTAGGTTTCTTTATTTATAATAAAATTAACATACCACTAATCAATTTGCATTGGTTCATAATACTATTTATAGAGCGGAAAAAATGGTGCACCTAGCAAAGGGAAATGAACTGCATCTATTGTTCTAATCAAGCATTCAAAAGCGACAATAAAGTAAACAATAAATGACAAAATTTTGAAAGAAATGGGGGGTTATATTTATATTGATTTATTTGTCAAATATAAGGTTACAAAATATCCCCTTGAGGGCTCTCAATTTGTAACAATCCAATTACAATGTTCAAGGATCCAATCCTTTCATAAATCTATGGCACACTTTTAGTGTTTTCCTCACACTCACGATTGAAGCACAGGTTTTTGTTACTTCTGAATGAGCTATACTTCTTCAACTCTTTATCTCCTTCCTCATGCACTGGAATACATATACCTACATACAAGAAATTGAAATTGGTTAATAGCACGTGCGGATTAAGGTAAAATCAATGAAATGCATGAAACATAGGATATAAAGATTACAATAGATAATGCAAAAATATTCCAAATGACATAACAACTTAGCATGATGTATATTGTCTAATTTTGTAATGATTTGTGCATAAATAGAAATGAAATTATGAGCAAAATCTATGTCCATTCCTAGGTGGGCCAATTAATACTGTCATTACAAAAACCCTAATTGAAGGTCCAAAACTGCTCCAAACTTTACCAAATTCAAGTATGATGCATATAAACTACTCTAAAAATGGTCTAAACTAAAATTGATTCAAAATTTTAGGCCAATTCATGGTCATTCCAGGGTGAGCAATTTGGGAGTGTTAACTATCCTAGGTGGGGATGACCACAAAACGGGGTGGTTTTTACCACCAATTCCACTTGGATCTGGTCTAGAATACTTCTAAGGGTGTTTTCATAAAATTTGATAATTTTATTCTCAATAATGGATGGGTTTTGGAATGGATGTACATATTTTGGGATGCCTTGAAAACACCTTCAATTGATGAAGTTTCCAAGGGAAAATATGAGGACAAAATGTGAGAGGGAATCTCGGTAGCACTTCGTGGTGAATACTTGTAAAGATCTCTCCCCAAAATTCAATGGATTCACTCCAATTTATAGCCCAAGAGGGAAAAGAGTCAAAGGGGCAAGTTGGGGCATGCAAGGCAAGTGCCACTACCTTCCAAATCCCTTGCCATGCATTAGGTGGAAGAGGCCTCCAAATTGTTGTTTGTGATGGCCTAGAAAGTCTCCTAATATATCATAAGTTATTGGGTGGGATAAATGGTAAAAATTTGATTTCCATTTGTCCTGCCCTTGAATTTTTAAGGGGTCTAGACCATGGCCATCCCACCGAGGAACGGTTGCTTGTGGCCATCCCTAGGTGGGACAACCATGAATTATGGTTGTCCTAGGGTGGGATGGCCATGGCTACATGGCCCAAAACTTCCTAAAAGTGGGGTAAACCTTCCCAAAAGTGGTTAGGAACCCTAATTAACCCCTGAGGGTTTCCCAATGGGGTCATATGGTGTTGATAAGAGTGGCATCATTGCAGTATTATCTAATTTACATGATTTTAGTGTCTATATATGCCCCTTTTTGAGATGTGTTGTGTGAAACAGAAAATAGAGAAAAAATAGATGACTAAATCATCAAATTATTAAGGTTATTCAATAAAATAACCAACTTTAGATGCCTCCATTGTAGAAAGAGTATACATTCTTGTAATCCTTGCTTTTGACATAATTGAAGGATTGATTTTGGTATACCTTTCAGCCACCCTATAACGACAGGCTTGGGGATTAGGGTATGCTTGGTATTGGTTCCTTATTTTTCCTATTTTGGGATATGTGTCTCAAGTATTCAAGTATACCAAGACTTTGTTTTGAATTTGTGTTGAATTATTTTCCCTAGCGTGGGCTTGAAGTTTGTCATTGACAATGATTATTTTGAATGTATGCAAGTTGCACTTTTGAGTGTTTAAGTGGTGATTTTGATTATGAATTCCTTATTATGACTACCACCTCAAGTTATGAGTAAATGAGGGCATGACCAATAATGAAAATTATGAGTTGCTTGACCCATATGACTGGATTGGAAATACCTTCCATTTTACCCATTGTAAGATTTATCAAATTTATGAGGATTTTGATGGTTTTGTTGATATTTCATGGTAGAATAGAACTGAATTGAGTATTGAGGTAGAGAATTTTCAATTAATCCATGAGCAATTTGTGTTCAATCTTGATCCTTTGTGAATTTCATCAATTTTGACCTATTTTTGGTGGTTTTGAGGCCATTTTCTTTGCATTTTTATCTATTTTTGTGGGATTTATTTCTGGTCATCCTAGGGTGGTATGGCTGCATATTTTATGGCCATCCTAGGGTAGGACGATCGGCCAATTTTATGGTTGTCCCACCCTAGGATGACCATGCTCATTCTAGTGCTTTTTAAGCTCAAAATTGGCCAAATGAGCTCATTTTCACACTTCTAACTTTACAAATTGAGGGGTGGAGATTAGGAGAATGATTTGAAAAAGTGGAGCACTAATTAAACCATTCTAAAGTAACCATTATCCAACCTCAAGACTCTATGAGTGGTAGATCCGGTGCAAGACGGGTAAGGGCTGAATTTGCTCCTATACTTTATTGAACTTGGAAATGTAATTATTTGCGCATTTGCCAAAAAAACACATAAAATATTGGTTAATGAACCTAAATAGTGCTAATATATAGGAATTTGTGATTTTTTTGTAGTTTGTGTGCCATTTAACTCCATTTTTTTATGTTTTTATGATATTTTATACCTATTTTGGGGGGCCAAAAGGCCCTTTTTTAGCATTTTTAGGGGTCGTCCCTGGGTGGTATGACTGCCAATTTGGGGGTCATCCCTGGGTGGGATGGCCATAAATTTAGGGGGAAAATATCCCTTTTTTTAGTTTTATTTTTCTATTTTTGGGTAATTTTGATGCATTTTTGCTACATTTTGGTTAAGATATCTTGCTTTTGTCAGGTGATCAAAAGTTGATTTCGAGTTATGACTCTTTTTTAGACTAGTAGGGACTTATTGATAGAGGATGATTGGAGATGGCTTGACACCATTTGTATTAAGCAAGTGACATGGTTAAAGCTATTGTAAGGAGACATAGCCTACCTGACCACTTTGATAGATCTGTGGGACTCTCGTACCACCACCTTCCACTTATTGACTGGGGATATGATAGTGATGCTAGAGGATGTCTACCATATTTTATGCATTATGATAGAAGGTCTTTCAATTGTATCTAATCATCAAGATCTTAGAGATACAATTTTTCAAAGATACTTTAGAGAGGATTGGCACAAGGCAGTATGAGACTTACCTAACAGAGGCATATTAGAGGATCTATGGTGTAAGGCAAAGATTCTGACTAAAATACATACCTTATTGATGATGCTCACCTCCAACATGTTTCTACCAGACTTGTTCAGAGCTAGGTTCCCTTGGAATCTTTTGGAGTTGGCATTTTCACTTGTGGAGTGCATTATATAGAGGTCATTAGTGATGGATTGGGGTATGGAATTGTTAGAATAGCTTTATGATGAGTTGTACGAGATCAATTACCACAGGTGAAATGGCTTGAGATGTAGCTTTCTACTACATGTGTAGGCATGATAGCATATTATTGTGGATCAACCATGGGGACTACCTTGGATGACACAGGAACAACTTGTAGATGTTGATATTGGCTATGGTATCCTATGGTAGTGATACCAGGAGAGGGGTTAGATCCATCCCTATGTAGGTATGATTGATCATTATGCATAGTCATTTGCATGAATCAGGATAGAGGAGGTTACTTGGAGATCCTACAAGGATTTTCCAACATGGCTTGAGACTAAGACATAGCTTCATCGGGTGAGGCGAGGGAGACGGTTAATGGGTCGACACCAGACCAAGCGAGAGTACTTCTCGTACGCTTGAGTACTATGATATTTTATTCTATGCTAGGGGTTTCCTAATGAGCTAGTGATCTAACAAAACCATGGTGATGAGAAGACATTTATTTGGCCTATGGTTGAGGCATTTGGAGAGGCAACATATCCTGTAGAGGATGTATCTGAGCTAGATGATGTATGGACTACAACTGAGTATGAATCCTAGTGGGTGATGCACCAGTGGTATGGTGAGGGGTTACTAGGAGGTGGTATGAATGTGGTGGTAGAGTAGGCTCATGGGGATGCTCCAGATGATGGACATGATGAGGCTCCTAATGAGGAGGAGATAGACTTAGGTGAGTGACATGTGCATCATTGACTAGATGATGAGTGGATAGATATCCTCGATATGGAGGATCTGTAAGATGACTATGTTGAGGATGAATTTGATGAGCAGGGAGTGTAGGCACGATTTGTCGCATGAGATGTGACTATTATTGAGCTATAGGGTGAGCTGATCAGAGGTATATGGAGTACGTAGAGAGGGATCTCCTACAGGCATAAGTGTAGATTACACATGTAGAGATTGATAGGTAGGTAACAGAGTTAGCTACTCTTCGGTCATAGGTTAGAGCAAGGAGCCCTAGTCATGGTGGAGCTAGCAGTGGTAATATGACTAGGCTATGGGAGGAGGGGGTACAACTCCAAAACTTACTGAGTACTAGGCACGTCGTCGAGAGGACAACACCTACACATAAGATTTTGAGGATGAGATAGTGTGCCTTAGAGGGCACTTACTAGCTTACTCTTATGCTAGTGGGTCCTAGCATAGTAGGAGGAGTGGTACTAGATAATAATAAACTAGGATTGGGGCACCTAGCTCTACGAGGAGAGTAGATAGGGCTAGGGATACAAGATCTAGGAGATCTCAATGTGCACCGACTGAGGGTGGGGGTGATAATCATAGTGTCAGTCCTGCATGACCATGGATTTTGAGACTCTATGGTTATTTTTGGCTTTTTGGTAGTGTGAGGTCTAAGGACCTACCTTATTGTAGCCTACGGGAATTTTCTGGATTATGATGTATATTTTTGCCCCATACATACATAAATACATACATACATACATACATACATATATATCTATATATATATATATATGAGTTTTTCTATTTTCATCATGTGTTTCCTTATTGCTTTATTAGATGTATGCAATGCTTATGTTTACTTTATTGATGCTTTTATGGATGCTTATCATGGATGCATGTATTGTAATATGATGTGATTTGGTGATATGTGTATGAGAATGTAAAATGAAATGGATGATTTTTTAATCTGTACTAATGAGTTATGAATACTATTTGACATACTAGATGCTAGCACCATAGACTGTACACAATTCATCAATTCTTTTTAATGTTATTGTTGGAAATTTTGAGTAGTTGTATTGTCATTGATGTCAAGAGTCAGTGTCAGTGATCAGTGCAAGCATTTGGAAAAATAAGGGTTAAAATATTTATATTTTAAGCCCAAGATATTTGGTTTAAAAGCCTCACATGATTGGTCAAAAGGATGGCTAAATTCCCTAAAAAAGGAAAATTATTAGGTCCAAAGGAAATAATATTATAATATTAAAGGTGGTTAGATTGAAAAATAAAAATACCTAGGCTCAAAGGAAATAATATTATAATATTTATTATTATAATATTAAAGGTTTAAAGATAAAGCCTAAGGTTGTCAATAAATTATTTATAATATTTATATTATAAATTAATTTATAAAATAAAATTATTAAACCCAAAGTAGGGTTGGGCGCAAATTCAATTTAATTTTTCTTCCCTCGTCAACGTTCGAAGGAAAGTGGCATATGGTATAAATACCATAAGACTTGCCTCACAAAAGCAAGTCTTCGAATATTAATGCATGTGTGATTAGTGAGAGTGGAATGTGAAAAGTTCGTGAGCACATAATATAAGAGGATATTTTTTTTAATAGAATCGAAAAACGTGAAGGATAAATTGAACAAGGCATAAAGCTTTGTCACCAACCAATTAGTTGGGCTAGTGGCAAGTTGTTGGTGTGTAAGGCACAGGGTAAGCGGAGGTTTCGTGTTCGAGTCTCAATGGCTACGAACATACAAAGCCTTTTTTTTGCCTTTAGCACTGGTCAAAGAAACAAAGCGCTCAAAGTGATTTTACTTCGCACGTGAGTGCCTAGCTCACGTGGTAGCTAGACCACGACTAGGGTGTAGGCGATATCTTGACTTGGGATCGAATCGCACCGAGTGTGCAAAGGTACTTTAAATT
Source organism: Wollemia nobilis (assembly GCA_028583015.1). Classification (NCBI taxonomy): domain Eukaryota; kingdom Viridiplantae; phylum Streptophyta; class Pinopsida; order Araucariales; family Araucariaceae; genus Wollemia; species Wollemia nobilis. Next base: position 1,438,864 of record JAQPPZ010017036.1, on the reverse strand, counting down.
TTTTGTTGTAATGTGCATGTAGTCTAAGGTTGTATTATGAGCACCTTGGGAGATATAAGGTGATTAAAGAAAATTTTATTTTAGTTAAAGTTTGTGAAGGATTTAATTGTGGTTTAAAAGTGAATTGCATTATTTCTGGATATGTGATTTTAATTATTTTGAAATACACTTTTTAAACTTAGGAGATATAAGGTGATTAAGATATATTTTAGTTTTTTCTTAGTTGAATATTGAGGAGGATTTAATTTTGGCTTAAAAGTGAACTAAATTATTTCTAGAAGGGTGTGTTGATTATTTCATAATGCATTTTTGAGTAGGGAGATATAAGGGAGTTATTTTGATTATTTTATGCATTAAAATTCTGAAGTGAATTATTGTGAAAGTGAGTTAATTGGACCTTTGCTAGTTATATTTTGAAAATATTGGAAATTATAAGGTGTGCTTGAGACTTGTTATTTTTGTATGGTGAAATAAATATTGAGGAGAAGTTTGAGTGGAGATTTTCAGATATATTGTTGTTCCCTAATCTTGAAATTGGCAAAGAGGTTTTGATTGTGATTAAGACAAGTTTTGAAGACATATCTCCATCAAAAAAAAGGTATGGGTTACATCTTCCTTATGAGTGAAATATTGTTGGCTTGAATGTTGTGAAATGCAAAGTTGGAGTGAAAATATTTGTTTGATAAGCATTGCTAGAATAGTTGAGTGTTTTACATGTGCATTATTGGTGAATGTTTATGAGATCATTTGAATGTGAAATTGAGAACTATTTTTGAACTAGGGTTTGTAAAAGAACATGAGTATCATTATTATTTTGGAATCATCTTGAGTCAAGTTTTGAGTTCCATTGTGTGAATTATTGGAAGTATAGTGAAAAACTTATTTAGGGTTTGAAATTAAGTTGTGTTTCATTGAGTGTATGGTTGAGTAAAATTGGATGAGCATTATTGATTGAGTGTATTGGAGTGATAGTTCAAGTTCTGTGAAACAAATTATTCTTTATTCTAGATTTATTTGAAAGAGAGTTTGGAAGTTTTTGGGTGTTTTGTGAGTGTGAAACATATTGAGTCTCTAATCATTCTCTATATGTTTTTGTGGTTAAACAAGATTATGAGTGAAACTTTTTTGTGGTATTGAAGAGGTTTTATGTAAGAGATTAAGTTGAGTTTTCTGAAATTGTTAATGAGCTTTTTGTGAAAGTTTAAGGACATATTAGAGGTAAGTCTTTGTGAAGACTTGAGAGTAGAATTGATTCATTTGTTCAAGCCTTATGTTAAGGCTTTGGGAAAATATGAGCAGAGTTGGTTTGTGATTTGATCAAACTTTGTTCTAAGGCTTGAGAATAAATTTGAGGACAAAACTTGGTATAGATTTATGAGCAGTTTTGTGCCAGAGTAGAAATAGATTTGGGGATAAATTTTGGTGTATATTTGAGAGCATATTTGTGCCAAAGCAAAGATAGATTTATGAGCAAATTTGACAGAGCAAAGGAAAATGTTTAGTACAAATTTGAGATAGAGATTGAAAAGAGTTTAGAGTAGGATTTGGAGGTGATAGAGCAGAGGATAGTAGTCTCCAATGGATAGAGATCCATTATCCAAGGTAGTGAGGATAGAGATATTTTGAGTGAGGACAGAGGTCTTCAGTGGAGAGAAATCCATAAGCCAGTGCAGTGGATGCAATAGTCTTCTAGAAGATCACCAACTAGATTAGAGGAGAAGGAATTCTCCTGTGGATTGGATTCCATGAACTTGATTGGGGTATTGGTGTATCCTTTGTATAGAGGTCCATAAATGTTGTAATAGGGAAGGATTCCCAAGAAATTGGTTGAGTTGAAATATTTTCTTCGTGGAGTAGCCCACATTGGGTGAACCACATTAAATCATATCTCTCATGTATGTGATGCTTTGTGTAATGTTTACTACTTTAATATTGCCGATGTTATCATATGGATTGAAAAGTAAAAATTTTCATCTTATAATGTTCACCCTTCCTCTCAGTATAAGATCATTTTCTTCAGTTATCATAATACTATGTGATGGATTGTGAAAATGTAAACTAAAAACCATGTGATAAACTAATATGGAATGATATGCATATAAAAATATTATATAATGTCTTTGAAGTTTTCATGAGACTCAAACACTCTAGTGATCTAATAAAAAGTTTTACAGTAACTATGCAAGACTTTTTTTGCAAGGTACAAATCTTCTAGGATAACCAAGATATTCAATATCCCTGTGTGTGCATGTGAGTTCATTTTTATGATATCACATAAAGTTACCCCAGTACCAAACAAGATTGATGCAGCCCATTTATACTGAATATCACCCTACGAGTATCATTATCTTGAGTTTTGTACGTAGTTGGATTAGACCACTAGGAAATACAAGCTACCAAAAGCTAGCTCATCCACATGCAAATATTATTCTATACAAAAGCAATTTGCTAATGTGATAGATATATCATCATGCATAAGGATACCACCATTTCCAGGCAGGCTTGATGCCACCCAACTTGTAATTAGGATCACCTTATGGTTGTCAAATGTTGAGAATTCTAGGGATTCAAGTTCAATACTCCTTTTTTTTCTTTTATATTTGAATTTCTCTTGGGATTTGCTCATTTTTGTTTTTGTGAGCAAGGGATTTTGGTAGTGGTGAGAACCACTATTTATTTTGCTTTTGCTAATGGTGAAAACCACTTTTCTTTTGAATATTGTTAAGTGGTAACAACCACTGTTTATTTTTCTCTTTGGATACTTGCCCCAATTTGGCGTGAAGCAAGGGATTTTGATTGTTTTGGGTAAGGAGGAGCTTTTCCTTTTTTCAATTATCAGCATTTTTGAACCATTCACATAGGGGTATGAGTGAGGTAAACTTTTCACTTAGGGTAACACGGACCACTTTGTAGGTTTCATATTTCCTTGTGCAAAACTTGGATTTATTAGTGTGAAAATGTGTTGGGATTATGACGCATACAAGGTACAATCAAAGCAACGTTCTACCTTCTAAAAGTTAGGATAGCTTTCTACAAAATTTGAAAAGAAAACTAGAGATGGTTGAGTGACCAAAAACCCTAAAGATACCTTATAACCAATGGCCTAGGTGAAGGGAAACAGACACACATATGAAAGGTGGAAAATGTAAATGAACATGATAATTGCAATGTAGACGAGTGTGAATAATGACTTTTGACAAAGTTGATTTTGAAGGATGCCTAGTGGACAGACTTGGTGCTAGACATGTATGATCAACTCCTAGAATGCAAAATGCAATAATGGGTATGCCTAATGCAAGTGATTGTATAATGCAATGATATGAAATGTAATGCAATGCAATATTTTTATATTTTTGATATTTTAATGATGTTTTTGGATTTTGATAAATATATATACACATTTGACCAATGGGCTTAGTGGATGCCATTGGGACATTTTGGGTGACCAAAGGGTTTATAGATACCTTTGGGGATTTTTAGGGTGACCAAAGAGTTTATAGATACCTTTGGAGCATTTTGGGTGACCAAAGGGTTTATAGATACCTTTGGGGCATTTTGGGTGACCAAAGGGTTTATAGATACCTTTGGAGCATTTTGGGTGACCAAAGGGCTTTGTAGACACCTTTGGGTCATTTTGGATGACCTAAGGGCTTTGTAGGTACCTTTGGAGCATTTTTGGTGACCAAAGGGCTTTGTAGATGCCTTTGTGGCTTTTTGGGTGACCAAAGGATTTATAGATACCTTTGGAGTATTTTGGGGTGACCAAAGGGTTTATAGATACCTTTGGAGATTTTTGGGTGACCAAAGGGTTTTGTAGATACTTTTGGAGCATTTTAGGGTGACCAAATGGTTTATAGATACCTTTGGAGCATTTTTGGGTGACCAAAGGGTTTATAGATACCTTTGGAGCATTTTGGGTGACCAAAGGGTTTTATAGATACCTTTGGAGCATTTTGGGGTGACCAAAGGGTTTATATATACCTTTGGAGCATTTTGGGGTGACCAAAGGGTTTATAGATGCCTTTGGAGCATTTTGTGGTGACCAAAGGGTTTATAGATACCTTTGGAGCATTTTGGGTGACCAAAGGGCTTTGTAGCATTTTGGGGTGACCAAAGGGTTTATAGATACCTTTGGAGAATTTTAGGGTGACCAAAGGGTTTATAGATACCTTTGGAGCATTTTGGGTGACCAAAGGGCTTTGTAGGTACCTTTGGAGTGTTTTAGGGTGACCAAAGGGTTTGTAGATACCTTTGGAGCATTTTGGGGTGACTAAAGGTTTTATAGATACCTTTGGAGCATTTTGAGGTGACCAAAGGATTTATAGATACCTTTGTATGGACCCCCTATCTATAGGTTGTCGCAAGACTTGCGAGGGTGGTTGTGGTGGAGGTGGAATGATCAACGGTGGTCGATGTGGAAGGCGACGAGCTTGCTCTTCGAGTGGTAAAAGTTATCGCCAGATGGGATGTTGCACTGGGAACATATGCAGATAGAATTCTTCTTCATCATCCAATGGGATGACCTGCTCATATTCCTCATCTAAACTAGGGTAGTTGATGGGTGCTACACCGTAATCTGATTCATCATCCATTGTCCATTCTTGAGGAGGACCTTGATCCTCTTCCTCATTATCAGATGGAAGGGTATGCGAACCTTCACCTTCTTCATAATATTGGGTGAAATCATGAGATATCCCCTGATCTATCATGTTTATAGGAAAATAATCCCCCAAAGAGTGGACATGATTAGGATTAGCATAGGGATCACGTGCAAGCTCATCCCTATAGTTCAAACCTAGGCATTCTAAACTCTCTATGAGGACATCAAGAGGCACAGGCTTGTTGTGTCCTAAACCAGATTTATCATATGGCAATTGATATTATGGCTGACAAGGAACATGAGTACCTTGTTCATATAACCCCAAACCATAGCCATGCCAATGGCAGTGATGGAGATATCACAAGGCATAGTCGGGATTAGACATGTAATTGATGTCCTCAGAGAAAGGTTCTTCATCCTCTTCTTGCTGAGGAGATGGTTATGTTCCATATTCAATACCCCCATATATGAAATTTGTTTGATTGGGAGGTATACCTAGAGGTACAATGGTACCTATGGGAAGATGAGGTCATCCCATATTTTGTATTGTCTCAATGGCTAGAACTATTGTGATGTTCCTCACTAGGTATTCTCCTAAACCTGTATTAGCCAAATGGACTGTGACCTAGGATGGTGAAGATGGAGGAGATGGAAGCGAGGCTTGAGATGACTCAATGCTTACCTCATGATATGGTTCCTCATCTACTAGACTAGGAATATCTTCCATGGAAATGGTGGAGATGATGGGAGGGATCTCATCAATCGGCCTCTTCGACATGTTCCTCTATGGAGGATTGGACGATGACGAAGGTGTTTCTGAAGGTGCCAATGATGATGATGGTATGGAAGAATATGGTAATGGATTAATGGAAGGTGATGGTGAGGGAATTGGACCCTAAATAGATGTATTCAGTTGGAAGTCCACATGAGTCGATGGTAAGGTCGACTCGGGGATATGCTGCACCAAGTTGCAGTATTTGAAGGGCTCAAGGTCTATAGAGACAACATGTACTTACCCTTCATAAGTATACTTCAAACATTGGTGAGCTATGGAGGGTACACACTTCATGTCCCTAATCCAAGGTCTACCCAACAATATATTGTAGGCCATTGCACCCTCCAAGATGTGACACAATGTTGGTATAGTTTTGCATCCCACCTGGATAGGTAGGACTATAGTGCCAACTATTGAGCATATCGTATCATTGAATGCTCAGAGGGTGTAGGTGGATGCAACAACATGGGATGCTGGAAGTCCTAGATGTTTGAGAGCATTAGTGGTGATGATGTTACTTGATGAACCAATGTCAATTAGAACTCTCTTATAGGGTGTTCCATTTACACATGCAATGATGTGTAGAGGAGGATCAACCGCATCACTTGCTATCGGTTTGAGTTCATGTTCATGAAATATGATCACTGGTTCTTTACACTACTGAACATGCCCCACAAAATTGATAAAGGAGTTAGACTCTTGGGGCTGTAGGTCAATCGACTTAAGAATATCCATAAGAGCTTCTCGATGAGGTGGAGACTATTGAATAAGCTCATATATGGAAAGTCTAGCCGATGTTGTTCGTAAGCTTTGAGCAAGCTTACTTTTTATTGTAACCACTGGATGAGGTGGAAGGCTTTGCACTAGAGGTGGTGGAGGCTATGACATTGAGGGAATATCGCTTGAAGCTGCAGGTGGTGCAACTTGATTTGGATAGCATCTATTCCTTGTCATAATGCTAACCATCCCGATGAACCCTTATTGAGGGGGTGTCGCATGGACCTCATTTACTTGTTTGGTAGGATTTTCCTGCACCTCATGAGTGGGTAATGGGTCTTTAAAAATACCCATTTGTTGATTGTTTTTCATGAGAGGGTTATCCACTTGAAGGTCATTCCTCTCGATCATATCTTGTACTAGGTTTTTGAAACCATAGCACGTTGGCAAGTCATGTCCAATCTGCCTATGGTATCTACAATATAGGTCTTCACAATGTCCCATAGGCTTTTGTTTTCCTGTACTCGGGTCTATAGGCTGGATCTCAGGTAGAGTAATCACCTTGGCCACACATAGATGATCGAATAGGGAGTCCATCAACTTAGTGAAGGGCATAAATTGTCGCCTAGGGTGACGTTGCTGATTTTGCCCCTGATTCACTTGAGTGTTGTTGTTGTAACTTGCAGGAGGAGGTTGGGCCTGATAATTTGCCTTCTGAGGTGGCATTGGTTGCATAGGCCCTAGGACATTGATGGCAACTTGGTTGACTTCTATCAACTTTTATTGTTCTAGATTGCCCTTTGGGTTCTTAGTCCACTCCTTTTTATGGGGTTTTATGATTTCCCCTCTTGAATTTTAATTTCTTCTATGGTTCTAGCCTACGCTAGAGCATCTTCAAGAGTTTGATACTGTTGGAGTTGTAGCAATAATGATATTGGCTTTAAACAACTCTTTGAAAACATCCTAGTTAGCTCAGACATTGGCAATAGGTATGGTAGCTTAGCAAGAAGCGTTCACCACCTGTTACCATAGTCTGTGATTGACTCATCTTCATATTGCTTTAACCCCGTGAGGTCTGTTAGAGTCACCTTTCTCTTAGTATTGAAGGTGAAACATTCCAGGAATGCATCTACAAATTGTTCAAAGGTATGGATGTTGTGCCTTGGAAGTTGATTATACCACTCTATGGCTGGGCTAGAGAGGGTAATAAAAAATATTCTCAGGAGTAAGGCATCATTTTCCTGGATATTGAAGCACTGGTTCATGAACCTAGTGACATGCTCCTATGCATCTTCCTCTCCTTTAAATCTATCTAACTTGGGTATTTTGAAATGCTTTAGGTATGGAGGGGAAGGTATAGATGGATGAAGCGGTTGACTATGCAGCTGGTACAAAGTGGGCTTTTGTTACCCAGACCTAGCTATCTTGCTCTCTATGGTTTCCATGTGCTCAAGCAATGCTCTATACGCATCAGAGGATTTAATCTCCTCTTCTTTACTTTGGCCCCATGGTGGAGGGTGAGGAATGTTAAGCATATGGTGTGGTGGTTGATTGTCATCAACCATACCTCCATAAGGTGCTTCTAGGTATTCCTCTTCTGGTTCTAAATCATCATAGGCCCCGTAAGGTGTTTCTTGAATGGGCCTACAAGGAGGAACAAATGCTTGTTGAAGGTGATCTATGTTTGGCCTAGGAGGTAAGTCTTGATTAGGCCTAGGAGGTCGAGGAGGCACCATTTGATTAGGCCTAGGAAGCCTATTTTGGTTAAAAGTGGGTTGCCTCTGATGAACCCCCTGTCTATGCATACTTGGGGTAGGAACCCCATTGTGCAAGGTCTCTTGAATCTGTTATTCAATCCTTTGTTTTTCTAGTTGATGTTGGTGATCTAAGAGATCCAAGCATTGTTTATCTAGTCAAAGCTGATTAAATTGAGCTTGGTGATCAGCATACCTTTTGACAACTTGGTTTATCTACTCAGTTATGCTGAGGCCTATGAGCCCTAGCACTATGACCATGATACCTATCCTATTCAGGAGGATCTGATAAATCCACTATGAGCTTCCCTTGATTGAGAGAGGTCACATTTACTTGAGGCTCACTCCTAAATATATGTTCTTTATACTCTACTAGCGTAGAAGCACATCGTGCTTGCATCGAATGATGTAACTGAGGATAATCAAGATTCTCCTCAGGTCTTCCTTCATAAATGAGGAAGGGAAGGATTGATTTTGCTCACCCAATGTGATGAGTATCATACTCATCTTGGTACTTATACTTCTAAGACCTATCAAGGCGATTTGAGGGTGTATTGTGATCATTTAGCCCCACCCATGGTGCATAGTCTTGATCCTACACGTAGGTGTGCGAGGTAGACCGAGCAGGCACATGAATGTGTGGTATTGCTCTATGTGTTGGTGCCTCAATGCACGGTTGCCATTCTTGAAAGAAGGCATGTGAAGTGTCTATACTTGGAAAATAATTTCCCTGATTAGGACCACAACCTGTAGGGGTGTCCCACGTGGGGGTCCCTTGGAGGCTAGGTTCCTTATTTGACATTCTAGGACTTGGGTGAGTAGGAGGCCACCAAGGAGGTATAACCAAATCCTTAGGGTCAAATCAGAGATGGTCTATGTCTCCTTGCCTACTCCCCTATCTTCAGCCCTTGAGTGGGCTTGGCTACGGGTGCATACCATAACTACTTCCTTCTAAACCCTATGTGATTATCTCCTTTACAAATTTTAATGATTCAACACACAAAAATAGAAACACACAATAATACAAGTGTTTATCTCTTTTAAATATTTATGTGTTCCTAAAACTATTTGGTGTGTTTTGATTTATTGTTTTGCAAAGAAATCTCTTTTCATGTGTTTGAAGATTGTTGATGTAATTCTCAATTTGTTTAAAGTATTTCACCTGTATACTCGTAGCTCGACAACTGATAATGAAATTCCAGTCACGTGAACCAACCAAAGTATGGAGATGAAGCCCATACCCGATCAGGGAGCATAGGTCCTACCAATCCTCACCCATATTGACCGTGGGTAGTGATATACATCCTCCAAAGAGGAGTGCGTGCTATTTTCCACAGGCTATGATGGTTCTTGGAGCTAGATTTGGCCAAAAATAGGGTTCATAGGATGTGAGCCAATGGGTGGAGATGAAACCCACCGTCGTTGGTCTCTATTAGTGGTTGGGGATGAAATTCCAACTCACTAATGTTCAAATGTGATGTGGTGTGTGTGGTTCCTTTTATACTTAAAGAAAGTAAAACAAAGTAGCATTCAATGCTAACCTTCACTAAATGCATAAGAAAATGTTTCACTTTTAGAAATATTTGCATGAATAAGGAACCTACAAAAATACTTATCCTATATGACAACCTAACCCTTAGGTAGGTCACATGCAGTAAAACCATTCAAATGCATACTTAAACTATTCTTTTTCCTATTTTTCTTCTATTTTTTATTTTGAAATTTAGGAAAAGTGAAAATCTACCTTTCAATCAACAAGGAAAAGACATGAAAAATCTGAATTTAACTTTTTCTGAACAACATTAATGCAAATTGAAGGTTTAGGCACTTACCTTGAAAGTCTAAGAAGCTACTATTTCTAGAAATTTGGGCTGAAAACCCCCTATTTTGTGGTCATCCTAGGGTGGGATGGTTGCAAATTTGGGGGTCATCCCTGGGTGGGATGGTTGTTGTGGTCATCCCTGGGTGTTCCAATTAGGAATTCAGGGGTCATTTCAGTCCAAAACAACCAGAACCTACAACATTCAAAGTGCAAAAACAAGGTCAAAAATTGCAAAAATGAAAAGGGACAAGGGTCCCACCATGATCACCACTATAGAGCGGAAAAAATGATGCACCTAGAAAAGGAAATGAAATGCATCTATTGTTCTAATCAAGCATTCAAAAGCGATATTAAAGTAAAAAATAAATGACAAATATTTGAAAGAAATGGGGGGTTCTCTTTATATTGATTAATTTTTCAAATATATGGTTACAAAATGTCCCCTTGAGGGCTCTCAATTTGATACAATCCAATTACAATGTTGAAGGATCCAATCCTTTCATAAATCTATGGTGAACTTTCAATGTTTTCCTTGCACTCATGATTGAAGCACGGGTTTTTGTTACCATTGAATGAGCTATCCTTATTCAAATATTTAGCTCCTTCCTCATGTGTTGGAATACCTGTACCTACACACAAGAAATTGAAATTGGTTAATAGCATGTGTGGATTAAGATAAAATCAATGAAATGCATGCAACATAGGATACAAAGAGTGCAATAGAGAATGCAAAACTACTCCAAATGATACCAAAACTTAGCATGATGTATATTATCTACTTTTGTAATGATCTATGTAGAAATTGAAATGAAATTATGAGCAAAATATGTGGTCATCCCTGGGTGGGCCAATTAGGACTATCATCACAAAAACCCTAATTGAAGGTCCAAAACTGCTCCAAACTTTACCAAATTCAAGTATGATGCATATAAACTACTCTAAGAATGATCTACACTAAAATTGATTCAAAATTGTATGCCAATTCATGGCCATCCTTGGGTGGGCCATTTAGGACTGTTAACCATCCCAGGTGGGGACGACCACCAAACAGGGTGGTTTTTGCCACCAATTCCACTGGGATCTGGTCTAGAATACTCCTAGGGGTGTTGTCATAAAATTTGGTGATTTGATTCATAGGAATGGATGGGTTTTGGAAGGGATGTGCGTATTTGGGGATGCCTTGGAAAATCCTTCGATTGATGAAGATTCCAAGGGCAAATACGAGGGCAAAAGGTGAGAGGGAATCTCGGTAGCACTTCGTGGTGAATACTTGCAAAGACCTCTCTCTAAAATTGAGTGGAATCACTCCAATTTATAGCCCAAGAGGGCCAAAGGGGCAAAGGGGCAAGTTGGGGCATGCAAGGCAGGTGTCGCCACTTGTCAAAGCCCTTGCCATGCATTGGGTGGAAGAGGCCTCCAATTTGGGCCTCCAATTTGCAGTTTGTGATGGCCTAGACAGTCTCCCAATCTGTCATAAGTCATTGGGTGGGATAAATGGTAGAAATTGATTGCCATTTGTCCCACCCTTGACTTTTTGAGGGGTCTAGACCATGGTCATCCCACCCAGGGACGGTTGCTTGTGGCCATCCCTGGGTGGGATGACCATGAACTGTGGTCATCCTAGGGTGGGACGACCATGGCTACATGGCCCAAAACTTCCCAAAAGTGGGGTAAACCTTCCCAAAAGTGGTTAGGACCCCTAATTAACCCCTGAGGGTTGCCCAATGGGGCCATATGGTGTCGATAAGAGTGGCGTCATCGCAATCTTATCTGATTTACATGATTTTAGTGTCTACACTATTTAATGCATCATAATAAACTATTCAGGATCTACTAAAGAATTATTTTTTCTTTCAAAATTGGCATCGTCATCATTACATATTTCTAAATGAATATTAACTATAATTTTCCATAAAAGGAGAATCCATAATTCTTATAAGTCTATATTCTAGAAGTAACTTTATCAACTTATTTTTAGGATTTCTCTATAACTATATTAATTTAAATCAAATACATTGACCATATATAACTAAATAGTTTCATGTCTCAAAAATAAGATACAATTATAAAAACAACTCATATTTTAAATTAAGGATTTTCCAACTCATATAAGATAAACAAAATGAAGTTCCATCTTTATTCAACATATAATACTCCTAGCCTAAATCTTGTAATAGTTTTATTTTTAAATTTTATTTCATATTTACATGACATGAGTACACTTTAATTTCTTTTAATAATGTTTTCATTCTATTTCATTTTTATAAACTTGATTTCCCTTAATGTATTCAAGTGCAACATCTAAAATTTCTATAAAACTCATTTCAAAATTACCTTGTCCACTTATATATCCTCCCTAAGTTTGATTTAATCTCACTTTGCAAACACACGGGTGCTAGGACCCTCTCATTTAAGTATGATAAAACCTTATTGCACAAGGATTCTATCCTTGGATGCTTTCTATTTGAAAGGAATATTGTAAGGAAAAATATAGTAGGTTAATTGAAATGTCACGCACCCCAATCCTCCTATTTTTCCTGTACACGTGGCATCTTTCTATTGTGGTATGTAATGTAAGGTTACATCTTAATAAAAATTATTTGCATATTTTAATTTTAGATTTTTATTTCTCTCTAACAACACATTACAAATAGCACCTACCTGCACCATACATGACCAATGAATTCATATACGTTCATTGCTAAACTTCTCCTACAAGTGAGTGCATAGACCTAGGTGTTGGTAGAATGAATAGGCACAATCATCTGCAAGGACACAATTATTCATGTACATAGGGAATGACCTGATGGGTTTGTATCTCTAGCTTCATTCTATGGTTTCAAAACATTTTAAAAGAAAGGTTTGGATCATTTCACAAAGGTTTAAGCAATAATTAGGTAAAAAAATTCATTCAAACCACCTTACGGATTATGAAACATCCACTTCAAACAATAACAAATGAGAATACCTTGCCATTTTAAAAAATGATAGTTTTTATAGTAAAATATGCTTGTGCATTTTAAAGAATAGATGTTTCGTTGCTCTCTCCTCCTTCCAAACCATTCCCAAGCCTTATCTATGTCGCATGTTCTCTCTTCCAAATTTTTGTGTCCTCTCTCTCTCTCTCTCTAAGTCGCATGTTCTCTTCTAAATTTTTGTGTCCTCGCTCTCTCTCTCTAAGTCGCATGTTCTCTCTTCCAAATTTTTGTGTCCTCTCTCTCTCTCTCTCTCTCTCTCTCTCTTTTTGTGTCCTCTCTCGCTCTCTCTCTCTTTTTGTGTCCTCTCTCACTCTCTCTCTCTCTCTCTTTTTGTGTCCTCTCTCGCTCTCTCTCTCTTTTTGTGTCCTCTCTCACTCTCTCTCTCTCTCTCGCTCATCATAGATCACCACCAATTAAGATTTCATTTGTATGGAGGAATGGTTTGTAAGGAAGAGATAGAGAGAGAGAGAGAGAGAGAGAGAGAGATAGGACACAAAAATTTGGAAGAGAGAACATGCAACTTAGAGAAGGCTTGGGAATGGTTTGGAAGGAGGAGAGGAAAGAGAGATAGAGAGAGAGGACACAAAGAGAGAGAGAGAGAGAGGACACAAAGAGAGAGAGAGAGAGGACACAAAAATTTGGAAGAGAGAACATGCAACTTAGAGAGAGAGAGAGAGAGGGTGTAATCATGTAGCAATTATAATTGAAGAAAGCAATATTTTTGTGTCCTCTCTCTCTCTCTCTAAGTCGCATGTTCTCTCTTCCAAATTTTTGTGTCCTCTCTCTCTCTCTCTCTCTCCTCCTTCCAAACCATTCCCAAGCCTTCTCTAATTTGCATGTTCTGTCTTCCAAATTTTTATGTCCTCTCTCTCTCTCTCTCTCTCTTTTTGTGTCCTCTCTCACTCTCTCTCTCTCTCTTTTTGTGTCCTCTCTCACTCTCTCTCTCTCTCACGCTCATCATAGATCACCACCAATTAAAATTTCATTTGTATGGAGGAATGGTTTGTAAGGAAGATATATATATATATATATATATATATATAGAGAGAGAGAGAGAGAGAGAGAGAGAGAGATAGGACACAAAAATTTGGAAGAGAGAACATGCAACTTGGAAAATAATTTATCTGATTAGGACCAATGTTGGTGCCTCAATGCACATTTTTCGTTCTTGAAATAAGACATGTGAAATGTCTATACTTGGAAAATAATTTCTCTGATTAGGACCACATGCTATAGGGGTGTCCCGCATGGGGGTCCCTTGGGGGCTAGGTTCCTTACTTGACATTCTAGGACTTGGGTAAGTAGGAGGCACTAAGGAGGTATAACCAAATACTTAGGATCAAATCAGAGATAGTCTATGTCTCCTTGCCTACTCTCCTTATCTTCAGCCCTTAAGTGGGCTTGGCTACGGGTGCAAACAATAACTACTTCGTTCTAAATCCTATGTAATTATCTCCTTTACAATTTTTTACAATTCAACACACAAAAATAGAAATATACAATAGTAAAAGTGTTTATCTCTTTTTAAAAATTTATGTATTCCTAAAACTATTTGGTGTGTTTTGATTTATTTTTTTACAAGAGAATCTCTTTTCATGTGTTTGAAGATTGTTGATGTAATTCTCAATTTGTTTAAGGTATTTCACCTGTATACTCATAACTTGACAACTGATAATGAAAGTCCAATAACGTAAACCAACCAAATTATGGAGATGAAGCCCATACCCAATTAGGGAGCATATGTCCTACCAATAATTACCCATAATGACCGTGGGTAGGAATACATCATCCAAAGAGGAGTGCGTGCTATTTTCCATGTCTAAGATGGTTTTTGAAGATAAATTTAGCCAAAAATAGGGTTCATAGGATGCGAACCAATGGGTGGAGATGAAACCCACCGTCGTTGGTCTCTATTAGTGGTTGGAGATGAAATTCCAACTCACTAATGTTCAAATGTGGTGTGGTGTGTGTGGTTCCTTTTATAATTAAAGAAAGTAAAACAAAGTAGAATTCAATGAGCCTTCACTAAATGCATAAGAAAAGTTTCACTTTTACAAATATTTGCATAAATAAGGAACCTACAAAAATGCTTATTCTATATGACAACCTAACCCTTAGGTAGGTCACAAGCAGTAAAACCATTCAAATGCATGTTTAAAATATTCCTTTTCCTATTTTTCTTCCATTTGTTATTTTGAATTTTTAGGAAAAGTGAAATCTACCTTTTAATCAACAAGGAAATACATGAAAAATATGAATTTAACTTTTTCTGAACAACATTAATGCAAATTGAAGGTTTAGGCACTTACCTTGGCAGTATAAGAAGATACTATTTCTAGAAATTTGGACTGAAAACCCCCTATTTTGTGGTCATCCCAGGGTGGGATAGTTGCAAATTTGGGGGTTTTCAATAGGTGGGATGGTTGTTGTGGCCGTCCCTAGGTGTTCCAATTAGGAATTTAGGGATCGTTTCAGTCCAAAACATCTAGAACCTGCAACATTCAAAGTGCAAAACAAGATCACAAATTGCAAAAATGAAAAGGGACAAGGGTCCCACCATGATCACTGCTATAGAGTGGAAAAAATGGTGCACCTACAAAAATGAAATGAAATGCATCTATTGTTCTAATCAAGCATTCAAAAGCGATAATAAAGTAAACAATAAATGACAAATATTTGAAGGAAATGGGGGGTTATCTTTATATTGATTTATTTGTTAAATATAAGGTTACAAAATGTCCCCTTGAGGTCTCTCAATTTGATACAATCCAATTACAATGTTGAAGGATCCAATTCTTTCATAAATCTATGGTGTGCTTTTAGTGTTTTCCTTGCACTCACGATTAAAGCATGGGTTTTTGTTATCATTGAATGATCTATCCTTATTCAACTATTTAGCTACTTCCTCATGTGGTGGAATACCTATACCTACACACAAGAAATTAAAATTGGTTAATAACATGTGCGGATTAAGGTAAAATTAATGAAATGCATGAAACATAGGATATAAAGATTGCAATAGATAATGCAAAACTATTCCAAATGACATAAAAACTTAGCATGATGTATATTGTCTAATTTTTTAATGATCTATGTAGAAATTGAACTGAAATTATGAGTAAAATCTGTGGTCATCCCTGGATGGGCCAATTAGGACTGTCATTACAAAAACCCTAATTGAAGGTCCAAAACTGCTCCAAACTTTACCAAATTCAATTATGATGCATATAAAGTACTCTAAGAATGATCTAAAGTAAAATTGATTCAATATTTTAGGCCAATTCATGTCCATCCTAGGGTTATCCATTTAGGACATTTAATCATCCCAGGTTGGGACGACCATAAAACATGATGGTTTTTGCCACCAATTCCACTTGGATCTGGTCTAAAATACTCTAAGGGTGTTATCATAAAATTTGGTGATTTTATTCATAGGAATGGATGGGTTTTGGAAGGGATGTGTGTATTTGGAGATGCCTTGAAAATACGTTTGATTAATGATGTTTCCAAGGGAAAATACAAGGGCAAAAGGTGAGAGGGAATCTTGGAAGCACTTTGTGGTGAATACTTGCAAAGAGCTCTCCCCAAAATTTAATGGAGTCACTCCAATTTATAGCCCAAGATGGAAAAATGGTCAAAGGGGCAAGTTGAGGCATGCAAGGCAAGTGTCGCCACTTGTCAAAGCCCTTGACATGAATTGGGTGGAAGAGGCCTCCAATTTGGGCCTCTAATTTGCAGTTTGTGATGGCCTAGACAGTCTCCCAATATGTCATAAGTCATTGGGTGGGATAAATGGTAGAGATTGATTGTCATTTATTCCACCCTTGAATATTTAAGAGGTCTATACCATGATCATCCCACCCAAGGACAGTTTCTTTTGGCCATCCCTAGGTGGGATGACCATGAATTGTGGTCGTCTTAGGGTGGGATGACCATGGCTACATGGCCCAAAACTTCCCAAAATGGGGTAAACATTTCTAAAAGTGGTTAGGACCTCTAATTAACCCCTGAGGGTTTCCCAATGGGGCCATATGGTATCGATAAGAGTGGTGCCATCGCAATATTATATGATTTATATAATTTTAGTATCTACACTATTTAATGCATCATAATAAAATATTCATGATCTATTAAAGAATTATTTTTTCTTTCAAAATTGGCATCGTCATAATTACATATTTCTAAATAAATATTAACTATAATTTTCCATAAAAGGAGAATCCATAATTCTTATAAGTCTATCTTCTAGAAGTATCTTTATCAACTTATTTTTAGGATTTCTCTATAACTATATTAATTTAAATCAAATACATTGACCATATATAACTAAATAGTTTCATGTCTCAAAAATAAGATACAATTATAAAAACAACTCATATTTTAAATTAAGTATTTTCCATCTCATATAAGATAAAACAAAATGAAGTTCCATCTTTATTCAACATATAATACTCCTAGCCTAAATCTTGTAATAGTTTTATTTTTAAATTTTATTTCATATTTACATGACATGAGTACTCTTTAATTTCTTTTAATAATGCTTTCATTCTATTTCCTTTTTATAAACTTGATTTCCCTTAATGTATTCAAGTGCAACATCTAAAATTTCTATAAAACTCATTTCAAAATTACCTTGTCCACTTATATATCCTCCCTAAGTTTGATTTAATCTCACTTTGCAAACACACGGGTGCTAGGACCCTCTCATTTAAGTATGATAAAACCTTATTGCACAAGGATTCTATCCTTGGATGCTTTCTATTTGAAGGGAATATTGTAAGGAAAAATATAGTAGGTTAATTGAAATGTCACGCACCCCAATCCTCCTATTTTTCCTATACACGTGGCATATTTCTATTGTGGTATGTAATGTAAGGTTACATCTTAATAAAAATTATTTGCATATTTTAATTTTAGATTTTTATTTCTCTCTAACAACACATTACAAATAGCACCTACCTGCACCATACATGACCAATGAATTCATATACATTCATTGCTAAAATTCTCCTACAAGTGAGTGCATACACCTAGGTGTTGGTAGAATGAATAGGCACAATCATCTGCAAGGACACAATTTTCATGTACATAGGGAATGACCTGATGGGTTTGTATCTCTAGCTTCATTCTATGGTGTCAAAAACATTTTAAAAGAAAGGTTTGGATCATTTCACAAAGGTTTAAGCAATAATTAGGTAAAACAATTCATTCAAACCACCTTACGGATTATGAAACATCCACTTCAAACAATAACAAATGAGAATACCTTGCCATTTTAAAAAATTATAGTTTTTATAGTAAAATATGCTTGTGCATTTTAAAGAATAGATGTTTCGTTGCTCTCTCCTCCTTCCAAACCATTCCCAAGCCTTATCTAAGTCGCATGTTCTCTCTTCCAAATTTTTGTGTCCTCTCTCTCTCTCTAAGTCACATGTTCTCTTCTAAATTTTTGTGTCCTCTCTCTCTCTCTCTAAGTCGCATGTTCTCTCTTCCAAATTTTTGTGTCCTCTCTCTCTCTCTCTCTCTCTCTCTCTCTCCTCCTTCCAAATCATTCCCAAGCCTTCTCTAATTCGCATGTTCTGTCTTCCAAATTTTTATGTCTCTCTCTCTCTTTTTGTGTCCTCTCTTGCTCTCTCTCTCTGTTTTTGTGTCCTATCTCACTCTCTCTCTCTCTCGCTCATCATGGATCACCACCAATTAAGATTTCATTTGTATGTAGGAATGGTTTGTAAGAGAGAGAGAGAGAGAGAGAGAGAGAGAGAGAGAGAGAGAGAGAGAGAGAGAGAGAGAGGTGTAATCATGTAGCAATTATAATTGAAGAAAGAAATATTTTGGATACACTTGAATTTGATAATTGGTTGAGCCTCTCATGTATTATGAGGAGATAATAAGAGGTAAACTTGGAGATAGTGAGGAAAAAGCATTTTTATTAAGGGAACTTCCAAAAGCAAAGTTTCAAACACTAGTATTTAAGGTCATTTGCAAGGCCAATGAAGATGATATTTAGCTACATGAGGAAGAGGTATGTTTGATAAAATAAATGTTTAATGTTTTCATTGTAATAGGTATGGTAATTTTGAGAAATAATGTAGAATTAAAGGTGGCAATGAAGGTAAAAGACCCAGATATGTTAATTAGAATGAGCATAGAATAAAATTATATGTAAATAGTAAGGTATGCATATTATTTGGTTATAGTGAAGAAGGTAAATCCTATAGGATTTACAATCCCATCACTAAAAAATTCGATGTGTTAAGAAATGTAATTTTTAATGAAAGGGGAGTTTTTTAATCAATAGAAAAACATGTTGATAATTTGAACAAAATTTTTAATGAAGATATAGCTAATGAGCATCCCACTTGTGAATAAATTCTTAATGAAAACCATCTAAGCAACCCCTCCTCATGTTCTACAAGCAAGAAGGGTAAGATTATTTTTACATATCATACTCCAAGCCAAATTTTGGATACACATTTTGAAACAAGAATTAAAATAATCCAAGCACATGAAGTTGATCTTGATACCTCAAGATTACAAATGCTACAAACATATGGTAATGATGAAGAAAAATCAAAAGGTGAAGTAGTAAACTATGCATTGTTATCACAATCTAATTTTGAACCATCATTTTTTGAGGATGCTTGTACTAATGATGTTTTTGTGCAAGCAATGGAAGAAGAAATGGATTAAATTTATAAAAATAACCCTTGGGTACAAGTTCCAAATGATAATAAATTTATTGGCACTAAATGAGTCAAAAAGACTAAGTACAAGAGTGATGGTAGTGTTGAAAGATGCAAGGCAAGGTTAGCTACAAAAGGCTTAACTCAAAGATATGGCATAGATTAAGAAGAGATATTTGTATTGGTGGAAATACAAGAGACCATTGGAATGATAATTTCACTAGTATCCCAAAGGATATGGATCATACATCATTTGAATGTGAAGAGTGTCCTTTTAAATGGGTACTTTTTGGAAATTTAATTTATGTTAGAGGAAATTTATGTAAAACAACCACAAGGATTTGAAGGCCAAGGTAAAGAATACCATGTCTCCAATTTTAATGAGGACTTGTATGGCATCAAACAAGATCCAATGGCATGATATGATCAAATTGATATTTATTTTTAGGAAAATGAGAAGTAAGAGAGAACTCCCTCTCTAGTACAAGAAACAAGGTAATAAGATTCTCCTTTTTTGTTTATATGTTAATGATTTAATATACATGGGTATTTTTCCTAAGATGAAAGAATATTTTAAGAGTGCTATCATAAAATAATTTGAGATGAATGACTTAGGGTTGATGCAATATTTTCTAGGAATGGAACTACATCAAAGCAAATCTTGGACTTTTGTTTTTCAAACAAAGTATGCCAAGGATATGTAAAAATATTTAGCATGGAAGAAATAAAACTAGTCCTGACTCATGGAGTAGTTTAATGTAAAGAAGATAGATCTATCAAAGAAAAAATTACAACCTATAGAAACATGGTTTGAATCTTGATATTTATTTCTCATACTAGAACATACTTTCCATATGTCATACCCCTTATTTCTCTGTATATGACTAATCCATCAAAGATATATTTGAAGGCATCCAAGAGGATATTAAGGTATGTGAAGGGTACACTTGATTTTAGTAGTTATTATCATGCATCTAACTATATTGAGTTGTATGGTTATAGTGATTCTAATTGGGGTGGTATTTTGGATGATCGAAAGTCAAAATCTAAAAATTGTTCCACTCTTGGTTTGAGGTTGATCACGTGGAGTTTTAAGAAGAAAGGATTAGTTGAACTCTCTTCTATAGAAGTAAAATATATTATTGTCATTTAGTTGATATACAAGCACTATGGCTTAGGAAAGTTATAAAATAAATTTGGGAGAAGTAATGCCATCCAACAATTATCTTTTGTGATAATATGAGCACCATCAAATTGGCAAAATCTAGTTCATCAAAACAAATATAATAATTTATACTTGAAGTACCACTTCATTAGAGACATGGTTTAGAAGAAAAAAAATAAATTAAGGTATGTTAATACTCATGAACAACTAGTTGATGTATGCGAATACTAATGAACTAGCAGATACTTTTACTAAATGCATAGAAAAATTTTAGTTCTTGAAGCTCAAGATGAGAATATTTATTATTCAACATCAAGGGGGATAATTTTGGCTTTTGATATTGATATTTCTAATTGGTAAGAAGGTAAATAAGAGAAAAAAAAATTAAAGGGTTGCTAAAGAAGAAGGTTCATGAATGTAAATCTTTTATATCCTACCATTGTTCTTGTTGTGCATAAGTTGAATGTATTGCTACACGTTTTTTTTACTAGCAAAAGAAGTAGGTAATAAAATTTTAATGATAGTTAAAAAATATTATTTCCATGCATGTCTTAATGTTGGTTGTTATTGTTTTTCATTGGTGTTTGTTATTTTTTTGTTGCTATTGCTATTGTAAAATAGGGGACTATACATTTTTTGTTGATATTGTAAAAGAGGAGATAGTGTTTCTCTTTGTTGTATGTATTGTTCATATTTTGTAAATACTTCAACTACAAATTTTAAAATTGTATTGGTTGAATTTAACTTCTTCTTGGCTTAAAATAATAGAGTTGTTCTTTCAAATTCTTCAAATTATAATTAGAAGACAAAAATAATAAAGTATACATTGTAATCTATCTCTATAATTATATTCTATCCTTACATATGATGTCATTTTCGAGTTTATCACTAGTTATAGCATTTATATTAGACAAAAATCAAAATATAGTTTCTTTGGGAGGATGTAAAGAGACCTTAAAGTTTTCTCTTTGTAAATGGAAATGGGTTTATAGAGTTAAGTATATAGGAAATGAAGGATTATAAAATGTAAAACTGATAATTTTGGAGTTAGGGACAAATTTTGGCTGGATATTATTCAATAATTAAGGAAATTTTGAAAAAATTGTTACTTTGAATACATAAGATCTTTAGGTACAGTAAACTTGTTATGAACAATAATGGATTTACAATATGAATATTTAAATAATAGAATTTTTAATTAGATAAGAAACATATTCTGTGATAATGAAGGAAATTCTATAAATATTTTATGTGATGATTGGTTGAAAAATTATCATCTTAATTTTGATTCAAAATGGCATTGATTATCTTGAGCCTCTTTGTATTGTAGAGTTTAAATAATATAGATGATTGTAAAAAATTATTTTAGATCTTGGATTTATATTGTCAATTTAGAGGGAGAATCCCAAAAAAATAGTGGAGAAGATCTTGAAAATGTTTTAAGAGCTTTATTTAAAAAAATTCTTATGAAATTATGAGTTGGTTTAAAATCTATTAAAATATGATGGATACTAAAATAGGTTGATATAAATAGAATTTGGAGAAAAATATGATTTACATGTACTTTGTCTAAGGTAAATATACATACATCACCTCATATATATCTTTATTATATCTTTGCTTCAACTATTTGGTGTTACTTTTTTAATAAAATGAGGATATGTTAGGATACTTTATTGGCATTGGAAGACTTGACAAAATATTTGATAGATTATTTTAAATCTAAAGAATTAAGGTTTACATGGAAAATTCAGCATACCCATTTGTTAGAATTTGTGGGATGAAAGAAATAAAAGAAGTTTTAAAAGGACATGTCAAAATCATATCCAAGTCTATATTTGTATTAATAGCCCCTTGCAAAGTGTTTACAAGCATGATGTTGATCATGTGAAGTTTCAAGTGTGGAAAATATGTGTTAGTCTCTTGGTTATAGGATTTAAAAATACATGCAAGGGTGATTTGTGGTAATAGAGATAGCACAAATTATTAAGACAAATGATTTACTTACTTTTGATGTTGCTTCCATAGGAATCCTTAAAAAATGCTAGTGGAGGTAGTGTTTATCAAAATAATGAAGGAGAATTCCTTTTAGCCTACTTAAAATTATATGGAATTTCAATAAATGTTTATGTAATACAACAGTTCTCAAATAGATCAAGATTTGCATTGAAAATGGATGGAGATATATTTTAGTTAAAGGTAATTCTCATATTAGTACTAATACTATAAAAAAAATGGATATGGGATTGAATAACTAATACCATTATTTTAATAATATCACTTATTTATTGAGGTATTGTTCTGGCCATTCCACAACTAGCCCCATATAATTGGAGACTCACCTTTTAATTTTTGTGTTTGGGTGTTTTTGTTTCATTTTGAGTGTCTAGTGGATTGGC
This sequence comes from Wollemia nobilis, assembly GCA_028583015.1. Taxonomy (NCBI): domain Eukaryota; kingdom Viridiplantae; phylum Streptophyta; class Pinopsida; order Araucariales; family Araucariaceae; genus Wollemia; species Wollemia nobilis. Next base: position 1,415,971 of record JAQPPZ010017036.1, on the reverse strand, counting down.
TAGGTTTCTCCTTGTTTTTTTTGTTGTTTTGGTTAATTTTAATGTTTTGGATTAAATCAATTCAAAAATTTAAAATTAATTAAATCAAATTTAAAATAAAAAAGAAAACAAGTAAAATAAAAAAATAATAATTAAAGCTTTTTGAATTTAAAAAGAAAAAAAAACAAGTTTATATATATATTATATATATAAACAAATAAAAAATTTTAAAAGTGAAAAGATTATATATATATATATATATATATATATATATATATATATATATATATATATATAAAGTAAATAAATAAAAAAGTAAAAACAATAAAATATAAATAAAAAGAAAAAGAGTGGTGCTTCATTCACCACATTTTAGTTCATGTTTTTAAATAGTTTAAAATCTTTATGCTTTTAGTATAGTTTAGTTTGTTTTTTTTAAAAGCTAATTCATGTGTTTATGTTATGTGCAGGTAATAATAATCCAAGTGGTAGTTTAAATTTAATATTTTTTTTCTTTTTATTTATTTTTAAATAGTTTAACTTTATGCTTTTAATATAGTTTATTTTGTTATTTTGTTTTTAATAAAAAAACTAACTCAAGTTTTTTTGATGCATGTGCAAGTAGATGGGTAACGTCAAAAGCTTCTTTAAATGTTTTTAGTATATTATTTTATTAGTATTTTTATTTTCTTTGAAATGTTAAAAGTTAATTCACGTGTGTGTTATATGCAGGTAAGGTGGAAGGAGAATAAAGGAAAGGAAAGAAAGACATTATGGAAAGCCAACGAAAGGTTTTGAGAAAAAAAAATTGAAAACAAGAAAAGGAAAACCAAACAATAGTGTTAAAAGGAGAAACCAAGGGTTTGGAAACCTGAAACAAATGGTCATGAGAGAAGACTTTAAAAACCATATGGATGCACAGAAAAAGGGCTAGATCTTTTAGGATTTTTCCAGAGGAAGAAGGCATATCATTGATTTTCACCATTTGCATGCAACTTTTGGCATTTTTTCCTGCATTGTAGTGGAATATTGAATATCTTTTTGTAGCAATTAATTGGAAATATCTCAAGTTTTATGCATTTTTTATGGTTAACTTGATTTCGTTTTCAGTTTATGTACCCTTTTCCTTTGAAGCTCGCACCGTATTAGATTTTGATTACACGAAGTCGGGTCACTCATATAATACTAATGCTTGCAGGGTCTGTGGAGAAATTCGGGGTTGGAGCATTTCTGTTTTTCATTTTTTTTAATTTTTTTATTTTTCAAACTTTCTTTTTGCTAATTTTTATTTTTATTTTCAGAGATTAAATAAAAAATAAAAAAATTAAAATGATAAAAATAATTACATGACTATGAAGAATGATGTAAAATCTATCATATGCAATAGATTCAGATTCATTCCAAGGCAATTTCAATTTTATACAATTTTTTGAAAATAGTTGTTTGATGCAGATTTTACAATTTCAGAATTTCATTGTTTCACATTTTGGAGTCAAATACGATTTTTCAACATCATATATTTTTTATTTGCAAGCATAAAATAAATGTTCATGAAAATTTCAATTTCATCGAAGGGGGTTAATTTTATGGCATTTCAGAAGCTATCTTTTGCGGGGCCATAAGTGCACCTATCTTTATGAAAAATTCAATTTCATTAAAGAGAGGTGATTTTATATGTTACATTAAAAGGCTATTGTTTTAGCACATTAAATTAGTATTCTTTATTCTCTGGCGATTTTTTCCTCTGAACTAGGGTTTTTGGAACTTCAAAAAATCTAGGGCATCAGTTGGATTGTAGAAGTGCTTTCGGGGTACGGTGGATCTGAAGGCTAGATTGGTGCCCCAGGAGGGTCCAATGGGGACTTCTTCAACTCCTTTTCCAGGGAGTAGAAGCTCATACATAGATTTGTTTAAAGAAAATTCTCCTCTAAAGAATGACAAAGCTCAAAAAATGACATATAAAATGCTCTTCACGGCTTCTGGGAATAGGTCGACAACACATCGTGTGAATGGATGTTTGCCGCAGGCCGAAACCAGGCCAAAAATTGTCATCGAGCCAAGTATGGTTGAAGAATCAGTCATTTACAGAGCTAATCATGATTTAATCTGCAAGTTCATTGGTGTACGTCCTTCCTTGAATTTTTTGCACTCTTGGATCTGCCAAAACTAGGAGCCTCACAGTGAGTATTCATTGGGGTTTATTAGCAATGGATATTTTATTGTTAGCTTTTCATCTTTGGCTGATAGAAATAGGGCTCTCGAGTCAGAGAAGAAAAATCATGGCCCGGTAAGGCTATTTGTTCAACCATGGAGAGTGGGATTCAATCCCTAAGTTGAACCTACTATTGTCCCAGTATGGATTCGACTATATACTCTTCCAATGGAATTCTGGAGTGAGCAGGTGTTGGTAAGGATTGGTAATTCTATTGGAAGACATCTGGGTGTTGCCAGAGACACAATTGAAGGGAGCATGGTGATGTATGCAAGAATATGTGTGGAGATGGATCTCAGCCAGCCTTTGCCGATAGAGATGGAAATTGAATTGGTAGGACTCTCTTGGATTCAACAACTGGACTATGAGGCCCTACCCTTTAGATGTAGGGTTTGTCACAAACATGGACATTTGGCCTGTTTCTGCCCTAATAATATGAATGCTAAAATGGAGGCCCATTTAGGAATTCCAAACCTGCCTAAAGAGGATAAGGCAACACTTAATAAAGATTCTAATAGCACCGTTCAGGGCCAGGAAGCTCAGAGAGAGGGTTTTGAATAGCCCAAAAGAAAAATACGGACAAAGAAAAAAAGAGGGAAAGGAGCAATCCCATCTCAGACCTGCCAATAGGTATGAGATATTTAAGTCACTGGTTGATGAAGAGGAACAATTTATGGAGGTCATGGAGGGTAATAAGGAAAATTCTAATATTCCCGTGCAACTCCCCCTCTCATCTCCTCCCATAATACAGCAGGTAGTTGAACTCTATGAGGTATCACAACCAGTGTGTTCAGGGGATTTAGTAGTGCATAACCAAGAGCAGACAATATCTCTGGATGTCAACATGGGAATAACAGAGAAGAACAGGGAAAGGCCAACCTTGGGGATAACCCAAGTAGAAAAAAGATCAAAAAATAGCAATTCTCAGGGAGTAGGTAGAAGATCCACTAAGGAGTTGCTAGCAGTCCAAGGAGACAAACTGATCACGAGAGGATCGGTGAGGCCAATAGACTCTTATTTCTCCCAGGGTAACCAATGATTATACAATCATGGAATGTGAGGGGTTTAAACAACAAAACCCATCAATCTATTGTTTGAATACTTTTAGAGAATCGTAATACTAATTTTTTGCTTTTATAGGAGACTAAGATGTCATTAGATCTTATGTCCAAAATAGTCAACATAATTTGGAGGGGTGCTGGTCATATGGATGTGGCTGCCCAAGGTGCCTCAGGGGGGATTGTTACTCTATGGAACTCTCTTGAATGGTCTACAATAGAACATATTGCCTGGAGGGGTGTTCTCACTTCTCTTTTTAGGAATAATGTCATTGCGGAACACGTTCTAATCACAAAATTTTATGGGTCTCAAAACCTAGATGGTCAGAGGCGGCAGTGGAAGGCTATGCATAACATGCAAACCTCAAGGGAAGATCTAGACTGGATTATAGCGGGGGAATTTAACGCTAAATTATCTTCTAGAGATCAGGAAGGGGGAACACCATTTTTGGACCCAGGGGACCGTTTCATGATTGCCCAAGTCTAGGCTTTGCACTTAGTGAACATTAAATGTCCTGACATTAACTACACTTGGACTAATAAAAGGCGAGAGCCACATAGCAGGAAGGTTAAGCTAGATCATTTTCTAGTTTCAGAGGAGGCATTTGTAAAATGAAATATAAATTTTCAGATTTTAGAAGGCCTAGTTTCAGATCACTGTCCCATTCTATTGGAAGGCGGGACTAGGATGGGGCAGCATCACAAACATTTTAGATTTGAGAATTTTTGGCTTCAGAAAGAAGATATTTGGGAGAAAATTCCACAATGGTGGGAAGAAGGCCACCCAAATTATGGGAGAGCAATGTTCAGAATCCACAAACAACTACAATATGTCAAAATTCAGTTGAAGTATTGGAGGCATGCTAATAAAACAGACTTCCAGGCCCAAAGAGCTCCATTGGTGGCCAGATGGGATGACGTCCAAAAATAGTTTAGAGAAGGAGTAATTATAGACTAACTCAAAGCTGAGGATGATGCCCTACATACAGCGGTTGAGGACATTGACAACCAGGAGGAGACCTATTGGAAGTAGAGAGCAAGAACCACCTGGTTATTAGAAGGGGACATAAATACAAAATTCTTTCATCGGACTGCTTGTGCTTGAAGACAAATGAACAAGATGGAGGTCCTTCAAGATGAGAATGGTCATTCCTTTGATACACTTCCACGTATGCATTCCCATGCTATGGATTATTTTTATAAGCTTTTTAAGGAAAGTGTGGTACAAGATGTAGAGGCCCAAAATGAAGTTATTTTTGTCATTCCTGCTGTTATTTTTGAGGATGAAAATCAGGCCCTCCTCAAACCCATTGATAGAGATGAACTAAAAATTGTGGTCTTTGGAATGACCATTGGTAAAACTCTAGGTCCAGACGGCTTCCCAATTTAGTTTTTTCAGGCTTTCTAGGACTACTTAGAGGAAGATGTAATGGCTATTGTAGAAGAGTCTAGAGAAAATAAGAGAATTCTTAAAGCTATAAACCACACTTTCATTACCTTAATTCCAAAAGGGGAGGAGGGGGTTCATATTTCATATTATAGGCCTATTGCCTTATGTAATGTATTGTACAAAATAATCACAAAGGTAATGGCTGAGCGCCTAAAACCTCTTCTTCACAACATTGTCTCCTTTGAGCAAGGGGGTTTTGTTGAGGGACAACAGATTCTGGATGGGGTGGTTGTGGCCTAGGAAGCAATCCATTCAATGCACACTTCTGGTAATAAAGGGATGTTCATAAAACTGGACATTTCAAAGGCTTATGACAGGGTTGAATGGAGTTTCTTGGCTAAAATGATGGCAGCCTTTGATTCCTCTCAGGACCGGATAGAGTGGGTCATGAGCTGTGTCTCTACCCCGACTTACTCTATGCTAATCAAGGGCCTTCCTTTACAACCATTTGAAGCTACTTGGGGACTGTGCCAAGAGGATCCATGTTCTCCTTATCTTTTTCTCATTTTTGCTGAAGGTCTTGGTAGAATTTTCTTGAGGAGAAGACAACAAGGTAGATTATTGGGTATCAGGGTGGGTGACGAAGTTTTAACGCACCTACAGTTTGTGGATGACACTAGTTTGGTGGGAGTTGCCAGCTTCAGGGAAGCAAGAATGATTAGGGATACTCTTAATGTCTATCTCAGGGCTACTCAACAGGTCATTAATGACAAGAAATCCAAAGTGGTTTTTTTTTAATCTGGAGCAAAGGCTTCAAAACAAAATTTTAGAAATCCTGGGATTCACAAGGACTTCTATCCTAGTGGTTTACTTGGGGCTCCCCTTGCACTTTAAGAAGCTAAAATTAGACACATGGAGGAATCTTCTGGAGGGTATCAAGGATAGAATTAATTACTAGTCTCACAAGTGGTTAAGTTATGGTGGCAGATTAACGTTCTTACAGTCAGTCATCCAAGCCATGCCAATTTACAAATTCTCTATCCTGGCTGCCCCAATTACAATATGGAAAGAGTTGGACAGGATGGCTAGAAAGTTTTTATGGGAAGGAGCAAAGGGAGATAGAAAGTGGGCCTTAGTGGGCTGGGATAAAGTTACCCAGCCCAAGGTTAAAGGAGGTCTGGGTTTGAGAAAATCTAAGCCTGAATAATAAAGCTTTGGCTAGAAAGCTGTACTGGAGATGGATCTCTCAACCCACCTCCATTTTTAGTAGAATCCTAACTAGCAAATACCTGGGATAGGCCAACCCAAACTATGTAGCTCGCATCCCCTTGGATGGTACTGGGTCCCTAGTTTTTAAGGCTCTCAAGTTAGGGTCTCAGGTTTTTAAAGACCGCTTATTTTAGAAAGTGGGAAGAGGGGAGAAGGCTCATTTTTGGATAGATTCTTGGGATTAGTTCCCACCCATCATTGCTAAATTTCTAGAATTACAGCCAATAAAAGTAGCCATTGAAGCCAAGGGATGGATTCGTATTGAAAGTTATTTCACAACTACTCAGCTGGGGGAGTGTAAGTTTAAGCAGTTCAAGAAGTTGGATGAGTGGCCCATTTCAATCCCTCCGGATTTGACTCCCATCATGACTAAAATTCTAACAAAAATATTTCTTATAGGGGGAGACGTGGAGGATGAATTAGCTTGGGGCTTTGGGAGTATTGGCGTCTATACAGTAAAGGACGGATATGACAACATTATCCTAGAGCCCCCCTCATACTTTTCAGGTTGAGGACTGGAGGAAAATCTGGCATTCTAAAGGCTGGCTGAAAGTTAACTTTTTTGCCTGGCAGTGCATGCACAATGGAATCCTCACTTTTGATAATCTCAGATCAAAAGGTATCATCGACACTTCTAAATGTGTACTATGCTACAAGAGCAAGGAAACTGTTGACCATTTGTTGTTTGGTTGCCCTTTCACCCGACAAATTTGGCTGCGTTGGTTTGCATACTTTAAAATTCAAGTAAGTGGTGACCTGAACCAGATGAATATTTGGGTAAAATGGCAGAAAGGTAGATTCAAATCTAAAGCTCTTCATATTGGCTGGGAGCTCGGTTTAAGCTTTATCTGGTAGCAAGTATGGCTAGAAAGAAATGCCAAAATTTTTAGAGAAACTTTTACTGCTCTAGACGGGGTTTGGCAGACCATTTGGAGCAAGGTTACCGAAATTGTGGCTGTTCATGCTGAGGAGGAAGCTCAAATTGACATTGGAGCTATGGAAGAACGCATTGAACTACAAGAGGGACAGGACAAAAATTATTGGAAACCTCCCCCTGAAGGTTGGATTAAAATCAATACTGATGGAGCTGCAAAAGGCATCCGGGTAGAGCCAAAATTGGAGTGGTGTGTCGGAACCATGCTGGGACTATGCTCTATTGGGAATTGCAAGGCCTGGGAAGAACCACTAATAATGAAGCCGAAGCCATTTCCATCAAATCTGCTTCTGTTTGGGCAGTGAAACATGGCCACCGCAGGATTATTCTTGAATTAGACTCGCAAATAATGGTTGGAGCTCTAGACTGCATGAGGAAATTTGATTTGAAATCTTAGAGGTTGAGGGCTCTTGTTACCCAAATTAAAAAATTATGGAAGGAATTGGAGGACGTGATCCCAGTTTATGCGAGTAGATATTTGAACAAAGCGGCTGACTTTCTGGCTAAGATGGGTGTGGAAAAGGAGGTTGGAGTTCAGTTGCACAGTGACATGGATATTGAGGATGAGATGATTAGATAGGGTCTTGAAAGGTCCTTGAGCTAATGACCTTAAAAAAAATAGAGTACGATGGGGGACCCCATGGCAGTTAGTTTTTGGTTCACGAAAATTGGCTCCGGTGCTGTTCTTCCTTTACTATTGTATGACTGTGTCCTCTCGGACCTCGGCTGGGAAGAGGCTCTTCCCACATTGTAATTCATCTATGTCTTAATACAAGTTTTTTTCAAAATTTACAAAAAATTAGTATTCTTTATGAAAATTATTTCATTAAAGAAATATAATTAAATGATATTTTAAAGCCTATATTTCAAAGCTATAAATTAGTATCTCTTTGTGAAAATTGATTTCACCAAAGAGGAATAATTTATTATTCATTTCAAAGACTATCTTTATCTTCATGATAAGAAGCTACATTTAAGTAGCTTATTCATCATTTTGGATTCACATTCATAGATAGATTTTAATATTTACTTTCATGTTTAAACAATGATTTAATGCAAGGTAAAGCTTGATTAAAATCCACTTAATAAAGAAGATAAAATCTACCTTAAAATCCTTAAGATAAAAATAACTAAGGCACTACATCGTAGTCATATGAGGGCCAATTCACATTTATTTTTTGTTTGGTTTCATGAACAATCATTAAAGTAACATGGTAAAATAAACCAACACATGCCCCTTGTTTACAGTTACTTACAATCACTGAGGTGTTCCAAGCATTTAAATTGATATATTTTTATTTGAGATTACTAATACACATATGCAAATGCTAATATAGTGGAGACCTTGGAGAAATTGTTTGTTTAATTTCTTTGCAAGAGAGGGTTTTGTAGATCCAAACCCTAAGGGAGAGTGTAATTTGACAATTGGGTAAAATTAACACTCAACATTTTGGTGCTAGAAGGAGGGCTTGAATTGGTTTACTTTATTTTATTTATGTTAAGCAATTCATGAATTGGTATTCATTGATTTAACACTTTTGGATTGTTCATAATAGGAATAATGTGATTTGATATGATTTTGAAAGTTTTGAATTGCTAAATATTTCAAGTTCATTTGATTAGCATATTTGGTTTCCTCTAACACTCACACTTTGGGAGCTAGGAGGATTTGAGTTAATTTATTTTATTACCATTTAGATGCTAAATTGTTCATGTTACTTGAAATATTTATTTACAAAACATTGGTCTTGACTAACGAGTTTTTGTTTCCATATGATTACTTTCATTGATTCTAACATCCTCTATTTTTGATGATGCATTAATGCTAACATGTTGTAAATTTGAGAATGTTCATAAATTTCATGGTTTAATGGATATATATCTCTTGGTTGATGCTAACATGATTATTCATATGTTGTACATTTGATATTGTTAGTCATTTTATGCTTATTTGTAAGAAACCTTTGTTTGACTAACAAATTGGTTTTGAAGTTATTCTTTGAGTTTCACTAATGGCTACAAATACTAGAAAGTGGTATGGGGTGTATGGTATGTTGGAAGTTACATTAGGTAAAAAATGTTTTTACCACAGTGAAAGGGTGGACTTACCTTTTACCTCATGGACGACGGAGTTTGGACGACATTGGCGACAGAGAGAGAACTCAAATTCAATTTCCTTTTCTTCTTTCCTCCCTATTTTCCTTCTCTGTATTCTCTTTCCCCTAAGTTAGGCGTATGGTTAATTAGCTCCTATTTAAACTTTGTAACCTGATTATTATTATTAATGGTTAATGCTCATTTGATTTTTATTGTTTTGACTCTTTGGTTTCTAACCCTAAGCTCCTAATCTCAATATCTGGTATCAGAGCAGGTTGGAAGCAAAGCTGGTGGGCGTTGTCGAGGCAGGCATGGATATCGAGGAGGAGGTCAGCCCAAAACATGTGAATCAAGGCAGGCATGAATCTCGAGGAGGTTAGCCTAGCCCACAGCACACGAACTGAGGTGACCCTGGAGGCACAAAGATCGAGGAGTGGATAGAACCAGAGACATGGACATGTGGCATGACCAGACTAGACACTAACACGTGGCATGGCCAGACAAGAGCATACTAGACTGACACGTGGCACGAGGAGGCATGATTTGTGTGTGGAGGCAAAAGGCAATCCCGATTGCCCATAGGCAATCAAAAATCTACCAACGATGTTAGGATTTTAAAGCCTACAAAAACATTTGCACAGCGGATGTGGGACTAAAGTCCCAATTTTTTTATCCTGTAGCTAGCGTCGACAGGAAATAAAAGGAAGGACTCTTCCTTCCTTTCCTGTCGGATACGCTAGCCCGACTGGCTATTCGGGCCAACGTTAAGTTGAGGCACGGGAGGTCGCGGGGTCGAACCCCATGCGTGCCTAACAAAGTTTTTTTTTGCTTATAAAATATAATATATATATTTTTATTTTCTTTTAATCATTTTTAATTTTATAAATTTATATTATATAGATAAATCTTTTAATTTTTTTTTTAAATTTTTATCTATAAAAATATATAGTTTATAAATTTTTTGATTAAAACTAAAAAATATATATATATATATATATATATATATATATATATATATATATTAAAATTTTTTAAAAGAAAATCTCTAGCATTCTCTTTCAAATTTGATTCTTAGAACTAGAGAAAAATTATTTCCTAAGAGGAAATAGATGTAAAAGTTTTTACGCTTTGACAGGTAAAAACTTAGAAAAATTTCCTAAGAGGAAATTGTTGTAAAAAAGAAATTTCAGGGAAATTTTCTTTAAAATATCTAGATGATCAGATTTGGTGGGTGTTATCATGCTCTATGTAGTTTGTTACTAAGAACAAACGCAGAAAATTTTGACGAGCATGTAAGAACGCTTGGACTTAACATTGTATTTTCACAATTACAAAATGCAGTAATTGCAAATCAACGAAATCCTAAACTAGGCTACGAAGCAGATTCAGAAGATAATTCTTTTGGAAGCAGATTTGAACAGTATGAGTTAATACCAATTGCTCCAGTAGAATTGGAATATACTCATTATAGTAATTCCATTGAAATTATTGAACCAGATTCACCAGAAATCATCTTCATCAGTGACGACGAGGAAGAAGTTGCAGACAATTTTGTGCACCAGGAGATAGCAGAGTCTCATCAAGTAGAATAAAGCCCTTTGTGAAAAGTTAAAATCAAGCAAGGCTTGATCTTTGTAATTTTATTTATTTTCTTGTAATTACACAATAATAGTAGTATTTTGTTATTGTTTGTAATGACATCAAACTACAATCTACCCATCCTTGAATTTTATGGGGATGATTATGAGTACTGGTCCATAAAGATGAGGACACTACTCATTGGAAAAGGATTATGGGATATTGTCGAAGATGACTACACAGCTCCAACGGATTGGACTACTTTGAATGTAGTAGACAAGAAAACCCTAAAGGAAGCCCAGAAAAATAATTCTTCTGCCCCTATCCCTACTTCAAGCGGCATTAGTTAAAAGTATCTTTCCTAGGATTGCATCAAGCACAACTGCTAAAGATGCATGGAAGGCCTTACAAGAAGGTTTTCAAGGAAATGATAAAGTGAAGCAGGTCAGGCTTCAAACACTGAAAAGAGATTTTGAAAATCTTAGAATGAGAGACAATGAAAGAGTCGGAGATTACTGTGTAAGAGTTAAAGCAGTAATCGATATGATGCAAACCTTGGGTGATGACACAAAACCTAAAATAGTGGTGAAGAAAGTGTTGAGAACACTTCTTCCTAAGTGGAATCACATAGCAAACATAATCGAAGAATCAAGAGACCTTTATACTCTCACGTTTGATAACTTAATAGGTTCATTAACTTCTCATGAGGAGAGGTTACAGGGGGCACCTTCCCCAAGCTATGGAGGTGAAGACAATGCCTTCACTTCAAACGAAGCCGCAGGGCAAGGACAAGGAAGAGGAAGAGGCAGAGGACGACAATAGAGAGACAGAGGCCGAGACAACTCAAGAGGAGCAAACTCCTACAAAGGAGGAAATCAAAACAGAGGACAAAATCAAAATAGAGGAGGTAACCAAAATCAAAGTGACAATCCAGGCCGAAATGGAAATCAAGGACGAGGAAGCAACAAGTACAAAACAACATGTTTCAATTGCGGTAAACTAGGACACTTCGCTTGTGACTGCTGGTCAAAAACTTCACAAGGACAAAGAAGTCCATACGGTTCCTTCTATGGAGAAGAAGAAGACCCCTCAAATATTTTTCTTTCATATGGACAATCAGATCACAATCTAGATGATACATGGATTCTAGATACTGGTTGTTCTAATCATATGAGTGGCAAATAAGAACTCTTTGCTACCTTAGATTCAAATTATAAATCCCATATTAAGTTAGGGGATAATAATACATTGCAAGTAGAAGGCCGAAAAAAGAAGGCCTTAAAAAAGTGAATGACATTTATTTTACCCCCAAGCTCCAACACAATCTCCTCAGTGTTGGGCAAATGATGGAGAGGAATTACAAACTTGTTTTTGATGAAGGTAGATGTACCACACTTGATAAAAACAATTGTAATAGAGTCATTACACAAGTACCTATGAAAAAAAATAGGTTATTATCTCTAAAATTTGGTGAGCCAGGGGGAGCACAACTTGCAAATGTAGCTATTTCAAATCCAAGTGTACTGTGGCACTTGAGATATGGTCACCTTAATTCCGCTAGCTTGAAAATGTTAACTTCAAAAGCTATGGTGACAGGACTACCAAAGATTTTAGATCATAAGAAAGTATGCAAAGGTTGTGCTTTGGGAAAGCACTCCAGATCAAAGTTTCCTAAAAGACAAGCCTGGAGAGCCAGTTATCCTCTTCAGCTAGGGCACTCGAAAATATGTGGTCCTATGCAAACAAAAAGTCTAGGAAATAATTCATATTTTCTAACTTTTATTGATGATTATTCTAGAATGTGCTGGATTTATTTTCTGAAACATAAAGATGAAGCATTTGATTGCTTCATAGATTTTAGAAATAATGTAGAAAAGTAGAGTGAATATCATGTAAAATTTCTAAGGACAGATAGAGGAGGTGAGTACTCCTCAAATGAATTCTTGCAATACTATAGAGAGAATGGGATTAAAAGACAGTTCACTACTGCATATACTCCTCAACAAAATGGTGTGGCAGAGCGAAAGAACCGCACCCTTGTAGAGATGGCAATAACTATGCTACAAACAAACAATCTAACACACACATATTGGGCAGATGCTATTAGAACCAGTGCATACATAATAAATAGAAGTCCAACTTCTAGTTTAGATGGTATCACTCCTTATGAAGGATGGTATGGCAAGAAGCCAAATGTAAAGCATTTCAAGATATTTGGTTGTTTAGCCTATGCACATATTCCAGAAGAGAAAAGAAAGAAGCTTGATCCCAAGAGTCAAGCATGTATATTTGTAGGGTACTGTGAATCCACAAAAGGATACAGACTCTACAATCCAAAGACCCATAAAGTAATTATTTCAAGAGATGTAATTTTTGATGAAGGGGGAGAATGGGGTCATCAAAAATTTGCTAATGTAGAATCTGATTCAGCCAGTTCTTCACAGGTACAAATTAAGAATAGCAGTGGTACCCCATCACAGAGTCCTCAAAATGAATCTTCTTCGAGTACATCGAGTGGTACACCAAGTCCTAGAATAAGTCCTTTGAAGGCACCACAAAACTCTCGAAGAAGATTTCAGAGATCTGTAAGTGCTCCAAGTACTATGGATATTGATCCATATCTTCTCAAAGGAAAGAGACTAATAAAGGAAAAAGAACACTACAGAATCATCCATCTTCTCAAATGTTGGATAGGAATTTCCAACGAAGATACACTAGAAGTCAAGCTAGTGAGATGGATGACATATTATCCAGACTTGAAAATCTTCACATGTCTGGAGATGATGAATCTCACGAACCAAGAGGAGATGTAGTCAATTATGCTTTATTGGCTACTGCACAACTAGAACCATCTAGCTATGAAAAAGCATGTACAGAAAGTATATGGCAAGATGCCATGAAAGAGGAAATATCCTCTATTAACAAAAATGATACTTGGGAGCTTGTGAAGCTACCCAAAGGTAAAAAATGTGTTGGTTGTAAATGGGTCTATAAGACCAAATTCAATGCTGATGGAAGCATTGAAAGACATAAGGCAAGACTAGTTGCAAAAGGTTTTACTCAGAAATATGGAATAGACTATGAGGAAACCTTTGCTCTTGTAGCAAGACAAGAGACAATTAGAACAGTTCTTTCCTTAGCTGCTCACAAAGGTTGTGCAATACAACACATGGATGTGAAAAGTGCATTCTTAAATTGATACTTAACAGAAGAGGTGTATGTTCAGCAACCTCAAGGTTTCCAAGAACAAGGAAAAAAAAACCTTGTTTATAAATTGAAAAAGGCACTTTATGGCCTCAAGCAAGCACCAAGAGCTTGGTACTCACGCATTGATGGCTATTTTAATGAGCTTGGATTCACTAAAAGCAAAAGTGAACCAACTCTGTACTACCTCAAGAATGGAATAGACATCCTCATAGTTTGTTTATATGTGGATGATCTTATATTTATGGGTAGTAATAATAAAATGAACATGGAGTTCAAAAACTCCATGATGAATCAGTTTGAGATGAAAGATCTCGGATTAATGAGATACTTCCTAGGCATGGAAGTACATCAATCAAAGAAAGGGATCTTCATATGTCAACATAAGTATGCAAGTGACATGATCAATAAGTTTGCTATGCAATAGTGCAAATCAGTTACAACACCAACAAGACATGGAATCCAGCTAAGCAAAGATGATGGATCACCAAAGGTTGACATGACCACTTTCAGGAGTATGGTTGGGAGTCTGATGTTTCTTACCAACACAAGACCTGATATTCAGTACGTTGTTTCTCTTGTTTCAAGGTTTATGGCTAGCCCATATGAGTTGCATCTTCAAGCAACCAAAAGAATTCTACGTTATGTAAAAGGTACATTGGATTTTGGAATCCATTACCACAAGAGTAACTCTGTGAAGTTACTTGGTTTTAGTGACAGTGATTGGGGCAGCAATATAGATGACAAGAAATCTACATCAGGGAACTATTTTAGTCTAGGTTTAGGACTAATAACTTGGAGTTCCAAGAAACAATCTGTTGTAGCATTATCATCTACTGAAGCTGAGTATATAGCCATTACACATGCTAGTACTCAAGTCCTATGGTTGAGGAAAATCCTTGAAGATATTGGCAAAAAACAAAGTTGTCCAACAACTCTGAATTGTGATAATATTAGTGCCATTCAGTTGGCATATAATCCAATCCATCACAAAAGATCAAAACATTTTGATATGAAGTATCACTTCATTCGAGATATGGTGGATTAGAAGATAGTTGAGCTTAAATACTACAACACTTTGGACAATATAGTAGATATCTTCACCAAAGGCATAGCTACAGCTCAATTTATAAAGATGAGAGATTGTATAGTCAGTCCTCTCAACTTTAAGGGGGAGAATGTTGGAAGTTACATTAGGTAAAAAATATTTTTACCATAGTGAAAGGGTGGACTTACCTTTTACCTCATGGACGACGGAGTTTGGACGACATGGGCGGCAGAGAGAGAACTCAAATTCAGTTTCCTTTTCTTCTTTCCTCCCTATTTTCTTTCCCCTAAGTTAGGTGTATGGTTAATTAGCTCCTATTTAAACTTTGTAACCTGATTATTATTGTTAATGGTTAATGCTCATTTGATTTTTATTGTTCTGACTCTTTGGTTTCTAACCCTAAGCTCCTGATCTCAATATCATGGTAATCCTTTGAACATTAGTGGAGATGTTTATGACTTGCCCAAGAACATAGAGAAACGTTTACCCAAGTTTAAGCACAATGGAAAAACATTAGCCGAGGAGCACATTCAGTCTTATGTGGATATCCTAGTTAGATGGAAAGTTGAACATGAGTATGTGGCATGTAGATTGTTTCCTAGGAGCCTAGATGAAGTGGCATATGATTGGTACATCAATTCACCCACAGGATCTATTACATCCTAAGCCCAATTGGAAACTACTTTCATCAATCAATTTAGGTTGCTCATTGATCCTATCATGATTTATCAACAATTTTCTTCTTGCAAGAATGATTCTAATGAGCCAGTGAGAACATTCAACATGGTATTTTGAAAGCTTTATGCAATATTGATTGCTCCCCATACTATTGAGGAGAGTGGTGCTCTTCATATATACTTTGGGGCATTGGATACCTTGCTTGCCATGTTAACTAGGACAAATCCTTTGGTTACTAATCTTGCCTCGACCTACACAGAAGCTATGATTGTAGATCAACAATTAAGACCGCAAGGTTATTGGATGGAGCAATTTCCTATGGTAAGACAACTAGGGGATTGCAATCAAACCTCAGGGGTAAATCAAGCATGGACACAACAAAATTTGATATCAAATGTTTTGCCCCACAATCAATTTTACCCTACCATACCTACGTATGCTCCCACATGTACTTATATGAGTACTTCTATCCATCCAACTACTCCATCACGGTTAGAGAATCATGGGGTCACTCATGGATCCATTACAACAAGTGTTCAGGATTTGTCTGTTGATATCAATCCAACTAATCATACTCCTTCCACCACTCAAACCAACAAGCTTGTATCGAAAGTAAAATAGAAAAATGTGGTTAAGAAGTTAAGTAGAGATGTGGTTCCATCACAAAAATTAGCACATCAATGTATGCATCCAAATCATCCTAGGAAGAAAATTTATAATGCTATTCTTAATGATATTTCATGTTATGTTCCTTCAGGTGATAGAAGATATTTTGATGTGACTTAAATTGAAGTAAATGCCTATTCAAAATGTCTTGAAGAGCATGAAGATTTTGGAGAAGAAATTCTATGGATGGGTAACAAGAAGTTGGAACCAAAATATCAACATTTTGTTTTGGAAAGAAAAGATCTAGAATCATTACCCACAAATGAGGATTGGGATGAACAAACCTATGAGGATATAAGTTGGTCATATGTACTTTCAAAGGAATATTGAAGTGACTATATGGAGCAAGATGTAAAAATTGATCCCCTTATAGAAGCTCCTAATCCATCAAAAGTGGTTGAAAGTGAACTTGAAAGAGAATCAATAAATGCATTTGAAGACATAAAAAAATTTCACCACTTGTTCTCGGAAGATACTTTGAATGATATTGTTGAAACTGATGGCCAAGAAGATCTACACCTTCCAAATTGTGATAAAATTGAATCATGGGTTACCAATTTGGATTATGATAGCCTCACAAATTTGAATTAAAGAAATAACCCACTTTTGGAAATAATTGAACCATCTAGGGAAGGTGAAGATGAATTGGATGAGAAACATGTTGATGAATCATAAGATGATGAAGAAGTACTTGAGCATCACAACTTGGTTTTGGAAGATGATTACTATGATTCTTGGAAGAAATGGGAAGAATATGCTTGCTCTAAATCTTCTAATGAACTTTTTGTGTCAATTGATATGCAGGATAATAGGAGTGTTTTCTCGCATGAGGATATTATAAATCTTGTACAACCTGAGGAAGTTTTGGAAGAAGAATCAGAATCTAATCAAGTTTTGGAAAATGATACAACCATGAATCAAGAAGGAGAATCATTTGATTTGGGTTCCTTTGAGGGAAAAGAAATTAAAAATCTTGATCCACTTACTTGTTCTACAATGTCTATGCCATTTCAAAATGGGGAAATTTCAGAACCAAAATGGTTTGGGTTTGATATCATTGATGATCCAATTGAAAATATCACATTATCTACAACAACCCAAGTGATTGATCATAGGGATGTGTTAATTGACCCACCCCTAGATAGACAAGACTTATGGTTTGAAAGTGATGGACATGTTTTTAATTGGGTACCTAAGTTTGGTGTCTTTGATAAACAGGTCATGGAGAAAGAACAAATGCTACATGATAATGATGATGAATGTCATGAGGAAAAATATGAAGTTTCAAATCCTCTCCAAGTAATGGTAAATAGAAAAGTGCCAAAGGTAAAATCTCACCTTTTAGGTTCCACCATTCGAAATGCAAGTGAAGGTTTGTCTAATTGCTTGTTGGATTCAAATGCTATTAATGATGAAATGCCATTTGTGGTTGATAAAGAATTTGACTTAATTTCTCCTCACACCACTAATGATATTGCTTTATTGAACAAAAATGAAGTTGGTATGCTTGAAGTGTTAAATCAAGTTCATAATAAATTAGTAACAGAATCTAGGATAAAAGCTTATGATGATGCTCATTTAATAAATATCCTAGGTGCTTGCAAAAGGTTACATGAATTTTATTGGTCTACAGATTTGAAAAATGATTTGGCTTTAAAATTTGTAGAAATAGGTTCATATTTGCAAGATCTCATATCTAAAAATGAAAGCTTATTTCTACACCATAAATGGAATTGTAAAATTGACATATTAAAGAATAAACATGAAAGAATTGAAGATC
This sequence comes from Wollemia nobilis, assembly GCA_028583015.1. Classification (NCBI taxonomy): domain Eukaryota; kingdom Viridiplantae; phylum Streptophyta; class Pinopsida; order Araucariales; family Araucariaceae; genus Wollemia; species Wollemia nobilis. Next base: position 1,398,078 of record JAQPPZ010017036.1, on the reverse strand, counting down.
AATTATTGTATAATCAACTTGAGAACTTGAAACTCCACCATAAGATTATTAATGGAACTAAATCAAATTGGTATGGTGAGAGGGGTAAGATGAAGATTGTGCATTTTTTGGCCTAGTCTTGTTTTTGTTGGATTCCTACAAATTTTGGCATGTGTATCACGTTATATATCTCTTGAAATGTTCTAATCATATTTGGGATCCATGGAAGTGATATCTCAAGCTTTGCACTATATTGTATATTTGTATATAGTTTTGGTTTTTGGTTTTTGCTTTTGTGCTTTGTCCATGATTTTTGGGTTTGGATTTAGTTTTGGTTTGTGTTTTTATTTTTGTGTGTTAGGTTGTTCCCTTGTTTTGAGGTGATATTTTGTGGTCGCTAACTTTTGGTCTCTGGCCCGTTTGCGTGTTTCTTTGCTTAGTAGGGGGAGCACCTGATTTGAAAAACTGATGAACCCGAGAAAAGGGGGATGAGTTATTTGGTGATCATGCTCAGATGTTGGGACTAAAATGGTGGAAAGTGGAACAATGAAATATTAGCCCAAGCTCCACATGGGACCCACACACACATTAAATGGTGTTTCTAAAAGTAAGAAGGATGAAGTTGTCTTGATTTGCAACCTAGGCAAAAATCTAACACGCTCTACTTTGGCTTTCTAACCTAGTGAGACTTGATGCTTTTGCAAGAGTTCATTAGTATAAGCAATGCAACAGACTTTTTGAAGTCTATCATCTAGTTCAGGACAACTCCATCGGGGCTATAGATGCTTGACTGGTTGTGGGGCCCTAGCTAGGCAAAGCTTGATACTTAGAAAGAGAAAAAAAAGAGAGAAAAAAAGAAGAAAAAAGAGAAAAAAAAGAGAGAAAGAGGAAGTGAGCATTGATAATCTAGACCCACCTAGGATAGATGGGCTTTGCAAAGCATTAAGCGAACACACGGGTGAGTTAGATAAACCTCACCGAGGCTATAGACGTCTGACTAGCAGTGGGGCTATATCTGTAAAAGTCTTCACTTTGTGAGTTGTACTTCATAGCCTAATGCAGAAAGGGATGATGGAATCTGGAGGACTTTTAGAAATGCAAAAATAAATCACTTTTGCACACACTGAGCAAAGGCAGATGGATTAGTTGTTTTCATTCTGAAGCTATTTACCCCCACCTTCTTGGGACGTTGCTAAATTATTATGTCTCGCTAATCTTGCGTGTTTTCGTTTCAGGTTGGGTTCTTACCGAAATGCTCAGGAGCATTTCCCAACAGAGTCACCATTTGTTGTGGCCATTCCACAACTAGCCCCAAATAATTGGGGACCCACCTTTTAATTTTTGTGTTTGGGTGTTTTTGTTTTATTTTGAGTGTCTAGTGGATTGGTTAGGTTCCTCCTTGTTTTTTGTTGTTTTGGTTAATTTTAATGTTTTGGATTAAATCAATTCAAACATTTAAAATTAATTAAATCAAATTTAAAATAAAAAAGAAAGCAAGTAAAATAAAAAAAAATTAAATAAAGCTTTTTGAATTTAAAAAAAAAAACAAGTTTATATATATATTTTATATATATAAACAAATAAAAATTTTAAAAGTGAAAAGATTATATATATATATATATATATAAGTAAAAAATAAAATAAAAATAAAAACAATAAAAGTATAAATAAAAAGAAAAGTCACCACATTTCAGTTCATGTTTTTAAATAGTTTAAATTTAACATTTTTTTTCTTTTTTTTTTTAATAGTTTAACTTTATGCTTTTAGTTTTTTTTTTTTTTTTTTTTTTTTTTTTTTTTTTTAAAGCCAATTCACTTGTTTGTTTTATGTGTAGGTAAGAATAATCCAAGTGGTAGTTTAAATTTAATATTTTTTTCTTTTTATTTCATTTTTTAAAATAGTTTAACTTTATGCTTTTAATATAGTTTATTTTGTTATTTTGTTTTTAATAAAAAAGTTAACTCAAGCTTTTTTGATGCATGTATATGTAGATGGAAAACATCAAAGGCTTCTTTAAATGTTTTTAGTATATTATTTTATTAGTATTTTTCTTTTCTTTGAAATGTTAAAAGTTAATTCACGTGTGTTATATGGGTAAGGTGGAAGGAGAATAAAGGAAAGGAAAGAAAGACGTTATGGAAAGCCAACGAAGGGTTTTGAGAAAAAAAATTGAAAACAAGAAAAGGAAAACCAAACAACAACGTTGGAAGGAGAAACCAAGGGTTTGGAAACCTGAAATGAATGGTCATGAGAGAAGACTTTAAAAACCAGATGGATGCACAGAAAAAGGGTTGGATCTTTTGGGATTTTTTCGGAGGAAGAAGGCATACCGCTGGGCCGATTTTCACCATTTGGATGCCAACTTTGGGCATTTTTTTTTCTGCATTGTAATGGAATATTGAATATCTTTTTGCAGCAATTAATTGGAAATATCTCAAGTTTTATGCATTTTTTATGGTTAACTTGATTTCGTTTTCAGTTTATTGCACCATTTTCCTTTGAAGCTCGCACCATATTAGATGTTGATTGCACGAAGTCGGGTCACTCTAATACTGGTTTTATGCAGAATACTAATGCTTGCAGGGTCTGTGGAGAAATTCGGGGTTGCAACATTTCTGTTTTTCATTTTTTTTAATTTTTTATTTTTCAAACTTTCTTTTTGCTATTTTTTTTTAATTTTCAGAGATTAAAATAAAAATTAAAAAAAATTAAAATGATAAAAATAATTACATGGTTGTGAAGAATGATGTAAAATCTATCATACACAACAAATTTGGATTCATTCCGAGGTAATTTCAATTTTATACAAATTTTTGAAAATGGTTGTTTGATGCAGATTTTACAATTTCGGAATTTCATTTTTTCACATTTTGGAGTCAAATCAGATTTTTTCAGCTTCATATTTTTTTACTTGCAAGAATAAAATAAACTTTCCTTCATGAAAATTTCAATTTCATTGAAGGGGGTTAATTTTATGGCATTTCATAAGCTATCTTTTTCGGGGCCATAAGTGCACCTATCTTTATGAAAATTTCAATTTCATTAAAGAGATGTGATTTTATATATTACATTAAAAGGCTATTGTTTTAACACATTAAATTATTATTCTTTATGAAAATTATTTCATTAAATAAAGATAATTAAATGAAATTTTAAAGCCTATATTTCAAGGCTATAAATCATTATCTCTTTGTGAAAATTGATTTCACCAAAGAGGAATAATTTATTATTCATATCAAAGGCTATCTTTATCTTCATGATAAGAAGATATATTTAAGGAGCCTATTCATCATTTCGGATTCACATTCATAGATAGATTTTAATTTTTACTTTCATGTTTAAAGAAGGATTTAATGCAAGGTAAAGCTTGATTAAAACCCACTTAATAAGGAAAATAAAATCTACCTTAAAATCCTCAAGATAAAAAGAACTAAGGCACTACATCGTGGTCATATGAGGGCCAATTCACATTTATTTTTTATTTTGGTTTCATGAATAATCATTAAAGTAGCATGGTAAAATAAACCAACACATGCCCCTTGTTTACAATTACTTGCAATCACTAAGGTGTTCCAAGCATTTAAATTGATATATTTTTATTTGAGATTACTAATACACATATGCAAATGCTAATATAGCGGAGACCTTGGAGAAATTGTTTGTTTAATTTATTTGCAAGAGAGGGTTTTGGAGATCCAAACTCTAAGGGAGAGTGTAATTCCTCAATTGGGTAAAAGTAATACTCAACATGTATTATATTGGAAATATTAGTAAATATATCATGAAGAAATCAAGGTGAAAAGTAATTTAACCAAACATGATGTTGATCTCTATCATAGCAAAAAATAATTTTTAGATTGTATATAGCTTAGGGACATTCTTTTATCTTAATGAAAGAGATACCAAGAATTTAATAGAGGCAAATTAATAGTTCTAAGAAGATGAAAAATCATTTTTTTAAAAGTACAAGATGAAATTAATTATAAACATGTTACTTGAATATAGTCTAATTGACCTAATAATAAATGGAACATACAAATATTCTAGAACAATGAACCCAAATAGAATACATATAGTGCTTACAAAAAAGAGATAGTGAATACCAAATATTTAGTTATTATTTTTTAAAATAAATGTAATAATAGATAGAAAATCACCTATGACATGCATTCTGTAAATGCAACTCATGAAGGTTATATTGATTTCCAATTGTGTCTAGATTTATTTTATTTTATTTAGAAGTGCAAAAAATATATTTGAGTGTGTAGGATGTACAACATATCAAGATTTATTCTATGCTAAATTAGATAGATTGTATAGACTCGTTGTTTATTGTGATATTGATCAAAATGTTAAAACCTAGAAAGGTATTATCAAACTCTACATGACTAAGTGAAATTTTTCCTTCATATGTTTTAATGTTTTTCAAATAATAATAAGGAAATAATAAATATTTTATTAATCTATGTAATTTTAAACCTATTTATGGTTACAATTAAAATGTATTGGGTACTACCTAATGGAGATGTCAATCAATGTGGGACTACTTCTATTGAGAGAGTAACATTAAAGAATGCTAGCAAAAGTATTGACATTATGTTTGTATGAATTGTTTTCCTGATATATGTAGGTTATAGCCTTTGGATGAAAATTCTTACTCCTTAATGGAGATATCAATAAATGCAGTATATTTTGTATTAAGGAAGTAGCATCTAAAAGTGCTAGCAATAGTATAATTTTTAGTGTATGTCTAAATTCACACCCTCATATTTATTACTTAGAATGTAGGTGATATTATAAAAAATTGAACATCTAGTCATGGTCAAGGATGCATACATTAGAAAAATTATTGACCTTTTGGGATCAAATTGTTGTCATATCTAATTGTACTAGTTGGAACAACCATACCTCATGAGGAGCAACACAATAGGGATGTAGTTGAGTGTGCAAGGTTTGGCTCAATAAGGGGTCTCTAGGAACTTTTACAAGGTTGTCTCCTTGTTAAGATATGATCTTCATGGCACACTTAGAATCAAAATGGGAAAGGAGATGCAAGAAATAAAAGAAAAAAAATTAACAAAAGAAAAAATGGGTGGTGATGCACAAAATGATCAACAAAGATCCTTCTACACAATAGGTATGAATGTTATGTGCTAGTAGTGAACTCTTCTTCTCCCCAACATAATTAAGCACAAATGATATGTATCAACATAGGCATACCTAAAGAGGAGGGTCTATAGGAAGCCATAGATGGTTGATCAAAAAATTGACATAGACCCCTCAAACACACATATATCAACCAAATCCAATGCAAGTAAAGACTACAAGCAAACACACATATAGAAACAAGTTCTCTAAGTGGTATTTATATTTCTAAGTGGGAATACATTAACTTAGTGTACTAAATTTTATCATAGTTCCGTGTGCTTTGATTTGATTGATACATTAGTGGTAGCTCAAGATTTTGACATGCTCTTGTTGGAGTAAAATCTGCCTTTGGTTACGTTTATGCCCAAGACTTTATCAACATTGAAAGACTAGGTTAACATAGAGTTTACCTAGTTCAATATCTAGAGGAGGTTGGTTACTTTATTTTTTAGGAAAAGGAGGGAAGAGGGAAATACATTAAGAGAGGGAAATATAGCGATGCCTAGAGAGTTAAAATGGTACATATTAGGTAACAACAAAGCAACTATTACACACTTTTGCAAAGAAGCATAATGAAGAACCAAAATAGAGAAATTAAAAGTTCTGGTGAAGATCTATTTAAGTGCAAGCTTATTTGTGAAGTTAATTGCAGATCCAACTGAACTTTATTACAAGAATTCAGAATAAGAATTAATGCAGGTTACATTCAATTTAGACTTATATAGCAATCGAAAACACATACATACTTGATTTAGAACACCAGTGAGCCAAGAACCAGAATGGATGATATTTATTAAGCTTTTAGAAGTATGTATACATAGCCTTGTAAACACCTAAGAGCCAATAATTTGTTTGGATCACTCATTCTATATATAAGAGTTTTACATAATAGAAAAACTAAAAGTTGTTACAACATCATGCCCGTAGGCTCATTCTGGTTTAGAAGTAGTTGAGGGAGCATGGAGTCCTCAACTAGAAGTGGTTGAGATCTTCTTGTTATGGTGATCTTCCTTAACCTCCTTAGAGACGTTGTGCTCCACTTGGCCTTCAAAATGTTGCACCATCATGAATTTTGGCCTTAGTTCTACCCTCGACCTTCAAAATGTCGTGCCATCATGAATTTCCACCTTAGCTTCATCTTCGGCCTTCAAAATGTTGTGCAATCATGAATTTCTACCTTAGCTTCATCTTCGGCATTTAAAATGTCATGTTATCATGACTTTTCACCCTAGCTTTGCTCTTAGCCCTCAAAATGTCATGCCATCGTGTCTTTACAGATTATCTTCATCTTTGGCCTTCAAAATTTCATGCCATCATGACTTTTCACCTTGGTTTTGCTCTTAGCCCTCAAAATGTCATGCCATCATGACTTTCCACCTTAAATTCATCTTCGATCTTCAAAATATTGTGCCATCATGACTTTTCACCTTGGATTTAATCTTAGCCCTCAAAATGTCATGCCATCATAACTTTTTACCTTTTCAAAATGTCATGCCATCACAAATTTTTACCTTGGCTTTGCTCTTAGCCTTCAAAATGTCACACCATCATGAATTTCTACCTTAGATTTGTCTTCGACCTTAAAAAATTCATGCTATCATGACTTTCCACCTTAGCTTCATCTTCGAACTTCAAAATGTTATGCCATAGTGACTTTTGGCTATGACTTGACCCTTAGCTTTCAAAATATCGTGCCATCATGAATTTCTGCTTTAGCTCATCTTCGGCCTTCAAAATTTAACACCATCATGAATTTTGGCCATGGATTGACCCTTAGCCTTCAAAATGTCATGTCATCATGACTTTTTAACTCAAATATGACTTTGCCCTTCAAAATTTCATGCTATCACGACTTTCCTCTATACTTAGCAAAATATTTAGAAGGTTGCTCTTTATTTCCCTAGATGTGGTTATTTTGACCAATAATTTTGGTGCCTCCTGGGGTAATTCTATTAGCTAAATGTTATAACCTAAAGCCTTTATCCATTGGGGAATAGAGTAAAAAGAAAAACTAAAAAATAAAAGAAGGGAAAGAAGGGAAATCATACCAAGCACAAAAATACTTCCTATTTTGGGATGATAATTATTGTAAAGTATCTTCTTCATTAGATTTTTCTGCTTCACCTTTACCAGGAGCTATTGCGCTGATTGATAAGGCTTTCTTAGCCCTTTCTTGTTTGTCTTTTTATTTTACCACTTCATTATAGGTGGTGTAGGCCTTCCTCAAGGTTTCCTCATCTTTATCTTATTTTTCCTTGAAAGTGATGTACAAATACTTTAATTCTTCAACCTTGTTATATGATAAAGTTTTTTATTTCATGTAGCTCTTGTAGAAAAGATTTGATCTTGGTAATATCTTGAGCCTTGCTGAATATTTGTTCTTCTTGAACAGGATCTTCCCAGCTATCAATTTTTGACTTGTCTTCTACAAATTTCTTCCAAGCAGCTTTCAGTTCATCTTAAATCAGGAGATTTGAATCTTTGTCCCAAATGCTAGGCATGCCATAGTTTTCAGCTATACTTATAGGTTTTAAAATTACCTTAGTTTTTGCTCTGAGCTCCTGCATGAGATTAGCACTTTTAATTTCCAACTTGTGTCTTTTGAAAAATCTCCTAGTGACTAACTTGGCTTGGGACCAATTTTTATCCCAGGCTCTGTATATAGTTATTGCTTGGGTGTTTTCTGTCAGGACTTGAATTTTCGTAGCTATTGATAGCCTCATTTCTAGGACTGATGCTTCAAATTCATCCTCCACTTGCCCTAGCATATTTTTTATTTTGAGCAGATAAGATAGTGTGGGCCTTGAATTCAAGTTCATATTGTTGATGCTTTCAATCATGTCTCTCCTGATTGTCCTAGACTTTTCTTTAGATAGCCCACTGGTATTATTAGTGTTGTCTGCAAGCTACTTTTTAAGGTCCTCAACCTACTGTTGCAACACTTGGATCTACTTTTCAGCTTTCACTGCTTTCTCTTTGTACGGGGCCGCTTAATTGAACGTCAACTCCCATTTCTTAGCTTCATTTTTAAAATACTTTTCGATTATTTTCTACTGGTGCAAGGCTTCTTCCAAATGCTTTATTGCTTGTTCGACCTGGAGGTACTTTTCTTTGTAAAACTTAGCATTTAGGTAAATGGTTCCCATGTGGGTCTGGGCCTTGCCCCAATAATCATCCATTGGTAGCTAAGTGATATCTTCAATGGTTACCTCAGCTTGGTAGTCTTCTAGGATTATTTCTTTCTTTGGTTTATGTACTAGTGGGGTTATATTCATAGTGGAACATTGCATGCTAATGGTATCCAACACTATTCCTTCTCTGATGTGGGCTATATATTTAGAAATTTGCGAGATTCATGATTTTAGCCATGTAGCAGTGTTCAAGGTTACCTTTTTTAATTTTTTTAATTTAGCAATGGTGGAGTTGCTCTCGAGAGAAGTGATATGAATGGCTTGAAAGCTAAGTAGGTAGGTGGAGTAAGGGAAAGGGGTAGTGGCCAAAGAGAACTCTACACTTGATTGTTCTATGGGAGAACCTATGGGGGTAGAGGAATATGCTTTCGAAGTTTTGTGAGTTGATGGTGGAGATGGTGGAGGCTGATGAGTTGATGGTGGTGATGGTGGAGGCTAATGAGTTGAGGTGGGAGATGCATTGCCATGATATTTAGAATGGGAATGGGAATTATTTTGGGAGTGAGAAGAGGAAGAAAGAGTATCAATATCTATAGGAGACATACTTAAAACTTTTGGAGGATTAGTGTCTCTGATTCCTTGTGACTTATCCTGGTCCTCAGTATAAGCTTATGCTATTTGCTTCAAAATCGAGTCATTGATACTAGTTGCTACTTTTGTTGGGATTTTTTCTAAGCTAGGGATTCCTTTCTAGTGCGGAGGCTCCTCAATCATCCTAATGACTTGTTCATTTGTCTCCTTATGCTCAAAATTTTGCTTAGAGATCTCCCATGTTCCTTCTGGATCCCCTATTTCTTGATGCTCCTGATTCTTCAAGTTCCTCTGATTCTTCATACTCTTATATTTCTTCAAAGGGTGTTTCTTATCAATTCCTTTTATTTTGGTCTTCCCCTTCGAAATTTCTATTTTTAGCTCTATTGATTCTACTCTTTGTCTTCTATGATCGAGTTGAGCATCATAATTGGTCTCCATATCTGATCTAGAAGGAAGAATGAAACTTCAAGGTTTCTTTTATCTAGGGACCTCCATTTTATTGCTAGTGACACCCTTCCATTTGTCTTTTTTAGTATATGTTTTATCTTCAATTGGTTTTATGGGGATGCCATTGATGCACAGAGGGAATTTATCTACAAAATTTTTAGACCATTCATTGTGATTATCATCGTATTTTTTTGAGAACTCCTTATCGATCTTTGTCCCATACCTAGAAAATATTTATAGGTGGCATCTCATTTGCCACCATGCTAATATCTTAGTGTGGTCCCAATCCTCCCCTCTTTTATTGGTACTTTCAATAGTCTTTTTACTTAGATTATGGGCTGGATTCACCTCAAGGCACCAATCTGCCAAGTGCAAATAGAAATCATGCCATGGAGGCAATGGCTACATTTTTTAGTGTGCCACTCTAATGGTTTTTTCTCTTCATTATTCTTGCCCTGTTTATCCATTGGCCTATCTGATGAATGAAATTTTTTAAATGGTGCCTTATTGAGGGTGGCTAGCATTTGAGAGAATTTATCCGCAGGGTCATATTTCCATTTTTGTGGTATCTCTATCAATTTCAGATTTCTTAATGCTCGAGCAATTGGCTTGTGGTCCCCTTTTTTTGATACTATTACTCCCTCATACTAAAAAGGCATGAGGCAAGCACCTATACCAAATTTGTTGTTGATGAATTATTTTTTCCTTACGTAATCCAGAGCGAATAAGCACTTAGTAATGTAATAAGACAACAAGAAGGGATTTTTTGTGAAGCCATAGAGCTTGACGACCACCCCCTATGTTAGAATAAACTAGTATTCCTCTTCTATGTGGAGGTTATGCAAAGTATCTCGCATATGTTGGGGGATTCTTGGCATGGCACCATACATGAGTTTCAATTCAAGGCCCAAGAATTCCATGTTGAAGTGATAGTATGAACCCGCATTTAAAAGGAATGACATCCATTCACATATAGGTATGAGGTCTCCCTTTTGGTCCTTTTGTGTGCTAGGGATAAAACTCAAATTTTCTACCTGAAAGAAGAAGAAAATCCATACTAGGTAAGAGGAGAACCTGAAGGTATCCGAGATATATTTATGTAGTTTGAAGAGCCCTGCATGCAGCTACTGGGCAAAGTATTTCAACCAGTAAAAGAATATTAGAACTCTTCTTGGGTCTACAAGCGCTGCATCATAAAATTTGGGATTAGATATGCATCGCAAATTGCCATCCGTAGACCTATGCATCTATTTCTAGTCCTGCCACCATGGCCAGTATATAAAAGAGCTCCTATTTCTTGAACTTGGCCATGGAAATTAGGGATTTTAGCATGGATCCCTCAGGAAGAGAGTTTAAAAAATGCTCCTATAGGAATAGCTAGATGTTTAGGGTATTGGTGTAATACTTCACAGAATTAGCAGGATCAAATGGAATGAGGGGGACTGCAGGCTTCCTACCACAGGTGAAGGTGGCCCTAATTGAGTCGACGTTGAGCATGAATATGACTTCATTCTTAGATATTTTCACTATTCTATTCTTAATATCATAAAATTCCACCATATCCCTGATTAACTCAAGGCAGGTATGGACTTAAGGATAGACATACCAGTAGAGTAGAGAATGGTAAGGGAACGTGCTTGGGCTCTATGGAGAGACATTTGTGGCAATTTTGGTTGTTATGTCCTTTTGAATTTGCCCTAGATCTTTCCATGTTAGTTTTGTATCCGTGATATGGTTGTCAGGATCCACGAAACTAATTTCTTTTTTGGACTATGTTCATTTCCCCTTTGAAGTAGTAGCTGGAGGTGTGGTCGTCATGGTTGAATTTGGTATTTTGGTAGTAAAACCATTTTTTTGTACTTAGTAGAGTTTTGCAAAGCTTTCTAATAGAATAGGGAGCACAATGAGCAAAAGGAAACAATGTAGAAGATAAAAGGGTGATGAAAAAAGATTTTTGATATAACCAGCTATGCATGCGCATGCTAAGGTGACATGCAATAACTACTGTTGGTGACACACATCCCAATACTATTTTTGAACATTGTTAGGTGCCTCGGTTCATGTTCCTCTTTAAGAAACCAACTTCCATGTATTAGCATTTTGCTTTGGGCCAATGATATTGCTCTTCTACTATCCTAGGCCAATAAATTGGTGTCACCTCTGCTCTAGACCAATCAATGGGTACCACAGTACCTTAAAAATTGGAAATTTTTATAATGTTGAGAAAAATGCTTTTCTCGCCAAAAGCTCTCAATTTCTCTAAGGGACCTCTAGGCACCGAAAAGTCATGCCATCATGAAACTTTTCCTTGGAGTGGCCATTGACTCCAAAAAGTCATGAAATCACAAAAATTTTCATTGAAGGGGCTTTTGAGCACCGAGAAGCCACACCATCATGACATTTTTCCTTGGAGTGGCCATCAGCTACCAAAAAGTAATGAAATCACAATAATTTTCATTAAAGGGGCCTTTGAGCATCGAGAAGTCATGCCATTGTGACATTTTTCCTTGGAGTGGCCATCAGCTACCAAAAAGTCATGAAATCATGACAATTTTCATTTAAGAGGCCTTTGAGCATCGAGAAATCACACCATCATGACATTTTCCCTTGGGGTGGCCATCAACTACCAAAAAGTTATGAAATTATGATAAATTTCATTGAAGGGGTCTTTGAGCATCGAGAAGTTGTGCCATCACAAAATTTTTCCTCGGGGTGGCCATCAGCTACCAAAAAGTCATGAAATCATGAAAATTTACTTTGAGGGGCTTTTAGGAGCTGAAATGTCACACCATCATGATATTTTTCCTTGGAGTGGCCATCGACTGCCAAAAAGTCATGAAATCATGACAATTTTCATTGAAGGGGTCTTTAAGCACCGAGAAGTCATGCCATCATGACATTTTTCCTTGGAGTGGCCATCGACTGCCAAAAAACATGAAATCATGACAATTTTCATTGAAGGGGTCTTTGAGAACCGAGAAGTCATGCCATCATGACATTTTTCCTTGGAGTGGCCATCGGCTACCAAAAAGTCATGAAATCATGACAATTTTCATTGAAGGGGCCTTTGAGCGCTAAGAAGTCGTGCCATCATGACATTTTTCCTTTGGGTGGCCATCAACTACCAAAAATTCAAGAAATCATGAAAATTTAATTTGAAGGGGCCTTTGGGCACCAAAATGTTGTGTCATCATGACATTTTTCCTTGGAGTGGCCATCGACTGCCAAAAAATTACAAACTTGTGATAATTTACTTTGAAGGGGCCTTTGAACACTAAAAAGTTATGCCATCATGACATTTGTCTTTGGAGTGGCCATCAGTTGCCAAAAAGTCATGAAATCACAAAAAAATACTTTGGGGCCTTTGAGCAACGAAAAGTTGTGCCATAATGACATTTGTCTTTAGAGTGGCCATAAATTGCCAAACATTATGAAATCATGACACTTTACATTAAAGGAGCCTTTGAGCGCTGAAATTTCGGGCCATCGCAACATTTTGTGAAGACTAAAAAAAACAAATATTTACATAAAATACATAAGGTAGAGGTAAACCTTTTACTTGTAGTACAACTTCGGGTGGAAGCATTTAATGGGTATAGGTTGAATCTGGCCCTGTTTGTTTCTCATCTGGAAGGAGTTTTGTTGTTTTCCTCTATTACCTTGAAAGGACCTTCCTAAAACGCATTGAATTTGTCATGATTTCCGAGTTTTGACTTCTTTTCATTTCATACTAGGACCAAGTCTCCCACCTTGAAATTTCTCAAAGTTGCCTTTTTGTCGAACCACTTTTTTGTGGCAACCACATGTTTTTGATAATGGTCATAGGCTTACTCCTTTTGTTCTTATAACCGCAGGAGCTGGATCAACTTGTTCTTCTTTGCTTCCTCTATACCATTTTGATTGAGCATTTTTAGAGCTGACATCTCTATATGTATTGGAATAACCACTTCTTTGTCATAGACAAAAGAGTAAGGAGATGTGTTGATAGATTTTTGATGGTTATTCTATCAACCCACAATGTGTGGTTGATCAGGGAGTGCCAACTTCTCTTGTTGTCCTTCAGGGTCTGCTTCAAGATTTTGAGCAAGTTTTTATTTGTTGATTCGGCTAATCCATTTCCCTATGGATAATAGTTTGAGGATGTTTTCAAGTAAATCATATATTTACATGTAAAGTAAATCATCTTGCCACCTACAAAATACAATCCATTGTATGTGACCAATGCATCTAGGATGTTGAATATCATGATTAAACTTTCTATAAATTCTATTACAACCTCTTGATTTACTTTTTTTGTGGGTATTGCTTCTACCCACTGAGTGAAATAGTTAGTAGCGGTCAGGATATACTTATGTCCAATGGATGAGTTTGGCTCTATTATTCCAATGAAGTCGAATCCCCATTGTTGAAAAGGCTCTTCAACCTGAATGTATTTTAGGGGCATCGAAGCATTCCTGTTTCTCCCAACATATCTCTAGCATTCTTTGCATTTTCTTGTTATTTTTAAGGTGTTTTCAAAGATAGTTGGCTAGTAGCATCCAGTTCTAATGATCTTTAAGGTGGTGGTCCTCCCTGAGTTATATCCTCCTAATGAGCCTTCGTGGAATTCCTCTAAAATATTTTGTTTTTGATTCTCATTTATGTATCGAAGCAACACTCCATCTAAATTTATTTTGTACAATACCTCAAGTAGCAGGGTGTATTTCAAATCCTAACTATTGTACCTTCTACTTTGTGAATTATTCAAATTTGCAGGGCACTTTCCAGTTTGGAAGTACCTAATTAAATCATCTACCCAGTCAAGCTATTCTGAAGGTTGATCATCGTCTGATGCTACCTCTTGAGTTTGGTAAGCTATGTATTATGATGAAGCTTTCTTGGCAAGCTCTTGACATAATGCTTTGTCTCTTACCATCTTGGTTGGGTGTATTTTAATATCGTATTCTTATATTTTTTTCACCTAACCTAGTCTTTTATCATCAAGCTCCCCTTATATGATGAAGATTCATACATCATGGTGGAAAACATATACAATAGTCCTACTCTACGATAGGAAATGCCTAAAATTTTTTAAATACTTCATTATTACATAGATATATTTCTCAATAAAATTATACTTTTCTTCATGTTCTTGCATAGTCTGAATCAAAAAATCTATGGGTCTTTCTTCATTTTCATCCCCTTTCTATGTGAGAACCACGACGTAGCTTTCTTTTTTACCTACGGTGTACAATATGAAACCCCTGGAGTAGTCTGGATTCACCAATATGGGGGATTGAGCTATTTATTCCTTGATATATTGGAAAGCCTATTTCCTTGTGTCAGTCCACTTGAACATGACATCCTTTTTTAATAACATTGTCATGGGTTTGATTATTTGCATAAAATTAGCAATGAATTTGTGCATGAAGTTTATCTGGACAAAGAATGACTGCAAGCCCTTTTTATTAGGGGTAAGAGGGAGATCTAACAGTGCTTTCACCTTGTTAGAGTCTATAGCTAGACTAGACTTAGAGACAACATGGCCAAGTAAGAGTCCTTCCATAGTGAAGATAGATTTCTTGGGATTTATGGAGATGCAAAATTCTTTGTATTTCTTAAACACACTCCTGAGATGTTCTATGTGATCCTCCTTTTAGTGAGAGAACACTATCATATCATCTAGATATATCACTATTATTTTATTGACAAGTTCTCCAAATGCTACATCCATAGCTCTTTGGAAATTTACTCTGGCATTGGATAAATTGAATGGCATTCTATGGTAAGCAAACGTTCCTCACTTGGTTTTGAACACGGTCTTGAATTGATTTTCATCTTTGATCCATACTTGATTATATCCTGAGAATCCATCTAGGAGCAAGAACCTTTATGCTCCTACTACTTGTTGAGGTGTGATTTTGTCTAGTCACAAAACCACCCGAAAAAATCATAATTATGATTCTCTCTTGAAAATAATATTATATATCTCAAGGTTCTTATGTTATATTTAGCATTTCATATGTATATACATCAATGAGTACTTGAATAACTCTTGGATTTGTAAACTACTGTTTACAAGGGGCCTGGAATTAGGTAAATGATTTCAAGTTTATCATGTATAACATGCTTTGATATTAATTCAACAAAATAAAATTTGTTTTATGATCTTAAGTTAAAGTATACCAAATTTTATAATGTCTCAAAATGCTTTAAATGAAATTAGCATAAAAAGAATCTAGCATTTTGTATTAAATTTCAATTTAACTTTAATAAAAATCAAAGTAAATAAAATTTTATAAACTTGATAAACCTTTGGAACATAATAAATTTATAATCAACTCACTTCCCAAATGTTTATTTGATAAAGCAATCATTTATTCAAACTCCCTTATGAAATTATAAATCAAATCCAAAAGAAGTGAATAAATGAAATAATATCTTGCCCAATTTATAAGGTTCCAAAACCTTGTCTATGATAAAATATTAGATCTTAATATGAAACTAATGTATAAACTTTGGATTTTATGATAAAATAAAGTTTATAAATTATGTTTGCTTTTAATATTTATCTTTTGAAATATTTATGAAATTAAATATTCAAAAGAATAAATATGATCTCCGATTTGAAATTTGGACTTCTGAAATAAATAGAACTATATTAAAAAAATCAAGTCCAAATTGAATTTTAGAGATATCAATCCTTTTTCCTCAACCTTATGAAATTAAGGTGAGGAAAATAATATTCATTTATCCCTTCTTAAATTTATTAATTCAAATATTAATTGATATAATATTTGAATAATAAATTTAGTTTATAACCTAAAACACAGATCAGATTTTCATCTACATAATTATAAAACCAATCCAAAGTTCACTAGTGTGTACACAATGAAATCAAATGAATTGGTGCAATCTTCTAAGGTATACAAACTATTAAAAAAAAATGTAATAAAAATTTTATTAATTCCAAATACAGTATGTGCACAAATATGGATCCAAAATGCTTAAATTTTTTTATAAAATATTACAATTAATTTCCATTGTTCTGCAAATGACTTTCTCCATTTTCCTCCAATGAATGTGTAGCTTTGCTTCCTTCCAATCGTTCATCTCATTCTTTGTATAAAAATATCCAGCCATTTCCATGAATCTCAATGATTTATTTATAATTTTAAAAGTTTAGTTATTCTGTTTCATCACCGGGGATGAATTTTATAACGAACTTCTTCAAACCCTTGCACTTGTATTACCTACATAATGAAACAATAATCATAATATCAAAACAAAACCAAAATTTACTTTCCCGTAACTTTCCTTTTTTTCAAAAGTATTTCAAAGTTCTCATATTGCTAAATTAACCCGTTATTTTTTTGGTGAAATTGACATCTAGAATCATACAAGTTTGGTATCATTGGAAAGAGAAAATCCATATATTTTTACCAAGTTTTGAATGAGATCAAAAGAAGTTCTTTGCCTCAAGATATGTCCATTTCAATTTTGCACTAATTTTAGGGTTAACCCTAAGATAAAATTTAATTATTTAAATGAAAATTAATCATTTAAACCTTTGAAAATGATTTTAATCAAATTATTTCATTTAAACCTTTGAAAATGATTTTAATCAAATTATTTGATTTGAAATAATGCAATTAATGTGCAAATAATCAAAATATTCAGTTTTAAAGCATTACAACTACATTCAAACCTTAAAAATGCAAATATGTCAACAATTTCAAAGTGAAAGCAAATTTTTGAAGACCTTGATGCGAGCAAAATTAGATAAACACAAATTTCCCAAAATCACAAAATTTAAGATGGGTCCCCAATTTCGAGGTCATTGTGAAGGACGTCACAACACTACTGTATGTAGGATCTGGTCAATCTGTGGGAGAAGGTAATGGTCTTTAAATGAAGCTTTATTCAAATTGTAAGATTTGACACATAGCTAGATATCTTCATTATTCTTTCTAATCAGGACTAGGTTAGCGGCCCAAGTCGAATGCTTGATTGGGTAAATAATTTTAGCTTCAACTAATTTTAGCAGCTCTTGCTTCATCAAAGCTTTGATTTTAGGATTTACTAGTCATTAATTTTATCAAAATGGCTTTGCACCTTCCTCAAGTTTGATGGTATGTTCGATCGTTTCCTTGGAGTAGACCTTCAGGTCACCATAAGTCCAGGCAATGATGTCTAGAAAATATTTGCATAATTTCTTGATCTCATCCTATTATACTTCCATAGTGTTCACTCCTATTTTGATGTTTTTATCAGGTTCCATTTGAGCTTATTTGTATCTATGCCTGTCAACTTTCATTTTATGGCCCACTGACCTATAATTGTTATCAAATAAGATCTCAAGGGTGACCAACCCCTTTGGGATGTGATTATTATTTAGCTGGATCATGCATGTATCCTCCTCATATTTGATTGTCCTATTACTAGAGCATTACATCTCATGGACGAGGAAGTCTACTATATGTTTGTCATTCTTGAAAAAATTCCAGAAGGTATCCCTGTCTAGCACAAAAGGCTTGTAGATTAGCCTAACTATTTTTTACTTTTGGATGACATTGTTGATAGGGCAGAAATTCACCCCTACTAAAGCCAACAAGTCTGCATGAGTATTTTTCTCTCTTGGAATTACCTTGAGGTTCAAGGACTCAAAATATTCTAGCAAGTCCCAAACTTTATTTCTGTAAGCCTTAAGGTAATGTTGCTTGCTTACACATGTCTCAGTTACCTGGTTCACTATCAGTTTGGAGTCTTCAAAGATCTATAGTTGCTTGATACTCATATTTTCAACTTTCTTGAGGCCTAAGCAGAGTGCTTCATACTCCACTATGTTATTGGTACAACTCCATTTTAACCTATAAGAGAAGAATTTATCTTCATCTATTGGGAATATTAGAACAATGCCTACTCCAGATCCATTTTTACATATGGAAACATCAAAGAAAATCTTACAAAGTTGATCAATTGATTGGTTAACTAGAGGGGGAGGAATGAGATCACTTTTCTCAGGTTTTAGGATTGTGTAACTCCCAATGTTAGTATCAATCATGGCATTTAAGTCTTGGAGAGAGAATTGGTTTTCCTCTTGTAAAACATTTAGAGTTTCTTCCATCAATTTTAGGTCCTCTAGATCTTCTATCATCATTTTTACAGTAGTGGACTATTTAACTTCCTCTTCAAGTCTTTCGATATGAAAAGTTGAAGGCTTCTCATTAAATATTTTCACCCTTTTTCCCTTAAATGGGATTTCTATAATCAAGAAATATAATGACAAACATCCTCCTATCTTGATGGTGAAATCCCTAGAGAGGCACATGTCAAAATAAGGTTCTAAATCTACTACCATTACTTATTGTATAACTGTGAGCTGAGGTAGTCTGTGGAGAACTATTGGAATATCTTTAATTACTTCTACCATTTTCAGAGGATTTTCGTTTAATTGCAAGACACTAGGATTGCTCCTTGTATATTCCATTTCTATGATGTCACATACTGCTTTGGGCATCATAGTGGTTGTATTTCCAAAGTCTATCATAAAGTTATGAACTACCCATCCTTCCATCTAGAGAGATAGACAAAAGGGAGGAGGCATTTTTTCTGAAGTTGATGTTAGACTAGCTTGTGTTGAATCCATTTGAGTTGGGGTCTTATTCTTATTCTTCATAGACCTCAAGGATTCTTACAACAGGTTGATCTATCCTGGAAGCTATAAAGCTTCATATATAGTCACCTTGGAGGGGGTTTTCTTCATTTCCTCAACTATGTTAAAAGGAAGGGGTTCAACACTTTTCTCCTTCACTATTACGTTATACTTATTTTTGTACCCCTAGGTAGCATCTATCCTTTGATGCTTAGTCAGTGAGGGGTATCTCAGTTTATCCGTAGCTTGTTCCCGCATTTATGCTTCTTTCTATCGAGGTGCTTCCTTATAAATTTTTGCATCTTTCTGACATAAAATTGGGGGAGACCCTTCATAAGAGGTCCTTTTTCAATAGAATTATTTATAGGTAAAGGCACTTTCAAGGGATTGAGATCTTGGAGATCAATCTACAAGGGTTTATTTCTTGATCTGGTAATAACAACTACTTGTTAAACAAAATGTATATTGAAATTATGATTCTCTTATCGAATCATATTTACCTGGTATTTAAGGGTTCTCTCAGATTTTTTGATAGCTATCTTTTGAACATGGTGTTTATGGATCATGCAAGAAGTTTTGTCATGTGGAACGTTACATGTGGAACACCAAAATTTCAATTTTGTAGAGGTGTTAGAGGGTTCACTATCTTCATTGGCATAGACCACATTAGACTTATCATAGTTTCTACCACTCATGGAGGCTTGGTCCTTTGTCACTTGTGGGAATATTCTTGGCTGGGAATTCCTTTTTTCTTCTCTCCTTTCTATTGATATGAATTTATTCACCATATTTTTGAAAGATACCTGCAGGTCTTGTAGAATTGCAAGTTAAGGATCTGATGTAGATAGAAACATTACTATAGGGGGTGTAGGGATGATAGGAAGCATTAAAGGGGTAGGGGGTACCTGTATTACTGGAATGTTAGGATACCTTGTCTATTTGGAGAGACTAGTGCTAGAAGTTAAAGTAGGAGTTGGGAAAGTAGTGCTAGATGCTTGAGGCAAATCTAAGAAAATTGGCATTATCATTTTCACCGGGAACCTCCCAATAGAGAGCAAATCTCTTTCTACCTTCTATGCTTCCTGGTAAATCTCAAGGAAGGTAAACACCTGGGACTACCTAATGGCCATACTTATATCTGAGTTGAAAGCCTTGAGATAAAAATACATTGACTACTCATTAGTGGGCCATAGCCCATTAGGTACTTTTTGCCATGTTCAAATGAACCTGATGTTAAAGTTGACAATCTCTTCTTACGAGTGTTTTTGGATAACAATAAACTAATTCAGCAGGGAGAATGGGTTTGCGTTCTCATTGAATTATTCTACTAATTTTCCAGTGAGTTGTACACAAGTAGATATAGTTTGGTTTTCAAGGTATCTGTACCAATAGAGCATTTTTCCTTTTAAGGAAATGACCAACAGTCTTATCATAACATCTTCTTCAATGATATTATGTATTGGGGCGAGTGCTACCACATCTTGGCAGTGCTCATAGGCCATCTTCTAGTACTGTCATACTAGGGTAATGCTTTTAGGTGCACTGCTAGAATTGGGTGCTAATATGCCAGGTTCAGAGGGCCTATGTGGTTTAATAAAGGATAGGGAAGAATTTTCTGATTTACATCCATTGTAATTATAGTCCTATCGTATATTACAGATGTATGGGTAGCTGGAGTTAAAGTTCAATTAGCAGTAATACTAGGGAAGGCTTCTAGGGATGAATTTATGAATCCTATATTATAGGTGTATGTAGAAGTTGTTCGAGAAAGTAAAATAGGATTATATCGAAGGCTACCAAGGTGTAGTTCAAAGAACTCTATGGGCTCTTCTAAATTTGTTGCTTTAGATCTAGTTATTATAAAATATGGTACATAACCAAAAGTTGGGTAAAGGATTTTTTAGGGTTCCTTTCCAGTGCAGATTCGCTAGGTTATTTGTAAAATATTGATAGGGAAAATCTATTCATCAGGGATTTGATTTGTATACTGCATGGAATTTGTGTCCCACTGGGCATGTCAAAAACTGTTCGATAAAAATATACCTTTGGTTACATTTGTGCCCAAGACTTTGCCAACATGAAAGACCAGGTTAACACAAAGTTTACCTGGTTCAATCTCTAGAGGAGGTTGGTTCCTTGATTTTTTAGGAAAATTGGGGAAGAGGGAAATGCATAAAGAAATGAAAATATAGCGATGGCTAGAGAGTTAAAATGGTATATATTAGGTAATAACAAAGCAACTATTACAACCTTTTGCAGAGAAGCATAACAAAGAACCAAAATAGAGAAAATAAAACTTCTGGTGAAGATCTATTTAAGTGCAAGCTTATATGTGAAGTTAATTGCAGATCTAACTAAACTTTATTGCACGAATTTAGAATAAGAATTAATGTAGGTTACATTCAATTTAGACTTATATAGCAATCAAAAATACATACATACTTGATTTAGAACACCAGTGAGCCAAGAACTAGAATGGATGATATTTATTAAGATTTTAGAAGTCTGTATACATAGCCTTGTAAACACCTAAGAGCCAACCATTTTTTTGGGTCGCTCATTCTATATATAATATTTTTACATAACAGAAAAGCTAAAATTTATTACATCATACCCGTAGGCTCATTTTGGTTCAAAAGTAGTTGAGGGAGAATGGAGTCCTCAACTAGAAGTTGAGATCTTCTTATTACGACAATATTCCTTAACCTCCTTAGAGATGTTGTAGTCCACTTGGCCTTCAAAATTTCATGCCATCATGAATTTTGGCCTTAGTTCTGCCCTCGACCTTCAAAATGTCATACCATCATGACTTTCCACCTTAGCTTCGTCTTCAACCTTCAAAATATCATGCAATCATGAATTTCTACCTTAGCTTCATCTTTGACCTTTAAAATATCGTGCCATAATGAATTTTTACCTTGGATTTGCTCTTAACCCTCAAAATTTTGTACCATCATGAATTTTCACCTTAGCTTCATCTTTAGCTTTCAAAATGTTGTGCCATCATGACTTTTCGTCTTGGCTTTGCTCTTAGCCCTAAAAATATCATGCCATCATGAATTTCTAACTTAGCCTCATCTTCGGCCTTCATAATGTCATGCCATCATGACTTTTCACCTTGGATTTGCTCTTAGCCCTAAAAATATCATACCATCGTGACTTTCTGCATTTTCAAAATGTTGCACCATCATGACTTTTTGCATTGGATTTACTCTTAGCTTTGCTCTTAGCCTTCAAAATGTTGCACCATAACAACTTTATGCCTTAGCTTTGTCTTCGGCCTTCAAAATATCACACTATCACAACTTTATGCCTTAGATTTGTCTTTGGCCTTCAAAATGTCACGCCATCGCGACTTTTGGCCATGGCTTGACCCTTAGCCTTAAAAATGTCATGTCATCATAACTTTCTACCTTAGCTTCATCTTCGACCTTCAAAATATCATGCCATCATAACTTTTGGTTGTGGCTTGACCCTTAGCCTTCAAAATGTTACACCATCTTGAGTTTTTACCTCAAATATGCCTTTACCCTTCAAAATATCATGTTATCATGACTTTCCTCTATACTTAGCAAAATATTGAGAAGGTTGCTCCTTATTTCACTGGATGTGGTCATTTTTACCAATAGCTCCTTGGTCCTTTCAAAACCTAAAGCCTACCCAAGTATGGTCAAGAATTTTGCTATTGGCACTTGATTGGAAATCACAAACTTTTGATATCAGAGTTCCATAAACATGAAAGACTCTAGATTTTTTACTTCATTGTCATATATGTTGGAACATTTCTTTCCTTTTACTAATGATTCTCACATAACCTTTTCTATTCAAAACTCATCTTGGCACATATTGGAAAAAAAGATATCTCCTTGGCTGATAGTTTTATAAAATTTTGATTTCCTATGGTCATAAATTTGCCTTAAGTGCAAGTATGTAGTGCAAAATCACTACAATTTTGGTGGTCCATTGGGGTATTCTAGCCTACTAGAAGGATAAATAAAAATTATCTTTATCCATGGGATATGAGTCAATAACCTTGTCGAACCTACAAAACAACATAATAAATAAACAAAACAAATATAACCCATTCAAATTAGCAATCTCTCCCTGAGTTTATCAAGTTCTAGCAGTGCCCTTGCTTGATAGGAATTATGTTTATCTTCAATATTTCAATTTCTATTGTATTAGAATCCCAAATGCTTAAGGGTATTTTTTAGGTGAATTCCATTAATGTGTATAGGGAGAGTATCTCCTTCTAAATTTTCTATCTCAAATGAATTCCTCTCCTTACAATTAGCCATTTTATAAGGTACAGTCTAGAACGTATCAAATTTAGTATAGTTTACAAGCTTACTTTTGTATTCATCCCATCTATGGACCATATCACTAATTGTAAAATATTAGGGAGTATCCTTGTTATCAAACCAATTCTTGATTATTTCCTGATGTTTTAGCAGTTTTTCTCTAGCCCCTTTTCTTTGTTTCTCAAACTTCAACAATTCTAATATTATTATCATTGGATCATTTTTCTTATAACTCCAATTGATGTAACAATTGAAGCATCATAATTTCTATGGATATGGCTAGATTAGCCTCTTTATCATAGAACAAATTATATGGATAA
Organism: Wollemia nobilis; assembly: GCA_028583015.1. Classification (NCBI taxonomy): domain Eukaryota; kingdom Viridiplantae; phylum Streptophyta; class Pinopsida; order Araucariales; family Araucariaceae; genus Wollemia; species Wollemia nobilis. The sequence continues at coordinate 1,374,523 of JAQPPZ010017036.1, read as the reverse complement.
CATCCTAGTATCCTTTTAGAGTGATATGATTTAACCAAAGAGCTATTTTTAGATGAAGATGCCATTGCCACTACTTTTTTTATCTAATCCTTTTTAGATTTCTTAATAAATTCTTGTTTGTCAATTTAGCAAAATCATTACCTTGGGTATAATAATTTGAGGAATATTTTAATATATACCATTTTGGAATGTAAATTGTGTGATTTTTAAACCCATAAATACCTTGGCATTGTCTATTATTATTGTATGTAGGATACCAAATCTACTTATGATATCTTCTAAAAGTTCTATGATCACATTATTCATAGCTTATTTTAGAGGGGCTGCTTCAACCCCTTTTAATAAATTAATCTATAGTTGATAGGATCCATTTGTACCCTTCACTTATCATTCTAATAAAATATAGTCCTCATTGTGTAAAAGGTTCCATTATTGCTATGGGTCTTAAAGACATATAGATATTCCTTTTTCTTCTTGCAAATAATTTGCATTTTTCACAATTTATAACCCAATGGTAAGCATCTATGAAGATTAATGGCCAATAATATCCAATATTCATGATTTTGTTGGTCATTATTTGAGCTAAAAAGTGTACCCTAGCCAATTCTTGATGGAATTCTTGTAATATAGATTGTGCTTGATCCCCATTTACACATCTAATAAGTACCCCATAAAAATTACTTTAGAATAGTATCCCACAAATTATTATGTAATAAGCATTTTGTAGGTGGAAAGCTCTTATTTGGTCTCTATCCAAGATTAGGATGGTATTCCTTTGCTTGCATGTACTTGATTCTTTTTTCTATGCAATCTATTTCTTCTTTCTCCTTGTTTATCAAGCATTATTTCCTCATTGTCCTTTCTTGAATTACCCATTTTTTTAATTGCATCTTCATCCATTTGTTGATAAAGTGTTCTACCTATGATTAGTTTAGTGGGTTTAATTCCTACATCATTATCCAAAATCCTAGTAATACATTTGGATCTATTTTTGCTCATTTATTCAGCCATTATATATTCTCTTAAACTATAATATATGATATAAGAAACAACTTTATTGTTAGAAATCATGTGTTTAGAATGCTTTAATACTCTTACTAGAGCATATATATGTTTCTCAACAAAATTATATTCGTTCTCATATTCCTTAAAGGTTGGATTGAAAAATACCAATAGGCATTCTTTCTAGTTTTCATCCTTTTGTATCATTAAGGCAACTATATTGAGCTCCCTTCCATATGCATAAATAATAAAATATGTATCAAAATATAGATTTACAAGCATTGAAATATTTGCGATAGCTTCTTTTATTTTTTTAAAAGCTTATTTTTCTTCATATGTCCATAAAAAAGTTAGTTCTTTTTTAACATAAGTTCCATGGGAATGTGCAATAAATTTTTGATAAATTTAATTTACCCAAAACAAATTGCAACCATTTTTTGTGCCTTGGTGGTGTAAGATTCATAATGGCTTCCACCTTGTTAGGGTCTATAGTAATACCATATTTAGATATAACATGTTTTAGTAATTTTCCCTATGGTACATAGAAGATACATTTTTTGGGGTTGATGCATTTACTGAATTCCTAATATCATTGAAATATTATTTGTAGATGCTCCAAGTGATCCTATATTTTTTTTAGAATACTATGAGATCATCCAGGTATATTAGCATCATTTTTTTTATAAAATCTTGGAAGCCTATATTCATGGTCCTTTTAAATTTTGACCCAACATTGGATAATCCAAATGAAGAACACAAGCTTATACTGAGAGGGGGGGTGAACAATATAAGACCACTTTTTACTTTCTTTCCAAACCAATATCAATTAATGTCCTTAATTGCAATAACCAAATATAGCAGTGTGCATTAATAACTCAGATAGCAATAGTAAGCAAGAGCACAAGTCACCATACACAATTGAGACACAATATTTAACGTGGTTCCCCCAATGTGGGGTACTCCACAAGATAATATCCTTATAATATTTCACACAGAAATAAGGATCCTTATCCAATACAATGATTTCTTTGATCTGCTCAAAGCTAGGCAATAACAAGCTCACACAGAACTTGTCCAAATCTGCATAACAAGCTCACACAGAACTTGTCCAAAATTGCTCAACAAGCTCACACAAAACTTGTCCAAATTTCTTTGATCTTCTCAAAGCTAGGCAATAACAAGCTCACACAAGAACTTGCTCAAACATGCTCCAACAAGCTCACTAAGAACTTGTCCAAATCTGCTCTAGCAAGCTCACCAAGAACTTGCTCAAATCTGCTCCAACAAGCTCACTAAGAACTTGTCCAAATCTACTCTAGCAAGCTCACTAAGAACTTGTCTCAAATTTTCTCTACAAGCTCACCAAGAACTTTCTCAACTCTGCTCAATAGGCTCACTCAGAACCTCATCAAAATCTATCCCAAATCTGTCCACAAATCTATCTAAAACTATCCACAAATCTATCCCAAAAATATCCACAAAGCCTTCTCAAAGGCTCAATCAATCATACACAAACTGCCACAAATCTGTCCAAAAATCTATCCCAAAGGCCTTCTCAAAGGCTCAATCAATCATGCTCAAGTAGTACTCAAATATCATCCACAAATCTATGAAGGCAAGGCTCAAATATGAACTCAACAATGAATGGCAATGCACTCTACAATGGATGACAACAATGATCCACAATGATCTCAACTCAACTCAACTCAAATCAATCTCAACTCAAGTCAACTCATAGAAGCATAAAGAGAATTGTTAGAGACTCAATATGTTCTAAGCTCAATCTCAACTCAAATCAGAATTATAGAATAGTTTGTTTCATGGGACTTGAACAATCACCTCACACAATCACTTGACTAGGCTCAATCAACTCAACTCAACCAATCACCACAAGGGACAACTCTTTCTCACAAAACCCTAGTCCAAGCATGTATCAACCAACTCAAATGTTTCCAACAATGCTCAACCACAAATCTCACATAACAATGATACTCATGTTCTTTTCAAGTTCTTTACATAACCAATGGGCTTCAACAACTATGCTTATAAAACAAGGTTTAAACACAACTCTCAAACCAGAAAACCTTGAAGCATTCAACCAACCACTTTTGAAAAGGAAACCACAATCAATCCTTTTCACTCCAATGATATTTCAGAAATCAACCACCATAAACAATCAATAGGAGAATGTGCCCATACCTTTTTGATGCCAAGAAGTTGTCCACAAAATCTGCCACACTAAACACAACTTTCCTTTCCAATCTCAATAAGGGTTAGTGGACTTCAAATAATAATCACAAGATAAAGCATAACTCAATTTACACCTTTTTACTCCAACTTAATAAACACATCCACCAAAGTCCTTTTTAATAAAAACCCTTATCAAAAATAATAATCAATAAACCTCTCAGAAATTATTTTATAACAACTCCTTATTTCTCCTAAATCTTAATTCTCAATTTCATGAACATCAAATTAAATCAACAACTCATCCACCTTTGAAATAATAATCACAACCCTTATAAAAACAAAGTTTAATTAAAAACTTTAATTATTCCTAACCACCTTATAACTCCAACTTAGGGCTTAACAAAATTAATTAGAGCAAAAATCGTATTTACCTCCTCAAGGGGATTCGAACCCCCGACTTGCCCACACCACGAGCGCCTTAGCCGCGGCTAAGGTTGCCACACGAGCTAGCCACTCGTTTGAAAGGGAAAGGCACAACGTGCCTTAAAACCTTTCCTCCCTTTCTGCAAATCAAAAGTGCTTTGAGCACTTTTCTTCCAATGCCTTCCAAACGCAGTCAAGGGGATTCGAAACCTTGATGTTTGTGCTACCACACGCCTTAGCCAAAATCCAATTGCCAATGCACCACTCTGCCCATGATGACTTTGGACTTTGACCAACCTTCGTTTATTCGTTGCTTCTACTTTCTAAAATATTTTTGCACGAGCTCAATTCGGATGCTTAGCCAATGATTATTAACCATGAGCACGGATTATTTTATGAACCTTAGGTATCCCCTTTATATAGCCTCCTTATTATTTTCGATGACGTCGGCAGAAATCTTGCATATTTAATTTTAAATTTAAATTTAAATTTTAAATAATTAAAATTTAAACTAAATATTAAAAATTAAATATCTCCATCACCGGGGCACCTTTTTCGATGAAACGAAAGGCCAACTTGGGTTTTAAGAAAAACCCAGTTCAAATATGCCATCCATGGTTTTAAATAAAACCTTTTATTTTTCCTGCCTTGGTTTTCACAAAAACCTTGTATTTATCCATGCTTTCCAAAATATCATTTGGCCACCAAAACTCAATGTGATCCATGTGACATCAATGATCCATGTGACATCAATGACAACATAAAATAACTCAAATTTCCAACAATCTCCCCCTTTGTCATTGATGGCAACACCTCTAATGCAAAAACCACAATCACTACAAAAACCATCTCTGAGAATCAAAGTTGCTCCCCCTGACTCAATACTCTCTATGGAGGCTGCTCCCCCTAACTCAATGCTCTCCCCCTTACTCAAATCTCTCCCCCTTTGACATCAATGGCAAAAGGGACACCTATGGGGCTAAAATATATGACTCTTAAGCATAGCCCCCTCACCACCTTCTCTCTTGAGGTGATTAATTTTGGGGTGGGAGTACTTTTACTCCCATATTACATTGTTTCTTTCCTCTATCAACTTCCTTCCATGTTTTTTTGATATCCTTCTCTTGATGAATTACCTTGACCTTCTTGCCTTGAACCTGTTTGACCTTCTTGCCTTGAACCTGTTTGGAATTGAGTCCTACACCATTTTGCAATATGTCCAAAGTTATTGCAGTTAAAACACTTGATATTGTAGCCTTTGGATGGTGCCCATATCCTGAAATATTTCTTGAAATAATTTCCATATCCATTCCTTTCCTGAACCCTGTATTGTGAAGTTCTGTTTTCATGACCATTATGACCATGACTTCTGAATTGTGTAGCTCTAAAACCAAAACCATGTTGCTCATTTCCTTTGCACTGAGAAGCTCTATGACCAATCTTGTTACATGAGAAGCAATGTCCCTGAAAACCATACCTTCTTCCTTTGATGTTCCTTCTAGAAAAATCAAACTTCTTTGATCCATAGACCCTGCAGTGTATAGCCCTGTGTCCAAATCCATTACAAGAAAAACAATGTCCTTGAAAAGCCCTTTGTTCATGCCTTGGTTCCTCATACCTTTCTTGACCATTATCCTTATGATCATTTTCAACTTGTGCATTGCATTCTTGAACCTTATTTGTAGTATCTAAATCCTCTTCCTTAGTTTCTTCCTTGTTTTTCTCTTCAAGTATTTCTTTTCCTTTTGAACTTGATTCACCTATCTCAAAACAAGATCCAAACTGAATATTTGGAGCCATAGGAACTTTGGAACTTTCTTCATAACACTTAGGTGCTTCCTTGCTTTCATATTTTAGAACTTCCTTTCCTTTTGAGTGTGATTCCCCAAACCTGAAATATGAGACTTTCGGTGCTTTGGAATCTTCCTCTTCTTTCTCTTTATTTGTGTCAAGTAGCAAATTGGCACACATCTCTATAGCCTCTAAAATGCAAGTATCCATTTCTGCTGCTTCTTTTTCTTTAGGAACCGGTTCTTCCTTATATATTTTTGAAACAAAGCCTCCTGATACAAATATAGGTCCTTGTGTACTTATTTTTTATTTCCCTTCTTCATAACCAAGCCCTGTCTTTATAAATGGATCTCGTTGTAAATCCAAAAAATTATCCAGAGTTTTTGAATTCCTTTGAAATCGTGCTAACTCATTTATGTAGGTCCCCAAACTTTTATGATCTTCTTCTAACTGATTACATCTTTCTTTCCTCTCCTTCAATTTCTCAGAAATAGTGATGCCAAGCTCTTTTGTTTCTTGAAGCTCTTTTTCCAAATCTTGAATGTGTTGATTAAGCATCATATTGACCTTTTCATTTTCATGAACCTTATTTTCAAGCCTCTTGATTTTCTTTTCCAACCTCCTGATTTTATTTTCCTATTTTGTGGAATCCTCTTCTTCATCATCACTACTGTTGGAATTGTCACTAGAACTATTACTGGAACTATTGCTTTCTTTTTCAACAAATAAACTTTCCTTGTTGCAATTGTTGTAGTATGTGCAATCATCATCTATATGCCCAAAATCTCCGCATATGAAGCATTTTAGTATCCTTAGACCCTTCTTGTACCTATTTTCTTGCTCAATGGCTATGGCAAGCTCTTCATGTCTTTCTTCAATAGATATATCCTCTTCTTTAACTTCAATACCTAGGAATAGGTGTTCTTGCCTTTCTTCACTTATTCCAAAGAATGTACATTCTTCTTCATCTGACTGGTTTCTATCACTGTGATCTGAGCTATCGCTTGCATCTACAATGTAGTAAGATTTCTTTGCCTTACGAAAATTTTTCTTCTTCTCATACCTGTTTTGCTTGTATCTGTCATCTTTGTCATGCTTATGCTTTCCATCTTCTTTTCTTCTGTGACCCTATTTTTCATCATCACTGTTTTCTTCATGTGGACACTTGTATGCATAGTGACCAAGATCACCACACTTGTAGCATCTGAATTTCCTTATATCCCTAAAATTCCTTGAGTCCTTATTCCTTTTGATGAAGTTAGCTTCCTCATCATTATCTACAACTCTATCTATTTCTGGAACTTTCCCTTTCTCTTTTTTTGAAGCCTTGAATGCAATCTCTTTTATTGGAACCTGATGCTTACTTACCCTCATCTCATAAGCTGTGAGAGTTCCTTGCAATTCTTCCATTGTTAGCTTGTTGATATCCATTGTTTCTTCTATTGCTGAAACCTTAGCATCATATTTCATGGGAAGTGATCTCAAAACCTTTTGAGTAACTTCTGATTCTTTCATCTCAAATCCTAGACCTCTCATGGTGTTAGTAATCTCATCAACTCGAAGTAAAAACATTGCAATATCTTCAGAATCTTCCATTTTCAATTCCTCAAATATTTTTCTATGAGTTTGTAGTTTTGCCAACTTTACCTTGGAATCTCCTTCATAAGTATTCCGCAACTTGGTCCACATCTCATTAGCTGAATTACATACCATAACCTTTGCAAAATTTATCTCTCGTAGCCCACTCAAAATACAATTCATTGCTCTTGCATTGATCTCAACCAATTTCTTGATAGTCTTATCTGCCTCGGGATCACCTTCAACCCTATACTCTTTTTCAACCATTTGCCATACCTCATATCCTTGTGATATCAAGTAGTTCTTCATCCTCATGCTCTAGAAAGCATAATTGTTACCATCAAATAGTGGAGCCTTATTTGTAGATGATCCATTCTGTGAAGCCATCTATGTTCTTGTAGAATCTGCCCTCAAGCTGTTAGCTTTTTCGAAGGAACCCGCTCTGATACCAATTGAAGAACACAAGCTTATACTGAGAGGGGGGTGAACAGTATAAGACCACTTTTTACTTTCTTTCCAAACCAATATCAATTAATGTCCTTAATTGCAATAACCAAATATAGCAGTGTGCATTAATAACTCAGATAGCAATAGTAAGCAAGAGCACAAGTCACCATACACAATTGAGACACAAGATTTAACATGGTTCCCCCAATGTGGGGTACTCCACAAGATAATATCCTTATAATATTTCACATAGAAATAAGGATCCTTATCCAATACAATGATTTCTTTGATCTGCTCAAAGCTAGGCAATAACAAGCTCACACATAACTTGTCCAAATCTGCATAACAAGCTCACATAGAACTTGTCCAAAACTGCTCAACAAGCTCACATAGAACTTGTCCAAATTTCTTTGATCTACTCAAAGCTAGGCAATAACAAGCTCACATAAAACTTGCCCAAATCTGCTCCAACAAGCTCACTAAGAACTTGTCCAAATCTGCTCTAGCAAGCTCACCAAGAACTTGCTCAAATCTGCTCCAACAAGCTCACTAAGAACTTGTCCAAATCTTCTCTAGCAAGCTCACCAAAAACTTGCTCAAATCTGCTCCAAAAAGCTCACTAAGAACTTGCTCAAATATGCTCAATAGGCTCACTCAGAACCTCATAAAAATCTATCCCAAATCTGTCCACAAATCTATCTAAAATTGTCCACAAAGCTATCCCAAAAACTATCCACAAAGCCTTCTCAAAGGCTCAATCAATCATACACAAACTACCACAAATCTGTCCAGAAATCTATCCCAAAGGCCTTCTCAAAGGCTCAATCAATCATGCTCAAGTAGTACTCAAATCTCATCCACAAATATATGAAGGCAAGGCTCAAAGATGAACTCAACAATGAATGGCAATGCACTCTACAATGGATGACAACAATGATCCACAATGATCTCAACTCAACTCAACTCAAATCAATCTCAACTCAAGTCAACTCATAGAAGCATAAAGAGAATTGTTAGAGACTCAATATGTTCTAAGCTCAATCTCAACTCAAATCAGAATTATAGAATAGTTTGTTTCATGGGACTTGAAAAATCACCTCACACAATCACTTGACTAGGCTCAATCAACTCAACTCAACCAATCACCACAAGGGATAACTCTTTCTCACAAAACCCTAGTCCAAGCATGTATCAACCAACTCAAATGTTTCCAACAATGCTCAACCACAAATCTCACATAACAATGATACTCATGTTCTTTTCAAGTTCTTTACATAACCAATGGGCTTCAACAACTATGCTTATAAAACAAGGTTTAAACACAACTCTCAAACGAGAAAACCTTGAAGCATTCAACCAACCACTTTCGAAAAGGAAACCACAATCAATCCTTTTCACTCCAATGATATTTCAGAAATCAACCACCATAAACAATCAATAGGAGAATGTGCCCATACCTTTTTGATGCCAAGAAGTTGTCCACAAAATCTGCCACACTAAACACAACTTTCCTTTCCAATCTCAATAAGGGTTAGTGGACTTCAAATAATAATCACAAGATAAAGCATAACTCAATTTACACCTTTTTACTCCAACTTAATAAACACATCCACCAAAGTCCTTTTTTAATAAAAACCCTTATCAAAAATAATAATCAATAAACCTCTCAAAAATTATTTTATAACAACTCCTTATTTCTCCTAAATCTTAATTCTCAATTTCATGAACATCAAATTAAATCAACAACTCATCCACCTTTGAAATAATAATCACAACCCTTATAAAAACAAAGTTTAATTAAAAACTTTAATTATTCCTAACCACCTTATAACTCCAACTTAGGGCTTAACAAAATTAATTAGAGCAAAAATGTATTTACCTCCTCAAGGGGATTCGAACCCCCGACTTGCCCACACCATGAGCGCCTTAGCTGCGGCTAAGGTTGCCACACGAGCTAGCCGCTCGTTCGAAAGGGAAAGGCACAATGTGCCTTAAAACCTTTCCTCCCTTTCCACAAATCAAAAGTGCTTCGAGCACTTTTCTTCCAACGCCTTCCGAATGTAGTCAAGGGGATTCGAAACCTTGACGTTTGTGCTACCACACACCTTAGCCAAAATCCAACTGCCAATGCGCCACTCTTCCCACGATGACTTTGGACTTCGACCAACCTTCGTTTATTCGTTGCTTCTGCTTTCTAAAATATTTTCGCACGAGCTCAATTCGGATGCTTAGCCAACGATTATTAACCACGAGCAAGTATCAGTTTATGAACCTTAGGTATCCCCTTTATATAGCCTCCTTATTATTTTTGATGACGTCGGTGGAAATCTTGCATATTTAATTTTAAATTTAAATTTTAATTTTAAATAATTAAAATTTAAACTAAATATTAAAAATTAAATATCTCCATCACCGAGGCACCTTTTTCGATGAAACGAAAGGCCAACTTGGGTTTTAAGAAAAACCCAGTTCAAATATGCCATCCATGGTTTTAAATAAAACCTTTTATTTTGCCTGCCTTGGTTTTCACAAAAACCCTGTATTTATCCATGCTTTCCAAAATATCATTTGGCCACCAAAACTCAATGTGATCCATGTGACATCAATGACAACATAAAATAACTCAAATTGCCAACACCAAATGGCATCCATCGATATGTGAAGGCACCCGATTTTATGGTGAAATCCATTTTATGTTTATCTTCGTCTTTTAGCCATACCTAATTAAAACTAGAGAAACCATCTAATAATAAAAACCTTTCAAATCCAACTACCATTTGAAAAATATTCTCCATGGAAGGCCAGGGATAATGATATTTTAGAGAGACTTTGTTAAAATTCCTAAAATCCACATATAGTATTATTTTTTCATTCTTTTTTCTTATAGGCACTAGATTGGAGATCCACATGGTGTGCTTGATTGGGTATGTATTTTTTATTTAATCATTTTATCCAACTCCTTTTGTATGAGAGGATAAATTTTTGGATTTATTGGTCTCTATTTTTGTTTAATTATTTTAGACTCTAGGTCTAATTCAATTGTGTGTTGGATAACATTCTTATCATATCCCTTCAGGTCTTCATAGGTCCATGCCATTACATCTTTATATTTTTGACATAGTTTGCTAAGTAACCCATTTTTGTCCCTTGTGGCTATTTTCTCTATTTTCAATGTTTTCTCTAGGGATACATCTATTTCTTGATAATATTTCCTTTTTGTAGTAAACCCTTTCTTTCCTTTGAATCCATCATCTAGGCTAAAGAGGGATTCCAAGATAATCAAGTCTTTTGGAATTTTATTTGAACTTAGTTGAATAATTTGATCCTCATATTCTTATTCTAATATTGGGGATATTTCTTCAATGCACTAATCTATCTATTGTAGGAATCAAAATATTGACTCATCACTTTCAAATACTTTCTAATTTTCTTAATTATTGGGTATTTTCGATCTTATTATCAATTTTACCAATTAATGGTTTCTCCATATATTGTTGACTAGGTAAAATTATGAACCAGTCATGGTCATCCTATCTGCATCTATGTTTTTTTCTCTTAGAATTATTTTTATGACATCAAAATATTCCGTGAAATCCCAAATTCTATTTTAGTAACCTATTCTTTTCTTGACATTGGGGTCTAACCTACTTAGTTTAGTATCGCCAAAAAATTAATCATATTTATTTCTCTTTTCTCAACCATTAAATGTCCCAAGGTTAGGGTTTTATATTCTGCTCTATTGTTGGAACAAGAAATTTGCAGCCTATATGCCTAAAAAAATCACCCTTCTAGTGAAATAAGGCATACTCTTGCACCTGCCTCTATTTTTCTTTAGGAACCATCAAAGTATAGCTACCATAATCCAACTAATTTTTCTTCTCTTTCTAAATTCTTGGGATAATGGTGATTTCCTCATCAATTATATATGTCCCTATTCTCGTATACCTATAATGAGATTCAATTTCTCTTATATCAGCCTATTGATCCCTGTGTTCCCTCTTAAGTTCATCTTCTAGATGTTATTTTTTCTCTTCCATGGTTATTATTTTCCAAAGTGGCATAGCTAAAATAACTTCCTTGAGATATTCTACTATGTTAAAGATTTTATATAACTATTTGTACACATCAAAACTTTTAATCCCTAAAAATTCACCTTCCCTTGAGGTTGATAACTAGCAATATTCTAGTATAGGCTCATTCATGACTTTAGGGAACCTATGTAGAGACTATGGTATGTGCTTGCATAATATAAACCTCCATTTTAATTATTTATCCCCTCTATTTAGTTATATAGGACTTGTATTGGGGCTTCTATTAGTTTCCTTTCAATAGGTATTCTCGGCATACTTTTTATTCCTAAGATATCAATATTTTATCATAAGGGTGCCATCTGTGTGTTTCCATTAATGATTTTGAGTCTTTGTTGAGACACTTATCAAGAATATCAAGCTCCTTTTGGTATTATTTCAAGGATTTGAATTTTTCTTCTATTGCACTATTATTTATTTGGGTTGTTATTGAAGTAAATGATCCAAAAAACAAAGAGCACCAAAGTGTAGAAAAAATGTAGTAGTTACAGTATAGTGCAAAAATTGTAATAATGCATGATAGTCTATATATGAGGGACCAAAAGTGCTCATAAATTGATGAAACTTTAGGAGTGAATTATACATAAGAATACATTTACAAAAATGTATCACATGTGAAAAATATATCTATAAAACAAAAGTTATGATCTCTAAAATTTGATTGTAGGATTCCAAAAATAGGGATAACAAGCATATTTTTTACAAAATGAATGGAATAGAATGTTATTTTTTCATTTAAAATGAACTAATAAGTATTAAAATTCTTTATCCATAACATCCTATAGCTATATTACTCTATGTACATTTACAAGAGGGAAAATGATGTTACAATACTTAATTTCACATTCTATCCCAACCATCTCCACATTGTCAAACTCACAACTAGTCTTTCTACCAATGAACATGTCCACTTCACTAATTCCCTTTATAAGTACATAAATGTTTTCACATGGTTCTACATGGATATGCCTAGCCTTGATCCATCATTAGTTATCCACAACTTGATATTGGATGATAACTCTAAACATGTCAGGCAAAAGTTGCACCGAATGCATCCCATAATTGCTTTGATGGTAAAAGAGGAATTAAAAAAATTATCAACGTCAAAATATAGCTATATTACTCTATTGTACATTTACAAGAGGGAAAATGATGTTACAATACTTAATTTCACATTCTATCCCAACCATCTCCACATTGTCAAACTCACAACTAGTCTTTCTACCAATGAACATGTCCACTTCACTACTTCCCTTTATAAGTACATAAATGTTTTCACATGGTTCTACATGGATATGCATAGCATTGATCCATCATTAGTTATCCACAACTTGATATTGGATGATAACTCTAAACATGTCAGGCAAAAGTTGCACCGAATGCATCCCATAATTGCTTTGATGGTAAAAGAGGAATTAAAAAAAATTATCGATGTCAAGTTCATACAACCAATCGATTACCTTGAGTGGGTTTCAAACATGGTTTCCATAAAAAAATCCAAGGGGGTATCTTCATATGTATTGATTTTAGGGATATTAACAAAGCTTGTCCCAAGGACAATTTTACACTCCCTAATATCGACACACTAGTTGATGCCATAGCTGGTCACGAAATACTATCACTCATGGAAGGCTTTTCTGGCTACAATAAAATTAGTTTCAACCTATATGACCAACATAAAACATATTTCATGACCCCTTGGGGGAAATTTTGTTACAAGGTCATACACTTTGGTCTCAAAATTGTTGGGGCAATTTATTAACGCACAATGACATATATCTTTCATGACTTCATGCACAAAAATATCGAAGATTATGTTGATGATATTATTACAAAATCCAAAACATGTGGCCAACATCTTGAGGACCTCCACAAAATACTTAATCACCTACTGGAACACAATGTGCGATTGAATCCAAAAATATGTGTCTTTGGTGTCACCTCAGTCAAAATATTAGGTTTTATTGTCTCATAATGCAACATCGAGGCTGATCCTCAAAAATTAAAGGCTATCATTGATATACCTCCTTCAAATCCCAAATAGTTATGTAGCTTGCAAGAAAAAATACAATCCATCCAATGATTTATTGCCCAACTCTTAGATAAGTGTAAATCTTTCAATCATCTCCTTAAAAAGGGGGTCACTTTCAAATGGGACAATCAATGTCAAATTACTTTCGATGTGATAAAATCCTACCTCACTTCTCCACCAGTTCTATCATCACCCCATCCTAGTTGGTATTTTCATATGTATATATCCACTACTAATTTTGCATTGGGCACACTACTCACCCAGAAAATGAGATGAACCACAAATTGGTTGTATACTATATCAGTCAAACATTGGTAAGTTATGAGACATGATATTTTTACATGAAAAAACTTTACCTTGCCATTGTCTTTGCAACACAAAAGTTGTGACATTACATGATCAATCACACAACTTATATTTTCACCCATGACAATCCACTCTGGTACATGATAGGTCAGAGTTACCATAAGAGTCACATGGTCAAACGAATTATGCTTCTCACAAAATTTGACCTCAAATTCATCATTAAAAATTCCATCAAAGGCCAATTCATTACTAATCAGTTAGCTAAAGTACCTTTATCGAGCAATACACTACTACTCATCCAACTTCTTAATGATTTTGTGTTCCATACTACTGAAGCTGATGAAACCATTGAACCTAAGCCAAATGCTAACCTAACCCTCTTCTTCAATGACTCTCACTATGAACTTGAAGGGGGTGAATACATAGTCTTCTTTACGCCATAGGGGAAGCCCTCTCCTTCTCCTTCAAGTTAGTATTTCCTTGCACAAATAATAATATTGAATACAAAGATCTTATCCTCAACTTCAAGCAAGCAATTTCAATGCACATTAGGTGTATAGACATCTTCAATGACTTCCTTCTCATTTTCAATAAAATTAAGGGAACCTGGTAATGGCGATGCCCCATCCTTCAATAGTACAAACAAGTCACCGAACACTTACTTGCTCAGTTTGAGTGGTATGACATCACTACTACTCCATGCTCCACCAATCATTTTACCAATACCATGGAGTCTCTAGGTTCACCCATTCCACAAAATGTATATTTTGACACAACTCACATGTCCATTCACACCCTCTTCCATTCTTCCATTTCCACTTCCCCACCTTCTCATGATGATGGTATTTATATTGTACAAGCTGAATCTCATGACCCATGGTTCTACCAGGTCAAATATTACATTAATCTTAGTATCCTCTCTATGGAATTGAATTACACTCACAAATGTGCTTTTAAACAACGAGCAACTACTACACATTATTGGGATACATTATCTACAAATGTAGTTACGATGACATTCTCTTGCACTCTATTGAGCCACACGAGGCCCAACGTGTTATTAAAGAGGCTCATGATGGAACATGGTGGCTATTTTAGTGGCATGGCTATTACCAAAAATGTTTTGTGGATGGGTTATTATTGGCCCACAATGTAACATGACAATTGTGAATACATCAAAAAGTATGTCAAATTCCAACTCCATGCCAATCTCATAAATTTACCATCTCAGGCTCTCCAACCTATTCAATCAATATGGGCTTTTTCTAAATGGGGTGTGGATATTATAAAAAACATCACCTCCAGCTCATCCAGAAATAATAAATTCATCATTACTACCACGAAATACTTCACAAAATGGGTTGAAGTCATCCCTCTTGTCCAAATGATAGGTCCCAAAATTATTGATTTTATCACTCGACACATTATCTCTCGCTTCAAAATTCTATACAAGATTATTTTTGAAAATGGTACGCTATTCAAGAACAAGAATGTTCATGCATTATTTGAGAAATTTAACATCCAACATAACTTCTCCACCCCATAATACCCACAAGGTAATGGTTAGGAAAAAGCTACTAACAAAACCATTTGCACCATTCTTCGAAAGACCATTGCAGAATCACATCGTGATTGGTACAATCAAATGCCACTAGCCTTATGGGCCTATCACACAAGAATTTATACTCCAACTGGGGAAATACCATTTTATCTTCTCTATGGCAGTGAGGCAATCATGCCCTTGGAGCTCAAAATTTCATCATTTCGTATTTCTATGCAATAATTTATTGATGACGATACTACTCGTCAAGTCAGGCTAGACCAATTAACCCTTTTGGATGAACATCGAATCCATGCCATTGAACACATACACATTTATCAATATCATCTTTGACATACCTATAACTCTAAGGTACATCAATGCAAATTTTAGGTTAGAGACTTGGTCATCAAGGAGAACCAACAGATTACTAGCCAATCATGACACCTTTGTGATAAATTTACACCTAATTGGTTGGGTCCTTACATTGTTACCCATAAATTTGGTTATGATGTTAGATTTACTATACCACAATAACTATAATTATTACCTCATTTGGTAATTTGTAAGATTCACCTAGGTAGAATTTATTTACCGCATGGTAAAAAGTAGTTTGTTACTTTTACCATTAGGTTATTTCTTTTTACTTTTTACCTAGGTTAGTAAGTTAGTCATTGTAGTCATTTTGACTATGTTACTAAGTTAGTGGTTAGCGCTTATTTTTCTAAGCGCGTTAGGTAGCTACCTTCATGGGGCAATTACCTATTAGGTTATTTATAGCCTAATTATTTTGTATAAATACCTACCACTATGAATAATAATTACTAATATTTATTTGGACATTTCTTTTCAACTAACCTAACATTGGTATCAGAGCCATATGGGAGATCAAGGGATTATTTTAATTTTTAGAAATTCTTGCACTTAATATTATCATAGGTTCCACCACGTGGATAAGACCTATGGTTTATTGAAAGCAATTTGGCTGTAGGCCTGTAGGTGTTGGCAACCAACAGTTCCTAAATCCGCTTGCAAGGAGGACTGTTACACAACCTAGGAAAGTATGCTATGAGGGTAGCACGACTTACACCGATGGATTTGGGCTGAAACCATATTAGTGGGTGTGCACTACACTAACAATGTTGATGCCCACACGATCCAGAACAATGCTAAAATAACAATGTTGCCTATCATCTAACAAGTGACTGCGCCTCTACGATGGATGGATCAAACCTAACCTAGGGGGTAAGACCTATGGGTAACCTAATGGTGGATACTAAACATGTGGATCGAGGAAAATTTATGTGATGTGGTTGCTATGATGTGGTGTTAAGCTAATATAGATTGGTGTAAAAAATGAGGTTAATATGGATAGGACACGTGGCAGAGCGGATAGACCCCTGATAACATAACTCGAGCATGAATCCCAAGGTGGTGACACGATGAGTGCTAACTCAGATCATACATGTGGATTGACGTAAACACATGTGGTGAGCAAGCCATGTGCCACTAGAATGATGTGGAGGACTGATGAACATGTGGACTGATGTAGATGTGACACGTGGTGGACAAGACATGTGCCACTGGACTAACATGGAGGACTGAGGGACACATGTGCTGAAGCAAACATGACATATGGTAGACAAGATACATGCCATTGGACCTAACATGGACCTCTCCTACTGCACCACGTGGGCGGTAGCAAAAGAGGCCCAACACTTGACTACCCAAAGGCAATCAAGAGTAAAATAAACTTACGCTCCTTTTATATCCTCCAAGATGCCCAGCGGCATCAATGTGGGATAAAAGTCCTAAGATTTTTTTTTTTTTATCACTTCGTAAGTGCAAATCTCATAGAAATTTGCTCTTTCCTTAGAGAAATCATCCGAAGTCGTAGATCGGCTAGTCGGACGTGCCCCGATAAGGTGTTGCTTGATGGGAAGTTAGGAGTTCGACTCCCATCGGGTCCAAAGCACCTATGTTTTTACTAAAGGGGAAGAAGAACAATATTCAAAGGTAATTATTATTTATTTATTTATTTTAATTAGTTTTTCAGTATTTTTTTAATAATTTAATGTTATTTTCTATAAATTCATTTTTATTTTTATAATAAAGTGATTTTTAAATCTTTTATTATTATTATTAATGAAATTATACTTAAATTAATTAGAATAAAATAAATTGAAATTAAGGGACCAATTTGTTTGCAATTTCTAAACAAAATAATGCTTTTGTTTTTTCCTCAAAGGGGGATATAAGACATTTAATAACACAATTTTTCTTGCAAAATTAGGGAACCTAAAACCTTCTCAAAACCTTGTTAATTTTACAAAATCAAAGGGGGACAAAATAAAGAAATTTGATTCTTTCTTGCAAAATTGTAACACAAGGAGACACAAAATTTTGTAAAATTCAAAGGCAAAATGTGCATTTGTTTTCTCCAAGGAGGAATATAACAAAAGAAATTGCACATTCTATTTTTTGCAAAACTGAAAAGAGATTGAAGACCTTGGGTCCATAAAAAATCAAGTCGTGTGTCGACTGGTTCTAGAATCCTTTCAAATACAGGTCGTGTGTTGAATTGCTTGAAAGGAGTGCTACTTTGTTAATTTTTCAAAACAAAGGGGGTAAGACAAACAATTGTATTTATTTGCAAAATTGTAACACAAAGTGAGGAGCACTTAAAAATTAAAAGTTGTTAATTTTGCAAACTCAAAAAGGAATGGCAATTGTTTTTGTCATATTCTTTACAAAAATGAAAAACAAGAGGAGACATAAAAATATCAAATTTTTGCACAACACAAATCCAAATTTTTGTTGGCAATTTTGGGTACTTTGGGTACATTGCCTTTGCTCAAGTATATAAGTTGTCATTGATGTCAAGAAGCTTTTGAAGGAATTTGATTTGATGTCAAATAATTTGTTTTGATGAAGGTTACGGCATGATAGTTTCAAAGGTCTTTTGCAAACCCCAAGCTAACAGGTTCGAAAGAAAAGCGCTAAGGAGAAAAAGTGTCGCGATATCATGACATGTCGGGTTTTCACGACCCGAAGAAAAGAAAAGCGCTAAGGAGAAAAAGTGTCGCGATATCGCGACATGTCGGGTTTTCACGACCCGAAGAAAAGAAAAGAGCTAAGGAGAAAAAGTGTCGCGATATCGCGACATGTCGCATTTTCGCGACTTAAGAATGAGAGAGAAAGCAAGTTAGAAAAGTGTCATGATATCGTGACATGTCACATTTCTGACTCAAAGAGCAAAGAAAAGGAAAGGAAAGCGTCAGATTTATGACAGTAGAAAAAAGAAAGTTGATAGCGTGTGATTTCACGACGGGTTACAAGGAAAGCGTACGAAAGCTAAAAGCGTCACGATTTGTGATGGGTTGCAAAGAATGCGTACGGATGCAGAAAGTGTCACGATTTCATGATAGGCAAAAAAGAAAGTAGACAGAAGGAAGTGTCACGATTTCATGATGAAAGAAGGTCTTCTATAGGAGAAGTGTCACGATTTCATGACAAAAGCAGAGAGGAAGGCTTATGAAGACGAAGTGTCCGATATCATGAAGTGAAGACGAAGTCTGCAGAGGCGAAGTGTCACGATTTCATGACAAAAGTAGAAAGGAGGTCGACGAAGGGAGAAGTGTCACGATATCATGACAAAAGCAAAGTTGATGCTGACAAAGATAAAGTGTCACGATATCGCGACAAGAGCTTAGTTGAAGTCGACAAAGGCTGAAGTGTCACGATATCATGACAAAAGCCAAAAGAAAGTGTACGGTTGCAAAGGTGTCATGATATCGTGACATGTTGTAGTTTCACGGCAAAAGCTATAGAAGAGTTACAGAGGTAGTTGAAGCTGACAAAGTTAAATGTGAGCTGACGAAGATTAGGGTTTGTAGTCGATGAAGTTTAGGGTTGTGCAGTTGACTAAAGATCAGGGTTATAGCCGACTAAGATTAAGGTTTTGATCTTGAAAGTGTTATTATAAAAGGTAGGTTATTTTGAAGAGTTGGTGGTGTTGTTAGTTGCGACGTTCATAGATAGAGCGCAGAGTGAGAAGTTCGATCGTCGAGAGCAGAGTGCAAAATTTGATCGAAGTGTGCAGAGTGTGCGAAGACAGTGCAGAGTGTGTGCAGAGAGACGATTGAGAGAAGACGAAGTGCGGCTGTAAGAGCACAGAAGATGTGTATGTTTCTTGAGCAGATTTGGATAGGTCCTAGCAGAGGACTTGTGAGCTGAGTTTGATAGTTCTATCAGAGAACTTGAGGACAGAGGTGCATTGGTTCTATGAGAAGAACCTGAGGATAGATTTGAAGTCTTTGAGAAGGCTTTATAAAAGAAGTATTGAGTTGGTAGAGTTGTTGAGCTACTATGGACGTGATCATAGAAGGCAGAGGTCTCTTAGGCTAAGCATTGAGGATAGGAGGTCTTCGGTGGAAAGGAGTTCCACGTGCTGGCAAGAGGTAGAGGCAGTTGATCTTCTGAGGGATCATTTCTAGAGTAAAGGGGAAGGTATCTCCTTTGGGCTGAGGCTCATAAACATTGTATTTGGGAAGGATTCCCAAAGAACTTTGAGATAACTTTTAGAGAAAAGTTTTTGTGGATGTAGCCCAACCATTTTGGGTGAACCACGTTAAAAATGGGTCTTCAATGTGTGATGCTTTCTGTCTTGATTAATGTTGTGTTGATGCCATTGCTATCTAAAGTTAAAATTATTAATTGGTTAAGTCTTATACTGTTCACCCCCCCTCTCAGTATAAGCTTGTGTTCTTCAATTGGTATCAGAGCGGGTCTCTCCAGAAAGAGCCTAATAGCTTGGAGAAGGATCTATCAGAGGAACATACAGATTTAGAAAGAGATGAAGAGGTTGAGTTCGATCTCAAAGGTGAATTCTTCTTGGCTTTAAGAAAGCTTGAGAAATTTAGGGAAGAGAATTCTGTTCTCAAGCATCAATGTCAGGAAGAAGAGATAGCAAGATCAGAATTGTCTCAAAGTGTTATAGACTTCAAAATTCTAGTCGAAGAAGGGAAGAAGGTTGAACAGGTTCTGACAGAGGCTCTAAAAGGAAAGGAAGCTGATTGCGAGAAACTAGAAGAAGAGGTTATGTCTCTTAGAGTGAAGTTGGAACAGTTGGCTCTCAGACAGAATACTCCGTGTGAAAAGCAAAAGAAGGATGGTATCACCATTCATGAAACAGGGTCTTCGAGCAAGATCAATCTTCATCCTGAAGAGCGGTGGATTCCAGTTGGTCACAAGAAGAACAATCATCCAAGGCATCAAAACAGGTTACATAATACTTTCCATGGCTATTGTTTTTCCTGCAAGAAATTTGGTCACAAAGCTATGCATTGCAATAAGTCTTTGAATAGCCATAGTAAGGAAAATGTTAACTCTTTTGCACCTCTTATGAATAAAAATGTCATGTGTTACAAGTGCAAGAATTTTGGGCATATAGCAAGGATGTGCAGTTTGGATAGATCTAGCCTTGAGTTCACTAAAAAGAGAAATGAGATCAAATCTAAGTCAATGATAGTTCAAACTGCTTTTCATGCTCAAGACAAAGTAGAAAAATGGTATCTTGATAGTGGTTGTTCAAAACATATGACTGGTGAAAAGGAAAAGTTTTTGGTCTTAAAAGAAACAAACAGAGGAACAGATCGGTTTTGGAGATAAGAGGTCAGCTAAAATCTGTGGTAAAGGGACTCTTAGTTTGGATGGGAAATCCAAAATAGAAAATGTGCTTTATGTAGAAGGCCTAAGACATAATCTTCTAAGTGTGAGTCAACTTTGTGATCAAGGGCACATAGTATCTTTCTTTTCAGATAGATGTGAGATAAGTAAAGAAAAAAATGGAAAACTCATTGCGAGTGCTACAAGGACTCCAAACAATCTTTACATGCTAAGTGAGATAAAAAGGGAAAAGTGTTTTCTAACTCAAGAAGATGAGAGTTGGCTATGGCATAAAATATTGGGGCATTTGAGCTTTGATAATCTTGTCAATATTAGTAACAAGGAAGGAGTTAGAGACTTGCCCAAAATAAAAAGGCCCCATAACATCATTTGCGGTCCTTGTCAACATGGAAAATAGACCAGAACCAGTTTCAAATCAAAAGGGTATACTTCTTCAAAACCATTGGATCTTATTCATACTGATTTATGTGGCCCTACCAGAACTCGGAGCATTCAGGGAGAAAGCTACTTCATGTTGTTTATAGATGATTATTCTAGAATGACTTGGGTTACTTTTCTCAAAGAAAAATCTGAAGCTTTTGAAAAATTTAAAGCTTTCAAAGAAATGATTGAAAATGAGACTGACAAGAGAATCAAATGCTTAAGATCAGATAGAGGAGGAGAGTTCACTTCAAATGAATTTGTGGAATACTGTGAGCAACAAGGAATCAAAAGAGAATATTCAACAACAAGAACTCCTCAACAAAATGGAGTAGTTGAAAGGAAAAACAGAACTATTGAAAATATGGCTAGAGCTATGTTAAATGAGTCAAAACTTTCAGATGGCTTTTGGAAAGAGGCAGTCAGTACAACAGTCTACATTATCACCAGGGCCCAACTTAGAGTCAATCATCATAAAACTCCTTATGAGTTGTGGAAAGGAAGACCAGCTAGAGTAAAATACTTCAAAGTGTTTGGGAGTAAGTGCTTCATCGAAAGGGAAGATCAGAATTTGGGTAAGTTTGATCCTAGGTGTGATGAGGGAATCTTTCTTGGATATTCCAGCAGAAGCAAGGCCTAGAGATGCTTCAACAAAAGAACTCATACAGTTGTAGAGAGCATAAATGTAACGAGTTGATGAAAAGACGGGGATAAGAGAACCAGTCAAGGAACTCAGTGATGAAATTTGTCAAGAAGAATTCAGAGAGGTTTCGGATGAAGAAGAGGAAAGACAACAACTGCTTCCCAAAACTCCTTCACGATATGTTCAGAAACATCATCCCAAATATTTGATCATTGGTGATCCAAATAGCAGGACAAACAAGAAGAAGAGTCATTCCTTCACATGATTCTACAAATGTTTCATTATTATCTCAGATTGAGCCAAAATATTTCGGTGAAGCATGTGCGAGATAAGTTTTGGGTAAAAGCAATGGATGAAGAGCTAAATCAAATAGAGAAAAGTGAAACTTGGGAATTGGTTCCAAGACCTAAGGACAAGAATGTCATTGGCACAAAATGGATATTCAGAAATAAACTCAATGAGGATGGAAATATTGTCAGAAACAAAGCTAGGTTAGTCTGCAAAGGTTATGCTCAAGTAGAAGGTGTTGATTTCGAAGAGACGTTTGCTCCTGTTGCTCGTCTTGAAGCAATCGAGAATGTTTTTGGCCCTTTCAAGCTTCAAATCATTCAAGGTATATCAAATGGATGTAAAGTCAGCTTTTCTAAATGGGGTGTTGGTAGAAGAAGTCTACATAGAACAACCAGAAGGAGTGTCTCTCTCAGAACAGTCAGACTATGTGTGTAAACTGAAAAAGGCCTTGTATGGGTTAAAGCAAGCACCTAGGGCTTGGTACTCAAGACTTGACAGGTATCTTCATGAGCAAGGTTTCAGGAAAGGTGTGGCAGATAGCAATTTGTATATTAAGGATGAAGGTGATGATATGTTGATTATGGTTGTCTATGTTGATGATATTATTTTTGGGGGAAATAATACTCTGATGTGCAAAGATTTTGCTAACACCATGCAGAAGGAATTTGAGATGTCTATGATTGGAGAGTTGTCATTCTTTTTAGGTCTTCAGATTGCTCAATCAAAAGATGGTGTATTTCTCTCTCAAGGGAAGTATATCAAAGAAATGTTGAAGAAATTTGGGATGATGGACAGCAAACCAGTATGTACTCCAATGATTACAGGGTGCAAGATGAGTAAAGATGATGAATATCCAGCGACGGATCAAAAGTTGTACAGATCAATGATTGGCAGTTTATTATATGTTACGACTACCAGACCAGATATCATGCAGGGAGTTGGGTTAGTAGCAAGATTTCAGGCAGCTCCAAAATATTCTCATGTTATAGCGAGTTAAGAGGATATTCGGATATCCGAAGGGCACTATGGACTTTGGGCTTTGGTATCCCAAAGGTAATGATTTCACCCTCACGGCTTATACAGATGCAGATTGGGCGAGGCAATATTGATGACAGGAAAAGCACTAGTGGTGGAGCATTCTTTCCGGGAAAGAGTTTGGTTTCTTGGCTAAGTAAGAAACAACCTTCGGTTTCCTTATCTACGACGAGAGGCTGAATACATAGCAACAGTGGCTGGGTGTACACAGGTTTTATGGATGAAAACCACCTTGGAGGATTTCAAAGTCAAGCATGAACAACCCATCTCCATACTTTGTGATAATACAAGTGCCATAAGTATTTCCAAAAATCCGGTAATGCACTCAAGGACAAAGCATATTTCCATCAAGTATCACTTTCTAAGGGAGAAAGTGCAAGACAAGCAAGTCAAGCTAGAGTATGTGTCTACTAAAGAGCAGATTGCAGATATCTTCACCAAACCTCTTCCAAGAGATACGTTTGAGTATCTAAGGGAGAAATTGGGAGTTGTACTCCCACCCCAGAATTAATCACCTCATCGGGAGGTGGGGGAGGGACCAAGCTAAGAGGCTCATTCTTAGTCCCGAGCCCCAAAGGTGACCCTTTGCCATTGATGACAAAGGGGGAGAGATATGAGTAAGGGGGAGAGCTTCAAAGTGAAGAGGAAAGCTTTAAGTGAGGGGAGCAAAACTTCAAAGGAAGTTCAGTCTCAGTTGTTAGCACAGTTGGTTTCAGTTTTGGCTCTTGAGAAGTGTTTTCAGTAAAGGTTTGCCATCAATGACAAAGGGGGAGATTGTTGGCAATTTTGGGTACTTTGGGTACATTGCATTTGCTCAAGTGTATAAGTTGTCATTGATGTCAAGAAGCTTTTGAAGGAATTTGATTTGATGTCAAATAATTTGTTTTGATGAAGGTTACGACATGACAGTTTCAAAGGTCTTTTGCAAACCCCAAGCTGACAGGTTCGAAAGAAAAGCGCTAAGGAGAAAAAGTGTCACGATATCGTGACATGTCGGGTTTTCAGTGACCCAAAGAAAAGAAAAGCGCTAAGGAGAAAAAGTGTCACGATATCGTGACATGTCGGGTTTGTGACCGAAGAAACAAAAAGAGCTAAGGAGAAAAAGTGTCGCGATATCGTGACATGTCGCATTTTCATGACTTAAGAGAGAGAGAAAGCAAGTTAGAAAAGTGTCATGATATCGTGACATGTCGCATTTCATGACTTAAAGAGAAAGAAAATAAGTGAAAAGTGTCACGATTTTGTGACATGTGAAAGAAAAGTGAAAGTTGATAGTGTCACGATTTCATGATGGGTTACAAGGAAAGCGTACGAAAGTTGAAAGCGTCATGATTTCATGACGGGTTGCAAAGAATGCGTACGGATGTAGAAAGTGTCATGATTTTTGGATAGGAAAAAAAAAGGAGAAGAGAAGTGTCACGATTTATGATAGAAAGAAAGAGAGTTTTATAGGAGAAGTGTCATGATTTTGATGACAAAGAGTAGAGGAAGGCTATGAAGATAGAAGTGTCACGATATCATGAAGAAGTGAAGATGAAGTCTGTAGAGGTAGAAGTGTCACGATTTCATGACAAAAGCAGAAAGGAGGTCGATGAAGGGAGAAGTGTCGTGATATCATGACAAAAGCAAAGTTGATGTCGACAAAGATAGAAGTGTCACGATATCGTGACAAGAGCTTAGTTGAAGTCGACAAAGGCTGAAGTGTCACGATATCATGACAAAAGCCAAAAGAAAGTGTACGGTTGCAAAGGTGTCACGATATCGTGACATGTTGTAGTTTCACGGCAAAAGCTACAGAAGAGTTACAGAGGCAGTTGAAGTTGACAAAGTTAAATGTGAGTCGATGAAGATTAGGGTTTGTAGCGAGAAGTTTAGGGTTGTGCAGCTGACTAAAGATTAGGGTTACAGTCGACTAAGATTAAGGTTTTGATCTTGAAAGTGTTATTATAAAAGGTAGGCTATTTTGAAGAGTTGTGTTGTTGTTAGTTGCGACGTTCGCAGATAGAGTGCGGAGTGAGAAGTTTGATCGTCGAGAGCAGAGTGTGAAATTTGATCGAAGTGCATAGAGTGTGCGAAGATAGTGCAGAGTGTGTGTAGAGAGACGACTGAGAGAAGACGAAGTGTGGCTGTAAGAGCATAGAAGATGTGTATGTTTCTTGAGCAGATTTGGAAGGTCCTAGCAGAGGACTTGTGAGCTGAGTTTGATAGTTCTATCAGAGAACTTGAGGACAGAGGTGCATTGGTTCTATGAGAAGAACCTGAGGACAGATTTGGCAAGTCTTTGAGAAGGCTTGTATGTAGAGGATTGATTTGTTCAAGAGTTGGATAGATCAGATAGAGGAAGACTTGTACTAGACGACTATGTTTGGTATAGGTTGTTGAGCTATTGTGGACGTGATCATAGAAGGCAGAGGTCTCTTAGGCTAAGCATTGAGGACAGGAGGTCTTCGGTGGAAAGGAGTTCCACGTGCTGGCAAGAGGTAGAGGTAGTTGATCTTCTGAGGGATCATTTCTAGAGCAGAGGGGAAGGTATCTCCTTTGGGCCGAGGCTCATAAACATTGTAATTGGGAAGGATTCCCAAAGAACTTTGAGATAACTTTTAGAGAAAAGTTTTTGTGGATGTAGCCCAACCATTTTGGGTGAACCACGTTAAAAATGGGTCTTCAATGTGTGATGCTTTCTGTCTTGATTAATGTTGTGTTGATGCCACTTGCTATCTAAAGTTAAAATTATTAATTGGTTAAGTCTTATACTTGTTCACCCCCCTCTCAGTATAAGCTTGTGTTCTTCAATTGGTATCAGAGCGGGTCTCTCCAGAAAGAGCCTAACAGCTTGGAGAAGGATCTATCAGAGGAACATACAGATTCAGAAAGAGATGAAGAGGTTGAGTTCGATCTCAAAGGTGAATTCTTCTTGGCTTTAAGAAAGCTTGAGAAATTCAGGGAAGAGAATTCTGTTCTCAAGCATCAATGTCAAGAAGAAGAGATAGCAAGATCAGAATTGTCTCAAAGTGTTATAGACTTCAAAATTCTAGTTGAAGAAGGGAAGAAGGTTGAACAGGTTCTGACAGAGGCTCTAAAAGGAAAGGAAGCTGATTGCGAGAAACTAGAAGAAGAGGTTATGTCTCTTAGAGTGAAGTTGGAACAGTTGGCTCTCATACAAAATACTCTGTGTGAAAAGCAAAAGAAGGATGGTATCACCATTCATGAAATAGGGTCTTCGAGCAAGATCAATCTTCATCTTGAAGAGCGGTGGATTCCAGTTGGTCACAAGAAGAACAATCATCCAAGGCATCAAAACAGGTTACATAATACTTTCCATGGCTATTGTTTTTCCTGCAAGAAATTTGGTCACAAAGCTATGCATTGCAATAAGTCTTTGAATAGCCATAGTAAGGAAAATGTTAACTCTTTTGCACCTCTTATGAATAAAAATGTCATGTGTTACAAGTGCAAGAATTTTGGGCATATAGCAAGGATGTGCAGTTTGGATAGATCTAGCCTTGAGTTCACTAAAAAGAGAAATGAGATCAAATCTAAGTCAATGATAGTTCAAACTGCTTTTCATGCTCAAGACAAAGTAGAAAAATGGTATCTTGATAGTGGTTGTTCAAAACATATGACTGGTGAAAAGGAAAAGTTTTTGGTCTTAAAAGAAACAAACAGAGGAACAATCGGTTTTGGAGATAACAGGTCCACTAAAATCTGTGGTAAAGGGACTCTTAGTTTGGATGGGAAATCCAAAATAGAAAATGTGCTTTATGTAGAAGGCCTAAGACATAATCTTCTAAGTGTGAGTCAACTTTGTGATCAAGGGCACATAGTATCTTTCTTTTCAGATAGATGTGAGATAAGTAAAGAAAAAAATGGAAAACTCATTGCGAGTGCTACAAGGACTCCAAACAATCTTTACATGCTAAGTGAGATAAAAAGGGAAAAGTGTTTTCTAACTCAAGAAGATGAGAGTTGGCTATGGCATAAAATATTGGGGCATTTGAGCTTTGATAATCTTGTCAATATTAGTAACAAGGAAGGAGTTAGAGACTTGCCCAAAATAAAAAGGCCCCATAACATCATTTGCGGTCCTTGTCAACATGGAAAAAGGACCAGAACCAGTTTCAAATCAAAAGGGTATACTTCTTCAAAACCATTGGATCTTATTCATACTGATTTATGTGGCCCTACCGGAACTCGGAGCATTCAGGGAGAAAGCTACTTCATGTTGTTTATAGATGATTATTCTAGAATGACTTGGGTTACTTTTCTCAAAGAAAAATCTGAAGCTTTTGAAAAATTTAAAGCTTTCAAAGAAATGATTGAAAATGAGACTGACAAGAGAATCAAATGCTTAAGATCGGATAGAGGAGGAGAGTTCACTTCAAATGAATTTGTGGAATACTGTGAGCAACAAGGAATCAAAAGAGAATATTCAACGACAAGAACTCCTCAACAAAATGGAGTAGTTGAAAGGAAAAACAGAACTATTGAAAATATGGCTAGAGCTATGTTAAATGAGTCAAAACTTTCAGATGGCTTTTGGAAAGAGGCAATCAAGTACAACAGTCTACATTATCACCAGGGCCCAACTTAGAGTCAATCATCATAAAACTCCTTATGAGTTGTGGAAAGGAAGACCAGCTAGAGTAAAATACTTCAAAGTGTTTGGGAGTAAGTGCTTCATCAGAAGGGAAGATCAGAATTTGGGTAAGTTTGATCCTAGGTGTGATGAGGGAATCTTTCTTGGATATTCCAACGAAGCAAGGCCTACATATGCTTCAACAAAAGAACTCATACAGTTGTAGAGAGCATAAATGTAACAGTTGATGAAAAGACAGGGATAAGAGAACCAGTCAAGGAACTCGGTGATGAAATTTGTCAAGAAGAATTCAGAGAGGTTTCATATGAAGAAGAGGAAAGACAACAACTGCTTCCCAAAACTCCTTCATGATATGTTCAGAAACATCATCCCAAAGATTTGATCATTGGTGATCCAAATACGAGGAAAACAAGAAGAAGAGTCATTCCTTCACATGATTCTACAAATGTTTCATTATTATCTCAGATTGAGCCAAAATATTTCAGTGAAGCATGTGCAGATAAGTTTTGGGTAAAAGCAATGGATGAAGAGCTAAATCAAATAGAGAAAAGTGAAACTTGGGAATTGGTTCCAAGACCTAAGGACAAGAATGTCATTGGCACAAAATGGATATTCAGAAATAAACTCAATGAGGATGGAAAGATTGTCAGAAACAAAGCTAGGTTAGTCTGCAAAGGTTATGCTCAAGTAGAAGGTGTTGATTTCGAAGAGACGTTTGCTCCTGTTGCTCGTCTTGAAGCTATCATAATGTTTTTGGCCCTTTCAAGCTTCAAATCATTCAAGGTATATCAAATGGATGTAAAGTCAGCTTTTCTAAATGGGGTGTTGGTAGAAGAAGTCTACATAGAACATCCAGAAGGAGTGTCTCTCTCAGAACAGTCAAACTATGTGTGTAAACTAAAAAAGGCCTTGTATGGGTTAAAGCAAGCACCTAGGGCTTGGTACTCAAGACTTGACAGGTATCTTCATGAGCAAGGTTTCAGGAAAGGTGTGGCGAGATAGCAATTTGTATATTAAGGATGAAGGTGATGATATGTTGATTATGGTTGTCTATGTTGATGATATTATTTTTGGGGGAAATAATACTCAGATGTGCAAAGATTTTGCTAACACCATGCAAAAGGAATTTGAGATGTCTATGATTGGAGAGCTGTCATTCTTTTTAGGTCTTCAGATTGCTCAATCAAAATATGGTGTATTTCTCTCTCAAGGGAAGTATATCAAAGAAATGTTGAAGAAATTTGGGATGATGGACAGCAAACCAGTATGTACTCCAATGATTATAGGGTGCAAGATGAGTAAAGATGATGAATCTCTAGCGACAGATCAAAAGTTGTACAGATCAATGATTGGCAGTTTATTATATGTTACGGCTACCAGACCAGATATCATGGAGGCAGTTGGGTTAGTAGCAAGATTTCAGGCAGCTCCAAAATATTCTCATGTTATAGCGATTAAGAGGATATTCGGATATCCGAAGGGCACTATGGACTTTGGGCTTTGGTATCCCAAAGGTAATGATTTCACCCTCACAGCTTATACGAGATGCAGATTGGGCGAGGCAGTATTGATGACAGGAAAAGCACTAGTGGTGGAGCATTCTTTCCGGGAAAGAGTTTGGTTTCTTGGCTAAGTAAGAAACAACCTTCGGTTTCCTTATCTACAGTAGAGGCTGAATACATAGCAACGGTGGCTGGGTGTACACGAGGTTTTATGGATGAAAACCACCTTGGAGGATTTCAAAGTCAAGCATGAACAACCCATCTCCATACTTTGTGATAATACAAGTGCCATAAGTATTTCCAAAAATCCGGTAATGCACTCAAGGACAAAGCATATTTCCATCAAGTATCACTTTCTAAGGGAGAAAGTGCAAGACAAGCGAGGTCAAGCTAGAGTATGTGTCTACTAAAGAGCAGATTGCAGATATCTTCACCAAACCTCTTCCAAGAGATACGTTTGAGTATCTAAGGGAGAAATTGGGAGTTGTACTCCCACCCCAAAATTAATCACCTCATCGGGAGGTGGGGGAGGGACCAAGCTAAGAGGCTCATTCTTAGTCCCGAGCCCCAAAGGTGACCCTTTGCCATTGATGACAAAGGGGGAGAGATATGAGTAAGGGGGAGAGCTTCAAGTGAAGAGGAAAGCTTCAAGTCAGGGGGAGCAAAACTTCAAAGGAAGTTGGTCAGTTGTTAGCACAGTTGGTTTCAGTTTTGGCTCTTGAGAAGTGTTTTCAGTAAAGGTTTGCCATCAATGACAAAGGGGGAGATTGTTGGCAATTTTGGGTACTTTGGGTACATTGCCTTTGCTCAAGTGTATAAGTTGTCATTGATGTCAAGAAGCTTTTGAAGGAATTTGATTTGATGTCAAATAATTTGTTTTGATGAAGGTTACGGCATGACAGTTTCAAAGGTCTTTTGCAAACCCCAAGCTGACAGGTTCGAAAGAAAAGCGCTAAGGAGAAAAAGTGTCACGATATCACGACATGTCGGGTTTTCACGACCCGAAGAAAAGAAAAGCGCTAAGGAGAAAAAGTGTCACGATATCGCGACATGTCGGGTTTTCGCAACCCGAAGAAAAGAAAAGAGCTAAGGAGAAAAAGTGTCACGATATCGTGACATGTCGATTTTGTGACTTAAGAGAGAGAGAAAGCAAGTTAGAAAAGTGTCACGATATCGTGACATGTCAATTTGTGACTAAAGAGAAGAAAAAGTAGAATGTGATTTTGGAAAGAAAAGGAAAAGTTGATAGCGTCATGATTTTGTGATGGGTTACAAGGAAAGCGTATGAAGTGAAAGCATGATTTCATGACGGGTTGCAAAGAATGCGTAGGATGAAAAGTGTCATGATTTAGAAGAAAAGAAAGAGAGAAGAAGTGTCACGATTTGTGATAAAAGAAAGGTTCTATAGGAGAAGTGTCACGATTTCATGACAAAAGAAAGAGGAAGGCTTATGAAGAAGAAGTGTCACGATATCATGACAGAAGTGAAGACGAAGTCGAGAGGCAAGTGTCATGATTTCATGACAAAAGTAGAAAGGAGGTCGACGAAGGGAGAAGTGTCATGATATCGTGACAAAAGCAAAGTTGATGCTGACAAAGACAAAAGTGTCACGATATCGTGACAAGAGCTTAGTTGAAGTCGACAAAGGCTGAAGTGTCGCGATATCATGACAAAAGCCAAAAGAAAGTGTACGGTTGCAAAGGTGTCGCGATATCGCGACATGTTGTAGTTTCATGGCAAAAGCTACGAGAAGAGTTACAGAAGGTAGGTTGAAGCCGACAAAGTTAAATGTGAGCCGACGAAGATTAGGGTTTGCGACAAAGTTTAGGGTTGTGCGATCGACTAAAGATCAGGGTTACAGTCGACTAAGATTAAGGTTTTGATCTTGAAAGTGTTATTATAAAAGGCAGGCTATTTTGAAGAGTTGGTGGGGTTGTTAGTTGCGACGTTCGCAGATAGAGCGCAGAGTGAGAAGTTCGATCACCGAGAGCAGAGTGCAAAATTCGATCGAAGTGCGCAGAGTGTGCGAAGACAGTGCAGAGTGTGTGCAGAGAGACGACTGAGAGAAGACGAAGTGCGGCTGTAAGAGCATAGAAGATGTGTATGTTTCTTGAGCAGATTTGGACAGGTCCTAGCAGAGGACTTGTGAGCTGAGTTTGATAGTTCTATCAGAGAACTTGAGGACAGAGGTGCATTGGTTCTATGAGAAGAACCTGAGGACAGATTTGGCAAGTCTTTGAGAAGGCTTGTATGTAGAGGATTGATTTGTTCAAGAGTTGGACAGATCTGACAGACAGAGGAAGACTTGTACTAGACCGATCGACTATGTTTGGTATAGGTTGTTGAGCTGCTGTGGACGTGATCATAGAAGGCAGAGGTCTCTTAGGCTAAGCATTGAGGACAGGAGGTCTTCGGTGGAAAGGAGTTCCACGTGTTGGAAAGAGGTAGAGGCAGTTGATCTTCTGAGGGATAATTTCCAGAGTAGAGGGGAAGGTATCTCCTTTGGGCCGAGGCTCATAAACATTGTATTTGGGAAGGATTCCCAAAGAACTTTGAGATAACTTTTAGAGAAAAGTTTTTGTGGACGTAGCCCAACCATTTTGGGTGAACCACGTTAAAAATGGGTCTTCAATGTGTGATGCTTTCTGTCTTGATTAATGTTGTGTTGATGCCACTGCTATCTAAAGTTAAAATTATTAATTGGTTAAGTCTTATACTGTTCACCCCCCCTCTCGGTATAAGCTTGTGTTCTTCAATTTTGTTGCAAAAATTAATAATAAAAGGTGCATTTTTTATATTACTGGACACCTTTATTACAAAATTGGCAAATTAGGTGTATTTTTGGTAGTGACCGACACCTAAGTGATAGTGATTTATGGGCACTCTTTGATTTATTATTGCATTAATTTCTTGTTTTATGCAATTATAAGTCACAAAATCAAGATTACTCAAAAACCCCAAATTTCACACTCACTTTTGTAATTCATTGCACAGGTATAAAGACAATTTTTTGATATTCTCTCCTAAATAAAAAACCCTAAAATTCACTCTTATTTGTTTGGCTCAATATCTTCAAACTGATTATCCCTTTTCAAAAGGATTTTTAGGCAGGTGCCATTAAATATATTTTTGAGTGAATTCTCTTTCACTTCTTATTTATTTGGCTTAAATATACTCAAACTGATCATCTTTCTTCAAAGAAATTTTTTAGGAAGGTGCCATTAAATACCACTTAAGAGTGAAATAAATATCATCTTAGTGCAAATTCTAGAACCTTCATCATGGCAACTATCAACAAATACCCAAATGATACACAATTGTTTAAAGGTATTAACTATTCAGCATGGAAAATTAAGACGAAAGCCATTTTGACTATAGAGGAAATATGGGATTTAGTAGATGGTACTGAAACAAGACCCACATCACTAGGAGTAGATAAAAAAACATGGGATAAAAAGAACAATCATCTTCTCATGTTGATCCTTCTAGCTACTACTGATGAGATCTAGATTCACATAAGTGAAGCTAAAAATGGTAAAAATTGCATGGGATGAATTTTGTACTATTTTTGAAGGTAAGAATCAATCAACTATTCTAAACCTTCAAACATAACTTCATACACTCCATATGAAGTCAGGAGAATCAGTAAAACTATTCCTCTACACAGTGGCAGAACTGAAGTAAAAAATGAATGCTTTAGAAGCAAAAGTAGAATATGACTTCAATAATATTGAGGGCTCTTCATGAATCCTATAAGATGTTAATAACTTCCCTTAACGTATCTCAAAGAATAGTCACCTTTGTGGAGTTAATCAATTTTATTCAAACAAAGGAAGCAAATCAACTCCAAAGCAATGAAGTGACAAACAATGCATTTTACTCAAAAAATCGAGGTGAAAAGAAGAAAGGAAACTTTCAAAAGGGAGGATCATATTCAAAATATAAAGGAAAGAAACCTCAAAAGAAGTTTTGCAAAAATTGTAAAAAGGACAACCATGACACTAATCGGTGTTGGTTTAAAAACAAGCAAAACAAAAATGGCAAAGGCACATCACAAACGTAAAATATCTAGTGAAGTGTCTGACTCTGATTTTGATTTTGGTTTAGGGAGAGCACATAAAGTGCTCATGGCTAAGATAGTATTGTAAAGAGAAATGAATTTGTCACCCTAGGCAAGCACCATTTACACTCTCTTTTTTAGGCTTCATAAATAGCATAAGTTTTTGTTTGAAGTACTTGCAATAAAGGGGTGATTGTACCTCTTTTAGGCTTCATAAATAGCAAACTCTCTTTGTTTGAAGTACTTGTAATAAAATAGGGGATTCTTTAGTGTAAATTTTCCTAGGAGGTAATATTTGTAAAAACCTTAACAAGCTTCATGAGTTGCATATCTTTAGCAATTAAGGGGGATACACATTTCTTTTCTTACTTCATACAAAGTTTTTTAAAAAATAAAAAGGCTTATAAGGGTGCATTTTCGGTAGCAATCGACACCTTAGTCACACTTCTTGCAGAAATTCCATTACAACATGTTTTGCAACAAAGAGGGAAAACTTATAAGGGTGCATTTTCGGAAATGACCAACACCTTAGCTACCTTATCAAAACTTTTTGCAAAATCATATTGTAACAGAATGAACCTCGTATGAAGTGATCTACTCTACTACACCTAGTAATTGTAGTGGCTAGTTACCCATGCAATCCTGTTGGATGACATGATTACAATAAGGACATTCATTTATGTGAAGACAAAGTGAGGAATGACCCACTTTTTTCTTAGGAGCATCCAAAGCACTATGACAAAGCAAGAACCAACATATCGACATATTTTTCACTATATTGGGTTAGTTATATGAAGAGTCATACCCAGACTTATTCCAAAATAACAACTCACAAAATACATGCACATAGAACACAAGAGATTTATCCTGGTTCACCCAATATGGGCTACTCCAACAAACAAGAGCCACACCTCCTTTTCTATTATTGTTTTACACTATACCCGTAATGGGACATTACAATCAATATAAAGGAAACTCTTACAACCCTAAACCACAATGTGGTATTAGAATACCATGGGCACAATACCATGGGCTAAAACCACCCATACCCACCAATCATGGGAATCCCACCAATGCCTCCGAAAATAGCTCTGAGAATATCTCCAGAAAAAGGGGGCCAAAGGACCGCCGAAGTAGGGGCCTGTCGTACAGTACTTCCTCTACAAAGGATGAGACACATCCAACATTCTCCCACTTGTTGAATACTTTGCATAAAGGTTGTAATCAATGTTAGTTCCAACACTCGGTCTTGCCAGACCCATTTCAACTGTACAAAACATGAACTTTTCTGTGCTAACTGCCTTGGTTAAAGCATCTGCAACATTTTCCTTGGTATCCACTTTTTCCAGCAACACTTTCTTCTGTTCAATCATGTCCCTACTGAAGTGGTACTTTGTATCAATGTGCTTTGTTCTTGAATGGTAAGCAGGGTTCTTTGCCAGAAATATAGCACTTTGGCTATCACAATTTATCTTCACAGCTCCTTGAAAGAACCCAATATCAGCACATAGTCTTTGTAGCCATACTGCTTCCTTACTTGCATCAGTGGCTGCCATGTACTCAGCTTCAGTGGTTGAAAGAGCAACAACAATTTACCTTTTGCTCATCCAACTAATAGCCCCTCCAAACAAGTTGAATACATATGCACTAGTAGATCTTCTATTGTCAAGATCTCCAGCCTAATCTGCATCAACAAAACCTTCTATATCCAAGGATTTGTTTTCTTTACCTGTACCTTCATAACAGATTGAAAAATTAGATGTACCACGCAAATATCTGAAAACCCTTTTTACAGCAGTCCAATGCTCTTTACCAGGTTTAGACATATATCTGCTCAAAACTCCCACTGCATGGGCAATATCTGGTCTAGTACACACCATGGCATACATTAAACTCCCTACAACATTTGCATAAGGAACATGGGACATTTCTTCTACCTCTTCTTCTATTTTTGGACATTGTTCAATAGATAATTTTTCACCCAAAGGAATAGGTACCTTCACTGGTTTGCAATCCTGCATACTGAATCTCTTCAATATTGTCTCAACATACTTTTTCTGATTCAGCCACAACTTTCTGTTTGAACGATCTCTATTTATTTGCATACCCAAAATAAAATTTGTAGGGCCAAGATATTTCATGTCAAACTGTGATGCTAACTGAGACTTCACTTCCCTGATCATTTCCTTACTATTTCCAATTAGTAACATATCATCAACATACAAAACTATAATGACAAGTTCATTACCAATTTGCTTTGAGTATACACAATGATCAACATTGCTACGAATAAAATCAAGTCCTAAAACATAAGTATCAAATTTTTGATACCACATTCTAGGTGACTATTTCAGTCCATACAGATATTTCTTTAACTTACATACAAAATCCTCCTTTCCTTCAACAATGAATCCTTCAGGCTGTCTCATATAGATTTCTTCCTCCAAATATCCATGAAGGAATGCAGTTTTTACATCCATTTGCTCTATTTCAAGATCAAATGCAACAACCATAGATAAAAGAAATCTTATTGAGGTTAGCTTTGCAACAGGAGAAAATACTTCACCATAATCAATTCCCTCTACCTGAGAATAGCCTTTAGCAACCAGGCGAGCTTTATATTTCTCCACTTTACCTTCAACATTCTGCTTCTTCTTGAAGATCCATTTGCAACCTATTGCTTTTCTTCCACCAGGTAATTTTACTAGATCCCATGTCTTGTTCTTTTTTAGGGCCATCATTTCCTCATTCATGGCTTCTTCCCAAAGGTTTACCTCTTCAGAATTAACAACTTCTCTAACTGTTCTAGGATCTTCATCAGTAATAGATAAAACAAAGGAAGAAGGAAAAGCAGATGGACTATACCTTTCAGGTTGCCTTCTTTCTCATGTTGATCTCCTTACCACAGGTGTATGAACCTCTGGTTCATCCTCTTCTAATGAGTAGGATTCTTCTTCCATGAGATCAAATTGCACCTTTTCAGGTTCTTCTTCTGTTACTTCCTTCTTGTGATCACTTTTCATTTCTCTAAACACCACATCTCTACTGTAAACTATACTTTTAGTTTCTGGATTCCAAAGTTTATATCCTTTAACACCATATTTATAACCAATAAAGATACATTTAACAACCTTATTATCAAGCTTACTTCTTTTCTCCTTTGGAATATGCATGTATGCATCACAACCAAAAACTCTAAGATGTGAAAGAGAGGGTTTCTTACCAAACCATGCTTCAAATGGAGTTTGATCCAGCAATGCTGATGTAGGAGATCGATTTCACAAGTAACATGCCACATTCACTACCTCTACCCAGAATTCCTATGCTAGACCAGCACCACTGAGCATACTTCTAGCCTTTTCCATCAGTGATCTATTCAATCTCTCAACAACTCCATTTTGTTGAGGTGTATATGGAGTAGTCTTCTATCTTGCAATACCACATTGCTTACAAAAATCCTCAAATTTATTTGAACAATACTCTCCTCCATTATCAGACCTCAACACCTTAATATTTTTTCCAATTTGATTTTCAACAAGTGCTTTAAATTCTCTAAACTTATCAAACACTTCAAATTTACTTTTAAGAAAATAAATCCATGCATATCTTGAAAATTCATCAATGAAAGAAGCATAGTACCATGATTTTCCAAGGGATGGAATAGGAATAGGACCAAAGATATCACTATGAATCAGATCTAATACCCCTTTTGATCTTGCAGCACCATATGGGAAACTCACACGATTCTGCTTGCCATAAATACAATGTTCATAGAAATAAAAAACCATTGAGCAATTAGGGATACCTTGAACCATACCTTTTGTGTATAGGGTATGCAATCCCTTTTCTCCAATATGTCCCATTCTTTGATGCCAGAGCGTTGAACTTTTATCTGATTCAGCCTCAAGAATAGTTGAGCTATTGCACTCATTTGTCATAGTGCTTCCCAATAGCTTATACAAGGTTCCAATCCGAACTCCTCTTGCTAACACCATAGATCCATGAACCATTTTGCATGAATCCTTACTAAAACTGATGTTCACTACTGCATCAACCATTTTTCTTACAAAAATTAAATTTCTAGCAAGGCCAGGAATATGCATCACACCTGGGAGGGTTTTAACCCTACCATCCTGCAATAATATTTTCACTCTTCCATGACCAATGATTCTAAGTGGTGAATCATCTCCCAAAAGTACCTCCCCTCCATCATATCTTTCATATTCACTGAACCACCCCCTATGAGGAGTCATATGAAAAGAGGCACCAATATCGATCAACCAATCTTTACTATCTGAACGTGTGGAGCAAGATGCCAAATATACATCCCCTCCTTCATCAGTGGATTTATTTATCTCTGTGGAAGTGGATTCATCATATCTCTTTCCAGAATCAACATTCTTTGATCTACAATCCTTCTTCATGTGTCCAAGCTTACCACATTTCCAACATTTTCTCTCAAACCTTCCTCGAGACTTGGATCTACCTCTAGACTTAGATCTATCACCAGATCTCATTTTATATTTTTCCTTGGCACACCCTCTCACTATTAGGGCATCCTTTGATGTGCCCTCCATGGCTTTTCTCCTCATATCCTCTGATAATAGAGATGCCACAACATCTTCAAACTTCAATGTGGATGAAGTTGTACTACCAATTGCTACAACCAGGTTATCCCATGAATCTGGTAAAGAGCATAGCAAAGTAATACATTTATCTTCCTCACTCAACTTAATTTCAATAGATGCAAGTTGACTTACCACCGTATTGAATGCATTAAGATGATCTTCTACTGAATCCCCTTCATTCATCCTAAGATTATACAATTTCTTCTAGAGGAATAATTTGTTCACTAGGGACTTAGATTGATATAGAGCCCCTAACTTCTCCTAGAGATCCTTTGTAGTAGCTTCTCTAAAAACATTGATTAAGATTGAATCTACAAGGCATAATCAAATTAGACTCCTCACTTTTCGATTCAACTTTTCCCAATCTTCATCGGATGT
This sequence comes from Wollemia nobilis, assembly GCA_028583015.1. NCBI lineage: Eukaryota > Viridiplantae > Streptophyta > Pinopsida > Araucariales > Araucariaceae > Wollemia > Wollemia nobilis. The sequence continues at coordinate 1,335,884 of JAQPPZ010017036.1, read as the reverse complement.
ACTAGCAGGTTTCTATTCAGAGATAATAGACCACTGATCTCTGTCCACGAGCAGATCCTCCATATTTAACTTCCATAGCTCAAAACTTTTTCCATCAAATTTCTCAATCTCTATCCTTGAATGATTTAACATCATTTTACTTCAAGCTCCTTCTGCATAAAACTCCCACTCTAGAATAGGTTTTCTATAACTCCTAGAAACCCTAGATCCTCTTCAAATGAACTGAAACCCTAGCAATAAAGGCGTCCCTCTATGGCTAACAATCTGGCTCTGATACCATATGAAGAGTTATACCCAGACTTATTCCAGAATAATAATGCAGAAATAAATAACTCAAAAGAAAATAACAACTCACAAAATACATGCACATAGAACACAAGAGATTTATCCTGGTTCACCCGATATGGGCTACTTCCAACAAACAAGAGCCACACCTCCTTTTCTATTATTGTTCACCTTACCCGTAATGGGACATTACAATCAATATAAAGGAAACTCTTACAACCCTAAACCACAATGTGGTATTAGAATACCGTGGGCACAATACCATGGGCTAAAACCACCCATACCCACCAATCATGGGAATCCCTCCAATGCCTCTGAAAATAGCTCCGAGAATATCTCTGGAAAAAGGGGACCACCGAAGTAGGGGCCTGTCATCCAACACATCCAGCATAAAACAATTGGTAATTTGTAAGATTCACCTAGGTAGAATTTATTAACTCCATGGTAAAAAGTAGTTTGTTACTTTTACACAAAGTATGAGACACATCCAACATTATATACATTACCCAAATAATGTAATAAGGGGAATTTTAGAGTTACTGTTCTACACTAACTATAATTATTATCTCATTTGGTAATTTGTAAGATTAACCTATGTAGAATTTATTAACTCCATGGTCAAAAGTAGTTTGTTACTTTTACCATTAATTTACTTCTTTTTAATTTTTACCTATGTTAGTAAGTTATTCGTTGTAGTCATTTAGACTACGTTAGTAAGTTAGTGGTTAGCGCTTATTTTTCTAAGTGTCTTAGGTAGCTACCTTCATGGGTAAATTACCTAATAGGTTATTTATACCCTAATTATTTTGTATAAATACCTACCACTATGAATAATAATTACTAATATTTAATTTTGTTGGACATTTTGAGTCCCTAAGCTAAAATGTTGTCATTGATGTCAAAAGGTTATTTGATGTCAAAAGGATCTATGATGGCATGCACTATGTTTTGTGAAAGTGCAAGGAAGGGTTTTTGTGAAAACCAAGGCAGGAAAAATAAAAGGTTTTATTTAAAACCATGGATGAAAGATTTGAAATGGGTTTTTCTTAAAACCCAAGTTGGCTTTTTGTTTCATCGAAAAAGGTGCCCCGGTGATGGAGATATTTAATTTTAAAGATTTAGTTTAAATTTTAATTTATTTAAAATTTAAATTTAAATTTTAAAATTAAATTAAAAGAATATTCGTCGACGTCATAAAGGAAGGTTCAAAAGTGCCGACGTTTCCAAGCTAAGGGAAGGCATATATATATGCCATTAAATTTTTTGAAGAAGATTATCCTTGCTCGATTGAGATTAACGATTTGTTTTTGCGAAGGAAGAGCTCGTGTTATTTTCATTTTGTGAAGCAACGAATATTGAAAGCTAACCGCATCCATTTTCCAAAGCGTGTTGGGTAGTGTGGCCTAGTGGTAGCTTGGTTTGTGCAAAGGTGTTGGTGGCAGGAAGGTTAAGTGTTCGATTCCCGCAAGCATCATTTTGGCTTTGTTGAGGCGCTCAAGGAACATTTATTTTTTGCTTGGTGGAAGGAGAGAAGAACAAGAAGCGAGTGGTGCTTCTTTCTTCACGATGAGCCCATAGCTCATGCGGCAGCTTGGCCACGGCTAGGGCATTCACGTTGGACAGGACGAGGGTTCGATTCCCCTCGAGGCAGGTATTGAGGTTTTTATTTATTTTGTTATTGCCTAAGGTGGAGTGATAAGGGGTAAAGGTGATTTGATAGTTGATGTATTGAATAACCTTAGGAATAAGGTTATAGTGGTTGTTTGAGTTGTGGAGTTAAATTTTTAATTGTGATTTTTGAAATTATTAGGAGTAATAAGGGTTATTGATAAAGTTCTTTTAGTGAAAGTTATTTTTGAGTAAGGGTTTTTTTTTAAAAAGAACTTTGGTGGATGTTAAAATAAAGTAGGAGTAATAAGGTGTTATTTGGACATTATTTTATTGTTGTGTTATTACTCAAGATCTCTAACCCTTGTTGAGATTGAAAAAGGAAAAGTGTTGAGTGTGGCAGATTTAGTGGACAACTCATAAGGCATCAAAAAGGTATGAGTAACATTCTCCATTGATTTTATTTGGGTGGTTGATTTCTGAAATATCATTGGAGTGAAAAGGATTGATTGTGGTTTCCTATTCGAAAATAGTTGGTTTAATTCTTCAAGGTTTTCTGGTTTGAAAGTTGTGATTAAAACCTTGTTTTATAAGCATTGTTGTTGGAGTGAGTTGTTGTGCAAAGAACTTGAACTTGAGCTGAAAATAACATGAGTATCATTGTTATGTAAGAGTTGTTGTTGAGTATTGTTGAAGACATTTTGAGTTGGTTGATTCATGCTTGGACTAGGGTTTGTGAGAAAGAGTTGTTCCTTGTGGTGATTGGTTGAGTAGAGTTGTTTGAGCCTAGTCAAGTGATTGTGTGAAGTGGTTGTTCAAGTTCCATAAAAAAAACTATTCTATATTCTGATTTGAATTGAGTTGAGAAAGAAATTGGATTTGAGTTTAGAACATATTGAGTCTCTAACAATTCTCTTTATGCTTCTATGAGATTGTTGAGTTGAGATTGATTTGAGTTGAGATTGGGAGTTGAGTATAGAACATATTGAGTCTCTAACAATTCTCTTTATGCTTCTATGAGATTTGAGTTGAGATTGATTTGAGTTGAGATTGGGATTTGAGTATAGAACATATTGAGTCTCTAACAATTCTCTTTATGCTTCTATGAGATTGAGTTGAGATTTTGTTGAGCTTATTTGAGGTAAGTCTTTGAGAAGGCTTGTGGACTGATTTTGAGTAAGCTTTTGTGAAAGCTTGCTATGCAGATTTGAGCAAGTCCTAGAGAGGACTTATTGAGCAGATTTGGACAAGTTCTGAGTGAGCTTGTTGAGTAGATTTGAGTAGGTTCTGAGTGAACCTATTGAGCATATTTGAGTAGGTTCTGAGTGAACCTATTGAGCAGATTTGAGCAGGTTATGAGTGAGCCTATTGAGAATATTTGAGTAGGTTTTGAGTGAGCCTATTGAGCATATTTGAGTAGGTTCTGAGTGAGCCTATTGAGAAGATTTGAGGAGGTTCTGAGTGAACCTATTATGGAGCTTTGGAGGTGACATAGTATAGAGGATAGAGTCTCAATGGATAGAGATCTAGTAGCCAGGAAAATTGAAGACAGATCTGAGTGAGGAGTCTTCAAGTGGAGAGAGATCCACTAGTTAGTGCAGTAGAGAGACAAAGTCTTCTAGAAGATCACTAGTGGGATGGGGGGGGGAAGAGATAGATCCGGGGGGGGGGTCCCTGAATGGGTGTTTGGGGGCCCCCCTCTCCTTGGGGGGGCCCTAAAAATTGTAATTGGGAAGGATTCCCAAGATATTGATTGAGAAAGTTTTAGCAAAAGATTTTCTCCATGGAGTAGCCCGCATTGGGTGAACCACGTAAATTATTGTGTCACTTTTGTGGATGGTATTTTGTGCATTGCTTTGATTACTGCTATTGATATTGCTATCTATACACTTCATAATATTGAATTGAAAAGAAAAGTAAAAAGTGGTCTTATACTGTTCACCCCCTCTCTCAGTATAAGCTTGTGTTCTTCAATTGGTATCAGAGCGGGTTCCTTCAGAAGAGTTTGACAGCTTGAAGGAAAAGTGGTCTAAGAACACAATGGATCAAAAGGATCAAAGAGATAGACCCTTCAATAATGCAGTACCAGTATTTGATGGAAGTGACTTCTTATATTGGTGTATGCTGATGAGATTTTACCTGATGGCACTTGGAAATGAAGTTTGGGATGCAGTGGAACTTGGATATGATTCAACAGTCAATCCTCCTACAGATAAAGAAGGTAAGCTTCTAATGCATGCAAATTCAAGAGCTATGAATGCAATTATAAAAGGTTTGCATAGAGAAAAATCTATGAAGGTTATGGAATGTAAAACAACAAAAGAAATGTGGGAACTTCTACATGAAATATATGAAGGAGATAAAGGAGTCAGAATGGCTAAGATCAGAAATCTCAAAGGAGAATTTGAGAACCTAAGAATGAGGGATGATGAAAACATTCGTGACTATCTCAACAAGGTTGATGAACTTGTACATGAGATGAAAGGTCTTGGAATGAAGGTTGATGAATCTGATGCTTGTGACAAGATCTTGAGGACTCTTCCAAAAAGGTATAGTGAAAAGGTTTCTGCTATAGAAACATCAATTGATAGTGATTCTTTGACAAGGAATTCTTTGCTTGGCATGCTTACTACTTTTGAGATAAGAACAAAAGATCCTATTCCTCCGAAAGAAGTTGCTTTCAAAGTAGACAAAAATAAAAAGGGAAAGAAGATAGAATCAAGTAGTGAGTCATCTAGTGATGAAGAAGCTAACTATGGTAGAAGAGATAAAGGTTCCAAAATATCCATAGATATAAGATCTATTAAGTGCTTCAATTGTGGAAAGTATGGACATTATGCAATAGAGTGCAAAGAGCCAAAGTACAATAGTGATGAAGAAAAATAGGATCACAGGTACAGGGAATCAAAAAGACACAAGTACCAAAAGAAAGGCAAGGATGGACAAAACAGACAAGGAAATAAGTTCTTCCAAAGGCAAAAGAAAAGCTACTATGCAGATAATGCAAGTAAGTACTCAATTGATAGTGATGCTAGTTTTTTAGACAATGATAGAGATGAAGTCCTATTTATGGTTAGAGAGAAAAGGACTCCAGTTATTCTCAAATGTTTTAGATGTGGTAAATTTGGACATCTTGAAGATGATTGCACTAGGGATGGCTATAGTTTCAGTGATGATGGTTTTGAAGATGCACTTGAAAGACCAGATGAGAATCTTCTAATGGCTTTAGAAGATGAAGTAAGTGATCCTATAGAAGACAAGCCAAAAGGAAGTAATGATAAGGACAAAGGCAAAAAAATAGAGGATTACTCAATAGAGAATGGTTATGATCTCAAGGGAGAACTTATCTATGCCCTTGACACAATAAATAAGGTTAGAAAGCAACACTCCAAGCTTGAAAGTCAGTTTCAAGAATGTGATGAAGAAAGGTTATTGCTCATAGAGGATTTAGAGAAGTCAAAGGCTAAGGCAAGCAAGTTCAAGGATAAGTTAGAAGCAAAGATTTTGGAATGTGAGAAGTTAGCACAAGAAGTGGCTACTCTAAAATAAGACTTAAAGGACTCCAAGATCAAGATGAAGAGTTTCACAAATAGCTCTAAGAACTTGGATAAGTTCATCTCGTGGACAACAACGAACATCATGTTCAACAGGTCTTGGCTTTGGAAAGGTTCAAAAGAAATAGGAAAAAGAATCTACTTCAAGTCTTGATGAAGAAGAAACTTCAGAAGAAGATACATCAGAAGAAGATAGTTTAAGTGAAAGTGGGACATCAGAGGATGAGTTGGACAACAAAGAGTTCAACAAATAGAGGAACAATGCACAAAGAAGATACAGATGGAACAACAATCAGAACAGGAGACCAATGAGGTCAAGACAAGGAGGCTTCAATGGAAGATGCTTTTCATGTCACAGGTTTGGACATATGGCTTCACAATGCAGGACACATGAAAGACAGGAATATGGGAAAGGATAACTTTTCCATGGGTATTGCTACTCATGCAATGGGTTTGGTCACAAGGCAATGAATTGCAGGATTAATGACAAAAGAGGATATGGCTTCACTAGGAGAAGTCCTAAGATAGTTGCACCTCCAAGGAATAATAACATTAAGTGTTATAAGTGCAATAATGATGGTCACATAGCAAGATGGTGTAGAGCAAATATTCCAGAAGTAGGCATGAACAGGAACAAGAACATGGATGAGAACAAAAATATGAACAAGAACATGAACATGGATGAGAACAGGAACAAGAACAAGAACAGAGAACAAGAACAAGAACAAAAATAGAAATGATAACAAAAATAGGGATGATGGCTTGGAAAGAAATAGTGAGAGGATTCAGAAAACTCAGAAAGGAAGAGAGAAAGATAAAGGTAAAGAGAAGTGCTTTCGGGGAGTAGAAATACTCCCACCCTAGAATTAACCACCTCATGAGGAGGTGGGGGAGGGGCTAAGCTAAGAGGCTCATTCTTAGCCTCGAGCCCCAAAGGTGACCCTTTGCCATTGATGACAAAGGGGGAGAGATTTGTGTATATTGGGGAGAGTTTTTGATATGGGGAGAGATTTGATATTTGAGAGAGCATTGAGCCAGGGGGAGCAAAGTCCCAGGGGAGCAGAAAAGAAGGTCAGATTTCAGTAAAAGGATATGGGTTGCCATCAATGACAAAGGGGGAGATTGTTGGACATTTTGAGTCCCTAAGCTAAAATGTTGTCATTGATGTCAAAAGGTTATTTGATGTCAAAAGGATCTATGATGGCATGCACTATGTTTTGTGAAAGTGCAAGGAAGGGTTTTTGTGAAAACCAAGGTAGGAAAAATAAAAGGTTTTATTTAAAACCATGGATGGCATATTTGAAATGGGTTTTTCTTAAAACCCAAGTTGGCTTTTCGTTTCATCGAAAAATGTGCCCCGGTGATGGAGATATTTAATTTTAAAGATTTAGTTTAAATTTTAATTTATTTAAAATTTAAATTTAAATTTTAAAATTAAATTAAAAGAATATTCGCCGACGTCATAAAGGAAGGTTCAAAAGCGCCAACGTTTCCAAGCTAAGGGAAGGCATATATATATGCCATTAAATTTTTTGAAGAAGATTATCCTTGCTCGATTGAGATTAACGATTTGTTTTTGCGAAGGAAGAGCTCGTGTTATTTTCATTTTGTGAAGCAACGAATATTGAAAGCTAACCGCGTCCATTTTCCAAAGCGTGTTGGGCAGTGTGGCCTAGTGGCAGCTTGGTTTGTGCAAAGGTGTTGGTGGTAGGAAGGTTAAGTGTTCGATTCCCACAAGCATCATTTTGGCTTTGTTGAGGCGCTCAAGGCGCATTTCTTTTTTGCTTGGTGGAAGGAGAGAAGAACAAGAAGTGAGTGGCGCTTCTTTCTTCACGATGAGCCCGTAGCTCATGCGGTAGCTTGGCCATGGCTAGGGCATTCACGTTGGACAGGATGGGGGTTCGATTCCCCTCGAGGCAGGTATTGAGGTTTTTATTTATTTTGTTATTGCCTAAGGTGGAGTGATAAGGGGTAAAGGTGATTTGATAGTTGATGTATTGAATAACCTTAGGAATAAGGTTATAGTGGTTGTTTGAGTTGTGGAGTTAAATTTTTAATTGTGATTTTTGAAATTATTAGGAGTAATAAGGGTTATTGATAAAGTTCTTTTAGTGAAAGTTATTTTTGAGTAAGGGTTTTTCTTTAAAAAGAACTTTGGTGGATGTTAAAATAAAGTAGGAGTAATAAGGTGTTATTTGGACATTATTTTATTGTTGTGTTATTACTCAAGATCTCTAACCCTTGTTGAGATTGGAAAAAGGAAAAGTGTTGAGTGTGGCAGATTTAGTGGACAACTCATAAGGCATCAAAAAGGTATGAGTAACATTCTCCATTGATTTTATTTGGGTGGTTGATTTCTGAAATATCATTGGAGTGAAAAGGATTGATTGTGGTTTCCTATTCGAAAATAGTTGGTTTAATGCTTCAAGGTTTTCTGGTTTGAAAGTTGTGATTAAAACCTTGTTTTATAAGCATTGTTGTTGGAGTGAGTTGTTGTGCAAAGAACTTGAACTTGAGCTGAAAAGAACATGAGTATCATTGTTATGTAAGAGTTGTTGTTGAGTATTGTTGAAGACATTTTGAGTTGGTTGATTCATGCTTGGACTAGGGTTTGTGAGAAAGAGTTGTTCCTTGTGGTGATTGGTTGAGTAGAGTTGTTTGAGCCTAGTCAAGTGATTGTGTGAAGTGGTTGTTCAAGTTCCATAAAACAAACTATTCTATATTCTGATTTGAATTGAGTTGAGAAAGAAATTGGATTTGAGTATAGAACATATTGAGTCTCTAACAATTCTCTTTATGCTTCTATGAGATTGTTGAGTTGAGATTGATTTGAGTTGAGATTGGGATTTGAGTATAGAACATATTGAGTCTCTAACAATTCTCTTTATGCTTCTATGAGATTGCTGAGTTGAGATTGATTTGAGTTGAGATTGGGATTTGAGTATAGAACATATTGAGTCTCTAACAATTCTCTTTATGCTTCTATGAGATTGAGTTGAGATTTTGTTGAGCTGATTTGAGGTAAGTCTTTGAGAAGGCTTGTGGACTGATTTTGAGTAAGCTTTTGTGAAAGCTTGCTATGCATATTTGAGCAAGTCCTAGAGAGGACTTATTGAGAAGATTTGGACAAGTTCTGAGTGAGCTTGTTGAGAATATTTGAACAAGTTCTGAGTGAGATTATTGAGAATATTTGAGTAGGTTCTGAGTGAACCTATTGAGAAGATTTGAGCAGGTTTTGAGTGAGCCTATTGAGAATATTTGAGTAGGTTCTGAGTGAGCCTATTGAGAAGATTTGAGCAGGTTTTGAGTGAGCCTATTGAGCATATTTGAAGAGGTTCTGAGTGAACCTATTGATAGAGCTTTGGAGGTGACAGAGTATAGAGGATAGAGTCTCAGTGGATAGAGATCCAATAGCTAGGACAATTGAAGATAGATCTGAGTGAGGAGTCTTCAAGTGGAGAGAGATCCACAAGTCAGTGCAGTAGAGAGACAAAGTCTTCTAGAAGATCACTAGCCAGAGCAGAAGGGGAAAGAGTTCTCCTGTGGAAGAGATCCACGAACTTGAGATTTAGGGGATCAACATCTCCTTTGGACAGAGGTCCATAAACATTGTAATTGGGAAGGATTCCCAAGAGATTGATTGAGAAAGTTTTAGCAAAATATTTTCTCCGTGGAGTAGCCCGCATTGGGTGAACCACGTAAATTATTGTGTCACTTTTGTGGATGGTGTTTTGTGCATTGCTTTGATTACTGCTATTGATACTTCTATCTATACACTGCATAATATTGAATTGAAAAGAAAAGTAAAAAGTGGTCTTATACTGTTCACCCCCCTCTCAGTATAAGCTTGTGTTCTTCAAATTTACCTTTGGTTTTCAATTAACCTAACATCTGGGGCATATCGACTTGCCATGTTGGAAGGTATTTTTGACCTTGAGCCCATTAACATAATTCACCTTTGAGCATTTTATGCCTAAGTTTTGGCACTAAGGATCCTAATTCTTTGTACATACCATCGTAGTTAAAATAAAAAAACCACACAAAAACAACCACAAAATTATCACTCCACAACATTCATCGAATTGCATCATCCTAATAAGCTTTTCTTCATTTATTCTCTCCTTCTACCCTTTCCTCTTTAATTAATGTTGTATGGTCATGCTTCGAGTGATTACATACCTTTCATTTTCTCTTCTCTTCTTTATACCTCCCCTTTCTTCTTGTTAATTGTCAATGTCGTATGGTCACACTTCGAGCGGCTACATACCTTTTATTAGTTTCATCTCTTTCCTTTCCTTCTCTTATTCCAATATTTCCCTTCTTCTTTTCTATTCCTATCTTATATCCATCTTCATTATTTTCATTGCCTCATTCCATTGGATATTATCCTGGGGTAACCTTGTATAGTTTACATACTTTACACATTGCCAGAGCATACCATTCATTGCATCGATCATTGGATATTCACACATTATCACAACTTAATTCTTCCTCACTACATTGTCATGATACATAGTATATCTCATTATTCACACATATTCACATGCATATAGATTATGTCCATATCCACCTTTGTACATATTCATTGTGAATACCATATTTGGATAATTAAATACACACTTGCTAGCACAATAGTTTTGGTATTCAATCCCATTTTTATGAGATTGGATTATCAAAATATTTGTGATATTCAACCATATCCAGTTACTTCAATTAAAAACCATATAAAGTTGGTAATTTCTAAAGCACTTCAAAGCTTCCCTTGGCTGACTTAAGATCTTTCATTGATCAAATTGCACATCTTACACATTAAGCAAATTTTGACAATAGGATAGGCAACACTATGCATATACTGGCCACCTAGTGAAAATCACCTCACTCATCATATCATTTTCATGATCTAAATAAAACCTTGAGGATCAACAAAAGGACAAGCTACAAAAAAAAAAGAGAAGAAAATGGGTAGAAAACAAAAGCAAATGCCCAAAAAGAGCACTATAAATGGAAAGATAACCAAAAACATACTATCATAACAAATTGAATACCTGAGGTCCTTAGGTCCATATTGAATTCATGGGGTAAATATCCATCAGAGCTATAGATGCTTTACTAGCAATGGTGTATGCCTTACAAGTGGTGACATGTCTATCATATTAGTTACCTTCTATTATACAAACCACAGCACACTTGTGGATGAGCTAGATTACAGGCTAAGTTAACAATCATTTGACACCATCCTCTCTCAAAATGCATAAATTAACATCACCTTACACACATTGATCCATTCTTGGGTTCTTGTTAGTCACACAAGTTAAGATTTTTGTAAAACTTTTGCTTAGTTATTCAATGGGTTTTATTTCTCAAAATATCATGTTTTAACATTTTCAAAGCATGTTTCACATTTGACATCTTTGAAATAATGGACTGGATTGCACCACACCTTGTTTTACAATAATACAAGTGCTTTCTTCACCACTATTTGCATCCACCTGCATTCTCATGCATAGCATATTCATAGCCGATTCAAATCCATCCTACTCAACACTTGGTCATATCTCATTCATTCCACATACATATACTTCTATCACATCTAAATATCTATCAATTTACACATCTATGCTATATTCATACATTCACATCATTCTCATGTACATACACTACAAAGCAAAAACAAACACACAATAAAATGCAATACAATATAACGCCACCAAATATCATGTATATATGTATATATATAAACAAAATGCCATAAATCTACAATAAAATATGTACCCTTGTAGGTACCTCATCACATGTACATATTGTGTATATACTCATCATACAAAACCATGGATGGTCACCCAACCACCAACAAAAATAGATACACAAAATGTGCTACTCAATGGGAGTCTCCCCACTCCACTCCTATGATATCACCTGCTCTGCGACCCCTCACTTTGGAAACACATCACCCACTACCTATGTGAATGGTACCTCTCTCCTCACCTTTGGGATATATCCCACTACCTGTGAGGCTATCGACTCTACCACCTAATGGCTCATCCACACTATAGAGGTAATACTATGTTGGCTCTTTCAAGATTGACTCTGAGATCTTGATCATGACTCTAAATATGTTGGTATTACCAATCCATTTACAATCAATCTATCCTTGCACTATACTCTCTTCACAACCTCTTGCGCATGGACTATTATCAATATCTCATTTACATATCGTAAATGCTCTACCTCTGCTCGAAGACTAACCAAATTTACCCTCAACTACTCCTCTACCAACCTAACCATCTCTAAATCCCCCTATCCATGTTGTAGCTACTGCATGCTCACTTGTAATATCTCAATCACCACTAAAACCCACCTCTCTAAAACTATCATCTCATCCACCTCTCACCATATCCCCTCTACACACTCTTGTCAATTGGCCTTCTTAGCCTCTACCTCCACCCTTAGCTTATCCAATAACTATTGTAGTCGCTTGAATAACTCAATCATATCAACCCTCTCTACCTAAGAAACATCTCACACATAAATAATAGACTCTCTCTTAGTGGCTAGCTACTCCAACCTCATCATCACCTCATCACGCTCTCGCACTAGAGCATCTCATTCTCTCACAAACCTATCTAGCCTCTCCTCCACTCTACGCTTCCCCTAAACCATTTTAGATTAGTCTATTACCTAGTCTAGCTCAGTCTCTATCAACCTCTCATCCAACTCTTATATCTCACCTCACAACTATCTCATATCATCTTAAGACACTATCATCTCCTATATCCCAATCATAAATTGAAATGCAGGAGATGGTGACACTACCCCTCCACTCCCTAGCCCTATCTCCTCCACCCCTCCATTAACCTCCATCATTGGTGTCTTATCCATATCCACTACCCCCTCTATCAGTAATACCTCACTCATCGTAGGTTGTCCTAAGATATCTCCACTCACCAATATATCATGCTCATCCCTTCATGGTTGCACATATCGGGTCAATTTATCTATCTCCACCTCCTCCTCCTCTGCAAGATCTAGTGATATTGGTACTCCTAATGATCCTCCATATTGTGGTGAATCTAATACTCTTGGATATCCCCCATGACCTAGTGATACTGTCATCACCCATCCTAGCAATGCACATTCTACCTCACCCCACTCATCCACCACCCCAAATCTAGGGTCCCATATATACTATGACCACCACACATCATACACCACTATGGTACCAACATTATCCATATCTAGGATAACTATCTCATCATCTAGATTTATGTCTAACAATGACACCAAGAGCTTTGATCCCTCCTCACCTACTACTCTATAAATAACCACTATCAAATTTGGTCAGCCTTGTTGCAAACCAAATTGGTGCATCACCCACAAAAATGGAAAATACTCCATGTATTTCCCATACTTCCCCACCATCCACCTCCCCAATATAATCTGAGCAAGATGCAGTATATCCTCATCCCAATTAGGCACTCCTCACCATGGCCTCCATCTAATATCATCCACTTCAACTCCCCTAACTTCTCATAGTAGTACATCAGATCACCCTCTCACTCCCTATTGATCTTCTTCTCCATATCTATCCTCCATATCATATCACCATAAGGAATAAATGACAATTTCAATATTGCAATGTTCTCCCATACCCACACCTCCAATAAGGAACTGAAACTCACACCTGAATGATCCATCCTCACCACCCCATGTAGCTCTCTATAGAATTTTACTAACAATGCTAGAACCCATGCATACACCATATTCTGATCCACCATGTCACACACCATACCCATAATATTCTAGGGGAATATCATCCTTGAAGTATCAAGAAAGGCATGACTTGCAATCATTAGCATCACCATAACATATCAGTTGGACAACATCTTGTCTACACAACACTGCTCATAATCCACCCCACCCTTCAACCCCACACTAGGCCATATCTCTTCGAGAGCCCTCTGCAAAATGCCATCTCATGCATTTCACTCCATCATCCTTACTATAATACCCTCTATTGATAGCCAATAGATGTGGTACACATCCTCTAAAGTAATAATCATTTACCTTATTTGGAAATGAAATTTTTTCCTATCAGGATCCCACCTCTTGCACAATGCTGACACTTATGCATGACTCACCTACACAATACACATCTCCCACACTCCATATAGCCACACTACACATAGCTAGATATCATTGTCCACCTGCCACATCTTCTACAACCTCTTCCTAAGCTTCCACACTTGATGTCATGCATATATCTTATTTACCTACATCAATTCATTTCAAAATACATGTCAATAGCTCATTCATTCCATTTCAAACCACATGTCAATATCTCACCAATTCATTTCAAACCACATGTTAATATCTCATTCATCCCATTTCAATCCACATGTCAATATTACACTTCTAAAAAAAAACGTATGCCCCCATGCGAACTTTTTTGTTCTCATGAACCCATGTAAACTTTTGACAGAGGGTAGTTTTGAATATCCATTTGCCTAAAATGATAGTCTATACGCTCATTTTTGTTCTAGCATACACATACGTAGTCAAATATGCCACATACACACAAAACACAACATAAAAATACATAAAAAAAAAGAACACCAAAGAGAATTTAAACAGATCAAATAAACACAGATTTGAGTACCCATTTGCCCAAACAACATGATCATATAAAAAAATTCATCACATATGCATACAAAGACCAAAACAATCACCTTATTTCATGTATGCTTCTCGATGTCACAAAGTCAATATCAAAATAGCATATTGGGATACCCATTTGAGAAGTTTTACACATTGTGCACACATTTCCACCAAAAAGTGCATTCACACACTCCAATCACATACATTCAAGCATTTTCATACACATGCACACATTCCAATACACACACAAGCACATTAAATATTCTTTAGCATTTAAATTTACACACATTCCAAGGTTGGCATAGTCCACTTACCTCTAGAATGCCTTCATCTGCACTTGTGCTTGCCTACCCACTCACCATCACTAGACCTTCATTTGACAATCCGAAAGTGCTCTGCTTCATAGATTCTCCATCACCATTCTCTCCCTCATTCGAACAATGCAAAATGAAGATTCACATGGCCATTTTTACTTTTATACCTACTTTTACATAGGTTCGCACCCACATGTGCGAACATGAAATTCACATGCCCCCGTGTGAACTTCTTCGTTCACACCCTGACGTGTAAATTGTTTTTGCAAGTTATCTTTCATCAATTTCTAAATTTTATTTTCTGATTTAGCCTAGATTTATCATTTTCTAGCATTTTTCATCATTTTTACAATGTTGCAAAGTGTTGTATTCAATCACAAATCATCTTTATCTTTTATCAATGTGTCTCTCTTGCAATTATCCATGGTTCATTAATCATAAATTATTTACCTTCCAAATCATTCCATTAATTCATATCATTAGTTTTTGTACTAAATCATGTTTTCACACAATCCAGTACAAAAGGGGTAAAATGTAGACACCCAAAAGTCACACATTGTCCCTCTTATCATCTTCACGGTTGATCAGTTTGTAAAACCCACAAAAATTTCATTAATTGGCTTTAAAATACTATTCATTTATCAAAATCACTATTCATCATCCTTAGTCCCCTTTGGCTATTTAAACCCCTTCCTACACTTAAATGTAGGTCCTCATGTGACCTCATTCACAACTCAACCAAGGTTGAATTCTCCACCATAGTAAAAAAACACTTTATGATAAAAAAGTCAACAATCTTAGTCAAAATTTGATTTATGTCTAATCCTATGGTTAATTAGGCTAATCATGCTTAATTCTAACCCTCCACCTCACCTAGTCTACTTTGACTAGCCTAGCCTTACCATCTCTCACCCAGATATTTCCTCCATATAACGCTCTATTGGGAAATAAATTACAATTATAACTTTTGCACATAAAAGGTAATTTTAAATTAGAAGATATTTCCAAGTTGGTTTCAATTAATGTCATTTTAAGACTTTCCTCCAGGTCATCATGACTTGTATATGGATGAGGGATTCTCTCATCCAATATCATTTATGAGGTAGGAAATCTCAAGGGACACCTCTTAGGAGGACATCTCACCACACACACCTCAAAAGGGACACCTCATGAGACACCTCAACCCCTCCCCTAACCATGGCCAAGTCTATAAGTAGAAGGCCATTTACACCATTTTAGGGATTCCAAGTTTAGATTATAGAAAATCTACTAAAATCATTCTAGACTCACATCATCCATCACATCCACATAGTACTAGGTTTTCTATGACATCTATGATACTCATTGTGACTTAGAAGGTTATCAACAATGAAGGCAACTTCCGAAGGTGACCTGAAAAAACAACAAAGGAGCAATAAAATGAAAACTACATAGAAAGCATATTCTGTGAATTCTATCAAAAATAGTCAAGTTCGCACCCTCATGTGAACTTATAGGTCCAGACAAGTTTGCACCCACCTGTGCAAACTTTTGCTACAATAAATCAGAGTCTACCAGATAGGTAAGTATGACTTATTTTATGGTTTTGCATGGTTTTATATAGTTTTAGTCATGTTTTAACCTTTATTTAGAGGTCTTTTTATCTTCATAAACATGAGGTTTGACTGATGTAGACTCCCAAATATTCTAACTAGATTTTGCAAGTCCAGCAACTACTAAGGATAGATAAAACTAGTAGTGGCCCACGCGCAAGAAGCCCACTTACATTGAGGAGCATCCAAAAGATGAATATTATTATTTTGAACACATTGATAAGGGTTTCCTTAGGGAATGCCCATTTGTAGCCTTCAAGGTAAAAGTTATATAAGGATTCACCTTGTAACCTCATTTTATTTCAATACAAAAGCAATGATTTTTTTGGTTTTGTCTTATTTACTACTTTGCAGTAAATCATACCCTGAATGTAATTTGTAGGTATCCAAGAAAACCTAGGCATTTTAGGAACAAGATCCATGATTCTTGTTTTATGTTTTATGTGTGTATTTATTGCTTTGCAAGAAATTGTGCCCTAAATCCAATTTGTAGGTATCCTGGGAAACCTAGGCCTATCAAGCACATGATCCATGATTCTTATTTTATGTTTTATATGTGTAATTATCATTTTGTAGGAAATAATTTTTAGAATGCAATATGTAGGTATCCTTGGAAACCTAGACCTATCAGGCATAGGATCCATGGTGCCCTACATATTTTCAACTTTTAGAAGGATAAATAAATGAAAAAATTACAAATACCCGCTAGGAGAGGGTACTTATAGCTAGAAATTTGTACATATATCTACTTACTCAAGGAAGAAAACACTTGTATACGGGTCAAGGTGTCACCAAGGAGAAGCACCTATATTAGGATCGATGAAGGGTGCCTAACTATGAGTCAAATCAGTGGATATTGATTTTCCAACCAAGAGAAGGTGCTTATATCCCACATATAACAAAGATGCCTACATCCATAATATTTTGAATGCACCTATATTCACAAAGGTACCTATCTCCCATATACAATAGGAAAAAAAATATTGCTAGAAAACAAACTTAATGAAAACAAAATCTCATTAAATGGTAGAAAATAAACTTAACGAATCCTTCTTCATAGATCTTAGGAGAACACTTATTGAACAAGAGGTTAATATTTCCTATGAACATGATGGAACATAACACCAAGTAGATTTGTGGCAACACTTTGGCATCATTGAAAGCAAATCACAAGAAATTAGAGAAATTAGGAGAATTGATGTTGCTAGAGTCTTAGGACCTAGCTTCTACTCTCCTTACTTTGAGATCAAAAGAGGGTGTGAGCGTTGGCTTGCAAACAAATGAGCTAGTTTCCACACAAACATCTATCCTTGGGATAATTACTTGGAGGAAGCTTTAAATGTCCATAGATTCTTAGAATACTTGGAAAATAATGAAGTAACCCTAGAACAAAGAAAAATATTTCATAAAGCACCTAGGTTAATCTTATTTTGAGAGTATTTCTATGAGTTACAAGTCCAACCTATTAACTCAGAGACTAAGGAATTTACATTTGTTTGCTTCATTCAACTCTTAGTAGATGATTTCTCTTTTGAGGAAGAACACTACATGAGCCTAGAATATTTAGAGCCCATCAATGACATCCATAGGCTCTTTGGAGAATATTGAAACCATTCAATGACATTTTCAAAAATCTTGTAAATATTTGGGTTAAAGTATAATAAATTGTTTGCTTAAAAAAACAAAAAAAAACAAAAAAAACAAAAACAACAACAAAAACAAAAACAAAAACAACAAAAAATTAAAAAAATTACATTTTAGCATCGCTAGGAAATATGCCTAAACATTTGAGAAGTGGTAAAAAAGTGGCAACTGGCTCTAAATATGAGCTAGATATTGATCCTAATGTAGAATCTGAAATAGAAGAAGTTTTAGAAGAACAAGAACACCAAACAGGACAAAGTGAAGAAGATGAAACCATCAACGATGTGGACCCAAAACTAGGACCTCGAGGAAGCATTCATTTTCAGTCCATGCAACATTTATGTGATTTATTAAACCAAAATAGAATAGCCATCACTAATGTGTTGGAAATAGAAGACCAACTTACAAAGGGTGATTTTTCAATGGAAGAAGCTTTAGAAGCTTTCAACTTTACCCACAACTTGAAACATATATGAACACTTCATTACAACATGCCACTGACAATGATCTCTCTTTAGATAATACTAAAAATATGCCTCCTCCAGAAGATAATTCTCAAGAACAGGTACCTGAACCACCATAACAACAACCTATTGGTGCAACTACTACAACCACTTCCAATCAAAAGCAACCATCTTCTTCTAATAACCCTACTTTACTTTCTCAATATTTTCAACATGTATTTTCCCTAAATTCATCTTCCCAAAAAAATAAAAATACACAAGTTCCAAGTTCTCCTCGACCAAATATTCAACAAAATACAATTCCCTATAAACTTCAATATCCTCCTCATACTTCAAACCCTATGCATAATAGTATTCCCATTACAACTCCTTATATGGCAGCGCAACAAACTTATTATCCACCACATGGCAACATAATAAACCAAAATAAAAACAATGAACCATCACATCATCTTGAAGCTATAGTGAAGCAATTAGCTTCATGCTTAGATCAAATCGACCCATATCGTCCTACATATAGCTATAAAGAGATGTGCAATCAACCATTAGATCCTATGGTCGTTGCTAGGCCATACCCTAAATGGTTCCCTATGCTTGATTATTTTGATCTATAAGGGAACAAAATATCCCATAGAACATCTTCGCATGTTTAGGACAGCATGTCATGACATCGCTTATGATGATATGCTATTTCTAAATATTTCTCGAAAAGTTTAGGGGGAATGGCATTGGAGTGGTATTATCAGTTGCAAACACATTCCTTAAGAAATTTTGAAGAAACCACAAAAATGTTTGTACATCAATTTGGTGCTTACATAGAGAGGCATGTTACAATAAAGGACTTATATAACCTTAAACAAGGAAAATAAGAAATTTTTGGAGAATTCCTAGCTTGTTGGAGGAAAATTTTGGGAAAATTACATTTTTCTTTACCTCCAAGAGAAATGCTAGACATCTTTATTGGGAATTTGCAAGAACAATTGTCTTACGAGTTAGCTACAACTACCGTGACATCCTTTGACCAAGATATAGATCTAGAAAGAAGGTTAGAGGAAGCCCTAATTAGGAGGGGATAATTTAAAAATAAATATGAAGATAAGTCATCTAAAAATTAATACAAAAACAAACACGTGGTAGGAGATGGGGTCACGGATAGTAGACCCCCTCAAAATGTTAATACCACAGATACCATAAAAAATTTTGTGTTGAAAGCACCCCAAAAACCTCCATTATAGAATTTTACAAGATTGAATCAACCCTTGACAATGGTCTTACCACAACTAGTAGAAAGAGGTCTAATAAAATTGCTAGAGATATGACAACCCAACCCCTCTCAACCTTGGTATAGACTCGGGCCAACATTGTGACTACCACCAAGTTGATGGACATCCAAAAAATACCTGTAGAAAATTAAAACATGTAGTGCAAGACTTAATTGATGAAGGAAAACTGGAAGTGGAAAGCCCTCCACCTAATAAAAATCCTCAAACAAATACACAACCACAATAGGCACAAAATGTAAACCAAAATCTGGATATTTTTCAAAACCCATTGCCAAATCGTGGCAAGGAAGTTGTAAATCAACTAGACTATAAAAATACACCTCATCCAACAAGATATGTGGGAACAATTGACAATAATTTACCATCTCAACCTCCACAAAATATTTTTGTGCCTACTCAATCCAACATGACAATTAAGCAACTCCAAGGAAGAAAACCACAATTATCATCTTTGGATGAAACAAAAAGTGAATCAAAATTTGAAATAGATATTAGCTCACAACATGCTAATAGTTCAAAATATGAGTCAGGGCCAATCTTACCCATTACCGATTCACTAACCCCAGAAGAACCATTTACAAGAATAATGACCACTCGTCCTTCATCACAACAAATTCTTCCTATTGAACAAGGTTCAACTACAAGGCCACAAGTTGTTCGATCAAACAACATTGTAGGTACAATTGGAGTTGTCACTCGATAGCAAGCTCAAACCCAAAATTCTCAATCTCAAAATCAAACAAACGATGTTGATCAATCACCTATTGTTCTAAAATTACCTCATAAGGGAAATAACATAATTAGATCTCAATAAAAGACTCCATTTGATATCAACGAACAACTAGCTAATACAATAACTAGGATTTCCCTTTTAGACCTCCTTAGAACTTCAACCATCCATAGAGAAGAACTAATGAACACTTTAATCCAAATGATGGTACCTCAGGATATAGAGCCAACTGTTGTAGTCAATGTTGTAGTCTCTCATGAAATAGACTACATTGATTTCCATGATAAAGACATTCCTCCCCAAAGTATGTATAGAGATAATCCTCTTTATATAACAACTTTAATTGGGGATGTTTGTGTTAAAAGAGTGTTAATTGATAATGGTTCATCCCTAAACATATGCACTTATAACTTTTTCAAAAGATTTGGATTCAAGAAAGAAGATTTAAGATAAACTGAAATGATCATTAAAGCTTTTAATGATGAAACACAAGAGGCTTGTGGTGTAATATCTATTCCACTACAAGTTGGTCCTAGGATTCTAGACACATCCATATTTTTTGTACCCTACCCAACATCTTACAACATCCTTTTGGGATATCCTTGGATCAATGCCATGAGGGCAGTCCCCTCTACTTTGCATCAATGTGTTAAATTTGAATTTAAGAATCAGTTGATCACTATTCATGGTGATCCCAGGCCATTTGAAATGTGTGCAATAGTGAAACCTATTAACGTTCCCTTTTGTCCTACTCTATCATCATTAGAACCTAAGTCTTCTAAGACCTCTTTGCCCAAATCAGAACCATCACCTCCCTTTGAATCATCAAAACCTTCTAATGGGGATAATCCCTCTACATCATATTCTTTGATAGATGAAGTTTTACAAGATTTATCCATTGTATTGGAGCCCACAAAATAGGATGATTATAATGTACAAGATTCTCTTATTTTGTCTCAATTACCACCATCTCCATGTACGATTGGGTTACCATAGAAACAAAGAAGCATCTATCATGTTGGAAGTTGCACTTTCATTGCTGTTGGATGTGCTCTAGATAAAATTAATATTAGGTAAATGAGATTTACATATGATGAGGATGGTTTCACTCGATGCTTCTTTTCTAATAAATATATAAAATCTAAACAAATGATGTGTGATATGGGATACAAAGGTAAAGGTTTAGGTCCCCTAGAAAATGGGATACGTGAACCTTTTGAGGTAGAGGAATGGCCTGCCCGATGTGGTATAGG
This sequence comes from Wollemia nobilis, assembly GCA_028583015.1. NCBI lineage: Eukaryota > Viridiplantae > Streptophyta > Pinopsida > Araucariales > Araucariaceae > Wollemia > Wollemia nobilis. Next base: position 1,314,502 of record JAQPPZ010017036.1, on the reverse strand, counting down.
CTATATCCCCATAAAAACTCAACCTTTTCCCTTTGATGAAGACGATCATCTTATCATATATGGGGAATATTTAGAAAAGCAAGAACAACTAAAGAAATGTAAGAGAGCTCATGAGTTCTCTTGCAACATGTTATCGGTGGTACACCCAAAAATAATAGCTAATTCAAATGAATGTGTAGAAGGAGATGTATTTTATGACATTTCTCATGAATAAATTATGAGAAATAGGTTCTTCATCGATGGAGATATCCCATGTATAGCCCACATTCAGACAACTACACAAGAAGAATTAGCTAACTTATATTTAGAAGAACTTCAAGAAATGGGTGTTTCACCCGCTCCTCCCAATTTTGAAAGAGATCTAAGCATCCAAATAGAGGCCATCCTAAAAATTAATATTGAAATAGAAAATTATCCTCATATGGTTAAAATTGAGACCAATTTAAATAAATAAGAAAAAATTAAATATATAGAACTTCTCACAAAATATCCTAACATATTTGCTTTGACATATGCAGATATGCCAGGCCTAGAACCTTGTGTGGTTATGCACCACTTAGTGGTTAGTCCTGATGCTAAACCAGTCAAACAAAAACTTAGAAAAATGCATCCTAAATTAGCCTTATTGGTTAAAAATGAATTACAAAAACTCTTGGATGTAAACTTCATTCAAGCTATAGATTATTTCGATTAGATATCCAATGTTGTTCCTATAACCAAAAAAGAGGCTACTAAAATCAAATTTTACACTGATTTTAGGGACATCAATGCTGCATGTCCCAAATATGACTTTCTCCTTCCTAATATGGATCAGATTATTGATTTCACATCAGGATGTGGAATGTTATTACTTCGAACTTGCTTTAGAAACAATTCTAGCACAACATGATGAGGATAAGAAAAAATGAGCCATTTACTACATAAGAAGAACTTTAATAAGTTATGAAACTCGTTACACCCCTTTAGAAAAGATTTGTTTAGCTGTCATATTCTCTACACAAAAACTGTGTCACTACATGCTTAGCCAAAAGACTTATGTCATTACAAAATTTGATCCATTGTGATATCTAATGAGTAGGCCTTATTTATCAGGATGAGCAACAAAATGGGTTCTCGCTTTGAGTGAGTTTGACCTAACCTTTATTGGGTAGAAATCCATTAAAGGGTAAGTCATAGCAGATCAACTCGCCGCTACCCCTCTTGAGTCTACTCACCCTTTGATGATAGAATTCCCTAATGAATGTCTTAATCTAGATAATGATTCCTTGGAATCATGGTCTCTATTTTTTGATGGAGCCCGTTGTATGAGTGGCGTAGGTGCATGTATCATATTGGTATCCCTACAAAAGCAACTTATCCCATTATCCTTTAAACTCCAATTTACTTGCACAAATAATACAACAGAATATGAAGCTTTAATCCTTGGATTACGAGCAACCTTAACCCTCAATATTAGAGTACTATCAGTTTTTTGGAGACTCACAACTCGTGGTGAATCAAGTTAATGATATTTATCAAACCCAAGATGAGAAACTCCATCCTTATAAAGAATATGTTTTAAAACTTATTTCTTTATTTGAGAAGGTTACTATAGAAGTCATCCCAACCACCAGTAATCATTTACAGATGCTATGGTAGTAGTTGCTTCCCTTATCCCTTTGGAGTTGGATGATGATCATGCTACTATTATCATTCGTCAACTTTGGGAACCCACATCATTAGAGTCATGTCTAGAACCTTTAGAAGTATTCACAATTGAAGAAGTATTTTCAGAACCATGGTATGGAGATATTCTAAAATTTCTCCAAGATGGATCATTCCCAGATGGCTTTGATAGAAACCAATGACGATCATTGTGCAAGCGAGTTGTTCACTTCATAATTATTAGAGGTACTTTATATAAAAGATCTTTGAAAGGCATCCTCTTATGATGCCTCAATATTAATGAATCCAAAAGATCTCTAAATGAGGTCCATGATGGATCTTGTGGAGGTCATTTTAGTGGAGATGCCATAGCCAAAAAGCTCCTACGAATGGGATACTTTTGGCCTTCCATGGAAAAATATGCTCATGAATATGTACGTAAATGTGACAAATGTCAAAAACATGCAAACCTTGTCCATGCTCCTACCCAAGAGCTTCAAGCTAGTTCTTCCCCCTGGCCTTTCTCAAAATGGGGCCTAGACATTATTGGGAAAATCAATCCAATTTCTTCAGATGGCCATAAATTTATTATTACAACAACAAAATATTTTACAAAATGGGTAGAAGCTATGCCATTGGCATCTTGTACGAGGACCCAGGTCTCAAAATTTATTTTTAATCAAATTATCTGTAGATTTGGGATCCCATCCACACTTGTTTCAGATAATGGAACATGTTTCAAAAACAAAGACATCAAAAAGCTTTGTGCAAAATATAAAATCCAGCATAGATGGTCTACTCTGTATTATCCGCAAGGAAATGGTCAAGCTGAAGCATCCAATAAAACTTTAATTAAAATCTTAAAAAGGTTGGTTAATAAATCAGGATGATATTGGCATACCCAACTATATCCAACATTATGGGCTTATCGAACTAGTGTTTGAACCCCTACTGGTGCTTCACCTTTTGTCTTAGTATATGGCACTGAAGTTGTATTTCCTTTTGAGCTTGAAGTCCCTTCTTTAGGTCTTTTACTTCAAAATGCTGAAGTAGGAGATGAATATCATGTTGGATGATTAAGCCAATTGGAATTACTAGATGAAAAGTGTATAAATGCCTTGGAACACCTTCACTCGTATCAAGATAAACTCAAAATATCATATTCTAAAAAAGTCCACACTCGATCTTTTGAGATTGGTGATCTAGTTCTTAAAGAAAATCAAAAAATACAAATGCTCGAAATGATTTAAAAGGAAAATTCCAACCAAATTGGTTAGGACCATTTATTATCACTGCTAAATTTGGATCTGGTGCATATCGATTGGCAACTTTAGATGGAAAATATCTTAAGGAACCCATGAATATAATGCACCTAAAATGATACTACGCATAACATCAAGCAATATCACCATTGTACATAGTTGTAAATACTTTGTAATTATATTTCTTGCATCTACTTTAAATTATCATATTTAAAATCCTATATCAATTAGTTACATTTATCTATCAATCTATCAAAATAAAATTGGAACTCAATTACATATGCCATATGGTCACATCCATTTATTATTCCATTAGACCGATGTTGTCAAAATTCATAGTTAATTTTGGTTTACTTCAAAGAAATTCAAAATTATCTTGAACCACTCATCAAAATACACATTTTTAATAAAATATTGATTCTTGGTATTGATTATAAATCTCTCTTGAACCAAAAACACTACTACTCTACTAAATAAATTTTGAAGTTTTGGGAACTGATCTTGCCACTTTTTGAACCAAAATCACATACACATATTAAAAATGATTTTGCACAAGGGAAGATGATGCTACATAGTAGTCCTAGCTCCTTAAGTGAAAGGTTTTCCCTTGCTATCCTATTATGTGCATGGTCTAGAATACTGAGAATTGGAAAAAGGACAAGCTCCTCCCTACCCGAATAAAATCCCTTGCTCTTTGTCTAATCTGAGCAAGTATCCCTTTAAAAAAAGAGCAAAAAGCAAAATAAAAATGCCTTTACTACAAAGCAATAAAATCCCCTTGTTCAAAAATAAAAAATGAACAAGAATCCCTACTCAAAAGAATTCAAAAGAAAAGAAGGGGGTAATGAGCTTGAATCCCTAGAATTCCTCAGTTATTTGAACACCATGAGGTGATCCTCATTATAGGTTAGGTGGCATCAAATCTTTCTTGGCAATGGTGGTATCCTTACGCATGGTGATATGTTTATCACATTAGCGACCTTCTTTTGTACAGACCAATGTCAGCTTGTGGATTAGCTAGCTTTTGGTAGCTTGTATTACATAGTAGATAAGTCTAACTGAATGTATACAATCATGGTAAATGAATACATATTTTGCACACACATTGGTTCTTAAAATTGGCTTGCATCACTACCTTACTCAAAATTGGTAAATGAACTTCATAAGCACACACATTTGATCCTTGAGAGATTTTGTATCATAATTAAGGTCAAGATGGAAAATGAATACACAAATCACACACTAGTTCTTGATAAATTTGACTTCATCCTAGAAATGACCAAAATTATCCTTGAAGGTTGATTAGCAAATGTCATTATTTCATCATGGATTTGTATGATCGTTAGCATATGCAATTGATCCTAAAAAATAATCAATCTTGCATTTTCATACTTATCACTTAGCATAAATATGTCAATTTTATTATATTACATGATTACTTATCATTCATCAAAAACTCGCATTTTGATCATACATAATCACTCTTTCATATCAACTACAATTTGACTTCATGATGATGGCATGAGACAACCCTAATAAAAATATCTTTAGGAATATTATGCCTAGCACAAGTCCTTTATCCAAATTTATCATGCTTGATTATTATCATTGCACAAAACCTCTTTTTAATATTAAAATAAAATTAATCTTAAAAACACACACATTACTTATCATCAACTACATTACTTTCAATCAACAAACTCAAAATACTTTTGGATCATAACCCTTCGAGGTTAGCAATATAACAAAACCTCACACAAGATCTACTTCATGACTAAAGTGAGCAAACAGCCTCCATAAAAAATCATAGACAAGCATACATATTCGAGGTATTATTGCTAATTGATCAAGATCGTAAGGGTATATTTCCTAACACAATTATCTTTCTTCTACAAACAATTCAATCACACTACATTACAAATATCAATTACTTCAAATTACACTTTACTTCCCTACAATGATATCTTGATTAAAGCATGAGAAAATGAACATCAAAAACCATAAAAATAAGAACTAAAAAGCATGATTATGTAGATCATCAAAAAAAAATTATATTATACATTCACACATCATCAAACACATCAGATAAACCATAAATATATATATATATATCTTCAAAAGATATAATAGAATACAAAAAATCAGTCGATTGGTATACCACAATCATGAAATTGGTATACTCAATCACTAGGGGGTACACCACAAAATCCAGCTTAGTGTATCATCCCCTAGAACCCCTAGAAATCTGGGTGTCATCACCTGGAGGTGGTCTAGGCTCACAAAACTGAGGAGCCCTAGATACTAAAGTTGATCTAGAATGACTAGGAGCAGCTAACTCCAGAGGCAATGAAGCTCTCTGACCCTCAAGAACTACCTAAAATATAATATCTAATAGAATGTCATCCACTATGCCACTAAGGTAGCCTCTACCTGTGCTACCATCAAGGCACCCTATAACGCACTACTCCTTGAGGACTGGCCAAAAGCCATGCTCCTCATAGGATGTGATCGTGACACTATCTACCATGATGACCCATGTCCCTACATCCTAGCCAATTGAGCCTGAGCTTGGCTCATAAGACTATGCGCCTATGATAGCTATACCTCTAACTATTGAATGTGACTCACCTGAATGGTGATATGACTCCTCAAACCATCATTCTCTACCCATAGAGTAGCCACCTCTCCTACATTGCTTGACTCTCCCATCTCTATCATAACACCCTTTTTGGGTGAATCTGGTCTAGGGGTAGTATGAGTCTCTCATTGAGGAGAGGGCATTGCTTCTCCTAGTGAAGGAAAATCACTGTGAGCCTCCCTCCTACTGGTGATGTCTCCTTCCCCCTTCAATCCTGAGAACCTACTAATCAAACCCTTGTGGTCATAACCCTCCTTGCATCTGAACCCCCTATGATTTAAATACTCCTCATGTTTAAGGCCCCTCTCTATGGTGGCCTTTGTCTCTAACCTCCCCCTCCAATATAGATAATAATCACCTATGAACCTCTCAAAAGGCCTCTTGTATCTGACCAATAATACCTCTCTCCTGCGTGAGCCTCACCGGATAAATTGCTAGCATACCAAGTGGAATATCCATCTACAACCCCTGCATCATCACCCTCTACCAGGGTGACCTCTACATCATCCTCATCTACCTCTATAAATCTGGTGAGATATGATCTCCCACTAGTGGTCGTTGAATCTTGTACAACTTGGGAATAGGTAAAATATTGAATCTCTAGAATCCCTTGTACTACACCAAATTGATGTAGTACCTGATCGATGTGATGGAGCTCTATCTCTCCTCACTCCATGTAGAGCCATCGTACTCACCTCATGCAAGCCAACTCTGCTCGATCATCCTCCCATCCATGGTGCCCTCTCCAAGATCTCCAACAAATCTGTGTTATGGTCAACTCATCAATCATCCGTCTGGCCTCCTCTAGGCCACCTCTCCTTTACAAACACCCAACCAATGGACCCTAGTGGAATACTATAGGTCGTCCATCCTCTACATCCTAAAGAGGAAACCCTCTGGGTCTCCTCACTACAATGTGCTCCTAGCACCATACCTATAGAAATGATGTCAATACCAAACTAGTGCCCTTCTTGTACAATCCTGAACAAGGTACGGTACAAGTGACACAAAATGTAAGGACCCTAAGCGAATCACATGTTATGTCTTACATATCCGCTACAACCTCGGCCAACCCCCATAGCAAGTATCGACCACTCTGGTGGTATAATAAGAGTCCTCCCACTATCTCTGCCAATACCACTGTCAAAGCAAATACCCCATCTACTACGATGAGTCGATCTATGTTGACTCCACTCCGCTCAATAACAAAATATGGATCTCCTATCAAATTTCACATGGCCTTACCCTAGGCTAAATATTGATATAAATATTGTCCTCTAATGGGTACCCTGAGGATCCTCCATACATCCTCTAAAGTAGGGGCCATCTCCCCTATCGGTAATCAAAAAGTAGATGAGCCTGGATACCAACGCTTGGCTAATGCAGTGAGTAGACTATAGTCTACCTCTATACATGGCATTTCAGCCACATGATTAAGCCCCACTATAGTGAGAATATCTCTCTCATCCACACTAAGAGCTCCAACCCCACCCTCAAAACCAGTATGTCACCACTCATGACCCTTAAGTGATCCTCCCTGTAAAAAACAAAAAAAAACAAATTACTCACAAAAATTACACAAACAAAAATAAAAATGCTAAAATTTTAGTCCTAATGTCTAAATTCGAACCTAAAACACAAAATTGGATGCACAAAGATGAAATTGTACATCCAAATTTGCAAAATTGGACCTAGTACATACAAAATTATACATACAAATTCATCAAAAAGCATCTGAATTTTTCAAATTCAGACGCAGTTTTCGATGAATTCGAACGTTCGATTTTGTATTGATGATCCGATTTCATCACTGTGGTCGTGCGATGGTAGGCCGCATCAAAAAATATAAAAATCTAAAAATTCAACCAAAAAATTCAAACAAGAGAGGATAGAATCACTTACTCGGATATTCTCACTACTGCCATCACTCCTGACTTGAACTCTATCCACCCGATGCACTATAGTAGCCATTTTACCTATTTTCTCTAGAGCAAAATTTACTAAAATTGAAAGAAAAAATGAATTAGGGTTTTTTACCCTAATTTCTATTTTATACCCTATTTTACCCCATTTTCACTTTGAATTTTGAGTTTTGCAATAAATTATGAATTTCTTACAAAACTCGAAGGGGGTATCCCTGATAGTAACTATAAAACAAAAATTGAATTTTTTTTGCAACATAACATATCTTTTTGCTACTTTTCTTTAACGTATTTATTGCTCATAAATGCGCTAAAGAGGGGGTAAAATGTAGCTACCAAATTTGGACACACTTCCAAATTACTAATGTTATTAAGATATCTTAATTATCCTAATAACGTATAAATCACCCTCAAAAATCCTTATCTTGATATTCATGCCAAAAGAAATAAAAAATAACTTAATTGCACTCTTTTCGATAAAATCGGATGATCTCGATGAAATTGGACGTATCTGATAAAATTGGATGTGTCCGATTTTATCCAAATCACACGTGCACCTAATTTAGGTGCCTAGTTGGATTTTGAACCTAATCTGAGTGTTGCCAAGTCATATGATTCAATAAAATCGAATACAATCGATTTCATCCAAATCAAGCCAAAAACCTAATTTGGCCTAACAACCTAGTCTAATTTCACCACCCACCTAATTCCTCAAACTAAAGCAACCATTTAACCACTTAGACTCATAGTAATCAGTCTGGTTGATGATATTTGCAAGAAGAGCTTAGAGAAAAGGAGCTTTGGAGCATTTTTTGGAGGTTATAGTGGAGAACCCCATTGTTAGATCATCATCCAAGGAACATACAACCATGATATCACTCTTAATATCTTGTTTTTATTTTATTTATATTAAAAATTTCAATCATTTGTATGAATTTGGCTGTGTTCAAATTCATGTTGCATCCAATCTAATATCCTATATTGCAAAACTAGCCATTGGATAAATCTAGTTGCGTATGATTTCATACATTGCATATGATTTCATGCACAACATATGATTTCATACCTATGTCCCTTTGGGGGTAAAATTTCAAGCATCATATAGTTGGTTTTATTTTATTTCCATTATATCATATTTTATTACTACAATCTTGCACTGTAATTCTTTGTTATTGCTAGATCTATTACTTTATTATCACATGTTGCATATTAAAATAATCAATCTTCCATTTTCTTTATGGTTGGCTAAAAGAATTGAGGGGATTTGACTATCACAGACCATGATATACTATGGCCTATGCAGATCCCCCTTCCTTGATTTAAAAATCTAGTGTTTTGTTGTGTAATTGCAGGTTTCAGAAAAATCTGTATGTATTCGATTGCATCTAGTTAAATCGTACATCCAGTTTCATCCTGTCTGTGTTCGATTTCGTCTGACAAAATTGTACATCTGGTTTCATCCTTTCTGCATCCAATTTCATACTACACAGTCAAATTCATCCAAAATAAGACATCCGGGTTAGGTAAGTGTTCAAAATTCATTCTTTCATACTTAGATTTACATTCTATGTTCTGTAGGCATCTGTATTAAATAAAAAAATAGAAAAATTTTATTACACGTTTTTTAAAACACAAAAAATACAAAATGAGAACATGATAGCATAAACAAAACCTTGGTATATTATGTTGGAAATTTTGAGTATATAGTTTTCATTGATGTCAAATTTTTGAGGTCATAGGTTGATGACATTGGTTGTCATTGATAACTTGGCATGGCAAAAAGACAAGGTTTATAAGTTGGTTAAAATACAAGGCAAAGTTCATCCCAGTGCAAGGAAATTGATAAAAATAAAGGGTTATAATATTTATATTTTAAGCCCAAGAGGTTTGGGACAAAGCTCCAAGTGTTTGGTTAAAATGTTGAAGGCCCTGGTTTAAAAACCATGAAGAAAGCAAGTGACTAAGGCTTAAAAAGGAATAATATTATAATATTTTTAATATTATAATATTAAAGTTAAAAGTTAAAGCCAAAGGGTTAAGTATAAAAATAATTATAATATTTTATATTATAATTTATTTTAAACCCAAGGTGGGTTTTGGTGCCAACTTTCAAAAGTTTTTTTTAATATTCCTAAAAGCACCAACGTCAAAAGTATGGTGGTAAATCCATATTAATATGGATAATTTTCTTGCCCTAAGGTGGTGTGTTCGAAGTGCAATTTATTCGATTATCGACATGAGCAATCGTAAGTAGAAGACAAATTCTTCATTTAAAAAAAAAAAAGGAAAATATATCTAGACATGTATAAGGAGAATATCATGATATTTTATCTCCAACCAGGTGGTTGGCCTAGTGGCAGATTGGGCAATGTTAAAGTATAGGCAGACAACAGGTTGTGAGGTCGAATCTGGACAACAATAGTTTTGAAATGATTTTTTTTGGAGTAAGGAAGATTGCGCAAAATTCAAAGTGTGAATCATGCATATTTGTTTTGATGTATGTGGTTGGCCTAGCGGCAACCCAAGCAGTGTGAGCATGCTGGAAGATAGGAGTTGTTGTGGTCGAGTCTCACCTGCGAAAATTTTGGTAAGCAATAACTAATTTTTATTAATGCCTAAGGTTGAGTTGTTAAGCGCTTAAGGCATGTTTGATTGGTTGAGCACCATTAGAATTAGGGAGTTATAAGGGAAATATTTTTTATTTCTTTCCATTGTTTAGAATAAAAATATAATGGAGAGTGTATTTTTCTAAAGTGTTATTTTGTGGAGTAATAAGGAAATTATTGGTAAATATTTTTGGGTGTGTTTGTTGAAATTTAAAGGGGGAGATAAAAGGTCTGAAACATAATTTGGAGATAAAAGGATTTTTTGATAAGCATTGTTGGAAATATTTGAGTTGGGATTTGTGCTTCATGGTTGAATGGTTTGGAAATATTTTGGAGAGAAATTGATAATAATCTATGCTTCTATTATTGGAAGAGGTTAAGATATTGTGCTAGAGATTGTGAACTACTTATGCTAGAGTTGAAGACAAGTTAGTGCATCTTTATGAAATATTTTAAACATTAGTTTGAGAGATATTGATTGCAAGTGCGGTAGTTGATGAGATAAAATTTGTGAAGGAAAATAATGCATTAATATGATTGATATTTTAAAGTAAATTTGCAAGAAAGATAGATCAATTTTGTGAAACAAGTTATACATTGTTTGATTTGATTTGAAAGGGTTTTTGCAAGAGATAAATATTGGATTAGTTGAATGCAATATTTGTGAATGTGAAGAATATATTGGGATTTTTATAGTGTACATCATTCTCTATATGTTCCATAGGTTAAACGAATTCTGAGTAGAATATATCTGTTTGAGGAAAATATTTCTGAAAAATATATAAGCTTTGTTTGTATGCAAGGTTTGGAAATATTTGAGTAGGTCTAGTGAGTAGCATTAAGGCATTTTTGAGCAAGTCATTTGAGAAGGCTTGAAGGCAGGTTTGAGCAAGTCTTTTGAGAAGGCTTGAAAGCAGTTTTGAGCAAGTCTTGTGAGAAGGCTTGAGGACAAATTTGAGATAGAATTGAGAGCAGGTTTGATTACTAATTTGTTCAAGCTTTGTGTTAAGGCTTGAGGATAGATTTGAGACAAAATTGAGAGCAGGTTTGATTGTTGATTTGTTCAAGCTTTGTGTTAAGGCTTGAGGACAGATTTGAGATAGAATTAAGAGCAAGTTTGATTGATGATTTGTTCAAGCTTTGTGTTAAGGCTTGAGGATAGATTTGAGATAGAATTGAGAGTAGGTTTGATTGTTGATTTTTTTAAGCTTTGTGTTAAGTCTTGGGGTATATTTGAGATAGAATTAAGAGCATATTTGAGAAGAGTTAGAGTAGATTTGTGCTATATTTGGGATAGAATTTGGTGCAGATTTGAGATAGAGTTGAGAGCAGACTTTGGAGGTGACAGAGCAAAGAGGACAAAAGTCTCTAGTGGATAAGAGATCCATAAGATAGTGTAGTGGGGATAGAGGTCTCCTGTGGAGAGAGATCCACAAGCCAGAGTAGTGTAAGAAAAATTATTCTAAAGGATCACTAGCTAGAGAAGAGGGGATAGAGTTATCCTGTGGAGAGAAATCCATGAACCATAGTAAGGGGAAAGAGTTCTCCTATGGAGATAGATACACGAACCAGAGCAAGGGGAAATATTTCTCCTATGGAGTGAGATCCATGAACCATATGGGGAGATAGAGTTCTCCTATGGACTGAGATCACTAGCTACCCATGATCCATGTTGTAGATCCTTCATTTTCCCTGCGCTTTTTAGGTGTGGATCCATTATCCTAGGAGAAAGGGGTGTGAAAATTTTGGGCCTACAATTTTGTAGGTACCAATATCCAAAATGACCAAATAAATGCACCTATATTCACAATAATAGATGATGCCTATATCCAGTCAGATGGAGTAAGGTGCTTATATTCCAACAAATCGGGTGCCTGTATTCATAATACAAAGAAGACTGCCTATCTTACACACAAATAAAAGGGTTCTTGTATTCTAATGCAGTGAAAAATCCTATCTTCGGCATCAGAGAAGAGGTCAGAGCCATGTTGGCACTGAAATCAATGCATAGTCATAGTCAAACTTTTTCATGGATGAAATTATGTTGTTTGTATTTTTTTCAAAATAATCCGTTTACATCTCGATTGTTGACTAAAGAAGTTTGTAATTTTCCATCGGTGACCCATACATTCTCCAAAGGCACAGATAAAATAACTTCCAAGGAGGGGATGTGTGTCATCCCACACTAAAATACAAATTCCATGTTTTATTCAGTTTTTTGCATGAGACCTCAAGACTAATCAAATTGCAGTACCCAATGATGATTCAATTTGATGTGATTACTTTACACAAAAAAATGCACACCATTTATTTATCTCAAATATACTATTGTCATGCATAGACCAATAAAATTTCATCACCAACATTTGCATATGATAAATCATGAAATACCATCCAGGTATGTACCGAACTTTCTATTATTTTGGTGTATGGTTTTAATAAAGTAAACACTTTTGTATAATGTACCATCACATGTCCCACGAAACTCGTATCCAATCATACAAATTCTGAAATATGTACTACACCACGTAGTGCCAATTGAATGGAAGGAAAATATTGTAATGATACCCATTTAAATATGGCACATTATTTTAGATTTAATTACATAGATTACCCATAATGTTTATTACGAGGAGATAGGTACCCTATATGCACAGATACAATCGCATGCTTTGGCATGTTATAAACCAAAAATAGTACATGTTTTGCAAACACAAAGAAATCTAGAGAACAAAGCCAATAAGCATCATGGGAGGACCTTCACCTAATCATGCATTGAAGAATAATGGGTCATGGGATATTTCAAGCATAACTGAATATGTTAGGAACCAATTTGAGGTTATGGGATGGATGAAGTATTTTTTTTTGGCTAGCTAGGATCAAGACTTTGTGGCAGCATGCAAATTTGCAGCCTCAATGGATAATGGTGTTGTATGGATACATGAACTAGTCAAACCAATCACAAAGGCATATATTGCAAATGTGACTTATCTTCCATGTAGAGGGGACCAGACATATAAGGAAGATAGTATACAATGATGCATGCAATGATTTTTTGGGTAGCCATCAATGCAGAAAACATGCGCAGGGTTGCTGAAACAACATATACCAGACCTTTGGAGGAATGTGTTCGAGCAAGTGGTTTGATTTTCCACTTGCACTGGTAAATATTCTTGGTTGAATGTCAACTGTTTTATATTTATCAATCATCTACTACATGGGGATAAAATCAATATTCCCTACTACATAATGTGTGCTCTAGTTGGTACCGAGCAAGAATAGTAATGACACTAGGGCATCATGGCCTAATTTTAGCCCTAGTTCAATATGCCAAGGCTCATAGGGATGCATTGAATACTAGAGATAATATTGCAAAAAAAATTTAAGAGCAATAGGGAGATGTAGAGGATGAAGATGGTGTTGTTGTAGATGCAGCTAAGTATCAGTAAGAGGAAGAGGAGGCACCTTACTCCCATAGCCACCAAGCCAAAAAAACAATAGGGCAGGCAAAATTAGGCCCTTATTTCCCAATACCATCACCTACCTCCTAGTATATCCATTCTACAAGGGAGGCATGATAATATGAACAAATTTCATCATAGGTAATATCATAATTTGTCTTCAAACATTCAAATTGGGAGGCAGATCGAACTATTTCAAGCCCATTTCAGGATTTGTCACCACCAATAACTAGAACTAGAGCATAGAAGGAACATTTGGTTGATTATAGTTCATCCAAAGAAGAAGATGTAGAGGATGAAATGGCTACTCAAGTGTTGCATGACATGGCCAGTGGTGAGACATTCTATCGTAACACTCAGGAAGAAGACTTGTAGAGCCAACTATAGAACATGAAAGAACAAGCTTCCAATTGGGGGGAAAATATAAAAAGAACATGCTGAATTTCAAGAATATTTATGGTCTATGGTAGCAAGGTAGTAAGAAGCAATTGACGCTCTATAGTAGCTACAAGAAATGGTGCGGAAATTGGAAAACAAGGTCCAATAGTTGTAGGCTACCAAATCGGATAAGGTCGATGTTGCTGTGTAAATATATTGGGATATGGATGCAATATTTTCTTCCATGGACTTGAAGGAGAAAATTGCATCAACAAGAGCATTTCACTTTGATTCTATAAGGGTATCAAGTTACCAAAAGACTGAAACATAGGACCAATAAAAGGCCCCTGTGAAGACTAGCTCTCAAGAATAGGGGAGCCCTGTTATGTAAAAAGAACCCCCTGTAATTGAAGTTGAATATGCAAAAAAACTTGTGGATACCCAATTAGATGGTCAACCACCAGATGACCAAGAAGGAACCACCCAATTAGATAGGAAGTTTGAGGTACAATCATATGCGACTCAAATCATGGACAAAATACATGTATCTAACCCTATTTTCTAGTAAAAATTAGGTTAGGAGGAAGAACATGAAGTGGAACACTCACATGAGTCAGTTGATCCCATAGAGGTTGTATATTGAACTGGTCAGCCATCAGTTGACCAAACCATGACTGGTCAATTTGATGGGCAGATCATAGCTAAACCAACTATGAACACACTATTGGATTGGGATATGCAATTAAGTCTTTCAAAGTACAAGAAATACCACCTCCACAAAAGAAGGAGGGAGTTAGTACCTTGACATCCACAACTGATACAACAAAACCTAGACCAGCTAAGAAATTATGACCCAAACAAAAAATATAGAGAGCACCGCAGAGAAGGCGGAAGACAAGGGATAGAACAATAACCCATTAAAAGCATAAAGCACCTCAATAAAATTTGAAGGTACATATAGAAACAAACTCGGATGAAGAATGGGCTACATCCATGAAAGCCTTTACCAACTAGAGGGGGTAGGAGCTTAAGAAGATATCGAAGGAGGTTAAGAATGAGAAAAATGCTCACAAACAGATGGACAGAGAGCCAAGAATTTCTATCAACCCTACCTAGCAAGAATAATTTTAGAACCTGTATTATTTAATTTATGGAAATCCCTCAAGGATGCGATAAAATATATAGAATATGAGTATATTTAACAAATAACGAATGATGTCATCACTAGTTTGAGCACTTGAGTCTCTACCACCTAAAGATGCATAGGAGAAAGATGCATAGGAGAATTATGTAGAGGAAACAATGCTCGACCTAGAGATGGTAAAATTACAAAAGGCCCAGGTACATGATACATCCCATTATCCAACTTGGGATAAGATTAATTTCCTAGTGGCATATCAGCTTCCCCTAAACCATCAATACTAGAAGTAAGCTGAGCCTACATTCCATAAGGATGCCACCACATTCACAAGGTTCTATAATGAGGAAGTTACAAGTAATAAGGGGTGGAGCAAAATAAATTTGAATATAGGGATAGGGCCTAGCCAGCTCTTACGACATAATAAACACCAGAAAGCACCCAAGATAGATGTAGGTCCCACTTAGCTGAAATAGTGTGGAAAAAAGAAGTACAAAAAGGAACAAGATAAAACCATAGCCAAGGAGAGAAAGTGTTGGAATAGGGAATACTAGCAAGCCATTTCTGAAACAGGGGATTATCAACATCAAGTACCATGAGGAAATAGCAATAATTTGGTATGGGGGATGGTGAGCACCAAAAGTGCTCATTTTTTGTATACTTTAATAACATAAATGTTCAACATTATTATATTATAAATACATTTTTATGAGAATTTTATATACATTTAATGGAAAATGATGTATTATGCCTAATGTGTGTTTTGAGTGAAAATTGTGTGTAGATGCAAATAACTATTAAATTTTTTTACACATTTTAGTGAAGATCCCATGTGGACCTAGCATTTGATACATTCATAATGCGATTAGGAAATGGTTGGTGATTAAACAACGATAGTGGCAAAGGTGTAAGGCATTCCAAAAAGTATGGAATGTGGCTAAGGTACGATGCCTATCTCCTAACCCTAGAATGGAAGGTGCCTATCTCCTAGTGAAAAGGAAGAACTTATCTCCCAGTATGTAGAACAAGTGCCTGTCTCTTGACAATAGGATGAACAATGTTTATCTCCTAGTACACAAGACAAGTGCATGTATCCCAAAAATAATATGGATGGCACTTGTATCTCGATGACAAAATAAAATGCTCACTATTCAACATAAAAAAAAACAATGATTTTCAACAAACAAGAGAAGGTTAAATACAATGCCTTTATCCTAGTGACAAGACAAAAGGTACTTGTTTTCCAGCAATGAGTCGAACAGCGCATGTACCTGAAAAAATAAAAATGTGTGCATTGAATGTAAATATTGAAGACCATGTATAATATTAGATGCATTTTTCTAAGAAAATATAGGAAATGTTATGATTATCCTGTAAGGGTTAATTTTAGCGTGACTTCTCTTTTATAAGGTATATAATAAATTTATGTGTGCTCGCTGTAGCGAATCATGTTAGAATAGATAAAATTGGTAGCATCTAAATTTTTAATAGGGGACAACCACATTCTGTATAAAAATACAGGTCACCCCTAAAGAAAGGATCCCAAACTTACTTTGTAAAATTGGTACTGCATAATAAAATCTTGAGTGTTTGATTATTTCATTGTGTTTAGAGAGTGATTGCATGAATTAACCATGTAGATGTTTGCAGGATCCTAAGCCCACTCCAAACAGTATTCCTTCCATGTTTCATTCTACTTTCATTATTTAGTTTTTGTCATTTATTTTTTGCAAGTGTGTTTCTCTTGTTTTATTTATTTCTACACAGAGTGTTTTAATTCTGCATTTTTGCTTTATTTAATTTTGCAAGTGTGTTTGCTTTCCTGCAATTTACTTTTCTACACATTTCCTTTCAATCATGTGTTTTATAGTTTAATTTAGTTATCCTGCAAAATTCTATAGAATTTACTTTCCTGCAATTCAATTTTATTGGTTTGGCTGAACTCCAACTACACCAACAACCACCCCCCAAACCAAAGTGACACATAGGACTCATCTCTAGTTTACTGTAGGCATATAATTTACACTGGTACTCAACACGTTTATGAACCTTCATATTGATAAAATTAAATAGAAGCATATATATTTTCTACTCACTAGTAGGGCTAAGGGGATGTATACAATAGCTTAAGGATAAAAAACATTATGCCCTAGAACCACTCATTAAAATCAAGATCATTCACACGACTCTAGATGCAAAATTTATGGCCAAAGGTTAGGTTTTTTAGTTGATTACTCCTCCACAAAAGGGTTCTATATATGATAATTTATTGAAGAGGGGATTCTATAAACCTTTTAGATGTATATTGTGTATGGAGGAGAATAAAACTTTTAACCACCTTACTATAAAATACCCCATATTGATGAAGTTGTGGAAAATGCTGACATCTTTTCTATGCCTACATTGGACAAATGGTCTGTCTATAGAAGAGATTTGGAGAGGATGGAAGAATCAACAAGAAGTAGATGGTTATGTGGGGTAAAGAGTGTGGATAGGGATGACTATCATGATGAGGCCAAATAATATCTCATTTTTGGATCATTTTTGACATGAAAACTACCATATTTTAATAAATAATATAGTTCTATTTCAAATATTTGATTAAACTACATTATTTTCTTTATTTTAGCAATTATTAAATTTTAACGAATAATATGTTGTTTTTACTACTTTATACACTTTCTATCATCTTTGTGCATGATTTTAGCAATAAAATAACATAGTAAATACCACTAGCAAATAAAGGTTCTATAAAATCTAATTGGTTATGCATTTTTGAAGTGTTTTCCTACCTAAAATTAGGTTCTAGGATGATGTGGTATCAAAACAACCATGTTGCAACTGAAACAAGACACAATTGGACACACCATATGTAGGAGTAGCTTCAGAAGATCTAGGCAACCACCTACAAATAAAAGGAATGTAAATACAAACACCAAAAAATGAGTTGAAATCAGTTGAAGAGTTTTAAAAAAATGAGTAGGGACCCACCAAGCAATTGGAAGTGTCCCCACATGAAAAAATTAGAACCAACCACATATGATAAGCATGCAACCTAATATTCTAGAGCTGATCTAGAAGAACAGGTAGAATCAACAAGAAATTAGAATGCAGACCAAATATTCAAGGGATGAATAAGATGGAATGCGTATATATGTGTCCAATGATGCTCCATCTATTCCTAGCTTATTTCCCACCAAGTTGGAGGTGAATATAAGCACACAATTGGTTACAAAGTGGATTCTATCCTAAATAAGGACTAAGTTTATTGTAACAAGGCAAAAAATCAGGTGTTAATAGAAAATAATTTATTTTTGACTTATCTCATGTAGGATAGGGGTGGAAATATGTATAAATATTTCCACTCACATATTGGTTAAGAGTTAGAAAATGTTAGAAAATTAGACAATAGCTTGAAAAATAGGAGATAGTGATTTGCAACTACTCTGTAATAGCAAAAACCATTAATAAAGTGCAGTACTTTTTAGATGTCGTGTTGATGCTTTATTGAGTATTTAGAACTTAGAATTTGGTTTGTTATACCTTCTACTAGACCAAGGAGCAAGGGACCACTCTCAAGGCTGGTGGAGGAGTTGTTTTGCGGTTTTTATAGGTTTTCTATTTTAGTGCATTTTCTACTAAATTATTGTCAATTTCTTGCTAAATTGTTGTAATCAGAATGTACCCTATTTTTACTATGTATTTCTCTATTTTCAAGTGTGATGTGTGAGTTTGGTTTTTCAGCTAGCTAAATTTTTATTTACTTTTGTATTTTCTTTTCAATTTTTGCAATTTCAATTACAACATTTCATTTACAGTTTTAGCAACATTTTCTTTCTTTAGTAATTTTTTTACAACAATTTTATTTTCAGCAATTATTAATTTAGTGATTTAAATTTAGAATGTACATTTTATATTATTTTCATTTAGCAAAAGTAATCTAGTTTTTTTTCATTTTAGCACATTTTAATTCTATAACATGGATCAGTTTCAATTCTACAACTTAGATTAGTTCTTTCCTACAATTTAGTGTTATATTGGTCCTTGAAAAAATCTTATGAACCTCTGTTCCACACAATAAGCATGTGCTATGATATTTAAACTATATAACTCCCAAACCTTCTCTATCGTATATAGACTTGGACACAACCCTTGATTTGACAAACTTAAAATTAAATTATGAAATTAACGACACTCATAATTTTTTGCACCATTTTTGGGGAAAAGATAGGTGCTGTTAGAGGATAAAGCAATCATACAATTATCATTGTTTCAAGTTGTAACAAATAAATCTTAGAGTAATTTTTGAAATAATAACTTGCATGAAACATAGGTGTGTAGCTGACAATTTCATTTCAGACCATTAAGACACATGCATAGAATGAATGAATAAGAGATAAAAAATTTGATTTCTTAAAACAAAACCTTTACCTACCATAAGAATGTGATATTCACACCAAGGAGGTGAATTACCCGTATTTGAGATTCTTGAAATTATTGAAAGAAAACCACCATCCTCATCGTCAGGAATGAGTATCTCTTTGAATAGAATTACAAGAGGAGCAAATTACGAGTACCTCCTCACCTACCCCTTATATATATTTACCATCAAGGCAATATAAATGAATCTATACCAGGTTTTGTGAAGAAATAATGGAAGAGTTACAAGGGAACCCATATAGGGACAACCATCCTCACACTCAATGGGATAATCCTACTCCTACCATGAATTTTGAATATCCTATTCGATTAGACCCAACACAAAACTCTCTAATGAAAATAATTTCATATTCAATGCTACCAAACTTTAGGGGAAGTGCATAAAAAGATCTGGATCAATTCTTATTTAAATTCAAGAATGTATGCCAAATATACGATTATACAAATGAAGACAAAAAACTTAAGGTATTTTTTTCCACACTCAAGGACTCAACTTTACATTGGTTTACGAGTTTAGAACCTAAATTAATCTGAACCTCGGAAGAAATGAAGTAAATATTTTTGGACAAGTAACAAGAATATTATCGGGTGAATAATATGAAGGATGAATTATTTAGAATCAAACAAGAAGAAGAAAATCTAGAGGATTACTTGGATAGGTTTGCTTTTGTGCAAAAATGGTGGGGGCCTATTGAACTAGAAATATGAAATACCATATTATTAAGAGGATTACAAGATGACTCTAGAGAAGTATTAGATTTAATGGGCAAGGAAGATGTGAGTACCCTTAGCATTGATGATATTTTAGAATTATGTAGAAATTACTCTTGCACAATATAAAAAACATGAAAGAGAGATAATAATAGAAGTGACATGAAGGAACACATGGAAGAATTTGCTAATTTGAAAAATGAAATTCTTGTGCATATCAATACTACATTAGGGGAAATGAATATAAAAACTAAATCAATGGAATGCCTAGCCATTTATTGCCCACGATGCAAAAATAAGCATGCTCTTCAAGACTGTCCTTCAAAAAAACCTCTATATTTACTATTTATAGCATTTGCTCAAAAGAACATATCATAGACCAATGTCATTTACTTTCAAGACTCAAAAAATATATTGGAAACACAAATATAAGAATTCAACCTTGTTGGGCAAAGACAAGGGAGAAATTTCTCACAATATTAGAATACCCCATGCTTTCCACAAATTGAGAAAAAAATCCTTGGTCTATGCCATGGGGTTACTTAGAACCACCATAACAATCTTGGAGTCAACTTCCATGGTCATATTATCAGAATTTGTCAAAATCTGAGTGGATGAATCCATAATAAAAATTAATAAAATCCACCATGGATGAAAGCACAATATCATGAAGAAAATTGGGGACATCAGTACCAACCATACTAGGGACAATGGAGATACCAAATACACCAAAACATTTGTTGTTTGGTCCTTCTCAAAATTTTCCTCAAGGATGACAACAACAATAACAATTAATACAACCTCCACTTTCAACCCAACCTATGGCTAACCCTAATATTACTAGACGAAAAACCCTATATATGTGGCTGAATCTGATGAGACTACCATGATAAATATAATAAACTGTAAGAAATATGCTTCCTAAGCCTAGTCCAATTATTATTGAAGAAATAAAAATTAATGAAAAAAATAGGAACCCTTTATCCTAGAACCACAAAGATCAAATTTGGATAAAGGAGAATAAAAATAAGAAAACCTTCCTTAGGGAAGTTTACCTTCATCTAAAAAGATACCATACCCCAAATCATTTGAAATATTTGAAATCACCTTAGAATCATATTTATTAAAGTAATTAAAATGATTAACCATTTCACTTTCTTTATTATAAGTTATTAAGGATGTACAATTAATCAATAAAACCGTTCAAGGCCTTTGCCTTAAAAATTTAGGAAGGAAGAAAAAATCTTTTCCCAAAATCATATAGGTAAATGGAAAATTGGCTGACCTACTTTCTAGAAAACTTATTCCACCAACATATGGTGATCCAGGAAGTTGAGTAGTCATACTAACAATAGGATTAATGTAGATATCCAATGTACTAATTGATCTTGGGGTAGCCATTAATGTTATGATGAAATATATGATGTAGAGATTACAACTGAATAACTTGAATCCTACATTTACTATATTGGAAATTGTTGATAGATCTATTGCTAAACTAGAAGAAATTAGTGATGATATTCCTATGATGGTCTCCTCATGGGAATATCTAGTTGACTTCTTGGTATTACAACCTCACAATTTTGTGAATGGTTATACAATAATATTAGCAAGGCCTTGGCTTGCTACGACAATTGCTTTCATCAACTGTAGGTTAGGGGATATGACCATTTCAAATAGGATCAATTCAAAGAAGATTTCATTATATCCTATTGCGAAATATTCAGTTAACAATTTAGGTCACTTATGGTTTCTTGATTCTAATGAAGAACACAAAGAGACTATCTTAACACTAGCCATTGTAATAGTAAAATAGCATATAGAAGAGTTATATTCATATGAAAGATATGCCTTTGAATATAAAACCGTCTTGGTTAATACCATGTATAAATTAGGGCTTGAAGATGAACCAATCATTATTCATCATCTATTATGGAATGATAAAGCACAAACATCTAAACAAATTTCACCCATTCCATTACAAGAAAATTCCTTCAAATTACCACATGGATAACATCTTCATCATCTATCATTATTTCACTATCCCATATCAGATATGATTCCATAAAAAAATACACTTGTAAAGAAGACACAAATATTTCATTCTCTTCTA
Source organism: Wollemia nobilis (assembly GCA_028583015.1). NCBI lineage: Eukaryota > Viridiplantae > Streptophyta > Pinopsida > Araucariales > Araucariaceae > Wollemia > Wollemia nobilis. The sequence continues at coordinate 1,292,189 of JAQPPZ010017036.1, read as the reverse complement.
CCATAAAAAATATTCCATAAAAAAATACACTTGTAAAGAAGACACAAATATTTCATTCTCTTCTACCATATCATTATCCTCTTAACTCCTTAGAAAATTTTAAGAAATTAATTTCATTCATTCATAAATAAAACAAGTTGAGGTATGCCTAGGGAAATTTTTGAACATCAACAACTAGTTGACCAATGAACAAGAAGCAACATTACTTATTGTATTAAACTAACATATCAATTGCCTTTGCATGGGAATACAAAGATATGATAATGATTCATCCTGATGTATATACTCATAGAACATTTACAGATGATGTAAAACCTATGTGACAACCACAAAGGTGATTGAATCTTGCTTTACGAGATATCATCAAAGATAAAATCAAAAATATTTTAGAGGTAGGATTCATTTTGTTGGGATACATTACATCATTTGGTTATTTACTAATGTACCTTCGTGGATACATATTTAAATTAGGATTATATTAGGAGTTAAATAATTTATTAGAGTAATTTAATAAATGCACAAGTGTTAGAATGTGCAATGATGTAAATGTGCATGTAGTCCACATGTATGAGTCTTAGGGTTGAATGAGAGGCAAGGAATTTATGTTTAGATAAAGGTCTCATTGTGAGTTTTTATGAGTGAGCAAGTGATAGAGTTGAGTAGTGAATAGGTGAGAGTAGTAGCAGGTACAATGTAGCTCCATTTTGATATCATGGAGGAGTTACAAACTCCATGATAGGAGCATTGTAATTTTCATGATATTCTTATATGAGCATTTCTAGAGAATTGTATCAAGTTTTCTATCATATTTTCATGCATGTTAAGTTTTACTTATCATAGTTATAATGTTGCACTCTTATTTTATACTTGTGATCGCATTTCCTTTAAGTTTAAGGCTCCAAAAGCTAATAGTGGTATTAGAGCCATGGTGTATCAAATGAAATCACAAAGTTATCACCATTGTTATTGTTGAGTATTTGCAAATCAGATTAGCCATAGTGTGCCGATGCATGTAAATACCATCACAATATATTTTTTATATAAGTAGCTCTATATAAAAGAATAAAAAGTAGATAAAGCCACATGATTGATTTGGTTAGATTTTTTCCATAGAATTGCAATAACTTGTGAAGACTAGAACTCAACATTGCATCCACTAGATTGACAATCCAACTGGTGAATATTATTTTCTTTTGAGTCATAGAAATTTTTGTTTTCTAATATTTCATTGCAAGAGAAAAAAAGTTTTCAGAAAAATCATTTGGTTACTATCATATAAGTTTTTCTTGTTGTAAAAAATGAACTCTTAGAATGTGGGAAGCTTCCTACAATAGATAGAGAAGAACTCCATATTCATTGCCTGAAGGTCGACATTACTTTCGTCATGTAGGATTAATTATTTATTTTATAAAAATAAGGATTGAATATTTGAAGGCCTAAGGAGAAAAGTCCCATTGAAAGATTTGCAGATTGAAGACTCCTAGTTGAAATATTGAGGAGAAGATCTAGTGGCCAAGGAATCCACATTGAAGATTGCAAATCTAGGAAGGAGGTCCTAGAAAGAAGACCCCATTGAAGATTGAAGAGACTCAAGGAGAATATTTCTAGAAAATATTGGAGATTGGTGATCTCCATTGAAGACTAAAAACTACACATTGAGTAAGAGGTTCATTGAAGGCCTTATTGAAGAACTTCTATATTGGAAGATTGAGCATTAATAAGGACTAACATATATTCTATTGTAGATTTTAGTAGCAGCAGATTCACAAGATCCTAGAAGAAGATCTCACATCCATAGTTGAAGATTGAAGAGGCCAAGGAAGGTCTCATTAAAGGCTTTGAAGCTACAAGTTTGAGGACCCTGGAGATGTCTCAAGGAGAAACAAGAAGAAGGCTTGTTGAGCCTCATTGAAGGAGTTCTTAGAAGGACTCATTGGAGAAATTAATACCAAGGAAGAAGCTAAGATATTGGGACAATCGTCACCACCAAATAAAAAGCTCAAAGGAGGTTTGGTAAGACGATTGTCAAATCACAAAGTAGTATGAAATAGATCTCAAGATTGACAAGATTATTTGGGGAGGAGATCTACTTTGAAGTTAGAATTCAACAAGAGAAAAGAGATAGAAAATGAGAGATTTGGGGACCATCATTGAAGGGTTCTTGAGTGAACATCTCAACTATAATTTGGAGGAGGATCCTATTGTGACCACTTCACAATGACCCTAAAATTGAAGACCCACTAAAATTTGGGATTTTTTTTATGTATTTTTTTTTTTGGTGTTTTTTTGTTATAGTGGAATGTTAGGTATTATTGTAGTTTTGTTTGACTATTTGTACTGATTATTTTTGTTGTTTGTATTGATTTTAATTTGATGGGGTTTTTTAAGTTAAAATGTTGGTGTTATGGTTATAAAAGTATATACTACAATTTAAAATATTTTGAGTAGGAATTAAGAAAGAGGATTAGAATATTTTAAAAAACTTTTTTTTTTTTTTTAAATAAAATATTAGTATATTGGATATTGATAAAAATTTTTGGTTTTATAGGGGTTTGGCTCTGTTTTCGATGAATTCTATGAGGTAAACCCGGTGCTACACGACTATCAAGTGGTGGGCCAACATTCGACATGAGGCATCGATAAACAGATACCGAGAAACTATAGCATGAATGAAAAATTGGTGGATTTGAAGATGATCCTTGTTATTGGCGTTGTCGCTATCGTGCATGTTAATTAAAATGACATGCTGTGGGGTTGTTAAAAAATGTGGTAGGTCATTTTGTTTGCTGCTCAAAGCACTGCCACTGTGATGAACAAGGTGAAGAATACCATTGGATTTCTCGAATGAGACAGTGTGCGAATAGATTGTCGATTACATATCACATGAAGGAGCAATGAATTGGTAGAATACACATTTACGTTTACAAGTTATAGGATTGACCGTGCAATGGAGGTCCAATAGCGTAGGCATATATGCAATTAAAATAAACATGAACACTGTGGACAGATACTGTTGAGATACTGGGATTTGAACCGTAAATCTTAATAATCACAATAAGAACGCCAGCAATGATCAAAGTAGCAGAAAAGTTTTGATGAAGCATCTCAAATTTCACATTAAAATATGAATAGGGTATATTGCCATAGATATATCTTATTTATAAAAATGTTGAAAGGTATGATGGAAAAGTATAGCGAATGATAAATAATGAATGAAACATATTTATAAAACAGTTTTTAAATTCATTTCATCAATTTTCAAAGAATGAAATGAATATTTCAAATTATAAAAGGGGATTAAAAGCCGGAGAGGTCGGACGATTTGAGGAGAAAGCTACGCCAAGGAGGAAATAAGAAAGTGACAAAGTACAGGTTGTTCGGAGGGCTACAAGTTTTGGAAATTATAAAGATTTTTGAATAATATTCATTGTAAGATCTATGAAGTTTATGTCAAATTATTTTATTAAATGGTGTTTTAATGCAATTAATAATTTGATATATATATTTTTAAAAAGTTCCATAGAATATAGCATTAGGTTTATTGCAAAACTGTGTTAATTTTGGTTTCTACAAATTTTGTTTTTTTAAAAAGTTTTGTTTAATTTTGCTTTAGAGTTTATTGTCCGAAGTTGTATTTTATTTCTTTTACTTTAATATTTTTTATTTATTTCAATGTTTGAATTAAAACCTAGATTTTCAATTTTATAACTAGGTTCAAATTTGTTTATCATCCAAATATTTAATCCAATTAATATTTGGGTGAATAAATTTTACAGAAAAGGAAAAATCATATGAACTTTAGCTTTAATATCATAAAGTTTAAAGTTCATAATTGAGATTTATACACATTAATTAATTTTGGTTTATTAAAGTTATTTCACAGTTATTAAAGTTCATAATTGAGATTTATACACATTAATTAATTGAGAGCTAAAATTTATTTATTTTCAAATATTTAATTTAGTAAATATTTGTGAAATAAAAAAAATAGATTACATGGACTTTAACTTTAATGCCATAAAATTTAAAGTTTATAATTGATATTTATGTACTTTTATTAAGTTTGGTTTATAAAAGCTTTGATCTCAAATTATTAAAAAATTCAAACATAGGGTTCATATTTATTTGTTTCCAAATATTTAATTCAATTTAATATTTGGATAAATAAATATTATATCAAAGGGAAATTTATGTGGATTTTAGTTTTAATATTATAAAAAATCTCAAAAATTTATAATTAAGATCCATGTACATCGGTATTTAAAATTTACATGAATTTATTTTGAATAAAATAAATGTTATTTTATGATTTAAGTAAACTTTATAAATCCTTGTTAAATATTATAAAGTTATTAAACTTTATAATTAGGGTTTAAAAATATTATTTATTATCTTTCATTTCATGTAAATTTCATAGACAAGATCAAGCCTAAATTGTTAGTATAATGCTCAAAGTGGTTCATGAGAGTAAAGTATTATACAAATAACATATTGTTTTAGAATTTTGGTTAAGTTTACAACATAGAAATTTATACTTAAGGCAGACTTAATTGTGACATTGAAAGGAAAATTTCATGAAAGATCACATACAAAGATTTCAAATAAAAATACTTTATAAATCCAAGCCCCTTGTAAACAGTTGCTTGCAAATCACTAAGGTATTCTAAGCACTTATTTAATATATTTTCATGATATATAACTACATTAAGTGAAAGGAACCTTGGAGAAATTCACATTTCTTTGCAAGAGGGGATTTTAATCCTAAAATCCTAACTATGAGGGTGATTTCACGATTGGGAAAAATTATACCTCAATAGAATTGGTGCTAGGAGGACATAAAAAATAGATATTTTTATTTTAGAATTTCATGGTTTGTTATCAATCACTCATTTGTTCATTTTTGGAAATTAATTCTTAAAATACATTACTTGGATACAGTGATTTCATTATTACATTGATATTATATTTGAGTGTTGTATTTTAAGAGCATCTAAAGTTTCATTAAACTGAAACCTAACAAAATAATCACTAGATCTAAATCGATAGGATCCACTATTTTTTAGAGTTTATCTCCTACTAGGAGGCATAGAAGAAGTCAAACTCAAACTATGATTCTTCCATCACCTACTAATACTTCAAATACAAATCCTAATTTGTCATTAAACCCACCACTTGTTACTATGGCTACCCCAAATTTAGCATGGATGGGAAATCAAATGAGTCCATTGAATATACCTGGTGATGTTCATGAGATGCCTAAAATTTTAGAAAAACATTTTCCTAAATATAAACATAATGGTGTACGTTTAGTAGAGGAACATATACAGACATACATAGATGCATTATCTAGATTACAAGTAGAACATGAAGATGTAGCCTGTAGATTATTTCCTCTAACATTGGATGAAGTTGCATATGATTGGTATGTATGTTTACCTTTTGGGTCCATAGCTTCTTGGACCATGTTAAAATATTTAATTATTACACAATTTAAATTTTCTATAAATCCTACTAGCATTTATTTACAATTTGCATCTACACGACGAGAGCCTAATGAAATGTTATGCATGTTTAACACTAGATTTCGTAAAAAAAAATTAATACTAACTGCTCCCTATAATATTATAGAAGCATCCGCAATTCAAATATACTTTGGAGCTTTGAATTTTTTGACAACAATGTTCGTCAAGAGAGCAAGACAAATCACAACTTGTACAAGAGCTTACACAGAAGCACTTACAGTAGAGAAATAAATAATGCAATCAAATAATGGATTAGGTTAGTTGCCATAACCCAGGTGTTGTAGGTGAGTTGGAGAGGAGAGGGCAATCCTCCAAAGGAGGTCCCAGGTTCAAATCTCCACCCTACCAAAAAGCTGAATTGGGTACCCAAAATCCAATTGATAATGTTGGTGTGGGCAGGGTCGGGTGCGACTCCTGGGTGACTTTGACGGTGTAGAACCCCATGTTCTTGATCTCTACGACCAAGGCGGACCCACAAGGGGTTTTTCACTTTAAAAAAAATGGTTAGTTGCCATCAATTGGTTATCCAAGTATGCCTAATAAAATTCCAATGATTAATCATGCTTTATATAATCAAATGCCAATGCTAAACACAATACCACATGCCACAAATACAATGGTATATGCATATTCAAACAATCCTATGTTAGAAAGACAGTTTGATGTACATAAAATAATGAATAATGATGTACCTAATTTGAATACATTTGGAAATGTAGCAACAACACAAAATGTAAATTCATTTCAAAACTTTCATGCTCAACAAAATAATCCGATGCTTGCACAAACTTTACAAAATCAAGATAATTCCATGTATGCAAATCCTTGGTTAAATCAGAATATTCAAAATACTTTACCAAATAAAAAAAATTCAAATGTTATGCCAAGTCAAAATGTTTCAAGTTGGTTAAATCCAAATGCTCAAAATGTGTTACCAAACCAAAATGTTCAAAATGTCATGCCAAATCAAAATCAAAAAAATTCTTCTAATACTTCTAATGAGTCTAATTTATAAATGGCAGATATAAAAAGTATATATCAAAAATTATGCAATGACATGGTTCGAATAACAAAGGCAAAATGCTCGAAAACTTTTCCAAAAAACTTATTTGCCAATTTTTTGAATGTGTAAATGCTATGATGTGGCAGATGGTTATACCAGTATAAGGCATCTCCTCCCAATGTCTGAGGAAAAGTTAGAGTATCAAAGGATCGTGATATTGAATTCAAAAGTATGAGTAAATAAATGTGTTGATGTGCTCTCTAGGGTCCTTAGTCCCTTTGAATTTATCAAATTTTGGTATTGTAAAGTCTAGCAGATAAGAAGGTGATGTTACCAAAAATGATTAGGTTGATTGATCAACTGTCTTAATGTAGGCTTCTGGTACATCATACCAGAAGTATGCATAGTCAAGCTATCAATATATTAATGCATGGCTTGGATTTTAGGATCTTCCACATGTGTGTAGAAGCCCTAAATTATTTTATGATTGTGTGGATATGGGGTGTGTAGAGTGTGAATTATGGCGATGTAATGTGATGTTGCTTGATGGATTGAGGGGTATTTAATGATGTTGGGTATGTTTTTGGGCTTGATGATGGATTAATTGCTATTGATGGAGAGGAGATGAGGTTTGTGGAATGTAAATGTCCTGGGTTGTGGAAGTGGAATTGAAGTGGGTGAATGGATATTTGGATATAGCAACCTAAGAAGATTGTGATATCTAGGATGGATCATGGGTGAAGAAAATGTGTTGGCATGGAATGGAATGGGGTTTAAAATCTAATACTTGTGATTGTTGTTGAGGATAAGAACGAGCATCTTATTGGCTCATGAGAAGTTGATTGAGGTATTTCCATGCTTGAGGTATTGCTATATTTAATTACGTAATAACATGGTTCAAATACAAAAGCAATATGCTCAAAAATTACAGTAAGGCTGAAAATTCACCATGCAAGGAAATTTTTTTAACACGAAACCTAATAACGGAGGTGTACCAACTCCTATTACCAATAACAATAGTGCTTCTAATAGTTCTAGTCATAAAACTACAATGGTTAATTTATCTGAAGTTGTGTTGGATAATTGGTGTAGATTACATGGCACTAATGAACACAATGAGCTTGAATGTGCTAAATTTAGCCATGTTACAAATTTTATTCAGCAAGGATTGAACAAATTGGTTGCTAATGATGTTTATGATGAAGCTAGTATGAGTAAAGGCAAAAATACTGCTTTTGTTCTTGATATTATTAGTTCAAGCGAAGATGATGATGAAGAAGAATAAGAGGATGAATATATCGAAGAAATTCATACATTGAAATAGTACAAAAAGGGGAATCATGGCTATCATTTGAGAAATAAAAGTAAGTCTTACAATTCTACTTCTACTCCTAATAATGTTATCATTCCTCTAGATAATAATACAAATAATAATTTTGTTCCTCCATCTTCTATTGATGCATCTAAAATTACACATAAGGTGAAAAATAATGAAAGGATGAGTTATAATATTATTGAAGATCTTAATAAAACTAAAGCTAATATCAATCTATTTGAAGTTGCACAGTTACCTAATCAACAAGAGTTATTAATGGAAGCTTTTGATAACCAAAGTAACAAAAAAGTTAAGAAAATCACCAAAGGACAACATGTTGCAAGAAAAGAGAAAGAGGAAGCTCCTCCCTCTCTTTTTAACTATTAGAATTGTAGGTAAAAATTTACATAATTGCATGGTGGATTCTAGAGCTTTAGGTAATGTGATGCTTTTTACGATTTGTCAAAAGTTAGGTTTTAAACTGACATATTCAAATAAAATTGTTGTACAGTTAGATAAAATAGGAGTAAAAGTCATAGACATTCTTAATAATGTTCACATTCAATTGTCATCAGAGCCTAGAGTGCAACATTATATAGATATTCATATTGTCAATATTCTTGACAAGTATGGTTTGTTATTGAGAAGGGATTGGAGTAGGCATTTGAATGGATACTTTTCTACAGACTTTTCACACGTGTTTGCCTTGGAAAGGTGTATCCAATAAGATACGGGTGGAAAGGAAGCCTAGGTTAAGGAACATGATCACATATTATAATAAATATTTTAATGAGATTATTTATAATGATAACAAAGACTCTGGATTCAATAAGATACGTGTGGAAAGGAAGCCTAGGCATATACACATTTTATATTGATTTGGTAACAAAGACTCTGGATTCACCAAAAATGGTTGTAGGTAACTTTGAAGAAGAGTTTCTTGACAAGCTTGAAAATTATGAGGAAGATGCAATAGAGTTTCATCCTATGAATATGATCATTATTATAATTGTTTAAAAGGACATGAGGAATCGTTATTTTCTCACAATATTATTGATGAAATTTCTATTTCATCTAATATATAAGATGTTGAAAATTCTATCTCAAATGAAGATTTTGAAACTTTCATGCAATCAGGAAATGATGTGTCAATTGCAAAAATAGATAAGCTTCCAAAATTGAATCACTTTGAAGATGAATATATTGAACACCTTGCTGAAATTTAAAAAGAAGAAATGGTAAATGTTTCGTATGACTCATTTGTTATGAAGAAAGAAGAGGTAAAGTCTTCTCTTTTACTCTTGACTATTGAAAATTTGGGTGTCAATCCACATGATTGTCTTGGAGATTCAAATAAAAAAATATCATTAATGGATAATAGGGAATGAGAAATGATTTCTATTCATTCAATTGATAAAAATATTCAAGTGGTTTATTAGGGAGATGTATTATTTGACACATCCTTAGACAAACAAGAGTTATAGTTTAAAAAATATGGACATATTTATAATTGGGTACTTAATTTTTGAAAGGCAGTTAGTTGATGAAGATAAATGGCTACAAGATGACAATTATGGAGCTCATAAAGAAAAATAAGAAATTGCAATGGCTCACCAAGTTTTGGTAAAGACTACTCATGATATGTTAATTTTAGATGACAAGGTAGAATATTTATCTCTGTTATTGGCTATGGAGGCTTCAGGTAATAAGTAGTATGATGTTCCTTTGAATACCTATGCTATTGATAATAAAATATCGAGTATTGTTGAAAAGGAATTGGAGATAACTCTTAAATGTTTTGCAATAAATAAAACGAAAGAAAATGTTTTGTCTTTGAAATTGTTTCAAATAGGTTCATACCTACAAAATATCATGTATGAAAAGATGAGTTTAATTCTAAATCAGGAATCGAATTATGAAATTTGCATTATAATGAATATACAACAAGGAATTTAGAATCATTCATTGTTTTATTTATTTGCTGAATTGAAATTTCATTGAGATTGCTAATGGAATTAAAATACAACGGTGGGGAGAGAAAAACTTATTCTTTGTTTGTGGCTAGATTTATACTATAATAGGTATTATTTGACTTATGATAATCATATTTGGGATCCAGAGAGAGAATAGTCTAGATTGTTATATATAAACATCTTCTGTACATAGAGTTTTGGTTCGTTTGCATATATTGTGTTGTTTGTCTTTTGTTTTGGTGTTTTTGTGCTTGTTTATTTACATGTTGCTCAATTTGTTAAAAGTTTTGGATGTTTTATCTGTTATGTTGCAATAAACTGGCTTATGTCACAGTTTTGGTATTATTTCTTCTATTGAGGTAGTTGTGGTAGTTACAATAAACACTTGATGATTTCATTTGGTATTTGTTCCTAGTTTATTAAAGACAAAATTACTTATTTTGAAAACATGCAAAACTTGAAGAAAAAGAAAGTGAGATGTTTAGTGTATATCTTTATGAATTTTATACAATGAAACTTGGAACATTGTAATCATATTACAAAAGCTCTGCAAGTTTTACAAATACATTAAAATAATATCTCTTGAAAATCTAGAAAGATGAAATTTTTTAGTTTTACGGATTAAGGTAAAAATTCAATGAATTCAATTTCTGGCCTTACTTGATCTCTAACCCATATGGCAGATGAGTTTTGCAAATGCAATATAAATCTTGAATAAAAAAAAATCAAGCAAAGCAAATACAATGGAAAGTAAAGATAAATTAGTCACCACAGTCTAGATAGCCTTTATCGGGGCTATAGATGCTTGAATGGCAGTGGAGCTAGTTCTAGACTGAAATAAAGAAAGTGAGTAATATGCTAAATTCACCTAATATTTGGGAGTTTCAGATAATATCTACTGGGGCTATACACACCTGAATGGCAGTAGAGCAATGTCTGAAGAGCACAATGCAGAGGTATACTTCAAAGAGAAATTCTAATAGCCTAAATGTAAAACTGACAAATAGAAATTTGAATGGTTTCAGGGACATAAAAATGAACCACATTGCACACACCGATTAGAAGCAAATTTTTCAATCGTTTTAATTTGAATTTATCTATTCATATTATCTAGATATTACTGATGCTCATGGTTCTAATATTTGTGTTTTGTTGATTTCAAAGTTGGGTTCTTAAGTCTAAAATGTTAAGGAACATTTCCCAGTAGAGTCGCCATTTTTTGTGACCACTTCACAACCCCAAAATTAGGGACCCACTAAAAATTAAAATTTTGTTGATGTATTTTTAATTTTTGGTGTTTGTTGTTATAGTGAAATGTTAGGTATTATTGTAGTTTTGTTTGACTATTTGTATTGATTATTTTTGTTGTTTGTATTGATTCTGTTTGATGATGTTTATTTAAGTTAAAGTGTTGGTGTTATAGTTATAAAATTATATACTACAATTTAAAATATTTTTAGTAGGAATTACATTGGTTTTAAAATAAAGAGGATTAGAACATTTTAAAATATTTAAAAATTTCTTTTAAAATAAAATATTGGTATATTGGATATTGATAAAAGGTTTAGGTTTCGTAGGGGTTTGGCTCTATTTTCAATGAAATCTATGAGGTAAACCTGATGCTGACACGAATTTCAAGTTGTGGATCAACATCTGACATGAGGTATCGATAAACATATACCAATATAGTATAACATGAATGGAATATTGGTGGATTTGAATATGAACCTTGTTATTGATGTTGTCACTATCGTGTGTGTTAATTAAAATGACATGTTGTGGGGTTGTTAAAAAATATGGGAGGTCATTTTTTTTGCTACTCGGAGCACTGTATCTATGTCGAACAAGGTTAAGAATGTCGTTGGATTTCTCGTATGAGATAGTGTGCGAATGGATTGCCGATTACATATCACACGAAGGAGCAATGAATTGGTAGAATACCCATTTATATTTACAAGTTATAGAGGATTGGTGGTGCAATGGAGTTCTGATAGCGTAGGTATATGTGCAATTAAAAGAAACATGAACAATGTGGACAGATATTTTTGAGATACTGGGATTTGAACCGGAGGTTGGAAAGAGTTGGTCGCATGGCCAGAGAAATAAAATATAGAGATTGGATTATACAATAGGGCATTATCTTACAAATAATCATTCTTTAGCGGAGCCTAGTAGAATAAAATATGGGGGTTGGAACACGATTTTTTGTTGTAAGTCTAGCATCTCCTCACAATGTAGTAATCTGCAAAGTGAGCTTGAACTTCGCTCAAATAGGTTGCTAAAATAACTTCATGATCATTCACATTGTGCATAGTGTGTAAACCACAATTATCTTGCTATGGTGAGAAATGCTACTTATGGAATGCAGTTTGATATATTGAATAAACATTCATTATAATATTATTTTCTACCTCATATAATGTATGAAAAGACAAAGCATTGAAAAATTTGAACATGGCCAGACGATGATTTTATTTGATCGATACAAATAAACTCCACCCTAATAATCACGATAAGAACTCTAGAAATGATCAAAGTAGAAAGAATTTTTTGACGAAGCATTCCAAATTTCACATTAAAATATGAATAGGGTATTGTTGGTTTTTTTTCCACACTGTAGTCATAAGTCAAAAAAGGTGAAAATCAGGAAGTGACCATTTTTGGAAAATTGGCCTCAATGGACACCTATGGACTTGAAAATTTACCCAAATGAGGGTAATTGAAAAATTAAACTTATGGTGAAATAATCACCCCAACACCCTTAATGGTTTGAGAGATATTAAAGTTTTCATCCCAAGAAATGTCTCCAATATAGCTTAAAAATACAATATGAAGACCTTAGAGGCCCCGAATAGGGATGAAAACTATACAAAATGGTTTGTACATCAATCTCATTGTTGTAGATCTATTCCAAAGATTTACAATGATATATTACAATACACAATCAGATCAAAGTATCAAAATTTATGGCTCCAAGAAATTGTACCACAAAAAATATATTTTCGGGAACTTTCGAGACGAAAATACATTTTCGAGCACTTATGGGGCAAAAATGCTGTGATCAGAAGATTTCATCAAAGTAAGAAGAAGGCAAATTTTAAAAAGTAGAAAAGGGAAAAAATAATGGATAAAGAAGGGTCAAAGTCAAAAGCGCCCCTATAAAGGGGCAAAAATCAATTTCACCCTTCAGGGGCAAAAATCCAAGCAATAGCTTCTTCGGGCCAAAAATAGAAGGGAGCATGAGTTGGGCACAATCAAAGTCAAGATCACCCCTTGACAGGGGTGAAATTCATTTTCACCCCTTTCAGGGGTGAAACCCTAGTGAAAGCATATTTCAAAGCGCAAGCATGAGGATGACGTCGTTCAGGCATAAAAAGGGAAGTCAAAGTCAACTTTACCACTTAGAGGGGGTGAAAATCCTTTGGGGTGAAAATCCAAGAAAAAATAGCTTGAGGCAAAAGTCTCCAAAATGCAATCCTTTTTGGTCAAAGTCAACGTCGCCCTTGGATAGAGGTGAAAATCATTGTCGCACCTTCTATGGGTGAAATCAATTACTTTTTCCATCCTCCTTTGCATAAGACATTATCTATATTTTTTGGGACAAAATCACCTAGGAAGCAGGCAAAAGTAGATTTAAGGGTGAAAATCATGTTTTTGACTGCCATTCAAACTAAAAGAAGTCAAGGGTGAAATCCATTAAAATAGAAAGGCAAAATTCTAGCTTTGGAGGCAACCATCAATGTAGCATTCTTCTTAGAATCACCATAACAACAAATCTTTTTGAAAAAGGTGAATATTGATAAAATTGAATGATTGGGGCAGCAAAGAGTCACGATCTAGAATTTTTGCAAATATTAAATGCTACATCCTCAAATATGGTGCGATCTTGGTAATTTTTGAGGTACCTTCTATAGACTTTGTTCCTTTTCAAAGTAAAATTAAATTTCATTGATTTCAACCAGCAAGGGTAAGATTTTGAGGTGAGGCAGGGAAGAATGTAAATGGTGTCCAATATTTAATATTAAAACTCTTGATTTTTGTCTGTATTTGATGAGTCTTAATGCACCAATGCTTGTAACGTTCTCTCTATTGTCCATTTTTATCTATTTTCCAAGCGCACTCCTTGAATTTCAGATTGTAGTTTCCATAATGAATATTTTGACAAGAACATCACTGATGCTGTGGAAGAAATTATTCTCGATGGTTTTTTATCCACTAGCATTTTGTTTGTAATTGCATTAAATGAAATATGTGCAACCCTCTATAAATACTAGTCATTTTTATGTAAGAAAAGGGAGGATATACACTCTACAGAAAAAAGCTTCAATTTTTCTATGTAAATAGAAAATAACCTGGCTTCTGATTCTGTGAATGTTTTCTATGTGTGATTTCTTTCTACTTTGATCATTTCTATTTTATATTCATGTCTCTTATCTACTAAGTTTAAATTTTGCATCTGGATTTGAACACTGCTAGTGAGGGAGTGAGTTTTGGAATGCAACTTCTGGAAGTTGTCTTTGCAAAATATGATAGGGATTAGGTGTTAGGTGTGGTATATCCTATGTAATAAACCATTTTCATTTAACGGTCATCTTTGGTTGTCTTTGTTTAATGGTAGTTGTAATGGATAAGGTGCATCGTAATCATTAAATACAACCTTATCCATAACTTGTGATGTAATTGCCTATTTATAGGCCTTTGATTAGCAATGGAAATCAGTTTTGGGTTTGTCAATCATTCATATTGTGCTTGTTATAGATGATCCATATCATATAGAAAAAATGTCTTGGTAGATGCGTAGATATAGAAATGATATTTCCAATGAGTATATGGAAGGCTATACTCAGACAAAGGATGACCCAAAAAAAGCAAAAAATAGCAACAACTCTCTGAATGGCAAAAAGGTGTGGAGTTGGGGTCCAACGGATAATAACCAATGGCACCGATCCAAAAGTAATGGGTGTGAATACAATTAAAGTGATCCAGTGTTAATGGTTTAGAATACAATTAAGAGGTGTAATGAAGGCCAATGACTATTGAATTATGGCGGCCAACGACTAGTAGAAACAGGAAAAGTAAACCATGAACATGTTGGAATAGGACAAGACGGTAGGTTTGACTGGTGAGTGGTGGTAAGATGATGAAGATAGGTGAATGTATCGAAGGATGACAATAGGGGACACCAGAAAAGGGACACATGGAAACTGCGGATGTTGAGAGAGCCCAAGGGGCTTGTGGTGCAAATTGGGCATGGTGGAATGGTGGGAACGTCGAGATAATGTCATACAAGGGACATAGGAGTGGAGAGAAGTGCACAGATGGAGGGAACATCGATATGAAATGGCAACATGGGATATGGGATCGTGAAGGGTGTGAGGATACATATGACACCATGGAAAGGGGGTGGAGGATGATGCAGGTAGGGTGAGGGAGGGAGCATGGCAAGGTGGTCAGGGAAGAGAAGGACAGTTCAAGAGAAGGGTAAGAGCTAGCTGAATTCTAGCTATGACAAGAGGTAAGGCATACATAAATTAAACATGAAAATGGTGGACAAAAAACAAATGTGGGACAAACCCAATACATCAGGAATATGCTTGGCTAAAAAACTAACGATCGAAAACTAAGAAATGTTCACCAAAAATTTGCAAACATTAGGAGAGGTCGTTAATGTGTGATCACTATGAATACGTGTTCAAAAAAATGATTGTCATAGAAAAATATATGAGTCACCGAGGAGGTGAAAACCTTAGGAAAATGGTAAATTATTCACGTCGGGAAATAAGAAATCAGCAGGCGGCCTTCGAAAGGATAAGAAATGCATTAAAAAATGAAATAGAACCACCAAAGAGGGACAAAGTCTAAAAATCATAGGTGCAAGCTAGAATTGGATACGGGGTGATTACACTAGAGAGTGCCAGGGATGAAAGCAAGCCACCTAAAATATGAGGAAGCATAGTTTGAAAAGATGATAGAAACACGTATAACATCGGTGAGAACAACAGTGCTGGAGATGCCAGAGCGTGTCGTAGCAAGCAGGAAGGTGGAAAAAGTTGAATATGTCAGGCTGGATAACTGCTTGGAGGGGAACTATGCACTAGAATTACAAAATATGGTAGATATAGAGCAAGTTTTGTTCATGAGGTAAAAATAACCAAGGCAATGTGGATCTGTTGCACCAGGAGTGTAGAGCGAAATGTTGTAAAGGTGCAAAAAAAAATTAGAGGGGCATCGCAAGATGTGGTAGCATCACCAATAATGGCTGAGCGGGCCACCAATACCACGTAGATCATGCGATGCAGAGTAGTGCTCGTGTCGAGCTAGAGTCCACCGTTGAAGATCAGGGTAGCACCATTAACAATGAATGACATCATCGATTAAAGAATTACCATCGATAAGATGTGCTACAATGGCATCGAAGGGATATGTGGCATCAGGTTATGGACATCATCAGTGGTAGCACCAAAAGTTAGAACTATCAATGCATTCCAAAACAGGGTTGGGTGCTACCATAAAAAGAGAACACTACATTGTGAATACGAAGACACAAAATCAATGCCAAGGGAGGTTGAATCAATGCCGAAATACAGTTTACTAGTGGCAAAAGGCATTGGTCAATGGTAAATATGAACACAATGCAAATCCATAAAGAAGGCCTTGTCGTGAATCACTTGAAGGCAAAGATAGGAAAATTGTGTGCTTCAAATCTTATCTTACAAAAATTAAAAAACTACCACAAACTCGGTAGGCAAAATGGATGCCCTGAAAAGAAAGTTCAACACTAAAAATTGTGCCATAAATAAAATAAATGAAATGAAAATTTTTGGTCTTGTCTACTGTGCACGGCTAAGGTGGGATGAAACCGTGTATAGATTTGAAGTAAACTATATAGACAAAAAAAGTTCTTGAATGGAAATTCCATAGATCCAACTACAGAGGTGTTCTTGTTCCCCATTTGAACCGATCTCGACCTAGGGGAAGAGGATACTTGCCTTAAGTCCAAAACCAGCTCTGATACCAAATGATGTGGATCAGCTATAACAAGCACAAGACAAATGATTGACAAACCCAAAATTTATTTCCATTGCTAATCAAAGGCCTATAAATAGGCAATTACATCACAAGTTATGGATAAGGTCATATTTAATGATTACGATGCACCTTATCCATTACAACAACTACCATTAAACAAATACAACCAAATATGATTGTTAAATGATAATGATTTATTACATAGGATATACCACACCTAACACCTAATCCCTATCAAAATTATAAGTGGATTCTTTGCCTTCTTTCTATTGTATGTTGCTATAATGCTTGATTTGAATTCCTACTGCTAGTCTATCCCCAATCCTACATCTTCTCGCATGTAGCTATATTTCCCATTTATTTTTGTTACTTTCATTTCTTTCCCACAAATCTAAACTTAAAATCTATGTAGGATTTAGTAAGGGAGCTAGCCCTCTCTAGATATTGGCCATTCTTTCCTTTGGCCTTTCAATGTTGGTCGTGTCTGATGCGCACAAACGTATGTTTATATTTTAGGTAGATATTTGACCAAAAAGTATATGGCTATATATATATATATATATATATATATATATATATATATATATAATATTACCTAGGATACACCACACCTAACACGTAATCCCTATCAAAATTATAAGTGGATTCTTTGCCTTCTTTCTGTTCTATGTTGCTATAATGCTTGATTTGAATTCCTATCGCTAGTCTATCCCCAATCCTACATCTTCTGGCCTGTAGCTATATTTCCCATTTATTTTCGTTATTTTCATTTCTTTCCCACAAATCTAAACTTAAAATCTATGTAGGATTTAGTAAGGGAGCTAGCCCTCTCTAGATATTGGCCATTCTTTCCTTTGGCCTTTCAATGTTGGTCGTGTCTGATGCGCACAAACGTATGTTTATATTTTAGGCAGATATTTGACCAAGTATATGGCTATATATATATATATATATGGCTATATATATATATATATATATATATCTTATTTATAAATGTTGAAAGGTATGATAAAAAGTATAGTGAATGATGTGAATGATAAAGAATGAATGAAACATATTTATAAAATAGTTTTTAAATTTGTTTCATCAATTGTCAAAGAACGAAATGAATGTTTAAAATTATAAAAGGGGGATTAAAATCCAAATGAAGAGGTCGAATTATTTGAGGATAAAGCTATGCCAAGGAGGAAAGAAGGAAGCAAGAAAGTACAGGTTGTTCATAGGGCTACAAGTTTTGGAAAGCACATATATTTTTGGAATAATATTTATTGTAAGATCTATGAAGTTTATGTCAAATTATTTTATTAAAGCAAGCATGAATATGGTGTTTTAATGCAATTAATAATTTGATATATATTTCTTTTAAAAAGTTCCATAGAAGATAGCACTAGGTTTATTGCAAGACTATGTTAATTATGGTTTGTATAAATTTAGTTTTTTGAAAAGTTCTATTCAATTTTGCTCTATAGCTTGTTCGAAGTTTTATTTTATTTCTTTTACTTTAATATTTTTTATTTATTTCAGATATTAATGTTTGAATTAAAACCTAGTTTATTATTATAATATTTTCAATTTTATAACTAGGTTCAAATTTGTTTATCATCCAAATATTTAATCCAATTAATATTTGGGTGAATAAATTTTATAGAAGAGGAAAAATCATATGAACTTTAGCTTTAATATCATAAAGTTTAAAGTTCATAATTGAGATTTATACACATTAATCAAGTTTGGTTTATTAAAGCTATGATTCCAAATTTTGAAGATCCAAACTTTACAATGAAAGTTAAAATTTATTTATTTCCAAATATTTAATTTAATAAATATTTGAAAAATAAATTTTATAGAAAAGAGAAATATTATATGGACTTTAGATTTAATGTCATAAAATTTAAAGTTCATAATTGAGATTTATATACTTTTATTAAGTTTGGTTTATAAAAGCTTTGATCTCAAATTATAAAAAAATCCAAACTTTACAATGAGGGTTCATATTTATTTGTTTTCAAATATTTAATTCAATTTAATATTTGGATAAATAAATATTATAGCAAAGGGAAATTTATGTGGCTTTTAGTTTTAATATTATAAATGTCAAAACTTTATAATTAAGTTCCTTGTATATCGGTCTTTAAAATTTACGTGAATTTATTTTGAATAAAATTAATGTTATTTTATGATTTAAATAAGCTTTATAAATCTTTGTTAAATATTATAAAGTTTTTAAACTTTATAATTATGGTTTAAAATGGTTATTTATTATCTTTCATTTCACGTAAATCTCATAGACAAGATCAAGCCTAAATTGTTAATATAATGCTCAAAGTGGTCCATGAAAGTAAAGTATTATACAAATAAAAGATTATTTTAGAATTTTGGTTAAGTTTGCAACATAGAAATTTATACTTAAGGTAAACTTAATTGTGACATTGAAAGGAAAATTTCATGAAAGATCACATACAAAGATTTCAAATCAAAATACTTTATAAATCCAGGCCCCTTGTAAACAGTTGTTTGCAAATCACTAAGGTATTCTAAGCACTTATTGTCACATCCCACCTTGGAGGACTATTTTTAAGTTGCTATTTGTGGAATGGTAGTTGGTTTTAATGCTTAATATAGTTGCATTGTATTTATCAAAATAAAATGATGTTGCATTGCTTGATGGCAGGAACATTTATTTTCATAGGTGGAAGACTGACCACCAAAGAAAAATTATTACTATGACAACTCAACAAGTAAAGCTCATATTCCTATCATCACTAGTTACCTCCTTGATGGTGGTGTTACTTGAGTATTACTCTAAAAATTCCCGCACAATAAAAGGAAAGACGATGATGGGGGATACTGGGCACATGCGTCGAGTGCTTGTATGTCATTTGTGTGTGATTTATATTTGATTTCAAGATTAATTTGCATGATATTGGTTTAATTGAATTTTACTTGGAAAATGCACATTAAATAATATATTTCATTTTACAAATTACCCTAAAATAAAGAAAAAATATCGTGCAATTTATCATGATTTAGTGAAATCTTAATTTGAGAAATTTCTAAAGTAAAAGATTTATTTAGTTGAGAATGCTTATTTGATCTAGTGATCCTATTTTCGAAGGAAATTAGGTAGTTTGTTTTTATGAGATTGTTCAATTTTAAATTGGATTAAAACATGAAAAGAAAAAAAACTATCTTGTAGATTTAAATAATCAAGTTTTCATACACATGCATGGCTACTTTGGGAAGGTTGAAATGGTGGATAAGATTTTGCTCTTATCTCTATGGATTCTCTTTCCATTAAAATAATATATATTAAAGGAAACATGTTGTAATGTCCCTTTCCTAACCAATCAGTGGATCACATGGAGCTAGCCTACTCTTGGGTTCTCGTAGGCTATGTCAGGTGTTGGTGAGCCCATTGGAGGGTTTGCAGTCATCTTCAATCTTCAAAATGCTTTTAGTTGTCAATTTTTTGGGTCAATCCGAGCATTGGAGTATGAAATTACTACTTTTAGTAAGTCAGATTTTAGGGTTTCTGGTCGAAGGGCAGTGTAGTGTTGTTCTTCGCCAAAAAGAGTATCCAGATTTATCTTTAGTTGGAAAATTTATTAACCAGAGGTCAGAGATTTTAATGAACAAGGTTTGATTATATTAAATTAAATTAAATATTTAATTTAATATAGTTATAACTTTATTTTATAAAGTGGAGATATGAGGGGACATAATTCACTTAAGTGATAAATAATATTTTATAAAGTGAATTGGGAGTTACGTTAATTATAAAGTTACTTTATTTCGTAAAGTGAATTTATGTTTTTAAAAGGCAACAAATTAAGTTATAAAATAAATTTGTTGACCCCTTGTTGAGTGCTTAGGTAAAAATGGGGACGTGGGACTTAAAAAGAAAATATATTTTTAGTTTTATCACACATTGAGTGTGCAAATGTGGTTGTATCAACAAAAGGTCTACATATTCAATTGCTTGCTCTCATTATATACATTATGAATATTGGAAATTGGTTTCTCTGAAGAGACTTTTGGGAGTTTGGCTAGAGGCTCTATTAGCTGTTGGGGGCGAAATTCTCCTTCGGTAACAATATATACGGGTGTGAAAGATCACTTCTAGATATTTATCTACCTATTTCATTTAAAGATCGGAACTGCATTTTTACAAAGACATTTCACAAGGGATTTACTGGATATTGATAGAGTTTCAGAGCAAATCATGGCATCTTCATTCAAAGACTCTCTTATACTGAGCGCACCATTTTGGGTATCATTGCATGTGATGATATATTGTTGTTCAAAATTGATAGTAGCAAAGGGCATGCTTGTATTGTTATTTTGAAGCTATTTAGCCACCTGGGTATCACTGCATGTGATGATGTATTGTTGTTCAAACTTTGTAGCAGCAAAAGGGTATGCTTGTAATGTTGTTTGAGTTGATTTGGTCATCTAGGTATTGTTACTTTGTACGCTAGATTATTAAATTCATCAGAATTAGTTGCATGTTACCCTATCCTTCAGAGTTTTAGTTGCATGTTACTGGGTATTCATGAGAATTGATTTTAAAGTGTTTCATGTATCTGGGTATTGTTATTTGTGCATTATTTTATAATAATCTCCAAAAATAGTTGCATGTCATTCCTTTCTTTAGAGATTTCAGTTGCATGTTTGTGGATTCTCTTGAATATTTATTTAGAAGAGTTTTAAGCATATGGGTATTGTTGCATGCAACTCTGTTTTATTGTACGGTGTTACTTCAGTCAAAAAACACAAAAAAAATAGAAAAGCGGAAATCAGAAAATAAAAAATATTGTAGAACAAGGGTGGTTTATTACACCTGCACATGGGATAAGAAAAAGAAAATAATATATATATATATATAGAAACATATTTCTTGTCTAAGAAGAAAGAAATCTATAAATTACCATTAGGATTGAGGAAAAGGAGATTATTTTATGTTATACGGGAGGCTAAAGAAGAAAGGAGAGGGGATATTCAAATCTAGAGGAGCCACATCTTGCTAGAGATCCAGGTGGGAGCTTTCTGCTCTTATACTGTTTGGTTTGGAATTAATGAATAAGTATTAGATTGTTTACATTTTTCTTTGGAAATAAAGGATGAATGTTATGATAAGTTCATATAATTCTAAACTTTAGACTTATTATTTTATGTTAGTATAATTGAAAAGCAATGTAAACGTCTATTTTTTGCATTTCTCGGAACCTTGCTTGAAGTCAAGTATAGTTCGTTGATGACCTAGGTTTGGTTACACATAGACATTCTTTCTAATATGCATCTGGCCTTAATTTTGAATACGATGTTATGTCTATTTGGGCAATGTTGTTACTACAGAACTCATACTTTAGACTATTTAACCATAGCAAATTTCAATTATCATTACCTGCTCGTGACAATAGAATTCCGTAGGTTTTTCGAGAGCATGTCTTGTTAGAATGTCAACACTGTTATTGCCATTCCATATACCTTGTTTGATTTATTTCAAAATCATTGTAACTATGAAATCCTTTTTAGTTCCATGCCTTGAGAGCAAAATGAAGCTTTAGAAATATCTAAACTACTGGCAATGACCGGCTATGTAAAATCTCCTTGAACTGGATCAATTACTGTCATGAGTTATACCGGTCATAATACCATAATATGTTTTGTAGAGGAGCAAACCCTTTTGATGCACTATTATTTGACCTTCACATCACCAAATAAGCATGAAATACAGATCTCACTACCTACTTTTTAGACAACTTAGAACTTGCGATAATCGAATACACTTTGGTTAAAATCTGGCTAACAATAGCTTTTATTACTCATTTGGTTTACCATCTACCCATGCAGCGGTAGCCACTGAACTGTATTGAAATTGTAAATTGTCTTTGGTTATTTGAATCCTTGCAGATGTATGTACCATTATTGAATATTTGTTGTTTATTCTTTCGAACAGATAATTCTTTTATCAGTCACCAATGGTGGACCTGTATTCAAATGAACATGTCAATTTTTTATTGGAAATTCATTCCACTTGAACACCTCTTCTATCTCTGATTAAATTTTATTCCAATATATGTTATATCCATAGAAAAATCTATGCTGGTAACCTGATATGATATCCCTCATAAATAACCTCTACGCTATGTATAAAATAAAATACCTTATCAGCAAACCACTCTCCAATAGAAACATTTTGTTAACTCTACGATGGACCCGTTTTGACATGTGTAGCTACCATGTTCTCAAAATTTTGGTACTTGGATATAATAGGTCTTATTGTAGCACTAACAGATTTTTTACCCTATTCTAGTACATCTTCATTCGGATAGAAGTGCATTAGAAATTAATCTCTAGTGTTATGGTGAGAATACTATTAAACACTCTACAATCCTGGAAAATCTAAAACAAATGTTGAATTGAGAGATGGTATGTCATAGAACATCATGTCCTTGGTGTAGCATGGAACCACTGTATTATGGAAAACATTAAATAAAATTTGTTTTATATCATTTATTCATGCCTAGTGTAGTGGGAATTTCAACCTCCAAGAATAAGTTAACCCTTATGAAACTTTTATTATATGAAACCTGAGGTATGCCTGTATTATCTTTGCTTGGAAAGATCGTGTATGATTTATAGCTTTTAAAAAAAATCATAGGCACCTTGGTGGGTTTAACCACTTTAAAAATTATTTGGCTGTAGTTTAGAATATTATACCCTTTGTAATATAGGAAGGCTACTATTGCATGGGTGATGCATAGTAATTAAAACAGTTAGTTATTTTTATTTGTCCTTAATTAAAATATTTAAACAATATCTATGATAGATCTATAATGATGTGTCTTCGTAAGAAATTTAGTTTCATTTGATAGCTAAAAACTTTAAAAATATTAAATGGTTTATGAATTCGAAGTGTAGATGATGATTATTAAATAATAATAGTACCATTGTAAATTTGACTTTTCATATAAACAATGATATTGGACGAAGTAGTAAATTATAAGAACCTAATATTATTGGCTATCTTGATTAGAACTTTTATACTTGAGTGATAAAATTTATGATTAGGTGAAACTGTATATAAATTGCATTTATATTCCATTATATGTATTGTAATGAGATTTGTAAATGAATGGAAATATTTTGGTTGGATAAGGATAGATTTGTGTCCATTCCTTGGGAAGAGGTATGCGACTCTTCCTTACATTTGGTGGTAATCCAAACAAATGATGAATGGGATTAAGAATTAATCCTTGTTATAAAATATTGATGATGAATGAATAGTTTATTCATACTTGGTGATTTTCTATGTTAAACGTGAGAAGTAAATAAAAGTAATGATTTTAGTGAAATTATAGATTTTGTATGTAAAATACATACTATGATTTATTATGAAATTTTTAATCAATGGAATCCACTAGAAGAGTGGATGATCTTTGTGTCCATCTAGGAAGAGGTATCTAACTCTTCCAAATACCCCAAAAAATCAGAGGAATGACATTCATGTTGATCAGGATTATAAAAGTAAATTATTTAGAGATGGACCTTGATGCTAGATTATTTATGGGAATTTATGGGGTTTCCCTCTTTTGAGAGATCAATTGCAAAGTATTAAAGCAATTTTGGAGGTAAATTTGGTATCATTTGGATATAAGAGAAATAATATTTGGATTGAATTTTGATAACCAAATTAGCAAGATAATTAGATATTATGTTGGATCAAATTTTGGAAAAAAAATTGATAATAGATTACAAATGCATTCTTGAAACCTTTATGATAGAGGATGAAATAATTGAATGCATATTGGGATCCAGTTATGGAAATGAATTGATTTGAGAGCTAACCTTGGATTGAAATATAAAAATTTAGTAGGATATTTGATGAATATTTAGCTCAAATTTGGGAAGAGAATTGATAGGATTTGGAAAGTAATGAAATGAATCTTGGATCAAATTTAGAAAGCAAATTTGATAGCAATTGAGAATCAAATGAATAGATTATTATGTTGTACTCAATGGGGAATTAGATTTCTATTGGGTTGTATATAATCAAAGGAAATAAATTTAGTATAATAAGCTTTATATTACCCATGTTAAACCTCTAAGGGTTTACTTTTATTAACCTAATATAAAGGAAAAAATTGTCTGATATGGGTTGTTACAACATGATATAATTATGAAACGATAGATAATATAATTATGATTAGTTTAGGAATACTGGTTTATTAATGAATTAAAGGTATGGGAATTTAATTCATGGATTGACTTTGTGTCAATTAAATAGAATGAATTTAAAATTCATTCTTGAGGGAACTTATATGGATCTCTTTAACATCGATATGACTTCTCCAAAATAAGTTTTCGATGATTATCATAAACATATAAAAATTCTTAGGATGGCTTAGAATCAATAGATTCCTTAATTGCATCTTGAGTTTAAAGGGATATATGGATTCCTTATTGGTATGGGAAATACCTTAATGATATAATTATGACTTAGAGAAAGGAATTAGGAAAATTCCTTAATTGTATCATGAATTTGATAAGGAGCAGTTGTATTCCTTGCCATGTATAATTGATTGAAAGGGACCCATAGTAGTCCTTCTATATTTGTAACATTTAACATATTAATTTTATGAATATGAGGAAAGTACATATTTTTGAGGCTAGGTTTATTCCCCGTGAGGGTTCCCAGGATAAAAAATGTGTCACTCTATTTGTGGTTTGATGTGCTAATTCGTGTTCATGTTGTTTTTACTTCAAAATGAAAATGATTTAAGTAGATGAGATGGTTAAATGCTTGATGAAACAATTATGAAATTCTTAAATTATTTCAATGTGTACTATGATGCAAGGAATGTATGCTTAAATTTAATATGTTGATGAATTAATGATATATGATTATGCCAATTATTTTTTGGATTATATTGGGTAATTATGAATGGTGTAGTTATCTAGCTTTAACTTTCAACATAGAGCACTTGATGTATTCAATGGTTGTATGGATGAAAATAAAAGTAGAATGTAATGGAAATTGGATATCTCAAGTGAGCTACAGTCTCAAGAATCATAATGTGATGGATTATATTCCTCAAATATTTATCGAATTATGTCCACCTCATAAACATTCATGGTTGGTATAACCTAAAAAATTATGATAACAAATTGTGGATTAATCAGAGTGGAAACTCAGAGTGGGAACTCCCATGATGGACAAATAATATCCCTTAGTAATAAACTTAATTGATTCATAACAAAAGGGTTTCCTAAATAAAAAAAAAGGTGGACAAATAAGCCTTAAGAGGTATAAGGTAATATAATCATGACATTCCAAGGATTCTATGAATTGATCATGTATAGTGATTTTGTTATCTTAGTGACCCCATCGAGAAGATGTGGGTTGGATCTAAGATCTATGAATAACCAATGTTGAGGTTATATCATTATGATGGGTTTCCATATTCAAGGCATTCACCTATATACTAGTCCTAGTGGACAGTATGGGTAAGAGTGATTTCCCTTTTAAGAGGAATAAAATATAATGCTTGGCTAGTGTCCTCATATCTGAGCAGTATGGGGGTTTTTTAGAAGCTGATCACTTGTACTCAAGAATGAATTTGATCAAGTCTTAATATATTTTGATGTTATTTTCCTTGATAGCTCACAATCCAAATGGAATGATTCTATCTTAGTTCATGATTGTGACCTTTGCCTCATGAAATATGAATATGTATGTATATATAAATAAATAAATAAATAAATGTGGTAAAAAATGGGGTGGTTTAGTTGGTATCAAATACTAAGCTAACTAGTAGACTCTAGTTAGATCTAGATTAGAAAAAAAATTGGGCATGAAAAAATAGCATGAGAGAAACTCAAAATATAAAATACCACAACTCTAAACAATGCACGCTTGGTAAGGAAGATTCATTACTTGCAATTGTCAACATCTAAGTTCCTTTTTCACATGAATAGATCCATAGTCATTTGAAAGTGGAAGAGCTAAGTGAACCCTCCTTCCATGGGTTTTAAGTGGTGTACCTTAGACTCTTTTGGAAAACTACTCAACATCTATGTTTCCTGACTTTCTTGCTCCTTATTTTCAACTGCGTATGAACAAGAGGGATCATAAGTTGGTTCAACTCCACTAAAGGACCCCTTGAATTAGGGTTATCAAATTATTTTGGATAACTTGTTAATTGCCTAGGCCAAATGTGTCATGACCCTCCCTAGTGGAAAATTTGGCACAAGAAACAATGTATTAACCTATGATGTGGTGATAGCTAGTTTGAACAATTGAACCAACTATATGATGTTTAGTTGATTTAGAAGGGCATGTTATTGCTAACATATTGCCAAGTGTGTAGGATCAAGTACAATCATAGGTGGAGAAGGTAGAAACACCCACCAGAAATGAGGGTACATAAGATCAGGGGAATAATGATTAAGGTACATGAAGATAACATGGATAGATACCTTCATATAGGTATGCATTGTTGAAAGGGATAATCATAAATGACTTATCGCCTTGAGCCTAAGTTGATAGCCTAGTAGCTATCGTAAAATCTTCGAATGAGACGGGCGATTGGGTTGGTGGAAATATTTCCCCTTTGTTGTTTAGTAAACTTGATTGCTCTTTCCTGCATCATGATTCGGGTATCATAATGTTGGAATTTCAATAGTAGAATAGCTGCAAAATACATATATTTGCATAAATCAAATTGTTATTTTGAAATGTTAAGT
This sequence comes from Wollemia nobilis, assembly GCA_028583015.1. Classification (NCBI taxonomy): domain Eukaryota; kingdom Viridiplantae; phylum Streptophyta; class Pinopsida; order Araucariales; family Araucariaceae; genus Wollemia; species Wollemia nobilis. The sequence continues at coordinate 1,264,598 of JAQPPZ010017036.1, read as the reverse complement.
GAGCATCAATTTTATGAAGAAAAAATAAATAAATTAAGTTTAAATGATAATTGAAGGTGCATTTAAACTAATTAATGAGGTTTTGATTAAATGATGATGTGAATTCATTTAAACTCATTAATAGAATTTATCTTAGTGATAAATGAAATTTCATTTAAAATAATTAAGGATATTTATTTTAATGATATTGCAAATTCATTAATCAACTTTAAGGAAATGAAATAAATGAAAAAAAAGGAATTCATTCAATAATAAATAGAAATATTTTATTTTTTTTAAATAAAATTAATAAATATTAAATGCCAATAAAATATCATAAGGGATATTTTATTTGAAAATGTACTACTTACATTTTAAATAAATTAAATGTATTTTTCCCCATATTCAGTGCAATTTACGTAAATAACCTTAGGGCTCTATTCTTTTCCAAAATGGAAAGAAGGGATAGGAGAATGCATGCCATCAGAGTAAGGTGAGATGAGGGACGACAACATTTAAGGAAATTATGCTTAAGGAGGTCTCGGCTCTTGACGGATGAGGGTGCAGACGTGCCACCTAGGAGGAAGTGTATGTAAGGTGAGGAAAGGAAAAATAGAGGAGGAAGAACCAAGAGGAGGCAGAGGAAAATAGGAGGAGATAGATAGGGTGCACACTAAGCAAAGGAGGGAACTAACAAAGGAGCCACCAGTTTCTAGTATGTAGGAAAACTAAGGTTGGCGGTTTCTAAGATTTACCATTGCATGTTTTGTATGACGTGAAAAATAAGTGGAACCTAGTTAAAAAACCCCTGTAGCATTTTAAGTTCCTCTGAATGTTTAAATTCTTGATGTTTTAATTTAAATGTAGGCGAAAATATATGGTTGGGTTGGGCATCCTGTAAGTGTCTTTATTGTTTTACCTTTATGGAAATTCGGCCTCACCATAGTCTAAGGCTTTAGGAAGGCATCTTTTACCTTCACAATGTTTATAAAAAAAAAGGATGCCAGTTAGTGCCTCTGCTATGTTTTTCCCACTATGTGAGGAAAATTATGTCTAGAAGAAGCCACCAAGCATTTTTAGGTGCTTCATAAGGCAACATAACTATGTTATAGAATTGATGACAAAGATTGTGTGAATTAAAGGGATGATTAGATTTATTCTTTGAGTTAAAGTTATGGGGCTTTGATTTAGGGAGTGAATGATGGATTTGTTTTAGAGGTTAAAGGTATGGAACTTTAATTATTTAAAACATGACTTAATTTTATTGAGCTTATGTGAATTAAGTGGATGATTAGATTTATTCTTTGAATTAAATTTATGGGGCTTTGATTTAGGAAATGAATGATGGATTTGTTTTAGAGGTTAAGGGTATGGGGATTTAATGCTTTAAAACATGACTTTATTTCATTGAGCTTATGTGAATTAAGTGCATGATTATATTTATTATTTGAATTAAAGTTATGGGGCTTTGATTTAGGGAATGAATGAAAGACTTGTTTTAGAAGTTAAAGGTATGGGAATTTAATGCTTTAAAACATGTATAGATTTGATTAGAGTGAGACCTTGAACTAAGTAGCACATGTTGGATGACTCTCTAAGAGAACATGAGTGATGAAAATAAAAGTAAAGGATATTTTATAAAATCCATTATGCATTATATGGTTGGAAACTTAGTTAAATTTTGTATAGTTGCAATTTGGCAAAGTAAATGAATAGATGCATTTAGAGGCATGCCTATCTTAACCCATGAGTATCCTGATACCCTACTACCCTCAAAGAACCAATGGGAAGCAAGGATAAGCGAGGAGTTCAATGGAACCAAAGATTAGGTAATGTATTTCATATTGATTAGGTAATGTATTTTATATTGATTTACTTATGCTCAAGTAGACTAGAATTGTGTGGAGATATCCCTAATGCTGATGGTAATAATATTTAGAGTAAGAAGACTTACCATGCAATATTTAATGCTGTAACTGGTTATTGGTTTAGATAAGGTAATTTTACTTTAATATTATATTTAAAATGTGTATTATTCTCTATTCTTTAATGATATTCTCTTTTAGTATTAATATTTATTTTATTTTTTGGAAGCTTAGTGATTATGCTCTGCTTGTTATAGAATCTAGGTGTATTCTTGTTTGATTGGGATGATAAAACTAGGAGTGGAGTTCTAGGGTGAACTCAAAGGTGACCTAACGAAATTGAAACTCCCTTAGGGTGAACATAGGTGACCTAAGGGAATTGAAAACCCCTTAGGGTGAACATAGGAGACCTAAGGGAATTGAGATGCCTTAGGGAGATAAAATATTAAGTTGTGGAGAGACTACATCTAAGTTAAGATAGCTCATCAGGTAGATGATATGGATAGCTTAACTCGTAATACTCGTAGTATACCTACACATAATGGATTGTGTATGGTATGGTGATGTGTGTACACATTCAATTGACTAAGGATGGTAAGTCTAACTCATCAAGAGTGATGAGATAGATAGACTTATTTGCAATAAAACATGTTATGCCTACACAAAGTGGATTTGTTGTAGGTTACCTCATGAGATGTAGATTTTAGGAAAACTTAAGGGATATAAATTTTAGGTAAATACTAGGTTGGGTTGGGGATTCACGAAGGGTTCATGAGTCTCTCTCCTTAGGAAAAAAAACTTTTTTCTATTTTTGTTTGTGTGTTTTGGATCATTACATTTGGTATCAGAGCTCTAGGTACGAGGGTATAGAGTTTCTATGTGTGATAAAGGGAATTAGATGTATCCATTGAAGTATTTATTAAGGTAAAGGCTAAAGTTGGGATGACATAAAGAACCCTATTGTTGTAATCACAGTGACACTGAGAGGGGGGTGAATCAGTGTGATCTTTAAAATTTCTAATACATATAGTTTTAAATCTAGCAGCTATTTAAAACTGATAAAATAAATATCAAATGTAGCAAGAAAGCATGACACACAACACAGTTATTTAAAGAGGTTCACCAATGTGGCTACTCCTCAAAACGACTGCTTGGACTACCATCCAAATCCAGCCAAATCAAAGCTACAACTTTACAATATCTTTTACCAACACCAATTGGAAGGAGCACCAACCGCTTAGCTTTATCTGCTTCAAATAGAATGGAGCACCAACTCCTAATTTACCAGCACCTACTAGAAAGAGGCACCAACCCCTTATACCAAGCTACAACTTGGAAGTCAATAAAGATAATAAAAATGATAGAATAAAACTTTCACGTTGTTCCTTATAGTCTGCTATTTTTTTGCATTCTACTGCTTCTACACAAAATGCTTCGCACTGTCCGACTGCTTCTGTGTACTTCTTCGCATTCTCTGCTGCAATTGGATGATCGATCACTTCTGCTATCTACGTGCTATCACTTTGAACTTAGAACTCCACCTCTACACATTGCGCTCTTCAATCATGCAATCACGATATGCAGACTCAAACTACGACTTTGCACTCTGCTCGACATGAACTTCACTTGCGCAATCACTCTAGTCGTCTTCGCACATTATCTTCCACTTCACCATCTCAAACTCAAAGTACCCTTGCTTTTATAGAAGAAATTTTAGGAAAAAATCTTAAACAACAGTCGGCTGTAACCCTAAGAATGTCGGTTGCAAAACCCTAGAATTTGTCAGCTACAAACCCTAGAAATTATCGATTGTGAACCCTAAAATTTGTTAGTTGCAAAACCCTAAAATTTGTCGGCCTAGATCCAACTTCTACTGCCACCTCTGTCACCTTCCTGTAGCTATTGCCACGAAATAGAAACATGTTGCGATATCGCGACTCTTTTTGAAACCATACGCCTTCTTGTCCTTACTATCGCGAAATCGTGACCCTTTTGGCCTTTGATAGCTTTGCCACCGTTCTTGTCATGAAATCGCGACACTTCGATTTGTTGTTGACGTCATCCTCATTCTTGTCACAAAATCATGACGCTTTCAGCTTCCAGAGGCTTTTCTTGTAGCTTGTCACGAAATCGTGACACTTTAAGCTTTTGCTGATGTCATCCTCATATTTGTCGCAAAATCGTGATGCTTTCGGCTTTCGTACATTCCTTTGCTTCATGCAGTAGCAAAATCGCTACAACTTTGTGCCTTGTGCTTCCAACTTTGCTTCTACCTGTGAAATTTTGACTTGTAGTGAAATCGCTACACTTTTGTGCCTTGCACTTTTGACTTGTAGCATAATCGCTACACCTTTGAGTTTTGCACTTTTGACTTGTAGCGAAATTGCTACACCTTTGTGTTGTGCACTTTTGACTCGTAGCAAAATCGCTACACCTTTGTGTTGTGCTTTTTCAACTCGTAGCGAAATTGCTACACCTTTGTGTTGTGCTTTTTCAACCCGTAGCAAAATCACTACACCTTTGTGTTGTGCACTTTTGACTCGTAGCGAAATCGCTACATCTTTTTCACTTAACACTTTCTCCCTGCTTTGGCTAGCGAAAATTCAACATGTAGTGAAATCGCTATAAATTTTCCACTTAACGCTTTCTCCTTGCTTCGGCCAACGAAATTTCAACATGTAGCGAAATCGCTACAGTTTCTCAATTTAGCTTCTTGGCCTCCAACATGTCTCGAAATCATGATAGTTTGCCTTGTGCCTTCTCTTTCCTCATTTTTGTCATGAAATCATGACATTTTTGATTGCGCCTTCTCTCTCCTCCGACTTGTCACGAAATCACGACATTTTCGACTGTGCCTTCTCTCTCCTCCGACTTGTCGTGAAATCGTGACATTTTCGACTGCACCTTCTCTCTCCTCCGACTTGTCATGAAATCATGACAAAAAACATGTCGCGATATCATGATTGTTTTCTAACTTGTGTTTTTCTTCGAATTTTAGAAACTGGGTCACTTCTGTTTTCTAGGAATTGTACTTTACATAATCTGACTATCCTTTTAACTTCTATCTTCTACATTTGAATGACCCCTGAACTGTCTGTCCACTGCATTATTAGATCTAACTGCCTGCGTTGACAACAATGACAAACTTCTTGCAACACCTTGCTCAATAATCTCCCCCTTTGGAATTGTTGGCAACACTTGTGTACATTCCTATAACTCTTCTCCCCCTTTGTCAATAATACCATAGGGCTGCTGCAGACTCCCACTGAGTCCATCCTCACAATTCTTAGGCATAATTTGTTGCATCTAGCACAAATTATGATCATGGGCAAAATAATAGTCAAATACTCAAATGCTCCCCCTGAGAAAGTGATCCCTGTAGCTAGTCACTTAGGAAGTGTGACTACTCCTAATTTGCTTCGAAGGTACTCAAACACTTCCTTGGGCAAAGGTTTTGTAAAAATATCTGCTACTTGTTCCGTAGTTGGGACAAAATCCAATTTGACTTCTCCTTCCGCAACTTTCTCCTTTAAGAAATGATACCTTATAGCAATGTGTTTAGTCCGTGAGTGCATAACTTGGATTCTTGGAGATGTTAATTGCACTGGTGTTATCACACTTAACAGATATTGGTTCACTGAAATTAATTCCAAGATATTTCAAAGTTTTTTTCATCCACAAGACTTGTGCACAACATGTTGCTGCTATAATATATTCTGCCTCAGATGTAGATAAAGAAACTGACTCTTGCTTCTTACTGTGCCATGCAACCAATCTATCCCCCAAATAGAATGCACCTCCACTGGTACTTTTTTTGTCATCAACACATCTAGCCCAATATGCATCTGAATATGATATAAGAGTGAAGTCTTTGCCTTTTGGATACCACAACCCATACTCCATGGTGCCCTTGAGATACCGAAAAATCCTTTTAACTGCTGTCACATGAGTCTCTTTGGGACTGGCCTGAAATCTAGCTACCATGTAAACTGCTTGTAGAATATCAGGTCTAGTAGCTATTAAATATAGTAGACTTCCAATCATAGATCTGTACATGGTTTGGTCTACAGGTGGAGATTTGTCTTCTTTACTCAATTTGCAACCTGTTGTCATGGGAGTGCTAACTGGCTTACAGTCCTCCATAGTGAACCTTTTTAGCATTTCTTTCACATATTTGATTTGGGAAATGAATATGCCTTTCTCATTTTGATTAACTTGTAGCCCAAGAAAGTAAGACAGTTCATCAATCATAGACATTTCAAATTCATTCTGCATCTTATTTGCTAAGTCTTTACAAGATTCATATTTGTTGTTGCCAAATATGATATCATCTACATAGACAACTAGAACAACGATATGCCCACATTCTATTTTTACATACAGATTACTGTCCACTAAACCTTTCTTGAATCCCTGTTGAGATAGATAGTTATCTAGCCTAGCATACGATGCCCATGGTGCTTGCTTTAATCCATACAGTGCTTTCTTTAATTTGCAGACAAGGTTAGGATCCTCACTAATTTGAAATCCATCCGGTTGTTCAATATAGACCTCTTCTTCGAGTTTTCCATTTAAAAAGGCAAATTTTACATCCATCTGATAAACTCTAAAGTTTTTGTGAACTGCTAAGGCTAGAAACATTCTAATTGCTTCTAATCCGCCACTTGGAGCAAAAGTCTCTTCAAAATCAATGCCTTCGACCTATGCATATCCTTTACAAACCAGTCTTGCTTTGTTCCTAATGACCTGTCCGTATTCATTTAATTTGTTTTGAAATATCCATTTGGTGCCGATTACATTCTTATTTGCAGGTCTAGGTACTAATTCCCAAGTTCTATTCTTTTCAATCTGATCTAACTCTTCATTTATTGCCTTCATCCAGATATCATCTTTGCTTGCTTCATCTATGTTTTTGGGCTCAATGCTAGATAAAAGAGAGTAATTACTTATTACTTTCCTTCTTTTCTGAATACCAACTGTGGGATCTCCAATTATTTGGTCTCTTGGATGATTTTTCTGCCAGCTTCCTGTTTTGAATTTCTTGTTTTCTTGCACCTCTGAGTCATCGACTAATTTATCTGAATCAAACATAGATTTATTTTTTGTTTCATTCACCTCATCTCCTTCAACGACTTCTTCATATATTGGGTAGTTTTTCTCAAAGTCAGCTAATCGTTTCCCAACTTCATCGAATTTAACGTCTGCACTGTCCACAATTTTCTTGAGTCTCTTGTTGTAGCATTTGTAAGATTTGCTTTTTGATGAATACCCAACAAAAAACACCTTCATCTTCTCTATCTTCAAACTTCCCAAGGTTATCTATGTTTATGATGTAGCACCTATAGCCAAATATTTTGAGATGTTTTGATGTTGCTTTTCTACCAAACCACAACTCATAAGGTGTTTTGCATTCATGAGTTCTTAACATATATATGTTTTGCATGTATACTGTAGTGTGAACTACTTCTTTCCAGAATCTATCTGCTATTTTATTTTCTGCCAGCATGGTGCATGCCATTTCCTATATAGTTTTGTTCTTTATTTCTACTACGCCATTCTTCTGTGGAGTTCTAGCTACTGAATATTGTCTCCTGATACCATGTTTTTCACAGTATTCTGTAAATTCATTCGAAATAAATTCTCCTCCTCTGTCTGATCGTAAGCATTTGACCCTTTTTCCTATTTCATTCTCAACTAGCTGTTTGAAGGATCTAAACATTTCAAAATCTTCTGTTTTATCTTTTAAGAAAAATATCCATGTCATTATGGAATAATCATCAATACACAGCATAAAGTATTTGTCATCGTTTATGCTTTGAGTTCTCATGGGTCCACATAATTCTGTATGAATAAGTTCCAAGGGCCTGCTAGTGTGGTATTCTTTTGTTTTAAATGAGACTCGGTTTGCTTTCCCTTCGACATGAAGCACAAACATTGTTTGAGGGTTTTTTAATGGTTGGAATATCTCTCACTGCTTGTTTTGAGCTGATTTTCATCAAATTATCAAAACTTATGTGTCCAAGCCTCTTGTGCCACAGCCAGTTCTCTTCTTCTTGTCCAATGAAGCACGTACCTTCTAAATTTTCTAAGAGTGTGTACAAATTTCCATACGTCCTTGAACCAGTTGCTATTAATTTCCCACTGTTTATTTTTATGACTTCACAACCCTGCTTTTTGAAGACTACTTCATGTCCTTTATCACATATTTGACTGACACTTAACAGATTGTGTTATAAACCATCCACAAATAAAACTTCTTCTGACTTGATTTTCCCTTAACTAATTTTGACAGATCCTTTTCCTATTATTTTGGCTCCATCATTATTTCCAAACTTCACAAAGCCACCCTCATATTTCTATAGTTTTTCAAATTTCTGTTTATCACCTGTCATATGACTTGAGCAACCACTGTCAAGAATCCACGGTACACATTTATTCTGAGACCTGAAAGCTGTCTGCACTATTAAAGATTCCTTTTCTTCCCTGAGCTGTTCTTTCTGTTTCCATTCTGTTTTAACTTTGGTATTGGACTCTAGCTTGGATTTCCCCTTTTCAAAATCTTGCACATATCTTTCAGAAATAATTCTATTCTATTTTTCCCTATATGGTTGAGTTCTTCTTTTATGATATTGATTTGAAACAAAATTACTAAGATAGTTTCTAGCAATGTGCCCAAAGTTGTGACAATTAAAGCATTCTACTGCATAACTCATTAGAGGAGAAAAAATATTTCTACTAGTGAAACTTCTTGGACCTACATTATACTTGTAGTCAGCAATTTTATGCCCATAACCATTACATTTGAAACAGAAACCATAAAAGTAATGATTGAACCTGAAATATGGTTTTTGCCAAGATGTTGCAGGAGCCTTAGATCTTTTTTCTTTTGATGTGTGACCTTGGTAAAACCATCATTGTCAGTTCCTATTTCAGGACTGGCATTACTGCTTTCTTTTGCTCGATTTGTTTTTCTTTCAACGACTTGTTTCTTGTCTTTACTCTTTTCACATTCAACATTGCTTGCCTTTGGTCCATTTGATGATTCTCCTTCAGTAAAGCCCAGATCGAATTTGATACCTGTGGGTCTTTGGTCGCTTAGGATTTTGTCCAGCTTCATCGAACTTTCTTCACGTTTTAAATGACAGCTAATTTTTTGATCCAGCTCTTGTATCTGTATTCAAAGACCAACATTTTCTTCTTCCAATTTGCAACAGTAATCTATCTTCATAGTTACCTGTACTTCAAGATCTTTAGACATTTTCTTGTACTCTTCTGTCTGTGTTTTTAGACCGGCTATAATGTCATTTGCATCCTCAAGATTCCTTGACAATTTTTTATTCTTTCGTTTCTCAGATTTCCATTCCATAAGAGCAGAAACTAGCTCACCTTCTAAATCAACTTCAGCCTCACCTTTTTCAATAGACACTTCAAAGTTCATTCCTTCTCTCTTTTCTATGTTTTTTGCCTCTTCTAATTTTTCTACTTCAAACGCCATAAAGAGAGCCTCACCTGTTCCTTCTTCAGAGTCTTCACTAGAGCTGTCCTCTGAAGAATCTGCATTTTGGGAGATAAAAATTTTCTTTTTGAAACTGCCTTTCCTAAAGTTTGATTTCTTCTTCCAGTCACTTCTTTCTTGGTGCGAAGTTTCCTCACCCTAGTTTTTTTCATTGAGAGGACATTTTGTCACAAAGTGCCCAATGCCTCCGCAGTTAAAGCATTTAAATGGTAGCTTTCCTCTGTACTTTCCTTTTCCCTTTCTCAGTTTTCTGATAAAATTTTCTTCCATTTCATCTGATGCATCCTCTTCTTTAGACTCTGGTTTTGTGACTTTGCATTTTAGGGCTTTGAAAGTAGCTTCTCTATCTATGGGATTAGACCTTCCTATTCTCATTTCAAAAGCAGTCAAAGAACCATGCATCTCATCCATACTAAAATGATTTAGATCTTTGGCTTCTTCTATGGCAAAGACTTTAGAATCAAATCTAGGAGGGAGCGATCTTAATACCTTTTTCACGATAGTAGCATCGTTTATATTTTTGTCGAGACCTCTGATTGAATTGGTGATCCCATTGACTCTTTGCATGAAAGTATCTATGTTCTCATCATTGTCCATCTTTAAAGATTCAAATTGAGCTCGATGTGTTTGAAGCTTGGCCTCCTTGATCCTATCATCTCCTTCATGAATGTTCTCTAGTTTATCCCATACATATTTTGCTGATTCACAATTTATGATCTTGACTAGCTCACTGTCCACTAGTCCACACATGATGGCATTTTTTGCTTTTGAATCATTTTCAAATGCCTTTTTACTAGCAGTGTCTGTTGGAGCGGTGGCGGGAGCTATGTAACCATTAACTACTGCACCCCAGATGTCAAAACCCAAAGCACTGAGATATGTCTGCATTCTAATTTTCCAGAATGCATAATTAGTTCCATCAAACAATGGTTCTTTTTTTGAGGAGAAACCTTCACCACTTGCCATTGCGTCACCTCCAAGATCACCCTAGCTGTTTGAGCCTATTCAAGAACTTGGATCTGATACCAATTGTTGTAATCACAGTGACACTAAGAGGGGGGTGAATCAGTGTGATATTTAAAATTTCTAATACATATAGTTTTAAATCCAGCAGCTATTTAAAACTGATAAAATAAATATCAAATGTAGCACGAAATCATGACACACAACACAGTTATTTAACAAGGTTCACCAATGTGGCTACTCCTCAAAATTACTGCTTGGACTACCATCCAAATCCAGACAAAGCAAAGCTACAACTTTACAATATCTTTTACCAGCACCAACTGGAAGGAGCACCAACCCCTTAACTTTATCTGCTTCAAACAGAATGGAGCACCAACTCCTAATTTACCAGCACCTACTAGAAATAGGCACCAACCCCTTATACCAAGCTGCAACTTGGAAGTCAATAAAGATAATAAAAATGATAGAATAAAACTTTCACATTGTTCCTTACAGTCTGCTATTTTTTTGCATTCTGTTGCTTCTACGCAAAATGCTTCGCACTATCCGACCGCTTCTGTGTACTTCTTCGCACTCTCTACTGCAATCGGATGATCGATCACTTCTGCTGTCTGTGCGCTATCACTTTGAACTTAGAACTCCACCTCTACACATTGTGCTCTTCAATCACGCAATCACGATATGCAGACTCAAACTATGACTTCACACTCTGCTCGACACGAACTTCACTTGCGCAATCACTTTGCTTGTCTTCGCACATTATCTTCCACTTCACCATATCAAACTCGAAGTACCCTTGCTTTTATAGAAGAAATTTTAGGAACAAATCCTAAACAACAGTCGGCTGTAACCCTAAGAATGTCGGTTGCAAAACCCTAGAATTTGTCGACCCAGATTCAACTTTGTCGGCCTCCATTTTTCCTAAACAACAGTCGGCTGTAACCCTAAGAATGTCGGCTACAAAACCCTAGAATTTGTCGACTAAAAACCCTAGAAATTGTCAGTTGTGAACCCTAAAATCTGTCAGTTGTAAAACCCTAAAATCTATCGGCCCAGATCCAACTTCTACTGCCACCTCTGTCACCTTCGTGTAGCTATTGCCACGAAATAGAAACATGTCATGATATCACAACTCTTTTTGAAACCATACGCCTTCTTGTCCTTGCTGTCGTGAAATCGTGACCCTTTTGGCCTTTGATAGCTTTGCCACCATTCTTGTCGTGAAATCGTGACACTTCGATTTGTTGCTGACGTCATCCTCATTCTTGTCACGAAATCACGACGCTTTCGGCTTCCAGAGGCTTTTCTTGCAGCCTGTCACGAAATCGTGACACTTTTAGCTTTTGCTGACGTCATCCTCATATTTGTCACGAAATCACAACACTTTCAGCTTCCGTACATTCCTTGCTTCATGCAGTAGCGAAATTGCTACAACTTTGTGCCTTGTGCTTCCAACTTTGCTTCTACCCGTGAAATTTTGACTTGTAGCGAAATCGCTACACTTTTGTGCCTTGCACTTTTGACTTGTAGCATAATCGCTACACCTTTGAGTTCTACACTTTTGACTTGTAGCAAAATCGCTACACCTTGGTGTTGTGCACTTTTGACTCGTAGCAAAATCACTACACCTTCGTGTTGTGTTTTTTCAACTCGTAGCGAAATTGCTACATCTTTGTGTTGTGCTTTTTCAACCCGTAGCGAAATCGCTACACCTTTGTGTTGTGCACTTTTGACTCATAGCAAAATCACTACATATTTTTCACTTAACACTTTCTCCCTGATTTGGCCAACGAAAATTCAACATGTAGCGAAATCGTTACAACTTTTCCACTTAACACTTTCTCCTTGCTTTGGCCAGTGAAATTTCAACATGTAGCAAAATCGCTACAGTTTCTCGACTTAGCTTCTTGGTCTCCAACATGTCGTGAAATCATGACAGTTTGCCTTGTGCCTTATCTTTCCTCATTTTTGTCATGAAATCGTGACATTTTCGGCTGTGCCTTCTCTCTCCTCCGACTTGTCGTGAAATCATGACATTTTTGACTGTGCCTTCTCTCTCCTCCGACTTGTCACGAAATCATGACATTTTTGACTATGCCTTCTCTCTCCTCCGACTTGTCATGAAATCGTGACAGAAAACATGTCACGATATCGTGACAGTTTTCTAACTTGTCTTTTTCTTCGAATTTTAGAAACTGGGTCACTTCTATTTTCCAAGAATTATACTTTACATAATCTGACTGTCCTTTTAACTTCTGTCTTCTGCATCTGAATGACCCCTGAACTTTCTGTCCACTGCATTATTAGATCTAACTGCCTGTGTTGACAACAATGACAAAATTCTTGCAACACCTTGCTCAACACCTATTTGCTAAGATCTGACGGGATTTAACCCCAAGGGCAAGTGGATGTTAGGATACCTTAGTATGATCTTCGATATTAGTGATAAATCCTAACCTGGGATATTACCTTAGTTAGATTTGTTAATACATCTAGTAAGAGAACTCTGTATTATGGCTAGAATTAGAGATACATCTTAGAGGAAACTATAATCTAATATTCTATCTTGGATGAAACCAGGTTAAGATGCCACCTAATATTGGAAGAGGAAGTCATATACCTAGGCAAAATCAATAAAGTAATATCGAAGAAGAAAACCAAGATGGGGGACCAATGAGCCCCAATAGAGAGGTATAAGACCTCATTGCAATGGTCATTGCTATGAAGGATCAGATAAGATAGTTGCTAGAAATAGCTACAAACAAAAATTTGCAAGTTAGAGGCTTAGAGATTGGTCTAAGTAGTGGACTAACTATGGAACAAGTGCAACCCAGAGCCCTGGCAGAAAAGGAAACAACTAGGGACATGAAAAACATTAGTATCTCCATTTTTTATGGGGAGGGTGAATGGGATGCAATAGAACCATGGCTGAGAGAAGCATAGATTCACTTTACGGTAAAGGGATACTCATCAAGAATCAAAACATCGAATCTATGCTGCAACTACGAAGTAGAAGCTAGAGGGACAAGCCACCCCATTACTTTTGAAAGGTAAGGTTTTTAATAAGAAAGTAAACATTTTGATAGATAGTGAAGCCACTAATAGTTTTATTTTGTCTAGTCTAGCAAGGACTATGTCAAAAAGGCTAGGATATTTGGCTCAAGGGTGGAAGGTTGAGTATGGTTCTGGGTAGAACTACTCAGTGAACTAGTGTTATCCTATGGCAAAAGTCACTCTATCTGATGGGACTACAAAATATTTTTTATATGTAACTCCCCTTCATGCCTTTGATGTGATCCTAGGGATGGATTGGCTACAAGATCATAAAGCCTTGATAAATTTTAAAGACCGATGGATTGAGTATTTAGAAGAAGGTAGGAGGAGACTCAGAATTCATAGCAAACAAGGGATGTTTGAGCCTCGGATGTTGTCAGCTATGTAACTGAAAAAGGCCCTAAAGAGAGGAGGAATAGTGTATGTAGTAAAACTTAATAAAGTGGAAGACCATGAGAAAGATGAAATACTAAGACAACATTCAATTATTTATGATTTTAAGGATGTATTTATGGAAGAATTACCTGGACTGCCTCCTATACGAGAATTTGACTTCACCATTGAGTTGATGACAGGATTTGAACCTACTCATAGATACCCTTATAGGATGAATTCTATTGAAATGCAAGAACTGATGGTTCAATTGCAAGGATTATTAGAGAAAGGTTTGATAAAACCAAGTGTGTCACCGTGGGGTGCACCATTTTTTTACATGAAAAATAAGGATGGTTTGTTAAGATTGTGTATCAATTACAATATGCTAAATGAATATACAATCAAGAATCGATATCCTTTACCTAGGATTGAAGATTTATTTGATCAGTTAAAGAATATCAAGGTATTTACTAAGATCAATCTAAGATTAGGGTATCACCAGTTAAGAATTTGTGACGAGAATAATTACAAGATGACATTGAAGACTAGGTATGGGCATTATGATTTTATGGTCCTACCCTTTGGACTAGCTAATAACTCAGTTGCTTTCATGAAATTAATGAATAGTGTGCTCAGGAAGCACTTGGACTAGTTTGTCCTGATATTCCTATATGATATCATAATATACTCTTGAGAAAAATAATAGCATGATAAACATCTTAGAATCATGTTAGAATTGCTAAGGGTGAAGAACACAAGCTTATACTAAGAGGGGGGGTGAACAATATAAGACCTCTTTTTACTTTTTCCTTTATACTTCAAAATAGTAAAGCAATATACCCAAAGCAATATCAAAGCAATGCACAATATCATCCACAAAATGACACCAATTTTAACGTGGTTCACCCAGAAAGCCTGGGCTACGTCCAAAAAAATTTTCTCTAAAAGTTATCTCAAAGTTCTTTGGGAAACCTTCCCAATTACAATGTTTATGAGCCTCGGCCCAAAGGATACACCTTCCCCCAAATAGAATTTATGAGCCTCTGCTCAAAGGAGATACCTTCCCCTCTATCAAAATTTATGAGCCTCTCGCTCAAAGGAGATACCTTCCCCTCTGCTCTAGAAATGATCCCTCGGAAGATCAACTGCCTCTACCTCTTGCCAGCACGTGGAACTCCTTTCCACCAAAGACATCCTATCCTCAATGCTTAGCCTAAGAGACCTCTGCCTTCTATGATCACATCCATAATAGCTCAACAACCTATACCAAACACAGTTAGTCGGTCTAGTACAAGTCTTCCTCTGTCTGTCAGATCTGTCCAACACTTGAAAAAATCAATCCTCTGCACACAAGCCTTCTCAAAGACTTGCCAAATCTGTCCTCAGGTTCTTCTCAAAGAACCAACGCACCTCTGTCCTCAAGTTCTCTGATAGAACTCTCAAACTTAGCTCACAAGTCCTCTGCTAGGACCTGTCCAAATCTGCTCACAAATCCCCACCGAAACCTATCCAAAACCTGCTCACAAGTCCCCACCGAAACTTGTCCAAAACCTGCTCACAAGTCCCCATCGAAACCTGTCCAAAACCTCAGCAAGCTCACCAAGAAAGACTTGCTTAGCATGAACCCACAAAGAGAATTGTTAGAGACCCAATGTGATTCATCAACCTCATAGAAGCATAAAGAGAATTGTTAGAGACTCAATATGTTCTATACTTAACTCCCAGTATCAATCTCAACTCAATCTCAATCTCAACAGAATAAGATTGATGTAGTATGCTTTTCTCAAGAACATGAAACACAACCCAACAATTGCCAACCATGCAATATCTCATATAACAATGATACTCATGTTCTTTCCACAACCAATTAGGGTTTTAACAACAATGCTCATCAAACAAGGTTTAGTCAACCAACACCATTCAACTCAACATAAACCTTGAAGCATTCAACCAATCATCACAAGAAAAGGAAACAAGTAGAAATCCTTTTCCCTCCACACTTATTTTTAGAAAACCATCAATCAATAACAACCATGGAAGAATGTTCCCATACCTTTACTTTGATGAAGAAGGAGAACTCAAAAATTGTCACAACATTAACTCTCAATTCACCACCAATTAGAGTTAGCAACTATACAATAATACACAATAATAAAGATCCAAAATAACACCTTATTACTCCAACTTAATATTAACCACCAAAATTATAATATACATACAAAGTAAAATCTATTTACACCTTATTACTCCACATAAGCATCAAGCATTAATAATAACAATGTCAAAACAAATATTACAACTTAACCTTATACCTCCATCAATAATTCTTGATCAAATCAACTCAAATATCCCAAGTCAACAATAAAAAGATTTACCTTGGCAATACTTAGTTCTCCAACCTTAGGAGAAATGAGGAGCCACCACTATAAGCACTAAAGCGCATTCTCCTCTACTTATGTAGCCCAATCACAGCCGCTCTCCTTCGTGCATCACAACAAAAGGAAAAATGCACTCGACGTGATTCAAAACCTGTATCTCTACCTAGCGAGCACCTTTACTCAAACTCCATTGTCGTTGGAGCACAAGTGCCCGACAAAGAAATATTAAACTATCCTTTATTTTATCTTCATTTGATCATAGGATATGGAAAACATATTCATTTTCCTAGCACTATCCAAAACATAAGTCATTGAATGCTTGCATTAATCATCTCATAGCACAGTCTGGAAAAACACAGTTCAGGTGCAATTGCAAATCCACTAACATCATGAAAAAAAAAGTAAGGATGCAGCCTAAGCTCAAATCTGAGTATGCCAAGCACGGTTTCCAAGACACAGATCAAGCACGATTTCAAAGATGTCAATTGGAGATTCAAAGACATAGAGCAAGCACAAATTGAAGACACCAAGAGCTATTCGAATGATACAGAGCAAACACAAATCGAAGACACCAAGCGCTATTCGAATGATATAGAGCAAACGCAAATCGAAGACTCCAATTAATCGATGGTGCACTTACTTTAGAAAACCATCCCCACTTATATAGCCATTTCTCCTTAACTATTTGATGTTGGTGCTCCTCCAATGATGGCAACATGTCGATAAAAGAAAACTTTATCTGCGTCGCTTAAGGGTTAAAAGACCCTTTAATAATAATTAAAATAATAATTATTATTATTTTATTAATAATAAATTAAACTTAGACCTTTGTCAAAGGTTTGAGTTAATTTAATTATTAATAATAAACATGGACCTTCAAGGTTTTTCATGAAGTAAAAACCTTTGCATTAAGTTAAGCTTGGTTTTAATAGAAACCCTTAATGAGTCCAAATGGTTTTAAGAAAAACCTTTAACCTTGTCACCATGGGTTTAATAAAAACCCTTTAACAAAATGAAGCATTCTCAAGATATTTTTGACATCACACTCTCTTTGATATCAACACAAAAATGCCTTTTGACATCAATGACAACTTATACACTTGAGCAAAAGCAATGTACCCAAAGTACCCAAAATTGCCAACAATCTCCCCCTTTGTCATTGATGGCAAACCTTTACTGAAAACACTTCTCAAGAGCCAAAACTGAAACCAACTTTGCTAACAACTGACCAACTATGCCCACAACTGAGAATATTCCTTTGAAGTTTTTCTCCCCTTGACTTGAAGATTTCCTCTTCACTTTGAAGCTCTCCCCCTTACTCATATCTCTCCCCCTTTGTCATCAATGGCAAAGGGTCACCTTTGGGGCTCGGGACTAAGAATGAGCCTCTTAGCTTAGTCCCTCCCCCACCTCCTGATGAGGTGATTAATTCTAGGGTGGGAGTAAAACTCCCATTAGGCACTGATCATCATCAGCGTCTATAACTTCCTTTTCGGGCCTTCTCTTGAACTCTTTGTCCATATTCTTGTTCCTGTTATCATTCCTATTCTTATCCATGCCTTGATCCTTGGACCTGTTCATACCATTATTCCTATTCCTGTACCTTGGAAGTTTAGCTCTACACTGTCTAGCTGTGTGACCTTCATTGTTGCACTTATAACAAGTAATAATGTTATTTCTTTTAGGCATACCTGTTCTTTGAATCCACCTATTCTAACTAAACCTGTTCTAACTGACCAAACTTATTCTAACCAAACCTGTTTTGATCAAAACTGTTCTAACTGACCAAACTTATTCTAACCAAACCTGTTTTGATCAAACCTGTTCCTGATATTTGCCTTGCAATAAATTGCCTTGTGCCCAAACTATTTACAAGAGTAGCAATACCCTTGAAAGAAATTACCACCTCTAAAACTGTCATTTACCTTCCTTACTTGAGTCATGCAATGTGAAGCCATGTGACCAAACCTGTGACAAGCAAAACATCTGCCATTAAACTTTCCTGTAAATGGCTTTCTAGGTCCTGTAAACTTTCTCCCCTTTTTTTGTTTCCTATTTTATGTTTCTGTGCATCTATCATTCAAGGACTCATGATCTAAAATACTTTCCTCATCAGAACTCTCTTCCTTTTGGAGTCTCTTACTAGACTCTCCAGCTTGTTCCTTGTGTGGCTTAACAAAACCAAGGCCTATTTTATCTATTGTCTTTCTTTGACCTTTGATGAGTGACTTAACCTTTTTGGAGCTATCTTGAAACCTGTGAAGCTTATCCTTGTACTCTTTAGTTTCCTCTTTCAAAGAAGCCATTTTATGTTCTAACTCACTATACTCAAGAACCTTAGACTCTAACTCATCCTTGAGTTCTTGTGTCTTAGCTATAGAGAATTCAAGACTTTCTATAAGATCATCTCTCTCCATACAACATTCATCTAACTTATCCTTGAGTCTAGCATTCTTCTTTCTTTCCTTTTTCAAAGCACTAAGAGCACTAATAAGTTCACCTTTAAGATCTACTTCACCTTCCTCTATATGTTTGCTTTTTGAATCATCAAAGCCTTTTTCAGATTTCTTATCACTAGAGGTGCTACCCTTTTAAAAAACCATACATGCATCTTCCTTATAGTTTTCTGAAGCATCCTCATACATACTAGAAACCAAATCATTATTTGTGCAATCATCCTCAAGGTGACCAAAGTTTCCACATCTAAGACATTTCATGATAATGAATCTATGTTTCGGTTCTTCCTCTTTTTTTGATATGAACAACATCTCATTTTCATTATCACTTGAAGAACTTTCACTATCACTACTAGAACACTTACTTTCTTTGTCTAGGTAGAAACTCTTCTTGTGCTTGTGAGAATACCTCTTTCCTTGATTGTTGTGCTCATCTTTGTTTTTCTTGTGATGCTTGTGCTTTTCAGAATCCTTGCTCTTAGAATCCTATTTATCTTCATCACTTTCATTCTTGGGAATAGTACAGTCAGTAGCATAATGACCAAACTTTCCACAATTGAAACATCTTATATTTTTCATACTTTTGTGCTTTCTAGAGAACTTGCATTTCTTGCTGTAATATGCCTCTTCATCACTAGAAGACTCATCACTATCTTGAAGTTGTTTACCTTTGGAATTCTTGGTAGCCTTGAAAGCTGCCTCTTTCTTGACATCAACCTTCACTTGAGTTCTCAACTCAAATGCTGCAAGTATACTATGGAGCTCATCCTTTTTCAACTTATCCAAATCTTTAGCTTCCTCAATAGCAAAAATATTTTCAATAAATCTATTAGGAAGAGATCTTAAAATCTTATCACAAACATCATTTTCAGCAAGCTCAAGACCTAAGTCTTTCATGGAGTTGACAACCTCATCCATACGAAGCATGTAGTCACTAATATTTTCATCATCATTCATATTTAGTTGTTCAAACATACCTTTGAAGTGTCTCAACTTGGACTTTCTGACATTTGTATCACCTGTATGAACCACCTACAACTGTTTCCACATTTCACTAGTTGTCTTGCAGTGAATCACTTTGGTGAGATCTACTTTATGTAGGCCTTTCAAGATTGCATTCATTGCTTTTGAATTGCTGTGATGGAGGAGCCTTTCTTCTTTAGTAAATGGACCATGTACAGGAATAGTGTACTCATCTTCAATTACTTCCCATACTTCATTACCAAGTGCCATTAGATGAACCTTCATCCTTGCACTCCAAAGACCAAAATTTGACCCATCAAGAATAGGTGCTGCATTGCCACTTGAATAATCCATTGTGTTCTTTATTAGCTTTTCCTTCAAGATGTTAAACTTTTCGAAGGCACTTGCTCTGATACCAATTGAAGAACACAAGCTTATACTGAGAGGGGGGGGTGAACAGTAGAAGACCTCTTTTTAATTTTTCCTTTATACTTCAAAATAGTAAAGCAATATACCCAAAGCAATATCAAAGCAATGCATAATATCATCCACAAAGTGACACCAATTTTAACGTGGTTCACCCAAAAATGTTGGGCTACATCCACAAAACTTTTCTCTAAAAGTTATCTCAAATTTCTTTGGGAAACCTTCCCAATTACAATGTGTATGAGCCTCGGCCCAAAGGAGACACCTTCTCCCAAATAGAATTTATGAGCCTTCGCTCAAAGGAGATACCTTCCCCCAATAAGAATTTGTGAACCTCTGCTCAAAGGAGATACCTTCCCCTCTGCTCTAGAAATGATCCCTCAGAAGATCAACTGCCTCTACCTCTTACCAGCACGTGGAACTCCTTTCCACCGAAGACCTCTTGTCCTCAATTCTTAGCCTAAGAGACCTCTGCCTTCTATGATAACATCCACAGCAGCTCAGTAACCTGTACCAAACACAATAATTTGGTCTAGTACAAGTCTTCCTCTGTCTATCAGATCTGTCCAACACTTGAACAAATCAATCCTCTACACACAAGCCTTCTCAAAGACTTACCAAATCTGTCCTCAGGTTCTTCTCAAAGAACCAATGCACCTCTGTCCTCAAGTTCTCTGATAGAACTCTCAAACTCAGCTCACAAGTCCTCTGCTAGGACCTGTCCAAATATGCTCACAAGTCCCCACCGAAACCTGTCCAAAACCTGCTCACAAGTCCCCATCGGAACCTGTCCAAAACCTACTCACAAGTCCCCACCGAAACCTATCCAAAACCTCAGCAAGCTCACCAAGAAAAACTTGCTTAGCATGAACCCACAAAGATAATTGTTAGACACCCAATGTGATTCATCAACCTCATAGAAGCATAAAGAGAATTGTTAGAGACTCAATATGTTCTATACTTAACTCCCAGTATCAATATCAATTCAATCTCAATCTCAATAGAATAAGATAGATGTAGTTTGCTTTTCTCAAGAACGTGAAACACAGACCAACAATTGCCAACCATGCAATATCTAATATAACAATGATACTCATGTTATTTCCACAACCAATTAGGGTTTTAACAACAATGCTCATCAAACAAGGTTTAGTCAACCAAAACCATTCAACTCAACATCAACCTTGAAGCATTCAACCAATCATCACAAGAAAAGGAAACAAGTAGAAATCCTTTTCCCTCCACACTTATTTTCAGAAAACCATCAATCAATAACAACCATGGAAGAATGTGCCCATACCTTTACTTTGATGAAGAAGGAGAACTCAAAAAGCTGTCACAACTTTAACTCTCAATTTACCACCAATTAGAGTTAGCAACTATACAATAATACACAATAATAAAGATCCAAAATAACACCTTATTACTCCAACTTAATATTAACCACCAAAATTATAATATACATACAAAGTAAAATCTCTTTACACCTTATTACTCCACATAAGCATCAAGCATTAATAATAACAATGTCAAAACAAATATTACAACTTAACCTTATACCTCCATCAATAATTCTTGATCAAATCAACTCAAATATCCCAAGTCAACAATAAAAAGATTTATCTTGGCAATACTTAGTTCTCCAACCTTAGGAGAAATGAGGAGCCACCACTATAAGTGCTAAAGCGCATTCTCCTCTACTTACATAGCCCAATCATAGCCGCTCTCCTTCGTGCATCGAAACAAAAGGAAAAAGGTACTCGACGTGATTCAAAACCTGTATCTCTACCTAGCAATCACCTTTACTCAAACTCCATCGTCGTTGGAGCACAAGTGCCCGACAAAGAAATATTAAACTATCCTTTGTTTTATCTTCACTTGATCGTAGGATATGGAAAACATATTCATTTTCCTAGCACTATCCAAAACATAAGTTACTAAATCCTTGCATTAATCATCTCATAGCACAGTCCAGAAAAACACAGTTTAGGTGCAATTGCCAATCCACTAACGTCAACCAAAAAAAAGTAAGGATGCAGCCCAAGCTCAAATCCGAGTATGCCAAGCATGGTTTCCAAGACACAGATCAAGCACAATTTCAAATATGTCAATTGGAGATTCGAAGACACAGAGCAAGCACAAATCGAAGACACCAAGCGCTATTTGAATGATACAGAGCAAACACAAATCGAAGACACCAAGCGCTATTCGAATGATACAGAGCAAACACAAATCAAAGACTCCAATTAATCGGTGGTGCACTTACTTTAGAAAATAATCCCCACTTATATAGCCATTTATCCTTAATTGTTTGACGTCGGTGCTCCTCCAACGATGGCAACACGTCGACGAAAGAAAATTTTATCTGCGTCGCTTAAGGGTTAAAAGACCCTTTAATAATAATTAAAATAATAATAATTATTATTTTATTAATAATAAATTAAACTTAGACCTTTGTCAAAGGTTTGAGTTAATTTAATTATTAATAATAAACATGGACCTTCAAGTTTTTTCAAGAAGTAAAAACCTTTGCATTAAGTTAAGCTTGGTCACTAATAAGTTCACCTTTAAGATCTACTTCACCTTCCTCTATATGTTTGCTTTTTGAATCATCAAAGCCTTTTTCAGATTTCTTATCACTAGAGGTGCTACCCTTTTCAAAAACCATACATGCATCTTCATTATAGTTTTCTGAAGCATCCTCATACATACTAGAAACCAAATCATTATTTGTGCAATCATCCTCAAGGTGACCAAAGTTTCCACATCTAAGACATTTCATGATAATGAATCTATGTTTCGGTTCTTCCTATTTTTCTGATATGAACAACATCTCATTTTCATTATCACTTGAAGAACTTTCACTATCACTACTAGAACACTTACTTTCTTTGGCTAGGTAGAAACTCTTCTTGTGCTTGTGAGAATACCTCTTTCCTTGATTGTTGTGCTCATCTTTGTTTTTCCTATGATGCTTGTGCTTTTCAGAATCCTTGCTCTTAGAATCCTATTTATCTTCATCACTTTCATTCTTGGGAACAATACAGTCAGTAGCATAATTACCAAACTTTCCATAATTGAAACATCTTATATTTTTCATACTTTTGTGCTTTATAGAGAACTTGCCTTTCTTGTTGTAATATGCCTCTTCATCACTAGAAGACTCATCACTATATTGAAGCTGTTTACCTTTGGAATTCTTGGTAGCCTTGAAAGCTGCATTTTTCTTGACATCAACCTTCACTTGAGTTCTCAAATCAAATGCTGCAAGTATACTATGGAGCTCATCCTTTTTCAACTTATCCAAATCTTTAGCTTCCTCAATAGCAGAAATATTTTCACTAAATCTATTAGGAAGAGATCTTAAAATCTTATCACAAACATCATTTTTAACAAGCTCAAGACCTAAGTCTTTCATGGAGTTGACAACCTTATCCATACGAAGCATGTATTCACTAATATTTTCATCATCATTCATATTGAGTTGTTCAAACATACCTTTGAAGTGTCTCAACTTGGTCTTTCTGACATTTGTATCACCTGTATGAACCACCTGCAACTATTTCCACATTTCACTAGCTGTCTTGCAGTGAATCACTTTGGTGAGATCTGCTTTCTGTAGGCATTTCAGGATTGCATTCATTGCTTTTGAATTGCTGTGATGGAGGAGCCTTTCTTCTTTAGTAAATGGACCATGTACAGGAATAGTGTACTCATCTTCAATTACTTCCCATACTTCATTACCAAGTGCCATTAGATGAACCTTCATCCTTGCACTCCAAATACCAAAATATGACCCATCAAGAATAGGTGTTGCATTGCCACTTGAATAATCCATTGTGTTATTTATTAGCTTTTCCTTCAAGCTGTTAAAATTTTTGAATGCACCTGCTCTGATACCAATTGAAGAACACAAGCTTATACTGAGAGGGGGGGTGAACAGTATAAGACCTCTTTTGAGTTTTTCCTTTATACTTCAAAATAGTAAAGCAATATACCCAAAGCAATATCAAAGAAATGCATAATAACATCCACAAAGAGACATCAATTTTAACGTGGTTCACCTAGAAAGCTTGGGCTACGTCCACAAAAATTTTCTCTAAAAGTTATCTCAAAGTTCTTTGGGAAACCTTCCCAATTACAATGTTTATGAGCCTCAGCCCAAAGGAGATACCTTCCCCCAAATAGAATTTATGAGCCTCTACTAAAAGGAGATACCTTCCCCCAATAAGAATTTATGAGCCTCTGCTCAAAGGAGATACCTTCCCCTATGCTCTGGAAATGATCCCTCAAAATATCAACTGCCTCTACCTCTTACCAGCATGTGGAACTCCTTTCCATTG
This sequence comes from Wollemia nobilis, assembly GCA_028583015.1. Lineage (NCBI taxonomy): Eukaryota > Viridiplantae > Streptophyta > Pinopsida > Araucariales > Araucariaceae > Wollemia > Wollemia nobilis. The sequence continues at coordinate 1,240,277 of JAQPPZ010017036.1, read as the reverse complement.
AAGACCTCCTGTCCTCAATGCTTAGCCTAAGAGACCTCTGCCTTCTATGATCACATCCACAGCAGCTCAACAACCTGTACCAAACACAGTCAGTCGGTCTAGTACAAGTCTTCCTATGTCTGTTAGATCTATCCAACACTTGAACAAATCAATCCTCTACACACAAACCTTCTCAAAGACTTGCCAAATCTATCCTCAGGTTCTCAAAGAACCAACGCACCTCTGTCCTCAAGTTCTCTTATAGAACTCTCAAACTCAGCTCACAAGTCCTCTGGTAGGACCTGTCCAAATTTGCTCACAAGTCCCTACCGGAACCTATCCAAAACCTGCTCACAAGTCCCCACCAGAACCTGTCCAAAACCTGCTCACAAGTCCCCATCGAAACCTGTCCAAAACCTCAACAAGCTCACTAAGAAAAGCTTTCTTAGCATGAACCCACAAAGAGAATTTTTAGAGACCCAATGTGATTCATAAACCTCATAGAAGCATAAAGAGAATTGTTAGAGACTCAATATGTTCTATACTTAACTCCCAGTATCAATCTCAACTCAATCTCAATCTCAACAGAATAAGATAGATGTAGTATGCTTTTCTCAAGAACATGAAACACAACCCAACAATTGCCAACCATGCAATATCTCATATAACAATGATAATCATGTTCTTTCAACAACAAATTAGGGTTTTAACAACAATGCTCATCAAACAAGGTTTAGTCAACCAACACCATTCAACTCAACATAAACCTTGAAGCATTCAACCAATCATCACAAGAAAAGGAAACAAGTAGAAATCCTTTTCCCTCCACACTTATTTTTAGAAAACCATCAATCAATAACAACCATGGAAGAATGTGCCCATACCTTTACTTTGATGAAGAAGGAGAACTCAAAAACTATCACAACTTTAACTCTCAATTTACCACCAATTAGAGTTAGCAACTATACAATAATACACAATAATAAAGATCCAAAATAACACCTTATTACTCCAACTTAATATTAACCACCAAAATTATAATATACATACAAAGTAAAATCTCTTTACACCTTATTACTCCACATAAGCATCAAGCATTAATAATAACAATGTCAAAACAAATATTACAACTTAACCTTATACCTCCATCAATAATTCTTGATCAAATCAACTCAAATATCCCAAGTCAACAATAAAAAGATTTACCTTGGCAATACTTAGTTCTCCAACCTTAGGAGAAATGAGGAGCCACCATTATAAGAACTAAAGCGCATTCTCCTCTACTTACGTAGCCCAATCATAGCCACTCTCCTTTGTGCATTGCAACAAAAGGAAAAATGCACTCGACGTGATTCAAAACCTGTATCTCTGCCTAGCAAGCACCTTTACTCAAACTCCATCGTCGTTGGAGCACAAGTGCCCGACAAAGAAATATTAAACTATAATTTGTTTTATCTTCACTTGATCATAGGATATGGAAAATGTATTCATTTTTCTAGCACTATCCAAAACATAAGTCACTGAATTCTTGCATTAATCATCTCACAACACAGTCTGGAAAAACACAGTTCAGGTGCAATTGCCAATCCACTAACGTCAAGCAAAAAAAGTAAGGATGCAGCCCAAGCTCAAATTCGAGTATGCCAAGCATGGTTTCCAAGACACAGATCAAGCACAATTTCAAAGACGTCAATTGGAGATTTGAAGACATAGAGCAAGCACAAATCGAAGACACCAAGTGCTATTCGAATGATACAGAGCAAACGCAAATCGAAGACACCAAGTGCTATTCAAATGATATAGAGCAAACGCAAATCGAAGACTTCAATTAATCGATGGTGCACTTACTTTAGAAAATCATCCCCACTTATATAGCCATTTCTCCTTAACTATTTGACGTCGGCACTCCTCCAACGATGGCAAAACGTTGATGAAAGAAAACTTTATCTGCATCGTTTAAGGGTTAAAAGACCCTTTAATAATAATTAAAATAATAATTATTATTATTTTATTAATAATAAATTAAACTTAGACCTTTGTCAAAGGTTTGAGTTAATTTAATTATTAATAATAAACATGGACCTTCAAGGTTTTTCAAGAAGTAAAAACATTTGCATTAAGTTAAGCTTGGTTTTAATAAAAACCCTTAATGAGTCCAAATGGTTTTAAGAAAAACCTTTAACCTTGTCACCATGGTTTTAATAAAAACCCTTTAAAAAAATGAAGCTTTCTCAAGATATTTTTGACATCACACTCTTTTTGATATCAACACAAAAATGCATTTTGACATCAATGACAACTTATACACTTGAGCAAAAGCAATGTACCCAAATTACCCAAAATTGCCAACAAAGGGAAAACCAACTTTATGGAAATCTGGCTAAGAGTGAATTCTATGTTCCAGAGGTGCGATACCTTGGACACATAATATTAGAGAATGAAATTATTGTAGATCCAGAGAAGATAGAGGTTATCCTAAATTGGCTACCCCATACTAATGTGACTGAAGTGCAAATCTTCATGGGGTTAACGGGCTACTATAGACGTTATATAAAGGATTACTCCAAAATTGGAGGATCCATAACTAACCTTCAAAAGAAGGGAAAGTAATTCAAGTGGTCAGAAAGGTGTGAGGCTACATTTGTACTACTAAAGCATAAGCTTACTACCACACCAATATTAAAGGTTCTCGATCTATAAGGGGAATTTTTAGTATGCACAGATGTATCAATAGAAGGATTAGGAGGGGTGATCTCACAATAAGATTCAGTAGTGGCATATACTTAAAGGAAGCTCAAAAAGCATGAAGTTAATTTTGTTACGCATGATCTAGAATTAGCTGCAGTGGTGCATGCTTTAAATTTTTGGCACCACTACTTGGTAGGAAGACCCTTTGATTTAAATACTGACCATCAAAGTTTGCGATATATATTCACTCAATCAATACTCAATGCGAGATAGAGAATATGGATGGAATTTCTTGCTGAGTATGATTTCAAGATTGAATACATAAAAGGGAAGGATAATACAGTATCTAATGCTCTAAGTAGGATAAAATATATAGCAACCATAACTAAAATTCACATGGACCTTATGGATCAAGTGAGACAGGAGAAATCTTGGGATGAGTACTGCCAGGAAATTTGAGTTAAGATGAACAAAGATCCTGAAGGAAATAAGGAATTTAGTATGAAATATGAATTTATATGTTATAAAGGAAGGGTCATCATACCAAATATGAGTGATTTAAGGAAATTGATAATGCAAGAGGTCCTTATATATCCTTATTATGCTCACCCGAGAGGAGCCAAAATGCGAGAAAATATGAAAAGAACCTTCTTTTGGGTAGGAATGAAGATGGATATCATGGATTTTGTTGCTTTATGCCTTTAATGTTAGAATTTTAAGGCATAATGACACCATATTGTAGGAAAACTATACTTGCATGAGATACCTACACAAAAATGGTAGGTTATATCCATGGACTTTATAGTGGTTTTACCCAAAACTCGGTACCAACATGATGCTATATTTGTAGTAGTCAATAAACTGACTAAGGTTGCTCATTTCATACCAGATAATACTAAGTATGATGCTCAAGTGGTATCTAGAAGATTTTTTAAAGAGGTATTCTGATTGCATGGATTTCTTGAGGTAATTATCTTGGATAGAGACTCCAAATTCACTTCTAAATTCTAGAAATCTCTTCAAAGTGTAGTTGGTACAAAATTGAATATGAGTTTAGCATACCACCTTGAAACTGATGGCCAAATAGAGTGGGTAAACCAAGTTCTGGAAGATATGCTCCGCATGTATTACATGGATCACAAGTCTCATGGGGAATATTGTCTACCTTTGGTGGAATTTTCCTACAATATTGGACCTCACTCCTTGCTAGGTATGGCACCTCTTGATGCCTTGTATGGGCAAAAGTGTAGAACACCATTATCTTGGGATAATCTAGAATATCGAGTCATGATTGGATTAAAAATGGTCAGGGTGATGGAAGATCATCTAAAGGAAATTAGGCAAAGGCTTAAGGAGGCTGCGAATAGGTAGAAGAGTTATGCAGGTCTAAAAAGGACTCCAAGAGAGTATTATGTCAGAGATAAGATGTTATTAAGGGTTAAGCCGAAGAAGAGTGTGATTAAATCCATTAAGTTGGATCCATATTTTGTGGGACCCTTTTAAATCATGGAAAAGATCAATTTGGTTGCATACTGACTTGCGTTACCACCGAATCTATCCAAAATCCATGACACTTTCCACATATCCTTGCTTAGGAAATATATTACTAACCCTTAACATGTGTGGGATGTTTCTAATTTGCATATGGCAAATCTGAAAGCCATTGAATTACTGTCAGTAAATATTCTCAAGTTTCATTCTAAGTCCATGCATAATCAGACTCTTGAACAATGTGAGGTCTAGTGGGACCAGTTCTCTGATAAAAATGCCACTTGGAAGAAAGTGGAGGTTATGCAAAAATATTTTCCCTTTTTTTTTGAAGCTATATAATGTAAAATTTTTTATTTTTTTGTCAAAACCCAAATAAACTAGAAACACCAAGGATGATGTTTAATTCTAGCGGGGGAGGATGTCATGACCCTCCCTAGCAGATAATTTGGCACAAAGAAACAATGTATTAACCTATGATGTGGTGACACCTAGTTTGAAAAATTGAACCGACTATATGATATTTAGTTGATTTAGAATGGAATGTTATTGCTAACATATTTCCAAGTGTGTAGGATTAGGTACACTCATAGGTGGAGAAGGTAGAAACACCCACTAGAAATGAGGTTACTTAAGATCAGGGGAAATGCTGATTAAGGTACTCAGAGGTAACATGGATAGATACCTTCATATATACATGCATTTTCGAAAGGTATAATAATTAATGACTGATCACATTGAGCCTAAATTGATAGCCTAGTAGCTATCATAAAATCTTCGACTGATATGGGTTATTGGGTTGGCGGAAATATTCCCCCTCTATTGTTTTGTAAACTTGATTGATATTTCCTACATCATGATTGGGGTATCATAATGTTGGAATTTCAATAGTAGAACAATTGAAAAATGCATGTAGTTGCATAAATTAAATTGTTATTTTGAAATGTTAAGTGAGCATCATTTTTATGAAGAAAAAAAAGGAAATTAAGTTTAAATGATAACTGAAGGTGCATTTAAACTAATTAATGAGGTTTTGATTAAATGATGATGTGAATTCATTTAAACTCATTAATAAAATTTATATTAGTGATAAATGAAAGTTCATTTAAAGTAATTAAGAAAGATTATTTTAATGATATTGCAATTTCATTAATAAACTTTAAGGAAAATAAATAAATGAGAAAAAATAAATCCATTCACTAATAAATAGAAATATTTTATTTGTTTTAAATAAAAGTAATAAATATTAAATGGAAATAAAATATCATAAGGGATATTTTATTTGAAAGGTACTACTTACATTTAAAATAAATTAAATGTCTTTTTCCCCATATTGAGTGCAACCTACGTAAATAACCTTGGGGCTCTATTATTTCCCAAAATGAAAATAAGATATAGGAGAATGCATACCATCGAAGTGAGGTGAGATGAGGGACAACAACATTGAAGGAAATGAGGCTTGAAGAGAGCTCATATCTTGAGGAATGAGGGCACATACAGGCTACCAAGGAGGAAGGGTACATAAGGTAAGGAAAGCAAAAATAGAGGAGGAAGAACTAAGAGGAGGAAGAGGAAAATGGGAAGAGACATAGAGGAGTGCACAACAAGAAAAGGAGGGAACTAACAAAGGAGCCACCAATTTCTAGTGTGTAGGAGAACTAAGGTTGGAGGTTTCTAAGCTTTACCATTGCATGTTTTTGTATGACGTGAAAAATAAGTAGAACCTGGTTAAAAACCCCCCAGTAGCATGTTAAGTTCCTTTGAATGTTTGAAACCTTGATGTTTTAATTTAAACGTAGGCAAAAATCTATGGCTGGTTTGGGCATCCTGTGAGTATATTTATTTTTTTACCTTTATGGAAATTTAGCCTCACCATAGTCTAAGGCTTTAGGAAGGCATATTTTACCTTCACAGTGTTTATAAAAAAAAGGAAGCTAGTTAGTGCCTCTACTGTGTTTTTTCCACTGTGTGAGGAAACGTCGTGTCTAGAAGCCACCAAGAATTTTTTGGAGCACTGTGTTTTTCCCACTGTGTGAGGAAACGTCATGTCTAGAAGAAAGCCAAGCATTTTTAGCAGCGTTGTGTTTTTCCCACTGTGTAAGAAAACATCATGTCCAAAAGAAATCCAAGCATTTTTAGGAGCACTATGTTTTTCCCACTATGTGAGGAAGCGTTGTGTCTAGAATAATCCACCAAGAGTTTATAGGAGCGCTGTATTTTTCTTACTATGTGAGGAAGCGTTGTGTCTAGAAGAAGCCACCAAGCATTTATGGGAGTGTTGTGTTATTACCACTATGTGAGGAAATGTTGTGTCCATAAGAAAGCTAAGCATCTTTAGGAGCGCTATGTTTTTCCCATAGTGTGAGGAAGAGTCGTGTCTAGAAGAAGCCACCAAGCATTTATGGGAGCATTGTGTGTTTCCCACTGTGTGAGTGTGGAAGCGCATCGGCCAGGAATGTCATTATGTGAATGCAGAAGCGCCTGTGTTTAATGAAACTCTGGGCAAAAAGGAGAGCATTTGGTTGTACCCTCCTTGAGCTCTGAGGTAGTCGTCATCTAACCTCCCTATCGTAGATATTTGCATCTGCCATGGTTTCATAGTAATCTAAGGTCTTGGAGTATAGGAAGGTGAAATGTCTTGTGCAATATCTTATGAGATAAACATTAAGGCAGACCTTTATTAAGAAAAATCTTACGAGATAAATATTAAGGCAGACCTTTAAATATTATGAAATATATTATGAGATAAATATTAAAACAAACCTTTATTTATTATGCAATATCTTATGATATAAATATTAAAGCAGACCTTTAATTATTATGCAATATCTTATGAGATAAATATTAAGGTAGACCTTTAAATGTTATGAAATGTCTTATGAGATAAATATTAAACAAACCTTTGATTTTAATGAAATACCTTATGGCTCTTTAATTAAAACAAACTTTTTATTGTTATAAATTATCTTAGGAGTTTTAATTAAAGTATGACCTTCAATTAAAGATATAAACTATGTGACTTTAATTAAAGTAAGACCTTTGCTTAGTAAGATCATGAAAAGGCTATTTTGTTAATTAAATTAGTCCATCTTTGGATAAGATTAAGAATATTTACTTAATATTATGAATATTTCAATAAGGTTGTAAATATTTTATTAGTAAGTCTAAGATGTAAACTTTATTCAAGAGTGCTTCATAAGGTAACATAAGTATGTTATAGAATTGATGACAAAGATTGTGTGAATTAAAGGGATGATTAGATTTATTATTTGAATTAAATCTATGGGGATTTGATTTAGGGAATGAATGATGGATTTTTTTTTAGAGGTTAAAGGTATGAGACTTTAATTCTTTAAAACATGACTTAATTTGATTGAGCTTATGTGAATTAAGTGGATGATTAGATTTATTCTTTGAATTAAAGTTATGGGGCTTTGATTTAGGTAATGAATGATGGATTTGTTTTAGAGGTTAAGGTTATGGGACTTTAATGCTTTAAAACATGACTTGATTCGATTGAGATAATGTGAATTAAGTGCATGATTAGATTTATTCTTTGAATTAAAGTTATGGGGATTTGATTTAGGGAATGAATAAAAGACTTGTTTTAGAGGTTATAGGTATGGGACTTTAATACTTTAAAACATGTATATATTTGATTAGAGTGAGACCTTGAACTAAGTAGCACATGTTGGATGAATCTCTAAGAGAACATGAGTGGTAACAATAAAAATAAAAATAAAGGACCTTTTATAAAATTCATTATGCATTATATGGTTGGAAACTTAGTTAAATTTTGTATAGTTGCAATTTGGCAAAGTAAATGAATAGATGCATTTAGAGGCATGCCTATCTTGAACCATGAATATCCTGATCCCCTACTACCCTCAAAGAACCAATGGGAAGCAAGGATAAGTGAGGAGTTCAATGGAACCAAATATTAGGTAATGTATTTTATATTGATTTACTTATGCTCAAGTAGACTAGAATTGTGTGGAGATATCCCCAATGCTGATGGTAATAATATTTAAATTAATAAGGACTTACCATAGAATATTTAATGCAATAATTGGTTATTGGTTTAGAGAAGGTACTTTTACTTTAATATTGTATTTAAAATGTGTATAATTCTCTATTATTTGATGATATTCTCTTTTAGTATTAATCCTTATTTTCTTTTTTGGATGCTTAGTGATTATGCTCTGCTTGTTTTAGAATCTAGTTGTATTATTGTTTGATTGGGATGATAAAACCAGTAATAGAGTTCTAGGGTGAACTCAGAGGTGACCTAAGGGAATTAAAACCCGCTTAGGGTGAACATAGGTGACCTAAGGAATTGAAAACCCCTTAGGTTGAACATAGGAGACCTAAGGGAATTGATACCCTCTTAGGGAGATACAATACTAAGTTGTAGAGAGACTACATTTGAGTTAAGATAGCTCATCAGGTAGACGATACGGATAGCTTAAATCGCAATACTCGTAGAATACCTACACATAATGGATTGTGTATGGTATGGTGATATGTTTACACATTTGATTTACTAAGGGTGGTAAGTCTAACTCATCAAGAGTGATGATATAAATAGACTTATTTGCAATAAAACATGTTACGCCTACATAGAGTGGATTGGTGATAGGGTACCTTATGAGATGTAAATTTTAGGTTAAATTTTGGTTATATCTAAATTTAGCATACTGAAGCACACAAGACAAGATAAAAGAGTATTTTATTCAATTAACTCTCATTACAATTTTACCTTTGGCCAAGAATCCAAACATCTCAACCATGACAAATTCTTGTGGATTGTTATTTTGTTTAGCAACGGCTCACTCAGAGATAGCTGCAACCTGAACCTTTACCATAGTTGAAGATATCATCTTGCCTTGTCGTAAATTAGTAAGATGTTCTTTGCACTAATTAAGCATTGAAATATGTCATGAAGTAACATGTTTTTTGTGTTACTAGACTAAACTATGGAAGGTTGTAAACATATGTTTTTATAAGAAGTGACTATTCAATGAGTAAGCTAGTTTGTTATAGCCTTAATAGACTACCAATAGTAGTCATGAACAAAGGTGAATTTTATCAATTTAAACATTAATAATATAAGATATAAGTTAGAATTACAACTTGAGGAAATATTGTAATATAACACTATTCTTTATATATATAAGGAAAATACCCTTAAAGCCGAAAGCAGAAAGGATACATTATCTCGCAAGATTAAGTGAACTAAAAGTCTTGGAGGAAAGTTAAAAATATTAAGTAGAATGGTGGAGGACCTTTATGTGATGATTTTTGAGTTGAAATAATGAGTAAATGATCTTAAGGAACAACTGGTCCAATAGGGCCAACTGCTAGATAACTTGGAAGCTCAAAAGTGCAAATCTAGGACATTGCAAGTCGAGTCCAATTTACAAGAAAAGAGGTCTATTTTCAATTATGCCATTTTATCATAAACTGAATGACAAATTTTAAGAAAGAGAAAGAGTGTCAGTTTTATGAAGTGGAAGCAAGAACAAAATAAAAAAAGAAGCAAGTTTGCTTTAGGAAGGGACTCCATAAAACTGAGACTAATAAGATACAAGAATCATCTTCCATTGTGTAGGAAAAAGTTAAAGAAACATGTAGGTCCTCTAGCGGATGCTTTAGATGTAAAGGACAATATTATGCAAAAATGTGCCCACAACAAGCAGGAACAAGTGAAATTGTGATGAATCACAAAATTCATGTTGCCACCGAAAGTCCAAATTTGGAAGGGAAAACCACTCTTTTACTCATGAATTATGGTGAATCCCTTAGTCATTACAATGAAATAAACTAAGATCCTAGATTTTCACTCCAAGACTGTGAGGAAGCGTAATATTCTAAAAATACACTATCTTTATTTATTTAATTATGTTATGTAATAACATAGGCTAAACTATGGACTACTTATACAAAGTGGAAACTATGCCAAAAACTATGTCTTTTTGTTTGTTATGTAATAATGGAGGAAAGCACAGAGGATTGTATTTAATATAAGGGGGGAGTATGTCACATCCCACCTTGGATGACTATTTTTAAGTTGCTATTTGTGGAATGGTAGTTGGTTTTAATGCTTAATATAGTTGCATTGTATTTGTCAAAAAAAAAATGATGTTGCATTTCTTGATGGTAGGAACATTTATTTTCATAGGTGGAAGACTGACCACCAAAGGAAAATAATGACTATGAAAACTCAATAGGTAAATCTCATATTCCTATCATCACTCGTTACCTCCATGATGGTGGTGTTACTTGAGTATTACTCTAAAAAGTCCCACACAATCAAAGAAAAAATGGTGATGGGGGATACTGGGCACATGCGTCGAGTGCTTGTATGTCATTTGTGTGTCATTTATATTTTATTTCATGATTAATTTGCATGAGATTGGTTTAATTGAATTTTACTTGGAAAATGCACATTAAATAATATCTTGCATTTTATAAATTACCCTAAAAAAAAGAAAAAATATCATGCAATTTATCATGATTTAGTGAAATCTTAATTTGAGCAATTTCTAAAGTAAAAGATTTATTTAGTTGATCATGCTTATTTGATCTAGTGATCCTATTTTAGAAGGAAATTAGGTAGATTTTTTTATGAGATTGTTCTACTTTAAATTGGATTAAAACATGAAAAGAAAAAAAAACTACCTTGTAGATTTAAATAATCAATTTTGCCTACACATGCATGGCTACATTGGGAAGGTTGAAATGGTGGATAAGATTCTGCTCTTATCTCTATGGATTCCCTTTCTATTAAAGAATATATATTAAAGGAAGCCTGCACATGGGATAAGAAAAAGAAGATAATATATATATATATATTTAGAAGCATCTTTTCTAAAAGAAATAAAGCAAAAAAAATAATAAATAATATATATATATATATATATATATATAGAAACATATTTCTTGTCTAAGAAGAAATAAAGCTATAAATTACCATTAAGATTGAAGAAAAGGATATTATGTTATGTTATGCGAGAATCTGAAGAAGAAAGGAGAGGGGATATTCAAATCTAGAGGGACCACACCTTGCTGGAGATCCAGGTGGGAGCTTTCCACTCTTATACTATTTGGTTTGGCATTAATGAATAAGTATTGAATTGTTTCCATTCTGCTTTGGAAATAAAGGATGAATGTTATGATAAGTTCATATAATTCTAAACTTTAGACTTATTAAACTATTCTAGTATAAGTGAAATGCGATGTAAACATCTTTTTTTTGTATTTCTCGAAACCTTTCTTGAAGTCAAGTAGAGTTTGGTGATGTCCTAGGTTTGGTTACATGTAGACATTCTTTCCAACATGTAGCTGACCTCAATTTCAAAGACAATGTTATGTCTATTTGGGGAATGTTGTTACTGTACTTCATAAATCATACTCTAGACTAATTAACTATAACAAGCTTCAATTATTACCTTCTCGTGACAGTATAATTCTATAGGTTTTTCGAGAGCATGTCCTGTTAGGATGTCAACATTGGTGCCGCCATTCCATACACCTTGTTTTATTTTTCTCAATAGTTTTATAACTGTGAAACCCTTTTCAATTACATACCTTGAGAGCAAACTAAATCTTTAGAAATATCTAAACTACGGGCAATGATCGGCTATGCAATATCTCCTCGGACTGGATCAATTGTTGTCATGAGTTATACCGATCATAATACCATGATATCTTCTATAGAGGAGCAGGCCCTTCTGATGCGCTCTTGGTTGGCCTTCACATCACCAAATAAGCATGAAATATGGACCTTACTATCTGATTTGTAGATGAATCTGAACTTGTGACAACCGAATACACTTTGGTTAAAATCTAGTTAATAATAAATTTTATTACTCATTTGGTTTACCATCTACCCATGTAGCGGTGACCACTGAATTGTATTGGAATTGTAAATTATATTTGGTTAATTGAATCCTTGCATATGTCTATACCATTATTGAATATTTTTTGTTTATTCTCCCAAATATATAATTCTTTGATTAGTTACCGATGGTGGACCCGTATTCAAATGAACATATCAATTTCTGATTGGAAATTCATTCCACTTGAAAACCTCTTCTATCTTTGATTAAATTATATTCCAATATATCTGCTATCCATATAAAAATCTATGTCAAAAACCTGAGATGATATCCCTCATAAATCACCTCTATGCTATGTAGAAAATAAAATACCTTATCAACAAACCACTCTCCAATAGAAACGTTTTGTTAACTCTGTAATGGACCCGATTTGACATGTATAGCTGTTGTGTTCTAAGAATTCTGGTACTTGGATACAGTAGGTCCTGTAGTAGCACTGACATACGTTTTACCCCATTCTAGTACATATTCATTTGGATATGAGTGCATTAGAAATTAATCTCCAGTGTTATGGGGAGAATGCTATTAAACACTCTACCATCCCAAAAAATCCATAACAAATGTTGAACTGAGAGGTGGTAAGGAATATTTCGACATCACAAAACATCGTGTCATTGGTGTAGCATGGAAATGCCATTTTATGGAAAAAATTAAATAAAATTTAGTTTCTGTCATTTATTCATCCCTAGCACAATGGAAATGTCAACCTCCAATAATAAGTTAACCCTTATGAAACTTTTATTATATGAAACTTGAGGTATACCTGTATTATCTTTGCTTGGAAATATCATGTATGATTTATAGCTTTTAAAAAAAATCATTGGCACCTTGGTGGGTTTAACCACTTTAAAAATGATTTGGATGTAGTTTATAATCTTATACCCTTTGTAATCTAGCAAGGCCGTTGTTGCATGGGTGATGCATAGTAATTAAAATAGTTAGTTATTTTTATTTGTCCTCAATTCAAATATTTAAAAAATCTTTATGATTGTTCTATAATGATGTGTCTTCGTAGGGAATTTAGTTTCAGTTGATAGTTGATAACTTTAAAAATATTAAATGGTTTATGAATTTGAAGGGTATATGATGATTATTAAATAAGAACATTACCATTGTAAATGTGACTTTTCATATAAAAAATGATATTGGGCGAAGAGGTAAATTATAGAAACCCAATATTATTGGTTATTTTGATTAGAAATTTTATATCAATTTGAGTGATAAAATTTATGATCAAGTGAAACTATATATAAATTGCATTTATATTCCATTATATGTATTGCAATGATATTTGTAAATGGAAGGAAATATTTTGGTTGGAGAAGGATGGATTTGTATCCATTCCTTGGGAAGAGGTATGGGACTCTTCCTTACGTTTGGTGGTAATTCAAAAACATTATGAATGGGATTAAGAATTAATCCTTGTTATGAAAATAATAATGATGAATGAATAGTTTATTCATGCTTGGTAATTTTCTATGTTAAATGTGAGAAGTAAATGAAAGTAATGATTTTAGTGACATTATATATTTTATATGTAAAATACATACTATGATTTATTATGAATTTTTTAATGAATGGAATCCACTAGGAGAGTGGATGATCTTGGTATCCATCCAGGAAGAGGTATGGGACTTTTCCAAATTTCCAGGACAATCAAAGGAATGGAATTCATGTTGATTGAAATTAGAAAAGTAAATTATTTAGAGATGGACCTTGATGCTAGATGATTTATGGGAATTTATGGGGTTTCCCTCTTTTGAGATATTAATTGTAGAGTATTAAAGCAATTTTTGGATGTAAATTTGGTATCATTTGGAGATAAGAGAAATAATATTTTGATTGAATTTTGATAACCAAATTAGCAAGATATTGATATTCTCACAATGACACTGAGAGGGGGGGGGTGAACCAGTGTAGCTATTTAAATTCAGATCTACAACTCTTTAAAAATTAAGCAGGGAGAACTTAAACACAGATAAAGCAATTAAACAAGAGAGCATTCCACAGCACACGATTTAATGAGGTTCACCAGTTTTGGCTACTCTTCAAAAATTAGACTGCTTTGACTCCCATCCAAATTCAGCCTTTGCAAAGCACCAACTTTACAAATAATTTTTTAGCACCCACAGGAAGGAGCACCAACCCCTTATTTATCTATAGCAACAGAAAGGAGCACCAACCCCCTAATGCCAAGCACCAACTTGGACTTTAGTTCTAAACTGTTTCAATGACATAAAAATGCCTTCTCTTCTATAAGACCCTCACTGGTCTAATACCCTTTAACAAGAACTACATATACTTACAACTCTGTTATATTTTTCTCTTTCAGCTCTGCTATTCTCTCTTATAGCCCTCTCTTCTGTATCTTTTTAGCACACTTCTCTCTTACTTCTTTTCACAGCTATATTTTCCTTTTATTCGGCAATTCATAACACTCATGCCTAGTGCAGAGCTCAACCCTAACCCTAACTTCCTGTACATGAAAACATTATTTCGTCTTAGCTTGCTACGCTTTTGATAGCCTTAAATGCTTACTTACGGCTCTGACAGCCTTATCTACCCACTTTACGGCTTTGACAGCATTTTTTGTGCTCTGACAGTGTATCCGCCATTTTGACAGATTTATCTTCTCATTTATGGCTCTCTGATAGCCTTCTCTGCTCATTTCGGCTCTGACAGCCTTTTCTATTCTCTTACAGCTCTGACAATAGAACCACCGCTCTGACAGCCTTTTTGTCTTCTTCTTGGCCTGCATGCATGAAAACACATGTCACGATATTGTGACACTTTTTGCCTTCATACACTCTACTTGGCTTGCACTAACGAAAACAAGACATGTCGTGAAATCGTGACACTTTTCGCTTCCTTACACTCTTCTCGGCATGCACCAGTGAAAACATGACATGTCACAAAATCATGACACTTTTGCTGCCTTATGCCTTTCTCTTCCTTTCACTCGTGAAAATGGAACATGTCACAAAATCGTGACACTTTCGTTGCCTTATGCCTTTCTGCCTTTCACCCGCGAAAACGTAACATGTGAAATCGTGACACTTTCGCCTCCTTACTCTATCTCTTCTCTTCGGGTCATGAAAACCACACATTTCACGATATCACGACACTTTCTTGCAAGCTCTCTCTCTTCGAACCTGTCATGAAATCATGACACATTTTCATCCGTACTGCCTCTCTTGCATATTGTCACGAAATCGCGACACTTTTCTTTGCGAGCTCCTTCTCTCAAACATGTCATGAAATCACAACACATTTTCGTTTGTACTATCCTTCTTGCAAATTTTTGCAAAATCGTGACACTTTTCCTTGCAAGCTCTTTCTCTCGAACCTATCATGAAATCGTGACTCTTTTTCGTCTATACCATCCTTCTTGCAAATTGTCGTGAAATCATGAAACTTTTCCTTGCGAGCTCTTTCTCTCGAACCTGTCACGAAATCATGACACTTTTTCGTTCATACCATCCTTCTTGCAAATTGTCATGAAATCGTGACACTTTTCCTTGTGAGCTCTTTCTCTCGAACCTGTCATGAAATCATGACACTTTTTTGTCTGTACCATCCTTCTTGCAAATTGTCGTGAAATTGTGACACTTTTCTTTGCAAGCTCTTTCTTTCCGAACATGTCATGAAATTACGACAGTTTTCTTTGCTTGTGCCTTCTCCGAACATGTCATGAAATCATGATAGTTTTCTTGCATGTGCCTTCTCATCGAACATGTCGTGAAATCATGACAATTTTTCCTGTAAGTGTTGCTTCTTCAAACATGTCATGAAATCACGATAGTTTTCTTACTTGCCTTCTTTGCTTCCAACATGTCATGAAATCGTGATAGTTTTCTTTGTGCTTTCTCTTTCGTCCAACATGTCATGAAATCATGACAATTTTGCCAACATTTTCTCTCTCCTTCGATATGTCACGAAATTGCGACAGTTTTGCTAGCATTTTCTCTCTCCTTCGATATGTCGCAAAATCGTGACAGTTTTGCTAGCATTTTCTCTCTCCTTCGATATTTCACGAAATCGTGATAGTTTTGCCAGCATTTCCTCTCTCCTTCAATATGTCACGATATAATGAAATTTTTGTTAGTATTTTCTCTCTCCTTTGATGTGTCGTGAAATTGTGATAGTTTTGCCAGCATTTTCTCTCTCCTCCAATATGTTGTGATATCGTGACAGAAAACATGTCGTGATATCGTGACAATTTTCTTACTTGTATTTTTCTTTGATCCTTTGAATCTGGGCCACTTTTGTCTTCTCAAAAATTCACTGTACATGCTCTGACTAACCTCTAAAATCTTGTCCACTACATCGTCAATTGATCTATCTGTCTGTGTTGACAATAATGACAATACTATTTCTACACCTTGCTCAACAATCTCTCCCTTTAGAATTGTTGGCAACACATGTGCAATTTCCAGTAATTCTTCTCCCCCTTTGACAATAATACCAAAGGGCTGCTGCAGACTCCCCCTGAGTCCATGCACAACATTCTCAGGCACACAATATTACAGTTAGCAAAAATTACAAACATGAGCAAACAAGTAATCAAATATATAAATGCTCCCCCTGAGAATGTGTTCCCGATAGCTAGTCATTTCTTGGGTAGTGTGACCACTCCCAACTTACTACGAAGGTATTCAAAAACTTCCTTGGACAACAGTTTAGTGAAGATATCCGCTACTTGCTCTATAGTTGGAACAAAATCTAATTGAACCTCACCTTCTGCAACTTTATCCTTCAAAAAGTGATATCAGATTGCAATATGTTTGGTGCGAGAATGCATAACCGAATTCTTTGAGATGTTAATAGCACTGGTATTATCACATTTAATCAAAATTGGCTCTTTGAAGTTAATGCCAAGATCTTTCAGGGTTTGTCTCATCCATAAAATCTATGTACAACATGTTGTTGCTGCAATGTATTCTGCCTCTGCTATGGATAGAGAGACTGATTCTTGTTTCTTGTTGTGCCATGCTACCAACCTATCTCCAAGATAGAATGCACCTCCACTGGTACTCTTTCTGTCATCTATACATCCTCTCAATCTGCATCAGAATATGCAATAAGAGTGAAGTCCTTACCTTTTGGGTACCATAACCCATACTCCATAGTACCCTTGAGGTACCTAAAAATCCTCTTCACAAGTTGTCACATGAGTCTCTTTGGGACTAGCCTAAAATCTTGCTACCATGCATACCGCCTATAAGACATCCGGTCCGGTAGCTATCAAATACAGCAGGCTTCCAATCATATATCTGTACATGGTTTGATCTACATCTGGAGATTTGTCATCCTTGATCAACTTGCAACCTGTTGTCATGGGAGTGCTAACAAGTTTACAATCCTCCATTGTGAAAATTTTCAGCATTTCTTTCACATATTTAACTTGAGAAATAAAAATGCCCTTTTCATTTTGGTTAACTTGCAGTCCAAGAAAATATGAAAGTTCACCAATCATAGACATTTCAAATTCTTTCTGCATTTTATTTGTTGTCTCTACATGACTCATCATTGCTGTTGCAAAAAATTATATCATCTACATAAATAAGGACAATAAGATGGCCATTGTCTGTTTTGACATACAAGTTACTATCCACCATACCTTTCTTGAACCCTTGTTCAGTGAGATAGTTGTCTAGTCTTGCATACCATGCTCTGGGTGCCTGTTTCAAGCCATACAAAGCTTTCTTCAACTTGCAAACAAAGTTGGGATTATCACCAAGTTGAAAACCATCTGGCTACTCAATATACACTTCTTCTTCAATATTTCTATTCAGAAATGTTGGTTTTACGTCCATCTGATAAACTTTGAAATTCCTGTGGACTGCTAAAGCCAGAAACATTATGATTGCCTCGAGTCTAGCCACTGGTGCAAAAGTTTCCTCAAAATAAATACCTTCAACTTGAGCATAGCCTTTATAGACCAATCTTGCTTTATTCCTTACAACCTGTCCGTCTTCATTCAATTTGTTTCAAAAAATCCATTTAGTACCGATTATGTTTTTATTTGCGGGCCTTGGTACTAACTCCCAGGTTTTGTTTTTCTCAATCTGATCTAGTTCTTCGTTTATTGCCTTCATTCAACTTTCATCTGTGCTTTCTTCAGCAATATTTTTAGGCTCAATGCTGGATAATAGGGAGTAGTTACTTACTACTCTTCTTCTTGTCTTAACACCAACTGTGGGGTCCCCAATAATTTGCTCTTTTGGATGATTTTTCTTCCAGCTTCCTGTTTTAAATTTATTGTTTTCTTCTACTTTCGAATCAATGCTTAAATCATCTGGGTCAATTTTTTGATTCTCTTCTATTTTCTTTTCTTCATCTCCTTCAATGACTTCTTCATAAATAGGGTAGTTTTCTTCACAGCTGACTGCTTGTTTCCTATCTTCATCAAATTTAACATCGGCAGTGTCTACAATTTTCTTTAGCCTCTTGTTGTAGCATTTGTAAGCTTTGCTTTTTGACGAATAACCAACAAAAATACCTTCATCAGCTCTATCTTCAAAATTACCAATATTATCTTCAGTTCTTTTGATGTAACACTTGCCGCCAAAGACTTTGAAGTATTTTTTTGTTGCCTTCTTGTCGAACCATAGCTCATAAGGGGTTTTGCTTTCATGCGTCCTCAACATGCACCTATTTTGGATATAAACTGCAGTATGGACTACCTCTTTCCAAAATTTGTCTGCAATTTTGCTCTCAGTCAACATCGTCTGTGCCATTTCCTGCATAGTTCTATTATTTATTTCTACAACACCATTCTGTTGAGGTGTCCTTGCTACTGAAAACTATCTTTTGATCCCATATTTTTGACAGTATTTTGCAAATTCCTCTAAGATGAACTCTCCTCCTCTATCTGATCTTAAGCATTTGATCCTCTTCCCTGTTTCATTCTCAACTTGGTTTTTGAAAGTCTTGAACATTTCAAAAGCTTCAGATTTATGCTTCAAAAAGAATATCCAGGTCATTCTAGAATAGTCATCTATGCACACAATAAAGTATTTGTCACCATTTATACTTTGTGTTCTCATGGGTCCACATAAATTAGTATGTATTAGTTCTAAAGGTTTGTTGGTAAAGTACTCTTTTGATTTAAATGTGGCTCTAGTTTGCTTCCCCTTTTGGCATGAAGCACAAATACTATTTAGTGGTTTGCCAATGGAGGGTATATCTCTTATTGCCCTTTTTGAGCTTATTTTTACCAAATTGTCAAAGCTGATATGACCGAGCCTCTTGTGCCACAACCAATTTTCATCTTCCTATCCAATCAAGCATGCTCCTTCGAAGTCTCCCGAGAGAGTATACGAGGTTTCAGAAGTCCTTGATCCAGTAGTAATCAACTTCCCACTGTTAGCTTTTCTCACTTCACAACCCTGCTTCTTAAAAATTACTTCATGACCTTTGTCATAGATTTGACTAATGCTGAGCAAGTTATGCTTCCGACCAATCACAAACAAGACTTCTTTTGATTTGATCTTTTTCTCACTGATCTTGACTGATCCTTTACCAACTATCTTTGCTCCATCATTATTTCCAAATTTCACAGAACCACCTTCGTAATTCTGTAACTTCTCAATTTTTTGCTTGTCACCTGTCATGTGACTGGAGCATCCATTATCAAGTATCCATGGTGCAGATTTGTTCTGTGCTTTAAAAGCAGTCTGAACAATCAAAGATTCATTTTCTTCCTGGAGTTTCTCATTTTCTTTCTAGAGTTTCTCCTTTTCTTTCCATTCTGGTTTGATAGCAGTTTTGGCTACTTGTTTTGCCTTTCCCCTTTCATTAGCTTTTGCATGTTTTTCAAGAAATTTTTTGTTTTGTTTCAATCCATTTGGTTGAGATTTTCTACCCTGATATTTATTTGCTGTAAAAGTGCTTCTATAGTTTCTTGCAATGTGTCCAAAATTATGACAATTATAACATTCTACTGCATAATCCATCAATGGTGAAAAGACATTTCTACTGGTGAAATTCCTTTGTGCTACATTATAACTGCAATCTAAAATCTTATGACCATTAGCATTGCATTTAAAACAATAACCAGAAAAGGAGTGATTAAACCTAGGTGAAGGTCTTTGCCATTTTGAAGTAGGATCCATGAATCTTCTCCTTCTTGGATGTGTGAATTTTGTGAATCCATCTTTGTCAGTACTCCTCTTGAGTCTGGCATTATTGCTTTCTTTGGCATGATTTGTTTTTTCTTAATCAACCCTGATATTATCTTCTTTCTTTATGGGTTCTACATTTATGGCCTTTGATCCCTTTGATTATTCTCCTTCATCGAAGCCCAAACCAAATTTGATGCCTGAAGGCCTTTGGTTATTTATAATTTTATCCAGCTTTATAGAACTTTCTTCAAACTTATGATAACAACTTAGTTTCTGATTCATCTCCTCTAGCTACATCCTTAGCCTAACAATGTCTTCTTCTAGCTTACTACACTCATCTATTTTTATGGTTAATTGTACTTCGAGAACTTTAGACATTTTCTTAAATTTTTTTGTCTATACTTTCAAGCTGTTTATTATTTCATTGGCATCCTCAAGCTTTCTTGAAACCTTTTTATTCTTTTTCCTTTCTATGCTTAGCTCTTTAAGTGCAGCAACCAAATCACCTTCCAGATATACTTCAGCCTCATCCTCAGGTTTTTCATTACATTCCTATTTTTTCTCTGTTTTTCTTTCTTCCAATGCCATGAACAGAATTCACCTGCTTCTTCTTCAGAATCCTCGTCGGAGTAGTCTTCAGAAGAGCTGACATTCTTGGATATGAAACTTTTCTTCTTGAAGTTTCTTTTTCTAAAATGTGGTTTCTTCTTCCAGTCACTTCTTTCTTGGTGTGACCCTTCATCATTTTTGTTTTTTTCATTCATTGAACATTTAGCTGCAAAGTGCTCGATGCCTCCATAGTTGAAGCACTTAAACGGTAACTTTCCTCTATACTTTCCTTTTCCCTTTATTAGTTTCATAACAAAGTTTGCTTCTATTTCATCTGAAGACTCTTCTTCCTCAGATTCTTGTTTAGCTTTTAAATTTTTGTGTGCTTTAAAAGCAGCTTCTCTGTTTGAGGGCTTAGTTTGTCCTATTCTCATTTCGTATGCAGTTAAAGAACCATGCCTTTCATCCATGATAAAAGTATTTAGATCTTTAGCTTCTTCTATAGCAGAAACTTTAGAATCAAATCTTTTGTGGAGAGTTCTTAGTACCTTTTTCATGACAATCGCATCTTCCATTTCCTCGTCGAGTCCTCTAATCGCATTAATGATTCCATTGAATCTCAGCATATAGGCCTCTATGTTCTCATAATCATTCATTTTTAATGCTTCAAATTGAGCTTGATGCATTTGTATCTTGGCTTCCTTGATCTTGCCGTCTCCTTCATGAATGCTCTATAGTTTGTCCCACATGTCTTTTGCCATTTTACAACTCATGATCCTTATCAGTTCACTGTCTACTAATCCACACATTATAGCATTCTTTGCTTTAGAGTTATTCTCAAAAAATTTCTTCTTAGCAGCATCTATTGGAGGAGTACAGGATATTATGTATCCACTGTCTATGGACTCCCAAATGTCATATCCCAAAGCACACAGATATGTCTACATATTGAGTCTCTAGAAAGAGTAATTAGTTCCATCGAACAAAGGAGATTTATTGGATAAAAATCCTTCACAATCGGCCATTGTGTTTCTTCCAAGATCACCTTAGCTGATTGAGCTTATTCAGAAACCTAGCTCTGATACCAATTGATATTTTCACAATGACACTAAGAGGGGGGGTGAATCAGTGTAGCTATTTAAATTCAGATCTACAACTCTTTAAAACTTAAGTAGGGAGAACTTAAACATAGATAAAGCAATTAAATAAGAGAGCATTTCACAACACATGATTTAACAAGGTTCACTAGTTTTGGCTACTCCTCAAAAATTAGACTGTTTGGACTCCCATCCAAATTCAGCCTTTGCAAAGCACCAACTTTACAAATAATTTTCTAGCACTCACAGGAAGGAGCACCAACCCCTTATTTATCTACAGCAACATAAAGGAGCACCAACCCCCTAATGCCAAGCACCAACTTGGACTTCAATTCTGAACTGTTTCAATGACATAAAAATGCTTTCTCTTCTATAAGACCCTCACTAGTCTAATACCCTTTAACAAGAACTGCATATACTTATAGCTTTGTTATATTTTTCTCTTTCAGCTCTGCTATTCTCTCTTACAACCCTCTCTTTTGTATCTTTTTTAGCACACTTCTCTCTTACTTCTTTTCATAGCTACTTTTTCCTTTTATTCGACAATTCATAACACTCATGCCTAGTGCAAAGATCAACCCTAACCCTAACTTTTTGTACACAAAAACATTCTTTTAGCTCAGCTTACTGTGCTTTTGATAGCCTTAAATGCTTACTTATGGCTCTGACAGCCTTATCTACCCACTTTACGGCTCTGATAGCATTTTTTATGCTCTAATAGTGTATCCACCATTCTGACAGATTTATCTTCTCATTTACGGCTCTCTGACAACCTTCTCTACTCATTTTGGCTCTAATAGCATTTTTTGTTCTCTTACAGCTCTAACAGTAGAACTGTCACTCTGATAGACTTTTTGTCTTCTTCTCGGCCTGCATGCACGAAAACACAATATGTCACGATATCGTGACATTTTTTGCCTCCGTACACTCTACTTGGCTTGCACCAACAAAAACAAGACATGTCACAAAATCATGACACTTTTCGCTTCCTTGCACTCTTCTTGACATGCACCAGTGAAAACATGACATGTCACGAAATCGTGACACTTGTGCTGCCTTATGCCTTTCTCTGCCTTTCACCCGCAAAAATGAAACGTCACAAAATCGTGATATTTTCGTTGCCTTGTGCCTTTCTCTGCCTTTCACCCACGAAAATGTAACATGTCACAAAATCGTGACACTTTCGCCTCCTTACTCTATCTCTTCTCTTTGGGTCATGAAAACTAGACATATCACGATATCATGACACTTTTTATTGTAAGCTCTCTCTTCAAACCTATCGTGAAATCGTGATACATTTTCATCTGTACTGCCTCTATTGCAGATTATCACAAAATCATGACACTTTTCTTTGCGAGCTCCTTCTCTCAAACATGTCGCAAAATCGTGACATATTTTTGTCTGTACTATCATTCTTGCAAATTTTCACAAAATCGTGACACTTTTTCTTGCGAGCTCTTTCTCTTGAACCTGTCGCGAAATCGTGACACTTTTTCATCTATACCATCCTTCTTGCAAATTGTTTTGAAATCACAACACTTTTCCTTGCAAGCTCTTTCTCTTGAACCTATCATGAAATCGTGACACTTTTTCGTCTGTACCATCCTTCTTGCAAATTGTCACAAAATCATGACACTTTTCCTTGCGAGCTCTTTCTCTTGAACCTGTCACGAAATCATGACACTTTTTTGTCTGTACCATCCTTCTTGCAAATTGTCACAAAATCATGACACTTTTCTTTGCAAGCTCTTTCTTTCCGAACATGTCGTGAAATCATGACAGTTTTCTTTGCTTGTGCCTTCTCTCCGAACATGTCACGAAATCGTGATAGTTTTCTTTGCTTGCACCTTCTCTCCGAACATGTCATGAAATTGTGACAGTTTTCTTGCATGTGCCTTCTCATCGAACATGTCACGAAATCGTGATAGTTTTTCTTGTAAGCGCTGCTTCTTCAAACATGTCACGAAATCGCGATAGTTTTCTTACTTGCCTTCTTTGCTTCCAACATGTCACGAAATCGTGACAGTTTTCCTTGCGCTTTCTCTTTCGTCCAACATGTCATGAAATCATGACAGTTTTCCTTGTGCTTTCTCTTTCATCCAACATGTCATGAAATCATGATAGTTTTTCCAACATTTTCTCTCTCCTTCGATATGTCACGAAATCATGACAGTTTTGCTAGCATTTTCTCTCTCCTTCGATATGTCACAAAATCATGACAGTTTTGCCAGCATTTCCTCTCTCCTCCGATATGGCATGATATCATGACATTTTTGCCAACATTTTCTCTCTCCTCCGATATGTCGCAAAATCATGACAGTTTTGTCAGCATTTTCTCTCTCCTCTGATATGTCACGATATCGCGACAGAAAACATGTCGTGATATCATGACAGTTTTCTTACTTGTCTTTTTCTTTGATCCTTTGAATCTGGGCCACTTTTGTCTTGGAAATTCACTGTACATGCTCTGACTAACCTTTGAACTCCTTTCCACTGCATCATCAATTGATCTATCTGTCTATGTTGACAACAATGACAATACTGTTTTTGCACCTTGCTCAACAGGAGAGTGGATGATCTTGGTGTCCATCCAGGAAGAGGTATGGGACTTTTCCAAATTTCCAGGACAATCAAAGGAATGGAATTCATGTTTATTGAAATTAGAAAAGTAAATTATTTAGAGATGGACCTTGATGCTAGATGATTTATGGGAATTTATGGGGTTTCCCTATTTTGAGAGATTAATTGTAAAGTATTAAAGCAATTTTTGGAGGTAAATTTGATATCATATGGAGATAAGAGAAATAATATTTTGATTGAATTTTGATAACCAAATTAGCAATATAATTAGATATTATGTTGGATCAAATTTTGGAAAAAAATTGGTAATAGATTACAAATGCATTCTTGAAAACATTATGATAGAGGATAAAATAATTGAATGCGTATTGGGATCTAGTTATGGAAATGAATTGATTTGAGAGCTAACCTTGGATTGAAATATAAAAATTGATTAGGATATTTGATGCATATTTAGCTCACATTTGGGAAGAGAATTGATAGGATTTTGAAATTAATGAAATGAATCTTTGATCAGATTTAGAAAGCAAATTTGATAGCAATTGAGAATCAATTGAATAGATTATTATGTTGTACTTAATGGGGAATTAGAATCCTATTGGTTTGTATATAATAAAAGGAAATAAATTTAGTATAATGAGATTTATATTACCCATGTTAAACCTCTAAGTGTTTACTTTTATTGACCTAATTTAAGGAAAAGCTGGCTGACATGGGTTGTTACAACATGATATAATTATGAAATGAAAGATAATTTAAATTATGATTAATTTAGGAAGATTGGTTTATTAATGAATTAAAGGTATGGGACTTTAGTTCATGGATTGAATTTGTCTCAATTAAGTAGAATGAATTTGAAATTCATTCTTGAGGGAATTTATATGGATCTATCTAACATCAATACAACTTATCCAAAATAAGATTCTGATGATTATCATAAACATATAAAAATTCTTAGGATGGCTTAGAATCAATAGATACTTTAAGTGCATATTGAGTTTAAAATGGCAGATGGATTCCTTATTGGTATGGGAAATACCTTAATGATATAATTATGACTTAAAGAAATGAATTAGGAAAATTCCTTAATTGCATCATAAATTTGATAAGGAACTGTTGTATTTCTTGCCATGTATAATTGATTTAATGGGACTCACAGTGGCCCTTCTATATTTTTAATATTTGACATCTTAAGTTTATGAATATGAGGAAAGCACATATTTTGGAGGTTGGGTTTATTCCCCATGAGGGTTCCTAGGATAAACAATGTGTCACTCTATTTGTGGTTTGATGTGCTAATTCTTGCGTATGTTGTTTTTATTTCAAAATAAAAATGATTTAAGTAGATGACATGGTTAAATGCTTGATGAAATAGTTATAAAATTCTTAAATTATGTCAATGCATACTATGATGCAAGTAATGTATGCTTAACTTTAATATGTTGATGAATTAATGATATACGATTATGTCAATTATTTTTTGGATTGTGTTGGGTAATTATGAATGATGTAGTTAGCTAGCTTTACCTTTCAACAACTAGCACTTGATGTATTCAATGTTTGTATGGATGCAAAGAAAAGTAGAATGTAATGGAATGTAAAACTTGCTCAATTGAATATCTCAAGTGAGCTACAGTATCAAGAATCATAATGTAATGTATTATATTCCTCAAGGATTAATCGAATTATGTCCACCTCAGAAACATTCATTGCTGGTATAACCTAAAACATTATGATAACAAATTGTGGATTAATCCAAGTGGAAACTCAGAGTGGGCACTCCCATGATGGAAAAATAATGTCCCTTTGTAATAAACTTAATTTATTCATAACAAAAGGGTTGCCTAAATAAAAACAAAAGTGGACAAATAAGCCTTAAGAGGTATAAGGTAAAACAATCATGACATTCCAAGGAATCTATGAATTGATCACGTATAGTGATTTTGTTATTTTAGTGACCCCATCGAGAAGATGTGGGTTGGATCTAAGATCTATGAATAACTAATTTTGAGGTTATATCTTTATGATGAGTTTCCATATTCAAGGCATTCACCTATATACTAGTCCTAGTGGACAATATGGGTAAGAGTGATTTCTCTTTTAAGAGGAATAAAATATAACGCTTGGCCAATGTCCTCGTATCCAAGTGGTATGAGGATTTTGTAGAAGTTGATCACTTGTACTCAAGAATGACTCTGATCAAGTCTTAATATCTTTTTATTCTATTTTCATTTATAGCTTACAATCCAAATGGAATGATTCTTAGTTCATGATTGTGACTTTTGCCTCATGAAAGATGAATATATATATATATATATATATATATATAGATAGATAGATAGATATATTCTGGTAACAAATGGGGATGTTACACTTATTTAATACATTTTCATGATATATAACTATATTAAGTGAAAGTAACCTTGGATAAATTCGCATTTCTTTGCAAGAGGGGATTTTAATCCTAAAATCCTAACTATGAGGGTGATTTTGCAATTGGGTGAAATTATACCTCAACAAATCCTACCAAATTTTTGGGATTCAAGGACAACTTTTCAGTGAAGGTATTGACTACCTTACAATCTGAATTTTTTTAGATTTGAGAACAAAAGAAAGGCAGCATATTGACAGCACTTAGAGCTACAAAAATATAGAGTTCGTGGATAAAAAAAATGCAGAAAATTGGAGTGAGAGGAAACATTTAAAATTGCATTTACTGCTACAAGTTTTAGAAAAAAATGTACAATGAATTAAAGAATATAACATTGGATTCAAAAGAAGGATTAATGTTGTAAAACATAGAATATTTAGGCAACAAGAAGGCTGATTTTTTGGCAGCATTAATAGTTATCAAAAATCAGATTTCATAGGTACATTTTGAAGAATTTTTAGAGCTACCAAATTATAGTTTTTGGGCAACAATTAGTAAGTTTATAAGGCTGCAAAAATGTGTGCAAAATATTTGTTTTGGATAGCCTAAAAAAGATGCAACTCAAGTTAAAAAAGGTAGAAAATTAAAGTGACCTTAATCACCATTGTCATCACCATATATAAAGTGAAAAAGGTATGCAACAAAGGGTGCAAAAAGTTTATTAGTTAAGCCTTTCTCATTAAGGTTATTAAGCACTAGTTTCAAGTTTAAAGGTTGCATAAATAGGATTTGTTTCAAGTCTTCAAAGGTAGTGCAAAAGGTATCATCTACAAGGTCTAAACCTGCACATAAGAGAAAAATAGAAGTTAGGTACATTTTGAGAGAAATAAATTGATCAACATTCTATTGTTTACTCTAAATAAAATAAGACT
Organism: Wollemia nobilis; assembly: GCA_028583015.1. Taxonomy (NCBI): domain Eukaryota; kingdom Viridiplantae; phylum Streptophyta; class Pinopsida; order Araucariales; family Araucariaceae; genus Wollemia; species Wollemia nobilis. Next base: position 1,212,566 of record JAQPPZ010017036.1, on the reverse strand, counting down.
ACAAATTACATAAATCTTGGATAGTGAGTATTGAAGTAACCAAGCAAGGAAGAAGTTGCCAAACGTTGAAAGCAACACTCAGTTTCACCCCAGCCAACATAAGGAGAATTGGTTCAAGATCACAGGGGGGAAAACATACACAACTTACATTTTGCATAACAGGCTCTTTGGAGCAAATCAAAAGGGCTTCGAACATAGGGAAAGAGAGATAAATTTTTAAAGGAGCAAGTAATTTTAAAAAAATAGTGGTGAATTAGATTGCTACAAGCACCATTGTCTTACCACAAGTAGCCATCAACAAAGAGGAAAAGCATGTTCAGAGTGTTGGAGAAGAAGCTCAATGTTCACCATTTTGGATAGCACCATAGCCAAACAAAGCACAAAAATGTCAAACCTAAAAAAAATAGCAAGGTGAACATAATATTTTTGGTATTAGAGTAGAGTATAAACAAAAGTAGAGGAATCCATTACATCCACATTGAAGAAATCATCTCAAAATTTGCACAGGGCCATCGTTGAAGCATCCAAATTGAAAGAACATCTTAGAAGTGCACTAGAATAATTGAGTAGAAGCAAAGATGAATTTCTCAAGTCATATTTGGATGAAAATATCATGCAAAAATGAAATAAGACACTTGAAAAACTTTGTAAGGAAGAAAGTGCCACTTGGCATAATATATAATTTCCAAAACAAAATGCTCATACAATGTGTAACTCCCAAAAGGAAGTGATCCATACAAAATTTAACATCCAGAAGAATATTACTACCACTTGCCATAACCTACCATAAGGTGAAGTGCTCCATAACACCCAACCAAAGAAGAGTTCATTTTTTCAAGATTTGTGACACTTGTCATAGTGGACAACCATCTCTTAGAGGCACTTATAAGATCATGTAACATAGAGGAGTGAGAAACAAAGAAAAATGTATAATAAAGTGTTGAGGAGAATTAAAGCTAGAAATAGTGCATTGAAGAACGTAGCGACTGCATTGCAAAACATAGGAACATGTTGGAATTTTTACCACACTACAATCAAAAGTCAAAAAGGGCAAAAATTAGGAAGCGGCCATTTTTGGCAAATTAGCCTAAATGGATACCTATTGACTTGAAAATCTACCTAAATAGGGGAATTAAAAAATTAGATTAATGGTGAAAGAATCACCCCAATATTCCAAATGGATTGAGAGATTAAAGTTTTCGTCCTCAGAAATTTCTCTAGCACAACCTAAAAATGCAATATGAGGGTTTTAGAGGCCTCAAAAAGGGATGATAAATGGATTGAAAATAATTTTTTTTATTTTATATCTCATTCCAAGCTTTCCAACGATATATTACAATAGGCAATCGGGTCAACGGATCAAAATTTATGGCACCGAGAAGCTGTATCACCAAGAATCCATTTTCAGGCACTTTTGAGAATCCATTTTCAGGTGTTTTAGAGGCGAAATACCTTTATTTCATGTAGTAAAAGTAAAAACAAGTTAATAATGGGCAATGCAGAGGTCCAAGGCCAAAACGTGACAAAGGTAAACATAATTCTTTGAAAATATATCAAATCCACTATGGAAAAGTAATCCCTTTTGCCCCTCCTTGAGATGAAATCACATCTTCAAAAGCAAGTTCATGGTGGGCTTGATGTTAAGGTTCAAAAGAATAAGTGTGAAGTACATTTATCCCAAAGGTAGGGTGAAATCACCATTCACCTCACCTAGGGTTGAATATCATTTAAGAGAAGCCCATGGAAAAGTCAACAAGGGTTTCACCCTAAGTGAGGGGTGACACTCTCGTTCGCCCTTCCTTGGAGCGAAAGCACAACCCAAATAAAATTAAAGTGTTGCACATCGATTATTGGGTAGAATGACATAAAATTATTTCTATGCACCAATGCATATATATTTAATAGGCATAAATATGATAGATCTTTCTGGAAAGTGCGCACATTGGGTTAAAATTTGGGTGTTGCGACAAGAAGTATTTGAAGAGCGCGTTAGCCCCTTGTGAGAGGTGAAATCCCCATGTGCCTTCAATTGAAGGTGAAATTTTCTGAAAGAAAATAAATTAATGGAACAATTCAGCGGCTAAGAATAAAATTCAAAGGTATTTTTACCCTTCAGAGGGGAACGCATTTTAAAAATAAAATAAATTAATGGAACAAGTCAGTGGCTAAGAAGAAAAATCCCTTTCACCCCAAGCGAGGGGTAAAAATCCCTTTCACCCCTCCTTGGGGTGAAACCATATCATAGGGAAGATAACATTATGGGCCCAAGGTAAAGGAATGAAAACAAAAGCAAATAATGGAGAATGGGCAGGTGCACGGTTAACGAAGTCACCTCTTCAAAGTGAATATTGTTTGGGATAAAATCATGCGTCATAATAAGGAATAGTCAAAGGGATGTGGTCAACGGAAATTTCACCCGAAGTAAGGGTTTAAGCTTCCATTCACCCCTCTTTGAGCTGAAACAAGGTATAAGATATTTCGAAGCATGGAAGGCAAACATTAAGGAGGGTGAGGAAGAGGTCTCAAAGCAAAACAGAGCATTATGAAGGACGTAAAAGGAGAAGTCTTGGCTAATGAAATAGAGATGAATTTTTTCAGCAGGGAATATGTGATAAATGTAAATGTGCAACAGGGTGTTTTGCTCGAATTTGATTTACAAAGAATGGTTGTCGTGTTTTCCGATGAAATTGTTTTCAAACACCTAGGAAGCCTTTTCAAAGGTGTTCAGCATAGGGAATGATATGAATTTAATAATTGAGGAAAAAGGAGCTATGTTATCATATTTTATGCTGGAAGAATGTAGTATTATATTCCAAAGGATAATTTTCATAATTTCTAAATGTGCCACCTACCAGTTTCACCTCTTTTCGAAATAGTTTCAATATCTAGTGGATTTCCTCAGCAAACACATATTTCCAAAGCATAAATGTGGCCAAGATTCAATGACCAATTTTCTTTTTTTCCTCTATTTTGATGTATTCTAATGCACTTGTTCCCAAGTTGATCAACCATTCAAAGGTCCTATCCATCAAAGCTAGATCGTTGTCATCAAAGGAGAGTTTTCAAGGAGGAAATTCCTCTCATAGGTTCTTGATCCATGGATATTTTGTCTTTTTGTGTATTAAATGAAAGAGGTGAAAACCTCTATAAATACTAGACATTTTTCAATATAATAAGGAAGGATGGACACCCTATAGAAAAACACTTCAAGTTTTTTGCGTAAATAGAAGAGACCTAGTTTTTTATTCTACAAATTATTTTTATGTGTGATTTATTTCTACTTTAACCATTTGGATATTATATTCATGTCTATTATCTGCTAATTTTAAATTTTACATCTGCATTTAAACATTGTTGGTGAGGGAGTGAGTGCTAGAATGCAACTCTGGAAGTTATCTCTACAAAATCATAAGTGGATTCTTTGTCTTCTTTCTGTTATATGTTGCTACAACACTTGATTTGAATTCTTACTGCTAGTCTATCCCCAATCCTATATCTTCTGGCCTGTGACTATATTTCCTATTTCTTTTCATTATTTTCATTTCTTTCCCATAACTCTAAGCTTAAAACCGGTGTAGGAATAGTAAGGGAGCCAACCCTCTCTAGAGATTGGCATGAAGGACATTTCTCTCCTTCGACCTTTCAATGTTGGCCATTTCTAGGGTGCATAAAAACATGTTTTGTATTTTAGGTAGATATTTGACAAACAATTTTTAGCATGCCCTATGGGACCAAAAGTCTATGTTTTAAGGGAGCCTAAGTTTGGTGAATATTTGGCTTGCCTTCATCTGGTAAAATCGCCTGGAGACTCAGTTGAGGTGAAGATCCAAATCTCTTGATCGTGGATACCTTTTATGCTGAAATAAGACACCCCATAGGAATCAAGGTTTGGTGAGCAACCTTGACCTCACAAGTGGAGAAAAAAATGTTTTCATGGTGACTCCAACTCAATGGCAAGGACCGTGATCTCTTAAGACCACTGCTATAATGGCACAGGTATGCTATCCCAGCTAGGATGATCTTGGTCCTCTAAATATCCAAATTCAGCATGAGATTCCTAAAATTGCCCTAAATACTCTAACAAAATACAATGGCACTGAGGGAATCACCCAAGAGCACCTTGAATATGTTGTTGCTCTAGTGACCCTCCATGGCATAGCCCATGAATATGTCATAATCAGACTTTTGGTCTTGTCTTTGGAAGGAAGGATGATGCAATGGTACAAAATTCTCGGGTGTAAGAGTATCTACTCATAGGAGGACCTAGAAGGAGCACTAGTTGACACATTTTATGGCTCTCAAGATATCTTTAAACTTTTTATGCACCTATCCACCATTACAAGAGCACCTCTAAAGAGCATCATAGACTTAAATGTCTTATTTTGGAGGATTTTGAGGAGAATTCCAAAGAATATCCAGTCGACACCCGCCCCAGCCCACCTATACTATATTCGAGATTTCCTCATGGACATAAGCCTTATCCTACTATAATCTTGGGAATAGATATTCCCTCAAGTATTTAAAGAGGTAGTACAAGCAGAGCGACTCCTCCAATCAGGAAAAATACAGTGAAGAAAAACTGCCTTTCCATCACTCTCTTCGATAGTTGTTGCTCTCGCATGTCTTGCACAGTATTCAAAATAGAAGATACCTCAAATTGTGTGGATTCTTGGAATGTAGTTGTATGGAGTACAAGATTCAGATCTCATCCAGGGCCAACAAAGGGGATGTGCAAGCACTGCTCCAACAATAAACAATATGGTTGCTTACAAATTTCTTCAAGAGAAGGACTGTGAAGAAGAGAAGAGTATAACAACAGATTTTGAGAGTGAAGAAGATATAATTTTGCATCCTTTTTGTGTCCCAGGGCATAGCACATAAGTATTTAGCCAAAATATAATAAGCATACCTCATTAGGAGGTTGATCTTGAGGAGATCCTGATCAAAGGGCTATTGCTTGAAAAATCATGCTATCACATCAAGGAGTCAGAGGAGCATGTACCCAAGACTCCACAACTAGTGGACTCTCACAAGTGGTAATATTGGGGTCATCCATCACCACAACCAGTACTTGAAGAAGGCTCCCATGTGGTAAATATATTTGCCACATTATTCATTGATTTCATGAGTACTGATATGCATGATAACCTACCACATTGCATCTTGTTTACAAACTGGTAAACTTTGGGAAGAGGCCATCCGGACTTAAAATATCACCTAAAGTACAATCATATCTGGTCTGGACATTGCAAATTCACCGGATAAGAACCCAAATCTAGTTTTGTGGTAGCAACATGTCAATCATGTCGTAAAATTTTGTGTAAATATTGTAAATAGGCTGACTAATAAATAAAGTGCTAAGGGAACTAAATGGTGTGATCTGATTTTATATATATATATATATATATATATATATAATTGGCTCAAATGGTGTTAGATCCTGTAGGTACGCATTTTCTCTTCTCTTGATCATGAGCATTTGGTGACTTTCGGGACGAAAATCCATTTTTGGGAATTTTAGGGAAAAAATACCTTTATTTCATGCAGTAAAAGTAAAAACAAGTTAAGGATGGGCAATGCGGAGGTCCAAGGCAAAAATGTGACAAAGGCAAACACATTTCTTTGAAAATATATCTAAGCCACTATGGAAAAGCAATCCCTTTCGCCCCTCCTTGAGGTGAAATCACATCTTCAAAAGCAAGTTCGTGGTGGGCCCAATGTCAAGGTTCGAAAGCATAAGTGTGAAGTACATTCACCCCAAAGGTAAGGTGAAAGCACCATTCACCTCACCTAAGGGCAAATGGGACCCTTATCCATCCACCTAGTGATATTTTTACCTAAGGCTATTGTAGGTTTATGTGTGCTGCCAAGCTGCATGGCAAAGCTACCACAGGCTGCCATGGAAAAGTTTCCGCAGGCTGCCATGGCAGCCTGTGGCAGCTTTGCCATGGTGGTGGCGGCCAAGCTACCATGGCAAAGTTTTCATTTAAGAGAAGCCTATGGAAAATTTAATAAGGGTTTCACCCCAAGTGAGGGGTGAAACTCTCATTCACATTTCGATGCACCAAGGTGTGAATATTGAACATGTATAAATATGATAGATCATTATCAAAAGTGTATGCATGGGATTAAAATTTAGTTTTTGTAGCAAGAAGTATTTGAAGAGCACATTCACCCCTTGTGAGAGGCAAAAGCCCCATGTGCTTTCATTCAGAGGCGAACACAGTTTTAAAAGAAAACAAATAAATAAAACATGTCGGTAGCTAAGAAGAAAAGTCAAAGGTATTTTTTCCCCAAGCATGGGGTGAAAATCATTTTCACACCTCCTTGGGGTGAAACCATATCTTAGATAAGATAACATTATGGTCCCAAGGTAAACGAATGAAAACAAAAACAAATAATGGATAATGGGTAGGCACATGGTTAACAAAGTCACCTCTTCAAAGTGAATATTTTTTGGGATAAAATCATGCATCATAATAAGGAATAGTTAAAGGGATGTGTTCAATGACACTTTCACCCCAAGTAAGGGGTGAAGCTTCCATTCACCCCTCCTTGAGGTGAAACAAGGTACAAGATATTTTGAAGCACAAAAGGTGAACATTAAGGAGGGTGAGGAAGAGGTCCCAAATTTGAACAAAGCATTAAGAAGGACATAAAAGGAGAAGTCTTGGCTAATGAAATAGAGATGAATTTTTTTAGCATGGAATATGTGATAAATGTAAATGTGCAACAAGGTGTGTCACCCGATTTTTTTTACAAAGAATGGTTGTGTTTTTCGGTGAAACTGTTTTCAAATGCTCATGAAGCCTTTTCAAAGTTGCCCAGTCTAGGGAATGATTAGAATTTAATAATTGGGGCAAAAGGAGCTATGTTCCCAGATTTTATGCTATAAGAATGTAGGATTATGTTCCATAGGATAATTTTCATAATTTCCAAAGATGGTACCTACCAGTTTTACCTATTTTCAAAACAATTTCAATATCTAGTGGATTTCCTCAGCAAACACCTATTTCCAAAGCACAAAGGTGGCCAAAATTCAATGACTAATTTCCCTATTTTCCTCCATTTTTTATGTATTCCAATGCACTTGTTCCCAAGTTGATCAACCATTCAAGGTCTTTCCCATCAAAGTTGGATCGTTGTCATCAAAGGAGAGTTTTCAAGGAGGAAATTCCTATTACAGGTTCTTGATCCATGGACAATTTTTCTTTTTGTGTATTAAATGAAAGATGTGAAAACCTCTATAAATACTAGATATTTTTCAATGTAAAAAATAAGGATGGACACTCTGCAGAAAAACACTTAAAGTTTTCTGCGTAGATATAAGAGACCTAGTTTTTGATTCTGCAAATGATTTTTGTGTGTGATTTCTTTCTATTTTAACCATTTCTATCTTATATTCATGTATATTATCTACTAAGTTAAAATTTTACATCTGGATTTGAACAATGTTGGTGAGGGAGTGAGTACTGGAATGCAACTCTAGAAGTTATCTCCATGAAATCATAAGTGGATTCTTTGCCTTCTTTCTGTTCTATGCTACTATAATGCTTGATTTGAATTCCTACTACTAGTTTATCCCCAATCCTACATCTTCTGGGTTGTGGCTATATTTCCCATTTCTTTCCATTATTTTCATTTCTTTCCTACAACTCTAAGATTAAAACCAGTGTAGGAATAGTAAGGGAGCCAGCCCTCTCTAGAGATTGGCCCGAAGGAAATTTCATTCCTTCAGAATTTCAATATTGGCCATGTCTATGGAGCACAAACACATGTTTTGTATTTTAGGTAGATATTTGACCAACATAACAACATTGAAGAAGCAAAATGCTGCCATAGAAAAACACTGCACAACAGTTTGCCATTGGAGGAGATCATAAGGTGACTGCCATATTCATACCATAGTAATAAAGTGCTTGATATAAAGGTAATATCTATGTTTTATTGCCTTCATAAAGCTATAAGGAGTAATAAATTATACATATCAGATTTAATATTAATCTAGGGATATTTAGTAGGAGTTATAAGGTAGTGGAAGATACCCTAGAAATCACATTACTTATTTTTGAGAAGAAAGAAAAAATTAGAAGCATTAAAATCTTTATTATTAGTGCTTCAATTATTTACAAATTTTTAAAGGAGATATAAGGTTAGTTTGCAAATATATAAACTTTCAAAATAAAACTTCTAACTTGGGAGATATAAGGAATCCCACATCAAACTTATATTAGAAGTTTTTTAATCCATAATTAAAGACAATTGCTTGCATCAAACATTAGTTGAAAATTGAACTCTCTAATTTCATATTTAAATTTTACTTCTTGAAATTAAGAGTTACATAATTGATTGCAAGAGAAGTATATTCATAGCATAATTACTACTAGGGAGATATAAGGAAGACTACTACAAAGGTTAACACAACAAGATCTAAGAAAGAAAATAGTACACAATAACATGGATAGATTGGCAAGAGGAACATATCATCACTATAATCAGAATCAAGATCAAAATACATCTAATATGTCCTATCAAAGGTATAAAATCAATAAAAAAATAATAATCTCACAAATAAAAATCAAAAGAACATTTGGTACATAGATTCATGTGCAAGTCATCATATGACCAGAAAATTGCAATGGTTTGATTGTATTGTAGTCGCAAAAAACTATGAATAGCAAATGGAAAATTCTACCATATACATGGTTATGGATGTGTAGCTCCTAGAAAATTATTTCCAAATTTTGTGCTACATAATGTCATGTATGTTCTAGGCTTATCATCCAATCTCATTTCAGTAGCAAAGTTAGTAGAGAGCAAAAGAAAAATTGACTTCAAATACTCAAATGGAGTCAACATGTGCCTCATAACAAATCAAGGAGAAATTGAAGCTACTAGATCAATTCATAAATATATATGCTTTGGAATTTATGGGAACATCACAATATATTATTGTATTTCAAAACAATACTAATATTTTTTTCGAAGAAGAGGCTGCAACATATGAATAATAGGCATATTACAAGAACAAATAAAAAAAATTAAAATTAAAATTAAGAGAATGAAAGGACAACAAAACTACACTCTATTCAGCTATCAGCAAATAAAATAAGGATAAGAACCTTATCAAGATGAAGGATATTCAAAAGAGAAAGATCCTTATTGAAGACTACAATATTCAAAATTAAATAATGTAATATATTGGGGTGTTGGAATATATTACATCATGGGTTCTTTACTAATGTGCTAATATTTTACTTGTGACAACCCCGAGTCCCAACTATGTTGTTATCATCTAGCCTTTGTAAATCACTTTCGGGATTAAAAAATGATGAACATTCCTGCCACCTTATTCTGGTCCATGGACTATACTATCACTACCAATCATTCCAAGAAATATGAGGCCAAACCTTGTCACCAGGGTCTTTTTAAAGTCCTATACAAGTTCCTCCTTCTGCATTTCCCTTTAGGTAACCTCCCTGCCCCTGAGTCTGAGGAAGATAATTCTTCCTCAACCCCGAGTCCAAAAAATACCAGATCCAAAAGAAAATACAAAGGGGGTAAATCCATTTCTGATTTTTCCACCAAGAAGAAGGCCAAAGTTGAAATGACCCCTATCCATAGTTCCCAGAGGTTGAAACACAAAGAAATTGCCAAAACCCCTCCATCCACCTCTGTAAAAACTCCAAAGGATAAGTCTAATTCTATTGACCTAGTTGAAAGGTATCTTCACAAGTTGGTTGTGCATGAAACTTCTGCCACCATTGATCATCTTGAAACTGCTCATTTGGCCATTGTAAATATATCAACTCTCAAAGAACATCATCATGCTCTAAGCCTCTTGTTTTTCTGTAACAATTTTGATAATGTTCCAATCTTGGCCGACGCTGAGGTACTTTGATACCAAAACTAATGCCAAATATGTTGTCAACAATGATGATGTAATGGAGATCTCTAATGATGCTTGTATCGTTGTTCCTAAGGATAGTACTCAAGAGATTTTAAAAATAGTTGCAAAATATGTTGGTCTGGAAGGTGTTGCTTCATCTCTCATGCAGATGGACATTCCCCTTGATGGCTGAAGGCTTTTCCTCTATTTTTGGGTTCCTCTGTGGTGGAGGATCACTTATTTTTGAGTTCCTCTATGGCGGAGGATCGCTTCTTTTTGGGTGTTGTCTTATTTCTATCTATTTCTCTCTATTCCTTTTTATCAAAGGCTGCTTCTTTTTGCTCCTTTTAGTCTGAGGTTGTAATTTTTTGTTTCAGCAAGCAATTATGTGGTTCCTTTTCATCTGCTCCTTTTTTCTCCTTTGATGTACAAGGCATTGGGGCACCTTTCAAATGCCATGTTTTTTAATATAATTATTAATTTACCAAAAAAATTTACCTTCATGGGTACATATTTAGATTAGGATTATATTAGAGGTTAAATAGTTTATTAGAGTAATTTAATAAATACACAACTGTTAGAATGTGCAATGATGTAAATTTTCATGTAGTCCACATGTACATGAGTCTTAGGTTTGAGTGAGAGGCAAATAATCTATCTTTCTATATAAAGGCCTCATTGTGAGTGTTTATTAGTGATTAAGTGAGAGTTTTGAGTAATGCATAGGTGATATTCATAGTAGGCACAATGTAGCTCCATTTTGATATCATGGAGGAGTTGCAAAATCCATGATAGGAGCATTGTAATTTTTGTGAGATTTCTTATATGAGCATTTCTAGAGCATTGTATCAAGTTTTCTATCATATTTTCATGCATGTTAAGTTTTATTTATCATAGTTATAATATTGCATGCTTATTTTATATTTGTGATCACATTTCCTTTAAGTTTAAGGCTCCAAAAGCTAACACATTTACCCAATTTTTGATAGCCAATGGGTTTCTCCATTGGTTATCATTCCAAATAAAAATGGAAAAATGAGAGTGTGTGTGGATTACCAAGAATTAAACAAAGTCACACATAAGGACCATTTTATATTACCTTTTATTGATCAAGTGTTAGACACACTCGTGGGAAATAAATATTTTTGTTTTCTTGATGGATTTAGTGGATATAATCAACTACAGGTTGCACCTAAATACCAAGATAAAATGACATTCACTTGTCCATGGGAAAATTTTACTTATAGAATATTAAATTTTGGCCTTTGTAACACCTCAACAACTTTCCAACAAGCTATTCTAGCCATTTTTTCTGATTTAACTATTGAATGTGTAGAAATATACATCGACAACTTCATAGTTTGTGGGGAAACCTTTGACATAACCTTAGAACATCTTGACAAGGTATTAACCCATTGTGAAACTTATCATTTGGCCCTAAATACTAACAAATGCTTCATGATTATGGAAGAGGGAATTGTCCTTGGCCATCATATCTCATCTGAAGGAATTAAGGTAGATCCTAAGAAAGTAGAAATCATTAAGAACCTTCCTCCACCATAGACTCAAACTGATGTTAGGAGCTTTTTGGGACATATTGGCTTTTATCAATGTTTTATTCAAAATTTTAGTATAATTGTGAACCCTATGTTTGCATTGCTATAAAAATATTTTGATTTTAAATGGACCGAAAAGTGCCAAAATTCTTTTGATGCTTTAAAATAAAAATTGATTACTCCACCCATGTTGAGAGGTCCAAACTGGGAATTATCATTTCACATCCAAACTGATGCATCAATAATGCAATTGGAGCAGCATTGGAGTAGGTGGAAAATGGAGAGCAATATGTCATTTTCTATATTAGCAAGAATCTCATGGGAACCAAAATGAACTATAGTACCACTAAAAAGGAATTTCTAGCGGTAGTATATTCTATCAACAAATTTCATCACTACATCACTCGTTACCAAGTATTTGTCCATATATACCATTCAACTATTAAATGCTTCACTGGTTAGTGCAAGAATAATTTGTTGGTTATTACTATTGTAGGAATTTGATATCACAATAGTAAATAAACCAGGAAAGGCTAATGTAGTAGCATATTTCTTATCTAGACTAAACAACACAAGAGAAGAAAAATTGGTAGAGGATGCTTTTTTGATAAAAAATTGTTTTCCATATCAGTAACATCACCTTGGTTTTTTGATACTGCTAACTATTTAGAAACAGGAAAAATCCCCTCTCATTTTACCTCAAAATAAAATAAATAATTGATAAAGCAAAGCTCATATTTTAAGTGGATCAATGGTCTACTATTCAAATGTGGACCTGACCACATATTACGTTGATGAATTAAAAATATGAAGTGTATGATATCCTTTGTGAATGTCACGATGAAACTTTAGGAGGACATTAATTAGTTAAAAGTACTATTAGATTTTTTTTAGAAATTGGCTATTATTGGCCATCCCTTCACAAGGATATTAAAAAGTACATACAATATTGTCATGCATGTCAAAGAATGGGAAAACCAACATCTACAAATGAAATACCTTTACAATCTCAAGTGGTGTTAGAACCATTTGAAAAATGGGGGTTAGATTTTGTTGAATCCATTGAACCACATTCTCAAGGAAATGTACATATATTGGTATGTACTAGATAATGTAACCAAATGGGATAAGGTGTGTGCTTTCAAATGTTATTATGAATATAAGGTCACTAACTTTATATATTTCCAAAATTTTCAAAGTTTTGGAGCTCCACGATCTATTACCATGGATCATGGGCCCCGATTTACATCAAAAGTAAAAAGCTTTTACTGAACTATATGAAATCAAACATAGAAAATCATCACCTTATCACCCTCAAGTGAATGGTTAGGTTGAAGTCACCAATAGGGAATTGGAAAGAATCTTAACCAAAATAGTAGCTTCACATAGGAAAAATTGGTTAAACAAATTACTAGAAGTAATTTGGGCATACAACACAATATGGAAATCCACCAAGGGTTTCACACCTTATGAACTGGTTTATGGTAAGAAATCTCTTTTTTCCATTGAATTTGAGTTACTAACACTTCACACATCTTTGGAAATTGGTATTGAAATATCATAGGTATACATGGATAGAATTTTGTAATTGAATGTGTTAGATGAACTTTGATTAGAGGTACTTCACAAAATAGAAGCTATCCAATAACAACAAAAGATGTGGCATGACAATCACATCCAAAAAAGAAAATTTAATCAAGGATATTGGGCTTTATTGTTTGATTCTCATTACGAATATTTTCTTGTCAAATTGCAAACTAGGTGGCTTGAACCATACCAGATCGAATAAGTGTTTGAGAATGAAATTTTTTGCATCTCTTCCTTTGATGATTCGAGAAGAAAGTTAGTGGTAAATAGACATTGCCTTTGGGTATACCATAAACCATTGACTAAGGATGAGTTTTTAGAACAAGTTTCATAGTCATATTTACATATGATGGAAGAGACTCTCTCTCCATTGAAGATTCAAAATGATTTGCATAATTTAAAATAATAATAATAAAGGAAAAAAAGAGAAATCAAAAGAAGAATAATCTTTATTGTGAAATTCCTTCATGGGCACAATCTAGAGGGAGGTTGTGAAATTTATTTATGGGCACAATCAAGATAGGTTGGAGATTTTGAAAAAAAACATGAATGAAAAAAATAAATAATTCAATAGTGAAAACCTTTTTTAGGTGTTATTGGATTAAGGCTTACATGAAAATCAATTTCTGGCTTATTTTCCTTCTTGATTTATTCATCATTGTACAAATATCACAAACTGCACATGTGTTATGTTTTTATTTTCATATTTTATGTAGCTTGCTAACAATCACTAGAAGTGACTTACAAGGTGTTTGATAAATTTTTATAGTAAGGTATGTGTTTCTTGCATTTTACTCGTAGTTAGCATTAATATTTGATGTATGATAATTAGATATTTGGAAAAATCTACTTACAAAATTTGGCAAAAAAATATGAAACCTTTGCTAAACATGTCAAGAAACACCCTATCCTACCCTTGGTCAGCTAAAAAAATAAATCTGGTCGCATAAAAATTGGTAATTTATAGAGCTCTAGAAGATCAGAGCTCCAAAATGTCCAAAGCTTCGAAAGGTAGTTGCACAAAATTTAAAAATGTGTGGGGCGCACATTTAAAAATTTTCAAAAAAAAAAGAAAAAAAAAATATTTCCAATATTATGCCCATGATGCCACCTCACGCAATTGAAGTTGACTTCACGGTAGCATTTCAAACTGAGACACAATGTTGTGGAAGAACACATGGCAACCATCAAAATGATGTCACCAACATGTTCCAAAGTAGCCATCATACCTCGTTATCATGCACCATTTTGAAGCCATGTGACTACAATATTTCAAAGTAGATGGTCATGCAGATAGAGAAGGATGGCACCCAAATGCTAAAAAACACACCCCCATCATGCAAATCAGATCATTCAAACTAAAATTAATCATTCTTAAATTTTGCATGAGGATGTTAATCAACATAGATAGGGAAAGTTTCCAGACTGCCACATTTACTTTGTGTCGTGAGTTGAATCCTTGCAAGAAAATGAATCATGATGCACCACGTAGTCTAATGATGTATGGAATATTGTAGCATACTCTATGCCATATTTTAGAGCCGATTGTCATGTTCTATAATGATGAATGCATGGGAATTTTAATCATCAAATCTAAAAGGGATAAGCATCATCAAATTTTTATAGAAGATACAAGCAAAAATAAAAAACCAGGCAAGTCGCATTGCAAGAAGCAAATTTTCCAAAAAATCATCTAAGGTGCAGTAGAATTGCCAATTAAGAGTAGAGTTGTAGAGGGTTGCAGTAGAATAGCAAAGTATTTGTGAAAACTAAAAAAATAGTACTGGGTCAAAAAAGAAATGTTGAGCTTGACACCATAGAAGAGCTACAGTGCTACCTTGAAGTTGTGCAATTTTTTCAATAGGCTCGATTGATGTCATTTTTATAGAAATTGGCTGGTTATTCCAAAGGACTAGCTATAAAATTTGCTCATACTCTTTATAACAACAAAGCTAAAATAAATGGGATGTGAATTGAGGTAACTCCCTTGGTTTTAAGTTAAATTACTTAATTGCAATTTCAGGGAGTAAGAATAGCTAGAATATTTAAAGCAACATTCCTTGAAGTAGTTAGGGCTTTTTTAGTAGATGGATATTTTCAACCTAGGATGCAAATAAATAATAACATATGAAAAGGGGTTAAAATAATTATCTTACAACCACCATAGGATCAAGTAGCAATATGGGTCATCAGGTATTTAACCTATGAAGGACAATTTGTTGTCTTAGCCAACCACCACCTCAGAATTCTTACTCACCTCAGACATGACACACAATGTCCAAATGTTAGAGTTATATTTGCATCATGAATTGTATAGCATGGATAAGAGATACCAAGAGGACCAGGGGTCTGTTAGATGAAGAACACAAGCTTATACTGAGAGGGAGGGTGAACAGTATAAGACCACTTTTTACTTTTTCTTTCCCAATAAATATTATGCAATGTAAAGATAGCAATATCAATAGTAGTAATCAAAGCAATGCACAAATCACCACACACAATAGAGACACCACAATTTATGTGGTTCACCCAATGTGGGCTACTCCACGGAGAAAATATTTCACTAAAATTTTCTCAATCAATATCTTGGGAATCCTTTCCCTATTACAATGTTTATGGACCTCTGTCCAATGGAGATACCAATCCCCTAAATCAAGTTCGTGGATCTCTATCCATAGGAGAACTCCTTCTCCTCTTCTATGGTTGGTGATCCTCTAGAAGACTACTACCTCCACTGCACTGGCTTGTGGATCTCTCTCCATTGAAGACTCTTGTCCCCACTCAGAAGACCTATCCTCACTACCTTGGCTAATGGATCTCTATCCACTGGAGACTACTATCCTCTCTGCTCTATCACCTCCAAAGCTCTATCTCAAATCTGCACTAAACACAGTCCTTCGGTCTAGCACAAATCTTCTCAATCTCTATCTCTGGTCTGGCACAAACTTATCCTCAAATATGCACCAAAATTTACCCTCAAATCTTGCTCAACAAGTCCACACATAACTTGCTTAAATCTGCTCAACAAGTCCACATAAAACTTGCTCAAATATTCTTAACAAGTTCACATATAACTTATCCAATTTTCTCAACAAGTCCACATATAACTTGCTCAAATATTCTCAACAAGTCCACATATAACTTGTCAAATATTCTCAACAAGTCCATACAGAACTTGCTCAAATCTACTCAACAAGTCCACATAGAACTTGTCCAATCTACTCAACAAGTCCACATAAAACTTGCTCAAATCTACTCTACAAGTCCACATAAGAACTTGTCCAATCTACTCAACAAGTCCTCATAGAACTTGTCCAAATATTCTAAAAGTATCAAGAACTTGTCCAATATTCCTCAACAAGTCCACACATAACTTGCTCAAATCTTCTCAACAAGTCCACATAGAACTTGTCCAATATCATAGAAACATAAAGAGAATTGTTAGAGACTCAATATGTTCTATACTAATCACAATGCTCAATTACTTTCAATCACTCTCTTAGAAACATAAGGAGAATTGTTAGAGACTCAATATGCTTCAAATTCAACTCAATGCTCAATCACTTTCTCAACTCAATTCAGAATATAGAATAGTTTATTTTATGGAACTTGAACAATCACTTCACACATCCACTTGACTAGGTTCAACCAACTCTACTCAACCAATCACTCAATGAAATAACCCTTGCTCACAAACCCTAGTCCAAGCATATGGTATTCAACTCAAAATATTTTCAACAATGCTCAACAACAAATCTCACATAACAATGATACTCATGTTCTTTTCAAACCTTAGTTCAAGTTCTTCACTCAATAACTCACTTCAACAACAATGCTTATAAAACAACTCTCACATAACAATGATATTCAAACCCTAGTTCAAGTTTTTCACACAACCAATGGCTTCAACAACAATGCTTATCAAACAAGGTTTTAACAACAATTCTTTATTCCAGAAAACCTTGAAGCATTCACTCAACACACTCAATAGGAAACCCTAATCAAGTCCTTTTCACTCCAAACTTATTTTCTAGAAAACCAATCAATCAACTCAACTATGGAAGAATGTGCTCATACCTTTTCCTTGATGATGAAGTGCTCTCATAAATCTGTCACAACCACAAACACTTCTATGCCAAGCTCAAAGAGGTTAGAAGATAAATCTTTCTCACAATGTAATGTAAAAACTCAATTACACCTTATCACTCCTCCTTTCAAAACAACCATCAACATACATAAAATATTTTCCAAATAACACCTTATAATCTCCCAATTAAAAATAAATTCAACATCCACCAAAATTAACTCAAAACCTCTTTAAATCAAATTTTAATGGCAAGAAGAACTTTGGCAAAAATCAAATCCACTCCAATAACATAAATCAATTATCAATCAAATAACCTTTCATAAACCCTTATAACTCCAAATAACATAAATCAATTATCAATCAAACAATCTTCCATAAACCCTTATAACTCCAAATAACATAAATCAATTATCAATCAAATAATCTTCCATAAACCCTTATAACTCCAAATAGCACTTTATAGAAAACCTTAGGCAAATAAAATTTTAATTAAAAAATACCTTTGCCACTAGTGGGATTCGAACCCACAATCTCTGCCTCCACGAGTGCTCTAACCACAGGCACTTTGAGAGCTTAGGAGCACTTCGTGCTCTTTCTCCTAAGCTGGCACTCAAAATGAGTGCATCCCAAAAACTTTCCCCTTGGCGCTCAAGACAAACACGCCAACTCCACGTGAATCGATCGTGGATACTTCCACTCCCAATGCTCTTATGAAATGCGTGCTGCCAATGGACCACCGTGTCCTATGGAAGTGAGGCCTTCTCCTCCCTTTTCATCTTTTTCCCTGGCGCTAAAAACAACACGAGTTCATCTTCTTCCTCAATAATCGCATGAATTATTTTTCTCTTTGGTCGCATAAAATAATCGAAGAAGGGTAAGTTCTAATGTCCTTTGGCATGGTATTTATACATGATTTTCCCTTTTTCCATAGACGTCGGCACTCCACTAAGATGACGTCGAGTGCTCCTTTTTAAAACCTTTTATAATTTATAAATTATTTAAATTCTAAAAGAATTTAAATTTTATAAATTATATTTATAAACCTTTGACTTTAATAAAAATTAAAGCCTTCCTTGGGATGAAATTTAAACCTTTAACTTGTACTCCACTGACTTGATGAAGATTATTCTGCCACCATGGTTTTAATAAAAACCTTAATTCTGCCATCACAATATTTAAGGAAGCCTTTATATCCTTATAATGATTTTAATAAAACCTTTTAATTTTCACCATGGTTTTAACACAAACCCTTGTAAAACAATATTTTGACAACTTTTTCTTCAACTCTTTGCATTGTTCCTGGTGATAGTAATGGTGTACTCCATGGTATTAATGATAGCTTCATGTGTTCACTTTGGCATCAATGACAACTTCTCACCTTGACATCAATGACAACTAAATGAGCTCAAAATGTCCAACAATCTCCCCCTTTGTCATTGATGGCAACCCAAATTCTTTTTACTAAAAACTTGACCTTTCCTTTGTTCTTCTCCCCCTGGGACATTGCTCCCCCTGGCTCAATGCTCTCTCAAATACCAAATCTCTCCCCCTTACTCAAATATCTCCCCTTTGACATCAATGGCAAAGGGTCACCTTTGGGGCTTGGGGCTAAGAATGAGCCTCTTAGCTTAGCCCCTCCCCCACCTTCTCTTGAGGTGGTTAATTCTTGGGTGGGAGTATTTCTACTCCCATAAAGCACTATTCTTTACCTTTATCCTCTTTTCTTCTTATCTGATCCTTCTGATTCCTCTGACTATTTCTTTCAATGTTCCTGTCCATGTCTACATTCTTGTCCATGTTCATGTTCCTGTTCTTGTTCCTATTCATATCCATGTTCCTATTCTATTTGTTCTTATTCTGTTTCATTCATGTTCTATTCTTTCCTATTCATATCCATGTTCCTTCTTGTTCATTCCTTCCCTTCTTCTATTCTTGTTCTGTTCTCTTGATTCTGGAATGTCTGCTCTACACCACTTTGTTGTGTGACCATAATTATTGCACTTATAACACTTAATGTTATTATTCCTTGGAGGTGCAAATGTCTTAGGATTTCTCCTAGTGAAGCCATATCCTCTTCTGTCATGAACCCTACAATTCATTGCCTTGTGACCAAACTGATTACATGAGTAGCAATACCCATGGAAAAGTTGTTTGTTCCCATATTCCTATCTTTCATGTGTCTTGCACTGTGAAGCCATGTGCCCAAACCTGTGACATGAAAAACATCTTCCATTGAAGTTTCCTTGTCTTGACCTCATTGGTCTCTTAGTCTCTCTTGACCTATTCTGATTGTTGTTCCATCTGTATCTTCTTTGTGCATTGTTCTTGTCCTTGTTGAACTCTCTATTGTCCAACTCATCCTCAGATGTCTCACTCTCTTTTACATTGTCTTCTTCTTAAGTATCTTCATCTGAAGTTTCTTCTCCTTCAAAACTTGAGGTTGACTCTCCTTCCCATTTCTTTTGATCTTGTCCAAATCCAAGACCTATTTTGCTTGATGTAGGCTTTTGTATCTTGATGAACTTATCCAAGTTATTTGAGCTATTTTTGAACCCTTTTAGCTTGACCTTGGAGTCTTCTAAATATTCTCTTAGTAGTGCCACTTCTTGTGTTAACTTTTCACATTCTAAGATCTTTTCTTCTAACTTATCCTTGAACCTTTTTGTCTTAGCCTTTGATTTTTCTAAATCCTCTATAAGTAATCTTCTCTCTTCATCACATTCTTGAAACTAAATTTCAAGTTTAGAGTTTTGCTTTCTTACCTTATTTACTATTTCAAGAGCATAAATAAGTTCTCCCTTGAGATCATATCCATATTTCTCTGAATATTCCTCTATTTGTTTACCTTTGTCCACATCTTTATTTTCTATTGGCTTATCTTCTATAGGATCATCTTTTCCTTCTTCTAGTGCCATTAGAATATTCTCTTCTGGTCCTTCAAGTGTATCTTCATATTCATCATCACTGAAACTATAACCATCCCTTGTACAATCATCTTCAAGATGTCCAAAGTTACCACATCTAAAACACTTGAGAATTACTGGAGTCCTTTTCTTAACTTGTTCTTTTTCTTCAATCATAAATAGGACTTCATCTCTATCATTATCTGAAAAACTAGCATCACTATCACTTGAGTACTTACTTGCATTATCCGCATAGTAGCTCCTCTTTTGCCTTTGGAAGAACTTCTTTCCTTGTCTACTTTGTCCATCCTTGCTTTTCTTTTGGTGCCTATATCTTTCTGATTCCCTATTCCTGTGATCCTATTTTTCTTCACCATTGTTATTCTTAGATTCTTGACAATCTATTGCAAAATGTCCATACTTTCCACAATTGAAACATTTAATAGATCTTGTATCTCTAGATCTTCTTGAATCCTTATTCCTTCTACCATAATTTTCTTCTTCATCATTGGATGACTCATTGCTTGATTCTGACTTCTTACCCTTAGTCTTCTTGATTGCTTTGAATGCTGCTTCCTTCTAGGGAATAGGATCTTTTGTTCTTATCTCATGTGTTGTAAGAATACCAAGCAACATATCTCTTGTCAAAGTATCACCATCCATTGACACTTCTATAGCAGAAACCTTTTCACTGAATCTCTTTGGAAGAGTTCTTAAAACTTTATCACAAACATCTGATTCATCAATCTTCATTCCAAGTCCTTGCATAGCATTAACAACCTCATCAATTCGAAGTAGATAAGTACTAATGTTTTCCTCATCCTTCATTCTTAACTCTTCAAATTTTCCTTTGAGATTTTACATCTTTGCTTTCTTGACACATTTATCTCCTTCATATATATTTTGCAATTTATCCCACATGTCTTTTGCAGTTTGACAATGCATAACTTTCATAGACTCTATTCTATGCAAACCTCTCAAAAGTGCATTCATTGCTTTTGAATTGTAATGTTGTAGGAGCTTACCTTCCTTATCTGTAGGAGGATTAATTAAGGGATCATATCCAAATTCAACTGCTTCCCAAATTTCATTGCCAAGTGCCATCGGGTAGATCTTCATTCTCATACTCCAATACATATAGTCACTTCCATCAAATACTGGTGCTGAATTATCTGAGGACACATTCTTAGAATCCATTGTGTTCTTGTTAGATTTTCCTTCAAGTTGTTAAACTCTTCTGAAGGAACCCGCTTTGATACCAATTGAAGAACACAAGCTTATACTGAGAGGGGGGTGAATAGTATAAGACCACTTTTTACTTTTTCTTTCCCAATCAATATTATGCAATGTAAAGATAGCAATATCAATAGTAGTAATCAAAGCAATGCACAAATCACCACACACAATAGAGACACCACAATTTACGTGGTTCACCCAATGTGGGCTACTCCACGGAGAAAATATTTCACTAAAATTTTCTCAATCAATCTCTTGGGAATCCTTTCCCTATTACAATGTTTATGGACCTCTATCCAATGGAGATACCAATCCCCTAAATCAAGTTCATGGATCTCTATCCATAGGAGAACTCCTTCTCCTCTACTCTGGTTGGTGATCCTCTAGAAGACTACTGCCTCCACTACATTGGCTTGTGGATCTCTCTCCATTGAAGACTCTTGTCCCCACTCAGAAGACCTATCCTCACTACCCTGGCTAATGGATCTCTATCCACTAGAGACTACTATCCTCTCTACTCTATCACCTCCAAATATCTATCTCAAATCTGCACTAAACATAGTCCTTCGGTCTAGCACAAATCTTCTCAATCTCTATCTCTGGTCTAGCATAAACTTATCCTCAAATCTACACCAAAATCTGCTCTCAAATCTTGCTCAACAAGTCCACATAAAACTTGCTTAAATCTTCTCAACAAGTCCACATATAACTTGCTCAAATATTCTCAACAAGTCCACATAGAACTTGTCCAATATACTCAACAAGTCCACATAGAACTTGCTCAAATATGCTCAATAAGTCCACATAAAACTTGTCAAATCTACTCAACAAGTCCACATAGAACTTGCTCAAATCTGCTCAACAAGTCCACTCTAGAACTTGCTCCAATCTGCTCAACAAGTCCACACAAGAACTTGCTCAAATCTTCTCAACAAGTCCTCACTAGAACTTGTCCAAATCTTCTCAATAAGTCCTCTCAAAACTTATCCAAATATGCTCAAAAGTCCACACAAAACTTGTCCAATATGCTCAACAAGTCTCCTCACAGAACTTGCCTCAAATCTGCTCAACAAGTCCACATAGAACTTGTCCAATATCATAGAAACATAAAGAGAATTGTTAGAGACTCAATATGTTCTATACTAATCACAATGCTCAATTACTTTCAATCACTCTCTTAGAAACATAAGGAGAATTGTTAGAGACTCAATATGCTTCAAATTCAACTCAATGCTCAATCACTTTCTCAACTCAATTCAGAATATAGAATAGTTTGTTTTATAGAACTTGAACAATCACTTCACACATCCACTTGACTAGGCTCAACCAACTCTACTCAACCAATCACTCAATGAAATAATCCTTGCTCACAAACCCTAGTCCAAGTATATCAACTCAAAATATTTCCAACAATGCTCAACAACAAATCTCACATAACAATGATACTCATGTTCTTTTCAAACTTATCCTAGTTCAAGTTCCTTCACTCAATAACTCACTTCAACAACAATGCTTATAAAACAACTCTCAATCCACATAAAAATGATACTCAAACCCTAGTTCAAGTTTTTCACACAACCAATGGCTTCAACAACAATGCTTATCAAACAAGGTTTTAACAACAATTCTTTATTCCAGAAAACCTTGAAGCATTCACTCAACACACTCAATAGGAAACCCTAATCAAGTCCTTTTCACTCCAAACTTATTTTCCAGAAAACCAATCAATCAACTCAACTATGGAAGAATGTGCTCATACCTTTTCCTTGATGATGAAGGGCTCTCATAAATCTGTCACAACCACAAACACTTCTATGCCAAGCTCAAAGAGGTTAGAAGATAAATCTTTCTCACAATGTAATGTAAAAACTCAATTACACCTTATCACTCCTCCTTTCAAAACAACCATCAACATACATAAAATATTTTCCAAATAACACCTTATAATCTCCCAATTAAAAATAAATTCAACATCCACCAAAATTAACTCAAAACCTCTTTAAATCAAATTTTAATGGCAAGAAGAACTTTGGCAAAAATCAAATCCACTCCAATAACATAAATCAATTATCAATCAAATAACCTTTCATAAACCCTTATAACTCCAAATAACATAAATCAATTATCAATCAAACAATCTTCCATAAACCCTTATAACTCCAAATAACATAAATCAATTATCAATCAAACAATCTTCCATAAACCCTTATAACTCCAAATAGCACTTTATAGAAAACCTTAGGCAAATAAAATTTTAATTAAAAATACCTTTGCCACTAGTGGGATTCGAACCCACAATCTCTACCTCCGCGAGCGCTCTAGCTGCGGGCTTGACCACCGCATGCGCTAGACGCACGTTTGAGAGCTTAGGAGCACTTCATGCTCTTTCTCCTAAGCTGGTGCTCAAAATGAGTGCATCCCAAAAACTTTCCCCTTGGCGCTCAAGACAAACACGCCAACTCCACGTGAATCGATCGTGGATACTTCCACTCCCAATGCTCTTACGAAACATGCACTGCCAATGGACCACCGTGTCCTATGGAAGTGAGGCCTTCTCCTCCCTTTTCATATTTTTCCCTGGCGCTAAAAACAACACGAGTTCATCTTCTTCCTCAACAATCGCACGAATTATTTTTCTCTTTGGTCGCATAAAATAATCGAAGAAGGGTAAGTTCTAATGTCCTTTGGCATGGTATTTATACATGATTTTCCCTTTTGCCATAGACGTCGGCGCTCCACTAAGATGACGTCGGCGCTCCTTTTTAAAACCTTTTATAATTTATAAATTATTTAAATTCTAAAAGAATTTAAATTTTATAAATTATATTTATAAACCTTTGACTTTAATAAAAATTAAAGCCTTCCTTGGGATGAAATTTAAACCTTTAACTTGTACTCCACTGACTTGATGAAGATTATTCTGCCACCATGGTTTTAATAAAAACCTTAATTCTGCCATCACAATATTTAAGGAAGCCTTTATATCCTTATAATGATTTTAATAAAACCTTTTAATTTTCACCATGGTTTTAACACAAACCCTTGTAAAACAATATTTTGACAACTTTTTCTTCAACTCTTTGCATTGTTCCTGGTGACAGTAATGGTGTACTCCATGGTATTAATGATAGCTTCATGTGTTCACTTTGGCATCAATGACAACTTCTCACCTTGACATGCTCAAAATGTCCCTACTAATATGTAAACTAATTTGTAAACATCACTTCAAGGATAATATGTAAAATTTTAATAGCTTCTTTGAACCTTAGAATGAATAGGTTCCTACTAAAGAGGATCTAGAACAAGGAGATGGGATAGATACTAGTATATCAGAGACTTCTAGGGAAAACATTGATGATAAGGCTACTCTTGAACCTGAGCAAACCCCATTATTCTCCCATGCTCATCCATATGCCAAAGCTAGGGCATAAAGAAAAAGAAAATTTGAAAGTAGCTCTATAGCAAAACCAAGAACTAGGAGGGTGATTATTCAAACAAGGGACATTGTAATTTTTGCTTAGGCAGAAGAACTTGCACAATAAGAGTCTTCTAGTTCTATGACAATCAAAGAACAAGTTGAAACACTTAGTTTATCATCTAAAAAGGAGGATGAAGTTTACTATACAAATAGGTCTACAAAGGGGAAATGTGAAGAAATAGAGCATACTTGTGGAACACAAAGAACCAGATCATAGCCACTTAGAAAGTCCACCAGATAGATGAAGAGGATTGTTATAGATGAACCTATTGAACAGGGGGAGAAAGATATTGAGATATATAAAAATTCACCTGCATCCCTTCCTCTAATTTTTTTTTGAGGAAGCAGCAATAAGCTACTCCAAATCAGGAAACAATACCCCCTACATCATCTAGGCCAAGAATATGGAGGAAGTTAATCTTGTAATAGCATGAATATGATGTTGCTAAGGAAAAACATGTTCAGATTAAGGAAACACCTACAAATATTGAGGAACCTATGGAGCAAAAATCCCCATCTATAATGGATCTTCCCACATATTCTTTAGAATTTGAATAATATATATAATATGAGCAAAAATATCATATGAAAGTTGCTAGGGTAATCATCAAAACCCAGCAAACATAGATTGAAAAGGGGGAGGCCACCATAAAAGAAAAAGATAAATATATCTGCAAATTGTTGCAAGAATTAAATGACTTAAAGGAGAGGGTGAAACAATCGAAAAACCTGCTTGCAAAATCTGATTTAGGGGAAGAAGTAGCTAAACTTTTACTTGGTTTCGTAAGGTAGATTCCATAGGAAGGACTACAAGAAGGCACTCCATCATTACCTAATAAAATTGGGGAAGTCACTCTAGAGCAAGAACCTCACCTTTATGCTTCTACCATGGTTGTTGCTTCAATAGAACAACAATAATAAAAATTATTTGTACCTATAAAGAGGGCTAGCAAAAATCCAATGGACACTGGAGAGAGTTCCCACCAAGGAGATGACACTTCAAAGCACGATAAACAACGAGTTCTATAAGAGTAGCTTATAGTTGAGGTAGCACAAGAACATTCTGAAGTAGCTCAAAAATATTCTAAATTAGGTCAATAACATTCTAAATTAGCTCAATAACATTTTGAAGTAGCTTTGGAACATTCTAAAGCTAGTTAGGAACCTTTCGTAGTAGCTCCGAAACATCTAGAAAAAGCTTTGAAACATCCAAGAAAAGCTCTAGAATAATAGGATGAGCAAGGTACAACAACAAAAAAAGTTCTAGGAGTACAAAAAAACTCTCTGCAGATAAATACATCACTTGAAAAGGAAGAGAAATAGGTTCTCATGGAATCTATTAAGATAGTTCAAACTACGAATATTGGGATTTAGGTCGAATTAATTCCAATTCTTGAGCCCCCACTAGTGGTAGTGTGTTAGATGAATATGGTGCCATTGGTAGCACATAATGAGGCTATAACAGGTTGGGTAGCTCATTACCATGCCATTGAATTGCATTTTGAAGCAATGAAGCTATTGGAGGAATAAAACAAGAAGTAGACTACCGAAATCACATAGTTACAATCCAAAGTAAGCGACTTGTGCCTGATTGTAGAAAACTTAGCATAGTGCAGAAGACCTACCTGATTATAGAGTTTATTCCCCAAGGAAATATTTCTTAGGTGGTAGATAATTATAATATGTTCTATTTTGTCATATGACTTATCTTCTTGTGAGGAATTCCTTGATGCATAGTTGTAGAGTGTTGAGGAGCAAAAAAATTTGCTATGTGAATTTTATTTGCACAAATTTGTGCTAGTAAAAGATGTGTAGTTTATACCTCATATATACACATGTGATGTACAACTTAGATCCTTCATTTCCACATTATAAAATCAGATGTGTTTGGATCAAGAAATAAAGCATAATAAGACTATGGAGTTAGGACTTGGTCTCTTGCTAAGACATATCCATTCCAACCCTACAACACTAATCAATAAATATTTTTCCTTGATGAACAAGATAAACATAGAAGCTAGTTATCTTGGGTATTTCAAGGAAAGTGTGGTCTATTTTCAGTAGTTCCATAGAGATAATTTTGATAGTTCAATTGTAGAATGCAAGAGTAAGTAGAAAGAACTACCCATGTCTCTAAGAAAGAGAACCTATTTTACCAACAAACCTATTATGGTCATTCAGAAAGGTAGTAGCATTGATAGATGTTATTTTATCATTAAAATATTAAAGGATAGGCCTACGGTTCAAGTCATCTACTATTATAACACATGTACCTTTTTAATTTGATTCTAATCTTGAGCCTGAATAACAATTTCAGAGATGACTGGAAAAAATAAAGCAAAACAGGTGATGTTATTCTAGAGAACACAAGTTTTGGGGGAATTGGTACAAGGAATTAGACCTCAATGCTTTTGTAGCCCAAAAAATACATGAGGAAATGCATTAGGTTAAGTTAGGGGAATGATGAGGCCAAATAATACCTCATTTTTTCATTATTTTTGACATGAAAACTACCATATTTTAATAAATAATATATTTCTATGCCAAATATTTTATTAAAATGAATTATTTTGTTGATGTTGGAATGATTAAATGTTAAGGAATAATATGTTGTTGTTTTGACTATTTTTTGCACTTTTCGTCATCTGTTTGCATGATTTTAGCAACAAAATAGCATAGTAAAAGCAACTACCAAATAAAGGTTCTGTAATATCTGATTGGTTAAGCATTTTTGAAGTGTTTTCCCACCTAAATGAGTTTCTAGGATGATGAGGTATCAAAATAACCATGTTGCATCTAAAATAGGACACGCCATAGCTAGACACAACATATGCAGGAGTAGCTTCGAAATATCTAGGTAGCCACACAAAATAATAGAAATATAAATACAAATGCCAAAAGAGTTGAACTCAATTAATTCCAATTCTTGAGCCCCCACTAGTGGTAGTGTGTTAGATGAATATGGTGTCATTGGTAGCACATAATGAGGCTATAACAAGTTGAGTAGCTCATTACCATGCCCTTGAATTGCATTTTGAAACAATGAAGCTATTGGAGGAATAAAACAAGAAGTAGACTATAGAAATCACATAGTTACAATCCAAAGTAAGCGACGTGTGCCTGATTGTAGAACACTTAGCGTAGTGCTGAAGACCTACCTAATTATAGAGTTTATTCCCCAAGGAAATATTTCTTAGGTGGTAGATAATGAGAATATGTTCTATTTTGTCATATGACTTATCTTCTGGTGAGGAATTCCTTGATGCATAGTTGAAGAGTCTTGAGGAGCAAAAGAATTTGCTATGTGAAATTTATTTGCACAAATTTGTGCTAGTAAAAGATGTGTAGTTTATACCTCATATATACACATGTGATGTACAACTTAGATCTTTCATTTCCACATTATAAAATCAGATGTGTTGGGATCAAGAAAGAAAGCAGAATAAGACTATGGAGTTAGGACTTGGTCTCTTGCTAAGACATATCCATTCCAACCCTGCAACACTAATCAATAAATATTTTTCCTTGATGAACAAGATAAATATAGAAGCTAGTTATCTTGGGTATTTCAAGGAAAGTGTGGTCTATTTTCAGTAGTTCCATAGAGATAATTTTGATAGTTCAATGGTAGAATGCAAGAGTAAGTGGGAAGAACTACCCATGTCTCTAAGAAAGAGAACCCATTTCACCAACAAACCTGTTATGGTCATGCAGAAGGGTAGTAGCATTGATAGATGTTATTTTATCATTAAAACATTAGTGGATAGGCCTACGGTTCAAGCCACCTACTATTATAACACCTGTACCTTTTTACTTTGATTCTAATCCTGAGCCTGAATAACAATTTCAGAGATGACTGGAAAAAATAAAGCAAAACAGGTGATGTTATTCTAAAGAACACAAGTTTTGGGGGAATTGGCACAAGGAATTAGACCTCAATGCTTTTGTAGCCCAAAAAAATGCATGAGGACATGCATTAGGTTAAGTTAGGGGAATGATGAGGCCAAATAATACCTCATTTTTTCATTATTTTTGACATGAAAACTACCATATTTTAATAAATAATATATTTCTATGCCAAATATTTTATTAAAATGCATTATTTTGTTGATGTTAGCATGATTAAATGTTAAGGAATAATATGTTGTTGTTTTGACTATTTTTTGCACTTTTCGTCATCTGTTTGCATGATTTTAGCAATAAAATAGCATAGTAAAAGCCACTAGCAAATAAAGGTTCTGTAACATCTGATTGGTTAAGAATTTTTGAAGTGTTTCCCACCTAAATGAGTTTCTAGGATGATGAGGTATCAAAATAGCCATGTTGCATCTAAAATAGGACACGCGATAGCTAGACACAATATATGCAGGAGTAGCTTCAAAAGATCTAGGTAGCCACATACAAAATAATAGAAATATAAATACAAATGCCAAAAGAGTTGAACTCAATTAAGGAGTGTCAAAGCAATGAGGGATCCACCAAACATTTGGAAGTACCTCCACGTGATGAAATTAAAACCAACCACATTTGATAGGTGTGTAGCCTGATATTTTGAAGCTGCTTCGAAAGAACAATTAGAATCATCAGGAAATTAGAATGTGTTAGAATAGTAATGTATACATTGTTTGTATATGTTATGACATGTGTCCTTGACACTTGTCATGTTCTCATATAGACCTCATGCCTATATATTGTAACTTATTTTTTTATTAATTTATCTCATCTATTTCGATATCAACATTTGGTATCAGAGCCCAGGTGCTCTCCTGCCCTTGTGAGTTTAAGGGTGGAACTCCCTCATGGAAATCCCCCCCTCATTTTTTCTCCCCTATTTTTTTCAAAATAGGAAGTATTCTCTTCACATTTTTATGGATGGATCAAAAACCATACCTTTGAAAAATTAATGATTGTAAATTTTTTAGAGTGATTTATTGAGAGGTATCTATCTGCAGGAGTAATTTCTCCACAGATAAATGAAAAATGGGATATCATTCATGGCTGCCAATAGTTTTTTGGAGGGATTATTTCTGGTTAGATTGAGTTTTTTAAAAATATTCATGTTCAGTTTGCAATCTGCATGCTTGTGGATCTCTGTCATGTGGCCTAAATCCAAGTAGTTTTATGGTTTATTTATGGCACCTCCCCTATTTTTATTTATGCCATAGTGCCACCTTTGGTGCAGCGCTCAGGCGATATTTATTGAAAATTTTGCGTGGGCGAATTTTTTTTTAAATTTCTTCGAGACTGTGCGCGTAGATATTTTTCTCCTTCTGTGGTTGTTTGTGACTTCTATGTTCCCATTTAATTGTGTGTGGTGCTATTTCTATGTGATGCACGTGAATATCCACATCACGTTTAGTATCATTGATGTCACTACGGATGAATGGAGATGTCAATATTCTAATGCCAGAGTTCATGATATTCTGACAGGCTTATTTATGATATTTCTTATGCTACAGCCAGCATAGAGTAGTTATTTGTAAGCTCGTCGACATTCACTTGAAAAAAATGAAATATTTTTCCAAGCTGATGTTATTTCGATGAAGGTGACATTCACGCCAATGATTTAACTATACCAACTCTAGATCCTAGATATGGGATGCTTAATTGTAGAGTTTTTTACATATTCACTATCAAGCTAAAGCTAAAATGACAAGCGAGTACAGGTGGATTGCTTTTTGAGTGAGAGTTACAGTGGTTGTTGTTTGATGGGCAGTGAAGCTAAGGAGTTGGCACCTACGTATTTCTACATGAGGTTCGATAAAGAATCATGTCAGTTGTTTTTTATGCCAGCATACCTAATTTTTTTTTTTAATGTGATCGATGGATGTAGAAGGACTATGTGGAATGCCCAGGACCCCACAGTGAAGCCGCTGCATCATTAAGCTATTGTATCACAGTTTTGATAGTGCATTTTGATCGTGCTAAATTCATATTGAATTTTTCCCACCCAATATTCATCTTGATTTTAATATTGTTTTTTATCTTCGAAGACTCCCCAGAGGGAGATGCCCACTAGTTTTTTTGGTGCTTCATTTGTCAGTTGAAAATTTCCATCAGTTTACATCCACAATTTGAGGGGTGATGACTATTTTTTTTGTTGCCCCATTATTGCTAAGTGAGGTGGTTCCGTAACCAAGGTTGGAGGTTCCAAAATTTTGCAAGGCCCCTCAACTATTATTGTTGTCATCGATTGTTTGAGATTTGGTTCATTACATGGAGCTCTCTTAACATTGGACGTAGCATGTGGAAGTTTACTAACATCAAAAACCAACGTGCATTCCACTAAGGTGGGAAAACTGTTTGCATCCAAAAGGTAGGAGTTGTTAATGTTATTTGGCTATTGCATTTGATATATGGTTATGAGATCTAATATATTCACCAATGGACTTGGCCTATCTCCCCCTCCATGTGGTCCATTGCGTTCCCAAATTTATGGTTCAAATTGCACTTGGCAGCAGTTGATGTCATCGAAGTCGATGGGATGATTGTAGTAACAACACTATTTTTGAATATTTTTTAGTGATCAAATCACCTCCAGGTATAACAGTGCCCTCACTTGTTGTTGTTTGCTTTGGAGGTCGACATCTCAGAATTTACAATTTAATAAAATATGACTGGTACCACATTTGCAGTGCAAATGATTTTTTTTCTCTTCATTATTTACGAGAAGGTTGTGGATGTTTAGCTCAGTGATATTACAGATTTTCTACCATTGAGGGAGGATTTTGAGCCACTTTATAACCATTTTGGCTAGGGCTTTAGTAAAATTGTTTTTGCTGAAATGGGAGATATTTTTTTCATGATGCTTCCAAATGTGGTTTCTTGCAGGTAGTTGGAGTTTGTATGGAGCATGGACATCAAAGTAGAGTCATGAAGCATATTCTGGGATTGTAACTCAAAAGCATGTACATCTACTTGAATACACCAGAGCATAATAAGAGGACGAATCTTCTTAGGTGGAGGAGATGCCCTGGGTAAAAATTTTAAATTTCCTAAGCTAAGTCAGAACTGTATTGTTTGAAAGAATCCAATGTTTGACCTACCAAATCCAAACCAATAGCAATCTCAAGTAGCTTCATGATGGGGGTGGAATCCTGTGATCTATAGATTTTCCATATTTGGTCTTGAAACTAAAAGGCCAAATCTCAGTGGATGTATTCACCACTGCCTGTGTGCACTGTGAATCACAAAATATTAATTTGACCTACCATCACAAAATCTCAGTTGATGTTCATTGCCCTTCCACAAATCAGTGGTTTTGATATCCATAGTAGAATGTGGGACTTGTTTGTGTTGACTAAAGACATAGAGATGGATAGTCAAATGTTTTTTAAACATGATAGTAGGTGGAGCATTTTTTAAAAGGCAGACATTTTTATTAAAATTGTACGGCCATAAGGATGGCCCATGTGAATTGGTTTTTTATTAACCTTAATTTTTTTTTCTTGAAAGGAAAGGGGGAAAATTTTATAAAGTGGAAGGGACCACTTTAACATTGTATGTGTAAGGGATGAAGGCCTAGAGAGGCACACTTATTTTTTTACACAAGATGAAGGCCCCATTGAGAATGGAATATAGGGGTATTTATAGTCATCGAAAAGGTTTTTCCGAGATGAACACATTGGTGGTGTCCAATTGTAATTTTGAGGTTGTTTCATTTATATTTTTAGCCTCAAATATTATTGTATCATGGAGTGCACTCTCGGTTGAACCCGACACTCCCAAGGTAAATTGTATGTGATCCTAGTACCTAGTCACCTTCTCTATAGCACCTAGTGGATGTAGTGGTTGGTTACCCATGCATTTCGGTAGGATGAGAAGGTCACCATAAGGACACCTAGTCTAGGGACTACAAACATAGAAACCCTAGACTCTATTCAAAGATATTTTTGGAACAACTTATTAATAGTACAGACATAGACACTTCAAAAGATTCTCTTCTCTTCTTTCTTCTTCTCCTCCACATTTGGATTCTATGGCTCATTTTATTGTATTTTTTGAGTGCATTTTTGGTAGAGACCGACACTCTTATATGACTCTAATTATTTTGTATTAAGGTGTATTTTTGGTATGTCCGAAGTTTGGTAGAGCCCGACACCTTCTAGACGAGATTCACCATGAGGGGGAATATGATATCCATGGTGAACATAGTTAGTAGTGACCTACAGAGGCAACAAACCTAAGTAAGAGGCTGACCCTAAGGCACAAAAGATGAGGCTGACATACAAAGGCAAAAGACACGATAAAGTGGTTGACCTTGAGGCAAAATACCTAGATATACACCTATAATCTAGATTTATTGTTCATAGTAGATCCAAGCATAATGAGCACAAGCCTAGACCAAATTATCTAATAAAGGAGGATGTTAGGGTTCTATTTTTATAAAAGTAATTATTAAGGGGATATGTTAGAATATTAATGTGTACTTTATTTATGCATGTTATGAAATGTGTCCTTGACACTTGTCATGTTTTCATATAGGCCTCATGCCTATATATTGTAACTTCTTTTGTATCAATATATCTCATCTATTTCAGTACCAACAGAATGTGAACCAAATATTCAAGGGATGAACAAGTTGGAATGTGTACAAGTGTGGCCAATGATGCTTCATATATTCTTAGCTAATTTACCACCAATTTGGAGATGAATATAAGTGCACAACTGACTACAAAGTGGATTATATCCTAAATCAAGACTAAGCCTATTGCAATAGGGCAACAAATCAAGCATTAACAAAAAATAGTTTATTTTACACTTATATCACATAGTATAAGGGGTGGAAATATGTATATATAATTCCACTCACCTATTCTTTAAGATTTAGAAAAGGTTAAAATATTAGAAATAACTTGATAAATGAGAGATAATGCTTTGTAGCAAGTCTCTAATAGCAGAAACCATTATTAAAGTCCAGTATTTTTTAGATGTTGTGTTTATGCTTGATTGAGTAGTTAGAACTTACACTTTGGTGTATTAGACCTTCTACTAGACTAGGGAGTAAGGGCCCACTCTCGAGGTTGGTGGAAGGAGCTATTTTGCATTTTTTACAGGTTTTTGTTTTAGTGCATTTTTTACTAAATTGTTATCAATTTCTTGTTAAATTGTTGTAATCATAATGTACCCTATTTACTCTATTTTTTTTCCATTTTCAAGTGTTATTTGTAAGTGTGGTTTTTTAGCTTTCTAACCTTTTATTTACTTCTACATTTTCCTTTAAATTTATGCAATTTCAATTAAAACATTTCATTTATTGTTTCAGCAACATTTTTCTACTTTAGCAATTTCTTTATGTAGACACCAAAATAGCACCAATTCAATTATGTGACTACAAGCACTGACCGAATTAGCATACATACCCCCTAGGGCAGCCTCAAAAGGTTAAATAGTGGTCCTAACCACTCCCAAATCAGTTTTGTAAGGTCAAAGGTTAGTTTTGCACCTTTTAAGCACTTTGCTCCCTATTCGTCCCACCCCGGGACGATTAGAATCCTATTCGTCCCACCCCGGGACGATTAGCAGCAATTGCTCCAAGGTGGGACGATTAGCAGGTTTGACTAGAAAAAAGTCAAACCTTGACAAATGGTAGCCCAAATCCTCCACCTAACTCTGCCTTCAAGGCATGGGATTTCAAGGGAAGGTTTCAAATCAAAGAGGCTTTAATCAAGCCTGCCCTGATCATGGAGGCCTCAATCAAGGAGGCCCTAATCAGGGAGGAATCTTCTCTCTGCCAAAAGGACATAATGATCCAAGTGGCACCATCACATGCGCATTCAAAGGATACCCTTAGGTATATAAAAATGTGAGCCTCCTCACCCCAAAAAATAAGAGAGCTAGAGCATTTGGAGCAACGAAGTGTTGCCAAACTATACCCCCACTCCTCTTTGTGCTTCCTACATCCCTAATCTCTCTCTTCTAGAAGAGAGGTTATTGGGTGAACACTAGGAACGCAATCTAGATCCAAAAACCCAAGAAATCAGTCACAATCCCACCCCAAAATCATCAAAACAACCCCCTAGGAAGTTTTGGACCCATCCCACTTGGATTGGTGTCAAAACTAGGCCCTAAACAATGGGCGTCCCACCCCCGGGTGCCCCCCAAACTGTTGCAGTCCTAATTTTCCCACCCCTAAGTGATTAGAAATCTATGCATGATTTTGTTACTATTATTTTTGCATTCTTTTATATCTAATGTACTTATGCTGTTGTCCAAATTTCATTGTTTTCTGACATGATTTGACTTGATTTCTGTCATTTTATGCGTCTACTAACCTACAGGGAGTGCCTTCAAATACAAGATAACCTGGGCAAAATATTCCAAATATTACCTTTTGGGTCATCTCAAAATTTTGTTTTTAGTCTAACCACAAGTTTGTAGGAGTTTTGGAGGCCTCTGGGCAGGACATTTGTAAGGTCACTTTTTACAGGTTTTACGGCAGTCCCCAACGTCCCAACCTAGAGTGATTAGAAATATGTGCATGATTTCCTTACTATTACTTTTGAAATATGTCTTAGATGATATCCTAATGTCTCTGTTAAATTTTGAACTCATTCTGACATGATTTGAAAATCGTTTTATTATTTTATGTATTAACTAGCTCATAGGGTGCCCTTGTCACATACAAGAGAATCTAGGTAGGATATGCAAATTATGAGCATCTGGGTAGTCTTATAATTACATATAATGCCTAAATCATGAGTTTTAAGTGATTTGGATAAGCATAGGCGGGACATTAGAGCACTCACTTTGGAGAGACCCTCGATGGGCAAACGAGCATAACAGGGCCGTTCGACGCTGCTTCAATGCAAAATCAAGTGATACCAATACTAGATATTGTCCTTTATATTTCCATATCATTATGTAATCTACTTATCAATATTATCACTGATATCTTCTAAGCGCCCGTTGGAGGCCTTGGGGATTGCATGTTTTTCTAGATACACATATGCTATTAATGATTTGTTGTCTTTCTATGTGTATGATCTCACCACCAATAATACTAGAGGGGAAAAAAGGAATGATGAACACATGGACACAAGCAGTGACAACTTTTAGCTCACCCATGAAAGACACTGGAAGCGTATCGTCTAATCTTGGAAGCATGACTTATTTTGGGCATTCATTAATGTAACAAATTGTATCAAATGTTATGAGACCTAGATGGAGGATGTATTGTAATTATATTAAAATCAATATCAATAAATGAGGCCCCACTTTGTTTACTCACATCTCGTTTCTTCATCATTTCCTTCATGCATTGCTCGTTGTATTCGTAGGACTTAGCATCTATATCTATTTTTATTTGCATCATATTGGTATGCCACTTTTCTACTGCTTTCAGTGGAAATCATGATGGGACCCTATCCCATGCTATTAGGATTAAGTTTTTGATCCAAATTTTTTGGTTTTTCTTTGTAGGTGTTACTCATTCGGGCACTGGACTGCTACTTGTGCCACCCTGGGATGAATACGTATTCATCCCACCCTGTGACGAGTGCAGACCTACTATTCATCCCACCCCAGGATGATTAGAGCTCTATGCACTTTCTGAGCAGAAACTTAGAGGCATCTAGTTTAGATAGAGAAGAGGTAGGCCTTATGAACATCCTCTGTGTTTTTCTACTTTCTATTTCTGCAATTTTTTGTTTTCTTTGCTTTATTTTCAGACACTTGCATAGAAAGGTTAAGTAGTTTGTTTTCCTTTCTTGCAATAAAAAAAATAAAAAATAAAAACATAGAGTAAATTAAATGGAAGGAACTTGATTAGGAATGCATTTTTCTCTGGTTTGCTTGCATGATACTTGCACAAATGGAAAGTCCTCATTATAGGTTTCAGTTCTAGTTAGGTTTTGTGATTTCATTTTTGCTACTAATTGTCTCTGAAAGATAAAACATACTTTAAAGCATTGCATTAGTGAAAACCATCTTTTGCTATATGTTTTCTTTATTTACACAATTAAAAGGAACCACACACACCACCTAATAAAATTAACATCAAGGAGTTGGTCTTAATACCCCAACACTTGATCAAGACCAATGGTGGGTTT
Source organism: Wollemia nobilis (assembly GCA_028583015.1). NCBI lineage: Eukaryota > Viridiplantae > Streptophyta > Pinopsida > Araucariales > Araucariaceae > Wollemia > Wollemia nobilis. The sequence continues at coordinate 1,175,780 of JAQPPZ010017036.1, read as the reverse complement.
CATCACCACCTTGGCTTGGATTTTGTATACATATACCCTGATCGTGACTATTTCTAGACGTAAATCCTGATGAAAGCTGACCAAGTGTAGTGGGGGTGATTCCTCGTGCATGAGGATACGTATTCTAAGGTAGGTGTCAAAAATTGAGTGATCCCCCTTCTGTACCGCCTATGTTCCACTTACTGTTCTGCTCTAGCATACCAATAGTTTCCCTCATGTAAGGGCAGGTATATGGAGAGGTTTGGTATAATGGCCTGTAAATGGTATATTGAAAGGGAGACCATTTTGGAGATACAAGAGCCCTCATTATGCATGTATAACAAAGTTTTATTTACAATATTTACATAATAAAAATCAAACACACTGAACCAGATCTAGGACACACATTTAATCTGTAAACAAGATAACCATTTCTTTGTTTGTGTGGTCCCCTTTTGTTTTGTGTATACTTGTAGCCAAGCCCAATCATGGGCAGAAGCTATGGAAAGTATGCAAGGAGGCACAAGTCACCTCTGTTATAGCCCTAAGGACTTGGTTATACCACCTTGGCAGCCTGACCCACAACATAGTCCACACTATACCACTACAAAACAAGACTATAGAGGCACCCCTTTGAGGGGAACTCTCGTTCGTTGGCAATTTTGGGTACATTGCCTTTGCTCAAGTATATAAGTTGTCATTGATGTCAAGAAGCTTTTGAAGGAATTTGATTTGATGTCAAATAATTTGTTTTGATGAAGGTTACGGCATGACAGTTTCAAAAGTCTTTTGCAAACCCCAAGCTGACAGGTTCGAGAGAAAGAGCTCGCAGTGAAAAAGTGTCGCGATATCGCGACATGTCGGGTTTTCGTGACCCAAAGAAAAGAAAAGCGCTAAGGAGAAAAAGTGTCACGATATCACGACATGTCGGGTTTTCACGACCCGAAGAACAGAAAAGAGCTAAGGAGGAAAAGTGTCGCGATATCGCGACATGTCGCATTTTCGCGACTTAAGCAGGAGAGAGAAAGCAAGTTAGAAAAGTGTCGCGATATCGCGACATGTCGCATTTTCGTGACTTAAGCAGGAGAGAGAAAGCAAGTTAGAAAAGTGTCACGATATCGCGACATGTCACAATTTCGTGACTCAAAGAGCAAAGAAAACGTACGAAAGCTGAAAGCGTCACGATTTCATGATAGGTTGCAAAGAAAATGTATGAAAAGTTGATAGCGTCGCGATTTCGTGACGGGTTACAAGGAAAGCGTACGAAAGCTGAAAGTGTCATGATTTCACGACAGGTTGCAAAGAAAGCGTAGACAGAAGTGTCACGATTTCACGACAAGTGAAGAGAAAGTCTACAGAAGCAGAAGTGTCACGATTTCACGACAAAAGTAGAAAGGAGGTCGACGAAGGGAGAAGTGTCACGATATCACGACAAAAGCAAAGTTGATGCTGACAAAGACAGAAGTGTCACGATATCGCGACAAGAGCTTAGTTGAAGTCGACAAAGGCTGAAGTGTCACGATATCATGACAAAAGCCAAAAGAAAGTGTATGGTTGCAAAGGTGTCACGATATCGCGACATGTTGTAGTTTCACGGCAAAAGCTACAGAAGAGTTACAGAGGCAGTTGAAGCCGACAAAGTTAAATGTGAGCCGACGAAGATTAGGGTTTGCAGCCGATGAAGTTTAGGGTTGTGCAATCGACTAAAGATCAGGGTTACAATCGACTAAGATTAAGGTTTTGATCTTGAAAGTGTTATTATAAAAGGTAGGCTATTTTGAAGAGTTGGTGGTGTTGTTGGTGGTGACGTTCGTAGATAGAGCATAGAGTGAGAAGTTCGATCATCGAGAGCAGAGTGCAAAATTCGATCGAAGTGTGCAGAGTGAGCGAAGAGTCATGGTGAATTGTTCTAAGTGCCGCTGTGATTGCGCAGATAGTGCAAAGGTTGAAGTTCGACCAAGTGCGGCTGTGAGTGTGCAGAAAGAGCAGAGGGCGTAGAGAGCACAAAGGGCAAAGACGAACGTGGAGTGCTGTTGTATGAGGACAGAGGTGCACTGGTTCTTTGAGAAGAACCTGAGGACAGATTTGGCAAGTCTTTGAGAAGGCTTGTGTGCAGAGGATTGATTTGTTCAAGTGTTGGACAGATCTGACAGACAGAGGAAGACTTGTACTAGACCGACTGACTGTGTTTGGTACAGGTTGCTGAGCTGCTGTGGACGTGATCATAGAAGGCAGAGGTCTCTTAGGCTAAGCATTGAGGACAGGAGGTCTTCGGTGGAAAGGAGTTCCACGTGCTGGCAAGAGGTAGAGGCAGTTGATCTTCTGAGGGATCATTTCCAGAGCAGAGGGGAAGGTATCTCCTTTGAGCAGAGGCTCATAAATTCTGATTGGGGGAAGGTATCTCCTTTGGGCCGAGGCTCATAAACATTGTAATTGGGAAGGATTCCCAAAGAACTTTGAGATAACTTTTAGAGAAAAGTTTTGTGGACGTAGCCCAGCCATTCTGGGTGAACCACGTTAAAATTGGTGTCACTTTGTGGATGATATTGTGCATTGCTTTGATATTGCTTTGGGTATATTGCTTTACTATTTTGAAGTATAAAGGAAAAAGTAAAAAGAGGTCTTATACTGTTCACCCCCCTCTCAAGTATAAGCTTGTGTTCTTCAATTGGTATCGGAGCAGTGTGCCTTCGAAAAGTTTAACAGACTTGAAGGAAAAGCTAGTAAAGAACACAATGGATCATTCAAGTAGCAATGCAACACCTATTCTTGATGGGTCAGATTTTGGTCTTTGGAGTGCAAGGATGAAGGTTCATCTAATGGCACTTGGTAATGAGGTATGGGAAGTGATTGAAGATGAGTACACTATTCCTGTACATGGTCCTAATACTAAAGAAGAAAGGCTCCTACATCACAGCAATTCAAAAGCAATGAATGCAATCCTGAAAGGCTTACATAAAGCAGATCTCACCAAAGTGATTCACTGCAAGATAGATAGTGAAATGTGGAAACAGTTGAAGGTGGTTCATACAGGTGATACAAATGTCAGAAAGGCCAAGTTGAGACACTTCAAAGGTATGTTTGAACAACTCCAGATGAATGATGATGAAAATATTAGTGACTACATGCTTCGTATGGATGAGGTTGTTAACTCCATGAAAGACTTAGGTCTTGAGCTTGCTGAAAATGATGTTTGTGATAAGATTTTAAGATCTCTTCCTAATAGATTTAGTGAAAATATTTTTGCTATTGAGGAAGCTAAAGATTTGGATAAGTTGAAAAAGGATGAGCTCCATAGTATACTTGCAGCATTTGAGTTGAGAACTCAAGTGAAGGTTGATGTCAAGAAAGAGGCAACTTTCAAGGCTACCAAGAAATCCAAGGGTAAACAACTTCAAGATAGTGATGAGTCTTCTAGTGATGAAGAGGCATATTACAACAAGAAAGGCAAGTTCTCTAGAAAGCACAAAAGCATGAAAAATATAAGATGTTTCAATTGTGGAAAGTTTGGTCATTATGCTACTGATTGTACTGTTCCCAAGAATGAAAGTGATGAAGATAAACAGGATTCTATGAGCAAGGTTTCTGAAAAGCATAAGCATCACAGAAAGAACAAAGATGAGCACAACAATCAAGGAAAGAGGTATTCTCACAAGCACAAGAAGAGTTTCTATCTAGACAAAGCAAGTAAGTGTTCTAGTAGTGATAGTGAAAGTTCTTCAAGTGATAATGAAAATGAGATGTTGTTCATATCATAAAAAGAGGAAGAACCGAAACATAGATTCATTATCATGAAATGTCTTAGATGTGGAAATTTTGGTCACCTTGAGGATGATTGTACAAATAATGATTTGGTTTCCAGTATGTATGAGGATGCTTCAGAAAACTATAAGGAAGATGCTTGTATGGTTTTTGAAAAAGGTAGCACCTCTAGTGATAAGAAATCTGAAAAAGGGTTTGATGATTCAGAAAGCAAACAAATAAAGGATCTTGAAAGTGAACTTATTAATGCTCTTAGTGCTTTGAAAAAGGAAAGAAAGAAGAATGCTAGACTCAAGGATAAGTTAGATGAATGTTGTATGGAGAGAGATGATCTTATAGAAAATCTTGATTTCTCTATAGCTAAGACACAAGAACTCAAGGATGAGTTAGAGTCTAAGGTTCTTGAGTATAGTGAGTTAGAACAGAAAATGGCTTCTTTGAAAGAGGAAACTAAAGAGTACAAGGATAAGCTTTACAGGTTTCAAGATAGCTCCAAAAAGGTTAAGTCACTCATCAAAGGTCAAAGAAAGACAACAGATAAAACAGGCCTTGGTTTTGTTAAGCCACACAAGGAACAAGTTGGAGAGTCTAGTAAGAGACTCCAAAAGGAAGAGAGTTCTTATGAGGAAAGTATTTCAGATCATGAGTCCTTGAATGATAGATGCACAGAAATAGAAAACAGAATTCAGAATGAGAAGAAGAAGTTTTCAGGACCCAAGAGGTCAAATAAAGGAAAATTTCAAGGCAGATGTTTTGCTTGTCATAAGTTTGGTCACATGGCTTCACATTGCATGGCTCAAGTAAAGAAGGTAAACGACAATTTCAGAAGTGCTAGTTTCTTTCAAGGGTATTGCTACTCTTGTCAACAGTTTGGGCACAAGGCAGTTTATTGCAAGGCACATAACAGGAACAGGTTTGGTCAGAACAGGTTTGGCCAGAACAGGTTTGGTCAGAACAGGTTTGGTCAGAACAGGTTTGGCCAGAACAGGTTTGGTCAGAACAGGTTTGGTCGAATTGGTGGATTCAAAGATCAGGTTTACCTCAGAGAAACAACATCGTCAAGTGTTTCAAGTGCAACAATGAAGGTCACACAATCAGACAGTGTAGAGCTGAAATTCTAGAATACAGGAACAGGAACAGTGGCATGATCAGGTCCAAGGATCAAGGCATGGACAAGAACAGGGATGAGAACAAGAACAAGAACAGTGACAGGAACAGGAATATGGACAAAGAGTTCAAGAGAAGGCCCGACAAGGAAGTTATAGACGCTGATGATGATCAATGCCTAATGGGAGTTTTACTCCCACCCCAGAATTAATCACCTCATCAGGAGGTGGGGGAGGGACTAAGCTAAGAGGCTCATTCTTAGTCCCGAGCCCCAACGGTGACCCTTTGCCATTGATGACAAAGGGGGAGAGATATGAGTAAGGGGGAGAGCTTCAAAGTGAAGAGGAAAGCTTCAAGTCAGGGGGAGCAAAACTTCAAAGGAAGATTCTAAGTTGTTAGCACAGTTGGTTTCAGTTTTGGCTCTTGAGAAGTGTTTTCAGTAAAGGTTTGCCATCAATGACAAAGGGGGAGATTGTTGGCAATTTTGGGTACTTTGGGTACATTGCCTTTGCTCAAGTATATAAGTTGTCATTGATGTCAAGAAGCTTTTGAAGGAATTTGATTTGATGTCAAATAATTTGTTTTGATGAAGGTTACGACATGACAGTTTCAAAAGTCTTTTGCAAACCCCAAGCTGATAGGTTCGAGAGAAAGAGCTCATAGTGAAAAAGTGTCACGATATCGCGACATGTCAAGTTTTCGTGACCCGAAGAAAAGAAAAGCGCTAAGGAGAAAAAGTGTCATGATATCGTGACATGTCAGGTTTTTGTGACCCGAAGAATAGAAAAGAGCTAAGGAGGAAAAGTGTCACGATATCGTGACATGTCGATTTCGTGGAGAGAGAAAGCAAGTTAGAAAAGTGTCGCGATATCGCGACATGTCGCATTTTTGACTTAAGCAGGAGAGAGAAAGCAAGTTAGAAAAGTGTCGCGATATCGCGACATGTCACAATTTCATGACTCAAAGAGCAAAGAAGACGTACGAAAGCTGAAAGCGTCACGATTTCGCGACAGGTTGCAAAGAAAACGTACGAAAAGTTGATAGCGTCACGATTTCGTGACGGGTTACAAGGAAAGCGATAGAAGTGAAAGCGTCATGATTTTGTGATGGGTTGCAAAGAATGGTAGGATCAAAAGTGTCATGATTTCATGACAGAAGTGAAGAAGAAGTCTACAGAGGTAGAAGTGTCACGATTTCATGACAAAAGCGAAAGGAGGTCTTCTATAGGAGAAGTGTCACGATTTCGTGACAAAAGCAAAGTTGATGCTGACAAAGACAGAAGTGTCACGATATCGCGACAAGAGCTTAGTTGAAGTCGACAAAGGCTGAAGTGTCGCGATATCATGACAAAAGCCAAAAGAAAGTGTACGGTTGCAAAGGTGTCGCGATATCGCGACATGTTGTAGTTTCACGGCAAAAGCTACAGAAGAGTTACAGAGGCAGTTGAAGCCGACAAAGTTAAATGTGAGCCGACGAAGATTAGGGTTTGCAGCCGATGAAGTTTAGGGTTGTGCAACCGACTAAAGATCAGGGTTACAACCGACTAAGATTAAGGTTTTGATCTTGAAAGTGTTATTATAAAAGGCAGGCTGTTTTGAAGAGTTGGAGGTGTTGTTGGTGGTGACGTTCGCAGATAGAGCACAGAGTGAGAAGTTCGATCATCGAGAGCAGAGTGCAAAATTTGATCGAAGTGTGCAGAGTGAGCGAAGAGTCATGGTGAATTGTTCTAAGTGCCACTGTGATTGCACAGACAGTGCAAAGGTTGAAGTTCGACCAAGTGCGACTGTGAGTGTGCAAAAAGAGCAGAGGGCATAGAGAGCACAAAGGGCAAAGACGAACGTGGAGTGCTGCTGTATGAGGACAGAGGTGCACTGGTTCTTTGAGAAGAACCTGAGGACAGATTTGGCAAGTCTTTGAGAAGGCTTGTGTGCAGAGGATTGATTTGTTCAAGTGTTGGACAGATCTGACAGACAGAGGAAGACTTGTACTAGACCGACTGACTGTGTTTGGTACAGGTTGTTGAGCTGCTGTGGACGTGATCATAGAAGGCAGAGGTCTCTTAGGCTAAGCATTGAGGACAGGAGGTCTTCGGTGGAAAGGAGTTCCACGTGTCTGGCAAGAGGTAGAGGCGGTTGATCTTCTGAGGGATCATTTCCAAAGCAGAGGGGAAGGTATCTCCTTTGAGGAGAGGCTCATAAATTTTGATTGGGGGAAGGTATCTCCTTTGGGCCGAGGCTCATAAACATTGTAATTGGGAAGGATTCCCAAAGAACTTTGAGATAACTTTTAGAGAAAAGTTTTGTGGACGTAGCCCAGCCATTCCGGGTGAACCACGTTAAAATTGGTGTCACTTTGTGGATGATATTGTGCATTGCTTTGATATTGCTTTGGGTATATTGCTTTACTATTTTGAAGTATAAAGGAAAAAGTAAAAAGAGGTCTTATACTTGTTCACCCCCCCTCTCAGTATAAGCTTGTGTTCTTCACGTTCAACATAGAACCTCTCAGGAGGAGTACACACATGGGAAGGCCCCCTTAGACACTCATTATGAGTGGCCACTACGCGATGAAGCGCTAGAGCAGCATAGGGTTCATAAGGAGGGCCCACATGATTATATCATTCCTCATCCACCCCTCATTACTGTTAGAACTAATAGGCCAAATCTAGAGCGCAAGGCTCTTCAGATAGGGCGAGCCAACTCTACCCGTCCCTTTCACATGTACGAAAGGGAGCATGAGGAAAACCAATATATTCCTCAAGAGTAATACACCACATGGGGGCAATGTGCCTCCGCACCTGTTGATTATCAATATCACCTATTGAGGCCAGAGCCTCGGGTGAATGCTACTAACCTCGATAGAGGAAAATGACCCATAGATATCTCGGATCACCACGACCGAGATAGATATGTAGGGGAGGCATCTAGGCCTCCTAGACCTAGGACGACATAATAAATCAACTTGGCATTTGCAAAACATGTTGCCTACCAAGTGCAAATTATGCAGCTTAGGCAAGATCAACAACAGTTAGAACAACTGTATCATCTTAACAAAGAGTGCATTCAACACCAAATAGATGAGTTTTTCCAGAACACTATGCATGAGAGGATTCCAACCCCTCGCACGCATAGGATAGAAATTTATGAGAGGCACAACCCCTTAGTACAAGATAGGTCTCCACGACCTTATCAAGCATTGCCTCCAAGACCTCCTAGACCTGAGCGGGAGGCCACTCCTAGAACCAATGATGGGTGCCTTCCTCGGGCACCCATCCATGTTTATAGGTCACACCCAAAAACTCCTCAAGAGGCCTATGAGGAATTTGAGCGAGAAGAAGAGCGATCTAAAACGCCCTACCAAGGTAGGGGGCGCTATCCGGCTACCCCTCCATAGGCCTCAAGTTCCTTGCAATTCACAATGGGAACAAACCAAAGAAGAGGAAATCAAATCCTCTGATGCATACAAAGCACTGCTAGAGCGCTTAGAGTCTGTGGAGACTAAGACTTTGGGGCCCCAAAAGCCCACCTTACGCCAACTCCATAGTCACCTTGTGCATCCTTCAGTTCGGCACCCCCATACCTCGACCACTTCAAAGTGCCTCAATTGGCAATTTTTAGAGGGGATGAGGATGCCCAAGAGCACGTAACAAGGTTCCTGAGTCAATGCTTTGGCATTCAGGACAACGATGCATTGCTTCTGAGAATGTTTATAACCACATTCACAGGCCCTGCCTCGGATTGGTTTACCCAGTTCTCGAAGCATAGCATCAATAATCTAGACCAGCTAGTGGACGCGTTCCTTGAATGTTTTGCCTTCAACACCAAGAAGAAGGCATCCTTAAGTGACCTAGATAGCCTTAAGCAGTATGATGATGAGACCATGGCTGCTTATGGGAATTGATGGAGGACATTGCTTTCAAAGCTACCTTACCTCCCTCCCATGGTTGACATGACTCAAATGTTTTCAAAGAGTTGCTTAAGGTCGATCTCCATGCTATTGTAGCTGTAGCAATATGCCACCCTCGAAGAAGCCCTGGTGCAAGCCAGGATAATTGAGGAGATCAAAATACAATATGGTGAGATTTCCAAGCCATGCAAGAAAGAGTGGCCCAAAAATGCTAAAACTGGGCCCACGCAACCAAAACCCACCATGATCAATCAGGTTGCCATAACTATACCAAAGCTTGCACAAATGACACAACCCCCAAAGGCTAATTATCAGGCAGTTCCTCTTGATAACTATGAAAAGGAAAATCATAAACAAGAGCAAAATCAGCAGCATCGCCCTAGGCAACAATTCACACAATTCATGGAGTCTAGAGACTCCTTGTTTGACCGCTTGTTCATGGCAAACCTGATAAACTTGCTGAAAAGTCGACCCATAGACCCCAACACACCAAAACCCAAGGGCTATAGGGAAGACTTATATTGTAGATTTCATCGGTAGAAAGGACACGAAATCTCCACTTGTTGGAAATTCAAACACTTAGTGCAGGACTTGATAGACAACAAAATGCTCATGGTAGATAGTCCCGTAGCACTGAGCAACCAACAGATGGAGGTCTTCAAAGACCCCCTGCTTGCCCATGATGCACAGGAAAAGACTTTACAAGTGAACGAGGTAACACAAAACTACCCCATGCAAGGATACGTAGGGATGATAAGCATCGTGACACGGAAAAAAAGATACCCAAACATGGCTGCACCCGCTGCAGCTACAAGAGATGTTTCATCAACGTCACAACCTCCACAACACCCTACGCAACCTCCCCCACCTAGACCAGTGGCCACGATTCGGACTAAACTTACTCAAATTTTAAGGACCACGTCGGCTAGGCTCTCCATTTATGAGCTCATCCAACAATCATCGCCCCATCGGGAGGCTCTGATGGAGATACTCAAATCCATTGAGCTACAACCCCACGAAGCCAATTCTTTCAACAATTTTGTGGGACATGTGAGACAATGCATAGAACCAGTCATAACCTTCAGGGAAGATGAACTGAAACTGGTGACTGGTGATATGGTGGATCCACCCCTACACGTCATTGCGTGGGTCAACGGGATTCCATTCAAGAGGGTGTTGTTGGACACTAGCTCGTCCAAAAACATAATCATGATAGCGGCATTAAAACACCTTAAGCTACCAGCATCCCACATTGTGGCATCCACTTACACTCTTCGAGCATTCAATGACGTGTTATGCTCGATGGTTGGCACAATTGTCCTGCCCATCCAAGTAGGACAAAAGACCATTCCTACATTGTGTCACATCCTTGAGGGTGAGATGGCCTACAATATCTTGCTAGGCCGGCCTTGGATCAGGGACATGAAGTGTGTCCCTTCGATAGCCCATCAATGCCTCAAATACACATACAAAGGGCAAGTACATGTAGTCCCAATGGACTTAGAGCCCTTTAAGTTTTGCAATGTGGTGCAGCTGATGCCACAATCGACCCTCCCATCGACACATTTGGACTTTCAATTGAATCCGTCCACACAGGGTTTGATTTCGCCTACATCCTCACTGTTGAGTCCCTCAACTCACCAACCTGGCCCATCTTCATCATCTGTTCCTTCACCAATGATGCCACCTATGGTGGCCACACCAAAGGACAATGGGAAGAAGCCCCTAGAGGAGGTACCACCATTAGTCTCAACCATCTCTATCGAAGAGGTGCCCAGCCGAATGGAAGTCGAGACACCTGGTTCACCCAACATGGAGTGGACTCAGGGAGAACTCCCATTCCCTCCCCCTCAACCATCGATGATTACCATTGAGATGGCCAATACGGGCCTGGGGGAGTACCTAGTGTGGAACATTGTGGCAACACCCACGCTCGAATCCATGCAAGACATGGGGAGACCTCGCCTCCCCATCGACACTATCGTCCCTTTAGGCTACCCACAAAATCAGACCAATTTTGTATATGGGGGCCTCGAGAATGGCATTGAACCCTACCTACAAGAGGAAGAGGACGAAGAGCCATTTGCTGAGAATGTTGACTATCTATCCAACCCAAACTTCACCTTGAAATACCTAGACCAATGTAATTGGCATGGATATGGATTGGGCAGATACAAACAAGGAATGCACATTCTTTGTCAACCGAGATACTAGATGCAATATGATAAATCAAGAGTAGGGTTCAACCACCCTTTGCCCCTTGACATCTTGGTAGAAACCATGCAAGGCCTAGGTCTAGGCAACAGGGATGGGTTGGCACAAGATCCATATGCCAATCCCAACACAACATACACATTGGGGGATTATCTCCCATTGTTAACAACAAACCTTGTTGACCTCAACAACCCCTCCCCTTTGATCGAGGAAGGGGAAAGTTCAAGAAGTAACCTCCAAGAGGGATATGAACAAGATCAAGGGGGGTCTTCTAAAGATGATTCAGATTATGAGGTAGCACCTTGGGACCCTTTTGAGTCCGATAGCAATCACTCGCAGGTGACACCCATTGACGACTATTAGGAGAACTTCGTGGCAATGTTCCCCTTTAATGTTCCAATCGGGCAATTGCTACCTCCAGAGAATCCAGCCCTCCCGTAGAGAGCGGAACAACCCAGAAGGGACCAAATCAACTTGCTCAAACAAAATGAGCCTCCCATGCCGGCCATAAGGCCAAGTGATCCATCGGAGGAAGAAGATCCAAATATCTTCTTCAACATCGACTACCTGCGTGCCAGATTTTTGGTTTTCATAGAGAGTGAGGATAGTGATCAAGAAATGCCTAGTGGGAGGCTATACCATCTAGAGGGGCACATAGTTGTCGGAGCCAATGAAGGCCTATGGATCTCCGATAGCGACTATGAGGATGAGACTGAGATGGCATATCTCAACCATATGAGGCAACAGGAATACCCCATAGACATCGATGATATGTTTGAACATCTAAATATGGGACCAAGGCATAGGTGGCATTTAAACCAAGTATAGTTAAACCAAGTGCTTCATCCACCACTTCGGGCATATAGGGAGCACCTCCCACCTAGAGACCCTATAGGGCCATCAGTGCCAAGGGCAGACCCTATCCTTCTATCCACACATAGGGCCGATCCTTTTGTGCCAGTACCCACAGAGCCAGATCCGGGGTACAAGGATCACCAAGGATGTCCGAATCAACACCCACATGGCAATGGAGACCAAATTCATTCCATCAACATGATCTCCATTGATTTAACCACCCCCATCCACAATCCAGTCGATCCAACATGACCATTGTATCTAGACCTAGATGCCATAGACTGGGATCATGTTGACTCACCACCATCCCCATCGAGTATTGGCCTTGCGGTGAGATGTTTCATTTCACCCTAGGACAGACTCAGGATATCTTCCATGTTGAAGAGGAACCCGACATTCCCAACGTAGATCTAAATTCAGCAAATGATATCCACCTGATCCCAACTCCACACCAGTTGGAGGACGGATCCCACATGTCAGTCGAAGAGATGATTGACGTAGACATCGGTTCTGATCCAATGAATCCACAAATCATCAAGTCAGGGGTAAGTTTATCCCCCAAAGAGCAAGCCGATTACATTGCCCTTCTCAAAGAGAAGAAGGAGGTTTTTGCATGGTCCTACAAAGACATGTCGGGGCTAGACCCATAGCTAGTCATGCATAATCTAACACTTGATCCGATAGTCAAGCCAGTCAAGCAAAAGCTACGTAAGATGCACCCAACAGTGGCCTTAATGGTCAAATATGAGCTACAAAAGTTGTTGGATGCACAGTTTGTCATCTACGTAGATTACCCACCATGGTTGTCCAACATGGTACCCATCAAAAATCCTGATGGGAGGATTCGCATATGCACCAATTTTTGAGATTTAAACAAAGCGAGTCCCAAGGATGATTTCCCCTTGCCTAGCATCGACGCATTGGTAGACGCTACAGCAGGCCACGAAATGCTTTCCCTCATGGATGGTTTCTCGGGATACAACCAGATTCGTATCAATCTCGATGATCAACTAAAAATGGCGTTCACGATGCCTTGGGGGACATTTTGTTATAAGGTCATGCCCTTTGGCCTTAAAAACGCTGGCGCCACTTACCAACGCGCTATGACATACATCTTCCATGATCACATGCATAAAACTTTGGAAGATTATATGGATGATTTGTTGGCCAAATCTCTTTTGTGCCAAAATCATCTCGATGACTTACGCAAGATCCTTGATCGCCTCATCGAACACAAGGTTAGGCTAAACCCCAAGAAGTGCGTATTTGGCATCACATCTAGAAAACTCTTGGGTTTCATAGTCTCAAAATGAGGCATCGAGGTAGATCCAAATAAAGTCAAGGCAATCCTTGAAATGCTTCCCCCAACCACCATCAGGCAGCTCAGAAGCTTGCAGGGTAAGGTCGCGTCGATCAAGCGCTTCATAGCACAGTTATCTGACAAGTGCCGACCCATGAATAAATTATTACACAAGGGGGTAGCATTTCATTGGGATGACGAGTGCCAGTTAGCCTTCGACGACATCAAAAAATACTTGGCTTCACCGCTAGTATTGGCACCACCTAGACCAGGAGTGTCATTCTATTTATACATCTCAGCTATTGAGGTGGCACTGGGCGCCATGCTAGCCCAAAAAAATGAATTACATAAAGAACAGGCTAATTATTATCTTAGCCACACCATGGTCAGTTATGAACTTAACTATGCATACGTTGAGAAGCTATGCTTGGTGGTGGTATTTGCCACCAAAAAGCTACGCCATTACATGCTGAGAAATATGACGTATGTTGTGTCTAAGGAGAATCCATTATGGTACATGATGAGTCATACTTATCACAGTAGTCACACGACGAAATGGATCATGTTGTTGATGGAGTTTGACATCGAATTCATTGGACAAAAGTCCATCAAAGGTCAAGTCATCGTCGATCAACTAGCAGAGGCTCCTCTCGAAGACGATCAGCCTCTGACCATAGAGCTGCCCGATGATGGGGTCTTCCATGTCTCAAAATCGCCAGATTCTGATGAGCCTGAGTCACAGGCCGACATAACCTTATTTTTTGATGGTTCTAAATGTGAGCAAGGGGGTGGCATGGGAATCATGTTTTTCACACCGCAAGGGGCTCCAATGCCTTTATCATTTAAACTTGATTTCCCATGCACCAATAACAATGTTGAATACGAAGCCTTGCTCATAGGTCTTCGATGACAACCATCACCATGAACATCAAATGCTTGAATATCTTTGGTGATTCATTGTTAATTGTCAACCAAGTGAAAGGGGTATTCCAATGCAAATGCCCAGTTCTGTAGGCCTACAAAGCCCTTGTGGATAAATTCTTGGCAAATCTTGAATGGTACGACATCGAGGCACTCCCTCGATCATCGAATCATTTTGTGGACACTATGGCCTCCTTGGGGTCACTAATCCCACAAGACATTTCTGGTGAGATGACAACCATTCAAGTCAAAATGTTATCGCAATCCATGATGGAGCGTGCAAGCTCTGACATAACGCCAGGAATCCACCTGATCTAGATTGAACCATCTCAGGATAGGTTCTCTCGAATCCATGATAGTCTAAATCATGCCAACTAGGGGTCTTTGTTCTCTCCAACCCCTCTTAATAGCAACACAACGCTATTTTTACAAGTTCTTTCCCGCTCAACTTTTGCTAGGGACGAACTTCAAGAGGGATCGACCATTCATACCATCGAGGTTTCTGATCAGCAGGATTGGTACACACCCATAAGAGACTATCTCAAGTTAGGTAGCCTCCCACTTGGATTGTCGCATGCCATAAAAATATCATTCAAATAGAAAGCGGCAAAACATGTCTTGCTAGGAGACATTTTATACCGTCGAAGCTACGAAGGAATCCTCCTCCGTTGCTTGGACCAACAGGAGTCCACTTGGGTGATCACCCAAGCGCACGATGGTACATGCGATGGCCACTTCAGCGGTATGGCCATCGCAAAGCGCATTCTTTGCATGGGCTATTATTGGCCATCTTTAGAGCGAGATTGTTGTGCATATGTGTAGAAGTGCATGAAGTGTCAACACCATGCTAACTTGACACACGTACCTTCTTAGGCCTTGCAGCCGATCCAATCGGCTTGGCCATTTTCATAGTGGGGCTTAGATCTCATCGAAAAGATCTCCCCTACGTCGTCAGGTCATCACACGTTTATCATAACGGCCACAGAGTACTTCACTAAGTGGGTGGAAGCAATTTCGCTTACCTCTACGACTGGGCCCCGCATTGCGGAGTTCATTTTACATAACATCATATGTCATTTTGGTATTCCATCCAAGATCATCTCGGATAATGGGACGTCATTTAAGAACAAATATGTGCATGCTTTGACAACAAAGTACAAAATTTAGCACAGTTTTTTGACACCTTATTATCCGTAGGCAAATGGGCAAGCAGAGGCGTCAAACAAAATGCTAGTTGCCATCCTTAAAAAGATGGTCGTAGATAGTCATAAGGATTGGCACATCCAAATACCACTTGCCCTATGGGCTTATCGCACTAGCATTCGGACGCCCACTGGGGCAACTCCATTTTTGCTAGTGTATGGCTCTGAGGCAATCATGCCTCTCGAGTTGGAAATACCCTCCCTACGCATATCAATGCAAGAGTTCATCGATGATGACACTACATGACAGGCCCGGTTAGACCAGCTTACGTTACTCGATGAATGACGCGTCAATGCTCTCGAGCATTTACGTATCTATCAAGAGTGACTTAAGAAAGCATACAACATGAAAGTTCACCTGAGGGACTTTCAGGTCGGTGACCTGGTCTTAAAAGAGAACCAACAAAATTCTAACTTGCCACCCCATTTAAGGGACAAGTTCATGGCAAATTGGTTAGGTCCTTATGTAATCGACAATAAAATAGGACCTGGAACATACCGTCTCGCCTCTCTTGAAGGAATCAAGGAACTAGAACCCTTGAACATCAGTCATTTGAGGCCATTCAACATTTAGAGAGCCATGGCCCACTCCAAAAGCCCCAAGGGTTCTCGCCACCGCTTGGTCACCCAAAACGCCCCAAAGGTATCCATAATCCCTTTGGTCAAACCAAAAGCTCCAAGGGTTCTCACCACCGCTTGGTCACCCAAAATGCCCCAAAGGTATCCATAATCCCTTTGGTCAAACCAAAAGCTCCAAGGGTTCCCACAATCGCTTGGTCAACCAAAATGCCCCAAAGGTATCTATAATCCCTTTGGTCAAACCAAAAGCTCCAAGGATTCCCGCAATCGCTTGGTCAACCTAAAATGCCCCAAAGGTATCTATAATCCCTTTGGTCAAACCAAAAGCCCCAAGGGTTCTCACCACCGCTTGGTCACCCAAAATGCCCCAAAGGTATCCATAATCCCTTTGGTCAAACCAAAAGCTCCAAGGGTTCCCACAATCGCTTGGTCAACCAAAAATGCCCCAAAGGTATCTATAATCCCTTTGGTCAAACCAAAAGCTCCAAGGATTCTCGCCATCGCTTGGTCACCCAAAATGCCCCAAAGGTATCTATAATCCCTTTGGTCAAAACAAAAGCTCCAAGGATCCCTAAGAATCACTTGGTCACCCATAAACAATGAATATTCTAATGATAATCCAAATCAAAAAAATTGTCACTCTATAATCTTAAAATCAAACCCCAAAAAAAGTCCATTAGGCATCGCATACATAATCGCATATTTTTGGTCATACATGTCAAATGCCCCATAGACTATAATTCCTCGGCAATTCCATCATTTTCCCCATTTGTCCAGTAAATGATCCAACAAGAATAACCCCTTTGCAAATTCCAATCTCCAAGGGTTCACTTTAGGTTTCTACCAAATGTCAAAGCGAAAGGTAGGTTCATCTTTGTTACATAGCATCCCAAGGCACAAGCTTAAAACACATAAAATTCCCAAGTTGTCTAATAATTACAAACCTACAAAGTTCCAGGATACCATAATAAAATTTCTTGGTCATCCCCTATAATGACCCCAAGAATCATAATTGGTCAAAAGGACAAAAAACTTCCTTCAATTCCCTAAAATCAAAGGGTTTTACCACTACAAAATTCCACTCCAAACATGGATATCAAAAGTGCACAAATCAAAAATCCCAAGAGTTCTAACACAAATCTAGCTCAACCAAAATAAAGGTTATCATACAAAACCAAAAACACCCCAAAAACAAATCAAAAATACACTTTGGTACCAATCAAAAACCCAAAAAATAAATAGTGAAACACTATGACCAAATATCCTTAAAAGAGAGGGAGTAACTATTGAATCCCTTGGAATCTAACAAAAGCATGACCAAAAAAAAATGATCAAACTAAAATAACCAAGGAATCAAACAAAAAGACACATTCTTATCTTAACAGTAACCCAAAATCAAAGATCATCCTTTTCAATCCAAAAGCCCCAAGGGTTCTCACCACAGCTTGGTCACCCAAAATGCCCCAAAGGTATCTATAATCCCTTTGGTCAAACCAAAAGCTCCAAGGGTTCTCACAATCGCTTGGTCACCCAAAATGCCCTAAATGTATCTATAATCCCTTTGGTCAAACCAAAAGCTCCAAGGGTTCCCACAATCTCTTGGTCAACCAAACACCCCAAAGGTATCAATAATCCCTTTGGTCAAACCAAAAGCTCCAAGGATTCCCGCAATCGCTTGGTCAACCTAAAATGCCCCAAAGGTATCTATAATCCCTTTGGTCAAACCAAAAGCCCCAAGGGTTCTCGCCATCGCTTGGTCACCCAAAATGCCCCAAAGGTATCTATAATCCCTTTGGTCAAACAAAAAGCTCCAAGGGTTCCCACAATCGCTTGGTCAACCAAAAATGCCCCAAAGGTATCTATAATCCCTTTGGTCAAACCAAAAGCTCCAAGGATTCTCGCCATCGCTTGGTCACCCAAAATGCCCCAAAGGTATCTATAATCCCTTTGGTCAAAACCTCCAAGGATCCGTAAGAATCACTTGGTCCACACCCATTCGGGTTAAACCGTACCATAACGAATATTCAAAAACAATGAGATAATCAAAAATAACAAAAAAATTGCATCTCACTTTCATGCATAATCTTAAAAATCAAAACACATAAAAAAAAAGCTGCATTAGGCATCGCATACATACATTGCATATTTGTTGGTCATACATGTCAAACGCACCATAGACTGTAATTACTCGGCAATTCCATCATTTTCCACATTTGTCCATTTTGTAAATGATCCAACAAGAATAACGCCATTCACATTTTTGCCATATCATAGTCAGTTGTCTTCTAATGTCTTTAGGGTTTTCGTCATTCATCGGTCTTTAGATTTCTAGCCAAATGTTGTACAAAGTCAGACTGATTTTTACAAGGTAGAGTTTTACTTGGATCACGCCTTGTTACATAGCATCCCAACACAAGCTTAAAACACATAAAAATTCCCAAGTTGTGTGAATGAAAGACGAAACCTACAAAGTGGTCCAGGATACCATACAGTGAAAATGTTATCTCGCTCATCCCCCTATGCGAATGACCCCAAGAATGCTGAGAATTGGCAAAAGGACAAGAAAACTTCCTTCAATTCCCCAAAATAAATAGTGGTTTTTACCACTACAAAGAATTCCAACTCCAAACATGAATATCAAAAGTGCACAAATCAAAAAGCACAAGAACACAATGATTCTAATCACTGATCAAAATCCCAAGCTCAAACAAAATAAATAGTGATTATCATCACTACTGAGCAAATATCCCACTAAAAGAGAGAGATTCCTTCAATTCTCCAAAATAACAGTGGTTTTTACCACTACAAATAATTCCAACTCCAAACATAAATATCAAAAGTGCACAAATCAAAAAGCAAAAGAAATAGTGATTCTAATCACTACTCAAAATCCCAAGCTCAAAAAAATAAACAATGATTATCATCACTAATAGAGCAAATATCCCATTAAAAGAGAGGGAGTAACTATTGAATCCCTGGAATTCTCAGCATTCGAAAGGTCATGAGGTGATCCTCAGTCCCGGTTTGGTGGATAGCCTGCTGGTCACTGGTGGCAAACCTCCCGCATGACGATATATCTATCACATTAGCTGTTGGGCATATGTACAGATCAATGTTTGCATGTGGATGAGCTAGCTTATGGTATCCTAGATTGCATCATAGATTAATCCTACTAAATGCAACAAAGGAGTTAGTGGAGCTAATTAGGTGATCCTCAGTACAGGTTTGGTGGACAGCCTACCTAGCACTGATGGTATCCTTATGAATACCACATAAACGAACTCAATCGCACACACAGGGATGTGAAATAACTTGGTCAAACTCAAGTCTGATTCGTACCTTGTTCGAAAGTCTTGTAAGATAATGTACAGTCTTGACTAGTTAGTTAAAGCATCCGAGTCTCAGAAAAACCTTAACTACATTCTAAAACAATTGTTGTACATTTCATTACTTACATCACCATCAGAAAATACAAAACAATTATTACAAATGCAAAAGTTATTTCATAAAGCAATCACATAGTACAGAAAGCTAGTAAATCTTGTACAGTCTATGGTGCCACCACCTGTATACCAACAAATCATTCCATCCATTCCATATGCATACATCTATATCATATAGTTAAAATCATCCGTAGTCATAATAGCATATGCATACATCAACATAAATAAATGTGCATAAAGAACAATAAACCATGACAAGTATATAATCAAACCAAAAAGAGTCATGTATATATATCAAGTCAAAATGCCCTTAGGCTACAATAAGAAGGTCCTCTGACCTCACAAAAACCAAAAACTCAAAATCCCCAAATCCTAGGGAGTCGACCACCATGATCATGTAGGATCGGTGCGACTGGAACTACCCCCAGTAGTATGGGTCCTATGGGACCTCTTAGGGTGGCTGTTGCCAACCCTCGCACCCTGCCCACCAACACTACCCTCACCTAGCCGCCTGTGATGAGATGATGCAGACTGCTCAGTCTCACTGCCTCTCGTATGGCACGATGAACCACCTCCATCAAGCACAGGCAACTATCCACCGAGGTGGACAACCTCTGTCTCTAACTCTATCCGGTATCGACCCCACTCCATATCTCATTGGCGATACACAGCCAATGCACTATCCCGCTATGCCAACTGAGTCTGCAGGAGATCCCTCTCCTGCGTTACCTCCACCAAAGCATCTCTATGCTCCTCCTCCCGTCTCCGTAGGAGACCCTCCAATCATGCTATCTCAGCATGAAGCCCAGCCTCCACATCCCCTGAGACAGCTTGAGGCATGGGCACCTCCAGGACGGCCTGCTGCTCTGGCACCCACTACTCCAGGACATCCTATACATTCGGTTGCTCCAAAACCCCCAAATCATCTCCATCATCGGTGGAGTCATCGACCTCCACCATGTCAACATCATCAAGCGGAGCCCCCAACCCTCCACCGGTGCCTCTACACCCCCACCTCCTACTGCTGCAGTATCCATGCCTCCTAGAGGCCCCTCACTCTGCCATCACCGCATAATCCACCATCGGTCATACTCTGTAGTCACCCCGACATCGTCCACGTCGGGTACATCAATAACTACATCGAACCCCTCACCCAGCTGCTCAATGGTAGGCCAGACTAGAGTCTTCTCGTCACCGCGACGTCGATAGATCAAGGGATCACCAGGAAATCCCTGGCGCACCCCAAACTACCGCGTCACCCGAACATATGGGAAGTACTCCTGCTCTGTCCCGTGCCACCCAATCAACCATCTACCCCTACGCACACATCGAGCCACTCTCCAGCCTCAGGCCAGGCTGGACAGTCCTAGTATGACCGCTAGAACACCTGCCCTAGCACTAGACGAGAGAAGGCATCAGTATAGTGACCTACGTCACCTGCCCACCATCGACTCTATCCATGCTCCTCTGACCTCCACCATAAATTGGCATATCCAATTTCTCGATCCACCATCTCACCTCGGGTGGTCCAAGGCAAACCCTGCGGCCGCTCCACAGCTATGTGCTGCCACCCCCAACACTGCAAGAGATAGCTGCACCCGATCCCCTTCCGCTTTCGACAGTGGACCTCGTACAACTCATCGTACAACTACGCCAATAACGTCTGACCCCATCTCATAATAAGTGGAGATGATGTAGGACACTCCACCAATGTGAAAACCAACTCAAGCAGGTTCCAAGGGAACCTCGCACCTGAGGAGTCAGGAAGTAGCATATTGGAGATGAGGGTCATGATCAAAGCATGCCTCACCCCTAATACGCCCTTCTCCAGCCACCACCGCACCAGAATACCGCCTATCTGGCAGTCAGCCTCTGCCCTCTCCACAACCCTCTCCACCCCCCTCTCCACCGTCGGACCAAAACACCATGTCAATACCGCTGTCCGCTGGTCACGGTGGGTCATCCGGATAGGCAATCCATCTATCGGAATCCATAGAATCCGATACACATCCTCTAGAGTAATAGTCATCTCCCCTATTGGGAGATGAAAAGTGTTGGTGCGGGGATCCCATAGATTGATCAGGGTAGTCAAATATGCCCGATCCCCCACCACAGGCTCTAGATGCGTCACGTGCTTGAGCCCAAGGGCATCAAGCCACTCCCAATCCACAACTATCAGGGCATCCCGGGCATCAGAGAAAATAGTCGGCTGGCGGTACCGACTCTTCACAACCTGAAACAACAAAATAAAATAAAAAAAGATATTAAGTACATACTTAATATAAACAAAAACATTAAAATAAAATTGTACAGCAGAAGTACAGACTACAATTTACAATTGTATAGCAAAAGTACAACATAAGAAGTACAGTAAAACAAATGTACAACGAAAGTACAGAATCATTAAAATAAAACTATACAACAATGACAACATACATGAAAATAACTGTACAATCAACAAAAAACAACAAAAATCATATTAGGGTTTCAACCTTAATGTGAAAACAAAACAAAAAAAATATTAGGGTTTCAACCTTAATGTGAACCAAAAAAAAAAAAATATATTAGGGTTTCAACCTTAATATGGCAAAAACAAACATGAAATAAAACATATTAGGGTTTCAACCTTAATATGAACAAAAACAACAAAATAAAGCGAACAAACATTTTATATGTGAGTTTTAAACTTCATATAAAACATGCACGAATAATAGGCAGAGAGAAGGAACATCATACCGGTCTCGCCTCGGCTCCTCCACTCGAAGATCCGGTTCTCGCACTCATGATGTCCACGAAATTTCAGCAGTGCTCCGCTACGCACACTCGCACTCCTCCTCACTGCTCCAAATCGCCAAGAAAAAAATATTGCAAATGAGCCCAAAACCTAGTTTTGGTCCTTATATAGGCTGTTAGGCCTGTAATCGTTCCACCCTGGGATGAGCGCTCTAGTTAGCACTCGTCCCACCCTGGGACGATTACAAAATTGGTATTCGTCCCACCCTGGGACGATTACAGAGCAAGAAATAAAGCAACAAAAATTGCATCCAAAAAATGCACCAAAAACAACAATAAATCTGCCGAACAAAGGTGCCTTTGCACCCGACATTCATGGCATGAAAAACCATCGTCGGGGTCACAAATACTCACTATCCTACTCCCTAAGAAGGCTAGCATAGCCGGACCGCTCCACGGGAAGGAGGATTTTTGATAATTTCTACCCCAATAGGCATAAAAAAAAGGGTCAAAACCCACCAAAAATAGGTCCGATGGTTGGAAAACTGCAATAAGCGTTCAATGAAAACAACTGAAGGCACCCTTACAAACGTCATCTTGGGTCAAGCGACTCGTCGCTTTTCTCATTTTTGGTCATTCCCTCATCGATTCGTCGCTTGAGGGGGTAGTCACACTTAGTCACCAATCAACAAATACACACCCAATCAAGGAAATGGCATGCATTCAAAGAATCATTGACAAAGACAATCACGCTCCTGCTTGGGGCAGCAAACAAGCAATAATCACAAGCTAAACAAACACTTGGCATTCTGGAAGCATGAAGAAAAGGTTCCTCGAACAAAAGGTTGTGCCCTTTGCCTATTCATGTCTGAACAATGTCCAAGATCAAGTACACCTCACTGAAAAAGGTTACACTTGAGTTAAGCTCCTTAGCTCGTCAGAAGCAAGGATTCAAGAATGCATGCCCTTTCCATACTTGGGGCATCAAAATTTGGTTAGGTTATTGAGAAACCCTAATCATTAAGTGCTTTGGTCATCTATTTTTGCTCAGCACTGTGCCACACACAGCGCATCCCAAAAAGGGGCATCTGTAGACACCAAAACAACACCAATCCGATTATGTGACTACAAGCACTGATCGAATTGGCATACATACCCCCTAGGGCAGCCTCCAGAGGTTAAAAAGTGGTCCTAACCACTCCCAAATCAGTTTTGGAAGGTCGGAGGTCAGTTTTGCACCTTTTAAGCACTTTGCTCCCTATTCGTCCCACCCTGGGACGATTAGAATCCTATTCGTCCCACCCCGGGACGATTAGCAGCAATCGCTCCAAGGTGGGACGATTAGCAGGTTTGACTGGAAAAAATTCAAACCTTGACAAATGGCAGCCCAAATCCGCCACCTAACTCCGCCTTCAAGGCATGGGATTGCGAGGGAAGGTTTCAAATCAGAGAGGCTTCAATCAAGCCTGCCCTCAATCAAGGAGGCCCTAATCAAGGAGGAATCTTCTCTCCCCCAAAAAGGCATAATGAGCCAAGTGGCACCCTCGCATGCGCATTCAAAGGAGACCCTTAGGTCTATAAAAAGGTGAGCCTCCTCACCCCAAAAAGAAGAGAGCTGGAGCATTTGGAGCAACGAAGTGCTGCCAAACTATACCCCCATTCCTCTTTGTGCTTCCTACATCCCTAATCTCTCTCTTCTAGAAGAGAGGTTATCGGGTGAACACTAGGAACGCAATCCAGATCCAAAAACCCAAGAAATCGGCCACAATCCCACCCCAAACTCATCGACACAACCCCCTAGGAAGTTTTGGACCCATCCCACTTGGATTGGTGTCAAAACTAGGCCCTAAACGGTGGGCGTCCCACCCCCGGGTGCCCCCCAAACTACTGCAGTCCTAATCGCCCCACCCCGGAGTGATTAGAAATATGTGCATGGTTTTGTTACTATTATTTTTGCATTCTTTTATATCTAATGTACTTATGTTGTTGTCCAAATTTCATTGCTTTTTGACATGATTTGACCTGGTTTCTATCATTTTATGCGTCTACTAACCTACAGGGAGCGCCTTCGGATACAAGATAACCTGGGTAGAATCTGCCAAATATGACCTTCTGGGTCATCTCAAAATGTTGTTTTTAGTCTAACCACAAGTTTGCAGGAGTTTTGGAGGCCTCTGGGCGGGACATTTGCAAGGTCACTTTTTGCAGGTTTTGCGACAAGTCCCCAACGTCCCACCCCAGAGCGATTAGAAATATGTGCATGATTTCCTTACTATTACTTTTGCAATATGTCCCAGATGATATCCTAATGCCTCTGTTAAAGTTTGAACTCATTCTGACATGATTTGACGATCGTTTTATTATTTTATGTATTAACTAGCTCGTAGGGCGCCCCTGTCACATACAGGAGAATCTGGGTAGGATATGCAAATTCCGAGCATCTGGGTAGTCTTAGAATTACATATAATGCCTAACCCATGAGTTTTAGGTGATTTGGATAAGCATAGGTGGGACATTGGAGCGCTCGCTTTGGAGAGGCCCCCGACGGGCAAACGAGCATAACGGGGCCGTCCGACGCCGCTTCGATGCAAAATCAGGTGATACCAATTCTAGACGTTGTCCTTTACATTTCCATATCATTCTGTAATCTATTTATCAATCTTATCACTGATATCCCACAAGCGCCCGCTGGAGGCCTTGGGGATTGCATGTTTTTCTAGATACGCATATGCTATTAATGATTTGTTGTCTTTATGTGCATAGGATCTCACCACCAGGAATACTAGAGGGGCAGCAAGGAATGACGAACACATGGACACAAGCGGTGGCAACTTTTAGCCCGCCCACTTCGAGTGTGGGCACGCGAAAGATGCTGGAAGCGTACCGTCCGATCTTGGAAGCGTGGCTTCTTTCGGGCATCCATTAATGTAACAAATTGTATCAAATGTTCTGAGCCCTAGAGGGGGGACGTATTGTAATCATATTAAAAGCAATATCAATAAAGGAGGCCCCGCTTTGTTTGCTCACATCTCGTTTCTGCGTCATTTCCTTCATGCATTGCTCATCGCATTCGTAGGACTTAGCATCTATATCTATTTTTGTTTGCATCATATCGGTACACCATTTTTTTGCTGCTTTCACTTTACAGTAGTTTTATTTTCAATAATTGTTAATTTAGTGATTTCAATTCAGCATTTACATTTCATGTTATTTCCATTTAGCAAAAGTAATCTAGTTTCTTTCATTTTTAGCCCATTCCAATTTTACAACATAGATCAGTTTCAATTCTACAACTTAGATTAGTTTTTTTCTATAATTTAGTGTTAGATTGTTTCTTGAAAGATCCTTATGAACCTTCGTTCTACAAAATAAGCATGGGCTTTGATATTTAAATTGTAGAACTCCCAAATATCCTCTATCATATATAGCCTTGGACACCGCCCTAGATTTGATAAAATTAAAATTAAATTTTAACATTAATGAAATTCATCATATCCTACCTTGGAACATCTAAAATGAGTAGAATAGAAGGATTTTCAAACAAGATACAAGAGATATCCATTGTATGATGCTAAAGTAACCATGAAAATAACATCAATAAGAGGAGAAAACATTGACATAACTCAAGATCAGTCCCTAGATAAATAGATCTAGAAGAGTCAACCATAAGACAAAAGGATGGATAGAGACCAAAAATCATAAATAACCACTACTAGGATTTGGAAAGGTAAATACAAATGGGACAGCAAGGGGTAACTTGGGCAGGGCCAGTGCTAGGGGAATAGGCAGACTAGCAGATGGTACCCCAAAATTCACATTTATAGTAAACTTAGGTACACTTTTCAACAACATTACTAAGGGATATTGTATTCTGATAGATATGTGGGAGGCTCTCAATACCAGATGGAATAGAGTGATAGTGGAGTCAGAATCTTAGTTATTTATTAACTACCTTAAATACCCATTGAGAATCAAGAATACCAGTTGGAGAATTCAGAGGATTGTAGAGAAAACTAGATAAATAAAAAGTAATTTTATAGAGGTGATATACACCAAAATAAGATAGTTGATAGTATGGAAAATTGAGCTTTAGACGAGGGAGACCTCATTTGCTATAGGCACCCTCATAAGTGGTGGGCACAGAAAATAAGGAAAGAGCTTCTACATATTAAATATATTGATGATAAAATTCTTGGTAATGTGTAGAGATTTAGTTTTTATGACACCTTTTTATTGATAGATATTTTGGTTCTTAGTACAATGGTTGAGATAGATAAAATTGATGTAAATAATGCTAAAACATGGGTGAAAATCCTAATGGCATGGAAAGGCCAAAGATGTAATATGATCTGATGATCAATATAATATAATCACTTTTTTTCCAAAAAACACACATTTATGATGAACAATTTATCTAAGAATCCCATTATTTTCAAGGATGTCAACCATATATCCTTTGGTAAGGAAAAAAAAACACTCTTTTCTTGAAGGAGGACCATGTAACTTGTAAGTACAAACACTGATGTTCCTTCCAAAGTATATAAATTGAAGATTGACATACTTTTTTTTATATACATAGAGGAATCAATAACTACCTTTCCTTTTTAACAACTAGTCATAAGATCAAGTCGCATTACCTCCAATCGTACTAGTAAAGGGTTTATGGTAAACCAGTGTGATTTGAATCGGAGTTGCATGGATCCACACCATATAGATCTTGTTTCTCAATTGGTTGCCTCACATCAACTCGACTATGCACTCACCCTTGAAAGATTTATAATAAACCAATGTGATTTGAACTAGAGTTACATGGATCTGCATTGTACAAAGAATGTTCCTCAATTGACCATCTCACACCAACTGGACTACACACTCACCCTTAAAAATTGGCATACTTATTATCTCTCCTACTTAAGATGTAAGGACTACATGTTACACTCTTACAATGAAAAAAAAATTAAAAATAACAATTAACACCCTCTAAAAATTTAAACCATAAAAAATAACAACTCAAAATTTCCATCTTAATAATTTTTATTTTAAATACAAATTAATTTTTGATCTAATTCAATATGAATTATTTATAAATACTGTTATAATAATATATTTTATTTTTAAAATTTGATGTTGATTATGGTTGATTTTTTATTATGAGAACCAAATATTATTATAATAACACACCACACTCTCACACACTCCACTATAGTTGATTATTCATTATGAAAACCAAAAACCATTGCGGTAACACACTCTTAAATACAAATTATTTATAAATATAAATACTTTTATCACAATACATTTATTTTAAATTTTTGATCCAATCAATGTGGTTGATTCCCTTTTACCTCTTATGAGAACCAAAGCCCATTACAGTAACACACCACATAAATTTTGACCCTCGTTATGATTGATTCTTCATTGGTTATTGCACTAACACACCCCCATCCCATAAATTTTAAGAAACCTCACTATGGTTGATTTTCACATTGGAGTAATACACACTGATTTTTCATTATAAGAACCAAAGACCATTGATGTAACACATTGATTTTTCATTATAAGGATAAAAGAGCAAAGATTATTAAAGTAACACACATGATTTTTTTTTTGATAAGTAAGAGAATATTATAATTAACACCGGGTTTTAACTGATAACACATGATTTTTCATTATAAGGACCAAAGACCATTGTTGTAACACATTGATTTTTCATTATAAGAATCAAAGACCAAAGACTATTGGAGTAAGAGGTTGATTCCTGGTTATGAGAATTAATAAACATTATAAGAACCAAAGACCATTGCAGTAATAAACATTGACTTTCGTTATAAGAACCAAAGACCATTGCAATAACACATGATTCATCATTATAAAAACCAATGAACATTATAATAACACACCATATAGTAATTTAAACCTAAATCTCTATATATAATAAAAAAAATATCCAAAAACCCTACCCACCGCACTCTACTACAAAAACATTCTCCAATTCAAGTAATTATCCTTACACATGTTAGGCAACTCTTTAGAGCATATAGAAAATTACATCAGCAATGTAACTAATATAATTAATAACATGTATTCATGCTTACTTACCACATCTACAGTACTACCTTAAATGAGGTGCACAGAGATACAGTCAATAACCCATTTAGACCACTACCAATTATATACGATAGGCCTCTGCCCACTCATTATTTCTTACTTTCTACAACTTGTCACGAGGTGGGACACACTCAAACTAGCCCTTTCCAGTGAGCAATAGTGAACACTGAATATTGCTTGGTGGGTTTTCCATACCACGGACGGCGCAGGACCACTATTTAAATGCATTCATCAATAGTCTTTTTTGCGGAGGACCACTATTTAAATGGATTCATCAATAGTCTTTTTTTTTTTTAATTTAATGGTGTATCTGCAATTTAGTTAATATTGGGCAAAATTATTTACTGTTGTACTAGCTTGAGAACCTGTTGAAATAATCCGTTGATGAGGATAGTACTAGTTCGGGCTGTTGGATGAAAGCTATCCCAGAACAAGTATCTGGATGCATCGGGACACACTGGGCTCAATTCGTTGCATGTTATGGATGCCTCCAACAACCCTGTTCCGCAGTGATCATACACACAAATTCATGGTGTTAGACAGTGAAACATTACAAAGTTAGCCAGAGTAATCATACACACAAATTTCAAACATATCTACAGTAACAAAGATAGATTTATTAAGAAAAAAAAAAAAATGCAATCCACTATAACTTTTGTTGCCCAAGTACCCTCTGAAAGATCAAATGTAAACACCTAATCATATACTGAAAATTAGATTAGGATTTTACAGAGTAAGTCTCCTGCTAACTTTTCGTTTGAAAATCGACCAGTAGGTTGATGGTTCACGAAATCTCTTCCATACGGACGAAAGTGAGCTTTGGCAACAGTAGCTAGCCCATTGTTGTTACCCGGATCTGTTGTCAGAGTCTCCAAAAAAATACAGGGCCGAGACAAGAGACTTCTTAGAACCAGTTTGTGCTTCCACTTCTGCGGTCGTTAAAGTTAATAGAAGAAATGCCAGAAGAATTTCAAATCTAACAAATCCTTCCATTCTTATTGGAGAAGTAACCATGACCTTAGATGGTATGTGCTGCACAAATGATTTATAGATGTTCAGATCATCCTGCAACCATTTTAGCGACTATGCCGTTGAGTTGTCTAGAATGATATTGAAAGGCCACGTGAATGTAATGTACCCGTCGAGTTCATGCAATAAAAGGGCTTAATGGGTTCCAGCTTTGAGTACGTGGTTGCATGCAAATACCAAAAAAACGTACTTCTATTGTATGGTGTAAAATTCTCCACGCTCAACTATTATTCTTTTTTATTAAATGTCATTAGTTGTCATTTAGTGATATTTACTAAAATTAACTTTATAATTAATGAATTTAAATTTATTTAAAAAAATTGAAAAAAAAAAAAAAAAATATATATATATATATATATATATTATTATTATTATTATTATTATTATTTTTTCAATTTACATGGTAGAATCGATAGCTGCCACGAATCCGGGCAGGCTGTCCGGTTTTTATGGCCGCCACAGTATTCTGCGTTGTCCGCCCAAGAAGCCGCCACACAGCTCTTTGCGCAGTCCGCCCCTATAACGCCCGTGCCACAATCATTTTAAACCTTTTACGCCGTTGAAAGCACCAGGAAAGGGACAAGCGTTCAGTCCGACGAGTCCCGAGATTTGAACCTTGGACCTCCGTCCCTCTTATGGGGTTTGGATGAACCAATTGGTCTACACCTCGGACCTATATATATATATATATTATTAAAATTAAAAACTACATTTATATTTTGTTTTATGTTTTGTTAATAATTCTGTTCATTTTATCCTTATTATAGGTTTTATAAGGAATATTTAGATATTTGGTTATCCTTTATTTTTAATATAAACTTTATTTTTTTTTGGTATTATTAATAAAAGAGGGTTTTGAAAGGATCCCCACAACCTTTTACAAAGCGAAAGTTTTAAAGGTAACCACCTAGGGACCACCTAACAACACCAGCTAGTGCCAAACACAAATAATGAGGAGACCACATAGACCAAAAAAAGAATCTGGTAGGGGTTCGGGGAGAACCGAGAGAGTTCAACACCCAAAACCCCCCAAACAATCCTCTCGGCCACGTTCCTCCTAACAGGTAAAAAAGATTCAAAATAAAAAACAATGGCCTCGACAACCACCTTTCTCAAAGGATTCGTCCACTATCCCACGAAGGGACAATGTGGAACCAAGAACAAGAAACGGCTACTCTCGACAATGATGGAAAATTAACTCCTTCGTACTTGCACCATGCCATCAGGGACCTACGAAGGCACCACACAGACCACCACAAACGTAGGCCATTCACCACCATCTGACAGCATTAAGAGCTATCATCAATGGATCGACGTATAATTTCATCTGGAAAATCCATCTACCATACAAAAAATCCCTAGGTAGTAACATCCAAATTTGCCATTAAGTTTACAACGATATTGGCTTCTCGAAACACGTGCACAATGGATGCAATACTCAAATAATGAATGTTCCATATGGTCTCCTTTATCATATTGGACACCTTCCAACCTGCCTGACATTCCCCCTTTAGCATTTTAATTACATTAAAGGAGTCACCCTCGATGATAGCATTACGAATTCCCAGATCCTTCAACAGCCTCACGCCAAGGAAAGTAGCTCTCGCTTCAAAAAAATGGGAAGATTGAGTGCCAAGATTTTTTGCATAGGCATAAATGAGATCTCCTCTACTATCGTGGATAACTCCCCCAACACCTGCAACACCTAGGTTTCCCTTGGAAGCCCCATCAAAATTTAACTTAAACCACCCTTTAGGTGGCGGGGACCAACGTACAACACTCCTTGGGTTAGGATCAAGCGGGGGCCAAGCCAACGGGATAAAACCCAACTTCTCCTCCAATTTAAATTCACTTGGGGAGTGAGCCAGAGGAGAATTCAAATTTTTGAAAATAGAAGAAACATTCTTTGTAACTTTCTAGAGGATTTTGAAACTAATGCAATCCACTTCACCTTCCACGTCATTAAATGCACATGCATTTTGCTCCTTCCAAACACCCCACATCACATGAGGTAGCAAGAATTTCCAAAAGCACTTGAGATGTGGAGAGGAAAAGGGAGACTCCCACTGATAAAAATAGTCCATAACCAAGTTGGGTAACACCCAAGAGATACCCAACTAAGAGAAAATAAAACAGAGCACTTCCTGAAAAACTTGATAATTGAGCAAAAGATGAGAAGATGACTCCTAATCCTTCTTACAAAGGAAGAAACAGTTAACTATACAAATACCTCTCTTAATGAGATTTTCAATAGATAAGATCTTATTTTGCATCGCAAACAAAAATAAAATATTAATTTTCAGAGTTAAATTCTTTAGCTAGATCAACTTCACAGGGAATTGACCCTTATCTTCAGAGCTCATGAGCTCATACGCTGACTTGACAGAGTAAGAGCCTTCATTGTCTCCACACCACACCAATCTATCACCAACTTCCTCTTGGTGAACGACATACAATCTGAGTTCTTCCATTAACGTACTCCATGATCAACGCTCACTGTCAATTCTCAATCCCGGGAGGGGATTGACCCAAGATTTCCTACCGCCACGAGCCACCAAAAATTCCACCACCTTTTGGAGACCACTGATTCTAGATAAATTAATTAGTTCCCAAAAATTTTGATCTTCAATAAGCAGATGATCTCTCAGCCATTGGTCCTCCCAAAAATCTATAGATTTACCATCATCAATTATCCAAATGTAATTGGATTTAAGAAAGCCACGAGACTTAATAAGGACATTCTAAAAAGTCGAGCCTCCACTTATAAGAAAGTCTAAAATAAAGGAATCAAAATTATATTTGGATCTCAAAATTCTACACCACAAACGGTCTAAATTGGAGGTCACTTTCCAACTGAGCTTTGCCACCAAAGCCTTATTCATCCTGGCTACACTTTTCAAATTCAAACCACCATCCTTCTTTCTTCTGCAGATTTGATCCCACGAAACCAGGTGGAATTTTTCTTTCATCTCAAGACCAGCCCAAAGAAAGGACTTACAAATGCTATCAAACTTAGCTACTACTTTACCTAGGAGATGAAAAAGGGATAAGAAGTAAATAGGAATACTTTGCAGAGTACTCTGGACTAGCACCACTTTCCTAGCTTGGCTCAATAGGGCACCTTTCCAAGAAGCTAACTTTTTTTGAACCCTTTCAACCATCAGATTCCATAAAGAGTCTTTGATGCAACCAAAAAAGAGCATAAGGTCCAAGTAAGTTGCAAGTAAGGTAGCAATTCTACAATTTTAAATTCTAGTAATATTACGTTGTTACTATTTCAAAGTATTAACAAAGAATATTTGGATTTTGTTAAAACTAATCTGCTGCCCAATCACCTTATCATAACAATATAACAACGCATTCACATCTCTAGCATGATACACCAAGGTGGCACAAGATATCAAGGTATCATCAGCAAATTGTTGATGAGAAATCGGGGGCAAGGCAAATTCGGACATAACCCAAAAATTTCACTTCTCCAAGCAATGGATCTCCCCAAAGCTTCCACCATAAGGATAAATAAAAAGGGTGATAAAGGGTCACCTTGACGGATACCCCTGTTAGATTTAAAAAATCCATTTGGAGAACTATTGACTAAGATGGATAACCAAGCAAAAGAAATACAAGCCACCACCAACTGAATCCAAATGTCATTGAAGTCAAATCTCTTGAGAACACTGAACAAAAACATCCATGAAACCCAATCGTAAGTTTTATTCACATCCAATTTAATGAAGAAAGCCTCCCGACCACTCTTCTGGACAGAATGAAGAAGCTCATAGATTACTATAGCCCCATCCAAAATTTGCCTTCTCGGCACAAACGCACATTGGGCATCATCAATAAGAAGCAAAAGAATAGGATTCAACCTGTTAACAATAGCTTTATTTAAAATTTTGTATGCCATGTTACACAAGCTAATCAATCAAAAGTAATTGAAGGAGGACGCTCAATATCTCTTAGGAATGAGAGCCAAGAGAGTAGAATTAACAACCTTCGAGATCTCCAAATATTATTGGGCATCTCTAATAGCGGAACATACATCCTCACCACAAATGTGCCAATACCTCTAAAAAAACCGATGGAAAACCATCCGGTCCAGGTGCCTTAAGAGGGCTCATGGAGAACAAAGCTTTATAAATTTCCTCATCCAACAAAGAAGCTAGAAAACTGGCATTCATGTCATCAGTAACTAATCTTGGAATAGCCTCCAACATCAAGTACTCCACACCACAGTCACGTTATGAAAATGAACATAATAAAAATATTAAAATTCCTCCCTAATTTCCACAACATCAGTGGTAATACCCCTTGAAGCTAATTTGATCTCACAAATTTTGGTTTTACTATGCCGTCGAAGAGTAGAGGCCTGAAAAACTGAGAGTTCCTATCACCTTATTTTAACCATAACTCTCTAGATTTTTACTTCCAATGAAGCTGAGGCCGCTTGCTTATTGTGGAGAGTAGAGAGAAGGGCTTTCTCTTCCCATAAAAATTCCTCCAAACTCCCATGAATCTCCATATCAACTTCCAATTGACTTAGCTGATCAGCCAACCTCTTATTTTCTCTGAAAATATTACCAAACCTAAATTTATTCCATAGTTTGAGATTGATTCTCAACTTCCATAATTTATTAGATAATTTGACCATACCACTCCAAAAAATGTCTTCATACCACCAATCTCTAATTATGGACTCAAACTCTGGATGAGAGGTTCACATAACCTCGAATCTAAAAGGCTGTAAAAAAAATGGTAAACCATCAGGAACTTCAAGCCAGAGCAGATTATGGTCAGACCCATCCCTGGGGAGGGTAGTCAGCAAAGCATTGTCGAACATATTAAAACTGGAAGAAGAGACAAATACCCTATCCAATCTGCTTAAAATGAGATTAGCACCGGCTCTATGGTTACTCCAAGTAAATTTAGAGTATTTCAAATCTACATCCTAAAGCTCAACCATGTTGACGAATTCAAAGAAATCATGTAAGCTTCTTTCATCCACTTCATTACCACCCCTCTTTTCCAAAGGAAATAAAGGGGAATTAAAGCCACCCACTAGGACCCACTCTTCATTTCGAAATGTGGTCCTCATATCAAGTAGAAGCTACCAAAACTTATGATGATCTGTATAAGAATTTGGTGCATAAATATTCGACATCACCCATCTTCTACTTGAGGACTTGCACCAAAAAAGGATATTGATCACTCGATTGGAGGAAGAAATGACATGGCCCTCAAAATTTGAGGTATCCCAAAATAAAATAAGGTCGCGAGAAGAATAAGGAAGGCAAGCTTCCCCTACCTTCTCGTCGAGCCACGCAGCTCGACTGGCTCGAGGAACCAGCCGTAAGGTGCCCACCTTCTTGCAGGTCGCGGGTTCGAAACCCAGCGACGAAGAAATCTTTGAAATTTTTATTATTAAAAATCGGATCCGAAACAACATAAAATTGTATTCATTCCCTTTGGTTCTCATCGATAGTGGTGGCCGAGTTGGTTAGTGCAATTTGTTGATGCCAAGAGGTCACGGGTTAGATTCCTACAGACCATAATTTTATTTTATATAAGTTCTTTTAATTTTTTTTATATTATTAAAACTACTTATGTTATATTTAATATATTAAATTAATTGCTTCTTTAAAAAAAAATTAGGACAATTTTTTTTTAATTTATTAAATAGTAATATAGTTTTTAATATTATAAAAGAAATGAAAATATTGTCTAAGAGACAATTATTGTAATCAAAGGGTACATATTTTTTTTACTTTATTCAAGGAATAACAAGCTGTAGAACTCTTGTGTAATAAAACCTAAGAGACTTAGTTTTTTTTGTAAAAGATACAAAGGATCAAATTGTAAAATTGTAAATAGGCATTGATGATAAGACAAAATTGTTGTTATCATGCCTTATGTGCAATTTTAGCAAGAGAAGGTGCAAAGAGGTTTTATGAAAAAGTAAGAGGTTATGGGCTCAACATTGTGTTTAGCCAACTTCAAAATGCAGTGATAGCACATCAAAGGCATCTTGACTCAGGGTACGAGGAACACTTTGAAGACAACTCATTCAAGAGTCAATTTGAACAATCGAAATCCGTACAAGCTGCACCACAAGAATAAGAGTATACACACTACAGTATTTCAATGGAAATATTAGAACCAAAATCACTGGAAATAATATTTATAAGTGATGATGAAGAAGTAGCAAATAATTTTATGAATCAAGAGATAGCATCCCCACATCAAGAGGAATAAGCAGTGAATGATGGAGTAGAACAATTCAGATTTGACTTAAATTTGTAATCTCTTCTTTCTTCCTTCTTCTTCTTTACTTCTTTCAAACAACAAAGTACTTTATTGCAACCATGAATTAAGAGAGTTTTTTGGTAAATATGACCTCACACAATAGCTTACCTATACCAAAATTTAACGGTTATGAATATGAGTATTGGTCTATAAATATGAAGACCTTGCTCATAGGAAGAGGTTTGTGGGACATAATAGAAGAGGGCTACATAGAACCCTCATACTGGACAACACTAAGTGCCGCATACAAGAAAACATGAGAAGAAGAGAAAAAGAGCAACTCTTCTGCTCTTTCTCATCTCCAAGCTGCATTGGAGAAAAGCATATTCCCTAGAATCACCGCTTGTACAACTGCACAAGTTGCATGGAAAGAATTGAGTGATGGATTCCAGGGTAGTAATCAAGTGAAGTAGGTAAGGCTTCAAATACTCGAGAGAGATTTTGAAAATATCCTAATGAAAGATGATTAAAAAGTCAATGATTATTATGTTAGATTAAAAGCAATTGTGGATTAAATGGTTACACTAGGCGAAGAAATCAAGCCTGAGATAATTGTAACATAAGTGTTGTGAACACTTACACAGAAATGGAACCATATTGCCATAATTATAGAAGAATACAAAAATATTTTCCTTTTAACATTTGATGCATTAATCAGATCGTTAATGTCACATGAAGAGAGTTTTCTTGAAATTCCTTTAATTAGCTACGAAGGTGATAATAAGGCCTTCACTTCCAATGAAAACAATGGAAGAGGATGGGGAAGAGGTCAAAGCAGAGGCAAGAAAAGAGGTAGAGGCAGAGGAAAATACAAAGGAGGCAATCAAAATAGAGGAGGCAACTAGAACAGAGGAGGCAATTCCAACAGAGGAGGCAACTCATATAGAGGAGGCAATCAACAAAGAGGTGGAAATAAAAATCAAGGAAATCAAGGACAAAGTGGAAATCAAGTGCGAGGAATTGGCAAGTCAAAATAAGTTGTTTCAACTATGGAAATCTAGGTCACTTCACTCGTGATTGCTGGTCAAAATATTCACAAGGCAACAATAGTCAATATGGTAATTATGGAGAAGAAGATGATACCTCTAATATTTTTCTTTCATATGGAAAATCATAACAGAATCTAAATGACACATGGATTCTGAATACTGGTTGTTCAAACCACATGAGTGGCAAAGAACATTTATTTGCTACTCTATATTCCACTTATAAATCCCAAATTAAATTAGGGGATGATAAGACATTGCAAGTAGAGGGTATTAGAGCCATGGAGGTTCCAACCAAAGAAGGACTAAAGAAAGTGCATGACATCTATTACACTCCAAAGCTCCAACATAGTTTGCTAAGCATTGGACAAATGATGGATAACAATTACAAGCTTGTATTTGATGAAGGACAATGTATCATTTTTTATATAAATAATTGTAATCATGTCATCACATAGGTCCCCATGACCAAGAACAGGTTATTCCCTCTCAAATTTGATGAGCCAGGAGGAGCTCAAATTGTAAATGTAGCTATAAAAAATCTAAAGTGTGCTTTGGCACTTTTGATATGGTCACCTTAATTTCGCTAGCTTGAAACTTCTAACTTCTCAAGCTATGGTGACAGGAATTCCCAAAATCAATGAACAAAACGAGGTCTGTGAAGGATGTACTTTGGGAAAGCACTCAAGGTCAAAGTTTCCAAAAATACAAGCATGGAGAGCCAACTATCCACTTTAGTTAGTACATTCAGACATTTGTGGACCAATGCAAACACAGAGTCTCAAAAACTATTCTTATTTTCTCACTTTCATAGATGAATTCTCTAGAATGTGCTGGATTTATTTTTTGAAACATAAATATGAAGCTTTTGATTGCTTCATATATTTTAGAAACAATGTAGAGAATCAAAGTGGGAATTATGTAATATGTCTTAGGACAGATCGAGGAGGTGAACGCTCCTCAAAAGCATTCTTGAAATATTGTAAAGCAAGTGGGATTAAAAGGCAATTCACCACTGCCTATACCCCATAACAGAACGGTGTGGTCGAGAGAAAGAACCACACAATAGTTGAAATGGCGAGATCGATGCTTCAGACTAAGCATCTAACTCATATGTACTAGGTAGAGGCTGTAAGAACCAGTGTATATATTCTAAATAGAAGTCCTAATTCTAGTTTAGATGGTTTTACTCCTTATGAGGGGTGGTACGAAAAGAAACCTAATGTAAAGCACTTCATATTGTTTGGTTCTTTAGCATATGCACACATTTCTGATGAGAAAAGGAAGAAGTTTGATCCAAAAAGTCAATCTTGTATATTTGTAGGGTATTGTGAGTCTACAAAGGCATATAAACTCTACAATCCCAAGAATCATAAAGTTATACTCTCCAGGGATGTAGTTTTTGATGAAGGGGGAGAATGGGGTCATCAAAGAATTTTTTTTTATGATGAGTCCCAAGATGTAAGTTCTTCACAGGTAAAACATGTGTCTCCAAAGAAAAGCAAAGGAACACCACCCCTCCAAGCCCATACAGGAGTACTACATCAAGTACTTCAACTGCCACTCCAATTCCTTCTCCACAGATATCAGTAAGTTCTTCACTGATGGACATTGACAGATACTCTCCATAGAGAGATAAAAGAACATTACAACATCATCCATATTTTCAAATGTTGGATCAAAATTTCCATAGAGGATTCACTAGAAGCCAAGCTAGTGAGATGAATACAGTTTTGTAACAACTTGAAAATTTACAATTGTATGGAGATGATGACTCCCATGATCCTAAGGGAGATGTAGTCAATTATGCTTTATTGGCTAGTACATAGCTAGAACCAACTAGCTATGAGAAGGCATGTACTCAAAATGTATGGCAAGAAGCCATGAAAGAGGAAATAACCTCTATAAACAATAATGATACATGAGAGCTAGTAAAGCTACCCAAAGGAAAAAATGTGTTGGGTGTAAATTGATCTACAAGACCAAGTACAATTCTTATGGAAGCATTGAGAGGCATAAGGCAAGACTAGTAGCAAAAGGTTTTACTCAAAAATTTGGCATTGACTATGAGGAAACCTTTGCTCTAGTTGCACGACAAGAAACAATCAGATCATTTTTTTCCTTAGCAGCCCATAAAGAATAGAATGTTCAACATATGGATGTGAAAAGTGCTTTTCTGAACGGATACTTGACAGAAGAGGTTTATGTTCAACAACCTCAAGGTTTTCAAGAACAGGGAAAGGAGAACCTTGTTTACAAATTTAAGAAAGCACTTTATGGCCTCAACCAAGCACCAAGATCTTGATACTCACGCATTGATGGCTATTTTAGCGAGTATGGATTCACAAGAAGCAAAAGTGAAACAAATATGTACTACCTAAATCATGGAGTAGACATTCTCATAGTTTTTTTTGTATGTGGATGATCTAATATTTATGGGTAGTAACAATAAAATGAATATGGAGTTCAAAAACTCCATGATGAAACAGTTCGAGATGAAAGATATTGGTTTAATGCAATACTTCCTAGGGATGGAAGTGCATCAATCAAATAAAGGGATCTTCATATGTCAACATAAGTATGCTCGAGACATGATCAAGAAATTTTCCATGGAGCAGTGCAAATCGATTGCAACTCCAACTGGACATGGGATCAAATTGAGCAAGGATGATGGAGCATCACAGGTTGACATGAAAACTTACAGAAGCATGGTTGGAAGTCTAATGTTTCTCACCAACACAAGACCTAATGTTCAATATGTTGTTTCTCTAGTTTCAAGGTTTATGGCTAGTCCATATGAGATGCATATACAAGCAACTAAAATAATATTAAGATATATAAAAGGTACATTGGATTTTGGAATCCATTACCAAAAATGTAATTATGTGAAATTAGTTGGCTTCAGTGACAGTGATTGCGGCAGCAATATAGATGACATGAAACCTATATCAGGAAATTATTTTAGTCTAGGATTAGGACTAATTACATGGAGTTACAAGAAACAAACTATTGTAGCATTGTCATCGACTGAGGCTAAGTATATAGCCATCACACATGCTAGTACTCAAGCCCTATGGTTGAGAAAAGTTCTTGAAGAGATTGGATAAAGTCAAAGTGGTCCAACTTGACTGTATTGTGATAACATAAGTGTCATTTAGTTGGCATACAATCCAGTCCACCATAGTAGATCAAAGTATTTTGATATGAAGTATCACTTCATTCGATATATGGTGGAACAACAGATAGTTGAGCTTCAATATTGTAACACTTTGGATAATATTGCAAATATATTCACCAAAGGTATAGCTAAAGCTCAATATATAAAGCTAAGAGATTGTATAGTCAGTCCTCTCAACTTTAAGTGGGAGAATGTTGGAAATTAAAGCAGTATAAAAAGGTAAAATATTTTGTATACAATGGTAAGATTTGTACCTTACCTTTTTACCTCCTTGGATGGCAGCTGACTGGGCAGATTGGACGGCATGGGTGGTAAGGCATTCGACATCAATTTCCCTTCCTCCTTTATTCCCTATTTTTCTTTATTTCCTAACTTCTCCTATATTCCCTAAGGTTGTTAAATCAACTCTATTTAAGCATTGTAATTTATAAGTTTCGTAAGGTTAATGAATAATATTTCTTATTTCCATTTTGCTCTAAAACTCACATGCCACACTTCCCTAGTTTTTTCTTCTCGTGCTTTGTGATCACATGGACTAATTTTTAGCAGTGTGGAATTTTCCTCCTTTAAACTCAAATTTAAACTTTTCATCCACCTTTGATCTACTTTTGAACAACTACGATGAAGGTTGAATTGACACATTGGATCTATGTCATCGCATACCTCTTTTTGGTTTTAAAAATGTACACCTTTAGATTTTGCTCCAGTTGATTAATGCATCCTCTTCAGTTTTAAAATATACTCTTCCAATTTCCATTGAGTCATGTTTGACTATGTTGACCGTGGAATAGGAACTAGAGATGCTTTGCCTTTGAAAATTGTTTTCTACAAGAGCCTTAACTCTTTAGAATTCGCTCAAATTTTTTCTAAGTCAGGTTTGACCATTTTTATCATGGATTTTCACCTTGCTCCATGAGTGATTGGAGAAGAACTTAGAACCTCATTGGGTGGGGGACTAGACCTTCCATCGAGTCTTCACTTTTCAAAATCCGCTCCTCAGATTTTTGCTAGGTTGGATTTGACCAGTTTGACCATGGATTCCATCACTTTCAATGGATTTTAACACAACCTTTCTGTTGAGTGAATATTTTACCCTATCACAAAATGATCACCACAAATAGAGTATTAATTTAAAAACTCTCTCTTGCAAAGAAATTAAGTGAAATCACTTAGTTCTCCAAGGTTCCAATAAGCATACATTTCTGTATAATCAATAAAAAATTAAGATGGAAGTAAATGTATACTAGAATAAACTCAACTATGCAAGTGACAGTTAACAAGGGGCCTTGAATAGTTCAAAAAATGATTTAGCAATTATGATTTTAAAACCTTCAAACTGCAAAACATTGATTCATTTTTTAGTGCTCTTGATGTTAAAATAGTCTGCCTTGAACCCCAATTAGTAGACTCTTTTATCTTTAGATTAGAAAGGTTCCAAATGCAAAAGTACATGGCAAAGTCCACTTCATTTTAAAATCCATGCCTTTTATGTGTGGTTCATTTTAAAGTTAGTTGATTCATTTTATCTTCATTGTAATTGTTCCACTATCCCTATGTTAGAATTTGGTGTTAGTAAGATTTAGTAAGTTAGCATGCCAACGTTCATTTGTTTTATCTGTCTTAGTATGAATTTGGTGTTAGTAGCCCTCCTAAACCAAAATTTTATCTAAAAATTAAATTGATATTTTTTTGTGGTGCAGAAATTCTGGATAAGGACCAGAATTGAACAAATGAACGAGAAATTCTGGAAAATGGACCAGAATGGAAAAATAAAATAAATAAAAATGAAAAAAAATTCTGAAAAGACCAGAATGGAAATGCTTAAACAGAAATTTTGGAAGGACCAGAATGGAAAATAAATGATAGAAATTCTGGAAGGACCAGAATGAAACAAAACATAAATTCCGGACTGGACCAGAATAGAAATGTGCAAATAAATAAATATTGAAGATTTACTCTAAATGTAGAAAACAAAAAACAAATCTACAAGGTTAGCTGAAAAAAAAATCAAATAATATCAAATTTGGTTAGCAATTCCCTCTCTGCAAAACCCCAAGTTGTGAGATGAATCTAAAACAACATGACCTAATGGACCTGCAACATAAGCACAATCAAATTAGACCAAGTACAAGACTCAAAGGAAAAATAAAATTTGCATTAATTTAAGAATTTACCTATTGCAACCCATTTCATGGCATCAACAAATAGATATAAGCAAAAACAATGTAGAAAAATATAGACAATAAACCATAGTTTTAGACATAATCTCCCTTTGATTTTGCACACAAAAGTTTCTATTACTAAAATGAAAGGCTTGTATTTCTAAAGATCTCCTTGGTTACAAAAATTCCAGCCACCCCTGTCAAATACCCCATAGGGATTTTAAAGCTTTGAAACGCACTCAGTTCATTTCACCTTCCCTTTATTTTGAAATGTTAAAACCCAATGCAAAGTAAAAATAAATAAATAATAATAAAAAAAAATTTAACCAAAATAAACGTCTCATATGATATTGAGAAGATGAAATAACACTTAAAAACTCCCTTATGACTCCCCATTTCACTTATATTATAATATAAATGATAACAAGAAACTTTTAAAATTTATTTATGACTCCCCATTATAATATAAAGAATAAATATAATACCTTTAAAATTTCCATATGACTCCCCATTTCACTTATATCATAGTATATTACATTTTAACCACATTTAAAACTTTCAAATCATATACCTTGTGTCTCCCGTTGCCTGCTCACGACGTTCTGGATAGCGGCTACATCCGACCCTTTCCTGACTAGACTCTCGTCATTTCGGAACGCGACGACTACTTCCTCAGTAACATAGTGCGGCGTCGATGCATCTCATCCTCACATAACAAATACCTTGGGTCGTACTACGAGAGGAAATAACGACATTCCATCTCGACTGCACTTTGCCTGTGACTTGGACTGTATCCTGCCATCAAATAGCCTCCAATCGAAACCAACACTTCTCGGGTGCTCGAATTTATACAAAATATCGATGTCGTTTTAGGGTTTGTATCAACCCTTACATTATCTTGCCAACGACTCTTGCACTGACCCTAACAGTCCTGCACGTTTTTTGCTTGACAATTTTATTAGACTGTACCCTCTCATACCGGCAAGCACCGTTGTCGTTGTCACATTATATTTTTAGCTGGCCATCAATTATCTCATGCCTTTACATGAGTCTGTCAACATTGTTGTTATTGCTTGGTATTGGTGATATCTGCTGTCGTATATTACCATTTGTATAACCTCTGAACAATCCTCTGTGTATATGCATTTCTAATCTTGAGCTGCCTACCACTGTAATGTAGGGCTTTGCACGAGCCACGTCTGACTCATCCTCCACCCCGTACCTTCCCGTTGATTCAAATTCTAACGTCGCACACCTAGTCAATTATGTCTATTCTGACTACGCTCCTATTTATTGGTCTGTTCACTGACATTACGGCAATGCACACTTTACGTTCTGTGCCCGCTGTGCTATCGAACACTTCCGTTACGATATGATGAGTCATCGATGTTATCGGTCCAAATATAAACATAATCCAATGTGCCACGTTGTCGTCGAATGTTCAAGTTGTCCATCTGACTCAGGCACTATTCTTACCGAATCTACCTTGGTCGCCATACACGTTCTGGCACTCATTGAGCCTTGTCACCAATGCCACCTTTGCTTGCATCTGGAAGACGTGTGTCTCTGTACATCCCAAAAGTCTCGTGGCGTCGTGTTGTTGTCCCTGCTTATACTGCCGCATATTCTAACTCTGTATGCCCAGGACCTTGTAGCTTCACCACCCAAAACTATCACGTTCGTCCCTGTTTATCTTTTACCAGTAAAACCTAGCTCACTGCGGTCCTCTACCGCCCATCGGTGAACCATCGTCAAATGACCAGGTCCACGGCCGTTCGTCGTGAAACCCTATACTGCTAAGTCGTCCATGGTGTCCCTGAAACCTCTTGTCGACGTATCCTACCTTAGAGCTGCACTAACGTTATCCATGTCCACGTTCCACATATTGCTAGAACTCGCCACTTTACACCTTGTTGTCTCGGATATTATCGCCTGCGAACAACCAACATATGCTTTCGTTATACATACATCACAGTGAAATTTTTTATTTTTATTTTATTTTTATTAGAGCCTATAAACCAAAGCAATGTCACATATATGTAATTTCATTTGACTTTATATTATAATATATATATTATGAAATTTTCTTGCATTGTTTATTATTTTTTTATTATTATCATTATTTGTTTATTTTTAACATATATTTTATATAATCATTATGATTATTATTATTACCCATAATAATTATTATAATAATAATTATTATTATATATATCTTTAAAAAAAAATTATATATAACCTCTATATATATATATATATAAATTTATAGTTCATTTATATATATAAAAGATATATATAAATATATTTTTATTGATCTTTTACTTTTTTTTTTAATCTTTTTATACACATATTTATATATAAAAATAAATATATATGTATTTTATTTTTTTAATTAAGGCTTTCATTTCTTCCTCCTTTATTACTTTTGTGAATGGAACATTTACAATCCTTCAACCACAATTTTTTTTATTATTGTCATTTATGAGCATAAAAAAGATATCCTTAAAATCGACATTAGCATCCAAATAACCCAAACAAGATGAAAAGAAACGAAGAGATATCACCCGAAAATGATCCTTGAAATGACACCAAAGGTGACACAAACACATGCAAGCCTAT
Organism: Wollemia nobilis; assembly: GCA_028583015.1. NCBI lineage: Eukaryota > Viridiplantae > Streptophyta > Pinopsida > Araucariales > Araucariaceae > Wollemia > Wollemia nobilis. The sequence goes on along the minus strand of JAQPPZ010017036.1, from coordinate 1,131,394 downwards.
CGATGCTCCCAAAAGAAGGTGACAAAGACCAAAGACATTACCAAATAAGGAACCTTGGAATTAAAAAGATGGGATATAACGACATTATCGCTCCAAAGACACCAAAAATCTTCAAAACTCACTACGGGTTTTGTAAGCCAATAAAGGAGGTATTGATCCTTCCTGCAAGCCTTAAAATATTTATCGCAAACTTACGGAAAACACTACTCAAAGACAAACGAAACTTCTCAAAACCAAAATTAAAAATGGGACCCCAAGTTTGGGACTAGTTGTGGAGTAGCCACAACACTTTATTGCATGGAAATGAACATCAATATTGGAGCTATATTTACCTTTCTTCTTTGAAATCCACTCCTACAAATTCCACTGGACACTTTTTGACTGTGTTGATCACAAAATTGTGCACTGAGCTCGCTCTCTAGCAGAGTTTAACACTATATCGTCCTTTTTATTCAAAATCTGCTCCTTCAAATTTTGATAGGTACTGTTTGACCAGTCTAACCATGGATTTTTGTCTTCTAGTGGATTTTAACACTGCTCTCATGCATATTTTAATACTTAGCCAAATTTTACAATATATGTTAAGTATGTGACCTTTTTAGGCCTATAGGAAGAAAAAATGAGAAAAACAGAAAAAAGCAAAGAAGAGAAATATAAAAAGACAAAAGGAAGAAGAAGGGGGGGAAGAGAGGGAAGGGAGGTAAAAAGGAAAAAAAAAATAGAGAAGAAAAAGAGGGAAAAAAAGGAGGGAAAAAGGAGGAAAAGGGAGGGAAAAGGAGCACATTTTTCATCGCACAAGGAGGATAAAATAGATCTAAAGAAGAAAAATAAGAATGGTGCTTCCAACTCACCATGCTACCATGGTGAGAGGTGATGCTAGAACTCCTATAGATTAGGAAAAGTTATAGATAAAAAGCCACTTCCTAGAATTAGATGTTTCATCTGCACACAATTGTTTAGCAAATTTTCAAGTAATACAGGTTGCTTTATATTTTATTATGTGTTATGCGAATGAATTTTATTATTATTTTTGTTTTTGTTTTTATTGTTAATTATGCATTATGTTCATGAAAATAATGAGTGTAATTCATGATGATCCTAACTATATGAAGTACATGAATAAATATAACTAAATGAAATGCAATCTAAAATCAAATGCACGAGTGAGCATATGGAAAAAAGAAATAAAAGGAAGAAGAGAAGGAAAAAACAATGAAATAAGAGAGAAACATGGAAGAAGAAAGTGAAAGATCCAAATAGCCAAAAAAATAAAGAAAAAATTAGGAGTGGAACTCTTGTAAGGATGTGTGCTCACAAATGACCGAGATGGAGGTTATCTCTTGTGTGTGGTCATGAAACTATCCTACGGGGGTGTTATGCTTGTAAATATGGATAGGTGTGGAGTGATATCCACTATGGGTGTAGTGCTCGTTGATGGATAGAGATAAAAATATACCCTCTAGGATGTATGCTCACAAATGGTTGAATGGAGGCTGCAATTCGCTTTTGATCATGAAGCTATCCTGTATGGGGTGTTAAGATGTGATTGATGTTGCCAAATGAGTACTACCCAATAGGGTGTGGTGTGTGCAAAATATATAATATCAAATCAAAGCATGATAAAAATTAGTGTGGGTGTGTGTTGTAGACATGGAAAATTGATCCATTAAGATGAGTTATTTTTCTTAGATCCTTAGTTTTCATCTTAGACAATTAGGGTCATATTTGATCCAATGTTTCCCTATCAAATCTTCTCCATTATTCTCAAAATATCAACCATTGGATTAAGGTTAAAAATATATTTCCAATGATATAATTTTTCTTCCATTCTGACATTGTTTGGTCCCCCAAAGTGTAGAAACACTACACATGGGTCTAGCTATCTCGCCTAAGATTTTAGTTGACCTGTGAGACATCAGACCTTACCCAAATTTAAGTTTTATTTTCCTACCCAAACCTCTTATAAATAGAGGTTTTCGACTTATTTTTTTATTCAACCAAGTTTTCTAAGTGATCTTAGTGTGATAAGTTTGGAACTTATTTTTTTGCAAAATGTACTCATGACAAATCTCTACTTTTGGATTGTTGTGTTGCTTTGCTTTTGTGCTTCTTGTGATTGGCTACCCTTGGTGGATAAGTGTTGGAGCCTTGAGGAGGATTCTACCCTTTCATGGAAGTATTCATCCTTTTTGCCTATTCTTTCACTACCACAAGTGTCTTCTTGTGTTTTTTTCTCCATAGGTCATTCATTGTGCATTATTTTTCTTTATTTTGTACTATTAGTTGCTCGTTCATCTTTGTTGCAAAATCATGCCCTGTTCTTATAGGGCATGATTTTGGTAAGCCAAGATTATGGTCAACCCTTACAGGGAATGATTTTGTCTTGGGTAATTTTGGGGTAAATATTTATTCCTAACCCTTTAAATTACATTTGCATGCTTCATCTAGGTCATGATACAATTTTTTGCATTGTGTTATATCATTGCATCTTTGTTTATCAATTTTCAAAAAGGTCAACAATTGATTTTATTTTTGAATGGTTAGATAAAAGGACCAAGGGGGCTTGATTGTTGCACCTCCAAGGTTAGTCTTATAGTGGCCTAATTAGACCCCCAAATACTAATCAAATTTTCTTGGGTTCTATGAACTTGTTTTGCAGGTTTGAAGAAGTTTAGATGTTCTAGATGAAAGTTAAAGTTTGGATCAATCATCAGATGAGATAAGTTCCCTAGAGAAGCTTTTATATTGTTTGAGTTTTTATTTATATTTATTTTTATTCCAAATATAAATATAAATAAAATAAAATATTTTTATTTTATTTCTAGGCATTTGAAAGAGAGAAGGCATATAGTTTGCATTTTAGGGTTTAGTCTATTTGTGCATTCTCTTAAACCCTTGCTAAAAATAAAAAGGATCAATTCTGCAAGTTAGGGTTTAGTCATCATTGAAAATAAAGAATCATTCTAGGGTTATTCATTTATTGCTTGAATTATTGTTTTCCTTGCATTGTTATTTCATTTATTAACTTAGAATTTAGAAAGGCCAAACATAGGTGTTTTCTCAATATAAATATTAAAAAACTCCATCCTAGACTTGGAGTAAGTCCTTAAACCATTCATGGTGAACTCTTTGATCCCTAAGCCCTTGAGTTTAGAGAATATAGCATGCCCTCATGGTCACCTTGGCTCCCAATGGATCCAGATGAGTATCATACATGGCAAGGTAGTTTTCCCCCTCTACATATTTGGTGAACTCGATGTGAAACACGTTATTAGTGGCTGAATTAGGAAGCCTCTTCCTTTTTGTCTCTTTCATTTTTATTTTCAACTATAAGCAAGACCATTTAATTTGTTTGCATAGAGTTAGAACATGAAAATAACATAAAAAATATGTTTTATGTGTCTTTCATTATTTTTAGGAATTAGCGAAAGATTTTAGAATTTGATATGAATCCTCAAAAGGATGATCAAATTGACAATGAGAATCTTGATCTAGAGAGAAAGAACTTGGAGAATAACGATGACATTGGTCGTATTGAAGGACCTCATGGTAGGCTAAAATTCACATCATTTGATCATATTTAGAATTTCTATAAGCAACATAGGAAATCCTTGAATAATACCATGGATGAAGAGAACCCTCTCAAAGAAGCTAGGAAATCTCATCATAAAACCATTTCTTCTCAAAATATTCACATCAATCCTTTTTTTGAATCTTCTCATAATGTTAATTTATTTCATAAACCTACATATTCTACTACTATGACCACCAAAATTAGAGGAATTCCACAAGTTCCTTAAAATAGTAGTACATATCATGATTATGCTCAATTTCCTCCTCATTCTCCTCATCTTAACATTCATGCTTTTATTCCACCAAATGTGAGTTACCTCCCATATCAAGATACCACCCAAAATGTTCTCTTCCATAACCCATATCATAACAATGTTAATTCCTCCAACATTAGTCAAGTTCCCTTTCAATAGCCTACCTATAACCCTCACCTAGGGAATATAGGGGTATTACACAATAATCTCGATATGCAAAGCTTGGCAAATATGGTGAAAAAATTGGCTTTAGGAATAGATATGCTTCAAGCATAAAGTTTCATCTACAACTATAAGGAAATGTGCAACCAAATCCTAAACCCTATCATTACCCCTAGGCCATACCCTAATTATTTTCCAATATCGGTTTTGCTTATTTATAAGGAAACAAAGGACCCAATTGAGCATTTAAGGATTTTTAGCATAGCATGTCATGATATTATATATGATGAAATGTTGTTACTAAATATGTTCCCTAAGAGCCTTGGTGGTATGGCATTGAAATGGTATTATCAATTGCCTAATTATTTTTTGAGGAATTTTGAGGAGACAACAATGTTGTTTGTTCAATAATTTAGATCTAATGTGGAGAAAATGAAACTATAAAAGATGTATACCTTTTAAAGCAAGGTAAGAATGAAAGTTTTTTGGACTTATTGTCTTGTTTGAGAAGTCTAGTTGGAAAATTACAATACACCTTGCCTCCTTGAGATATGTTAGAGATTTTTATTAGAAATTTACAAGAGCGAATATCATATGAATTGGAAACAACTATTACCTATTTTGACCAAGTTATATATTTGGAAAAAAGGGTAGAGAAAGCTCTTATTATAAGAAGAAAAATAAATCCAAAGAAAGAAGAAGATAAGATGACAAACAAATAGTATAATAACAAGCATGTAGTTGGTAATGAGGTAACAAATAATAGGTCTATTAATAGTGTTGTTAACACCCTACAAAAGATGGTGCTTAGCCAAACTCAAAAATCCCCACCAAGAAATTTTACAAGACTCAACCAACCTATTTTTTTAGTCCTAAAGTAGATTTGGAAAGCTAACATGATTTATTTTCCTCCCATAAGGTAACCCAATACAACAACTAATTTGTATAAGTATGGTTAACACTATGAGTAGCTTATGTCATCATCAAGGGTTTCAACAATAAGTCCCAAGAGGCCTATAGTATTATATCCCTACCCCTCATGATCAGACCTAAGATCTTAGTACCTTGTTTTATGTGGTGTATTGCCTTTCATATTTTAATCTTCTTATTGGACACACTTAGATTCATGCGATGAGGGCTATCCTTTCTACTTTTAATTAATGCTTGAATTTCAAATTCAAAAATCAACTTGTCACCATTCCAGGTGACCCTCATCCATTTTAGTATTGTTCAATGGTTGAGCAAGGTCAATAAAATCTCAATTTTTGTCCCCTAGTCTCTCTTTCTTCTTCTTTTTTTATTCTTCTTATTCACTTTCTTCTTCTCACCTTACCAAAAAACTTGAAAATTTAAAGGTAAGTGAATTTTTTTTAATCAAACTACCACCTTCATGAAGGACTATGGGTTTACTTCATAAGAAGGGTGAAGTAGTACACATTGGCACATGTACCTTTATCTTCATGGATACGACCCTCGAAGATAATATTTGTGGTAGCAACCCTCTTCTTGTTGAATGTTATTTTGCCAATTGTTATGTCCAATTATTACCCACTTCCTAAGCAAATCATGTCTAGTATGGGATATATAGGTAAAGGTTTGGGGCTAAAAAATAAAGGTATTCAAGAGCCTTTGGAAGTTGGGATTTGTCCTGGGAGATGTGGCATAGGTTACATATCCAATAAAAACCAACCTTTACCATTTTATGATGATGATCACCTTATTACTTATGCCAAATATTTATATCATAAAGGTTTGGAGTGGAGTGATGAGGATGAGGGACAAAATTATCCCACTAACATGTTCTATAATGTGGTAACTTTGATGAAACCTAAGTTGGTTCTCCCTTGGATGATAAATAACTTAAATAACTAATGAACAAAATGCATTTAAAAAATATTATTCATGACTCTACATTTTCATTTTTTTATATTGCATTTAGATTAGCTTTCATATTTCACTTGGTTTACTTGTTCATACTACATGATTTCATATCATATTTTGTATGATTTTCCTAACATTCTATTCTATTTGCATTTTTCTTATCATATAATTACATTATTATTGGCCATAATTGCATGACTGCTTGATCATATAATTTTTTGGGACTTCATGAGGATGGAAAGTGATGAAACCTAGTTAGGTCTTAGCTCACATGCATTGCACTAATACTAGGGATATAATGCCTAGTGAATCCCCAACCTAGCGTACATTTTCCATGCATTTCCATCATTTCATTTTATCATGTCTTCTCTTCTTCTTCTCTTATATTCCTTGACCTTTGAAAGTATAAAATGACCATCAATTTTCTCCAAGTCAAGGGATATAGTTCTTCCTTTTGTATATCCTTGTCCTTTGCATGTATTATTTCTTATTTTCATCAAGATAAAGGATATACTTTCCTCCTTCCATCAATGCATCTTGTATTTTTTTTGCTCACACCCTTCCTTCTTAATATTTCGATTGTTAAGGGATCCTCATGGGATAGGGTAGATACCGTGTGAATATCATTTATGGTGTTCATATGGCCACTAAATATCTTACACACATATATTAGCTATTTAAATTTCAATAAGCATGCACACAGAAAATTTTGTTTACTTTTTGCTTCTCTCATATTATGTTCGTCTAACACATTCACATTTCTCTATTGTTCTTATGTAGACACAAAACATTGACCCACCTAGATGACTCATTTTTCTTGGGTTCCTTTGAGAGGTTCTCAAAATTTATAGGAGAAAGTTTGACCCCTTTTTCTTGTGTTTTACCTTGCTTTTCTTAACCTTTACTAAATCCATGTTCGATCATTTATAGGATGCATATTTGGCAAATTTAGGGTTTTTCTTCAAAAACCTAAATTTTAAGTCAACCATTTTGGGGCATCAACCTAATAAGGGTTAATTTTTAATTTTTATAGCTTTTAGCCCTACAATAAATTTATAAATAAAGGTATTGGATCACCCTTTTGCCCTAGAAGTTCCCTAATCGATCAAGCTAGCAATTTGAGAAAGTTCATGCAAAATATTAGTTTTTTGGATTCTTGTGTAATTTTTTGCTGCTCTTAGTGCTTTTTTGTTCTATTTTTGGTGTGTTCCTTGTGATTTTGAAAGTGGAGAAAGCCTTGATGATAATTTGTATTCTTGAAGGAGAAGAGATCTTTCACCTTTGCTCTTTCTTCTTCCACGATATCACCAAGTTGTTTCTTTGCATTTATTAGTTTGCATATTCATTCTAGTTTACGTTCTATTGCATTTTGGTCTCTATTTTAGGGTTTTTGACCCTCTTGTGTGAATCCAAGGCCCATATGCTACAAGGTATGGATTCATCAAAAGCCCTGCTTTCTCCCATAAAGTATTCTATATTTATTTTGGCTCTATTACCAAATCTATTCTCGTTATGCTACAAGGCATAAATTTAGTCCAATTAAGTTTTAGGGACTATTCATCCCAAAAACCTAGGGTTTTACTTTACATACTCTATGCATACTATCTCACCTTTGTTGGTGTTATGTTCTGAATGCTATCATTTTGTTTTGCTTTCATTTCATATTGGATTAGCTTGGGGGAAATCATTTATTCCTAAACCCTATATTTTGAAATTATATTATAGGTTAAGCATTGTGTCCATTCTATTTGTATTATATTTTCTGTTCTATGCTCTCATATTCTGTTGTGTTTGTTCCAGAGGCAAAAACTCATTTTTATTACGAAAAATCAACTAAAAGGACCAAGGGGGCTTGACTATTGTGCCTCTAAGCTTAGTCTTATAGTGGCCTAAGTAGGCCCCCAAATGCTGACCATATTTTCTAGAATTTTTGTGAAGCTATTTTGTAGATCTAAAGTTGTGGGATATTCTGGACATAATACAAAGATTGTATCAAACACTGAATCAGATAAGTGCTCTATGTAAAAATACTAACTTGGTGTCATTTGCTTTTATATATTCTATTCACAACCAAGGTTATAAATAAGAAAGAAAATAACATTTTATTACTTTCTAGGTATTTAAAAAGGAAAGAGACATATAGTTTTGCATGTAGGGTTTAGTCATGTTTTGTGCATTACCTTGCACCCTTTCTCAAATAAAAAGGATGTTATTTCCTGCAACCTAGGGTTAGATATCATTGAATCAAATAATCATACTAAGGTTAGACATTGTCTTCTTGGATCTTGTGTATTTTGCATTGTTCTTTCATTTTCATATTTTAGCATAAAAAGGCCAAACATAGGTGATTTCTTAATTGAAACATTAAACCCTAGACTTGGAGTGAGTCCTAAAACTATTCTTAGTGAACTCGTTCCTTTGTTCGGATCTAGTCAAGAATCATATGCGGTAAGGTAGTTTTCCCCCTCTACATATTCGGTGAACCTGACATGAACACACGTCTTAGTGGCAAAAATAGGAAGCCCATTCCTTTGATTTTTTTAAGAACTTTAAATAAGACCACTAATTTTGTTTGCTTAGAAATTAGAAATTTTTATAATATTCTTGTGTATATTTCCTTAGTTTTATCCTCTATCCTTTCACTTATCCTAATGGCTATTTCCTTAGGAGTCAACAAAGTCATCTAGAATCTAATCAAATTCCTCAAGAAGATGATTAGGTTAATAGAAAGAACCCTAGCCTTGATGTAGAAGAGAAAGAACATGTTTAAAAATGAGACAAATTATGATACCTATGAGGTGCCTGATGGTGGTTTCACTTTTACATCATTTGATCGTGTTTGGGGTTTCATGAAATATTATAGGTTCACTTTGCTCAAAACTATGGAAGAGGAAGCTCATCTCGAAAGAGGTGAGAGGTGGGACATCTCTTCCTCCAACTATTTCTACTAGAAATATTGTTCATGATAACCTCTTATTTGAAAATTTACATCATGGTAATCCTTTACATAAATCAACATAGGCTAGTACTATGACCATTAACATTGGAAGGATTCTACAAGTCCCTCCAACTAGTAGTGCATATCAAGATTATGTTTAATTTCCTCCTCATTCCACTCATCTCAAAATTCATGATTCTATTCCACAAAATTTCACTTATCCTCCACTACAAGATACCACATATCATAACCCATACCATAATAGTGTCAATGCTTCCAATGTTCACCATGTTCCCTTTCAACAACCTATTTATACCCGTCCCTTAGGGAACCTAGGGGTATTGCACAACGATAATCTTGAGATGCAAATTTTAACTAATGTGGTGAAATAATTGGTTTTGAGAGTGGACATGATTTAACCTCCTAGTTTCATCTAAAACTATAGAGAAATGGGCAATCATCTCTTATACCCTATCGTTTACTCTAGGCCTTACCCTAAACATTTTCCAATGTTGGTTTTTTCAATCTATAATGGAATAGAATATTCAATTTAGCATTTAAGAATGTTTAGAATAGGATGCCATGATATCATATATGATGATATGTTCTTGCTAAAGACGTTTCTTAAGAGCCTTGGTGGTATGGCATCAAAGTGGTATTATCGATTGCCTAATCATTTCTTGAGGAACTTTGAAGAGAGCTGAAATTTTTTCTCAATAATTTTGTGTTCATGTTGAAAATAATGTGACTATGAGAGATGTATTGTTGGAGGAGTCTATTTGGATGTTTGAGATATACCTTACCTCCTCAAAATATGCTTGAGAAATTTATTGGGGATTTACAAGAACAAATATCTTATGATATGGAAACTACAAGTATCACATCTTTTGACCAAGCTATAGATATATCAAGAAGGGTAGAGCAAGCCCTTATCAGAAGAGGTCAACTTTAAGTAAAATATGACAAGACCACTAAAATATAGTATAATATAAAGCACGTAGTTGGGGATGGGGTAATAAATAATAGACCTATTAACAATGTTTTTAACACCCTACAAAATATGGTGTTTTACTAGCCTCAAAAACCTGCACCAATAAATTTCACAAGACTCAACATACCTATGAATGTGGTCCTACAATAGCTTTTGGAAGCTAATATGATTGTGTTGCCTTCCATAAGAAAATCTGATACCATGAATAATTGGTATAAGCCTGGTCAACATTGTGAATATCATAGAGTGTAGGGGCACATGAAAAACTCATGTAAGAGGTTAAAACATGTGGTTTAGGACCTAATTTATGAAGGAAAACATGTTAGAGAAGGTTCTCAACCTAGTCCTCCAAAAAAAAATCAACCTCCTACCCAAAAAGTACCCACAACTAATCAAGACATGGGTATCTTCCAAGCCCCCTCCCTAAGCATGGTCAGTAGGCAACTAATCAAGATTTATAGGATAATGTGCCACCTCCCTATGATAATATGGTTGGAATAATAGCAATAACTACAAGGAAGTAAGAAAAAATTCAACTAACTTAACATTCTTAGTAGGTGACGAGTTCTTAATCCAACCCACCTTCAAAACCCACTTTAGTTTTTACCCAAAAATGGAGTACAAGGTTAGAAAACCTACCTTTAGTGTTTAATACATAACCTAAAGTCTCATTTGAAATTCAAAAATAGTTAGTTAATACCCTGGCCAAGATATCTCTCTTAGAGCTTTTGTAAACTTCTATTCATAGGGAATCTTTGTTGAAACTTCTAAGATAACAAACTATTCCTCAATATATTTCCCCTAGTGCTAATGTTGTAAGTTCTCTTGGGATACATCATATCACATTTTTGGATGATGATATCCCTTCCTCATAATTACAAGGGGATTATTCCCTTTACATCATTGCATTTATTGGAGAAAAACGTATCAAGAAAAATATGATTGATAACGGTTCTTCCATCAATTTATGCACTTATCAATTCTTCCAAAAGTTTAGATTAAAATACGAGGATTTAACTAAATCTGATATCATCATCAAAGCTTTCAATAATGAGTCCCAAGAGGCTTACGATGTTATATATCTCCCCCTTATAGTTATACCTAAGATCTTATATACCTTGTTCTATGTGGTGTCTTACCCTACATCTTTCAATATTTTTCTTGGATGCCCTTGGATTCATGCAATGAGGGTAGTCCCTTCTACTTTTCATCAATGTTTGAAGTTCAAATATAAGAATCAACTAGTCACCATTTTGGGTGATCCTCACCCATTCAAATATTATTTGATGGTTGAGAAATAATCAATATGATATCAATGCATATCCATCAGTTTTTCCATCTCACATAACTCATCAACTTGAAAATATAAAAGTGAGTGAGGAATTGCTCATCAATGTTTCATCATGAGATCAAGTTAATCATTTTATTTTAGAACCTCTTCTAGATATTTCCAAGCTACCACCTTCACCAGGGACTATGAGTTTACTCTTTAATAAGGGTGAAGCTATACACATTGGCACGTGTACCATTTTCTTCATGGGGGTCTCCCTCGAAGAAAATATTTGTGGTACCAATCCTCTTCCCATAGAGTTTTCTTTTGCCCATTGTTACCTATCCAATGATTACCCACTTCACAATAAAATCCTATATAGTATGGGATATATAGGGAAAGTTTTGGGACCATGGTAGAAACGTATTCAAGAGCCTTTGGAAGTGGATATTGGCCTAGGATATGTGGCATAGGTTACATCCCTAATAAAAAATAACCTTTACCCATTGATAATGATGATCACCGTGTTACTAGTGCTAACTATTTAGATCATCAAAGCTCAGAGTGGGGTGATAAGTATGAGGGCCGCTCTTATCCCTTAAAAATTATTTTTTACAATATGGTAATTTTGGTGCATCTAGAGCAAAGTGTGATTCCAAAGGAATACACTAGAAGGAATACCCCTTGTAACATGACTCATGAGAATATCCTCTAGAGTAGCTTCTCCTTTGACAAGTCTATCCCTTGTGTTGCACATGTCAAGTCTCCTCATTCTTGAGGGGACCCTATTTCTCTATCTCATAGAGACCTTGCAAAGATGGGAATCTCTCCCCATTTCATCAAAAAGGATGACATAATATAAGTTTTCCATGAATTTCATGCACCATATCCTAGAGAATGTGCTATGGACGATTCCCTTCATTATGAAAATTTTGAAGGTATCCTCCATCATAACCCTTTATTTGATGGGTCAATTCTTTACAGTACCATATTGTTTGTTAAAATAGGTGGCACAATAAAAATTTGTGTTTACTTTAAGAACATGAATAATCAATAAATGTAATCATCTAAAAAAATATAAACCCCTTAAAAACAATAAAAATCAATAAAATACTATGCATGGCATTTTCATTTCTTCTATTTTACATCTAGTTTGTTTGATTTATACTGCATGACTACCTATAATACTTTTGTATAATTTTGACTGAAATTCTATTCCACCTTGCATTTTGCTTATCATAAAATTGCATTGTTGCTTACTCATACTTGCATGACTACTTGATCATATAGGTTCTTATGGATTTTGTGATAATGGCAAGTGATGATACCTAGTTAGGTCATAGCTCACATGCATTGCACTCACACTAGGGATCTAATGCCTAGTAAATCCCCAACCTAGGGCCCAATTTTGTATTTTCATCATTGCAATTGCCCATCCCATCTTCATCTCTTCTTCTCTCTTCTCTTATATTCCTTGACCTTGAAAATTTTTACTATTTATATCTCTCCAAGTCAAGGGATATAATTTTTCTTTGGTATATCCTTGTACTTTACATTTTTTCCTTTCTTCCTTTCATCAAGAAAAGGATATACATTATTATTTTATTTGTTCATCTATACTTTCGCACTTTTTCCTTGATTTTTCAACAAATAAGTGATCATCATGAGATAATATAGATACCACATGAATATCCTTTATGGTGTTCATATGGCTCTTGACTATCTTACATACATATTTGTAGCTATAAAATTCTCACACTCCTTTCCCTTAGGCTAATGGATCTGCACTTCGAAGGGAAATGGGAGAATAGTAGATCTACACCTCAGAAGAGCGGCACTTGAGATCGTGCCTTCTTTGGTGATTTTTCGATGAATTATTTAGGGTTCACCAAGAAACATTTCTTGGTAGTTTCCATGCATAGGGTTGGGTAGTTGTTTGATGTGTTCTTTTAAGTTCTCTCGCAATCACCTAGTTTGGCCAATGCATGCTAAATGCAAATTAACTTCAAAGAATACTGTAGACAATAATAAATATAAAGTAATATAATGCAAATGCTTAGTTTCTAAAGAGATTTAACACTCTTACTCAATTTGGAAGTTTGATGTAGGTTCTTTTTACTTATTACAAGCAATATTAAAGGGTTTTAGGGCAATATCGAGCGTACGATCAGTGATCGTATCAACCTATCAGTGATCATATCTACTGATCAACGATGAATAGATCCAATAACAGCAAAAAATTGTAGTTTCATAAATACAGTGCAAAAAAAAAATTACAATGTGCTACAGACTGCTTTTAAGCAAAGATTATATCATATAAAATTTATTTAAATGCTATATGAACAAGAAATGACATGAATATGGATAAAAGCATGTAAATTATGCAACTATATGCAAAATGGTGAACATCGAGAATGATAATATAAAAATTCTATTCTATATGAAATAGCAGATGATAAATATGATACTAAAATGCAGATTTGAGACTAAAGAATTGCAAAATAGAACTTGGAGTTAGCCCCAGGTAGTTTGTATATGAGATCGTAACCACAAAGCAAGATCAAACGCTATCTGTGCGAGATCGTATGCCTGATTGTAGATCGTAACCACGCACGTACAGTGATCGTACTCCCACTCCTACAAAAATACAATAAAATAAAAAAAGCTAACGCACAAATTAAGTGGTTAGAATGCAAAATTTGGGCTAAGAAATTTCAAACATTAATAAATTTTGTAATAAATTTTTTCTTTCTCGTAAAGCGTGCAATTCTTTTATTTAACACATTTTTATTCAAAAATGCGCTAAAGAGGGGGTAAAATGTAACACCCTAAAATTGACTCACATTAATCCACATTAAGTCAAAAACTTATAAAAATTGATTCCTAGATGGTTACCTCGATTTTCATGCCCTCCTAGAGAGATCGGGTCTAAGCTTGATGAGATCGTAAATACGATCTCTGATAGCCTTTTCAAGTATGAGATCGTAAGTACAATCTCGTCCAAATTTTGAAAAAATCCAGTTTGACAAAATGACAAATATGTTACAACATTTTTTATCTCTATCCATCTAACTGTGTAGCAGTTACGGGATCAAATTTGTTGATTAGTCTTAGCTTGGAAGAGGTTGTAACCCACTTTGTTCTTAGCCCAACTTATCCAGTTTTCTTAGCCTATTTAATCAGGCATTCCCCCCCAAATTCCTCCTGACTCATTAGCTTTTAGTGATCGTACTACCAATCCTACTGACTAATATATTGAGCGATATAGTGGTAGGAATTTTATTATGTCATCTCAGTGGGTACCACTTATCGTGGACTTTAATAGAGATCATTTGCAACATGTGGGATCAGAGCGTATGATTTTGCTTTGGATCCATTCATTCTTTATAGAATTTATAAGATATTACACAGGATGGTCTACAAGAAGGGTAAGGGATTGGTGCTCACCTCATTTCTACAGGTATGGTGCTGGAAGCACATAGATATTAGGAGACCTGTAGGATTTCCTTTGGCACAGGAAAGCGATGGTGAGCCTAGGGTGGAGGATGACAGACCAAGGGTATTTTATTGGGCTATAATTAGAAGGCGCCATGGGTAGGTTAGACTCAATGTAGTGAGGTGGATTTTTTATGATCTACTATCAGAGGACATATGGTGGAGGTCCTGGAGAGAGATACCGGGGTGGGGAGAGGATGGTTTTGAGTTGGATCGTGTGAGGTGAGTTAGATGGATACAAATGGATTAGGGGGAGTTTGAGCTACACCATGTGGACTGAGTGCTCTATCAATTTGGATTACAGTAGGACATTCCTTAGTATAGGAATATCACATATTCCAATGTGACTCAAGATCCCACTATGATTAATGGTGCTCCCAATATGGATCAATTTTTGTACCCTTAACCTATTGAAGAGATACTACCCACAAAAAATGGGGATGACACTGGGATTACAGATAGTTACCAAAAGTGGTACACCCACATTCATCCTACCTAACTGACTACACTAAGGAGTTCAGTGCAGTAGATAGCTAAACAAGTTTTTAGAAAATAGCGTACATCTAGCCAACAAAAATAGTCAAATACATAAGTATCCTTTAGGAGAGAGGGGCCTCACTTTAGGGATAAGAATCAACACCGTTTGAGGTGGGAGAGGGAATCTGGGACTAGTGATAGAGTCAGGGGTACTAGGGGAGAGAGGAGAGCATATTCTGAGAGGATGAGGGATGATAGGATGGAGGAGGAGCATGTAGCATCTCCTCAATAGGAGGTTGTGCCTAACTTGCTCGATAAGGGCATCATGACAAGGGAGGTGGGAGAGATTAGCGATATGGCTTCTCTATGGGTAGAGCTTACTGGTTTTAGGGAGGATACTGTGACTCAAAACACCAATATTGAGAATATAGAAAGAGGATGTGATTCTAAGGGCTAGGATTAAGACTCTAGAGGTGGAGCTCGTACAAGCACAAGCTCAGGCATAGGTGGGACAGGGATCTAGGGATCCAACTCCTACATCTTCTCAGTTAATTCACTCAAGGAAGATTGACTCAGGGAGAGTGCTAGCTTGGGTTCTCCAGTTGATGGGTTTTTATTAGGATTTATACTTTGCATTGGTGCTTGTGGAGCAGAGACAACCGAAGCCTTCGATGTCTGATATACTTATAACTTCGAGTTGCTCAATGTTTTGCTTGACTTGTAAGACAACCACTACTATAGGATCAAGAGGATTCAGACCACTACAACCCCTTAATAGGGATGACGATGCTCAGACCTCTAGGGCTTCTAGAGGGTAATCTATATAGAGATTATTTTTGTACTATTATCCCTTAATTATTAAGTATGCCGAGCTAGAGATTGTAGCATACCGATCAGACTTCTATTTTGTATATATATATATTGATCTTCTTTTCTTATGCAAATTTGAATGATTTGATTGCATTTGATTGTATTTATTTTATGATGTTTAAATTTCTTTATAATCATGCTTTTTATTTTAAATATTTTGATCATGCTTAACATAAAAGAAAAATGGGTTGATTTTTGGTAAAGTATATTTTGAAAAAGGTATTTTTGAATGATGATATAATTGATGAATTAGCAATGAACCTCAAAGGATGTTGTGCTATTATATGACCATTGGTGGAGATAAGTACTCGCTAGGTCATGAAGTGAATCCTATTATGAGGGAAATTTTGTATTGTTAATATTAGAAAAGTTTTTGTGGGGCTCAAGAGTGATCAAATAAGATGTTTGATTTTGTTTTTGAAGAAATTTGATTTTTAAGAAAATATTTTGATAAAAATTTTTGAGAAAATAAAGTGATTTAAGCTTGAAAAATTGGGAAGGATGAATTGCGCTAGGCATAAAATTTCTAGTGTGAAAAATTTGAGGATAATAGTTATTAGGAATTATACCATCATCGCGAAGTCAAAAATGCAACGCATGATAATATGAAATTATTTGTTCTTAAAATACAAACTGATATGAAGAAAATTATCATATCACATGTTTAAGAAGATTGAGAAATATTAAATGATTTTAAAATTGAAAATTTGAGAAAGATGACTTACGCTAGACATAGAATTTCTAGTGTGAAATTTTGAGAAAATAATTACTAGGAATTATGCCATCATCGCGAAGTCAAATTGCAATGCATGATAAGTGATTTTGGAAATGCAAGTTTTGTAAGAAGTCATTATGAATATTTTTGAAAATTTTGAAATATATATTATGTAATGAATTAATATATTGATAAACTAATGTTGTCTGACAAATTTCAGCAAAATATTTTAAATTATTTCTAAGACAAAGTCAAATTTATCAAGAACTACTATGTGACGTGTGAGTTGATTATCCATATTGAATTGTCATAATGATACAAAATATCTTAAGGATCAAATGTGTGTGCTCATGAAATTAATTTAGCAATTTTAAGTGAGGTAAATGATACATGCAATATTTTATGAACCAATGTGTGTGCAAGTGAAATGTTCATTAACCATGATTTTGTGCATGCATTTGTATCGAACTACTATGTAATTCAAGTTAACAAAATCTAGCTAATACACAAGCAGACATTTGTCTATACAATATAAGATCGCTAATGTGACAGACATATCGCCATGCGAAAGGCTTACTAGAGGCCAAGCAGGTTGGATACAAACCACGAGTTATGGGGCTCACCTCATGGCTTTTGAATAACTGAGGAATTCCAAGGATTCAAGATCATTACCCCCTTATTTTCTTTTGATTTTGGAGTAGGAATTCTTGTCCATTTTTTAACAAGGGGATTTTATTGCTTTTTATAGTAAAACTATTTTTTCTTTTCTTTTTCTCTTTTTCTTTTGCTTTTTTATTTTTCTTTTTATTTTTCTTTTCTTTTTTGGGATAATTTCTCAGATTAGACAAGGAGCAAGGGATTTTATTCAGGTAGGGTGGGAGCTTGTCCTTTTGCCAATTCTCAGTATTCTAGACCATACGCATAATAGGATAGCAGGGAAAACTTTTCGCTTAAATAACTAAGACTACTATGTAGTATCCTTTTCAAATTTGCAACAAATAATTTTTAAGATGTGAGAATGTGTTATTGGTTCAAGAAGTAGCAAGATAAATTTCTACAACTCAAAATTTTATTTAGTGAAGTACTAGTGCTTTTAAATACAGGAGAGATTTATAATCAAAGTGACAAAATCAAAATCTAGTAAAAATGTGAATTAAGTGATTGGTTCAAGATAACTTTTGAATTTATCCAAAATAAGATAAAATATAACTTGAATTTTGAAATACAACACACATTGATGTGAAAACTTAACAATAATTTGAAATATTTTTGGAAAATTTTCATGATTTTGATTTTTTTGGTTGTTTTTATAATATGATAATTGTAAATTGAATGATGAAGAAGTTATTTATAAATATATGCAAAAATATAATTTTTTCTTTTATGCATAATATATTTTGAGATGCATGATATTCATTGGCTCCTTGAGATATTTTCCATCCAAGGTAGCCAAGCGATATGCACCTGATCCAAATTTAGCAGTAATGACAAATGGTCCAAGCCAATTAGGTTGAAATTTACCTTTTAAATATTTTCTAGAATTAGTGTTTTTTTATTTTCTTTAAGTACTAAATCACCCACTTCAAAAGATCGACTATGAACTTTCTTTGCATATGATCTTTTGAATTTATCTTGGTAAGAGCGAAGATTATCTAGAGTATGAATATGTTTCTCATATAGAATCTCCAACTTACTTAGTTCGCCAGAATGATATTCATCTCCTACTTCAGCATCTTGAAGTAGAAGAGCTAGAGAAGAAACTTCTAACTCAAATAGAAAAACTTCTTCAACACCATAGACCAAGACAAAAGGTGAGGCACCTATAGGAGTACGAACACTAGTTCAATTAGCCCATAAGGTAGGGTATAATTACATATGACAATCACGACTTGATTTATTAACCAATATTTTTAGGATTTTGATCAAGATTTTATTAGAAGCTTCTACCTGGCCATTTCCTTGTGGATAATAAGGAGTAGACCATCAATGTTGAATTTTATATTTTTAACATAATTTATTAATATCTTTGTTCTGAAAGCATGTTCCATTATCAGATATGAGAGTTGATGGAATTATAAATCTACATATGATTTGATTAAAGATGAATTTAGACACTTGGAATCCTGTGCAAGAATCTAATGGTATATCTTCTACCAATTTTGTAAAATAATATGTTGTTATGATAAATTTATGACCATTAGAAGAAATAGGATTTATTTTACCAATAATGTCTAAACCCCATTTAGAAAAGGGATAAGGGGATGATATAGCTTGAAGTTCTTGAGTAGGAGCGTGAACAAGGTCTAAATGTTTTTTATATTTGTCATAATGACGCACATAATAATTAGTGTTATTTTCCATGGAAGGGCAAAAATAACCCATTCAAAGGATTTTATTAGCAATGGTACTTCCACTAAAGTATCCTCCACCATCATGGGCTTCACTTAAGGCTTTCTTAGACTCTTCTAGATTGAGACATCTTAATAGGATACCGTCAAGAGACCTTTTGTATAAGGTATTGCCAGAAATTACAAAGTGAACAACTCGCTTACATAATATCCTACGTTGGTTTCTATATAATCCTTCTAGGAAGGTTTCTTTTTGGAGAAAATTTAAGATATCTATGTACCAAGGTTCTAGGATTATTTCATTAATTAAAAACACATCTAATGGATCTAAACATGAATTAGTAGAAGCTGGTTCTTGGAGTTGGTGAATAATGAGAGTAGCATATTCATCATCCAACTCCAAAGGTAACAAAGAGGCAAAAATTTCCATGGCGTCAGTAGCACGGTTGCTAGTGTGAGGGATGGATTCTAAAGTTACTTTCTCAAACAATGAAATAATATTAAGAACATACTCTTTATAAGGATGAATATTCTCATCGCATGTCTGATAAACTTCATTAATTTGATATATCACAAGCTTAGAATATCCAAATACTAATAAAAATTTAATTTTTAAGGCTAATGTGGGTCGTAACCCAAGTATTATGGCCTCATACTCTGCAGTATTATTAGTACAATCAAATTGAAGTTTAAAAGACAAATGAATAAGATGATTTTGCAGATATATTAATATAATACCTACATCTACATCACTCATGCATATAGCTCCATCAAAATATAGAGACCAAGATTCAGAAATATCCTCTTCTACGTTAAGACACTCATCAAGAAATTCTATGGTTATAGGATGAGTAGATTCTAGAGGTGCAACAACTAATTTATCAGCTATAACTTGGCCTTTAATAGATTTTTGGTCGATAAATGTGATTTCAAACTCACTCAGAGCAAGAACCCACTTAGTTGTGCATCTTGAAAAGTAAGGTCTACTCATCAAGTACCTTAATGGATCAGACTTAGCAATGACAAATGTTTTTTGACTGAGCATATAATGACACAATTTTTGCATAGAAAACACAACTTCCAAACAAAGCTTTTATAATGGAGTATAACGGGTTTCATAGTTTATTAATGTTCTAATTATATAGTATGTGGATTTTTCTTTCTTATCATCATCAATTTGAGCCAACATTGCTCCAAGTCCAAATTCAGAAGTAGAAATGTACAAAATAAAAGGACAATATGGTCTAGGAGGAACAAGCACTGGAGGATTAAGAAGATATTTTTTAAGGTTTTCAAAGGATTCTTTACACTCATCATCCCATTAAAATGGAATATTTTTCTTAATTAACTTAAGAAAAGGTCGTGTTTTATCTACCAACTTGTCAATAAAGCAACAGATAGACTATAATTTACCTTGTAGACTCCTTAATTATGATATATTTTTTGGTATTGGAATATAAAGGATAGCCTTAATTATAAGAGGATCTATTTCTATACAACATATAGAAAAAATAATCCCTAAAAATTTTCCAGATTTAACTCCAAATACACATTTGTCTAGATTTAAGCGAATCATATATTCTCTTAGTATATCAAACACTTTTTTTAAATAATCAATATATTCCTATTCCTTAGCTGAACGAGCTAAAATATAATCTACATAATCATGTAGAATATCATACATCATATCATGAAAGATATAAGTCATAGCTATTTGATATGTTGCTCCTGCATTATTTAAACGAAAGGGTACTACTTTCCAACAGACTGTTCCCCAAGGTGTGATGAAACCTTTTTGGGTTGGTGTTTAGGATCTATTCGGATTTTGTTTTATCCTCAAAAAATATCCAAGAGGGATAAAATCCCACTCCTAGCTGTAAAATCTATGATTTGATCGATATTAGGGAGGGGAAAGTCATCCTTAGGGCAAGCAACATTAATATCTCTAAAATCAATACAAACTCTAATTTTAGTGGCTTCTTTTTTGGTTACTAGAAAAACATTTGATATCCAATCAGCATAATCAATAGCTTGGATAAAATCTAATTCAAAATTTTTTGTAACTCATTTTTAACTAGTAGTGCTATTTTGGTATGTATTCTTCTAAGTTTTTGCTTTACAGGTTTTGCATCAGGGCACACTACTGGATGGTGCATGACCATAGAAGGATATAGACCTGGTATATCTACATATGTCCAAGAAAAACCATCAGCATATTCTGTAAGAAATGTAATGTATTCTTTTTGTCTTTCTTCACTTAATTTTGCTCCAATTTTGACCATGTGGGGGTTTTCTTTTGTTTCAATGTTTACTTGTAGAACATTTTCTACCACAACGTTTAATTCTCTTTCAAATTTAGGAGGATTGGGTGATACCCCATTTATTATAATTATTCTAAGGTTAACATAGCCAATTATTATTGTGGAGTAGTTGTTTGGATATGTGCTTACATGGTATAGATCCATCAAAGAAGAATCTGTTTTTTAGAACTTCGTAAATATAAATATCATGAAATATATCTCCCTCCAAATATTCATCTTGCTTAGCAATCATGTATGGGTATGCTATTGATAACATGTTACAAGAATATATCCTCCTACTTGGTTTTATAAATTCTTGATGTGCTAAATATTCTTGATATGTTACAAGTTGGTCATCATCCTCAAATGGTAATGGTTGGGTTTTTGTAAGAATGTAACAACTACCACATTGGTCAGACCATTCCTCAACTTCTAGAGGTTCCTGTATTCCATTTTCAAGAGGTCCTAAACCTTTACCTCTATAACCCATGTTACATGTTATTTGTTTTTATTTTATATATCCATTAGAAAAGTAACATTTAGCAAAATCATTTTGATCAATTGTGACACTCACATTATTAATTTTACCATAATAATACCCTACGTAGACAAAGGCACAACTCCTAACATGATAGATACTTCCCAATTTTCATGGCAAGCCCATCGTTCGGGGAGATGGCGGTAATTGAGATAACACTAGGGAATCTTGAGTGGCAAAATTATTATGTTTTGAAGTTGTGAGTATTGAAGATAAATCCGGTAATACTTCATCCAAAAGAGGATATGAAGTAGGAGTATCCTCTTTAGTTGTAGGTTTATATGATGAAGGTGTTGATGATGGGGGAGGACTAGGGTGTGTTTAAGATATAGCAAGGAAAAATGGGACTCCTATTGGTTCTACCATAGCACACATGTCAAATGGTCTAGGATCACCATGGATAGTAACTAGTTGGTTTTTAAACTCAAACTTAACACATTGATGTAATGTAGAGGGTACTGCTCTTATTGCATTATCCCCAATCAACCTAGAAGGATGTTGTATGATGCAGGACAATGTACAACAAACATGATTGTATCTAAAATCCTTGGACCAACTTGCAAAGGAATCGATAATACTCCACATGTTTCTTGAGTTTCATCATTAAATGCTTTGATAATAATTTTAGTTCTTTTTAATATTCACTTCTAAATCCAAATATTTGGAAAATGTCATATGTGCATATGTTTAATGATGATCCATTATCAATTAAAACTCTTTTAACACCTACATCTCCAATTAATGTTGTGATGTATAGAGGATTATCTCTATACATGCTTTGAGGAGGAATTTCATTATCTTGAAAATCTATATAATTTGTTCTTTGAGAAATCATAAAATTTACCACAACATCAGGTTCTATATTTTGAGGTACCATCATTTTGCTTAAGGTACTCATTAATTCTTCTCTATGTATGGATGAAGTTATTATAAGGTCTAGAAGAGAAATTCTTATTATGATGTTAGCCACATGTTAATTAATGTCATAAGGAGATTGTTTTTGTGGATTCAATATATTATTACCTTTTGTAGGTTCCTTTAACACAAATGGAGTTGATTTCTCATTTTGAGTTTGAGTTTGTGATTGAGAATTTTTATTTTGGGCTTGTTGTTTAGTGATGGCTGTAATAGTGCCTACAACATTATTATTATTTTTGTAAATTACTAAAGTGAGGTCTAGCACTTTCTACTTGCTCATTTGAAAGCATTTGTTGAGATGAGGGTCAAGTGGTCATTCTTCTAGGAAATGGTTCTTATGGAACTAATAAATATATGATGGGAATAATTCGATCTGACTCATCTTCATAATTGTTTGAATTATTTGAGGTGATGTCCATTTCACTTTATGTCTCACAATCTGTGTTTTTTGTGTCACTTTTTGCATCTTCTGAATATGAATATTGAAAATAATATATTGGTCTATTTATGACTACATATAGGGTAGGTACCTAGGAGGTTTGCAAATCTTGTGGTAAAAAGTTACTAATGGTTCCTACATATCGAGTTGGATGAGGAACATTATGATGTTCTAATTGATTCACAAACTCTTTACCATGTTTGGGTAAAGGATGTTGAAAAATATATAGGTTTTGATTTGCATTTTGAGTTGGTTGTTTTTAGGTATTATTTTGAGTATTATTGTTTGTGGGAAATTGTTGTACTTCCATTTATATTTTATCAATCAAATATTGTATTATATGTTTCAACCGATTACAATAATTAGTTGAATATTTGTCCACTTGATGAAAATTAAAATGTAGATCAGCCCTATATCTAGTTGCAGTGGTATCCGATTGTCGTATCTCTGGCAACCATATTAAACCTTGTTATAATAATTGAGGCAAAATCATGGTTAAGGGTTGATTTAGTTTTGTGAATTCTCTTGGATTTTTATCAGGAATCTTCAACAAAAACTTCTTTACACCTTCTATAGTATTGATGTTTACGGTATTTCTACTATCAGTAACTCCATCACCTACTACTTGTTTATTCTTATATTGGTTTTTGGAAGTTTTATCCTCATCCTTTTTCTTAAATTGGCCTCTTGTAATAAGGGCATATTCTACCCTTATTTGTAAGTCTATAGCTTGATCAAAAGAGGTTACTGTAGTTGTAGCAAGTTCATAGGATAATTATTCTTGTAAATTGCCAATGAATATTTCCAACATTTCTCGATGAGGTAAAGCAAAATGCAATTTTACTAGAAGTTGCCTCTATTTGGCTAGGAATTATGCAAAGATCTCATCTTTCCCTTGTTTCAAGTTTTATAAATCCTTAATGGTGACATGTATTTCTATGCATGCACTAAATTGATGAACATATATTTTTGCTGTCTCTTCAAAGTTTCTTTAAGAATTTGTTGGTAGTTGATAATACCATTCTAGGGCCATGCCTCTAGACTTTTAGGGAATATTTTAGCAACAACAAGTCATCATAAGAAATATCATGACATGTTGTCCTAAGCATGTGAATATGCTCAATAGGATCTTTGGTTCCTTTATATATCAAGAGAACAGTTATAGGGAAATATTTTAGGTGTGGATGAGCAACCATAATAGGATCCAAGGGTTGGCTACACATATCTCTATAACTGTATGAGGGATGGTAGGGATCCATTTGATCTAGACATGAATCCAATTTTTTAACCATGGCTTCAAGCCTTTGTGGTTGTCCACCAAATTGATTTTGTTGTACCATGTTGTTGTGTGTTTGATAATAGGATTGTGTTGTCACACAAGGAATACTAGTTGAAATACTATTGTGTAAAGTGTTTGTGGGAACAATATTTTGTAATTTATATGGGATTACATTTTGTTGAACTTTGTGTTGAACTTTGTGTTGATGATGATTGGTATTTTGAATTTTATTAGCTCTTTGTAATGTGGCTATTTGTTGATTAGGAGCTTGAGAAGCAGAAGGATTTTGTTTTAGTTTGGATTTTTGTTGTGTTTCTAATTTTTGATTGTTCAAATCTATGTTTTTATGAGATGGTCTAGCTTGATTTGGGTTTGTGTTATCTATGTATGTCATGGGATTTGAATTTAATTGGAGAGCAGATTATATAGTGGCCTCCTTTGAATAATATCTTTATGGGAGTAAATGTTCTATCTTTATTACATGATGAAGCTCATCTATATGTTATTTTAAAAAGTTCGTAAATTGTTGGAAAAATTTTAAGTTGACATTGCCTTGAGGATCTAAAAAAGGTTGGTTAGGATCTTCTTCTTCTTCTCCTCCATTATCATCCTTACCTTGTTTTGAGAGTTTATCATCTTCAATATTTACCCTATCATCAAATTTTTCTCGATCTTGTTCATCAGATTCTATTTGTTTACCACTTCTCAAAATTCTAGGTATTTTTGTTCTAGGATATTTTTATCTTGCATATATATATATATATATATATATATATATATATGCTTAAATTCTTGGGGTATATATGTTATATATACCTATATTAATATGCAAATATGTAAATATATAATATATTTTGTTTTTGGTTTTTTGTATTTTTGAAAACAAAGCAGAAAATACAATTATAATGTTCTATATATTATACTTAATATTCCTGAAAGAGTCTATATATATCATTAATAGGTTCAAGCTCTTCAGGTGACATATAATGTTCTTCCTCAAACTAAAATTTGGATTTTAAGAACTTGACAAAATGGGCTATGGTGATACTATTAGTTTCATATTCTGGCATACAAAATTATAGTTCATGACAATACTCACGATAATGGACTGCCCTAGGAGTTTTGTGAAATCTTCTGTTATTTTCCAAGACTATTTCTTGATCTTCTATATGTGCTATAAATATGTGTACTGATATGGCATTTTCAAGGTAATTTTCAAAAGTATAAATAGTTGAAGAAACACTTGCTCTTTTATCTATTAATCACCTCTCACATGCCCTTTGAATATCAAAGTAGCGAGAAGAATTATTAGGATACATGACTCTAGCTGTTCTTTGGCTTTTATAATGTCTAATATTTCCTA
This sequence comes from Wollemia nobilis, assembly GCA_028583015.1. Taxonomy (NCBI): domain Eukaryota; kingdom Viridiplantae; phylum Streptophyta; class Pinopsida; order Araucariales; family Araucariaceae; genus Wollemia; species Wollemia nobilis. Next base: position 1,105,583 of record JAQPPZ010017036.1, on the reverse strand, counting down.
GAGTTCAGTCCACTATTCTTGATATGGAATACTAGAATTTTCAACTATTAGAGATATTTCCTGAGTAGATAATAATGTTCTAAAATTTATGCTTATGACTCTTCCTATGTTGAAATTTAACATATATGAAATGAACCAAAAATATGCAAGTTTTGATTTATGATATTTACAGTTTTTTATTTTGTTTTGTAATTTTTATGCTTGTTTGTGTTTTACAAATTAGAAAGATGCCTATGTTATTCATGTTGGATTCACCAAAGAATGTAGCTCTAAAATTCTCACACTCCTTTCCTTTAGGCTAATGGATTCGTACCTCGAAGGAGAATGGGAGAATAGTATATCTACACCTCAAAAGAGTGGCACTTGAGGTCGTGCCTTCTTTGGTGATTTTTCAACAAATTATTTAGGGTTCACCAGGAAACATTTCTTGGCAGTTTCCATACCTAGGGTTGGGAGGTTGTTTGATGTGTTCTTTTAAGTTTCTCGCAATCACCTAGTTTGGCCAATGCAACTAATCTATGCTAAATGAAATTTAATTTCAATGAATACAACATACATCAATAAACATAAAGTAATCTAATGCAAATGCTTAGTTTTTGAAGGAATTTAACACTCTTACTCAGTCTGGAAGTCTAATGTAGGTCTTGTTTACTTGTTGTAGGTGGTATCAGATGGTTGTAGGGTAATATCGGATGTACGATCAATGATCGTATCTACTGATCAATGATCAACAGATCCGATCACAACAAAAACCTACAATTTTATAAATATAATGTAAAATAGAAAAATTGCAATACACTACAGACCTTGTTAAGCAGATACTAGATCATATAAAATTGATTTAAATTCTATATGAATAGGAAATGACATGAATATGGATAAAAATATGCAAAGTATGAAATTATATGCAAAATTTTGAACACTGAGAATGATAATTTCAAAATTCTATTCTATATGAAATGGTAGCTGATAAATATGATACTAAAATGTATATTTGAGACTAAATAAGTGCAAACAAGAACTTGGAGTTACCCCAAGGTAGTAAGTATACAATATTGTAACCATGGAGTAAGACCAGACGCTAACTATGAGAGATCATATGCCCGATCACAAATCATAGTGCACAATGATCATACTTTCGATCCTGCAAAAACATAGTAAAATAACGAAAGCTAATGCAAAAATTAAGTGGATAGAATGTAGAATTTTATCAGTTAGTTAGGAGGAATTTGGGGGGGGAGAATGCCTGATTAAATAGGCTAAGCAAACTATAGAAGTTGAGATAAGAAAAACATGGGTTACAACCTCTTGCAAGATGGGACTAATTGACGGATCTGATCCCGTAACTACCGTGTAGTTATATGGATAGAGAAAAAAATATTGTAACTTATTTGTCATTTTGTCAAACTTTTTTTTTTAATTTTTAGACGAGATTGTACTTACGATCTCGTCAAGCTTAGACCTAATCTCGCCAAGAGGGAACCAAAATTGAGGTAAACAACTAAGAATCAATTTTTGCAAGTTTTTGACTTAATGTGGATTAATTTGAGTTAAATTTAGGGTGTTACAACCTCTTAACCATTGAAAATTCAATATGGATGCACACATTCATCTCTTGTTCTACTCCATTACCTTTTTCCATACACCTTATTGCACACATTACACCCCTATTGGGTAGTACTCACTTTGGCACATCATTCTCACACACACACACCCCATATGGGATCAAATTCATGGTCACAAGTGAGGGGAAACCTCCATTTGACCATTTATGAGCAGACATCCTAACAGGTATATCTCCTTCTCTCAAGCCATCTTAGCAAACACTACACCCCCTAGTGGGTAATCACTCCACACTTGTCCATATTTTTTCAAGCATATAACCCTTGTAGGATAGTTTCATGGCCACACGTGAGGAGAAACCTCCATCCCAACCATTTGCAAGCATACATCCTTACAAGGTTTCACCATTTTTTATTTTGTTTAGCTTTTTGGAGCTTTATTTTCATTTCCTTCTTCTTTGCCATCTATGTTTTTTTGCTTTTCCTCTTATTATTTCCATCTATCCATACATGTATTGCATGTTGCATCTAATTTTAGGTTTGCATTTAGATGCTTGCATTTAGTTAGATTCATTCCATTTCATTCATTTAGTTGCATTCATTATGTTTGTCATCACCATGCATAAAGTAAAAATTAACACTAATGCACACGTATTTTCACACCATAATATAATAAATATAGTTGATAAGTACTGCATACATGTCATTTGGTTCAGTACACCATAGTCCAAGCCTGGAATACATGACCCTCCCTAGGGATGCATGCCATAATTGAAAATTGGCATATAATCCAAATTTTAATCCTAGATCTATGAGCCTGCCTCCTCACTAGTGGTGGTATTGGTGGGGGTATGTTCACAAATCGTATAGCTATTCATAATAAATATAATGACTAACTCTATTATTGAAGGGAGGTTTGTGGCTACACCCTTGATCCACCAAAACTACTTGGACATATAGATCTTGGTAGAAGATCTCCCTCTATACCTATATGTCTTGCCTCTCCTCTGCCCTTTGTATCTACTCCTATAGAAGGTGGATACCATCACCTGGTTGGTTGCTCATCACAACAACCATCCCCTCAGCTTAGGTCCATTGATGCTCCTACTCTAGTTTGCTCATCTCCCCTCTAAGGTGGCTCACCTTGGCCCCTGTTTCTTCTCTCTCTATCATGATCTAGCCTAACTATGCTTGAAGAGTGTCTATATCCCCCTTTATGATGATTGTCCTATATATCAAACCCTCAACTACCCTCACTAGGTCTCCCTAACCTATGGTCTCGCTCAATATTGCTTGTTCCATCTTAAGGACATCTCCAACTATCCTCCCTACATATGAACTAAAGAGAGTGATGGTGGTCCTTATTATGGTTACCACCTCTATCCTAACCTATGTGCTAGCCTAACTAGGAGGTTGTGGCATCTACTCTCATGACACCATTATACGTCGCTTAGACTCTTAGAGTGCCAAATGCACTCATTGACCAATGACTTGGTGTGTTTTAACTAACATCAATGGGGAGATCATTGGAGGTGTAATACCCTATACCATCTCTTGTATTTTAGGGCTACAATAAAATTAGGGTCTTCTCTTACCCTTGAAGTATACCTCCTCACCTTCATATACCAGTATTATCCTAAATTTAGTATCTCTTGGAGAATCCAGAATTTATATTGTAATAGATAAAACCGATAGAGCTCTATCTCACCCTTCTTTGTGATGATCCATCAAACCCTCCTAACCCAATATAGATCCTTTCATCATCATCCTACCTAGGGTGTATATGCCATGGCTACCATATGATTTTATGGTCTTGTAGTTCATTTATGACCCATGTTCCTAGTGGTATAATACCTATGTAGAACCTCTATGTACACTCAAGGTATCAAGACCACATATATCTTGTTGGCCACTTTGGGTCAGGTAGTGGTCTTGGTAGTGCATATGGCCTCTTGATGGTTGTGTGCTCCCAATACCACACCTAGAGTAACATTGTACAAACTAATCTTGTATGTTGTTTGTACACAATATTGTACAACATACTATACAAATGGGCTAGCATATATGGCCCCCATGTAAACTACACCTACTAGTCTCACATGTCTATCACTACTAAAAATTCCCATGGTAGATGTTTTTGACTCATATGACACACTAGAAATCCTACCACCACTCCATAGAGCACAATTGTTAGTGCCCCAATCCCATGTCATCATGGTATGTCATCGACATGGAATCTGCTCTTGTAGATCTCATATAATAAATCACCGATCAATCTCTCCATGGTTGCCTATGGTACCTTTGCCTTGTAAACCATCCTCTCCCTAATGGGGATACTCAATATGCACCACACATCCTCTATTATCATGGTCATAGCTCCCATCAACAACCAAAATATGAATGATTTTTGGTACCTCCACTCTACCAACACTATTAGTAGCGCTCTATCTACCTCCACCTAGGGTATCTCTAGCAAATGTAGAATCCCCATTGCACCCAGTGTGCATATCTATATTGGCATGATCTCTCATAGTGTCTCCTCAAGGGTACTCGAGCACCATTCCCTGATCTCAAGGACATCATGCTGCAATAAAAAGAACATAATTTTTCAGTAATAAAAACACTAGGAGCATCATTTCCTATTTTTTGTTTTCACCAAATCCATACCCCATGTCATCTAGAGCATAGATTTGCAAATCCATGTATTGTACAACATAGGGTATGGATTTGATCATTGCTAGGGATGATGGAGTCCATGGGCAACCATCGGATCTGTGCCCATGTCCCACATAGTGAATTTCATGTGAAAACATCAAAATAATAAATAAAATTCACAAAAAATGTGAAAATGACCTAAAATATAATTGCTAGTTGGTATTGTGGCTCTTACCTATGCTCGTTCTACTGCTACATCAGCCTTGCTCCTTGCAACTACCACTCTATGTGTAGGAAGATCCATTATCTTATTTTCTCAAGAGCCTTTTTTTGTTTTCTCACATGAAGAAAATGAGTTAGCTTTTCCCACCTTTTTGCTTTTGTTTCTCCCTTTTATCCTTTTTTGTCTCCTCTCTCCTCCTTATGGAACCTATTTTATTATTTTTTGCTCTTTTTTTTTTTAGTTTGTCATTTTGAGTTTCCTTAGGAATTTTACATTCCTCCCAAAACTTGAGGGGGCACCCTGGCTTGAGAGGCATTAATGTCCCTAGTACCTCATTTTTTATGCCAAATATTCAAAGTGTTTGAAATGATACTATTTGTGCACCAACCCTTTCTTCTAAACTAGCCACCCATTGTTTTATTTTTTTTGCTATCCTTCTTTCCCATAGGTGCCTACATATTTCTTTGGCGCATTTATTAGGCCATAAATGCATCAAAGAGGGGGTAAAATATTGACATAAAAATTTGATCCACCTAGATGATTTGTTTTTCCTTGGGTTACTCTGAGAGGTTCTCAAACTTTCTAGGAGAAAATTTGGCCCCTTTTATTGTTTTTTGGCTTGCTTTTTGACCTTGACTAAATCCGTGCCCTATAATTTACAAGGCGTAAATTTGAAAAATTTAGGTTTTCTATCAAAAACCTAAATTTTAATTCGACTCTTTTGGGGCGTTGGCCTAATCAAGGGTATGTTTTGATTTTACATATTTTATTTCTCCAAGACCTTTATAAATAAATAGATTGGATCCTTTTTTTTCCTAGAATTTCTCCAATCGATAAAGCTAGAAATTTTAGAAAGTTCATGCAAAATAATATTTTTGTGGCTTCTTGTGCAACTTTTTGGTGCTCTTGGTGCTTTGGTGTTCTATTGTTGGTGTGTTCCTTATGATTTTGCAAGTGGATAAAGAATTGATGATAATTTGTCTTCTTGAGGGAGAAGAGATTTTCCACATTTGCTCTTGATTCTTCCATGAGATCACCACGTTGTTTCTTTGCATTCATTAGTTCACATATTCATCATAGTTTAAATTATGTTGTGTTTTGGTCTCTATTTTAGGGTTTTTAACCATCTTATGCGAATTCATGTCTCATAGTCTATAAGGTGTGGATTCGATGAAAGCCTTGCTTTCACCCATCAAACATTCAACATTTTTTTTAGCTCTATTACCAAATATGCACTCCTTATCCTATATGGTAAAAATTTGATCCAATTATGTTTTGGGATGACGTTCATCCCAAAACCCTAGGGTTTTACTTTACATACCCTTTGCATATTGTTTCTATCGGTGTTCTGTTATGACTATTATCATTTTGTTTTATTGTGTTCCTTTTAGAAATTATTTCATATTGGATTATTTTGGGGGCAATTATTTATTCCCAAACCCTATATTTTGAAATTTTATTCTAGGTTAAGCATTATGTCCATTATATTTACATTATATTTATTGTTCTATGCTATCATATTCTATTGTGTTTGTTGCAAAATTCAAATCTTACTTTACTATGAATGGTAAACTAAAATGACCAAGAGAGCTTGAATATTGTGCCTCCAAGATCAATCTTATAGTGGCCTAAGCAGGCCCCTAAACATTGACCATATTTTCTAGAATTTTTGTGAAGCTATTTTGTAGATCTGAAGCTATGACATATTATGGATGCAAGAAAAAGCTTGAATCAAATACTAAATTAGATAAGTGCTTTAAGGAAAACTATTAAGTTGGGTGTTGTTTGCTTTTGTCTTTTTTGTTCACAACCTAGGTTATAAATAAGAAGTAAAAATATATTTGATTTATGTCTAGGCATTTAAAAAGGAAAATTTCATATAGTTTTGCATCTAGGGTTTAGTATTTTTTTGTGCATTCCCTTGTGCCCTTACTCAAATAAAAATTATTTCATTTTTCAACCTAGGGTTAGAGATAATTGAACCAAAGAATCATACTAGGGTTAGACATTGTCTTCTTGCATCTTGTGTGTTTTACATTATTCTTTCATTTCCATAGTTTAGCATAAAAAGACCAAACATAGGTGATTGCTTAATTGACACATCAAATATTTCCACCTCGGACTTCGAGTGAGTCCTAAAAGTGTTCCTGGTGAACCTATTCCTTTATGTTCTTGAGTGTATAGAATTGAGTACCCACCCTAGGGTCAGGCCAATTCGGGGCATAACACACCCTCACGATCACCTTGGCTCCAAGTGGATCCAATCGAGAATCATACATGGTAGGGCAATTTTCCTCCTCTACAACTTTTCTCATTCATCTTTTGCACACACCACACTCCTATTGGGTAGTACTTACTTTGGCACATCACTTACACACTACTTATCATACATGATAAGCTTCATGTACACACATAAGAGATAGCCTCCATCTCCATCATTTGCAAGCATACCTCCTAGAAATAATATCTCTTCACCTTTAGTCATTAGTGAGCACTACACCCATAGTGGGTATCATTCCACACTTGTCCATTTTTATTATCATAACATCCTTGTAGGATAGCTTCATGGCCACTAGCGAGGTGCAACCTCCATTCATCCATTTGTGAGTATACATTCTTATAGGGTTTCACTCTATTTCTTTTCTTTTTATTTTCTTTTGACCTTTTGGAGCTTTATTTTTCTCCTTTTATCTTTCTTTCTCCTATCACCATTTATTTTTTTCTTTTTTCTTTCCTTATTTTCTTCTTTCCATCCATTTTTCATTCATCTTGTTTGCATGCACTTAGTTAGTTTTCATGCATTTCATTAGTTAACCTCATTTTGCATTCATTTAGTTAGGATAATTTTGCATTTCATTCATTATGTTTGTGATTATCATGCTTAAAAAAAGAAAACTTCAAAATTCAAGTAAAACCTAATCTTTCCTTTTTATATTTTTCTCTCTCCTCTTTCTTTCTTTTGGTGTTTTTTTCCCTCCTTTTTTGCTATTGATACTTTGTTTTCTTATGATTCAGTCGTTTTGATTTTCATTGGGAATTTGGAGTTCCTTCCAAAACTTGAGGGGGCATCTTAGCCTGAGAGGCATTAATGTCCCTAATACCTCGTTTTATGTATAATATATTTAAGTGTTTGAAATGGCACCATTTTTGCACCATCCCTTTATTCTAAACCTAACACTTGTTTTTTTGTGTTTGACATTTTTTCCCATTGGTGTTTACATATTTATTTAATTCATAAAAATCAAAATATTGACTCTTTCCTCAAATAGATTAAATATCATTCTTAATCCCTTATATTATATTAATTAAATGTATCCATGCTTAGATTTTATGCTTTAGATTTTATGTTTCTAGATATATTATCTACCTATTAAATTGGAATTATAACTTAGTTATTGTAAAAATGAAATCACACACACAATAAAAAATTGTAAGAGGATCCAAACTTGTAACGTGGAAACCCAAAAATGGGTAAAACCATGGCCCAAATAAATTGGACAAATTGTTATTAGGATTCAAAACTAATACAAATACAAACTAATATTCAACCGACTAAATATCAGTAAGTATTTGTATCAGATTTGAATCCTAATAACAATCTATCCAATTTATTTGGTCCATGGTTTTACCCATTTTGGAGATTCCACATAAAAATATTGTATCCTTTGTATATTGTAACTGTGTGTGTAATTTCATTTCTACAATATCTGATTTTTAATTCCAATTTAATAAGTAGATCATATATCTAGAAACATATAATCTAAAGAATAAAATCTAATCATGTATAAATTTAATTAATTTAAGCTAAGGGATTAAGCATGATCTCTGATCTATTTGAGAAAAGAGTCAAGATTTGGCTCTTTACAGATCAAGTTTGGTAACAAAGCAAGTTTTTTTGAATATGCAAGGTAGAAGATATAAAGGAAAGGACTTAACCCCATACAACCCAAATATTGGGAGAAGAAGGATAAGATCTACTAAAATGGTAGAAAAATTAGAATCTAACTCTCCAATGTTATCCCACAAGGAATTAAAGAAAATATTTCTTGTAGTGGAAAATGCTCTCCAAATCCTGATGGAGATTATGCTTTCTAAAATAGAAATGAAATAAAGGAAGGGAGGAAGAATTAGATTCAAAATCTAGTATTTAGTCTAGTGCTTCCAATGGTGATAAAGAAGAGGATTTTGAAGGATCCCACTCCAAACATCCTGTGAATATCTTATCATAATCCTTGATAGCAAATCCATTTAAAATGGAGGTCAAAATTGATATTCCAGACTATGAAGGGGAGTTACATCCTAAAAAAATAGAGGGGTGGATAAATAAATTGGAGGTTTACTTCAGTACTAAGTCTTATATAGAGGTACAACATATCAAATTTACTAGATTGAAATTGGGTGGCCATAATATCACATGATGGGAGGCATACTCAATTGTATTGGCAAGAAATCAAAAACCAACTATAGAAACATGGGAAGAATTTATGAAGGCTATAAGAGCCCATTTTTATCCTATTGGCTATCAAGATAATATGGAGGAGAGATGGTTATTTCTAATATAGATACAGGGCCAAACAATCTAAGAATACACCATGGAATCAAAAAAACAAGTAATGTTAATGGGCATTAATATCTGAAATCCTCAATTTTTTAAGAAATATAAGTGTGGATTACCTTATAATATCAAGAGAGAACTAGAATTATTTGATTCCAAGGATATTTATGAGGTATGCATTAAAGCTACATACCTATAAATGATGTCCAAGAACCCAATAGAGAATAATAAGGCAACAACTTCATATAAACCCTCCAAGCCTATACAGAAAACCAAGGGTTCCAACAGTAAAGGCATGAATAATTCATGGGTTATAACCACCAAATAAAAAAATGATGAAAAAAATTGTAAGGAATGTAATGTTGACACTCATTAAAGTGAGGATTATTGGAGATACACCCTAAAAAGAGGCCAAAATGGTGGAACAAGGAAAAGGAGAAATCTGCTAATTCTACCAAAAAGGTTGAGCATGAGGAAGAAGGGTGTTTTGAGAAAGAGGATGAAGGAAATGTAGTGTGTGCTACCAGAATCAAGCCTTTAAGGTAGGTGTAAATATCTAAGGAGAAAAAACTTTAGAGGCCAAGAAAGAGGAGTTATTTTGTGTCTATATACAAGTATAGAGGATGAAAGATACAACATTGTTTGATAGCGGATCCCAAAGGAATTTAATTTCTAAGGATCTAGTGAAAAAATTGGGATTGGATTTTTTGGATCATCCATAACCATACCCATTGGGGTGGGTGTAGAAGGACATGGAGCTATAGGTTACCAAGCAATGTACTTTGTAGTTTTTTGTCAAAAATAAATTCCATGATGCAATTACTTGTGATGTAGTACCTCTTTATATTTACCAAGTTATTTTTGGTAGCCCATATTTATAGGAAAGAGAGAGTTTGTTTAATTAGATACCCAATGTTTGGAAGTTGAAGAAGTGTGGAATTACATATGTGATTAATCCTAATGGATTGGAAAATAAATTCTAGATTATGATAGCACAACAAACCAAATATTTGTTGAATGTAAGCAAAAGATTCATGCTATTGATGATAAGGGGCACATATAGTAACATGAATTTTAGTAAGGAGGTGGAAGTATCCAATTGTACTCCCCAAAAAAATAAGGCATTGGATGGATTGCTATAAACATTTAGCCAACTTATGCAAGAACCAAAAGGCTTACCACCAAAGAGATAATTGGAGCAAGAAATTCAACTCTTACCTGATTCACCTCTACCTAATATTGGAATTCATAGGTTGTCTATAACTGAGTTAGATGAGGTGAAAAATGGAGTGCAGGGTAAATCCAATGAATATTTTCATTTGGAAAATGACTTTCTATTCAAAATGGGAAAATTATGTGTGTCCAAGGGAGACAAACACTTATATATGATAAGGTATGCTCACATATCAATAGTTGTTGGTCATTTTGGCATGCACAATATAGTAGCTAACATATAATGATATGTCTACTGGCATAATATGCAGAATGATATGTCTAACTATATCCATGGATGTGCAAATTATAGCACAAGCAAACCCAACAATCACAAATTGGGACTATACACGTTTTTACCAGTTCCTAATCAGCCTTGGAGAGTATTTCAATGGACTTCTTGGATGGATTTCCAACCACTCAGAGAGGTCATGATTATATGTATGTTATAGTGGAAAAATTTAGTAAAATGACAATTCTTGTGCCTTATAAGAAAACCATTATAGTATAAGGTACAACGAAGAATATTTTTTGAACATGCTTTTGTTCATTTTGGGTTTCCTAAGAGTATCATTTCAGATAGAGATACCCACTTTATCAATAAATTTTTATTTGCATTATGATAAATGTTGGACACTAAACTGAAGAGATAAACAACATTTCATCCATAAACGGATGGAAAAATAGAGGTGATCAATAGGATAATTGTGCACTTGTTGAGGGGCTATAATAAATGAAATACAAATATATGGGATGATATTCTAGCATATTTCCAATACTTCTACAATCAAGCAATACATTTATCTATGGGATTATCACCATTTGAGGTGTGTTATGGGTTTCTACCTCATTCACCTTTTGATGGAGCCTTTAAGAGTGGGAAAGACCCAAGTAGATTAGAGTAAAAAGTAGGGAAAGAATTGAAGTTCATTCAATGTATTTAGCTAATGCACTAGAAAATAATGAAGAAACTAAAGCAAAAAAGCAGCACTATAAGGAACACCATGAAAAACACAAGGTAGCTCATGATTTCCAAGTGGGAGATCTTGTATGGTTGCATTTAAGCAAGGAATTACTAGAGGAAGAAGGTAAAAAATTGAAGCCTATTAGATATGGTCCATTTAAAATTTTAGGTCAAGTTGAGCCATATGCCTTCCAACTCAAACTACCAAGTTATATGCAAATGTACTCTATTGTCAATGTGGAAAACCTGAAGTTGTTTGAGCCCTCTTTATTGGATGAGAGAGAATATGCTCAAATATTACCTAAGTTTGATGATTTAGTCTCAACTAAGTTTGAGGAGGCAGCAAAAGATTTAATTTTGTATAGGAAAATGCAAATAACATACCAAGGATAGGAAAAATTATGGTTGGTATGTCCTAAGGGAAAAATGCTAAGCAAGGTAAAGTGGATCTCCAAGAAGCAAGCGAAGAAACAATATCCCCATTTTAATAAAGATGATTTTGAGGGACCAAAATTCCCCAATGGGAGGTCTTGATTAGGAGATCAACTAAAATATCATATACAAGAAGTGTGGAAGGATCTTCAAGTAAAATCCTCACTTCAAAGCAATCAACACTTTCTAGAACAGAGTATGGAGGACAAATGGAGTAGGTTTTATATTTTTTAAATCCTAGATGAAATCTATGGAAGATGGGCAAATGTGGATGGATGTACGTCTTGAAATGATATTTTTGAAACTTTTTGAATCACTCAAAATAGACAACCGAGGCCAAATTTATTGCTAAATTACTGAACCCCAAAATCCCAGAATGTATGTGCCTCGACATTGCTCAAAACTACTTAATATTGTATGAAACTGGTATCATTAGAAATATGGTTTTTAGAAGCGTATTTCTATATTGGTTTCTTAAAAAATTGAGGTTAGCACATAAAGTTATGGTAGTCAAAAAAGGGCTATTTAAAATGATAGAAACCTAACTGTAACTTCTAGAATTCAAGTGCTCTAGTGCTCCAAGTGGTACCATTGGATGGGTAGTTCAAATATACTTCCAATAAGCATAGGTAGAGGTCAATCAAATTAGTGTAGTGAAATTTATGCTTAAAATACACCTATAGATATGTTACGAGTTTGCGAGTGAGTGAACAGTAAATACCAACACTTATTTAAGAAAATGGGCTAGTTATAAATACCAACTCTTATTTATGAAAAGGAGCTAGTTATAAATACCAAGATATTGTGATGGGGCTTTTTGGAAACACATTGTTAGGGTTTAATTACTACATTTACATTTTGATAACTCTATAGGTATATGAGGAGGTAAGAGAAGAGATTGAGGACAAAAAGCTAAATAATATAGCCGGTTGAATATCAGTAAGAATTTGTATCAATTTTGAATCCTATTAACAATTTATCCAATTTATTTTGGTCATGGTTTTACCCATTTTAGGGTTTCCACATAAAAAATTTGTGTTCTCTTGTAATTTGTGATTGTGTGTGTGATTTCATTTTTGCAATATCTGAGTTTTAATTCTAATTTAATAAGTAGATCAAATATCTAGAAATATACATTGTAAAACATAAAATATAAAGCATACAATATCACCATTTGAATATAGATGATTTTGAGGGACCAAAATCCTCCAATGGGGGAGGTCTTGATCAAAATACCAACTAAAATATCATCTATAGGAAGTGTGGAAGGATATCCTTCTACACTTATTGTAGATGATATTTTAGTTGATCTCCTAATCATTCTTTGATGCATTGATTAGGCCATAACTACATCAAAGAGGGAATAATATGTAGACATGTAAAATTGACCTATTAAGATGAATCATTTTTCGTATATCCTTAGTTTTTATCTCAAAATGTAGGATAATATTTGAGCCAAATTTATCCCATAAAATATTCTCCATTCTTCTTGAAACCTCTACCATTGGATTGAGGTTGAAAAGAGCTTTCCAACAATATACATTTTATCTCATTCTGACACTATTTGGTCCCTCAAAGTGTAGAAACACTGCACATGGGTCTAGCTATCTCGCCCAAGTATTTGGTTGACCACTGTGATGTCGGTCCTTACTTAAAAATTTTGTTTTCCTACCCAAAACTCTTATAAATAGATGGTTTGGACTCTCTTTTTCTTCAGCCTAGTTTTCTAGTTGATCTTAATGCAACAAGTTTTGAAGTTCTTTTACAAAAAGTGCTCTTGATGAATCTTTGATTTTGGATTCTTATTGCTTTGATTTTGTGCTTCTTGTGATTGGCTACCTTGGTGGATAAGTGTTGGAGCCTTGAGGAGGAGTCTACCCTTTCATGGAAGTCTTCATCCTTTTTTCCTATTCTTTCACTACCACTAGGTGTCTTCTTGCATTTTATTCTTCTTAGGTCATTCATTGTGCATTATTTTTCTTTATTTTGCATTGTTAATTGTTCATTCACCTCTGTTGTGAAATCGTGCCTTGTCTATATAGGGTGTGATTTTGGCAAAGCCAAAATCATGGTAATCTCTTATAGGGAATTATTTTGTCCTAGGAAATTTTTAGGGCAAAGATTTATTCCCAAACCCTTAAATTACATTTGCATGCTTCATCTAGGTCATAATACTACTGTTTGCATTCTATTTTTTGCATTATGTCATTTCATTGCATCTTTGTTCGTTCATTTTAAAAAAAATAAAAATTTTATTTTATTTTTGAATGTTCAACTAAAAGGACCAAGGGGGCTTGACTAATGTTCCTCCAAGCCTAGTCTTACAGTGGCATAAGGAGACCCCCAAATGTTGATCAAATTTTCTAGGGTTTTGTAAATTTTTTTTGCACGTTCGAAGTTGTTTGGATATTCTAGATGAAAGTTAAAGCCTGGATCAATCATCAGATCAAATAAGTGACCTAGAGAAGATTTTAGATTGCTTTGTGTTTAATTTCTATTTAATTTTATTCCAAATTTAAATATAAACAAAATAAAAGAATTTATTTTATTTGTAGGCATTTGAAAGAGAGAAGACATATAGTTTACATTTTAGGGTTAATTCTATTTGTGCATTATCTTAAAACCTTGCTAAAAATAAAAGTATCTATTTTGGAAGTTAGGGTTTAGTCATCATCAAAAATCAAGAATAATTCTAGGGTTATTCCTTGCTTACTTGCATTGTTTTTAATATTGCATTGTTCTTTCATTTCTTAGCTTAGATTTTTGAAAGGCCATACATAGGTGTTTTCTCAACATACACATTAAACACCTCCATCCTAGACTTAGAGTGAGTCCTTAAACCATTCTTGGTGAACCCTTTGATCCTTAATCCCTCGAGTGTAGAGAATATAAAACACTATCATGGTCACCTCAACTCGTAGCGGATCCAACCAAGAATCGTATGTGGCAGGGAAATTTTCCCCCTCTACATGTGCATGTGTCAGAATATAGAAGAAAGTAAGAAGCAAGAAGTAAAATATAATTTTTGTGTATGTGTGTTCATCCCTAGTGGAGATCTCAAGTGTTAAGAGGTGTGCATGATATTGTCAATGGTCATATGAATACCATAAATGATATCCATGTGGTATCTACCCTATCTCACGAGGACCACTTAATGCTAAAAATACCAATGGGTATGAAAATAGAAGGAACATATATCCATTGTCTTGGGAAGGATAAGAAATAATTAAAAATTTCAAGGACAAAAATACATACAAGATAAGAAGTACTATATCCCTTGAATTAGAGAGAAATTGATGGTTATTCTATACTTTCAAATTCAAGGAATATAAGAAAATAAAAGAGAAGAAGAAGAAATGGATGAAATGCAAAGATGAAAAATGTGTAGATATGGGCCCTAGGTTGGATATTTGTTAGTTATCATATCCCTAGTATGTGTTAGCATAGGTCACACATGTGATTATTTTGATGCTAGGTTATTACATTATGTGTAAGCACATAACTTAAGAGCGCTTTACTTAGGGCATAACATAAGTTGGTTATAAGGGGGTTGAGGTAGTTTTTCAACCACATTTGAAAATGTATTAAATTGTACATCAATGGAATACAAATCTACTGCTCATTCTGATATGGTATTAGAGCAAGATGATTTTGATCAATGGGTAACGTGATATTATTTCACTCCATTACCTACATCACTCCAAGGTGTTGTGGTTTCTCAATAGATTAGGATATATTTTTTTGAAGTGTAATGGTCAAAAGACCCTAAGAGATTGATTGGAGATTTAAAATAGTATATGTCATTTGAATGCTTGCTGTAAAATTACAATATCAGATGAATATGTGCATCATATCATTGGCGGAGTTCATTGATGCACTCTCTAAATTGAGCAATGATCATATCCACGGTGTGCAACAGATGTGATCATGGGTATACGCATTATTTTTTTTTATAGCGGTTTTCAGAGCATGAACACCGATGTCATATCTGACGCACGAAAAGTGTCTACACAGTAAAAAAAAATTAGTGTAGTGAATGGTGAATTGTGATTAGTGAGCAATGATTGGGTTAAAGCGTCTGACGTGAGGTTTGATTTCCTAAAGTTTTTAACACCAATTTTTTTATAAACACCTTAGTGATTTCCATAATATGGACCTACATGTGCTTAAGGGTTGGGTTTGTGACATGTTCGTCTTCGACAGGTCTCACATAAAATCTTATCAAGCACTTGCAAAGCACCACATGCATGATATTTTTTTTTAAAAAGAATATTTTGGTGGTGGCTTCAATAAACAAAAAATTGTACCTTTGTATTCTCATATTCCTATTAGCTGAGCTAGTTGAAAGTACATTGTGAAGGCACTACTATGTGACCATCCATACGTTAAATATTTTCCTACTAAAAAATCTTCTCTGTAATTCAATCTACACTTTGGCTCAGATCTGTCTTTAGACAAAGAAATCAATCGTAGGGCAATATATGCGTTTGCTCATTTTTATCTGTCATCGGGATTCAAGCCTTCCCAGTTGAGACCTATCACTAATTGACAATTGTAGCATCATCATGATAGAAAATAGCCCTATGTGGACGACGCAGGATGCAACACTAGAGTCTGCCACATAGGCATATTTGCTGACGGTGAAGACTTCAATAGAAAAATTGCTACCCTTTCTTCCCATCTCGCATAGTAGCCAGGACGGTTCGACGAATGCCACTAAAGCGCTCAGGGGTGAAAAATAGGGGTTTGACTCCCGCCTTGGTCACATACAAGGTTTTTTTCAAAAAAAACTTACTAGCCGCAAAGCTATAAAATGCACATCATATCTGAAATATCTCATCTGCATTGGGTGCCTTGTGCTAGGATTCTTGTGGGCAGATTACGGGTTCAAACCCCATCGAATCTGAAAAGCACAATTTTTGTAATAAAAAAGTATTGTTTATATCACTTAGGGTATTTTATTACCACATTCTATTTTTTTTGCAATTTAAACCTATTCAAGCAAATTCAAATTGTCATGGAGGGATAAGACAATCATTTTTTTTTAAATTGAAAGGGATACCTTAGATTTATTCATTCATTTTGTTTTTTTGCAATATTAAATATATCAAAACAAACAAGTGGTGGCATTTTCACACTAAGTACATTTTTGGAGTGATAATTTTTTTTTTTTTCGGTTACCACTCACACAATGCAAGAAAAGAAACTAGTGCATTTTTTCATGAAGGGATAAGCCCATTTGGCTTCTTTTGCAATTTCAATGGGTATTTCATATTTTTTATTCCTAGTTTATTTTGCAACATCAAGAAGGAATACAAACATTTTCTCTTGCAAAATTCTAAGACAAGGGGGAGAAGAAAACGTGGATAATTTTTTGCACTAAGGGGGGAAGATTTATTTTTTCCATCCCAGAACATTTTGCAAAACAAGGGGAAAAACTTGTAAGGGTGCATTTTTAGCAGAGACCAACATCTTAGTCAAACTTCTTGCAAAATTTCATTGTAACAGGTGCATTTTTGGTAGAGACTGACACCTTAAAAATGGGTAAATAAAAGAAGAAAAATACCACAAAACCAACTGATGATGTTGCAAAATTAGTTAAAGATCCTTACTTTCTAGTAGGATGGGAAGGAATGGATTTTTTTGAAGATGGAAAATATCTTACACTACGTAGTGGTGTAAAATCCATTCTCAGAGATTTTGAATATTTTGAAGACCTTCAGATAAATGATGCTGAAATTCCTATAGGCATTGTAAGGGTAATCTACATGACATTGATTTCACTAGACATGGCCCAACATCAATAGAAAAGGGAAAGTAGTGAGGAATCAGAGGTCAAACTCCTAATGGAAGATGCTTGTTGTGACACCAGTGATCTTCAGCCCATGGTGGTGAATGTTTGTTGTGACACAAGTGACCTTGAGCCCTTGATGGCCAATGCTTGTTGTGATATAGGTGACCTCTTGCCTGCAAGGGTAGATATCAGTTATAACACAAGTGATATCGTCACAAGAGAAAAATTTTCTTGTGACACCAGTGACTTAACAACTGAACCTCCTAAAAATGAGCTTCATAATCTCATCAATAGTAACAAATACCATATTGTTAAAAGCATTGATGAAGATGAAGAACTTGGGTGTTTTGAAAAACACACCAAAGGCTATGGATCCAAATTGATGAACAAAATGGGATTCAATGGTGAAATATTAGGTAAACATGGACAAGGCATTAAAACTCCTATAATGCCAATAGTCAGGCCAAAGAATGAAGGCCTTGGCTATTCTGGACAAGCCAGTACCAGTAAAACCATGTTTGAAAAACCTAAATCTCCTTCAACTCCTACAAAGCATTTTTACAGTCATTGTGGAAGAACAAGATATGTAGTAGCTAGGTGTTGGAAACTACATCCTTGTGACTCATGTGGATGTACAAATAACTCCTCTTAAAATTTTTGGTACAAAGTGAACATGGCCAACATGGTTCATATTTATTGTGGATGGACAGATCTCACACAATGGACCAATATGAAAGAAATGTTGTATGGATTTTATAGAAAAGGTAAAACCTATGGTAGACCCAAAGGAAGATCCAATGGCAATTCAAGTGCTAGTACCAGAGGCAATGATCCAGTGACATACCTAAAGGTAGATCCAGTGACAATGATCTAGAGGTATACCTACAAGAAAATCCAAAGGCAATTATCTAGAGGTAGATCCATAGGCATATCCAGAGATAGACCTAGAGGTCCTATTCCAATAGCAACCTTAGAGCCAAAGCCAAAACCTTATAGCCTGAGCCAGAACCATGAGCCTGAGCCTGAGACAGATCCAACACAAAAAATATCTTTCATTATTCTCTCCTACACATTAAGGGGGGATTTCTCTATGTTATCCCACATACTGTAATAAGGGGGGATGTTAGCATAGGTCACACATGTTATTATTTTGATTATAGGTTATTACGTTATGTGTAAGTGCATAACTTAAGATTTCTTTACTTAAGGCATAACATTAGTTGGTTATAAGGGGGTTGAGGTAGTTGTTCAACCACCTTTGGTAATGTATTATATTGTACATCAATGGAATACAAATCTATTGTTCATTCTAATAGTATGAGTGCAATGCATGTGAAATAAGACCTAACTAGGTGTCATCACTTGTCATGCTCACAAAATTCCCAAAAATCCATATGATCAAGGAATCATGCAAATATGGTCAAGCAACAATGCAATGATATGACAAGCAGAATGCAAAGTGAAATAGAATGTTAAGAAAACCATATAAAATATGATAGGCAGTCATGCAGTATGAACAAGTAAACTAAATACAATATGAAACTAATATAAATGTAATATAAAAATACAAAGTGCCAAGTTATGCATAGTATCTCTTTATATGCATTATGTTCATTGGTTATTTAAGTTATCTACCATCTAAAGAAGTTAAATGATAGGCCCCTGAGCCAAACTTAGTCATTATGACTAAGGGGTATAACCAATTGGCATAAAACTTACCTTTAAGAGCTAAATGGCCATTGGTGTTCTAATTTTTTTGAGGACAAGATCTCCAACCTCAAAGGAACGATTACAAACTCTCTTGAAATAAGATCGCTTGAGTCTATTTTTTATAGGCTCACAAATACTCTAAGGTATGAATGCACTTTTAATCCAGTAGATCCAATTATTGGAAATTATCAAAGCGATACTCATCATTGACCAAGGCATCTTATAGAAATATGCACAATGAAGGAACCTCTAACTCAAACAAAAAACCACCTCAATTCTATAGACCAATACATATGGAGAAGTGCCTATAGGCATTCACACACTATTATGATAGGTCCATAGGGTTAGATAAAGTTGGATATACCAGTCTTAATCAATCTTACTAACCAACTTCTTAAGGATCTTGATAAGTTTGGGTTAATCTTCCCTATGATGTCCAATATCCACATGGAAAATGACCAAGGAGAAGAAATAACCCAAAGGTTTTGAGGACCATAAATAAGGTTTTCATGGCATTGACACTTTTCATAGCATCAAACATGGTCACATGCATCTTTCTATATGGAAGTCCAATAATATCCCATATAAAGGAGCAACTTGGCAATGAACTTGCCACTGAAATGGCCTCCACATTTGTAACACCCTAGGTCTACTCACCTGGTTGTCCAAAATACATAGTAAATTTTTTTATGAAACTCACAGAAAGTTTACAAAACACCCAATATTAATTAGTACATAGGCATATGGATATCCATTTTAAGGTAATCTGACAACTGCATTGAAACATAGGCATTAGAAATATATTGATAATATAGGAAGTATAAATACAAATTACTACGACTAAAGATAGCCTTAGGAGACATGTAAATAAAATACCCCTAGTTTGTAGGCAACCATATGCAATATGTCGCTAACAAACTAACAATTAGGAAATTATGCTAACCTACTAATATTTGCTAACAAGAAGATATTAAAAAATATCTAACGTAGGGTAGTATAGCTACTACCTAGGTAAATATACATATTACCAAATAAGGTAATAGTAGTAGTTACTAACATAGTAACTTTAACATCCCTCCTTATTACATTATTTGGGTAATGTATATAACTATGGTAATAATTAAATTACCCTAACATCCCCCTTTATTATATTATTTTGAAATACAAAGAATGTTGTGAAACAACTCAAATTTGACACGTGCACTTGCCTTAGTGAATATATCTGCAACTTATTCATCGATGGTAATGTAGTAACTTATATGCTACCTTAACATAATATGTTAATTACTCAAAATTAGAATCTATATATTATCCATGATAAGAATCTAGATATTATCCAAGTAATGGGATAATTACTCTAACATCCTCCCTTAATATGAAGGGGAGAAAATGAAAGATGCGGATTTGTTGGCTCTTGCTCTATCTTGGGATCTAACTGTACCTCTGGATGAGTACCTCTAGTACTATCTCTACATATACCTATAAATATACCACTCGATCTGTCACTGGATATACCACAGGGTCTACCATAGGATTTACATTTATTATAGAAGCCATATAACATTTCTTTCATCTTGGTTGAGCTACTCTATATCATGGCTCTAGCTAGTATTTATTGGGTCCACCTCTAGGTCTTTCACCTCTTGGTGTAAGAAAAATAATTACTTCCTGAGTACTTAAGCAAAAAATGGGTCATCCCTCACATTGCTTTAACAAAAATGAATGTCCTTATTGTAATATTTTCATCCTACCATATTGGATGGGTAACCAGCTGCTGAAACCACCAAGTGTACTAGAGTAAATCACTACATACAAGGTTAAATCTGTTACAATATGGTTTTGTAAAATTTTTGATAAGGTAGCTAAGGTGTTAGACACTACAAAAAATGCACACTTACTAGTCTTCCCCATTTTTGCAAAATATGTTGTAATGGAATTTTTACAAGAAGTTTGACTAAGGTGTTGGTCTCTACCAAAAGTGCACCCTTATAAGTCATCCTCCATTTTTAGAAAAATATTATGTGAGGTAGGAAATAAATTTTTATCCTCCCTAAGTGCAAAAAATTTGCAACTTATGAAGATTTTTTTAAGGCTTTGACAAATATTGCCTTCTAGGCAAATTTCAAAAAAATTCATCAGAAAAATCCCCCCTTTATTACAATTGATTTAAACAAAAATATTTGCTATTTGTGAAGCCTAAAAAGAGGTACAATCACCCATTTATTACAAGTACTTCAAACAAAAATATTTGCTATTTATGAAGCCTAAAAAGAGGTTTTATTTTGATGACTTTTACTTTTCTGATTGCCTTTACAAGTTTTATCTCCCTTTTGTCAAAATATGTTTTGAAGGAAGAAAGGAATTATCCCCCTTAGTGCAAACAATTTCTACTTTGAAGGTTCCTTATTTCACAAAAAAATGTTCTTTATTTTGATATACCCTAAAAGAGTACTGAAAGAGAATTCACTCTAATTGATATGTAATGGTACCTACCTAAAAACCCTTTTAAAAAAGGATGATTAGTTTGAGGAGTTTAAGCCAAACAATAAGATTTAATTAGGGTTGCATATGGAGTAAATTTTCAAAAATAAATTGGATTTATTTGTGCAATAAATTGCACAAATGGGTGTAAAATCTAGGGTCTTAAGATTACTTGATTTTAACTTAAGATGTAATTGCAAAAATAGGAATTTGAATGCAATAAACCATCAAAAGTGCCCACAAATTTTTAACACATAGGTGTTAGATTTGACCAAAAATGCACCTATTTTTACAATGCCAATTTAACAAAAGGTGTTGAATGCTATCGAAAATGCACCTTATTACAATAATTTTTGCAACAAAATTTTGATTTTTGGTGTGCAAAATATTTTTATATTCAATTTATCCCCTTGTCTTACAATTTTACAAAGAATTTGACAAAAAAAATTGCCTTTCTTTTTGTGTGGCAAAATAAACAAGTTTCAATAATTTCCCCTTGTGCTACAATTTTGCAAAAGAAGAATCCAAATCTGGTTTGTCCCCACTTTTGTTTGCAAAATAAACAAGGTTGTGAAAATTTAGATCTTCAATGTGATGATATCCTTCTCCAATTTGCAAAAATATGAATGTACAATATTTTGTGTTATATCCCAAGGTGTGAGAAAACAAAATGTATATTTTGCTTTTGATTTTGCAAAAAGTTTTGAGTTTCAAGTACCCCCCTTTGCTCTGCAAATTTAACAAGGTAGCACACCTTTCAAGACAATTCAACACACAACAAAATTTTGAAAAGTTATCCAAAACGAGTCGACACATGACTTGGTTTTAGTGGACCCAAGGTCTATTCTTCATGAGAAAAACTCTTACTCTCAAAACTAGTGTGTTAGAAATTTTTTGAGAAAGTTTTAAATCTCCTAGATTTGCAAAACAAATGTGCTATTTATTTGTATTACATCTCAAAATTTTGAGAAAACAAAAACACAATTTTGATGTTTTGCAAAAAAAAATGTGTTATTTATTTGTATTATATCTCAAAAATTTGAGAAAATAAAAACACTATTTTAATTGGTTTTGCAAAAATGGATCTCCTTTTCTTTGATTTAATTTGCAAATTAAAAAACAAAGTTAATCAAAATAATTTAATTTAATAATAAAATATAATTTTGGTTAAAAATAAATTTAAATTAAAAAATTGATTTAAAAACATAATTAATATTTAAATTATTAAAAATATATATTAAAAAAACTTTAATTTAAAAAAATGCAAAATGCAAAATATTACTTAGAAAGTTTTTTTTTTATATGCCTCTTTTTAGTAAAATAGGGGTAATTTTGACCCCGATGAGGCTCAAACTCCCGACTTCCTGCAGGGAGTCTTATCGCTAGCCCCAACACTGGTGAGGCTAGTTTGTCAATCTGAAATCTCAAAATGAAAAGTTTCCCTTTGTCCTAGCTTCCATGATGAAGCTAAAAAAAAGTGATTTGGGACTATATGTCCCACATGCACTTTAAAAATGCATTCATAGTGCTTTAAACAAGAAATCCCTCGTTTATTAACCGATTACCTTCGGGTAATCAAACACACAAAATTTTTCCGATCGAAGAACCTAGTGAATAGAAATCAGTCAACTCAGTAGCTGCTCTAATGAATCAAACAATGACATGTAAGCGCATTGAATGCCACGTCTACTAGTCTAGTCAATGCATGCCATGTCAGCACCTACCTCAATATTTGTGCCCACTAGTTCAGCTTCCAAATATGTACCACGTTCCCGCTATGTGGATCTCCATATTTATGCCATGTTAGCTCTCTCAGTTTCCAGACCAGGTCATTTCAATTTCTTAGGGGTATGAGCCAAGTCTCCTTCCACTTTGTGATTCACGTTGGTATTTCCTTGTAGTTCATGTTCTAATTTTAGTGTAGATGCGTCATCAGATGATGTCAGCAGGTTCAAATTTTCATGTTGGTAGGATGACGTTAGGTCTGATGTACTGAGATTTTGGTATCTATGCCAAGTGGTCAAGCGAGATCCAATATTTATGGAACCTTTAGAAGGTTGGATGCACCAGTTCTAAGTGCAATCCAAGGTGGGTGTCGAATGTACAACATTCCCATCGACGTTGTTTAGGACCATTAGATCCCGTTTCATCTCGAGATTTATGAGCCCTACAAGAGATGTCAGTCTCATGCAGGACACAATGAAATTAAATGAAACTTCAAACAACTCTTCATGTAGGGAGAACCAAGGGACTAAGCAACAATGAAATTCAATAATTTCTTGAAGAAATATTACCTCAAAAATAATGTAGGAGGGGTCTCTATTAGGGATTTGAGACCCGTTATCCACACAAAATGCAAATGCCACACCCTTCACCTTTCCTACGTAATCACTCTGATACCAATATATACAATTGAAATATAGGCATTAGAAATATATTGATAATGTAGGAATTATAAATATAAATATCTAAGGCTAAAGAGTCTTAGGAGACACATAAATAAAATCCCCCTAGTTTGTAGGTAACCATATGCAATATGTCACTAACAAACTAACAACTAGGAAATCATGCTAAACTACTCATATTCACTAACAAGAAGATATTAACGAATATCTAACCTAGGTTAGTATACCTACTACCAAAGTAAATTGACATAGTACCAAATAAGGTAATAGTAGTAGTTACTAACATAGTAACTCTAATAGACAATCCCTTAAATGTTTGAGATTGGCCAAATCTCGTAATAGGTGCCATCATGTAAATATTTATCTCCTTTACTAGAAGTCTATATTCATAGTATGAAAGGTCCGAGGTGTAGACCAATTGGTTCATCCAAACCCCATAAGGGGAGCGAAGGTCCAAGGTTCAAATATTGGGCCTCGCTGAACTGAACGCTTGTCCCTTTCTTGGTGCTTTCAGCGGCGTAAAAGGTTTAAAATGATTGTGACATGGTGGTTATAGGGGCGAACTGCATGAAGATCTATGTGGCGGCTTCTGGGGTGGACAACGTAGAATACTGTGACGACCATAAAAAGTCGGACAGCCTACCCGGATTCGTGGTGGCTATTGATTCCACCATGTAAATTCAAAAAATCAAAAAAAAAAATATTCATAGTATGGGGTTGTCCTTACAAGGCCCATAACACCTGAAAGAGTGGACACATAGTTCCCCATCCCATAGCATGGTGAGTTAGGATCTTAGTCCTAAATTTCTACCCAAAGCACATATATTTTTGTTATTTTTCCCATGCTAGGGTGTAGCGTTTAGTATGCCAAGTGCCTAGTTGAATAACCACCTTCCTTGGATTCAACTAGGGTCCACCATTTCTCTAGATTAGGATCAGGTATCCCAAGCTATGTTGTCCCATACCAACTCTCTATTGGACCTTCTAATTATGAGATCTAGCTTCCCCAACAATACCTTAGTAGTCAGCTAACAATTTCCCAAACGAGCATAGAATGTGGAACCCTTCACGTACTACTCGCTTATCAACCTAGAGACGATATCCCATACCACTCCTCTTTACATGTTCATGGCAATAGGACCTACTCATCTAGGGTAGAATTGCCTAAAAATTGATTAAATCGATTCACAACATTTTGCCCTACCTACAAATATCGGTGTTGGGTGAATGCCCTTCTGTCTCGATGGATTACCTATATTTATCTTCTTGTATATCATCCATACCATCTTATTTGATGATTATAGCAGGTTTTACCATATCATCCTCTTCGATGGGTTTAATCATTTTATCCTTCTTGATGGTGATAACTGATTTTTTCTCAAAACATTTAAGAATTGTAATTTCATAATTAATTATCTATATAATCATTTATAAACTAGAATATTTCCAAAATAAAGTAAAATCTCCACTACTTTAATATAATATTCATACTTTTTTATATTATCAAGCATCTATTTCATATTAAACCATAAAATAACATAGATAAACCAAATAAATTTACATTAACTTGAACTATACTAAAGAAAAATTATGCATATTCGAACATAGCTATGTACTAAGTATTCGTTTCTCATTAGTTAAAGGATTAATGCACATTTATTACTTTAAAACTAAAAAGAGACCATGAAAAATTAATTAAAAGTAACATATATTTTAACACTATATAAAAATATGGTATAAAAGAAAGTTGAATGGGACTAAGCTTATAAAATTTCAAACCCAACATTTATAAACTTAGTTATACAAAGTTTCAATAGTCTATCCATTATTAAATTTTAACAAGTAGTCACGTATCTAATATGAAATCATTAATTACCTTAAATCTTCTCTAATCTTAGTCTATAAGGTCAAGCCCTGAAGTAACTAATAGTCTGAGATAAAATCAAACCAACTAAAAGCAATCTTAGTACTTACTTTTATTTAATTAAACAAAAATTTGATTTCGCTAATGCTTAAAGTAAAGTGTTCTAATTACGCCGATAGCGTCTACAATGGCAGCAGGAAGGCCAAAAGGTCAGCCACTCCGTAAACAATATTAATATTTTATTAAAAAAACGAATATTAAGAAAATTATCCGCTGACATTAACGGTAAACATGGATTTAAAATATGTAAAAAATATTTAAGCTATGAGATAGACCGCCTCGAGATTGATAACTCTATGCGTTTATAGAGTTATATTTTATATATCTAATTATATGTGGCTTATGTAATTTCCCTGTTGTATTTAAGGCATTTAATGAGAACAAACAACTTATGATTCCATATATTTTTGGCTAAACTATAAACCTATTATTTCTTAATATAAATATAGTTTTTATAAATTTCTAAAGTAACTATTATAGAAGTCATCTACTCGCCATCAAAGCCTATGTCTCTACTTATAAGAACAGTAATGACGAGACTTCTTTTGAACTCCTTTAAAATATTTATATGACGGTCACGACAAGGTTATCCCTATCATTATGTTTGCTCAACCCTATGCAATGTCCAATCCGCGTTTTACTTAAGTTCGTTCGAATAACACTTCAGTGACTTCTTAAATGGTATTCACTTGGAAAATTATTTTCTTTGAAACACTCTCTATAACCTCCTACATAGTGAACTTCAAGAGACAGTCATAAGAAACTTATACTCTAATAAATCTTGCACAATATCTATTTAAAAGTTTTATTAAGTGAATACCATCTCATTTGGTAAGACTTCTACCATTTGGCTATGCTGAAGACAATTATTTTACTCTCAGCTAAAGTTATACTCTGACTCACTTTGATCTTAAGGTAACCAGAACTGCGAATGGAATCATTTTCTCTGATGAAACCTTGGTTGGGTAAATCCTATGACGACTTAGCACAAATAAAATTGGACATCAATTTTGAATCTGGGGAGTTCTTCCACATATGATTGAAGACAACAGCTACAAGGGTACTACGTATCCAAATTAAGTGATAAAATAAACAATGTATTTGAACTTCTTTTTTAAAAGCAATACTAACATTTACATTATCCGAACAACAATTGGTTTTATCCAAAGGATTGTATAATATAACACAATAAAATAATAGAACCAGATCTCCATAAATTAGAATTTCTAAATAGTAAGGTTTTTATTTCATTATCAGCAGATTTATTTAATAATTCGTCTTAAGCAAAATTAATGTCAAGAAAGTGGATACAAATTTGCAAACTATACAACCAAGTAGTTTATCTTCATCGATCAACCCCAAACTAGCTAAAATATTCTCTCCTTTGGTTACATCTAAAACAAAAACTTCTCTAGACAGGTTGCTAACAGGTAATTTTGTTTGCCCTCACATCCATAAGCTCGCAGCTTGATAATATGCTCTCACACAACTACAAGCCTGTACGCCCATTCGTTTACTAAATCATGCCCAATGGAAGATAGTGATTGGGCTAAATTTGGATCACCATGGTTCTATGAATGTGCATCTAGGGAATACAACATACACACATCTAATATGCATGCCCTATATTTCGGGAAGACAGCTATATTTAAACCAGTATCTCAACTAATTCATAATAATAATAATAATAATAATAATAATATATAATCCATCGTCAGTAAGTTAAAAATGTCAGAATCATGCTCAACACAGAGATTATAATATGTGGTTTTTGACTACTAAATATTAAAGTGAATGGTTGTTCAAGCTAATTGGTCTATCCCAAACAAAGATGTAACTTCACAGTTCAAGAAGACAATCAAACGTATCAACCAGATCGAACAACCAGAATATTTAAAATCTTATCATCAAACAACATTATGCACACCCCATAAATATTACACTCGAAGATATTCTAACCTAGATAAGTTGCAGTTGAAATAACTCTTTTTCTTCCTAATCTCCCGTCTCAATCTAAAGCAACTCTCAATTTTACAGCAGCACACAGTGAGATTGTCTATTATCAGAATGCTTAGAAACTGACTGGGCCCTTCCTATAAAATGGAATTGAAGGTTTGGTTAAGGTGACGCATAGCTTAATCATGTAAATTTGAAGGGTTGTCGGGTGTTATTTGTCGTGGCATTTTTATTATTTATTTATAAATATATTTTTACACATATATTTTTATTTTTTAATATATATATATATATATATATATTACTTTTCTATCTTAAATATTATTATATATATTTTTAATGATTTAAAACAACATTTAAACTTGCTAAACAAGCATATGCATCGAAGAAATGTGAGGACCCTCCTAACATAACTTTTAATCTTTTTATATTATATTATGTTATTAAGGGACATATCCCTTCACCAAATGTGAGGACCCTCCTAACATAACTTTTAATCCTTTTATATTATATTATGTTATTAAGGGACATATCCCTTCACCATTCACAACTTTTAGTTAGATATAAATAGGGCATTGAGGATGTTCCAAAGGGCATCTATAAAACATTATTCAACATATCTTATTGCGGGTTTTTACTTCAATACAACTGCGATTCAATATTAAAAGTGATTCTTTGTAATTCCATTCACCTTTTATGTAGCTGTGTCTTAACATCTGGTACAGAGCCAAGTTACACCCAAGCACTTTATCAGGATTTTTTTTTTTTTTTTTGAGGACACCAAGTTTGGGCCATTTTACTCTGCTACTTCAGTGAACAGTCGATTGGAAAGATTAAATCTACCCTTTGTTGTCGTAAATCCCCCTGCAGCAAATAAACTTTAATCAATTCTCCACCGGTGAGGAACGGACACAGTGAGGACCTCCGTCTGTGTTAACAAGCTATGTCAGGGCATCAGACACGGAGAGGAGACACGACATTAACGACTCTGTGCTTTGTGTCACGAGCGAGGAACACCCTACAGTGATCAAATATGTAGTAAAACGTGAAAAGAGAGGGCATACACGGTGGGAAGCGATCCATCGAAGATCTAAAAACATAAATAACCCGTTCGAGTAGCTAAAAACAGGCTTGAAATCAACTGTAGAGTTTTTCGGCAATGTTGTTCACGATACGGAAAAATTTAAAAAATTCATAAATCTTTTAAAAGGTTTAAGTAAATTTTTGACCACCGAAAATGAATGTCGATGTCGAAAAGCGAAGGGCTTAAAATATTTTTAAAATATTTATCTCACATTCATTGTGGAAAAAGCTTTTTAGGGGTTTAAAAACAAAAAAACCCCTTAAAGCTAATTGCCTAGCACACTAGGCATAGCCCGTCACGCGCGTAGGAATATCTCACAACACGTGGCATCATAGAATTGTGGTTCTTGACTATTGACTCAAGTCCACTCCGCCCTGCCTTTCCATCGCCCGAGATTTGCCTTTCCATCGCCCAAGCTTTGCAATTCCTGAGCTCCACTCTTGCCTCTGGCTCAACTCCGCCCCTTCCTACCACTGCCATGCCAATTGTTGAACAACAAACCAAATTTTCACAAACAAAAATTGATAAAAAATATATAATTTTTTATCAATTATTTATCATAAAATATGACAAGAATCAAATCTGCACAATTTGTAGTAAAAACATATAATTTTGCAAACAAAACCATTACAAAAATCTCAATTATGTCCTAAATGGCCGACGGAAGGAGATCTCAAGAATCGGTAAAGGATATTGGGAAAGAAGTTTCAAAAGAAGTAGCCAAGGAGATTACAAAAGAACTTTCGGGGTTTTCAAAGGAAATGAAAGACATGATGCAAGGAATGGTGTTTTGGAAGGATAATTTAGAGGATAATATTGCTGCCAAAATAACAGACCTAACCATAAACATAACCAACTCAAATACAGATATATCCACTAAATTGGATGCTACAACCCATTCCATGGACTTAGTACAAAAAAATTTGATGCTAATACAGACCGGACAATAGAAAACTATGCCACCACAACAAAAAATACTAGGAGGACCACAAACATTAATCCTTCATCATACCACAAAACTAGACTTTCCAAAATTTGATGGAGGCGACCCCAAAAATTGGATATATATGGCAGATCAATATTTTAATCTATATCAAATTCCGAGGATTCATAAAGTCCGTATCGCATCATTTCACTTAGGAAAAATTGCTACCCAATGGTATCAATGGTATGAGAAAATGAAAAACCCTCCCACATGGACTAAATTCACAAAAAATCTAATGTTACGATTCGGACCCACTAAATTTGAATATTTCACATGAGCCCTCACCAAACTTCCATCTTAAGAGAATACCAAGCGTAATTTAAGAAATTAGCAAACCTTACATTAGGACTAGATGTATCATTCTTCCAAAATTGCTTCATTAGTGGCCTAAAATAAGACATTCGAATAGAAGTACAAATACAAAACCTTGTAGACATGATGCATGCAGTGGCATTAGCACAAATGATAGAAGAGAAGAACAATAACCAAAGATGAATAGGAAGAATCTTTTCAGGAAAACCACCAAATACCTACACTAGCCAAAAATTGAATAAGATCATGCCAACTAAACGAATTAGCCAAGAAGAGCTAAAAGAAATACAAGAAAAGGACCTCTGTTTCCATTGCGATGAAAATTTTACCCCCAACCACAAATGCATCTCACTAAAATTATATATTCTAGACACAATTGATTGCAACTCCAAAGAGGAGGATGACATTGAAGTAGAAGTAATACCTAAGGTTGCAGAAGAAAACCAAGAAGATAAAACAAAAATATCCTTTAACGCATTAGCAAGGTACTCGATTCCACAAACAATGAAGGCAAAATGATATTTTAAGAAAAAACCCTATTGTGCTATTAGACTCCGGGAGCACTCATAATTTTATAGACCCCAGTTTGGCCAAACAAGCTAATTTCTTTGTATATCCTTGCAATAACTTTGAAGTCATGATTGGCAATGGCAAAGAAATTGCATGCAAAGGCAAATACAAGAATGTCAAACTCACAATGGGAGACTATATCATGAAAGAAGATATGTATGTATTGCCATTAGGAGGATGTGATATTTTTTTGGGAGTACAGTGGCTACAAATGCTCGGTAAAATTCAATGGGACTTTGAAGAATTATGGATACAATTTATACAAAACAACCAAACTTACACAATTCAAGGTTTAAAATTAGGTCCCACACAAGTCGTAAGTTCTCATAGAATGGAAATGATTCTTCGAAAAGCAGAAAGAGGTATGGTTTCCCAACTATTTTCCTTGCAACACACAACCAAAGAGCAATCGGAGGCACCCGAATTAATAGAATTCCTGGAGAAACATGATAAAATAAGAGGGATTACCTCCACAACGAAGCCATGATCATGTTATTTAATTACTTCCAAGGCACCAACCTCCAAATATTAGACCTTACCGATATCCATACTTACAAAATATAGAAATAGAAAAATTAGTACAATACCTACTAAGGGCAGGGTTCATTCGATCTAGTAGAACTCCCTACTCTTTGCTAGTCATACTAGTAAGAAAAAAGGATGGATCATGGTGCCTAAGTGTGGATTTTTTTGCCCTAAAAAAAAATAATGATTAAATACAAATTTCCTATTCCAGTCATTGATGAACTAATCGATGAACTACATGGAGCTGCATATTTTTCTAAACTCGATTTACGATCTGGGTACCACCAAATTCGAGTTAAAGAAAGAGATATACCCAAAAATGCTTTTTGCATCCACAAGGGACATTATGAATTCTTGGTGATGCCCTTTGGCCTCACCAATGCTCCATCCATATTTCAAAGTCTTATGAAAAAGGTATTTTCTCCATTCCTTAAAAAGTTCATTTTAGTTTTCTTTGACTATATTTGATTTACAGCAAAACATCGGAAGAACACTTAACACATATAGCACAAACACTCAAAATCTTAGACGAAAATAAATTATACTCAAAGAGATCAAAGTGTTCCTTTGGGAAGCAGGAAATTGAATACCTTGGACATATTGTATCCAAGGAAGGAGTTAAAGTAGACCCATAAAAAATTGAAGATGTGGAAAATTGGCCAATTCCAAAAACTCTAAAAGGGTTGCATGGATTCTTAGGATTAACGGGTTATTATCACAAATTTGTTAAGGATTATGGGAAAATAGTAGCCCCCTTAACAACCCCACTTAAAAAGAATGCCTTCATATGATCTCCAAAATCTAATGAAACTTTCATGACTTTGAAAAATGCCATGTGTACCACCCCTGTCCTAGCTATGCCATATTTTTCCCAACCATTCATTATTGAAAGTGACACTTCCGGATTGGGAATGGGAGCAATGCTCATGCAAAATGAGAAAACCTTAGATTTTACTAGTAAAGCATTTTCCAAAAATAATTTAGCACGTTCCACTTATGAAAAAGAAATCTTAGCTATGGTCTATGTTATCCAACATTGGAGACCATACCTTATTGGAAAATATTTTATTATTTGCACCGCACGGACCACCATAGCCTAAAATACCTTCTTAAATAATGGATAACTACCCTAGAAAAACAAAAGCGAGTAACAAAATTATTAGGCTATTATTATGAAATCATATACAAAAAAAGGAAAGATAACATGGTTGCAGATGCACTTTCTAGAAATTTTGAAGAAAATTCACAATTACATGCTTTTTCTTGTCCCATACCTACATGGATCAAACAAGTCAAGGATAAATGGTATGCGTACCCTACTATACACACCATAATTCAACAGCTACAATAAAATCCCATGAGCAAACCCCACTACTCTTGGCAAGTTAACATGCTCCATTACAAAGAATGCTCCTCTCACCTACATCGATTTATTGTCCACAACTTCTCCATGAGTTACACACTACACCTATTGCACGCCACTCTGGATTCCTAAAAACCTAAAAAAGAGTGACTAAATCATTTTATTGGCAAGTGATGAAAAATGATATCAAGAAGTTCATTAATGAATGTGAAACATGCCAAAGAAATAAAGGTGAAACAGTGGTAGCATTGGGCCTTATTCAACCTCTACCCATACCAACCAAGACATGGGAGGATATTTCCATGGATTTCATTGAAGGCCTTACAAAATCCACAAAAAAATGATGATACTAGTGGTGGTTGATCGTTTATCTAAATACACCCATTTTTTCTAGTAGCTCACCCCTATACCGCTAGTACTATTGCTCAAATCTTCCTTGACAATATTTTCAAATTACATGGCATGCCTTCCACTATCGTTAGTGATCGTGATCCCACTTTCACTAGTAAATTTTGGAAGGAATTATTTAAACTACAAGGTACACAACTTTCAATGAGCTCCACTCACCACCCCCAAACATATGGTCAAACTAAAATTGTCAATAAATGCTTAGAAACTTATCTTCGAAGCTTTATTTCCACAAAACCCCTTCACTGGGTTAAATGACTTCCACTATCCGAATGGTGGTATAATAACACATATCACACCACCATAAAAATGACCCCTTTCGAAGCATTATATGGCCAAACACCTCCATCCCTAACCTCGTATATTCCAGGTAGTACAAAAGTGCTAGCAGTAGAGATAGAATTGGTCACTCGAGATAATATCATTCGAACTCTGAAGGATAATCTACAAGTTGCTCAACATCGTATGAAGCAAAAAATGGACCAACATCGCACTAAAAGGGTTTTTCAAGAAGGGGATATGGTATTCCTCCACCTTCAACCATATCATCAAACTTCTTTGAAAATAAAAGGGTCGCAAAAATTAGCACCAAAATTTTATGGCCCTTATAAAATTTTACAACGTATTGGACCTGTTGCATATAAGCTGGAGTTACCAGATTCTTCCAAAATCCATCTGGTATTTCATGTTTCTTTCCTCAAGGTCGTAGTAGGCACTAACATCATTACGCAAACTCAACTTCCAAAATTTTTTGATAATGGGGCTCTCATGATTAAACCAGAAGCTATCCTAGACTGACGTATGCACTGCCTCTGCAACTGCACCATTACCAAGGTATTGATTCAATGGAAAGGTCTACCACCAGAGGATGCTATGTGGGAGACGCTCCACCATATTTACCAATAATTTTTGCAATTTCAGCTTTGAGGACAAAGCTTTTTCAAAGGAGGGTGGCATGTTAGGACCCTCCTAACATAACTTTTAATCCGTCTATATTATATTATGTTATTAAGGGACATATCCCTTCACCATTCACAAATCTTAGTTAGATATAAATAGGGAATTGAGGATGTTCGAAAGGGTGTCCAGAAAATATTATTCAATATATGTTATTGCGGGTTTTTACTCCAATACAACTGTGATTCAATATTAAAAGCGATTCTTTGTAATTCCATTTATCTAGCTATGTCTTAACAAGAACTTCTAGTTAAACATAGATTCATCAAGTGACCAAAAATCCATTGCAATCATAGATAGAATGCAATCACAAGCAAGATGCTCTTATATGCTTTTATTTTTTGTGAGCATCCATGTACTCATGAGCTATGGTGTGTTGAGCACTACCCATCATATCCCATCTTACCTAAAGTGGATAATCACTATATTTCACCAAAATGTGGGTACCAGATTCCATAAGTTCTTTCGAAGTGCCAACTTGAAGGGTGAAACCTACTCTTGCACTCATAAAATTTATTAATAGTGTCTCATTCAAAAAATATTAGCAGTTAAGTAGTTAGAAAAATGGATGGATGTTACAACAAGAACCTTCATGAGCCTCACTAAGAGGTATTTGGGCTTCATCAAAGTCAAGGCATCACAATAGGATGCCTTTGAAATAACATCAATAAACGTATTACCAATTATGACGAATCAGTATGCTCTTTTTCACAAAATATTACACTAATTGCAATCTAAACCATTAGGAATCTAATCATATTTAAGGAAATTAAATATGTTGATATACCATGGATCACATGAGGAAGCTTATATGGTCAAAACATCTAATGGAACAAGACTAGAACTATGCGACGTAGTCTCCTAAAGTTGTCGAATTATAATCAATGCTTGATCATCTTCCAACTCTAATGGAAACAAGTATGCAATAGTGGCCATAGATTTTTCATGGTGGTTGGAGGATCTAGGGATAAACTCTATGATCACTTGATTGAGTGTGAACAAAATATTGGTAATAATCTCTATGTAAGGTTTTAGCTTATCAACCTGAGTTTGATAAACATCGTTAATCTGATTGACCACAAGTTGAGAGTCACAAAAGACTAAAAGAACACTAACCTTCAAGGCTAAGGCTACTCTAAGACCAAGGATCAAATATTCATACTCTATTGTGTTGTTTATGAAAGAGAAATGAAGCTTTAAGAATAAGGGAATGAGCTATTTTTGTGGGGTAACTAGAATTATTCTAGCACCAACGCCCTTCATGCATGGGCTCCATCAAAAAACAAAGTCAAGGCTCCAACTCTTTGGCTTCTACTCTAAGGCACTCATCAATAAATTGGATGACCAAAGGATGAGTAGATTCTAGGGAAGTGGAGGCTAGCTAATCAATAATCACCTAACCCTTGATAGCCTTTTGACCTATGAAGGTTAGGTGAAACTCACTAAGGGTTAAAACCGACTTAGAAGCTCGACCTAAAAGGTGGGTATTAGACATTAAGTGGTGCAAAGGATCAAACTTTTCAATGAATAGTTTCTTATGGCTAAGCATGTAGTATCTTAGCTTCTAGGAAGCAAACACCACAACAAGGCAAAGCTTATTTAAGGGGGCATACCAAGTTTTATAGCTGACCAAGGTTCTATTGATATAGTAGATAGCTCACTATTTATTTTGATCATCATGTTGAGTTATGAAGGCTCCCAAAGCATGAGTTGTGGTTGCTATGTAAAGCATCAGATGCTTATCTAGTCTAGGCAGCACTAAGATAGGTGGCAAAGTGAGATACCTTTGGAGTTCATCAAAATATTTTTAAAACTTGAAATGCCATTGGAATACTATACCTTTCTTTAGAAGCTTAAGAAATGGCTAACACTTATTGGATAATTGAGCTATGAAATGATGAATAGCTTGAATCCTGCCTTGCAAGCTATTCAACTTGGTTAGGATGCATGGAGGATGCATGTCAATGATAGTCACCATCTTAGTGGGGTCCACTTTAATACCTCACCTAGAAATGATGATGATAGGGATTAATGTATTAACATTTCTTGTTTTGTAATAAGCCAATAAATAATGTTATATTTATGGCCATTTATTTTATTTAATATTTTTTGGCAAGTAGTTGTATCGGATAAGCCTTGTAACTGACATCATTAAATATAATTTTATCCAATGGAACCTATACAAAGCATTGTAATCCCTATTTATAGTTATTTTTGGCAATACAAACATCAATTCTTCATCGTCATATATTTCATGTCTACTTGTGGGTATTAACCATATCAGTTTGGTATCAAACCTGAGCACTGGGTTTGGAAATTATCCTCTTCCTTAGGCTAGGTCTAGTTCAAAAAGGAATAAAAAATCCTCATAGTGGGTCTTGGTAATTTTTTGGTTTCACCCACCCATAGCTAAATTCCACAACTGCTCTCTTTGGTTGTTCATGTTACGATTTTCTAGTGCACATTCTAGTCTAGTCTCCTTCCTCATAGTTTTTGCACTTACTTCAACTCTTTGCTGGATGGATCTATTGTAGGTTTATTGTTGGAACACCACATTGTACCCCATTTTTTTATTGGAGACCATGCATCGCTATGATGTTGGAGGTTTTCTATCCTCTAGTGAACCTAATCTACATTCAACAAATAGATCATGATAATTCATAAATAGATCACATTGATCCACCACCATATTGTGATGATCTATAGATTGATCACTACTCCTTCGTAGAATGCTCATTGCATAAATATA
The DNA here is from genome assembly GCA_028583015.1 of Wollemia nobilis. Lineage (NCBI taxonomy): Eukaryota > Viridiplantae > Streptophyta > Pinopsida > Araucariales > Araucariaceae > Wollemia > Wollemia nobilis. Next base: position 1,068,757 of record JAQPPZ010017036.1, on the reverse strand, counting down.
GTCAGTGATCACCCATTTTTACTTGTACTATTTTCCTAGTCACTAGCTCACCATCTCTCTCACCAATAATCATTGTGACACTATTCCCTCACACACATAGTTTTTCCAGTTTTGCAGTGATGATTTGCATGAATACAGGTTGATCTAACATCTTCTAGTGACCCTCTACCCATTTTTTGGCTGCTTTCTCATTTTTTGTACTAATTTCATGCATTCCAACACATTTCAACATTTTTAGCATTGTTTTATAACTTTTAGGTAGGGTTTGCACCAACCTAGCAAGTTTTGGTATTTTTGATGAAGATCTACAGGTTTTCAACAAATTTCGCACATTTTGGCCCTGATATGATATTTTCAACAACACTCCACTATTTTTCGATATCTCTTTTTGGTGGGTTTTGTTTTTTCTATCAGTAGTGCAAGTTTATTTTTTTAAACTCTTTCATGGTTTTATCCCACATTGGATCTATTTCACTCCCTTTGACCTTTAAATTTGGTGATTTGCACATAAGCTACCTATCAACTCTCATTACCATCAAACTAGCCATAACCATTGTCATTATCATCAAAATAGATGTTTCCATCAAACTAGTCGTTACCTTCAAACTAGTTATTGCCATAAAAATAGTCATTGTCATCAAACTAGTTTTTGCCATCAAACTAGTTGTCATTATTGTCAAACTAGACATTGCCATCAAACTAGTTGTTGTCGTCAAACTAGCCATTGTTGTCAAACTAGTCATTTTCATCAAATGGAGACTATTTTGGAAGTAAATTTATCATCTATACCATGACCTTTGCATACAGGTACTCCTCACTAATGGAGTAGTCTCACATATGTTTACGACCACACCCCTTCTTATGTGATCCATAGACATCACATGGGTACTCCTCTATCACGAAGTGTTTCTCTCTTCCTTCATGAGACCACAACCCTCTCATTGTGATCACCACCATCACATGAGTATTTTTCCTCATGCGGAATATGGTACTCCTTCACCTTGGAGTTTTTTTATGTTGGACATTTTGAGTCCTTAAGTCAAAGTTATCATTGATGTCAAGAAAGGAAGTCATCATTAATATCAAGGAAATTGTCAAGAAACAAAGATGTCAAGAGTTGTTATTGATATCCAAAAATAAGCCACTGATGATGTCAAATGTCAAGAGGAATAAAATAGAGGGTAAAGGCAAAAGGGCTCCATAATATTTTTTTATTATGTGGAAGCATAAGTTAAAAGGTTTTTCATAAAAACCCAAGCAAGACTATTGCAAAGCTAAAGTAAGGTTTAATATTTAATTAATAAAATATTTAAATTCAAAGTGAATTTAAATTTTATTAATAATTACTATTTATACCAAGGTGTATAATGGAATATGGTCTTAATTAAACCAATGGGTTTTAAATAATTAATTTATAAAATTTAAATTCAAATGAATTTAAATATTTTATAAATTATTAAGCTCCAAAGGAAATTTGAGCACCGACGTCTAATAAGGTTGGAGGTAATTAAAGCATCGACCTGTTTGCATAAATGAGGGAAAGAACTATATAAACCATCCATTAAGAAGCATTTTAATTATCCTTACTCATATATTTTAATGTATGCAAATTTGAATTGAAGAACTCGTGCGAAAAAGAGAAACGAATCTTGTGTTTTATGTGCTAGAGAATAAGGACAAAAATGAAAGGGCTAAAAAATTAGAAGCCATATGGGCAACATGGCCTAGTGGCAATGAGGCATTGGTTAAAGTGTTTGAGGCATCAAGTGACCTGCGTTTGAAATGCGATAGTAGTGAATTCTAGTGTTTGCATTGGTTTTGGAAGTGCCAAGGGAAAGACATACATTTTGCTTGTCAAAGCAGGGAGGTATATTAAGCACGTGGTGCTCTCCACTTCTCAAGTGAGCACCTAGCTCTCACGGTAGTTGGAGTTGTGGCTAGGGCATTGGGTGAAGGTTGTGTTGTGAGTTCAATTCCCACCAAGGCCAAGGTAATAAAAATTGTGATTATTTTTTATATTGCCTAAAGTTGACACGATGTCTTAGGGAGTTAAAAGGGTTGCTTAAAATATTTTTTTTTTTATTATTGATCTTTTAAAATTTGGAGGAATAAGGTTCTTACTTTACTTTTAAATAAAGTGTTGGTATCACATTGATTTGTTGAATTTATAAAAGTATTAGTGGAACTTCTAAAAATTTAGTTATTTATAAAATAAGAGTTCATTGAATATTATTTTAGTTGGGGAGATTATAAGGTGTAAGTGGTATATTAATTTTTGTAATTTTTTTGAATGATTTCTTAAAGGTGGAGTGATAAGGTGTATATTTGTCTTGATACTTACATTGTATTTTGAGGAAATTATTATCTAATAATTTCTTTGAGCTTGGTAAAAGAGTGTTTATGTTTGGGGCAGATTTGTGAGATTCCTCCATCATCAAGAAAAATGTATGAGCACATTATTCCTTAGTTAAATTGATTGATTGGTTTTTTGGAAAATAAGTTTGGAATGAAAAGGACTTGATTAGGGTTTCCTATTGAATGAGTTGAGTTAATGCTTCAAGGATTTATTGAATAAAGAGTTGTTATTAAAACCTTGTTCTATAAGCATTGTTTTTGAAGTCATTGGTAGTGTGAATAACTTGAACTAAGGATAGAGTATTGTTTCTATGAGAATATTATTTGATAAGCATTGTTGTTGAATTCATTGGTTGTGTGAAGAACTTGAACTAATGATTGAGTATCATTGCTATGTGAAGATTGTTTTATAAGCATTATTGTTGAAGTGAGTTCTTGAGAAATGAACTTGAACTAGAGTTTGAAAATAACATGAGTATCATTTTGAGGTGAGTGATCATATAATTGGACTAGGGTTTGTGAGCAAGGGTTGTTTTATTGAGTGTTTATTTGAGTAGAGTTGGTTGAACCTAGTCAATTGGATGTATGAAGTGATTATTCAAGTTCCATAAAATAAACTATTCTACATTCTGAATTGATTTGAGAAAGTGATTGAGCATTGTGTTGAATTTGAAGCATATTGAGTATCTAACAATTCTCCTTATGTTTCTAAGAGAGTGATTGAAAGTAATCAAGCATTGTGATTAGTATAGGATATATTGAGTCTTTAACAATTCTCTTTATGTTTCTATGAGATTGGACAAGTTCTGTGTCGACTTGTTGATCATATTGTACAAGTTTTATGTGGACTTGTTAAGCATATTGGACAAGTTCTATGTGAAATTGTTGAGTATATTTGAGTAAGTTCTTTGTGGACTTGTTGAGCAGATTGGACAAGTTATTTGTGGACTTGTTGAATATATTTGAGCAAGTTCTGAGTGGACTTGTTGAGTATATTTGAGCAAGTTTTGAGTGGACTTATTGAGAATATTTGAGCAAGTTTTGAGTGGACTTGTTGAGCATATTTGAGCAAGTTCTGAGTGGAATTTTTGAGCATATTTGAGCAAGTTCTAGAGAGGACTTGTGAAGCATATTGAGCAAGTTCTATAGAGGACTTGTGGAGAAGATTGAGCAAGTTCTAAAGAGGATGTGTAGAGCAAATTTGAGAAAGTTATTGAGAGGACTTGTGGAAATATTAGTGTGAGATTTTGTGGAATATTACAATAGATATTTGAGACAAGTCTTTGAGAAGACATGAGAGCAAAATTGATTGATTTTTCAAACCTTGATTTAAGGTTTAGGTAAAATCCAATAGAGTTTATTCAGGCCTTGAGTTTAGGCTTGAGGATAGAGATCGATGATAGATTTGTGCGAGACTGAAGGACTGTATTTAGTACATATTTGAGATAGATATTTGGAGATGACAAAGTAGAGAGGATAGTAGTCTCTAGTGGATAGATATCCATTAGCCAAGGTAGAGATAACATGTCTTTTGAGTGGAGATAAAAGTCTTCAGTGGAGATAAATCCAAAAGCCAGTGTAGTGGAGGTAGTAGTCTTATAGATGATCACCAGCTAGAGCAAAGGAGGAGTTCTATTGTGGATATATATCTAGAATATTGAATTAGAGGATTGGTATCTCCTTTGGACAGAGGTCCATAAATATTGTAATAGATAAATATTCCCAAGAGATTGATTGAGAAAATTTTAGTGAAATATTTTCTCCATGGAGTAGCCCACATTGGGTGAACCACGTAAAATTGGTGTCTCATGTGTGTGTGATGTTTTGTGCATTGCTTTAGTTTCTTCTATTGATATTTCCATTGATGTATTGCATAATATTGATTGTGATAAGAAAAATAAAAAGTAGTCTTATACTGTTCACCCCCCCTCAGTATAAGTGTGTGTTCTTCAATTGGTATCAGAGTTGGTTCCTTTGGAAAAGGTTTAACAACTTGAAGAAAGATATTACAAGAACATAAATGGAAAAGAAATGCAAAAGTAGAACCATGAGACATAATAAGAAAATAACATACATGGTCATGAAAGAAAATGAAGATGAATTCAATATTGTTATTTAGGAAGGAAGAATGGAAATAGATTCAAGAGATGAATCAAGCAATGGATAAATAACCAGGTTGATAAATTTTTGTACCAGATGTAGGAATACAGGTCAGCATGCAACTTATTGTCCATAATAAGGTGAAGAATATTTTGTTTGTGGTCAACTCGGTCATGATGCAAGTTATTGTAATGGGTTTAGTAGTAATGAATATGAAGATGATTTTTTTGGAAATGAAATCCTAGAGGTTGGTTCAAGAAAGGATAACATGGACAATCAAAACATGTATGAATAAAAAACTCTACTTTCAGTATTAGAAGAAAATACTCCTATTGAAGACCAATAAAAATAAGATGAGGATTCTGAAAAAGAAAAGTAGGAAACCACTCTTAAGGAACTTGTTGAATTGAAAAGGCATAATTTAGAATTGAAGGCTCAAATACAAGAATATGATAGATGTAAGACAAAGCTTCTACTAGATCTCTCTGACTTGAGAGATAAGGTTGAAAATGCAAGAAGATTTGAAGAAGGCATGATTGAACAATCAAATGTAAAAGAGATAGAATGTGAAAGACTTGTGGTTACTATTAAGAACTAAAAAGGGAGAACTGAGGATTAAGAATTCAATCTCAATAATATGAGAAGGCAAAATTTAAGCTTCTACAAGAGCTCACTAACTTTAAAATTAAGGTTGAAGAGGCAAGAACTATTGAAGAAGGTATGGCTAAAAATTTAAAGGTAAAACATATAGAGTGTGAAAGATTAGAACATGAGATGGTCTCACTAAGGATGAACGTGAAATAATCTAAGGACAAGCTACACAAGGTTGAGAAAAATTTAAAAACTTTGGATAGGATTATCAATACACAAAAATCATTAGTCATCAAAATAGAACTTATTTGTGAAGAAGAACAAGGGAAATATGAAGCAGAAAAAGGAGAGCCAAGCTAAAGAACCAAAAAGGAAGAAGTGTCAAAAGAAGAAGGTAAAAGAGAAAGTGAGACTTCTAAAGATAATATGGACAATATAAAGTTCAAAAAGTAAAGTAACAATGCACAAATAACAAACATATGGAACAAGAAATATGATAGGGTAGAAGAGACTAAGAGACCAATGGGGTCAAGGCAAGGTTTCTTCAATGGAAGATGTTTTTCATGTCACAAGTTTGAGCACATGGCTTCATAGTGCAGGACATAGGAAAGACAAGAATATTGGAACAAACAACTTTTACATGGGTATTGCTACTCATGTAATCAGTTTGGTCACAATGCCATGAATTGTAGGGTTCATGATAGAAGAATGTATGGCTTTATTAGGAGAAATCCTAAAATATTTTCACCTACAAGGAATAATAACATTAAGTGTTACAAGTGCAATAATGATGGTCACATAGCAAAGTGGTGTAGAATAGACATTCCAAAATCAAACATGAACAGGAATAGGAACATAAATATGAACAGGAATAAGAATAGGAACATGGATATGAACAGGAATATGAACAGGAACATGGATATGAACAAGAATAGGAATAGGAACATGGATATGAACAAGAATAGGAATAAAAACTTGGATATGAACAGGAACAGGGATAGGAATATAGACATGAACAGGAACATGGACATGGAAAGAATCAGTCAAAGGAATCAGAAGGATCAGATAAGAAAGAAAGAGGATAAAGGTAAAGAACAATGTTTTCTGGGAGTAGAAATATGCCCACTCTAGAATTAGAGGAGATGGGGGAGGGGCTAAGCTAAGAGGCTCATTGATTTCAAAGGGCTCCATAATAATTTTTATTATGTGGAAGCATAAGTTAAAATATTTTTCATAAAAACCCAAGGAAGACTATTGCAAAGCTAAAAGAAGGTTTAATATTTATTTAATAAAATATTTAAATTCAAAGTGAATTTAAATTTTATTAATAAATATTATTTATACCAAGGTGTACAATGGAAGATGGTCTTAATAAAACCAAAGGGTTTTAAAGAACTAATTTATAAAATTTTAATTCAAATGAATTTAAATATTTTATAAATTAATAAGCTCCAAATGAAATTCGAGTGCCAATGTCTAATAAGGTTGAAGGTAATTCGAGCGCCGAAGTGTTTGCATAAAGGAGAGAAAGGACTATATAAACCATGCCATAAGAGATATTTTAATTATCCTTGCTCGAACGTTTTAATGTATGCAAATTTGAATTGAAGAGCTCATGCAAAAAAGAGAAATGAATCCTGTGTTTTATATGCCAGAGAATATGGACAAAAATGAAAGTGCTAAAAAATTGGAAGTAATCTTGGCAGCGTGGCCTAGTGGCAAGGAGGCATTGGTTAAAGTGTTTGAGGTTCTAAGTGACCTACATTTGAAAGGTGGTAACAGGGAATTCTAGTGTTTGCATTGGTGTTATAAGTGCCAAGGGAACGACGCACGTTTTGCTTGGTAAAACGAGAAGGTTTATTGAGCACATGGTGCTCTCCACTCCTCAAGAAAGCACCTAGCTTGTGCAACAGGTGGAACCGTGGCTAGGGCATTGGGTGAAGGCTGCATTGTGAGTTCGATTCGAACCAAGGCCAAGGTAATAAAAATTGTGATTATTTTTTTATATTGCCTAAAGTTGACATGAGGTCTTAGGGAGTTAAAATGGTTGCTTAAAATATATTTATTTTGATTATTGATCTTTTGAAATTTGGAGGAATAAGGTGCTTACTTTATTTTTAAATAAAGTGTTGGTGTCACATTGGTTTGTTGAATTTATAAAAGTATAAATGGAACTTCTAAGCACTGAGTTATTTTTAAAAGAAGAGTGCATTGAATATTATTTTAGTTGGGGAGATCATAAGGTGTAAGTGGTATATTAGTTTTTGTAATATTGATGAATGATTTCTTAAATTTGGAGTGATAAGGTGTATATTTGTCTTGATACTTACATTGTATTTTGAGGAAGATTATTATCTAATAATTTCTTTGAGCTTGGTAAAAGAGTGTTTATGTTTGTGGTAGATTTATGAGATTCCTCCATCATCAAGAAAAAGGTATGAGCACATTATTCCTTAGTTAAATTAATTGGTTGGTTTTTTGAAAAATAAGTTTGGACATGATTATCAATGGGACTTTTAAGGTTCATGAAGGTTCATGTTGTAACATCCCTCCATTTTTCTAACTACTTAACTGCTAATATTTTTAGCAAGAAGTAAAATATAGTGTTTGTGTGTGTGTGTTCATCCCTAGTGGAGATCTCATGTTTTAAGAGGTGTGCATGATATTGTCAATGGTCATATGAATATCCTAAATGATATCCATGTGGTATCTACCCTATTTCACGAGGACCACTTAATGCTCAAAATACTAATAGGTATGAGAATAGAAGGAACATATATCCTTTGTCTTGGGGAGGATAAGAAATAATTAAAAATTTCAAGGACAAAAAGACATACAAGATAAGAAGTACTATATCCCTTGACTTAGAGAGAAATTGATGATTATTTTATACTTTCAAAGTCAAGGAATATAAGAAAATAAAAGAGAAGAAGAAGAAGAAATGGATGAAATGCAAAGATGAAAAATGTGTAGATATGGGCCCTAGGTTGGAGATTTGTTAGGTATCATAGCCCTAGTATGTGTTAGCATAGGTCACACATGTGATTATTTTGATGCTAAATTATTACATTATGTGTAAGCGCTTTACTTAAGGCATAATATAAGTTGGTTATAAGGGGGTCGAGGTAGTTTTTCAACCACCTTTGGCAATGTATTAAATTTTACATCGATGGAATACAAATATACTACTCATTCTGACATGGTATCAGAGCAAGGCAATTTTGGGCAATGGGTAACGTGATATTATTTCACTCCATTACCTACATCACTCCAAGGTGTTGTGGTTTCTCAATAGATCAAACTATTTTTTGTTTGAAGCGTAATGGTGGAATGATCCTGAGAGATTGATTGGAGGTTCAAAATAGTAGATGTCATTTGAATGCTCGCTGTGATATTTCAAGATCAAACGAATATGTGCATGATATCATTGGTAGAGTTCATTGGAGCACTCTTTGAATTGAGCAATTATCATCTCCATGGTGTGCATCAGATGTGATCACATGTATATGCACTATTTTTTTGACAATGGTTTTCAGAGCATGAACACCGATGTCATCTCAGATGCATGGGAAGTGGCTACAGAATAAAAAAAAAAATTAGTTTAGTGAATGGCGGATCGTGATTAGTGAGCAATGATTGGGTTAAAGCATCTAACGTGAGGTTTGATTTCCTAAAGTTTTTAACACCAATTTTTTTTTATAAACACCTTAGTGATTTCCATAATATGGACCTACATGTGCTTAAGGGTTGGTCTTCTGACATGTTCATCTTTGACAGGTCTCACATAAAATTTTATTAGGCACTTGCAAAACACCACATGCATCATAATTTATTTTAAAATAATATTTTGGTGGTGGCTTCAATAAATAGAAAATTGTGCTTTGTATTCTCATATTCTTTCTATCTGAGCTAGTTGAAAGTACAATGTGAAGGCTCTACTATGCGACCATTCAAAAGTTAAATTATTTCCTACTGAAAACTCTTCTCTGCAATTCAATCTGCAATTTGGCTCATATCCGTCTTCAGACAGAGAAATCAATCGTAGGGTAATATCTGTGTTTGCACATTTTTTTCTATCATCAGGAGTTGAGTCTTCTCAATTGAGACCTATCACCAATTGATGATTGTAGCATCATCACAATATAAAACATCCTTACATGGGTGACACAGGATGCAACACTAGAGTCTGCCACACACGCAAATTTGCTGACGGTGAAGACTTCAATAGACAAATTGCTACCCTTTCTTCCCATCTCGCATAGTAGCCAGGACGGTTCGGCGGATGTTGCTACCCTTGGTCACATACAAGTTTTTTTTCAAAAACAACTTACCAGTCGCAAAGCTATAAAATGCACATCATATCCAAAATATCTCATTTCCGCTCATGGTAGAGTTGGTTGGGCGCCTTGTGCTAGGATGCATGTGGGCAGATTGCGGGTTCAAACCCCATGGAATTTGGAAAACACAATTTTTGTAAGAAAAAGGTATTTTTTATATCCCTTAGGGCATTTTATTACCACATTCAATTTTTTTTACAATATAAACCTATTCAAGCAAAGTCAAATTGTCATGGAGGGATAAGACAATCATTTTTTAAATTGAAATGGATACCATAGATTTATTCATTCATTTTGTTGTTTTGTAATATTAAATCTATCAAAACAAACAAGTGGTGGAATTTTCACACTAAGTACATTTTTGGAGGGATAAGAATTTTTTTTTTTGGTTACCACTCAAACAATGCAAGAAAAGAAACTAGTGCATTTTTTCATGGAGGGATAAGCCAATTTGGTTTCTTTTGCAATTTCAAAGGGTATTTCATATTTTTTCTTCCTAGTTTATTTTGCAACATCAAGGGGGGAATACAAGCATTTTCTCTTGCAAAATTCTAAGACAAGGGGAGAAGAAAACTTGGATAATTTTTTGCACTAAGGGGGGGGAATATTGTTTTTTTCCATCCCAGAACATTTTGCAACACAAGGGGAAAAACTTGTAAGGGTGCATTTTTGACAGAGACCGACACCTTAGTCAAACTTCTTGTAAAATTTCATTGTAATAGGTGCATTTTTGGTAGAGAACGACACCTTAAAAATGGGCAGATCAAAGAAGAAAAATACCACAAAACCAACTTATGATGTTGTTAAATTAATTAAATATCCTTACTTTCCATTAGGATGAGAAGGAATGGATTTTTTTGAATATGGAAAATATCTTACACTATGTAGTGGTGTAAAATCCATTCTTAGATAATATGAATATTTTGAATACCTTCAAATAAATGACGCTCAAATTCCTATAGGCATTGTAAGGGTAATCTACATGACATTGATTTTACTAGACTTGATTCATCATCAACATAAAAGGGAAACCATTGAGGAATCAGAGGTCAAACTCCTAATGGAATATGCTTGTTGTAACACTAGTGATCTTCAGCCCATGGTGGTGAATGTTTGTTGTGACATAAGTGACTTTGAGACCTTGATGGCCAATGCTTGTTGTGATACAGGTGACCTCTTGCCTGCAAGGGCAAAAATCAGTTATAACACAGGTGATCTCATCACAAGAGCAAATTTTTCTTCCGACACCAGTGACTTAACAACTGAAACTCCTAAAAATGAGCTTCATAATCTCATCAATAGTAAGAAATACCATATTTTTAAAAGCATTGATGAATATTAAGAACTTGGGTGTTTTGAAAAACAAACCAAAGGCTATGGATCCAAATTGATGAACAAAATGGGATCCAATGGTGAAATATTAGGTAAAAATGGACAAGGCATTAAAAATCATATAATTCCAATAGTCATGCCAAAGAATTAAGGCCTTGGCTATTCTGGACAAGCCAGTACCAGTAAAACCATTTTTGGAAAACCTAAATCTCATTCAACTCCTACAAAGCATTATTACATAAATTGTGTAAGAACAGGGCATGTAGCAGCTAGGTGTTGGAAACTACGTCCTTGTGACTCATGTGGATGTACAAATCACTCCTTTTAAAATTGTTGGTACAAAGTGAACATGACCAACATGGTTCATATTTATTGTATATGGACAGATCTCACATAATGGACCGCGATGAAAGAAATATAGAATGGCTTCTACAGAAAAGGTAAAACCTATGGTAGATCCAAAGGTAGATCCAGTGGCAAGTTGAGTGGCAGTCCTAGAGGCAATGACCCAGTGATAGACCTAAAGGTAGATCTAGTGAAAATTATCTAGAGGTAGACCTATAAGCAAATTCAGAGGTAATGATCCATAGGTATATCCACAAGCAGATCCAAAGATATACCTAGAGGTCCTATTCCAGCAACAACCTTAGAGCCAGAGCCAGAACCATGAGTCTGAGCCAGAAACATAGGCAACACAAAAAATATCTTTCATTATTCTCTCCTACACATTAAGGGGGGATTTCTCTATGTTATCCCACATACTGTAATAAGGGGGGATGTTAGCATAGGTCACACATGTGATTATTTTGATGCTAGGTTATTACATTATGTGTAAGCGCATAACTTAAGAGCACTTTAATTAATGCATAACATAAGTTGGTTATAAGGGGGTTTAGGTAGTTGTTCAACCACCTTTGGTAATGTGTTATATTGTACATCAATGGAATACAAATCTACTACTCATTCTAACAGTATGAGTAAAATACATGTGAGATAAGACCTAACTAGGTGTCATCACTTGTCATCCTCACAAAATCCCCAAAAATCCATATGATCAAATAATCATGCAAATATGGTCAAGCAACAATGCAATGATATGACAAGCAAAATGCAAAGTGAAATAGAATGTCAAGAAAACCATACAAAATATGATAGGCAGTCATGCAGTATGAACAAGTAAAATAAATACAATATGAAACTAATCTATATGTAATATAAAAATATAGAGTGCCAGGTTATGCATAGTATCTTTTTATATGCATTATGTTCATTGGTTTTTTAAGTTCTCTACCATCTAAAGAAGTTAAATGATAGGCCCCTGAGCCAAACTTGGTCATTATGACTAAGGGGTCTAACCAATTAGGCTAAAAATTACCTTTAAGATTTGAATGGGCATTGGTGTTCTATTTTGAGGACAAGATCCCCAACCTCAAAGGAATGATTACAAACTCTCTTGAAATAAGATCGCTTGAGTCTATTTTTATAGGCTCGCAAATACTCTAAGGTATGAATGCACTTTTCATTTGGTAGATCCAATTATTGGAAATGATCAAAGCGATACTCATCATTGACCAAGTCATATTGTAGAAATATGCACAGAAAAAACCACCTCAATTATATAGACCAAGACATATGGAGAAGTTCCTATAGGCATTCACGCACTATTATGATAGGCCCATAGGGTTAGATAAAGTTGGATATACCAGTATTAATAAATCTTACTAACCAAATTCTTAAGGATCTTGATAAGTTTGGGTTAATCTTCCCTATGATGTCCAATCTCCACATGGAAAATGACCAAGGAGAAGAAATAACCCAAAGTTTTTAAGGACCATTAATAAGGTTTTCATGGCATTGACACTTTTTACAGCATCAAACATGGTCACATGCATATTTCTATATGGAAGGCCAATAATACCCCATCTAAAGGAGCAACTTGGCAATGAACTTGCCACAGAAATGACCTCCACATCTGTAACACCCTAGGTCTATTCACCTGGTTTTCCAAAATACATAGTAATTTTTTTTTATAAAACTCACATAAAGTTTACAAAACACCCAATATTAATTAGTACATAGGCATATGGATATCCATTTTAAGGTAATCTGACAACTGCATTGAAACATAGGCATTAGAAATATATTGATAATGTAGGAAGTATAAATACAAATGACTAAGGCTAAAGATAGCCTTAGGAGACGCGTAAATAAAATCCCCCTAGTTTGTAGGCAACCATATGCAATATGTCGCTAACAAACTAACAACTAGGAAATTATGCTAACCTATTAATATTTGCTAGCAAGAAGATATTAATGAATATCTAACCTAGGGTAGTATAGGTACTACCTAGGTAAATCTACATATTACCAAATAAGGTGATAGTAGTAGTTACTAACATAGTAACTCTAACATCCCTCCTTATTACATTATTTGGGTAATGTATATAACTATGGCAATAATTAAATTACCCTAACATCTCCCTTTATTATATTATTTTGAAATACAAATAATGTTGCGAAACAATTCAAATTTGACACGTGCACTTGCTTTAGTGAATATATATGCAACCTATTCATCGGTGGGAATGTAGTAACTTATATTATACCTTAAAATAAGATGGTAATTACTAAAAATTGGAATCTATATATTATCCATGATAGGAATATAGTTATTATCCAAGTAATGGGATAATTACTCTAACATCCCCGCTTAATATGAAGGAGAGAAAATGAAAGATGTTGATATGTTGGCTCTTGCTCTAGCTTGGGATCTAAGTGTACCTCTGGATGAGTACCTCTAGGACTATATTTGGATCTACCTATAAATATACCACTCGGTCTGTCACTGGATCTACCATTGGGTCTACCATAGGATTTACCTTTCTTATAGAAGCCATACAACATTTCTTTCATCTTGGTTGAGCTGCTCTAGCTCGTGGCTCTAGCTTCTCTTGCTTGGGTCCACCTCTGGGTATTTCACCTCTTGGTGTAAGCAAAATAATTACTTCCTGAGTACTTAAGAAAAAAATGGGTCATTCCTCACATTTCTTTAATAAAAATGAATGTCCTTATTGTAATATTTTCATCCTACAATATTGGCTAGGTAACCAACCGCGGCAACCACAAAGTGTACTAAAGTAAATCACTACATACAAGGTTCACTCTGTTACAATATGATTTTGTAAAATTTTTGATAAGGTAGCTAAGGTGTTAGACGCTAACAAAAATGCACACTTACTAGTCTTCCCCACTTTTGCAAAATATGTTGTAATGGAATTTTTACAAGAAGTTTGACTAAGGTGTTGGTCTCTACCAAAAGTGCACCCTTATAAGTCATCCTTCCTTTTTAGCAAAATATTTCGTGTGGTAGTAAATAAATTTTTATCCTACCTAAGTGCAAAACATTTGCAACTTATGAAAAAAAATTTAAGGCTTTGTGACAAAGATTGTCTTCTAGGAAAATTTAAAAAAAAAATTATCAGAAAAATCCCCTCTTTATTACAAGTACTTTAAACAAAACAATTTGCTATTTATGAAGCCTAAAAAGAGGTACAATCACCCCTTTATTACAAGTACTTCAAACAAAAATATTTGCTATTTATGAAGCCTCAAAAGAGGTTTTATTTTGATAATTTTTACTTTTCTGATTGCCTTTACAAGTTTTATCTCCCTTTTGTCAAAATATGTTTTGAAGGAAGAAAGGAATTATCCCCCCTTAGTGCAAACAATTGCTACTTTGAAGGTTCCTTATTTCACAAAAACTTGTTCTTTCTTTCGATATACCCTAAAAGAGTACTAAAAGAGAATTCACTCTAATTGATATTTAATGGCACCTACCTAAAAACCCTTTTGAAAAAGGATGATTAGTTTGAGGAGTTTAAGCCAAACAATAAGAGTGAATTAAGGTTGCATATGGAGTGAACTATCAAAAATTCTTTGGCTTTATCTATGCAATAAATTGCATAAATGGGTGTAAAATCTAGGGTCTTAAGCTTACTTTATTTTAACTTAAGATGTAATTGCAAAAATAGGAATTTGAATGCACTAAACCATAACACATAGGTGTTAGATTTGACCAAAAATGCATCTATTTTTACAATGCCAATTTAACAAAAGGTGTCAAATGCTATAAAAAATGCACCTTATTACAATAATTTTTGCAACAAAATTTTGATTTTTGGTGTGCAAAATTTTTGATATTCAATTTCTCCCCTTGTCTTACAATTTTACAAAGAATTTGGTAAAAACAATTGCCTTTCTTTTTGTGTAGAAAAATAAACAAGTTTCAATAATTTCCCCTTATGCTACAATTTTGCAAAAGAAGAATCCAAATCTGGTTTGTCCCTCCTTTTGTTTGTAAAATAAACAAGGTTGTGAAAATTTAGATCTTCAATGTGATGAGATCCTTATCCAATTTGCAAAAATATGAATGTACAATATTTTGTGTTATATTCCAAGGTGTGAGAAAATAACATGTACAATATGCTTTTGATTTTGCAAAAAATTTTGAGTTTCAAGTGCCCCCCTTTGCTCTGCAAATTTAACAAGGTAGCTCACCTTTCAAGCTAAGTTGACACACAACAATATTTTGAAAAATTATCCAGAACGAGTTGACAAACAACTTGGTTTTAGTGGACCCAAGGTCTATTCTTAATGAGAAAAACTCTTACTCTCAAAACTAGTGTGTTAGAAATTTTTTGAGAAAGTTTTAAATCTCCTAGATTTACAAAATAAATGTGCTATTTATTTGTATTACATCTCAAAAATTTTGATAAAACTAAAACAAAATTTTGATGTTTTGCAAAAAAAAATGTGTTATTTATTTGCATTATATCTAAAAAATTAGAGAAAATAAAAACACTATTTTAATTGGTTTTGTAAAAATGGATCTCCTTTTCTTTGATTTAATTTGTAATTTTTTTTTCTTTCTTTAAGCGAAAAACAACTTGTGGGGCTGCCTTGGTCTGAGAGACCATGAACAGGGGGTTCTACACTGTCAAAATCACTCGAGAGTCGCACCCGACCCTGCTCGCACCAACATTATCAATTGGATTTTGGATACCCAATTCAGATTTTTGGTAGGGTGGAGATTTGAACCTGGGACCTCCCTTGGAAGATTGCACTCTCCTCTCCAACTCACCTACAACACCTGGGTTTTTAATTTGTAAATTAAAAAACAAATTTAATTAAAATAATTTAATAATAAAATATAATTTTGGTTAAAAAATAAATTTAAATTAAAAAAAAAAATGATTTAAAAACATAATTAATATTTAAATTATTAAAAAAATATATTAAAAAACTTTAATTTAAAAAAAATGCAAAATAAAAAAAATTACTTTGAAAGTTTCCCTTAGCAAAATAGGGGCAACTTTGAAAATTACTTAAAATTTTTTTTTTATGCCTCCTTTTAGGAAAATAGGGGTAATTTTGACCCCGATGAGGCTTAAACTCCTAACTTCCTGTAAGGATTCTTACCGCTAGCCCCAACACTGGTTGGGCTAGTTCGTTGATCTGAAAGCTCAAAATGAAAATTTTCCCTTTGTCCTAGCTTCCACAATGAATCTATAAAAAAAAGAGATTTGGGACTATATGTCCCACATGCACTATTAAAATGCACTCATAGTGTTTTAAAATAAGAAATCCCTTGTTTATTAATCGATTACCTTTAGGTAATCAAACACACAAAATTTTATCAATCAAAGAACCTAGAGAATAGAAATCAATCAACTCAGTAGCCACTCTAATGAATCAAACAATGTCATGTAAGCGCCTTGAATGCCACATCTACTAGTCTAGTCAATGCATGCCATGTTAGCACCTACCTCAAGATTTATACCCACTAGTTCAGATTCCAAATTTGTACCACGTGCCCACTAGATGGATCTCCATATTTGTGCCATGTTAGCTCTCTCAGTTTCCATGCCAGGCCATGTCAACTACTTAGGGGTGCGATCCAAGTGTCCATCCGCTTTGTGATTCATGTTCGTATTTTCTTGCAGTTCATGTTCTAATTTTAGTGCAGATGTGTCAGATCAGATGATGTCAACAGGTTCAGATTTTCATGTTGGTAGGATGATGTCAGGTTTGATGTATTGATATTTTAGTGTCTATGCCAAGTGGTCAAGTGAGCTCCAATCTCTATGGAATATTTAGGAGGGATGCACCAGTTCTAAGTGCACTCCATGTTCGGGGCCATTA
The DNA here is from genome assembly GCA_028583015.1 of Wollemia nobilis. Lineage (NCBI taxonomy): Eukaryota > Viridiplantae > Streptophyta > Pinopsida > Araucariales > Araucariaceae > Wollemia > Wollemia nobilis. Next base: position 1,051,841 of record JAQPPZ010017036.1, on the reverse strand, counting down.
GATCTCGTTTTAGCTCAATATTTATGAGCCCTACAAGAGATGTCAGTATCATGTAGGACACAATGAAATTAAATGAAACTTCGAACAAATCCTCATGTAGGGAGAACCAGGGGACTAAGCAACAATGAAATTCAATAATTTATTGAAGAAATATTACCTCAAAAATCATGCCGGAGGGGTCTCGATTAGGGATTTGAGACTCGTTATCCACACAAAATGCAAATGCCACACCCTTCACCTTTACTAGGAAATCACTTTGATACCAATATATACAATTGAAACATACGCATTAGAAATATATTGATAATTTAAGAATTATAAATACAAATATCTAAGGCTAAATATAGCCTTAGGAGACACGTAAATAAAATCCCCCTAGTTTGTAGGTAACCATACACAATATGTCTCTAACAAACTAACAATTAGGAAATCATGCTAACCTACTAATATTCGCTAACAAGAAGATATTAACGAATATCTAACCTAGGTTAGTATACCTATTACCAAGGTAAATTGACATAGTACCAAATAAGGTAATAGTAGTAGTTACTAACATAGTAACTCTAATAGACAGTCCCTTAAATGTTTGAGATTGGCCAAATCTCATAATAGGTGCCATCATGTGAATATTTTCATCTCCTTTACTAGAATTCTATATTCATAGTATGGGGTTGTCCTTCCAAGGCCCATAACACCTGAAAGGGTGGATGCATAGTTCTCCATCCCATAGCATGGTGAGTTAGGATCTTAGTCCTAAAGTTCTACTCAAAGCATACATATTTTTTTTAGTTTCCCATGCTAGGATGTAGCATTTAGTATGCCAAGTGCCTAGTTGAATAACCACATTCCTTGGATTCAACTAGGGTCCACCATTTCTCTAGATCAAGATTAGGTATCCCAAGCTATGTTGTCTTATACCAACTCTCCATTGGACCTTCTAACTATGAGGTCTAGCTTCCCCAACAATACCTTAGTAGTCTGCTAAAAATTCCCCAAACGGGCATAGAATGTGGAACCCTTCACGTACTACTCACTTATCAACCTAGAGAGGGTGTCCCATACCACCCATATTTACATATTCATGGCAATAGGACCTACTCATCCAGGGTAAAATTGCCTAAAAATGGATTAAATCGATTTGCAACATTTGCCCTACCTACAAATATCGGTGTCGGGTGGATGCCCTTCTATCTCGATGGATTACCTATATTTATCTTCTTTTATATCATCCATACCATATTATTTGATGATTATAGTAGGTTTTAACATATCATCATCCTCGATGGGTTTAATCATTTTATCCTTCTTGATGATGATAATGGATTTTTTTATCAAAACACTTAAGAATTTTAGTTTCATAATTAATTATCTATATAATCATTTATAAACTAAAATATTTCCAAAATAGAGTAAAATCTCCACTATTTTAATATAATATTCATACTTTTTTATATTATCATATTCAAGCATATATTTCATATTAAACCATAAAATAACATTCGTTATCATTAAAAGATAAACCAAATAAATTTACATTAACTTGAACTATACTAAAGAGAAATTATGCATATTCGAACATAACTATGTACTAAATATTTTTTTCTCATTAGTTAAAGGATTAATGCACATTTATTACTTTAAAATTAAAAAGAGACCATGAAAAATTAATTAAAAGTAACATATATTTTAACACTTTATAAAAATATGGTATAAAAGAATTTTGAATGAGACTAAGCTTATAAAATTTCAAATCCAACATTTATAAATTTAGTTATACAAAGTTCCAATAGTCTATCCATTATTAAATTTTAACAAGTAGTCACGTATCTAATATGAAATCATTAATTACCTTAAATATTCTCTAATATTAGTCTCTAAGGTCAAGCCAAGATCTCAAGTAACTAAAAGTCTGAGATAAAATCAAACCAACTAAAAGCAATCTTAGTACTTACTTTTATTTAATTAAACAAAAATTTGATTTTGCTAATGCTTAAAGTAAAGTGTTCTAATTATATTCTACGGTATATGTAATTTCCTTGTATTTAAGGCATTTAATGAGAACAAACAACTTATGATTCCATATATTTCTGTCTAAACTATAAACCTATTATTTATTAATATAAATAGATAAAACAATGCTAGAATAAATATGAATGTACAATATTTTGTGTTATATGAATGTACAATAGTAGACGTCGTTTGAGCATTCAAACGACATCTACTATTTTGAACCTCTAATCAGTCTCTCAGGATATTTCCACCATTATGCTTCAAACAAAAAATAGCTTGATCTATTGATAAACCACAACACCTTGGAGTGATGTAGGTAATGGAGTGAAATAATATCACGTTACCCATTACCCAAAATCTTCTTGCTCTGATACCATGTTAGAATGAGCAGTAGATTTGTATTCCATTGATGTACAATTTAATACATTGCCAAAGGCGGTTGAAAAACTAACTCAACCTCCTTATAACCAACTTATGTTATGCCTTAAGTAAAGCGCTCTTAAGTTATGCGCTTACACATAATGTAATAACCTATAATAAAAATAATCATGTGTGACCTATGCTAACACATACTAGGGCTATGATACCTAACAAATCTCCAACCTAGGGCCCATATCTACACATTTTTCATCTTTGCATTTCATCCATTTCTTCTTCTTCTCTTTTCTTTTCTTATATTCCTTGACTTTGAAAGTATAAAATAATCATCAATTTCTCTCTAATTCAAGGGATATAGTACTTCACCTAGGTGTTGTAGGGAAGTTGGAGAGGAGAGGGCAATCCTCCAAGGGAGGTCCCAGGTTCAAATCTCCACCCTACAAAAAAGCTGAATTGGGTATCTAAAATCCAATTGATAATGTTGGTGCGGGCAGGGTCGGGTGTGACCCCTGGGTGACTTTGACAGTGTATAACCCCCTATTCATGGTCCCTCAGACCAATGCGGCTCTGCAACGATTTTTTTTCTTAAAAAAAATGATATAGTACTTCTTATCTTGTATGTCTTTTTGTCCTTGAAAATTTTAATTATTTCTTATCCTCCCTAAGACAAAGGATATATGTTCCTTATATTTTCATATCTATTGGTATTTTGAGCATTAAGTGGTCCTCATGAGATAGGGTAGATACCACATGGATATCATTTAGGGTATTCATATAACCATTGACAATATCATGCACACCTCTTAACACTTGAGATCTCCACTAGGGATGAACACACACACAAACACTATACTTTACTTCTTGCCAAAAATATTAGCAAATAAGTAGTTAGAAAAATATTATTTTAGTTGGGGAGATCATAAGGTGTAAGAGGTATATTAGTTTTTTTAATTTTGATGAATGATTTCTTAAATGTGGAGTGATAAGGTATATATTTGTATTGATACTTACATTGTATTTTGAGGAAGATTATTATCTAATAATTTCTTTGAGATTGGTAAAAGAGTGTTTATGTTTGTGGCAGATTTATGAGATTCCTCCATCATCAAGAAAAATGTATGAGCACATTATTCCTTAGTTAAATTAATTGGTTGGTTTTCTAGAAAATAAGTTTGGACAGGATTATCAATGGGACTTTTAAGGTTCATGAAGGTTCTTGTTGTAACATCCCTCCATTTTTCTAACTACTTAACTGCTAATACTTTTAGAATGAGACACTATTGATCAATTTTATGAGTGCAAGAGTAGGTTTCACCATTCAAGTTGGCATTTTGAAAGAACTTATGGAATCTGGTACCCACCTTTTGGCTAAATATAGTGATTATCCACTTTAGGTAAGATGGGATATTGTGTAGCGCTCAACACACCATAGCTCGTGAGTACATGGATGCTCACAAAAAATAAAAGCATATAAGAGCATCTTTCTTGTGATTGCATTCTATCTATGATTGCAATGGATTTTTGGTTGCTTGATGAATCTATGTCTAACTAACGGTTCTTGTTAAGACATAGCTAGATAAATGGAATTACAAAGAATTGCTTTTAATATTAAATCGTAGTTGTATTGGAGTAAAAACCCGCAATAAGATATATTGAATAATATTTTTTGGATGCCCTTTGGAACATCCTCAATGCCCTATTTATATCTAACTAAGAGTTGTGAATGGTGAAGGGATATGTCCCTTAATAACATAATATAATATAAAAGGATTAAAAGTTATTTTAGGAGGGTCCTAACATGCCACCCTCCTTTGAAAAAGCTTTGTCCTCAAAGCTAAAATTATGGAAATTGTTACTAAATTTGGTGGAGAGTCTCCCATATAGCATCCTCTGGTGGTAGACCTTTCCATTGAATCAATACCTGGGTGATGATGCAGTTGCAGGGGCAGTGCATACGTCAGTCTAGGATAGCTTCTAGTTCAATCATGAGAGCCCCATTATCAGAAAATTTTAGAAGTTGAGTTTACATAATGATTTTAGTGCCTACTACAACCTTGAGGAAAGAAACATGAAATACCAGATGGATTTGGGAAGAATCTGGTAACTCCATATTATATGCAATACGTCCAATACACTGTAAAATTTTATAAGGGCCATAAAATTTTGGTGCTAATTTTTGCGACCCTTTTATTTTCAAATAAGTTTGATGATATGGTTAAAGGTGGAGAAATACCATATCCCCTTCTTGAAAAACCCTTTCAATGCGATGTTGGTCTATTTTTTGCTTCATACGATGTTGAGCAACTTGTAGATTATCCTTCAGAGTGCAAATGATATTATCTCGAGTGACCAGTTCTATCTCTACTGTTGGCACTTTTGTACTGCCTGGAAGATAGGAGGTTAGGTATGGAGGTGTTTGGCCATATAATGATTCGAAAGGGGTAATTTTTATGGTGGTGTGATATGTGTTATTATACCACCATTCAGCTAGTGGAAGCCATTTAACCTAGTGAAGGGGTTTGTGGAAATAAAGCATCGGAGATAAGTTTCTAAACATTTATTGACAATTTCAATTTGACCATCCGTTTGGGGGTGGTAAGTGGAGCTCATCCAAAGTTGTGTACCTTGTAGTTTAAATAATTCCTTCCAAAATTTACTAGTTAAAGTGGGATCATGATCACTAATGATAGTGGAAGGCATGCCATGTAATTTGAAAATATTTTCAAGGAATATTTGAGCAATAGTACTAGCGGTATAGGAGTGAGCTACTAGAAAAAAATGTGTGTATTTAGATAAATGATCAACCACCACTAGGATCATCTTTTTTTTATGGATTTTGTAAGGCCTTCAATGAAATCCATGGAAATATCCTCCCATGTCTTGGTTGGTATGGATAGAGGTTGAATAAGGCCCAATGTTGCCACTGTTTCACCTTTATTTCTTTGGCACATTTCACATTCATTAATGAACTTCTTGATATCATTTTTCATCCCTCACCAATAAAATGATTTAGTCACTCTTTTATAGGTTTTTAGGAATCCAGAGTGGTGTGCGATAGGTGTAGTGTGTAACTCATGGAGAAGTTGTGGATGATAAACTGATGTAGGTGAGAGGACCATTCTTTGTAATGGAGCATGTTAACTTGCCAAGAGTAGTGGGGTTTGCTCATGGGATTTTGTTGTAGCTGTTGAATTATGGTGTGTATAGTAGGGTCCGCATACCATTTATCCTTGACTTGTTCGATCCATGTAGGTATGGGACAAGAAAAAGCATGTAATTGTGAAGTTTCTTCAAACTTTCTGGAAAGTGCATCCGCAACCATGTTATCTTTCCATTTTTTGTATATGATTTCAAAATAATAACCTAATAATTTTGTTATCCATTTTTGTTTTTTTGGGGTAGTTATCCGTTGTTCAAGAAGGATGGTGGTCAGTGCGTTGTGGATAGTAAAATATTTTCCAATAAGGTATGGTCTCCAATGTTGGATAACATAGACCATAACTAAGATTTCTTTTTCATAAGTGGAACGTGGTAAATTATTTTTGGAAAATGCTTTACTAGAAAAATCTAAGGGCTTCTCATTTTGCATGAGCATTTCTCCCATTCCCAATCCAAAATTATCGCTTTCAATAATGAATGGTTGGGAAAAATCTGGCATAGCTAGGACAAGGGTGGTACACATGGCATTTTTCAAAGTCATGAAAGCTTTGTTAGATTTTGGAGATCATATGAAGGCATTATTTTTAAGTAGGGTTGTTAAGGGGGCTACTAATTTCCCATAATCCTTAACAAATTTGTGATAATAAACTATTAATCCTAAGAATCCATGCAACCCTTTTAGAGTTTTTGGAATTGGTCAATTTTCCACATCTTCATTTTTTTGTGGGTCTACTTTAAATCCTTCCTTGGATACAATATGTCCAAGGTATTCAATTTCCTACTTCCCAAAGGAACACTTTGATCTCTTTGAGTATAATTGATTTTCATCTAATATTTTGAGTTTTTGTGCTATATGTGTTAAGTGCTCTTCCCATGTTTTGCTGTAAATCAAATATCGTCAAAGAAAACTAAAATAAATTTTTGAAGGAATGGAGAAAATACCTTGTTCATAAGACTTTGAAATATGGATGGAGTGTTGGTGAGGCCAAAGGGCATCACCAAGAATTCATAATGTCCCTTGTGGATGCAAAAAGTAGTTTTGGGTATATCGCTTTCTTTAACACGAATTTGGTGGTACCCGGATCGTAAATTGAATGTAGAAAAATATGCAGCTCCATGTAGTTCATCGATTAGTTCATCAATGACTGGAATAAGAAATTTGTCTTTAATATTTATTTTTTTGAGGGCACAAAAATCCACACATAGGCACCATGATCCATCCTTTTTTCTTACTAGTATGACTGGCAAAGAGTAGGGACTTCTACTAGATCGAATGAACCCTGCCCTTAGTAGGTATTGTACTAATTTTTCTATTTCTATCTTTTGTAAGTATGGATATTGGTAAGGTCTAATATTTGGAGGTTGGTGCCTTGGAAGTAATTAAATAGCATGATCATGGCTTCGTTGTGGAGGTAATCCCTCAGGTTCTTTGAATATTTTATCATGTTTCTCTAGGAGTTCGATTAATTCAGGTGCCTTTGATTTCTCTTTGGTGGTGTGTTGCAAGGAAAATAGTTGGGAAACCATACCTCTTTTTCCTTTTCAAAGAATCATTTTCATTCTATGAGAACTTACGACTTGTGTGGGACCTAATTTTAAATCTTGAATTGTGTAAGTTTGGTTGTTTTGTATAAATTGTATCCATAATTCTTCAAAGTCCCATTGAATTTTATCGAGCGTTCGTAGCCATTGTACTCCAAAAAAAATATCACATCCTCTTAATGGCAGTACATACATATCTGCTTTCATGATATAGTCTCCCATTGTGAGTTTGACATTCTTGTATTTGCCTTTGCATGCAATTTCTTTGCCATTGACAATCATGACTTCGAATTTATTGCAAGGATATATAAAGCAATTAGCTTGTTTGGCCAAACTAGGGTCTATAAAATTGTGAGTGCTCCTAGATTCTAAGAGCACAATAGCGTTTTTTTCTTAAAATATCATTTTACCTTCATTGTTTATGGAATCGCGTACCTTGCTAATGTGTTAAAGGATATTTTGTTTTATTTTCTTGGTTTTCTTCTGCAACCTCAGGTATTACTTCTACTTCAATGTCATCCTCCTCTTTGGGGTTGCAATCAATTGTGTCTAGAATATATAATTTCAGTGAGATGCATTTGTGGTTGGGGGTAAACTTTTCATCGCAATGGAAACAAAGGTCCTTTTCTCGTCTTTCTTTTAGCTCTTCTTGGCTAATTCATTTAATTGACATGATCTTATTCAATTTTTGGCTAGTGTAGGTATTTGGTGGTTTTCCTGAAAAGACTCTTCCTATTTATATTTTGTTATTGTTCTTCTCTTCTATCATTTGTGCTAATGCCACTGCATGCATCATGTCTATAGGGTTTTGTATTTGTACTTCCATTCGAATGTCTTCTTTTAGGCCACTAATGAAGCAACTTTGGAAGAATGATACATCTATTCCTGATGTAAGGTTCGCTAATTTCTCAAATTACGATTGGTATTATCTTAAGATGGAAGTTTGATGAGGGCTCATGTGAAATATTCAGATTTAGTGGGTCTGAATCGTAACATTAGGTTTTTTGTGAAATTAGTCCATGTGGGAGGGTTGTTCATTTTCTCATACCATTGATACCATTGGGTAGCAATTTGTTCTAAGTGAAATGATGCGATACAGACTTTATGAATCCTCAAAATTTGATATAGGTTAAAATATTGATCTGCTATATATATCCAATTTTTGGGGTCACCTCCATCAAATTTTAGAAAGTCTAGTTTTATGGTACGAGGAAGGATTAATGCTTGTGGTATTCCTAGTATTTTTTTTTGTGGTGGCGTAGTGTTCAGTTGTCCGATATGCATTAGCATCAAATTTTTTCGTACTAAGTCCATGGAATGGGTTGTAGCATCCAATTTAGTGGATATATCTGTATTCGAGTTGGTTATGTTTATGGTTAGGTCGATTATTTTGACAGCAATCTTATCCTCTAAATTATCCTTCCAAAACACCATTCCTTGCATCATGTCTTTGATTTCCTTTGAAAACCCTGAAATTTCTTTCGTAATCTCCTTGGCTACTTCTTTTGAAACTTCTTTCGCAATCTCCTTTACCGAGTCTTGATATCTCCTTTCATCAGCCATTTAGGGCATAATTGATATTTTTGTAATGGTTTTGTTTGCAAAATTATATGTTTTTACCACAAATTGTGCAGATTTTATCGAGTCTTGATATCTCCTTTCGTCAGCCATTTAGGGCATAATTGAGATTTTTGTAATGGTTTTGTTTGCAAAATTATATGTTTTTACCACAAATTGTGGAGATTTGGTTTTTTTTGGTTTTTTCGTATTTTTATCAAATTTTTATTTGCGAAAATTTGGTTTGTTGTTCAACAAGTGGCATGGTAGTGGTAGGAAGGGTGACGGAGTTGAGCTAGAGGGAGAGTGGAGCTTAGGCATTGCAGATCACAGGCAATGGAAAGGTGGGGCAGAGCTCAAGCAGTACAACATAGTGGACTTGAGTCAAGTCAACAACACAATTCTATGATGCCACATGTTATGAGATCTGCCTACGCACATGACAGACTATGCCTAGCATGCTAGGTAATTAGCTTTATGGGGTTTTTTGTTTATAAACCCCTAAAAAGATTTTCCCACAACGAATGTGGGATAAAGCTTTTAAAAATATTTTAAGCCCTTTGCTTTCCGACGTCGACATTCTTTTTCGATGGTCAAAAATTTACTTAAACCTTTTAAAAGCTTTATGAAATTTTTTAATTTTTCCTTATCATGAACAGACGTCGCCGAAAAACTCTGCAGGTGATTTCAAGCCTATTTTAACTGCTCGAACGGGTTTTTTTTGTTTTTAGATCTTCGATGGATCACTTCCCATCGTGTATGCTCCTCTCTTTTCATGTTTTACTACATTTTTTATCACTGTAATTATGGGCGTTCCTCCTCATGACACAGAGTACAGAGTCGTTAATGTCGTGTCTCCTCTCCATGTCTGATGCCCTGACACAGCTTGTTAACATAGACGAAGGTCCTCACTATGTCCGTTCCTCTCCGGTGGAGAATTGATTAAAGTTTATTTGCTGCAGGGGGATTTATGACAATCAAGGGTAGATTTAATCTTCCCAATCGACTTTTCATCGAAGTAGCAGAGTAAAATGGCCCAAGCTTGGTGTCCTCAGAAAAAAAAAATTTAATTTTTCCTGATAAAGTGCCTGGGTGTAACTTGGCTTTGTACCAGATGTTAAGACATAGCTAGATAAAAGGTGAATGGAATTACAAAGAATCACTTTTAATATTGAATCGTAGTTGTATTGGAGTAAAAACCCGCAATAAGATATATTGAATAATGTTTTCTAGATGCCCTTTGGAACATCCTCAATGCCCTATTTATATCTAAGAGTTGTGAATGGTGAAGGGATATGTTCCTTAATAACATAATATAATATTAAAAGGATTAAAAGTTATGTTAGGAGGGTCCTAACAGTTCTTCGATGCATATGTTTGTTTAGCAAGTTTAAATGTTGTTTTAAATCATTAAAAATATATATATAATAATATTTTAGATAGAAAAGTAATATATATATATAATATGTAATAAATATATATATGTAAAAATATATTTATAAATAAATAATAAAAATGCCACGACAAATAACACCCGACAACCCTTCAAATTTACATGATTAAGCTATGCGTCACCTTCACCAAACCTTCAATTCCATTTTATAGGAAGGGCCCAATCAGTTTCTAAGCATTCTGATAATAGAAAATCTCACTGTGTGGTGCTGTAAAATTGAGAGTTGCTTTAGATTGAGACGGGAGATTAGGAAGAAAAAGAGTTATTTCAGAATATCTTCAAGCGTAATATTTATGGGGTGTGCATAATGTTGTTTGATGATAAGATTTTAAATATTTTGGTTGTTTTTGTTAGAATAATTAGCATATCTTATATTACATTAATTAAGATAAATAGCATTATAGGAGTGGTACGTAGTTTTGGTTATTCAGTTTATGAACCACCCAACTTGATTCAAACTGCCTCAACGGAGTTTATGTAATTCTTATATATTTTCCATGAATACGAAGAGCAAACTAATGATTCAGATCGTAATATGGCATCAGAGCATTGAATGATTTTTGGGCAATGTGAATTTTGTTTATGGGCAATGTGCTATTCACGCACTCCATTAGATTCACTCCATTACCAGAGGAGCCATTGACGCTGCAATCCGAACTTGATGAACTCTAGCAAACCAGACGGGAGCCGAATAGCATGGAGGAATTAATTTTTTTTAATTACTTTTTTTTTCCTCATCGCGGAGGTAGACCGTCTTCACTGCCGGACCCCGCAGGAGGAGCTGCGCAGTCGCATTGCAGTCGTCCTTGTTGCTGAAAATCGGTGCACGCAGGGATTTTCTATTTCTGGTAAAGTTCACCAGTCGAGAGGGGCGGCCCATTTTTTTTTTTTGTTTCGTCATGGAGGCGGTGCCACCATAGAACAACCATTTCAACCACCCAGGATCAAGTCCCGGGAGCTGCCAGTCCAATGCTAAAGCTTCGTACCTCAAGCTGGCAGAGCGCTGAGCCCATTTTTGGTAAAGCACACCAGACGGGAGGGGCGGCCATTTTTTTTTGGTTTGTCATGGAGGCGGCGCCACCACCGCATAGCCATTCCGGCCATCCAGGATCAAGCAATCCGCATTTTTTTTTTTTTTAAATATATACCTACAGCGGCGAAACCTCTAGCGGCTCCGACGACGACGAAATCTGCGATTTTTTTTTTTTTTAAATACCAGTAGCGACGAAACCTACAAGGGAAAACCAACATACGAAATTTGCGTTTATAAAAAAAAATACTTGCAGCGGCGAAACCTACATTGGGTAAAATTTTCATTTAATTTTTTTTTCAAAAGTGCACGCGTTTTTTTTTTCATTGACATTGTTGTACGTGGAGGTCAAGAACGTCACTGTGCCGTGAAAACACATGCACCACAGTGGCCGCGATGGTTCTGCTGGTGAGTGCTTAAGTCTTTTGCCACGGGGAGGTTGGGGTTTCAAACCCCTTCGAGTTGCTGACAAGATGACGCCCGAGGAGGGCATTTTGACGCCCCGCCGATCCTGTTGACGCCTCGAGGGCCCGGTGACGCCCAAGGAGGGCATTTTGACGCCCCGAGGGTCTTGTTGACGCCTCGTCGGGCATTTTGACGCCCCAAGAAGTTTTGGTGACACATTTGTTTTTGTTGTCATTGCTTTTAAGACATGTAAATTGCTTATTTTTCTTTCAAAAGCAATTGTTCAAAGGCATTATACTCTATTTTGCCCTCACTTCTTACAAGATAGAGGGGGGAATTCAAAATTTTCAAACCCTCAGAAAAAGACTTAGATAGCAACTCAAAGGTGCATTTTTGATTTTACTCGACACCTTCTTTTGTCAAATTTGGGTGCATTTTCGGTTGAACCCGACACCTATGTGAGAAGCATTTTGTGAGCATGCTTGTTTGATTATTGCATTTTTTTCTGCAATTAAAAATCATCTACATCAAAGCATCCACTACTTCTCTCAGCACATGTTGCACAGGTTCTCCAAAAGCAGTTATCTCTTTGCACAGGGATCTTCATTGATCATCTACTTGATGTTCTCTCACCAACACTAATTTTCTCCTAGTTTTGTTTTTTGACTTAATTACCTCCAACTGATTATTCTTCTTCCGAAGATTCTCAGGCAGGTGTCATTAACATCTCTTTGAGTGAATTTTTTACCCCCATTGCTATTGTGTTTAGGCGTAAATCCTGACGAAAGTCTTGGACTCCAAAGTGTTTAGGGGAAGTTACGCCCCACGCATGCGGATTCCTGTCTTTCTAAGGTAGGTGCCATCAACAAAGCAATCCTTTTCAATACTGCCTATGTTCCACGTACCGTTCTGATCTTCATAATACCTATAGTCTCCCTCACGTAAGGGCGGGTATTGTTTTGATTCAGTTCAGGTATAACTGGCCTGGCAACGGTATATCGAAAAGGGGACCATTTGGTGCTATAAGGAACCCTAAACAATGGCTACGAGTGCACAAGTATCTTTCAAATGCCCAATTTCTCAAAGGCACCAATTTTGTGCCATGGAAGCATAAAATGAAAGCCATTCTTCAAGTCAAAAAATTATGGGATGTCGTCAGTGGCACTACCTCTCGTCCCACCACAGCAGGGACAGATCAAGATACATTTGATGATCAGGACAGGAAAGGCCTTATGTTTTTGTTACTTGCCATAACAGATGAGGTTCAACCTCATATTTGTGATGCCACGACCAGTAAAGATGCTTGGGCAGCATTGATTACTGTGTATGAAGGAAAGAATAATTCCACTATCCTTCACCTACAAACCCAGCTTCACAATCTCAATATGAATTCCGGGGAAACTGTTGAATTGTTTCTCTGCAAAGTGGCAAAATTGAAAGCTAAACTCAATACTATGGGAAAACCCATAGATGATGATCTTTTGACATCTATTATTTTGAGGGCACTCCCACCATCTTACAAAAGTTTTATCACTTCACTCAATGTTTCTGGCAGAAAATTAACTTTTGTTGAATTGGTTAATTTGCTTCAAACTGAAGAAGCCAATCAAGTACAGAAAGATGAGGAACCTGCCACTGCTCTTTCCACCCATCAAAAGGGTCACAAGCAAGGACAGTTGCAGAAGGGAGGGTCTTCTTCCAAAGGCAAAGGCAAGCCCAATCTCCAGCGAGATAAATATTGCAAGATCTGTGATATGAACAATCATGATACCAACAGGTGTTGGTTCAAAAACAAACAACAGAATGATCCCTCACAAAATAAGAAAGGCAAGGGGAAGCAAAAATATCCCCAGCATCGCAAACAACAAAAGGGTCATGTTGCTTATGCAGATTCCCATTCAGATGATTCTAATTCATCTTCAGATAATGACTCCGAAAGAGCACACAAGGTGCTCATGACCCATACTGCCTCTTCCAAATCCGATGTTGTATGGTATATTGATTCTGGAGCAAGCAAACATATGACTGGGAACAAGTCCTGGTTTCAAACCTTTCACGCAAGAGAAGGCAAACCTGTCACTATTGCAGACAATCAGGTCTATCAAGTACAAGGTGAAGGGGATGTTACAGTCACACTCCCTGATGGTGACTGTGCCATAGAGAAAGTTCTCTATGTTCCTGGCCTTGCCAACAATCTATTATCTATTCCACAGATGCTAGATAGAAATATGGATGTTGTTTTTCAAGTTGAAAAAGGAAAAAAGAGATGTTTCATCAGTCACCAAGGTCACAACATTGCCATTGGCTCCTACAAACATGGATTATTCATCTTGGATACAGTTTCTACATCCCATACTGCCCTCATTGCCACTACAACAGAAGCTACTTCCTTATGGCATAAAAGATACGGGCACCTCAGTTCCGGGTATTTACTCGAATTAAGCAAATATGACATGGTCAAAGGGCTTCCTCAGCTTTCATCCGTTCTCCCAGTGTGCTCAGATTGTCTAGCAGGGAAACAACATCGAGTTCCATTTGAGACAAGTTCTTCTCGCTCTAAGAAACCCTTGGAATTAATCCACGCAGATCTGTGCGGTCCTTTCCCAACAAGTCATGGTGGAAAGAGGTATTTTCAGCTATTTGTTGATGACTACTCCCGCAAAATATGGGTCTCCTTCCTTGCACTCAAGTCAAAAGCTCTTCTCTACTTTCGTCAGTTCAAGAGACAAGTTGAGAAGGAAACAAGTTGTTCCATCAAAACCCTCCGCTCAGATCGAGGGGGGGAATACACTTCCAAGGAATTTTCAGCATTTTTGGAAAAACATGGGATCAAGAGACAACTCACTACAGCATATACACCACAGCAAAATGGAGTTGCAGAAAGAAAAAATCGCTCCATAGTAGAAATGAGTCGGTGTATGTTAAAAGGAGCAAACTTAGAAAAACAATACTGGGCAGAAGCAGTAAACACAACATCTTACCTACTAAATAGAGCACCTACAAGGGCTCTACAAGGAAAAACTCCACAAGAAGCCTGGAGTGGTAAGAAACCCTCAATTTCTCATCTAAAAGTTTTTGGATGCCAAGCTTTTATGCATATTCCTAAACAGAAAAGAAGGAAACTAGATGAGAAAACTCAAAAATGTATATTTCTTGGTTATGATGAGTATTCAAAAGGATATCGGTTGATTGATCCTATAACCAAGAAAACACACATTAGGAGAGATGTAGTATTTGATGAAACTTTCACATCAAATAACACACTTGTATACCTTAAGGAAGATGAACCTAAGAAAGAAGCAGCACCTCCTCAGAAGAAGGTTCCTAAATGGTATACTAGTACATTGCAAGATTCAAAATTGACATCACTTCCAGATCTAACTCTAGATCGACCCGCTACTCACAGTATGACTCAACACAAAAGAGCAGATGATGCAACAGCGAATGTTGATGACCTTTGTCAACATTTTGATGATTTATCTGTGAATGTAGAAGAAGATGAGGATATAGATATGGAAGATGAAAAAGTCTATCTAACAATACTAGATGAAAAAGAACCCACATGAGTCTCAGATGCACTCAGTAAAGATCAATGGAAAACTGCTATGGATGCAGAACATACATCTCTAATGAAAAATCAAACTTGGAAGTTAGTGAATTTGCCTTCAGGAAAGAAACCCATTGGTTGCAAATGGGTATTCAAGATCAAATATAAGGCAAATGGTGCAATAGATAAATATAAAGCCCGACTTGTTGCAAAGGGCTATGCACAAAGAGAAGGCATAGACTATGAAGAGACATTTGCTCCTACTGCTAAAATGACCACTATTCGAGTTCTATGTGCAATGGCAGCTCAATTTGGTTGGCAACTACATCAGATGGATGTAAAGAGTGCTTTCTTAAATGGTGACCTACAAGAAGAAGTCTATATGACTCAACCTGAAGGTTTTGTAGTTCAAGGGCAAGAACAAAAAGTCTATAAGCTGATCAAATCTCTATATGGACTTAAACAAGCTCCTCGAGCTTGGTATATCAAAATTGATAGTCACCTAGTGCAACATGGGTTTAGAAGAAGTCCTGCAGATCCTAATCTATATATCAAGAACAATGGTTCTAACATAGTAATTCTAGTACTATATGTGGATGATCTGATCATAACAGGCAGTTCAGAGAGTATGATCAAAATAGTAAAGAAAGATCTCAATACCTCTTTTGAAATGACAGATCTTGGACTTCTCCACTATTGTCTTGGTCTAGAAGTAACTCAATACAAGCATTGCATACAAGTTACTCAAAAGAAATATGCCAAGACTCTAATTGATAAGTATCGGATGATCGATTGCAAGCCCAAAGCCACACCAATGGAAGCAGGACTTAAGTTATCCCGATTCGATGAATCTCCTAAAATAGATAGTACTCTCTATCGTCAGCTGATTGGGAGTCTCATCTATCTCACAAACACCAGGCCAGATCTTAGTTTTGTTGTGGGTTATCTTTCACGATTCATGCAAGATCCTAAAGTTAGCCACTGGAAAGCAGCAAAAAGAGTTCTTCACTATGTCCGTGGTACGACATATATCGGCCTGGAATACAAAAAGAACAACAAGTTCTATCTTCAAGGGTACACGGACTCTGATTATGCTGGATCCATAGATGACCGAAAATCAACTGCAGGTTATGTTTTTCACCTTGGATCTGGTCCTGTCTCTTGGCATAGCAAGAAGCAACATGTTGTTGCTATCTCTTCTACTGAGGCAGAATATCGAGCAGCTAGTGGAGCAAGTCTGCGAGATCATATGGTTACGTCGCATCCTCACAAATATGGGCCTTCCAAAGAAACTTCCTTTACATTTATTTTGCGACAATCAAGGTGTTATGAATCTTGTCAAGAATCCTATCTTTCATGATCGCACCAAACACATTGACACTAGGTGTCATTTCATTCGAGATGAGGTTCCAAAGCATCATATCCAGCTCCACTACATTCCCACAGATGAGCAAATAGCGGACATCTTCACCAAAGCGCTTGCTCGAGTCAAATTTGAATTGTTCCGCAATGCTATGTGTAGTCAACATTAATGTAATAAGGGGGGATGTTAGAATATTTAGCATATCTTATATTACATTAATTAAGTTAACAACATTATAGGAGTGGTACGTAGTTTTCTTTATTCAGTTTATGAACCACCCAACTTGATTCAAACTGCCTCAACGGAGTTTATGTAAATCTTATATATTTTCCAGGAATATGAAGAGCAAACTAATGATTCAGATCATAATAGTTTTATTTTGGTTGTTCGATCTGGTTGATTTGTTTGATTTTCTTCTTGAACTGTGAAGTTACATCCTTGTTTGGGATAGACCAATTAGCTTGAACAACCATTCACTTTAATATTTAGTAGTCAAAAACCACAGATTATAATCTTTGTGTTGAGCATGATTATGACATTTTTAATTTGTTGAGTTCTCGTGACGATGGATTATATATATATTAATAATAATTATTATTATTGTTATTATTATTATTATGAATTAGTTGAGATACTGGTTTAAATATAGTTGTCTTCCTGAAATATAGGGCATGCATATTATATGTGTGTATGTTGTATTCACTAGATGCACATTCATAGAACCATGGTGATCCAAATTTAGCCCAATCACTATCTTCCATCGGGCATGATTTAGTAAACGAATGGGCGTACAGGCTTGTAGTTGTGTGAGAGCATATCATCAAGCTGCAAGCTTATGGATGTGATGGCAAACAAAATTACCTGTTGACAACCTGTCTAGAGAAGTTTTTGTTTTAGATGTAGCCAAAGGAGAGAATATTTTAGCTAGTTTTGGGTTGATTGACGAAGATAAATTACTTGGTTGTATAGTTTGCAAATTTGTATCCACTTTCTAAAGAAAGACATTAATTTTGCTTAAGACGAATTATTAAATAAATTTGCTGATAATGAAATAAAAACTTTACTATTTAGAAATTCTAATCTATGGAGATCTGGTTCTATTATTTTAGTGTGCTATATTATACAATCCTCTGGATAAAACCAATTGTTGTTCGGATAATGTAAATGTTAGTATTGCTTTTAAAAAAGAAGTTCAAATACATTATTTATTTTATCATTTAATTTGGAACCATAAGTTGTTTGTTCTCATTAAATGCCTTAAATACAGCAAGGAAATTACATAAGTCACATTTCGTAGAATATAATTAGATATATAAAATATAGAGGTGCCTATCTCATAGTTTAAATATTTTTTAACATAGTTCAAATATTTTTTAAATATTTTAAATCCACCGTAATATTTAATGTCGATGGATAATTTTCCTAATGTCGATTTTTTTAATAAAATATTAATATTGTTTACGGCATGGCTGACTTTTTTGGCTGCCATTGTAGGACGCCTATCGGGCTAGTTGGACTTCATCAAATTCAATGCATCACAAGAGGATGCTTTTGAAAGAACATCAATAAACATATTACCCATTATGACAAATCAGTATGCTCTTTTTCACAAAATATTACACTAATTGCAATCTAAATCATTAGGAATCTAACCATATTTAAGGAAATTAAAGATGTTGATATACCATGAATCACATGGGGAAGCTTATATGGTCAAAACATCTAATGGAATAATACTAGAACTACGTGATGTAGGCTCCTAGAGTTGTCTAATTACAATCAATGCTTGATCATCTTCCAACTCTAAGGGAAACAAGTATGCAATAGTGGCCATAGCTTTCGCATGGTGGTTGTAGGATCTAGGGATAACTCTATGATCACTTGATTGAGTGTGAACAAAATCTTGGTAATAATCTCTTTGTAAGGTTTTAGCTTATCATCTTGAGTTTGATAAACATCGTTAATCTGATTGACCATAATTTGAGTCACAAAATACTAAAATAATACTAACCTTCAAGGCTAAGGCTATTCTAAGACCAAGGATCAAATATTCATACTCTATTGTGTTGTTTATGAAAGAGAAATGAAGCTTTAAGAATAAGGGAATGAGCTATTTTTGTGGGGTAACTAGAAATATTCTAGGACCAACGCCCTTCATGCATGGGCTCCATCAAAAAACAAAGTCAAAGCTCCAACTCTTTGGCTTCTACACTAAGGCACTCATCGATAAATTGGATGACCAAAGGATGGGTAGATTTTAGAGGAGTGGAGGCTAGCTAATCAATAATCACCTGACCCTTGATAACCTTTTGACCTATGAAGGTTAGGTCAAACTCACTAAGGGTTAAAACCCACTTAAAAGCTCAACCTAAAAGGTGAGGCTTAGACATTAAGTGGTGCAAAGCATCAAACTTTTCAATGAATAGTTTTTTATGGTTGAGAATTTAGAATCTTAGCTTCTAGGAAGCAAACACCACAACAAGGTAAAGCTTCTCTAAGGGGTATACCAGGTTTCATAGCTGACCAAGGTTCTATTGATATAGTAGATAGCTCACTATTTATTTTGATCATCATGTTGAGCTAGGAAGGCTCCCAAAGCATGAGTTGTGGTTGCTATGTAAAGCATCAGATGCTTATCCAGTCTAGGCAGCACTAAGATAGGTGGCAAAGTGAGATACCTTTGGAGTTCATCAAAATATTTTTAACACTTGAAATTCCATTGGAATACTATACCTTTCTTTAGAATCTTAAGAAATGGCTAGCACTTATTGGCTAATTGAGCTATGAACTGATGAATAGTTTGAAGCCTACCTTGCAAGCTATGCAACTTGGTTAGGATGCATGGGGGATGCATGTCAGTGATAGTCACCATCTTAGTGGGATTCACTTTAATACCTCACCTAGAAACGATGATGATAGGGATTAATGTATTAACATTACTTGTTTTGTAATAAGCCGATAAATAATGTTATATTTATGGCCATTTATTTTATTTAATATTTTTTGGCAAGTAGTTGTATCAGATAAGCCTTGTAACTAACATCATTAAATGTAATATTATCCAATGGAACTTATCCAAAGCATTGTAATCCCTATTTATAGTTATTTTAGCAATACAAACATCAGTTCTTCATCGTCATATATTTCATGTATGCTTGTGGGTGTTAACCATATCAGTTTGGTATCAAACCTGAGCACTGGATTTGGAGATTATCCTCTTCCTTAGGCTAGGTTTGGTTCAAAAAGGAATGAAAATCCTCATAGTGTGTCTTGGTAATTTTTTGGTTTCACCCACCCATAGTTAAATTCCACAATTGATCTCTTTGGTTGTTCATGTTACCATTTCCTAGCGCACGTTCTAGTCTAGTCTCCTTCCTCGTAGTTTTTGCACTTACTTAAGCTCTTTTCTAGATGGATCTATTGTAGTTTTATTTTTGGAACACCACATTGTACCCTATTTTTTTATTAGACACCATGCATCGCTATGATGTTGGAGGTTTTCTATCCTCTAGTGAACCTAATCTACATTCAACAAATAGATCATGATAATTCATAGATAGATCACACTGATCCACCACCATATTGTGATGATCTATAGATTGATCACTACCCCTTCGTAGAATGCTCATTGCATAAATATAGTCAGTGATCACCCATTTTTACTTGTACTATTTTCTTAGTCACTAGCTCACCATCTCTCTTACCGTTAATCATTGTGACACCGTTCACTCACATATAGTTTTTCCAATTTTCTAGTGATGATTTGCATGAATACAGGTTGATCTAACATCTTCTAGTAACCCTCTTGTTGAGCAAGGTGCAGCAACAATATTGTCATTGTTGTCAACACAGTCAGATAGATCTGGTGTTTCAGTGGACAGGAAGTTCAAAAGCTATTCAGATGCAAAAGACAGGAGTTCAAAGGTTATTCAGAGTATGGACAGTGAGTTTCCAAGAAGACCGAAGTGGCCCATTTGCAAAAGATCAAAGAAAAAGACAAGTAAGAAAAGTGTCGCGATATCGCGACATATACAACAGGCAAGAAAAACTATCGCGATTTCACGACATGTTGGAAGAGAGAGAAAAAGTTGGAAAAATTATCACAATTTCGCGACATGTTGGAAGAGAGAGAAGAAGCAGGAAAAACTATCACGATTTCATGACATGTTGGAAGAGAGAGAAGAAGCAGGAAAAACTATCGCGATTTCGTGACATGTTGGTAGAGAAAAATGCAAGTGGAAAAACTATCACGATTTCGTGACATGTTGGAAGAGAGAGAAGAAGCAGGAAAAACTATCACGATTTCACGACATGTTGGCAGAGAAAAAGGCAAGTGGAAAAACTGTCACGATTTCGTGACATGTTGGTAGAGAAAAAGGCAAGTGGAAAAACTATCGTGATTTCGTGACATGTTGGCAGAGAAAAATGCAAGTGGAAAAACTGTCGCGATTTCGTGACATGTTGGAAGAAAAAGAGAAAGCAGGAAGAAGTGTCACGATTTCGTGACAAGTTCGAAGAAAGAGAACAAGTTTGAAAAGTGTCACGATTTCGTGACATGTCGCAGTTTCACGACTAAAATAGGAGAGAGAAAGTGAGTTGGAAAAGTGTCACGATTTCATGACATGTCACATTTTTGTGACTCGAAAAGCGCAGGAAGGAAGAGAAAGAAAAAGTGTCACGATTTCACGACATGTCGCATTTTCGTGACTCGAAAAGCGTAGGAAGGAAGAGAAAGAAAAAGTGTCACGATTTCGTGACATGTCGCATTTTCATGACTTGAAAAGTGCAGGAAGGCAAAGAAGGAAAAGTGTCACGATTTCGTGACATGTCGCATTTTCACGACTTGAAGAGAGCAGGAAGGCAGAGAAGGAAAAGTGTCACGATTTCATGACATGTCGCATTTTCATGACTTGAAAAGAGCAGGAAGGTAGAGAAGGAAAAGTGTCACGATTTCGTGACATGTCGCATTTTCGTGACTTGAAGAAAGCAGGAAGGCAGAGAAGGAAAAGTGTCACGATTTCTCGACATGTCGCATTTTCGCGACAAACGAAAGAGAGGAAGCGTACGGAAGTAGAACTGTCATGATTTCATGACAAAAGCAAGGAAGAAGACTTCAAAGGCAGAAGTGTCATGATTTCATGACAAAAGCAGTGAAGAAGACTTCGAAGGCAAAAGTGTCACGATTTCATGACAAAAGCAAAGAAGCTAAGTATGAAAGCAGAAGTGTCACGATATCATGACAAAAGCAAAGACGAAGTGTACGGAGGAGAAAGTGTCACGATATCACGACATGTAGCAGTTTCGCGGTCCGATACAAGGAGAAAGAGAGAGAGAGAAAATAGTGTCATGATATCATGACATGTATTTTCACGGGCCAAAGCAAAGAGAAAGAGGAGAGAGAAAATAGTGTCACGATATCGCGACATGTATTTTCGTGGGCCAAAGCAAAGAGAAAGAGGAGAGAGAAAATAGTGTCACGATATCGCGACATGTTGTATTTTCATGGGCCAAAGCAAAGAGAAAGAGGAGAGAGAAAATAGTGTCGCGATATCGCGACATGTTGTATTTTCGTGGGTCAAAGCTAAGAGAAAGAGCAAGGAGAAAAAGTGTCACGATATCGCGACATGTTGTATTCTCGTGGTTAAGTTGAAGCCGACGAAGACCGATGAACAACCGACTAAAATTAGGGTTTACAGATGTCATGAAAACCGACTAAGATGAGGATTTACAATCGACTAAGATTAGGGTTTTCATCTCAAATATTCTGTTATAAAAGGAGGGCTGTTTGGAGATTTGAGATGTTGTTGAAATGTGTGAAGTTCGATCACAGAGCATAGAGTGCAAGTCGTATCGAATCATGCTAAGTGCAAAATTTGCAAAGGAAGTAGAGTGCACAAAAGGGAGAAGATGATCGTTCGACTGTGACGTAGCAGATTGTGCGAAGTAATTTCATAGAGAGAGCAGAGTGCACAGAGATCGCAAAGGTGAAGCAGACTAGTCGAGGTCTTGTAAAAGTGGAGGTATCATTCTGTTAATCTTCTAGATTCATAATTCAAGTCCAGGTTGCAGCTTGGCATCAGGGGTTGGTGCTCCTTCCAGTAGGTGCTGGTAAATTAGGGGTTGGTGCTCCTTTCTATTGGTGCAGATAAATAAGGGGTTGGTGCTCCTTCCAGTGGGTGCTGGTAAAGTGATTGTAAAGTTGTTGCTTTGCAAAGGCTAGATTTGGATGGTAGTCCAAGCAGTCATTCTTGAGGAGTAGCCACATTGGTGAACCTCGTTAAATCTTGTGTTGTGTGATGCTCTTTTGTTATTCTTGTTGTATCTTGTCATAAGTTTTAATTGCTTCTATTTTAAGAGCTATAAATTCAAGATTAAAAGAGCTACACTGATTCACCCCCCCTCTCAGTGTCATTGTAAGACTAACAATTGGTATCAGAGCCAAGTTCCTATACAAGCTTAACCGGCTAGGGTGATCTTGGAAGTAACACAATGGCAGGTGGTGAAGGTTTCTCATCAAACAAAGCACCATTGTTTGATGGATCTAATTACGCGTTCTGGAGAATCAGGATGCAGACATATCTCTGTGCTTTGGGTTACGACATCTGGGATTCAGTAGTTAGTGGATACACAATTCCCATCACTCCTCCAAAAGAGGCTGACGAAAAGAAACTATTTGAAAACAACTCAAAAGCAAAAAATGCTCTCATGTGCGGATTAGCAGACAGTGAACTAGTGAAGATCATGAACTGTAATACGACAAAAGAGATATGGGACAAACTGAGGAGTATTCATGAAGGAGACGATAAGATCAAGGAGGCCAAGTTACAGACACATCGAGCTCAGTTCGAAGCATTGAAAATGAACGATGATGAAAACATTGAGGCATATATGTTGAGAGTCAATGGAATCATTAATGCGATCAGAGGACTCGGCGAGGATATTGGAGACTCTGCCATCGTGAAAAAGGTACTAAGATCTCTTCCTCAAAGGTTTGATTCCAAAGTCTCAGCAATAGAAGAAGCTAAAAATCTAAATTATTTCAGTATAGATGAGATGTATGGTTCTTTAACTGCATATGAGATGAGGATAGGAAGATCTAAACCCACAGACAGAGAAGCGGATTTTAAAGCCCTTAAAAATAAAAACACTAAACAAGAGTCCGAGGAAGAAGGGACATCAGATGAAATGGAAGCAAACTTTGTTAGAAAGCTAAAAAAGGGAAAAGGAAAATACAGAGGGAAGCTACCATTTAAATGTTTCAACTATGGAGGCATCGGGCATTTTGTGACTAAATGTCCACTTAAAGAGAAGAACAAAAATGATGAAGGATCGCACCATGAAAGAAGTGACTGGAAGAAAATGAACTTCAGAAAAGGCAACTTCAAGAAGAGAAGTTTCATCTCCAAGAATGTCAGTTCATCAGAAGACAACTCCGGAGAAGAGTCTGAAGAGGAAAAAGGTGAAGCTCTTTTCATGGCATTTGAAGAAGCAAAATCAGAAAAGGAAGAAGGAGTGATCTCTGAAGTATGTGGTGAAAACCCTGAGGCTGAAGTAGATCTAGAAGGTGAGTTGATCTCTGCACTTGAAGAGTGGGAGATAGAAAAGAAAAAGAATAAGAAACTTTCAAGAAAGCTTGCGGATGCAAATGAAATCATAACCAGTTTGAAAGTACAGATAGAAGAATCCAAGAAAATCTCTGAAGATCTCGAAGTGCAAATAACCATGAGAATAGACTATTGCAGCAAGCTAGAAGAAGAGACTGTTGGTTTGAGAATGCAGCTAGAAGAGATGAATAAGAAAATTAGTTGTTATCACAAACGTGAAGAAAGTTCTATGAAGCTGGATAAGATCATAAATGACCAAAGACCTGCAGGCATCAAGTTTGGTCTGGGTTTCATCGAAGGAGAATCATCAAGTGGATCAAAGGCCAAAAATGTAGAATCCACAAAGAATGAAGATAAGAAACAGGTTGATCAAGGGAAAATGCCTCATGCAAAAGAAAGCAATAATGCCAGGCTCGAAAGGAGAACTGACAATGATGGATTCACCAATGTCACACATCAAAGAAGAAGAAGACCTATGGCTCCTACGACAACATGGCAAAGACCATCTCCCAGGTTCAATTATCCCTTCTCTGGTTTCTATTTTAAATGCAATGGCTATGGACATAAAATCTCAGACTGCAAATATAATGTTAGACCAAGGAATTTCACCAGTAGAAATGCTTTTTCTCCTCTGATGAATTATACAGTAGAATGTTATAACTATCACAATTTTGGGCACATTGCAAGAAACTGTAGAAGCACATTTTCATCAAATCAGTTTCAGGGAAGAAAAGTTCAACCAAACAGGATGAGACAAAATAGAAAACTTCCCGTAAAACATGCACAAGCTGCTGATAAGGGAAAGGCAAAACAAGAGCCCAAAACCACTATCAAAACGGAGTGGAAAGAAAAGGAACAACTTAAGGAAGAAAAGGAATCCTTAATTGTACAAACAACATTTAAAGCACAGAATAAATATGTGCCATGGATACTTGATAGTGGATGCTCCAGTCATATGACAGGTAACAAACAAAAATTTGAGAAGTTGCAGAAATATGAAGGTGGTTCAGTAAAGTTTGGAAACAATGATGGAGCTAAGATAGTTGGCAAAGGTTCAGTCAAAATTATTAACGAAAAAATTAAGTCAGAAGAAGTCTTGTTTGTGGATGGTTTGAAACATAACTTTTTGAGCGTAAGTCAGATTTGTGATAAAGGTCATGAGGTAGTTTTTAAGAAGCAGGGTTGTGAAGTCAGAAAGACAAACAGTGGAAAATTGATAGCAACTGGATCAAGAACATCTGGAAACCTGTACATGCTCTCAGAGACTTCAGAAGGAGCTTGTTTTATTGGACAGGAAGAAGAAAATTGGTTGTGGCACAAGAGACTCGGTCATATCAGTTTTGATAACCTAGTAAAAATCACCTCAAAAGGAGTAGTGAGAGATATTCCCACCATCAGCAAACCTGCAAACAACATTTGTGCTTCATGCCAAAAGGGGAAACAAACTAGAGTCTCTTTCAAAACAAAAGAATACTACACAAGCAAACCTTTGGAACTAATACACACTGATTTATGTGGACCCATGAGAACACAAAGCATAAATGGTGACAAATATTTTATGTTGTGCATTGATGACTATTCCAGAATGACATGGATATTCTTCTTGAAGCATAAATCAGAAGCTTTTGATATGTTCAAGATTTTCAAAAACCAGGTTGAGAATGAAACAAGAAAGAGGATCAAATGTTTAAGATCAGACAGAGGAGGAGAATTCATTTCAGAGGAGTTTGCAGAATACTATGAAAAATACGGTATTAGGAGACAGTTCTCAGCAACCAGGACACCTCAGCAAAATGGAGTGGTAGAAAGAAAGAACAAGACAAGTGCAGGAAATGGCACGAACTATGTTGGCTGAAAGTCGAGTAGCAGACAGATTTTGGAAAGAAGCAGTCCATACTACGGTGTATATCCAAAATAGGTACATGCTGAGAACACATGAAAGCAAAACTCCTTATGAATTGTGGTTCGGTAAAAGGGCAACAACAAAATACCTCAGAGTTTTTGGCAGCAAGTGCTATATCAAAAAAATTGAAGATAATCTTGGTAAGTTTGAAGATAGAGCAGATGAAGGTATTTTTGTTGGTTATTCATCTAGAAGCAAAGCTTACAAATGCTACAACAAAAGGCTAAAGAAAATTGTGGATAGTGTTGATGTTAAGTTTGATGAAGGTAAAGAACGAGTAATTAGCTATGAAACGAACTACCCAATCTATGAAGAGGTTATTGAAGGAGATGAGGAAAACAAAATTGAAAAGATACAAAAAATTGACTCAGATGATGTAAGTTGTGATTCAGAAGCGGAAGAGAATAAGAAATTCAAAATAGGCAGCTGGCAAAAAAATCATCCTAGAGATCAAATAATTGGAGACCCCAAAGTTGGTGTTCAAACAAGAAGAAGAGTAGCAAGTAACTACTCTCTATTATCCAGCATTGAGCCCAAGAATGTTGTTGAAGCAAGCAAAGATGAAGGTTGGATGAAGGCAATAAATGAAGAATTAGACCAGATCGAGAAAAACAAAACTTGGGAGTTAGTACCTAGACCTGCGAACAAAAATATAATCGGGACTAAATGGATCTTTCGTAACAAATTGAATGAAGACGGACAGGTAGTCAAAAATAAAGCAAGATTGGTATGCAAGGGGTATGCACAAGTTGAAGGCATTGACTTTGAGGAAACGTTTGCACCAGTAGCTAGACTAGAGGCAATCAGAATGTTTCTGGCTTTAGGAGTCTACAAGAATTTCAAAGTTTATCAAATGGATGTGAAATCAGCATTTTTGAATGGGAAACTTGAAGAAGAGGTTTATATTGAGCAACCAGATGGGTTCCAACTTGGTGATAATCCCAACTTTGTTTGTAAGTTGAAGAAAGCTTTATATGGCTTAAAACAGGCACCCCGAGCATGGTATGCAAGACTAGACAACTATCTCACTCAACAAAGGTTTAAGAAAGGTATGGTGGATAGTAACCTGTATGTCAAAACAGAAAATGGGCATCTTATTGTTCTTGTTGTATATGTAGATGATATCATATTTGGCAGCGACAAAGATGAGTCATGTAAAGATTTAGCAAATAAGATGCAAAAAGAATTTGAAATGTCAATGATTGGTGAACTGTCATATTTCCTCGGTTTGCAAGTTAATCAAAGTAAGAAGGGCATATTTATTTCTCAAGTTAAATATGTAAAAGAGATGTTAAAGAAATTCACAATGGAGGATTGTAAGCCAGTTAGCACTCCCATGACGACAGGTTGCAAGTTGAGCAAAGATGACAAATCTCCACCTGTTGATCAAACCATGTACAGATCTATGATTGGAAGCCTACTGTACCTGACAGCTACTAGACCAGATATTTTGCAGGCAGTATGCATGGTAGCACGTTTTTAGGCCAATCCCAAGGAGACTCATGTGACAGCAGTAAAGAGGATTCTTCGGTATCTCAAGGGTACTATGGAATATGGGTTGTGGTATCCAAAAGGTAAAGACTTCACCCTTATTTCATATTCAGATCCAGATTGGGCAGGATGTGTAGATGACAGAAAGAGTACCAGTGGAGGTGCATTCTATCTTGGAGATAGATTGGTTGCATGGCACAGTAAGAAGCAAGAGTCAGTTTCTTTATCAACAACAGAGGCAAAATATATTGCAGCGACAACATGTTGTACGCAGGTATTGTGGATGAAACAAACCCTGAAAGATCTTGGTATCTGCTTCAGTGAACCAATATCAGTTAAGTGTGATAACACCAGTGCCATTAACATCTCCAAGAATCTAGTTATGCATTCACGCACAAAACACATCGCTATCAGGTATCACTTCTTGAAGGAGAAAGTTGCAGAAGGTGAGGTTAAGTTGGATTTTGTTCCAACTACAGAGCAAGTAGCAGATATCTTCACAAAACCATTGCCCAAGGAAGTTTTTGAGTACCTTCGCAATAAATTGGGAGTGGTCACACTTCCCAAAGATTGACTAGCTACAGGGATCACATTCTCAGGGGGAGCATCTAAGTATTTGATTATCTTGTTGCTCATGTTCATGATTTTTGCTAAGTATAATCAATTTTGCCTGAGAATGTTGTGCATGGACTCAGGGGGAGTCTGCAGTAGCCCTTTGGTATTATTGTCAAAGGGGGAGAAGAGTTACAGGAAATTGCACATGTGTTGCCAACAATTCCAAAGGGGGAGATTGTTGAGCAAGGTGCAACAACAATATTGTCATTGTTGTCAACACAGTCAGATAGATCTGGTGTTTCAGTGGACAGGAAGTTCAAAAGCTATTCAGATGCAGAAGACAGGAGTTCAAAGGTTATTCAGAGTATGGACAGTGAGTTTCCAAGAAGACCAAAGTGGCCCATTTGCAAAAGATCAAAGAAAAAGACAAGTAAGAAAAGTGTCGCGATATCGCGACATATATAGCAGGCAAGAAAAATTGTCATGATTTCGTGACATGTTGGAAGAGAGAGAAAAAGTTGGAAAAATTGTCATGATTTCGTGACATGTTGGAAGAGAGAGAAGAAGCAGGAAAAATTGTCACGATTTCGCGACATGTTGGAAGAGAGAGAAGAAGCAGGAAAAACTGTCACGATTTCGTGACATGTTGGCAGAGAAAAAGGCAAGTGGAAAAACTATCGCGATTTCGTGACATGTTGGCAGAGAAAAATGCAAGTGGAATATCGTGACATATACAGCAGACAAGAAAAACTATCACGATTTCGCAACATGTTGGAAGAGAGAGAAAAAGCTAGAAAAATTGTCGCGATTTCGCGACATGTTGGAAGAGAGAGAAGAAGCAGGAAAAACTATCACGATTTTGTGACATGTTGGAACAGAGAGAAGAAGTAGGAAAAACTATCATGATTTCTAAGAGAGTGATTGAAAGTAATCGAGCATTGTGATTAGTATATAATATATTGAGTCTAACAATTATCTTTATGTTTCTATGAGATTGGACAAGTTCTGTGTGAACTTGTTGAGCATATTGGACAAGTTTTGTGTGGACTTGTTGAGCATATTGGACAAGTTCTATGTGAACATGTTGAGTATATTTGAGTAAGTTCTCTATGGACTTGTTGAGCAGATTGGACAAGTTCTGTGTGGACTTGTTGAGCAGTTTTGAGCAAGTTCTAAGTGGACTTGTTGAGCATATTTAAGCAAGTTTTGAGTGGACTTGTGGAGCAGATTTGAGCAAGTTCTAAGTGGACTTGTTGAGCATATTTGAGAAAGTTATTAGTGGAATTGTTGAGCATATTTGATCAAGTTCTAGAGAGGACTTGTGAAGCATATTGAGTAAGTTCTAGAGAGGACTTGTGGAGCAGATTGAGCAAGTTCTAAAGAGGATGTGTAAAGCATATTTGAGCAAGTTCTAGAGAGGACTTGTGGAAATATTAGTGTGAGATTTTGTGGAAGCTTACAAGGCATATTTGAGACAAGTCTTTGAGAAGACTTGAGAGCAAAATTGATTGATTTTTCCAAACCTTGATTTAAGGTTTAGGGAAAATCCAATAGAGTTGATTCAAGCCTTGATTTAAGGCTTGAGGACAAAGATCGAGGATAGATTTGTGCTGGATTGAAGGACTATGTTTAGTGCATATTTGAGACAGATCTTTGGAGGTGATAGATAAAATAGGATAGTAGTCTCCATTGGATAGAGATCCATTAGCCATGGTAGAGATAACAAGTCTTTTGAGTGGGGATAAGAGTCTTCAGTGGAGATAAATTCAAAAACCAGTGCAGTGGAGGTAGTAGTCTTATAGAGGATCACCATCTAGAGTAGAGGAGAAGGAGTTCTCTTATGGATAGATATCCACAATATTGAATTAGAGGATTGGTGTCTCCTTTGGACAGAGGTCCATAAATATTGTAATAGGGAAAGATTCCCAAGAGATTGATTGAGAAAATTTTAGTGAAATATTTTCTCCGTGGAGTAGCCCACATTGGGTGAACCACGTAAAATTGGTGTCTCATGTGTGTGTGATGTTTTGTGCATTTCTTTGGTTTTTTTTGTTGATATTGCCATTGATATATTGTCTAATATTGATTTTGATAAGAAAATTAAAAAGTAGTCTTATACTGTTCACCTCCCCTCAGTATAAGATTGTGTTCTTCAATTGGTATCAGAGTTGGTTCCTTTGGAAAAGGTTTAATATCTTGAAGAAATATCTTACAAGAATACAAATGGCAAAGAAAGGCAAAAGTAGAACCATGAGACACAATAATAAAATAACATACATGGTCATGAAAGAAAAGGAAGATGAATTCAATATTTTGGTTTAGGAAGGAAGAATAGAAATAGATTCAAGAGATGAATCAAGCAATGGAGAAATAACCAAGTTGATAAATTTTTGTACCAGATTTAGGAATACATGTCACCATGCAGCTTATTGTCCACAATAAGGTGAAGAATATTTTATTTGTGGTCAACTCGATCATGATGCAGGTTATTGCAATGGGTTTAGTAGCAATGAATATGAAGATGATTTTTTCGAAAATGAAATCCTAGAGGTTGGTTCAATAAAGGATAACACGTACAATAAAAATAGGTATGAATAAAAAACTCTACTTTCATTATTAGAATAAAAAACTCCTATTGAAGACCAATTAAAATAAGAGGAGGATTCAAAAAAAGAAAAATAGGAAGCCACTCTTAAGGAACTTGTTGAATTGAAAAGGCATAATTTAGAATTGAAGGCTCAAATACAAGAAGATGAGAGATGTAAGACAAAGCTTCTACAAGATCTCTCTGACTTGAGAGATAAGGTTGAAAAGGCAAGAATATTTGGAGAAGGTATGATTGAAAAATCAAAGGTAAAAGAGATAGAATATGAAAGACTTGTGGTTACTCTTTAAGAACTAAAAAGAGAGAACTCAAGGATTAATAATTCAAGCTCAAGAATATGAGAAGGCAAAAGTGAAGCTTCTATAAGAGCTCATTAACTTCAAAATTAATGTTGAAGAGGAAATAAATATTGAAGAAGGTATGGCTAAAAATTTAAAGGCAAAAGATCTAGAGTGTGAAAGATTAGAACATGATATGGTCTCACTAAGGATAAAAGTGAAATAATATAAGGACAAGCTACACAAAGTTGAGAAAAATTCAAAAACTCTGGACAGGATTATCAATACACAAAAATCATCAGTCATCAAAACATAACTTTGTTGTGAAGAAGAACAAGGGAAATAAGAAGCAGAAAAAGGAGAGCCAAGCTAAAGCACAAAAAAGGAAGAAGCGTCAAAAGAAAAATGTTAAAGAGAAATTGAGACTTCTAAATATAAGATAGACAATAGAAAATTCAACAAGTAAATTAACAATGCACAAATAAGAAACATATGGAACAAGAAACATGATAGGATAGAAGAGACTAAGAGACCAATGGGGTCAAGGCAAGGTTTCTTCAATAGAAGATGCTTTTCATGTCACAGGTTTTGGCACATGGCTTCATAGTGCAAGACATAGGAAAGATAAGAATATGGGAACAAACATCTTTTCCATGGGTATTGCTACTCATGTAATCATTTTGGTCACAATGCAATGAATTGTAGGGTTCATTATAGAAGAAGGTATGGCTTTAGCAGGATAAATCCTAAAATATTTGCACCTCCAAGGAATAATAACATTAAGTGTTACAAGTGCAATAATTATAGTCACATGGCAAAGTGGTGTAGAATAGACATTCCAAAATCAAACATGAACAGGAATAGGAACACGAATATGAATAGGAACAAGAATAGGAACATGGATATGAATAGGAATAGGAATAGGAACATCGATATGAACAGGAATAGAAATAGGAACATGGACATGAACAAGAATAGGAACAAAAAATTAGATATGAACAGGAACAAGGATAGAAATATAGACATGAACAGGAACATGGACATGGAAATAATCAGTCAAAGGAATCAGAAGGATCAGATAAGAAAGAAAGAGGATAAAGGTAAAGAACAATGTTTTCTGGGAGTAGAAATACGCCCACTCCAAAATTAGAGGAGGTGGGGTAGGGGCTAAGCTAAGAGGCTCATTCTTAGCCCCGAGCCCCAAAGGTTACCCTTTCACATTGATTTCAAATGGGGAGAGATTTGAGTAAGGGGGAGAGATTTGGTATTTGAGAAAATATGAGAGAGCTTTGAGCCAGGGGAAGCAATGTCCTAGGGGGACAAGAACAAAAAGAAAGGGAAATTTTTCACTAAAAATAATTTGGGCTACCATCAATGACAAAGGGGGAGATTATTGGATATTTTGAGTCCTTAAGTCAAAGTTATCATTGATGTCAGGAAATGAAGTCATCATTAATGTCAAGGAAATTTTCAAGAAACAAATTTGTCAAGAGTTGTTATTGATATCCAAAAATAAGCCACTAATGATGTTAAAGATCAAGAGGAATAAAACAAAGGTTAAAGGTAAAAGGGCTCCATAATAATTTTTATTATGTGGAAGCATAAGTTAAAAGGTTTTTCATAAAAACCCAAGGAAGACTATTGCAAAGCTAAAAGAAGGTTTAATATTTATTTAATAAAATATTTAAACTCAAAGTGAATTTAAATTTTATTAATAACTATTATTTATACCAAGGTGTACAATGGAAGATGGTCTTAATAAAACCAAAGGGTTTTAAAGAATTAATTTATAAAATTTAAATTCAAATGAATTTAAATATTTTACAAATTAATAAGCTCCAAAGGAAATTTGAGTGTCAATTTCTAATAAGGTTGGAGGTAATTCGAGCGCCGAAGTGTTTGCATAAAGGAGAGAAAGGACTATATAAACCATGCCATAAGAGATATTATAATTATCCTTGCTCGAATTTTTTAATGTATGCAAATTTGAATTGAAGAGCTCATGCAAAAAATAGAAATGAATCCTGTGTTTTATATGCCAGAGAATAAGGACAAAAATGAAAGCGCTGAAAAATTGGAAGCAATCTGGGCAGCGTGACCTAGTGGCAAGGAGGCATTGGTTAAAGTGTTTGAGGTGACAAGTGACCTACATTTGAAAGGTGGTAGCAGGGAATTCTAGTGTTTGCATTTGTGTTAGAAGTGCCAAGGGAACGACGCACTTTTTTCTTGGCAAAGCAGGGAGGTTTATTGAGCACATGGTGCTCTCCACTCCTCAAGCGAGCGCCTAGCTTGTGCAATAGTTGGAACCATGGCTAGGGAATTGGGTGAAGGCTGCATTGTGAGTTTGATTCCCACCAAGGCCAAGGTAATAAAAATTGTGATTACTTTTTTATATTGCCTAGAGTTGACATGAGGTCTTAGGGAGTTAAAAGGGTTGCTTAAATTTTTTTTTTTTGATTATTGATATTTTGAAATTTGGAGGAATAAGATGCTTGCTTTATTTTTAAATAAAGTGTTGGTGTCACATTGATTTGTTGAATTTATAAAAGTATAAAGGGAACTTCTAAGAATTGAGTTATTTTTAAAATAAGAGTGCATTGAATATTATTTTAGTTGGGGAGATCATAAGGTGTAAGTGGTATATTAGTTTTTGTAATGTTGATGAATTATTTCTTAAATATGGAGTGATAAGGTGTATATTTTTCTTGATACTTACATTGTATTTTGAGGAAGATTATTATCTAATAATTTCTTTGAGCTTGGTAAAAGAGTGTTTATGTTTGTGGCAGATTTATGAGATTCCTACATCATCAAGAAAAATGTATGAGCACATTATTCCTTAGTTAAATTAATTGGTTGGTTTTCTGGAAAATAAGTTTGGAGTGAAAAGGACTTGATTAGGTTTTCCTATTGAATGATTTGAGTTAATGCTTCAAGGTTTTCTAGAATGAAGAGTTGTTAAAATATTGTTCTATAAGCATTTTTGTTGAAGTCATTGGTAGTGTGAAGAAATTTAACTAAGGATTGAGTATTATTGCTATGAGAAGATTGTTTGATAAGCATTGTTGTTGAAGTCATTGGTTGTGTGAAGAACTTGAACTAAGGATTGAGGATCATTTCTATGTGAAGATTGTTTTATAAGCATTGTTGTTGAAGTGAGTTGTTGAGCAAAGAACGTGAACTAGAGTTTGAAAAGAACATGAGTATCATTATTACGTGAGATGTATTATTGAGAATTATTAGAAACATTTGAGTTGAGTGATCATATTCTTGGACTAGGGTTTATGAGCAAGGATTGTTTCATTGAGTGTTTTTTTTAGTGGAGTTGGTTGAACCTAGTCAAGTGGGTGTGTGAAGTGATTTTTCAAGTTCCATAAAATAAACTATTCTATATTCCGAATTGAGTTGAGAAAGTGATTGAGCATTGAGTTGAATTTGAAGCATATTGAGTCTCTAACAATTCTCGTTATTTTTCTAAGAGAGTGAATGAAAGTAATTGAGCATTTTGATTAGTATATAACATATTGAGTCTCTAAAAATTCCCTTTATGTTTTTATGATATTGGATAATTTATGTGTGGACTTGTTGAGCAGAATGGTTGTTGAGCAAATTGGACAAGTTCTGTGTGAACTTGTTGAGAATATTTGAGCAAGTTCTATGTGGACTTGTTGAGCAAATTGGACAAGTTATGTGTGGACTTGTTAAGAATATTTGAGTAAGTCCTGAGTGGACTTGTTGAGCAGATTTGAGCAAGTTTTGAGTGGACTTTTTGATCATATTTGAGCATGTTCTGAGTGGACTTGTTGAGTAGATTTGAGCAATTTATAGAGAGGACTTGTGGAGAAGATTGAGCAAGTTCTAGAGAGGACTTGTGGAGTAGATTGAGCAAGTTCTAGAGAGAACTTGTAGAGCAGATTTGAGCAAGTTCTAGAGAGGACTTGTGGATAGATTAGTGTGATATTTTATGGAATCTTAAAAGGTATATTTGAGACAAGTCTTTGAGAATACTTGAGAGTATAATTGATTGATTTGTTCAAACCTTGAGTTAAGGTTTAGGGAAAATCCAAGAGATTTGATTCAAGCCTTGAGTTAATGCTTGAGGACAGAGATCGAGGATAGATTTGTACTAGACTAAAGGGCTATGCTTAGTATATATTTGAGACATATATTTAGAGGTGACAGAGCAGATAGGACCATAGTCTCTAGTGGATAGAGATCCATTAGCCAGGGCAGTGAGTACAGGTCTTCTGAGTGGGGATAAGAGTCTTTAGTGGAGATATATCCACAAGCTAGTGCAATGGATGTAGTAGTCTTCTAGAGGATCATCAACCAGAGTAGAGGAGGAGGAGTTCTCCTATGGATAGAGATCCATGAACTTTATTTAGGGGATTGATGTCTCCTTTGGACAGAGGTCCATAAACATTGTAATATGGAGGGATTCCCAATAGATTGATTGAGAAAATTTTAGTGAAATATTTTCTTCGTGGAGTAGCCCACTTTGGGTGAACCATATAAAATTGGTGTCTCATGTGTGTGATGTTTTATGTACTGCTTTGGTTTCTGTTGTTGATATTGCCATTGATATATTGCATAATATTGATTATGATAAGAAAAGTAAAAAGTGGTCTTATACTATTCACCCTCCCTCTCAGTATAAGCTTGTGTTCTTCTGTTTAGCCCTCCAGGGGCTTGTCTCTCAATGGATTGTAGTATGTCCACCAATAAGATACATCCAACAACACTACATCAATTATTTCGATATCAACTTCCATTTTTTTCATGATCTCCTTCCCTTTTAAATTTATTGGACTCCAATGCTTCTGTGGTAGGGAGGGATGATAGCGATTAATGTATTAATATTTCTTGTTTTGTAATAAACCAATAAATAATGTTAGATTTATGACCATTTATTTTATTTAATATTTTTTGGAAAATAGTTGTATCGAATAAGCCTTGTAATCAACATCATTAAATATAATATTATATAATGGAACTTATCTAAAATATTGTAATCTCTATATATAATTGTTTTTAGAAATACAAACATTAGTTCTTTATTGTAATATCTTTCATGTCTACATGTGGGTGTTAACCATATCATATGAACCCTATCAACTTGCTATATGTGACTCCAAACACACACTTGGAGGGCTTAATACAAACCCTAAACTATTGAAACCTTTCAAAAATATTCCTTAGCTCATGAACATGATCTTCTCGATGTATGGAAAAACCTAGAAGATCATCCACATAGTCCTCTAGAATATCATGCATTATGTTATGAAAAATATAAGTCATAGCCCTCTGATATGTGACACCAATGTTCTTCAAGCCAAAAGGTATGATGTTATAATAGAAGGTACCCCATGGTGTGATGAAAGGTATCTTGTTCTGATCTTTAGGGGTAACCATGATCTGGTTGTATCCTAAAAAATCATCCATAAGAGAAAGCATGCCATATTTGGTGGTGAAATATATGATCATATCTATGTTAGAGAGAGTAAAATCATTCTTGGGATATGCTAAGTTAATGTCCTCAAATATAGTATATATCCATATTGTTCCTATATTCTTATCCATACGAACGATTTTGGAGATCT
The DNA here is from genome assembly GCA_028583015.1 of Wollemia nobilis. Classification (NCBI taxonomy): domain Eukaryota; kingdom Viridiplantae; phylum Streptophyta; class Pinopsida; order Araucariales; family Araucariaceae; genus Wollemia; species Wollemia nobilis. The sequence continues at coordinate 1,015,361 of JAQPPZ010017036.1, read as the reverse complement.
AATTATGTTGATAGATTAAGGAAAGAACCATTGTTTATCAAAATTTTCTTGATAAATATTTCCCCAATAAATTTAGTAATATAGAGGGAAGAACCCCCTCATAAGTTTAGGAAGGAATATCATCATCCAAAAATGTGATGTGATGTATCCCAAGAGAGCTTATGATGTCAACTATAGCACTAGGGGAAATGTCTTGAGGAACATATTATTGTCTTAGAAGCTTCAACAAGGCTTCCCTATGAATAAAAGTTTGTAAAAGTTCTAAGAGGGAGATCTTAGTTGGGGTACTAGCTAACTGTTTTTGAATGTCAAAGGAGACTTTAGGTTGTGGTTTCAACACTAAATATGGATTTTCTACTCTTGTGCTATTTTTTTGGGTATTCTTAAAAACTATGGATGGTTTCAAAGGTTGATTGGATGTAGAAATCATCTCCTATTGAGATCATTGAGTCAGTTGAGCTTGAGATTGTTGCCTTGTAGTTATAGCTATCATACTAACCATATTGTTGTAGGTAGGTGGCACATTATGATATGACACTTGATTAGCTACTTTTTTTCCATTATTAGGTAGGGGGTCTTGGAAGATCCTAATATCTCAATTAGTTGTGGGTGTTTGTTGAGTAAGAGGTTGATTTTTTGTTGGAGGATTAGGTTGAGGATCCTCTATAACAAGGTGACCTTCATAAATTAAGTCCTTAACCACATGTTTCATTCTATTACATAAATTTTTCATGTACCTATACACTCTATGATACTCATAATACTAACAAGGCTTATACCAATTAGTTGTGGTATCGGGTTTCCTTATAGAAGGCATAACTTTCAAAAAAAAAATTAGGACCATGTTCATAGGCATGTTTAGTCTTGTAAAATTCCTTGGTGGGGGTTTTTGAGGTTGGTGAAGCACCATATTTTGAAGGGCATTAACAAAAGTATTAACATACCTACTATCTATTACCCCATCACCAATTACATGCTTGTTATTATACTATATTTTCATGGTCCTATCTTCTTATTTCTTTGGCTTGTTTTGACCTCTTCGGATAAATGCTTGCTCTACCGTTCTTGCCAAATCTATTACATGGTCAAACGAAGTGATGGTTGTTATTTCTAATTAATAAGATATTTTCTCTTGTAAATTTCTAGTGAGGACCTCTAACATATCTCAAGGAGGTAAATTATATCTCAATTGTCCAACTAAACTCCTATAAAAAGATAAGAAATCTAAAAAAGATTCTATTGTAACCATTGCACGACTTATCCAATTTGGAATACAATTGAATTTTTTTGATTAAATATATTTAAATCCTTTGAATTTGAATTATTTTCTAAGGTTTGGAATATTAAATTGAAATTTAGGGTTTTTTCTTAATTTTGCCACGTCACTTTACTCTTGTAATGCACTACAAACCTAAAATTACCATAAATTTTGCTACAAAGATCTGATTGAGGTGATTCAAATCCTCAAAGAAATATCTTGACATAACCTTTACTATAGTATCAAAATTATATTCCTAGATCTAATATTTCAAGAAATTTAGATACAATATAATCTCAGCCACATTAATTCCCCACGGTGGCCCATGAGATTCAAATGGTTTTATCTCTCAATCTATAACAATTTTTTCAATTATATTTATTGTTTTGGATATCCATTTGGCCATTTTAGAAGCATGGTAAATTTCATAAAATTCTAGGTAAGTTTAAATTTTAGCATATTTTTGCACCACAAAAATGTTCTAAGCTCTTAATTACACATTAATCTCATAGTTGCAATTTGATGAGGATCATTCTCCATTAAATTAGGTCTAAAACCAGCTCTCTAACAAGTATAATAATGCTTATCTTGTTTCCTTCAATTACCTTCTATAGAAACCAAAATCTAGCCATTCATCATCCATTCATATCCTCAAATCATAGCCATTCATTATATATATATATATATATATATATATATATATATATATATATATATATATATATATATATATATATATATGTATGTATTTATTTAATATGTATATAAATATTAATATTTTATATTAATATTTATATATATTTAATAATTATATATGTATTTATGTGAATAAATCCTAGCCATCCACCATAACTTAATCTCAGCCACCCATCCATCTTAATCCATGTCACATGCTCAAGTTAAATATCAACCCTTCCTCATGTTTTAATATCAACCATCTATTGGTGTCATCGAAACCCTAAAATGATCAAGGGTAGAATATAAAATATGATTTAATTTGATGAATCAAGGTCCAAAAAGTGAACATTCAAGAGCATCCGAGCATTCTATCCACTCCCCAAATGATAGCCATTTAACTACCATCTTCCTCCCTCATTGTTGTCATCGCACCTTCCATCATATAAAACCCTCGTGAACCAATTCTGGTTATACATCACTCCCATCCACCCCTTGAATGACTCCCAAAGTTCACAAAATATTGGTAAATATTCCTAGAATATTTTTGGGTGTTCACAGTCCTCCCTGAATAGTTATGGGTAATTCTTGCAACCAATTTGCAGTCTACAAGCCCTAAGGTGCTTCTGGGTATTCATACAACTTCAAAATGCAAAAATAGGAGAATAGATCAGCATCATAGCTATTTTCTTGATAAGTTAAGATATTCATTTGTATCTATGTACATTTCTACATTTTTTTATATTTTAATATTGTAACACTTAGGATCTCAAGGTTTTTTATAGTTTAATATTGCAACACTTAGTATATTAGTTTTAGGGCCTCATGCAATGGATCCCTTGGTGAGCAAAAATTATGTTTTGAAAAACAATCATTTCTCTTTCATAAATTATCAATCTAGTAAGTCCGTAAACTTACGAGTGTCATGCACAGTATATGCCTACAGTTTGGGGGAATGAATCTTTATGTACCTATTTTAGTTTGGTGGGGGATGTTTAAACATTTTCATTTCATCCAAACTTAGTGCAGAATAAATAAATAAATAAACTAAGATACTGGAAATGAAATGTTGAAAATAAATGTACAGGAAATTAAATATGCTAAAAATAAAACACACAACTGAAATTAAATAAAGCAGTAAATCTATTCTAATGAAAGCAAATAATAAAACTAAAATAAAACAAGGGAGGACTACTACATGGAGTGGGTCTAAGCTCTTGCAGATAGTCCACCCATCTAGCTACGTAGAGCTTCCTCAAATAAGAATATTTTCACTCTTAATAAATTAGACAGAGAATGAAATGAAATAGTTCTTATGTAAATTAATCATTCCCTATTCATTTGGGTTGCATATTTATATAAAGCATAGCCAGATCTCGTTACAATAATAGATTGATATATTTTTAATCACATGATGTGATTAGTTACAATACATAGATTTTATTCTCCTATTATCAGCATGACCGTTCACCGAAAGGATAAATATAAAAATCCTTAGGTGTACGTAACTAATCCTAAAATAATGCATCCTAAAAATAATGTTGTTAAAATCTGAACAGTCTTAAACTAAGACAGTTCAGTTACAATAATAGATGCAATCACAACAGCGAACAACACTTTTTCATATTTTTTTGAAGATGATAGATTTTAAGTCTAACTCGTTTAGCGCCCAGGTTCTACTTCAGCCAATAGTTATGTCATTTCCTCCTACACAAATGAGATAGCTCACGTGTTTTGGTAGCTATCCAAAATTGGTGCATATGACGTGGAGTCAACAATCATGTATGGTCAACATGGTCCCAATTGGTAGTAAGGTCAAAGCATATCAAATCAAGGCACCACAATTAGAAGTCTACTTCTTCATCAAGGCACCTACTTGTTGACTGGGTTAGAGTAAGTTACCTTCATGTTGACTAGGCTAGAGTAAGGTGCCAAAGTAAGGTTCCAGAGTTGAAGAGTTATACCCTAACTTATTCTAGAATTTTAATGCAGAATTAAATAATTCAGAAGAAAATAACAACTCACAAATACATGCACATAGAACACAAGACATTTATCCTGGTTCACTCGATATGGGCTACTCCAACAAACAAGATCCACACCTCATTTTTAATAATTGTTTTTCTTTACTCCTGCAATGGGACATTACAATCAATATAAAGGAAACTCTTACAACCCTAAACCACAATGTGGTATTAGAATACTGTGGGAACAATACCATGGGATAAAACCACCCATAACCACCAATCATAGGAATCCCACCAATACCTTTGAAAATAGCTCTGAGAATATCTTCGAAAAAAGGGGGCCCAAAATAGAGGTTTGTCGTACAATACTTCCTCTATAAAGGATGAGACACATCCAACAAGAGTAAGGTGCCGAAGTAAGGTGTCAGAGTAAGGCACCAAAGTAAGGTGCCTACTTGAAGATTAAGGCACCTACTCAATATACCTTAGACTCATTGAAGTAGAAGCATGCCAGGTCCAATTGGGATGTAGATTGGAAAACACCATATTAGTAGCAAAACTTGCATTTATACACAGTTTCCACTAAAAACACTAGTCAAGCATAATACCAAATTTTTTATTGATTATATGCATATAAAAATACATCTTAGATGCTAATTAAACCAGGAATGATGCCCCTTAAAAGTGTATATAAAATAAATATTTTTGGTTCTCATCATCCCCCCATGCCCAAATATTGTCACGTCCTCGTGACAAAAGCCCCCTGAAATAATATTTATATATATATATATATATATATTTTATTTTTTTTATAACTGCCTTTGGCATCTCTATTTTTCTTCCATTGAGTGCTACTATTTTCCTTCCTTTGATTACTAATGCACCATAAGAAGTTAGAAATAGGTCAACTGTAGGAAACCAGTTAAATCATGGCCACTATAGAAAATTACGAGGTCCCTTTTTTTACTAGGAATCAAACTTGTAATCAGTGATCGAATTTGGTGAGACCAAATTTCACATTGGCTGCCATTTTCATGATGCAAAAATGAAACAATACCAAATTTATTCATGCACTCACCATAGCCTTTTTTTTCTCTGGGGTGATGATTTTTCTCATGTATGAGGCAGAATTGTAATGGGAGAATTTCACAAAGGGAATTATGGAGGCATATTCTTGGTATTAACATAGAAATGATTTTAAAATAACTATGCACATAATTAATGAAAAACTCAGTACATACCTGGGTGAATTTCATAGAACCTGATGTGTATGATGTTGATGGTGTGAAATGTCTTCATGCTACCTGTAATCATGGTGCACTAGAAAATGATATTGTTGGTGCATCTTGGAGTAAATATTTATTTATTTATTTTTCATCTATTCTACCATGGAAGGGAGCATGCCTAGAACAGATCTTGGTTCATCATCTTATTTTTTTTTTTTTGTCATCTGCATCAGAGAAAAAAATTCAACTGCAACAATGTGAACTATTGATTTTAAATTTAGGTGGCCAAGCTGGAGAACTGTCACTGATCCATCCTAGGAATTTGGTGTGTTGTGTACTGGAATGTCTTCTCCACCCGACTATTTGTGGGAAATAATGAACTCTTTGCATTGTGACAGCAGATTTCTCCATGATTTCAAATCCTCACCATATATTTGTAAAGTTGGCGTTCTCCTCCACCATAGTGAGACTCTATCTCCTCTTTGTATTTTTTTCTTTTTTCCACATATTTTAATTGAATGAAATGTTTTCGTAAGAACCTTAATATTAGCACTATGCAGTAAAAAGTGGAGGTTGTATAGGCTGTAATTGAACCAGGTAACTATGTATCCTGGTGTGCAAAAATTACGTTCCATGTACCACTATTAAGGATTTATGATAGCCAACAACTTTGAACTTTTGAAACACCAAGCTCGTCATCAACAGAACATATAAAAATATTCTAATTTGTCTTTGACATATATCAAGAACACTAACTCTTTGGACGCATTACAGGGATCACCGTAATTAACAACAAATTTGTGCATCATTATTTTATCACCATATGCTCCTGAACATGTCACTTTTTTTAATTGATTAAACTTTATACTATCTTGAAATGCATGTGCCCAAATCAAATGATCTTCCACTTTAAATTATTTTCTTTGCATGCATAATTGGTAAAAAAAATTATCCATCATCATCTGTGGCAATTGTTGGGTGTTCTGGTGTGACGTTTTAATGAGACGCATCATTGAGATTTATGGGTTTTTTTTCCTGGCCACTAAGATCTCCATTCATATGATTTATCATGCTCAAGAACCATGTGGTCTTCGTGCAAATATTTGACATCTAATTTCTTCCAAGCTCTTCCCCCACTTTATTTAGCTATCGATTGGAGATTTCTCATTTCCCTTCTGGACCAAGCTATTCTTAGGAAAATATGATACTCTCTTCCAACAAATATAAGGTAGTAAAGCTCTATTTCTTATTTGTATTTTAATGTGGAGCCTTTTTAGTAGAAGATTTTTTGTATTCTCCCCCACTTAAATCGGTGATGCCCTCGTCACCAGTAACAGGCCCCTATGTGCAATACGTTTATAGTGCTCTGAACATCAGGTCCCACACTAAAAAATAGGTAACCCCATTTTAGGGAGAAGAACATTGCTTATTGGTGCCTTCCTCTAGGTGAAGAAATAAAAAAAATCCACTGCTGTATTGGGCTAATTGTAGGCACTCTTCCTCGTAGTACATAAGTGCCCTTTTTTGCTTTGCTCCACTCCTAATTGTAGGACATGAGATGTCACATCTGTTAGGCCTAGTTTAAGTCTGCTTTACCTATAAATTTTTCTCATGATCATGTCCTATAGAACTAAACACACAAAAGTAGGAAAACAAAAATCATACTTATGCCTGAGACCCTAGCTCTTAGGATACCTTTAGATTGCATTCATATGGCATGATGACCTGCAAAACAAAAAAATACGAAAGTAGGAAAATAGGAGTCATGACTCCATGCCTGTTAGGCCCTAGCTCTTAGGATACCTACAACTTGCATGCGGTTCATGATTTCTTATAAAGCAAAAAAAATAAAAAATTATGCTAAGCAGGACATGTTCCATGCGTTTTCATTTTTTGAAATAACTACAAACCATTGGGAGGATTTCACATTTTTTTTCTAGGGTGTGGCAACTTACTATGGGATTAAGGTGCCTTACTATGCGAGTAAGGTGCCAGGAGTAAGGTGCCTCCTGATTTTATTTTAACGAATGTGTGAACATTCGTCAAAACGTTTGGTATGGTATGGGGTCTCCCTCATGTCGATGTTTGATTCGGTCTTGCAAATGTGAGGTGTTGTAAATGGATCCCATCGACTATTTCTCAAACATTGCCTTGGCATTCTATTACACTCTTGGTGTAGCATATCTGAATCTATTTATCATTCATTCTATAATAGTCACACACCTTGTATCAAAATTTTCCCCTAAGTTCCACAACCACCTTGGTCTATAAGCCTTTCACTTGATTAGAGTTACTTAACCTGCCTTCGTGTGCTTATGTTGCCAATGAAAAATTTGCTTGCTTTATCCTATTTGGACTATATATCACACGATTGAGGTGCACAAGATGGTTTGTATAGTGCTATTACAAACTCCATGTATGAATCTCAATTCATGAAATCTTCAAGGAAAACTCCTTATTTGTCTACATCACACTTCATGCTATCCTGAAAAACAAAAAAGAAAAATCTAAACTAAAGGTACTAAAATAAAATTCTACCTAATTTTTTTCATCTTCTTATTACTTCCAGGCTCCTCCCTTGCTTTATTTAGTGATCGGTTGGAGATTTCTCATTTTCCTTCTAGACCAAGTTGGTCCTAGGGAAAGAGGATACTCTCTTCCAACAAGTAGTAAAAAATAAAGCTCTATTTTTTATCTACATTTTAACTTGGAGCCTTTTCAGCAGAAGATATTTTTTCTCATGAACACTATAAAAAATGTTCATTGCTGTTGGTGGCAATCATGAAGGTGGGGTCCCCCCATGCCTACATTTGAACTAGTATTTTGAAAATCATCTCCTTATTTATCGACTAGTTTGATATGTTATAGCATGAGAAGAGTATTCTACCCTATGGCATCAAAACCAAACCTTTTCAACTTAATGGTAAAATATGCAGGCTACGAAATCACTATCTATAGTTGACAATTTGGATAAAACATGGTATAGCAATATTTAAAAACACATGCTAGTTTCTATTTCATCAAGTTGCCTTAAGCACAAGTGAAGAGCATACTCCATAACAAGATGTTCTTTTAAATTCAGCTCTATCATTTTTTTGACTGCTAATGTCATCGTTAAAAAAATTCACCAATGTGTTGAGAAAGGTTAAGCCTGTAATTTTTTTTTTAAAGCTAGGCTTCTTGAGGTATAATTCCCTAATGGTTCCTGTGTAAATAAACACACCCCTCATAGCAAAAAATTTCAACTATATCATACTTGGGTTGTGTCATTTCTCTGACTTCTTGAAACCATTCGAAATGTGATGGAATTCCTTCATTGCCTAACAACACAATTTATTCCTACTTCTACACTTAATATGGTACATCAGGTTCATTCCCGTATTTACCTAAGAAGCTGGTAAAATTAAACTGCTACCTATGATATTTGGCTTTAACTGTGCTGACATCTATTTTTGGCTTTTTAAAAAGACCCTTGGTGGACTCACACTTCTTAGGTGGAAGATCTACAGGTAATTTTAAATATGTTTTTTATCTTACCTGTAAATCAAAACACTACAATTTTGACACTTCCCAGCAACGACACCAAAATGGTGAGCAAAAATTATGTCTCAAAAAACAATAATTTCTCTTCCATAAATTATCAATCCGGTAAGTTCATAACTTATAAGTGTTATGCACAGTATATGCCTACAATGCAGGGGAATGAATCTTTCTATACCTATTTTAATTTGGTGGGGTATGTTTAAAAAAAATCATTTTATCCAAACTTAGTGTAGAATAAATAAAATAAATAAACTAAGATGTTGGAAATGAAATGCTAAAAATAAATGTACAGGAAATTAAATGTGCTAAAAATAAAACACACAACTGAAATTAAATAAAGCAGTAAATCTATTCTAATGAAATATAATAACAAAACTAAAATAAAATAGGAGATGACTACTTCAAGGAGTGGGCCCAAGCTCCTACAGATAGTCTGCCTGGCTAACTACGTAGAGCTTCCTCAAATAAGAGTATTTGAACTCTTAATAAATTAGAAAGAGAATGAAATGAAATAGTTTCTATGTAAATTAATCATTCCCCATTCATCTGGGCTACATATTTATATAAAGCACATATCTCGTTACAATAATAGATTGATATATTTTTAATCACATGACATGATTAGTTACAATTGGTCTATACGCAAATTTTATTCTCCTATTATTAGCATGACCGTTCACCAAAAGGATAAATATAAAAATCCTTAGGTGTACGTAACTAATCCTAAAATAATGCATCCTAAAAATAATGTTGTTAAAATATGAACAGTCTTAAACTAAGACAATTCAATTATAGTAATAGATGCAATCACAATAGTCGAACAACACTTTTTCATATTTTTTGAAGATGGTAGATTTTTTGGTCCATCTCATTTATCTCTCGCATTCTGCTTCAGCCAGTAGTTATGTTGTTTCCTCCTACGCAAATGAGATAGCTCACATGTTTTGATAGCTATCCAAAACTAGTGCATATGACATGGAGTCAACAATCATCTATGGTCAACATGGTCCCAATTGGCAGCAAGGTCAAAGCATCTTGGATCAAGGCACCACAAGTAGGCACCTACTTCTTCATCAAGGCACCTACCTATTGACTGGGTCAGAGTAAGGCACCTTCATGTTGACTGGACCAGAGTAAGGCACTAGAGTAAGGCGTTAAAGTAAGGCACTAGAGTAAGGTACCTACTTGAAGAGTAAGGTGCCTACTCAATATACCTTAGACTCATTGAAGCAAAAGCATGTCAGGTCCAATTGGGATGTAGACTAAAAAATACCATATTAGTAGCAAAACTTGTATTTATACACAGTTTCCACTAAAAACACCAGTCAAGCATAATACCAGATTTTCTATCAATTACATGCATAAGTTATATAAAAACACATATCACATGCTAATTAAAATAGGAATGATGCCCCTTAAAAGTGTATATAAAATGATCATTTCTAGTGCTCATCATCCCCCCATACCTAAATATTGTCACGTCCTCATGACAACAGCCCCTTGAAATTATATATATATTATTTCTTTTTATAACTATATTTGACATATTTGTTTTTCTTCCATTGAATGCTATTGTTTTCCTTCCATTGAGTATTTTTACACTAGTAGAAGTTAGAAACAGGTCAACTGCGGGAAACCAATTAAATCATGGCCACTATAGAAAATTACGAAGTCCATTTTTTTCTAGGAAACACACTCGTAACCAATGATCAAATTTGGTGAGACCAAATTTCATGTTGGCTGCCATTGTCATGATGCAGCAATGAAACAATACCAAATTTATTCACACACTCGCCATAGCCTTTTTTTCTCTAGGGTAATGAATTTTTCTCATGTATGAGGCATAATTGTAATGGGAGAATTTCACAAAGGGAATTATGGAGGCATCTTCTTGGTATTAACATAGAAATTATTTTAAAATAATTATGCATATAATTAATGAAAAACTCAATACATACCTAGGTGAATTTTGCAGAACCTGTTGTGTATGATGTTGATGGTGTGAAATGTCTTCATGCTACCTGTAATCATGGTGCACCAAAAAATGATATTGTTGGTGCATCTTGGAGTAAATATTTATTTATTTATTTTTCATCTATTCTACCATGGAAGGAAGCATGCCCATAACAGATCTTGGATCATCATATTCTCTTTTTCTTTTCATCATCTGCATCAAAGAATAGAAATTCAATTGCAACAATGTGAATTGGTGATTTTAAATTTAGGTGGTCAAGTTGGAGAACTATCACTGATCCATCCTAGAAATTTTGTGTGTTGTGTACTGGAACGTCTTCTCCACCCAACTATTTGTGGGAAATAATGAACTCTTTGCATTGTGATAGCAGATTTCTCCATGATTTAAAATCCTCACCATCTCTTTGCAAAGTTGGCATTCTCCTCCACCATAGTGATACTCTGTCTCCTATCTATATTTTTTTTCCACATATTTTAACAGAATGAAATGTTACTTGTAAAAACTATAATATTGGCATTATGCATTAAAAAGTGGAGGCTATGTAGGCTATAATTGAACCAGGTAACTACGTATCCTGTTGTGCAAAAATTACATTCCATGTACCACTATTAAGGATTTATGATAGCCAAAAACTTTGAACTTTTGAAACACCAAGCTCATCATCAACAACACATAAAAATATTTTAATCCAACTTTGACGTATCTCAAGAGTGCTAACTATTTGGATGCATTGCAAGGATCACCGTAATTAACAATAAATTTGTGCATCATTATTTTCTCACCATGTGCTCTTGAACATATCACTCTTTTATTAATTGATTAAACTTTATACTATCCTGACACGCATGTGCCCAAATCAAATTATCCTCCACTCTAAATTATTTTCTTCACATGCATAATTGGAAAAGCACTATGACCTTGTATTTTATTCCCTGGAGTGAGGTAAAAACAAATTTTTTTATCATCATCCATGACATCTGTTGGGTTTTCATGTGTGATTTTTTCATGAGATGCATATTTGAGATTTATGTGTTGTTGTTCCTCACCACTACGAACTCCATTCAAATGATTTATCATGCTCAAGAACCATGTGGCCTTTGTGCATATATTTGACATCTGATTTCTTCCAAGCTCCTCCCCTACTTTATTTAGCTACCAATTGGAGATTTCTCATTTCCCTTCTGGACCAAGCTAGTCCTAGGGAAATATGATACTCTCTTCCAACAAATAGCAGGGAGTAAAGCTCTATTTCTAATTTGTATTTTAATGTGGAGCCTTTTTAGTAGAATATTTTTTTGTATTCTCCCCCACTTAAATTGGTAATTCCCTCATCGCCAGTAACATGTCCCTCTATCCAACAGGTTTGTAGCCATCTAAACATCAAGTCCCATACTTAATAATAGGCACCCCCATCCTAGGGAGAATAACATCACTTATTGGTGCCTTCCTACAGGTGAGAAAAAAAGGCACTGCTATACTGGGTTGATTGTAGGCACTCTCTTCCTAGTAGGATGTAAGTGACTTTTTCCACTTTGCTACACTCCTGATTTTAGGGCACAATATGTCACATCTTTTAGGCCTATTTTAAGCTGGATCTACCTACAAATTGTGCTCACAATCATGTCCTATGAAACTAAACACACAAAAGCAAGAAAATGGAAATCATGCATGTGCCTAAGGCCCTAGCTCTTATGATACCTTCATATTGCATTTAGAGGGTACAGTGACGTGCAAAGAAAATAAACATAAAATTAGGAAAACGTGAGTCATAACTCCATGCATGTTAGGCCCTAGACCTTAGGATAAATGTACCTTGCATGTGGTTCATGATTTTTTGTAAAGGAAAATTAAAAATAAATTTTATGCTAAGCAGGACATGTTCCATGCAGTTTTTTTTTGGGAGGGGTGTGGCTCCTTACTATGGGAGTAAGGCATCAGGATTAAGATGCCTTACTATGGGAGTAAGTCACCCCACCTAAAATTAAATGTGTATGCCAACCCTATTTTTGAGGCATCATCTACACCTTCCCATCACTTGTCTCTCCCACAACAATCATGTGGTCAAAACATTTCCATCCCATATTCCTATACCACCACCTATGGTAATCCATTATATGAAGCACATGTCATTTCTACTTCACAAATGCTAATCTCCATTTCATCCAATGTCTCCCATTTAGTTGCAATCCCTATTGCAACCTATCCTCCACCCACCTCATCCATTTCCACCACACCTATACCATCTACCTCAAAAAATGCCATACAGTAAGCATGGCAAGACCTCAAAAAAATGCTCATGGGTTAGCAAGATGCTCATTTGTGTCTTCAATAATAAATATAAGTGGTAGATTTTAAGCCTCAATTTATTCCAACCTAACCTACCTTCTTTACCTCAAATCCATCATGGGTATCACAATACTCTAATTTTTCCATCCTCATACCTCTATTATTCCACACTTATTCTATTTCCATAATTCAACACATCCACATTCCACAAACCTCATCTCCATTCCATCACCTGTAATCATTACCTCATCAATACCAACATAAAAAAATGCAATATAATCCTTCAATATATAAATATCGCATCACACCCCAATACTTTATCACTCCATCTCTGCACAATCATCAAGTAATTTAGGGGTTCCACATACCTGGGGAAGACCTTAAAATTTAGGTAATGCAACAATATATTGATAGCTTGATGCAACACACTCCTGATATGATGAACCAAAAGACTACCTTAAGGTAGCTAATCAATCAACCCATTCACTTTTCGGTACCATCACCGCCATATTCGATAGATTTCATAGTGCTAAAATTTGATAAATTTAAAAGAGCTGAGGACCCTCGATATCATGTAAGCAAATTTATTCAGTCATGCTTTAGAATATAAGATCAAGATGCTTTAATTCTTAGAAATGTTCCTCAAACATTGGGAGGATATTCCTTGGATTGGTATAACCATATGCCTCATCATAGTATTTATACATTTGAATAGTTGGTAAACCAATTTCTATAAATATTCTCCCTCAATGTTTGTAAAATTTCACACTTTCTGACTTGTATAACCTTAAGAAATTAAATGATGTGTTAGTCTATAATTTTGGTAACCATTTGAGGGCTTTTATCATAAAAATACCATTCTCCCTATCAATGGAAGAGTTAACTTGAATGTTCACCAAGAGTTGCTTAAAACCCATCTCCTAGTTATTGCAATTGTAACAATATAGATCATTCAAATAAGCTCTTGCCCATACTAATATAATTGAGGAAATAAAAATTCAAGGTGTGATAAATCCTAAGAAAAAAGAATGGCAGAATAAGGGCCAATCAAAAGGAAGTTATTATAGCCAATAAAAGCTGAATAAAGTGAATCAAGTGGTCATGAGTTAGTCGGTAATGGCTCAACAACAACAATCAATGTAAAAACAACCATAAAAAAATTCATATCAAGCAGATCCCCTACCCCAAAAAATTCATAACACAGTGCCAACAATATATAATCATCAATGTCAACAATCTATTTAACAAACTTGCCATTACACACCCCTTTTTGAATCATATGCTTCTATATTTTGTAGGTTGTATGACACAAATCAGCTTGCCTTTCCTGAGGTTAAACTATATGATCCTACCAAGCATAGCAAAAGCTATAGGTAATATATTTTTTTCTTATCATCAAAAGAATGGGTATGACATTAACAATTGCTATCAATTCAAATATATAGTGCAAGGCCTAATTGACATAGGGGTCATCAAGTTTGATAGTCCCTTGGCTCAGCAAAATCAAAACCTTGGTATTTATCAAACACCACTTTCTCATCATAAGGAAGTGCAACCAATAACATGATGGTCAAACATCAAGATTCCTAATCAATTCAACCATATGCAATAATTCCAAGGTTTTATGGGTGCTATTCATGTAGTCACCCAAGGTCAAAAATGCACCAATCAACAAAATGCACAATAATAGACTGTTTAATATCCCATAGCACCTCAAGAAAGTGTGTCTCCTCAACCTACCAATTCATCATCACCCATTCAGTTCTCCACCAATTCTTCCCAACTAATTCATATTCCAAGCCATCCATATCCACCCACTCATCCTTCCAATCATCCATAAAGGCCAATCATCTCTCTAAGTAGCCAGCTAACCACTAGCCTTAAAATGAATTCAACCAAATTATCTATTTATGAGCTAATACAACAATCTCCCCCACACCGCAAGGTATTAATGGATATTCTAAAATCCATTGAACTCCAATATCAAGAGACTAATACCTTTAGTAATTTTTTAAGGAATATCTGAACATGTATGGAGCCTTCCATTATATTTTATAATTCTAAAATCAAATCAATATCATGAGAATCGATGGACCCTCCATTACACATTATAGCTCAAATTTATAGGAAGTCATTCAAACGAGTTTTGATTGATACTTTATGGATACTCCATCAATATCACCACCACATTTTCTCTTCAACATCTAGATATTCCACCATCTCATATAACCAAACCCACCTTCACCTTGAAATCATTCAATGATGCTCTCTATTCCACAGTTGGCACTATTGTTTTACCCATCGAAGTGGAGGTAAAATATTGCATACAATGTTCCACATCTTGGAAGAATCCATGGTGTACAATGTACTCCTTGGATATCCCTATATTAGGGAAAAGATATGTGTCCCATTTATACTCCATAATTTTCTAAAATATGTACATGAGGGACAAATTCATTGCATATCAATGGATATCAAACCTTTCAAGTATTGTAATTTCATATCAAATTCTTACGAATCCACTCTTCCATCCACTCATATTTTCTTGACCCCATCAACCACATCATCCATCACACCATCCATCTCTTCATCCAAATCTCGTATTCCTAAGGAGATGCCCATCACTACTGCACATCAAGCTTCCATATTCATAACCCCATCCTCATCACCATTGACTACATGTACATGTGGTTGAGCCCAATATACATTGTCCATATCATCAAAATCAACATCCCCATAATTATTCCATCCATATCATCACCCATTCATAAAATACCTCTACCAAATCCACCTTCATCTACATCAATTGATGTCTCAAAAGTTGAATTAATTAATTGTGAGATGTCATTCTAGCCCAAACCTCTCCCATCATCGAAGCCATAGGCCAATAATGAGCCTTCTGTATCTACCTCCACATCATCCCAAGTTGTGTTCCACCTCACTAGTCATGGCATTGGTGAATATGAGGTCCAATACATTACTATTACATTGCTTAGCATCCAAATCACTAGGTATTATGGTCACCCATATGACCCACCCTTATCCATAGGAGCGATGTACAACATGGGTTCAATGCCTAACAACATCAATTTTTTGTATGGGGGGATTGATTCATCATCCAATCCATATTCCCTAGATGAACCAAAACAACCAACCCTTTCCACATGTTGGGTTTTCAATCCTAATACTTCCATCGGGTCAATTGGTAAGTATATGGCCTAGGATGATATGAACAGGCAATGCATGAGATCATTGATACTTCATATTGATAAGCGCATGACCATTTAGATTTAATTTATTACTCTCATTCTTCCAATTCTTCTTTTGAAAAAGATTTTCAAAATCTCAATTTGAATTTAGAAGAAGAAACCTATCACAATGATGAATTTGAGGAGTAAATCTATGAAGAATGTGACATTATGTCAATAGCTTTTAATAAATCTGATGAGAAATCGACAACCATCACTCCATTCACTGAACATGATGAGTATTACCTCAGAATTTTCCCCATACATCATCCCATTTTTTATTTTCTCCCTAAACCAACCATTAAACCACCTACACTACATTGATTCACCTCATTGGATAATTTTGTAATATATGTACATAAAAAAATTTAAAACACAAAAATTCAAAAAAAAAGCATCATTGCATTGCATGTGCATGGCTATTTTCTTATTAAATTTATTTGTGTTGCTCATTTTTGTTCAAGTTCCCATAGTTCTTTTATTAGTTCCAGCATACATGATCTATATATCCTTCACATTTTGAACCACTATTTTACCCTTTAATTTTACATGAATTCTATTGACTTATTCACCCCACTCCGTAATCCATACAATTTGGCAAAGCCAATTCCAATTGACATGAGCCTTATTTATATGGACCAAATTTCCTCACCTACATCCTTTTCCAAATTCATCCTTTCTAAGGAATTGTTAAGGGCTTTAGCCAACTACATTCCTTCGTAACCTCCACCTTTGCCTTTAGATCCTAAGGTTTTCCAGGTAGACATGGAAGAGACTATGTCAGAAGAATTTGATAATATAATAGATGATATTCATCTGATACTAATTCTCCATCATCTTGAGGAATATTCTCATTTTTCCATTGAATATACCATCTATGTGAACCTTAGTTCAAATGTAGAAAATCCTCAAATTGTTAAACTTGGAAAAAAAAAATTTACCAATGAACAAGAGCAATTAATTTTCTCTCCTCAAGAAGAAGAAGAGTATTTTTGCAGGGTCCTACATATACATTTTTAGTCTTGACCCTAACTTGGTTGTCCATAATCTCACCTTGCACCCTAATTCTAAGTCTATCAAACAAAATTTGATAAATATGCATCCTACCATTGCCCTCTGTTGGCAATTTTGGGTTTGAGATCCTAGCTTCTTGTCTATGAGTTGTCATTGATGTCAAAAGGAAATGGCATTAATGTTAAGAGGATGTGTTGGCTTCAAAGGTGGAAGATTCCAAGAGAATATTTTTAAGAGAATCCGGAGAGATTCCATTGGCAAGGGTTTTTCATTAAAACCAAACCGGTTTTTATTAAAACCAAGTTGGATAGGGTTTTTATTAAAACCAAGTTAAATGGTTTTTATTAAAACCAATAGAGGTTCTCTTTATTATTTATTTAATTATTATTTAAAACCCTTAAAGGTTTTAATTAATTAACTATTTAATTAATTAAGGGAGAAATTATTTTTAATTTATTAAAAATACTTAAAGGTTTTTAAACCTTTTTTATTCTTAATTTATTAAAATTATTTAAGGGTTTTTAAACCCTTTTTGAAAAGACTTTTGATTAATTTTTAAATGGTATTTATTTCCGTCGACGTCAAGGTGTCTTCGAAGAGACTATTTATTCTCCAACTCCTAAGGTTGGAAGGCTAATTAATTCGAAATTCCTCGAATGCAATTTGCGGTGTTTGTGCTCTGTATTCGCTGCGATCGAAGGAAGACTTAGAAGCACGTGTGGTTGAAAAGTCTTCGGGAGTTTTTTTTCAAGGGTGAAGTGGAGGGAAGTTCACTTGTGAACTTCGTAGCCCGCGTGGGCTAGTGGCAGCGAAGGCTGTTGTTGGGTGCTGCATTGGCGGAGGTCATCATTTCGAGTCTTGCGGGGGTGATTTTCTAGAGTAACACATGTTTTTATTAAAACATATTTATGCCACAAAATTCAAAGTTTCTTGGACAACAATTTATAAGTTTGAGAGTTGTGTGTGGTGACAGCTTGAAGGTTCAATTATCTTCTACTCCAATAAGGTATGGGCACATTCTTCTTATGAGTATGATTGGTGTATGTTTTCGAAATAAGGTTGGAGTGAAAAGGTATTCTACTAGGTATCCTTTGGCTAGGTGTAAATCCTATTTTCTGGTTTGTTGAAGACTACTTATGCATTGTTATCCTTAAGGAAAGTTTTTGGTGAATGTGTAAATGTGCGAACATCATTGTATTATTGAAGAGCAGTTTAAATAATACAACATGCAGAAACATGACACTCCTGGATTAGCCGGGTTGGGCGCATCTCAACAGGATGCCGCTGCAACAAGGTGCTAAAGTTAAATAACAAATTAACTAATATAACACCTATTGTAATAGTACGCTAACATCCCCCTTTATTACATTATTTGGGTAATGTAATAACTAATAGCTATACTAACATCCCCTTACATTATTTTGCAATACAAAGTGAGCTGCGAAACAATTCAAATTTGACACGTCCAAGTGCCTTAGTGAAAATGTACGCAACTTGAGCATCGGTGGGAATGTCTTTGAAGCTGAATTCGGTGCTTTGGAACTTCCTCTCGAATGAAATGACATTGTGTGTCAATGTGCTTTGTTTTTTCATGATGGGTGGATTCTTGACGAGGTTCGAACACCATGATTGTCGCAAAACAAGTGTATTGGAGATTTTGATGGATGGCCCATACTTGTTAGAATGCGACGTAACCATATCACTTCGCACACAGCTTCACGTGCGGCGCGATATTCTGCCTCTGTTGAAGAAATAGCAACCACCTGTTGCTTCTTGTTGTGCCAAGAGACAAGGACCGGATCCCGGATGAAAAATGTATCCCAGAAGTTGACTTGCGATCATCAAATGATCCGGCATAGTCGGAGTCCGTGTATCCTTGCAAGAAGAATTTGTTGTTCCTCTTGTATTCTAGGCCATATTCTATAGTACCACGGACATAGTGAAGAACACGTTTTTTTGCTTTCCAATGAGTAATCTTAGGCTCCTGCATGAACCTCGAAAGATAGTTTACAGCAAATACGAGATCTGGCCTAGTATTGGTCAGATATATGAGACTCCCAATCAACTGTCGATAGAGAGTGCCATCTACACAGGGTGAGTCATCATATCGCGATAACCGAAGTCCATTCTCCATAGGAGTTGCCATTGGCTTGCGATCGGTCATGCGATATTTATCGAGCAATGTCTTGGCATACTTTTTCTGAGACACTTTGATGGTGTGCTCCTTACGGCTGAATTCCAGACCAAGACAGTAATGGAGAAGTCCAAGATCTGTCATCTCAAAAGATTTGCACAAGTTTCTTTTGACAGTAGAGATCAAATCTTCTGAACTCCCTGTAATGAGCAGATCATCCACATAGAGTACAAGCAACACTATCTCGAGAACCACTGTTTCTTGAAATAGAGGTTTGCATCTGACGGACATCTCTTAAATCCATGCTGCATTAGGTGATTGTCCATTTTTATATACCAAGCTCGAGGAGCTTGTTTCGGACCATACAAGGATTTAACCAATTTGCAAACTTTCTGTTGTTGGCCTTCCACTTCAAATCCTTTAGGCTGAGTCATATAGACTTCTTCTTGGAGATCACCATTAAGAAAGGCACTTTTGACATCCATTTGGTGAACTTTCCACCCATATTGTGCTGCCATAGCACACATAACCCGAATTGTGGTCATCCGAGCGGTAGGTGCAAAAGTTTCTTCATAGTCGATGCCTTCCTTTTGAGCATAGCCCTTTGCAACAAGACGGGCTTTATGCTTATCAATTGTTCCATCTGCCTTGTACTTGACTTTGTATACCCATTTGCGGCCAATAGGTTTCTTTCCATGCGGGAGATCAACAAGCTTCCAAGTTTTATTCTTCATCAGAGACTCATACTCTGTATCCATAGCGGCCTTCCACTGAGGCTCACTAAGAGCATCTTGCAGCGATGCGGGTCCAAGACTATCTATGGTAGACATGAATGCCCTGTCATCATCAATATCCATATCCTCAACTTCTCTACTTGGAGTCAGAGAAAGTTCCTCAAAAGATTGACAAAGATCATCAACCTCACCGGTTTCTCCGGCTTCTCTTTCTGTTGAGCCATACTTGCGTGTACGAGGTCTATCCAAATTCAAATTGGGAGGAGTGGATAAATTTGCATCTCTGATTGTATTTGTACACCATTTAGGATTCTGCTTCGGTGGTGGTGAAGAAGATGTAGAAGGACCTCCTGTCTGTGTTGTCGAAGGAATCTCCTCTTCCTTTGGTTCCACAATATCCTGGTGTATTGTAGATGTGCTCTGTGATGTGAAAGCTTCATCAAAGACAACATCTCTGCTGATATGAATTTTCTTGGTCAAAGGATCTATCAACCGATATCCTTTAGAGTGCTCAGAATATCCAAGAAAAATACATCTCAGTGTTTTCTCATCTAGCTTCTTCCTTTTTTCTTTCGGTATGTGCATGAAAGCTTGACACCCGAAAATACGTAGATGAGATATGGAGGGTTTTCGACCACTCCATGCTTCTGTGGAGTCATTCCTTTTAGGGCCTTTGTGGGTGCCCTATTCAAAAGATACAACTGCGAGTGGTGACGGCTTACGCCCAATATTGTTGCCCAAGAGTTGCACCTGTGAGCATACAACGAACCATTTCCATGATAGAACGGTTCCTTCTCTCGGCAACTCCATTCTGTCGAGGAGTATAGGCGAGTTGTTAGCTGTCTCTTGATCCCATGTTTATCTAGGAATGCGAGAAAATTCATTAGAGGTAAACTCTCCCCCTCGATATGAGCGGAGGGTTTTAATAGAAGCCCATGACTCCTTCTCAACGGATTTCTTGAACTGTTGGAAGAATGCGAAAGCTTCAGATTTCAGTTTGAGAAAGAAAACCCACATCTTTCGTGAGTAGTCATCTACGAATAACTGAAAGTACCTCTTCCCTCCACAACTTGTTGGGTGTGAAAGGACCGCATAGATCGGTGTGAATTAGCTCCGAGAGGTTTTCGTGCTCTTGTAGAGCTCTTCTCAAATGGTACTCTATCTTTGCTTTCACGCTAGCGGTCGAGCACAGCTGGCAATGTGGCGAGAAAGGGAAGGAAGACCCTTTACCATCTCATACTTGCTTGAGCTCAAGTAAGTAGCGAGAACTAAGATGCCCATATCTCTTGTGCCATAGGGAAGTTGCCTCCTTGGTAGAGGCAGTCATGGCAACATGTGGAATAGAGATAGCATCTAGTGCAAATAAGCCATGCTTATATGAAGCTGTTGCAATCTGCTTACCCTTCTTGGTAATTGTACAACACTTCTTTCCATTCTCAACACGAAAGTTGACAACCATATTTCTGTCCAGGATTTGTGTCACTGACAACAAATTGTTGGCCAATCCCGGAACATAGAGGACCTTGTCAATCGACACTTGCCATCGGGAAGAGTGGCTGAAGCTGTACCCTCTCCACGGACCACTGTAGGTTTTATCATCGGCAATGGTGACGGGTTTGCCCTCCTTGGCCACAAATGATTCAAACCACGATCCGTCGCCGATCATATGTTTACTAGCTCCAGAATCGACATACCAAATAGGATCCCTCGGAGTGGAATCTGTGGTAGTCATGAGCACCTTGTGTGCCCATTCAGAATATGAGTCAGATTCTTCAACAGCAACATTCGCTCGGGGTTGCTTGTTTTTATTTTGTGGTTTGTTTTGGCCTTTTTGCTTGTTCTTATGCCAACAACTGTTGGTGTCATGGTTGTCTTTCTCACAGATCTTGCACCACCTCTTCTTCTGTTGAGGTTGCTTGCCTTTTCCTTTCGTATCCTGTTGAGAATTTCCTCCTTTCCGAAAGTTGCCTCCTTTTTGCCCATTACCTTTCTTCCTAGAACCACGCTTGTTGGTGTATAGGGCTGTATTGGAAGAATCATCCTTGTGAAGTTGGCGTGCCTCCTGTTGTTGAAGCAGATTGACCAACTCGATGTAGGTAATTTGTCGTTGGGACACCTGGATGGAGGTTATCAACATGTCAAATGAAGAAGGTAAAGCTCTCATCACAAGTGAAATGAGAAGCTTTTCATCCACCAGTATCTCCTAGAGAACTCAATTTCTCTTTCAACTCAGACACTCTGCACAGAAAGAGTTCAACTGTTTCACCCTGTCTCAAACTCAGGTTATGAAGTTGTTGTTGAAGATGAAGAATGGTGGATTCATTCTTCCCCTCATAGATGGTTCTAAGGGCATCCCATGCCTCTTTACCACTTGCTTTATCGGCTATATGAGGTTGCACTTCATCGAAATCGACAAACAAAATGAGCACCTTTGCTCTCTTGTCTTTCTTGTCAAAAGCAATCTGATCTGCTTGAAGGACCCTGTGGATCCTGCTTGTTGGTGAAGGCCTTGTTGCTACTCCGGTAACAATATCCCACAAATCTTCCATTTGGAGAATAGCCTTCATCTTATGTTTCCATGGTGTATAATTTGGACCTTTCCAATAGCTGATGCGGATCAGTCATCAATTTTGCAACAGCGGCCATAGTGAAGGTTCCTTATATCACCAAATTGGTCCCCCTTTCGATATACCTTTTGCTAGGCCAATATACCGTACAAAATACCCGCCCTTACGTGAGGGAAACTATAGGTATTTAGAAAGATCAACAAAAATCACCCGCCCTTACGTGAGGGAGACTATAGGTGAATTTTAGAGATCATACGATACGTGGAACATAAGCGGTGCTGAAAGGGAATCGCCTTGTTGATGGCACCTACCATAGAAGATTCTTCTCATGCGTGGGGCGTAACTTCCCCTAAACACTATGAAGAATACTTCGTCAGGATTTACGCCTAAACACAAGTGCGATAAAGGGTAGTGGATGGAGTAAAAAATGCAAAAATGGCGTACTTATTCCTCCCAGACGATTTATAGAGAACAAGCTCGGACGTCGTTATAGCGGCTATATTAGGCGGCGGATACGAGTAGCCAAATCACGACGGCTTTACCTGTAAGTGCTGGCCGGAGGTATCGCAAATACCGAGCACTGCGAGTGCAAATAAATTGCACTGAGATGGGTTTTATATTCCGGGGACTTTAAGGAGTGTTTGATTTTAATTTTTAATGTTATAGTGCAAAAATGAAATATGCAACATACAACAAAAAAAATGCCCACTAGAATAACCCACTAGGTGTCGGTCACGGCCGAAAATGCACCTTTTACAATGCCAAATTGCTATTTTTCATAAAAAATTACTCTCAATCCCCCTTTGATTTTTTTGAAAAAAAATCCCCCCTTAAAAGGCTTTCTTTAACAAAGCATTTTTATAATTATTATCAATTTTAAAATTAAAATAAATAATTTTAATTTCTATAGTTTTAAACTTTTAGAAAAAATAAATTAAAATTAAATTTAATTTATTAAAGTTTAAAAACTATATTAAAAAAAAATTAAAATTAAAAATTTTAATTAAAAATAATAATAATAAAAAATAACTTTGAAAAAAAAAAATTATACCTTGGGGGAGTCGGCGGGATTCGAACCCCCGGGCACCGTGGGCTCCCCGAGCCTTACCGCACGGCTCACGACCACGTGAGCCAGCGGGCTGATCCGAAAAGATCAGCAAGTCACCTCCCTTTTCAACACCCTCTGCAGCAGCCTCCGGCTCGGCTTCCTCTCTGCAAGTCGCAGCGAAATTTTTTTTTTTTTTTTTTTTTTGAAAAATCCAGGGCCAGCCCCGCGCGCAGGAATTCGGGCTAGAGGGCCCTCGGCCCTTCTGCGCAATCACTGCGTCTCACGGACGCAGTCCCGCAGGGGGGGGGGGCTGCGCAAACACTGCGTCTCCCGGACGCAGTCCCACGGGGGGGTTTGCGCGGGACGGGCGCAAACACTTGCGTCTCGCGGACGCGATCCCGCGGGGGGGGTTTATACCCCCTCCGATTTCCCGCGCGAGCGGGAATTTGAATTCCTGCTCCGCGGGCGGGCGGGGGGGGGGCGCCTCCTCGGGGAGCGCGCGCGCGCAAATTGCGCGTCGCGCGTGGGTGGGGGCGGGCGCGCGTAGATCGCGCGTCGCGCGATGGTGGGGAGGGGGCGCGATGGTGGGGAGGGGGTGGGGAGGGGGCGGGGCCACCTCGGGGCGCGCGCGTACGGTGACGCGTGGCGCGACCTCCCTCCAACGCGCAACGTTTGCGCTGCGCGGGGGGGTTCTCCCCTCCTCGACTGCCGCGCTCGGCTCCTCTGTCGTGCGTCCAGTGCTCGATCGTCGCGAACTGGACGCGCGTTCGGCTCCTCCCCGCTCTGCGCGAGGTCCTGAACGTCCCTTTTTTTTTTTTTTTTTTTTTTAAACGCACGGACTGCGAGAAAAAAAACTCGTCCGAATCAAAAAATCGCGCTCTGCTCCTCACCTCGCCCCTGGCTCTGGTACCATGTAAATGTGCGAACATCATTGTATTATTGAAGAGCAGTTTAAATAATACAACATGCAGAAACAGCACTCCTGGATTAGCCCGGGTTGGGCGCATCTCAACAGGATGCCGCTGCATAATTTTTGGTTTGAGATAGTGGAAGCTCTGTGCACTAGGGTTTATATTTGTGAGTCTAGCCACTTGCATTGAGTTGGTGGAACCCTTGGTTGGCTATTTTGAGTTTGATGGTTGAGTCGCTTCCATAGAGGTTGTTTGATCATGTTATTGCTTTACTTGATTCATGATATTGGGCTTACTCCATTGAGTTGATTTGAGCAAGTTATTCTTTGCATTTGGTGATATTGTGTTGGTGGTTGTTTTGTTCAAATATCTTTGGAGGGAAAAGGATTTCTACTTGTTTCCTTTTCTTGTGATGATTGGTTGAATGCTTCAAGGTTGATGTTGAGTTGAATGGTGTTGGTTGACTAAACCTTGTTTGATGAGCATTGTTGTTGAAACCCTAATTGATGGTGAAAAAAACATGAGTATCATTGTTATGTGATTCTTTGCATAGTTGGAAATTGTTGGGGTTTCATGTTCTTGAAAGAAAACATTCTATCCTATCCATTTCAGATATTGAGTTGAGTTTTCAAATTTGATATTGAGATTGAGCTGAGTTGATTTGAGTTGAGTTTTGAGATTGGGATTTGAGTATAGAACATATTGAGTCTCTAAAAATTCTCTTTATGCTTCTATGAGTTTGAAAAATCACATTGGGTCTCTAAAAATTCACTTTGTGATTTCCTACTAAGAAAGTTTTTCTTGGTGAGCTTGCTGAGTTTTTGGACAGGTTCCAGGGGACTTGTGAGCAGTTTTTGGACAGGTTCCGGTGGGGACTTGTGAGCAGTTTTTGGACAGGTTTCGATGGGGACTTGTGAGTAGTTTTTTAGATAGGTTCTGATGGGGACTTGTGAGTAGATTTGGACAGGTCCTAGTAGAGGACTTGTGAGCTGAGTTTGATAGTTCTATCAGAGAACTTGAGGATAGAGGTGCATTGGTTCTATGAGAAGAACCTGAGGACAGTTGGCAAGTCTTTGAGAAGGCTTGTATGCAGAGGGTTGATTTGTTCAATAGTTGGACAAATCTGATAGACAAAGGAAGACTTGTACTAGATCGACTGACTATGTTTGGTATAGGTTGCTGAGCTATTGTGGACGTGATCATAGAAGGCAGAGGTCTCTTAGGCTAAGCATTGAGGATAGGAGGTCTTCGATGGAAAGGAGTTCCACGTGCTGGCAAGAGGTAGAGGCAGTTGATCTTCTGAGGGATCATTTCTAGAGCAGAGGGGAAGGTATCTCCTTTAAGTAGAGGCTCATAAATTTTGATTAGGGGAAGTTATCTCCTTTGAGTAGAGGCTCATAAATTTTGATTGGGGGAAGGTATCTCCTTTGGGCCGAGGCTCATAAACATTGTAATTGGGAAGGATTCCCAAAGAAATTTGAGATAACTTTTAGAGAAAAATTTTGTGGACGTAGCCCAGCCATTCTGGGTGAACCATGTTAAAATTGGTGTCACTTTGTGGATGATATTGTGCATTGCTTTGATATTGCTTTGGGTATATTGCTTTACTAATTTGAAGTATAAAGGAAAAAGTAAAAAGACGTCTTATACTGTTCACCCCCCTCTCAATATAAGCTTGTGTTCTTCATACATTGCATAATATTGATTGGGAAAGAAAATTAAAAAGTGGTCTTATACTGTTCACCCCACTCTCAGTATAAGCTTGTGTTCTTCAAAAATTTTACTACAGGAATTCATAGATTATGATTCTACTAGACAAGCATGTTTTGACCAACTCACACTTGTTGATGAAAGGTAGGTCAATGCTTTAGAGTATTTACAAGTTTATCAAGACCACTTAAAATATTATTACAATGCCAAAGTTCAACTACATGAATTTCAAGTAGGAGATCTTGTTCTTAAGAAGAATCAACAAAACACCAATGCATTGATGCACCTTCATGATAAATTCATGGCTAATTGGCTAGGTCCATACATTATCACTTTAAAAGTGGATCAAGGAACTTATAGGATTTCCATTCTAGAGGGATTTGAATAGCCTAAACCACTTAACATCATCCACTTTAGAGCATTTTATGCTTAAATGTGATTTATATATATGTATATATACATGGCTAATACACAAAACAACATTACATTTCATAAATTTCATTTCACAAATTGCATTTTACACATTGCATTTCACAAATTGTATTTCATAAATTGCATTTCACACACTCATTGTGCACTACCACCTTCACACATTTCATTCACCATATTAGGGATTATTTGTTAAGTTTAGACATTAAATGATCTATTAAAGTCATTTTGCCTTAATTAGGGGCACCCTGAAGTCATTATCCATTTCATTACACCTTACCATAAAGTCAAATTATCATTTACAAAACCACATTTGTATTATACCTAGGTGTTTTTGGACACTTAGCCACTCCTAGTATTTTAAGCAACCTCCAATACATGTTGAGTTTTCTTTAGGATCAAGACACATTTTCACTAAGAAAATCTTGAGTTTTGGAAATTGACTCTAACACTCTTGAACCAAACACAATCACACATCTTAAAAATATCTTGTGTCAAAGAGGGATAATACCATGAATGGATTGAACCTCAAAGTGAAAATATCATCCTCACTTGTCCCATTATGCACATAGTCCAAAAATAAAAATCAATGGTTTTCACTCCTACTCACATTACCAAATAAAATAAAGAGTAATAAGGATAGGGTTACATTCTCATCACACCTTGGTTGGGAATATAATTCCCAAAGCTCTAATTATTTTACAAATCACACACCATAGATCCTCAAGTTTTAAGAATAGAACTACATTTCCATCCAAATGGTTATGTCATCTGAATCCCAAAGCTTAGAGATCACATTATTGGACTATGGAGCTAACCTTCATTGGGGCTATAGATGATTGACTAATAGTAAAGTATACTCATGCATGGTGATACGTCTTTATTGAAGAGACCTATGATTAGACATACAGACAAACTAGCTTTTTGGTCTTCTTCATGATAATTTTTCATCCCAATTTACTCAATATGGGTTAATTAACTCACTTGCACACACATTGGTTCTTGATTACCTTGAGTCACTACCATGATATTGATTGGTACCTGAGCAATTCATTGCACAGACATTTGATCTTGGAGAATTATATAGAATTTAGTGATTTTTTTGATATCACTAGTATGTCTCAGTCTCTATAAAACAATCAATTTTCCATATCAACATCCATATCATTACATGAGTTTTTCATTTCACATGCCATAATTTTGGTGCCCATGATTAAACAACAATACTATAAACGGTCAAGTACAATCTAAACTATGAATGATCATTAGAGGACTAATTCATTTACATTCATACACATTATCATTACATTATCGTCAAAAACACATTTACACATACATTCAAATAAAATCATCCACACAAAAGCATAACACAAAAGTAAAATCCATGTATATATATAAATATCACATGTACAATAAATATCTGAATGATATATACAATGGATCACTAAGGCTCATATACAAAAAGTGCATCTAAGAACTATCTACCACCCATAGGTAGACCCTTATGACCTCGAAGGAGCCCTAGACCTAGAGCCACTATGCCTAGACTCACTACACCCAATAAAACCCACTATGGAGGAAGAGAGTTGATTTGGTAGTCTAATGTGGTGCTACATTAATAGATCCTCAAAATCCTAGAAATATCCCTCTCAAGATCAAAGGCGTAATATATCATACCTCTAAAAATGTTCCCTCTATGTTGGCTCTACTTGGAGCCTCATGATCATATTCTCACCTCCACCTATAGCCATCCATACCTCTATCTATGCCCATAGTCGAGCTATCTCTACATCTCATACCACTATATTTACATCTTGCTTTACCACCATCTATCAAAGTTGATCATGTTCTACATGAAGCTCAACCCTCTCCTCGTCACTTTGACCTAGAGGTGTCTCTGTATCCTCTATCATACCATCCATGCTCTTGCCATTACCTCCAATATATAGAGGTTGATTTATTGTATATCCTAGCCTGCCTCTTACCACTACCAAACCTATGATATGTATAATAATGGTAAGTCTCCTTTGCCTCAACATCTGCATCATCATCATCCTCGCTATCCTCATCCACTACCTAATTGGGTACCCATGGTGGTTGTGTAGCAAACCATGGATCATAGTAAGTGGTAGTCCTTGCATCATGCACATCTAGGAGATCTATCTCCTCATCATCCTCATAGGTCACCCACCACTCAATCACATAAGGTAGGCTTGTCTCATCATGATGATTCCTATATAGAACTAGTGCCTCAGGTATCCCCTACTATATCCTAGACTACCATAGCACCCATGTTAACTAGATCAGCTCCACATCACTCCCATGCCATCCAACCACACATATAGCATGCCAAAATATTTGTAGCTACTCCCTATCACCAATCCACATAGCACCTTGCCATGGTATCCAATGCACATAATCAGGTGTTATTCCTACCCATAGATATTTGTATTCCTAGACACTATGGATAGGATGACTCATATAAACCTCCTTAGACACCTTCCATCTCAAATCATAGGGTTTATCCCCATCCCATGCCTCACTAGGCATGCCCATAGGTGAATCCACATTGAAGTGCTCCTAGTCCCAATACTACAACAATAAAATACAACCCAAACCCTTTCACCCTTACCTACTCACATCGTACAACTCTAGGTACATCTGAGTTAGAAAAGTAGGTGCCCATCCAAACACTTGAGCATCATAAATCATATCATACACTAACCTAATCATGTTCTATCGGTACCAATAGCTATTGTTGTTAGGTGCCACTATGTTGGCCAACACGTACATAACCAAGGTGGGCAATGCCTCCAAATCCTTCTTGGCATACATGGCCACGTACATGATCCCTCCATCCTTCACACTCACATCCCTCCATCGATCCCAAA
The DNA here is from genome assembly GCA_028583015.1 of Wollemia nobilis. Taxonomy (NCBI): domain Eukaryota; kingdom Viridiplantae; phylum Streptophyta; class Pinopsida; order Araucariales; family Araucariaceae; genus Wollemia; species Wollemia nobilis. Next base: position 985,745 of record JAQPPZ010017036.1, on the reverse strand, counting down.
ATATTTAACTAATCTCATTCTCCTTATTGTGTCCAACCTCGACATGTAACCCCTCCATTAACACTTGGAGAATATGGTATACATCCTTGAGTGTCACTATCACCTCACCAGTCAGGAGTTGAAAGGTCCCCCTATCTACATTCCATATCTCTACCAAGGTAGAGAGATACCCTTCGTCAGCCCTAACCACCTCAATCTATGTAGTCCATCTAGCCCCATGGTCTCCAACCACTCCCAATGTTCCTTTTGTAGTGCCTTTTTCACACCTGGTATGATAGGTGAGAATCGATGTCGAGTCTCCAATATCCACAATTGCAACACAACACAAGCACTAATTCAAACACATTAATACAAATTTCATTGAATTATTTAAAACAAATTGCACAAGTCCAAATAATAGTACCAAGGTAACTTACCTCTACCACCTACATCACTGGTCCTATCATCACATCCACTCCCTATATCACCATGGCCTTCACTCCACCACACTCCTTCACTCACTCTCCTTCAGACATAGTTTTTAGAACTTATGAATGGAATAATAAAATCAATTTGGACCTTGTAGCCTTTTTATAACTATTTGGAGCACACTCAAACACCCTTGGGTATTTTTTAGGTGCACCAAATGCCCACCAGTATTTATAGCATGGTAGATGCTTTCTTGTGTCTATCCATACATGAACTCTAACAAGAATTTGATCTAAAAATATTACAAACGGTGCCAAAAGAGCCTCAAAATGTAGCTTACCCCCAAAAAATCATTCCATACATTCATTTAATCATCATATCAAGTTTTGTGAAAGTCCAAACCAATTTGGGCACTTTATTTTTCTTGCAGCCAAAAGTCACGAATCACATTACAAACTTCAAAATGCCTCAAAACGGTCCAAATTTTCACAAAATAACCACATTCATTTTTATAATCATCCATCCCATAATTTCACCACTCTTTGTGATAACATGGATTTATTTGGATGGTTAATTTTTTTTTACGACCAAAAAGTTGCAAAAAATATTCATAATTGCTCTTAAAAATTCTCCAAAACAATGCAAAATTTCACAAATTCATGCAACCCAATCATCAATGCATTCTTCATCAACACATTCTCATTTCAAATCCATTAACCACTATATTTGCATCAAACACTTGCCAAATTCACCTAAAATTTCAAGTGAACCTTGTATCTAGTGGTCTACTCTACTCCCTTGGTGATTGCAGTGATTGGTTATCCATGCAATTTGGTAAGATGAGTGAATCACCATAAGGACACTTATCATAATTTAACATTCTATTATTTGAACATAAAATAATTTTAGATTACTCATTTCTCAAGTGAGACTATTCCCAAGTTAACTTTCTCAAAATGTTATCATTGATGGCCTTATTTGTGGGGCTTGAAACATAGACAAATCACATCTCAATATTTATTTTATATTGACAGTCATCACAAACACAGGACCTTCCTAGGTTGATTGGTTCTAATTGAGAGAATTATCCTACACTCACTAGCCGATCCTCCAAGGTTGACTCTTTTTATTTTTGCATTTTGGTCACTTTGCATTTCAATGACGTCAATTGGCATGTTTTCCAACAACATGGAATCATCCCAAACTTGGGGTAACTAAATGCCATAAAAGTTAGACAACCTATTTGGATTCATGGTGGCTACTGATTCCACCATGTAAATTCAATAATAATAATAATAATAAATAAATAAATGAAGGAAATAATATTTTAAATAATTAAAGCACCCATATTAAAATTATTTTCCCACCAAATATAAATGTGAGCTAATATACACTTTTCTTCTATGTTGTAGGTGACAAAACTAGAGAGCAAAAGCCAAAAGCAAGAACCAAAAGGAATGAAAGGAGGTAGAGGGAATGAACCTAGACCAATCTTGGCCAGATTGTGCATGACAACTCAGATCACCTGGAGAGACGATTCAACTACCCAATCTTCACATGGATGTTACTAAAGAAGTTAAAGATCCATGGCTAAAATTGAAGATTTCAAGAAAATCCTCAATTAGACACCTCATATTTTTAGTTGAAGATAACTTAGATAGCCAATTTATTTACAACTGTAAAACACTAAAAATATAGCTATGAAGCACTTAACACTACTATAAAGCACTAAAATTTTAAAATTGTAAGGCTATAAATAGCCATTGAGACCCCATTCCAAAGGGTCAAATTCCACTTTTAGCAATAGGTCTTTTAGAATTTTCTTTGTTTTATAGTTGGTGGATATATGAACCCTATCATTGTACTTGGAGATTTATCCTTGCAATCATTTGATGCAAGCAAATATGAATGTACTTATTGAACATTTTAATCAATACAATATGCTAGAATTCTTGGTGTAATCTATGCATGATGATGGTGGTTACATTTGAGTCAATTTTAGTGTGTTGTCTATGTTCCCTTTGAAGATGGCACCACTTTGATCTCTGATTGTGCAAAGACTAATTGAGACAAAGCTATTTTATTTTAGAATTTATTGCTTCAATAAATTTCAGCATAAGTCTTCAAGATACACTGGCTTGTTTTCTTTCTTTCCCTAAACCTTTCCTTTTGAATTTTTTTGAAACCTGTATATATTAGGAGTAAATTAGTCTAATTTCATTTTTAAAGCTCATTTTATGTGATATACTATTTTAAGTTTTAGAAGAATTATTGCTATGTGCTATAATATTTTATGGATATGATGCAATGAATGATATATCAATGATAATTTTAAGGTAGTAAGCCTAGAATATTACTTTTCTATGTTTCTTGGAAGTAATATTTGATGTTAATGCTTATATTTTGATGATTACATGAATAATTGAATCAAAAGTTTTTTTTTTGTAAATTAAAATATTTCATTATGAAATGGGTTTTAAGGATCCCAAAACCTTAGTACAAAAACAAAATTGGTTGTTGTTAGTAGAACATAATATCAACAAGGGACACAACCTTGAGACCAACATAGCATAAAGTAAAAAGTAGAGTATGTAGCCTTGAGAAATAAGAGAAAGGAGAAAAAAGGGACTCTGCCCTAACAAAATAGGCCACAAACAAAAGATACAGGCTCCACACAGGGTAGACGCAGGACAAAAAATAGATATAGTTGAGGAAATAAGTCCTCAGTAGCTTCATCATCCTCATCCTTATCCTTGTCCTTCTCTGGATCCTTAGGATCCTCCTTGATAGCAACCATGTCATCCACTTTATAATAGCCTTCAATCTCTTTCCCCATATGTACACCAAATAAAAGCGTATGTAGGGCCTCCCTAAGGTCGATGATAGAGTTTACCATAGCATTCATCATGCTTGTCATCATGGAAATGATAAACTCCTTTAGTTTCTAGACTTCATATTTGGCTTCCTCATCGTATTCCTTGATATATATCACCTTCTTGATACCTTTCATAGATAGATCTCGAAGGCGGGAAAATTTCCTAATAGGCCCTTAAATTTTATCAAATTTAATACTTTTCCTAGCCTTCAACTCGTAGACTGCTTCAATAGATTTTTTTTTTTTTGCAAGGGACAAGCAGGCATGAGGCCTAGTAGGTTTCACGGTGGGGTTGGGTTTGCTCGGGTGGGCATGAAGGCTATGGGATAGGATGTGGGTGTAAATGAATTTGAATAAACCTTGGTGGGAGATAAGGTCGATACATTTATTTTTCCTACAAAAAGTGATGGAATAATTCGAGTTTATGAAGAATTAGGGAATTTTGATAGGATTTACATCATGAAAGTGGTTGATGAAGGAAATATGGAAGTTGCATATGACTTTTTTGGGATCGTCAACCATGATTAATTCCATTACGAGCTTCATAAAATCATTCCATGATGTGAGGAGATCCATCCTAAAGATCTCCTATTTCACTTCTTTTAAAATTCTTTCATTGTCTTTAAACTCTTTCAGTTCGACCTCCCAATTATGCTTCTTCTGATGAATTGAGCACCCCTCCACTGGCTAGCCTAAGATGATTGATAGGATATTAACATCAATATAGAAGCTCCTCCATCGAACCATGATGCATTCATTCTCCCAAGACTCCAAGAAATCCATGGTAATATCAATTTCATCACTAATTAATAGGTGGAGGAAAGGAAAGAAATTCCTTTCAGTTAGGATTCTCTCAGCCAGAATATCACATTCAAATTTTCTAGGCTCCATGAAACTTATGTTGGGCATATGAGTGGGGATGGGAATAGAAACAATGAAAATGATGATGGAAACTAAGAAAAATAGGGTGGATACTTTGCACCAGCAATAAGGGGGGATGAATAGTAGAGGAGGGTGAATGATAACATAGGAAATGGGGATGATCAGGATGTCTATGATGGATTTAAGAGAAAAATACCATAGAAACTACCTCACTTCCCAATATTTTTTGTTATTGAGATCTTAAAGGCACTTTGAAGTTGGCATAAGCTCGAATTACATGAATTAGTCACCCACCCTTGTAAATTTCATGTATGACCCTAAATATTCTAGATATTTTCTTTACTTTCCTTTGAATTATTGAATAATTTTATAGAATAAATAAACAAAGTTATACCAACCTTACTAGAACATTAGGAAAATCATATTTCCTTTCAAGAGAGGATATATTGTCTTGACCATTAGTGTATGTTTATAATTGGGAAAATTTATCACTCAATAGGAAATAGTGCTAGAAGTAGGGCCTAAAAGTGTTTAGTTTTACTACAATTAAAGCCTGATAATTTTTTATTTACTATTACTATAGGTTTAGCCTGTAAGATTTGATTCACTCTTATTATATATCATTTAAGCTAGAGCTTAATTTATGATATTGTGAATTTTGAAATTGTTGAATTCTCACTATTATAATTTCATTTATATCATAATACTCGATTGACTATTAGAACTAGAACCCAATATTATTATAACTAGATCTAAGTCCTCTAAAGGTAATACTAAACTCCACACCTTTTCTCCTTTAAAGTTTAGTCAAGCACTCTTCCTCCCATTAATACCTCATCTCAATCCATAATACCATTTGTTGATATATTTTTCACTCCACTAAGTACACCAATGGTAGCATTTACACCTTGGTTAGGTGGTAGTAGTCCACTAAATATACCTGGACTAGCCCATGATATGCCTAAGAATATTGAGAGGTATTTACCTAGATATAGACATGATGGGGCTAGAATAGTTGAATAACACATACAAGCCTATAAGGATACTCTAATTAGATTGTAGGTTGAACACAAAGATGTTGCCTATAGAATTTTTCCTCTCACCATGGATGAACTAGCATATGACTAGTACATTAGTCTACTTGCAAATTCTATCACTTCTTGGGTTGAGCTGGAAACAACATTCATTAGCCAATTTAGATTACCCATTGACCCAGCTATCATATATCATTAGTTAATAGTAGCCATAAGGTAGCCCAATGATACTCTAAGGCTATTCAATACCAGATTTCATAAGATTTATAATAGGCTAACTCCACCCTACACACTTAATATTGATGCAACTATACAAATATACTTTAGATATTTAGATCCTCTTACAACCATGTTTTTAAGAAGAAAATCTTATATCACAACTTTATCCATGGTATACAGTGAATCCTTAATCGTAGAACAATAATTAATACCTAAAGGTTTTGTAACTGGTCAATTACCTTCTTTAGGATAATCAGGTGCATTCAATTAAGTGCCAATGATCAATCAAGCTCTTTCACAACAATTGTCAATGTTGAAAACTTTGTCATATACAAATTTCAATTAGGCATATAATCCTATTACCACTCCCACCCATCCTATTACTCCACCATACTTATATAACAAATTTATTGGTTATACGAATGCTAAAACTAATGTGCAGACTACACCTACATTATGAACACTACCCCTACTTAGAATATAACAAAAAATTTAATGTTAATTCTATTTAGAATATTTGAGTATTTTTAAATGCTACTCAAAGTAAAAATATTCCTACTTTCTTGAATCCAACTGTGTTTATGAATAATGCAGTAAATCATACTATTGTAGTACAGAATAATAATGCTAATTCCCAATTATATAATCTACAAACATTAGTCCAAAAACTTACCAGCGTTATGATTCAATTGTAGAAGCAGGTACCTCAGAATCCTCCTCCTAGTAATCTATCTTAGAATAGGAACTTCAATTTCTAGAGAGTCAACCACCAATGGAACACTTGTACAAACAATGGGGGAGTGCCCAATCCAATCATCAATCAGTCTAACACTGTTACCAATAAAAATATTAAAAATAGAGTCTATTCCATTATTTGGGTTATGTAAATGTATCTTACAAGGTACATGCTTAGATTGGTTTAGGAGGAAATTATCTAGTTACTTCATGCAATTTAATAAGTGCAAAGTGTCATTATGAAAGTTGTACATGTGCAAGTTATCCCTTGCACAGCTAGAAAGTGTTTTCCAAGTATCCTATTTTTCCTATATAAGGATGGCCTCTTAGCTAGATATATATAGCATGTGAATTACATAGAGTGCGATATACATAGAGTGTAGCATAGTGTGTGACACAATCCATTGGTTATGGATGCAATGTATTTCAATAGATTTATATTGAAGTGTTCATTTTCTCCATAGCTACATTGTAATATTTTATATTTTAGTAATTCAATAGTTTTACTTTCTTTCATATTATTTTGCATCGCATTATTCCTATCTCTCCATGCTTTCTACATAAAAATCCAATAGTGGTATCAGATCTATGATATATCTATTTTATGTAGGTCTATAGGAAATCCACCATTATCATTGAGTCTGAGAATTTTGATAGATTGACATACCAATGGACCAACCATTGTAAAATCCCTTAAGAGAATCCATGTGGTAGAATAAGAGAGAGTCATGAGTGAGGACTAAAAGAAGTATCAGTTAGTGGAAATACTGAGACTATAATTGACCAAATTCTTTCCACAAGAGTTTCAACAAAAACTCATGAAGACCATGACTCAGGATTCAAGCCACTGGATTGATAAATCATTTAGTGAGGATCATCCATGATATCTAGAAATTTTTTAGCTAGTGCTTAAATTTTCTTTTTTTTGTAGGATACTATTTCTTATAGGATTGGGACTCCTCCTACAATATAAATCTAGGAGACTCCAAATTCATTTGTTGAAGGTTGGTATACCCTCATAGTGTAGAGATTGTTTCTTTGTGAGAAAGAATAATATTGTAGAAGAAGACTTCTTGTGAAGAGTTGTGGTGAATTTAGAAGATAGAATATCTCCATTGTTGAATCAAAGAACTTCACAAGTTTAAGAACAGACCATAAAATCCTTGACATAAAAATGGCATAGAAGCCTTATAAAAGAGGCCATAGGATCCTTGAAGGAGAAGCCATAAAATTCTTAATACCAAAATGCCATAGGAGCCTTGGTATTTTAAAAGGCCATAGTAGCCTTGATACTAAAAAAGGCACCTAGGTGTTGTAGGTGAGTTGGATAGAAGACGAAAATCCTCCAAGATAGGTCCCAAGTTCAAATATCCGCCCTACCAAAAAACTGAATTGGGTATCCAAAATCCAATTGATAATATTGGTGCAAGCAGGATCGGGTGTGACTCTTGGGTGAATTTGACGGTGTAGAACCCCCTGTTCATGGTCTCTCAGACCAATATGGCCCCACAAGGGGTTTTTTGCTTTAAAAAAAAAAGGCCATAGTAGCCTTGATCCTAAATTTGAAGAATAATATCTGATTTAGAAGTAAACTAAATCTTAGAAGTTTAAGTAAGTTGGTAAACTTCCTAGAAGAGGGTTAGGAAGGGTATCTTCTTGAGAATCAATTCAGCACCTATAGCAAAATCAAGGAGATCAGGAAAATATCTCATTATTAAAAATCCAATCAAGGAAGGAGAAGGAGAATAAGGACTAGGTGAGTCCTACTCGAATCCAAAAGTATCATATTCAAAGATCTAGAGGAAGATCTCATAACCAACACTTCCATGAGTAGAAGGTTGAAGAAAAGGTCTCATGGAAGACCATCAGAAGCTGATAGATCAAAGACCTTGATAAGGCCTTATTAGGCATCCAAAAATGGCTAGGAGAGCCTTACTGAAGATATTCTCAAAGAAGAACTCATTGGATAAATCCACTATCAAGGAGAAACCTCTAATAGTGAAGGACTTGGGACAATTGTCACCATCCGACAACAAGCCCAAGAGAAGAAGAATTTGGCAAGGAGTGCCAATGAAGAATAATTTGGAAAGGAGTACCAAATTTGAGAAGAATTTGGAAAGGAGTTCCAAATCCAAGAAGAAGAATTTAAAAAGGAGTTCCAAATATTAGAAGAAGATCTTACTTGAAGTCATAAATTGATAAGATGACTTGAAGATAGAAGAAGTTCACCAAATCTTGAAGATCTAAATATTACCTCTCAAAAAGAAGGCATCACTTTAGGGATAAAGACTACTCCAAATATGCATCAGAAGGAGAAGAACAAAAGAGAAGAACAATCCATCAAATCCTAGGCTCATAAAAGAAAGGTCGAGACCATCATTTGGTGAAGGATTTATTCAAGATAGTCTATAAAGAGATGAAAGGATATTCTCATAGCAACAACTTGGTGATATTGAACATCAAGATCTACATCCTTTATAGAAGTGATAAAAGAGCTACAAAAAAAAGTATGCAAATATCTGGTGCAAATACGTTTATTAATTAATCTACCTATTATATTTTTTAGATGAACCTACATTTGGGTTAAGGTTGCAAATAGAAAATTTTTTAAAATAAAAAGTTCTTTTTAGGTTCATTTGCACTTTTATTAGGAGTTGATTAGATTTCAAAAATAATTTCTATCAACTACCTATTATCTATTCTGAAAAATAAAAAGAAGACTAAGCTCTACAATATTAGTTGTCATGAAATTTTAGAATAACTCTTAATGATTATTTTTAGGTTATTCTTGATTAGCTACAGTATATTCTTAGTGCATTAATTTGAGAGTTATTCAAAGTGATAAAGTGTAATCTTAGTGCATTGAAAGTGGAAAAACTTTTACTATTACACTACTCTAAAAAATTAGTTTTTTGTTATTGAAGAGCATAAAATATGATTTGTATCAAGTTTCTAAAGACACTATTGATGCACAAAAACCTGCAACTCATAGTCGTCTAAAGGAGCCACTCAAAAAAATATTAGAATCCTCTAAAACCTGGAGAAGAACATAACTAACCAAAAAAATAAATAGAAGCTTATAGGTTGAGACTTGGTGAGTCTCAAATCCAATAACATTAAAGGATTGAATGCAAGAAAAGAATTACAGAAATTAAAAATCTTATATCTACTATTGTATAATATTGGAATTATCATCTAAGTGACCAAGAAAAAAGGAGGAAGTTTTCTACTTGTTAAATACAATATCAAAACCCTTATAGTGCAGGAAAAAATATGCCATAAAATCATATGTTTCTAGTCTAAAACCAGGATTCCAAAAGGAAGGTACACAAAGAAAATGTATGTACACATTATAGTATATCTTAGTGCACCATTTCAATCTGGGTTTTTTAGGTCTAAAAACATATTTGAACATGTCCTAAAAAGGAACAATAAACACAGGGAAAATATCCAAGAGAGGGATGAATGTAAGAACTCTTCCCAAGCTAAAGAAGCCACTAAAAGGGGATATTCAAGGATTATTGAATCTATAGAAGACACAACATAAATAGAATATCAAACAATTTACAAAGAAGAAGACACAACATAGGAGAAGATCAAGAAGTGGATAAATAAAATGGATGTCAAAGGAAAGGAGTATTCGTATCAAAGAATTTCTACCATTGGTAAATGCTACCAATGGAGTAAAGCATCAAAGAGTCTTCATCCGAGCACTGATATTCAGACTCCATTCAAGGGCCACAAAATTTACTCCATATCTCCACAAAATCTTTGCCACATCTCCACAACATATTCACAACTCAACCATTATCTAGAATTACTAGAGCATCTATGTAAAACAACAAGGATTAAGGTGGAAAATGCGTTTGAGATTCTTCATATAAGCATTGATATAAATAAAGGCATGCAACTATCACTTGTCATCAGTTGAAAGATAATCTATAATTCTCACGAAGGATATGTTACATTTCTTGGTACCCATACTCTAAATAGTGGAGTTACACATGGATTGGCATACAGTACAAGAAATATAGCTTGGAGATGTTGAAGAGGAGCATTAATTGGATAGCGCTCAAGAAATAATAAAATAAGAGAACATTTTCAACTCAAGTGTGACACTTTTCACCAGTAGTGGAGTGATTTTGGTACCTCCACCAACAAAATTAAGAGCTTCCATGAGCATTTAAGAACTCATAAAGTGACACTTGTCACTCTTCCTACCTTGTATTAAAGATGGGTTGGACTTAAGAAAGAAAGTGCAGCAGTTGGAAACACCAAGTGCAACAGTTGAAAACACCAGGTGTAGCAGTTAGAAACACCATGAGTGACAGTGGAAGATACTTGGTAGATCAATGGTAGAAGCTTAGAAATAGTTTAGGTGATACATTATATACTGTCATAAGATGCTCGATAGTTGTTCAAGAAGAATTCAATAAAGTGAGAGTGGAATATATGCACTAGTTCGAGTGTAATTTGGTAGAGGACCGAAGGAAGATGAATATAGTTTGAAAAATCTTGGTCAACCAACATTCATGAAGTTCATTAAATCCTTGGGAATTTATGCTCAAGAAGGATATTTTATATCCTCATTCACCTGAAATCATAAAGGTACATAGCCTTAATTTTTATTTGCTTTCAATTTCAAAAAGAGAGTTATAAGGTTATAAGATAAGTTTGATATATCATTTAAAATAAATATTTATTTGAAAGAAAAAACTTAGGAAATTAATATTTACACAACTTAGGAGCAATAAGGATTCTACTTGGAATTAATATTTTAAATTTTGCAAATATTAATGTGTTCTAGATTTCAAAATTTAGGAATGATAAGGTTTTCAACTTCAAACTAGTTTTTTGAAAATTAGAAACACTTAAACAAAATTCCTAAGGGTTTCAAAAGGGGTTATCAAAATATTTTATTAGAGTTGGAAATTTATGTTCGTCTCTAAAAATGTCTCCTTATAGACAAAAGATATCCAACATTAAAACCTCTTCAAATTTGAAAAGTGCTAATTCAATAGGAGTATTAAGAATATTAAAAGGTTGATTTTTGAATCTTACAAAATTTTGTACAAAATCAACAAAAATTGAACTATGTCTTAAAAAAAACTATAGAATACTCCAAAACATAACTAGGGAGTCATAAGTAATTATACAAAACTTGATAATAATATTCTTTATAAATTATCAAGTTATGAAGATATAAGCTTTCTTCAAAAATCTAAAAATTAGGTATTCATAAATAGTGATACATAAGGAATCCTACGAGACTGATAAAGGGTTTATCAAATCAAGCTTATATACTTCAATTAGAGAGCTAAAAATTCTATATTATTTCTTCTTTTTCAAATGGGTAAAGAAATGCCTTATAATCATGAACACATGTGGTATATTGACTCAGGAGCCAATCATCATATGACAGAAAATATACAATGGTTTAATTGTCTTGAAATTGCTAGAGGTTACAGACTAAGAATTTTAGATAGTCAAACATATCCTATAAATGGATATGGATGTGTGACACCGAGCAAATCCTTTCCAGATATTCTACTACATAAAGTATTGTATGTTCCTAGATTAACATTTAATCTCATCTTTGTAGGCAATTTAGTTGAAAACAACTATGTGATTAATTTTGGATATATTGATGGGATCAATACTTGTATCATTATGAATCAAGATGGCATAGAAGCAACATGTTCAATTCATGAAAATATATACATCCTAAACTCAATGGAAATCTCACAAGATATTGTGATGTTTCAAAATTATACTAACATATTTATATAGGAACAGGTTGAATAAAATGAAGAACTAGTACACCAAAAATATAAGCATAGTATGATCAAAAACAAAAATATGAGAGAACATTTGCATCATGCCCTACTCATTCATCAATATCCAAAACCATATAGAGATACCTACAAGGATAACTATATATATGGTTGGATAGAAGACAAGGAAGATGAATCTGAACAGGTCCTAAACCACCACTTGAAAGAAGAAGGCTCAACTCTAGATTAATTTGCATCTTATGAAGACACATATTACCTACTGAACTTGGACACAAAGAATGCAGAAATAGAAGCCAAATTTTAGGAGGAAGAAGAAGATCCATATTGAATATTGAAGTTCTCAATACCCAAATAATGTAATATAGGGGGTGTTAGAAATAGATTCTATTACATCATTTGGGTTATGTAAATATATCTTCCAAAGTGCATACTTAGATTACTTTAGAGAAAAGTTATCTAGTTCCTTTATGTAATGTGATTGTAGGCCCAAAAAGGCCACATCATTAGAAATCATTAAAAATTTTATTCTAAGGTATGAAATCTCCATTCCGCACATTTCCTACTATATATTGGAGCGGATCTGTAACAGGAGTTTTCCAATCTATTCAAAACTTAGTATTTTTCTACCTTAAATGAGATAAATTCCATTTCACTCAGTTTATAGTGTATTTGGAAGTGGATTCCAAGCGAGTCTTGATTCCACAAAATTTTTGAGTGATGATGATGTTAGTGCAAAAAGAAGTACGAAATGGTGATCATGGTTGGTTTTTGCATTCTTCGAGTGGATAAGTGATTGAGAAGTTATCATTTTGCTAAGTTTCAAGAGTAATTGGGTGTGAAATGATGACTTAAAGTTAGAAAGCACTATAAAGAGTGTGTAATTATGACAAAGAGTATTTTGCACTACCTTCAGTGTGGAATGAAGACATGAAGGCCAAAAACACTACTTCTGGAGTGGAATGGTGACAAAGTCTTATTTTCACTAGCTTAAGTGTGGATTGGTGATTTTGTATTTTGACCAAGGCAATGGGGATGTCAGCATACTATTTTGTACAGATTGTAGTTTTTTTAAATTCGAATAAGAGAAAAGGAAAGTTAGTGAGTGAATTGACAGTGGAATGCATCATGCTCAATCCTTAGTGCATTTTATACCAGAATTTGATTCCACAAAATCTAGGCCACAAAATATGATGTAAACAATTTAAAAGTGCAGAATAGTGCTTTCCTCTTTTCCTACCAATTTGCAGAGTATTTTTTAGAGTTTTAATCACATTTTTCCATGATGAAGATCAGTGTCCTAGAACTTGCTGACATTGTTGAAGTATTTAAAAGAAAATTCTTGCCATACCAGAGAGCAATCAGTTGGAGGGTAGGAAGACGAAGCATCGAAGGGTTTTCAAGAACAAGAACTAGAATTTGTTGTAGATCTATGGTAGAGCAAGATTCCAATAATGATCGAAGGATGAGATGTGGTCTCCAACAACCTAAATGCCAAATGCCATCAATGAACCATCAAGTTGCAAAGAGCCAATCTGCCATGGTGTATTACTCATAGAGGATTTCCTGAACTTCTTTAACTAGTAAGATAATACTAGAAAAAATCTCTAATGAGCTATAAACATGTAATATTTGTAATGTCTCCTTAATATTCTTTCATTTAAAAACTATAAATAGAGGTCGAAACCTCATTTTTAAGGGTCATCTCTAGTGTGTTTGCTTGCCCTACTAGAAATATTCCTGTGAGCTAATGGAAGGAGCATTACTCTAATTTTTTGACTCAAAAATTGTCATCTTTATCATCTTGTGCAAGATGTTTGAAGCTTTGATCTGCATTTTTGTTAATAATTTAATGGTTAGTTCATTCCAGTTATTGGATTACTAGTTGTGAGAGTAATTGAAATCTATTCATGGTTAGATCTGTGTTATTAGGGAGTTTATTTCTATTAAATCTAACTATTGGTCTATTCTACTGATTTGGATTATCAATAGTAGATGTTGGAATTGCTTTCTGCAATATATCTTTGTTTATGATTTAATAAATGAAGATTTCACGGGTTTGGGTGTTGTTAATATTGAGTGATGGGATACTGGAAATAGTTTATGGGAGCTTTTTGTTGTATTTTCCTATGTTGTTAGCCTATCCAACCATTATTTTTCATAATATATCTAACCCTAAACCTTTTCTAACCCTTTTCTCAAAACCCTATTTGAACTTTAATTGTGTCAACATAGTTTAAGTTGACAAGGAACCAACCTACTATGGAGGTTGGATTGAAGTTGCCTTTGGTCCATCCAATTTTGAGTGTTGAGTTGTGACTATCAGGTGCATGCCTAGACAAAAAATTGGAAGATAAACAGTCACAGTGTCAAGTAAAACTTGATGTCAATTTAGTGCCCAATAGTTTTTGGTATGCCCGATGGAACCAGTTCATAAGGAGTGCAAAAACCCATTGTATGAGTTATTATTTTATCCCTACCTAAAGGAATCAACATTTTGGTGAATTGTCTTAACCTTTCTAAGAAGAGAATAGCAAATTCACCTGATGAATCCCTAGTATTTAAACCCATAAAAGAATTATTCTTGTAGACCATAGTTCTTTCATGTATACCAAGTCATTCAAAATAAATAACCCTGACTCTTTTTTCTATTGTGAGCTACCTTATAGAGGGTCTACTATTATAAGGAATTTAAACCAATATTTTCATTCAAAATAAGAGCCTCCTAAGGAAAACCCTACAGTTAATCCAACAGCCCCTTTAGTAGGACCTACACCTAGAAATATAGCTAGAAATGCAACCCCAAATTAGGGTAATGTACCCCAAATCAGCCTTTATAAAAGTACCCTAGTTAGAACAAATTTGAACCCCTTAGATTATAATATATGCATGACATTATTCAAGCTATTTCTAAGGCTATTCCCACTTATGATGGATTTGGAAAGACTGCATATGAGCACTATTAGGATATTTTGAATCTGGTAGTAATCTATAATATAAAGAATGAGGATGTTATTGTGAGAATCCTAGCCCTATCATTTAGAGGAAATATTTTACATTGGTTTAGGAATCTTGAGGATAACACCATAACTTCATGGGCAACATTGGATGATACTTTTGTGGAACAATTTAATGAATCTTCTGACCCTTTCTCCTTGCTTAACCAGTTCACATCTATGCAAAAGCATCAGAAAGAAACTGTCTTAAATTTTAATTTGAGGTTTACCAAAATTTAGAAAATAATTCCTCCTATAGCTAGACCAGATGCATGTCTTGCTTATATTTATTATCCCAAATCTAACCCAAAAATCTTGGGTGGAAACCCTTCCACAAGTTTATAATGTAGTAGTTCATGCAAAAAAATGTCCTAATTAATTTGGGGATATTACCTCCCAAAGTTGTGCTACCTTACAATATAGAAACCACTAATGTCCAAAGCCAAGCTACTACTTCATCTTATATGGATCCTCCTACATTTTTATATCCATTCCCATAGATGACTCCCATTCCTCAGTAAAAATTGCCATCTGCTGCATTTCCTTTCCCTCCACTTCCTTCTCAGACCCCTCAAGAGTTTTTTGTCATCCTTGATATACAGAATACATTAAAAAATCTTAGAAAAAAATGAATTCAATGGAAAATATAGATATGGAGAGGTCTCAGCAAAGGATATTCCTATAATGTGAATAAATATCAAAGACCTGGTCCTAGTAATAGTACTGGGGTCAGAGTAAATGCAGCATATGAAGATCCTGGGTTTTATTCAGAGATAAGTCTGGTAAATGTTTGGTGTTTGGTATGTAATGATCCACATGATTCACAATCTTGTGTTATGTACCAACACCATGTCCAAAAATATATGGATCAAGAAAAAATAAACTAGAAAGGAAGGGTAAACATGCTATGACAACCTAACCAGATCATGGTTGGGAAAGAGCTGGATGAATATGGACCTATCGATATTATGACAAGGTTTGGTAAAAAGACACTACAAGTAGATCCATATAATATGGGTTGGTTTTAGGTCCCCTCTCAGAGGAAGAGTGATCCACCTCCCCAAAGCAGTAACACTTTCCCTATTCCCTAGACTAAGGAAAAATAAAAATAGTCTTCCCAAGAGACTTAATAAAGAAACTGAGGGAGAGAGAATGATGTCTAAGTATGAGGCTCAATAGGGGCTTATATTCCCTTCTATTACCAAAATACATAGAATAGAAGCCACTCAAAAATATACGAGAAAATATGGTGAGCCATAAAGAAGGCTTGAGAGACCCACCTTAGCTAAGTCTGAATACAATATTGTGGAAGAAATAAAGAGAATACCATCAAAAGCTAGTCTATATGAAACCCTCTTAATTCCTGGAAAAAATGACCTACTAAAATCTTCCTTGAACAAATATGTGTAGGATAAGCAGGCCACCACAATTCTTAGTATACCTTCAAAAAAGAAAATGCCCCCTATTATTTTAAAGAATAAACCTCCTCCTTTCTACATTTCTTTGAGGATGGAAGGTTGGGTGGTCCGAAATTGTATGATTGACTCAAAGAAATTGTTGGAAAAAAATCTGCCTTCGGTTAATAGTGTTGTGCCTTAGACTTTGCCAACATTGAATAGACAGATCTTGCTTGAGATCATCTGTCTAGTCTCCAGAGAAGGCTGGTTCCTTTGTGTTTTTTAGAGAAAATGGGAACAAGAGATAAGGGAAATATAGACTAAGCTATAACTTTTCTCATGGTATAGATTGGACAACAACAAACATTGACGATGCAGATTACTACTTTTAGAGTTTTCTTTATATCTTCTTTATAGAAAACATGAATTCTTGAGTGTGACTTTTAGATGTTCGTCTAAAAGCATGTAAATATCTTTTAATGTTCAACTCTAGAAACAATATTTATACATGCACGGTCCAAATTTTAGAACAGATACATTATAAAACTTAGAGTGAATAAAAGTTAAAACACCAGATACATACAAGCACACAGAAGTTTCAGAATCTAGAGGAAGAAATCTTTTATTTCTTGTAATCCAGTACATGTACATCAAGCTTGTAAACGTCCAAGAGCCAAAAAAAAATTTGGAGTCGCTCACCCCTATATATACCCTAAAAGAGTATCTTTTTCTAAGTACATCTTACTATTTTACAAGCAATCATCTATAGTTTCTAATAATTCTAGACAAGCCTATCACATTTTCAATCATCTGGCAAGCCTGCTCTATCCTAGATTTTTGATAATCATGTCAGAAATCACTTCTTGGTGTCAGTGCATGCCTTTGATTGCCAAAAATACATTTTATTCCTTTACATCTGGCTTGTCACAAAATCGTGACATTCTTTCCTTGCTTTTCTCTTTTGCCGCCTCCAGCCGTGAAAATGAGACATGTCATGAAATCGTGACATTCGTCTCTTACTTTGCTCTTTTGCTACCTCCTTGCTCTTTCTCTTTGCTTTGGACCACGAAAATGCAACATGTCGTGATATCGTGACACTTTTTCCTCCTTGCTCTTTCTATTTGCTTTGGATCGTGAAAATGCAACATGTTGAGATATCGTGACACTTTTGCCTCCTTGCTCCCTTTTTTTGCTCTTAGCCGTGAAAATGCAACATGTCGTGATATCGCGACACTTTTGCCTCCTTGCTCCCTTTTTTTCTCTTAGCCGTGAAAATGCAACATGTCACGATATCGTGACACTTTTGCCTCCTTGCTCCCTTTTGTTGCTCTTAGCCACGAAAATGCAACATGTCGTGATATCGTGACACTTTTGCCTCCTTGCTCCCTTTTGTTGCTCTTAGCCACGAAAATGCAACATGTCGCGCTATCGTGAAACTTTTGCTTCCTTGCGGTATTTTGCTTTTTCTTTGATCTTTCGCATATGGGCCACTTTGGTCTTCTTGGAAAATATGCAAAAAGGTGCATCAACTATTTTTCTGTAGTTAGTCACTTTTTGACTAACATTCTTGGTGCCTTCCGGGGGAATTTTTTGCTTGCAAAAATTTTGAACCAGGCCTTCATCCATTGGGAAACGAAGTCAACAACGCAGTTGTAAAAATAATCTTTAAGAGAAAGACAAAGAAAATAGGAAAATACTCTTAGATAAAAAGTGACAAAAAAATGTCGACTTCTGATTGGCTGCGACTGAAATTTTTTGTTAAGACCGAAAAATGGTAATATTTACAAATATTGTCTGAATATACTTAATAATATATTGTACATATAATTCCTTTTCTACTTTCTCAACATAAATAAAACTTTAGGTGAAATGAATTCACCATGATGGGAAGAACCAATCCATCTTGATCTTTCAACTCAAAAGCATTGAACTGTTTCTCTGAAACAATTTCAAATGGTCCCTCCCAGAAAACATCAAATTTATCATGGTTACCTATCTTAGCTTTCTTTACATTCCATTTCAAAACCAAGTCTCCCACTCTAAATTTTTTTGTAGTTGTATTTTTGTTGAACCATCCTTCAGTATCTGCCATATGCTTCTAATTATGATTGTACGATTGCTCTCTTTGTTCTTCTAACTGTAAGAGTTGCATTGCTTCTGCAACTGTGTGTATAATTGGGTCAATATGAGGTAGCGAGTAATGATATTTGAGTGATGCTCTGTTCAAATTTTTGAAATCTACACGTAATTTGATATCTCCATTTTTCTTCTTGACTGGTACCAAGTTTGCCACCCAGGTGGAGTGTTTAATAGGGTATACTATTTTAGCTTGAAGGAGTTTTAGCAGTTCTTGTTTCATCAAAGATTCTATCTTCGGATTCCCTGGTCTTTGCTTTTGCCTAAAAGGCTTAGCTTCTTCTTCTGATTCTATGGTATGTTGAATAACATCTTTATTGTACACTTTTAGATCGATATACACCCAAGCTATGATGTCATGGAATTTTTTACACAATTCTCTGATCTAGTTCATTTCCTCTTCTGTACAACTGATTCCAACCTTAATAATTTTGCCTGGATCCAACTCTACATCTTTGTATATTCGTTTATTGACCTTGATTTTTTGGCCAACTGCTCTATCATTGTTATCAAACAGGCTTTCAAGGGTGATGAGACCCTTAGGAATATGATTGTTTTTTAACTGAATAATGTCCTCTTCCTCTTCATCCTGCAGATCCCGGTTGGCTGAGCAATTCATTTCATGGATTAAGAAATCCAGTATCTGTTCATCATTTTCAAAAACTTGCTAGAAAATATTTTTATCAGGCACTGAAGGCCTGTATACAAGTCTAACAGTTTTAGACTTCTGAATAACATTACTTACAGGACAAAAATCAGCTCCCACTGAAGCTAATAAATTTGTGTGGGTATTTTGTTCTCTAGGGATAAAATTTATATTTAGGGTCTCAAAGGCCTCTAAGAGATCCCACACTTTTTTCCTATAAGCCTTCAAATAATGTTGTTTACTTATACATTTTTTGGTGACTTGATTCACAATAAGTTCTGAATCTCCATAGATGAGTAACTATTTGATTCCCAATTTGTCAACGCTTCTTAACCCTAAGCACAGGGCCTCATATTCTGTTGCATTATTGGAGCAACTCCAATTCAACCTATAAGAGAAAACCTTTTCCTCTCCGATGGGAGAAATCAAAACTATTCCGGCACCAGCTCCATTCTTGCACCTAGCCCCATCAAAGAAAAGCTTCCACAATTGATTCATAGAACCATCCTTTTCTAGGGAGGGTATCAATTTTCTTTTTGGTTTCTCAATAGAATAGTTTCCTATTTCTGTTTCTATCATGTCATTAAAATTCTATAGAGAAAACTTGTCCTCAGCTTGGAGCTCTTCTAATGTTTCTTCCATTAGATCTTCTTCTATTGTTTCTTCAGTCATCATATTTACATGGTCAGTTTCACCAATATTTTCTACATGAAACGTAGATGGTTTCTCATTAAAAAATTTGACCCTTCTACCTTTGAAAGGTATTTCCAAATGATAATAATCTAAGGATAAGTATCCTCCCATATTTTTTGTGAACTCTTTGGATATACACATACCAAAATAGGGCTCCAAGTCTACGACTACTACCTCTCGTATGATTGTCATCTGAGGCATTTTATGCAGCCATATGGAAATATCCTTTATCACTCCTATAGTTTTTACTGGAGTACCATCTAACTATAGGATTCATGCACTGCTCCTAGTGTACTCCATTCCCATAATATCACATACTGCTTTGGGTATCACAATTGTAGCAACGCCTGAATCTATCATGCAGTTGTGGACAACCCATCCTTCCATTTGAAGGGACAAATAAAAGGGTGGTGGCCTATTCTTACCAGTGGTAGATATCAAGTTCGTTAGAACCATTTTTGAAGATGATGTAGTCCCACCTCCATTTTTCATTGTTCTTAGGGATTCCTGTAGGAGATCGATTTGACCTGGGATTTGAAGAGCATCATACATACTTGCCTTAGAAGGAGTATTTTTCATTTCCTCTACTATACTGAATGTAGGTGAATCAACTATCCTTTCTCTTTCTTTGGCAAAAGTTTCATATTTATTTTTGTATCCCTGGGTAGATTCAGTTCTTTACCTTTTTGTCAGCGAGGGGAAACTCAACATTTCCCTAGCCTGTTCTTGGGTTTCATTTTCCCCCTAAGGAATAAATTCTTTGTGTGTTTCTTGCCCTTGACTTTTGGTTGGAAACTAATATTTTTCTTTCCTGAGGGAGACTTCCCTTAGGAGTTTATTTGGGAACTTCCTTGGGAGCAGGGGAAACATTCAATGGCTAAAGCTCTTTAGGGTCTACTTGCAGTGGTTTATTACCTAATCTTGTCAAAACTAAAACTTGTTCTACTGTAGGCATCATGAACTTGTGGTCCTTCTCTCTAATTATATTTACATGGCCTTTCATTTTTTCTTTACTCTTTTCAACTGCTATACTTTGTACATAATGCTGGTGTATCATACACGAAATTTCCCCATGTGGATCGTTAAATGTAGTACACAAAAAGTTAGAATCAATGGGAGGCTCCTTGGCCTCCACTATCTCATTTATATATACCATGCTCGGTCTCTATTGTCCCCTATTGCTTGATTGTGTTGCATCTCTCGTTACCTGAGGGAACCTCCTTGGCAGAAAATTCCTTTCAGCCTCTCTCTTTTTCATGGATGCCATTTCATTTGACAATGTCTTCATTGTATCAATTATGGTCGTGTATTGATCATTGGGGGGAGCTAATGCAAGGGGTGTAGCTAGTAATGCAAGGAATGTAGGAGGTGCGGCTATAGATGGGAGGGCCTGCGTTGATGGGAGTACAGGCAGTTTAGAAATTGATGCTTGGGAAAGCTTTGGTAAAATTGGAAATAGAATTTTTGATGGATATCTTTTTGTAGCGATGAGATCAGCTTCACCCTTTTTTGCCTCTAGATAGATCCTAGGAAAATTGGTTACACGGGATTGCCTTATTATCATACTGAGATCTGAATCAAAATCCCTTAAATAATAGCATATAGCTTGTTCTTTCATGGGCTTTAGGCCTTGCGGTACTCTATCACGAGTTCTGGTAAATTTGATGTTGAAATCTTGGATTTCTTCTTGTGGATGCCTCTTAATGACAGTGAATTGATTCAACAATGTGAAAGGATCCACATGTATATTAAATTCATCGACCAGACGACCGGCCAGTACTGCCCAAGAAGTAATGGATCCAATGGGAAGCGTTGTGTACCAATAGAGCATCTTTCCTTTCAAATATATAATTAAAAATATGACCATTACATCTTCCTGAGTGATGTTGTAAATAGATGCTAGCCATGATACATCTAAACAATGCTCATCTGCTATTTTTCCTATTTCGTCAAAGGTTAGTAATGCTTTTAGTGTAGCTTGTGGAATTTGGTGGTGTGTTCCCAAGTTCAAAGGGCCATTTTGATTCCACACAAGATGCGTTGGGGTAGGGGCAGCTTCCATGATTGCTAAAGGAGTTACAACCACTATGGGATTGCTTGCAGATGCTCCTATAGTGGGTGTTAAAGAGGTGCTAATGGTGCCGGGCGAATTTGATCATGTAGCTAGCACAGGGTGTGCTTTTAGGCTTTTGAGATGTAGTTCAAAGAACTCGATAGGTTCTTCAAAGTTTCTAGCTCGGGATCTAGTTATCATATGGCTATATAACCAAAAGGTTTCTAGACAAGGTCTTTCTTTTATGGTCTAAATGCAACAGAGTTGCCAGGTGGTTTTTCTTGAGATTTTTAAACAGAAATGCTCTTAATGTAAAACACCAAAACTTATACAATACTGTGGGATTGTTGGTCCCATCAGGCATGCCAAAAACTATTGGAACAAAATCTGCCTTTGATTAATAGTGTTGCACCTTAGACTTTGCCAACATTGAATAGATAGATCTTGCTTGAGATCATCTGTCTAGTCTCCAGAGAAGGCTGGTTCCTTTGATTTTTTTAGAGAAAAGGGGAATAAGAGATAAGGGAAATATAGCCTAAGCTAGAACTTTTCTCACAGTACAGATTGGACAACAATAAACATTGAAAATGCAGATTACTACTTTCAGAGTTTTCTTTATATCTTCTTTATAGAAAACATGAATTCTTGAGTGTGACTTTTAAATGTTCGTCTAAAAGAATGTAAATATATTATAATGTTCAAATCTAGAAATAATATTTATACGTGCACATTCCAGATTTCAGAATAGATACATTATAAAACTTAGAGTGAATAAAAGTTAAAAAACAAGATACATACAAGCACACAAAAGTTTCGGAATCTAGAGGAAGAAATCTTTTATTTCTTGTAATCCAGTACATGTACATCAAGCTTGTAAACGTCCAAGAGCTGACCCTTTTTTTGGAGTCGCTCACCCCTATATATACCGTAAAAGAGTATCTTTTTCTAAGTACATCT
Source organism: Wollemia nobilis (assembly GCA_028583015.1). Lineage (NCBI taxonomy): Eukaryota > Viridiplantae > Streptophyta > Pinopsida > Araucariales > Araucariaceae > Wollemia > Wollemia nobilis. The sequence goes on along the minus strand of JAQPPZ010017036.1, from coordinate 962,922 downwards.
TACTATTTTACAAGCAATCATCTACAGTTTCTAATAATCCTAGACGAGCCTGTCACATTTTCAATTGTCTAGAAAGCCTGCTCTATCATAGATTTCTGATAATCATGTCAGAAATCACTTCTTGGTGTCATTACATGCATTTGATTGCCAAAAATACATTCTATTCCTTTACAACTGGTGTGTCATGAAATCACAACATTCTTTTCTTGCTTTGCTCTTTTGCAACCTCCAGCTGTGAAAATGAGACATGTCGTGAAATCACGACATTCGTCTCTTACTTTGCTCTTTTGCTACCTCCCACCACAAAAATAAGACATGTCACAAAATTGTGACGTCCATCTCTTGCTTTGCTCTTCTATTGCTTCAAGCCACGAAAATGAGACGTCGTGAAATCACAACATTCATCTCTTACTTTGCTCTTTTTCTGCCTCCTGTCGCAAAAATGAGACATATCACAAAATCGTGATGTCCGTATCTTGCTCTGCTCTTCTGCAACTTCCAGCCACAAAAATGAGACATGTCACAAAATTGTGACATCTTTATGTCTTTTCCTTCATTTCTTCTGGGCAGTCGCAAAAATGCGACATGTCACGAAATCGTGACATTCCTTACCTTCTCAGTCTCCTCTTGCTATTTTCTAGCAAAAATAAGACATGTCACAAAATCACGACATTCCTATGTCTTTCCTTTATTTCCTTTCGGATGGTCACAAAAATGTGACATGTCGTGAAATCATGACACTCCTCCTTCGCGTTGCTCTTTTGCTACCTTCAGCCACGAAAATGCGACATGTCGCAAAATCGTGACATTCTTTCCCACTTGGACTCTTTTTCTGCCTTCAGTCGTGAAAATGCAACATGTCACGATATCGCGACACTTTTTCCTCCTTGCTCCTTTCTGTTGCTCTTGACCATGAAAATGCAACATGTCGCGATATCGTGACACTTTTTCCTCCTTGCTCTTTCTCTTTGCTTTGGACCATGAAAATGCAACATGTCGCGATATCGTGATACTTTTTCCTCCTTGCTCTTTCTCTTTGCTTTGGACCATGAAAATGCAACATGTCGCAATATCATGAAAATTTTTCCTCCTTGCTCTTTCTCTTTTCTTTGGATCGTGAAAATGCAACATGTTGCGATATCGCGACACTTTTACCTCCTTGCTCCCTTTTGTTGCTCTTAGCAATGAAAATGCAACATGTCACGATATCGCGACACTTTTGCCTCCTTGCTCCCTTTTGTTGCTCTTAGTCGCAAAAATGCAACATGTCGCGATATCGCGACACTTTTGCCTCCTTGCTCCCTTTTGTTGCTCTTAGCCGCAAAAATGCAACATGTCGCGATATTGTGACACTTTTGCCTCCTTGCTCCCTTTTTTTGCTCTTAGCCACAAAAATGCAACATGTCGTGATATCACGAAACTTTTACCTCCTTGCTCCCTTTTGGTGCTCTTAGGCACGAAAATGCAACATGTCACGATATCGTGACACTTTTGACTCCTTGCGGTATTTTGATTTTTCTTTGATCTTTAGCATATGGGCCACTTCGGTCTTCTTGGAAAATATGCAAAAAGGTGCATCAACTATTTTTTTGTAGTTAGTCACTTTTTGACTAACAAGAATCTACTACAGTTATGCCTAAAGTAGTTTGCGAGGATATGGGTATGGAGTATACCCGATCCTTCCCTGGAGTACTACAATTGGATGGAACACCTATAAAAATAGTGGGAGTAATCAAATATGTCTTAATGAGGCTGCATAGAGCACTAGAGGTGACTATAGTACAAGAAATAGTAGTGGTGGATCTAGAGCCTTATTTTGGCTTATGTCTTTCAAGAGAGTTCACTGCAAAGTTAGGTGGATGCATGTATATGGACTATTCTAGCATGGTTATTCCTTTCAAAGGAAAGAGGATAAGGATAACACCTGAAAAGCCTGTGTCTTACCACATTGAAAAAATTGAAGGAGACATGTGCAATCTCACTCCTCTTGAGGAATTTGAATTAGTGGATAACTTTGAGGAGTTGGAAATCGAAGATGAGCTACCTTTAAAAGAATATTACAGCCAGTTTGGGATAGGTATGGGCACTTACAGTATTTTTGTAGAATCAGAGAAGAAAGTTCTTGTTATATCTAATCAGTCTCTGAGAGAAATAGAAATATGGACCATGCACTTTGATGGTGCTAGATGTAGAAATGGTGTTGGTGTTGGTGTGGTATTACAGTCCCAATCAGAAGGGACAAAGAGTTTTTCCTATAGATTAACATGGGCATGCACCAATAATGCTATAGAGTATGAGGCTCTATGCCTTGGACTGATGCAAGAAGAAAATATGGGCATTAAGATCTTGAACATATATGGTGACTCTGAGTTGATAGTAAATCAGGTAAGAGAAAGGTGCAATAGTAAGCACCATTACCTGAAAGCATATAGAAATAGGGTATGGGATTTAATGGATTCCTTTCATGCCCTAAACATAAATTTTATTCCCAGAGGAAAGAATACTTTGGCAGATTCCTTGGTAGTAAGGGGAGCTAACTTCAACCCTTCTGTAGACATAGGAGTTAAGAAATACAAGGGGATCAAAATGATTTTTAGGCCTACGGTGCCAGATAAGCAAATTTTCTGGCAGGTCTTTGATAGTGATGAGCAAATCATTGATTTTTTGGTGAGAGAAGCCTATCTATCCACTATTCAAGAGGAAAATCTAGAAGATATTGATCAACAGGATGTCATTCAACTTAAGAACAATCACATACCTAGAGGTTTGGTCACTCTAGAGAGCCTATTTGACAATGAAGATAGGAAAAGGATCAGATCCATGGAAGTCAATGACAAAATCTATAAAGAAGTTGAAATAGAAAAAGAAAATAAGCTCAAGGTTGGAATCTGATGTTCTCTAGAGGAAGAGGAGGATATTAAAGCTTTATGTATGAAGTACCAAGACATTGTGGCTTGGTCATATGAAGACCTCAAAGTATATGACAAAAAGGTTATCCAACACACCATTGAGCTAGAGCCTAATGCCAAGCCATTCAGGTAGAAGCAAAGGCCTATAAATCCAAGGATCGAAGCCATAATGAGAGAAGAGCTCTTGAAGTTATTGAAGGCTAAGATCATATATCCAATTAAACATTCAACCTGGGTAGCCAACTTGGTACCTGTGAGGAAAAAGAATGGTGATATTCGCTTGTGTGTGGATTTCAGAAATCTTAATCAAGCATCATTTAAGGATCACTACCCCCTTCCATAGATTGATCAAATATTACAGATAGTGGTAGGGGTAGAAAGGTTCTCATTACTAGATGGCTTCTCTGGATATAATCATATTTGGGTGAAGAATGAAGATCAGTATAAAACAACATTCACCACAAAATGGGGCACATTTGCCTACTAGAGAATGCCTTTTGGGCTATCCAATGCGGGAGCCACATTTTAGAGAGCCATGGACTATGCCTTTGGGGAACTGATTAACAAGGTTATTCTAATTTATTTAGATGACATGACTATGTTTTCCCACAACAAGCATGACCACTTAGCACACCTTGAGCAAGTTTTTCAAAAGTGTAGAGAATTTGGCATCTCCCTCAATCCTAAGAAATCATTTTTTGTAGTACATGAGGGAAAGTTGCTAGGTCATGTGGTCTCAAAAGAAGGTATGGCCATAGATCTAGATAGAATCAAATCCATTCTTGCTCTTCCACTACCTATAAACAAGAAAGCCTTGCAGTCCTTCTTTGGTCAAATAAATTTTGTTAGGAAATTCATCTCTGACTTTGCTTAGAAGGTGAGGCCTATATCTGAACTACTGAAGAAATATGTAGAGTTCAAATGGACTGAAGTAAGGAAACAAGCCTTTGAAATTATCAAGTAGTCCATTGCAATAGCTCCAATGCTAGTCAATCCAGATTTTAGTAAGGATTTCATCCTTTATGCTTATGGAGCTGAGGAAAGTTATGCATCAGTGCTCACCCAAAAAAATGATCAAGGGGAGGAACACCCTATATTATTTTGGATCTAGACTCTCCATGAGTACCAGGTTAAGTATAATTTTATTGAGAAACAAGTATTTGCTGTAATGAAATCATTGAAGAAATTTAGGTAGTACTTGGTTCAAAGCAAGACCCTAGTTTATGTTGTTCATCCAGATGTAAGAAGTTTTATTCTACAAGGTGAACTAGGAGATAAGAGAGTTGGTTGGATCACTAAAATCCAAGAATATGATGTGGAAATCCATCCTACCAAGTTGGTAAGAGGAAGAGCTCTATGCCAAGGTCTGATAGAAGTAGCAATCTCAGTAGAGGTAACAACTTGTCAAGCAACAATAGATGATCATATTGAAGGATTACATTCAGATGAATCAGACTGGGTAGATCAGATGATCAAGTATTTTCAAACTAGGGTATGCCCTTCTGATATTAATGCATCACAAAGAAGAAGATACAGGTTGTAAGCTTTGAAGTATGTCTTACTTCCAGAGGGCCTGTACAAAAGAAACCTTGATGGAGTTCTCCTTAGGTGTTTAAAATATGATCAACAACAAAAGGTCATAGAGGAGTTCCATGGAGGGCTATCTGGAGGACATTTCTCAGGTAGAGTTACAACTTTGAAAATCATTAGAGCAGGCTATTACTGGCCTACTATATTTTTTGATACCTTCAAAGTCACCAGAGCCTGTGACAAATGCCAATGGCATGTAGGGAGGACAAGGAATGCTTCATTCCCCCTTAAGCCAATACAAGTGGAAGAACCTTTTCAGCAATGGGGTTTGGACTTCATAGGGGTTATCAACCCTCATTCTTCAGCTGAGCACAAGTACATTCTAACTACTACAGACTACCTCACCAGATGGGTAGAAGCTATTCCTACCAAGAAATCAGACCAGGAAGTGGTGATCAATTTTATGGAAAGCTTGATTTCAAGGTTTGGTGTTCCAGAAGCCTTGGTGAGTGACAATGGACCAACATTCATAGGAGCCAAGTATATTGAGTTTTCCAGCAAGTATGGCATCACCATTAAGAATACTTCAAATTACTACCCTCAAGGGAATGGACTTGCAGAATCAACTAACAAAAACCTGTTAAGGATTTTGAGAAGATCACTAGAGGGTAATAAGAGAAGTTGGCACCTAATGCTGGAGCAAGCTTTATGGGTAGATAGAATTACTATTAAGAATTCCATCAAGACTTCTCCTTATGCCTTAGTGTATGGCAAGGAAGTAATGTTACCTATCCATTTGGAGATTCCGGCACTCAAGCTGATAAACATAGAAGAGGAATCTAAGGAAAATCTAGTGGAAACAAGGTTGACACACCTGCTATAGTTAGAAGAGAAAAGAACTCAGGCCTATGAGAACTTTCAAAAGCATTCAGGGGACATCAAGGCATGGTTTGACAAGAAGGTAAGGTTCAAAAAATTCCAGGTTGGAGACTTTGTACTCAGGTGGAATGTTGAAAGAGCTAAACCAGGACATCATCAAAAGTTTGATTCCTTCTGGGATGGACCTTTCAAGATAATAGAGGTTAAAGAGACCAATGTTTTCCAGCTTGAAGATCTGGAGGGAAACATACAACCAATTTTGGTTAATGGTTTTCATCTTAAACTCTATTTTGATTGAAATATAAGCTCATTGTAATATATGTACATACTTTGTATCATATTTCCTTTTTTTGCATTTTATATCAAGTTTTGTTTTGACAACATGTTGTATAAAAAAAAAAAAATAAAAATGTAAAATTAGCTAAGTGTTCCCAAGGGTGCATCAAGTTTTCTATTCCATACTCAAATACACTAAGGAAGCAGCGGAATGACGAGCGACTTCCAATCCACACCTAAATGAACTACAGTACCAGTGGAATGCAACATGTGTTATTTTCTGCACTTAAGAAGACTAAGTGGTAGTGGAATAATATGGAATGCTAATCCATTAGATTTCAAGTCTACTATTGTGTAGAATAGGGAAGGTTCTAATCCATCAAAATTTAGAGTTATTTTGAGTGGAATAAAGAAGGTTGCAATCCTCCAAAGTGCAAGTGTATTTTTGAGCGAAAAATGGATTCTACATCGCGCTACTTCCAAAAGGTAAAATGTTTGCTAATAAATGCTCAAATTTCCCATGCTCAAAAAGGAAGAAAAGGATAAAGCGATATCGTGAAGGTATAGAGCATGTTTGAATTTTGGCCAATCAAAAAGTAGAATTGTACCTCCAAGCTATCAAAAGAAATGAAATTAATTTGAAGAGCATGCCAATGGGTAGTTTGCATAGTGGCTACATTAATGGTAGAGGGTGCACATGCATGGAAGTTTAAAAGTGTTAAAAATATAGAAATTCACTTATTTGAGCAAGAACAACATTCACCAAGTGAAAAAGAGGATAAAAATGATAGTTGAGTATTGTCTATGAATTCTAGAGAATTGCTTGTAAAAATGGCTTCAAAGACACTCAAGAAGTTGAAACATCGGTGAAAAGGGTAGTGGGGCACTATATCGACAAAGTAGAAGTCATGGTAGACACTGATATGGTCCTCATAGAGAGAACGAAGCTCAAAAGGAACATCAACAATAGATTTAAGAAAGGAGTAGCTCTGTCAATTAAGGTAGATGTGTTGTGCTCTCTTTCTTGTATTTTTATATTTGTGATTCTGTTCATCCTTGTCTAGAGTTGATAGTAGCTATTATTAAATATTATGACCCAATGGCAAAAGTAGTAAAAACTCTAGTGGTAAAACCCTATTTAGTATCACTATTATAAACTATCACAAGTTTTTTGCCATAGGAGTAGAACCACCCGTAAGGCCAAAAGAGTTTAAAATGACCACCTAAGCTGGGTATTACTCTTTGTTAAGGAGCTCATGATGGTGAGCCTTTCATAAAATGGGTCTATAATCAACTCAAAGACACTAGACCCAGAAAAGGGTTGCCCAAAGTCCCAATTTCCATTGAACGGTTTGTTCACCCTGAGCTATATTCAATGTTAGCCTGTATGGAGGGTTTGGACTCTGATAAAATGGTGAACGATTGGAAAATAGTCATTGCATACTACATTTCCAATGAAAGGATGTATGAGGAAGGTGCAGAAAAGAAAGGCATTAGGGTTATCTATTTTGATTGGTCAACTTTCCTTGCTCAGAGAATTCATGAGCAATTAGTGAGAATGAAAAGAGCTTCTGATGCACCTTGTTTCAGGCATTGCTCAAGCCTGGTCTGGATGTTCTTTGTTGCTGTAAGAGACATGATGCCCTGGATTCTGATCAAGGATAAGAATGACCAAGGAGACCCCATGCCTATTTATTATTGGACTTCTCATCTGAGAAGCACTGAGTCTTTCTATAGATTCAACTTGGAATTCTTAGGGCCAACATTGAAAATAATGTATGGAGAATGCCCTAGGCTACCACCTCTAGCCAAGAAATTGTTAAGAATAGAAGGTGCAGAGGAGGGAGATTGGTACCTCCTAATAGAGGGTATAGTCATTAGACTATATGGATTTATGGGTAAGCCTTTTCTGCTACCCCATTTTGTTACAGATAGGCTATTCACCTTAGAATACTTAAGGCAAGCAGAATTTATAGATTTGAACTATGGCTCTGGGAGAAAAAGGAGATGTATGTTGACCTACCACAATGTTGATGATATAACTATTACCAAGAAGTGGTAGGGTGAACAAATTGACCAATACCTGGATAGGTTGGGTCTATTTTACATTCCTCAGAGATGGAGTTATGATCCAGATGATGTATTCTATAAGAGGAACATAGCCCTAAATGGAGAAAAGGCCTACAAATTTGAGAAAAAATCCAGGCCTCATTTTGAATAGGGTAAAAATAATAAAGAAACTACTCTTTTGGAGTGGAATGTTTCTAATATGGATCAACTTCCTCCATGGTTAGACTTTTATGAACAAATTATTGATTTTGATCCAGACAATAATGCAAAACATCGGTTGAAGGAGTCTACCATCAAAGAAGTTGAGGATAAAATAGAAAAGAAAAAAGACCCTCAATCTCAAGAATCTACTAGTGATGAAGTAGAGGAAAAGGAGAAATGGAATGAAGCCAAGATATCAGACTGGTGGAGGATGAGAGTCAAGATTGGTAAAGAAAAATCCAAGTTTGGATTAAAAATTGATGATGAATTTTCTAAAAGGTATGACAATAATGTCACAACTTGGAAGCCAAAAGACCCAAGGAATATAGTGCTAATCTATAAGAAGTCACAAACTGGGTCTGATTCCCCATCCCCACCTCTAGAAGAAGAAGTTCAAGAAGAGGAACTTGATACTCCATTGACTACTACCAAAATTCTGAAGACTTTTCAGCCTACAACTGAGCAAATAGAGAAATTTCCAAAAGGAGCATAGTTGATGAGTAAGATGCACTATTCTGATGAAAGAGCTATCAGTACACCAGTCATAGAGACAATAAGTAGGCCCAAGCACCTAGCCCTGGGTGGACAACCTTCAGATATAGAGATAGACTGGAATGAGAAGGATGAGAACTTTAGGTTTACACCTTTGAGTTTCACCACTGTAACAATAATGGAATTAAATCCTATTTTTGAATAGATATTATAGGAGGAATCAATATATGAAGGGTTTTCTAAAGAAGATACAAAAAGTGAGAAAGTCACCATGCAAGTTTTTAATAGAAAGGCCAAAAGGGCACTAGAAAGAATTGAGAAAGAGATTTCCAAGAAATAGAGGTTGGATAAAGAGGAAATTGTTAAAGAAACAATTGTTTTAGCTATGAAAGAATTGATACAACAAGTGCAATAGTAGATCATAGAGATAGCTCCACAACACCCTACATCAGTAGGTGAAGGTATGGTCTCTAATCCCTCTTCTCCTCCTCCTCCTCCAAATTCCCCAAGGAAATCTCCCTCCCTTTCTGAGCAAGAAATTGAAGCTAAGGTGCCTTCTCCACCTCATAGTTCACCCCCTATTTCATCAGTCACTATTGAGGTGCAAACCAACCCATCTCCTCCAAGGTCACCTCAAATTCCATCTTCATCATCTGAAGCTCCCCCTTCATCATCTCCCATAGTTCCATCCTTGCCATTACAACCACCTCCCTCATCTGAGAAGCAAACTATTTTGAATACACCCACTCACCCATCTGTGAGTCTTACTTTAGTTTCCATGAGTCTACCAATTGCAACAATAGTAGTGGTCATAGATTCCACTATGGTCATATATTTTATTGTAGCTACTTCTTCTCAACTATTATCAACTATTGATTCTACTCTTGCATACCTTGTAGCCTCTTCTCCTCTTCCTGTGAGTTACCCTACCCAAGCAATTTTGTAAAAGGAATAGGAAGCTTCATAGAAAATTCAATATTTTTGGGTAGAGAAGTTGTCCAAGCCTTCCAATAGGATGGCCACGAAGAGGAGAAGCATGTTTGTTGATCTAGTTTCAAGGCAAAGGACATCTAGATCCATGATTCCCCTTGTGAGCAAGCCTGAAACTGAGATGACTACTCAGGATTATCGTATAGAAGAGTATACATAAGATATTGAAAAGCTACCTATAGAAGATGAATTGGTCATAGCCAAAGCTCACTTGGAAACTTTTTATGTGAAAAATGATATATTCAAAGAAAAGGTGGGTAAGTTGGAAAAGAAAATAGAAAAGCTTCAAAAAACCATTAACAATCAGAAACAAGTGGAGAAGGCTCTAAAAAAGGAAGCTAAGAACTGGCAAGAGAAGTTTCAGGAAGCTAATAAGCTCAAGGAGCAAATAGAAGAGCACAAGAAGAAAAATGAAGAACAAGCTAAGGAGATACAAAGTTTGAAGCAACAACTTCAAATTGAAAAGGCTAAATCTTCAGGTTTTTCCAAGGTTGGACTAAAGAAAGTGAGAAATGAATTGCTCTCTGAAGTTCTAGAGAAATGCTCAGGGCTGCAACTTATTATTGATTATTTGGATGATGCCAACCACCTACTCCAAAGCATTCAGAAGGATCTGGATAATTTCACTGGAGAGCTACAACCTATGGTGATTTCGATTGAGAAAATTCATAAACTGGTGGATAGTAGACTCAGTGACTCTGCTAAGCCAATTCCTAATAAGGAGTGGAACATTGCTAGAATTACTACCAGAATTATGGTGAAGAAGCACAGAGCACTCCAAAAGGCTTGGCTATTGTTTGAAAAAATTGAAGGAGTGATCAAGGATGTAGTGGATATTAATAAGGAAATGATTCAGATTGGTTTCAGAGGATTATGGATGGAAGACCACAACTTGCTATCAGTAGAAGAAATTAAGAAGAGCATTGGTGAGAGCTTACAAGATGAGTCTGAAATTGATGCTCTAGAAGAACCAATTGATCAAGAGCAAGCTTCACAAATGATTATTGATTTTACCAGGCTTAGAGACCTAATGGAAGACTTGGTAAACAAAGGAAGTGCTGCTAACTATGAAGATATTGGTGAACTACAGTACATTTATAAGCAGCTGAAGGAAACTTCCAACCCCTCTGAAGCAACTTGGAAACAAGCCCTACAGATCTTGAAACTGATGGTGCAACTATTTGGTGATAGTGCAGAAGAGGAAAATAAAGAACAATCTTCACCTGAGGAAGAAGTTGAGCAAGAGCTAGAGGATAATGTTGAGGAAGAGGCCCAACAAGAAGAAGAGCTGGATAGAGCTGCGGACCCTGAAGGGACACAAGCTTAGCAATTTTTGTTTTGTACATATGTAGTCATGTAGAAGTTTTGTATTTTGTTGATTCATTTTTACTCTGACATTGTTAGAAGGAAAGAATAAAAGCATGAGGTCAGAAAGAGGTAGAAAATGAGTTTTGTGTGAAGGCATTTATATCATGTATTGTAAGAAGGCTTTATAAGGAGAACATAGTTGTGTTTTTCTGAAGCATTGGAGCAGTTTTGCAAGAGTGGCACAGATATTAATGTTTATGGCATAGTCTCCATGTGAACAGTTATCCTCTAGGATGTATGAAGCATGGTCTCGATATGAACGTTTATCCTCTAAGGTGTTCATGAAGTTTTTAGAGGGTAGTGTTCATATGGAAATTATTCTTTAAAGCATTTTTGAAGATAAGCATTTTTGACTCCTGATGCCCAATGGATAAGACTCTGAGTTCTATGGCTTTGCGAGCAAATCCACCCGAGAGGTGCTAGAATGTAGGCCCAAAATGGCCACATCCTTAGAAAGCATTGAAAATTTTATTCTAAGGCATGAAATCTCCATTTCGCACATTTCCTAGTGTATTTTGGAGTGGATCCACAATAAGAGTTTCCCAATCTACTCAACACTTAGTGTATTTTCCCTTAAATAAGTTAAATTTCATTCCGCTCAGTTTATAGTGTATTTGGAAGCGGATTCTAGGTGAGTCTTGATTTTATAAAATTTTTGGGTGATGATGATGTCAGCACGAAAAGAAGTGTAGAATGGTGATCATGGTTGGTTTTTGCATGCTTCGAGTGGCTAAGTGTTGATGAGTTCTCATTTTGCTGAGTTTCAAGAGTAATTTGGTGTGGAATGGTGACTTAAAGTTAGAAAGCACTAAAAGAGTGTGGAATGGTGACAAAGAGTATTTTACACTAACTCTAGTGAGAATGAAGACATGAAGGTGAAAAACACTACTTTTGGAGCAAAATGGTGATAAAGTATTATTTGCACTAGCTTCGATGTGGATTGGTGATTCTACATTTTGACTAAGGAAAATATGACATCAACATACTTTTTTTGGAATTTGGTTTGTTTAAGTGAACCAAGAGAAAAGAAGGCTAAGTGATCGGATTGATAATGGAATGCATCCCGCTCACTCCTTAGTGCATTTTATGCTAAAATTTGATTCCATAGAATCAAGGCCACAAATTATGATGTCAACAATTAAAAAGTGTGGAATGGCACTTTGGTCTTTCCCCACCAATTTGTAGAGTATTTTCAGAGGTTTAATCATAGCCATCCATGATGGAGATCAATGGCTTAGAACTTGCTGACATTATTGAAGTATTTAAAAGTGAATTCTTATCAGACCAGAGAGCAATCAGTTGGAGGGTAGGAAGATGAAGCATCAGAGGGTTTTCAAGAACAAGAACCAGAAGCAGTTGTAGATCTATGATGGAGCGAGCTTCCAAGAATGATCGATGGATCAGATGTGGTCTCCAATGGCCTAAATACCAACTACCATCAATGAACCAACAAGTTGTAGAGAGCCAAGCTGCCATGGTGGATTACTCACAATGGATTTCCTAGACTTCTTCAACCAGTAAGATAATGCCAACAAAACTCTCTGTTGAGCTGTAAATTTGTAATCTTTGTAATGTCTCCTTAATATTATTTCATTTTACAAACTATAAATAGAGGTCGAACCCTCATTTTTAAGGGTCGGCTCTAGTGCGTTTGCTTGCCCTACTATAAATATTCTTGTGAGCTAATGGAAGGAGCATTACTCTAATTTTTGACTCAAAATTTGTCATCTTCATCATCTTGTGCAAGAGGTTCAAAGCTTTGAGCTGCATTTCTGTTAATACTTTAATGGTTAGTTCATTCCAGCTTATTGGATTACTAGTTGTGAGAGTAATTGAAATCTGTTCATGGTTAGATCTGTGTTGTTAGGAAGTTTATTTCTATTAAATCTAACTATTGGTCTATTCTGCTAATTTGGATTATCAATATTAGATGTTGGAATTGCTTTCTGCAATATATCTCTATTTATGCTTTAATGTATGAAGATTTCATGGGTTTGGGTGCTGTTAATCTTGAGTGATGGGACACTGGAAATAGTTTGTGGGAGCTTTTTGTTGTAGTTGCCTATGTTGTTAGCCTATCCGACCACTATTTTTCATAATATCTCTAACCCTAAACCTTTTCTAACCCTTTTCTCAAAACCCTATTTGAGCTTTAATTGTGTCAACACCATTTTAAGTTGACAAGGAACCAACCTACTCTGGAGGTTGGATTGAAGTTGCCTTTGGTCCATCCAATGCTTGAGTGTCGAGCTGTGACTATCGGGTGCATGCCTGGATAGAAAATTGGAAGATAGACAGTCGTAGTGTCAAGTAAAACTTGATGTCAATTTGGTGCCCAACAATAATAAGTACACAAGTGTCATTGTGCAAGTTTCACATGTGCAAATTATCCCTTGCACAACTATATAGAGTGTTGACCAAGTATCCTATTTTACCTATATGAGGATCACCTCTTAGGTAGATAGATATAGAATGAGAATTACATAGAACATATCATAGTGTGTGACACCATCCATTGCTGATGGATGCAATGTAGTTTAGTACTTTACATTGGAGTGTTCATTTCCTCCATAGCTAAACTTTAATATTTTATATTTTAGTCATTCAATAGATTTAATTTCTTTCATATTATTTTGCATCTCATGATTGCTATCTCTCCATGCTTGCTACATCAAAAGCTAACACAAAATTAAGCTAATACAATAGTCAATATTTCAAAATTTACCTTAAACAATTGGTGTAGAGTGCATTCCACTATACAACACAATGAAATTGACTATCCTAAATTCAAAACAACTTTAGATATACTTTAGAAAGAAATAAAAAATATGGAAATGTGTAGACCCTATAGTTTTGTTCCCCTTTCTCCTAAGCTAATGGATCTATGCTTGAAAGGGGGAGGGAAAATGAAGGATATACAACTCAAACAAGAAGTGATTTTATTGCACTCTCTTTGGTGTTTATGTATGAATGGGGTGGGTTTCACTAGGAAACACTTATTATGGAGGTTTCCATACCTAGGTGAGGTAGTGGTTTAATGTGTTCTTTGTTTTGAAAACATACACCTAGGATTTTGCCAAAATGCAATTTCTACCTAGCTATATGTAAATCAACTTCAAATGAAGACAATGCATACAAATCTATCTAAAAATAATTACAAAGTTTTAACTAATATGCAAGGGTTTTATTTATGCTATCATGTTCTCTTTTTGTATTTCTTTATTTTTGTGTTTTGTGAAAGTTGTAATAAAATCTATGTTTTTGGGAATTTTTTTGTTTTATGATTTAATACATATGTCTATAGAAAAAATAATGTAAATATAAATATGAAAGAATGAATTTTGAGCACTTACCTAACTTGGATGTTTGATTTTTGATAAAATCGATTATGTAGTACAAAACCGAACGTAGACAAGATGAAACTGGACATACGATTTTGTCAAAAAAAATCAAATGCGTATATATTTATCTGAAACTTGTATTTGCATAGCCAAATACTAGATTTTGAAATCAGGGAAGGGGGATCTACATAGGCCATAGTAGATCATGGTCTGTGATAGTCAAATCTCCTTGGCTCTTTCAGCCAACCATAAATAAAATGAAATATTGATTATTTTAACATGCAACATGTGATAATAAAGTAATAGATCTAGTTATAGCAGAGAATTATATTGCAATATTACAAAAATAAAGGATGATACAATGGAAATAAAATAAAACCAACTATTTGATACTTGATATTTTTCCCCTAGAGGGACACAGGTATGAAATCATACGTTGTGCATGAAATCATATGCAACGTATGAAATCATACATATGTTGGACATTTTGAGTCCTCTAAGTCAGAGTTGTCATTGATGTCACCTGATAGAGTTATCACTCATCTCAAGGAATTCGACAAGAAATAAAGTCGCCCAAGTCATCCAGGAAAAAGCTTCATCAGTGCAAAAGTGAAAGGAAAAAGGCTCCATAATATTTTAATATTATTGGGAGCACAGAGTTAAATGATTGGTTTATAAAAACCCAAGATGGGTTATTGCAAAAGTTAAAAAGGAGGTTTAATAATTATTTATAAATCATTTAAATTCACAAGGAATTTAAATTTTATAAATAATACCAAGGTTGGGCATTAAGACAAGGTTCTAAGGTTTTATTAAACCTAAGGTTGGCTCTTTAAGACAAAGTTCTAAGGTTGATTTTAATTTATAATATTTAAATTTAAAATTAAATTTAAATTTATTATAAATTAAATCACGCCGACGTCGAATTCATTCGAAGCACCGACGTGATGCTAAGGAAGGCAAAAGGCATTATATAAATGCCAAACAAATTCATTTACCAAGGCATCCCTTGCTATTGTTTTCGAAGTGCATGCGAAAGAGATTTTTGTTTTGAAAGCCTTACGATTTTCGTGAAGGTTAAAGTTGTGAAGATTCGGAAGCCCTAAGCGCAAAGGCCAGCGTGGCCTAGTGGTATGTTGGCTCGGTGCTAAGGAGGAGGTTCTGAGTTCGATTCACGTGAGGTCTATTTTTTGGATTGCAAGGAAGAAGCGCTCTACGCGCTTGTTGTTTTTTGGAGGTTCGTTGTTCGAAGATATTGCATGGTGGACGTGCCCTTTTAGACACGTCACGATGCATGGCCCAACGATGGCTTGGCTGCGGCTAAGGTATTGGGAAGAAAATATTCGGGGATCGAATCCCACCGAGGGCAAGGCAAGTAAATTTAATTTTTGTTTAATATTTTAATTTCTGCCAAGGTTGCCTAAGGAGAAATAAGGTTATGGTATGCCCTAGGAAAGATAGAGATTTCTGCTGATTTTATTTTTGGAAGTATATCATATTATATATCATTGGAAAGCTATTTTTGAGAGCTACTTGTTTAGATTTCTTTGAGGGAGAAATAAGGTGTGTGCAAGAAGATATTTCTGGTTTTGTCAAGGAGTTCCAAAAGTAAGTTTGATTCATTCTTTTGAGGGTTTATTTCTTGCATAAGAGGGTTTGGTGCATTTTTATTGAGTAGGAGTAATAAGGTGTTATTGAGATATTATTTTGATTATTGTGTTATTACTCATGACCTCTAACCCTTGTTGAGATTGGAAAAATAAAGTGTGTTGAGTGTGGCAGATTTAGTGGACAACTCATAAGGCATCAAAAAGGTATGGGCAATATTCTTCATTGACTTATGTGGGTGATTGATTTCTGAAAATATCTTTGGAGAGAAAAGGATTGATTGTGGTTACCCTTTTTGAGAGTTTTTGGTTTAATGCTTCAAGGTTTTCTGAATTGAGAGTTGTGATTAAACCTTGTTTATAAGCATTGTTGTTGAAGCCAATTGGTTGTGCAAAGAACTTGAACTTGAGAAAATAAGTATCATTGTTATGTGAGATTTGTTGTTGAGCATTGTTGGAAATATTTTGAGTTGGTTGATACATGCTTGGACTAGGGTTTGTGAGAAAGGATTGATCCTTGAGGTGATTGGTTGAGTAGAGTTGATTGAGCCTAGTCAAGTGATTGTGTGAAGTGGTTGTTCAAGTTCCATGAAACAAACTATTCTATATTCTGATTTGAGTTGAGATTGAGATTTGAGAATAGAACATATTGAGTCTCTAAAAATTCTCTTTATGCTTCTATGATATTGATTTGAGTTGAGATTGGGATTTGAGTATAGAACATATTGAGTCTCTAACAATTCTCTTTATGATTCTATGTGATTGAGGTAAGTATTTGAGAAGGCTTGTGGACTGATTTTGTGTAAGATTTTGTGGAAGCTTGCAATGCAGATTTGAGCAAGTCCTAGAGAGGACTTATTGAGCAGATTTGGACAAGTTGTGTGAGCTTGTTGAGAGATTTGAGCAGGTTCTATGTGGACCTGTTGAGAAGATTTGGATAGGTTCTATGTGGACCTATTGAGAATTTGAGCAGGTTGAGTGGACCTATTGAGATATTTGAGTAGTTGAGTGAACCTATTGAGAATTTGAGAAGGTTCTGAGTGAGCCTATTGATAGAGCTTTGGAGGTGACAGAGTATAGAGGACAGAGTCTCAGTGGATAGAGATCCAACAGCCAGGACAATTGAAGATAGATCTTCTGAGTGAGGAGTCTTCAAGTGGAGAGAGATCCACCAATCAGTGCAGTAGAGAGACAAAGTCTTCTAGAAGATCACTAGCCAGAGCAGAAGGGGAAAGAGTTCTCCTATGGAAGAGATCCATGAACTTGATATTAGGGGATCAACATCTCCTTTGGATAGAGATCCATAAACATTGTAATTGGGAAGGATTCCCAAAGATATTATTTGAGAAATATTTAGAAGAAATATTTTCTCTGTGGAGGTAGCCCACATTGGGTGAACCACGTTAAAAATGATGTCTCTCATGTGTGTGATGCTTTGTGTGATGTTTACTATTTTATTAATGTTGATGCTACTATTTGGAAAAAAATTATGTTATACTGTTCACCCCCCTCTCAGTATAAGCACATGTTCTTCAATTGGTATCAGAGCGGGTCTCTCCGTGAAGAGTCTAACAACTTGGAAGAGGATCCTTTGGTAGCACACATGACTTCAGAGAATGAAGTAGAGACCATGTTTGATATGAAAGAAGAGTTCTTTGCTGCTCTCAAAAAATTGGAAAGACTAAGAGAGAAAAACTCAAGTCTGAAAGAACAAATTCAGGAAGATGAAGAAGCAAGAGTGGAATTCATACAGAATCTCATAGAACTCAAGATCAAGGTAGAAGAAGGAAAAAATATTGAGCAAGATATGGCAGATCTTCTAAAATCCAAGGAAATAGAATGTGGAAGATTGGAAGCAGAAATTGTTCTCCTAAGGAATAAATTTGAAAGGACCAAGATACTACAAGAAATAGAATATGAGAAGCAGAAAGAGGAATCAAGCTTCCAAAAGGTAGAAACTTCAAACAAAGAAAAGCAAGCAAAGGACATCAGAAAGGAAGAAAGCAAAGAAGAACCCTGGATAAGGGTTAATCACAAAAATAAGATGACTTCGTCACAATATCCAAGATCTCCAAATAGGTTACATAACTTCTTCCATGGTCACTATTTTTCTTGCAATAAATATGGACATAGAGCTGCTCACTGTATTCATCATGCTAGATACAATAGAAATTTCAATTCCTTTGCACCTCTCATGGATGATGATGTTATATGTTACAAATGCAATAACTTTGGGCACAAGGCTAGGTGGTGTAAAATGATATTTTTTGAGTCTAGAAAAACAAAGGATGAAAGAAAGAATGTTAGGGACAGATCTATGTTAGTACAAACAACCCTGCATGCTCAAGATAAAAATGAACAATGGTATCTGGATAGTGGTTGCTCTAGTCACATGACAGGAGACAAAGACAAGTTCATTATTCTAAAGGAAACAAATAGAGGATCAGTAAGTTTTGGTGATAATGGATCAACAAGGATTATTGGGAAAGGTACTCTAAGTCTAGACAATGGAAAAACAAAAATAGAGAATGTTTTGTATGTCAAAGGGTTAAAACACAATCTACTGAGTATAAGTCAACTTTGTGATCAAGGATACATGGTTACTTTCCATCTAGATAGATGTGAGATAAGGAAAATAGAAACATGAAGAATTATTGCAAATGCAAGAAGGACCCCAAACAACTTATACATGCTCAATGAGATCAAAGGGGAAAAGTGCTTTCTATCACAAGAATATGAGAGCTGGTTGTGGCATAGAAGATTGGGTCATTTGAATTTTGACAACATAGTCAACATAAGCAATAAACAGGCAGTCAGAGATTTACCCAAAATAAGAAGACCGCAAAATACAATTTGTGCACCTTGCCAACATGGAAAGCAAACTAGGACAACTTACAAACCAAAAGGCTATATGTCTTCTGAGCCTTTGAGTCTAATACATACTGATTTATGTGGTCCTACCAGAACACAAAGTCTTCAGGGTGAGAGTTACTTCATGTTGTTTGTAGATGATTATTCCAGAATGGTTTGGGTAACTTTCCTAAAAGAGAAGTCAGAGGCCTTCAAAAAATTTAAAGCATTCAAGAAGTTGGTTGAAAATGAAACAGGCAAAATGATTAAGTGTCTACGATCCGATAGAGGAGGAGAATTCACTTCAAATGAGTTTATAGAATTCTGTGAACAACATGGAATTAAGAGAGAGTACTCAACAACAAGAACTCCCCAACAAAATGGAGTAGTTGAAAGGAAGAACATGACTATTGAAAACATGGCTAGAGCTATGTTAAATGAATCTAAGTTGTCAGATGGTTTTTGGAAAGAAGCAGTATCTACAGTTGTATACATAATTACTAGGGCTCAATTAAGGGTAAATCACCACAAGACTCCTTATGAGCTTTGGAAAGGAAGACCTACTACTGTAAAACATTTCAAGATCTTTGGAAGCAAATGTTACATAAGATGGGAAGATCAAAATTTGGGCAAATTTGATCCAAGATGTGATGAGGGAATTTTTCTTGGTTATTCTACAAAGAGCAAGGCTTACAGATGTTACAACAAAAGAACATGCACTATGGTGGAAAGTATGAATGTGACAATTGATGAGAAGATAGATTCTAGAGAATCAGTTCAGCAAATTGTGTACCAAGAAGATGGATGTTGTCTAGAAGAATTTTGTGAGGAATCAGATAATGATGAAGAAGAAATACAAAGGCTTCTTCCTAAAACTCCTTCCAGGTATGTACAAAAACATCACCCAAAATATCAGATCATCGGGAATCCAGATGAAAGACAGACAAGGAGAAGAATAATAAAACCATCTCAACAAGCAAATTTTTCTTTGCTATCTAATATTGAGCCAAAAAATTTCACTCAGGCTAGTGAAGATGAATTTTGGGTTAAAGCAATGAATGAGGAATTGGATCAGATAGAGAAGAGCAAAACTTGGGAACTTGTTCCATGACCAAAGGACAAAAATGTGATTGGTACAAAATGGGTTTTCAGAAATAAGTTGAATGAAGATGGACAAGTGGTCAGAAACAAAGCAAGGTTAGTATGCAAAGGTTATGCACAAGTAGAAGGAATTGATTTTGATGAAACCTTTGCTCCAGTTGCATGACTTGAAGCTATAAGGATGTTTTTAGCTTTTGCAAGTTTCAAGAACTTCAAGGTATATCATATGGATGTCAAGTCAGCTTTTCTAAATGGGGTTCTAGAAGAAGAGGTCTACATTGAATAACTAGAGGGATTCATACTAGCAGATACACCAGATCAGGTATGCATATTGAAAAAGGTATTGTATGGTTTAAAGTAGGCTCCCAGAGCATGGTACTCAAGATTGGATAAGTATCTACAGGAACAGGGATTCAGGAAAGGAATAGCAGATAGTAATTTGTATATCATAAATGAAGGAAATGATCTTCTAATAGTGGTTGTTTATGTTGATGACATAATTTTTGGAGGAAACAATGACAAGATGTGCAAATAATTCGCTAAGAATATGCAAAGTGAATTTGAGATGTCTATGCTCGGTGAATTATCCTTCTTTCTTGGTCTTCAAATTTCATAATCAGGAAAGGGAGTGTTTCTTTCTCAAGCCAAGTACATCAAGGAGATGTTGAAGAAATTCAGGTTAGAAGATTGCAAACCAGTAAGTACTCCTATGGTCATAGGGTGCAAGTTGAGTAAGGATGATGAATCTCCAGAGGTAGATCAGAGACTATACAGATCCATGATTGGTAGCTTATTATATGTCATGGCTACAAAACCATACATAGTGCAGTTAGTGGGATTAGTGGCAAGATTTCAAGCAGGACCTAAGGAAACACATGTAGTAGCAGTAAAAATAATTTTTAGGTATCTAAAAGGGACTATGGATTTTGGGCTTTGGTATCCCAAAAGTGATAGTTTCACACTCACAACTTATACAAATGCAGATTGGGCCGACAACATTGATGATAGAAAAAGCACAAGTGGAGGAGCTTTCTTTCTTGGAGAAAGTCTAGTCTCTTGGTTAAGTAAGAAGTAGGTTTTAGTATCACTATCTACAATAGAGGCATAATATATTGCAGTAGTAGCCAGTTGTACACAGGTGTTATGGATGAAGAGAACTTTAGAAGATTTCAAGATAAAGCATGATCAGCCCATTCCTATACTATGTGATAATACCAGTGCCATATGTATCTCAAAAAATCTGGTAATGCACTCCAGGACGAAGCACATTCTGATTAAGTATCATTTTTTGAGAGAACATGTGTCAGATAAATAGGTCATATTGGAGTATGTCACTACAAAGGAACAGATAGCAGATATTTTCACTAAGCCACTCTCAAAGGAGACTTTTGAGTATCTTCGAGGAAAATTGGGAGTGAGACTCCCACCCTAGAATTAACCACCTCATGTGGAGGTGGGGGAGGGGCTAAGCTAAGAGGCTCATTCTTAGCCCCGAGCCCCAAAGGTGACCCTTTGCCATTGATGTCAAAGGGGGAGATATTTGTGTATTGGGGAGAGATTTGTTATGTGGAGAGATTTGATATTTGAGAGAGCATTGAGCCAGGGGGAGCAAAGTCCTAGGGGAGCAAAAAGAAGGTCAGGTTTCAGTAAAAGGATAAGGGTTGCCATCAATGACAAAGGGGGAGATTGTTGGACATTTTGAGTCCTCTAAGTCAGAGTTGTCATTGATGTCACCTGATAGAGTTATCACTCATCTCAAGGAATTCGGCAAGAAATAAAGTCACCCAAGTCATCCAGGAAAAAGCTTCATCAATGCAAAAGTGAAAGGAAAAAGGCTCCATAATATTTTAATATTATTGGGAGCACGAGTTAAGTGATTGGTTTATAAAAACCCAAGATGGGTTATTGCAAAAGTTAAAAAGGAGGTTTAATAATTATTTATAAATCATTTAAATTCACAAGGAATTTAAATTTTATAAATAATACCAAGGTTGGGCATTAAGACAAGGTTCTAAGGTTTTATTAAACCTAAGGTTGGCTCTTTAAGAAAGTTCTAAGGTTGATTTTAATTTATAATATTTAAATTTAAAATTAAATTTAAATTTATTATAAATTAAATCATGTCGACGTCGAATTCATTCGAAGCATTGACGTGATGCTAAGGAAGGCAAAAGGCATTATATAAATGCCAAACAAATTCATTTACCAAGTATCCCTTGCTATTATTTTTGAAGTGCATGCGAAAGAGATTTCTGTTTTGAAAGCCTTACGATTTTCGTGAAGGTTAAAGCTGTGAAGATTCGGAAGCTCTAAGCGCAAAGGCTAGTATGGCCTAGTGGTATGTTGGCTTGGTGCTAAGGAGGAGGTTCTGAGTTCGATTCATGTGAGGTCTATTTTTGGATTGCAAGGAAGAAGCGCTCTACGCGCTTGTTGTTTTTGGAGGTTCGTTGTTCGAAGATATTGCATGGTGGACGTGCCCTTTTAGACACGTCACGGCATGTGGCCCAATGGTGGCTTGGCTGCGGCTAAGGCATTGGGAAGAAAATAGTCGGGGGATCGAATCCCATCGAGGGCAAGGCAAGTAAATTTAATTTTTGTTTAATATTTTAATTTCTGCCAAGGTTGCCTAAGGAGAAATAAGGTTATGGTATGCCCTAGGAAAGATAGATATTTCTGCTGATTTTCTTTGTGGAAGTATATCATATTATATATCATTGGAAAGCTATTTTTGAGAGCTACTTGTTTAGATTGCTTTGAGGGAGAAATAAGGTGTGTGCAAGAAGATATTTCTGGTTTTGTCAAGGAGTTCCAAAAGTAAGTTTGATTCATTCTTTTGAGGGATTATTTCTTGCATAAGAGGGTATGGTGCATTTTTATTGAGTAGGAGTAATAAGGTGTTATTGAGATATTATTTTTATTATTGTGTTATTACTCATGACCTCTAACCCTTGTTGAGATTGGAAAAAGAAAGTGTGTTGAGTGTGGCAGATTTAGTGGACAACTCATAAGGCATCAAAAAGGTATGGGCAATATTCTTCATTGACTTATGTGGGTGATTGATTTCTAAAAATATCTTTGGAGAGAAAAGGATTGATTGTGGTTGCCTTTTTGAGGAGTTGTTGGTTTAATGCTTCAAGGTTTTCTGAATTGAGAGTTGTGATTAAACCTTGTTTTATAAGCATTGTTGTTGAAGCCAATTGGTTGTGCAAAGAACTTGAACTTGAGTTAAGAACATGAAGTATCATTGTTATGTGAGATTTGTTGTTGAGCATTGTTGGAAACATTTTGAGTTGGTTGATACATGCTTGGACTAGGGTTTGTGAGAAAGGATTGATCCTTGAGGTGATTGGTTGAGTAGAGTTGATTGAGCCTAGTCAAGTGATTGTGTGAAGTGGTTGTTCAAGTTCCATGAAACAAACTATTCTATATTCTGATTTGAGTTGAGATTGAGATTTGAGAATAGAACATATTGAGTCTCTAACAATTCTCTTTATGCTTCTATGATATTGATTTGAGAAGTGAGATTGAGGATTTGAGTATAGAACATATTGAGTCTCTAACAATTCTCTTTATGATTCTATGTGATTGAGGTAAGTCTTTGAGAAGGCTTGTGGACTGATTTTGTGTAAGATTTTGTGGAAGCTTGCAATGCAGATTTGAGCAAGTCCTAGAGAGGACTTATTGAGCATATTTGGACAAGTTCTGTGTGAGCTTGTTGACATGATTTGGATAGGTTCTATGTGGACCTATTGAGCAGATTTGATAGGTTTGTGGACCTGTTGAGAGATTTGAGAGGTTCTGAGTGGACCTATTGAGAAATTGAGTAGGTTATGAGTGACCTATTGAGAAGATTTGAGAAGGTTCTGAGTGAGCCTATTGAGATAGAGCTTTGGAGGTGATAGAGTATAGAGGACAGAGTCTCAGTGGATAGAGATCCAACAGCTAGGACAATTGAAGATAGATCTTCTGAGTGAGGAGTCTTCAAGTGGAGAGAGATCCACCAGTTAGTGCAGCAGAGAGACAGAGTCTTCTAGAAGATCACTAGCCAGAGCAGAAGGGGAAAGAGTTCTCCTGTGGAAGAGATCCATGAACTTGATATTAGGGGATCAACATCTCCTTTGGACAGAGATCCATAAACATTGTAATTGGGAAGGATTCCCAAAGATATTATTTGAGAAATATTTAGAAGAAATATTTTCTCTGTGGAGGTAGCCCACATTGGGTGAACCACGTTAAAAATGATGTCTCTCATGTGTGTGATGCTTTGTGTGATGTTTACTATTTTATTAATGTTGTGTTGGTCACAAATCTGCCTAAGTACAAGATTTCATCACTTGTGCTCCCTAGACTTGGCCAACATTGAGAGGCCGAGAGAAAGAGAAGTCTCCTGGGCCAATCTCTAGAGAGGGTTGGCTCCCAAACTAATCTAAACTTGTTTTGAAGATAAGGGTGCGGGAAAGAAATGGAAAATGCAGAAAGAAAGGGAAATAATAGAAAGAGATGGAAATATGGCCATAGGCCGAAGTGTATAATTTGGGGCAGACTAACAACAAGAATTCCACCAAGTTTTATAACAACATATAATAAAAGGAAAGCAACAAAATTTCACTCACACCTTTGTAGAGATAACCCCCAGATCGCATTTCAAAATCTACTCACTAACCAACAATGTTTGAATTTAGAATGCAGAATTCAAAACCTAACAACAAGAGCATGAGCATAAATAGAAATGACTTTAAAATAGAAGGAAATCACACACATAAGAATGCTTGCAAATTTTAGAAGCCAAGTCTCTTCTATTGATGCAGAGAACTTAGAGAGTTTTCTTGCAAAATGTCTAACCTTTTTTCTTTAGATATACATGAGTATTTATAGAGGTCTTCCCTCTCTCTTTTGCATCACAACATTTAAAACATAAAATAGATTTTAAAGAGGAGATCCAAAAAATATGCACTTGAAAAGAGAAAACCATCCCCCTTAATCTACCTCGGAGAAATCAGATTCCCTATTTTTATGGATCAAAACTAAAAATCAAATAGAAACAAGGGACCATATTTCTCCATTAAATGGTTGTTCTTGGAGCATGCTTGAAGTTGTTAGGAGATCATGAACAAGAGCTTTTAATACTGGAGGCATCTTTAATTTTGGTGGCATTGAAAACTACCTCATGTTCTTCCATCTTGCGCACATAGGTAAACAACAACATTTAATCTTGGAGCCTCTTTGACCACGATCTCAAAATCAGTTGGAGAGCTTTTAAAACATTACTTTGTTTGATCCTTATCTTCTCCTCACATTCTCCTATGCAATTTTGAAGGAAAATGTGGACAGAACCTTATCGGGCCTTTGTTGTTGCTTCTATCACGAAAATGTGATAGGTCACAAAAATGCGACATGTCATGATATCGTGACACTTTCACCTTACTACTCTTTCCTGTTACCACCAGTTGCAAAAATGCGACATGTCACGAAATCGTGACATCTTCTCTTACTTGGATCTTCTTTATCTTTAGTTTCGTGAAAATGTAACATGTCACGAAATCGTGACATCTGCCTTCATTTTGCTGTCTTTCCACAACATGTCATGAAATCATGACATTTTTCTTCACCTTGCTTTGTTTTCTTGACATGTCATGAAATCATGACATTCTCATCTATCTGGCTTTGTTCGCTGCTCCAAGTCGTGAAAACTCACCATGTCGCGAAATCATGACAATCCTCACTATTTTTGTCATTCTTGCTTTTGCCTCGTGAAAACACGACGTGTCGTGAAATCATGACAATTTCCTTCTGCCTTGTACCTTTCAGCCTTCGTTTCGCAAAAATGTGACGGGTCATGAAAATGCGACATGTCACGATATCATGGTGTTTTATCCATTTTGTTCTTCTATCTTCAACAAGTCATGAAATCGTGACATGTTTCTATCTTCTTGTACTTTGCTACTTTTCGATCGTAAAAATTTTCCGTATTATATGGCTGCTTCCTTGCTTTCTCCTCATGAAAACGTGACATGTCATGAAATTGCGACATTTTTTTGTTCTTTGGATTTCTCCTTCTTGCCTCCATAAAAATGTAACATGTCACAAAATTGTGACAGTCCATACCATTTTTGTCCTTCTGCGCTTTCTCATCGCAAAAACAAGACATGTCGTAAAATCGTGACATTTTCTCATCTTGGCTTTGTTTCCAAAAATGTCACAAAATCATGACATCTTTCTCCCTTTGGCTTCGTCTCCTCGACATGTCATGAAATCATGACATCTTTCTCTGTTTTGTTCCTTTGTTGCTCCAAGTCATGAAATCGTGACATTTCATACTTCGCACTTCCTTTCTGCTTTTGCCCCACAAAAATGTGACATGTCACGAAATCGCGACATGTTTCCTGTCTTCTCCTTCATTGTCGCTTCTTATCGCAAAAATGTGACATGTCGTGAAATCGTGACATTTTCTGTGGCGCTCCCCTTTGCTGCTTTATGTCGTGATATCGCGACATTTTCCTATCACTTTGCTTAGTTGCCACTGCAAGTCACGAAAATACGACATGTCATGAAATCATGACAACTTTCACTTTACTGCTCCCTCATCGCAACAAGTCGCGAAAATGCGACATGTCGCGATGTCACGACAATTTTGCCGTTACTGCTGCCTTTGCTGTTTCCTAGCATGAAAACATGACAGGTCACAAAAATGCGACATGTCACGATATCGTGACAATTTTCTATGCTTGCACTTTTCGGCTTTAGACCCCATGAAAACGCAACAGGTCGTGAAAACGTGACATGTCATGATATCGCGACAACTTCTATGCTTAGCTTTTTTCTAGTACGAATGCCGCGAAAATGCGATAGGTCACGAAAATGCGACATGTCGCGATATCGTGACAGTTTTCACTTACTTTGCTTTGGCACAAAACTTAGTTATTTTGCATGAACAACAACAACGAAAAAAACAAAAAATGTGGCAAAAATGCCAACATTCTTGGTGGCTCATGGGGTATACAGTTCTGTTGTATGCACGAACCTCAGGCCTTTATCCATTGGGCAACAGATTCAAGAAGCTGGAGGAGCAGAAGAAGTGAGTGCTGGTTGATGTTGGACGTCTCTGCAGGCTGCTACAACAAGCTCTTGTTGGTGCTCGGTACTCAAAAATAGGACCTCCAACAAAAATTGGTGGAAGAGCAGAACTTCCCTTATTCTTTTATTACTGCATTTTTCCTAGCTCGGTTGAGCTAGGTAATCACCAGGTGTTGTGCAAGGATCTCCATGGCAGTAGTGAGAAGCACCTAAGTTGCAAAAATAGGAATGAATGGAGTGATGACCACTAGATGTGCAGGTCGTGGAATGGGAATGGTGAATGATGGAATGGTGGAAGATGGAGGAGTAGAAGTGGTAGATACAACAACTGAAGAGGGTGCTACTGTGCTACCAACTGCTAGGATTCTATGAAAATAGATAATGAAATGGGAGTGGATGGAATGGAGAAGGTGGTAGGAACTGTGGAGAAGTGCTCAAAAGACAAAGGATTAGAAGAAATGGGAAGTGAAGAAAAGGGAACATCAGAGAGGGGAGTAGAAACAATAGTAGTGGCTTGATTATGTACAGTGGAAGAAGGAGTGGGAGTGGAAGAAAGAAGTAGAGGGGAAGCCACTTCCTGCTGGGAAGGAAAAGAAAAATATAAAGAAATAGACATACCTACGGGCTCGTGTGCAAGAGGAGCCGAAGTTGATTTATTC
Source organism: Wollemia nobilis (assembly GCA_028583015.1). Classification (NCBI taxonomy): domain Eukaryota; kingdom Viridiplantae; phylum Streptophyta; class Pinopsida; order Araucariales; family Araucariaceae; genus Wollemia; species Wollemia nobilis. The sequence goes on along the minus strand of JAQPPZ010017036.1, from coordinate 935,575 downwards.
TATACAAAGGGGAACTCCAACAAGTAGTGCTTCCTTCTTTCTTTCTTTTTTTTTTTTTTTATGTACAAGGTAACACTGTGTTGTCACATTATGAAATTGGCCATGGAAAATTCATTTTCTTCGTTATGAAATTGGCGTTGAAATTGGCCATGGAAAATTCATTTTCTGGGTGGAGCTCTTCCAAAGCTTCTTCCATTAAGTCAAGCTCGCCAAATTCTTCAGACATCATGTGCACTAAATTTTCTAATCTGTCCATTTCATCTATTCTCTCCACATGAAAGGTGGAAGGCTTCTCATTGAAAATTTTCACCTTCTTACCTTTATGGATCACCTCCAAATGAGTAAAATCCAAAGAAAGGTAACCCCCAAGTTTAGCCATGAATTCTTGAGAGAGACACATACCAAAACATGGCTCCAGGTCCACTACTATGATCTCCTGAATCACAGAAATCTAAGGCATGGCGTGCAGGGAGATGGGAACATCCTTAATTACACCCATCGTCTTCACTGAGGTACAATCTAGTTGCAAAAATCTCATGCTAGTCCTTGTATACTCCATGCCTATGACATCACATACTGCCTTAGGCATGACAATAGTAGCTGCTCCTAAGTCAATGAGGCAATTATGCACCACATGTCCCTCCATTCTTAATGAAAGATAAAAAGGTGGTGGTCTATTTTTTCCTGTGACCAAAGAAGTCAAAGTTTGAGACATAACTACCTGGGCTGGAGCCTTCCCCTTACTTTGTGTGGTCTTCAGGGATTCTTGTAAGAGATTCACTTGTCTAGGCAACTGCAAGGTGTCATACAGACTTACCTTGGCTGGTATCCTTTTGAGTTCTTCGATGATGTTGTACTCCATTGAAATTGGCTCTTTCCCTCCACTAGCAGATTCAAATATGCTTCTATATTGTTGGGTGGCCTCCACTCGCTATTTTTTAGTCAATGATGGATACCGCAACGTCTCTCTAGCTTGTTCCTTCGTTTTCGCTTACGGTTGGGAGATAGAAGCCTTAGCTGGAAACCTCTCTTTTTCTTGTAATGAAAGCGGATCCTTTGGAAAAATAGGTGGATCTTGTTGCTGAGTTGGAGGATCATGAGTCTTTGTAGGTATTTGCTGCTTTGGTGCCAGTGCAGGAGGCACTTTCAAAGGCTCCATCTTAGCCGGATCTACCACCATTGGTTTCTTGCCACTGCATGTCAAGACTGCAATGTGTTCCTCAGTATTATGATCCACCTCTCGAATCATGTTTATACGGCTCCCCATAAGAACTTGTAAATAATTTTTGTGGACCATGCAAGTGGACTCATCATGTGGGTCATTGCATGAAGAACACCAGTAAGAAGGCTCATGTGAAACTTCAGAAGGGCCAGCCTCTTCACTTACCAGGATCGCTGAGTTCCTCTTAGGTACTTTCTCTATAGCCTTGCTAGGAGCAACTTGCTCTCTTGTTACCATCAGAAAAAATCTTCATGGCTGATAGTTCCTTTCCGCCTCTCTCCACTCCATAGATGTCACCTTGTTAGTGAGGGCTCTCATGGCCGATTGAATTTCTTACAAAACAACCAATTGAGGATCTGGGCTTGAGGACACAGGCGATGCCGATAGAGGTAATGGAACTGGTGGGGAAGGTAATGCAAGAGTTGGAAGTGGAGAGGTTAATTGTGGAATGGGAATCATAGGTACTGTAGTTGTGGGAGGATTCCATGAAGATGAAGGGTACATGGATGGAGTAGTGTAAGATGTGGAGGCTGCACCTGTATGCTGGTATTACGGAATGCTTGGTGCAGGCAATTGTGGAATAGTTGGAGCAGGGAGCTGGGGAACTAGAATGGGTGCGATCTGAGGCGCACTTGAGCTCCATGATGGAATAGGATACATGGAAGGCATAGGCTATGAAAATGAACCAGAATACAAATGCTTAGGAAGATCAGGTAAGATAGGCATTGTTACCTTTGGGGGAAGCCTACCTATGGCAATCAAGTTAGCTTTCGCCTTTTGCGCTTGTTCGAACAGCTCTGGGAATGTAGTCACATTGGACTGTCGGATAGCCAAGCCAATGTCTATGTTAAAAGCTCTGAGATAATAGAATGCAACTTGCTCATGAGTGGGCCGAAGACCTTCAGGAACTCTCTGCCAACTTTTGGTAAATTTGACATTGAAGTCCGCTATCTCCTCCTACGGGTGCCTTTGAATTGCATTAAATTGATGCAACAAGGAGTATGGATCAGCTTGTTCATGAAAGTTTTTGATTAACAACTCTCCTAATTGATCCCATGATGCAATAGTGCCTGGTTGCAATGATCGGTACCAATACAACAATTTCCCTCTCAATGACAACACCAACAATTTTATCATCACGTCTTCATCCGTTATGTCATGGATGGTCGCCAAAGAGGCTACATCATGAATATGCTCATCATCATAGGTCGAAAAAGCTTTCAAAGTAGATTGAGGTACTGGATTTTGTGCCAGTAAATTCAAGGCTCCCAAGCTATTCCATGTCGTGAACTGCCTTGGTGGAGGATGTTGGGCCATTTGGACTGCTAGATCTGGATGTAGCAAGCTCGTAGCAGTACTGGGAGGAGTCGAAGATGGCACAAACTAACCTGTCGCCTACGATGAGATAGCAAATGATGGGTTCATAGGACTTACCAATCTTGAGTGCTCCCTCTAGTTCTAAACATCAATCTCAAAGAATTTGACTAGATCTTTCGATTCTTTGGCACTTGATCTCATGATCATGAAGCAAATATTTTCACCAGCTTCACGATTAGAAATTTCTAGGTACTATACAGTCACCTTCAGCAGAGTCACTAGATGAACTTACAATCTCCGCTTTGAGGTCAAGATAGTTCATCAAAATCTTGATTCCTCCGGGTGTCAAAAAATGGGACTTGTGAGTCCCACCGGGTGTGCCAAAAATGTTGGCACAGGTGGGTTTATCAATTTGGAATAATATTTGTCCCATCGATTATGGATCTTACTGAGACAGAAACAGTCTGTCCCACCGAGCGTGCCAAAAACTATTGGTCACAAATATTCCTAAGTACAAGATTTCATCACTTGTGCACCCTAGACTCGGCCAACATTGAAAGGCCGAGAGAAAGAGAAGTCTCCCGGGCCAATCTCTAGAGAGGGTTGGCTCCCAAACTAATCTAAACTTGTTTTGAAGATAAGGGTGCGGGAAAGAAATGGAAAATGTAGAAAGAAATGGAAATAATAGAAAGAGATGGAAATATGGCCATAGGCCGAAGTGTATAATTTGGGGTAGACTAACAGCAAGAATTCCACCAAGTTTTATAATAGCATATAATAAAAGGAAAGCAACAGAATTTCACTCACACCTTTGTAGAGATAACCCCCAGATCGCATTTCAAAATCTACTCACTAACCAGCAACGTTTGAATTCAGAATGCAAAATTCAAAACCTAACAGCAAGAACATGAGCATAAATAGAAATGACTTTAAAAATAGAAGGAAATCACACACATAAGAATGCTTGCAAATTTTAGAAGCCAAGTCTCTTCTATTGATGCAAAGAACTTAGAGAGTTTTCTTGCAAAATGTCTAACCTTTTTTCTTTAGATATACATGAGTATTTATAGAGGTCTTCCCTCTCTCTTTTGCATCACAACATTTAAAACATAAAATATATTTTGAAGAGGAGATCCGCAAAATATGCACTTGAAAAGAGAAAACCATCCCCCTTAATCTGCCTTGGAGAAATCAGATTCCCTATTTTTATGGATCAAAACTAAAAATCAAATGGAAACAAGGGACCATATTTCTTCATTAAATGGCTATTCTCGAGGCATGCTTGAAGTTGTTAGGAGATCATGAACATGAGCTTTTAATACTAGAGGCATCTTTAATTTTGGTGGCGTCAAAAACTGCCTCATGTTCTTCCATCTTGCGCACATAGGTAAACAACAACATTTAATCTTGGAGCCTCTTTGACCACGATCTCAAAATCAGTTGGAGAGCTTTTAAAACATTACTTTGTTTGATCTTATCTTCTCCTCACGTTCTCCTATGCAATTTTGAAGGAAAATGCAGATAGAACCTTATCGGGCCTTTGTTGTTGCTTCTGTCATGAAAATGTGACAGGTCGCGAAAATGCGACATGTCACGATATCGCGACACTTTCACCTTACTGCTCTTTCCTGTTACCACTAGTCGTGAAAATGTGACATGTCGCAAATGGTGACATCTTCTCTTGCTTGGATCTTCTTTATATTTAGTTCCACAAAAATGTAACATGTCACAAAATCATGACATCTGCCTTCATTTTGATATCTTTCCACAACATGTCCCAAAATCATGACATTTTTCTTCACCTTGCTTTGTTCTTCTTGCAAGTCGTGAAATCGCGACATTCTCCTCTATCTAGATTTGTTCGCTGCTCTAAGTCACGAAAACTCACCATGTCGCAAAATTGCGACAATCCTCACTATTTTTGTCATTCTTGATTTTGCCTCGCAAAAATGTGATGTCACAAAATCACGACAATTTCCTTCTACCTTTTACCTTTTAGCCTTCGTTCTACGAAAATGTGATGGGTCACAAAAATGCAACATATCACGATATTGCGACTTTTTCTCCATTTTTTTCTTTTGTCTTCAACAAGTCACGAAATCACGACATGTTTCTATATTCTTGTACTTTGCTGCTTTTCGGCCGCAAAAATTTGTCATGTCGCAAAATCATGACATTTCGTACTATCTGGCTACTTCCTTGATTTCTCCTCGTGAAAACGTGACATGTCACGAAATCACGACATTTTTCTGCACTTTGGCTTTCTCCTTCTTGCCTCCACAAAAATGTAACATGTCACGAAATCGTGACAGTCCATACCATTTTGCTCCTTCCGCGCTTTCTCATCATGAAAACAAGACATGTCGCAAAATTGTGACATGTTCTCATCTTGGCTTTGTTTCCAAAAATGTCATGAAATCATGACATCTTTCTCCCTTTGGCTTCGTCTCCTTGATAGGTCACAAAATAGCGACATCTTTCTCTATTTTGTTCCTTTGTTGCTCCAAGTTGCAAAATCATGACATTTCGTACTTGGTGCTATCCTTTCCGCTTTTGCCCTATGAAAACATGACATGTCGCAAAATCATGACACGTTTCTTGTCTTCTCCTTCGTTGCCGCTTCTTGTTGTGAAAATGTGACATGTCACAAAATCGTGACATTTTTTGTGGCTCTCCCTTTTGCTACTTTGTGTCGTGATATCGCGACATTTTCCTATCACTTTGCTTAGTTGCCACTGCAAGTCGTGAAAACGCGACATGTTACAAAATCGCGACAAATTTCACTTTACTGCTCCCTCACTGCAACAAGTCATGAAAATAAGACATGTCGTGATGTCGCGACATTTTTCCGTTACTATTGCCTTTGCTATTTCCTAGCGTGAAAATGTGATAGGTCACAAAAATGCGACATGTTGCGATATTGCGACAATTTTCTATGCTTGCACTTTTTGGCTTTGGACCCCGTGAAACCGCAACAGGTCACGAAAACACAACATGTCGCAATATCATGACAACTTCTGTGCTTAGATTTTTTCTAGTACAGATGCCGCGAAAATGCGACAGGTCGCAAAAACGCGACATGTCGTGATATCGCGACAGTTTTCACTTACTTTTCTTTGGCACAAAACTTAGTTATTTTGCATGAATAGCAACAACAAAGAAAAATAAAAAATGTGGCAAAAATGCCAACATGTTGATGCTACTATTTGGGAAATTTTTTTATGTTATACTGTTCACCCCCCTCTCATTATAAGCACATGTTCATCAACATAACTGAATTTCTATAACAACTAGTTCTGTAAGGCAGGATATCAGATCGAACACAACATGGATGAATTCGAACATAGATGAATTCATAAAAATGATTAAAAATTAAGTATAAATAAAATTAAAATAATATCTAAATATACTAAGAGTGATGCCATGGTTGTATGCTCCTTGGATGATGATCTAACAATGGCGTTCTCCATTGCAACCTACAATAAATGATCCAAATCTCCTTTTCTCTAATATTTTCTTACAAATATCATCAACCAGATTGATTAGTGTGAATATGAGGGGTTAAATGGTTGTTTCAATTTGAGTAATTAGGTGAGAGGTAAAATTAGACTAGGTTGTTAGGCCAAATTAGGTTTTTTTCTTGATTTGGATGAAACCAACTGTATCTAATTTTATCAACTCATCTGATTTCGTTGAGAATCTAGCGATGCCCATATTAGGTTCAAAATCCAATTGGGCACCTAAATTAGATGCATGTGTGATTTAGAAAAAAATGAACACATTCAATTTTATCAGATATGTCCAATTTCATCAGGATCATTCAATTTTGTTGGAAAGAGTACAATTAAGTTATTTTTTATTTCTTTTGGCACGAATATCAAGACAAGATTTTTTAGGATAATTTACACGTTATTAGGATAATTAGGATGTATTAGTAACATTAATAATTTGGAAGTGTGTACAAATTTAGCAGCTACATTTTGCCCCCTCTTTAGCATATTTATGAGCAATAAATGCATTCGAAAAGGTATGTTATGTTGCAAAAATTTTCAATTTTTGTTTTATAGTTACTGTCAAGGATACCCCCTTCGAGTTTTGTAAGAAATTCATGATTTATTGCAAAACTCAAAATTCAAAGTGAAAATGGGGTAAAATAGGGTATAAAATAGAAATTAGGGTAAAAAATCCTAATTTATTTTTTCTTTCAATTTTAGTGAATTTTGCTCTAGAGAAAACAGGTAAAATGGCTACTACAATGCATCAGGCAGACATAGTTCACGTTAGAAGTCATGGCAGCGGTGGAAATATTTGGGTAAGTGATTCTATCCCCTCTTGTTTGGATGTTTTTGGTTGAATTTTTAGATTTTTAGATTTTTTTTATGTGGCCTATCATTGCGCAGCCGTAGAGATGAAATTGGACCGTCACGACAAAATCGAACATCTGAATTCGTCAAAAATTACGTTTGAATTTGACAAATTTGCATGCTTTTCTATGAATTTGTACATATGATTTTGTACATAATAGGTCTGTATTTGCAAATTAAGATGTATGATTTTGTCTTCGTATGTCTGAATTTGTGCTTTAGGTTCGGATTTAGACATTAGGACTAAAATTGTAAAATTTTTATCATTTTTATTTTTTTTTGTGTAATTTTTGTAAGTAATTTGTTTTTTAGTTTTGGATTTTTTGTAGGGAAGGTCATTTAAGGGTCAGAAGTGGTGACATATTGGTTTTGAGGGTCAGGTTGGAGCTCCTAGAGCAGATGAGAGAGATATTATCACCACAGTGGGGCTTAATCATGTGGTTGAGATGCCACGTATAGAGGTAGACTATTGTCTACTTACTGCATTGGTTGAGCATTGGTATCTAGGCTCGTCTACTTTTTGATTACTGATAGGGGAGATGGCCCCTACTTTAGAGGATGTATGGAGGATCCTCAAGGTACCCATTAGAGGATAGTATGTATATCAGTCTTTGGCCCAAGTTCAGGATATGTTAAATTTGATAGGAGATCCATATTTTATTATTAAGTAAAGTGGAGTCAGAATAGATTGACTCATTGTAGTAGATGGAGTATCTGCTTTGACAGTGGTATTGGTAAAGATAGTGGGAGGACTCTTATTATGATACCAGAGTGATCAAAACTTACCATGGGGATTGGTTGAGGTTGTGGCTGATATGCAGGACACCGACATGTAGTTTTCTTGGGATCCTTACATTTTTTGTTGCTTGTACTAGACCTTGTTTAGGGTTATGTACAAGAAGAGCACTAGTTTGGTATTGACTTCATTTCTACAAGTATGGTGTTGGAAGCATATTTTAGTGAGGATAACTAAAGGATATCCTCTTTAGGATGTAGAGTATGGATAGCCTACAATATTCTATTAGTGTCCATTAGTTGGGTTTTTGCAAAGGAGAGGTGGCCTAGAGGAGGCTATATGAACAATTTATGAGATGCCCATGGTGCATATTTGTTGGAGATCTTGGAGAGAGAATCACGGATGGGAGGATGATCAAGTGAAGTTAGCTCGTGTGAGGTGAGTACGATGGCTCTACATGGAATGAGAAGAGATAGAGCTCCATCATGTTGATTGGGTACTACATCAGTTTGGTGTAGTATAGGGGATTCTAGAGATTCAATATTTTAACTATTCCTGAGTTGTGAGAGATTCAACGACCACTAGTGGGAGGTCGGATCTCACCAAATTTATGGATGTGGATGAAGATGATGCAGTGGTTACCCTAGTAGAGGGTGACATTACAGGGATTGTAGATGGATATTCCACATGGTATGCTAAAATTTATCCGATGAGGCTCACTCAGGAGAGTGGCATAGCTAGGTAGGTACAAGAGGCCTTTTACGAGCTTTATAGATGTTGGTCAGCTATATCTGGGGGAGATGGAAAAAGATAGAGGCCACCATAGAGAGAAGGGCCTTAGATGTGAGGATGATTTTTATCCCATGGGGTTTGAACATGAGGGGATTTATAGCCATAGGGGGTTCAGATGTGAGGGGGTTACGACCACAGGGGTTTGATTAGTAGGATCATAGAATTAAGGGGAGGAGGAGAGAACACTAGTAGGAGATAGAATCATGGTAGGATGTTCCTTTAGTAGGGCATATAGTGCCCTCTTCTAAGTGAGATACTCATACTACCCTTAGACTAGATTCACTCAAAAAGGGTGTTGTGATAGATATGGGAGAGTCAAGAAGCATAGGTAAGATGGCTACTCTATAGGTAGAGAATAACGATCTAAGGAGTTAGATTGCAATTAAGGTGAGTTGCATTTAGAAGATAGATGTACAACTCTCATAGGCACAGAGTCTTGTGAGCTAGGCTCAGACTCAGTTGTCTAGGATGTAGGGATATGGATCATCACATTAGATAGTGTCATGATCATATCATACAAGGAGTATGGCTTTCGACCAGTCCTTAGGGAGTAGTGCATTACAAGGTGCTTTAATAGTAGCACAGGAAGAGGCTACCTTGGTGACACAATGAATGAAATTATATCAGATTCTATATTTTTACATAGTTCTTGAGGGTTAGAGAGCTCCATTGGCTCCGAAGTTAGATGCTCCTAGATGTTCTAGATCAGCTTTAGTATCAAGGGCTCCTTAGTTTTGTGAGCCCAAACCACGTCTAGGTGATGACACCCAGAGTTCTAAGGATTCTAGGGGATGATACACTGAGTTGGATTTTGTGGTGTACCCCCTAGTGATTGAGTATACCGATTTTATGATTATGGTGTACCAATAAACTATTTTTTTTACTCTATTATATTTTTTGATAGTATATATACATGTTTATGGTTTATATGATGTATTGATAATGTTGATGTGTGAATGTGTAATGTAATTTGTTTTTGATGATCTACATAATCATGCTTTTAATTCTTGTTTTTATGGTTTTTGATGTTCATTTTCTCATGCTTTAATCAAGATATCATTGTAGAGAAGTGGAATGTAATTTAAAGTAATTGATGTTTGATTGAATTGTTTATGGAATAAAGAAAATTGTGTTAGGAAATATATCCTTACGATCTTGATCAATCAACAATAATACCTCAAAGATGTATGCTTTTATATGGCTATTTATGGAGGTTGTTTGCTCACTTTAGTCATGAATTAGATCTTGAGTGAGGTTTTGTTATATTGCTAAACTTGAAATTATTCTTAAAGTATTTTGAGTTTATTGATTAAAAGTAATGTAGTTGATGATAATTAATGTGTGTGACTTTAAGAATAATTTAGTTTTAATATTAAAAGAGATTTCATACAATGATAATAATAAAGCATGATAAATTTGGATAAATGACTTGCACTAGGTATAATATTTCTAAAGAAATTTTATTAGGGTTGTCTCATGCCATCATCACAAAGTCAATATGTCATTATATGAGAAGGTGATTATGTATGATCACATGCAAGTTTTTATAAATGATAAGTAATCATGCAATACAGTAAAATGGAAGCTTTTATACTAAATGAGATGTATGAAAATGTAAGATTAACTATTTTCTAGGACCAATTACATATGCTAACAGTCATTAAAATCCATGATAAGATAATAATGTTTTTTTAATCAACCTTCAAGGAGAATTTTGGTCATTTCAAAGATGATTTCAAATTTATCAAGAACTAGTGTGTGATTTATGTATTCATTTTCATATTGACCTTAATTATGATACAAAATCTCTCAAGGATAAAATATATGTGTTTATGAAATTCATTTACCAATTTTGAGTAAGTTAGTGACACAAACCAATTTTTAGAACCAATGTGTGTGCAAAAGATGTGTTAATTTACCATGATTGTATACATTCAATTAGATTTATCTATTAGGTAATACAATCTACCAAAATCTAGCTAATACATAAGATGAAATTGGTTTGTACAAAAGAAGATTACTAATGTAACAGACATATCACCATGCATAAGGATACTGCCATTTCCAAGAAGGCTTGATGCCACCTAACCTGTAATGAGGATCACCCCATGGTGTTCAAATAATTGAGGAATATCAGCGATTCAAGCTCATTACCCCCTTATTTTATTTTTATTTCTTTGAGTAGGGATTCTTGTTCATTGTTGTTTTTGAATAAGGGAATTTTATTGCTTTGTAGTAAAAAGCATTTTGCTTTTACTTTTTTTTTTCATGGGATACTTACTCAGAGAGCAAGGTATTTTATTTGGGTAGGGAGGAGCTTGTCCCTTTTCCAATTATAAATATTCTAAACCATGCACATAATAGGATAGCAAGGGAAACCTTTCACTTAAGGAGCTAGAACTACTGTGTAGTGTTATCTTTCCTTGTGCAAAATAATTTTTAATATGTGTAAGTTATTCTTGGTTCAAAAAGTGGCAAGATCAATTTCCAAAACTTCAAAATTTATTTAGTGAAGCAAATAGTGTTTTTGGTTCAAGAGAGATTTATAATCAATACCAAAAATAAATATTTTATTGAAATGTGTATTTTGATGAGTGGTTCAAGATAATTTTGAATTTCTTCGAAGTAAGCCAAAATTAACTATGAATGTTGACAACATCGATCTAATGGAATAATAAATGGATGGTATCATATCGTATATGTAATTAAGTTCCAATTTTATTTTGATTAGAGTGATAGATAAATATAACTAATTGATATAGGATTTTAAATATGATAATTTAAAATATATGCAAGAAATATAATTACAAAGTATTTACAACTATGTACAATGATGAGATTGTTTGATCCTATGCATAGTAGAATTTTAGGTGCATTATATTCATGGGTTCCTTAAGATCATTTCCATATAAATTTGCCAATCGATATGCACCAGATCCAAATATAGCAGTGATAATAAATGGTCCTAACTAGTTTGGTTGAAATTTTCCTTTTAAAATTTTTCAAGAATTTGTATTTTTTTATTTTCACTAAGAACTAAATCACCAACCTCAAAATATCAAGTGTGATTTTTTTTAGAATATGATCTTTTGATTTTATATTGATACGAGAGAAGGTGATCTAAAGTATTTATGTGCTTTTCATTTAGTAATTCTAATTGGCTTAATCATCCAACATGATATTCATCTCCTACTTCAGTATTTTGAAGTAAAAGACCTAAAGAAGGAACTTCAATCTCAAAAGGAAAGACAACTCTAGTGCCATATACTAAGACAAAAGGTGAAGCACCAGTAGGGGTTCAAACACTATTTAGATAAGCCCATAATGCTGGATATTGTTGGGTGTGCCAATCTTGTCCTAATTTAAAATAACCTCTTTAATATTTTAATTAAAGTTTTATTGGATGCTTCAACTTGACCATTTCCTTACAGATAATATGAAGTAGACCATCTATGCTGGATTTTATATTTTGCACAAAGGTTTTTAATGTATTTGTTTTTGAAACATGTTCTATTATCTTAAACAAGTATGGATGGGATTCCAAATCTATAAATTATTTGATTGAAAATTAATTTTGAGACTTGGGTTCCCGTACAAGTAGCCAATGGCATAGCTTCTCTCCATTTTGTAAAATATTTTATTGTTGTAATAATAAATTTATGGCCAACTAAAGAAATTGGATTGATTTTCCCAATATTATCTAGGCCCTATTTTGAGAAAGGCCACGGGGAAGAACTAGCTTGAAGTTCTTGGGCAGGAACATGAACAAGGTTTACATGCTTCTGCCATTTGTCACATTTAGGTACATATTCATAAGCATATTTTTCCATGGAGGGCCAAAAATATAACATTTTTAGGAGATTTTTGGCTATGGCATATCCACTAAAATGTGCTCCACAATATCCATCATGTGTTGGCAATTTTGGGTACCTTGAGTACATTGCCTTTGCTTAAGTGTAGTTGTTGTCATTGATGTCAAAGGAGCTCTTGGTAGTTGTTGTCTTTGATGTCAAGGAGTTCTTGGAGCAATTTGTTTTTATGTCTAAGTATGTGTTTTGATGAAGGTTTCAGCTGGTCAGTAAGTCTCCAAGAAAATTAGAATAGCCCAGTTGCAAAAGATCCAGAAAAAGATAAGTTAGAAAAAGTTTGCAGGCAGTTGGAAAAACTGTCACGATTTCGTGACATGTTTTAGGAGAGAGAAAGTTTAGGCAAAACTGTCGCGATTTCGTGACATGCTAGAAGGCAGAGGCAAAGCGGGCAAAACTATCATGATTTCGTGACATGTCGCATTTTTGCGACTCGGGAAGTGCAGGAAGGCAGAGAAAGAAAAGTGTCACGATTTCGCAACACATTGCCAGGAAAGTTGTTCGGACGAGCAAGTGTCGCGATTTCGTGACATGTTGCAGGAGAGAGAGTCCGAAAGGAAAAGTGTCATGATTTTGTGACATGTTGAAGAAGAGGAAGTCTGTAGTGTTAACTGTCATGATTTCATGACAAGTTTGAAGAGAGAGAAAGTGATTAAGGGACTATCATGATTTCATGACATGCTACAAAAGATAAAGTGAGGACTGTTGCGATTTCATGATAGGATACAAAGTTCTAGTTGAGGACTGTCATGATTTCATGACATGCTAAAAATCTCAAAGTGAGAACTGTCATGATTTCATGACTTGTAGCAAAGAGAAGAGCCTGAAAGGAGAAGCATCACGATTTCACGATAGGCAGTGGTGAAAGCATTCGAAAGCCAGAAGTGTCATGATTTCACGACAGGCTACAAAGAAGTTGTACGGATGCAAAAAGTGTCATGATTTCGTGACAAGTTGAGTTGGCAGCTTGCAGTTGGAGACAGTGTCATGATTTTGTGACATAGTTCCAGATGACGTCAGCAAAGACAAGAAGTGTCGCTATTTTGTGACACAAGCAAAGAAGAAGGCCATGAAGGAAAAAGGGTCACGATTTCACAACGAAGTTGCAGATGATGTCAGCAAAGATAGGAAGTGTCGTGATTTCATGACAATAGGTTAGATAAAGTGTTTGACAGGTTGTAGTGTCATGATTTCATGACAACAGGCTAAAGCAAGGTGTGAGGCAGGCTATAGTGTCATGATTTTGTGACAGTAAATAACAGAAGGTGCACAACAGGCAATAGTGTCATGATTTAATGACAATAAGCAACAAAAGGTGCACAACAGGTAGTAGTGTCACGATTTTGTGACAGTAAGCTACAGAAGGTGCACAACAGGTAGTAGTGTCATGATTTTGTGACAATAAGCAACAGAAGGTGCACAACAGGTAGTAGTGTCATGATTTCATGATAGCAAGCATAGAAGGTGTATGGTAGGCAAAGATGTCATGATATCATGACATGTTGTAGTTTCACGCTAGAAGCTATAGGGAGGCGATGAAGTCGACAGAGTTAAATCTAGGTCGACGAAGCACAGGGTTTTGCAGCTGACGTGGTTAAAGTGTAAATAGTCGACTAAGATCAAGGTTCTAATCTTGAGATTGCATGTATAAAAGGAGGGCTATTTGAAGAGTTTCATTGATAATCGAAGTGTGCATTTGAAGAGTGGCATTCGCAGATAGAGTGCAATAGTGAGGTTTGATCATAAAAAAAAATAGAGTGTGAAGATCGATTGCAGAATAAGAGAGCATTTCATCGAATTGTCTAAGTGTGGGAGACTGTAAGGACACAGAGTGTGCAAAGTCAATTTTGCTGTGTTTGCATGGGGTATGCGAAGACTATGCTGCTGTTCAATCGAAGACTGTGCTGTTGTATGTGCGAAGACTGTGCTCCTGAGTTTTCGTAGAAGAGTATAAGTTGATCGAGTGCTGCTGTGTTTGCGTAGACTATGAAAAGTTGGTTTCGACCAAGTGCAACTATAATAGAAAAGAAAAGAGGAAGAGGACAGATTTGTGCCAGATCGAAGGACTGTGTTTTTGGTGCAAAAAGAGGACCAGCTTTGCGATGATAGAGTTGAGGATAGAGATCTCCAGCCAGAGCAGGGAAGATAGGTGTCTTCTATGGAAAGAGTTCCACTTGCTAAGGGCATAGGAGATAGAGGTCTTCTAGAGGGTCACCAGCCAAAGCAGAATTAGGGGAAGGTATCTCCTTTGAGCAGAGGCTCATAAACATTGTAATCAGGAAGTATTCCTAGAGGACTTTGATAAAATTTAGTAAGAAATTTTATTCATGGAGTAGCCTGCATTGGGTGAACCACGTAAATTGTTGTGTCTCTTTGTTGATGATGTGTTGTGCTTTGCTTTATTTTTTGCTCTTGATACTGCTATCTATTCTCTGCATAATGCTGATTTGAAAGGTGTTTTAAAGCAATTTGAAAAATGGGTCTTATACTGTTCACCCCCCTCTTAGTATAAGCTTGTGTTCTTCAATTGGTATTAGAGTAGGTTTCTCTTGATAAAGCCTAATAGCTTGGAGAAGGATCTATCAGAAGAACATACAGTTTTTAGAAAAGGGTGAAAAAGATAAGTTCGATCTCTAAAATAAATTCTTCTGGGATTTAAGGTTTTCAGAGATTAAAGTTCTATTCTCAAGCATCATGACAGGAAGAAGAGACAGCAAGATCAATCTTCATCCTGAAGAACGATGGATTCCAGTTGGTCACAAAAAGAACATTCATCCAAGGCATCAAAACAAGTTACATAATACTTTCCATGGCTACTGTTTTTCTTGCAAGAAATTTGGTCACAAAGCTGTACATTGCTTTAAATCCATGAATAGCCATAGTAAGGAAAATGTTAACTCTTTTGCACC
This sequence comes from Wollemia nobilis, assembly GCA_028583015.1. Taxonomy (NCBI): domain Eukaryota; kingdom Viridiplantae; phylum Streptophyta; class Pinopsida; order Araucariales; family Araucariaceae; genus Wollemia; species Wollemia nobilis. The sequence goes on along the minus strand of JAQPPZ010017036.1, from coordinate 920,369 downwards.
TCTTTTGGATAAAAATTTCATATGTTACAATTGCAAGAATGTTGGGCATATAGCAAGGATGTGCAGTTTGAATAGACCTAACCTAAAGTATGCTAAAAAGAGAAATGAGATTAAGTCTAAGTCAATGATAGTTCAAATTGCTTTTCATGCTCAAGACAAAGCTAAGAAATGGTATCTTGATAGTGGTTGTTCAAAACATATGACTGGTGAAAAATATAAGTTTCTATTTTTAAAAAACACAAACAGAGGAACAGTTAGTTTTGGAGATAACAGGTCTACTAAAATCTATGGTAAAGGGACTCTTAGCTTGGATGGGAAATCTAAAACTAAAAATGTGCTTTATGTAGAAGGTTTAAGATATAATCTTCTAAGTGTGAGTCAACTTTGTGATCAAGGACACATAGTATCTTTATTTTCAGATAGATGTGAGATTCGTAAAGAAAAAAATGGAAAACTCATTGCAAGTGCTACAAGGACTCCAAACAATCTTTACATGCTAAGTGAGATAAAAAAGGAAAAGTGTTTTCTAACTCAAGAAGATGAGAGTTGGTTATGGCATAAAATATTGGGGCATTTGAGCTTTGATAATCTTATCAACATTAGTAACAAGGAAGCAGTTAGAGACTTGCCCAAAATAAAAAGGCCCCATAACACCATTTGCGGTCCTTGTCAACATGGAAAATAGACCAAAACCAGTTTTAAATCAAAAGGGTATACTTCTTCAAAAACATTAGATCTCATTCATACTAATTTATGTGGCCCCACCAGAACTCAGAGCATTCAAGGAGAAAGCTACTTCATGTTGTTTATAGATGATTATTCTAGAATGACTTGGGTGACCTTTCTCAAAGAAAAATCTGAAGCTTTTGAAAAATTTAAAGCTTTCAAAGAAATGATTGAAAATGAGACTGAAAAGGGAATCAAATGTTTAAGATCAGACAAAGGAGGAGAGTTTACCTCTAATGAATTTGTGAAATACTGTGAGCTTCAGGGAATTAAGAGAGAATATTCAGCAGCAAGAACTCCTCAACAAAATGGAGTAGTTGAAAGAAAAAATAGAACTATTGAAAATATGGCTAGAGCTATGTTGAATGAGTCAAAACTTTCAGATGGTTTCTGGAAAGAGGCAGTCAGTACAACAAGTATACATTATCACCAGGGCCCAACTTAGAGTAAATCATCATAAAACTCCTTATGAGTTGTGGAAAGGAAGACCAGCTACAGTCAAACATTTCAAAGTGTTTGGGAGTAAGTGCTTCATCAAAAGGGAAGATCAGAACCTGGGTAAGTTTGATCCCAGGTGTGATGAAGGAATTTTTCTTGGCTATTCCAGCAGAAGCAAGGCGTACAGATGTTTCAACAAAAGAACACATTCAGTCATAGAAAGCATAAATGTAACAGTTGATGAAAAGACAAGAATAAGAGAACCTGCAAAGGAAATCAGTGATGAAATCTATCAAGAAGAATTCAGAGAGGTTTCAGATGAAGAAGAGGAAAAACAGCAGCTGCTTCCCAAAAATCCGTCACGATATGTTTAGAAACATCATCCCAAAGATTTGATCATTGGTGATCCAAACAGCAGACAAACTAGAAGAAGAGTCATTTCGACACACGATTCTACAAATATTTCTTTATTATCTCAGATTGAGCCAAGAGATTTCAGTGAAGCATGTGCAGATAAATTTTGGGTAAAAGCAATGGATGAAGAGCTAAATCAAATAGAGAAAAGTGAAACTTGGGATTTAGTTCCAAGACCTAAGAACAAGAATGTCATTGGCACAAAATGGATTTTCAGAAATAAACTCAATGAGGATGGAAAGATTGTCAGAAATAAAGCCAAGTTGGTTTGCAAAGGTTATGCTCAAGTAGAAGGTGTTGATTTCGAAGATACGTTTGCTCCTGTTGCTCGTCTCGAAGCCATCAGAATGTTTTTGGCTCTTTCAAGTTTCAAAGCATTCAAAGTATACCAAATGGATGTGAAATCAGCCTTTTTAAATGGAGTTTTGGATGAAGAAGTCTACGTAGAACAGCTAGAAGGCGTGTCTCTTTCAGATCAATCGGATTATGTGTGCAAACTAAAAAAGGCCTTGTATGGGTTAAAGCAAGCACCTAGGGCTTGGTATTCAATACTAGACACGTACCTTCATGAGCAAGGTTTCAGGAAAGGTGTGGCAGATAGCAATTTCTATATAAAATATAAAGGTAATGATATGCTGATTGTAGTTGTCTATGTTGATGATATCATTTTTGGGGGAAATAATACCCAGATGTGCAAAGATTTTGCTAACACCATGCAAAAGGAATTTGAGATGTCTATGATTGGAGAGTTGTCATTCTTTTTGGGTCTTCAGATTGCTCAATCAAAAGATGGTATATTTCTCTCTCAAGGAAAATATATCAAAGAAATGTTAAAAAAATTTGGGATGATGGACAACAAACCTGTATGTACTCCAATGACTATAGGGTGCACGATGAGTAAAAATGATGAATCTCCAATGGTAGATCAAAAATTGTATAGATCGATGATAGGCAGTTTATTATATGTTATAGCTACCAGACCAGATATCATGCAGGCTGTTGGGTTAGTAGCTAGATTTCAGGCTGCTCCAAAAGATTCTCATGTTATAGTAGTTAAAAGGATATTCAGATATCTGAAGGGAACTATGGACTTTGGGCTTTGGTATCCCAAAGGTGATGATTTTACTCTCACAACCTATACAGATGCAGATTGGGCAGGCAATAATGATGATAGGAAAAGCACCAGTGGTGGAGCATTCTTTCTAGGAAGGAGTTTGGTTTCTTGGCTAAGTAAGAAACAACCTTCAGTTTCTTTATCTATAGCAGAAGCTGAATATATAGCAGCAGTGGTAGGGTGTACTCAAGTTCTATGGATGAAAACTACCTTGGAGGATTTCAAAGTCAAACATGAACAACCCATCTCCATATTTTGTGATAATACTAGTGCCATAAGTATTTCCAAAAATCCGGTAATGCACTCAAGGACAAAGCATATTTCCATCAAGTATCACTTTCTAAGGGAGAAAGTGCAAGATAAGCAGGTCAAGGTAGAATATGTGTCTACTAAAGAGAAGATTGTAGATATCTTCACAAAACCCCTTCCAAGAGATACATTTGAGTATCTAAGGGAGAAATTGGGAGTTGTACTCCCACCCTAGAATTAATCACCTCATTAGGAGGTGGGGGAGGGACTAAGCTAAGAGGCTCATTCTTAGTCCCAAGCCCCAAAGGTGACCCTTTGCCATTGATGACAAAGGGGGAGAGATTTTAGTAAGGGGGAGAGATATGAGTAAGGGGGAGAGCTTCAAGTGAAGAGGAAAGCTTCAAGTCAGGGGGAGCAAAACTTCAAAGAAATTGATTTCAGTTTTGGCTCTTGTAGATGCGTTTTCAGTTAAGTGTTGCCATCAATGACAAAGGGGGAGATTGTTGGCAATTTTGGGTACCTTGAGTACATTGCCTTTGCTTAAGTGTAGTTGTTGTCATTGATGTCAAAGGAGCTCTTGGTAGTTGTTGTCTTTGATGTCAAGGAGTTCTTGGAGCAATTTATTTTTATGTTTAAGTATGTGTTTTGATGAAGGTTTCAGCTGGTCAGTAAGTCTCCAAGAAAATCAGAATAGCCCAGTTGCAAAAGATCCAAAAAAAGATAAGTTAGAAAAAGTTTGCAGGCGGTTGGAAAAACTGTCGCGATTTCGTGACATGTTTTAGGAGAGAGAAAGTTTGGGCAAAACTATCATGATTTCATGACATGCTGGAAGGCAGAGGCAAAGCGGGCAAAACTGTCATGATTTCGTGACATGTCACATTTTTGCGACTTGAGAAGCGTAGGAAGGCAGAGAAAGAAAAGTGTCACGATTTCGTGACACATTGCCAGGAAAGTTGTTTGGACGAGCAAGTGTCACGATTTCGCGACATGTTACAGAGAGAGAGTCCAAAATGAAAAGTGTCATGATTTCGTGACATGTTGAAGAAGAGGTAGTCTGTAGTGTTAACTGTCATGATTTTGCGACAAGTTTGAAGAGAGAGAAAGTGATTAAGGGACTGTCATGATTTCACGACATGCTATAAAAGACAAAGTGAGGACTGTTGCAATTTTGTGACAGGATGCAAAGTTCCAGTTGAGGACTGTCATGATTTTGTGACATGCTAAAAAGCTCAAAGTGAGAACTGTCACGATTTCATGACTTGTAGCAAAGAGAAGAGCCTGAAAGGAGAAGCATCACAATTTCGCGACAGGCAGTGGAGAAAGCGTTCAAAATCCAGAAGCATCACGATTTCACGATAGGCTACAAAGAAGTTGTACGGATGCAAAAAGTGTCACGATTTTGTGACAGGTTGAGTTGGCAGCTTGCAGTTGGAGACAGTGTCATGATTTCACGACAGAGTTGCAGATGACGTTAGCAAAGACAGGAAGTATCGCAATTTTGTGACACAAGCAAAGAAGAAGGCCATGAAGGAAAAAGGGTCACGATTTCATGACGGAGTTGCAGATGATGTCAGCAAAGATAGGAAGTGTCACGATTTCACAACAACAGGTTAGATAAAGTGTTTGGCAGGTTGCAGTGTCACAATTTCATGACAACAGGCTAAAGCAAGGTGTGAGGCAGGCTGCAGTGTCACGATTTCACGACAATAAACAATAGAAGGTGCATAGTAGGTAGTAGTGTCATGATTTCATGACAGTAAGCAATAGAAGGTGCATAGCAGGCAATAGTGTCATGATTTTGTGATAGCAAGCTACAGAAGGTGCACAACAAGCAGTAGTGTCACGATTTCACGATAGTAAGCAATAGAAGGTGCACAAAAGGCAATAGTGTCACGATTTTGTGATAGCAAGCATATAAGGTGTATGGTAGGAAAAGATGTCACGATATCGTGACATGTTGTAGTTTCACGCCAGAAGCTACAAAGAGGCAGTGAAGTCAACAGAGTTAAATCTGGGCCGACGAAGTGCAAGGTTTTGCAACCGACGTGGTTAAAGTGTAAACAGCCGACTAAGATCAAGGTTCTAATATTGAGATTGCATGTATAAAAGGAGGGTTGTTTGAGAGTTTCATTGATAATCTAAGTGTGTGTTCGAAGAGTGGCATTCACAGATAGAGTGCAACAGTGAGGTTCGATCATAAAAAAAAATAGAGTGCAAAGATCGATTACAGAATAAGAGAGCATTTCATCGAATCGTCTAAGTGTGGGAGATTGTAAGGACATAGAGTGCATGAATTCAATTCTACTATGTTTGCACGGGGTATGGGAAGACTATGCTGCTGTTCAATCGAAGATTGTGTTACTGTATGTGCGAAGACTGTGCTACTACGTTTTTGCAGAAGAGTATAAGTTGATCGAGTGCTGCTGTGTTTGCGTAGACTGTGAAAAGTTGGTTTTGACCAAGTGCATCTATAACAAAAAAGAAAATAGGAAGAGGATAGATTTGTGCTAGACCGAAGGACTGTGTTTTTGGTGCAAAAAAGAGGACCAGCTTTGCAGTGACAGAGGTCTCCAGCCAGAGTAGGGAAGACAGGTGTCTTCTATGGAAAGAGTTCCACTTGCTAAGGGCATAGGAGATAGAGGTCTTCTAGAGGGTCACCAGCCAAATAAAAATTAGGGGAAGGTATCTCCTTTGAGCAGAGGCTCATAAAAATTGTAATCGGGAAGTATTCCCAGAGGACTTTGATAAAATTTAGTAAGAAATTTTATCCGTGGAGTAGCCCACATTGGGTGAACCACGTAAATTGTAGTTTGTTGATGATGTGTTGTGCTTTTCTTTATTTGCTGCTCTTGATATTGCTATCTATTCTCTGCATAATGCTTATTTGAAAGGTTTTTTAAAGCAATTTGAAAAAGTGGTCTTATACTGTTCACCCCCCCTCTCAGTATAATCTTGTGTTCTTCATCATGAACCTCATTTAGAGCTCTTTTAGATTCATTAAGATTGAGGTATCATAAGAGGATACCTTAAAAAGATATTTTATATAAATTACCTTCGATAATTATGAAGTGAGTAGCTTGCTTGCACAATGATCATCATTGGTTTCTATCAAAGCCATCTAGAAATGATCTATCTTGGATAAATTTTAGAATATCTCCATACCATGATTCTAAAAATGCTTCTTCAGTTGTGAATACTTCTAAATATTCTAAACATGACTCTAATGATACATGTTCCCAGAGTTGACATATGATAATAGTAGCATGATCATCATCCAACTCCAAAGGGATAAGAGAAGCAACTACTACCATATCATCCATAGAACGATTACTGGTATGCGATATAGCTTCTATAGTAACCTTCTTAAATAAAGAAATAAGTTTTAAAATGTATTCTTTATAAGGATGGATTTTCTCATCTTGGGTTTGATAAATATCATTAACTTGATTCAACATGAGGTGCAGGTCTCCAAAAACTAATAATACTTTAATATTCAAAGCTAAAGTTGCTCGTAATCCAAGGATTAAAGCTTCATATTTTGTTGTATTTTTTGTGCAATAAAATTAGAGTTTTAAAGATAATGGGATAAGTTGCTTTTGTGGGAATACCAATATAATACCTGCACCTGTGCCACACATACAATGGGATCCATAAAAAAAATAGAGACCATAATTCCAATGAATCACTATCTAAGTTAAGACATTCATTAGGGAATTCTATCATCAAAGGGTGAGTAGACTCAAGAGGGGTAAAAGTGAGTTGGTCTGCTATGACTTGTCCTTTAATGGATTTCTACCCAATAAAATTTATGTCAAACTCACTCAAAGAAAGAACCCATTTTTCTGTTCATCCTGATAAATAAGGCCTACTCATTAGATATTGCAATGGTTCAAATTTGGCAATGATATAAGTCTTTTGGCTAAGCATGTAGTGATGTATTTTTTATGTAGAGAAAACAATATCTAAATAAATATTTTATAAAGGAGTTTACTGAGTTTCATAACTTATTAAAGTTCTTCTTATGTATTAAATGACTCGTTATTTCTTATCCTCATCATGTTGTGCTAGCATTGCACCTAATGCAAGTTCTAAGGTAGAAGTATATAATATGAATGAGTGCTCTGGTCTAGGCTAGACAAGAACTGGTGGGGAAAATAAATATGTCTTATGGATTTTGAAATATTATTGACATTCCTTATCCTATAAGAAAGACATATCTTTCTTAACCAACCTAAGGAAGGGTTTACATTTATCTACCAGTTTATCAATAAAATGATGGATATACTAGAGCTTACCTTGCAGACTCCTTTAAGTTTTTAGGTTTTAGGTGGTGGTATATCAATGATAGCATTAATATTGGTAGGGTCTATTTATATGCCATGAAAAGAAACTATAAACCCTAGTAAGTTACCTGATTTTACTTCAAACACACATTTATCTGGATTCAATCAGACTTTATATTCTTCGAGTCTATCAAATACTTGTCATAAATCAAGGATGTGATCTTCTTGTTGTATAAATTGAGATATGATGTCATCCACATAATAATGTAATATGTCATACATCATATCATGAAATACATATGTCATAGTTCATTGGTAAGTTACCCCTACATTATTTAAATCAAATGGCATTAGTTTTCAACAAAAAGTTCCCCAAGGTAGTTTTAGGTTGATCTTCTGGTGCTATACGAATTTGATTATATCATAAAAATCCATCCATAAGCAATAACATTCCACATCCTACTATGAAAACAATAATATGATCCATATTGGGAATGGGAAAGTCATATTTGGGACATGCAGCATTGATGTCCCTAATATCAGTGCAAACTCTGATTTTAGTAGCCTCTTTTTTGGTTATGGAAACAACATTGGATATCTAATAAGAATAATCTATAGCTTGAATGAAGATTACATCCAAGAGTTTTTGTAATTCATTTTTAACCAATAAGGCTACTTTAGGATGCTTTTCCTAAAAAAAATTTGATCGATTTAGCATCAGGACGAACCACTAAGTGATGCATAACCACAAAAGGGTCTAGCTAGAATATTTGTGTATGTCCAAGAGAAGATATCAGGATATTCTATGAGAAGTTCTGTATATTTAATTTTTCTTATTTATTTAAATCAATCCCTATTTTAACCATATGGGGAGTATTTTTATTTCAATATTAATTTTTATAATGACCTTTATTTCGATGCTTAGATCTCTTTCAAATTTGGGAGGAGCAGGTGAGACACCCATTTCTTGAAGTTCTTCTAAAAATTAGTTTATTTGAAATATGAGCAAGGTTTGTTGTCATTGATGTCAAGAATAAATAAAGGTGTATCATCATTAATATCATGAGGATGATGACCAAGTTTCAATGCCATCCATACATTTATGTCAAAAGCTTGATGATCAATTTTTGGAGTTATTAATGTCCTCCAGTGGTTTTTCCAGCAAGGCAAAGAAGTAGGTTAATGAAAATAATAATATTATAATATATAATATTATAATATTTTTTGGTTATAAGTTGGTGTGAAGAGAAACGAAGGCCAAGGAGTGATAAAATTATTACTCCTCCAAAAGACCCATGTGAAATTTTATAATGCCCTAAGTTTAAATTATTTAAATTTAAATATTTTACCCTAAGGTAAAATTTAAATTTAAATTAATTTAAAGGGCCATAATTAGAATTAATTCAAATTTGAATTATTTCATGCACCGACGTGTTTGAAAACATTACCATGCATATAAAATGGGGTAAGAACCCACCTTAGAAAAATTATCCATGCGATAGATTGAATGCCAAACGAAATCGAGCACCAAGGTTTGAAGGGAAATTGCATGTGTTTGAAATGTTGAGGAAGACCAAGGTACAAGTGTGTGAGGAGTGCATTTCACAATGCAAGCTGCTGTATAGCACATTTGGCAGCCAAGGTTTCACTAAGTCACTCACAGGCAACAAGTCATGGGTTCAATCCACGTGACAGTGTTTTGGACAAGGAAAAGATGAGTTTTATTTTGTCTGAGCCATCAGAGGAAGGTAAAGAGGGAGGCATGAGCCTCAACCATCACATGAGGGCACGTAGCCAACTTGGTGGGTGTGCACTATGCAGAGGTGCTTGGGAGAAGCGGATCGAATTTTCGAATCCCACCAAGGCCCTTTTGTTGCAATTAAAAGGTATGCACTCATTTTCTAAGGTTTAAAAATTGCATTCAAAATGTGTGGTGGAAATTAAATTTTTAATTTTCTAAATATTTTTATTATTGAAAATTGCATATTTAATTTTTTTTTATGAGCTATAAAATGGAGATAAATGGGTATGCAAAGTACCCAGGTGTTGTAGGTGAGTTGGATAGGAGAGGGAAATCCTCCAAGGGAGGTCCCAGGTTTGAATCTCCACCCTACCAAAAAGCTGAATTGGGTACCCAAAATACAATTGATAATGTTGGTGCGGGTAGGGTCGGGTGCGACTCCTGGGTGACTTTGACGGTGTAGAACCCCCTGTTCATGGTCTCTTAGACCAAGGTGGCCCCACAAGGGGTTTTTCGCTTTAAAAAAAAAAAAAAGGTATGCAAAGTTTTACTTTGTGTTGTTTATTTTTAGTGATTAAAGTTTATAAAAGGAGCAATAAGTTGTGCCAAGGATGTTAGATGTTATTTGTTGAAATAAAGTCATATTATAAATTGATTTGAAAGGATAAATAAGGCATAGTTGATTTTTTATATTTTGGCATGGTGAAATATTTTTGAAAGAAAATATTAAGGACAGATTTGTGATATCTAACCAATGAGATTGTCAAAGAGGTTGAGAGTGATTGAGACAGGTTTTGAGATCCAATCTTCTTCAAAAAAAATGGTTGGGCATATCTTCCTTGTGAGTTAAATATTTTTGGATTTTATGAATTCTAAGTTGGAGTGAAAAGGATTGTTTGATAATCATTGTTGAGTTTAGTTTTGAGATATCCAATGTTGATTGATGTGGGTTTTCTGGAATGAAATTTGATACTAGAAACCTTGTTTGATAAGCATTGTTGGAAATATTGAGTAAGCTTTCATATGATTGAATAGGGTTTGTGAAATATCATGAGTATCATTGTTATGTGAAGTTGAGAATAATCTTGAACTAGGATTTGTGAAATATCATGAGTATAATTGTTATGTGAAGTTGAGAACTATCTTGAACTAGGGTTTGTGAAAGATCATGAGTATCATTTTTATGTGAGGTTTGTTTTATAAGTATTTTTGACTAAGCTTTAATTGAGTGATTGGTTGAGTGGAGTTGATTTATATTAGTTAATTGGAAGTGTTGGAGTTATAGTTCAAGTATGTGAAACAAATTATTCTTTAATAATTTAATAAAGAGATTGAAAGTGATTGAGTGTGAAACATATTGAGTCTCTAATAATTCTCTATATGTTTCTATGGTTAAAGAAAAGAGTTTGAAAGTGATTGAGAATTGTTGTGAGTGTGAAGAATATTGAGTCTCTAACCATTCTCTATATATTTCTATGATATTAAACAAGATTCTATGTGAAGCTTGTTTATGTGATTGAAGAAGTTTTTTGTGATGGATTGAGTTGAGTTGAATAAGATTTTGTGAAAGCTTGTGAGCTGATTTAAGTAAGTACTAGAGTGGAATTAAGGACTGAGATGAGTAATATTTTGTGGAAGCTTACAATGTATATTTGAGGCAAGTCTTAGTGAAGACTTGTTAAGCATATTGGACAAGTTCTAGTGAGGACTTGTTGAGAAGATTGACCAAGTTTTGGTGAAGACTTGTTGAGCAGATTGAGCAAGTTCTAGTGAGGACTTGTTGAGAATATTTGAGGTAAGTCTTAGTTGTTGAGAATATTGAGCAAGTTATAATTAGGACTTGTTCAGCAGATTTTAGGTAAGTCTTGGTGAAGACTTGTTGAGCAGATTGGATAAGTTCTAGAGAGAAATTGTGGATAGATTTGAGGTAAGTCTTTGAGAAGACTTGAGAGTAGAGTTGATTGATTGATTTTTTCAAGCTTCATGTTAAGGCTTGGGGAAGATATAGCAAAGTTGATTTGTGATTTATTCAAGCTTTGTGTTAAGGCTTGAGGACATATTTAAGGATAGATTTTGGTGCAAATTTGAGGATAGGTTTTTGCCAGATTAGAGATAGAGATTGAGAATATTTGTGCTAGATCGAAGGACTATGTTTAGTGTAAATTTGAGATAGAGATTGAGTAGATGTGCTAGACCAAAGAAATGTGTTTAGTGCAGATTTGACACAAATATTGAGAGGATTTGTGCTAGACCAAAGGATTGTGTTTAGTGCAAATTTGAGACATATATTGAGAATATTTATGCTATACTAGAGGATTGTGTTTAGCATATATTTGAGATAGATATTGAGTAGATTTATGCTAGATCGGAGGACTGTGTTTAGTGCATATTTGAGATAGATATTGAGAATATTTGTGCTAGATCGAAGGACTATGTTTAGTGTAGATTTGAGACAGATATTGAGAAGATTTATGATATATCGAAGGACTGTGTTTAGTGTAAATTTGATACAGATATTGAGAATATTTGTGCTAGACCGAAGTACTATGTTTAGTGCATATTTGAGATAGATATTGAGAAGATTTGTGCTAGACTAAAGGACTGTGTTTAGTATAGATTTGAGATAGAGCTGAGAGTAAGCTTTGGAGGTGATTTAGCAAAGGATAATAGTCTCTAGTGGATAGAGATCCATTAGCCAAGGTAGTGAGGACAGAGGTATTCTAAGTGAGTATAGGAGTCTTCAGTGGAGAGAGATCCACAAGCTAGTGCAGTGGAGGTAGTAGTCTTCTAGAGGATCACCAACCAGAGTAGAGGATAAGGAGTTCTCCTATGGCTAGAGATCCATGAACTTGATTAGGATATTGGTATCTCCTTTGGACATAGGTCTATAAACATTGCAATAGGGAAAGGATTCCTAAGAGATTTTTTGAGAAAATTTTGGTGAACTTTTTTCTCCGTGGAGTAGCCCACATTGGATGAACCATGTTAAATTGGTGTCTCTATTATGTGTGGTGATTTATGCATTACTTTGATTACTATTTCTTATATTGCCATTGATATATTGCATAATATTATTTGGGAAAGAAAAGTAAAAAGTGGTCTTGTACTATTCACCCTCCCTCTCAGTATAAGCTTGTGTTATTTAAAGTTGGATAATTCTTCTTGTGTAGTTGTCTAAATGTGGGCTATACATGGGATAGACCCATAAAAGAATGGATATAAGGCATGCAGGCTTTCACTAAGTGAAAATAAAATTTCAAAAAACTCCATGAAGAGTTTGAGGTAGAAAAGGTAGCTAGAAAAGCTACCAAGAAGGCGAAAAGAGGGCTTAGCATCTGTGTGGACCAATTCTTGGATATATATGGTTCATCATAGGTTCAACCCTCAAAAATAAGGAAATGGTTAGAAATATGAGGAGTATTGAGACCAGATGCAGAAGCGATAGCAATTGCAAAATTAAAATGTTGGTCTCACCCCTGAAGAGATCCGCCTATACATGGTCAGCATGGTCATGTCAAAGAGGGACGAATTTGATATTCCACTCAAAGAATTATACCCTTATATGTTAACCTATAGTATGAAGTATAGGTGGCATTCCAGAGAGGAGAAATTACTGTGGCCACGACACCCAACATAGGTGTTGGGCCGAGTAGGACAGGGAGGCGTAGCCAATAGAATAGGAAGCCAACATAGCCAAAGGATGAAGGCCAATATAGCATAGACAAAATCTAGAATAGCCAGAGGTTAGCACAACCCAAAAATACCTCATAATAAACTAGTACCCCTCAGTAGAAATAGAAGCCTTAGAATTAAGAGAAATCCAATACTATCCGTAGGAAAAAGAAATAGGAATATGTTGCCTATGGGAAGGAGGCAATTACCAATTTTTGGTTCCATGAGGGTGTGGCACATATTAGGCATGGGGGGATGATGAGAATCAGATATGCTCATATTTTTGTATGAGTACCAATGGTTTTTGCATGGCAATATAATATGAGTTGTATATTTTATGAATCATTATGTATTTATTTAATGAAATTATGTGCATTATCTAATTTATGTGAGAAGTGTGTTTTGTGTACTTATTCACTAATTTTTTCATCTTCTACTCATTTGAGGTCCTACATGGACCTAGCATGCTTATGCTTCATCGGTCTAAGGTGTATTAAGTAGGCATCTTACTCCAGTAGGTACCTTACTCAAGTAGGTTCCTTACTCAAGTAGGCGACAAGCAAGCACCTTACTCAAGTAGTTGCAAGAAGACACCTTACTCAAGTAGGTGCCAAGTAGGTGCCTTAATCAAGTAGGCTCCAAGAAGGTTCTTTACCCAAGTAGGTGCCAATTGGGTACCTTACACAACAATTATATGCATTGATCGGACAACTACAGAAGGACTCTATTGACCACAATAAACATTTAGTTCCATGTCACGTAGGTTATTTGTGGGAAACCATTGAACGTATGAGTTTTCTTAGCCATAGTGGATAAACACATAACCACTCAAAAAAGTAGAACTTGAACAACGCAGAGATCATTAAATCACCAATAAATGATGAAAAGTTGTTTATCGTGCACCTTTTATAGTAATTAAACTATTTTAGTTTAGAATGTAACCAGGTCACTATTAGTCAAAAAGTGACTAACTATAGAAAATAGCTGATGCACCTTTTTGCATATTTTCCAAGAAGACCGAAGTGGCCCATATGCTAAATATCAAAGAAAAATAAAAACATCGCAAGGAGGAAAAAGTGTCACGATATCGTGACATGTTGCATTTTCATGGTCCAAAGCAAAGAGAAAGAGCAAGGAGGAAAAAGTGTCGCGATATCTCAACATGTTGCATTTTCGTAGTCCAAAGTGAAGAGAAAGAGAAAGGAGGAAAAAGTGTCGTGATATCACGACATGTTGCATTTTAGTGGTCCAAAGCAAAGAGAAAGAGCAAGGAGAAAAAAGTGTCACGATATCGTGACATGTTGCATTTTTGCGGTTCAAAGCAAAGAGAAATAGCGAGGAGAAAAAAGTGTCACGACATCATGACATGTTGCATTTTCATAGCTAAGAGCAACAAAAGGGAGCAAGGAGGCAAAAGTGTCATGATATCGTGACATGTTGCATTTTCGCAGCTAAGAGCGACAAAAGGGCGCAAGGAGGCAAAAGTGTCGTGATATCGTGACATGTTGCATTTTCATGGCTAAGAGCAAAAAAATGGAGCAAGGAGGAAAAAGTGTCATGATATCGTGACATGTTGCATTTTCATGGCTAAGAGTGACAAAAGGGAGCAAGGATGCAAAAGTGTCATGATATCGCGACATGTTGCATTTTCACGACTAAGAGCAACAAAAGGGAGCAAGGAGGCAAAAGTGTCATGATATCATGACATGTTGCATTTTCATGGCTAAGAGCAACAAAAGAGAACAAAGAGGTAGAAGTGTCGTGATATCGCGACATGTTGCCTTTTCATGGGCAGAAGAGCAAAGCAAGAGACGAACGTCGCGATTTCGTGACATGTCTCATTTTCATGGTAGGAGGTAGCAAAAGAGCAAAGTAAGAGACGAATGTCACAACTTCACGACATGTTTCATTTTTGCAACTGGAAGTGACAAAAAAACAAAGCAAGAGATGAACGTCACGATTTCATGACATGTCTCATTTTCATTGCGAGAGGTAGCAAAAGAGCAAAGTAAGAGATGAATGTCGCGATCTCACGACATGTCTCATTTTTGTGGTTGGAAGTGATAGAAGAGCAAAATAAGAGATGAATGTCACAATTTTGTGACATGTCTCATTTTTGTAGCTGGAGGCGGCAAAAGAGCAAAGCAAGGAAAGAATGTCACGATTTCATGACACGCCAGCTGTAAAGGAATAAAATATATTTTTGGTAATCAAAGGCATGAACTAACACCAAGAAGTGATTTCTGACATGATTATCAAAAATCTAGGATAGAGCAGTCTTTACAGATGATTGAAAATGTGACAGGCTCATCTAGAATCTAATCTGCAGAGAAGATATCTAATTCATAGAAGACTTGTGTATTATTAGAAACTGTAGATGATTGCATGTAAAATAGTAAGATGTACTTTGAAAAAGATACTCTTTTAGGGTATATATAGGGGTGAGCGACTCCAAAAAAAGGTTCAGCTCTTGGACATTTACAAGCTTGATGTACATGTACTAGATTATAAGCAATAAAAGATTTCTTCTTCTGGATTTCGAAACTTCTATGTGCAAGTGTATGTATCTGGTGTTTTAACTTTTATTCATTCTAAGTTTTATAATGTATCTGTTCTAAAATTTGGACTGTGCATGTATAAATCTTGTTTCTAGAGTTGAACATTAAAATATATTTACATGCTTTTAGACGAACATCTAAAAGTCACACTTAGGAATTCATGTTTTCTATAAAGAAGATATAAAGAAAACTCTAAAAGTAGTAATCTGCATCATCAATGTTTGTTGTTGTCCAATCTATACCGTGAGAAAAGTTCTAGCTTAGGCTATATTTCCCTTATCTATTGTTCCCCTTTTCTCTAAAAAACTCAAAGGATCCAACCTTCTCTAGATACTAGACAGATGATCTCAAGCAAGATCTGTCTATTCAATGTTGGCAAAGTCTAAGGTGCAACACTATTAACCAAAGGTAGATTTTGTTCCAATAGTTTTTGGCACGCCTAGTGGGACCAGCAATCCCATAGTATTGTATAATTTTTGGTGTTTTACCTTAAGAGCCTTTTTGTTTGAAAATCTCAAGAAAAACCACCTAGCGACTCCGTTGCAATTTAGACCATAGAAGAAAGACCTTGTCTAGAAACCTTCTGGTTATATAACCATATGATAACCAGATCCCAAGCTAGAAACTTTGAAGACCCTATCAATTTCTTTGAACTACATCTCAAAAGCCTAAAAGCACACCCTGTGCTAGTCGCACGATCAAATTCGCCCGGCACCATTAGCACCTCTTTAACACCCACTGTAGGAGCATCTACAAGAAATCCCATAGTGGTTGTAATTCCTTTAGCAATCATGGCAACCTCCCCTACCCTAGTGCATCTTGTGTTGAATCAAACTGGTCCTTTGAACTTGGGAGCACACCACCAAATTCCATAAGCTACACTAAACGCATTTCCAACCTTTGACAGAATAGGAAAAATAGCAGATGAGCACTTTTTAGATGTATCATCGCTAGCATCTATTTAAAACATCACTCAAGAAGATGTAATGGTCAGATTTTTGGTTATATATTTGAAAGGAAAGATGCTCTATTGGTACAAATCGCTCCCTGCTAGATCCATTACATCTTGGGCAGTGCTTTCTAGCCGTCTGGTCAATGAATTTAACATACATGCAGATCCTTTCACATTGTTGAATAAATTCACTATCATTGAGAGGCATCCACAAGAAGAAATCCAGGATTTCAACATCAGATTTACCAGAACTCGTGATAGAGTATCGTAGGGCCTAAAACCCATTGGAATAACAAGCTATATGCTATTACTTAAGGGCTTTTGATTTAGATCTCAGTATGATAATAAGGCAATCTCGTGTAACCAATTTTCTTGGGATCTATTTTGAGGTAGAAAATGGCAAAGCTGATCTCATCGCTACAAAAATATATCCATCAAAGAGTCTATTGCCAATTGTACTAGATCTTTCCTAAGCGTTAATTTTTAAACTGTCTGTACTCCCATCAACACAGGCTCTCCCATCTATAGTCACACCTCCTAAATTCCTTGCATTACCATTTACACCCCTGCATCAGATCCCCTAAATGATCAATACATGACCATAATTGATACAATGAAGATATTGTCAAATGAAATGGCATCCATGAAAAAGAGAGAGGTTGAACGGAATATCCAAGCAAGAAGATTTTCGTATATACAAAAGGAAGGATCTTCGACAAGTGGAAGGGTACAAGAGAGACTGAGCATGGTATATACAAATGAGATAGTGGAGGTCAAAGAGCCTCCCATTGATTTTAACTTTTGGTGTACTACATGTAACGATACACATGGGGAAAGTTCGTGTATGATACACCAGCATTATGTACAAAGTATAGTAGTTGAAAAGAGTAAAGAAAAAATGAAAGGCCATGTAAATATAATTAGAGAGAAGGACCACAACTTCATGATGCCTACAGTAGAATAGGTTTCAGTTTTGACAAGATCAAGTAAGAAACCACTACAAGTAGACCCTAAAGAGCTTCAACCATTGAATGTTTCCCCTGCTCCCAAGGAAGTTCCCAAAGAAAATCCTAAGGGAAGTCTCCCTCAGGAAAGAAAATATTAGTTTCCAGCCAAAATTCAAGGGCAAGAAACACACAAAGAATTTATTCCTTAGGGGGAAAATGAAACCCAAGAACATGCCAGGGAAAGGTTGATATTCCCCTTGCCGACAAAAAGGCAAAGAACTGAAGCTACCCAAGGATACAAAAATAAATATGAAACTTTTGCAAAAGAAAGAGAAAGAATAGTTGATTCACCTACATTCAGTATAGTAGAGGAAATGAAAAATACTCCTTCTAAGGCAAGTATGTATGATGCTCTTCAAATCCCAGGTCAAATCGATCTCCTATAGGAATCCCTAATAACAATGAAAAATGGAGGTGGGATTGCATCATCTTCAAAAATGGTTCTAACTAACTTGATGTCTGCCACTGGTAAGAACAGGCCACCACCCTCTTATTTGTCCCTTCAAATGGAAGGATGGGTTGTCCATAACTGCATGATAGATTCAGGCACTGCTACCACTATGATACCCAAAGCAGTATGTGATATTATGGGAATGGAGTACACTAGGAGCAGCACAAGTGTCCTACAGTTAGATGGTACTCCAATAAAAACTATAGGAGTGATAAAGGATATTCCCATATGGTTGCATAAAATGCCTTAGATGACAGTCATACAAGAGGTAGTAGTCATAGACTTGGAGCCCTATTTTGGTATGTCTATCCAGAGAGTTCATAGTAAATATGGGAGCATACTTATCCTTAGATTATTCTCATTTGGAGATACCTTTCAGAGGTAGAAGGGTCAATATTTTTAATGAGAAACCATCTACATTTCATGTAGAAAATATTGGTGAAACTGATTGTGTAAATATGATGACTGAAGAAATAATAGAAGAATATCTAATGGAAGAAACATTAGAAGAGCTCCAAGATGAGGATGAGTTTTCTCTATAGAATTTTAATGCCATGATAGAGACAGAAATAGGAAACTATTCTATTGATAAACCAAAAAGAAAATTGATACCCTCCCTAGAAAAGGATGGTTCTGTGAATCAATTGTGGAAGCTTTTCTTTGATGGGGTTAGGTGCAAGAATGGAGTTGGTGCCGAAATAGTTTTGATTTCTCCCACCAGAGAGGAAAATTTTTTCTCTTATAGGTTGACTTGGAGGTGCTCCAATAACATAGTAGAATATCAGGCCTTGTGCTTAGGGTTAAGAAGGGCTGAGAAATTGGGAATCAAATAGTTACTCATTTATGGAGATCCAGAACTTATTGTGAATCAAGTCACCAAAAAATGTATAAGTAAACAACATTATTTGAAGGATTATAGGAACAAATTTTGGGATCTATTAGAGGCCTTTGAGGCCCTAAATATAAGGTTTATCCCTAGAGAATAGAATACCCATGCAGATTTGTTAGCTTTAGTGGGAGCTAATTTTTTTCCTGTAAGTAATGTTATTCAGAAGTCTAAAACTGTTAGACTTATATACAGGTCTTCAGTGCCTGATAAAAATATTTTTTGGCAAGTTTTTGAAAATGATGAACAGATACTAGATTTCTTATTCCATGAAATGAATTGCTCAGCCAACCAGGATCTGTAGGATGAAGAGGAAGAAGACATTATTCAGTTAAAAAATAATCATATTCCTAAGGGTATCATCACCCTTGAAATCCTGTTTGATAACAATGATAGATAAGTTGACCAAAAAATCAAGGTCGATAAACGAAGATACAAAGATGTAGAGTTGGAGCCAGGAAAAATTATTAAAGTTGGAATCAGTTATATAGAAGAGGAAGTGAACCAGATCAGAGAAGTGTGTAAAAAATTCCCTGACATCATAGCTTGGGTATATAGTGATCTAAAAGTGTATAATAAAGATGTTATTCAACATACCATAGAATTAGAAGAAGGACCTAAGCATTTTAGGCAAAAGTAAAGACCAATGAATCCGAAGATAGAATATTTGATGAAACAAGAACTGCTAAACTCCTTCAAGCTAAAATAGTATACCTTGATAAACACTCCACCTGGGTGGTAAACTTGGTACCATTCAAGAAGAAAAATGGAGATATCAGATTGTGTGTGGATTTCAAAAATCTGAATAGAGCATCACTCAAATATAATTACCCACTACCTCAGATTGACCAAATTCTACACACAATTGCAAGAGCAATGCAGCTCTTATAGTTAGAAGAACTAAGAGAGCAATCATACAATCACAATCAGAAGCATATGGCAGATATTGAAGGATGGTTCAATAAAAAGACAACTACCAAAAAATTTAGAGTGGGAGACTTGGTTTTGAAATGGAATGTAAAGAAAGCTAAGCCAGGTAACCATGATAAATTTGATGCTTTTTGGGAGGGACCATTTGAAATTGTTTCAGAGAAATAGTTCAATGCTTTCGAGTTGAAATATCAAGATGGATTGGTTCTTCCCATCATGGTGAATGCATTTCACCTAAAGTTATATTTTTGTTGAGAAAGCAGAAAAGGAATTATATGTACAGTATAATATAAGTATATTTAGACAATATTTGTAAATATTACCATTTTTTGGCCTTAACAAAAAATTTCAGTCGCAGCCAATTAGAAGTTGACATTTTTTTTGAATAGAGATACTAAGGTATAGAGGGAGTTTTGACGAGGTAATGTTCACTTTTAATCTAAGTGCATTTTCCTGTGTTCTTTGTCTTTCTCTAAAATATTATTTTTACAACTGCGTTGTTGAATCCATTTCCCAATGGATGAAGGCCTGGTTCAAAATTTTTGCAAGCAAAAAATCCCCCGAAAGGTGCCAAGAATATTAGTCAAAAAGTGACTAACTATAGAAAAACAACTGATGCACATTTTTGCATATTTTCCAAGAAGACCGAAGTGGCCCATATGCTAAAGATCAAAGAAAAAGCAAAACACCGCAAGGAGGAAAAAGTGTCATGATATCGCGACATGTTGCATTTTCATGATCCAAAGCAAAGAGAAAGAGCAAGGAGTAAAAAGCATCGCGATATCGTGACATGTTGCATTTTTGCGGTCCAAAGCGAAGAGAAAGAGCAAGGAGGAAAAAGTGTCGCGATATTGTGACATGTTGTATTTTCATGGTCCAAAGAAAAGAGAAAGAGCGAGGAGGAAAAAGTGTCACGATATCGTGACATGTTGCATTTTTGTGATCCAAAGCAAAGAGAAAGGGCGAGGAGGAAAAAGTGTTGCGATATAGCAACATGTTGCATTTTTGCGGCTAAGAGCAACAAAAGGGAGCAAGGAGGCAAAAGTGTCACGATATCGTGACATGTTGCATTTTCGTAGCTAAGAGCGATAAAAAGGAGCAAGGAGGCAAAAGTGTCGTGATATCACGACATGTTGCATTTTCGTGGCTAAGAGCGATAAAAGGGAGCAAGGAGGCAAAAGTGTCGCGATATCATGACATGTTGCATTTTCATGGCTAAGAGCAACAAAAGGGAGCAAGGAGGCAAAAGTGTCGCGATATCACATGTTGTATTTTTGTGGCTAAGAGCAACAAAAGGGAGCAAGGAGGCAAAAGTGTCGTGATATCGTGACATGTTGCATTTTCGTGGCTAAGAGTGACAAAAGGGAGCAAGGAGGCAAAAGTGTCGCGATATTGTGACATGTTGCATTTTCACGGCTAAGAGCAACAAAAGGGAGCAAGGGGGCAAAAGTGTCGTGATATCGTGACATGTTGCATTTTTGTGGCTAAGAGAAACAAAAGAGAACAAAGAGGCAGAAGTGTCACGATATCATGACATGTTGCCTTTTCACGGGCAAAAGAGCAAAGCAAGAGACGGATGTCGCAATTTCATGACATGTCTCATTTTCATGGTGGGAGGCAGCAAAAGAGCAAAGTAAGAGACGAATGTTGCGATTTCATGACATGTCTCATTTTCGTGGCTGGAAGAGACAGAAAAGCAAAGCAAGAGATGGACATCATGATTTTACGACATGTCTCATTTTCGTGGTGGGAGGCAGCAAAAGAGAAAAGTAAGAGATGAATGTCATGATTTCGTGACATGTCTCATTTTTGAGGCTGGAAGCAGCAGAAGAGCAAAAAAAGAGACAAATGCCATAATTTCACGACATGTCTCATTTTTGCGGTTGGAGGTAGCAAAAGAGCAAAGCAAGGAAATAATGTCATGATTTCATGACATGCCAGCTGTAAAGGAATAAAATATATTTTTGGCAAACAAAGGTATGCACTGACACAAAGAAGTGATTTTTGACATGATTATTAGAAATCTAGGATAGAGCAGGCTTGCTAGATGATTGAAAATATGATAGGCTCGTCTAGAATCTAATCTGCAAAGAAGATATCTAATTCATAGAAGACTTGTTGTGTATTATTAGAAACTATAGATGATTGCTTGTAAAATAGTAAGATGTACTTAGAAAAATATACTCTTTTAGGGTATATATAGGGGTGAGTGACTCCAAAAAAAGGGTCAGCTCTTGGATGTTTACAAGCTTGATGTACATGTACTAGATTACAAGCAATAAAATATTTCTTCTTCTGGATTTCAAAACTTTTGTGTGCAAGTGTATGTATCTGGTGTTTTAACTTTTATTCATTCTAAGTTTTATAATGTATTTGTTCTAAAATATGGACTGTGCACGTATAAATCTTGTTTCTAGAGTTGAACATTAAAAGATATTTACATGCTTTTAGATGAACATATAAAGTCACACTTAGGAATTCATGTTTTCTATAAAGAAGATATAAAGAAAACTCTGAAAGTAGTAATCTGCATCATTAATGTTTGTTGTTGTCCAATCTGTATCATGAGAAAAGTTCTTGCTTAGGCTATATTTCCCTTATCTCTTGTTCCCCTTTTCTCTAAAAAACTCAAAGGAACCAGCCTTCTCTGGAGACTAGACAGATGATCTCAAGCAAGATCTGTCTATTCAATGTTGGAAAATTCTAAGGTGTAACACTATTCACTGAAGGTAGATTTTGTTCCAACAGTCACATGTTGTAACAAAACTATAATAGGAAGTCCTGTGTGTGTTATATAAACACACAGTCTTATTATTGCAATATTTCATAGAATATTATTGCATGTAACTTTGCATTGCAATATAAATAGAAGCTTGAGAGTTCCTTCATAGCATATTGTCTTCATGATTTGTCAAGCGGGATCTACTGGAGCTTGGGCCCACTCCAATACAATATTCCTCCTCTACTTTCTAGTTATTTTCTTATATTTAAATATGTAGGATAGTATTTTTATTTCCTAGATTATTTTCCTTGCTTTAACATGGTGTGCCTCTTTAATTACGCAAATGTGTTTATATATTTCTTATTGGTGTGGATGAATCAATTGATATTTTATAAAAACCCCCCAATGATAGTTTAGCATATTCATCTTAGAAGTGGTAGTGTGATCAGTCTTAACCGTGGCACTTCAAAATTCTACGAGCTCCCTGGTGATGAGGCCTGGATAAGCCTCACTTATAACATGTTTTAAATGGTTAAAACTGCCTAAAAATCTTGTGAATTATCTTATATGCTAGTTAAGTTGATTTAATATGTTGTGTATTAATTGTTTGCATGATTGAAGTGTTAAGGACATTATATTCTGATTTTTAATAGTTCTTGTATAGTTTTATGTTATCTTGTCATGCTTAGGTTGAAAACATCACTTCACTAGTCTTATTTTGATGATCATTAAACATTAGTTTATCTAAATTTAGAAAATAGTACAAAGACTTATTACTGTGCAATAGAAAACTGGTTTTTCCATATAAATTCCAGCCAGCTACCAATGAATGGCAAGGCATGGAATTCACATCCAAGGAAGAATGAAGACTATTGCAATCTGATACTAAGGGCTAATCCACCTAAGAAATGTAGCCAAAAACATTTGGAGTCAACACATTTGGTCATTCTAAAGATCTTTGAAATGAACACAGTGTCTTCAGAATGAACACAGTGTCTTTGAAATGAACAGATATCTTCAAAATAAGAAAAAATGGTGTCTTCAAAATGAGTGGATCTTCATAATGAAAATTACAGTATCTTTGAAATGAGCGGATCTTTGAAATGAGAATTGCAGTATCTTCGAAATGAGCAGATATTTGAAATGAGAATTGCAGTATCTTTGAAATGAGCCACTTATCTTCGGAATGAAAACAGAATGTGCTTTTTGACTTTTTGAACGATTTTTGACGCTGAAAAAGGGGATAATAAGGTTGAGAAAGTTAAGGGAAAATATATCCAATCTAACTTTGCCGTCCTTTCCGTCCAAAGCCACCATTTATGGAAAAGATCAAATTTGATATTCTTCCAGGATAAACCCAAGAAATTCTACAGGATATCAGGACAACATATTTTCTTTTTGTAATTAGATTTTAGGCATCTATAAAAGATATCTCCCATCTAGGTTGAGCTAATATATTAGATTATAATTGATAGAGGAGATAGAAAATAAATAGGGAGATAATAGAATAGTGATTTCAGACCTGTAACAGATTTCAACAGAATTGTAATTATGTTTCTGAAGCAATAAAAGTGCAGTTTCATTCCAATTATTTTGTTATGTCTGAGTGTGAGTAAGACTTAAAGAAGAATTCAAACCTTATTCTGAGAAAGGAGGTTTGTCACTTCTAGACCTAGGAGGAGGACTGACAGACAGGTTTTATTTTGATTTTGTTGTAGCAGAATAAGTTGTGAACTTGTCATTTTTATTCTTTTGCACAACTAACATTCCTAGTTGTTTAATTCTTATTCATAATGTTTTTGTGATATGATTAGTGGTAGATCTGGTTATTATTTTCATTCCCAACAACTTTCCAATTCACTACAAATTTCCATTTCCAAAAATTTATAAGTTTTCTGTAATTTCCTTGCATTCTTGTTTTTGCTGTCAAAAACCTACACAGAAGATTGACGACCTTCTATTATAGAGCATTGACATGATCTAGTTTTTATGCTTCATTTAAATTATTGCAAGATTAAATAGACTTTCAATTATTCAACTATAACTAGAGTTTCAATTCTGCAATTTAATTAGATTTCATTCTTACAAATGTAACTAGGGTTTCATTTATGAAATTAGCAATTAGTTTTCATTCTTACAAATAGATTAAAGTTTAATTTATGCAATTTAAGGGTAGAAGTGACACAAAATCCCCATACAATCAATTCCACCAATAAGACTTGCTGCTTCCAAATGAATTGAACTACAACCCTGCTTGAACTTTCTCTCGTAAATAGCCTTGGACACCACCCTGGATTGAAAAATTCATTGAGAATTAATGATGTGCTAAATGACAGCCCATCATTTTGGCATCGTTTCTGGGGAACACGGTGTTGTTAGAAGGTGAAAATTAGTCTAATAATTATTAAATATGCTAAGTTATAAATTTTAGAGTAAAATCTAAATGTAATGACTGGTATAAGTAATTGTTATTGGTAAATTGTATTTCAGTCCATTTAGGAAATAAGCAAGAAACCACAAGAAGAAAAATTTCACAAGAGGTTGAAATTATGTCAAAAATGTCTAAATTTTTTATTTCCAAAATTGTTGGAATTTTCAAAGAATCCCAATCATCCACTTCCAGCACTGCAAGATCCTTTGAGAAATTATTACAAGAAGGAAAATTAAGTAGTTCAACACCATTTTCTCTTGACAAATCCATATAATCAGGAAAATTTGACAAGATTTATAATTGTTTTTGGGAGCCTACAATGGAAGGTTCACAAGAAAATCAAGGTAGAGCCAACAATGTGCTCCACCCTAGTGCAACTAGTGCACCTGCCAAAACTTTTCAAAATCCCATCCAACTAGATCTTAATCAAAATGCTCCCATGAAGGTCATTTCACCTACAGTATTACCAAATTTCAAGGGAATTACATCCGAAGATCCTGATATGTTTTTGTTTGAGTTTAAAATTGTATGTCAAGCTCATGATTACACTAATGACAATCAAAAGCTCAAACTATTTCCTTCCACTCTTAAAGAGTTAGCTCTACGATGGTTTATAACCTTAGCACCTGACTCAATTAGAACTTGGGATGAGATGGAAAACATATTCTTGGAGAGATACCAAGAATATTGTCAAGTCAATAATCAAAATGATGAAATTCTTACAATGAAACAAGAGGAAAATGAAATCTTAGAAGATTATATAGACATATTTTCTTTTGTTCATAAGAGATGTGGAGGTTTTGAACCTAAAATTTGCAAAATCATATTCTTAAGGGGACTACAAGATGAATCTACGGATGCATTGGATATCTTGGGAAGAGGAGATACAAATGCACTTAAATTTTAGAAAATTATTAAACTCTATAAAAATTACTCTCATTCAAGGCATAGAAAACACAGAATTGGTAATTAAAAACATGATTTGAAAGAATGCATAAAAGAGGCTGATTTTTTAGTACATGATAGAAAATTAGATGAAAAAAATTAATCTATTGAATCTTCAGCCATCTATTATTCATAATGTAAAAAGCAACACTCTCTTCATGATTTTCCTTTGAACAAAATATTGTAGCATTTGTCAATTAGGACACACCACAGATCAGTGTAGTTTATTTCCAAAACTTAAAAATGTCTTTGAAAAATAGTCTCAACCTATGAAAAAACCCAATTTTGTAGGACAAGGACAAGGGAATAATTTTCATAAATTTTCATATCAGAATGCTTCTCAATTTCCTGCACATTGGGGAAATAATCATTGGTATATGCCATGGTCTTCTTCAGGTCCACTTCAACAATGTTGGAGTCAACCACCATGGGCATACTCCCAAGCATGGTCTCAACATGGTTAGATGCAACAAAAATGGAATCAAAAACATCCACCATGGTTGCAACCAAAATTATAGGGATATCAATGGGTACAACATCAAAATTTGTACAAAGGGCAGCAACATTGTCAAAAATAAAAATCAAATTTGTTGCCTAATTATATCCATAATTTCTATCATGGACAACAACAACAAAAATTAAAACAACCTCTATTTTCAACTCAACCTGTGGTCAGTCCAAATCATGTTAAACAGGTAACCCCTGTCTCTGTGGTTGAATCAAAAAATACAGCCCTAATAAATGTTACTAACTGTGTTAAAACTCTATTGTGTTTAGGTGAACCAATGCTTGAACCTATTCCACTTATTAGTGTAGAAAGTGAAGTTAAAAAGAATGAACATGAAAACAAATCCACACTAAAACAACATCAAGAAGAACAAGATACCTCATCAAATAAAGTATCATATTTTGAATAGTTTGAGATATCAAAAATAACATCTTCACAATCAGATTTGATAAAGGAATTAGAACATTTAACTATTACAATCCCTTTACCTCAAGTTGTACCAATCATTAATAGGATTGTTCAAGAAATGTGTTTTAGAAAACCAAGAAAAAAAAAAAAGTATATCCTAAAACCATACAAAAATGTGGAAAATTAGTTAACTTGCTTTCAGGTAAAGTTAATAAACCTAAGTATGATTGTACATAAAACCCACATTTTCTTAGAACACAAGGAAAATGAAAAGAATACTTTAGTTTTGGCCTCCATTTTTGTAAATAAAAATGTTTCTCCAAGAACCAATTCAAATCAGCCTGGTACAAAACAAACTGAAATACAGCCAAAACAACCTTTGAACAACAATAGTTGGTTGACTAAAAACTAGGGAGAAAATTTGTTTGATATATTGGTGCAACATCCTAATGCTTTACTAATATTTTATGCATCTTTAGCAGTTGGCATTGAGTTGTTGCAGATACATAAAAAACAAATTTTGCAATTGAATGCATTTGATGAACTTTGGTTGGAAGCACTTCAGCAAATAGAGTTCACTCAACAAAAATGGAAAATGTGGCATGATGATCACATTAAGAGAAGCAAGGATGAACCAGGGAAGTTTGAGAATGAAGTTGTTCAACTTTCTTTAGTTGATGATTTAAGGAGAATATTAGTGGTGAATGAACATCTTTTACAGTTGTGCCATAAACCACTAACGAAGGTGGAATTTGCTCGATATTTCACACAGTTACATTTTATAGAAAAGGCTTCTTCTTCTGATGAAAATTCCAAAAGATCATATCTTTGAATCTTACAAGAAAAAAAAAAAAGTAAAAAACAAAAAGATGAATAAATTCTGAATATGAATTCCTTCATGGGCATGATTTCGGGGAAATCATGAAATCCTTCATGGGCATAATCAGAATCAAGAAAAAAGAGAGAGAAAAGGAGAGGAAAAAAAAAGGGGGGAAACCAAGAAAAAAAAAAGAGAGAAAAATGAATAACTCAGCAGTGAAAACCTTTTCTAAGGCACTACTAGGTTGGTATGCATGAAAACCAATTTTCTAGCATGCATAACCTTGAAATTTTTGAGTCACCATTGTACAAATTCACCAACTGCACTTATTTTTGAAGTGTTGCAGGAAGCCTCAGTAGAATATCAACAAAAGCAATCATCTTTCAAAACTTGCATTAACTTGTTTTAACCAGGTATATATATTTCTTGCACTTTTCTCATTGTAAATATTTGATATATAGTATATGAAAATTAACCATTAGTATAAAAGTGTTCATAAGAGTTGGCATAAACAAAACATGGTTCGAGAAAGAGAAAAATGTTGGTTTTTGCTATGTCTTCAGAATGACTGTTGTATCTTCAATAACCGTGGTATCTTCGAAATGAAGCCTTTGTCTTTAGAATGAAGGTTTGTCTTCAGAATGAAGGTTTATATTTGAAATGAGGTTATCTTCAGATTAAATGCCCAGTTTAGTCTTCGAAATGAAACATAATCGTCAGAATGAAGATTTAACAGTCTATTTCCATGTGGCATCCAAGGAGGGAGAAAAAGACATAATCAGCAGAATAGTTTTTACTCCATGTGATCATTGACACATGTTAGCTAGCTTGCAATTAGATTCATCTCATATTTTCCACCCATCAATGAAGTACGATAATCATAGGTAAAATAACCAACAAACATGCCACCACCATTCATTACTAATAACCACTCATGTGGGAAAATTTGCATGTAGAATGGATGAGCTAAAAATAGTAAAGAAAATTTGATGGCAAGGATGTGCAATGGTTGATGGCCAGGTGTTCAGAGCATAAAATAAGTAAGTGTGCCATATTTTCTTTCCGAAGACATTTTTGCTAATGAATACAAGGAAAAGTAAAAAAAAAAAAGTAATTAAAAGTTCTTTCTAAAGAAGAACAAGAGCAAACCCTGTAATTCTATAGAAACCAGAAATCAGTGACCTAGCAGATGAATGTAGTAGCAGAAGAGAGTAGTCTTCTCAGCATCAAAATAGAGAAATGAAGTGAAAAATGAAAAAAATGCTAGCCTACAAGAACCCTAGAATAACATAACTACATGGGTTACCAGATTTTTCAACCTGTGAAGGGTAGTATGTAATTTTGTCAAGGCATCATTTCAAAATTTTAAACCACCTTAGGCATGGTAGGCAACAACCTAAATTTAGAGTGAATTTTCTAGCATACCTACACCGAGAACTACAGAGCATGTCAAAACATTATCAAGAGGAAAAAAGGAGCCCTCATCATCATGGTCTTATTAAACTGGTGTGCCAACATCATTTTAGGGGAAACCCTAGAAGCTTTAATAGGTTTTATTCTACCATGAATAATGTAGTTTTTGAAGAAGAATATGAAGGAGAAGAGGATACAGATTTTTATATAAAAAGTATATATATGCTATTGAGGAAGAAGAAAAGGTTAAAAAAAATGCTATTGCAGAGAAGGAAACACACCAAGCAAAAGCAACAAAGCATTTTTCTTTAGAACCATCAACCTCACAGACTAAGAAGAGAAGGGCTAAAACTGATAGCAGAAAAATAAAATAGAAGAGGGTTCATTTTTCTAAAGATGTTATTTATCTATTAGAATAGGAGAGTGAAGTTCCTAGTGAAGAGTTTGAAGCTATCCATACAACCCCTATTACCATAAGAAAATAGGGCAAGAAGAGAAAATATACATTAAGGACTAGAAGGTCTGCAAGACTCTAACAAAAAGAGAGAAAAGAACAAATGATTGAAGAGAAGACCAGACGGGATAGCCCTAATGTCATAGAAGTACAACGAACCATTGAGAATTTGGATGTAATCATAGATAAGTTCATGGAACCTCCTATACAAGAGTAGGGGTCTGAATCAGAGGATGAGATCGTTGTTGAGTAAGAAATTACAGTTGATTTGTTAGTATTAGGTTCTGAGTCAAATGAAGAAGAGGATGTGGACATCACAAAAAAATTGAGAGCAGCCAAGAGTTTTATAAAAATACAAATGAGATGGATTGAGGAAAGAAAAGATGTTATTGAAAAACATGAAAAGAAAATTAGAGAATTATAGCAGAAAGTGGAGAAACTAAAAAGCAAGCTATCACAAGTTAAAGAACAATCAATTACATCAGATAAAGAGGAGGATTTGGTTCAGTTACTTCTTGTATTATCTAGGGAAGATGAAAACATAGGTGCTCATTCTGAAGTAGTGCCCCTCCACTTTAAAGCAGTGCCCTTCCATTCTGAGGCATTGCCTTCTCAATCCAGAGAAATACCTTTATGCAACATCATTGGGTAGGTCTCAGATTTAGGTCTCCAACCATCATTACTCTAGTTCCATCCTATTTTGAAGAGGATTCCCAACCAGATGATCATTTTTAAGAATGACTCAGTAACCTTCATGAGAAATTACATAGGCACTAAATTGTTCTGTGAAACATGGAATATGAGTATGGACATTTGTGACTCCATAGCCCACTACAATGCATGAGGACATGCATTAATATAAGTTGGGGGGAATTATGAGGCCTGGATAAGTCTCACTTATAACATGTTTTAAATGGTTAAAACTACCTAAAACTCTTGTGAATTATCTTATATGCTAGTTAAGTTGATTTAATATGCTGTGTATTAACTATTTGCATGATTGAAGTGTTAAGGACATTATATTCTGATTTTTAACAATTATTGTATAGTTTTAAGTTATTTTGTCATTCTTAGGTTGAAAAAAACACTTCACTAGTCTTATTTTAATGATCATTAAGCATTAGTTTATTTAAATTCAAAAAATAGTACAAAGACTTATAACTGTGCAGCAGAAAACTGGTTTTTCCATATAAATTCCAGCCAACTGCCAATGAATGGCAAGGCATGGAATTCACATCCAAGGAATAATTAAGACTATTGCAATTTGATCCTGAGGGCTAATCCACCTGATAAATGTAGCCAAAACCATTTGGAGTCAACACAGTTGGTCATTCTAAAGATATTCGGAATGAACACAGTGTCTTTGGAATGAACACAGTGTCTTTGGAATGAACAGATATCTTCGAAATGAGAAAACACAGTGTCTTCGAAATGAGTGGATCTTCAGAATGAAAATTGTAGTATCTTTGGAATGAGCAGATCTTCAGAATGAGAATTGCAGTATATTCGAAATGAGCGGATCTTTAGAATGAGAATTATAGTATCTTCGAAATGAGCCACTTATCTTCGGAATGAAAACAAAATGTGCTTTTTGACTTGTTGATTGATTTTTGACGCTGAAAAAGGGGATAATAAGGTTGAGAAAGTTAAGGGAAAATATTTCCCATATAACTTTGCCATCCTTTCCATACAAAGCCACCATTTATGGAAAAAATCAAATTTGATCTTCTTCTAGGATAAACCCAAGAAATTCTGCAGGATATTAGGATAGCATATTTTTTGTTTGTAATTAGATTTTAGGCATCTAAAAAATATAGCTCCCATCCAAATTGAGCTAATATATTAGATTATATTAGATAGAGGAGATAGAAAATAAATAGGGAGATAATAGAATAGTGATTTCAGACCTGTAATAGATTTCAACAGAATTGTAATTATGTTTCTGAAGAAATAAAAGTGCAATTTCATTCCAATTATTTTGTTATGTCTGAGTGTGAGTAAGAATTAAAGAAGAATTCAAACCTTCTTCTAAGAAAGGAGGCTGGCCAATTCCAGACCTAGGATGAGGACTGACAGACAGGTTTTATTCTGATTTTGCTGCAGCAGATTAAGTTGTGAACTTGTCACTTTCATTCTTTTGCATAGCTAACATTCCTAGTTGTTTAATTCGTGTTCATAATTTTTTTGTGATATGATTAGTGGTAGATCTGGTTATTATTTTCATTCCCAACAACTTTCCAATTCATTGCAAAATTCCATTTCCAACAATTTATAAGTTTTCTGTAATTTCCCTGCATTCTTGTTTTTGCTGTCAAAACCTTGCACAGAAGATTGACGACCTTCTGTTACAGAGCATTGACTAGGATCTAGTTTTTATGCTTCATTTCAATTATTGCAAGATTAAATAGACTTTCAATTCTGCAACTATAACTAGAGTTTCAATTCTGCAATTTAATTAGATTTCATTCTTGCAACTGTAACTAGGGTTTCATTTATGCAATTAGCAATTAGTTTTCATTCTTGCAAATATATTAAAGTTAAATTTATGCAATTTAGGGGTAGAAGTGACACAAAAACCCCACACAATCAATTCCACCAATAAGACCTACTGCTTCCAAATGAACTAAACTACAACCCTACTTGAACTTTCTCTCGTAAATAGCCTTGGACACCACCCTGGATTGACAAATTCATTGATAATTAATGATGTGCTAAATGATAGCCCATCACCTGGTTTGAAAATTTAAATGTGAGGGTTGTGACATATATAGGATAAAATTAACGAGTGTTTTATTCCCAACACCAACTATAATTCCTTATGTATTGAAGTAGACTAGGAATAAACCACATTTCATGAGTCATTCAAGTTTGAGGTAATATGGTGCCTTCATCCTCATTTTGAAGCTAAAATAAAAAATTGGTGGTCAACAAGGGTCCAAGGCTTTAGCCTTTCCAAAATTGTGACAAAGCTTAAAGTTATTAAAAGTGGACTTAAATAATGGAATAAAAAGGTTTTGGAGAATATTTTGCAAAAGAAGAAAGACCTAAAAAATCAACTAAAAGCTATTGAATCTAAGATAGAACTTGGAAATAAATCTCAAGAGATCATATATAGAGAAAAGGATGTGCTAGCAAAATTTCATAACACTATTTCCAAGGAGGAAATTTTGTGGAAACAAAAATCCAATACACTTTGGCTAAATGAGGGAGATATAAATTCTAAGTTTTTTCACATCATGACCTTGAATCACAAAAGTGCCAATAGGATTAGAGAAATTCAAAAATTTGATGGATCTAGTGCTACTCACATTATGTATGTAATAGCTAAGGCTATGTACTTTTTTAGAAATATCATCAAGGTGGAAGAGGTTTGTAATGAGGAAGCCCAAAATAAATTTTTTCGTAGTATTACCAACCTTGTCACAGTTGATATGATCCAAACCCTTGTCTCTCCTTTTAGCATTGAGGAAGTGGGAGTTGTTATCTTTGCAATGGAAGGAATGAAGGCTCTGGGTCATAATGGTTTCTCCCCCTCTTTAAGGAAGGAATTAATGGAGGATAATTTCTCACGTCTTGGGTTGTCAAGTGGTTGCCCTCCCATCTCTTTACCTTGGAATACCTTTGTTTAAAGTAGCCCCTAGGATTCACTTTAATAACCTATGGTTGAAATATTATAGAGTAAGTTGTTTACGTGGAAAGGATCCCTCCTCAGCCAAACCAAAAAGGTTACCATGGTAAAGTCTACTCTTTAGAGCATTCCAACCTTCTTATCTATGTTCAAAATTCCTAACAAAATTTTATGGAAGATTTAATATATTCAAAAGTTATTTCTTTGATCTGGGTATAATGAGAATAAAATTTTCACTTATTTGGTTGGGAGTAAGTATGTAGGCCTAAGAGGATGGCAATTTAGGTCTCCTTAATATTGGGCATATGAATAAGACTCTAGTTGCAAAACAAAGATAAAAGTTGGTAAATCAAACTGAAACTAGTTGGGTCAATATTGTGTCAGCTAAATACTTGAGGTAGATATTTTTGAGTGTTGATATTATATCGACTTCTAGTTCAACCTTTTGGTTAAGTTTACAAAATTTGAGGGTGCTAGTCTCCAAATGTTGCAGGTGGAGGTTAGGTGATGGACTCAAGATTGATTTCTAGAAAGATATTTGGGTGATGGACATGGGGAGAAATGGGGAGTTATATATATAAGGGTGCATAAGCTGATAATTTCATTTTCTTTTCCAATTGATACTTGTAATTAAGGTTTCATTGATGTAGAAATTTATATATTGTTGATTCTATTGTATTTTTCTTTCTTAAATTATGGTAAACTTGAAATAATGTGTTTTAATTCTTTTTTAATATCTTAGTTTCATAATTTTGATCTAAATTTATAGACATAGGTAATTTTAAGTTCTTATTTTATATTAGGTTTCAATCCATCGACATAACATTGATATAATTGACTATTTTTTATGTTATTTACTAATTTTTATAACTAATCAAATTTAGAGGTATATTCATCCTTCAACATCCATTATTTTATTTGAGTCAATTTATTGAAATAATAGGTCTTTGGTGTTTCAGATATTCTATTAAAATCTATAAGGAATCCTTCACATATTCATGTAATCCCTTGTGTCTTTTCATGCTAGCAAGTATTACAATTTCATTCTTTTCCTTTAAATAGAAGGATACTACTTCAATAACATCTTCCTCATTATTGATAGGATTTTATTTAAGGTAAATTTAATGCTTATACTCCACTTGATAGATTTGCATAAATTTTTACCATTGAATTTTAGAACATATTTTAGACACCAGACCCTAACCATTTAAAAGGGGCAATAATTATCCTAAGGTTTACACTTATGATTATTTAGTGGGTATATTATTCCATTTTCTAAACTTAATTAAATCTAGAAAATGTATCCTACTATGCTCTCCCTTATGCCACATGTCATAACTACCACCACCCATCCCCTTGCCACATATCCTAACCCTCATCAATGCACTCTCTGCCACCTCTCCCCCTAAGTGAGACACCCCAGGTAACTCACCCTAACTAGCCAAACCATTTGGATTCCCTAGCCTGGTACTTGGCTACCCTAGCCTACCACCTATCCTCACACCCCTCACCTTCCACAACCCTACAAATACCCCATCATTCCATCCAATAAAGAGGAGAAGAATAAAATATATTATCATGCTCCTGGATTTGCATCATAAATATCACATCCCAATTGATATTCGAATTGCACACCCCAAGGAGTTATCCCACCAATCCTTGCTACCCTTATTTTCCTAGTTAGCCCCAAATGCAACTCCCCAAATTTACATAATTCCAAATGCCACTCCCTATGTTTGACCAATACCAAATGCAACTCCCTACTTTTTCCTAGTCTTCACAAACACAATAGTATGTGTTTGAACACCCCCAAATACAACACTCTATGTTTTATCATCCTCAAATGTAGCACTCTATGTTTGGATAGTCTCAGATGACCAACTTCAGATCTAGATCAACACAAGTAACATAGTAAGGCATATTTTCATTATTTTGGATTTTGCACAATCTTTCAGGTTTCTACAATTGTATTTCGAGGGTTTTATTATTTATCTTTATATTTATATGTGCCTTACATAGTGAAGGCCCCCACATATGCTATTGATAATTTTTTTTGCATAATATATGTATAGGTAACATGTTTTGAAGGTTTTTGAAGCAAAGGTGGTGTACAAGAATACACATGCCCATCCACATTTTGATTGCAACATGAATACATCAACACTCACCTTCATTTATTTTGTAAAAATGAGGGTTTTCTCTATTTTCATTGTATTTGAAACAATCAATCATTATTTTTAATATTAACCTTGCACATCAGGGAATATTACTATAAATAGATAATATACATTATACAAATACATATCTCTTTTTCATTGCATTTTATTATCTTGTTATTTCTATTTCTAGGGTGTCATTTTTGTTTCTACAAGTTTATTGGATGCAAATGTCTCAAATCAAGATCAATTTTAATTGCCTCAATGGAGTGGGCATGTGTCTTCAAAACTCTTATCTTTGGTAGAATTTTGAGCACTTGTGATGTGATAGATGATCCCACCAATGAGGGTATACATGTGATACTAGAATTGTTCAAGTGTGGAGTTTTGATTTACCACCTTGATTACAATCACTTGATGTAAATCTGTATTGAAGTGGCATAGTGCATACCCATTTTAAACAAGTAAAGGTTCCACTTTTACCACCCAATAAAAAGGGTTTTATGATGACCTTGGGAAAATTTTCTCGAACACATTCAACTTTACAAATTGTGGTATTAAATTGATCTAACTTAGGACAAGGTGGAATGAAGTGGGATGATGGTTAAAGGGATGAGTTGATTTGGTGATTTGATGTATTTTTGAGGCTTGAAGTCTAAACAAAATTCGGATCTAGTTGATAGAGTGACTCCAAGGCCAAAACTTCATAGTTGAGGGTGCCACAGTTCTAGGAACCATCAACATCATAGGGATATGGATTTGGATAATTTTTTGGATTATCAAGAGATATTGAAGGTACAAGTTAGCCACCCCAACATGAGTGAGGCTGGGATCATGCTGCTCATTGTACCTATTTTGATTTTTTTTATATGATGAACTTGAGAGATTTGTTGTACATAGCCTAAGATTAAACAATGTATTTTGTGATATTATATTTATATATACATGGATTTATTTATTAGATTTATTGCATCTTATATGTGTTAATTTATTATCATGAGTGGATGGAATATTGGTATATGCATGTGATGAAATGAATACACTATGAATGGATGCATATTATATGGTAACAATGTAT
Organism: Wollemia nobilis; assembly: GCA_028583015.1. Classification (NCBI taxonomy): domain Eukaryota; kingdom Viridiplantae; phylum Streptophyta; class Pinopsida; order Araucariales; family Araucariaceae; genus Wollemia; species Wollemia nobilis. Next base: position 884,385 of record JAQPPZ010017036.1, on the reverse strand, counting down.
GTAAATGAATTAATGGTGTTGCTACATTATTTATCATTCGAAGAAGTTATGGACTATTATTTAGTAGATTGTATTTATTGCTTAATTAGGGACACCAACACAGTAATATTGGTTTGACTATATGATGGAAAATGAAATGAAATATGAGATATGAGTGAAGGAATGCAATGGTGGTATGAAATTTGAGCTCACTTATCAATTTTTTTATCTTAGGGATAAAGAATCTAGAGTTGTTTTCCAAAGACTCAAACATCCTAGTGACCTCAAATAAACCCATCTATTTATCCCATGAATCCATACAATACTAAGGGTGTCTTATTGGACTCAAGTCTCTCAAGGTTCAATTGTGTGTGTTGTGAATGTTCATTTCCAATCGTGAGCAAGGTTAGACTAATAAGTTGTAACATATGCTAATAAGCTAGATCATCTACAAGTATACATAGGTCTATAAAAATAAGGTTTCTAATGTGATAGATGTATCACCATGCATGGTGTATTCCACTGCCAATCAAATGTTTATAGCACCAAATGAGGTTAACCTCATGATCTAAGATCTTGAGAATTCTAGGGATTCAAGCTTTTATTTTCTTTCATTTTTTTGAAGACTTTTATCTTTTACTTTGCTCTTATCCTTTTGCCAATTATTAGGGTTAGACCATGTACATAATAGGATGAGCAGGAGAATATTTTTTCTTTATGGAAATAGCCATGCATGATTTCATAATTCTGAGGCATCGAAATATGATTAATGTGTGATAGATGTGTGTGGTCCAAAAATGAAAACTTGGTTTAACCAAGAAAAACCTATATCATTAAAGGATTGTTTGATTTTCAATGGAGGTTATCTAAAACACTAGGACTGACTAACTAACTGAAAGCACCTAGAGATTCCTCAAACTAGATATTACCAAAGAAATAAGGTGTCATGCAAAGGATAAATGTAAAAATAATAAGGATGGGATTTATTTATTTATTATTATTATTTTATTTTAATTTTAGTTTTAGCATGGTTATAAATGGCGAAGTGAGACCAATACTAAAATGAAGGTACCCCTGATTAAGTCAACAATATTTAGAATACTAAAAATCATCCAATAATAATCGAATGACAACCAATACAACAGATAAATTTTATGAATGTAGATGACAAGAATTCATGAAATGAAATGTGAAGGGATATGTAATTGGATTATATATAAATTATGAATGCAACCAACTTAAACAAATGGATACATAGAATGTGATATGAATTATTAATTTTTTTTTGCCATGTATATATACATATTTGAATTAGGTATAGAAATCTCTCAAGTGAATGATGTTTAATGTTTCAGGCTCTTATATTCCCTCAAGGGTAGCTAGATTGTACATTCTAGGTCTCAAATTTTATTTAACAATGAATGAGAAGCCAATTAGCCATGCATTTATCACAAAGGCATGGAAAAATATTAATATTTTATTGATTCTCTTTAAGGATGAGGTCTCCTACTTGGAATTCATGTGGATGAATTTTTTCATTATAAGCATGCTTGATGCAAATGAATATTTGAGGGGATCTCAAGCTCAAGAGGCATAATCATCTCAACCCCATAGACAAGAGAGAAAAGAGTTGTCCTTGTTGGCGTGTGAATGCTTTTTCTATAAGCCCACAATGCCAAGGGGATTTGAAGATGCTAATATTTATGGTTGTCTTTAATGAGTTTCTTCTGAATGGCTATCAATGTCTTATTGGTGGTCTTAATGTGTCCATTGGTTTATGGATGGTAAGGTGTCGGGAAACTATGTTAAATGTCATATTTTTTGCAAAGTGTTCAAACATCCTTATTCTTAAAATATTTTTTAATTTATTTATTGAGTAAATACTTCTTATACATATACATATCCTCCATGGGGATTGAACCCAGTTCACATCATCGATAATGCAAGTGGAATCCTTTTCAGTAGACCACATCACACAGATTTATTCTTAAAAGACTTACCATTATTAAAAATTATTTTTGAGGGGATACCAAAATGATAGATGATGTGTTGGAGTATGGAATCTGCAATTTGAGGTCTTTTCATATTGGTCATAGGAATTGCATTGACCCATTTTGTAAAGTACTCAATGGCATAAATGATGAATGTATGTTGTCCCAAGAAAGGAGGTAATATTTTTCCAATCAAATCAAGGCCCCATTATAAAAAGGACCAAAGGGATTGAATTGTTTATAAACCATGTGATGGCACATGGGTTAAATTGGCATGTTGTTGGCATTTTTGAAACCTCTTGATATATACGCAATTATCACTTTTCATGGTGGTCTAATAGTAACCCATGCATATAATACACTTTGCAATGGTCATACCACTAAAATGGCCACCAAGTACCATAATGAGCCTTGGATATGGGCCACTATGCTTGAATGAACTCTAGAAAATGAAGTAGGATTCCATCATAGCCACATTAATAGCACATCTCCCAAAATAGTGTAACAAGCAAAATTCTATTTGAAAGTGTGTTTGGCAAGCCATGAAAATTATTTATGGAGGGTTCTGAACTTGAGAAAATATTTGACCTTATTAAACCATAGTTTTTATGGTTGTGCTTGAAGGAAATTAACATCTCTTTCATATTAAGAATCTTCCCATGAAATTATGGATTTGGACAATGTTTTTACAACAATTCATGTGACATATCCAATGGGTTTATATAGAATTAAGGAATCAAGAGATGAAATTGTATATGCAAAATGATTAGTTGAGTGGGGTATATTATCAATCTCATACCATTCAAAATTCATGAGAAAATTTATTTTATGTCTCTATAGGATTTTAAAACTAGAAATTTGCATTGGTAAGTTCCCTTTATTTGATAAACAATGAGTTGGGAATCACCAAAAATTCAAATATGTTTGATGCCCATAGCCATGGCTACTTGAAGTTATAGAATTAAGGCCTCATATTTTGCATTGTTGTTTGTGCATGGGAAGTTGAGTTTGAATGATGAAGGGATGGGTATCCCTTGTGGTGTGTAAAACACAACTCCTTCACCTTATCCTTTCTCGCACTTAGAGTCACCAAAGAACAAGGTGATGTCAACATCATCTTAAGGGTTACATATTCTTCTTGTTTAGTGACATTGAATATGGAATCATCTAGTAACTTGATAAACAAAGGTTGTTCATTAGGAAGTGGAGCTTTTATGATATGATCAACTATCACTTGACCTTTGATGGATTTTTGAATAATGAATTAAATATTAAATTCCATTAAAATCATTATCTATTTCCCAGTACAAGTATTATTTTATGTTTGATTCATCATATAATGTATAGGGTTTTGTGAGCTATAACAAAAGTTTTGTGATTTACAATATAAAGTATGAGTTTCTTAGTGGCAAAACCACTTCTAGACACAAATTTTCTACATATGCATATCTTGTTTTATAGCTCACAAGCGTTCTACTAATGTAGTAAATTGCTTGCTCTCATTCATTTTCATTATTTTTTGCAATCATTGTCCCTAAAGCAAAATCCATGGATAAAATATATAGATGGAATGGGATTATAGGGTAAGGTAGAGTGAGAATCGATGGGGGTAATAAACATTGCTTGAGATCATTAAAAGCCTCTTGAAATTCCTTGATCCATAAGAAAGTTATTCCCTTTTATATCAAGTGATTAAATGACCCGCATTTATCAAAGAGTTGTGTGATAAAGCAAAAAATCACTTGAATATTCCCTTGTAAGCTTCACAAATCTTTAAAGTTATTTATGGGTGGCATTTCAACAATATCTTTGACCTTGTTAGGATCCACTTCAATGTCACTCTTAGAGATAGTGAACCCTAGAAGTTTACTATATGTGACTCCAAAGACACATAGGTTAGGGTTTATTCTCACCTTGTGTTCAAGAAGTTGATAAAAGACTTCATGTATTATATCGATGTGTTCATGACACATTTTAGATTTTGCTAGTAAATCATCCACATAGTATTTGATAATGTTATGCATGTAATCATGGAAAATATATCTCATGACACGTTGGTACGCAGATCCTACATTTTTAAGGCCAAATGGAATTACTTTATAACAAAAATTCCTCCAAGGTGTTGTAAATTATGTTTTATGTTGGTCATCAAGATTAACTCGAATTTTATTGTATCCTAAAAAATCATCCATTAAGGAGAGAATTTCATGTCTAGCAATAGAGTCTATGAGAGTGCTGATGTTTGGTAGTGAACAATTATCCTTAGGACACACTTTTTTTATATCTTGAAAATCTATGCATATGAAAATCCCCATGTTAGGCTTGTTAATGGGTACCATATTGGAAAGCTACTTAGGGTAGTTAATGGGTTGAATAAAACCCACATATAATAGCTTTTGGAGTTATTTAACCATGAGAGCAATACTAGGATAAATATTTCATAACTTTTATTTAGTCAGCTTGCATTAGGGTTCAAGGTGAGATTGTGGATGACCAAGTTGGGGTCAAGACCAGGTATATCCTTATAGGACCAAGTAAAAAATCCTTTATACTCATTTAAAAGCACTGTGAACTAATCTTGCTCTTCTATAGGTAAAAATTTTCCAATTTTAACAATATATGATTTATTTGCATCTGTGCTCAGATTCACATTGATAGTTTCCTCGATGAGCATGTGGGAACCCTCCTCTAATTGGTGGGGAGTGGAAATGAGGTGAATGTCATCAAAAAAATTATTAGGAGTCTTAAACATAACTTCTTCCACCTTAGCATGGTAAATGGATTAAGGAGAAGGTGATGATGGTGGAGGGATGGTGAGGAATGTGAGGATGTATTCAAAAATTGATGGAGGGTATGAAATCTGGTCCATGTTGATAAGGCTAATGTTGATTGGAATTGGTTTTGTTGAATCATATGGATTATGGAGGGGTGTGAACAAGTCAACAAATATCATGTTAACTTGGTGGTAATATGGTGGTTGTGGTGTGGAGGTTAGATTCCCTTGTACATGCTCTTGAGGAAGTAACTAATTTATAATTGATAGATTATTATGCTATGGTGGTGGCCAAGGTGGAGGTGGTGGATCGATGGGAGAATTAGGTTGCTCAAGTGTAAGGAGATGACAAAATATGGACTATGGGATGGGGAAAATATAGAGGTAGAACTCATCTACATTAGTAATGGACATGATGGGAGTTAAATATTCTTTAGATCTATCATTGGTAATCAAAATTTCTTCAAATTCCTCATCAATATTCTCCTCAAAATCATCATTGGAAATGGTGTCAATCATGGATATTTTTGGAAATGTTTTTGGAAATACCTCATGCAATAGAGGCATAAATTTAGGATATATGAATTCATTCTTGTTATCCTCATTATTCTCATTATCCATACTATCCTCATTTTCCTCATTATCCCCCTCAATATTCATGGTGAGTTATTAAAATTATTCCTTGATAGGGATTGTGGAGGATTGTGGTTTTTATCCTAGGCCAGTGCAATCATGTGCATCTTGATAGTGAGGTTTAAAAATGTTGTGAATACCTAGGGTTGAAAGTATCCTTATTGATAATTCATTGTCTTTATTTATCTTTATCAGTATAGTCAATCCATATATCATAGCATCATGGGACTTCAACCAATCCATTCCTAGAATAATATCAAAGGTATGGAGGGAAGCTACATACAAGTGTCATTCTATAGATCCATTGGGTAGGGTGATTTGAATATCAAGAAAACATTGATCCATGAAGTAGGTTTATCTAGAACCATACTCTACTTTCCACCCTTCTACCAAGAATCTTGATCTTTTTGGTATATCCTTGACTATACTAGATGAAATAAAACCATCTGTTAATCCACTATCTATATAAAAATTTAACATCTCTATTAAAAATAATTTCTTTCAAGAGTAGTGGAGGAGCTTGTCCATCTATATTTTAACTACTTGTGATTGCATAAATCTTGTGGTTGGTCTTTTTTGGTTCTTTATTGGGTCCTACTCTATGTGGATATTTTTTGGCATAAAGAGGTCCTCCATTGTCAAAATAACCAATCTTGGGTATAGGGTGTTTGTTCTAATTTTTCTCTTTGGGTTTATTAGTTGGATATACTTTAGGTTACCTTTGTTATAAAGGATTATTATTATTATTGTTCCTTCTTTAGAACCTCTTTTTATTATCCCCTTGTTTCTTATAATTCTTCTTGTTGAAATGGGGGTTAATATTGCTTTTATTATTCTATTCCTTTTCCCACTAGGTGAAATTAGCACTATTTTGCTTTCTCAAAGCCTAACAATCCTCTTCAGATAACTCAATATAATTGAAGTAAGATCTATGTGACTAAATATTTGACTTATCTTGATGAGCCATATCACATATCTTTTATTAATTTTTGGTTTGAGTATATTTATAGCTAATATTATCTTAGGTTCTAGTCCTATGATAAACTTATGCACTTTTATCATTTTATCTGATTCATATGCAAGCACATATTTGAGAAATTTGACACATTTTTGATAATAGGCTACTACTATCTTTGTACCCTATATGAGTGTGGTAAACTCTTCAAATATTTCCATATAAAATTTCTTTGTGAGGAACCTCTTTTGAAATGCTTCCATAAATCCTTGCCAATTCAAATTCATAGGCTCAATTTTATGACCTTTCCTATATATTTAACACCACTATAGTATTATTTCTTAGAGGTGTAGAGTTGCCCAAACAGTTCTAGTTACTGAGGAGTAGTATTTAAGGGCAAAATATATTTCTAACTCACTCATCCATGCTTTTGCTACTTCACCACCTCCTTTGCTATTGAATTTGGAAACTTAAACATTCTTTAGATTCTTTTGTAGCTTTGATTATATTTGAGCTCTGGATTCTTGTTCCCCTGATGTTGGGTTCCTCTCCTATCTGAATTTAGAATTATTATTTTGATATTTTTGACTAACTAAGGTCTCCACCATTTATATTTGTTGTTCCATTTTCTCTTGAAAAAGAGATACAACTACTATGAGGTCTACCACTTCTAGTTTTGGGTTTGCCTTGTTCCCTCCTTAGGATCATACCAATGTATTATTTGGTTTAGTCAGTGGCAATGGTTAAGATGATCTTCCTCTTCCTCTACCTCTTCCTCTTCATTGTGTTGATGCCATTTTCCTTGGCCACACAAGCAACTTGAGTTAGGTATAAATACACCAATTGACATGTACATCCAACTACATAGTCGATTATATCTTTCATACAATCTAACAACCAGTATCCTTAGTCATTTGAGGGTAATCTAGTCATATTTAATTCACGTAAGGTGCCCCACTAAGAGTATTATTAGTCTATTAATTAATGTCAAGTTTACTTCATGTAAACCATCATCCACATGGAAATATTTTATTCTTTCTAGGATGCACTTCAAATCTGGTCATAGCTAGGTTCTATCCATGAAAAATTCCAAAACTACAACCTAGAGTTCACTTTTGGGAAGCTTAGTGTCCTAAAACCATGGTTTGATACCAACTATAACAACACAATTCTAAAAAACCTAGTTGAGACATAGTTTTATCTTTTTATTTATATATACTCAAGGTTCACCAAATATGTTCCAGATAGATTCAACCAAAGATTCTAACACATTTTGAGTTCTAAATACTACAACATCCCTTTGGTGGACATGAGTGACCAAACTCCCACATTGATTCTGGGTTTCACCTGGTACACTCCCCATATAGCTTAAAAGACACCTTATCATGGTCTCCTCATTTTATTTCTTTCTTTTGAATGGAATTTTGACCATAGCATAGGGATTAACCCTATCCCATATTTTTGATAAGGGACATAATTTTTCTTACTAGTATCATTTTATTTCCACTAGTTTATAGGCATGAAGCCTCTTATAGTTTTACCCACCACACCTTGTGTAAATATATTATACTCAATTAAACCATCCCCTCGATAGTTTAATTGTGGTGACTATTACCTATGTGACATATCTCACCTAGATGTCCAATAGTCAATTAATGTTTCTAGTGACTATCACACTGAATGATATCTCTCAAAGGTTTTCCTAAAGTTAATCGGGTTCCTATGACTATCATTCGCATGACTTCTCTCACATGGATACCTCATCGTCCATCAGGGTGCCATCATATAAATCTAGTTACAATGGAATCTAGGCTTATCCTACCTTTCGGTATCACTTCAAAGGTTCGTTATCGAAATTCCTATTGCAACCCTAAGGAATTGCTACCCACAATTACCTTAGTCCTAGTACTATTATTTGGGGTCTAGAAAATATGGTCTTCATGGTCAAACCCATATAGGAGGATTCTAAACCCCAAAGCATACAAAACACTGGTTGTTCTCTCTTTCTCCTCTTTTCTTACTATAATTGCAACTTTTAGAAAATAAAGATAAATATTTCTATGTTCCATAATAAACATACCATAATGAAAGTGATGCTTAAATAACAAAGCATTAAAATTATTAGATACCATTTTATAATCATCTAAGAACCATGATATAACATGCATATAAGGAATCTAAAACAATATTTATAAATTATATACACTTGTATTATCTTATACACTTTTGAATGGAAAGTAACACATTCCATTTTAATAAGGGTAGTCCTTCATCGCTAAACTATTATGCTCAATTAAACCATATTCCCAATAGTTTAATTGAGGTGACTATCACCTGTGTGCATCTCTCACTTGGATGCACGATAGTCAATTAGGGTTTCCAATGATTGTCACACCAAATGACATCCCTCATAGATTTTTCCACAATAAATTCGATTCCTATGGCTATCATTCACATGATATCTATCACATGGATACGTCATCATCCATTAGGGTTCCATCACATAAATCTAGTTACAATGGAATATAGGTTTATCCTACCTTTAGGTATCACTTTCGAGATTTATTACTAATGTTTCCATTTTAACCCTAAGGAATTGCTACCCATAATTCCTTTAGTCCTAATACTATCCTTTGGGGTCTAGCAAAGATGGTATTCTATGGTCAAACCCATCTAGGAGGATTATAAACCCCAAAGCATACAAAATGATAGTTACTCTCTCTTTCTCCTCTCTTCTTACTATATTATTAACTTTTAAAAAATAAACATAAATATTTCTATGTTCCATAATAAAAGTGATGCTTAAAAGAACAAAGCATTGCAATTGTTAGATACCATTTTATAATCATCTAAGAACCATGACATAGCATGCATATAAGGAATATAAAACAAGATTTATAAATTATATACACATAACGCACCATTCCAAAGTTTTTTTTTTTTAAATCCAAGCAACAATTATTTGTGGAAAGGCAACAAATACATAATACCCTTTTATTGAAGAAGGCAAAAATGGTAAAATTTTACTGGTGTGATCCTTTTGCAATGCTCACGAAGTCTCATAAAAAATACATCCAATATTATTATTCCCTGGAGAGATAATCCTTCCACTCTCTTTACAAACAGTTCTTAAGGTTCCAGAGGAGTAGTTTAGTTCACTTTTTTAACTTCTTTTTAACCACTTTCTTTTAATTTCAATTTTAGTGAAAACAAGCAAAGTTCGTCAACAATTGCTTTTGCTTATGTTTCCTTTATTATCATTTAAATTTTTCTAATGTTAAAAATGTAGACACTAAAATTTGGTAAACCTGATTAAGCATCCACAAGCAGTGATCAAATTGACATCACATGGCCCCTTGGGCAGCCCTCAGGAGGCTCACAGTGGTTCTAGCCACTTTGAAAAGGATTTTGGAAGATATCGGCCCAATTTTGGAAGGTTTTGGCCCAAAATTCACCACCATACCACCCTGGGATGATGGTAGATTCCCATATTCCCACCTTGGGATGGTGGTGATCCCTCGTACCAGGGTGGGATGGTGGTGAATTTTGACCCAAAAAAAGTCAAAATTTTGCCAAATGGCACCTAAAAACTACCATTTGACCACCCAAATAGAGCATGTGAGGTAGAGGATAGGGAATCCTTATGAAATCCATCTTGATGAGGGAAAAATTGGGATATTCTCTTCCACACCCTGTGCATGCCTCCCATTTGACAAGTGGCACCTCCTACCATGCATGCCCTTGCATGCCTTTTTGCACATGAGCCCCTTTGGGCTATAAAATGGGTTCCATATCCACATAAAATAATGGAGAGAAGTTCTAGGATATGAAATGGAGTGCTTCCAATATTTTCCCTCACCTTATTCCATATTTTTGCCCTCGTAATCTCCCTTTTGCCAAGGAGGTTCCTAGGTGACTTCAAGAAGGTAATCTGAGCGTGAATTTTCCATCCAGGTGAATTTCTTCACCAAATTCGACAAAAAAACACATTAGGTTGTTTAGGAACATCTTCTAGTGGTTTGGTAACAAAAAGTGACTGGATTTGGTGGGTATACCCTCCTATGATGCCCGCCAAATAGATGTAGTCACCATTGCCCCCCAGGGATGAGGGTAAATTATTAAGAAATTTCTTTACTATTTTTAATTGGTTATTTTATACATTATTCCATTATTATATGTTCTAAATTTCAGGTCATTTGGAGTTAAAATCAAAGAGTTATGCTATTTTTAAGTTTTCGCAGGCTCGTAGGGCCCATCCGGGCACCCCAGTTTTATGCAGGTGGATTTGGGCTCCAATTGGAAAATATGATCATATGGATTGTCTTTAAATGCAAATTTATACATACTGAAAAAATTTCATGAGTTTTGGATGAGTGAAGGTTCACTATTTTGTTGTTCTCCTTTTCATAGGTTGTAGACGAGCGATGCTAAATCGAGGGGTCTACATGTGTAATTTTTGATATTTTTTGGGTGATATAATCCCAAAACCTACTATTTACCATATCTTAAAATTTTCAAGTCATTTGGACATAATTTTATGCACTTTTAATTCATATGTCATTTTGCCCCTATGGGGATTGCATGTTTTCTCCATACACCCTTGCTATTTGACCCATTTTTTTTCCTTGTGTGTAGGTGTAGGTACTTAGAAGGATTTGGGAAGAAATATAAGACATCATAGAACCTAGATACAAGTAGCGGCAGCATTGGCTCACCCACCTTGATTGTGGGTACGCGGAGAAACATTGGATGTGCACCCAAATTCCGTGAAAGACTTGGTATTTGGGCACCCAATATTGTAAAAATTGTATCACCATTTTGATACCTCAAGGGGACTGATTTAAACTTGGATTGGATCCAAAAAAATAATGAGAAAAGACTTGCTTTGATTCATTTTATTTTGTTTGGTACTCTTTCCTTTTGAATGCATGCTTCCTTTTTGATGCTCATTAGTAATATGGGGTAGATACACTTTTTTTTCCACATAATTTGGTGCACCATTTCTTACTACTTTAGTGGTGATAACGGTGGGACCCTTGTCCCTTTTTATTTTGGTAAAAATCTAACTTCTTTCTTGCATTTTTGCCCTCCTTGTGTTGTAGGTGCTTCCCTCCCCACCCTGGAACGATGGCAGAGGCTTTATATGGCATTCCATAGTATGGTGGCTTCACCATACCACCCTAGGATAGTGGTGGATCTGCTACTCACCCCACCCTAGAGCGGTGGTGAAACAGAGATATTTCTACCCAAAAGTTAAGAATTTGGAGGCTTCAAAGTGGACAAGGTAAGTGCCTAAACCCTCTGATTTTCTGCTATATTTTTAGAGACTATCAAAAATCAGTTTTATTTCTTCACTTTATTGCATATAAAGGTTAAAATTTACATTTTTTTTATTTTCTTATAACATCACATAGCAAAAGGTAGAAGGAAAATAAAAAATAACTTGTAGTAGCAATGCATCTATTTGGCTTGATTGCTTGTGGCCTGCCCATTGGGTAGGTTAGCATGTAGGATTTGCATTCATAAATTCAATTTGTAGGTTCCTTATCTTATTATTCTAAAAGTAAAATGCACCTATTGCATGCATTTAGTGAATAGTCATTGATTTATTTTTTTCTTACTTTCTTGGATAATAATGAACCACACACACCAAGATTCATGTAAATGCTAGTGAGGTGGACTTCATTACCATCCACTAGTAGAGTGCAAGTTATGGTGGGTTTCATCTCCATCCACTTGGATCAAAATCCCATGAGCCCAATCCATCTTGCCAAGGCTAGTTCCAAGATCCTTCATAGCTCATGGGTTATAGCACGCATCACCCTTAAGGGAGGTGTATTGCAGATTGCGAGAGAACTGGGTGAGGAACTGGTAGGACATGTGCTCCCTGGCCATGTGTGGACCTCATCACCACACATTATGGGTGGGATAACGTAACTTGGAGTTCATAGCCAGGTTTTCGAGATGCGAGTATACAGGTGAAATCTAATTGAACATGAGATTACATTCCAACAATATTTCAAACATGTGACACAAGGTCATTATTTACAAACACCACATCTAAAACACACAAAATAGTTTAGGGATTCACAATTAAAAATTAAAAGAGATAATCATATCTATTATTGAGTGTTTCCTTCTTGTATAATATTTCATTAAGAATTTGTAAAGAATATAATCACCTTGGGGTACTAATAAAGGAGCACAATGGTGCACACCCACATCCAATACCAATCATGGGTAGAAGCTATGGAGAGTAGATTAGGAGACATGAATCATCTTTGATATAGCCCTAGGGATTTGGTTATACCTCCCTGGTGAGCTTCCACTCCACCTAGCCCCAAGAAAGTAGGGCATGAGCCTCATATCCGAAGGGATCCTCTCCAGGACACCCCGAGGGATGATAAGCATTACTTAGGAGAGTGTTCCCAGTATGTAGATATCTCACAGGACTTCCTTGGTGAAAGGCAACTGTGCATTGAGGCACTAATATATAGAGCTATGCCACACATCCATGTACCAACTAGGGTTGACATGCCTAAGCAGAGGCAAGACTATGACTTCACATACTAGCTGGAGCAAGCCAAAATGACTCTACCTCTACATCACCTTGATAGGATATAGCAACTCTTGCATCCTGATGGGAATGACACCCGTTGGTCTAGGTGAGCCAACTCAGCCCTACCTTTCCTCATCTAGGAGGGAAGACATGAGGAGATTCCATATTTTTCTTAGGAATAATATACCGTGCATGTCCGATGTGCTTCTATGCCAATTGAATGTAATGAACACATGTTCTAGCTTGAGCCTCAAGTCAATGTGACAAACCTCAAGAGAGGTAAGTGCCCTATGGAGAACACATAGTACCTTGGACAAGATCAATCCTAGGGTGATACTCCTAGGCCTCCTTGGCCTCACACTGCATATCAAATTAGGCAAGTGGTTGCAAGATACACAAAATTCCAAGCTCAGTTTAAGCAACTTCGACGGGATAAAGAGCAACTAGATTACTTGCACTAGCTTGAGAAAGAAAGGATCAAACAGCAAACCAATGAGCTATTTTAGAAAAATTTGAGAGAGAGGGTCCCTACCCCTAAGACACATAGGTAGGAGGTCCATCTAAGGTAACCCATGCTCATTAGAGAGAGGTCCTCAAGACCTTATCAAATATTGCTTCCATGACCTCCTAGGCCAGATCGAGAGATGCCTCCTAGACCAAACATAGGGCACTCACTATGGGTAGATACCCCCATTCATAGGCCAACTCGAGAGATGTATTACGAGGCTTAACTAAGCATGAGACAAAAATAGAATATGTTGATATGTCTTATAGAGCTAGGGGGGATGACTTACCATCGCCTCACCCTAGGTTGGAGGAGCCTAGACCTCCACCACAAGATGTGAACAAATATGAGGAGATCAAGTCCTTAGATACTTACAAAGAATTTTTAGAACGCTTGGAGTCAGTAGAGAACAAGACCTCTAGGTCAGGATCTCAAAAGCCCACTATGCATCAATTGCGTAGTCAACCTAATCCCTCAGTACCTACACCTCCCTATCTAGAAAAATTTAAGTTGCCCCAGTTGGCTACCTTTAGGGAGAAGAGGATGTGCAAGAACATGTCACTAGGTTCTTAGGCAAATGCTTCGACATCCATGATGATGATGCTTTTATTTTGAGGACATTTGATACTACCCTCGTCGACATTGCCTCCGAGTGGTTTTACCAGCTCCCTAAGCATAGAATCCATAATTTGGACCAATTTGTGGATGCATTCCTGGAGCACTTTGCCTTCAATACCAAGAGGAAGGCAATGTTGGCCGATGTAGCTGGGTTAAAAAAAATATGATGATGAGTCAATAAAAAATTATGGAAATAGATGGTGAACCTTTCTTGCCAAGATGCCTTATCTTCTCCCCATGTTGGAGTTGACTTAGATGTTCTCCAAAAGTTGCTTAAATTCAATCTCTTTATTTCTACAGTTGCAACAATACCCCACTCTTGAAGATGCCTTAGCATAGGCTAGGATCATTGAAGAAATCAAGATTCAAGAGGGTGATATTACGAAGCCTCACAAGGAGTGGAGCAAGAACACTAAGAAAACCCCAACACAACCTAAGCTAGTAGTGGTAAATCAGGTTGGCATTAGTGTCTCAGAGCCAGTGCCAGCCATGCCACCTCAAAAGCCTAAGTATCATGCCACCCCTGCAAACTATGCCAAGGATAACCAGAGTGGTCAAGGCCAAAATCAACAACGTCGCCCCAAGCGATAATTCATGCCCATTACAGAGTCTATGGATTTAGTGTTTGATCACCTCTTAGTGTCTAATGCGATCCATCTACCTAAAAGTCGACCTATCAACCCTAATGCACCTAAGCCCAAAGGATATAGAGAAGACCTATACTACAAATTTCATAGGAAAAATGGGTATGATGTGCAAATGTGCTATAAATTCAAACATCTGGTGCAAGACCTAATTGATATGAATTCCCTCTAGTTAGATAAACCTATCGCACCAAACAACCAATATATGGGGGTCTTTAAGGACCCCTTTCCTGCATATGCAGAGCAGGCCAAACTAGTGCCCTAAGTGAACAAGGTTCATCATGCCCCTCCTAAGCAAGAATATGTTGGCATGGTCAGTATTGCGACAAGAAACAGATGGTATCCAAGTCCAGCCACACCACCTGTGGCTCAGAATGATTTCCCTTCGACATTGTAGCTTATACCACCTCCTATACCGAGCCTCCCACCTAGGCCTATAGTCACCATCAATATCAAGCTCACTCAGAGCTTAAGAACATCTGCTCGACTCTCCATCTATGAGCTCATTCAACAATCGCAACGTCATAGATAAGCCTTGATGGAGATCCTTAAGGCTATTGAGCTTTAGCCCTAGGTTTCTAACTCCTTCAACAACTTTATGGGGCATGTGTGGCAATGCACAGAACCGGTAATTACTTTCTAAGAAGATGAACTTAAATTGGTTCCACATGATATGGTGGATCCTCCTTTACATATTGTCACACGTGTGAATGGAACACCATACAAAAGAGTCTTGATAGATATTGGGTCTTCAAGAAACATTATAAATACATCTCTAAAGCACCTGAAGCTTCTAGCATCTCATATTGTCACATCTACCTACACCATTCAAGCATTCAATGATGCCATATGCTCAATGGTTGGTACAATCATCTTACCTATTCAATTAGGGGAAAATATCATCTCGATAATGTGCCACATCCTGGAGGGTGAGATGGTGTACAACATTTTGTTAGGAAGACCATGAATCAAGGACATGAAGTCATCCCTTCCATAGCTCACCAATGCCTCAAGTACACTCATGAAGGGCAAGTTCACGTCATCCCCATGGACCTAGAGCCCTTCAAGTACTGCAACATGGTGAAGAAGTTACCTGAGTTGACCTTACCATCGATACATCTATATTTTCAACCAAATAAATCTATTTGAGGTTTGACCCCACCTCTACAACATACCATGCCCTCCTCATCATCAGCCCCAACCCAGATGCCTAATACATTAGTGGATCCTTTTCCTAGGAACCCAGAGAAGTGGCCCATTGAGGAGGACCAACCAATCATATCCACCATCTCTACAGAGGAGATACTTAGCCCGGATGATGAAGAGACACCACACGAGGCAAACAATGAGCCTAATCAAGTCTCACTCTCATCCCTCTTCTATTTGTAGCCCCAGGTTACAATACATCTAGCTTCTACCAGATTGGGAGAGTACATGGTTAGGAATGTTACCACTACTCTTGCTTTAGATTCGATGCAAGAAATGGGTAGACCCCATATTCCCATAGGCACTATCGTGCCTCTTGTTGGTATTCCCCCTAATCAAACAAAATTTATCTATGGGGGCCTTGACTATGGCATCGAACCTTATCAACAATAGGATGAAGCTGAGGAACCTTCTAGAGAGGATATCAACTACTTGTCTAACCCTACCTTTGCCTTGAAGTATCTTGACCTATGCAACTAGCACGATTATGGGTTAGGTCTGTATGAGCATGACACCAGAATCCCTTGTCAACCACAATATCAAATGCCCTATGATAATTCAAGAGTGGGATGTAACAATCCATTGCCTCTAGATGTCCTCTTAGATAGCCTAAATCACTTGAATATAGGCTATGAGGGTGGGTTTACCCAAGATCCTTATGCCAATCCCAATACAGTCTACTCCTTAGGAGATTACTTTCCATGGCTATATGGGAACCCCGTGATCCCCAATGACATTCCCCCACATTTTGAGAGAGGGGAAGGGTCATGGAGTTGTCCCCATGTCTGTGATGAGTCAGATCAAGGCACCTCTTATGAGTGGACCTTAGAGGATGAATTGGGTTATGAGGTAGTGTCATATGACCCTTTTGAGTCAAACATTGATCATTCAAAAATTGTCCCCATTAAAGACCAATAGGAAAGCCTCATACATTTTTTCCCTTTCCTTGATCCTTTTTGGTGGTAGCTCCTTCCTCCTGAAGAGTTGGTTCACCCATAAGAATATAGACCTCCTGGGGGAGCAGTTAATTTACTTGAGCATTTGGGCCCTCGGGATCCTGAGGCACTGCAATATGAGAATGAAGGAATCCTCATCCATGATGATGATTATGATGAATTAGCATATATGGGACCACACCTACCTAATCGCCCGATCCCAAGGGGCAACAACAAGGTTTCCATATATGACAGTGACTATGAGGATGAGACAAAGAGGGCATACCTAGGTCCTCGTTACTTGCGATATCATCACGAGAATATTGACATAGATGAAATCTATCATCAGTTACATGTTGGACCATACTTGAGGGCAAGGCCTATCAATCTAGACTAGATTTATCATGAGGTCTTCCCTGACCCACCCACACACATGGAGCTCCTTGAGCCTAAGGATCCCACCCTACAGTCTATTCCCAGACAGGATCCAGAGATCCCAATCCCCCTAGATCCACATCTAGGGATGATAGATAACACCAATACATAGTCACATGCATGTGGTCCTGGAGAGAAAATACATTTCATCAATATTATCTCCATTTATTTGACCACACCACTCTACAACCCAGCCAATCCTTCCAAACCACTCCATCTAGACCTAGATGCGATTGATTGGGATCGCGTTGATTCACCCCCATCACCCTCTAAGTATTGGGCCTATAGTGGATTGTTTCACTTCTTTGTAGGATCAACTCATGATGTCTTCCATGTTGAGGAGGAACCCGAGGTTCCCATAGAATATTTAAATCCACCTAATGACATCCATTTGATACCTACTCCCCATCATTTGGAGGAGGGGTCTCATATGTCAATCGAATCTATGGTTGATAGAGATATCAACTCAGATCCTAAAAACCTACAATATATCAAGCTAGGGGAAAGCCTATCCCCCAAATAGCAAGCCAATTATATAGCCCTTCTCATAGAAAAGAAGGCAGCTTTTGCATGGTCTTACAAAGACATGTCGGGACTAGATCCAAATCTGGTCACCCATAATCTCATGCTTGACCCCATAGTCAAACCTGTCAAGCAAAAGCTAAGAAAGATGCACCCAACAATGGCCTTGATGGTCAAATATGAGCTACAAAAACTATTGGATGCCTAGTTTTTCATTTTTGTAGACTATCCACCATGGTTTTCCAACATGGTTCCCATCAAGAGGCTTGACGGGAGGATTTGCATTTGCATCGAATTTCGATACCTAAACAATGTAAGTCCTAAGGATGATTTTCCTTTTCCAACAATAGATGCCTTGGTAGATGCCACCGCGGGACACAAAATTCTCTCCCTTATGGATAGTTTTTCTAGGTACAATCAGATTCGTATCAACCTGGAAGACCAACTCAAAATAGTGTTTACAATGCCTTGGGGGAAATTTCGTTACAAGGTCATGCCATTTGGCCTTAAGAATACCGGTGCCACCTACCAACATGCCATGACATATATCTTCCATGACTACATGCATAAATTTTTGGAATATTACATGTATGACTTATTGGTGAAATATTTATTACGTCATGAGCACCTAGATGTCTTATGAAAAGTCCTCGATCGCCTTATTGAACATAATGTGAGACTGAATTCCAAGAAGTGTGTCTTTGGAATCACATCTGGAAAGATCTTGGGATTTATAGTTTCCAAACGAGGCATCGAAGTGGACCCTAATAAAGTCAAGGTAATCCTTAAAATTCCTCATTTGACTACCATCAAGTAGCTTCATAGCTTGCAGGGGAGGATTGCATCCATAAAATGCTTTATAGAACAATTTTCGGACAAGTGTAGATCCATGAACAAAATTTTACACAAGGGGGTCACATTCCACTGGGACAATGAATGTTAGGATGCCTTTGACACAATTAAAAAATACCTGGCTTCATCTCTAGTGTTAGCTCCACCCAGACCAAGGGTGTTGTTCTAATTATACATCTCAGCTATTGAGGTCGCATTGGGTGCCATGTTAGCCCAAAACAATGAATTTCATAAGGAACAAGCCACATATTATCTTAGTCGCACCCTAGTGAGCTATGAGATTAAGTACGCATATGTAGAAAAGTTATGTCTAGCGATGGTTTTTGCTACCAAGAAGCTATGAAACTATATGCTTAGTCACACTACATATGTTGTATCCAAAGAGAATCCATTGCGATACATGATGAGTCATACTCATCATAGTAGTCATATGGTGAAATGGATCGTTTTGTTGACAAAATTTGACCTAGAGTTCATAGGACATAAGTCAATCAAATGATAGGTCATTGCTGATCAACTTGCAGAGGCTTCTCTCTAGGAGGACTAGCCTCTTAGCATGGATCTTCCCAATTATGGAGTCTTCCAAATATCAGAATCACCTAATTTTGATGAGCTTGAGTCACAAGCAGATATGACTCTCTTCTTTGATGGCTCCAAATGCAACCAAGGGGTTGGCACGGGAATAATGCTTTTCACACCTCATGGGGCTCCTATACCTCTATAATTTAAAATTGATTTTCCCTGCACCAACAATAAGACCGAGTATGAAGCCTTACTCATAGGGCTTAAAATAGATATCACCATGAAAATCACCAAGCTCAATATTTTCGGTGACTCCTTGCTCATTGTCAACCAGGTCAAGGGTGTATTCTAGTGCAAGTGCCCATTTTTGCAAGCATACAAAGCCCTTGAGTACAAATACTTGGTAAAGTTTGTATGGTATGACATTGAGGCACTCCCTCGATCATCTAATAATTTTGCAGATACAATGGCCTCTTTAGGATCCTTGATTTTACAAGACCCCATAGGGGAGATGACAACCATTCAAGGCAAGATGCTATCGCAATTAGTGGTTGAGCGTGACAACACTCAAGCCATGCAAAAAGTCCACATGATTCAAATAGAACCTCATCAAGAGAGATTCTCATACATTCACGAGTGCTTGAATCATGCTTCTTGGGGGACCTTGTTCCCCAAAACCCCTTTTGATAGCAGCACAATGCTATTCTTACAAGTTCTATCCCAATATCCATTTGTTCGAGATGAACTTCATGAGGGATAGGTGATTCATGCAATCGAGGCTTCCACATAGCAGGACTGGTCCACACCAATTAGAGAGTACCTAAAGCTTGGTAACATCCCTCCTAGATTATCACACATTGCCAAAAGGACATTTAAATGGAAGGTAGAAAATTTTGTCTTGTTAGGAGACATCTTATACAATTGAAGCGACAAAGGAATCCTCCTTCGTTGCTTAGAGTATCAAGAATTGAATTGGGCAATGGCCCAAGCACACGATGGTACTTATGGTGGCCATTTTAGTGGCATGGCCATCACAAAGTGCATTCTTCACATGGGCTATTATTGGCCAACTTTAGAGCGAGATTGTTGCACATATGTGAGGAAGTGCGTGAAATGTCAAAACCATGCTAACTTGACACATGTACCTTCGCAGGCCTTATAACTGATCCAAGTGGCTTGGCCATTTTCGTAATGGGGGTTGGATTTAAAAGGGAAAATATCCCCTGCATCCTTGGGTCACCACACATTTATCATAATGGCTATTGAGTATTTTACAAAGTGGGTGGAAGCAATTCCCCTTACCACTACGACAGGACCCCGCATAACGGAGTTCATATTGCATAATATCATTTATCATTTTGGTATTCCATCCAAGATCATTTTGGATAATGGGAAATCATTCAAGAATAAATATGTGCATGCTTTTATAGCAAAGTATAACATCTAGCACAACTTTTCGACACCCTATTATCCATAAGAAAATGGGCAAGTATAAGCATCAAACAAGACATTAATTGCCATATTAAAAAAAAAGGTAAAAAAAATCATACCGATTGGCTTACACAAATGTCACTTTCCATTTGGGCTTATTGCACTAGAATTTGGACACCCGCTAGGGCAAATTCGTTTTCACTAGTGTATGGTGTTGAGGTAGTCATGCCTCTAGAGTTAGAAATCCCATCACTGTGCATATCCATGCAGGAGTTTATTGATGATGATATTGCACGATAAGCTCACCTAGATCAACTTATGTTGTTGGATGAGCATCGCATTAATGCACTTGAGCATCTACGTGTGTATCAATATTGGCTCAAAAGAGCCTACAATATGAAATTCCATCTTAGAGACTTTCAGGTTGGTGATCTCATCTTGAAAGAGAACCAATAGAATTCTAGCTTGTTGCCCCACCTGCAGGACAAATTTATGGTAAACTGGTTAGGTCCCTTTGTCATCACTAGTCAAATAAGGCCTAGAAATTATCACCTATATTCACTTGAATGTATCAAGGATCTTGACCTTTGAACATCATTCACTTGTGGCCATTTCATGCTTAGAGAGCACCCAAAAGGCTTCTAGTGGATTCTCACCACCTAGGTCAAGTAAAAAAGGTCCTAGAATTTCTACGATCATTTAGGTCAACCCTAAAAGACCCAAAGGAATCCATAAGCCCTTTGGTCATATCCAAATACCCCTAGGCAGTCATAGACACTTTTTAAGTGTCATTGCATGCCTAGATCACCCCAAAAGGCTCCTAGCGAGTTCTCACCGACTAGGTCAAGTAAAAACACTCCTAGACTATCTAGGCATCCATATGTCCTTTGGTCTCCCCTAGGCAGTCGTAGACATGTTTTAAGTGCCATTGCATGTCTAGGTCACCCAAAAGGCTCCTAGCAGGTTCTCATTGTCTAGGTCAAGTAAAAACACTCCTAGACTATCTACGATCATCTATGTCAACCCTAAAAGCCCCAAAGGCATACATAATCCCTTTGGTCATAGCCAAATACCCCTAGGTAGTCATAGACACTTTTTAAGTGTCGTTGCACATCTAGGTCACCCCAAAAGGCTTCTAGTGGGTTCTCATCGGCTAGATCAAGTAAAAATGCTCCTAGACTATCTACGATCATCTAGGTCAACCCTAAAATCCCCAAAGGCATCCATAAGTCCTTTGGTCTTATCCAAATGCCCCTAGGTAGTCGTAGACATGTTTTAAGTGCCATTGCACATCTAGGTCACCCGAAAGGCTCCTAGCGGTTTTTCACCATCTAGGTCAAGTAAAAATTCTCCTAGACTATCTACGATCATCTAGGTCAACCCTAAAATCCCCAAATGCATCCATAATCCCTTTTTTCATAGACAAATGCCCCTAGGCAATCGTAGACACTTTTTAAGTGACAATGCACGCCTAAGTCACCCCAAAAGGCTCCTAGTAGGTTCTCACCATCTAGGTCAAGTAAAAATGCTCCTAAACTATCTACGATCATCTAGATCAACCCTAAAATCCCCAAAGGCATCCCTAAGACCTTTGGTCATAGCCAAATTCCCCTAGGTAGTCATAGACAGTTTTTAAGTGCCGTTGCACGTCTTGGTCACCCCAAAATGCTCTTAGCGGGTTTCACCATCTAGGTCAAGTAAAAATACTCCTAGAATATCTATGATCATCTAGGTCAACCCTAAAATCCCCAAAGGCATACCTAATACCTTTGGTCATAGCAAAATACCCCTAGGTAGTCGTAGACACTTTTTAAGTGTTGTTGCACGTCTAGGTCACCCCAAAAGTCTCCTAACGAGTTCTCACCATCTAGGTCAATTAAAAATGCTCCTAGACTATCTACAATCATCTAGGTCAACCCTAAAATCCCCAAAGGCATCCATAAGCCCTTTGGTCATAGCCAAATACCCCTAGGCAATCATAGACACTTTTTAAGTGTCTTCGCACATCTAGGTCACCAAATGTCTCCTAGCGGGTTTTCACCATCTAGGTCAATTAAAAATGCTCCTAGACTATATACGATCATCTAGGTCAAACCTAAAAGCCCCAAAGGCATCCATAATCCCTTTGGTCCCCCCCAAATGCCCCAATGACTCCCAAATAAGCCCGTTGGTCACATGTGTATACATATCAACCAAAAAACATCAAAATACAAAAGCATTTACATCGCATTGCACTTTCATACACATATCCATCAAAGTTTCAAAAATTAAAAAATATTGCATCACACCATATTGCATTTTATCATCACTTGCATCTAGGCATATTCATCATTAAAAATTTACATTTTAGAGTTGCACATACATGTCTAGCACCATGATGGTACATTACTTACCACTCAAAATCAATGTCATGAAAGTAATCATAGTTCAAATACCGCAATTAGCATTTTTCACCCACATTTTTCACATTTTCATAATCATGTCTATTCCCTTCACTTAGCCATTTTTTTTAATGTCAGTAGGTTTTTTGATCACTTAGCCATATCTAGTCTCTACTCAGATTTTGTAGCAGGTTAGCTTGATTTTTAGGAGGTAGAGTCTTGCATTGATTATACCTTGTGTACATCATATCCCAAACACAATTAATCATTAAAAATCTAATTTTTGCACAAAGACAGATGAAATCCATGAAGTGGTCTAGGTTACCTTAAGCGAAAAGGTCATCCTGCTCATCCCCCTATGTGAATGGTTTAAGAATGTTGAGAGTTGGCAAAAGGACAAGCTCTTCCCCACCCAATTCCTCAAAATCAATAGTGGTTTTCACCACTATAAAAATTTCTAAACACCCTTGATCCCTAAATTCATAAGGATCCGTACTACACATCCCCAGGAAGAATGGGTAGTCATCCCCAAGACCTAAAATATCAACACCATTCCAAAGAAAAATCCCAAAAGTTTCCCATCAACATTTCCAAACACCTTTGGTCCCTAAAGTCATAAATATTTATACTACACATCCCTGTGAAGGATGGGTAGTCATCCCCAAGGCCTAAAGGATCAATGCCATTCATAAGCCAAAAATCCCACAAATTCAACTTTGAAATCAAAACCCTCAAAAAGCAACAATAAAAAATAACAGTGGTTATCACCACTACTCAAACCCCTTGCTCAAGAGAAAAAGAAAAAAACTCAAAATAAACAGTGATTATAGTCACTAAAAAGAGAAAAATAAACATTGATTTTCATCACTATATATGAGAGCAAGTAATCCCAATCAAGTGAATAACCAAAAAAAAAACACCTGAGCTTGAATCCTTGGAACTCTCAACATTTGGAAAACCATTAGGTGATCCTCATTATGGGTTTGGTGGATAGCCTATCTGTCAATGGCGGTAGCCTCACGCATGATGATATGTCTATCACATTAGCTTTCGGGTGTATGTGTAGACCAATATTTGCATGTGGATGAGCTAGATTTGGTAACCTAGATTTCCTAGTGGTCTAGTCATACTTAGTACAAAACCTACGATGGTGGCATTCATTTGGTGATCCTCAGTATAGGTTTGGTTGAGAGCCTACTTGGCACTAGTAGTATCCTTATGCATCTCACAAGAATGAACTCACTTGCACACATAGGGATATGAAGTACCTTGGTTGTCCTAGAATATTCATACCTTGTCAAAAAATCTTGCACGGTTCGTATACAACTTTTGATAAGTTGATTAGAGTTTTTAAGTCTCATGAAAACCTAATGAGAATTTCATAAGCAACATATCATTCATATCACTTCACCTCATTTATTTCAATCACATTATTCATAAATCCATTATATAAAGTCTCATGACAAAATTACATATGAGTTGGTGCAAAATACATCATCTATGGTGCTAGCATAATAGAGCATGTAGTATACACATTTCATCATCTAAATCAAGAAATCATCCATTTAAATATACATCCATGCATGTACACAATAAAATCAAATCACATTACAAAATATGCATACATAGACATTCATCATAATTACATAAATCAAATTACATACATTTACATAAATATCATAAAATAATAAGCACATGATGATAAACCACATAAAAAGCTCATATATATGTGTATATGTATGGGACAAAAAGATACATCATTTTGCCCATCAACTATAGTAAAGTGAGTCCTCAAAATTCACATTGCTAAAACATCCAAAAACATAAAAAGAGTCACTCGAGCCACTACCATGGTCACGCAAGACCGGTACTATGACTCACACTCCCACCTGTAATAGGAGTCCTCTATGAACTACCATATCTGCTACCACCTACCTTGTTAACTCTCCACCTAGACCCTGGTGCCTCCTAAGTAGAGGAAAACTGCCTTGTCCTTCTGTGGTGACTTTGGTATGACCCACTGGCACCTCCATCATCTTGTATACACCCACCAAGGTGTACTACCTCAGTCTCCAGCTCATCCACATAAGCTTGCCCCCGTCGACACCGTGCCTAGTAAGTCTCCATCATAGAATGGAGTCATGTCACCTTTGCCTATAGCCTAGTCACATCACCACTACTAGAATCCTCTCGTGTAGGGCTTCAAGATCATAGCTATGCCTGAAGAGATGTTATCTCAGCCTAAGCCACATGTATCTTGGCTCGCCCGACTGCTAGCTCTGCTTGTACATCATGCACCTATGTCCATAGGAGATCTCTCTCCTACCTCAATCTGAGTAGCTCCTCTCGTAGCTCTACCTCTGTATCCCCTAGTTCCATTGATGGTGCCTAAACCTCCTCATCCCCAACAACATCATCCTCCAATTCCCCTCAATCTCCTAAGTCCAGGAGATCCACATGCTCTCCTACCCTGTGTCCCTGCCAATCACCTGCCTCACCCTGGTCCTCACCAGAAACATCCTATTGTGCCTCCCTAGATGCACCCTTCCTCAGTGGCCCTTCTCCACACCCCTAGCCTATCACCCGCCAAGCATCATACCCCGTTGTTGTACTGACATAATCCATATCTAGAATGTCCACTATAGGATCTGCATCCCATGCCACTGCCTCTACCATCAGCCATGTCAATGTCCTCTCATCCCCGTGATGTTGATAAGGCACCAACTCACTAGGCACCCCCTAGCGTAGCACAAAATTTTGCATCACTCGAGCAAAAAATAAGTACTCCTAATCTATTCCATGTCATCCAACTAACCATATACCTCGTCGCTCCCTGTAGAGCTATACAGTAGCATCTACCCACGTTGGACAATCTTTATATGGCCTCCAAAATACCTAACCTACCCTGAGTTGGTCAAACAGATCTGCATAGTAGGCCACGTCGCATACGAATTACCAAATCTATCCCCTATCTTGAGCCCTATGCCATAGGATATTGTATCCTATATCCCTATCTACTAGCTATTCCTGAGTCATCCAGGGTAGCCCCTATGGTTGCCCCACATTTATGTGCTGCCATCCCTAGCACTGCAGAAAAAAGCTACACCCAATACCCTTTCATCGATGGCAATGGATCTCATACAACTCATCATAGAGTTGTGCCAATAGTGTAGTACCCCATGCCATCACTAGTAGCTCCGCCATAGTAGACCTCACCAATGCAAACACTATCTCCACTAGGTTCCATGGGAACCTCACTCCAGAATAATCTGGTAGTAGCATATTGGAGATGAGCATCATGAGCAGTGTATGCCTCACCCCCAATACCTTTACCTCATGCAAGAATCCTACCATCATGCCACCCTTCAATATTCTAGCTCTACCATCTCTAGATCATAACTAAAGTACCTCTCAAGCACTTCCTGCCTCCGGTCTCGTGGTGTCATGCAGATCGATCGCCATTTTATCAAAATCCAAATAATCTGATAGACGTCCTCCAATGTCACCGTCATCTCCCCAATGGGTAGGTGGAATGTATTGGTGCACGGATCCCATAGATAAATTAGGGTAGATATATATGCATGATCTCCTATGACATCCTCTGATTGCGTCACCTGCTTGACCACACTAGCCATCCCCACATAGGAATGACTCCAAAAAAATTGGGCTCAAAAAGGCCTTTTAGGACATCAAATATACCAAAAAACAATGGAAAATTGATCTACAAAATGTAATCTAATTGCACAAAAACATGGGTAAAACACAAAATTTTGTACATATGTTATAAATTAGGTTTAATTTTTTAAAATTTAGTGTGATATGCTTCCAATTCAAAAACATACCATAAAAGCAAGAAAATCAACTCCTAACACTAGGAAAATGAAATAAGAGAGACTTGGCATACCTGTCTCGCACTAGATCCTCCACTGGCTGAGTCTTCCTATTGACTCATGGTGATTTTGGGATGAATTTTACAATCCCTTGCTACTTAGAATCACTCTCCTACTCCTCACCTTTCAAACTGCCAAAGAAAGCATACAAAATGAGCCTAACCTTCATATTTTGGGTTTATATAAAGATGCAGGGGTCACCACTGTCCTAGGGTGGTAAAAGTGCACATTTTGCTAATTTTTCCACCCTAGGACAGTGGTATAACATGCCCTCATCCCACCCTAGGATGGTGGTAGAAAAAATAGGCCAAAACAACCCAAAATGACCCGAAATAGGTCCAAAACTACACCAAAATAGCTCAAATTGGGCCCAAATTTCACACAGATAAAAATGCAACCCTAAGGATCATAGGATGGATGGAAAATTTGTTAATTAATGCCCTAATAAGGCCATTATGTCCATAACACTCCCATGACATATAGTTTTTAGCTCCTTTCCTCCAAGAACACTCAACAAAGTCACCAAAATCCTCTTCAAATTGCCCTTTTTTCAAGGGACAAAACTAAAGGTAAGCATAATACAAGTCAAGTGACTCATCACTTTTCTTACTAGTCATTCCCTAATCGACTCATCACTTGAGGGGGTAGTCATACTCAGTCCAAATCAACAAGCACACACTCAATTATGCGAATGGCGTTCGGTTAATGAATGTTCAAGAAAAACAATCACACTCTTGCTTGGGGCAGCAAACAAGCACACAAAATCACATTATAACTCTTGACATTATTGGAATCATGAAGTCATATACCTTGACCCTTCATGGAAAAAATATTCAAGCATAGGTACGCTCATTCAATGAGTTAGAAGCAAATATTCAATAACACATGCCCTTTTCATGATTGGGGCATCTAAAGTTGGTTAGGTTATCGAGTAACCTTAATCATTCTACATTTTGGTCATCTATTTTTGCTCAGTGCTATGCTGCACATAATGCATCTCAAAAATGGGCATCTATAGACACTAAAATGTGGTAAACATGATTAAGCATCCACAAGCAATGATCAAATTGACATCACATGGCCCATTGGGTAGCCCTCAGGAGGCTCAAAGTGGTTCTAGCCACTCCGAAAAGGGTTTTGGAGGCTACCGGCCCAATTTTGGGAGGTTTTGGCCCAAAATTCACCATCGTACCACCTTGGGATGATGGTATATTCCCATCATCCCACCCTAGGACGGTGGTGAGCCCTCGTCCCAAGGTGGGACGATGGTGAAGTTTGACCTAGAAAAAGTCAAAATTTGGCCAAATGGCACCCAAAAACTACCATTTGACCACCCAAATAGAGCATGTGAGGTAGAACATAGGGAATCCTTATGACATCCATCTTTATGAGGGCAAAATTGGGAGATTCTCTTCCACACCCTGTGCATGCCTCCCATTTGAC
This sequence comes from Wollemia nobilis, assembly GCA_028583015.1. NCBI lineage: Eukaryota > Viridiplantae > Streptophyta > Pinopsida > Araucariales > Araucariaceae > Wollemia > Wollemia nobilis. Next base: position 856,111 of record JAQPPZ010017036.1, on the reverse strand, counting down.
AAGTGGCACCTCTTGCCATGCATGCCTTTTTGCACATGAGCCCCTTTGGGCTATAAAATGGGTTCCATATCCACAAAAAATAATGGAGAGGAGTTCTAGGATATGCAATGGAGTGCTTTTGAGATTTCCCCTCACCTTATTGCACCTTTTTGCCCTCATAATCTCCCTTTTGCCAAGGAGGTTACCAGGTGACTTCAAGAAGGTAATCCAAGCGTAACTTTTCCATCTAGGTTAATTTATTCACAAAATTCAATGAAAACATGCATTAGGTTGTTTAGGAACATATTCTAGTGTTTTGGTAACAAAAATTGATTGGATTGGTGGGTATCCCCTCCTAGGGTGCCCCCCAAATAGATGTAGTCACCATCACCCCCCCTGCGAGATGAGGGTGAATTATTAAGAAATTTCTTTACTATTTTTAATTTTTTATTTTCTACATTATTCTGTGATTATACATGCCAAATTTTAGGTCATTTGGAGTTAAAATGAAAGATTTATGCTATTCTTAAGTTTTCGTGGGCTCGTAGGGCCCATCCGGGAACCCCAGTTTGATGCAGGTGGATACGGGATCCAATTGGAAAATATGATCATATGGGTTGTCTTGAAATTCCAATTTATACATACTTACTAGATTTCATGAGTTTTATATGAGTGCAGGTTCATGATTTTGTTGTTCTCCTTTTCGTAGGTTGTAGGAGGGCGATGCTAAATTGAGGGGTCTACGGGTGCAATTTCTGATCTGTTTTGTGTGATATCCTCCAAAAACATCCTCTTTAACATATATTCAAAGTTTCAAGTCATTTGGATATAATTTGATGCACTTTTAATTCATATGTCATTTTGCTTGTGTGGGGATTGCATGTTTTCACAATACACCCTTGCTATTTGATCCATTTTTTCTTCCTTGTGTGCATGTGCAGGTCCTCAGAAGGCTTTGGGAAGCAATATTAGACATCAGAGAACATAGATACAAGTAGTGGAGGCATTAGCTCGCCCACCTCGATTGTGGGTACGTGGAGAAACATTGGATGTGCACTCGGATTCCATGAAAGACTTGGTATTTGGGAACCCAATATTGTAAAAATTGTATCACCATTTTGAGCCCTCAAGGGGACTGCTGTAACCTTGGATTGGATCCAACAAATTAATGATAAAATACTTGCTTTGATTCATTTCCTTTTGTTTGGTACTCTTTCCTTTTGCATGCATGCTTCCTTTTTGATGCTCATTAGCGAGATGGGGTAGATACGCTTGTTTTTCCACATAATTTGGTGCACCATTTTTCCCTACTTTGCAAAAAATTAGTCATTTTTATTAATAAATATTTTTATTTGTAAAACATTGGAAACCCTCTTTAAAATCCAAAGACACAAGATATTAGTAAATATAGTTTTTTATAGATAAACTAATATTTGCAAAATGAATTATTAACATAACATATTAATCATCCCTTATTACTTCCATTATTTTAAGCCAAGAATCAAATATTCTATATTACTTTATATCAATCTAAAGTAATTCAAACCTCATGAAGATTTAGGAATGATGACAAACACTCAAATGCATGAATGATAAATACAAAATGTAAAGGCATGAACTAGGTCTAAATTCAACTATATAAAATAGTCTAGACCATTATATACATTATTTTCCTTTTCTTTGTGGAACACTTTGCTCTTGGTGGTCAGTCCTTTGCCCAATATGAGGTTACCTTTTTCTCCAATATGCTCATCCATTAGCATTATCATAAATTTAAATCAAATACTTATGATAACTAATCATATATCATTTAAAGCAACATATAATTTCATAAGTACATCATATGAAAATATTTTCCAGGGGAGGGTCATGACATCAACCATTGAGGATACCTAGGTTTAAGTCTTGACAAACTAGTTGAAATATCATTATGTGTTCATAGTCATGATATAATATAGGTAGGCTCATTTCAATACTATATAACCCATCAAAAGCATATATTTTATTTAGCATATAATTTTAATTGATTGAATTAGTGTAAGTGATTTGCGTAAGAAGTTTACACTTTAAACCAAAATTTAAATCTTATGGATAAAAATTTACAAATCAAATACCATTAGGTCAACCCATTAGATTCCTCAATCTTTGAGGAGACTTAGGTTTAAGTTTTGAAAAAATAGTTGAAATATTATTATGTGATCATAGTCATGATATAATATAAGTAGACCCATTTCAATACTATACAACCCATTAAAAACCATTAGGGGTTTTGAAAGATAACCCAAACCTTTATCAAAGTTTTGAAATACTATTTAATAATGATATAATACAATGAAACATTATACTATTAGCTCAACCCATTAGATTCCTCAACCATTGAGGATACCTAGATTTAATTGTTGATAAACTAGTTGAAATATCATTATGTAATCATAGTCATGATATAATACAAGTAGGCCCATTTCAATACTATATAACCCATTAAAAACAAATATTTTATAAAACTTATAATTTTATGTATATAATATTATTGTAGTATCAAATTGTTGAAATACTATATAACAATGATATAATACAATGAAACATTATACCATTAGCTCAACCCATTAGATTCCTCAAACTTTAAGGATACCTAGATTTAAGTCTTGACAAACCAGTTCAAATATCATTATGTGATCGTAGTCATGATATAATATAGATAGGCCAATTTCAATACTATATAACCCACTAAAAGCATATATTTTATTTAGCATATAGTTTTAATTGATTGAATTAGAGTAACTCATTGGCATAAGAGGCTAACAATTTAAACCAAATATTATATCCTATGAATTAAATTTAAAAAATCAAATACCATTAGCATAGATTTTTCAATCATTGAGAAGACCTAGGTTTAATTTTAGAAAGACTAGTTGCAATATCATTATGTGATGGTAGTCATGATATAATACAGGTAACCCATTTCAATACTATATAACCCATAAAAAACATATATTTTATTTACCATGTAATTTTATGTATATAATATTACTATAATATCAAATTATTTAAATACTATGTAATAATGATATAATACAATGAAACATTCTAACATTAACTCAACCCATTAGATTCCTTAACCTGTAAAGAGACCTAGGTTTAAGCCTTGACAAACCAACTGAAATTATTGGAAATTTTGAGTTAGTTGTGTTGTCATTGATGTCAAGAGTTAGTGTCAAGAATCAGTGTAGGACTTGGCAAAAGAAGGGTTAAAATATTTATATTTTAATCCCAAGAGATTTGGTCTAAGAGCTCCAAATGATTGGTCAAAAGGATGGTTAAATACCCTGAAGAAAAGGCCTAAAGAAAATAATATTATAATATTTATTATTATAATATTAAATGTGGTCAGAAAAGATCTAAGGGTGAAAGAGAAAAACACTGAATCCAAATGGAAATAATATTATAATAATTTATTATAATATTAAAATTTAAAATTAATGTCTAAGGTAGTTTATAAATAATTTATAATATTTATATTATAAATTAATTTATAAAAATAATAATTTAATAACCCAAAGTTGGGTTGGGAGCCAAGTTTAATTTAAACTTCATATTCCTCTGTCAACATTGAAAAATAGAAGCATATGGTATAAATACCATAGCACTTACCTCACAAAGGTAAGTCTCCGAAATATTGTGCATGCGATTTTGTGAAAAGAGAAGGCGAATATTTTCATGAGCAAACAAAGGAAAAAGGTTTTAAATTTTAATTACCCCCAATACGTGGAAAACAAAGTGACCAAGGAATAAAGACATAAAACCAACCAACATTTGGGCTAGTGGTAATTTTGAGGTGCCTAAGATTTTGGGAACGCAGAGGTGTTATGTTTGAGTCTCAGCGATGATGCTAGAAAAAAGTATTTTGGATTTGGCCCAGGGGAGAAGGAGACAAAGAAATTTATATGCTTTTGCCTCCCACGTGAGTACTTAGCTCATGCGATAGGGTAGTCGTGGCTAAGGCACATGCGGTGCTTTATCTAGGGATCGAGTCCCACCGAGGAGTGCATTGAGGTATTTAATTTTTGGTGCCTAGGTTAATGTGTGTAGTGGGAATTTTATGAGCACATGGTGTATTTGTTTTGTTGAGTGCTTAGGGAGTTAAAAGGGGTAAGGTAAATTATTTTTACCTTAGACAAAAGTGAGAAATATTTTTATTGAAAGTTAAAAATAAATTGCATTTTTTTATAAAATTAATTATTTGAAAATGTAATTTTGAGTAGGGAGTTATAAGGCTTTAATTTTATTTTTATGAAAAGGAAGTTAGGAGTAATAAGGGTTATTGTGATTTGTTATATGTTGAATATTATTTTGAAGGTTGGAGATTATAAGGTGTATTTGAGAATTAATAATTTTTGTATGGTGAAATATTTGAAGGAAATAATTGAGGATAGATTTTTGATATCTAACCATTAATATTGACAAAGAGGTTGATTGTGTTGAGATAGGTTTTGAGGTTATTTCTCCATAAAGAAAAAGGTATAGGTATATCTTCCTTGTGAGTGAAATATTGTTGAATATTGTGAATTCTAAGTTGGATTGAAAAGGTTTGTTTGATAAGTATTTTTGATTAAGCTTTCATGTGCATGATTGGTGAATGTTTGTGAGATCATTTGAATGAGATATTAAGAACTATCTTGAACTAGGGTTTGTGAAAGATCATGAGTATCATTGTTATGTGAGATTGTTTGATAAGCATTGTTGGAAATATTTGAGTAAATATTCATGTGCATGATTAGGGTTTGTGAAAATATCATGAGTATCATTGTTATGTGAATGAGGAATCATCTTGAGTCAAGGATTGAGATTCATAGTGTGAGTTGTTGGAAGTGTAGTGAAACACTTGTTTAGGGTTTGTGAGAAAGTTGTGTTTCATTAAGTGATTTATTGAGTGGATTTGGTTGAGTATAGTTTTTTTTTTTTTTTGAATTTACATGGTGGAATCGGTAGTCGCCACGAATCCTGGCAGGCTGTCAAGATTTTATGGCCGCCATAGTATTCTGTGTTGTCCGCCCTAGAAGCCACCACACAGATCTTTGTGTAGTCCGCCCCTATAACCACCATGCCATAATCATTTTAAACCTTTTACGCCGCTGAAAGCACCAGGAAAGGGACAAGCGTTCAGTCTGATGAGGCCCAAGATTTAAACCTTGGACCTCCGCCCCCCTTATGGGGTTTGGATGAACCAATTGGTCTACACCTCGGACCTAGAATTGGTTTAGCATAGTTGATTGATACTGTTAGAGTGATAGTTCAAGTTATGTGAAAATAATTGTTCTTTATTCTTAATTAATTTGAAAAGAGTTTGGAAGTGATTGAGTGTTGTGTCAGAGTGAAATATATTGAGTCTCTAACCATTATCCATATGTTTCTGTGGTTAATCAAGAGATTTTGAAAGTGATTAAGTATTTTTGTGTGTGAAACATATTGAGTCTCTAACCATTCTCTATATGTTTATGTGAGATTAAAACAAGATTCTATGTGAAACTTGTTTGTGTGATTGAAGAGGATTTTTTTGATAGATTGAGTTGAGTTGAATAAGCTTTTGTGAAAGTTGGTCGATAGATTTGAGTAAATTCTAGAGTGGACTTAAGGATAGATTTGAGTAAGCTTTTGTGGAAAATTACAATGTAGATTTGAGATAAATCTTGGTGAATATTTGTTGAGTAGATTGGACAAGTTCTAGTGAGGACTTGTTGAGCATATTTGAGGTAAGTCTTGGTGAAGACTTGTGGATAGATTAGTGTAAGATTTTGTGGAAGCTTACAATGCAGAATTGAGGTAAGTCTTGGTGAAGACTTGAGAGTAGTTTGATCAAGTTCTAGAGAGGACTTGTGGATAGATTTGAGGTGTCTTTGAGAATACTTGAAAGTAGAGTTGATCGATTGATTTGTTCAAACCTTTAGTTAAGGTTTGGAGAAGATCTAGCAAAGTTGATTTATGATTGGATCAAGCTTAGTGTTAAGTCTTGAGGACTAACTTGTGGATAAATTTTGGTGCATATTTAAAGATAGGTTTGTGTCAGATCAAAGACAGAGATTGAGCAAATTTGTGCTAGATCGAAGGACTATGTTTAGTGCAGATTTGAGATAGATATTGAGAATATTTATGCTAGATCGAAGGATTGTTTTTAATGCATATTTGAGATAGATATTGAGTAGATATGTGCTATATTGAAGGACTATGTTTAGTATAGATTTGAGATAGAGGTTGAGAATATTTGTGCTAGATCGAAGAATAGTGTTTGGTGCAGAATTTGAGAAAAGCTAAAATTAAGCTTTGGAGGTGACATAGTAGAGGATAGTAGTCTATGGTGGATAGATATCCATTAGCTAGGGTAGTTAGGACAAAGGTATTTTGAGTGAGGATAGGAGTCTTCAATGGAGAGATATCCATAAGCCATAGCAATGGAGGTAGTAGTCTTCTAGAGGATCACCAACTAGAGCAGAGGAGGACTTATCCTGTGGATAAAGATCCATGAACCATCTAAGGATATTGGTGTATCCTATGGGTTGGTGCCAACAAACTAGATTAGGGGATTGGTGTCTCCTTTGGATAGTGGTCCATAAACATTGTAATAGGGAAGGATTACGAAGAGATTTTTTCAAAAAAAATTAGTGAAATATTTTCTCCGTGGAGTAGCCTACATTGGGTGAACTATGTTAAATTGGTGTATCTATTGCGTGTGGTGATTTGTGCATTTATTTTATTACTACTTGTTATTAGTGAATACAGGTAGGCCCATTTCAATACTATATAACCCTTTAAAAACATATATTTTATTTATCATATAATTTGATGTATATAATGTTATATTAATATCAAATTGTTGAAATACTATGTTATAATGATATAATACAATGAAACATTATATCATTAGCTCAACCCATTAGATTCCTCAACCTTTAAAGAGACCTATGTTTAAGTGTTGATAAACTAGTTGAAATATCATCACCTGATCATAGTCATGATATAATATAGGTAGGCCAATTTCAATTCTATATAACCCATTAAAAACATATATTTTATTTAGAATATAATTTTAATTGATTGAGTTAGAGCAATTGAGTAAGATGTTTAAACTTTAAATGAAATTTTAAATCTTATGGATGAAATTTTAAAAATAAAATACTATTAGCTCAACCCATTAGATTCCTCAATATTTAAAGAGACCTAGGTTTAAGTGTTGAAAAACTAGTTGAAATATCATTATGTGATCATAGTCGTGATATAATATAGGTAGGCCCATATCAATACTATATAACCCATTAAAAACATATAATTTATTTGCCATATAATTTTATGGATATAATATTATTGTAATATCAAATTGTTGAAATATTATGTAATAATGATACAATACAATGAAACATTATACCATTATCTTAACCCATTAGATTCCTCAATATTTAAGGAGACTAAGGTTTAAGTCTTGAAAAACCAGTTGAAATATCATTATGTGCTCACAGTCATGATATAATATAGGTAGGCCCATTTCAATACTATGTAACCCATTAAAGCATATTTTTATTTTTGCATATAATATTAATTATTTGAATTAGAGTAACTGATTGTCTTAAGAGGTTTACACTTTAAATCAAAATTTAATTCTTATGTATGAAATTTAAAAAATAAAATACCATTAGCTCAACCCATTAGATTCATCAATCTTTGAGGAGACCTAGGTTTAAGTTTCGACAAACCAGTGCAAATATCATTATGTGATCATAGTCATGATATGATAAAGGTAGACCCATTTCACTGCTATATAAGCTATTAAAACATATATTTTATTTAGCATATATGTTTATGTATATAATATTATATTAATATCAAATTGTTGAAATATTGTGTAATAATGATATATTAAAAGTAAAAATTACACCATTAGCTCAACCCATTATGTTCCTCAACCTTTGAGAAGACTTAGGTTTAAGAGTTGACAAACTAGTTGAAATATCATCATGTGATCATAGTCATGATATAATATAGGTAGTCCAATTTCAATACTATATAACTCATTAAAAACATATATTTATTTATCATATGATTTTAATTGATTGAATTAGAACAATTTATTGACAGACATAAGAGGTTTAAACTTAAAAAAAAAAATTAAATATTATGGATGAAATTTAAAAAATCAAATACCAGTAGCTCCACCCACTAGATTCCTCAATATTTGAAGATACCTAGGTTTAAGTTTTGACAAACTAGTTGAAATAGAATTATGTAATTATAGTCATGATATAATTTAGGTAGGCCCTTTTCAATACTATATGTAGACACTAAATCCTAACCATTGATAGAGCCAATAATAATCTTAAGGCTTGCACTTAGGGTGATTTTGTGAGCACACTATTTCATTTTCTAGATTTAATAAAATATGAAAAAATTATCCTAGGATGCTCTTTCATTTACCATGTGTCATGTCTACCACTACCACTCCCATTGCCACATCTCTCACCCTCATAAATACCTCACTTGCCACATCTTCCCTAAGTGAGACGCCTCAAGTGTTCACTCTAACTACCCAGAACACTTTCCTACCCTATCCTTACAACTTGGATGCCCTAGCCTACCACCTTGCCTCATAACCCTCACCTCCTAAAATTCTACAAATGCCCATCAAACCATCAACCAAAAGAGGATTTAATAGGTATTATCACACTACTAAAATTGTGCTAGGAATATCACATATTACTCGAGGTCTGATCCATGGGAGCTATGGAGTGACCATTCAAGCCCTTCTGCCAAAATTATCCAATGTAGTGCCCTACATTTACCTAGTCTCAAACATAGTCTGCATTTACCAAACATAGTCTGTTGTATTTAACTAGTCCCAAATGCAACCTACATTTCCCAAATGTAGTCTACTATGTTTATGTAGACCCAGTCAACCAATATTAGCTCCCGATCAGCACAAGTAACTTAGCAAGGTATATTTATTATTGTTTTGCATCCCACACATATTTTTAGTTTTGTAATCATCTATTTTAGGATTTTTTAATGCTTTCTTTATATCAACATGGGTTTTACATGGTGAAGACCCCAAATATGCTATTGACCCTTTTTTATTTACATGATTTATGTGCATGTGGTAGGTTCTTGGAGGTTTTTGAAGGGTGGCCTACAAGGATACATAAGCCCACTGATGAGGCCTAGAAATGCCTCAATCATAGCATGTTTTGAACATTAAAATTACCTAAAAACTCTTATGTTTAATCTGATATGCTAGCTAATTTGATTCAATATGTTGTGTATTAACTATTTGCATGATCGATGTATTAGAAATACTATATTCTGATTTTTACAGTGTTTTACATAGTTTTATGTTATTTTGTTATGACTTGCTAAAAGAGAAATATGCTTAGGTTGATAGCATAATTTCACTAGTTTTGTTTTAATATGTCTCAAGCATTCATTTTATCTAAATATAGCAAACAGTGCAAGCAAACTGTTACTGTGCAGCAAAAACTGGTTTTCCAATGTAAATTCCAGCCAGCTACCAAAGAATGGCAAGGCATGGAATTCACACATGGAAAGAGATGAAGACCATTGCAATCTGATCTTGAGAGATAACCTACCTAAAAAATGCAGAGGAAATCATTTAAAGACCACACATTTGTTCATTTCGAAGTCTCTTCGGAATGAAAAAACATCTTCAAAATGAGAAAACATAGTCTCTTCGAAATGAGTGGATCTTCGAAATGAGAATTGCAGTCTCTTCAGAATGAGCCACTTATCTTCGAAATGAAAATAGAATGTGCTTTTTGAATTGTTGACCGATTTCTAATGCTGGAAAAAGAGAAAGAAATATTGAAAAGGGTAAGGGAAAATATCTCCCATCTGACTTTACTGTCCTTGCCGACCAAAGCCACCATTTATGGAAAGATCAAGTTTGATCCTATTCTAGGATAAAACCAGGAAAAGTTGTAGCATAATAGGATTAGATCTTTAGGATAGAAATGAGATATTCTTATTTTGTAAGTAGATATTAGGACATCTATAAATATGGCTTCTGTCTAGGTTGAGCTAGAGAGATATAGAGAGATACAGAGATGGAGAGAGAGGAGAATAGGATAAAATAGGCAAGTAGTGTAATAGTAAGAAAAGTGACTGTTACAGTCCTGTAATAGGTTTTTAGCAACAATACTGTAATCATGTTCTGAATCAATAAAAGTGCACTATTTTTTGTCATGTTGTTGTGAATGAGTGTGATTAATATCTAGAGAAATAAATACTCATACCTTCTTCTGGACAAGGAGTCTAGCCACTTCCAGACCATGGAGGAGGACTAACAGTAGGTTTTTATTCCGATTTTGCTGTAGCAGAATGAGTTGTAGAACTTGTCATTTCATTTCCTTGTAAAAAGCTAACAGTATTTGTAATATTAGCTTATTTTATGATTGGTATGATCTTGTGATTAATGGTTTGGTTGTAATCTCCACTTTTAGCAAGCTTTCAAAATACTATAGATTATCATTTTCAAAATTTACTATTTTTTGCAATTTGCTGCATTGCTGTCAACCCTTGCATAGAATATTGATAACCTTCTTATTACAAAGAATTGACAGGGCTTAATTTCCATGCTATAATTAGGTTTCCATTATTACAAAAGTAAATATATTTCCTTTCTGCAATTATAATCAGATTTCTAATTCTATAACTGTTATTTCTACAACATAATTAGGTCTCATTATATAATTGTAATTAGGATTTCATTTCTACAGTTAATGATTAGTTTCTATTTATGAAACTATATTAAGGATTAATTTATGTAATTTAGAGATATAAATGTCATAAATCCCCCATACAATCGATTTCACCAATAAGACCTGTTGCTCCCAGATGACCTAAGTTATAGCTTTGTTCACTCCTTCCTCAAATAGCCTTGTACACTACCTTGGATTAACAAATTCATTGAGAATTAATGATGTGCAGGATGATAATGCATCATTTTGGCACCGTTTTTGAGGAATAGTGTTATTGGAAGGTGACAATAGTCCAATAGTTGTTAATTAGACTGAGCTATGAAATTCAAGATAAAATTTAAATATAACAACTGGTTAAAGTAACAACTATTGATCTATAATTTATGTCATTCAAGAGTAAACATGAATGAGTAAGCCTAGGGATGAAAAAGGTAGAATTAACCAAAAGTATTCTTGGCTTGTTCCATTAAGAAGATCTTCACGCCTAAGGGGTGAATCACCTATGTTTGAACTACCAGAAATATTGAAATAAAAATCATGAGTCTCATCATCATTAGAACATTCTAAGAAAGAAAAATCACCAACTTCATCATCATTAGAACATCCTAAGAAATAAAAATCATCAGAATCATCATCAATAGAGGATCTTGGACCTCTTGAAAGCAAAATTTGGATAGGTTTAACTATTCCTAAGGAACAAGAAACTATGGCAGAGGGAGGCAACTAGATAGGGATGGCCAACATGGCTATGTCCATAATTAAGGAGATGATCAGGATATGCCCAAACCTTCTAGAAAATTTGAATATCCTATCCATTTGAATCCAACCTAAAACTCTTCCATGAAAACCATTTCACCTTCAGTATTTCCAACATTTCGAGGTGTTGTATCTGAAGATCCTAATCAGTTTTTGTTTGAATTCAAAGTAGTGTGTCAAACCTATGACTATGTAAATGACAATCATAAACTTAAGGTTTTTCCCTCAACACTTAAGGACTCAACATTACGTTGGTTCATGAGCTTAGAGCCAAATTCCATCCGAACTTGGGATCAAATGGAAACTATGTTTTTAGACAAATATCAGAAGTATTGCCATGTAAGGAACATGAAAGATGAGTTATTTAGGATTAAACAGGAAGATGATGAAATATTAGAAAATCTAATCTTGATAGGTTCTCCTTTGTTCAAAGGATATGTGGACTTGTAGAACCAGAGTTATGCAAAACCATATTTTTGAGAGGATTACAAGATGAATCCAGAGAGGTATTGGATTTGATGGGAAAATGGGATGTAAATACTCTTAGTAATGAGGAAATTGTGGGTCTCTATAGGAATTACTCTCGCACTAAGCAGGGAAGAAGAAAAAAAATACAAATGGCACTGATGTGAAGGACGTAATAGAGGAACTTGAAAATTTTAAAACTGATATTTTGGTGTAATTGAACACAACTTTAGGAGAAATGTCTGCAAAAGCAAAAACCATAGAACCTTTTGCAATTTATTACCCAAGATGTAGAAATAATCATGCTTTGCAAGAGTTTCCTTTGAATAAAACATCTATCTCAGCCATTTGTAGTATCTATTCAAAGAAGCATTTTATTGATAAATGCCACCTACTACCACAACTCAAAACTATGTTAGAAATGCAGACTAAGGAACTCAACTATGTTGGACCAAAACAAGGGGGAAATTTCTCTCAGAACCAAAATCCCCCTCATTTTTCTACAAATTTGGGGCATAATCCTTAGACTATGCCTTGGGGACAATCAGAGCCACCCCAACGTCCTTGGAATTATTCTCAATGGAAAAATTCCCAAGAATGGCCATAAACAAGTTGGAGTAATCCAACCTGGAATCAAAATCAGAATAATCTATCATGGAATCAAAACATCCCACCCTAGAATAAGAATAATCCACATTGGATGCAAAATAAACCACAGTGGAGTAAGCAATACCAGTCCTATCCAAGGCAGCAAAGAAATCAAGGTCAAACTCAACATTTTCTGCCTACACCTAATCAATTTTTTTAAGAAAAATAGAACCAACCACAACAAACACAATAGGTGAAACAACCTCAACTTCTAGCTCAATCATTCACTAATCCAAACAACATGAGACAGGCATCCCCTATCTATGTGGCTGAAGCTAAAGAAAATGCTAAAATAAATGTTCTTGATTGTAGTAACATCCAACTTCATTCAAGAAAAGTTGTACCTAAACCTGTTTCAATTAAAATAAAGGAAAATGAAGAGCAAGAACCTTTGGAACCAGTTAGAAAAATCAACAATAGAAAAATAAGAAGAAAAAATAGAACCACAGGCAAAACAATTACCTTCATCAAGGATAATTCCATATCCTAAAATATTCAATACCACAACAAAAAAATTTGAGTCAGACCTAGTCAAGGAACTTGGAAATTTAACTATATCATTTCCCTTATTGCAAGCCATTAAGGATATACCAATTATTAAAAGTACTATCCGATATTTGTGCATTAGAAGAGCAGGAAGAAAAAAGAAAGCATTTCCTAAGATTGTTCAGGTTGAAGGAAAGATAGTTGATCTCTTGTCTGGAAAACTAGTACCTCCAAAGTATAGTGATATAGGGAGTCCAGTTATCACAGTTACCATAGGATCAATACCAATATCAAATGTCTTAGTAGATCTAGGAGCTACAATAAATTTCATGACCAAGGATATAATGGAACAATTACAGCTCAAACATCTTAGTCCTACATTTACAGTTTTAGAAATGGCTGATAGGTCAGTTGCAAAACCTGAAGGTATCATTGAAGATGTCCCTATAGAAGTATCTCCTTGGGAATTCCTTGCAGATTTTTTGGTTTTATAGCCAAAAAATTTAGCACATGGATATTCCATCATTTTGGGAAGACCTTGGATTACAACTACAACAACCTTCATAGACTACAGATCTAGGAAAATAACTATTTCAAATGGTATTTAACTAAAACAGATCTCTCTATATCCTCCTGCAAGACCCTCCAACAATTTTTTAGGTCAGTTATGGTTTCCTAATTTAGATGAAGAACCAGAAGAGGTTATTTCCACACTAGCCACCTTGGTAGTAAGGGAACACACAGAAGACCTCCATGACATAGAAACTTTCGAGAATGAAACTGTCCTAATAAATGTTCTACATGAACAAGGGTTAGAAGAGGAAGCAGTAAATATCCATCAGTTGTTAGGGAATCAAGAGAACCAAAATTTTGAAGGTGAGCCATCTGCACTATCATAGGAAACATCAGTTTCAATACCACATAGGTGGCATCATCACCTGATTTTACCTTCTCACTATTCCATACAGGATATGATTCCATTAGAAATAAATGAAACAAAAACTTATTATTACCATCTTAACTCCCTAATAACCAGGTATGAAGAAGTGAGTTTAGTCCTTCCAAATACAAAACAAATAGAAGTCCAACCAGGCAAATTACTAAACATTAACAGCTGGCTCACTAGGGAAGAGGAAGAAAAGTTGATAATAGTTTTACAGAAGCTGTTGAGCAAGGTGTAGAAACAGTATTGTCATTGTTGTCAACACAGATAGATAGATCAGTTGATGCAGTGGACAGGAGTTCAGAGGTCAGTTAGAGCATGTACAATGAATTTCTAAGAAGACAGAAGTGGCCCAGATTTAGAGGATCAAAGAAAAATACAAGTAAGAAAACTGTCGCAATATTGCGACATGTTCTCTGTCACGATTTCATGACATATCGGAGGAGAGAGAAAATGCAAGCAAAACTGTCGCAATTTCACAACATATCAAAGGAGAGAGAAAATGTAGGTTAAACTGTCATGATTTTGCGACATATCAAAGGAGAGAGAAAATGCTGGCAAAACTGTCACGATTTTGCGACATGTTGGAGGCAAAGAAGCCAAGTGGAAAAACTATCATGATTTTGCGACATGTTTGGACGAAAGAGAAAGTGCAAGGAAAATTGTCGTGATTTTGCGACATGTTTGAAGAGAGAGAGCACAAGGAAAACTGTCGTGATTTCATGACATGTTGGAAGAGAATGAGGAGAAAGAAAAAGATGTCATGATTTCATGACATGTTTCATTTTCGTGGTCCAAAGCGAAGAAAAGAGGAGAGAGAAAAAGATGTCGCGATTTCGTGACATGTTTCATTTTCACGGTCTGAAGCAAAGAGGAAGGTAGAGAAAGAAAAGTGTCACGATTTCACGATAATTTACAAGAAGGATTGTACGGACGAGAAAGTGTCACGATTTCACGACAGGTTCAAAGAAGAAGCGCTAAGGAGAGAAAGTGTTGCGATTTCACAACATGTCGGTTTTCATGGTCCGAAGGGAAGAAAAGTGCCAAGGAGAAAAAGTGTCACAATTTTGTGACATGTCAGGTTTTCATGACTTGAAGAAGAGTTAGAGTGTAATGTAGCGCATGTGTCATGATTTCATGACAGGTTTGAAGAGGAAGCGCTAAGGAGAGAAAGATATCATGATTTTGTGACATGTCAGGTTTTTGCTGGAGCTTACAGAGAAAAGCATATGAAAGAGAAAGATGTCGCAATTTCGTGACATGTTAGGTTTTCACTGGAGCTTGTGAAGAAAAGCGTACGAAAGAGGAAGATGTTGTGATTTCATGACATGTTAGGTTTTCACTAGAGCTTGCGAAGAAAAGTGTATGGAAGAGAAATATGTCACAATTTCCTGACATGTCATGGTTTCGCTAGGGCAAGCAGAGAAGAGTGGAAGGAAGCAAAAGATGTCGTGACTTCGCGACATGTCTTGTTTTCGCTGGTTGAATCCAAAAAGAGTAACGAGGAAGTGAAAGTGTCGTGATATCATGATAGGTCATGTTTTCATAGATAGAAGGCAAGAAGAGTGCAAAGAGTCAGAAGTGTCATGATTTTGTGATGGGTCTCTACAGCACGCTTGCTGATAATTAACTGAAAGTAGAACGACGGTTATAAGGGCAGTTGTAGAGAAAGATCATACAGGAAAAATAAGTAGAGTTAACTAAAGTTAGTGCGGTAGTTACAGATAGAAATCATGTAGCTATTTTAGAAAAGTCAAAGAAGGAGAAAACAAACAGTCGCATAAATAGAATAAAAAAATGCATGCATGCACAGGAAAGAATACGAATAGTTATGACCAAGAAGACGAACAGTCATAGTAGAGGTATATGTTGCATGTAACATGTTCAAAAAAAATCCCACTCTATAGATACAAAAGGAGTTACATAAAGAAGCAGTTACAATTGACAAGTGGTAGAAGAGAATGTTAATAGACTACATGCGGGTTTACAGAAGTGACAGAAGATGAGGAGTCTCAATGAGAAATAGGGTTATAAAAGGACAGTCACGCAGAGAATTTTGTTGCTGTTGTAAGTGAGAAATTGCTGTGTAAAGAGGGTTAGAAGAGGGTAGAGAGAGAGATAAGTAGAGACATGAGATCATGTAGAGTTTGATTAATTGTAGACCAGTTAGGGCCATGTAAACAGTGAAGGTACTTTTATGTCATTGTAATAATTCATAATTGCAGTCCAAGTTGGTGCTTGGCATTAGGGGTTGGTGCTCCTATCTGTTGCAATAGAAAAATAAGGGTTTGGTGCTCCTTCCAGTGGGTGCTGGTAAAGTGTTTGTAAAATTGGTGTTTTGCAAAGGCTAGATTTGGATTGGAGTCCAAGCAATCATTTTTGAGGAGTAGCCAAATTGGTGAACCTCGTTACATTATGTGTTGTGGTGTGCTCTCTTGTGAAAATTGCTTTACCTATTTTCAAGTTCTCTTTGCTTCAGTTTTAAGTGTTGTAGATTTGAAGTTTAAATAGCTACACTGATTCACCCCCCCTCTTAGTGTCATTGTGAGAATATCAATTGGTATCAGAGCAAGGTTCCTGAACAAGATTAATCAGCTAAGGTGATCTTGGAAGGAACACAATGGCAGGTAGCAAAGGATTCTCATCAAACAAAGCTCCTTTGTTCAATGGAACTAATTACTCATTCTAGAGACTCAGGATGCAGACATATCGAAGTGCATTAGGATACGACATTTGGGAGTCAGTAGAAAGTAGATACACAGTACCCACTACTCCTCCAATAGATACTACTGAGAAGAAAAAGTTTGAGAATGACTCCAAAGCAAAGAATGCCATAATGTGTGGGCTAGTAGACAGTGAACTAATAAGGGTCATGAGGTGTCAATCGACAAAATACATATGGGGCAAACTGAAAAGCATCCATGAAGGAGACAAAAAGATCAAGGAAGCCAAGCTACAAATGCATCAAGCTCAGTTTGAAGCATTACAAATGAATGATGATGAGAACATAGAGGCCTATATACTGAGAGTCAATGGAATCATTAATGCAATCAGAGGACTTGGCAAAGAAATCGAAGATGCGGTTGTCATGAAAAAGGTACTTAGAACTCTTCATAAAAGATTTAATCCTAAAGTTTTTGCAATAGAAGAGGCTAAAGATCTAAATAATTTTAGCATGGATGAGATGCATGGTTCTTTGATTGCATACAAAATGAGAATAGGACAAACTAAGCCCATAGACAGAGAGGCTACATTTAAAGCACACAAAAATATAAAAGCTGAACAAGAATCTGAGGATGAAGAGACATCGGATGAAATAGAAGCTAACTTTGTTCAGAAACTTACAAGGAGAAAAGAAAAATATAGAGGAAAATTACTGCTTAAGTGCTTCAATTATGGAAGCATCGGTCACTTTGCAGCTAAGTATCCAATGAATGAGAAAACCAAAAGTGATGAAGGGTCACATCAAGAAAGAAGTGACTAGAAGAAGAAACCAAGCTTTAGAAAAAACAACTTCAAAAAGAAAAGTTTCATATCTAAGAATGTCAACTCTTCTGAAGATAGCTCAGGTGAGGACTCTGAAGAAGAAACAAGTGAAGCTCTATTCATGGCATTTTAAGAAGAAAAAATAGAAGAAAAATAGGAAGGTGATAAAAACATTAATGATGAGGCTGAGGTATATTGGGAAGGAGAGTTGGTTTCTGCACTTAAAGAGTTGAGTACAGAAAGGAAAAAGAATAAAAAGGTCTCAAGAAAGCTTGAGGATGCGAATGACATAATAAACAGTTTGAAAGTGTTGAGCAAGGTGCAGCAAAAGCAGTGCAAAAGGATTGTAATTGTTGTCAATATAGATAGAGTGATGTAGATGAAGCAGTTTAGAGGTCAGTCAGATCAAGTGCAGAAAATCTCAAGAAAAACAGAGGGGACCCAGATCCAGAATTTTGCAGAAAAAGACAAGGAAGAAAACTGTCGCGATATCACGACATGTTTTCTGTCGCGATATCGCGACATGGTTCCTATCGCGATTTCACGACATACCGGAGGAGAGAGAAAGTCCATAAGAAAATGTCGCGATTTCGCGACATATCCGAGGAGAGAGAAAAAGCTCGCCAAAATGTCGCGATTTCGCGACATGGCTGAGGAGAGAGAAGGTGCAAGCAAAAGTGTCACGATTTTGCGACAAAAAGGAAGAAAGAGAAAGTGCAAAGAAAAATGTCGTGATTTCACGACATATCGGAGGAGGGAAAGTGCATTGAAAAACGTCGCAATTTCGTGGCGTATCGGAGGAGAGAGAAAGTGCATTGAAAAATGTCACGATTTCGCGACATATTGGAGGAGAGAGAATGTGCAAGGAAAAATGTCACGATTTCGCGACATGTTGGAAGAAAAGAAGCCAAATCGAGAAACTGTCATGATTTCGCGACAAGTTTGAAGCAAAGGCACCAAGGATGAAAAATGTCACGATTTTGCGACACATCGGAGGAAAGAGAAAGTTGATGAAGCGTAGCGATTTCGCTACATGTCTGAGTTTCGCCAGGATAAGCAAAGAAAAAGCCCAAGTAAGAAAAGCATAGCAATTTCGCTACAAGCTTGAGACACTAAGAACAAAAGTGTAGTGATTTTGATACAGCGTCGAGTTGCAAGGTGAAAAGTAGTAGCGATTTCACTACATCGTCAAAGTGCAAGGTAGAAAGACGTAGCGATAGCGCTACAAGTTTAAAATACAGAGTGTAAGAATGTAGCGATTTTGCTACAAGTTCTAGATGCAAGGCGAAGAATTGTAGCGATATCGCTACCAGTTCAAAAATGCAAGTGCAGGAGGTGTAGCGATATCGCTACAGGTTGAAAGTGCAAGGTAAAAAGGTGTAGCGATTTCGCTACAGGTTAAAAATGAAAAGTGCAAAGGTGTAGCGATTTCGCTACAGGTTAGAAACACATGTTGGAAAGGTGTAGCGATATCGCTACACGTCGGAGTTTCATTAGCCAGCAGAAAAGAAAAATGCTAAGGCAATAATAGTGTAGCGATTTCGCTACATGTAAGGTTTTTCGCGGTTGCAGGGAGTAAAAATTGTACGGAGGCCAGAAGCGTCACGATTTTGCGACAGCAATGAAGATGATGTCAACGAGACCTAAATGTGTCACAATTTTGTGACAGGGTGAACGAAAAGCCATTGCAAGCCGAAAACGTTGCGATTTCGTGACATCTATGAAGATGACGTCAGCAAAACCAAAATGTGTCGCAATTTCGCGACAGGGTGAACGAAGAGCCATTGCAAGCCGAAAACGTCACGATTTCGTGACATCTTTGAAGATGACGTCAGCAAGTCTAAAAATGTCACGATATCGCGACAAGTTGCTGAAAAGCCATTGCAAGCCGAAAGCGTCGCGATTTTGTGACACCTTAGCGGATGACGTCAGCAAGAAAAAAAATGTCACGATATCGTGACATGTTTCCAGAGAAGCCTCATGAAGCCAGAAACGTCATGATTTCGTGACACCTTAGAAGATGACGTCAGCAAGACAGAAAATGTCGCGATATCGTGACATGTTTCCAGAGAAGCCTCATGAAGCCAGAAATGTCGCGATTTCGCGACATCTTAGAGGATGACATCAGCAAAACCAAAAATGTCGCGATATCGCGACAAGTTGACAGAGAAGCCTCAGGAAGCCGAAAGTGTCGCGATATAGCGACAAAGTTGAGGATGACGTCAGCAAAGTGAAAAACATCGCGATATCGCGACAGGTAATGTTTTGGCAGGAAAAAGTCAAAGATACATGCATTGTGACAGGTGTCAAAAAGATGCCGTTACGAAAAGTTAACCAGAGTCAGATCTGCAGTTCCAAGTGACAAATGGTGAGATTACAGAGGAGAAATTCATGTTATAGTTAACTGAAGTTAAAAAGTAAGTTACGAAGCATTGCATTTAAGACGCAAACGACTGTTGCAGAGCCGTGATACAGCATGGCCAGCTAAGCTAGCAATTACAAAAAGTAGCTACTGAGCAATGCATTGAATGTTAAACGGCTGTTGCAGGGCTGTAACAAAGCATGACTGGGAAAGGTGGCAGACTCACAGGAAAGCTACGTTGTATCGAGAAATTATTGTAGTGACATTGGTTAGCTACGTATATCATAAGGAATAGTTGATCATAGGAGATAAAAGATACATAGTTTTTAACAGAGAAGAGAGAGAGAAATCAGAGAGCATCGAAACGCGCAGAAAGGCTATCAGTCTACATAAAAAGGGGTGTCAGTTCCAACAGAGTAGAATGTCAGAATGTGTAGAGAAAAAGGCTATCAGAAAGTCAGAATGTCAGATAGAAGGCGGCTAAAATACGGATCAGGTCAGAGAAGGATTTGACACATCAATTACAACCGAGAATGCATGAAAAGTTGGAGGGAAAGTTAAACCGTTTGAATTTGAGCCGTTCGAAGAAATCAAGTATATAAGGATCGAATTGGCATAGTGAGAAGGTTACTGCGACTGTGTTTTCATTGTGCATTTTGAAAGGTCTCAGTTAGTAAGGGTGCTGTAAGAAAACAGCCTTAGATCAAAACCTGCAATTCTATTGAATATTTAAGAGAAAGGTTTTAGATTAGATCAGAATATATTGAGTCTCTAACAATTCTCTCTATGCTTCTGTGAGATTTTTGTATGTGTTGTAGACCAGTAAGGGTCTTGCAAAAGAGAAGGCATTTTTATGTCCATTTATCTTACAAAATTGAAATCCAAGTGGGTGCTTGGTAAAAGGAGTTGGTGCTCCTATCTGTTGCAGCAGATAAATCAAGGGTTGGTGCTCCTTCCAGTGGGTGCTGGTAAACCGATTGTAAAAATTGAATCCTTGCAAAGACTGGATTTGGATTGTAGTCCAAACAGTCATTTTTGAGGAGTAGCCACATTGGTGAACCTCGTTAAATCCTATGTTGTGTGATGCTCTTGTGTGATACTTGCATTATCTAGTTTCAAGCCTGCATTATTAGTTTTAAAAGTTGCAGATTTAAGTTTTTAAGTAGTTACACTGATTCACCCCCCCCTCTTAGTGTCATTGTGAGAATATCAATTGGTATCAAAGCGGGGCACCTGCACAAGCTTAATCAGCTAAGGTGTTCTTGGGAGATATACAATGGCCGATGGTGAAGGTTTCTCTTCTAACAAAGATCCTCTGTTCGATGGAACAAACTATTCTTTCTGGAGGCTCAGAATGCAGACCTATCTCTGTGCATTGGGTTATGACATTTGGGAATCTATTGAAAATGGATACACCACTCCCATTGTTCCTCCAACAGATGCTGCTAAAAAGAAAAAGTTTGAGAACAAATCGAAAGCCAAGAATGCGATTATGTGTGGATTGGTCGACAGTGAGTTGATACGCATCATGAACTGCAAATCTGCTAAAGACATATGGGACAAACTGCAAAGCATTCATGAAGGAGACAAAAAAATCAAGGAAGATAAGCTGCAAACACATCGTGCCCGGCTCGAAGCATTAAAGATGACCGATGATGAAAACATAGAAGCTTACATGCCGAGAGTAAACGGAATCATCAATGCAATAAGAGGACCTGGGGGAAGAAATGGAAGATGTAGTTGTTGTGAAGAAGGTACTGAGAACTCTTAACAAAAGGTTTGATGCAAAGGTTTCGCCATAGAAGAAGCAAAAGATTTAAACTTCTTCGAGATGGATGAAATGCATGGTTCTCTAACAACTTATGAAATGAGGATTGGACAAACTAAGCCCTCCGACGGAGAAGCAGACCTTCCAAGCACGTAAAAATGTAAAATCTAAACAAGAGTCGGAGGAAGAAGAATCACAGATGAAAATGAAGCAAACTTTGTTAGGAAATTAGTAAAGGGAAAAGGAAATTACAGAGGTAAGTTGTCGTTCAAATGTTTTAACTGTGGAGGCATCGGGCACTTTGCAGCAAAATGCCCAATGAAGGAGAAAAATAAAAATGATGAAGGAACATATCCAAAAATAAATGTCTGGAAAAAGAAACCGCAGTTTAGAAAAAGAAACTTCAAGAAGAAGAGTTTCATTTCCCAGAATATCGATTCTTCTGAAGACAGTTCCAGTGAGGAATCAAAAGAAGAAACTGGTGAAGCCCTATTCATGGCTTTTGAAGAACAAACAACTGAGGAAACACAGGAGTGTGAAGAAAAATTAGAAGATGAGGCTGAGATAGATCTAGAAGGTGAGTTAGTTGCTGCTCTTGAAGAGTTAAGTGCGGAAAGGAAAAGAAATAAAAGGATTACAAGAAAATTTGAGGAGGCCAGCAATGTAATAATAAGTTTGAAAGTACAAACTAAAGAATACAAGAAAAGGTCTGAAGATGTTGAAGCTCAACTGACCGTGAAAATAAATGAGAGCAATAAACTGGAAGAGGAAATAGTTGGATTAAGGCTGCATCTAGAAGAAATGAATCAGAAACTGAGCTGTCATCAAAAATTTGAAGACAGTTCTGAGAAACTGAACAAAATGTTGAATAATAAAAGGCCCATAGGTATCAACTTTGGCTTGGGCTTTGATGAAGGAGAAACCTCAAAGGACTCAAAGGCTATAATAGTAGATCCAGTAAATAATAAAGACAAGATTAGAGTTGATCAAGATAAACCGTATCATGCAAAAGAAAACAACAAATCTAAGCTTGAAAGGAGTGCTACAAATGATGGATTCACCAAAATCTCTCATCAAAGAAGGAAAAGACCCATGGCTTCTACTTCCACATGGCAACATCCATTTCCCAGGTACACTCGTTCCTTTTCTAGTTATTGTTTTAAGTGCAATGCATATGGTCATAAAATTTCAAGTTGTAGATATAATGTAGAACAAAGAAAATTTACTAGTAGAAATACTTTTTCTCCTTTGATAGATTATGCTGTAGAATTTTATAACTACCATAACTTCGGCCATATTGCAAGAAATTGTCGTAGCTCTTTTGCAGGAAATAAATATCAGGAAAGAAAATATCACTCGGTTGGATCAAAATAGTACAGAAAATTTCTCAATAAACTATCACAAGCAAATGAAAGGGAGAAGGTGAAGAAAGTAACCAGATCTGCTGTCAAAACTCAGTGGAAAGAAAAGGGACAACCGAAGAAAGACAAAGAATCCTTGATCGTTCAAATAGCTCTCAAAGCATAGAATAAATCTGCTCCTTGGATTCTGGACAGTGGATGCTCCAATCACATGATAGGAGACAAACAGAAGTTTGATAAGCTACAGACATACGAAGGTGGTTCTGTGAAATTCAGAAACAATGATGGAGCAAATATAGTGGGTAAAGGATCAGTTAAGTTAAGTGATGGTAAAATCAACTCAAAGGAATTTCTTTTTGTGGTAGGACTGAAACATAACCTACTGAGTGTAAGTCAGATATGTGACAGAGGACATGAAGTAATTTTCAAGAAGGAGGGTTGTGAAGTAAGAAAGTCAACAAATGGAAAGTTAATAGCCACTGGACTGAGAACTTCTGGAAATTTGTATACTCTCTCGAAGACTTCAGAAGGAGCCTGCTTGGTTGATCAAGAAGAAGAAAACTGGCTGTGGCATAAAAGACTCGGTCACATAAGATTTGATAATCTAGTAAAAATTAGCTCGAAAAGAGCAGTAAGAGACATACCCACTATTGGCAAACCATCAAACAACATTTGTGAGTCATGCCAAAAGGGGAAGCAAACCAGATCTACCTTCAAAGCAAAAGATTACTTCACAAGCAAGCCACTAGAACTGATTCACATTGATTTGTGTGGTCCCATGAGGACAGAAAGCATAAATGGATACAAATATTTTATGCTGTGTATAGATGATTTTTCTAGAATGACATGGGTACTCTTTCTGAAATAGAAGTCAGAAGCTTTTGAGATGTTTAAAACCTTCAAAAATCTTGTTGAAAATCAATCTGGAAAAACAATTAAATGTTTGAGATCTGATAGAGGAGGAGAGTTTATTTCAAATGAGTTTGCTGAATTCTATGAAAAATATGGAATAAGAAGACAATTTTCAGCAGCAAGAACACCTCAGCAGAATGGAGTAGTTGAAAGAAAGAACATAACTGTACAGGAAATGGCAAGGACCATGTTAACAGAGAACAAAATTGCCGACGGTGTTCGGAAAGAGGCACTCCATACTCGCAGCCTATATTCGGAATAGGTGTATGTTGAGGCCGCATGAAAGCAAAACACCATATGAACTCGTGGTTTGGCAAAAGGCTACAAGCAAAATACTTCAAAGTGTTTGGCAGCAAGTGTTACATTAAGAGAACTCGAAAGCAATCTTGGCAAGTTTGAAGACAGAGACTGATGAAGGAATATTCCTTGGGTACTCAACTAAAAGCAAAGCCTATACATGCTACAACAAAAGACTTAAGAAAATAGTGGAGAGTGCGGATGTGAAGGTTGATGAAGGCAGGAAACAAGAAATCAGCAATAATGAAAACTACCCAACCTATGAAGAATTTATTGAAGAAGATGAAGATCAAGAAAAAGAAGAGAGACAGAAATCAGACTCAGAGGACTTAGAAAGAGATGAAAATAGAAAATACAGTAACGTGCAGGTTAGCGTAGAAAATCATCCCAAAGAATAGATTATTGGGGACCCTACAGTCGGCATTCAGACAAGAAGAAGAGTAGTAAATAACTATTCTCTGTTATCCAAAGATTGAGCCCAAGAATATTATTGAAGCAAGCACGGATGAAAGATGGATGGAAGCAGTAAATGAAGAACTAGATCAAATTGAGAAAAACAAAACCTGGGAATTAGTACCAAGGCCTAAAAATAAAAACATAATTGGTACTAAATGGATATTTAGAAACAAACTGAATGAATATGGACAGGTTGTAAGGAATAAAGCAAGATTAGTTTGTAAGGGATATGCCCAAGTTGAGGGGATTGATTTTGAAGAGACTTTTGCACCCGTGGCCAGAATTGAAGAAATAAGACTATTTTTGGCTTTAGCTGTTCATAAGAACTTCAAGGTTTATCAGATGGATGTAAAATCAGCATTTCTGAATGGAAATATTGAAGAAGTATATATTGAACAGCCTGATGGTTTTCAACTTTGTGATAATCCTGACTTTGTTTGTAAGCTGAAGAAAGCATTGTATGGCTTGAAACAAGCACCTAGAGCTTGGTATGCAAGACTGGACAGCTATCTCACTAAGCAAGGATTCAAGAAAGGTATGGTGGATAGCAATTTATATGTGAAAACTGAAAATGGCAATTTCATTGTTCTTGTTGTTTATGTAGATGATATAATTTTTGGAAGTAGCAATGATGAATCATGCAAAGACATAGCAAACAAAATGCAGAAAGAGTTTGAAATGTCTATGATAGGTGAACTTTCATATTTCCTTGGATTACAAGTTAATCAAACAGAAAAGGGAATTTTTATCTCTCAAATTAAATATGTGAAAGAAATGCTGAAAAAGTTCACTATGGAAGATAGTAAACCAGTGAGCACCCCCATGACAACAAGCCGCAAGTTGAGCAAGGATGATAAATCTCCGGATGTTGATCAAATAATGTACGGATCAATGATTGGGAGCCCGTCGTATTTGGATGACCACTAGACCGGATATCTTACAAGCCGTTTGCATGGTTGCAAGATTTCAGAGCTAGCCCAAAAGAGACTCATGTGACAGCCAGTGAAAAGGATTTTTAGGTATCTCAAAGGTACTATGGAGTATGGGCTGTGGTATCCAAAAGGAAAAGACTTCACTCTCTTTGCATACTCTGATGCTGATTGGGCAGGATGCATTGATGACAGAAAAAGTACAAGTGGAGGAGCATTCTTTCTTAGAAACAAATTGGTTGCATGGCACAGTAAGAAGCAAGAATCAGTTTCGTTATCCACAGCCGAGGCCGAATACATTGCAGCTACTACATGTTGTACACAAATACTATGGATGAGACAAACATTGAAAGATCTAGGCATTCACTTCAATAAGCCCATTTCAGTCAAATGTGACAACACAAGTGCAATCAACATTTCAAAGAATCCGGTAATGCATTCCCGCACCAAGCATATTGCAATCCGGTATCACTTCTTGAAGGATAAGGTTGCAGAAGGAGAGGTCGGATTGGAGTTTGTTCCCACTACAGAGCAAGTAGCAGACATATTCACCAAACCTTTACCAAAGGAAGTATTTGAATACCTTCGGAAAAAGTTGGGAGTAGTCACACTTCCCAAGCACCGACTAGCTATGGGAAATACATTCTCGTGGGGGAGCATTCAAGTTATTTATGCTCGAGAATGTTGTGCATAGACTCGTGGGGAGTCTGCAGTAGCCCTTTGGCATTATTGGCAAAGGGGGAGAAGAATTTGAGCAAGGCTACAAAGTGTTGCCAACAATTCCAAAGGGGGATATTGTTGAGCAAGGTGCAGCAAAAGCAGTGGAAAAGGATTGTAATTTTTGTCAATACAGACAGAGTGATGCAGATGAAGCAGTTCAGAGGTCAGTCAAATCAAGTGCAAAAAATCTCAAGAAAAACAGAGGGGACCCAGATCCAAAATTTTGCAAAAAAAGACAAGGAAGAAAACTGTCGCGATATCGCGACATGTTTTCTGTTGCGATATCGCGACATGGTTCCTGTCGCGATTTCGCGACATACCGGAGGAGAGAGAAAGTCCATAAGAAAATGTCACGATTTCGCGACATATCCGAGGAGAGAGAAAAAGCTCGCCAAAATGTCACGATTTCGCGACATGGCTGAGGAGAGAGAAGGCGCAAGCAAAAGTGTCGCGATTTCGCGACAAAAAGGAGGAAAGAGAAAGTGCAAAGAAAAATGTCGTGATTTCGCGACATATCGGAGGAGAGAGAAAGTGCATTGAAAAATGTCGCGATTTCGCGACATATCGGAGGAGAGAGAAAGTGCATTGAAAAATGTCACGATTTCGCGACATATTAGAGGAGAGAGAAAGTGCAAGGAAAAATTTCGTGATTTCGCGACATGCTGGAAGGAAAGAAGCCAAATCGAGAAACTGTCGCGATTTCGCGACAAGTTTGAAGCAAAGGCACCAAGGATGAAAAATGTCGCGATTTCGCAACACATCGGAGGAAATAGAAAGCTGATGAAGAAGCGTAGCGATTTTGCTACATGTCTGAGTTTCGCCAGCATAAGCAAAGAAAAAGCCCAAGTAAGAAAAGCGTAGCGATTTTGCTACAAGCTTGAGACACTAAGAACAAAAATGCAACGATTTTGATACAGTGTCGAGTTGCAAGGTGAAAAGTAGTAGCGATTTCGCTACATGGTCAAAGTGCAAGGCAAAAAGATGTAGCGATAGCGCTACAAGTTTAAAATATAGAGTGTAAGAATGTAGCGATTTCACTACAAGTTCCAGATGCAAGGTGAATAATTGTAGCGATATCGCTACCAGTTCAAAAATGCAAGTGCAGGAGGTGTAGCGATATCGCTACAGGTTGAAAGTGCAAGGTAAAAAGGTGTAGCGATTTCGCTATAGGTTCAAAATGAAAAGTGCAAAGGTGTAGCGATTTCGCTACAGGTTAGAAACACATGTTGGAAATGTGTAGCGATATCGCTACACGCCGGAGTTTCACTAGCCAACATAAAAGAAAAATGCTAAGGCAACAATAGTGTAGCGATTTCGCTACATGTAAGGTTTTTCGCGGCTGCAAGGAGTAAAAATTGTACGGAGGCCAAAAGCGTTGCGATTTTGCGATGGCAATGAAGATGACATCAGCGAGACCTAAATGTGTCGCGATTTCGCGACAGGGTGAACGAAAAGCCATTGCAATACGGAAACGTCACGATTTCGTGACATCTATGAAGATGACGTCAGCAAAACCAAAATGTGTCATGATTTCGTGACAGGGTGAACGAAGAGCCATTGCAAGCCGAAAACATCATGATTTCGTGACATCTTTGAAGATGACATCAGCAAGTCTAAAAATGTCACGATATTGCGACAAGTTGCTGAAAAGCCGTTGCAAGTCGGAAGCGTCACGATTTCGCGACACCTTAGCGGATGACGTCAGCAAGACAGAAAATGTCACGATATCGCGACATGTTTCCAGAGAAGCCTCATGAAGCCAGAAACGTCACGATTTCGTGACACCTTAGCGGATGACGTCAGCAAGACAGAAAATGTCATGATATGCGACATGTTTCCAGAGAAGCCTCATGAAGCCAAAAACATCGTGATTTCGCGACATCTTAGAGGATGACATCAGCAAAACCAAAAATGTCATGATATCACGACAAGTTGCCAGAGAAGCCTCAGGAAGCCGAAAGTGTCGCGATATCGCGACAAAGTTGAGGATGACGTCAGCAAAGCGGAAAACGTCGCGATATCACGATAGGTAATGTTTTGGCAAGAAAAAGTCAAAGATACATGCATTGTGACAGGTGTCAAAAAGATGCCAGTTACGAAAAGTTAACCAGAGTCAGATCTACAGTTCTAAGTGACAGATGGTGAGATTGCAGAGGAGAAATTCATGCTGCAGTTAACTGAAGTTAAAAAGTAAGTTACGAAGCATTGCATTTAAGACGCGAACGATCACAGTAGTAGCCGTGATGCAGCATGGCCAGCTAAGGTAGTAGTTACAAAAAGTAGCTACTGAGCAATGCATTGAATGTTAAACGGCTATTGCAGGGCCATAACAAAGCATGACTGGGAAAGGTTGCAGACTCATAGGAAAGCTACGTTGTATCGAGAACTGATTGCAGTGACATTGGTCAGCTATGTATATCATAAGGAATAGTTGATCATAGGAGATAAAATATACATAATTTTTAACAGAGAAGAGAGAGCGAAATCAGAGAGCATCGAAATGCACAGAAAGGCTGTCAGTCTACACAAAAAGGGGTGTCATTTCCAGCAGAGTAGGATGTCAGAATGTGCAGAGAAAAAGGCTGTCAGAAAGTCAGAATGTCAGATAGAAGGCGGCTAAAAGACGGATCAGGTTAGAGAAGGATTTGACACGTCAATTACAACCGAGAATGCATGAAAAGTTGGAGGGAAAGTTAAACCGTTTGAATTTGAGCCGTTCGAAGAAATCAAGTATATAAGGATCGAATTGGCATAGTGAGAAGGTTACTGCGACTGTGTTTTCATTGTGCATTTTAAAAGGTCTCAGTTAGTAAGGGTGCTGTAAGAAAATAGCCTTAGATCAAAACCTGCAATTCTATTAAATATTTAAGAGAAAGGTTTTAGATTAGATCAGAAGATATTGAGTCTCTAACAATTCTCTCTATGCTTCTGTGAGATTTTTGTATGTGCTGTAGACTAGTAAGGGTCTTGCAAAAGAGAAGGCATTTTTATGTCCATTTATCTTGCAAAATTGAAATCCAAGTGGGTGCTTGGTAAAAGGAGTTGGTGCTCTTATCTCACAGATGCAGATAAATCGGGGGTTGGTGCTCCTTTCAGTGGGTGCTGGTAAACCGATTGTAAAAATTGAATCCTTGCAAAGACTGGATTTGGAGTGTAGTCCAAAAAGTCATTTTTGAGGAGTAGCCACATTGGTGAACCTCATTAAATCTTGTGTTGTGTGATGCTCTTGTGTGATACTTGCATTATCTAGTTTCAAGCCTGCATTATTAGTTTTAAAAGTTGCAGATTTAAGTTTTTAAGTAGTTACACTGATTCACCCCCCCCTCTTAGTGTCATTGTGAGAATATCAGAAAGTATAGACAGAAAAATTTAAGAAAAAGTTTGAAGAACTCGAAGTACAGTTAACCATGAAAATATATGAGTGCAGCAAACTAGAAGAAGAGATTGTTGTCTTAAGAATGCAACTAGAAGAAAAGAATCAAAAATTGAGTTGCTATCACAAACTTGAAGGAAGTTCTGCGAAGCTTGAAAAGATTATAAATAGTCAGAGGACTACAGGCATCAAATTTGGCTTGGGCTTTGTCGAAGGAGAATCGTCAAGTGGATCAAAGGACATAACTATAGAACAAGTAAAGAAAGAAGATAAGATCAAGGTTGATCAAGGAAAAACAAATCAGGCAAAAGAAAGCAATAGTACCAGGCACGAGAAGATTGTTGACAATGAGGGATTCATAAAAGTCACACATCAGAGGAGAAGAAAATTTGTGGCTCCTACTTTAAAATGGCAAATACCAACTCTTAGGTTCAATCATTCCTTTTCTGGTTACTATTTTAAATGCAATGCTTACGGTCATAAGATTTCAAACTGCATTTATAATATAGGACAAAGAAATTTCACCAGTAGAAATGTCTTTTCACCCTTGATGGATTATGCAGTAGAATGTTATAACTGTCATAATTTTGGACACATTGCAAGAAACTGTAGAAGCACCTTTGCAGCAAATAAATATCAGGGTAGAAAATCTCAACCAAACGGATTGAAACAAAATAGAAAATTTCTTGAAAAATAGGCACAAGCTAATGAAAGGGGAAAGGCAAAACAAATAGCCAAAATTGCTATCAAACCAGAATGGAAAGAAAAGGAGAAAATCTAGAAAGGAAAGGAGAAAATCCAGGAAGAAAATGAATCTTTGATTGTTCAGACAACTTTCAAAGCACAAAACAAAATGGCACCATGGATATTGGATAGTGGATGCTCTAGTCACATGACAGGAGATAAACAAAAAAATGAAACATTATAGAAATATGAAGGGGGCTCTGTAAAGTTTGGAAATAATGATGGAGCCAAGATAGTTGGCAAAGGATCAGTCAAGATAAGTGATGGAAAGATCAATTCCAAAGAAGTTCTATTTGTGATTGGTTTGAAGCACAACTTACTGAGCGTAAGTCAAATCTGTGATAGAGGTCATGAAGTCATCTTTAAGAAGCAGGGATGTGAAGTTAGAAAAGCACACAATGGGAAATTGATGGCTACTGGATCGAGGACTTCTGGAAATCTATATACTCTCTTAGAGACTTCAAAAGGAGCATGCTTGATTGGATAGGAATATGAAAATTGGCTATGGCACAAGAGGCTCGATCATATCAGCTTTGACAATTTGGTAAAAATAAGCTCAAACAGGGTAGTAAGAGATATACCCACAATTGGCAAACCTTTAAATAGCATTTGTGCTTCATGCCAAAATGGGAAGCAAACTAGAGCCACATTTAAATCAAAGGAATACTTCACCAGTAAGCCTTTAGAACTAATACATACTGATTTGTGTGGACCCATACTTTATGTTGTTCATAGATGACTACTCCAAGATGACATGGGTACTATTTTTAAAGCTTAAATTAGATGCCTTTGAGATGTTCAATATTTTTAAAAAATAGGTTGAGAATCAGACTAGAAAAAGAATTAAATGCCTAAGATCAGACAGAGGAGGAGAGTTTATCTCAGAAGAGTTTGCAGAGTACTATCAAAAATATGGGATCAGAAGACAGTTTTTAACAGCAAGGACACCTCAGCAGAATGGTGTTGTAAAAAGGAAGAACATGACAGTTTAGGAAATGGCATGGAAAATGTTGGCTGAGAACAAAATAGCTGACAAATTTTGGAAAGAGGTAGTCCATACTACAGTTTATATCCAAAACAGGTGCATGCTAAGGACACATGAAAGCAAAACACCTTATGAGCTATGGTTTGGCAGAAAGGCAACAACAAGATATTTTAAAGTGTTCGATAGCAAGTGCTACATCAAATGAACTAAAGATAATCTTGGTAAGTTTGAAGATAGAGCCGACGAAGGTATTTTTCTTGGTTACTCGACAAAAAGCAAAGCCTACACATGTTACAACAAGAGGCTAAAGAAAATTGTGGAGAGTGTTGATGTCAAAGTTGATGAAGGTAGAGAATGAGATATTACTTATCAAGAAAACTACCCTATTTATGAAGAAGTCATTGAAGGAGATGAAGAAAAAGAAACAAAAGAGAATCAAAAAATTGACCCAGATGATTTAAGAATTGACTCAAAAGAAGAAGAAAACAAGAAATTCAAAACAGGCAGCTAGAAAAAAAATCGTCTCAAAGAATAGATTATTGGGGACCCCACAGTTGGTATTCAGACAAGAAGAGCAGTAGTACAGAACTATTCTCTATTATCTAGCATTGAGCCCAAAAATGTTGCTGACGCAAACACAAATGAAAGTTGGATGAAGGCAATTATTGAAGAACTAGATCAGATTGAGAAAAACAAAACCTGGGAATTAGTACTATGGCCAGCAAATAAAAACATCATCGATACTAAATGGATTTTTTGAAACAAATTAAATGAAGACAGACAGGTTGTCAAAAATAAGGCAATATTGGTTTGTAAAGGCTATGCTCAAGTTGAAGGCATTGATTTTGAGGAAACCTTTGCACCAGTAGCTAGACTAGAGGCAATCATAATGTTTCTGGCTTTAGCAGTTCATAAAAATTTCAAAGTATATCAAATGGACGTGAAATTAGCATTTCTGAATGGAAAACTGGAAGAAGGGGTTTACATTGAATAGCCATATGGATTTCAACTCAGTGACAATCCCAATTTTGTTTACAAGTTAAAGAAAGATTTGTATGGTCTGAAACAGGCACCCAGAGCATGGTATGCAAGGCTGGATAAATATCTTATTCAACAGGGGTTCAAGAAAGGTATGGTGGACATCAATTTATATGTCAAAATAGAGAATGGCCATCTTATTGTACTTGTTTATGTAGATGATATAATATTTGGCAGCAGCATGGATGAGTATTGTAGAGACATAGCAAATAAAATGAAGAAAGAATTTGAGATGTCTATGATTGGTGAACTTTCTTATTTCCTAAGACTGCAAGTCAATCAAAATGAAAAGGGCATTTTTATTTCTCAAGTTAAATATGTGAAAAAAATGCTGAAAAATTTCACAATGGAGGATTGTAAACCTGTTAG
Organism: Wollemia nobilis; assembly: GCA_028583015.1. Taxonomy (NCBI): domain Eukaryota; kingdom Viridiplantae; phylum Streptophyta; class Pinopsida; order Araucariales; family Araucariaceae; genus Wollemia; species Wollemia nobilis. The sequence continues at coordinate 823,280 of JAQPPZ010017036.1, read as the reverse complement.
CACTCCCATGACAACAGGTTGCAAGTTGAGCAAGGATGACAAATCTCCAGATGTAGATCAAACCATGTACAGGCCTATGATTGGAAGCCTACTATATTTGATAGCTACTAGACCAGATATCTTACAGGCAGTATGCATGGTAGCAATATTTTAGGCTAGTCCCAAAGAGACTCATGTGACAGCTGTAAAAAGGATTTTTAGGTACCTCAAGGGTACTATGGAGTATGGGTTGTGGTACCCAAAAGGTAAGGACTTCACTCTTATTGCATATTCTAATGTAGATTGGGTAGGATGTATTGATGACAGAAAGAGTACCAATGGAGGAGCATTTTATCTTGGAGATAGGCTGGTAACATGGCACAACAAGAAACAAGAATCAGTCTCTCTATCCATAGCAGAGGCAGAATACATTGCAGCAACAACATGTTGTACTCAGGTATTATGGATGAGACAAACACTGAAAGATCTTGGTATTCACTTCAAAGAGACAATTTCAGTTAAATGTGATAACACTAATGCTATCAACATATCAAAGAATCTGATTATGCATTCTTAAACCAAACATATTATGATCCAGTATCACTTTTTGAAAGATAAAGTTGTAGAAGGAGAGGTCAAAATGGATTTTGTTCCAACTATAGAGCAAGTAGCAGATATATTCACAAAACCATTGCCCAAGGAAGTTTTTGAGTACCTTCAGAGTAAGTTGGGAGTGGTCATGTTTCCTAAGAATTGACTATCAATTGGGATCACATTCTTAGGAGGAGCATTTATGCCTATGATTATAGTTTTGCTCATATTCATGCTTTTTGCTAACTATAACAATGTGTGTCTAAGAATGTTGTGCATAGACTCAGGGGGAGTCTGTAGCAGCCCTTTGGTATTATTGTCAAAGGGGGAGAAGAATCACAGGAAATGACACATGTGTTGCCAACAATTCCAAAGGGGGAGATTGTTGAGCAAGGTGTAGAAACAGTATTGTCATTGTTGTCAACACAGACAGATAGATCCGTTGATGTAGTGGATAGGAGTTTAGAGGTCAGTCAGAGCATGTACAGTGAATTTCCAAGAAGACAAAAGTGGCCCAGATTTAGAGGATCAAAGAAAAATACAAGTAAAAAAACTGTCACGATATCGCGACATGTTCACTGTCACAATTTTGCGACATATCGAAGGAGAGAGAAAATGCAAGCAAAATTGTCATGATTTCATGACATATCGAAGGAGAGAGAAAATGTAGGTTAAATTGTCATGATTTCATGACATATTGGAGGAGAAAGAAAATGCTGGCAAAACTGTCATGATTTCGTGACATGTTGGAGGCAAAGAAGCCAAGTGGAAAAACTATCGTGATTTTGCGACATGTTGGACAAAAGAGAAAGCGCAAGGAAAACTGTCATGATTTCGTGACATGTTCGAAGAGAGAGAGAGCGCAAGGCAAACTATCATGATTTCACGACACGTTGGAAGATAACGAGGAGAAAGAAAAAGATGTCACGATTTCGCGACATGTTTCATTTTTGCGATCCAAAGCGAAGAAAAGAGGAGAGAGAAAAATATGTCACGATTTCGTGACATGTTTCATTTTCACGGTCTGAAGCGAAGAGAAAGGTAGAGAAAGAAAAGTGTCACAATTTTGCAATAATTTGCAAGAAGGATTGTACGGACGAGAAAGTGTCATGATTTCACGACAGGTTCGAAGAGGAAGCGCTAAGGAGAGAAAGTGTCATAATTTTATGACATGTCAGGTTTTCACGATCCGAAGGGAAGAAAAGTGCCAAGGAGAAAAAGTGTCATGATTTCACGACATGTCAGGTTTTCATGACCCAAAAAAGAGTTAGAGTGCAAGGTAGTGCATGTGTCATGATTTCACGACAGGTTCGAAGAGGAAGCGCTAAGGACAGAAAGATGTCACGATTTCATGACATGTCAAGTTTTCATTGGAGCTTGTAGAGAAAAGCATACGGAAGAGAAAGATGTCACAATTTCATGACATGTCAGGTTTTCATTGGAGCTTGTGGAGAAAAGCGTACGGAAGAGAAAGATGTCGCGATTTCATGACATGTCAGGTTTTCGTTGGAGCTTGTGGAGAAAAGCATACAGAAGAGAAAGATGTCACGATTTCATGACATGTCAAGTTTTCGTTGGAGCTTGCGGAGAAAAGTGTACGAAAGAGAAAGATGTCATGATTTCACGACATGTCATGGTTTTGCTAGGGCAAGCAGAGAAGAGTGCAAGGAAGCGAAAGATGTCGCGATTTCGTGACATGTCTTGTTTTTGCTAGTTGAAGCCGAGAAGAGTAACAAGGAGGCAAAAGTGTCACGATATTGCGACAGGTCATGTTTTCATGGTTATAAGGTGAGAAGAGTGCAAAGAGTCAGAAGTATCATGATTTTGCGATGGGTCGCTACAACACACTTACTAAAAGTTAACTGAAAGTAGAACGATGATTACAGGGCAGTTGCAGAGAAAGATCATGCAGGCAAAATAAGTAGAGTTAACTGAAGTTAGTGCGGTAGTTACAGATAGAAATCATGCAGCTATTTTAGAAAAGTCAAAGAAGGAGAAATCGAACAGTCGCATAAATAGAATCAAAAAATGCATGCATGCACAGGAAAGAATACGAACAGTTATGACCAAGAAGACGAACAGTCATAGTAGAGGTATATGTTGCATGTAACATGTTCGACGAAATGCCCACTCTATAGATACAAAAGGAGTTACATAAAGAAGCAGTTACAGTTGACAGATGGTAGAAGAGAATGTTAATAGACTGCATGCAGGTTTACATAAGTGATAGAAGACGAGGAGTCTCAATGAGAAATAGGGCTATAAAAGGACAGTCACGTAGAGAATTTGGTTACTACTGTAAGTGAGAAATTGCTGCGTAAAGAGGGTTAGAAGAGGGCAGAGAGAGAGATAAGCAGAGCCATGAGAGCATGCAGAGTTTGATTAATTGTAGACCAGTTAGGGTTGTGTAAACAACGAAGGCATTTTTATGTCATTGTAATAATTTAGAATTGCAGTCCAAGTTGGTGCTTGGCATTAGGGGTTGGTGTTCCTATCTATTGTAGCAAAAAAATAAGGGGTTGGTGCTCCTTCTAATGGGTGCTGGTAAAGTTTTTATAAAATTGGTGTTTTGTAAAGGCTGGATTTGGATTGGAGTCCAAGCAGTCATTTTTGAGGAGTAGCCAAATTGGTGAACCTCGTTACATTGTGTGTTATGGTGTGCTCTCTTGTGAAAATTGCTTTACCTATTTTCAAGTTCTCTTTGCTTTATTTTTAAGTGTTGTAGATTTGAATTTTAAATAGCTACACTGATTCACCCCCCCTCTTAGTGTCATTGTGAGAATATCAATTGGTATCAGAGCAAGGTTCTTGAACAAGCTTAATCAGCTAAGGTAATCTTGGAAGGAACACAATGGCAGGTAGCGAAGGATTCTCATCAAACAAAGCTCCTTTGTTCAATGGAACTAATTACTCATTCTAGAGACTCAAGATGCAGACATATCTGAGTGTGTTAGGATACGACATTTGGGAGTCAGTAGAAAGTGTATACATAGTACCTGCTACTCCTCTAATAGATACTACTGAGAAGAAAAAGTTTGAGAATAACTCCAAAGCAAAGAATGCTATAATGTGTGGGCTAGTAGACAGTGAACTGATAAGGGTCATGAGCTGTAAATTGGTAAAAGACATATGGGACAAATTGAAGAGCATCCATGAAAGAGACAACAAGATCAAAGAAGCCAAGATGCAAATGCATCAAGCTCAGTTTGAAGCATTACAAATGAATGACGATGAGAACATAGAGGCCTATATGCTGAGATTCAATGGAATCATTAATGTAATCAGAGGACTCGACAAAGAAATCAAAGATGCGGTTGTCATGAAAAAGGTACTTAGAACTCTTCATAAAAGATTTAATCCTAAATTTTCTGCAATAAAAGAGACTAAAGATCTAAATAATTTTAGCATGGATGAGATGCATGGTTCTTTGACTGCATATGAAATGAGAGTAGGACAAACTAAGCCCATAGACATAGAGGCTGCATTTAAAGCACACAAAAATATAAAAGCTGAACAAGAATCTAAGGATGAAGAGACATCGAATGAAACGGAAGCTAACTTTGTTCAAAAACTTACAAGGGGAAAAAGAAAATATAGAGGAAAATTATTGCTTAAGTGCTTCAATTGTGGAGGCGTCGGTCACTTCGCAGCTAAGTGTCCAATGAATGAGAAAACCAAAAGTGATGAAGGGTCACACCAAGAAAGAAGTGACTGGAAGAAGAAACCAAGCTTCAGAGAAAGCAACTTCAAAAAGAAAAGTTTCACATCTAAGAATGTTAGCTCTTTTGAAGATAGCTCAGGTGAGGACTCTGAAGAAGAAATAGGTGAAGCTCTATTCATGGCATTTCACTAGGGAAGAGGAAGAAAAGTTGATAATAGTTTTACAAAAGCATGTTCATGCTTTTGTATGGGACTACAAGGATATGTCAAGAATTCACCCTGATATATGCACCCACAAGATTTATACTAAAGAAATCAAGCTAGTAAGACAACCCCAAAGAAGATTGAATCCTACCTTGAGGGATATTGTAAAGGAATAAATTGAAAAACTTTTGAAGGTAGGATTCATTTACCCAATTTCTGATAGCCAATGGGTCTCTCCATTGGTTATAGTTCCTAAGAAAAATGGAAAAATGAGAGTATGTGTAGACTATAGAGAGCTAAAAAAAGTGACATAAAAAGACCATTTTCCATTACCTTTCATAGATCAGGTGTTAGATACCCTTTCTGGAAAGAAATAATTTTGTTTTCTTGATGGATTTAGTGGGTATAATCAAATTCAGGTTGCACCTAAAGATCAAGAGAAAACAACCTTTAACTGTCCATGGGGAACATTTGCTTATAGGGTTTTACCTTTTGGTTTGTGTAATTCCCCAACAACATTTTAGTGAGTGGTCTTAGCATTTTTTCTGATCTGACTACCAACAGTGTTGAGATATACATGGATGATTTCATAGTATGTGGACAAACTTTTGACTTTACATTAGAAAACCTTAATAGAGTTTTAACTTGCTATGAAACATACCAGTTATCTTTGAATCCAGACAAATGTTTTATGATGATGGAGGAAGGAATAGTTCTTGGTCATCACATCTCTCCTCAAGGAATTCAGGTTGATCCAAAGAAGGTGAAAATTATCAAGAATATTATTCCTCCTAAAACTTAGACTAATGTCAAAAGCTTCCTAGGACACATTGGTTTTTACCGTAGGTTTATTCCTAGCTTTAGCACAATAGTCAATCCCATGTTTGCCCTGTTGACTAAAGATTTTGAATTCTCCTAGACTATAAGGTGTCAGGAATCATTTGAAGCTTTGAAAGAGAAATTAGTAACTCCACCTGTGTTAAGAGGACCTAATTGTACATTACCATTTCACATACAGGCTGATACTTCCAATACTACAATTGGAGTAGCATTAGGACAAATTGACAATGGTGAACACTATGCCATATACTACATTAGCAAGAATTTGACAGGAGCTGAGAAAAATTATACCAAAACTGAGAAAGAGTTCTTGGCAATAATTTATGCCATCAACAAATTTAGGCATTACATCACAGGTTATCAAATATTTATTCACACAGATCACATAGCCATTAAGTATTTGATGAATAAGCCTGTGGTAAGTGCAAGAATTATTCATTGGTTACTATTGCTACAAGAATTTTATATCACAATAATTAACAAACAAGGAAAAGTTAATGTTGTAGTAGATTTCTTATCCAAGTTGTAGAACACAGATATAGGGAAACTAGTTGAGGACACTTTTCTTGAAAAATTATTTGCTATATCAGTCCAATCACCTTGGTTTGCAGATATAGCCAATTATTTGGTCACAGGAAAGGTTCCTCCACATTTCACTTCAAAATAGAAAAAATAATTAATCAAACAGAGTTCTTCCTTTGAGTGGATTAAGGGTATACTTTTTAAGTGTAGTCCTGACCATGTGTTACGTAGGTGTATCCGAAAGGATGAGGTATATGATATCCTTAAGGCTTGTCATGATGAACCCTCAAGTGGACACTATTCTATAAAAAGCACAATTAGAAAAAATTTAGGGACAAGATATTATTGGCCATCTCTTCACAAGGATATGAAAAAGTACATCAGGCATTGTGATGCATGCCAAAGAATGGGGAAACCCACTCATACAAATGAAATGCCACTACAGCCTCAATTGGTTTTAGAGCCATTTGAGAGGTGGGGGCTTGATTTTTTAGGACCTATTGATCCACCTTCTCAAGGAAAGGTGCATATTCTAGTATGCACTGATTACCTAAAAAAATGGGTAGAGGTGTGTGCTTTCAAACATGCTCATGAAGAGAAGGTCACCGATTTCTTGTATACTCATATTTTTTAGATATTTGGAGCTCCACGGTCTATCACCACAGACCAAGGACCCCAATTTGCATCTAAAGTCATTGAGGCTTTTACAGAATTATATGAAATCAAACATAGGAAATCATCACCTTACCACCCACAAGAAAATGGCCAAGTTGAGGTAACAAACAGAGAATTGGAATGAATCTTGACAAAAATAGTAGCTTTTCATAGGAAAAATTGGCTAGATAAATTACCTAAAGTAGTTTGGGCTTACAATACTACTTGGAAATCCACTATTGGATTCACACCTTATGAACTAGTTTTTGGTAAAAATCCCCTCCTACCTATTGAATTTGAGCTACTAACATTGTGCACAACATTGGAAATTGGAATTGAATTTTCATGGGCATAGACAGATAGGATTCTACAGCTAAATGCATTAGATGAAATTAGGTTGGATGCTCTACATCAAACTAAAGTAATTCAGAGGTATAGGAAGCTATGGCATGACAGTCACATTCAGTAGAGGAAACTTCAACAAGGATATTGGGCTTTGTTTTTTGATTCTCACTATGAGGACTTCCCTGGAAATCTAAGAACTAGATGGCTTGGACCTTACCAGACTGAAGAGGTATTTGACAGTGGAGCAGCTCGTATATCTCCTATTGATGGGTCCTAGAGAAAATTTGTAGTGAATGGACATCCACTTCAAAACAATCAGCATGATCATGGATTTCAAGAAAAGCAAAAAAATAAAAAATAAAATTAGAAAAAGCAGAAAACAAAAAGAAAAATAAATTCTGATTGTGAATTCCTTCATTGGCATGATTTTAGGGAAATCATGAATTCCTTCATGGGAATAATCAGAATCAAGAAAAAAGAGATAAAAGGAGAGGTAAAAAAAAAAAAACCAAGGAAAAAAAAGAGAGAAAAATGAATATCTCAGTAGTGAAAACATTTTCTAAGGCACTACTGGGTTGGTATGCATGAAAATAAGTTTTCTGGCATGCATAACATTGAAAATTTCTGAATCATCATTGTAAAAATTCACCAACTGCACTTATTTTCAAATATTGCAAAAAATCTCAGTAGAACATCAACAGAAGCAGTCATTCTTCAAAACTTGCATTAACTTGTTTTAATCAGGTATATATTTCTTATATTTTTTCATTATAAATGATTGGTATATAGTATATAACAATTAACCATTAGAATAAAAGGTATCCATAAGATTTGGCATACTTAAAACATGTTTTGAGAATGAGAATATTGGTTTCTGCCTAATATTCGAAACAAGAATGCCAAAAATAGTGCTTGCTATCTTCTTCAGATTAATTGTTGTATTGTCTTCGGATTGAAATTGTCTTCGGAATGACAGCAGAATGAATGTTGCACTTTGTCTTCAAAATGAAGCTTTGTCTTCGGAATGACGATTTGTCTTCGAAATGAAGCTTTGTCTTCGGAATGATGATTTGCCTTCATAATGAAGCATGATATTTAGAATGAGGATTTGTCTTCGGAATGAAGCATGACCTTCGAAAAGAGGATTTGTCTTCGAAATGAAGCTTTGTCTTCAGAATGAGGATTTGTCTTCAAAATGAGGATTTATCTTTGGAATAAGGATTTGCCTTCTCAATGAAGCATGATATTTGAAATGAAGACTTGTCTTCGGAATGAAATCATAATCTTTGGAATGAGGTATTGTTTTTGCAATAAATCATAATCTTTAGAATAAGCATTCAATATAACATTTCCACGTGGCATCCAAGGAAAGGAAAATATATGATCAAGTAAAAATTATTTGACTGCATACGATAAATAAACACATGTCAATTGAGATGTGGTTTGTTTTATCTTGCATCCATTAATAAAGTGCCAGAATCATGGGGACGTGACCAACAATATGCCACCATTTTTTTATGCTAATAATCATACACATGAAAATTTGCGAGCAAAACAGAAGAACTAAAAATGAGTAAGGTGGATCTAACGGCAAGGAGATCTATGCAACCATTAGTGGACATATTTTTGGAGAAAAAATAGAAACACGTGCCACCCTTCCTTCTGAATAAATATTTTCTAACGCAAAATGATTATGAGGAACAGTGCAGAGATTACAATTCATTTCAAAGAAGAAAAACAGGGAAATTGAAAACCTAGAAACAAACCCTGCAAGTCTACAAACACCAGAAACTAGTGATCTAACAGAGGAATAGCAGCAGAAGTGAGTGGTTTTTAACTTACCAAAACAAGAAAATGGGGTGAAAGACAAAAATGGAACCAACAGATACCACCCACATCCAATAAAATCCAAAAGTGCTATAGATTTTTGAATATGGAGGACTTATGCCATTCTTGGACAAATTTAATGGGTCCTCTAAAGATTTGGCCAACATGTTCGCCCACACATTTAGAAATAACTGGGCACACATTAACTACATGACAATTGAGGTAACCCCTAAAATTTTAATTCAAATTACTGAGCTTCCATTAAAAGGTCTTCTAATTTCTAGATCTGGCAAAAATACATTGGTGAAAATAGTTAATTAATTTCTAGAAGAAAATGATAGGGAGCCAAAATATTTAACACATAACAAAACATGCAAGGGGGTAAAAAGGGCTAGCCTACAAGAACCCTGGGATGAAGTGGCCACATGGGTAATCAAATTTCTAACCTATGAAGGGCAGTATGTACTATTATCAGGGCATCATCTCAAAATTTTAAACCATCTAAGACATGGGAGGCAACAGCCAAAATTTAGGGTAAATCTTCCCCTGTACCTGCACTAAGAGTTGAAAAACATGGCAAAAAGATATCAGGAAGGAAAATGAAGTCCTCTCCACCATGGTCTTATTAAGCTAGTCTGCCAAAGACCATTTTAGAGGAAACCCTAGGAGCTTTGATAGGTTTTACTCTACCCTAAATGATGTAATTTTTGGAGATGAGGATGAGGAGGAAGAAGAAATAGATGCTACTGATGTTGTTGCAGAAGAAGAAATAGTTGTTATAGATGTTGTTGTAGAAGAAGAAATAGATACTACCATAGAGGCTATTGCAGAGAAAGAAACACATCCAACAGAGCACCTTGCTCCAAAACCTTCAACCTCACGAACTAAAAAAAAAAAGAAGAGAGGGTCTGGAACTGGCAATAGAACAAAAAAATAGAAGGTCCATTTTTTTGAAGTTGTTACTGATCTATCAAAATAGGGGAGTGAAGTACCTAGCCAAAAAGGGGAAGGAACAAAAAAGGAAATAGAAGCATCTAAAACTATCCCCACAACCCTTTATGTCACCAGAAAACAAAGCAAAAAGAAGAAATTTGCATCAGGAACTAGGAGGTCTATAAGACTCCACTTGAGGAAAATGGTAGAACAGGTGATAGAAGAAGAAGATGGAAAAAGTAGTCCAGATTTCACAAAAATACAACCAGCCCCTAAAGACTTTCTAGAATTCCATGAACAGATAATTGAGGAAGAGACTAGGTAGGATAGTTTTGAAGTGGCTATAGTTCAACAGGCCACAAAAATTGTAGATGTAATCATAGACAGTTTCATGGAGCCTCTTGAACAAGAGTAGACAACTGAAGCAGAAGAAGAGATAGTTGTTGAGCATCCAACTATAGTTGATTTTTTTGTATCAGATTTTGAACCAAAAATAGAGAAGGTATACATCACAGAATAACTGAGAGTAGCAAGAAGTGTTGTCAAAACACAAACTAGATGGATTGAAGAGAGATAAAGTATCATTGAAATGCAGGAAAGGAAGATTGCAAAATTACAGTAAGAAGTGGCAAAATTGAGAAAAAGGCTATCACAGTCTAAAAAATAGCCAATTGTATCCATTTATGAGGATGATTTGGCTCAATTACTTATGGATTTATCTAGGGCAGATGAATCTATTGAGACAGATATAGGTGCTCATTCTGAAGTAGCACCCTTTCATTATGAAGAAGTTACTTCTCATTCTAAAGCATTGCCTTATCATTTTGAAGATGCTCTAGAATTCATAAAGAGCATAGAAAAATATACTAGAGATGAGTCACAGTAAGAAACACCAGCACAGGAAAAATCCAAGCAGCAACATCAAATTGTTCAAGTACTCCTTCAATTGAGGTCTCTATATTTCAAACTGTTGCACCTTCAGTAGAAATAGAAGATAAGGGGGTACAAGTGGAATTATTGTCTGATGACAAACCAGTAGAAATAGCAGAAAAGGGGGTACATTGTTGATAGATGATCAACCAATAGAAGTGGCAAAAAAAGAGGTTCAAGTAGATCTGCTACCTATAGTTCCACCTGTAGTTAGACCACCTAATACTGTATCTCTAGAAAAATATAATGTAGACATAGCCAATTGGGTGATCAGATATGAGAAGCTTTCCACTAAGATTTAAAAATTCAAATTGGAAGGAAAACATTTAGAGGCAAAGGAAACAGAGATCAAGGCATTAAAAGAAAAAGTGACTGATTTATGTCAGATTGCTGAGTTTTTGGTCCAATTTAGACGGCCAACCAGATTTTATAGTCTTATTCTAAAAGAGAAATATCTCAGATGGCAGGTCATGAGGATTAGCTCAGGTCTCCCATATAAATTAGACACAACTATAGATTTCCTAGAAGCATATTTTGACAGCCCTATAGAGTAGAAAAATCTCCTATGTGAACTATTTTTACACAGCTTCTTTATTCCATAAGAAGTAGAATTTCACCCTGAAATTTACATAGGAGATGTTCAATTGAGGGCATTCATGTCCACTTTGCAAAATCACTTTTATTGGGACCAGGAGAAAAGGCAAAATAAATAAATTGAATCAAGAGCTGAATTGTTAGTCAGAGCAGTTCAGCCAAATCACCCAATTATCACCAGACAACACTTCATCATGATGAACAGGGATGATGTAAAGAGGATGTACTTGAACAATTTAAGGGATTGTGTGACCAGATTTTAGAATTTTTGTAATGACAATTTTTTTCCAGCATTATCAATCTGTAGAAATAGATGGGTTGAACTGTCCATGTCTTTATATAAAAGAGAACCCATCTCCCCCATTAACTTAGAATGGTCTAGAAGAAGGGCAGAAGGAGTGATACAACTAATTGAAATCATGCAACATCATTGGATAGGTCTCATATTTAGACCTCTAACCATCATTACTCTAGTTCCCTTCTACTTTGAAGAAGATGCTCAACCTGATGATCAGTTTGAAGAATGGCTCAGAAACCTTCAAGAGAATAGGGGATATTATATAGGCACCAAATTGTTCTACAGATCATGGAATTTGAATATGGAAATATGTGATTCCATAGCCCAACAAAATGCATGAGGACATGCATTAATATAAGTTGGGGGGAAAATGATGAGGCCTGGAAATGCCTCAATCATAGCATGTTTTGAACATTAAAATTGCCTAAAAACTCTTATGTTTAATTTGATATGCTAGTTAAGTTGATTCAATATGTTGTGTATTAACTGTTTGCATGATCAATGTATTAGAAATACTATATTCTGATTTTTATATCTTTTTGCATAGTTTTATGTTATTTTGTTATGACTTGCTAAAAGAGAAATATGCTTAGGTTGATAGTAGCATTTCACTAGTTTTTTTTAATATGTCTCAAGCATTCATTTTATCTAAATCTAGCAAATAGTGCAAGCAAATTGTTATTGTGCAGCAAAAACTGGTTTTCCAATGTAAATTCCAGCTAGCTGCCAATGAATGGCAAGGCATGGAATTCACACATGGAAAGAGATGAAGACCATTGAAATCTAATCCTGAGAGATAACCCACCTAAAAAATGTAGAGAAAATAACTTAAAGAGCACACATTTGTTCATTCCAAAGTCTCTTTGAAATAAACAAACATCTTCAAAATGAAAAAACACAGTCTCTTCGAAATGAGCAGATCTTCGGAATGAGACTTGCAGTCTCTTCGAAATGAGCCACTTATCTTCAAAATAAAAACATAATGTGCTTTTTGACTTATTGACTGATTTCTAACGCTAGAAAAAGAGAAAGAAATATTGAAAAGGGTAAGGGAAAATATCTCCCATTTGACTTTGTCGTCCTTGCCGACCAAAGTCACCATTTATGGAAAGATCAAGTTTCATCCTCTTCTAGGATAAAACCAGGAAAAGCTGCAGCATAATAGGATTAGATCTTTAGGATAGAAATGCGATATTCTTAATTTGTAAGTAGATCTTAGGACATCTATAAATATGGCTCCCATCCAGGTTGAGCTAGAGAGATATAGAGAGATAGAGATATGGAGAGAGAGGAGAATAGGAGAAAATAGGCAAGTAGTGTAATAGTAAGAAAAGTGACTATTACAGTCCTATAACATTTTTTTAGCAGCAATACTGTAATCATGTTCTGAATCAATAAAAGTGCACTATTTTTATTCATGTTTTTGTGAATGAGTGTGATTAAGATCTAGAGAAGGAAAGACTCATACCTTCTTCTGGACAAGGAGGTTGGCCACTTCCAAAACTAGGAGGAGGACTAACAACAGGTATTTATTCTGATTTTGTTGCAGAAGAATGAGTTGTAGAACTTGTCATTTCATTTCCTTGTAAACAACTAACAATATTTTTAATCTTAGCTTATTTTATTATTGTGATGATCTTGTGATTAATGGTTTGGTTGTAATCTCCACTTTTAGCAAGCTTTCAAAATACTGTAGATTATCATTTCCAGAATTTACTATTTTTTGCAATTTGCTGCATTTTGTGTTTTGTTGTCAACCCTTGGATAGAATATTGACAACCTTCTATTACAAAGCATTGACAGGGCTTGCTATAATTAGGTTTCCATTGCTGCAAAAGTAAATAAATTTCCTTTCTGTAATTATAATCAGATTTCTAATTCTGCAACTATTAAACTTGTAACATAATTAGGTCTCATTCTGCAATTGTAATTAGGATTTTATTTCTGCAGTTAATGATTAGTTTCTATTTATGCAATTTAGAGATAGAAATGTCCTAAATCCCCCACGCAATCATTTTCACCAATAAGACCTATTGCTCCCAGATGACCTAAGTTATAGCCCTGTTCACTCCTATAAATATCCTTGTACACTACCATGGATTGACAAATTCATTGATAATTAATGATGTGCATAACAATGCATCACCCACCCACACTATTTTAATTGTAGCATGAAGACTTTGGCACCCATCCTCACCTGATTTGTGAAAGGGGCTTTTCCCCTTTATCATTTGTATTCAAATACAAGCAAGCACCTTTTTGTAATCTGATCCTTGCACATCAAGGCATACTATTGGAAAATAAGACCAAGGTTCCAATATATTCAATACAAAATATAAATCATTTATTTATTGCACTTTGTTTTTTTTGTCATCTTATCTTGCTAGAGTGTCATTTTTTTTGCTACACTATATAACCCATTAAAAACATATATTTTATTTAACATATATATCTATATATCTATATCTATATATATAACTGAAAGACTACGTAATAATAATATAATACAAAGAAACATTATACCATTAGCCCAACCCATTAGATTCCTCAACCTTTGAATACACCTAGGTTTAAGTCTTGACAAACTAGTTGAAATATCATTATGTGATCATAGTCATCATACAATATAGGTAGGCCCATATCAAAGATATATAACCCATTAAAAAGATATATTTTATTTATAATATAATTTTATTTATATAATATTATTTTAGTATAAAATTGTTTAAATGCATTGTAATAATGATATATTACAATGAAATATTATACCATTATATCAACCTTTAAGGAGACCTAGGTTTAAGTATTGAAAAATTAGTTGAAATGTCATTATGTGCTCATAGTCATGATATAATATAACTAGGCCCATTTCAATACAATATAACCCATTAAAATTATTGTAGACATCAAAATTTGGTCACTCATAGCACCACATTTGCCACACCACATCCATTATCCTATTTTCTATATTTATTAAATCTGGAGAAATTAGCCTAGGATACCCTGCCTACCTACTAGACGTGTCCTAGCCACCACATCACATCACTCTATTTTCAACCACATCACCCCTGTTAAGTGTGGCACACCGCGTGACTCACTGTAATTACCCCCTCCATTTGGTAGCCTAGAATTACCACTTGGTAATTCAGGCTTACCACCTTCCATTTCCCTCCAAAATCCTAAGAGGCCTATAAAGGCACCCTCACCCCACAAAAAAAATGGAGCTAAACATTGACACTACCAGGCTGCCAAAATAGGATCAGACCCTTACATGTATCCTAAGGAAAAATTAGATCTCGAGTTTAGATATCCTATTTTGGAGCCTTTTGCCTTTCATCCCAAATCTCTAGTCTACGGTTTCACAATACTAACCGCAACCACACAATTTCCTGACTACTCGTGCATGATTTCCCATTAGCCACCATGCATCCGTAGTTTTACAAAGTCGAGCACATATGAAAAACCAAATTAGTAAGTTATAATTTCAAAGCAAGGCATTTTTTTATGGTTTTATTGCTTTCTTTTTGTGTGATCATGTCATTCGAGGATTTTATTGAACAAATTTTGTATTTGTATACAAGTGCCACTAAAACCTCGTTTGCCTTTCATGTGTGTGCAGGAAGTAGGTATTTTGGAGAGTTGTTTAATCTAGAGTGGTCCCCATATCGGATACAAAAGCCCAGTCACCCTTTGGATTTGTAGTGAGAGAAAAGAGAAAACCTATTGATTTGCTTGGAGAAGCACCTCATTTTTATCGTTTGGATACCCACATGATATTGTAATATTGCACCCAACATACTTAGGGAAATTCAAAAGAAACTATTTGTAAATTTGGGAGATTCAGGCTCCCCCATTTAATACAAAATACATCATTCTTTATTTACAAAGTATCCAATTGTGTAACATTTTTTGGTGTTATTATTTTGCTACAAAAAATGATGATCACGTTGGGACCCCCTAAGGGTTTCATTTTTATTTAGCATTACTTTTTTATTAGTTACTTATCTACGTTTTTTGTATCTACAAGTTTTGGGAGTTCAAAGCATGTAAGAATTTGATCTCAAGTCGGTATATCCTAGGACTATTACATTCAGCCCTGTTATTACAAAAATGCACACCTACAATTTTAGATTTGGGAAACCACACACCTGCAGTGGAGGAGTTGGGAAAATATGAGCCTATGGTTGAGGAGATAGAATCACGTACCTATAATTTGACATGTAGAGAAACACTCACACACAGTGACTACATTATGGAATTGAAAATCTATAATTTATAGCTGGACAGAGTAGTGAAAGGAACACAAGTCTGCACCTCTATGCCATTCTTTTCTTTTCTCTCTATTTTTTGTTTTAGCTTGCATTTAGGTAGATTAAATATCTTGGTCCTATATGCCATTGCTTGCATTTAGGTCTTAGGATAAATTTAATTATTTTTGCATCCATCCAAACAATAAAACGAAAAAAATCAAGAGGATCTACATTTATCATACTAGGAATAGATGATGCTACATTGTCGAGTTAGCAATAACCTGGGCATATTTCTCAGGGATTAGGCTTGAGTTGTCTAGTTCTATTGCACAGTAAGACCTATGGTTGGGATCTCACAAATTCACACCTACAGCTAGTAAACCATACATCCACAATTTACCAAAACCAACTGCTAACTTGCGGTTGGTCCTGAAAACAAAAATTAGTCAAAAATCTTACCTAAAATAAACTTTTAGCCCTTGATCTATTTTGTTTTATATTCTTCATTTCTTGCATTTTTGCATTAGGCATAAAATAGAATCACATGTTAATTTGTATTTCACAATAAATCAAGTAAGCCTCACACACTCACATTAAATGTTGTAAACGACTGAATTTCATCATTGCCAAGTTGTATTTCATCACCAACCACCATTATTATTACCCCATTTTTGGCCAAGGCCGACTCCAAGATCCGACATAGCTTGGAAAATTTACATGTATTTATCTTAGAATGGTATAACATTGACCAAGTGAGTACTAGGTGGGGACTGGTAGAACCTGTGCTCCTTGACCAAGTATGGGCTTCATATTCATACTTTGGTGTGTTTACATGACAAAACTTCATCATTGGCTGTTGAGCTATGAGTATAAAAGTGAAATCCTAGAATCATCTTAAGGAAAAAAATTTTGTACACAAACTTTTTATTTTTTTTTTAAACTTCAAAAATTCAAAAAGTAAAAAATAAAAACCTTCAAAACTCAAAGAAAACAAAATTTCAAATCAAAACTTATGAAAACTTAGGAAAAATTATTTGTTTTATTTCTTTGAGTGTTGTCTTGCATTGTACTCATTTCATGCATTCACATACACCCACACTTGCACTTTCACATCATTACATATTAGCACATGGTAACAACTCGTAGTCAAGCCAAAAATTTAGCACTAATCTAGAGTTAGTTGTTTTTCCCCATGGCATCTCAGTCTAGTCAAGTCCCTAACACTTTGGTGGTAGGGTAAGGTTATATGCCTCCTATGTCCCAGAGCCTAAATGTAGGGCCCTCAAGTAGTGCCCCCATTTTAGACATAGATATTATGCATAGGGCTACCCATACCACTACTCCTAGGTGTGGGCCACCCACACCAATGGATGGTCATGTCACACTTGTAGACATGGATGCCATTAGGATGTACCTCCATGTAGTTGGAATGGTTTTTCCATCATTACCACTGCTTACCATCCCATCCAGCACCATACCATCATTGCACCAACAATCCACCTTCACACACCCATAGTAGTTTGGAAAAGTCTTTACAAATACACTCTTTGAGTTGACTGATGTTAACTTGGCTAGCCACCCATTATCCTCTAGCAAACCACCCCTCACAATGCCTCAATAGAACATAACTTGCACAAATACCCTTTACAAAGAAACAAATCAAGTTGCTTTGTAGATCCCCACATCCATTCCATGTATCATCTCTATAGGCCCTATACATCATATCACCCCTCAGTTAGTGGAAATACATTTCGCTACCTACCCTCCACTCACATCCACTACCATGGTTGTATCACAACCAATCCAGCCAACCACTTCATATGTGGTTGTACCCCCATCATATGCAATTGCTATATAGTAGTATTTATTGTAGATACAGTAAATGATTTTAGATAATGCTAATCACAGTGTTAACTTAATCCTAATCAAAATTTGCATAGGATTGAGCATAACCTACCATATACCTCTCACTAAACCCATGCCTTTATCCAAGATCCATCTTGGGTATTGCATCCCATAACCACTACCATAGCAACTAATCCATCACATCACATGTATGCTAACTCATTGGGCCAGCATGTCATCATGCATCCATCATTCCATCCATATTAGTGCCTTAATAAACCATCATATCATCATGCATTTCATCCTATAATTCCCCAATCATCCATAATCCATGTACAATGCACCTTATTACCAGTACTATCAGGTAAACTAGGGTTTTAAAACTATAGAAGATCCTAAGTTCCAATTCCTACAGAACTAGATTGATAGCTTTGCCATGCAGATCCTAGGTTGGCAATATCAGAAGCCAACATTAAGACATATACTCAATCACCCGATTCATGCCTCGGTACCTGTATCACCTTATCCGATGGATTTTTAGATATCAAATCTTGATACATTTAAGGGGGATGAGGACCCTCGAGAGCATGTGCCAAGGTTTGTAAACACATGTTTTAGAATCAAAACTAATGATGCACTCATGCTACACACCTTTCCTCAGATACTTGGGAGAGAGGCCTAGGATTGGTACAACCACTTACCGCATCAAAGTATCTACACTTTTGAGTAGCTTGTGAACCAATTCTTGGAGAGATTCATCCTAAATGTCTGGAAGAAAACCACATTGAACAATATTCTTAGGCTGAAGTAGTACGATGATGAATAAATACATAATTTTGGCAATTGTTGGAGGGTAAGTATGATCAAATTTCCATTCTTCCTCCACATATCAAAAATAACAATAATTTTCATGAAGAGTTGTACCAAGCCCATATATTTGTTAATATAATTGTAGAAATATAGGAAATTCGATGAGGCACTTGCCCAAGCTAGAATGATAGAAGAGATTAAGATCCAAGAGGACAATATCAAGCCTAAGAAAAAGTATTGGCAGAACAAGATCCATAAGGTGAATAACCACGACCAATACAAGGCTACTCAGGTTAATTAGATAGTCTTGGGCCAACTATCATAGTAAAATCAACAAGCCCAAGTTTAGATCCAACAAACCCTGTAACAACATCAACAACCATAATAATTGAATTATCAAGTGGTTACATACCCACAATAGGTGCAAAATCAAACATAACCTATAGAGAGGTTAGCATCACTTTAGACCTAGATGTAATTACACATCATTGCAAGAACCCTACTCATTCAACACAACTTTTCATATTTCTAGAGATCAAACCTGAATACCCTAGCAAGCCAAAACCAAATGCCTATAGAGAGAACTTATACTGTATATATCATCAAAAAAAAGGACAACCTCAAAACTTGCCATGGGTTTAAGGGTATTGTGTAAGACTTATTAGTAGGAAATATCAAAATTGACAATCCACTAGCTCAATCCAATCAAAAATTTGATATATATCAGATACCTTTGTCCCAAAATGAGGTAAATGAACAAGCTACATGAGCATCAACTTCTACAGTTCCTCCCAACCAAGTCAATTACATACCTCAACTGCATCAAGGTTTTGTAGGAGCTATCAAGGTGTTCACCCACATGCAGAGACAAGAAAATCACACAACCCAAACTCATACAAAACAATAAAGTGTCCCAATACAACTAGGGACATAAATTATACCTTCACCATTTCATAATCTAAGTAACCCATCTCTCCCAACTATCACCCTAGGTAATCGGTTAACTCAAAGTTAAAAAATGGCATCAGCAAAACTGTCAATCTATGATCTGATACAATAGTCACCCCCACATCGAGAAGCATTGATGGAAATCCTAAAATCCATTCAAGTATAATAAAAATATCCAAATTCTTTGAAATCCTTTGTGGAGAGTGTACAAAAATACATGGAGCTCTTGATATCATTTTATGACTTCAAGGAGAAGAAATTTTCATTAGATTTATCAGATCCTCCATTGCACATAGTAGCTCATATTGATAGAAAGTTGTTCAAGAGAGTCCTTATTGACACTGAATCCTCCATAAACCTCATTACCATTCCCACCATTAAAAAACTTAACATACCATCATCCAATTTCACCTTCAGATCCTTTTAATGATGTTTTATGCCCAATTATGGAGAACGTAGTTCTTATTGTTACCATGGGGATGAAAACTATACATGTCCTCTTCCACATCTTGGAAGAGGTGATGTAGTAAAATATACTTCTTGGATACACCTAGATCAAGGAGATGAAGTGTGTGCCTTCAAAATTACACCAATGAGTAAAATCTATACATGAGGGCAAAGTACTTTGCATCCTAGCAGACACAGAGCCTTTTAAATACTACAACTTTATTTCAAATCCTTATAAGCCGCTACTTCCATAAACCCACGTATCCATCCAATCACTCATTATAAGAACTAATCCCACTAACATCACTTCATCAAAAGCCCCCATACCAGAGTAATTACCAATATTTGACCCTACTTTTGCATATAAAAGCATCAAATCTAGTTATTTTTCAACCACCACATTCCATTTTTCCACCACACCTAATCATCTCGCTAACCAATTATCAACTCCATCAATCACACTACCCACTTCACAAACACCATTCATATTCATAGCTTAATCCACCCCATCAACTAACAATCCCATCCAATATCATCCATTCCAAATATTACTACCCATATTCTCATAGATAGGGTCACCTATCTGAGAGGATCCATCACCTCCATATAAACCACAAACTATCCCAGAAGCATCATCCTCATCCACTAATCCATCATCATCTTGGTCATCCCAAGTTGTAGTACATCTCATCAATCTGAGCATTGGTGAGTATATCATTGAGAGTGTCATAGTTACACCACCTATGGAGTGAGTCAGAGACTATGGTCACCCATGTGATCCACCCTTAGCCATAGGTGTAGTGTATAGAATGGGTTCCTAATCATATAAGATTAATTTCATATATAGGGGAGTGGATTCTTTGTCTGATCCACATCCTCATAGTGAGAAACCATTGCAAGAATTTAATGAAAATTTAGATTATCTGTCCAACCCATATTTCCATTTGTAATATTTTCACATGGTCAAATGGTAGGGATATGGACTTGTATGACATGAGCAGGGTCCACATCACATTATTAAGCCTAAATATAGAGAAAAACATGATCGCTCAGGTCTAGGGTAGAAACCTTCTACCTCAAACTCTTCTTTCAACCAAACCTTCCAATGACTCACCCTTAAGTATGAGGAAGAGAAGAAGGAGAGAGAGGAGTGTGATTATTGTGATGATATTGATGATGAGTAATTGGACCTTGACTTTGTACCTCATCCACATGAGGCCTTTCTAGAGATTGTATTGCACACATTCACGATTAATCATATGCCATATGATTACATATCTGGTGAAGATTTCAGATATTATAGCTTTGATGAAAATTTTGGGGAATTCTAACAAAATATTTTATTTTTCTCAAGACGATGTGGTTCCTTTTGAACCCATCATGAGATATGAGTGTTATACAAATATTTTTCCCATAGATCACACCATCTTTCTCTTCAAAAAATAGCAAGAGAACCATGAGCCAGATCCTCCACCACCATCTTGGACACTCCTGCAGCACCATAATTAACCCACCTTAGGTTAGTTACAACCTAGAGAGAGTGAGTAATAACCTCTTGAATCACAACCACCTCATTTCTACCATGTCAATATGATTTCTATTTACTTTCTCATTCCCCTCCATAACCCATACGAGTTAGCAAAGCCAATTTAGGTCAATGCTAGCCTTATCTCCATGGATAGGATTTCATCCCTGCCATCCATATTCGATTTCATCCTATCCAAATATTTGCTATGAGATTCAAATGCTTACATTACATAGAAACCTTCACCCTCATTTACTTCAGTTTATCAAACCAAAGTAGAGGGGGAGACCTCTGAGAAATTTTAGCATGTGGAGGATGATATCCATCTCATCCCAACTCCACATCAACTAGAGAAAGGTTCCCATATGCTGATCGAAGAGTCTATCGATGTGAACCTTAGCAAAGATGTAGATAATCCTCAAATAATCAAAATTGTAAAATATTTTTCCATAGAGGAGAAAGATCATATGATCAACATATTTACAAGAAAGAAGGATTTTTTTGCATGGTCATACAAATATATGTTTAGCATTTACCCCAAATTGGTGGTTCACAAACTTACTTTTGCACCAGGTGCTAAACCTTTCAATTAAAAGCGTAGGAAACTTCATCCAATTGTTGCATTAATTATTAAATAAGAGCTACAAAAACTACTGGACATGAATTTCATTGTCTTGATTGATTATCTAGAGTGGCTCTCTAACATGGTACATATTCATAAGTTGAATGGGGGGTATGTGTATGCACTTATTTTTATGATCTAAACAAAGCATACACCAAGGATGATTTTCCTCTACCTAACATCGATCAATTAGTAAACTCCTACACAGGCCATGAAATGCTTTTGCTAATGGACAATTTCTTAGGATACAATCAAATTCGAATTAATCATAAGGACCAACACAAGATGAAATTTGCAATACCTTGGGGTACATTTTGTTACAAGTGATGCCTTTCAGTATTAAAAATGTAGGAGCTACATATCAACATGCCATGACATACATATTCCACTATTACATGATTAAAATCATTGAGGATTACGTGGATGATATGATTGTCAAATAAAAACATATTTTGAGAACAATGAATTTCTAAAGAAAGTATTTGATCAATTTCTTAAGCACAAGGTAAGGTTGAATCCTAAGAAGTGCGTATTTGGCATCACATAAAGAAAAATTATAGGATTCATTGTCTCCAAGTGAGGTATTAAATTAGACCTTGATAAGGTCAAGGCCATTATTGAGATGTCACCTCTAACAAAATTGAGAGAGCTATATAGTTTACAAGGAAATATTATCTATCCGATAATTCATTTAACAACTCTCAAAAAAATGTAGATCTTTCAATTGCTTGCTATAGAAGGGTGAGACATTCTCTTGGACAACTGAATATCAAGAGGTATTTGATGACATAAAGAAGTATTTGGATTTAGTACCAGTTATTACTCCACCTCATTTAGGAGTCCCTTTTCATATTTATTTCTCTACAACAAAATTTACACTAGGGATAATGCTTGCTCATAAAAATGAGAATCATAAGGAGAAAGCCATTTATTACATTAGTCAAACATTGGTAAGTTACAAGACAAGATATGCTTATGTCAAAAAGTTGTGCTTAGTAGTGGTTTTCACCACTAAGAAACTCATATATTACATGCTAAGTAATACTACCTATATCATAGCTAGAGATAATGATATGTGATACTTGTAGACACTAAAATTTGGTCAATCCGATTATGCTATCGAAAGCAACAACTAAATTGACATACCAAGGCCCCTAGGGCAGCCCTCAAAAGGTATACAGTGGTTCTATCCACTTTGTGCAAGGTTTTGGAAGGTTTCAAGCCATTTTGGGACCTTTTTAGCACCTTGTTCCTATTCATCCCACCCTAGGATGAATACAGATCCTATTTGTCCCACCCTGGAATGAATAGCAGGTTTGATTGGAAAAAAGTCAAATCTAGATAAATGGTACCTGGTAATGATTATTTATCCTACCTACCAATGCCTACAAGTTATATCATGCAAAATATTTATGCCATGCTTCATAAGGGAGGCAAATTTGGGAGATTATATTCCCCCTCCAATGCATGCCACCTTGGTGGCCAAGTGGCGCCTCTTGCCATGCATGCCATTTTGAACATGATATTTCTATGGCTATAAAGTGGATGAATTTTACACACCAATAGTAGAGGATTTTAAGGTTAAACCAATGGAGCACTGCCAAGATTTCCCCTCACCTGATTGTGCTCTCTTTCCCTCGAGATATCTTCTTAGCGAAGGAGGTTATCGAGTGACTTAAAGAGATGCAATTTGTTTACAAAGACCTATAAATCGAGTGAATTTCCACCCCAAATTTGATTAAAATACCTTCTTTAGTATTTTTACCATTCCCTAGTGGAATTGGTGGTAAAATTTAGGTTGAATCAGTGGGCATCCCACCACCGGGCACCCCCTAATTTGTGATAGTCATGTTCGTCCAACCCTAGAAAGAATAAAAATATATTAATAATTTTGTGACTATTTTTAAATATATATTTTCTATATTATCATATGATGTTTCAGTTCAAATTCCATGCTTTTATAAGTTTTATTGGCCAAGATATTGTGATTTGAAGTTTTTACAGGCTTACGGGACCCACTGGAGCATGCATCAGTATATGAGCCTGATTTCTGAATAACCATATGGGTTCTCTTAAAATGTTATTTTATACATTATTTCAAATTTTCATATGTTTTATATAGTTGTAGATTGGGCAATTGCTTGCTTTGGTTTTTACAAATTAGAGAAGCGCACTACGATTACACCTCACCTGCGGATGCAATTTCGGTACAATTTCTAGTGATATCTTCCCAAATACTTTTATTTTACTCACATATGTAATTTTATTGCATTTTGAGTTTATTTTATATAGGCACGCTACATATGCTCATTTCTAGCCTGTGGGTATTGCATATTTTAGATCATACACACTTGCTATTTGATGTTTCTGGTTTCCTTGTGTGTAGTTGCAAGTTATATAGTGCATTTGGAATCATTTTAGGACATAAATACCATAAATACAAGTGGAAAAAACCTTTGGCCCGTCCACTTCGAGTGTGGGTATGCAAAAAGACATTGGATGTGCACCAGATTCTCTTGAAGGATTTCGATCCTTGGGCACCCAAAAGTTGTAACAGTTGTATCAATAATTTGAGCCCTCAAGGGGACACCTATGTAACCTGTATTTTATCTGATTGAATTAATAAGAAATAATTTTGCCTTCATTTATTGTTGTTTGCTATCTTTTTCCCATCTTACTCGCATGCTTCTGATTTGATGCTCGTTATACATAGCATATATATACAACTTGTTATCCATATTTATGTGCACCATTTTCACCTAATTCAGTGGTTATCATGGTGGGACCTAGTCCCTTTTTATTTAGGTGAATTTTGAAGCTCATTTTTCTTCTTTTGATGTTTCAGGTGCTAGTTGTTCTAGACTGAAATGAAATTTGACCTGCTATTCGTGCCACCCTGGGATGGATGCAAATCCATACCACCCTAGGATGAATATAGACCTTTTATTAATCCCACCCTGGATCAAATGGAAACCAGATATTTTTCTTATCAAAGTTCTGGAAATGGTAGGTTCCAAAAGTGACGAGGTAGGTACCTAAACCCTCTCTTTTTATTTTGCAGTATAAGAAGTTGTTTATTTGTTTTTTCTTGCATAATTTTGTTTGATTAGAAAGTTTAAAAGTAGATTTACTTTTCCCATAATTCAAATTAAAAAAAAATAAGAAAAATCAAATAAAATCAAAGTAGGAATGCAGCTCTATGGATTGCTTTCTTGTAGCCTACCCAATGGGTAGGCTAACATTTACAGTTTTTGTCATTTTTAGATATTTTTAGATTCCTTTTATCCTAAATTTTTTAAAGTAAAACACACCTTTTGCATGCATTTAGTGAATGATCATAGAGTGCTTTATTGTTTTCTTTCTTGGATTAAAAATAACCACACACACCATGATTCATTTAAACTCTAGTGAAGTAGATTTCATCACCATCCACTAGTAGAGTTCAACAAGATGGATTTCATCTCCACCCATTGTATCAAATCCCATGAACCTTGTTCTTTTACAAGTCCAATTCCAAGATCCATCATATCCAATGGTTATCTCTCTTTGGATAGGTATATTGCATACTGTAGGTGAACTGGGTGAGGAACTGGTAGGACCTATGCTCCCTGGCCATGTGGACTTCATCACCATACATTATAGGTGGGATAACATGACCTGGAGTTCATCACAAAGTTGTTGAGCTACAAGTATATTGTTGAAATCCAATTAAACATAATAATATCATTCAACAATATTTCAAACACATGACACAAGGTCCTATTTTACAAACAACACATCTGAAACACACAAAATAGTTTAGGGATTCACATCTAAAACTTAAAAGAGATAATCATCTATCTTATTAAGTATTTCATTTTCTTGTTTTTTGTTTCATTAAAAAATTTTAAAGGAGATAATCATCTAAGGTTTGGGAAAGAGTTACAATGGTGTGCACTCGTAGCCAAGCCCAATCATGGGTGGAAGCTATGGAGAGTGGACTAGGAGACATGAGTCATATCTGCTTTAGCTCTAGGGACTTGGTCATACCTCCCTAGTGAGCCTCTACTCACCCTAGTCCCTGAATAGTGGGACAAGAACCACACTTACAAGGGAGCCCTATGCGGGACACCCCTATGGTGATGGGCCTTACCTGGGAGAGTGTTCTTGATATTTAGACACATCACATGCCTTCTTTAATAAAATGCAACATCGCACTAAGGTGCTAGTAGATAGAGTGGTACCATGCATTCACATACCTATTAGGTTTGACACACCCATTCATAGGCTAGAGAACAACTTCACATATTTGATCGAGGAAGTTTATCCAACCTTACCTCTACATCACCTTGATAGGGTCTAGTAGCCTAGGCAGCCTGATGGGTATGAAATTCATTGCTCAGGGTGAGATAAATCCACTATTCTCTTAATCATTCATGAAGTAAGGCATGAGTAAATCCTTTATTATCCTCAAGAGTAGTATTCCACGCATGCCCGATGTGCCTCTGCACCTTCTAAATACAATGAGCATATGCTTAGGCCAAAACCTCAAGTCAATGCGGTGGCCCTCGATCAAGAGAAGAATGCGATAGATATCACAAATTATCTTGAATAAGGTCGGCCTCAAGGTGAGACTCCTAGGCCTCCTAGGCCTCCTAGACCCCACACTATGGAATAAGTCAAGCAAGTAGTTGTGAGATATATGGAATGCCAAGCTCATTTCAAATAGCTTCGACAAGACAAGGAACAACTAGACCGCTTGCATCAGCTTGAGAAACAAAGAATCAAATGATATACCAATGAGATATTCCAGAAGACCCGTCAAGAGAGGGTACCTACCCCTAAGACACATAGTTAGGAAGTCCACCTGAGTCAACCCACACTCATTCAAGATAGTTCTCGTAGAATTTATCCAATGTTACCTCCATGACCTCCTAGGCCATATCAGGACTTGCCCTCCAGGCCAAACATAGGGTGCCCACAATAGGTAAATACTCCTCTTTATAGATCGGATCGATAGACACCCTATGGTCCTACTTTAAGTATGATACCTAGGTAGAGTAATTAGAGACACCTTATCAGTGTAGGGGGTGAGATACCACCACCCCGTAATAGGTTGGAAGACCCTCAACCTCCATCACAAGATAAGAGTAAGGATGAGGATATTAAATCCTCATATGCATATCAAGCATTGATAGAGCGCCTATATTTAGTAGATAAAAAGACCTTTGGATCTGGATCTCAAAATCCCACTCTGCACCAACAATGTAGCTAGACCCTTTATTCTTTGATTCCTACCCCTTCCTATCAAGAGCAATTCAAGCTACCTTAGTTGGTTACCTTTAAGGGAGAGAAAGATGCTCAAAAACATATCACTAAATTCTTGAGTCAATGCTTTGGTATTTAGGAAAACTATACTTTTATTTTGTAGACATTTGTAAATACCCTCTCTAGCCCAGCCTTAGAGTGGTTTACCCAATTCCCAAATCATAGCATCCATAATTTGGATCAACTTGTAGATGTGTTTCTATAATGCTTTACCTTCAACACCAAGAGGAAGGCGATGTTGGCCGATATCACTGGTTTGAAATAGTATGATGATGAGTTAATAGAAAATTATGGTAATAGGTGGTGAGCCTTGCTCACCAAGCTACCTTATCTACTCCCCATATCAGAGTTGACTTATATGTTTTCCAAGAGCTGCCTGAAGTCGATCTCCTTGTTGTTGCAGCTGCAACAATATCGGAATCTTGAAGATACCCTAGCATAGGCTAGGATAATTGAAGACATTAAGATTCAAGAGGAGGATATTGTGAAGCCTTTCAAGAAGAAGTGGAACAAGAATGCTAAGAATACCCTAGCATAGCCTAAGATAGTAGCAGTGAATAAGGTTGCCATTAGTGTCCCAAGGCTGGCACAAGCAATACCACCTCAAAAGCCTAATTATCAGGCCACACATGGGAACTATGCCAAGGACAACTAGAATAGTCAAGGGAAAAATCAATAGCATCACCCCAAGTGGTAGTTCATGCCCATTGCAGAGTATATGGACTCATTTTTTGAGTGCATCTTAGTGGCTAGTTTGATCAATATACCTAAGAGTTGACCTATCGATCCAAATGCACTGAAGTCCAAAGGATATAGAGAATACCTATATTGCAATTTTCATAGGAAAAACAAGCATGATATGCAAATGTGCTACAAGTTCAAGCACTTGGTGTAAGACCTGATTGATAGGAATGCCCTTCAGGTATACAACCTTATCGTGACAAAAAAACAATAGATGGATGTCTTTACAGATACTTTTCCCACCCATGCAGAGCAAGCCAAGCTAGTTCCCCAAGTAAGTGAGGTGCACCATACCCCACCTAAGCAAGGGTATGTTGGCATGATTAGAATTATCACAAGAAATAGGTGGTACCCAAGTCTAGTCACACCACCTACGGCTCAAAGTGATGTTCCTTCAACATCATAACCTTTACTGCCTCCTATGTCGAGCCTCCAACCTAGGCCTATGGTCACCATTAAGAGCAAGCTTACTTATATTATAAGAATGACATCCACCCGAATCTCCATCAATGAGCTCATTCAGCAATCACCACCTCATAGAGAAGCCTTGATGGATATCCTTAAGGCAATAGAGCTTCAGCCCCATAAGTCCAAATAATTCAATAATTTTGTGGGGCATGTGTGGTAATGCATGAAACCAATGATTAAATTTCGAGAAGATGAACTTAAATTGGTTCGCAATGATATGGTAGATCCTCTCTTGCACATCATCGCATGTGTAAATGAGATTCCATAAAAAAGAGTATTGATAGACACTGGGTCTTATTGAAACACCATCACTACAACAAATCTCAAGCATCTAAAGCTCCCAGTATCCCATATTATCACATCTACCTACACCATATAAGAATTTAATGAATCCATATGCTCAATAGTTGGTACAATCATCCTACCTATCCAAATGGGAGAAAAGACCATCCCAACGCTATGCCACATCTTAGTGGGTGATATGGTGTACAATATCCTATTAGGTAGACCGTGGATCAGTGATATGAAGTGTGTCCCTTTCATCGCTCACCAGTACCTCAAGTACACTCATGAAGGGCTAGTGCATGTCATATCTTCTAACTTAGAGCCTTTCAAGTATTGCAATATGGTGTAGTAGCTTCTTGATTCAACCTTACCATCAACTCATCTAGATTTTCAATAGAAATAAATCTATCCAAGGTTTGACTCCATCACCATTGCTTTGAATTAATCCATTTCCATCTCATGCCATGCCATCCACATCATCTGTAACTCCCTAGATGCTGATTGCACCTATGGGTCCTTTACCTAGGAACCTAGGAAAATGGCCTATTGATTAGGTCCAACCAACCATCTCCACCATCTCCACAAAGGAGATTCCTAGCCAAGTAGATGAGGAGATACCATGTGAGGCAAATGATGAATTAGATTACGTCTCACTCTCATCCCTTTTTTATTTGTAGCCTTAGGTCATAGCGCACCTAGATACCACCATATTATGGGAGTACATGGTTAGGAATGTTACAACTACCCCTGCTATAGAGTCGATGCATGACATGGATCAACCTCATCTTCCCATAGGCACTATCATACCTCTAGGTATTCCCCCTAGTCAAATTAATTTCATATATGGGGGCCTTGACTATGACATAAAGCCTTACCAATAGTATGAGGGTGATGAAGAGCCCTTTTTTGAGGACATGAACTACATATCTAACCTTGAATTTGCCATGAAGTACCTTCACATTTGTAATTGGCATGGTTATGGGTTAGGCCTATATGAGCAAGTCACTTGGGTCCATTACTAGTCGTAGTATCAAGTTCCTTATGAAAATTTTGGCTTGGGACTCAACAATCCTGTGTCCTTAGACGTCCTCATAAATAGCTTAGAGCATATGACTCTATACTGTAGAGATGAGCTTGTGTGATATCCTTTCACCAACCCCAATCGTGTCTACTCATTGGGGGACTACTTCCCTATGCCCTTGGGAGATGATGACCCACATCATGATGATTCTTGATCCTACGAGAGAGGTGAAGGTTCATGCACCCTTTCCCATAATAGTGAGGAAGAATATTAGGGGTCTCCTTATGAGTGGACATCTAACGACAAGTCAGATTATAAAGTAGCACCTATGAACTCTAATATTTTGGATGGCAAAGGTCCATGGGTCATCCCTGCGGATGAAAAGGATGATTTCTATCTATGCATGTTCCCAGTAAACCATACCACCTAGAAAAAACTTCTACCTTTAGAGGATCAAGCTCACCCATAGCCGCACCGACTACTTCTAGTCATTCTACCACTTCTACAACCACATCCAAAAATATTATGACATATTGATGTCCATGAGCACCACTAGCCACATAGGGGAAATAATCCATCCATAAATATGATTTACATAGATCTGTTCGAGCCCTTGCAAGATCCAAATAACCCATTGTAATCGTTGCACCTCAACTTGAGGAAAATCAAATTTTATTAGGGAGGTTCACCCCAATCACCTTCTAAGTACTGGCATTGCGATGAGATGCTATAGCCATTTTATTTCTATCTAGGGCCATCTCATGAGGTCTTCCACACTGAGGAGGAACCTGGCATTCCCATTGATGATATAAATCTAGCTGATGATATCCACTTGATACCTAATCCCCACCAGTTGGAGGAGGGGTTGAATATGTCAATCAAGCCTACGATTGCCAAAGATATTGGCTTAGATCCCAAGAATTTTCAATGTATCAAAATAAAGGAAAGCTTATCCCCCAAAGAGCAAGCTGATTACATAGCCCTTATCATAGAGAAGAAGGATGTTTTTACATGGTCCTACAAAGACATGCCAGGATTGGATCCTAATCTAGTCACCCACAATCTGATGCTTGATCCCAAGGCCACGCCTATGAAGTTAAATCTAAGCAATATGCATCCAAAAGTGGCCCTAATGATCAAATATAAGCTACATAAGCTATTAGATGCTAGGTTTATCATTGATATAGACTATCCACCATGGTTTTCCAACATGGTTCCTATCAAGAAGCCTGACGGGAGGATTCACATTTGCATTGATCTTCAAGACCTAAATATAAGCTACATAAGCTATTAGATGCTAGGTTTATCATTGATATAGACTATCCACCATGGTTTTCCAACATGGTTCCTATCAAGAAGCCTGACGAGAGGATTCACATTTGCATTGATCTTCAAGACCTAAATAAAGTGAGTCCTAAGGATGATTTTCCTTTGCTGAGCATCGATGCCCTTGTATATGCAAGAGCAGACAATGAAATGTTATCCCTCAAGGATGGTTTATATGAATACAATCAAATTCGTATCAATCTAGAATACCAACTCAAAATGGTGTTCACAACACCTTGGGGAACATTTTTCTATAAGGTCATGTCTTTTGGCCTTTAAAATACTGGCACCACATACCAACGTACCATGAAATACATCTTCCATGACTACATGCATAAGATTTTGGAATATTACATGGATGATTTACTGGCTAAATCTTTGTTATGCCATAAACATCTTGATGTTCTACACAAAGTCCTCAATCACCTTATTGAGTATAACGTGAGATTGAACCCCAAGAAGTGGGTCTTTGGCATCACATCTGGAAAAATCTTGGGATTTATAGTTTCCAAATGAGGCATTGAGGTGGACCCCAAAAAGGTCAAGGAAATATTTGAGATGCCTCCCTTGACTACCATCAAGCAGCTTTGAATCCTGTAGGGCAAGATCGCATCCATCAAATGCTTCATAGAATAATTTTCAAACAAGTGTTGACTCATGAAAAAGTTACTATACAAGGGGGTTGCATTCCATTGGGATGACGAGTTTCAGGATGCTTTTGATGCAATTAAATAATACCTAGCTTCACCACAAGTGTTGGCTTCACCTATACCAAGAGTGTCATTTCACTTATACATCTCAACCACTAAGATTGCATTGGGCACCATGTTATCCTAGAACAATGAATTGCATAAGGAATATGCTACTTACTATCTCAACCACACCCTGGTGAGTTATGAGATCATGTACGCATACGTTGAGAAGTTATGCCTAGTGGTGGTTTTCACCACCAAGAAGCTATGACATTACATGCTTAGTCATACCATGTATGTTGTATCTAAAGAGAATCCATTGCGATACATGATGAATCGTAATTATCATAATAGTTGTATGACAAAATGGATCATATTGTTTATGGAGTTTGACCTAGAATTTATTGGAAAAAAATCAATTAAATTTTAGGTCATCGTCGGTCAACTCACAGAGGCTCCTCTTCAGTATGATCAACCTCTTAGTATGGAGCTTCCCAATGATGGAGTTTTCCAAATATCAGGATTGCCTGATTCTGATGAGCCTGATTCATAGATAGATATGAATCTATTATTTGATAGCTCTAAATATGAGCAAGGGGGTGGCACAGGGATAATGTTTTTCACACTACATGGGGCTCCCATACCCCTATTATTTAAACTTGATTTCTTGTGCACCAACAACAACATCGAGTACAAAGCCTTGTTCATAGGTATTCAAATGACTATTGCCATGAAAATCACCAAACTTAAAATTTTTGGTGATTCCTTGCTCATTGTCAATAGGTCAAAGGGATCTCCTAATGCAAGTGCCCAGTTCTACAAGCCTACAAAGCCCTTGTGGATAAATTCCTAGAAAAAATTGAATAGTATGACATTGAGGCACTCCCTCGATCATCTAATTATTTTGCGGATACAATGACCTCCCTAGGGTCCTTGATCCCATAGAACCTTACTGATGAGATGACAACCATTCAGGTCAAAATGCTAATACATTCTATGGTTTAACTTGAGAGCACTCAAGCCATGCTAGAGGTCCACTTGATTCAAATTGAACCTCATCAAGAAAGATTCTCGCACATTCATAATTTCTTGAAGCATGCCTCTTGGGGGCCTTTGTTCACTTAAGCCCATTTTGATAGCAGTACAATGCTATTTTTACTAGTTCTTTCCCAATCAACATTCACTCAGGAGGAACTTCAAGAGGGACTTGCAATTCATACAATCGAGGCTTCCTCACAATAGGACTGGTCCATGCAAATTAGGGAGTATCTAAAGCTTGTTAATCTCTCTCATAGATTGTTGCATTCCACCAAAATGACATTTAAAAAAAATGTGGCAAAATATGTCTTGCTAGGAGACATTCTGTATTATCAAAGCTATGAAGGGATCCTCCATTTCTTGGAGCATCAAGAGTCAGCTTGGGAAATTGACCAAGCACACGATGGTACATGTGGTGGCCATTTTAGCAACATGGCCATCACAAAGTGCATTCTTCGCATGGGCTATTATTGACCAAATTTAGAGTGAGATTGTTGTGCATATATGAAGAAGTGTGTGAAGTGTTAGCACCATGCTAATTTGACACACATACCTTATCAGGCCTTACAACCGATTCAATCGACATGGTTGTTCTTGCAATGGGGATTGGATTTAATTGAGAAAATATCCCCTGCCTCCTTAGACCATCACACATTTATCATTATAGTTATCGATTATTTTACAAAATGAGTGGAAGAGATTCCCCTCACCACTACAAAAGGACCTCTCATCACAGAGTTCATATTGCACAATATCATTTGTCATTTTGGTATTCCATCCAATATCATTTCGAATAATGGGACATAATTTGAGAATAAATATGTGCATGATTTGATAGCAAAGTATAATATCTAGCATAGCTTTCTGACACCCTAATATCCACAAGCAAATGTGCAAGTAGAGGCTTCCAACAAAACATTAATTTCCATTCTCAAGAAAACTGTCAGAGAGAATCACACCAATTGGCACACACAAATTCTCCTTGGTCTATGGACCTATCACACTAGCATTTGGATCCCCACTAGGGCTACCCCATTTTCACTAGTGTATGGTGTCAAGGTGGTCATGCCTCTAGAGCTAGAAATCCCATCACTATGCATATCCATGCAGGAGTTCATCGATGATGACACCGTACAACAAGCATGCCTAGATCAACTTATGTTGCTTTATGAACATCACATTAATGCTCTTGAGCACCTACACATATACCAAGAGCAACTTAAGAGAGCCTAAAATATGAAATTCCATCCTAGAGAATTTTAGTTTGGTGATCTCATTCTAAAAGAGAACCAGCAAAATTCCAATTTTCTAACCCACCGAAGGGACAAGTTTATGATAAACTAGTTAAGTCCTTTTGTCATCACTAGTCAAATCAGATCCAGGACTTATAACCTAGACTCCCTTGAAGGAATCAAGGTAATGAACCCTTTAATATACTTAATTTGCAGCCTTTCCATACCTAGAGTACTATGGGCCACCTCTAAAATGCTCCAAGGGTGCCTATAACCTGTTTGGTCAACCTAAAACACTCCTAGGTGGTCCATGATCGTCTAGGTCACTCCCAAATGCTCCAAGGGTGGATACAACCTACTTGGTCAACCTAAAATGCTCATAGGTGGTCCATGACCATCTAGCTCACCCTAAAATTCTCTAAGGGTACCTACAACCCATTTGGTCAACCTAAAACGCTCCTAGATGGTCCATGACCATCTAGGTCACCCCAAAATACTCCAAGGGTGCCTAAAACCTACTTGGTCAACCTAAAACATTCCTAGGTGGTCCATGACCATCTAGGTCACCCCAAAATTCTCCAAGGGTGCCTAAAACCCACTTGGTCAACCTAAAACATTCCTAGGTAGTCCATGACCATCTAGGTCACCCCAAAATGCTCCAAGGGTACCTAAAACCTGCTTGGTTAACCTAAAATTCTCCTAGATGGTCCATGACCATCTAGGTCATCCCAAAATTCTCTAGGAGTGTGTAAAACCTTCTTGATCATCCTAAAATATTCCTAGGTGGTCCATGACCATATAGGTCACCCCAAAATTCTCCAAGGGTGCCTACAACCCGCTTGATCAACCTTAAACATTCCTAGGTGATCCATGACCATCTAGGTCACCCTAACAAGGCTCCAAGGGTGCCTATAACCTACTTGGTCAACCCAAAATGCCCCAAAGGTATATGTACGCCCTTTGGTCACCTAAAAAGCCCCAATGGCCTCCAATAAGCCTGTTGGTCACATGTATATACATATATATATCAATAAAAAATTCAAAAACATCATTAAAATATCAAAAATACAAAAATATTGCACTACACCACATTGCATCCCATTGCATTTTATCATCACTTGCATTAGGCATACTCATCATTGCATTTTGTATTTTAGGGTTGCTCATACATTTCTAGCACTAAGACTATACATTATTCATCATTCTAAAAACAATCGTGTCAAAGTCATTATCCACATCATTCCATTGTCACCTATCATATCCACTTATATTTCACACTGGTCATAGTAGTGTTTGTTCCCCATCATCAAGTCATTTGTTCTAGAATGTCTTTAGGATTTTCGGTCACTCAACCATATCTAGTTTTCTTTCCATATTTTATAGAAATTTATCCTGATTTTTAGGAGGTAGGATCTTGCTTAGATTGTACCTTGTATACATCAAATCCCAACACATTTTCACACTAATAAATCCATGTTTTGTGCAAGGAAAGTTGAAACCCACAAAGTGGTCTATTTATTTAAGCGAAAAGGTTATCCTGCTCATCCCCCTGTGCAAATGGTTCAAGAATGTTGATACTTGGCAAAAGGACAAGATCTTCCCTACCCAATTCCCAAAAATAAATAGTGGTTGTCACCACTATCAAAAAATAAAAATCCCACAAGTAAAATCCTCAAAAATCAAAGTCAAAAGCAAAATCCCACCAAAAATAAACAAAGTAAAAGCAAAATAAACAGTGGTTATCACCACTTCTCAAATCCCTTGCTCAAAGAAAACAAAATACAAAATAAATAGTGATTTTCATCACTACATATGAGAAATTATCCCAATAAAAGTGAAGAAAATAATGGAGTTGAACTTGAATCCCTAGAATTATTAGCATTCGACAAACCATAAGGTGATCCTCTTTACAGGTTTGGTAGACAGCCTACCTGGAAATGAATGTATCCTTACACAGGATGATATGTCTATCACATTAGCATTTTGCGTGTGTGCAAAATAATATTTGTATGTGGACGAGCTATATTTTGTTAGCCTATACTACCTAGTGGTCTAATCCTAATAAGTACAAAATCTGGGATTGTGACATTCATAGGGTGATCCTTATTACAGTTTTGGTGGATATCCTATCTGGAAATGGTGGTATCTTTATGTGTCTCATAGGAATGAACTCTATTGCACACACAAGGATATGAAGTATCTTGGTCATCCTAGTAGATTCATACCTTGTCAAAATTCTTGCATAGTCAGTATACAATCTTTGATCAAGTTAGCTAGAGTGTTTGAGTCTCATAAAAACCTCATCAATATTCTATAACATTTCATTTCATTCATACAATTTTATCACATTTCAATAGTACATTTCCATATATCAATTACACAAAAATAATACAAAAAAGGAATTAATGCATTTTTTTTATAGTCTATGGTGCTAACATACTGTGTCAAATCATTAGTCACAATTCATTATATCAAAGCATTCAACTCATCGATATCATTGTGCATCCACGAATATACATAGCATCAAATAAAATTATCATATGAGATGGATGCAATGTATGTATTTATGTTTATATGGTTATCAGGTATACTTTTGGATGCTTTTATGATGTGATGGCATATAAAAGAAGACACATTATGACCATAATAAAATATCATGCATGACTTATGCTACGACTTACACTACCATCTGTTGTTTGAGTCCACTATGATCCCCTATGCCTACTGCCACCAGCCCTGTTAGTCCTCTGCCTAGAATTTTACTACACTATCTCACTCTGCTAAGTTCGGTGTGATCCACTAGTCTCTCCATCATCAAGAAGATACCCTCCAAGGTGCACTACCTCCATATCCAATCGATCAATGTAATCCTACCTCCGCTATCCCTGTACCTGGTACATCTCCACCAATGACTACAACCATAACACCTCTACCCATAGATTCTCCACATTCTCACCATTGGACCCCTCCTACCTAGGACTTTATGATATCAGTTGTGCCCATAGCAATGATATCTCGACCTGATCCTCCTATGCATATACCCAAAGGAGATATCTCTCCTATCTAACCCTGCCCAGCTCAGCCTACAACTTTAGATATCGGTCATCCTGTATATCCTATTGTACATATGCCCCAGTATCCTCTGCATCCCCATAGTCACCCTAATATTCCAAGTCTAGGAGTTCTACCTGCTCATCTACCTAAAAATGATGACCATGGAGCTCACCCAACTCTTACTAGCCCTCCTCCAGGGCATCCAAAATCATATCATTCACTACCCCAACTACCTCACCCACAAGGGCCCACACACCTTGCCATTGGTGCATCACCCGCCATGACTCATACTCCTCTGTAGTACCAACATAATCCACATATGGAACATCTACTATAGGATCTACCTCCTCTCCCACCTCCCCTAGTATCGACCAACCAAATTTCCCCTCATCCCTATGGTGTCGATACACTAATGGCTCCATGGGAAGTCCCTGACATAGCCTAAACTATTGCATAACCTAATAAAAAGGGAATTAATCATGATTGATACCATGCCTTGCAATCAACCATCTACCTCACCTCACCCAATGAAGCTACTCTCCAGGATTGACCTAATCTGGATAGTCCCTATACAGTCACCATATCACTTGCCACGGTGCCAGTCATGAAAAAGCATCAGCGTAGCGATCCACATCACTTGTAAACTAATGACTCTACCCTCTTTCGTAGGATACCATATCCTATATCCCTATCTGCTAACTATGCTTGGGTCATCCATGGTAGTCCATATGATATCCCCATATCTATGTGCTGCCATCTCCAACACTACAACAAAAAGCTATAGCCCAAGCTCTTCCACCAATGGCAATGAATCT
Organism: Wollemia nobilis; assembly: GCA_028583015.1. Classification (NCBI taxonomy): domain Eukaryota; kingdom Viridiplantae; phylum Streptophyta; class Pinopsida; order Araucariales; family Araucariaceae; genus Wollemia; species Wollemia nobilis. Next base: position 785,477 of record JAQPPZ010017036.1, on the reverse strand, counting down.
TGTACAACTTTTTGTAGAGCTATACCAATAGTCTAGTCCCCTAAGCCATCACCAACAGCTCCTCCATGGTGCACCCTACCAATGCGTACACTAGCTCCAACAGGTTCCATGGGAACTTGGCTCCTAAGGAATTTAGTAGAAGCATATTAGAGATGAGAGTCATCAGTAATGCATGCCTCACCCCCAATACCCCCTCCTCATGCTAGAACCCCACCAATATTCCTCTATTTTGATAGTCTGCCTTTTCCACATCCCCATCCTCACCAAAGTACCTCGTCAGCACTGCACCTCTCAGGTCATGATGCGTAGAGTGGATTGGTCACCCCTCTATCAAAATCTATAGAATCTAGTAGACGTCCTCTAGAATCACCATCATCTTACCTATCGATAGGTGGAATTTGTTTGTGCATGAGTCTCATAAGCTAATAAGGGTGGTCAAGTAGGCCCAATCGCCTATCATAGGCTCCAACCATGTAACCGACTTGAGCTCCAAGGCATCAAGCAATTTCTAGTCAGCCTCTATCAAGGTATCTCGATTGGTCTCAAAGAGTTTCAATTCTTGGTACCAACTCTTCACCACATTGTAAAGATATGAAAAACAATAAGCAGACATTCACCATGCTTCTAAATGGCCTCTAAAAGACCCAAAAAACAAAAAAAAAACTAATCTACAAAAGTAATGTGATTGCACAAAACATAAAAAAAAATGAAATATAGTATATTCCATCTACATTAGGTTTAATTACCTATTATGTAATGTGATATGCTTAAAAACAAACAAATAACAAAAAATCAAATAACAACAAAATAACATTGCAATTTTAAAGCAAACATAATGGGGTATTTGAGTCAGCACATACCCACCTAGATCCGACTCCTCTACTGTATGACTTTGCTTTCTAACTCATGGTGATTGTAGGATGATTTTTGCAGTGCTTCACTAAAAAAAATTGCTTTCCTCCTCACCTCTCGAATTGTAAAAGAAAACATGCAATAATGAGCCCAAAACTTGCATTTTTGGCTTATATAGGCTCGTCGCGGGTGCGTTCATCCCAGGGTGGGATGAACACACTTTTTGCTATTCGTCCCATCCTAGGATGAATACCAAATTTTATTCATCCCACCCTAGGATGAAAACAAAATTTTTAAATTTAAACCACTTAAAATGCACCAAAAAGGGTCCAAAAACCACAAAAATAGCTCAATTTTGATCAATTTTTCACAAAATTCAAGAAGCAAAATAAACCATCATCATGGCCTAGAAAGGAAATTACTTCACTCCCTAATAAGGCTAGTATATCCATACCACTCCATGGGAATAAGTATTTTCCTTCATTTCCTCTCCAAATGCATCACAAACAAAAGGGTCCAAAACCCACCACAAAAAAGTCAAATTTGATGGAATTCATTAAAGATCAAAATGGAACCCATAGTCATCATGGATACACTAAATATTTACTACTTTAATCCCTAAGAATTCCATAATGGCTGAAATACCCCATGACAATGAGGTTTCACAACTTTTTTATTCCATAAAGCATCAATAACATCGTCAAATTCCTTCTAAAATTGCTCCAATTTTTTAATGAGTACAATTGAATGTAACCTTAACAAAAGTCATATGGTTCAATTCAGTCATCACTTTTTTCAATGTTCATTCCCTCATCTACTCATCACTTGAGGGGTTATTCATACTTAGTTCTAAATAAACAAGCACACACTCAATCAAGCAAATTGTGTTCGTTCAAAGAATGATAAAGATAATCGTTCCCCTGCTTGGGGCAATAAACAAGCACAAAAAATCAATCAAATATCTTGACATTGCTAGCATCATGGAATAATATCCCTCACCTCTTCATTATAGAACAATGTCCAAGTTCAAGCAAGTCCCTTAGCTCATCAAAAGCAATGATTCAAGAATGCATGATCTTTCTAGGATTGGGGCATCTAAAGTTGGTTAGGTTACTGAATAACCTTAATCATTGAACATTTTAGTCATCTATTTTTAATCAGAACTATGCTGCACATAATGCATCCCAAAAAGAGACATATGTAGACACTAAAATCTAGTCAATCCGATTATGCTACCAAAAGCAATGGCTAAATTGACATACCAAGGCCCCTAGGGCAGCACTCAGAAGGTATACAATGGTTCTAGCCACTTTGTGCAAGGTTTTAGAAGGTTTCAAGCCATTTTGGGACTTTTTTAGCACCTTGTTCATATTATTCCCACCCTAGGATGAATACAAATCCTATTCATCCCACCCTGGAGTGAATAGTAGCATTCATCCCAAGGTGGGGTAAATAGTAGGTTTGACTAGAAAAAAGTCAAATTTGGACAAATGGTTCTGGTAAGGATCATTTATTCTGCCTACCCATACCTACAAGTCAAATAATACAACATATTTATGCCATGCTTCATAAGGTAGGACAATTTGGGATATTATCTCCCCCTCCAATGCATTTCACCCCAATGGCCAAGTGGCGTCTCTTACCATGCATGCCCTTGCATGCGCTTTTGCACATGAGTCCCCTATAGATATAAAGTGGATGCATTTTACACACCAATAGGAGAGGATTTTAAGGTTTAAGCAATGGAGCGCTGCTGAGATTTCCCCTCACCTGATTGTGCTATCTTTCCCTCAAGATCTCTTCTTAGTGAAGGAGGTTATCAAGTGACTCAAAGAGACACAATTTTTTTACACAGACCTGTTAATCGAGTGAATTTCCATCCCAAATTTGATCATAATATTGATGAGTTTCGTTGAGTCTCATCATTTAATCTCAATGATTTATCAATCTGGGGTGGTGTCCAAGGCTGTCTACAATAGAAGGCTAGGGTAGAGTATAATTCAGGCATTCAGATTTCAAGCATTTATTGGTGAAGCAGATTTTGGTTTAGCCTTTTGGTGTCACACTAAACCTAGTCTTAAGAATGGAAACTAAAATAAATTACAGGAATTGAAAACTAATTCTAAGTTGCAAGAATTGAAATCTAACTACAATTTCAAGAATTGGAATTGCTAAATTGAAAGTCTAATCTACTCCTGTGGAATTTAAATTATTGAAATGAAATCCTAAGTTACATTTGTAGAATTGAAATCTAGTTACTTTTGCATAATTGAAATGATGCTTGTAAATGAAACTTATTCTAAAAACACTTGTCAATGCCTTGCCACAAAAGGTCATCAAGCTTCTGCTGTAGGAATTGACAGCAAAATGAAATATGCTAAAAATGGAAAGTTGCTTAAATAGAAATTAGGGAAAACATGGAAAGCAAAGGAAAAATACGTAATATAATTTGTCAGCTGACATACACACAAATTTTGTACACAAACATAATAGAAAACATAAATCACATAATACAAAATAAAACAAGAAAATGAAATCTAGAAAGCAACTATTAATTCTACTGTAGCAAAATTACAGATTAAACCCTGCCATAAAATACCTCCTTCTATATCTGAAAGTGGGCCCATACTTCTTGATATATAATGAGGTGAAAAGCACTCATTAACTAATCAACACTCAAAACAAAAAATGATAAAATAGCTGCACTTTTATTGATGACAAAACATGCTGAAAACTGTTATAGAAAATTGTTGTATAGTCCTACTTATTGCTATTGAAAACTCTTCTCTATTATAATTCCTAACTGGATCAACCAATTATGGAGCTGTATTATTTATATAAATATTTACAACATATCCCATGCTCAAATCAGCCTATGTGCTACTTTACAGTGATTTGCCAATAATTCTGGATCTGAAATAAATGCAAGTCTAAATAGTTTGTGTTGTGGTAGTAGTCATTGGCCCTTAGAAAGCATCTTCAGTGATGGGAGTACATGGGAGGAGTCTAGAAATATCTCACACATATTTATCCACTTTAGAATATGCCATTTCTATCTTGCAAAAAACTTTCTATTATGCTGCAGTTTTTCTAGGTTTATCCTAGAAGAGGACCAAAATTGATCTTTTCCATGAATGGTGGATTTGGATGGAAAAGATGGCAAAGTCATATGGGAGATATTTTCCTTTAAAATTTTCAACCTTATTTCCCTTTTTCCATCGTTAGAAATCATTCAACAAGTCAAAAATAACTTTCTATTCTCATTTCGAAGATAAGTGGCTCATTCCGAAGAGACTACATTTCTCATTCTGAAGATGTCTGTTCATTCCAAAGATATTCAGAATGAACAACTATGTGCTCTTCAAGTGATTTTAGCTGCATTTCTCAGGTGTATTAGCTCTTAGGATTAGATTGCAATAGCCTTCATTCCTCTCCATGTGTGAATTCCATGCTTTGCCATTCATTGGTAGCTTGCTAGAATTTACATGGTAAATTACTGTATTTTCCAGCTCTGCTACATAGTTGTAAAATATTGGTATTTTTTACAAATTCAAAAAAATTAGAACATGGAAAAATTATTCAAATATCAACATGAAGGAATACATCAAGTTGCTACTGAATTTATACACTTCATTCACCAAGTAACCATGCTGAAATAGTGCAATAGTGCTTCACAATTGTCCTTGCTTTGTTATACCCTATTGCTACCTATTTAGACCATGTGGGAATGCTTCTAAATAGGTCATATGTCTTCTGTAGTCCTTATGAACTCATTCCATCCATATCCTCATGTTTTTTTTGACAACTTGAAGGTGTATAGCTTGCTAATTTTTATATGGCTGTTGTTTTCATATTTTTAGATTTATGATAGTCCTAAAAGTTTAGCTTCAATGTGGATTTGAAATAAGTTTAAGGGTAGGATAACATTCAAAAACCATTGATAAGTTAATGGATATCATCATACCACATTTGGTTAATTGAAATGCATGTTCTTACTTGCTACTTAATCAAGCAAAATCAATCACAAAATGTTGAAAATAGTCAAAAATAGAGATATAGTATTCCTAACATAAAATCATGCAAACACTTAACAATAGTATATTTTACTCAACTATTTGGCAATTAACTTATCATATGGTAGTCAAACATTGTGCATTAATGAGGCATTTTTGGGCCTCATCATCCCCCCAAATTGAACTGATGCATGCCCTCATGCATCTTAGTAGGCCATAGTAATATGCAGGTTTTATTCTTATGAACAACATCCTTTGCTACCTGCTAATTGAGAAATTCCTCCTTGCTGCACTATATCAAGTATTTTGCAATTAAGCACATGTATGACTATTTTTTTGTTTTTATAAAAGTTTTCATGCTGTAAGGTACCTCTTAAAAGCTTGATATCAATGATTCATCTTGTAATAGTCTTATTGTGGAACCGTATTTGGAAGATGCACTACTACTAATGGAATTTTCTGTTCTTAACAACATTTCAGCCTAAATGCTTATTTTTGTTGTTTGCACATTTTGAACAAAATTGATAATTTTTTTTTTGATTTGAAATGCTTGAGGGATGTAATTACTTGTGGTAGAGCCTTATAAACCTCAATATTTGATGTACCCTATTATTTTTGCTATTCTGTAGCATTTTCAGTAATTCTGGTATAGTTTTTGCTCATTTCAAAGATATTTTGCTCATTTCGAAGAGACTTTATTCTCATTCCAAATATGTCTGCTCATTTCTAAGAGATTGTATTTCTCATTTAGATGTCTGCTCATTCTGAAGAAACTATATTTCTCATTCTTAAGATGTCTGCTCATTTCTAAGAGACTGTATTTCTCATTCTAAAGATGTCTGCTCATTTTGAAGACACTGTATTTCTCATTTCGAAGATGTCTGCTCATTCCAAAGATCTTCAAAAAAAAAATGCAGAAATGACCTCCTATGCAAAAGTTAGCTACATATTCTATTGTGGGTCCATATCTAGAGTGTATAAGTCTTCCATAACATCAAAAATTCCTTTTTCATCCTTTTTTTTAGATGTTATTCTTTGTTTTGTATGTTGCTATTTTATTCCAGTAGTACTAAAATAGAACCTTCAGGTGCATTTTGTTGATTATCTTCCTTCAATTTATCATAAAATTGTGAGATATAAACTTACAGTTCTCCTTTTAAAATTTGCCCTATAAATTGAAATAGAATTGCTGCCATGTCTATCCCAAAATCAAGTTTTTGCATAGTTTTGGAATTTCCATGCAATTAAGGGCATAAGGGGGTGTTTCTTGACATCTTGAACATATTCTTTTTTCAACTTGTCACTATTGTATGAATAGTTTATGCCAAATACCGACTATCATACACTAAATGCTAAATGTTTACTATGAATTAAATGCAAGAAACACATACCTTACTGTCCTGAAAATTGGTCATGCACGTTACAAAATACTTTTGATAATTGTTAGCAGGCTATCTGAAAACATAAACAAACATAACACATGTGCAGTGTGAGTTTGTACAATGGTGGAACAATGATGGGTAGATCAACAAGGCAATGCATTTCAAAAAATTAGTTTTCATGCAAGCCAACTCAGTAGCTCCTCCAAGAAGGTTTTCACTACTGAATTATTCATTTTTTTATTTTATTTATTTATTTATTTTTTCATCATTTTTTTTTATCTCCTTTTTTTTCATTTTTTTCATCAAAAGAGGCTGCCATTTCTGGTTTTCAACCAACTTCTGTCCTCTTTTTTTTCAAGTGATTCAATGAGAGAGAACATCTCTCACTCTTATTTGGATAAGACCAATCCTTATTCTACAAAAAAATGTCAATTGTTGTATGAAAACACCATCTCTTTCTGTTGAAACCTACAACATTGATGCAACCTTCCTTTCTAGATGAGTAGTAAGAATCTTCTTACATCATAATTGCCTCCTTATTGCTAGAAATGAAGTATTGGCTCCATTTTTCCTCGTTGAAATTGATGCTTGTCCTCAAGTATTCCCATTTTGTGGGACATGCCTTTGCTACAATTTTTTTCTCTTTCTTTTTCAAATTTTCTTGTCTTGCTTGTACCCAAAAAGGAAGTTCACAAAAAAGACTATTCTTCTTTTTGCTTTTATTGTAATTTTTTTTTGTCAAACTTTTTATCATCACTCTGAATCTGATATTGAAGAGAAATTCTCTTCCATTATGTGTACATCCAATGGAATCTCCTTCAAGAACTCCTCCTTAGTTAATGGTGCATGGTATACCAAAGGCAATGTCCATTCACCACTAACATCTTCCTTGAATTACCAATGGGAGAAAGAAGCACTACTCCATATCTGAAAACTTCTTCAATCAAGTGTTGTCCATGCCTCCTAGTCTGCAAAATATTGTCAATCTATTCTTGAAATAATTAAACACCAATTCCCAAAAGATGTTAAGTGCTTACATCAAGATAAAATCTTGATATACCCTTGTAATTCCATGTAAAGGGATTGAAATATTGTTTCAAAATAACAACAATTTTTCTTTTTGTTTATAAGTTAGCCAGCTAATAATGTTCAAGAATTTTCTTGGTTGCACTTCAATTTGTTTCATTCCTAGGAGGACAGAATTTACCCCTTTATAAAATGGATGTAAATTTTCTATGTGCAGTTTTTCTAGTTTTTTTTGCTTTATCCAAGGCTAATTTTGGTGTGTTTGGACTAAAGTTTTTCTATGTATCTCAATTTATTTTTGTCTCTTCAAGATCAGGTAAGTTCTTGTTTGAGCATAGTTGGATGTTACTGCAGTCAATAACATTTCCTGCAGTTTTTTTTTTTTTATACTAGATTCAGCTACATAGACATGGGTTGCCTATCTTATATTATTTAGACTAGCCACTGGTTGGGATAAAGGTGGTGGTTGATTTACTTGCCCTATTTTTTGTTTTTGGGACCTCTCTTTGAGAAGAATTCAGACTAGGCAACAAATTTTGCATCTCTGAGTTATGGAAGTAAATGGCATTCATCAATTATATGTCCTTGTGAACAAATGCTACAGGTAGTTGATATGGTTATTTTGTTCAAGGGATAGTCTTGTATATCTACCATGATATCTTTCCCAACACCTAGTACAAATTTTGTATACTACCCTGATGATATGGATATAAAAAGGGCAGTACTAGCAGATGACTCTTCTAAATATATTAAGAAGATCACCTCCCTGTGGTTGCTTGTTTTCTAAATGGACTAAAAAGCAAATTACCAAAAAATGTTACTAATACCAATCATTTATCTAAATTTTACTTTGAAGTTCACAATTTAGTATAATTAACAATTATTGGGCTACTTTTACCCTCTAACAACACCGTGTTCCCCAGAAATGGTGCCAAAATGATGAGTGTCATTGAGTCTCATCATTTAATCTCAATGATTTATCAATCCAGGGTGGTGTCCAAGGCTGTCTACGATAGAAGGCTAGGGCAGAGTATAATTCAGGCATTCAAATTTCAAGAATTTATTGGTGAAGTAGATTTTGGTTTAGCCTTTTGGTGTCACACTAAACCTAGTCTAAAGAATGGAAACTAAAATAAATTACAGGAATTGAAAACTAATTCTAAGTTGCAAGAATTGAAATCTAACTACAATTGCAGGAATTGGAATTGCTAAATTGAAAGTCTAATCTACTCTTGCAGAATTTAAATTTCTGAAATAAAATCCTAAGTTACATTTATAGAATTGAAATCTAGTTACTTTTGCATAATTGAAATGATGCTTGTAAATGAAACTTATTCTAAAAACACTTGTCAATGCCCTGCCACAAAAGGTCATCAAGCTTCTGCTCCAAGAATTGATAGCAAAATGAAATATGCTAAAAATGGAAAGTTGCTAAAATAGAAAGCAGGGAAAACATGGAAAGCAAAGGAAAAATGCGTAATATAATTTGTTAGCTGACATACACACAAATGTTGTACACAAACATAATAGAAAACATAAATCACATAATACAAAATAAAAACAAGAAAATGAAATCTGGCAAGCAATCTATTAATTTTGTTGTAGCAAAATTATAGATTAAAACCTACCATAAAATCCCTCCTTCTAGATCTGAAAGTGGGACCATACTTCCTAATATAGAATGAGGTGAAAAGAACTCCTTAACTAGTTAACACTCAGAATAGAAAATAATAAAATAGCTGCACTTTTATTGATGACAGACCATGTTGAAAACTATTACAGAAAATTATTGTATAGTCCTAATTGCTGCTATTGAAAACTCTCCTCTATTATAATTACTAAATGGCTCAACAAAGGAGGAATTTGTGTTATTTATATAAATATTTACAACATATCCCATGCTCAAATCAGCCTATGTGCTACTTTATAGTGATTTGCCAATAATTTTGGATCTAAAATAAATGTAAATCTGGATAGTTTGTGTTGCAGTAGTAGTCATTGGCCCTTAGCAAGCATCTTCAGTGATGGGAGTACATGGAAAGAGTCTATAAATATCTCACACATATTTCTCCACTTCATAATATGCCATTTCTATCTTACAAACAAATTTTTATTATGCTACAGTTTTTCTGGGTTTATCCTAGAAGAGGATCAAAATTGATCTTTTCCATGAATGGTAGCTTTGGATAGAAACGATGGCAAATTCATATGGGAGATATTTTTATTTAACATTTTCAACCTTCTTTACTTTTTTCCATCGTCAGAAATCAGTCAAAAAGTCAAAAAGCACTTTTTGTTCTCATTCCGAAGATAAGTGGCTCATTTCGAAGAGACTGCATTTCTCATTCCAAAGATGTCTGTTCATTCCAAAGATCTTCAGAATGAACAACTATGTGCTCTTTAAGTGATTTTAGCTGCATTTCTTAGGTGTATTAGCTCTCAGGATCAAATTTCAATAGCCTTCATTTCTCTCCATGTGTGAATTCAATGCCTTGTCATTCATTGGTAGCTTGCTGGAATTTACATGGTAAATTACTGTATTTTCCAGCTCTACTGCATAGTTGTAAAATATTAGCATTTCTTGCAAATTCAAACAAATTAGAACATGGAAAAATTATTCAAATATCAACATGAAGGAGTACATCAAGTTGCTACTGAATTTATACACTTTATTCACCAAGTAACCATGCTAAAATAGTGCAACAGTGTTGCACAATTGTCTCTGCTCTGTTATACCCTATTGCTACCTATTTAGACCATGTGGAAATCCTTATAAATAGGTCAGATGTATTATGTAGTCCTTCTAAACTCATTCCATCCATATCCTCATGTTTTTCTTGACAACTTCAAGGTGTTCCTATAAAGTGACAACTTGCTGATTTTTATATGGCTGTTGTTTTCAGATTTTCAGATTTATGATAGTCCTAAAAGTTTAGCTTCAATGTGGATTTGAAACAAGTTTAAGGGTAGGAAAACATTCAAAAAACATTGAGAAGTTAATGTATATCAGCATACCACATTTGGTTAATTGAAATGCATGTTCTTAATTGCTACTTAATCAAGCAAAATCAGTCACAAAATGCTGAAAATAGTCAAAAACAGAGATATAATATTCCTAACATAAAATCATGCAAACACTTAAAAATAGTATATTTTAGTCAACTATTTGGAAATTAACTTATCATATGGTAGTCAAACATTGTGCAATAATGAGGCATTTTTGGGCCTCATCAAATACCCCCTTTAATATTTTGGACCATTCCCAAATGCAATTGGTGGTAAACTTTAGGCCGAATTGATGGGCGTCCCACCTCCAGGTGCCTCCCAATTTGTGATAGTCATATTCGTTCCACCCTGGAATGAATACAAATATGTTAAAAAATTTATGAATATTTTTTAATATATATTTTCTATATTATCATATTATGTTGTAGTTCAAATTTCATGCCTTTTTTAGTTATATTTGCCGAGATATTACGATTTGATGTTTTTGTAGGCTTACAGGACCCATTGGAGCATGCATTAGGATCTGAGCCTGATTTCTGAAATATAACCATATGGGCTCTCTAAAAATGTTATTTTATGCAATTTTTATAATTTTCATGTGTTTTGGATAGGTTTAGGTTGGGAAATTGCTTGTTTTGGGTTTTGCATATTGGAGAAGCGTACTGCAATTATGCCTCACTTGTGGATGCAATTTTGGTACAATTTTTTGTTATATATTCCCAAAACCTATTATTTTAATCACACATGAAATTTCATAGCATTTGGAGTTGATTTGGTATAGGCACGCTACATATGCTCATTTCTAGATGCTCATTTCCAGACTATGGGGATTGCATGTTTTAGATCATACACACTTGCTATTTGACATTTCTGGTTTCCTTGTGTGTAGGTGCAGGTTATAAAGCACATTGGAAAGAATTTTATGATATAAATATTAGAAATACAAGTGGTGGGAACCTTTGGCCCACCCACTTCGAGTGTGGGTACGCGAAAAGACATTGGATGTGCACCAAATTCTCTTGAAGGATTTCGATCCTCGGGCACCCAAAATTTGTAACAATTGTATCAATAATTTGATCCCTCAATGGGATACCTATGTAACCTAGATGTTATCCACTTTAATTAATAAAAAATTATTTTGCCTTCATTTCTTGTTATTTGCTATCTTTTTTCCATATTACTCGCATGCTTTCGATTTGATGCTCGTTATACATAGGATATATATGCAACTTGTTATCTATATTTAGGTGCATAATTTTTCTCTAATTCATATACATGATGACTCACACATAAAACATCATCCATACTACAAATGGGTAATGCTTTTAATAGAATTTGATCTCGAGTTTGTCAGTAAAAAATCCATCAAAGGTTAGATGATAGTCATTCAACTCGTAGAAGCTCCATTGACAAATGATAAACCACTTATCATTGAGCTTCCATATGATTCATTATTTTTCATCAATGAATAATAAGATCTAGTCCCTCCTAGGGATGATGCCGACATGACAATGTTCTTTGACGGATCAAAGTGCAAAAGAGGACAAGGTGTTGGAGTCATGTTTAACACACCGAAAGGAATTCCAATTTATTTATCATTCAAACACGATTTCCCATGCATAAAAAATAATGTGGAGTATGAAGCCCTAATATTGGGGCTTCAATAAACTACAACTATATGACGAAGCATCTTTGGTGATTCTTAACTTGACACTTACCAAGTGAAAGGAGAGTACCAATGAAAGGAACCAGTCTTGAAATAATATCATGAAGTAGCAATGAAGTTGCTAGAGAAATTTAATTGGTATGAAATTAGTAACTTGTCTCATTCAACTAATATATTTGTGGATGCAATGGATTCTCTAGAATCCCTGATACCTAAGAATAAACATGAAGAATTCCAATTGTTAATCATAACAACAATGTCCAAGTCAACATTTAAGAGAGCAAAGTCTAAAGGTGAGAAGAGCGTTCTTTTGGACCACGCAAAAACCTACAATTCTTATCTTGATGAGATTAGGGATTTTCTTAAGTTTTGTACCCTCCCAATAGAAATAACGTGAACTACAAAAAGGATGCTCAAACAAAAAAAATCTCATTTTACTCTCTTATGGGACATGTTGTATAGATGTGTGATGGAATTCTACTTCGATGTCTAGATCCCTTGGAGGCACAATGAGCTATAATGGAAGCCCATTATGGTACTTATGGTGGCTACTTTAGTGGAATAGCCATTGCAAAGTGCATTTTACACATGGTTTATTATTGGCCCACCATGGAAAGTGATTGTTATCAATATGTTAAGAAATGTCAAAAATATCAACATCACACCAATTTAACGCACATTCAAATAATTTGGCCCTTTTCACAATGGGGCCTAGATTTGATTGGAGAAATTTCACCTACCTCATCAGGACAACATCAATTCATCGTAATTTCCATGGAATACTTCACCAAATGGGTCAAAGCAATTCCAATGACCACTACGAATGGACCTCGAACAACGGAGTTTATACTCCAACATATTATATATCATTTTGGGATTCCTTCCAAGATTATTTTTGATAATTGCAAGTCATTTAAGAACAAGGATTTTTAGGCCTTATACAACAAATACAATATCCAACATAGTTTCTTGACTCCTTATTACCCACAGACAAATGGACAAGTTGAAGAGACCAACAAGATAGTGATAGCCATTCTCAATAAAATTGTTAAGGAAAATCATAGATATTGGCACACTCAAATATCCTTGGCACTATGGGCTTACCGAGCAAGCATCAGAATGCCAACAAGGGCAACACCTTTTTCACTAGTCTATGGCATAGAAGAAATCATACATCTTAAAATAGAGATCCCTTCTTTGTGAGTTACATTGCAAGAATTCATGGATGATGACACATCTAGACAAGCACGTCTTGACCAATTAACACTCCTCGATGAAATTCATATCAATGGCTTAGAATATCTACAAGTATATCAAAACTGGATCAAATGTGCTTACAACACAAAATTTGATCCTCATGAATTTCAAGTAGGATATCTCATGCTTAAATAGAATCAACAAAATACCAATGCATTACTACACTTGAGAGATAAATTCGTGACTAATTGGTTAGGTCCATACATTGTCAAATAGAAGTTGAGTCCAGGAATGTATAGACTTGCCAACCTGGAAGGAGAATTGGAACCTGAGCCATTGAAAATAATACATCTAAAGGCATTTTATGCATAATGTGGTTTTTAAATATGTACATATACATGGCTAAAAAAAAGAAGAAAAAAGGAAAAGAATATCAAAAATATTTCATCCAAGCATTCCATATAGGAATTTTGTTTATACCATTCATTACATTAGATAATGTATCCAAATTGGATGATTTTTGGTCCACCATGTCTTGTTGCCTTAATCAAGGGCATCCAACATCACTTAGCAATACAAACCACAATAACATGTAACTTTCCTTGTAATATTTTCCTAATTAAGGGAGTCACGTAAAGTAGGATAGATACCATATAGTTGTTATCAATAACAATTACATGGCCACTGATTGTTTTTTGTGTGTCTTGTTAATTCTCAAAATATTGAATTGAAAGTATCGCAAAACATCACAACCACATCAATCATTAAGAAATTTCCAATGTTTTCAACCACTCAGCCAACAATAGTGTTTAGAATCAACTTCATCCAAAGTGAATCAATCTCTAGATGTAATAGGTCATTCTTGGTCGATCAGGTTTTCAATTGGACCACACACAACAAAATACATTATGAATATTGGGAATAACAAATTCAAAAGTTACTATTGCCATAAGTAAAAGGTTTCCCCTACTCATCCAATTATGCACATGGTCAAGGGTACTACATAGTTGGAAAAAGGACAAGCTCCACCTTTACGCCCCCCCCAAAAAAAAAATCCCTTGTCCTTCATCCAATAGAGCAAGTATCCTTCCCCTCCAAAAAAAGCAATCCCCTCAAAGCGAGAAAGTATCTCGAAAATCATGTCAAAGCAATAAGTCCCCCCTATTTGCCCTTATTCAAAATAAGCAAAATCCAAAAAAATATTTACTCTTCCTCAAAATTATCAAGTGTAAATAATAAAATCCATTGCTCCATCACAAAATAAGCAATCCCCCAAAATCCAAAGCAATAAAAGAAAAGAAGGAGCTTGAATCCTTGGAATTCTTAGTGTCTCAAAAATTGTGGGGTGATCCTCATTATAGCGATGGTCTGAATGAATCTTGTTTGAAAATGAGGTATCCTTATGCATGGCACCATTTCTGTTACATTAGTGACCTTTTATATAGACCTAAGGCCTCTTTTGGATAAGCTAGCTTATTGGAACAAGTTACAAATGATCATTTTGACCTAGCTCATAATGGAAAATAAATGATCATTGTACACAAAATTGGTCCTTTAGAAATTTGAAAACACCAGGATAACCCTTGCGTAAAAGGGATATGTAAAATGTATAGATGTGTTTGTCTGAATCACTATATTATCCGAGTCTTTGTAAAATGTCCTACAAAATCCATTGAATCATGTCATATCATTCAAATTATTACACTATACCATCCATACCATACCATATATCTATGCCCTGATTAAGAAATAAGGATAATAATGATCAAGCTAAGTCTAAAGCTACCAAATCATTATTAGAGCACAAGCATTAAACATCTGTAATATACACCCCTTGATGTATATTGGTTTGAGTTTGATGTGTTTGTTTGATTTGTTTTGAAAATGATGTCTTGCTGGTATTTATGAATTGCAATAGATTTTTGAAACATAAACCATGAAATACAATGCTAAACTAATTGCAAAACATATACAAGGCAAGATAGAGCAACTGCAACACTTTATTAATCACCAAATGAAATAATTACAAGTTCTGATTTTTAATTTTCAGACCTGGTATACTTTGTCTTCAGACTTGTAAGAGTGTGCAAACAATGCTCAAACGCTCCCAAAATCGCTCTAGGTATTATATGTGAAGTCCACTATCAATGGCCAATGAATGGAGACCATGGTGAAGCCAAACTGTTGAAGATGCAAGGTCTGATATGAGAAGTCTATGGACTATTATGTGTACTTCAGACTTGTTAGGTGTAGCAAATGATGGAGAAATGACAATCAAAAGGATGCAAAATGATCTTCAATGCTAGCCGCCCAAGTTGCAACCATAAGACCTCCAAATCGCCCCTTCTAACATGCCCAAAGTGTCTCAAAAGGGTGGCGGACTTTTTATTATTTTTTTTTTTTTTTTTTTTTTTTTGGATTTTTGGTGGTCCAAAATCTCCTCAAAAATCTGAAGTTGTGAATGAAATTGTCACCATGGCAAGATATGACCAGCAAACCCTACGACCTGCAAATTAAAATAATTCCTCCTCCAAAGTATCCCAAATTGGTGCTTGAAATGATTGTCAAGTCACAAGGAACCCAATGCAAAAATACCCACAATCATATGATGCCAAAATCTGAAGTTATGAGTGAAAATATGGATCAGTTGTAGGAAAACCAGTCATGAATGAAAGTCTGAAATTACCTCAATAGGTCCTTAGTTCTCCAAAATAACTATGGATTCTTGTATGGCTGATGAAGGCCAACAAAACCCAGAAATGGTTTGCCAAATGATTGACCCTCCAAAATATGCAAACCCTAGATGAAATCTCTGAAGCACAAATGAGAGTTCTAAAGTAAACTCTCCTCAATAATGGCTAGGTGTGATCTTTCACACACGAAACCATTGTTACTTATGAAGGTGTACATCTCCACAAGCCTCAACAATGCAATCTTCAGCAAGACCTGCAATGTCTTCAAAAAATAGACTCAAATGATATAAAAAATGGATGCTACAAATGTCCCATCTCACCTCTATTTATCTTTTTTGCTCCACAAGGTCGGCCAAGGTTTATTTTATTTTTAATCCTTATCTCTCCAAAAGTGGACCACCATGTCCTAGTAGCCACAACGTTGTTTTAAAACACTTTTGGCCTTTTTTAAACTTTATATTATAATTTCCCTTTATATTTTAATATTATAAAATTACATTATAATAAAGGGAAAATAAACTCATACTTAGCCAAATTATGCATCCACACAAGAATATGACATTGCAACTGAAAACTCCATGCTGAAGCTCACCAAATTATTACCTCCATAGCATAATGAGACCCTTAACAACTGGATGATCAACCTACAGGGACTCTGAATAGGTTATCATCATCTAACTCATCTCCATCACCGAAGAGGGGACATTACAGTCCTCCCTTCCCAAGATTGCTTGTCCTCAAGCAATCGCTCAACAAGTCCCAATGCAATTCCTGGGTCCCATATCCACATTATAACATCAATATTGTCTCCTGAACCAAGTGTCTCCTGGTCCTGCATAGACACTCCTAGATAACCCATACTCATAGGAAATCTGACATTCCTGCTGACTGAAGAATGTTGTTGGGCTATCCTGCACATAGGTGGAATACAACTCGGCCATAACTCGATCCCTGCATAAGACCCATCCTGGAGAAACAACTGATCACCCCAGAAAAAATCCAACTCTCCTGCTGATAAGGGAGGTGACCCATAGCCAAGGGAAGTATATAATCCATCATCACAACCTCTCTTCCCGCTCATATGTGTCATGCTCAATTCATTAACATGAGGACTGAAATAAAAACAATGTGCATACCTCACAATGCCATCTATGTGAAAATGACTAACTGGATCCCCATGAGGCTCCAAACAATCATCGGTATGATGGTTGTCATCATCAAGACTGGAATCAATAGGAGTATCATCATCCAAGGTGCCAAATGAGGAATGTGCATCCACAAAAGAAAGCATGTTGTCACCATGATCATGCTCATACTACTCTACCTGAATGAGTGTGGAAACATCATCTACATTACTGCTCAAACCTTCCTCATTCACAATCTCATTGATCTCCTCAATTAACTGCTTGACCATCATGGTCTCTGAATCTCATGAAATAGCTACAATGGATTCCTGATTTGTTGAGTGATGGGATAAACACAACTCAAGGCAAAGCTCATCGATTTCCTCATCTTTCCTAGTGAGTTGTCGATGAAGTCTATCTGCCAATTGCAAAGCCTGATCCCTGTCATATAGTAGCCTCAAGTAATCTGATTTGATCACCTCTAACGCTCGCTTGATGGCCTGCAAATCTGTAGCAGTAACTCCAACTGTCCTCTCATGTCGTCTCTCCCCCAACTGAGCTATCCAAAAAAGGCACTCAACCAACTCATGTGTGCTATCCAAGTGAGTCAATGTCTGTACAATCTGACCCTCTGAAACCTGTAACTGGTTCTCCAATGAGTCGACATCGACATCACACAATAAACCCTCAAAAGCACTCTCCAATGCACCCTGATTGGGCTCAACCTCTCTCACAACACTGCACTCACCAACCTCATACTCTGAAGTTATGACAGATCCGTGCTCATCCTCGGAATCAACAACTGTATCAATAGTTGATTCATCAATACCACTAGTCTCATCAAAGCAACTATCAATCTTAGGGTCTTCAATAACTTGTTTCACAGTCACATCCACTGTTGCTATTTTAATGTCTTCATCATGCGCAACTTCATCATTTGTAGGTGCATGCATGCCAATAGAATTAATTTGAGATTCAACCATACATACCTCATGTGATGAATTCTTGTCTTCATGACAAACTTCTGTTCTGGGTTCTTCTTCTTCTGCAAATACATTTGTTTTTTCAGCTTCATTATCATGGTGTCCTGATACTACGTTCAACTTTTCAGACTCTTCCCTTGCAAACTTCAAAAAAAAATACCTTTTGAAGTCTGGATCCTTCATAATGTCAAAGATCTTTTGCATATCATGCTGAACTTCACCCCAAAACTTATAATCAACTGACGATGCCATCATGAGTTCAAACTTAACCACAGGCTGGCAAGAAATGACTGCGCTCTGATACCACTGTAATATACACCCCTTGATGTATATTGGTTTGAGTTTGATGTGTTTGTTTGATTTGTTTTGAAAATGATGTCTTGCTGGTATTTATGAATTGCAATAGATTTTTGAAACATAAACCATGAAATACAACGCTAAACTAATTGCAAAACATATACAAGACAAGATAGAGCAACCACAACACTTTATTAATCACCAAATGAAATAATTACAAGTTCTGATTTTTAATTTTCAGACCTGGTATACTTTGTCTTCAGACTTGTAAGAGTGTGCAAACAATGCTCAAACGCTCCCAAAATCGCTCTAGGTATTATATGTGAAGTCCACTATCAATGGCCAATGAATGGAGACCACGGTGAAGCCAAACTATTGAAGATGCAAGGTCTGATCTGAGAAGTCTGCGGACTGTTATGTGTACTTCAGACTTGTTAGGTGTAGCAAATGATGGAGAAATGACAATCAAAAGGATGCAAAATGATCTTCAATGCTAGCCGCCCAAGTTGCAACCATAAGACCTCCAAATCGCCCCTTCTAACATGCCCAAAGTGTCTCAAAAGGGTGGCGGACCTCCTTTTCTTTTTTTTTTTTTTCCCTCCCCAAAAATCTGAAGTTGTGAATGAAATTGTCACCATGGCAAGATATGACCAGCAAACCCTACGACCTACAAATTAAAATAATTCCTCCTCCAAAGTATCCCAAATTGGTGCTTGAAATGATTGTCAAGTCACAAGGAACCCAATGCAAAAATACCCACAATCATATGATGCCAAAATCTGAAGTTATGAGTGAAAATATGGATCAACTGTAGGAAAACCAGTCATGAATGAAAGTCTGAAATTACCTCAATAGGTCCTTAGTTCTCCAAAATAACTATGGATTCTTGTATGGCTGATGAAGGCCAACAAAACCCAGAAATGGTTTGCCAAATGATTGACCCTCCAAAATATGCAAACCCTAGATGAAATCTCTGAAGCACAAATGAGAGTTCTGAAGTAAACTCTCCTCAATAATGGCTAGGTGTGATCTTTCACACACGAAACCACTGTTACTTATGAAGGTGTACGTCTCCACAAGCCTCAACAATGCAATCTTCAGCAAGACCTGCAATGTCTTCAGAAAATAGACTCAAATGATATAAAAAATGGATGCTACAAATGTCCCATCTCACCTCTATTTATCTTTTTTGCTCCACAAGGTCGGCCAAGGTTTATTTTATTTTTAATCCTTATCTCTCCAAAAGTGGACCACCATGTCCTAGTAGCCACAACGTTGTTTTAAAACACTTTTGGCCTTTTTTAAACTTTATATTATAATTTCCCTTTATATTTTAATATTATAAAATTACATTATAATAAAGGGAAAATAAACTCATACTTAGCCAAATTATGCATCCACACAAGAATATGACATTGCAACTGAAAACTCCATGTTGAAGCTCACCAAATTATTACCTCCATAGCATAATGAGACCCTTAACAACTGGATGATCAACCTACAGGGACTCTGAATAGGTTATCATCATCTAACTCATCTCCATCACCGAAGAGGGGACATTAAAACATCATTCCATATGCATCCATAAATAAAAAAAAGTGGATATCACAAACATAATAAAAACCATATATATATATAAATCACATAGTACAAATACTTGTAGGCTGTATACATAAGAGCACTGAAGATCATAAGCAAAAACACAAAATACAAAAAGATTTAATAAGGAACTACTAGCTAGCACCATCATGACCACTATGAGGTCCCTATGCTGATGAAGCACCATGAGAGATGGATGGCCGATGAGTATTGGCACTCGAATCAATCCATATTATAGAACTTGCAACTGATGATGAAGGGGGAATGGGAAGAGGGATCCCATGCTCATGCAAGGTACTCTCCAACATCATAATGTACTCACCATACCTATAGATATTCCTCAAGTCAACTCCCTAGAAAACCACTCATTGAGATAATTGTGCCCTAAGGGAATAAATAGTAGCAGCAACATCACCCTCAACTAGTGCGTGTTGCGCTTTATCCAAATTTCCCTACAAGCAAGTGACCTCACCATGCAACCTTACGATCTCTGCATCTTGGGTCACACTAGCATCAGTGCTCCAAATACCACGTATATCATCCACCTCAACCTAAAAACCATCCACCTCACCTTATATACGGGTCACCTCACCTTGATGCCAAGCCAACTCATCCTTCACCCAACTCACCTCCAAATCTAGACTATCTTGCTCCACCTAGAGTACATCCCACTCTTCCTTCATATAACAAGGAGGGGCTCCTACTCCCCCTAGCCACCATCGCATCTATCACCCTCTTCTCCTTGTCTTACATAAACCTCATATCCTTGGCCACCATCACCCCCATATCCCTCATATCCATCACTACCATCATGCCCAACATCCACCTTTGGATGCTATATATATACAACAAACTACCTTGTGCCACCACTACCTTGGTGGTGCTTAGCTCATCTAGGATCTTGATCACCAATATCTGGCTCATCACCACTAACTACATCATCTACTACCTCTATCTGTATCTAAGGATGCTGATCTAAAACCAAGAATCATAGTTTGTAGTGGTCCCTACATCATTTAGATCAAGAACATCGATAGTGATATAATCACCTATGTCATCCACTATCCAAAAATCTGAAGTAAGAGGTAGGACTAGCTCGTTGCCTCATCACATGTATATCATAGGAACATTTTGGAATCCTTGTGATGCGTAGTCGTTATACCATCATTAATTCTCAATGAATTTGTCAATCCAGGGCTATGTACAAGGCTATCTACGAAAGAAGAGGCAAAACAACTATAACTTAGGTCAATCTAGAGCAACAGGTCTTATTGGTGAAACCGGTTGTGTGGGGGGTTTTTAGGACATTCCTATTTCTAAATTGCATGAATTAAACCTTAATCTAATTGCAGAAATGGAAACTAATCATTAACTACAGAAATGAAGTCCTGATTTACAATTGCAGAATGAGACCTAATTATGTTGCAAAAATAACAGTTGTAGAATTGAAAGTCTGATTCTAATTGCAAAAAGGAAATCTATTTACTTTTGTAGCAATGGAAATCTAATTATAGCATGGAAAATAAAACCCTGTCAAGACTCTGTAACAGAAGGTTGTCAATCTTCTATGCAGGGGTTGACAACAAAACACAAAATGCAAGAAATTGCTGAAAACAACAAATTCTAGAAATAACAGTCTAAAATAAAGTGGAAGCTTTGTTGAAAGTAAATATTACAGCTAAAACATTAAGCACAAGATTAATCTAAGCATAAATAAACTAAGACTACAGATATTGTCAGCTGTTTACAAGCAATTGAAATAACAAGTTCTACAACTCATTCTGTTGTAGCAAAATCAGAATAAAAACCTGCTGTTAGTCCTCCTCCTAGGTCTGGAAGTGGCCAGCCTCCTTGTCCAGAAGAAGGTATGAGTCTCCCTCTCTCTAGATCTTAATCACACTCATTTACAAGCAATATGAAATAGAACTGGTGCACTTTATTGATTAAAGAACATGATTACAATAATTCTGCTGAAAACCTATTACAGGACTGTAACAGTCAAATTCTACTTATTTTCTCTACTTTTTGCTTTCTCCTAGCTTCCTTACTCTTTTCTCACTACCTACTTTCTACTTACTAGGCTCAAATTGAATGGGAGCAATATTTATAGATGTCCTATGATCTAATTACAAACTGTGAATATCTCAAAAGATCTAATCCTACTATGCTGCAACAAATTTTGGGTTTATTCTTTGATCTTTCCATTAATGATGGCTTTGGTCGGCAATGATGGCAAAGACAGATGGAAGATCTTTTCCTTTACCTTTTTTGACCTTTATTTCCCTTTTTCCAGCTTTCAGAAATCGGTCAACAAGTCAAAAAGCACATTCTATTTTCATTCCGGAGATAAGTGGCTTCATTTCGAAGACAATGCAATTCTCATTTCGAAGATCGCTCATTTCGAAGATACTGCAATTCTCATTCCAAAGATACTACAATTCTCATTCCGAAGATCCGCTCATTCTGAAGATAATGCATTCTTCATTCTGAAGATCCGCTCATTTCGAAGATGCTGTGTTCTCTCATTCTGAAGATATCTGTTCATTCCGAAGATACTTCGGAATGAACAAATGTGTGCTTTTCCAGTGATTTCTTCTGCATCTCTCAGGTGGGTTATCTCCTAAGATCAAATTCCAATGGTCTTCATCTCTTTCCTCATGTGAATTCCATGCCTTGCTATTTATGGACAGTTGGCTAGAATTTACATGGGAAAGACCAGTTTTTGCTGCACAGCAACAGTTTGCTTGCACTGTTGCCAGATTTAGGTGAAATAAATGCTTGAGACAAATCAAAACATGATTAGTGAAATGCTGCTATTATTCTAAGCATATCCCATTTTAGCAAGTCATAGCAAAAAGAACACAAAACTATGCAAAAAGCTATAAAAATCAGCATATAATATTCCAAATACATTGATCATGCAAAATGGTTAATATACAGCATATTGAATCAACTTAACTAACATATCAGATAAAACATAAGAGTTTATAGGCAATTTTAGTGTTCAAAACATGTTATGATTGAGGCATTTCCAGGCCTCATCATTTTCCCCCAACTTATATTAATGCATGCCCTCATGCATTCTGTTGGGCTATGGAATCACATATGTCCATGTTTAGATTCCATGACCTGTAGAATAATTTCTTGCCTATATAATACCCCCTGTTTTCCTGAATGTTTCTGAGCCAGTCTTCAAATTGTTCATCAGGTTGGGCATCTTCCTCAAAGTAGAATGGAACTGGAGTAATGATGGTTGGAGGCCTAAACCTAAGACCTATCCAGTTATGTTGCATGATTTCAATCAGCTGGATTACACCTTCTGCTCTTCTTCTGGACCATTCTAAGTTGATGGGGGAGATGGGTTCTCTTTTTCGCAAAGACATGGAAAGTTCAGCCCATCTATTTCTGCACACTGACAATGCTGGGAAAAAATTATGATCACAAAAATTGTTGAATCTGGCCACACAGTCCCTTAAGTTGTTCAAGTACATCCTCTTTACATCATCCCTGTTCATCATTGAGAAGTGTTGTCTGGTGATAACTGGGTGGTTTGGCTGGATTGCTCTGACTAACAATTCAGCCCTTGTTTCAACCTCTTTATTCTACTTTTTCTCTTGATCCCAGTAAAGTTGATTCTGCAAAGTAGACATAAATGCTCTCAATTGAACATCTCCAATGTAAATTTGTGGATGAAACTCTACTTCCTCTGGAATGAAGAAGCTGTGCAAAAATAGTTCACATAGGAGATTTTTCTGTTCTATGGGGCTGTCAAAATATGCCTCCAAGAAATCTGTAGTTGTGTCCAATTTATATGGGAGGTTTGAACTAATCCTCATGACCTGCCATCTGAGGTATTTCTCCTTCAAAATAAGGCTGTAAAATCTGGCTGGTCGTCTAAATTGAACTAAAAATTTAGCAATTTGACATAAGTCAGACACCTTTTCTTTTAATGCTTGAATTTCTGTTTCCTTGGCTTCTAGTTGTTTTGCTTCCAATTTGAACTTTTTAGTTTTAGTGGCAAGCTTCTCATATCTAATCATCCAGCTAGCTATGTCTGCATTGTATTGTTCTAGAGACACAGTATTAGGTGGTCTGACTATAGGGGGGATCCTAGGTAGCAGATCTACCTGAACTCCTTTTTCTGCCACTTCTACTGGTTGATTATCTACCAATAATTCTACCTGTACCCCCTTATTTGCTATTTCTATTGGGTTGTCATCAGATAGTAATTCTACTTGTACCCCTTATCTGTTGAAAGTATAATAGTTTGAAATACAGGGACCTCAATAGGAGTACTTACTTGAACATTTTCTTGCTGTTGGGACTGTTCTTGTGTTGGTGGCTCATCTCCAATATTTTTTGTTATGCTCTTTGCCATTTCTGAAGCATCTTCAGAATGAAAAGGTGCTTCTTCAGAATGATCTCCTATGTCTGCCTTAGTAGAGTCATCTGCCCTAGATAAATCCATAAGCAGTTGAGCCAAATCATCTTCATCATTGGATACAATTGGTTATTTTTCAAACTGTGACAACTTCTCTCTCAGTTCTGCCACTTCCTGTTGTAACTCTGCAATTCTTCTTTCCTGCATCTCAATGATGTTTTCTTTCTCTGAAATCCATCTGGTCTGTGTCTTGACAACACTCCTTGCTGCTCTCAGCTACTCTATGATATCTTCTTCTTCTATTTTTGCTTTAGAATCAGATGCAGACAAGTCAGCTTCAGTAGGCTGCTCAGCAACTGGTTCTTCTTCTGCAACTTCTGTCTGCTCCTGTTCAGGAGGATCTATGAAATTGTTCATCATTGCATCTACTATTTCTGTGGCTTGTTGAACTGTAGCCACCTCCATATTATCCTGCCCAGCCTCTTCCTCAATTATCTATTCAGGGAATTCTGGAAAGTTTTTAGGGGCTGGTTGTATCTCTGTGACATCTGGACTGCTTTGTCCATCTTCTTGTTCTATGACCTGGTCCGTCATTTCCCTTAAGTGGAGTCTTGTAGACCTCCGAGTTCCAGATGCAAACTTCTTCTTTTTGCTCTATTTTTTGGTGACAGCAGGGGTCATGGGGTCAGTTTCAGATGTCTCTGTTTCCCTTGTTGTTTCTTCCCCTGTTGGGCTAGGTGCTTCATTTCTCTGTTCTAACAAATCAGTTGCAACTTCAAAAAAATGAACCTTTTTTTGTCTTTCTGTTCTGCTTCCAGTTCTAGATCCTCTTCTCTTTTGTCTTTTTGCTTGTGAAGTTGAAGGTTCTAGAGCAAGGTGTTCTGCTGCTGCTATTGGGTGTGTTTCTATTTCTGTAATAGCTTCTGTAGCACCTTCTGTAGTTTCCTCTACAGCATCTTCTGCAACATTTTCTGTAGCAGTTATTTCTTCTTCTACAGCAACATCAGCAGTATCTGTTTCTTCCTCTTCACCCTCATCTCCAAAAATTACATCATTTAAGGTGGAGTAAAACCTCTCAAAACTCCTAGGGTTTCCTCTAAAATGGTGCTGGCAAACTAGTTTGATAAGACCATGGTGGCGAAGACTTCCTTTTCCTTCCTGATATCTTTTTGCCATGTTTTTTAATTCTTGGTGCAAGTATAGGGGAAGATTTACCCTAAACTCTGGTTGTTGCCTACCATGTCTGAGATGATTTAGAATTTTTATGTGATGCCCTGACAATAGTACATACTGCCCTTCACAGGTTAGAAATTTGATTACCCATGTGGCTACTTCATCCCAGGGTTCCTGTAGGCTGGCCCTTTTTACCCCCTTGCATGTGTTTTTATGTGTTAAATACTCAAGTGCCCTATCATTTTCTTCCAAAAATTGATTGACTGTGTTTACCAATGTATTTTTGCCAGACCTAGAAATTGGAAGACCTTCTAATGGCAGCTCAATAATTTGACTCAAAACTTCAGGGGTTACCTCAATAGTCATGTCGTTAACGTGTGCCCGGTTGTTTCTAAACGTGTGGGTGAACATGCCGGCCAAGTCTTCAGAGGACCCATTAAATTTATCCAAAAATGGCATAAGCCCTCCATCTTCAAAAATCTGCACCACTTCTAGATTTTCTCGGAGATGGGTGGTGTCTGTCGGTTCCATTTTTGTTTTTTGCCCCATTTTTTTGCCACAAACTGCTCTCTTCTGCCGCTATTCCTCTGTTGGATCTCTGATTTCTGGTGTTTGCAACTTTGCAGGGTTTCTGTGTCATGCAGGGTTTTTCTCTATTTTTGTTCTTCGAAATGAACCGTAATCTCTGAGCACTGTACTTCGTAATAATTTTGCGTTTAGAAAATATGTCTTCGAAAAGAAGAGTGGCACACGTTTCTATTTTTTTGTTGTGAACACATGTCCATCAATGATTACACAAATGTCCTTGCCATCAGATCCACCTTATTCGCTTTTAGTTTTTCTGTTTTTCCTGCAGATTCTCACGTGCATGTTTATTGGCATCAAAAATTGGTGGCATATGGTTGGTCACGTCCTCCGTAATTCTGGTATTTTCCAATGGGTGCAAAAACAAACCATGTGCTGACTGACACGTGTTCCTTTATCGTATGCAACTAAAAGAGTTTTCAATTGATTGTCATACCTTGTCTTCTCTGGATGCCACGTGGAGATATTACATTGAATGCTCTTTCCGAAGATTATAATTTAATTGCAAAAAACTTCATTCCAAAGATTATAATTTCATTTCGAAGACAGGCCTTCATTCCGAAGACAAGTCTTCTTTGCAAATTTAAATCTTCATTCCGAAGATTAATCCTCATTCCGAAGATCAATCCTCATTTCAAAGATCAGGCTGTATTGCGAAGGTAAATCATCATTTCGAAGATAGAATTTCATTTCGAAGACAGATCCTGCTTCATTCCGAAGACAGATCCTCATTCCGAAGATGATGCAACAAGTCGTCATTCCGAAGACCAAGTTTCATTCTGAAGACAAATTGTCATTTTGAAGACAAATTGTCATTCCGAAGACAAAGTTTCTTTCTGAAGACAAAGTGCAACATTCATTCTACTGTCATTCCGAAGACAATTTCAATCCGAAGATAATACAACAGACACTATTTTTGGCATTCTTGTTCCGAAGATTAGGCAGAAATCAATATTTTCATTTTCAAAACATGTTTTAAGTATGCCAACTCTTATGAATACCTTTTATGCTAATGGTTAATTGTCATATACTATACACCAATCATTTTACAATGAAGAAATGTAAGAAATATATACCTGATAAAACTAGTTAATGCCAGTTTTGAAGAATGACTCGCCTTTGTTGATGTTCTACCGAGATTTTCTGCAACATTTCAAAACAAGTGCACTTGGTGAGTTTGTACAATGATGGTTCAGAAATTTCTCAAGGTTATGCATGCCGAAAAACTGGTTTTCATGCATACCAACCCAATAGTGCCTTAAGAAAAGGTTTTCACTACTGAGTTATTCATTTTTCTCTCTTTTTTTTCTTGATTTTCCCTTTTTTTTATTTTACCTCTCCTTTTCTCTCTTTTTTTTTTTTTGATCCTGACTATGCCCATGAAGGAATTTCATGATTTCCCCTGAAACCATGCCCATGAAGGAATTCATACTCAAAATTTATTCATCTTTTTGTTTTCTATTTTTTTTTTTTTTTTGTATTTTCTACTTTTTCTTGAAATCCATGATCATGTTGATTGTTTTGAAGTGGAAGAGGGAATCTCTTCCACCTGTTGTGTATCCAAACTATCAAGTTGCTGCAAGAATTCATCTTTAGTCAGAGGTGTATGGTACACTCTAAGGCGATGTCCATTTACTACCAACTTCCTTTGTGACCCATCAATAGGAGATAGACGAGCTGCTCCATTGTCAAATACCTCTTCAATCAAGTAAGGTCCCAACCATCTAGTTCTCAGTTTTCTAGGGAAGTCTTCATAGCGAGAATCAAACAAGTAAAGCCCAATCTCCTTGTTGAAGTTTCCTCCGTTGAATGTGACTGTCATGCCACAGCTTCC
Source organism: Wollemia nobilis (assembly GCA_028583015.1). Taxonomy (NCBI): domain Eukaryota; kingdom Viridiplantae; phylum Streptophyta; class Pinopsida; order Araucariales; family Araucariaceae; genus Wollemia; species Wollemia nobilis. The sequence goes on along the minus strand of JAQPPZ010017036.1, from coordinate 757,666 downwards.
TCTCCTCCTGAATTACCTCGCTTTGGTGCAGAGCATCCAATCTAAGTTCATCCAATGCATTCAGCTGCAGAATCCTGTCTGTCTGTGCCTGCGACAATTCAATTCCAATTTCCAGTGTTGTGCGCAATGTTAGTAGCTCAAATTCAATAGGTAAGAGAGGCTTTTTACCAAAGACTAGTTCATAAGGTGTGAATCAAGTAGTGGACTTCCAAGTAGTATTGTAGGCCCAAACTGCTTCAGGTAATTTATCTAGCCAATTTCTCCTATGAAAAGCTACTATTTTTGTCAAGATGCGTTCTAGTTCCCTCGTTTGTTACCTCAACCTCGGCCATTTGCTTGTGGGTGGTAAGGTGATGATTTCCTATGTTTGATTTCATACAATTCTGTAAATGCCTTTATGACTTTGGATGCAAATTGGGGTCCTTGGTCTGTGGTGATAGACCGTGGAGCTCCAAATCTCTAAAAATTTTGAGTATACAAGAAATCAGCGACCTTCTCTTCATGAGCATGTTTGAAAGCACGCACCTCTACCCACTTTGTCAGGTAATCGGTGCATACTAGAATATGCACCTTTCCTTGAGAAGGTGGATCAATAGGTCCTACAAAATCAAGCCCCCACCTCTCAAATGGTTCTAAAACCATTTGAGGCTGAAGTGGCATCTCATTTGTATGAGTGGGTTTCCCCATTCTTTGGCATGCATCGCAATGCCTGATGTACTTTTTTACATCCTTGTGAAGAGATGGCCAATAATATCCTGTCCCTAAGATTTTTCTAACCGTGCTTTTTATAGAATAGTGTCCACCTGAGGGTTCATCATGACAAGCTCTAAGGATATCATACACTTCATCCTTTCGGATGCACCTACGTAACACATGGTCAGGACTGCACTTAAAAAGCATACCCTTAATCCATTCAAAAGAAGAACTCTGTTTGATCAATTATTTTTTTTGTTTTGAAGTGAAATGTGGAGGAACTTTCCCTGTGACCAAATAATTGGCTATATCTGCAAACCAAGGTGATTGGACTGATATAGCAAATAGTTTTTCATCAAGAAAAGTGTCATCAACTAATTCCCCTTCATCTGTGTTCTGCAACCTGGACAAGAAATCTGCCACAACATTAGCTTTCCCTGGTTTGTTGATTATAGTGATATCAAATTCTTGCAGCAACAACAACCAACGAATAATTCTTGCACTTACCATAGGTTTATTCATCAAATACTTAATGGCTGTATGATCTGTGTGAATAAATATTTGATAACCTGTGATGTAATGCCTGAATTTGTTGATGGCATAAATTACTGCTAGGAATTCCTTCTCAGTTGTATAATTTTTCTCGGCTCCTGTCAAGTTCTTGCTAATGTTGTAGATGGTATAGTGTTCACCATTGTCAATTTGTCCTAATGCTGCTCCAATTGCTGTATTGGAGGCATCAGTCTGTATGTGAAATGGTAATGTCCAATTAGGTCCTCTGAGCACAGGTGGAGTTATTAATTTCTCTTTCAGAGCTTCAAATGATTCCTGACACCTTGCAGTCCAGGAGAATTCAGAATCTTTAGTCAATAGGGCAAACATGGGACTGGCTATTGTACTAAAGTTGGGAATAAACCTGCGGTAAAAACCAATGTGTCCTAGGAAGCTTCTAACATTAGTCTGAGTTTTAGGAGGAAGGAGATTCTTGATAATTTCCACCTTCTTTGGATCAACTTGGATCCCTTCAGGAGAGATGTGATGACCAAGAACTATCCCTTCCTTCATCATCATGAAGCATTTTTCTGGATTCAAGGATAACCGGTATGTTTCACAGCTGAGTTAAGACTTTGTCAAGATTTTCCAATGTAAAATCAAAAGTCTGTCCACATACTCGTGAAATCATCCATGTATATTTCAACACTTTTGGTGGTTAGATCAGCAAAAATTGCTAGGACTGCTTGTTAAAAAGTTGTTGGGGCATTACACAAACCAAAAGGTAAAACCCTATAGGCAAATGTTCCCCATGGACATGTAAAAGTTGTTTTCTCTTGATCTTCAGGTGCAATCTGAATTTGATTATATCCACTAAATCCATCAAGAAAACAAAAGTATCTTTTTCCAAGCAAGAGTATCTAACACCCGATCTATGAAAGGTAATGGAAAATGGTCTTTGTATGTCACCTTATTCAACTCTCTATAGTCTACACATACTCTCATTTTTCCATTTTTCTTAGGAACTATTACCAATGGAGAAACCCATTGGCTATCAGAAATTGGGTAAATGAATCCTACTTCCAGAAGTTTTTCAATTTCTTCTTTCACAATATCTCTTAAGGCAGGATTCAATCTTCTCTGGGGGTTGTCTAACTGGCTTGACTTCTTCAGTATAGATTCTGTGGGTACATATATCAGGATGAACTCCTGACATATCTTTGTAGTTCCAAGCAAAAGCATGAACATGCTTCTGCAAGACAACTATCAATTTTTCTTCCTCTTCCCTAGTAAGTTGGTTGTAAATGTTCAAAAATTTGCTTGGCTGGACTTCTATTTGTTTTGTATTTAGAAGGACTGAATTCACTCCTTCATACCTGGTGATTAGGGGATTAAGAGGACATTGCTGAGATGGGAGAAGAGAAGCAGTTTCTGTTTTATTGCTGCTTGAGGGAAGCATATCTTGTATGGAACAGTGAGAAGGAAAAATTAGATGATGGTGCCATCCATGTGGTAGTGAAACAGAGTTTCCCTGTGATAGTACAGATGGTTCATCTTCAGATTTTTGATTCTCCTCATTACTTAACAACTATTGGATATTTGTTGCTTCCCCTTCTAAACCTTGTTCATGCAGAACATTCATCAAGATTGTTTCATTTTCTAAATTTTCTTTGTCACTGAGGTCTTCTATGTGTTCTCTTACTACTAAGGTAGCTAGTGTAGAAATGACCTCTTCTGGTTCTTCCTCTGAGTCAGAAAACCATAACTGACCTAAAAATTTGCTAGATGGTTTTGCAGGAGGATATAAAGAAATCTGTTTCAGATCAATACCATTTGAAATAGTCATATTTCCAGATCTGCAGTCTATGAAGGCTGCTGCAGTTGCAAGCCAAGGTCTTCCCAAAATAATGGGATATCCATGTGCTGAATTTCTTGGCTGTAAAACCAAAAAATCTGTAGGGAATTCCCAAGAAGAAACTTCTATAGGGACATCTTCAATGATACCTTCAGTGTTTTGCAACCGACCTATCAGCCATTTCTAAAACTGTAAATGTGGGGCTGAGATGTTTGAGCTGTAATTGTTTCATTGTATCCTTGGTCATGACGTTTATTGCAGCTCCTAGATCTACTAAAACATTTGATATTGGTACTTGAACCTATGGTAACTGTGATAACTGGACTTCCTGGGTCACTATACTTTGGAGGTACTAGTTTTCCAGATAAGAGATCACCTATCTTTCCTTCAACCTGCACAGTCTTGGGAAATGCTTTCTTCTTTCTTCCTGCTCTTTTAATGCACAAATTTTGGACAGTACTATTAATCTCCGGTATTTCCTTAATGGCTTGCAATAAGGGCAATGATATAGTCAACTTTTTGAGTTCTTTGACCAGTTTTGACTCAGAATTTTTTGGTATTGCATTGAATCTTTCAGGATATGGAATTATCCTTGGTAATTGTTCTACCTGTGGTTCTGTTTTTGTCTCTTTCTCTATTGTTGGTTGAATTTTCTCTGGTTCCAATTTTTTCTCCTCTCTATTTTTGGTTGGATTCTCTCCCGGTTCTGATGATTCTTGCTCTTCATTTTCTTTGATTTCATTTGAAACTGGTTTAGGTACAACTTTTCCTGAACGAAGTTGGATGTTACTACAATCAAGAACATTAATTTCAACATTTTCTTCAGCTTCAGCCACATAGACAGGAGGTGTCTGTCTCATGCTGTTTGGATTAGTGACTGGTTGAGCTGGTAGTTGAGGTTGTTTCACTTGTTGTGTTTGCTGTTGTTTTTCTTGAAAATTTTGATTAGGTGCAGGCAACAAATGCTGAGTTTGACCTTGATTCCTTTGCTGCCTTGGATAGGACTGGTATTGCTGACTCCACTATGGTTGGTTTTGCATCCAATGTGGATTAGTCTGATTTTGATTCTAGGCTGGATTGTTTTGATTCCAAGATGGGTTGTTTTGATTCCATGAGGGGTTGTTTTGATTCTGATTCCAGGCTGGGTTACTCCAATTTGCTTGTGGCCATTCTTGGGAATTTGTCCATTGAGGATAATTCCAAGGACGTTGGGGTGGTTCTGATTGTCCCCAAGGCATAGTACCAGGATTATGCCCCCAATTTGTAGGAAAATGAGGGGGATTTTGGTATTGAGAGAAATTTCCCCCTTGTTTTGGTCCAATATAGTTGAGTTCCTCAGTCTGGTTTTCTAACACAGTTTTGAGTTGTGGTAGCAGGTGGCATTGATCAGTTGAATGCCTTTTTGAATAGATACTACAAATGGCTGAGATAGATGTTTTATTCAAAGGACATTCTCGCAAAGCATGTTTATTTCTACATCTTGGGCAATAAATTGCCAAAGGTTCTATGTTTTTTGCTTTTGCAGACATTTCCCCCAAAGTAGTGTTTAGGTGCACTAGAATATCAGCTTTGAAATTTGCAAGTTCCTCTATCGGGTCCTTCACATCAGTGCCATTTGTGTGGCTTTTTCTTCTTCTCTCGCTTAGTGCGAGAGTAATTCCTATAGAGATCCACAATTTCATCATTACTCGAGAGTGGTTACATCCCCTTTTCCCATCAAATCCAGAACTTCTCTCGGATTCATCTTGCAGATCCTCTCAAAAATATGGTTTTACATAATTCTGGTTCTACAAGTCCACATCTCCTTTGAACAAAGGAGAACCTATCAAGATAATCTTCCAATGTTTCATCATCTTCTTGCTTAATTCTGAATAACTCATCTTTTCTATTCCTTACATGGCAATATTCCTGATATTTATCTAAAAACACCGTTTCCATTTGATCCCAGGTTCTTATGGAATTTGGCTCTAAGCTCATGAACCAGCGTAATGTTGAATCCTTGAGTGTTGAGGGAAAAACCTTAAGTTTCTGATTGTCATTTATATAATCATAGGTTTGACACACTACCTTGAATTCAAACAAAAATTGATCAGGATCTTCAGATACAACACCTCGAAAGGTTGGAAGTACTAAAGGTGAAATGGTCTTCATGGGAGAGTTTTGTGTTGGATTCAGATGGATAGGATATTCAAATGTTCTGGAAGGTTGGAGCATATCCCGATCATCTCCTTCATTATGGACATAGCCATGTTGGCCATCTATATTGCCTCCTTCTGCCATAGTTTCCTATTTGTTGGGAGAAGTTAAAGCTTCCCAAATTGTTCTCTCAAGAGGTCCAAGCCTCTCTATTGATGATGAGTCCGATGAATTGTCTTTCTTAGGATATTCTGATGATGATAAAATTGGTGATTTTCCTTTCTCAAAATGTTCTAATGATGGTGAGACTAGGTGATTTTTCTATCAATCTTTCTGGTAGTTCAAACACAGGTGATTCACCCCTTAGGCGTGAAGATCTCCTTAATGGAACAAGCCAGGGATCCTTTGGGGTAGTTCTACCTTTTTCATCCCTAGACTTACTCATTCATGTTTACTCTTAAATGACATAAATTAAGTCAATAGTTGTTATCTTCCTCAGCTATTGTATTCAGATTTTAACCTAAATTTTCATAGCTTAGTCTGATTACAGCTATTGGACTGTTTGTTTTCTTCTGGCAACACTATTCCTCGAAAACGGTGCCAAAATGATGCGTAGTCATTATACCATCATTAATTCTCAATGAATTTGTCAATCCAGGGCTGTGTACAAGGCTATCTACGAAAGAAGAGGCAAAACAACTATAACTTAGGTCAATCTAGAGCAACAAGTCTTATTGGTGAAACCGGTTGTGTGGGGGTTTTTAGGACATTCCTATTTCTAAATTGCATGAATTAAACCTTAATATAATTTGCAAAAATGGAAACTAATCATTAACTACAGAAATGAAGTCCTGATTTACAATTGTAGAATGAGACCTAATTATGTTGCAGAAATAATAGTTGCAGAATTGAAAGTCTGATTCTAATTGCAGAAAGGAAATCTATTTACTTTTGCAGCAATGGAAATCTAATTATAGCATGGAAAATAAAACCCTGTCAAGACTCTGTAACAGAAGGTTGTCAATCTTCTGTGCAGGGGTTGACAACAAAACACAAAATGCAAGAAATTGCTGAAAACAACAAATTCTGGAAATAACAGTCTGAAATAAAGTGGAAGCTTTGCTGAAAGTAAATATTACAGCTAAAACATTAAGCACAAGATTAATCTAAGCATAAATAAACTAAGACTACAGATATTGTCAGTTGTTTACAAGCAATTGAAATAACAAGTTCTACAACTCATTCTGCTGCAACAAAATCAGAATAAAAACCTACTTGTTAGTCCTCCTCCTAGGTCTGGAAGTGGCCAGCCTCCTTGTCCAGAAGAAGGTATGAGTCTCCCTCTCTCTAGATCTTAATCACACTCATTTACAAGCAATATGAAATAGAACTGGTGCACTTTATTGATTAAAGAACATGATTACAATAATTCTACTGAAAACCTATTATAGGACTGTAACAGTCAAATTCTACTTATTTTCTCTACTTTTTGCTTTCTCCTAGCTTCCTTACTCTTTTCTCACTACCTACTTTCTACTTACTAGGCTCAACCTGAACGGGAGCAATATTTATAGATGTCCTATGATCTAATTACAAACTGTGAATATCTCAAAAGATCTAATCCTACTATGCTGCAACAAATTCTGGGTTTATTCTTTGATCTTTCCATTAATGATGGCTTTGGTCGGCAATGACGGCAAAGACAGATGGAAGATCTTTTCCTTTACCTTTTCCGACCTTTATTTCCCTTTTTCCAGCTTCAAAAATCGGTCAACAAGTCAAAAAGCACATTCTGTTTTCATTTCGGAGATAAGTGGCTTCATTCCAAAGACAATGCAATTCTCATTTCGAAGATCGCTCATTCCGAAGATACTGCAATTCTCATTCTAAAGATACTACAATTCTCATTCCGAAGATCCGCTCATTTCGAAGATAATGCATTCTTCATTCTGAAGATCCGCTCATTTCGAAGACGCTGTGTTCTCTCATTTCGAAGATATCTGTTCATTTCGAAGATACTTCGAAATGAACAAATGTGTGCTTTTCCAGTGATTTCTTCTGCATCTCTCAGGTGGGTTATCTCCTAAGATCAAATTCCAATGGTCTTCATCTCTTTCCTCATGTGAATTCCATGCCTTGCTATTTATGGACAATTGGCTGGAATTTACATGGGAAAGACCAGTTTTTGCCGCACAACAACAGTTTGCTTGCATCTGTTGCCGATTTAGGTGAAATAAATGCTTGAGACAAATCAAAACATGATTAGTGAAATGCTGCTATTATTCTAAGCATATCCCATTTTAGCAAGTCATAGCAAAAAGAACACAAAACTATGCAAAAAGCTGTAAAAATCAGCATATAATATTCCAAATACATTGATCATGCAAAATGGTTAATATACAGCATATTGAATCAACTTAACTAACATATCAGATAAAACATAAGAGTTTATAGGCAATTTTAGTGTTCAAAACATGTTATGATTGAGGCATTTCCAGGCCTCATCACCTTGAACTAAGCTAAACTACCTTTGAACCTATGATAACTAGATGTAATCCATCTCTCATGTGTGGATGCCCATAAAATATCTCCCCCATATAACTTGAAGCTCTACAACATTCCTCTCCCATGCCATACCCATCCATGAATACTAAAAAATACCATCCCTAGTTAAGCCACTAAATTTATCCCTGTAAGTAACTACCTCAATAGAAGGGTGCATAGGAGAAGACTCCTCACTAACCCACTAGTGGAAAATATGAGGAAGGAGAGAATCACACACACACGATAGCCCATCAGGATGACCCACACTGAGTGCTCCCAAGACCAAATATAGAGTAATAAACTACAGTTGAGAACATTTTTCTCTCACATATTCACCTCATAAAGGTCACTATACAACTAGCACAAGAGAGTAGGATCCCATACCAATATATATATTAGACATAATTTCTAGCACAATGGGAACCTGGTTCTATGGGATCCTCGATCCCATGCTATTGGGCAACACCATGTTGCTCAAAATATACATCAAGAAGATAGTAACCACAACTAGCTTCTTACCCTTGAATAATTCAAGGTAGGGGATGCCTCCCTTACTACAGTCCACATTTCAAAGCTCACCATAGATGGGTCGAAGAGCCTCCTACTTATTGTGGTCCACCATCACTAGTGGACCCTCAACAAGCACTAAAAAGATGCGATATACATACTCCAAGGTAACAGTAAGCTCCCTTATTGGGAGCTAAAAAGAACCCCTATTTAGGTCCCACCTCTAAAAAATGTGGACAAGGGTGTCTCATTTTCTTGGACTATATCCATCATCCCACACCCATCTAGACCCATAGCCTTAGGGAACTGCCAATCATCTATTGTAAGAACCTTATGCACTTTGGAAATAGTGTGAAGCCATTAGTGTCTAGTGGTAAGAAGCTTAAATTGTAGTACAAAAAAGTAAAGCAAAATTAGTGCATCCAAAAAAAAAAATGTTTCAACCTACCCCATACATGGTAGTCATTAAAAAAAACAACAAAACAAAAACATGCATTACATTTCATCACGCATATAAAAAACAAGCATGTCACAATTACAAACATTTCAAAAAAAAAAAACTTTCAACTTACCCCATACATGGTAGTTAAAAAAAATAACAAAACAAAAACGTGCATTACATTTCATCATACATATCAAAAATAGGCATGGTACGATCCAAAGCAACTCCAAAAAAAAAAAATCAACCTACCCCATGCATGATAAAAAAAAAAATTGTTTTTCCAGCACCTCTTCATGATTAAAAAAAAAACAAAAGAAGAAAACAAATAAACAAATAAAATTATAAATAAAACCCTAAACTAAGTGTTTATGACACCTACCTTGGCATACCGCATGCTGGCTTCCACTCCAGCTAAGACGCCACCTCCTACACCCACATCTGCACCACTACTACTCCCCTCATCAACCTCCATCTCACTCATCTCTCAAAGCACCAAAGAAGAATTTCTAGCTGGAAAGAGAATAATGATTTGAAAATGACCTCATAGCCTATTTATAGCCACTTTTTATGGTGAAAACCATGCACCCATATTTTACGGAGTGCACAAAACTACCAATCCATTATTTTTGGTGAAAAACATGCTTCTGTATTTTGTGGAGCACACCAAACTGTAGACCCATATTTTATGACACACAACATGGGCCTGCGATTCAAGATAAACCAAATTACACACCTGCAATTTAAAAAATATACTCAAAAAATGAACCTCAAACACAAATCTCCTTCAAAAACCATCACCAACAAATCACCAAAAAAAAATGAATCTTGTATCAAGTCATTTACCCTAGAAACCTGGTGGTTGAAGTGATTAAAATTCCATGTAATCCGATAGGATGGGTAAACCACAATAAGGACACTAAATTTATCATCATCACTATGGCATTACATCAATTAAAACCTAAGTCTAGGTTGATAGTTAGATCATGTTAAATTGCAAGAGGTTATCCTTAACCATTCCATTGGGTCAAAACCAGAGAGAAAAAAGAACATCAAAACATGGTGTAATCAAAAATCATTGGAGTATAAATTCTTGAATGACTCATTCCTTCAACCAAATATTTTAAAAAAATTCTTGAAAGTCATAGTGGAAGAAGAAATCTGAAAATGGTCGAAGATTTCACCACATAATTTTGTGCCTTATCAGAACCAAAAGCAAATTTACAAGAGGAAATCAATCCCAAACTTGGGGCATCAAGTTGACAATGTCATACATCTCCATAACATTTAAATCATCATCAAATCATGACACCTAATCATCCAAATTCAATCAATTGGCTCATGGGATTCATTCTTCACCCATTCGCCAATTGAGGGGGTAACAAAAAAAAATCAAAATTTTCAAAAAAACAAACATCATCATTGTTAATTCTTGTGCATCGAGAAGAGTTAAGATCATCCATCCAATAAATATATATGTCATTGGTTTTTTTACTACATCGTGTTACACATAAAGCAGTACAAAAAGAGGCATCTGTAGACACCAAAATATGGTCACTCATAGCACCATATTTGCCACCCCACATCCAACCCTGCATAATAAAGTTATATGCGTAAGTTTAGACTTGGGCATATAAATCCTGCACCATTATCCTATTTTCCAAATTAATTAAATTTGGAGAAATTAACCTAGGATACATTTTCCTACCCACTAGATATGTGTCCTAGCCACCTCATCCAAAATCCTTACCCCATATTATCCACCCTTGTCTCATTTGTCCCTTCACATGGGGCAAAATCCCACACATCACGCCATTTGAAACCACATCACCTCAGTTAAGTGAGGTACACTACATGACTCACTATAACTATCCCCTCCATTTGGCAGTCCAAAATTACCACTTAGCAATTCAGGCTGGCCACCTTCCATTTTCCTCCAAAACCCTAAGAGGCCTATAAAGGCACCCTCACCCCACCAAACAAAAGGAGATGAACATTGACACCACAAGACTGCCAAAATAAGATTATGCCCTCACACGCATCCTGAGTAAAACCATATCTTGATTCTAGAGATCCTATTTTAAATAATTATACCCTTCAGTCCAAATTGCTAGTCTGCAGTTTCACAATCCTAATCGTAGCCATACGGTTTCCTGACCACCTATGTGTGGTTTCTCATTTTCCACCGTGCATCCACAGTTTCACAAAGCTAAGCGCATACGACAAATTAGATCAGTAAGTTAGCATTTCATGACAAGGCATTTATTTATGATTTTATTACTTTATGCTTGTGCGATCATGTCATTCAAGGGTTTTATTGAATAACTTTCATCTTTGTATACAGGTGCTACTAAACCCTCATTTTCCTTTCATGTGTGTGCATAAAGCAGGTATTTTTAAGAGTTGTTGAATTTGGAGTGGTCCTCGCATCGGATACAAAATCCCTCTCACCCTTTGGATCTGTAGCGAGAGAAAAGAGAACACTAGTTGATTTGCTTAGAGAAGTGCCTTATTTTTGTCATTTGGATACCCGGTTCATGATATTGTAATATTGCACCCAACATACTTGGGGCAATTCAAAAGAAACTATTTGTAAATTTGGGAGATTTAGGCTCCCTTGTTTAATACAAGATACATCATTCTTTATTTGTAAAGTGTCCAATTGCATACATTTGTTTGGTGTTATTATTTTTCTACAAGTATATATTTTATTCAGCACATAATTTTAATTGATTGAATTAGAGTAACTGATTGGCGTAAGAGGTTTACACTTTAAAATAAATTTTAAATCTCATGGATGAAATTTAAAAAATAAAATACCATTATATTCCTCGTTTAAGTTTTGACAAACTATTTGAAATATCATTATGTGATCGTAGTCATGATATAATACAGGTAAGCCAATTTCAATACTACATAACCCATTAAAAACATATATTTTATTTAGCATATAATTTTAAAACTTGTGGTCATTTAGCATACAATTTTATGTATATAATATTATATTAATATCAAATTGTTGAAATACTATGTAATAATGATATAATACAATGACACATTATAGATTCCTCAACCTTTGAGGAGACCTAGGTTTCTGTGTTTACAAACTAGTTGAAATATCATCATATGATCATAGTAATGATATAATATAGGTAGGACAATTTAGATAATATATAACCCATTAAAAATATATATTTTATTTAGCATATAATTTTACTTGATTGAGTGAGAGTAATTGATTGGCTTAAGAGGTTTAAACTTTAAAGCAAATTTTATATTTTATGGATGAAATTTAAAAATTCAAATACACATTACATTCCTCAATCGATCAAGATCTAGTAAGCCCTTAGTTAGTATGATAGTTTCTTATAATTCATAACCAATAGGTTGATCACTTAATATTATCTCACAATGATTATTAGGTTAGATTCCCTCTAACCACATGGTTAAATAATTATTGGAATGCAAATATCATTATTGTCCGAGTCCACTCGAGGGTGAAGCAAAAGTCCACCTGGGAGAGTAGTAGGACTTAGACAATGCAACCTCTTTTGGGAGGTAATTTTGATTCCCTTAGGATACACCCATTGCCAATCCTCCATCTAGGAAGCTTTATCAATCGTTCATGACTCATCCTTCGACAGAGGGGTGGGTACGGAAAAACCTTTTTAGATTCCACTTTTCCATCTACCATTCATAGTTCTTAGGCCTAGGGAACATCAAAAACACCAAAACAAAACCAAAACTCAAAAAAGGAAGAGAAAACTTCAAAACTTAAAAAAAATAAAATAAAAACAAAGTTGCAAAATGAAGAAAAAGAGAACAATGTTTTCTTGTTTGTGTGATTGTGTGTTTTTTATAGCATAAAATTCACATTTACCACACTCACCACACACATAACCCACACATTCACCATTTCATCACAAGCCCCTAGCTTATGGTATTGACATGAATTTAAGCTAAAGCTCTAGCTAACACTTGAAGCCAAGCACCTTCATCCATGGAGCATCACACCCAGATTTCCCATGCTTCGACCACTCTCACAATCGAATAATGGGGTACTTTACAAGCTATTTACATGGACCTACCTGTAGTACCTTCCCACCATGTGCCTCCTTAAAAAAAGATTTGGACATGATGTAGAGGACCACCCATACCACTATTCTAGAGACCCCTTGCACTATGCCACCAACACCTACTAACCCATGCATCACACACTTGGATATCGATGCCATTAGAACCTATTTGAACTTAGTCTTTCCATCTTTGCCCCCTCTTAACATCACACCTTATTCCATTCCCACAGTCCATCAAGAACCCACATATTCACATCCTCAACACACCAACAACACCATCATCAACCCCCTCTTCGAATCCACATCCATGACCATGGACCAAAACCATCCACCATCATCCAATCAACATCCCTCCATGCCATCTACCCACACCATCATTTGCTCCAACTTGCTTTATGAAGCACATGTCAATGTTGCTTCTCAAATTTCAATATTGATTCCCTCTACATCATTACCTCCTATCGAACACATGCAACATATCATCCCTCACTCGGTCATGATACCCTTCACCACATATCCTCCATCCACATCCATCAATATCACTACCATGCATAATACCCAATATTTTACACCTCATTCAACCATTCTACCTACATCTATAATCACCATACAACAAGCCTTACAATATTTGCAATAGATTCTTGTTGGTGGTATTAAACAAGATGTCCACCCCATCTCGCAACCCCAATCACAAGTGGTAGATTTTAACCACCCTCCAACATTGACCCAAAATGCCTTCTTCATGTAGGATCCATCATGGGTATCACGTCCACCCACCATCACCATACCTACACCACCACTTCATAATGTGTATGCTGCTACATCAACACAACATACCACCATCCCTCCATCTCCTCATCAACAACCCCCACCTTACCAACAACCATCATTCCACAATCAATAACAACAGAACATCACATATCAATACCAATAGAACATCACACATCAACAAATCCCAACCAACATTAACCCACTCACCAACCAAAATCTAATTTCATCCACATAATTCATCACACAACAAGCACAACCAACATACATGCAAAACACAAATTCAGGCTTCCAACAATCGTTGGATGACCCAAAATTCCAATTTTTTACAAAATTAGATTGACAACTTGGCTATGCAAATGCCTAGAGTCATCTACCAAAATCCTACCTTGTGATAGCTGGTCAATCACCCCATTCATCCTTCAGTACCCTCATTACCATATCCCATCAGTTTTGAGGTGCCAAAATTAGATAAATTCAAAGGGGATGAGGACCCCTAGGAGCACATAAGCATATTCATCAATGCATGCTTTAGAATACAAGATAATGATTCATTGATGCTCTGAATATTTCCCCAAACTTTTAGAGGAGATGCTCTAGAATGGTATAACCATCTACCACACCACAATATTTACACTTTTGAACAATTAGTAGATCAATTCCTAGAGTGTTTCTCCTTAAATATTAGGAAGAAGACCACCTTGATCGACCTGTTCAACCTATGCCAATTTGAAGATGAGTCGGTTTAAAATTATGGAAACCGTTGGAGGACAATCATCACCAAATTGATCTTCACCCTCCCCATGGTGGAACTTACATGAATATTCATGAGGAGTTGCTCAAAACCCATCTCCTTGTTATTATAGCTACAATAATATAGGACATTCAAAGAAGCCCTCACCCAAGCTAGAGTCATTGAAGAAATTAAAATTCAAGAGGGCGAGATTAAGCTCAAGAAGAAAGAATGGCAAAATAAGAACTCAAGGGGGAACAATCAAGGATAGCCTAAACCTAGCCACGTGAATCAAGTGGTCTTGAGCACACCTCAACCACAAAATCAATAGGCTCAAGTCCAGTACCAACAACCCCAACACAACAACCATCGCAACAACAAACATATCAAGCGGTACAACCCCCACCTCAATTACAAAATCAAGCCACCACAATAGACAACCACCAATATCGACAATACAATCAACCAACTCGTAATTACACTCCACTTCCTGAACCACTTTCCACCATATTTCAATGGTTGTATGAGGCACAAATGATCACACTACCACAAATCAAACTAGAAGACCCCAACAAACCATGTGGTAGGTCATATAAGGAGTATCAGTATTGCACCTTTCATCGCCAGAAGGGTCATGATATCAATGATTGCTATTCTTTCAAAGACATCATACAAGATCTGATCGATAAGGGAACTATCAAGATCGATAACCCTTTAGCACAACAAAACCAAAACCTTGGTATATATCAAACACCTCTTCCTCATCATGAGACCACACAACAAACAACTGGGGCATCAACTTCTATAGTTCTCCCAATCAAGTCAACCACATCCACAATGCTCAGTAGTACCAAGGTTTTGTAGGTGTTATCCATATAGTTACCCGAGGTCAAAGAGGTGCGAATCGAGCACAACAATTGAATGACCCAACACAAATGGTACTTCCTCCTATGACACCAACAACTACCATACCTCTACAACCTGGTCAAGCCAATCCAACTCCCCAAATCCATCTTCAAAATCCTCCACCAAGACCAACCATCACCTTGAGGAGTCAGTTGACACATAGCCTAAAATTAGCTTCTGCTAAACTATCAATTTATGAGCTAATACAACAATCTCCTCCACATCATGAGGTATTGATGGAAATCCTTAAATCCATCAAAGTTTAGACTCAAGATCCCAATGCCTTTGCAAACTTTGTGGGGAATATCCAAACATGCATGGAACCCTCAATCACATTCTATGATTTTGAAATTAAAACCATGCTAGCAGAGCTACCTAATCCTCCATTGCACATTATAGCTCATATCGATCAAAAAGCCTTTAAACAAGTGCTAGTCGACACTAGATCCTCCATCAACATCATCACAACCACTGCACTACAACATCTTAACCTACCACCTTCACATATCACCAACTCCACCTTCACCTTGCAAGCATTCAATGACATTTTATGCTCTACAATCAAAAATATTATCCTCCCTATATGGGTAGGGGTCAAAATAATTCATACCTTATTCCATATCCTAGAGGGTGCCATGCAATATAATATACTTCTTGGGTGCCCTTGGATTAGAGACATGAAAAGTGTTCCCTCAACATTACACCAATGTCTAAAATATGTACATGAGGGACAAATTCATTGCATACCAGTAGATGAGGAACCATTCAAATACTACAACTTGATATCCAACCCATATGAGTCACCTTTGCCATCCACTCACTTATCCATCACTCCACTCACTACCACATCAACTTCACATCAAAATACCTCATCTAAAGCACCCATTCAGGAGGTCCTACCCATCTTTGATCATGCCTCCACATCCCAAATCATCAATCTAAATCATGCTTCATCATTAACATCCTATCACTTTTCCATTACACCTCATCATCCAGAAAATCATCCCTCATCTTCATCAGATCATGTCCCATCATATCATCCAAATAATCAGCTTTTCACTCATCCAACCTTCATGTAGGGGGGACAAGCCTCCACTTCACAAAGCCAACCACCTAACCCCTCATCAACATCCACAACCATTCATCATCCCCCATCATACACCACTCCAATTTTACCTGCATCCATTATCCCCCAATCTCATCCTGAGCCCCAAATAGTTATCCACCCCATTCAACCACACCCACCTCCACCATCAGCTATCTCATAGATAGATATGGATATCTATGAGGCACCCTTGCAACATACACCATTACCCCCATCTAAGCCATAGGTCACTCTTGAGACCTCCACCTCCATCTTTGTCCCATCCACAACTACACCTACACAAGTTGTAGTTCATTTCGCCAATCCAAGTATTGGCGAGTACATTCTCCAAAATTTTACAATCACCACACCAAGAATTGAGACTATCAGATATTATGATCACCCATGCGATCCACCCTTAGCTATTGGTGTGGTATACAATATGGGTTCTGCACCAAATCAAATCAATTTTGTGTATGGGGGGTTGATTCCTCGTTTGATCCACCTCCTCCTACTGAACCCCAACAATAGTTTTGCACTAACATTGATTATCTATCCAATCCATCCTTCCCCATGCATTACTTTTGACACATTAATTGGTAAGGATATGGTTTAGGATGACATGAGCAGGGCATTCATGATATTTTTGAGCCTCGCTTTCGAGATGTGCATGATCGCATGGGTTTGGGATACAAACCATGATTCTCCACAACCTCCTTCGAAGAAGCATTTCAACAACTCACCATAGATCTTAATGAGGATAATGAGGATAGTGAGGATAGTGAGGATGAGTATATAGACCCTAAATTTATGCCTCTACTACATGAGGCTTTTCCTGAAATATTTCCACACATCTCCATGATCGACACCATTTTTGATGATGACTAAGGAATATTTTGATGAGGCCTTCTAGAAATTCTTGATTATATTAGATATATTAGAAGAAGAATCAGCCCCAATAACACCCATCACTGATGAAGATGAGTTCTACCTCCACATTTTCCCCATACTGCAACCCATATTTCATCTACTTCTTCCACTCGAGCACCACGATGCACCCATCGATCCACCACCTCCACCTTGGCCACCTCCACAACATAATAATCTATCAATTATAAATTAGATAATTCTAGAAGAGCATGTATAAGGGTATTGGTTATGGGCTTATCATAATTCATAATAATCATTTAATCTTGTCACATTCATAATTCATAAATATTCCACTTTCATCTCCCTTCACATTGCATCTCATGCATTCCTATCATCTGCATTCATACACTTCATCTGTCGTATTGGTTGTCATTCAATTAGTTTGGATAATTGTTAGTCCATTGAGTCTTGTTTCCTTAATCAAGGGCACCTTCATTTTAGTATTGGTCTCATTCCACCATTCATAACCATTCAAAAAAAAAGTAATAATAAATAAATACCATCATTATTATTTGCACATTTCCACTTTGCATGAAACCTTATTTCTTTGGTAGTCTCTGGTTTGAGGAATCTCTAGGTGCTTTCAGTCACTCAACCACTCCTAGTGTTTCAAAAAACCTCCATTGAACATCAAATAGTCCTTAGGTGCTACAGGTTATTCCTGGTTAAATCAGGTTTCCTTTTGGACCACGCACATGTATCACACATTAATCACATTGTGATGCCTCAGAATGATAAACTCATGCATGGCTATTGCCATAAAGTAAATATTTTCCCCTACTCATCCTATCATGCACATGGTCTAACCCTGAGAATTGGCAAAAGGACAAGCACAAAAACAAAAGATAAAAGTCTTACAAAATATATAATAATAATAAAATCTTGAATCCTTGGAATTCTCAGGTCCTTAGATCATGGGGTTAACCTCCATCGAGGCTATAGACGCCTGAATGGAAGTGGAGTACACCCTACATGGCGACATGTCTATCACATTAGCGACCTTCTTTTGTATAAACCTATGTACGCTTGCGGATGAGCTAGCTTATTGGCATAAGTTACAAGTGATTAGTCTACCCTTGCTCACGATTAGAAATGAACATTCACTGCACACACAATTGATCCTTGAGAGACTTGACTCCACTAGGATGCCCTTAGTATCTTATGGATTTATGAGATTATTATATGGGTTTGTTTGAGGTCACTAGGATGTTTGAGTCTTTGGAAAACAACTCTAGATTCTTTATCCCTAAGATGAACAAATTGATAAGGGAGCTCAAATTTCATACCACCATTGCATTGCTCCACACATGTCTTATATTTCATTTCATTTTCCATCATATAGTCAAACCACTATTATCATGTTGGTACCCCTAATTAAGCAATAAAGACAAAGTCTACCACACAATGGTCCATAACCTATTCAAATGAAAATTTATCAGGCCACACCATTAGTTCATTTGCATACATTATTACAATATAATATGCATTCATTCATAGGGCATTCATTCCATCACATGCATATACCATCAATCCATCCACTCATAATAACAAATCAACACATATAAGGCACAATAAATATTATTGTAGACACCTAAAATGCGTCATGTCGAGGGTGACTACTCATATGGGACATGCTACAAGACCATACTCCAAGATAGAGCAGTGGTTTTAACCACTCAATTTGGGCTCCTTGGCCTAATTAGTCTAAAACACAGTTGAGACCTACGATCTATAGTCTGAATCACAATTGAGACCTACGATTTGTAGTCTAGGCCATAACTATCACCTGCGGTCTAAACTGAAGTTCATTTGGTCTTCATCTAATCCAAATCAGTTTGAATGACCATTTATTCTAGAAGGTAGTTGAAGGATGGAAGATTCCAAAGGCTTCCAATCCAACTATCCCAACCACCTCTTCTTGATCTTGGCTTCTCCATGAAGCCACCCCTAGCCCTTGGGTAGTCCTACAAGTATCCCTCAAAATTAGGGTAAAGATATAGTAAGAGAGAGCATTTTGAGCAGCGAAGCCCTATTATATTTGGACTCATTTGAGTACACTGAGAGAGCCTAGTTGCCATTCATTTTTCCAATTCACCAAGCATCATGTCAATTAGTTCCATGGATGCCCTAAGGAGCTAGAATGACAAGAAACACTAATTCAGGCAAACAGAGGCCCAATGGTGGAATTCAACCGCCAATCTAGTCAGAGAACACCAAGGCAACCATTGATAATCAATTGGACAAGGAATACCAAGCCCAAAACCCCTTATTTGGAGGGTAAAGCTACTTGATTGCTCGTCATGGTTGACAATCGTGATGTGCAGTGCAAACTGCTCATCTGAGCTATGGTTTGCAATAGGTGATAGATCTCCTTACTATTTCCTTTGCATTGTTCTTAATTAGGCTAGACTCGGCATTTCAGTAGTTTATTTCATATTTTAAAGACACCGACCAGTTTAATTAGGGCTTTATGTGAGTTCTTTCCATTTAAGCAACTTTATACTAATTCCTTATTTCCATGCATCATTTCATGTAAATAGGCTATTAGATAGATAGCAGTACTTTTTATTTCTATGTTTCAAGAAATATTTATAAGTTTTGCATAAGTTTAACATGATTTGTTCATTTCCTTTATTTCATTAGTGTTATGGTACTTTCATGTTTATATCCTTTAAAGGGCCTCATCATGAGAGGCTGCCTATGCTATTAATACTTTTGTGTTGTTTCTTGACCGTAGGAAAGCAATTTCGAAGGAGATTCAATCAACTAATTCCTTCCTTAATGCAAATAAGAGGATTCAATCCATTTAGAGAGCCTTAGTATTGTGCCTAATTGTATTAATCGTATCAACATTTGGGTGACCCTCAGAGGGGCATGATTGTAACTGAGATTTGCTTTAAATATTAATAAAAGAAACATCCATTTTATTGTTATATGCAATCTTGTTTGTCATTTTATGCTTTGATGTTGATTTCAATTGATATATTAGATAGGCGCATTGCTTTTTGGATAGGTCAAAAGGTGATCATGATGGAACTCTACAATTTATGCCCCTAATTTTTGATATTTTTGTGTTTTTATATCAAGTGTAAATCGTAGCTTACAACTACAATCTCATTGTTGTCCTACGACTACAAAACACGGTCTGCAGTAGAAATCGCACCATAGATCTACGGTTTACATCAAACACAACAAATAATAGGAGTTCAAAGCTAGATCAGATGAGGACATGAGGTAGGCCTTTCTGAAACTCTTTGTCTCTGTATTTTGCTTCTGTGTTTTTCCAAAATAGAGAAATTGAAACATAAATAGACTAAGGATAAAAATAAAATGAGAATGAATTAGGTCCTTAGGGTTTCCTTTTCTATGTTTTAGCTAGGTTTTGCTCGGAACAACAAACCTCTGATTGCATTTCATCCTAGAATCCAACATGCTAGAGTATTTCATGTGGCAGTTTTGCATGCTTTAGGCCTAATCAAATACCATTAGTCATTGTAAAATTGCATTTTTAAAAGGTCATGTAGGATGTAGCATACATTTTTTCTGAATATCAAACATTATTTTTATTCATATCATGTAGGAAATGATCATATGAGGGTTGTACTATGCATATTTCCTTTTATGCAATTTAAAAAGAACTACACACACCACATTTCAATTGAATGCTAGTGAGTTAGAAGTGACATCCAAACACTAGTAGGGTTTCAACGATGGTGGAGGTGACTTCCATCCATTGGACCAAATCCTATGTACCCTTGTATACTAGATCAATACCAGATTTGAGAACCTTTTGTACCTTCAAAAATTTACATTTATTCTCTTTGGAGGGTATAACACTGACTGGGAGAAAATGAGTGAGGATCTAGGAGGACCTGTGATCCCTGACCATGTGTGGGATTCATTACCACACATAGGTTGGATTACGTGACTTGGAGTTCATAGCCAAGTTGTCGAGCTGCAAGTATACAGGTGAAATCCAATTAAACTGAGATTATCATCCAACAAGATTTCAAACATGATAAGAGTTTCTAATACTGATACAACAAATCATAAAACAACATCAAATAGTTTAGGGATCACATTTAAAATTTAATACGAGATAATCACCATTGTATACCTTGTTTGCATAATAAAAGATAAATCTAGACACTAGGTGCACCATGGTGGAGACACGGGGAGGTCATTAGAGGCTCAATTTTGATGCCAATGACCAAACCCCACCAAATTCACAACCAGATGTGTCGAACCCTCACCCACATGCACTTCTTGAATGTCGTTCGATGAGCATTAGAGGAGACAATTCGACACAAGGGGACCCCATTGAGTTTACCCCTAATAGAGGAGATTTTGTACACTCTTCTAGATGTAGGATAGAGCATGGAGCCTCTCAACATGAGGGTGTTCCACTCAGAAGCCGCTATCAAGATTGTAGTGCATGTGCATCCACGGGATCGACTGATGAGTATGTCATCTAGGAAGCCAAGTTGGTACCCATACATACTAAGTCTATAGGAGGTTCTTGTAGACACCAAAATAGCACCAATCCGATTATGCTACCAAGGCATTGACTAAATTGACACACAAAGCCCTTAGGGCAGCCCTCAAAGGTCAAGCAGTGGTTCTAACCACTCCCAAAGTAGTTTTGGAAGGTTCCTAGGTTAGTTGGGGACTTTTTGAGGCCCAGTTCCTATTCATCCCACCCTGGGATGAATAGCAGTTCCTATTCGTCCCACCCTAGAGTGAATAGCAGCATTCATCCCGGGGTGGAGCGAATAGCAGGTTTGATTGGAAAAAATTCAAATCTGGACAAGTGGCCACCAAAAAATGCCACTTGCCCTACTCTTCAAAGCATGCATGTCATAACCTAGGGCATGCCTATGATAGCCCTCATCAATGAGGCCATTTTGGGGAGATTCTCTTCCCCCTCCTGTGCATGCCACCCTGGTGGACAAGTGGCCCCTTGGGCCTTGCATGCCCTTGCATGCTCTTTGCACATTTGACCTCCTAGGTCTATAAATTGGATGACATTCTCATCCAAAGAGAGACAAGTTTTTCTAGGATTTGCAACGAAGTGCTACCGAGTTATTACCTCACCCTTATTGCTCCTTTTTCATCCATAATTTCTCCTTAGCGAGAGAGGTTATCGGGTGGCATAAGAAGGCGCAATCTGACCCAAAAACCAAATCCATAGTTCGAATAACCACACCAAATTTACCTAAAACACTTCCCCTATAGTTTTGCATCAATCCTCATTGGATTGGTGTGAAAATTTAGGAGATATTGGCGGGCATCCCACCCCGGGCGCCCCCTAATATGTGACAGTCGAATTCATCCCACCCCCGGATGAATAGAAATTCATGCACTATTTTTTGACTATTTTCAATTAGCTATTTTCTATATGTCTATATGATGTTGCATTTCAAATTTCATAGCTTTCTGACATGTATTGACTGAGATATAGTCGTTTTATGATTTTGTATGCATGCGGGTCCCACTTTTTCTTGCAGGAGGATTTGGATAGAATATTTGGAATATGACCATATGGGTTCTCTTAAAATATCATTTTATGCTTACTCACCAAATTTTGTAGGTTTTTGACATGTCTAGGTAGGAGAAACGCTCGTTTGCCTTTTGTAGGTTCACTACGGGTGGCGGGATCTAACGCAATGATCGAACGCAATTATTTTACAAAACTAGGTGATATCATCCCAAAACCATCTCCTTTACATCTCTCTTGAGTTTTGTCTCATTTGGAATCCATTTGTCTATATACACCCCACATGCGCCCATTCAGGCTGTGGGGATTGCATGTTTTAATACCATACACATATGCTCTTGACTCTCTTTTGATTTCTTGTGTGTAGAATCAGGTGCCAAAATGTAGTAGGAAACATCATAGGATGAGGATCACATTGATGTAAGTAGCGGTGACATTTGGCCCGCCCACTTCGAGTGTGGGCATGCGGAAGAACAGTGGATGTGCACCACGTTCTTTGAGAGATTGATATCTCTTGGCACCCCTTTGTTGTAATAGATTGTATCAAGATAATTTAAGTCCTCAAGGGGAGGCATTGTAATCTTATTTTAAGTTACTCAATAAGGAGAATGCCCCATTTACTTTATTTCTTGTTATACTTTGCCTTTGTGCTTGCATGCTTTGGTTTACGCTTTCATAGGACTTATAACGCACTTACATTCTATTGCTTCGGTTAAGGTGCACCATTTTTCCATTGCTATAGTGGTGATCATGGTGGGACCTAGTCCCCATTTGTCTAGGTGAACTTCTAACTTGATTTTTCACCTTTTTCTGATTGTAGGTTCTAGTCGCTCCAGACCCAGGTGAACTCAGGACTGCTATTCGTGCCACCCTGGGATGGATGCAAATCCATCCCTCCCTAGGATGAATGTAGACCTACAATTCATCCCACCCTAGAATGAATAGAAAAATAGCAGGTTTCTGATCTGGATTTCAGAATCAACGGATAATGGCAGAGAAGAGGTAGGGTCTGAACCATTTCTTTTCTGTTTCTCATTTGCAGAACTCTGTTTTCTGTCGATTTTCACTTTATGTGCTTAAGTAGGAAAAGTTAAACTGTCACATTTCCTTTTCTAAAAATGCAAAAACATAAAAACATACATAAAGTAGAAAATTTTAAATAGGATTGCATCTTCCTTGGCTTGCTTGCATGTTGCTTACCCATCGGTGAGCTTTCATTTAGGGTTGTTTTCCTAGCTTAGTGTAGTGACTTCCATATTTCATATTTAAGTCTTCTAAAAGTAAAATGTTGCTTTAAAGCTTGCATTTAGTGAATGAAATCATTTGAGTGCTCTCTTACTTTTACTTTCTTCAAAGCTTAAAAGGAATCACACACACCATGATCCACTTAAACGCTAACGAGTTGGACTTCATCCCCAACCGTTGGTAGAGCACAAGTGATGGTGGGTTTCATCTCCATCCACTTGGCTCAAATCCCATGAACCCGATCCATCTTTCCAAGGCTGGTTCCAAGATCCATCATAGCCCATGGGTTATAGCATGCATCACCCTTCGGGGAGGTGTATCGTAGACTATGGGTGAACTAGGTGAGGAACTGGTAGGACCTATGCTCCCTGGCCGTGTGTGGACTTCATTACCACACATTATAGGTGGGATAATGTGACTTGGAGTTCATAGCTAGGTTTTTGAGCTATGAGTATACAGGTGAAAACCATTAAACTCAAGAATACAATCCAACAATTATCAAACACGTGACACGAGGTCTCTTTACAACAAATTTGAAACAACACTGAAACTAGTTTTAGGATACACATCTAATACATTAACAAAGATAAACATCTGTTTGATTGTGTGTTTTCCATTCTAGTGTATTGTTTCATAAAACTTGTAAAGAAGATAAGCATTAGGTATTTGATAGAATCTCATTGCAATGGTTTTCACCTACAGCCAAGCCCAATCAAGGGTAGAAGCTATGGAGAGTGTACATGGAGGCACGAGTCACCTCCGTTATAGCCCTCGAGATTTGGTTATACCACCTTGGAGATCTGACACTCATCCCAGTTCATGGACAGCTAGGATAGAGCAGGGTCTCCAAGAGACCCCTAGGTGGGATACCCCCATGCACCAAGAGCCAACTCAGGGAGAATGCTCCCATTATATGGACACGTCAAACACTCATTTTGATGATGACTAGCTAGTGTGCAAAGAGGCACATGGAGATAGGGTAGTGCCATGCATTCACATGCCTGTCAGAGCAGAAGCACCCACTCAAGGGCTAGATCCCCACAATGAACATTGGGTGGGGCATGATGATCACATCTTACCTCCACATCACCCAATTAAGACTAGGGAGCCCAGATATCAGGATGAGTATGAGGCTCATCATACAAGGTGGGCTAATTCAGCCCTACCATTCCTCGTTCATGAGGGAAGGTATGAGGAAGTCCATGACATTCCTCAAGAGCAATTCACTGCATGAGGGCATTGCACCTCCACACCTACTGAGTATAGGGAACACCTACCTCATCTAGAGCCATAGGTGAATGCAACCAACCTCGATAGAGGGAAGCGCATTATAGAGGTCTTGGATCATCATGATCGAGAGAGAGATCGAGGGGAACCATCTAGGCCACCTAGACCCCAAACAATAGAACAAATTAAATAGGTGATTGCCAAATATGCAGAATGCCAAGCTCAATTTAAATAGCTTCGACATGACAAGGAGCAGCTAGACCACCTGCATCAGCTCAAAAAGGAATGTATTCAATGTCAAACCAATGAGCTATTCCAAAAGACCCTACATGAGCAGGTTCCAACCTCGAGCACTACCATAGTCTAGGAAAGGTCACCTAGACCTTATAGAGGATTGCCTCCTAGACCTCCTAGGTCTGATCGGGGTCTGACCCCTAGGACTGATGTAGGGCACCCTTCGTAGGCAGCCGCACAAGTTTATAGACTAGCTCCAGAGATGCCTTACGAGGCATGTGATGGGTATGAGCTAGAAGAAGAGCACATGGAAATGCCATATCAAGGTAGGGGGGTTGTCCCATGGCTACCCCATAATAGGCCTCACGTTCCTCGCAACCCACCATAGGAATAGGATAAAGAAGAGGAGATCAAGTCCTCCGATGCTTACAAGGCACTGCTAGAGCATCTCGAGTCAGTCGAGAATAGAACCTCTGGGCCCCAAAAGCCCATGTTACACCAGCTCCGTAGTCACCCTATGCATCCATTAGTCCCTATGCCTCCCTACCCTAAATAATTCAAGATGCCTCAGTTGGCCACATTTAAGGGGGAAGAGGATGCATAGGAGCATGTCACCCATTTCTTGAGCCAATGTTTTGGTATCTAGGACAATGATGCCTTACTTCTAAGGACTTTTGTGACCACCCTCATGGGCCCTACCTCCGATTGGTTCACACAGCTCCTGAAGCACAACATTCACAACTTAGATCAGCTCGTGGATGCATTCCTAGAATGCTTTGCCTTCAATACCAAGAGGAAGGTGACACTTGCTGACTTAGTTGGTCTCAAGCAGTATGACGATGAGTCAATCAATAATTATGGAAATAGATGGAGGGCTATGCTTTCAAAAGTGCCCTATCTACTCCCCACATTGGATTTGACCCAGATGTTTACTAAGAGCTGCCTAAAACCCATCTCCTTGCTACTACAACTCCAATAGTACGTGACTCTTGAGGATGCCCTAGCACAAGCTAGGACCATCAAAGAAATCAAGATCCAAGAGGGCGAGATTGCAAAACCTCGCAAGAAGGAGTGGACTAAGACCACTAAGACCAATGCAGTGCAACCAAAACCCACCATGGTCAATCAGGTTGCCATTAATGTCCCAGGGCCAACACAAACATAACAACCTCAAAAGGTAGAATATCATGCCGCACCCCTTGGGAACTATGAAAAGGAAAATCAAAGACAAGGGCAAAATCAATAGCATTGCCCCAAGCGACAGTATACGCCCATAATGGAATCCATGGATTCCTTGTTTGACCACCTCTATGTGGCCAGTTTGGTCCACCTACCTAAGAGTAGACCTATAGATCCTAGCGCACCAAAGCCTAAAGGATATCAGGAAGACTTGTATTGCAAGTACCATCGGCAAAAGGGTCATGACATCTCTGGATGTTACAAGTTCAAGAACTTGGTGCAGGACCTAATCGACAACAAAAATCTCATGGTAGACAACCCCATGGCACCAAACAACCAATAGATGGAGGTCTACAAAGACCCCTTGCCTGCCCATGGGGAGCAAGCCAAGCCCACACCACAAGTAAATGAGGTCCATCAGGCCTATCCCAAGTAGGGATTTGTGGGCATGGTGAGCATCGTGACATGGAACAAGAGATACCCAAGTCCAGTCGTAGCCCCTGTGGCTCCAAGTGATGTTCCATCGACTTCACGAGCTGCACCACCTCTAGTATAGACTCCCCTACCTAGGCCTATGGCCATGATCTAGACCAAACTCGCTCAGAGTTTGAGGACCACATCGGCTAGGCTCTCCATCTATGAACTAATTCAACAATCACAGCCTCACAGGGAGGCCCTGATGGAGATTCTAAAAGCCATTGAGCTGCAACCCCAAGAAGCAAATTATTTCAACAATTTCATGGGGCATGTACGCCAATGCACTGAGCCAGTCATTACGTTTAGGGAAGATGAATTAAGGCTTGTTCCCACTGACATAGTGGACCCACCTCTGCACATCATCGCATGTGTGAATGGGACTCCATTTAAGAGAGTTCTGATAGACACTGGTTCATCTAGTAATATCATTACCACAATGGCATTAAAGCATCTTAAACTACCAACATCGCACATTGTTGCATCCACATACACCCTCTGAGCATTCAACGATGCTATATGCTCGATGGTTGGCACAATTGTCCTACCCATTCAAGTCGAGCAAAAGATAATTTCGACATTGTGTCACATATTAGAGGGTGAGATGGCATACAACATCCTACTGGGTAGACCTTGGATTAGGAACATGAAGTGTGTCCCTTCAATCATGCACCAGTGCCTAAAATACACATATGAAGGATAGGTTCACATCATCTCGATGGACCTAGAACCCTTCAAATATTGCAACCTGGTGTAGTAGTTTCCCGAATCGACCCTACCATCACCTCATCTAGACTTTCAGTTGAATAAGTCCCATTTGGATCCGATTCTGGCATCATCCCCTCCATAGATCTGTCTTCATCGTAGTCAACCCCATCTTCATCGTCAGCTCCTTCGTAGGCACCACCGTCATCCATGACCCCTTTTTCAAAGGACACAGGGAAAAGACTCATTGAAGAAATCCCCCCAATAGTTTCCACCATCTCCTCTGAGGTGATACCTAGCATGATGGAGGAGGAGTCGCCCGATGAACCCAACATGGAATGGGCTCAAGAGGCACTCCCATTTCCCCCTTCACCATGGTCATCAATCATAGTTGAGATGGCTAACATAGGTCTAGGGGAGTACATAGTCCAGAATGTCATGGCTACACCCATTGTTGAGTCAATACAGGACATGGGCAGACCTCTCCTTCCTAAGGGGCACCATCATGCCTTTAGGCCTCCCTCCTAATCAGAAAAATTTTATATATGGGGGCCTTGATTATGGCATAGAGCCCTATCAATAGGAAGAGGAGGATGAGGAACCTTTCGGGGAATAGATCGATTATTTGTCTAACCCAAACTTCGCATTGAAGTACTTTGACCTATGCAATTGGCATGGTTACGGGTTAGGCCGATATGAGCAAGGCATGCGTGCCCCTTTTCAGCCATAATATCAGATGTCATATGACAAGTCAGGATTAGGGAATAACAACCCCTTGCCCCTAGATGTCCTCTTGGATGACCTCGATCACCTATGCATAGGTCAGAGAGATGAGTTGGCTCGAGACCCGTATGCCAACCCGCATACCATCTATTCATTGGGGGACTATTTCTCGATATCGAATGGGAACCCTATGGTCTTTAGCAATATTCTCCCACATTTTGAGAGAGGCGAGAGCTCGCAAGCATGTCCTCATATTTGTGATGATGGCCCCTCCTATGAATGGACCTCAGACGATGAGTCTGATTATGAGGTGGCACCCTATGATCCCTTTGAGTCAGACAATGATCATTCATAGGTTGTCCCCATTGATGACCAGCAGGAGGACTTCATGCGCATGTTCCCCATACATGACCCTATCTAGCAGCTCCTACCTCTTGAAGAGCCGGTCCACCCTCAAGAAGTTAGACCACCTAGTGAGGGCTCAATCCATTTGCTCGAACTACTCGATCCTCGCATGCCAATGGCACCACAAGATGAGAGTGAAGAAGTCCTCATCCACGATGATGATTATGAGGAGTGAGCATATATGGGACCTCATCAGCCTAATCACCCAATTCCCATGGGTAGAGGTGAGGGATTCATATATGATAGTGATGATGAAGATGAGATGGAGAGGGCCTATCTTGGTCCTCCTTATTTGCATCATCATCATGAGCCCATCGACATAGATGAGGTGTATCATCAACTGCACATTAGCCCATGCTTAAGGGCAAGACCAATCAATCGAGACTAGATTTATCATGTGGTCTTTCCTGACCCACCGACATATATGGAGCTCCTTGAGCCCAATGATCCCATCCTGTAGTCTATTCCTAGATAGGATCCGGTGATCCCTATTCCCCCACCACCACACTTGGGGGTAGGAAGTGATACTGATGAGAAGTATTTCACCCATGGTCCTAGAGAGAAAATCCATTCCATCAACATGATCTCCATTGATTTTACCACACCACTCCACAATCCAGTCGATCCTTCCAAGCTATTGCATCTAGACCTAGATGCTATCGACTGGGATCATGCTGATTCACCCCCATCACCTTCTGAGTACTGGCCATGTGGTGGGATGTTCCATTTCACCCCAGGTTCTACTCAGGATGTCTTTCATGCTGAAGTAGAACCTGAAGTTCCTATTGATGATCTTAATTCAGTAGATGACATCCACCTGATCCCGACCCCACATCAGTTGGAGGATGGATCGCATATGTCAATCGAGCCAATGATTGACCGAGACATAGGCTCAGATCTAGATAATCCATAGTTTATCAAGCTAGGGGAAGGCTTATCCCCTGAAGAGCAAGTCGTGTACACTCATATTCTTATGGAGAGAAAGCAGGCTTTTGCATGGTCATATAAGGATATGCCGGGACTAGACCCAAATCTGGTCACGCATAATTTAACACTCAACCCGACAGTCAAGCCGGTAAAGCAAAAACTATGAAAAATGCATCCAACAGTAGCCTTGATGGTGAAATATGAGATACAAAAGCTCTTGGATGCCCAATTCATTATCCCCATAGATTATCCACCATGGTTGTCCAACATGGTTCCCATCAAGAAGCCTGATGGGAGGATTCGCATATGCACAGACTTCAGAGATCTAAACAAGGTGAGTCCTAAGGATGATTTCCCTTTGCCTAGCATTGATGCACTGGTAGACGCCATAGTAGGCCATGAAATGCTTTCCCTCATGGATGGTTTCTCTGGGTACAATCAGATCCGTATCAACCCAGAAGACCAGATCAAGATGACATTCACAACGCCTTGGGGGACATTTTGTTATAGGGTCATGCCCTTTGGCCTCAAGAACGCTGGTGCCACCTATCAGTGGGCCATGACATACATCTTCCATGATTACATGCACAAGATTCTGGAAGATTACATGGATGACTTATTGGCTAAGTCTCTATTACATCATGAGCATCCCGATGTCTTATGCAAAGTCCTCGATCACCTCATTGAGCACAATGTCAGGTTGAACCCCAAGAAGTGCGTCTTCGATGTCACATCTGGAAAACTCTTGGGTTTTATAGTCTCCAAGAGAGGCATCGAGGTGGACCCTAACAAAGTCAAGGCTATCCTTGAAATGCCTCCCCTGACTACCATCAAGCAAGTGTAGAGCCTGCAAGGCAAAATCATATCTATCAAGCGCTTCATAGCATAGTTGTCGGATAAATGTCGGCCAATGAATAGACTATTGCATAAGGGAGTCACATTCCACTGGGATGACGAGTGCCAAGAAGCCTTTGATGAAATAAAGCAATACCTAGTTTTGCCACCAGTCTTGGCACCCCCTCGACCAGGAGTACCATTCTACTTGTACATCTCAGCCACTGAGATCGCACTGGGAGCCATGCTAGCCCAGAAGAATGAGTTTTTCAAAGAGCAGGCTACTTACTATCTTAGCCGCACCCTGGTCAGTTACAAATTTTGATATGCATATGTCAAGTAGTTGTGCTTAGCAGTGGTTTTTTCCACTAGGAAGCTACACCATTATATGCTAGGGCATACCACGTATGTTGTGTCGAAAGAGAATCCATTGCGATACATGATGAGTCACACTTATCATAGTAGTCACACGGTGAAATGGATCATGTTGTTGATGGAGTTTGACCTAGAATTCATCGAACAAAAATATATCAAAGGTCAGGTCATCATCGATCAGCTTGTGGAGGCTCCTCTTGAGGATGATCAACCTCTTAGCATGGAGTTTCCCGATGATGGGGTCTTCCATATCTCAGAATCACCAAATTCTGATGAGCCTGAGATCCAGGCCGATATGACCCTATTCTTCGATGGCTCCAAGTGCGAGCAAGGGGGTGGCATAGGAGTCATGTTCTTTATGCCACAAGGGGCTCCATTGCCTCTATCATTTAAACTCGATTTCCCATGCACTAACAACAATGCAAAATATGAAGCCTTGCTCATAGGTCTTCAAGCAATCATCACCATGAAAATAAAAAAGCTTAACATTTTTTGTGACTCCCTACTAATTGTTAACCAGGTCAAAGGGATTTTTTAGTGTAAATATCTAGTGCTACAAGCTTATAAAGCCCTTGTGGATAGATTCTTGGAAAATTTTGAGTGGTACGATATCGAGGCAATCCCTCGATCATTGAATCATTTTGTGGATACTATGGCCTCCTTGGGGTCGCTTATCCCGTAGAACCCTTTAGATGACATAACCACCATTCATGTTAAAATGCTATCACAACCCATGATGAAGCGCGAGAGCTCTGAGGCCACACCAGGCATCCACATGATTCAAATTGAACCATCTCATGATAGGTTCTCACAAATTCATGATCGCCTGAATCATGTCGATTGGGGGTCCTTATTCCCCCAAACCCCTTTTGATAGCAACACCATGCTATTTTTACAAGTTCTCCCACAATCAACATTCGCTAGGGATGAACCTTTAAAGGGATAGGTCATTCACGCCATCGAAGCTTCTACACAGTAGGACTGGTATACTCCCATTCGAGACTACCTCAAGCTTGGTAGCCTCCCGCCTGGATTGTCGCATGCCACCAAAAGGACACTCAAGCAGAAAGTGGTAAAGCATGTCTTGTTAGGAGACATTTTGTATCATCAAAGCTATGAAGGAATTCTCCTTCATTTCTTAGAACAATAGGAAGCTACTTGGGCCATTTCCCAAGCACACGATGGTACATGTGGTGGCCACTTTAGCGGCATGGCCATCACAAAGTGCATTCTTTGCATGGGCTATTATTGGCCATCCTTAGAGTGAGATTGTTGCGCATATGTTAGGAAGTGTGTGAAGTGTCAACACCATGCTAATTTGACACACGTACCTTCCTAGGCCTTGCAACCGATTCAATCGGTTTGGCCATTTTCATAGTGGGGACTCGATTTGATCGAGAAGATCTCCCCCACATCCTCGGGCCATCACACGTTTATCATCATGACAACTGAGTACTTCACCAAGTGGGTGGAAGCAGTTCCCCTTACCTCGATGATAGGACCCCACATAGTGGAGTTCATAACAAATCATATCATTTGTCATTTTGGTATTCCATCCAAAATCATTTTGGATAATGGAACGTCATTCAAAAACAAAGTTATGCGTGCTTTAATGAATAAGTACAATATCAAACATAGCTTTTTGACACCATATTATCCACAAGAAAATGGGCAAGCAGAGGCCTCGAACAAGACGTTAATTGCCATCCTTAAAAAGATAGTCAATGATAATCATAAGTATTGGCACACATAGATCCCTCTTGCCCTATGGGCTTACCGCACTAGTATTTGGATGCCCACTGGGGCAACCCTGTTCTCACTAGTGTATGGTGCAGAGGCAGTCATGCCTCTAGAGCTGGAGATCCCCTCACTATGCATATCCATGCAAGAGTTCATTGATGATGATACCGCATGGTAGGCTCGACTAGACCAACTTACGTTGCTTGATGAGTGATGCGTTCATGCCCTAGAGCATTTACGCATTTATCAAGAGCGACTAAAGAGAGCCTACAATACGAAATTCCATCTCAGGGACTTTTAGATTGGTGACCTCGTCCTGAAAGAGAACCAACAAAATTCTAATTTGCCATCCCACTTAAGGGACAAGTTTGCGGCAAACTGGTTAGGTCCTTTTGTCATCACTAGTCAAATAGGACCCAAAACGTATCGGTTGGCCTCTCTTGAAGGAGTCGAAGACCCTGAGCCCTTGAACATCATTCACTTGAGGCTTTTCCATGCTTAGAGCACCATAGTACCCCAAAATGCTCCAAGGGTTCCTACAACCCGCTTGGTCAACCTAAAATGCTCCTAGGTGGTCTAGAACTGTCTAGGTCACCCCAAAATGCTCCAAGGGTACCTAAAACCCTCTTGGTCAACCTAAAATGCTCCTAGGCAGTCTAGAACCATCTAGGTCACCCCAAAATTCTCCAAGGGTACCTACAACCCGCTTGGTCAACCTAAAATGCTCCTAGGTGGTCTAGAACCATCTAGGTCACCCCAAAAGGCTCCAAGGGTGCCTACAACCCGCTTGGTCAACCTAAAATGCTCCTAGGTAGTCTAGAACCATCTAGGTCACCCCAAAATGCTCCAAGGGTGCCTAGAACCCACTTGGTCAACCCAAATTGCTCCTAGGTGGTCTAGAACCATCTAGGTCAACCAAAAAGCCCTAAAGGCATCCATAAGCCCTTCGATCCCACCAAATTCTCCAATAGCCCCCAATAAGCCCATTGGTCACATGTACATACATATGTATCAATCAAAAATTCAAAACCATTGCATCACATTGCATTTTGTAGCACCCTAAAATTGGTGCAGTAAAACTTAGCAATAATTAAAATTACCTTAGTAATAATTCAAATTTAAATTTTCAACCCCAAAACTGCTCCAAAATCACCTGTTACTGCTTTCCTCATTTTTCATGCCATTTTTAGGATTTGTTGTGACCGTTGGACGATATCGTCACCGATCAAACGATATCGCCTCAGATCGGATGATTTCGTCTAGACTAGGACGTCCAAACGATTTCATCCCAAAACTAATTTTTCATAATTAGCTTTTGTTTCAACGGCGTCTCTAACCAGGGCAAAAGCATGTCTACGTAGTTAGAGACCTCCCCCATTGGATATCTCCTAAATTGGGATGATCTCCAACATCCTAACCTCCCTCCTAAGCCTATTTAAACCTTAGGACCCCCCTTAGCATTCCCCTAGCTGAATTTTCCTGTAACTTGACCTTTATGCGCATTAGAATACTATGGATTACCATCTGCATTTGTGCTTTCCAAGTTTCCTTGCAGGAACTTTGTTATTCTTTAGGCAGATCAAGCTCAGATCATTGCAAATGATCTTGTCCAATTCAAGATGATTTTGACTGCAGTCTACATTGGGGGCAATTAGTGCCTAGAGTTTACACTTTTTCTATACTTTGCTGCTATTTTATTTTGCATTTAGTTAGTTTTATTATTATTTCCTGTTATCCTGCATCTTAGATTTCACCCATGTAGTTTAATTGCATAATAAAATCATGATTAGCTATTAAAGTGTCGTAATTTACTTGCATTTCTATTCGGGATTATCTTATTAACATCCTTATTATTATTGTACATCATTTTCCTTCATCAAAATAGTTGCATTTTTGGTATTTTGTATCTATTTCTCTATTTGCAGATCTCTGACGAATTCATCTGATGAATTCGTCAGATCTCAGATGATCATGTCAGATCAAAGATGATCCTATCAAATTCTAGGTGATCCTGACTGCTTCAAAAATCAAAACCTCCATCAGACATCCGAATCAGGTATGACTTCTTAATTTACTATATTTTTTGTGTTTTCTATTAATTCTACTTTCTTTATTCATTTAAATCTGCATTTCATATAGAACAACTTAGATTCATTTGGCCAAACCTAGGCTTTGAATGATTAAAGATAAAATTGAACACATCAAACACATTCTCAACCTAGGCATGGAAACTGCCATTCAAAATTTTCCTGGTGAACCCACCATCCATCGAAAAATTACCTTAATACACCTCCCCCAAGAGGCGGGACCTTCCAAAGGCCTCTCAGTTCAAGGTATTGTCCCATCCTTCCCGCATCCCCCTTCTGGGCATGGATCCTTTAGCCTGAAGGTAAGGGTGTGGAAAATTTGGAACGATACATTTTGGTGAACCCGACGTGAAACTAAAACCTTTTGAAGACAAAAACAAAAACAAAACATAGATGCATTTAAAATCATTATAAAACTACTAAGTTGCATATCATGTTTAGATGGTAGCTCCTAAGAAAAGACTAGAAGTTACTATAAATGTTGAAAACCAATTAGCAGCCATAGAAATCAATTCTGTGCTTAGTGTGCCTGAAACAGATAGAAACCAACTTTTGTTGGATGAACTTGATAAGAGACTAGGTATCATTTCATCTAGGTCAACAAAACTTAAACAAATCAAGAGGCTTATCCTAGATAGAATCCTAGATCCTCATCAACTCATTTTTTATCATGAACTTCAGAGAGCTTGCCATAGGTGGTTAGCAGATAGAAGAGCCCTTGTGTCTTCTGAGTTGTATACCTTTGAGGAATTCCTTGAGAATGCAGCCATAGTGCATCAATTTCTAGCTCGTATAGAGGACCAAGAGGTCATTCTTGTAGATAGAAAAATATGGAATAGAGTTCCTAGAGCTGTGTTATATCGAGAGTATTGCCATGAGCTTTACTTCTACCGACCAGAGTCTGAAACAGATAATATCACCATAGCACACTTTGTTGACTTCCTGAAAAAAAAATTTCAATTTGAAGAAGAAAATTTCATGAATCCTGAAGAACTTGAGCCCATTAATGATATTTATAAATTGTTTATAGAAAACTAGATCATTGCTTTCATTATTATTATTTCTTGCATTTTGTGTGCTGTTTGTTATCTTTATAATATTTTTATTAAAAAGAAAAACCAAAAAACATAACAAAGATCAAAACATTTTATTTTAAATATTATAGTAGGTATATAATTAAAATATATACCTCTTAAGTTTGTTGCATATATATATATATATATATATATATATTTGCTGAAATCTAAGTTTAAGCACAATGACTAAACTTAGGAATGGTAAACAAACTGAAGAAGAAGAAGAAGAAGAAGATTGGTTAGGCAAGAAAAACAAAAAATTAAATACCCTTCCTGAGGATCCAATTCCAGAAGAAGAAACTCTAGAATAGCCAGAAGATGACCTGGTTGAAGAAAATGAACAACAAGAAAATGTTAGAGATGAAGGATCCTCATCCCCTAGAATGGCTCTAGATGGAACTATTGCTTTTGATAACTTAGATCATTTCTAGAAATTTTTCAATAATAACATTGGTGCTCTTAATATGGCAGTTCGTATTGATAGGGGACAAATTAGTGACACTCAAGCAGCCATGGAACATATGTTTGACATACACACTAATCCCTTGTCTTTCATTTATCAAGAAAGTGATAAAGCCGGACCATCCAATATGGATATGGTCGCTATAATTCAGAACATGCAAAAACAACAGGTTACCCAACCTCCTAAGGAACCTGTTATTGAGCCTAAAATCATTCCCACACAAAAGAGACCTTCATTCACTGCTTTATTTGGCCAAACTATTAATCAATATGCTTCAAATCGACAAAAACCTAAAATGAAGCCAAACACCAATTTCCAACAATCTGGGATACAACATAATACAACTTCAAAACTTCTTCATAACACCCTTCCTAACAACAATTTACACAATAGTAATATAGCATCTAATATTCATGTCCCTCCATCATACACTCACAAATCTCATATTAATGCCCTACCGAACCAATATGGTGGGCAAACCAGTAATCTCGAAGCCATGGTGAAACAGTTAGCTTCCCGCATTTACTATATGGATCCCTACCGTCCCTCGTACAATTATCGAGAGATGTGTAGTCAACCTCTAGATCCTATAGTTGTAGCACAACCGTACCCTAAACACTTTCCCATGCCCGTCCTACCTATATATAAAGGAACTGAAGATCCCATAGAGCATCTTCGCATGTTTAGGATAGCATGTCATGATATATCACATGATGACTTGTTATTACTAAAAATGTTCTCGAAAATTTTAGGAGGAATGGCATTAGAGTGGTACTATCAATTTTCCACCCATTATTTGAGAAATTTTGAAGAGACCACTGAATCTTTTGTGCATCAATTTAGTGCCTATATCGAAAGGCATGTAACCATTAAATATTTGTACAACTTAAAACAAGACAAAGATGAATGTTTTGCTGATTTCTTAGCTAGATGGTGGCAGTTGACAGGAAAACTACACTTTGTGCTACCTTATAGGGAAATGTTGGACATTTTTATTAATAATTTGCAAGAACAAATATCTTATGAGTTATCAACTGCTACCTCAACTACCTTCGGTCAGGGTATAGATTTAGCTTGAAGAGTAGAAGATGCCCTCATTAGGAGAGGCCAACTTAGGAAGAAATATGATGAGAAAACATCCAAAAATCAATATAAAAACAAACAAGTTGTAGGTGATGGAGTCACTGATATCAGAAATGTTGCTAATATCAATACAACGAAGACAACAAAAAAATTTATATTGAAACCTCCTGATAAGCCTCCTCGAGAGTTTACTAGATTGAATCAATCATTATCAACTATTCTACCCCAATTACTCGAAAGAGGTTTGATTCAATTACCTAATATCCGGGAACCTGATCCAACCATACCCGGATACAAAGCCAATTTACACTGTGATTTCCATAGAGGGCCTGGACACTCTACCAACTCTTGTAAAAGGTTAAAACATAAAATACAAGATTTGATTGATAATAATGAGATGGAGGTGCAAGCATTCCAACCTAAACAAAATGCTCCTAATAATGCTCAAAAGAACATTCCCCAAAATCAAAATCAAAATGCTAATCAATCATTAGATATATTTCAACATCCTCTACCATGACATGGTAAAGAGGTGGCCAATCAAATTGAGCATCATAATGTCCCTCCTCCTACCCGATATGTAGGAACTATTAGTGGACATTTACCTAATTATGATTTACAAAAATTTGACACAACTTTATCCATGGTCACGACCAAGCCCCTACATAATATTCAAACACTGGATCTTAGTGATGTAGAATCGAATACTGAAAGTGACATGGAAATCACTTCAAATCAATCAAATAGTTTTGAATATGAATTAGATCCTATTCAACCTATCATAGATTCTATGGTTCTAGAAGAACCATTTCCTAGAAGAGTTACTACTCTCGACCCTCTTCTAATCAATTCCTTCCTAATAAACAAGCTATAAATGCTAGACCAAGACCTATTCAACATCCTCAATATAACATTATAGGTACCATCAGAGCCATTACCAGACAACAAGCTCAAAATTCTCAACAAGAACCAAATCAAAATGATGGATTAGCCCCATTTGTTTTGAAAAATCCCAATAAAGGGAATCATGCTCCTAATATTCAATCTAAACCTCCTCACAATATTAATGAGCAATTATCCAATACTACAGCTAGAATTTCCCTTTTGGACCTATTAAGATCTTCTCCTACACATAGAGATGAATTAATGCTTACATTAAGCCAAATGATGGTACCACAAAACATTCAACCTAAAGCCATGGCCAATACTATCATCACTAGAGAAGTTGATTGTATTGAATTTCGAGATAAAGATATACTGCAACATAGTTTACATAAGGATAACCCCTTATATATTACTGCCCTAATAGGAGATGTAGCCGTTAAAAGGGTCTTGATTGATAATGGTTCATCTCTAAATATTTGCACTTTTCACTTCTACCAAAGATTTAGGTTTAGAAGTGATGAAATGAAGAAAACTGACATGATCATAAAAGCTTTCAATGATGAAACACAAGAAACGTGTGGAGTTATCACCATCCCATTGCAAGTTGGTATAAGAACATTAGATACGACTGTGTTTATTGTACATTGCCCCACATCATGCAATATCCTCTTGGGTCTTCCTTGGATCAACACAATGTGGGCTGTCCCATCAACTTCACACCAATGTGTTAAATTTGAATTTAAAAATCAGTTGGTCACTATCCATGGTGATCCCAGACCCTTTGATATGTGTGCTTTGGCAGAACCCGTTGGAGTTCAATTTTTCCCTGCTCTGTCATCCACACATCCTAATTCTTATTTTTCATCTAAAACTGTGAAACACACACCCATAACTTCATCTATTTCTCCTCCATTAATTTCACCCTCATATATAGATCAACAATATTGTAAACAAACCACTCTAGAACCTCAAAAAGATCTTAAATCCATAACCAATCCTTCATGTTCTGTCCCTATCATTTCAAAACTTACAGACCCATCTATTAACACCTCCACATTATCTACATCTATCATACCTTCCACATCTAAAGATATAGGGAATGATCCTTCTACATCTTATGCTCTTTCTGATGAAATCTCACCTAATTTATCTCACATTCTTATATAAAAAAAAACAAATGCTTCTATGCAAAATTCCATTATCTTAAATAACTTGCCGCCATCTCCTCGTACTCTAGGCCTCCCACAACCTATGGGAAGTACTTACCAAGTCGGGATTTGTGCCTTTATCTATAAAGGAAATTACTAGGGAAGAATACCTAGGAACATCAAAACTCATCATGAGGGATATGCTCGATGTTATTTTACTAATGAGTATATTAAAGCTAAACCTATAATTCTTAAAATGGGATATAAAGGGAAAGGCTTGGGACCTTTCCAAAATGGTATGAAAGAACCTTTTGAGGTAGAACCATGGCCCACCCGATGTGGTGTGGGCCTATTTCCTAGTAAGGGTCAACCCTTCCCTTTTGAAGATGATGATCAACTCATATGTTATCAAGATTATTTAGATGGGCGTGATGATTTGCCTCTAAAAAATCAGCCATTTACATGCAATATGTTGTCCATAGCTTATCCTGAAATGATTGCTGCATCCGATGATGGGTTGGAAGGAGATATTTTCCATGATATCTCCGTTGAGGAAATGTTACACAATGGTTTTTATTTTGATGGTTCTATACCTACTATAGCCCAGCTTGAGACCATGAATCCTCAAGATGAATTATCAAAGTTAACCTTAAAATAATTACAATAATTGGGTGTTTTACCTGCCCCACCTAATTTTGAAAGAGATCTACACATGGAAGTAGAAAACGTCATTAAAATTAACATTGGAACTGAGGATAATCCCCACATAATCAATATTGGATCAGAATTAAGTCAAGAAAAACAAGAGCAATACATTGCATTCCTTAAATAATATGAAGATGTCTTCGCTTGGACATATGAAGATATGCCAGGTTTAGACCCTTCTATAGTCATGCATCACCTAGTAGTCCATCTAGATGCTAAACCTGTTAAACAAAAACTTAGAAAAATGCATCCCAAAGTGGCCTTGCTAGTCAAAGGGGAGTTAGAAAAACTCCTGAATGTTGTTTTTATACAAGCTATTGATTATGCTAAATGGATCTCGAATGTAGTTCCAGTCACCAAGAAAGAAGCTACCAAAGTTAGGGTTTGCACAGACTTTAGAGATATTAACGTTGCATGCCCTAAAGATGATTTTCCTCTTCCAAACATGGATAAAATCATTGAATTTACCACTGGAATCGGAATGATGTCCCTAATGGATGGATTTTTCGGTTATAATCAGATCAAGATAGCTCCTGAAGATCAGGATAAAACAACCTTTATTACCCCTAGGGTACCTTTTGTTGGAAAGTGATGCCATTTGGCTTAAAGAACGCAGGTGCAACCTATCAACGAGCTATGACTTATATTTTTCATGACATTATGCATGATATCCTACATGATTACGTAGATGATATCATAGCTCGTTCCATCAAAGAAGATGATCACTTAAAATATTTAAGGACAGTGTTTGATCGGTTAAGGGAATATCTTATCCAACTAAATCCTGCTAAATGCATATTTGGAGTTAAGTCCGGTAAACTCTTAGGGGTTATAGTTTCTTTATGTGGCATTGAAATTGACCCTCTCAAGATTGTGGCTATCACTGATATGTTCGCACCTACCAATATCTCTGAGTTACAAAGTTTACAAGGTAAACTTCAAGCTATCCGTCGCTTCATCGATAATCTGGCAAACAAAATCGATCCTTTTCTTAAGCTTCCTAAGAAGGATGTCCCTTTTAATTGGGATGACGAGTGTAAGGAAGCTTTTGAACTTCTTAAACAATACCTCCTTAACCCACCTGTGCTTTCACCACCTAGACCTGATCGTCCATTTATCCTGTATATTTCAGCTTTCGATTTTGCTTTAGGAGCTATGTTAGCTCAACTTGATGATGAGAAAAGAGAACGTGCTAATTATTATATTAGCCAAAATTTAATTAGTTATGAAACCCGCTACACAGAATTAGAAAAACTATGTCTAGAAGTCATATTTTCTATGCAAAAATTATGCCATTATATGCTTAGTCAGAAAACTTATGTCATTGCTAAATATGATCCCTTGTGGTATCTCATGAGTCGACCTTATTTATCGGGTCGCACAGCAAAGTGGGTTCTTGCTCTAAGTGAGTTTGAACTCGTGTTTATAGGATAGAAGTCTATTAAGGGTCAAATCATAGCATATCAATTAGCTGTTGTACCATTAGAGTCTATCTATCCCCTCATCATTGAGTTTACTAATGAATGCCTTCAATTAGAGGTAGACCATGTTGAACAATGGTTCTTACACTTTGATGGAGCTCGATGCATGAGTGGGGCTGGTGCAGGTATTATTTTAATATCTCCACAAAAAAACATTATACCTTTGTCCTTTAAATTAACATTTGATTACACCAATAATACTGCTGAGGATGAAGCTCTAATCCTGGGATTACGAGTTGCCTTGGTGCTAAAAATTAAACATCTGCTAGTTTTTGGTGATTCTCAACCTGTTATAAACTAAATTAATGAAGTTTA
The DNA here is from genome assembly GCA_028583015.1 of Wollemia nobilis. Taxonomy (NCBI): domain Eukaryota; kingdom Viridiplantae; phylum Streptophyta; class Pinopsida; order Araucariales; family Araucariaceae; genus Wollemia; species Wollemia nobilis. The sequence continues at coordinate 715,695 of JAQPPZ010017036.1, read as the reverse complement.
TCAGACCAGAGATGATAAATTGTGTCCATATAAAGAATATATTTTACAATTAATATCTCTATTTGATCAAGTTACCTTGGAATCTATTCCTCAAACTAGCAACCGTGTAGCTGATGCTATGGCCGCAGTTGCATCTCTTCTGCCCTTGGAGTTAGATTATGAATATGCCACCATAATTATTTGTTTACTCCAAGAACCCGCTTCAAATAAGTCATGCTTAGAACCTTTGGATGTGTTTCTAATCAATGAAACTAATCCTGAACCTTGGTATATGAATATATTTGATTTTCTTCACAATGGGACATTCCCTGCTAGTTTTAATAGAAACCAGCATTGGTTATTACATAGACGAGCAAGTCTATTTGTAATAATTGGCAATACTTTATATAGGAGATCTTTTGAAGGTATCCTATTGAGATATTTGAATTTAGAAGAATCCAAATCAGCTTTGAGTGAAGCCCACGATGGATCTTGTGGAGGACACTTTAGTGGTAGTGTCATTGCTAAAAAGCTCCTTAGGATAGGATACTTTTGGCCTACCATGGAGAATGATGCACATGATTATGTGCACCATTGTGACAAGTTCCAAAAACATGTTGACCTTGTCCATGCCCCTACACAAGACCTGCAGGCTATTTCATCTCCTTGGCCCTTTTCAAAATGGGGCTTAGACATTATTGGTAAAATCAATCCTGTGTCATCTGATGGACACAAATTCATCATAACCACCACTGAGTATTTCATGAAGTGGGTTGAAGCTATGCCTTTAGCTTCCTACACTGGAACACAAGTATCTAAATTTATTTTTAATCAAATCATTTGTAGGTTCGGAATTCCTATAAATCTCATCTCAGACAATGGAACTTGTTTCAAAAATAAAGATGTTAAGAAACTATGTCAAAAATATAAGATTCAACATCATTGGTCCACTCCCTATTATCCTCAGGGTAATGGCTAAGTAGAAGCATCTAATAAAACATTAATTAAAATCCTTAAAATATTGGTCAATAAATCTGGCCGCGACTGGCACATTCAATTATATATAGCTTTGTGGGCCTATCGAACTAGTGTTCGTACTCCCACAGGTACTTCACCTTTTGTTTTGGTTTATGGCATTGAAGCCATTTTTCCCTTTGAATTAGAAGTTCCTTCTTTGGCTCTACTACTTCAAGATACTGAAGTAGGAGATGAATAATGAGCTGGCAGACTCAGTCAACTGGAACTCCTAGATGCAAAGCGCACCAATGCTTTGGAGCATCTTCGTGCCTACCAAAACAAGCTTAAAATATCATATGCTAAGAAAGTTCGTCATCGATCCTTTGAGGTCGGAAATCTTGTTTTAAAAGAAAATCAAAATAATACTAATGCAACTAAAGACCTTAAAGGTAAATTTGAGCCCAACTGGCTTGGACCATATATTATCACTGCAAAATTTGAATCAGGAGCATATAAATTATCTACCTTAGATGGTAAATAACTTAAAGAACCCATGAACATTTTGCATCTTAAACGTTACTATGCATAAAAAATTGGCCATTTCATCATTGTATATATATTTTTGTTTAACATATTTCAAAAAACCACTATCTTGTATTTCTTTCAAAACTTATAAATTCAACAACACCAAAAACATTCAAAATCATCAAAATCTTCAAAAACATCTTTTATTTTTGTACCTCTCAATTTGTGCAGTATTGTAGTTATATTTTCAAATTATTTTGGATAAATTAGCATTTATTTGGAATCCTACACTTTCACATTCACATGAATAAATATCTTGATTTATTTGGCATGATTACTAATCTCTCTTATATCAAAGTCCACAAAATTCAATTAAATAAAGTTTTGAGCACAGAAAATTGATCTTGTTATTTACTTAAACCAAGCATATCCTTTCATAATAAAATGATTATATTTGTAATGTCTATGCTATGCTACATAGTAGAAGTGGTTTCTTGAGAGAAAAGTTTCCCTTGCTATCCTATCATGCACATGGTCTAGAAGTTTTGTGAATTGACAAAAGGACAAGCTCACCCCTACCCAGAATAAAAATCCCTTTCTCTACAGCTAATCCGAGCAAGTATCCCTAGAATAGGAAGCAAAAGAAAAGAAAATTTCAAGAAAAAGAGAAAAAAAAAAATTATTTCAGCATTATCTCAAATATCAAAGCAAAAGATACAAAAAAAGAAAAATATAGAAGAGAGCAAAGAAAGCAAAATGAGAAAAAGCAAAAGCAATAAAATCCATTTCCCTACCCATTGAAAAGAAAAGAAGGGTTGATGAGCTTGAATCCCTGGAATTCTCAATTATTCGAAAACTGTGAGGTAAGCCCCATAACAGGTGGTTTGTGCCCAACCCGCTTGGCCTTGGGTAACTCCTAGCGTGGTGATATGTCTGTCACATTAGCAACTTTATTTTGTATAGAACTATGTCTGCTTATGGATTAGCTAGCTCTTGATAACCCAACTTACATAGTAGTTTGGTACGGTTATATGCATCTAAATCATGGTTAATGAACACTTTTTTGGTTAATTTAAATCACTTGTATCAAATTATCTTGCTCAAACCTGGTAAATGCAGAAAGCAATTGCACACACATTTGTATTTGAGAGATTTTGTGTATCATTATGATAAATCAAGATCGGAAATAAACTCACATACGCACATGGTATTCCTTATAAATCTAACTTTTGTCTTTAAGATACCTTGAAATATTTTTGCAAATTGTTTGGAATAATTTCATTTTCTTCTCTGGGAACAATTGTTTAGTATAAAGACAACCACATGCATTACCAAAAAAAAAATCAATCAAAATCATTTTCAAAAATATGCAATAAAGTTAAAGTTATATATAACTTTTGACTTTCGCGATGATGGTATAGTTCCAAAACCACAATTGGAATTTTATGCCTAGCACAAGTCCTCATCTTCATATTTTCTATTTATTTTTGAAAATTAAAAATCAACCATGCAATAAAACTATTATTTTCTTCTTTGGATTTCATGATGATGGTATAAGTCTATACCTAAATATTCTATGCCTAGCGCAATTCATTGTTTTATTTTTATTTTCCCATTTATTCCAAATCATAAAAACCATATGACTTAAATCATTATGTTACACAATTATGCTTTACAAAAAAACAAACGAACACTTATTCTATTTCATGACATTATGTTCAAATTCAATATTGCAACCATGGTATAAATTCTAAGGAATTATTCAAAATTTTATCACACTTAGGAATTTATGCCTACCAAAAATCATTTTAAAATATTTCATGCATACTATTTTATGAAAATCTGAAAACAAATCACCATCATCATCATCATTTGCATCATCACAACAAATTCTTAAGACAGTCTCTTAAGCACTCTTTTACTTTTTAACAATATTTCTATACTGGGATTAGCTTGACAACCGAGTGAGTGGCGACTATATGAAATGGTCTATAACAACAATAATGTCCTTTGAAATTATTGTTAGTAGTATCTTTTTATTTTTATCAAATTATCACATCACAAACAACCAATTTGTTTACATCAGATTATTTCATTTAAATCTTACAGCATGACATCCAAACCATAATATTTTCTAATGACATAATTACATGAATCATCAAATCAACCACACCAAAACATTAAAGCATCATACAAACACATAAGACAAGTCATATGATCAAAAATATCATATATATATATATATATCTCAAACAATATATGTACACCATATCAAAACTAGATTGGTATGCCAAAATCTACATCTTGGCATACTCAATCCTCTCAATCATATATCTAGTCTATGCAGTGTAGTAGCCTAGCCTCGAGAACCCCTAGAGCTCTCAGCCTCATCTCCTCCCCCACCTTGAGGTGGACGAGGTGGCCCCATCGTAGTATGTGTGGTACTGTGAGTCCAAGTCATCGATCGGGATGAAGTCCTCGACGACCCAACCCTGATCGAATCCGCAATGCCGGTTTGAAGCTATACCCTCTAGCCCTATGGCACTAGCTAGAAGTAGATACCCTGATAGAATGCAATTTGAGCAATCAACCACGCCAGCTCATGAGTGCTTGCTCCTTCGCTCCATGCTTTGAGATGTGCAACCTCATCTTTGATCTATGTAGCCTTTGCTCGATGATGTGTAGCCTTATCCTTTAAAGTCTGCACCTATTCTTAGAGATGGACAGTCTCTACCTAGAGAGTATCCATCTCACTACTCTCTCCTGTGTCCACACCCTTGCCCTTATCGGGTGATGCTGGCCTCTCTCTTCATGGAGAAGGGGGTCTATCCTCCCTCCTCTCCCACTGTTGTGGCCTCTGTTGAGCTTGTGGCCTCCTCTACTCTCTCCTGTTAGAAACCATGGTAGCCTACATCCACTCTAATGGCATAGCAGTAGAAAACCTACCACCCTAGCCAAAACCTATGTCAGTCTAGATGCCCCAGGCATCTGGTGTAGCGACTCGATATTGACTCTGCCCTTCTCCAAGGCGAAGCTCAGATATTTGCATAGTCGCATCATCACGTGGCCCTGATTGGCTGTGAGAGTGATTAGCCATCCTTGTATGGGGATCCTTAAAATCCTCCATACATCCTCTAGTGTGGGAGTCATCTCCCCTATCGATAACCATAAACAAGAAGAACCCGGATACCACATCTCTACTAGGGCTGTCAATAGCCCCATGTCTGTAGACAATTATGGCATATTTGCCACGTGCTGCAAGCTGACCTGTGCCAACTGATCTCACTCTGCTTGAGATAGAGCAGCCAATTCATCCCTTAGTCTACCGTATTTCCATTCTCGGCTCTTTAATAATCCTCTCTGCAACATAAACAACAAAACAATAAAAATCATTAATTAAATCATTAATAAAAAAATGCAAGTAAAATAAATTCACTTTCACACAAATGATGATATCACCCACCATTGGATGATACCATCCCAAATTTGAGCAAATTCGTCTTCGATTTTGAATGAGGGAATCATCCCTTATTGGACGAAATCGTCCCCTATCGACAACTTCACCCTTGGACGAAATCGACGATATCGAGACGATTTCGTCCTTACGTCGTCGACGGCCCAAAAACAGCCACAATGCTAAAAAATCAATCAAAATTGATCTAAAAAAACATGAAATTCTAAATTAAAGCACTCTAAACTAAGTTTAGACCCTTACCGATAGCCCGCGCCGGACCTCTGTCGATCTGTGCGCTGTCTCAACCATCTTGTCTGCAGAGCTCTAAAAACCAATGAAAATGAATAGTAAAAATGAATTAGGGTTTTCCCTATTTTTCTTAATTTTATTCACAAACAATTAAAAACATTTTTAAAATTTTTCTTTTCCGTGTTTTTACCTCAAACATTCGATTTGGGTAAAAACACGGAGGGGGCACCATAGTAAGCTATCGTACGATTCGACCAAGAATCGTCGCCTAAAAATGAGAATAATTTTTGTTTTCTCGTAGATCGAGAAGAACTCATCTTTAATGGATTTTCTTCGAAAAATTTTCTAAATAGGGGGCAAAATGTATCACCCTAAAATTGGCGCAGTAAAACTTAGCAATAATTAAAATTACCTTAGTAATAATTCAAATTTAAATTTTCAACCCCAAAATCGCTCCAAAATCGCTTGCTACTCGTTTCCTCATTTTTCGCACCATTTTTAGGATTTGTTGTGACTGTTGGATGATATCATCACCGATCAGATGATATTGCCTCAGATCAGACAATTTCGTTTGGACTAGGACGTCCAGATGATTTTGTCCCAAAAATGATACTTCATAATTAGCTTTTGTTTCAATGGTGTCTCTAACCAGGGCAAAAGTGTGTCTGCATGGTTAGAGACCTCCCTCATTGGAGATCTCCCAAATTGGGATGATCTCCAACATCCTAACCTCCCTCCTAAGCCTATTTAAACCTTAGGACCCCCCTTGACATTCCCCTAGCTAAATTTTCTTGTAACTTGACCTTTATGCACATTAGAATACCCTGGATTACCATCTGCATTTGTGCTTTCCAAGTTTCCTTGTAGGAACTTTGTTATTCTTCAGTCGGAGCAAGCTCAGATCTTCACAGACGATCCTGTCCAATTCGAGATGATTTTGTACCAATTCGAGACGATTTTGACTGCAGTCTGCATTAGGGGCAATCAGTGCCCAAAGTTTGCACTTTTCCTATACTTTGCTGCTATTTTATTCTACATTTAGTCAGTTTTATTATTATTTCCTGTTATCCTGCATCTTGGAGTTCACCCATGTAGTTTAATTACATAATAAAATCATGATTAGCTATTAAAGTTTCATAATTTACTTGCATTTCTATTTGGGATTATCTTATTAACATCCTTATTATTATTGTACATCATTTTCCTTCATCATAATAGTTGCATTTCTAGTATTTTGTATCTATTTCTCTGTTTGCAGGTCTCTAACGAATTCGTCTGACGAATTCGTCAGATCTCAAATGATCCTGTCATATCAGAGACGATCTTGTCAAATTCCAGGCGATCTTGACTGCTTCAAAAATTAGAACCTCCATCAGACATCCGGATCAGGTATGACTTCTTAATTTACTATATTTTCTATGTTTTTTGTTAATTCTACTTTCTGTATTCATTTAAATTTGCATTCATATAGAACAACTTAGATTCATTTGGCCAAACCTAGGTTTTGAATGATTAAAGATAAAATTGAACACATCAAACACATTCTCAACCTAGGCGTGGAAACTGCCATTCAAAATTTTCCTGGTGAACCCACCATCTGTCGAAAAATCACCTTAATACACCTCCCTCGAGAGGCGGGACCTTCCAAAGGCCTCTCAGTCTGAGGTATTGTCCCATCCTTCCCGCATCCCCATTCCGGGCATGGATCCTTTAGCCTGAAGGTAAGGGTGCAAAAAATTTGGAATGATACACATTTCAAAAGCATTATCAAAATATAAAAAATATAAAAAAATTGCATCGCATTGAATTTCTAAAACATCATAAAAATATCAAAAATCCAAAAATATTGCATCTCATCACACTGCATCCCATTGCATTCTATCATCGCTTGCATTTAGGCATACCCATCATTTTCACTTTACATTTTTAGAGTTTCTCATGCATGTCTAGCACCATGATGGTACAATACTTATCACTCAAAATCAATGTTGTGAAAGTAAGCATAGTTCAATGTTGCAATTATCATATTCACCCACATTTTCCATACTCCACATTTGTGTCCACCCCTTTACCTAGTCATTTGTTCTAGAATGTCATTAGGGTTTTTGGTCACTCAACTATTTCTAGCTTCTCTTTAGGTTTGGTAGAAATCTATCTTGATTTTGAGGAGGCAGAGTCTTGCTTAGATTATGCCTTGTGTACATCAAATTCTAAACACAGTTAATCATTAAAAATCCAAGTTTTGCACAAAGACATATGAAGTCCATGAAGTGGTCTAGGGTACTTTAAGTGAAAAGTTCATCCTTCTCATCCCCCTGTGTGAATGATTCAAGAATGCTAAGAGTTGGAAAAAGGACAAGCATCTTCCCTACCCAATTCCCCAAAATAAATAGTGGTTTTCACCACTATTAGAAATCCCACATTCTCAAAAAGTTGCAAACATTAAAAATTTCAAAATTCAAAGTACAAACTCCAAAGTTCAAAATCAAAACCCTTAAAGTGCACACATAAAAAACCACAAGAAATAGTGATCCTCACCACTCAAAATCCAAATCCCTTGCTCAAGAGAAAAAATAAAAACTCAAAATAAAAAGTGATTATTATCACTAACAAGAGAAAAATAAAAAGTGATTTTTATCACTATACATGAGAGCAAGTATCCCATTAATTGAAGAAAATAAGAGGGTCAAACTTCAATCCCTTGAACTCTTAGTATTTGGAAAACCATAAGGTGATCCTCATTACGAGTTTGGTGGATAGCCTATCCAGAAATGGTGGTAGCCTCTCGCATGATGATATGTATGCCACATTAGCTTTTGGGCATGTGTAGACCAATATTTGCATGTGGATGAGCTAGCTTTGGTAACCTATATTTTCTAGTGGTCTAGTCATACTTAGTACAAAATCTAGGATGGTGGCATTCATTAGGCGATCCTCAGTATATTTTTGGTTGATATCCTGCTTGGTACTAGTGGTATCCTTATGCATCTCACAGGAATGAACTCACTTGTACACACAGGGATATGAAGTATCTTGGTCATCCTAGAAGATTCATACCTCATAAAGAAGTATTGCATAGTCAGTATACAACCTTTGATCACACCAGCTAGAGTGTTTGAGTCTCATAAAAATGTCACCTACATTCTTTAAAATAGGTCATTTCATATACTCCATTTCACTACATCGCAATAATGGTTCCACATTTCCATTACAAAAGCAAATACAAAAAAAACAAAAAAGAGTGTTAATATGTTTTGTACAGTTTATAGAGCTATCATAGTGTCAAATCATTAACTACATTCATTTTATCAACCAATCATCTCATTGTGCAGCCACGCATATAGATAGCATCAAATATAAGCAAATACACATGCATACATGATATATATCTATCACTATTTCATTGTGTCAAAATGCATACATCCTAAGCATCTAGAATATACACATCAATCCATACACGCATTGCATTCATACAATAAAACAATAAATGAAACACATGATGACCATAATAAAATCTCATTTATATATGGGATAAAAATATGTACATCATAGTTTTCAAAATTCCCTAGGCTACAAATAATGTGGGTCCTCTGAACTCACCAATGCCAAAAAGCCCTCCCCATATTGGCCACCATGATCATGTAGGATTGGTGTTGCGACTAGTGCTACCCCCTGCAGTGTGCATCCATTAAGATCTCTAGAGTCGACTGCTACCTGCCCTGGCATCCTACTGGCTCCCCCTAGCCCCCTCAAATCCTTTGCATCAAAAAAGTAGACTTATCCATATCACTTCATCAAGTCTGGTGTGAGTTGCTATCCTCATAAAACTCTGGTAGCTACCCTCCAAGCCAAATCACCTCCCTCTCTCACTCACTCCTATAGAGATGAGCCCGAGACTCTCGTGACTGGTATATATCTGCCACCCATAGCACCTAAGCCTACAACGACCCCACCTTGATCTCTAATTCTTGCACTCATGCCCATAGCATCCTAATCTCTACTAGGTCACCCTATCCCTATGCTTGTACCCATAGGAGATGGCTATCCTACCTAACCATGGCCAACTTAGTCTATAGCTCGACATCCCGATCCACTGGTGCATCCAACTACTCAAGAAACCCTTGATCATATGCATCCTCATCTCCATCATCATCCTGATCATCTATGATAAGGAGGACCACCTACTCATCCATCTGGTAAAGTGACTCTGCCTAATCCTCATTAGGTGCATCCTCAACCACTGCCACTGCATCACCCCCAAGGGCCTCCTCACCTAGCCATCACTACAACACCCACCATGTATCATACTCGGTCGTCATACCAACATCATCCATATATGGAATCATCATAGCTGGGTCTACCACCTCATCTGTATCCACCACTGTAGGCCAATTCAGAGCCCTCTCATCCTTGTGGTGCCTATAGATCATCAGCACCCTAGGTAGCTCCTAGTTTACCCCAAAATACCATGTCACCCACTCATATGGGAAGAACTTCTCTGTGCCATGTCTCCATATCAGCCACCTGCATCACCTACTCCTACATAGCCACTCCCTAGCCTCAGGCCATGTTGGGTAGTCTCTGTAAGGCCACCATCTCACATCCCATATTGACAACCCTACAAAAGCCTTCATGTAGTGACCTACATCACCTACCCAGTGTCTACTCTACCCAACCTCCTGTGCTCTCTTCCAGAGGATAGTATACCCTATCTCTTGATATACCAACTAACCCTAGATCATCCATGGTAGTACTTGTGACCACTCCATAGCTATGTGTTCTCATGCCCAACACTATAATAGATAGCTATACCCTATCCCTTTCCAACTCCAGCAATGGATCTCGTACAACTCTTCATAGAGTTGTGCTAGTAGTGTCATCCACAACACCATCACCAATGGTTCCTCCTTAGTGCTTACCACCAAGGCAAACACTAGCTCCACCAAGTTCCATGGGAACCTCACTCCTAAGAAGTTAGGTAGAAGCATATTGGAGATGAGGGTCATGAGTAATGCATGACTCACTTTCAATAGCTTCTTCCCATAACAATACTCAACTAGTATCCCTTCCTTCATATAGTCATCCTCTACATCCTTCACTCGACCACAAAAATACCGAGTCAAAACTACACCTCTCAGGTCATGGTGTGTAGTCCTGATGGGTCACCCCTCAATTGAAATCCTCAGAATCTGATAGACATCCTCTAAAGTCACCGTCATCTCCCCTATTAGGAGGTGAAAGGTATTGGTACAAGGATCCAATAGATTAATCAAAGAAGTCAAGTAGGCACGGTCATCTATCATAGGTTCCAACCACATCACTTGCTTAAGGCCCAAGGCATCCAACCACTCCCAATACGCCTCACTCAAGGCACCCATGGTGGTCTCGAATAGCTTTGGTTTATGATATCGACCCCTCACCACCTAAAAAAAATAAAAAAACAAAACAATGATAAGTAAGCATTCCCATGCTTCACAAACGACCTTTTAGAGGCCTCAAAAGCACTAAAAACAAAAAAACACAACTTAAAATTGCACACTAAAACACAAAATAAATATTTTATATGGTCTAGATCATTTTAGTGGGTTTAATTATCCATTTAATTAATAAGGTATACCAAGCAAAAACAAAAACAACAAAATTCGAAACAACAATAAGCATGATCGAGGAGTCACTATATACCCACATCGCATCGAATCCTCAGATGGATGCTCTATTTTGTAGGCTCATGGTGTCCTAGACTAATTTTGATAGTGCTTCACTACACAAAATCACTCTCCTCCTCCTCACCACTCGAATCGCCAAGGAACAATCACAATAATGGTCCCAAACAAAGATTTTCGGGGCTATATAGGCTATCTTGGGCTATACTCATCCTAGGGTGGGATGAGTATATTATTTTGTGATCATCTTACCCTAGGATGAATACAAAATTTTTATTCACCCCAGCTTGGGATGAATACACCTCAAAATTTTCAAAACAACAAAAAAAAACTCCAAATGGGCTATAAAAATAGTATAAAACTGCCTAAACTTGGTCGATTTCATGCCCAAGCTTAAGGGCATAATAAACTACCACTAGGATATTTGAGAGACTCTAATTCGCTCCCTAATAAGGCTAGTATAGCTAGACCTCTCCATGGGAATGCGGTTTGTCTATCTCTCTCACTCCAAAAGGCACCAAAAATGGTTTAAAACCCACCAAAAATAAGTCAAATTTGATGGAATTCATTTGAGCTCAAGATAGAACTCAAACATGCCATAGATGTACTAGATAATTAATCCTTTAGTCCTTAAGAAAGCCTTGATTTTATACTACTCCACGAGAATGAATTTTTTGACTCTCCCTCGTCCATGCAGCATCTATTGTATCGGTAATATCCTTCCAAAATTACCATAATCTTCATGAGTACACCTGGAGGAAACCTAACAAAAATTCATCTAGGTCAAGCGACTCATCGCTTTTCTCACTAGGTCATTCCCTCATCGACTTTTCACTTGAAGGGGTAGTCATACTCATAATCATAATCAACAAACACACACTCAATTAGCCAAAGGGTGTTCGTTCAATGAATCATTGACAAATACAATCTTGCTCTTGCTTGGGGCAATAAACAAGCAAAAATATCAATTAATAACACAACAGAGGAGACGGTCCTACCTATTTGGTATACCTCAAAAGTTACCAAAATAATTGGTATTCTATAACCTCCTAAGTGTTATAGGTATTCCGAGCATACCCGAAAGCTGAAGAGATACCAAGACCAGTTTTTTTACTGAGTTAGAAGCAAAGATTCAAGAATGCATGCTCTTTCCATGATTGGGGCATTCAAATTTGGTTAGGTTAATGAATAACCTTAATCATTGAGTTCTTTGGTTATCTATTTTTTCTCAGCGTGTTTCACACAACAATTTTCAAAAAGGGGTATATGTAGACCCCAAAATAGTGCCAATCCGATTATGCTACCAAGGCATTTACTAAATTGACATACAAAGCCCTTAGGGAAGCCCTCAGAGGTCAATCAATGGTTCTAACCACTCCCAAAGAAATTTTGGAAGGTTCCTCGGTTAGTTGGGGAGTTTTTGAGTCCTAGTTTCTATTCATCCCACCCTAGGATGAATAGTAGTTCCTATTCATCCCACCCCAGAGTGAATAGCAGCATTTGTCTCAGGGTGGAGCGAATAGCATGTTTGACTAGCAAAAGTCAAATCTAGACAAATGGCTACCAAAAAATACCACTTGCCCTACTCTTCGAAGCATGCATGTCATAACCTAGGGCATGCCTATGATAGACCTCATCAATGAGGCCATTTTGGGGAGATTCTCTTCACCCTCCTATGCATACCACCCTAGTGGACAAGTGGCCCCTTTGGGCCTTGCATGCCCTTGCATGCTCTTTACACATTTGACATCCTAGGTCTGTAAATTGGATGACATTCTTATCCAAAGGGACACAGGTTTTTCTAGTATTTGCAATGAAGTGCTACCGAGTTATTACCTCACCCTTATTGCTCATTTTTCATCCATAATTTCTCCTTAGCGAGAGAGGTTATCAAGTGGCATAAGAAGGTGCAATATGACCCAAAAACCAAATCCATAGTTCAAATGACCACACCAAATTTACCTAAAACACGTACCCTATATTTTTCCATCAATCATCATTGGATTGGTGTGACAATTTAGGAGATATTGGCGGGCGTCCCGCCCTTGGGTTCCCCCCAATCTGTGATAGTAAAATTCATCCCACCCCTATATGAATAGATATTCATGCACTATTTTTTGACTATTTTTAATTATCTATTTTATATATGTCTATATGAATTTGCATTTCAAATTTCATATCTTTCTGACATGTATTTACTGAGATATAGTCGTTTTATGATTTTGTATGCATGCGGGTTCCACTTTTACTTGTAGGATGATTTGCATAGAATATTTAGAATCTGGCCATATGGATTCTATTCAAACATCATTTTATGCTTACTCACCAAATTGTTCAAGTTTTTGACATGTCTAGGTAGGAGAAATGCTCATTTGCCTTTTGTAGGTTCACTACGGGCGGTGGGATCTAACGCAGTGATCAGACATAATTATTTTACAAAAATAGGTGATATCATACCAAAAACATCTCCTTTACATCTATTTTGAGTTTTGTATCATTTTTAATCCATTTGCTATATACACCCCACATGCGCCCGTTCAGGCTGTGGGGATTGCATGTTTTAATACCATACACATATGATCTTGACTCTATTTTGCTTTCTTGTGTGTATAATAAGGTGCTCAAATTTAGTAGGAAACATTGGAGGATGAGGATCACATTTATCTAAGTTGTGACAACATTTGGCCCGCCCACTTCGAGTGTGGGCATGCGAAAGAACAATGGATGTGCACCACGTTCTTTGAGAGATTGATATCTCTTGGCACCTCTTTATTGTAACATATTGTATAAAGCTAATTTAAGTCCTAAATGGGAGGCATTGTAATCTCATTTTAAGTTAATCAATAAGGAGAATTCTCCATTCACTTTATTTCTTGTTATACTTTGCCTTTGTGCTTACATGCTTTGGTTTACACTTTCATAGGACTTAGAACACACTTACATTATGTTTCTTCCATTAAGGTGCACCATTTTTCCATTTCTATAGTTCCATATCTCCAAATTCAAATTATATAAGATATTGAGATCCACCCATTCAGGGGTATACTGACAGGTCTACTTTCGAGCATAGGTCTGTTCACACTCCCACGCATAGTGAACCTCACAAGATCACTATCGACATATCAAAGGTGGGAGCCAATGTTACACCATTGCATGAGCTATGGTGATCCAAAAATCTAGATGGAATATGTGGTAAACTCGAGCAGTTATGTTATAAGCCTTCAGCTCTGCCCACTCGTGCTTCAAGTGAGCATAGCGGAAGCATTATTAGGACTACTAGAGAACATGGGGAGGCTTCCAAGCACCCTCATGGTTCACATCCACCATCCGCCCATGGTGGAATGCAACACAGAACTCATAATGATGCCAATGTCATCTTCATGTAAAAATGTAGAGGCATAGAAAAACCACCAGATGGGTACAATACCCAGAAGATCACTTGCACGAAGCACACATATCAGAGGCCTCTTATGGATGATCACATTGATAGATTGCATAGACTAGTATCTGAGCAGAGATGAAAAATCCTTCAAGATTAGTTGTAGGATGCCCGTGTAGATATGCAGTGCATTGTAGTCACAATGGCTCATTAGACAAAGATTATATGAGCAGCGTATGTGTGAGGGACGCATCCTTGCCCAAAAGGAGTGTGTAGAACAAGAGGATAGGCTAGCCAGGGCTGGTTTATACACTCACACTAAGCATGGTGAGTGCGTTAATAGGAGGGTTTTTTCACAGGCCGATGTGCATCAGAGCACAAATATGCTCACACTCATGTCAGTTCCCAATAGAGATAATGGCCACCACCATTCAAAGATCAAAGGCAATGATAATATAAGTAATAAGAGGGAGATGGATATCCTGAAAGCTCCCATATTGAGTAGGAGGAAGAGAAACGTCCTACACCTTGATAGAGGTAGAATGTACCTACAATACCACCCTCACATCAGCTTAGGGAGGAGGACTTTCTTTCCTCATAAGCCTATAATATTATAGAAGAAAAAGTGAAATTAATCAAGAGGCAAGGCATGACTTTTCAAAAGCCGACATTGAGCAAGATTCATAATGAGCCTTTGGACCCCTTGGTCCCTACTCTAGCATATCTTGAGCATTTTTTCATGCCCAGGTTAGATAAATTAAAAGGCGATGAATATGTGAAAGAGCATGTCACAATATTTTTGGATGTATGCTTCCAGATTACAAGCAAAAATACCTTACTTTTGCGTAAATTCATCGCAACCCTCTCAGGACTAGCCTAGGAGTGGTTTAATCAGTTGAAGAAGTACAATATCACCAATTTTGAGCAACTGGTGGATGCCTTTATGGAATGCTTTTATTTTAGCATCAAGAATCAAGCTAACCTTTCTGATCTGGCTGTGTTAGCTCAGCGTGATGATGAGCTAATCCTAGAATACAAAAATAGGTGGAGGATATTAATGACAAAGTTGCCATTCCCCATTCTTGCTACAAAACTGACCCGGATGTTCATGAAGAGTTGTGCCAAGAACATCTCGTTATTGTTGCAACTGCAATAGTACTAGAAATTTAAGGAAGCTTTGGCACAAGCCAAAGTAATTGAGGATATCAAGTTGCAAGAGGGCAATTTGAAGCTCAAGAATAGGAAGGAGGGGCACAAGAATAGCTCCATGAAACATCAGGGCAAGCAGGCCCATGTCAATAAAGTAAGGTTAAACCTCCAAGGAGAGAATAAGGGGTAACAAAAGCAAAATTATCAGACCCAACCTCCTCCTATGCAATACAAGAAATACAAGAATAATTACAAGGGAAAAAATAAATAACAACATCCACATTTCCAATTCACACATTTGATGGAATCATTGACCTCGATATTCCATCAATTATGCAAGGCTAAGGCAATCAGATTGCTTGAGATTAAGCTAGTCAATCCTAACTAGCCCAAGTCAAAGGGGTATCAAGATGATCTATCAAGATGATCTATTTTACATCTTCCATCGTGCGAAGGGCTATGACATCAAAGTGTGTTGGTCCTTCAAACATATTGTGCAAAAAATGATAGATAAAGGCAATATTATAGTACCAAATAACCTGTTAGCACCTCACAACCAAAACATGGGGATTTATAAAAATCCATTGCCAAACCATGAAGCACCGTGCAAAAATGCCGACCATATCAATAAAGTTTGTGTCGAACCACCTACCCAGGGGTTTATAGGTATGGTTAATGTTGTTACCATACATAGGATATATGAGAATCCAAATCAACCTTGTGCTCCCATCAGGATACAAGCTATGCTGAATCAGTGACCAATTTAGAATATTCTAGGCCCACTAGCTAGATCGGTGGTGACCATATGAAGCAGGTCGGTTCAAAGCCTACAGAAAACTCCTGGGAAGTTGTCTATTTATGAGCTGATACAAAAGTACCCTAAGCATAAGGAGACTCTCATGGACATTCTGAGGTCCATCGAGGTGTAGTACCAAGATGCTCAAGCATTCACCAATTTTTTGGGACACGTATAGCAGTGCCAAGAACCCATGATCCAATTCTATGATCATGAAATCAGGATGGTTCCTAGAGATACAGCTGACCCACCATTACATATCATTGCATGTGTTAATCACATACTATTCAAGAGGGTCTTGATCGACACTAGTTCATCGATCAATGTTATAATGACCAAGGTGTTAAGTCATTTAAAGCTACCCAAGCCACATATTGTGCCCACTTCATTCACATTGAGAGCGTTTAATGATGTGCTATGCTTGAAAATTGGCATAATCATACTACCTATTTAGGTGGGTCTAAATACCATCCCCATGATGTTTCATATGATCGAAGGTGCCATGCAATATAACATTCTTCTTGGAAGGCCTTGGATTCGAGAAATGCATTGTGTTCCCTCCATACTACATCAATGTGTAAAATACATTCATAAGAGGCAAGTTCACATGGTGCCATTATATGAGGAGCCCTTGAAATTCATGAACCTAGCTTATTTACCAAGGGGTTTCATACTCCCATAAAAGCACCTGGATGTCTGACCAGCATCACTGGTTAAGAATCTAAGAGGTAAACAAAGAGTGTGTGCTCAACCATTGACATCTGTATCAATTAGATTCGAGCACACTACAACTTCATCTTTGAAATCGACTGCATCAATGATGTTTTGGGATTAAAGGAAGCTAAAGGTGAAAATGGAAAAAAGGAAAAGAAGCATGTGCCTGAACTAGTCGCAAAAAAGGCTCCCACTCCCATGGAAGTGGAAGAAGCCTAGGACAGATCCAATGAGGTACCTTATCTTGCCTCGCCTGCATCGTCAGTAGGGTCATCCACACCATAGGTGACTGTTCATCTAGCCAACACAAGGTTAGGTGAATATATTATGTAGAATGTAACCTTTGGACCAATTCTAGAGACTGCACAAGAGATGGGCTGATCGCATGCTCATCATTTTCTAGTTGGATCAATAGTGCCATTGGGAGAGCCACCCAATCAAACAAACTTCATCTATGCTAGGCTGGATCAACTTCCTACTTGAACGCCCATGGATGAGGAAGATAATGAATAGTTCATAGTGAATTTTCATTACCTATCCAACCCTAAATATTCCATGTACATTTTTGAATTATATCATTGGCATGGGTATGGCCTTGGTCTTTTTGAGCAAGGACGTAGGACTTCGCTGGAGCCACATTATCATTTGGAAACTGATAGGTTCAGGCTAGGGTTGCAAATATGAGGACAGGATTATTTTCTTACCACATATTTAGATTACCTGTACCTTATTCTGGGGGATGATGTAGATTTCAACCCATATCACCCTAATCCTTCTGCATTCTAGAGGGATAACCGGATGGTGTCTTACATCACCATAGCACCACCCGAGATGTATCACAAGAATATCTTGGTGGATAGTGAGTCTTCACCCAAAAATCAATTGAGGGATGAGGCTGAGCCAATTTATGAGATAGTATTGTATTTACGACACTTGTACCTTATTTTACCAAACAACAATGATAGTGATAAGGAGATAGCCTATATGGGGCCACATTTTCTAGAATATCCTATTCTAGTGGGGTCAAATGAGGGCTTGTATTATGATAGTGATGAAGAAGATGAAATAGAGAGAGCCTACCTAGGACCTCCCTACTTACACTATCACAATGCATCGTATACGACTGAGGACATGCACAGAGAGATCAATCTAAATCCTCACCTTAGGGGAAGACCACCAAAATTTGAATGTGATCTATCACATGGTGTTTCTTGAACTACCTATGTACATGGAGCTCATTGAGTTGAATGATCTAATCTTGCAATTAGTTCATAGAGAGGACCCAGTTATCCATAGCTAGCATAGAGAGGACCCATTTGTGCCCATACCAATAGAGCTAGATCTTGGGTATGAGCGCTGCATCGATGATGTAGATGTTTTTCCATGTGGTCCTGGAGATCAATATCATTCCATCAATATGGTCTCCATTGATTTGACCACCCCACTCTATAATCCAACCGATCCATCCAAATCGTTGCATCTAAATGTAGATGCTATTGAATAGGATCGTGCTGACTCACTCGTTGATCCTAAATATTTCTTCCCTAACAAAGAAATTTTGCAACCATTCCACTTTGCTCTAGGTTGTGCTTATGATGTCTATCATGCTGAGGATGCTTCCAATGTGGAACCTATAAACCCAATATATGACATCCATTTGATCCCTACACCTCATATGTTGGAGGAGGGATCACACATGTTAGTAGAGGAAAACTTCAATGTGGATATCAATAATGATCCCACCAATCCAAGGAAGGTTAAATTTTGAGAGAGTCTCACTCCTGATGAGTGTGCCACCCTCATCCCTCTAATGAAAGAGAGACCTAATATTTTTGCTTGGACTTACAAAGATATGATAGGTCTAGATCCAAAATCGGTTACCCATAACCTTTCACTAGACCTATCAAAAAAGCCAATCAATTAGAAGCTTAGAAAGATGCATCCAATAGTAGCCTTAATGGTGAAGTATGAATTGCAAAAGTTTTTGGATGTGGAGTTTGTAATCTCCATCGACTATCTAGAATGGGTATCCAATATGGTGCCCATAGGAAAACCTGATGGAAGAATCCATATTTGTATGGATTTTAGAGACCTGAATAAGGCAACACCAAAGGATTAATTTCTATTGTCGAATATTGATGCTCTTGTAGATGCAACTGTAGGTCATGAGATGCTCTCCCTGATGGATGATTTTTTTGGATATAATCAAATTTGGATTAAGCCCGAAGACTAGCATAAAACCATGTTTATAATGCCATGGGGGACATTTTACTATAAAGTTATGTCATTTGGCCTTAAAAATATTGGTGCCACATATCAACATGTCATGACATATATCTTTCATGATTATATGCATAAAATATTAGAGGATTATATTGATGACTTATTGGCAAAGTCATTACTGTGTTATGAGCATGTAGAGGTCTTAAGGAAGGTCTTAGATCGCCTGATAGAGCACAATGTCAGGTTGAAACCTAAGAAGTGCATTTTCGGCATAACTTCAGGAAATATCTTAGGGTTCATCATTTCAAAGTGAGGCATCGAAGTCGACCTAGCAAAGGTCAAGGCTATTCTAGAGATGCATCCTCCCTCAAACATCAAAGAATTAAGAAGCCTACAGGGCAAAGTGGCATTGATAAAGAGATTTATCACTAAATTATCGGATAAATATTGGCCCATGAATTGACTTCTACATAAGGGGGTCCCATTCAACTGGGATGAGGACTGCCAAGCAGACTTTTCTAAAATAAATCAAATACTTGGTGATGCCAGTGCTAGCTCCACCAAGGCCAGATGTGCCATTTCTACTATATATATTGGCAACAAGACTTTGCATTAGGGACCATGTTAGCCCAAAAGAACGTGCAAGGTAAATAACATGCCATATATTATATTAATTGAACCTTGGTGAGCTATGATCTCGGATATGCATATGTGGAGAAGCTGTGTTTAGCAGTAGTATTCGCTACAAAGAAATTATGGTACTATATGCTGATTCATACAACATATGTTATATCCAAACAAAATCCTTTGTAGTACATGATGAGCAAGACATATCATAACACATGTACTGCAAAGTGGATCATGCTACTATAATTTGATCTGGAATTCATAAGCCAAAATTCCATTAAGGGACAAGTCATAGCTAATCAACTGGCTGAGGCACCACTATAAAATAGTAGGCCTATGACCATTGAGCTTTTGGATGATGTGGTCTTCTTCATATCCAAAGCTCCCAAACTCGAAGAACCAAAAAATAATACTTATATGACCTTGTTCTTCGATGGTTCAAAGTGCGAGCAAGGAGGTGGTGCAAGAATAGTGTTTTTCATACCGCAAGGAGCTCCAATGCCCTTGTCATTCAAATTAGACTTTTCATGCACCAACAACAATATTGAATATGAAGCCCTAATATTGGGCCTCCATACTGCTATCACCATGAACATTAAAAGATTAAACATCTTTGGTGACTCCTTGCTCATAGTCAACCAAGTTAAGGGGCTCTTTCAATGCTAATGTCCCATGTTAAAATCATATAAATATCTTGTTGTTACATATTTGGTTAAATTGGAATGGTATGACATCGAGGAAATCCCTTGTTCATCAAATAGGTTCATAGACACCATGGCATCTTTGGGATCCTTAATCCCTTAGAATCCATCTACTGATTTTACTACCATCCATGTTAAAATTCTCTCGCATCCTGCAATAGAGCATGAAGCCTTTGATAATAAAGAGTCAATCAACATGATTAGCATGGAACCAAAAGTTGAATGGTTCTGTAGAGCTAAAGATTTTCTAAAGAAGGCACCTTGGGGGTCATTAACCTCTCAAAGTCCGACGGGGAGTGGTACCACCATTCACCACAATGTTATTTCCCAGTATGCATTTGCAAATGTAGATATGAAGGGGGAGCAAGTCGTCTTGGCAGTCTAAGCTGAGGCTTACCAGAGTTGGATGTCAAAAATCCAAGACTTCTTAAAACTTGGGATGATCCCAAAGGGATTATCACGTGCCACAAAACACACATTCAGGTAGAAAGCAACTAAGTATGTCTTTCTAGGTGACATTTTGTAGCGAAGAGGCTACGATGGAGTTCTCCTTCATTGTCTAGAGCCCCAAGAGGCATCTTGGGCGATTTCACAAGCTCATGATGGTACATACAATGGCCATTTTAGTGGCATGGCCATCATCAAGTGCATCCTTTAAATGGGTTACTATTGGCCCACTATGGAGAAGGAGTGCAATGTGTATGTCAAGAAATGCATCAAATGTCAGCATCATGCTAATCTTATGCACTTGCCATCGTAGGCCTTACAAGCCCATTCAAGTGGGTTTGCCATTTTCTTAGTGGGGATTAGATATTATCGGTAAGATCTCTCCTCCGTCATGAGGTCGACATACTTTTATTATTATGGCTATTGAGTACTTTACCAAATGGGTGGAAGCAATACCCTTAACAATGATGACTGGATCTCGTATAGCAGAGTTTATACTCAAGCATATCATATGTTATTTTGGGATTCCATCCAAGATAATTTTGGATAATGGAACATAATTTAAGAAAAAAACTATGAGATCTTTGACATCTAAGTATAGAATCAAACATAATTTTGCAACTCCTTACTATCCACAGGCAAACATGTAAGATGAGGCCTCAAACAAGATAGTGGTGTCTATCTTGAAAAATATGGTCCAAGAAAACCACAAATATTGGCATATCCAGCTACCCCTTTCATTATGGGCTTATAGGACTAGCATTCAGATGCCCACTGCATTAACATAATTTTCACTAGTATATGGCATTGAGGCCATTATGCCCTTAGAGTTGGAAATTACAACATTATGCATCACATTGAAAGAGTTCATTGATGATGATACCACATGGAAAGCTTAACTAGATCAATTGACGTTGCTTGATGAACATCATGTGAATGCCCTTGAGCATCACCGTGTTTATCAGGAGCAATTAAAATGAGCTTATAATAAAAAATTCCATCAAAGATACTTTGAAGTTGGGGATCTTGTCTTGAAAGATAACCAACATAACTCTAATTTACCACCTAATATGCGAGACAAATTCATGGCTAATTGGCTAGGACCCTATATCATATCTAAAAATATTGGTTTGGGTACTTATCACCTAACATCACTAGGGGGTGTTGAGGAGCCTAAACCTCTCAACATCATCCATATTAAGGTGTTCTATGCTTGAGAGCATAGCAAAAGGCACCAAGGATTCCAAAAATCACTTGGTCATGTCACTTAAAATCCTCGAGGGTTTTCTTAAAACCACTCGATCAATCCCAAAAGGCTCCAAGGATTCCTAAGAACCGCTTGGTCATCCCTAAAAGCTCCAAAGGTGCTCATAATCCCTTTGGTCAACCTAAAATCCCCAAGGATTTTTTGAAAAATTGCTTGGTCAATTTAAAGGCTCCAAGGGCGTCTTAAAATATCTTGGTCAAATCCCAAATGCTCCAAAGGTATGTACTCATCATTTGGTCAAATATAAATGCTCAAAATCAATAAAAATTAAAAAATCAATAAAATCCAAAAAAAATGAGTAAAGCATAAAATCCAAAAACATTTGCATTTGCATTATGCATTTGTATCATCCATTCATTTAATCATTGCATTACATATAGGCATTCCTCATCGATTGCATTCTGTAATAGAATGGATGGTGTTTGTCAGTATTACAAATGATGCCACATTTATGTTTTAATCATGCACCTCTACATTTATCATAATCCATAATTCATGTGAGTAAATGTGTTTGTCAACACAACACATGTTGCTATAAAAATATGTATGTATATATACCAAAGTTTTTCGGTCACTCAGCCATACCTAGTGGGTTTCTCATATGTCGTAGAAAGATTCTTTTGATTTTGTAGATGAGGTCACTAGTTGTGATAGTGCTTGGCATATCAGGATCCTATCACTAATTGACACATTTAAAATCCTGCTAAGATAAGGGAGGATGAAAGTTGTGAAAGTGGTCCTGGGTATTTAGAGAGATGGGTTTTATTACCTACTTATCTTGCAAATAGGTCGGTCTAGAGTGGTGAACCTTGGAAAGAGGAAAAGATTTACCCTACCCATACACTCTCTTGCTTACAATTAAAGGAGCAATATCCCAGAGTAACATCCTAGATCAACATCAGAGGTTGATACCCCACATCGATATCCTAAAATCAATATCCCAAATTGACATCTCCAAAGTCAAAATCCCTAGTATTCAAATCAAAGATCAAATGAAGATCAAAATCAAGTTCAAATTCAAATCTAAAGTAACATAGTGAATCAAAATAACTATATAAATCCCTTTCTCAAGAAAAATAGGAATAAACAATGATTTTTATCACTCAAAGTAAAACATGAAAAACAATGATTTTTATCACTACACATGAGCAAGTATCCCTATGAATAGAAAGAAAATAAGGGTGAGAACTTGAATCCCTGAATTGTTCACCATTCAAATCCATAGAGTGAACCCCGATTGCAGCAATGGGTTGAAAGAGTCCCACCTGCTTCTGGAGTAGTAGTTCTATTGGGTGATCCCCAATCGCAGCAATGGGTTGAAAGAGTCTTGACTATTCTTGGAGGGGTAGTCCTGATCAATTTGCAAGATGAGCTAGCTCTGGGTGCCTGGGGTTGTCTAGAATTATAGTCCAATCAAGTCTAAAACAAAGATGATACGAACATAGGAGGAACACGATCTCACATATAGGTTGGAAAACTCTCGACTGAAATATAGGGTATGTCTATGGTCTATATAAAAATACTCACATACACACATAGGGGTAATGAATAGTTGGTTCATTCATGAAGAAAGATTTTAAATAAAAAAGCCTTGTACAGTTAGTATGTGATGTTTGAGAAGTCTACTAGGGTGTTTGATTCTCATGGAAAACCTCAAAAATTTCTCTAATAGCAACAAAATATCAAATATCACAAACCATATAAAATAAAGTCATTTCAAATCATCAAATTGCAAAGTATCGAATTCGTGATACATCATTACATTGAGCACAATCAAGATATAGGATAGATATTGGATAGATATCAGAAATGATATTTAGATGGCCAATGATTATATCATACATATTATTTTAATTTACAAAATCTTATGAATAGAAAATATACATCATTGCATCACATATATGGGTGATTAATTGATTAAAATTCTTGTAATGAGGATTTTCAATTACATCCATGATTTTTACACATTATGTGGTGTTATCCATTAGATTGTTAAACATATATCGCATTCATTCCTTATGTTTTAAGTGATTAAAGCATACAGGTTCATTTACATTAGATTATCATCATATAAATAATGCATTACATACATTACAACAACATATTGTGACATCATCATAAATTAAATGTATACAATAAAGCAAAGTTAAATATGTGTTTAAAAGTAAACATCGCATCCATATGCATCCATCATAAGTAGCACATCTAATCATCTAGATCACTGCATATCATCAGCATCATAAATTAAATAGCTATCTAGTGCATGTCATCTATACATCACATCATATAAACATAGCATCAATATGAGCATTTGCATCCATGTGCATAAACATAAACATAAAACATATAAATGACAAGTACACATAATGAGCCAAAATTATCATATATATAAATATGTGTATCAATGAGTACATAGAGGTACATCAAAAATACATGTAGGCTACAACTGTGTAGGTCCTCGACCTTACACTCAAAAATAGTACAAAAAATATCTTTGTCAGATATGTACTAAGGGCCTATGCCCCTAGCCTATGAGTCACCACCATAACCCCCACCATCCCTGTGGCTCCTATGAGATTTGGCTCCATGTGTGCTAGAGGACCTATGTGTCCTCTCGGTCCTATGGGTCCGATGGCTCAAACTAGAAGAGGACTACCCTGTCATCCTGGTCCTGGTCCGTTGTGACCCAAAAGCATGTGGATCCTTTGGGACCTACTTGCCAATCAACTTGATGTGGCCCTCTAGCTGGTCTATGTAGGCTACCCTACCTATGTACCTCTCATTTCCCTCCTCCATAAGGGCCTATAAGCATCGAATCTCTACCATGGGGTCTCGGCCACCTGGTAGCAATGAATATGGTGTGGTTGGAGGTCCCATGATAGCCTAGGAGGATGAAGGATCCCCCCTCTGTACCCTGAGAAGATCTCTCTCTAAAATAGCCACACTAAATCATGCCTATGCCAAATCACACACACTAGTGAGATCCTAGACCTGTATCTCCACTTTCGTAGCCCATGTTGTGAGAGCTATGATATCCTCCTTAGCATTTTGTAGCTACCTCATGCTATGAGCCAATTTCACCTCCAATACAATGATAGAAGTGTCCCATTGCAACTGTTGGGTCTATAGCCTCCCAACCTAACTTTGAAGATCAACAACCTAAGCTAGTAGCTGCCCCACCTCACTATAATAAGGTGCCTCACCCTCCTCTAATACCTCCTCCTTGGCCTCAACCTATGGAGCATCCTCTACGGTAGCCTCTATGCCCCATCTACCCTCGGTCCACTAGTGCACATTGCACCCCTCTGGATCAACCTCGACACCATCATCTATATAGTCGAGGGGCCCTAAACCTTGCTACTATAGTAGGGACCACCAAGTATCATATGTTGGGGTGGTCCTAGCCCTAGCCATGCCTGTCTCCTAGAAATCATCTACCTCATCTCCAAGTGGTGTCGATTGAATGTAGGGCAAATCCCTCTCCAGTACTAGGCACCTATAGATGGTAGGCAACTCCATAATATCTTGTATGAGCCCAAAATAGTGGAGGACATGTGAGTAGAAATTATTCTCATGGATATCGTCCTTGTGGATGAGTAACCACATATCCCTCCTCACATGGCGTAATCATTCATCAGCCTTGGGCCACACAGGACAATCCATGTACAGATGTCACTCTGTCATCTACCCGAAGCTATGCAAATATAACAATATAATGGTCCACATCCCCAACATGGGACCTACTATATAACCCCTCCTCCTCATAAGGCCAACATACTACATAACAATGGTGTGCGGTAGGAATATTAGTGATAGTGAGTAGTAGGTCAGTTGGTCGCTCGATCTCGATATGCTGCCAACCCTAGATCTGAAGTAATAGGCTATAGATGATCCCAACTCGGCTCCTCTGCATAGCTTGATATAACTTCTAGTATATCTAACACAGTAAAGTGCTCCCCTAAGCTAAGAGTAGCGACCATCGAGTAGAACTCTGAGTAACTCTCCTGACAATGGCCAAGAGGTTCTAGGGAATCCTCGCACCTGAGGAGTCTGGAAGCATAATCTACATGAATAAGTGAATGAAGATGGCCTCTCGGATGGATAAGATGCCCTTCTCCTACCAATATCCAATGTGGATACCTCTATGGTCAATCCTACCCTGGGCATCCTCACTACGATCCCCAAATATATCATCAAAGACATCCTCCTTGCTCCAGAAGGGAGAGGAGGTGATGGGATCACCATCAATCAGGATCCTGAAGATCCGATAGATGTCCTCCAAGGTCATAGTCATTTCACCTATGGGTAGGTGAAATGTGTTGGTCTGTGCATCCCAATATCGGGCCAATGTAGTCATGTATGCCGTATCTACCTTGATCATAGGTAGATCAAGCACATAACCAAAGCCAACTACACTAAACCATGCTCACTCTTGGTCAGTGAGCTATCCGTGGAGGATGCGGAGGATATCTGGCTCCCTGGATCTAGAGATAAATTTCTATAGAGCATAAATGTATAAGGAAATGATGACTAAAATCAACTAGAAATAACTAAAAAATGTCCTAAAAACATCAAACAAATCTAAAAATTGCTAAAAAATACAAAAACATCCAAAAAGTGATCAAAAATCTCAAAACATTTAATAAATGCATCTCAAAAGTGTAATAAATGGCATTAATTGCCAAGAAAAAGCAAAAAAATCAAATAAATTGATTTTTTTCAAAAATTACGAAACCGCGGGTCAAACCTGTGGTCCATGTAATGGTCAAATTTTTGACCGTTGGGATTTGAATCCCATCACGGATGACAGCTACGATCCCCAATATGACAATTGGGAACCACATCTACCAGCTATGGTCTAGGAACGTGACCTTTTATGGGTCACTTCCTAGCCTAGCAAACCAAAAATTAAACCTAATCTAGCCTAAAACTACTATGAGGTTCTTTACCAATAATTTAGTGAGGTTAATTGGACCCATTACTTAATGTGGTTCATTTTAAGTTGGTAAGGAGTACGAGGACTCGGTTTCAAGTTACCTTTCCTACACCGATGCCTCGGTTGGATGAAGGTTGTCCAGGGTCTACCATCGAGATGTGTTGGAGGTCGTAGGTAGCATTTTTGGTAGTATCTCACATCAGTAATGCTTCCTCACCTCTTAGAGCTCTCTAGTTGTAGTCACTTTCAAGGAATAATAATGAAATTTTCAAATGGGAAAAAATTATATACTTTTCCTAATTTTGTCGAACCATAACTGACAATCGTAGTCCTGGAATTAGGGTTTTGCGACCATAGGTCTGATCTACGATTCCCAAATTTGAAATTTCTAGCTACACCCCGTAAGCGTGGTTCACAACTGGCATTAAATGCACCAAAATCCCACCATGGGAAGGTTTTAACTAATAAATTAATGATTCCTAATGGATTAGAATCTCAATAAGAGCAATCATTTTATAAAATTTGGTGATGTTCAAGCACCAAGATCAATTAAAAATTCAAAAAGTAAAAAAAAATATATTATTATTAAACAATTCGAAAGCCAAATGCACCTCGTACTCAGTTATTTACCCTAGACACTTGGTGGTTGTAGTGAATGACACTCCATGCAATCCGACGAGATGAGTAAATAACCATAAGGACATTTGGGGTAAAATTGTCATCGTTGATTTGATATGCTTCTTTTCAATCCTAAAGAAGGCCTTTAAGGTTGGACCACTCCACGGGAATGAGGTATTTCATGTAATTTCTCCTATGACATATTTTTATTAGATCATAGACAAATTGATTCAACATAAATCTAATTGGACTTGTATCATTTCGATTCCCTAAGAAGACTATCGTAGCCTAATCGCTCCATGGGATAGAAATGTTCAATTACTATTAATAGTTGCAATCATAAGCTAAACTAGTCCTAGCCAAGTAATTAAAATGCTCAATTATAAGTTTGTTTAGATCATTCATAATGGTCAAGTGACCTCATAATTTCATTTATTTTCATTACCCTCATCGAATCATCGCTTGAGGGGATAGTCATGCTTTCAAATCATAATCAAAATCAACAGAAGATACCTAAAATTGTAGATACCTTGATCTTGTAAAAATTATGTTCATATTACAAATAATTATCAATAGCTATCATAAGCTTACCCCTTTGCTTGGGGAAAATAGCATATATGATAGTTAATTTTTAACTCTCATCCTTTCGTATTGATAGGTGCACAAAAGCCTACTTGGCATTGATGCTATCCGAATGTCTAATGACAAGTGCAAACTCTTTCAAATTTAAGCCTTTCACCTAGTTGGAAGCAATGATTCCAGGATGCGCGTCCTTTTACAGGACCTAGGGCATCTAATGTTGATTTGATCAATTATCATCATGGAACCTTCGACATCATTTTAGGAGGTCTATTTTTTCTCAGCGTTGTTCGATCTCACAACACATCTCAAAAGGGGCATATGTAGACACCTAAAATGCATCATGTCGAGGGTGACTACTCATATGGGACACACTACAAGATCATATGGAAGATCTTGGATAGACTCCAAGATAGAGCAATGGTTTTAACCACTCAATTTGGGCTCCTTGGCCTAATCAGTCTGAACCGTAGTTGAGACTTGTGGTCTACAGTCTAAACCACAGCTGAGACATGTAGTCTATAGTCTAGGCCACAACTATCACCTGTGGTCTAAAATGAAGTTCAGTTGGCCTTCATCCGAGCCAAATTGGGTTGAATGGCCATTGTGTTCTAGAAGAAGGTATTTGAAGGACATAATATACATTCATTCATAGGGCATTCATTCCATCACATGCATATACCATCAATACATCTACTCATAATAACAAATCAACACATATAATGCACAATAAATATTATAAATAAAGCCATGTATATATGTATAAATATTGTAGGGTACATCATTTGCGTATAGGTTATGTACAAAAAAACTCTTAAAGCTCATAATCAAAAGAAAAAACATCAAAATGAGTACAATTAAAATTGCTAACTAGTGCCATCAATGCCCTTATGTGATCCATGAGAATTCCCAAAGCCATATCCCTATGATGTTGATGATTCTTAGAATTGTAGAACTCTCGAACAAGAATTATTAGGTCTTGACTTGCTTTATCGAATGGATCCAAATCTCATCAAAGTAGGCTGAGCTAGTAGTGGGTTGCCTTGCTCCATTAGTCGATCCTCCAATGACCAAATGTACACACCATCCTATATTTATTATCGATCATTATCAACCACCTATGCTAGAAGGGTAGCTATCATAGCTACATCACCACCTCCACCCTAAATATTCTATAACCCCTCCACCTCTCTCTATAGCCTTTCAAATTCACTTTTTAACCTTATGATATCAGCATCTTAGGCCTCCCTATCAAACATTTTGGTCTTTGCAACTTCCAAAAGTTGGTGATGTTCCTCTGCTAGGTTATCATGATTTTATTAGAGCATCATCCAATCCTCCTCACCCATTCTTGGAGATTTCTCTAGTACCTTACCCATAACCCCCATATATCGACCAACATGTATGTTAACTATATTCCTAAACTTTGTAGTTCTATCTTCATCCACCATCAAGGACTTGGTCCCACCACTTGATCAACAATGTCTCTATCATTGTAAAGGCTTCTCTGTCATCGTTGTTACATTTCCATAATCCCCACTAACATCATCCTTTACTTGACTAGGTGTCCAATGTGGCTATTCAGTAAACCATGCATCATACTCAGGATTCATACCAATTTCATCCATTTTTGGGATTTATATTGCCTCATTAGACTCATCCTACACAAATTAATCCTTACAATATGCCAAGCTAAGCTCATCACTACATTTTTTGTATATCACGAGGTCATTTGGAACCCTCTGTGGTATCCCAAACCATCATAGAACACAAGAAAACTGGATCAACTCCCTCTCTCTACCATGGCATCCAACCACCTATCAATCCTATCTCACTCACCATAGCTATGCTCCATCCTCAAGCCATATGTCAATCCCTCTCCATGGTTGCTATAAAATATTATCAATTTTCAACCCTGTCCACATATCCATGTAATACTATCCACTATGATGAGGGTGGTTGTGTTGCATATCCTCATCCATCTACCACTTAAGTGCATAATAATGTGAGCTATCCATATCACAAGGCAAGAACATAGGATGACCCACACTGAAGTGCTTCAGGCCCATATCTAAAGTAATAGGCTACAAATCAAACCATTCTAGTCTAATATCTTTGCCTCATAAACCTTACTATATGTATGAGTAAATAGTGTAGGTTCCCAAGTGGAAACCCAAGGTTTATCAATAATATTAAACACCAATCGAATATTTTTCCAAGGTAAATTGTCTCCTGTGTTGTTTTGTAACAACATATTAGCCAACATGAGCATCACATAAGTAGGTAGTAGCTCCAACTCCTCATTCTAGTACATATTAAGGTACTAAATACTCCCCTTGTTATCATCCACATAATCCCCCCCATCTTAATAGATGTGCCTCATCTTGTACTCTCTATCCCATCTGAATATGACAGGAAGTCCCTCAATAGGAACCCGAAAGATGTAGTAGACATCCTTTAATATAATAGTCATATCCCCTATTTGGAGCTAGAAAGTCCACCTATTAGGATTCCACCTCTTTGTCAAATCTAATAGGTATCCTTAATCTACACTAACCACATCCACCTATGAAGAATATACAAATCCCACCCTCTCCAACCACTCCCAATCATCATATATCAAAACCCTCCTAACCTAAGGTAGAATCAAAGAAAAGCGATGTTGTAAAACCAACATCTTCAACTGCATAAAAAATAATAATAAACACATAAATCAATCATCCATTGCATTAAAAAAAAGAAAAAAAATTCCCCCTCTTCTATTGCCAAAAAAAATTAATAATAAGTAACAAAAATAACAACACAAATAAACACCTAAACTATAGAAGGTTGCATGGACACTTACCTCTATTGCACACCCTCCTGCTCTAGTCACAGTTCTTGATCCCTCCACTTCAACACAATATTCCACTCCATAAAATGATAAAAAGCAACATACAAACATAATATTGAAACAAAACTGATCTCCTCTACCTATTTATAGCTAAAAATCCTACCTTTTAGGTTCACCCAAATGGAGGTGTGTTTGTCAAGTATGCCCAAACACAAGCTACATTTTCTAGGTGTATCCAAACATAGTATGAATTTGTAGAAGCTCAAAAAAAATATGTGTTTGGCCCCAAAAAGCCCCAAAACATCCCAAAAGGCTCCAAAAAGTTCATAAAATCACCAAATCAACTCATACATGCATGCCACACATCACCCCACTTTGTCTTATCCTAAATCAGATCAATTTGGTAACCTAGTTTTGGAAGGTGAATACATTCAAAGAATTTTACCAAAAGCTATCATCAAACCCTTTTTGCAAGGTTTTAAAAGCAAAACCTTTACAAATTATAAATTGGTATGCACTATGTCATTTACAAAATAGGTCAAACATGCATCTTCATTGGCTAGTCCATCTACCACAATCACAATTGCACGTTATTCTACCAACATAAAAGTTTTGATGATACATACCCACTCAAAAATTGGGGTAGTTAACTTGATATTGATTTGTGATATTTGCATTGATTAAATCACATTACTCCACCATCCAAATCGGTCAATCAGTTCATGGGTTTCATCTATTTTTATCTTTTACAAATTCGTCGCTTAAGGGGGTAATCCAAAATAAAAAAATTTATTGATCATTCTATAGCATAGGGGTGTATTATTCCCAATAGGGAGGTGGTTTTAAAGGGCTTAGAATGATCAATTTGCTATTTCCAATCTATGGACCAAATCGTACAATCTTTACAACTATCAATTTGCGACAACATAACAACTTGTACAAATCCCAAATCGTACCACTGTACAATTCCAAATCGTACCACTGTACGATACTAAATCATACAGTTATGGAGCTTGTATGATTTCACACTCAATGAATCTTTCATATTAAGTTTTACAAGTTGTCGTACACAATTTTATAACCAGATTGTTCGATTTTCCAGTACTACCAAATCAAGTAAGTTCTCCTCTATCACATAAATTGCCAAATCGGGTAAGTTTCTTTTGTACGATTTGTAAAAGATTTAGTGTACGATTTGTATGAAATTAAAGTCTCACAAAGTGCCAAATTGGATATTATCCTAAACCAATCTCTCTCAACTAAGTTTTGTAAAAGGTCTAAAGTGGTAATCAACCCAATTATACCAACATGCAAGTTACATCATCAGGGTTTGAGAGAGTTATCTCCAATGGCAACATTCATAAATCATACAATAGCTTTCAATATGCCTTTCTTGATATCATACTCATCATATATCATTCATCGGGTTCATACAAATGCTAGTTTAATCCAATTATTCCATAGAAATGCATTAAGTATTAATAACAACAAAAAAGTACATGTAGCAAAGATAAACTACAAAATATCATTCTACCATTCTAGGATTGTATAGTACATGAGAGAAAAATATGAATTATGATTCTTATTTATTGCTTGTCAATAATGTCATACAATCACTAAAGGTACTCAACAATCATAGGTATGCAACACTTCACTCCAAAACATAGCCAAAACTCACAAGCATGAACCAAAATAACCAGACTATAAAAAATGAAAAGGGAGCCTTATATAATATTTCCTAGGCCATTCCAATGTGGTCCCTAAGGAAATTTGTTATTCACAACTACCCATGCATAAAAAAATGCATAATTATGACTTTTACTAAGTCTAAAACACATCATTTATCAAATTCATGCACAATTACAACTCAAATTGCATTTCCCTTGCATTTCATTTCATTTCATTGCACGATGCATGGTTTTCCATTTAGTTTGTATGGTTTACCTCTTGATTGTATGGTTTAATCCTACTTGTACGATTTACAAAACTTGTCAAAATTGTAAAACTGGTCAAATCCTCTTCTCACTTCTTCTAGGAGGTCAATTTTATACCTACATCTACCCTCTCCTTTACTTTGGTTGGTGTTCTCATCGACTCATATTTCTATTTTAGCTGCATCTCATAATCTCTGAATTTAGCTTCTAGATATTCCATCTAGGTGCGAAGAATTATGCGTTGATTCTTCAACTTGGCTGTGTAGTTTTCCATTTTAATTGCTTTAATCCCATGCTGATTGGATTTCTCTTCAGTAGTCTTCAGGAGTTCCCTCAATTATTTTTCATGCTTAGTGGCACTCTTCTTCAGCTTCTCCTACAAATATGCTTCTATTCGAGCTACTTCTTGTAATTCTTCATTTTTATCTATAATGGTATGTATATGGTGATTAATATCTACCTCCAAAGCATGAACAATCTCTTCCTTAGAAATCAATTGCACTTGATTATCCAGGACCATATCATTATATCGTTTATTATCATATGTGAGCTCTTCTATCTTCTTAGCCTACATTTCCCATTGCTCATATTTCTTGACCAACTATGTTTTTAGTTGTTCATCCTTTGCTCTGACTTGAGCTTTCAACTCTTTAATCTTGTCTTCTACCATTTGTGAGACCTATCACTTCTCCTCTTCAAGCGAACTAATTCTGGCCTCAAAATAAGCCCCATTACTTAGCAATTCTTCTTTCAATTTCTATAATTTATCTTATACCACAACCTTAATCTTCTGTAATTCTTCCTCCATTGCAACCATTTCATTTTGAGTGGCCTCTATCTCCTCTTTCTGAGCTTCCTTGAGCTAATAGATCTGCTCCAATCCTATGCTCAACTGCTCTATCCAATGTATTAGGAATTTCAACTTCCTCAGAGTGATATCCAATCCTAGAGTGACCCTCTTGTATTCCAAATATATTGTATTCATGGAACAAGTTGGATGATTGTCTCTATCCAGGTACAACCTCAGATGTTGCTTGTAATTGGTTCTCACTCTGTCTAGCAAGTCGTATCTTCCCAACATCATTGTTACCTCTTTCTTGGGTAGCTTCCATTGGTGTTGTACATGAATATCCACAACTTTCCTTGTATGCTCCTCACTGCTCACCCATTTTTTTATCTTCTCCAACTCAGTAAACACTTTTTATTCCCATAGATTTTTTCTCCCACATGTCCACTACAAAATTATAGTTTGGCGCTAGCCATGACATTGTCTATATGAGAGAAGAAATATTCCACCTGGTCTTCTACCCTTTTTGCATCCTCCTCAATTTCAATTTTTTTGAACTATGGTACCTCCAAGAGGTAACTTGTTTGCATCCTCTGTAGTTCTTCCTCTATAGGAGTTTGTTATTCCTCTTCTTTCAAGTGGTGATGAGAGCTTTCCCCAAGATCTATTAGTGCTCTCTCTATGATTATATTTTTCTATGGTGGGGTTTATTCCACAGTCCTATCCACCTCCACATATTCTTCCATATTCACATCTCTTGATGAGATTGTTGATATCTTTTAGATTCCTGGGCTTCTTTTTGTTTAGTTAAGCCCACCTATTTTTCTTCTATCACCTGCTATTCTTCATGATTCTACTAGGTTTCCATTACTGTGACTTGTTCAACAATAGGATCTTCTTGTTTCTATGTTGCCTTCATCCCTTGTGCATCACTTTGATTATTTTGATTTGTACCTCCTCCCATCATGAATTTTAAGTGAGGCTTCTTATTTTCTCTAGACTCTTCCTCTAAGGCTTCCACAATCATCTCGACTTTATATTTTTCCTCTAGAGTAGTGGCTAATACTTCCTATGTTATTTGCCTCACTTTTGTATCCTCTAACATTTTTGAAGAGTATAAAATTTTAAACTCATCATGTTGAAAAATATGTGGGGATTCCAAAATCTCCTCTACTCTTGTCCAATTCTAATCGTGCAAATCCTGCTTCTTTGAGTCTGATTTTTCTTCTTCTTGTTGATTCTTCTGTACATGTTTGGCTTATTTTTCTAGAATAGGATTATTTACCATTCTTTCTCATTGTCTTCTTATTATTACTCGTACTATGCTAGATTGCCTCCTCATAATTTCCCTCCTTTCTTGAACTAATGGTTGCTCCTGCTATTGTTGCTAAAGTGCTTGTTATTCTAGTTTAGGTTCCATATACCTAGGCCTTTTCCTTTGAGGGTGTACATTCTCTTTCAAAGAAGTATTGATGGGGGAACAAAAATAACTTCAACCAATCAAATCTGAATTTTACACAAAAATTCGCTAATAGACTTAACAAGTAATAGGAACACCAATGTTCTATTCACTACTTGCAAAGATTACATTTACAGCCTGCAAGCTTCACAAAAACTAGCACACAGACACAGTTCTATCACTCTCAATTGCAAATATTCTCTCACTCTGCAAAACTAGCCCACATGCGTAGTTTACTTCTCCCTATGCAAGCTGCCTCACGTTCGACGATCTGCCTACGCTCCTAGGAAGAATTTTCCAATTCTGGAAGGAAAACGCACTCT
The DNA here is from genome assembly GCA_028583015.1 of Wollemia nobilis. Lineage (NCBI taxonomy): Eukaryota > Viridiplantae > Streptophyta > Pinopsida > Araucariales > Araucariaceae > Wollemia > Wollemia nobilis. The sequence goes on along the minus strand of JAQPPZ010017036.1, from coordinate 680,096 downwards.
AGCCGGTCCGAGTGGCCCTCTGCCTTCGAATCTGAATCACGACTGTGCAACTCTGCAACTACAGGTTCTTCGATTATTTTCCCACCCCTTGCGTTTGGCTTAGTTGGTCCTTTTTATAAATTTTTGGGCATGCCTCTCCATATTCCAACTAGTGGCCCTTTGCTTCATTTTTGCCATGACTATTCGTTTCCATAACTGCATTCTACAACAGCCTCCGTAACTGTCGTTATGACTTCTATTAACTATCGCACTATCATTCTGTAATGGCCTCGAAAGTCGCCAACTATCACTCTGTAACGGCCTCTGAGAATGCCACCTGTCACTCTATAATGACCTCCAAAAATTTAGCCTATCACAATTTCGTGACACCTTTTTCCTCTTCCTCTTCCTCTTCTCTTCTGGTTGCGATATCGCGACATGTCACGATATCGCAACATTTCAGCTCCATCGCCTTCTCTCTCCTATTCGGGTCACAAAAACCTAACATGTCACGATATCATGACATTTTTCCTCTTCTGCTCGTCCTTTTCTCTTTCGGTCATGATATCACGACATGTCGTGATATCACGACATGTCATGATATCACGACATGTCGTGATATCATGACATTTTTCTTCCTTGCCTCCTTTCTCTTCTTCGGGTTGCAAAAATGCGACATGTCATGAAATCGTGACATCTTCTCCTCTCTGATTCCTCTTGCTTCTTCGGGTCACAAAAATGTGACGTGTCATGAAATCGTGACATTTTCCTCCGCTAGCTCCTTCTTCGCCTCCTGGTCACGAAAATGCGACATGTCACGAAATCGTGACATCTTCCTCCCTTGGCTTCTTCTTCACCTTCTGGTCACAAAAATGTGACATGTCACGAAATCGTGACATCTTCCTCCCTTGGCTTATTTGCTTGCCCTCTGGTCATGAAAATGTGACATGTTGCGAAATCATGACATCTTTCTTCCTTGGATCCTTCTTCACCTTCTGGTTGCGAAACTTTGACCTATCATGAAATCGTGATGTTCCTTTCTCCTGGATTTCTCTCTCCTTGGCAGGTCGCGAAACTGCGACATGTCGCGAAATCGTGACATATCCTTTGCGCCTTCTCTCTCTTCTGTGGGTCATGAAACTGTGACATGTCATGAAATTGTGACATCTTCCTCTTCCACTCTTCATCCTGCCTTCAGGTTGTAAAATCATGACATCTCAGCTTTCGGCTTCCTCTCGCCTGTTTGGGTCATGAAATTGTGACATGTCACGAAATCACGACATCCTTGGCATCCTTGCTTCTCCCATGAGACCTATCACAAAATCATGACCGTTGGCCCTGCTAGCTTTGTTCTCCATTTTGTGTCACGATATCATGACACATTTGCTGTCATGATATTGTGACAACTTCTCCCCGTCGGCTCCTCAGATCCACTTGTGTCATGATATCGTGACACATCTTCTATCGCAATATCGTGACAAATTCTCCCCACTGGTTTCTCTCTGCCATTTGTGTTGCAATATCGTGACACCTTTCCTATCGCGATATTGTGATAGTTTCTCCCTGCAGGCTTCTCCCTGCCATTTGTGTCATGATATTGCGACACATTTTCTATCGCGAAATCGTGACAGCTTCTTCTCCTTGCCTACTCTTTTCTCTTTTGGTTGCGATTTTGCGACAAGTCGCAATATCATGACAACTTCCTTAACCAAATTTTCAGAAGTGGCCCTCCTACCACTGGATGCTTCTGCATTAGGTGCTATTGGATGCTCCTGCATCAAGTATCCTCATGTACTATAGTGGCCTATTATGCTTTCTTTGTTTGAGAATTATCTGGAGTCTCCTTCTGAATCGGTACTGAATTTACCCATATCAAAATGGTTGGATATCCTACCTTAATGTTCCTAGATTTTGTCAAACTTAGAAAGTGGATTTCCATATCCGTAATAGCATTTAATAAAAATCTAATAACATGGAAAGTCATCCCAAAATTACTAGACCTCTTTGTCAGTCCTTCATGCATATTTTTCTCTAGATAGTTTTCCTAATTGTATTGGATTCCTTTGGTGATACCTTCTACATATTGAGCCATCTAGATTGGCATCTTTGTGGCTCGTATTTCCCCTAATAGTCGAGCCATTACAGTATTCATTGCACATGACCAATATTTCTCTTTCAACTAGTTTTGTTTACTTCCTTGAGTCCCCACACCCAATATATTTACTTTGATCGATGATTTCATAGTGGTGAGTGAAGTGATGATGTGATGTGTTTCAATCAGATCAAGAAACTTCTTCACTACCTCAATGCCATATGTTGGCAACCCAAATGTTTTCCTGAACACCTCTGTTGTAACTTCTATCTTCATCAACCACTTGCCCACATTAACATAGGCAAGTCTAGTTGTAGGATTATATGCTTGAAATATCTACAATATATAATTATAGGTCTTCTTGTGTGGTGGCACTTGTGATATTATAGCTACACCAGCCTCCTCAAACTATTTCCTCCATGGATGGTTCTTGTTTTATCGTTACTCCACCACTTCTGGAATGTATCTCCTCAATATTGTGTGAATGATATAATTATTATCTCAACCTAGATTGTCTTAGGTTTGCTCCTCAGATCTCTCTTTGGATCTGGGTAGTGGAATTCACTATGTAATTCCCTCCCTAGAATCCTCTCCTATGCCATTTACTCCTCTCATAATCTTGGTGGTGTCCTCTGATAAACCCTCCAATACCTCTACCCTCTCTACAGTCTATATCCTCCTCTCTTGCAAGGATGAGTACCACACCAACCATAGGACTAAAACTATCACCCTTGGTATTTTTGTCGATGTGACTCTCTCTTGTGCAAGGATCCTAATGACCGTTCCACTGTATTGGCTAGAATTCTTTGTAATCAATGTATGAACTCTTTGACTAAAATTATTTTCCTACCATTCCTCTAGTTAGCTTGCTACTTGGACATCACATATTCTATAATTAGAAGTGCCTTAAAATAACACAGTCTATTGTAAATCATATAGTACACCCTTCAAATTGCTCTGTATGATTTCCAGATCAACAACCACCTCCAGATCGTACAATCTCCTTAACTGCTTCAAACTATTCAATTTTCTACAAACGATACATCTGCTACACCAAAATTTATAGAGCCCATACCACTCCATAAAATTTACCTGTCTAACTGCTCCCCTTTGCCAAATTTATACGCTTTTGTATGATTCTATACAATTTTCTCAAAAAGCTTAAACAACCCTAATTTTACCTAAAATCACATAATCTTTCTCTGATATTGTACAATCTACCCTCAAAATCATACAATACGTCCTTTGAAACCCTTATTCATCTGAAAATCATGTTTTCACTTCTCCTCAATGATTTCTCACCGACCTAGTTGCCAAAATATCCTAATCTATATTTTCAGTGCCATTTTGAAGCATTTCTTCAATTTCTCATCACTTGGCACATTTTACCCCCGAAAAAATATTTTTTTGGCTATAAAGCAGGGTTGTACGATCTTATCCTTCCTTCTCTCTACCTTCTCTAGTTTTATTCTGGTCACTTTTATCAGATTAGTGCTTATAATCTCCTTTCTCCTGTAATTTCTTTACCCCAGATCCAATCCGCAACTTCCTCGAACCTTGGTGTACAATTTTCCACAATCTAGTTCATGCTTGGATGCCTTCTATTGTAAACCCTTGTTTTCCTTCATTTGAATTCAAAATATACTTTTAATGGAGTCAAAACCCTTGCTTTTATTCTCTTATTCGATTTTATTGAATGCCAAAAGTCTCCCTAGTGCAAATTTAGAAATGGTTCATGTAATGTATTGATGAATTTTAATGCCCATGTAGTTGATTCCATTCAGTTCTATGCTTTTCATCTTTGTTCTCCTAAAAATTTTGAATTCCTTGTACTGTTTGTAAAATTGCTAAGGTTAGCTTTGTATTTAAATTGTTATCAAACACTAACTTCCCAAATTTTAAAATTGTGCCACTTTGCATATCTTTTAATATTATATCTCTATAAGTAGTGCTTGAAAATCTCCTTCTTTAGATGCCCAAACTTGCTCTATTTCTAGTTCATGTGTACTATGGTCTGAGTTACTTGCATTCTCTCTTCGAGAAATTATCATGCTTCTTAATGGAATGCTCTCTCTTACTTCCCATATACTACACCTTTGCACATTGGTGTCTATCATTCACCTCTAATTTTGTAATATTCTTACTTATCAATTTGAACCATTGCAACAAAATTTCCAAGTTTGATAAGGCAACGATGCCAAATGTAGCACACTTTGGCGCAAACTATCAAATGGCAATGTGTCCGTCCAACTATGAAAATGGTACCAAATGTAGCATAGGGGTGTAGTATTACAATTATGGATGTGTTTTTCAAGGGCTTAGAATGATCAATTTGCTATCCCCAATCGATGGACCAAATAATACAATTGTACAATATTTACAACTATTAATTTGTGACAACAGAGCAACTTGCACGGATCCCAAATCATACCATTATATGATCCCAAATTGTATAGTTATGGATCTTGTATGATTTCACACTCAACCAATATTTTAGATTTAGTTTTACAAGCTATCGTACATATTTTTATAACCAGATTGTTCGATTTCCCAATGCTACCAAATAGGGTAAGTTCTCCTCTATCGCATAAATTACAAAATCGGGTAAGTTTCTTTTGTACGATTTGTAAGAGCTTCAATGTACAATTTGTATGAAACGAAAGTGTAGAAAAGTACCAAATTGGATATTCTCCTAAACCAATCTCTCTTAACTAAATTTTGTAAAGTTCTAAAATGGTAATTAATCCATTTCTACCAACATGCAAGTTACATCATCAGGGTTTGAGAGAGTTATCTCCAATAGAAACATCTAAAAATCATACAAAAGCCTTCAATATACCTTTCTTGATATCATAATCATCATAGATCATTCATCAGATTCACACCAGTGCTGGTTTAATCCAATTATTCCATAGCAATGCATTAAGTATCAATAACAACCAAAAAGAAGTACATGCAACAAAGATAAACTGCAAAATATCATTCTATTATTCCAAGATCATATAGTACATGAGAGAAAACTATGAATTGTGATTCTTATTTATTACTTGCCAAAAATGTCATACAATCACTAAAAGTACTCAAAAATCATAGGTATGCATCAATACTTCATTCTAGAACATAGCCAAAACTCACAAGCATTAACTAGACTATAAAAAATAAAAAGGGGGCCTTATATAACATTGCCCAAGTTGTTCCAAAGTGGTTCTTGAGGCAATTTGTTTTTCAAAACTATCCATGCATAATGGAATGCATAATTATGACTTTTACTAAGTCTAAAACATATTACTTATCAAATTTATGTGCAATCACAACTCAAATTGCATTTTCCTTGCATTTCATTTCATTTCATTGCATATATACGGTTTGTCCTTTAGTTTGTATGGTTTACCTCCTGCTTGTACGATTTAAAAAACTTGTCAAAATTGTCAAACTAGGTAAATCCTCTTGTCACTTCTTCTGGGAGGTGGATTTGTTGCCTACACATTCAATATTCATGTTGGAATAACAAAATCAACCCCTTCGTCCAATAAACAAGGCATCTCTTGTTTTTGCACTGCATTGTGTTTTATGCAACAAGGTAAAAAATGAGGTATATATAGACACTAAATCCTAAAAATTCATAGGACAAATAATAATCCTAAGGCTTGCACTTAGGGTTATTTGGTGAGCACATTATTCAATTTTCTAGAATTAATAAAATATATCCTAGGACACTCTCACCTTTGCCACATGTCCTAACTACCACTACCCCTCCCCTTGCCACATATCTCACCCTCATAAATACCTCACTTTCCACCTCTCCCCTAAGTGAGACACCTCAAGTGTCTCACTCTAACTACCTAGGTCACTTGGCTGCCCTATTCTTACCAATTGGTTACCCTGTCCTTTCCACTTGGTTGCCTTGGCCTACCACCTAGCCTCACATCCCTCACCTCCAAAAATTCTATAAATATCACATCATTCCATCAACCAAAAGAGGATGGAATAGGTACTATCACGTTATCAAAATTATGATAGGAAGATCGCATATTTCTTGAGGTTCAACCCATAGGATCCGAGGAGCGATCGTTCAAGCCCTTTTGCCATACTTCCCCAAATGCATTGTCCTAAATTTACCCAGTACCAAATGTAGCCTATGTTTACCAAACATAATCTATTGTGTTTGATCAGTATTAAATGCAACTTGTGTTCCCAAATGTAGTTTGTTGTGTTTGTGCAAACCCAACCAACCAATATCAGCCTTGAATTAGCACAAGTAACCTAGCAAGGTATATTTTTATTTTTATGCATCTCACACATCTTTTCAATTATGTAATAATTTTTTTTAAGATTTTTTAGGGCTTTATTGATATCAACACAGGCCTTACATGGTGACGGCCCCATATATGCTATTGAACCTCTTTTGTTTGTAGTATTTATGTGTTTGTGATAGGTTTTGGAAGGCTATTGAAGAAAGGATTACCCACAAGGATACACAAGTCCACCCACACTCTTTTAATTACAACATGAAGACTTTGGCACCCATCCTCACCTGATTTGTGAAAGGTGTTTTTCTGCCTTTCCCACTTGTATTCAAAGACAACCAAGAATATTTTTATAATTTGAATCCTTCACATCTAGGCATATTGTTGAAAAAGGATACCATGACTCCAATTTATTCAATACAAAATACAAATCATTATTTTATTGCACTTTTCTTGTTTTGTCATCTTATCTTGCTAGGGTGTTATTTTTGTTGCTACATTATATAACCCATTAAACACACACATACACAAACACATATAATATTATTGTAATATAAATACTATATAATAATGATATAATACAATGAAACATTATACCATTAGCTCAACCCATTAGATTCCTCAACCTTTGAGGATACCTCAGTTTAAGTCTTGATAAACCAGTTGAAATATCATTATGTGATCATAGTCATCATATAATATAGGTAGACCCATTTCAATTTTATATAACCCATTAGAAAAATATATTTTATTTACAATTTAATTTTATGTATATAATATTATTATAATATCAAATTGTTGAAATGACATGTAATAATGATATAATCCAATGAAACATTATAATATTAGCTCAACCTATTATATTCCTCAACCTTTTAGGATACCTAGGTTTAAGTCTTGATAAATTAGTTGAAATATCATTATGTGATCATAGTCAATAATATAGGAAGACCCATTTCAATACAATATAAACCATTAAAAGATTATATTTTATTTAGCATATCATTTTAATTATTGAATTAGAGTAACTGATTGGCATGTGAGGTTTACATTTTATACTAAAATTTTAATTTTATGGATGAAATTTAAAAATCAAATACCATTAGGTCAACCCATTAGACTCATCAATATTTAAGAAGACTTAGGTTTGAGTTTTGACAAACGAGTTGAAATATCATTATATGATCCTAGTCATGATATAATACAAATAGGCCTATTTTAATACTATATAACCCATTAAAAACATATATTATATTTAGCATATATGTTTATGTATATAATATTAAATTAATACCAAATTATTGAAATATTGTGTGATAATGATATACTACATTGAAACATTATACCATTAGCTGTAGTCAATCAAAATTATTGATGATAAATAGAATGTCATTCTCGAAAACATCAATATGGCTACCTGATGGAGTTTGTCTCCTCGAGGATGAATAATTTTATTAATTTCTAGATGCTACCATGAGCCATATTAGATCGAGGGTTGATTTTTGGTGGGTGTTGGGTTGTTATCCCAACATTTTTTTATGCCCTGTAAGTAGATGTTGTTCTATTTGAATTGGTTGATGATCCTTATTGGGATTTCAACCCTTATTTTTGTCCTCTACGGTATTGGTTGTATATGGTTGTGGGTTCCTATCAAAACTCTCATTGCTTAATTATTAAAAAAAAACATATATTTTATTTAGCATATAATTTTAATTGATTAATTTAAGAGGTTTAAAATTTAAACCAAATTTTAAATTTTATGGATAAAATTAAAAAAATCAAATACCGTTACCTCAACCCATTATATTACTCAATATTTGAGGAGGCCTAGGTTTAAGTATTGAAAAAATAGTTAAAATATCATTATGTGATCGTAGTCATGATATAATATAGGTAGACCCATTTCAATACTATATAACCCATTAAAAACATATATTGTATTTACCATACAATTTTATGTATATAATATTATTGTGATATAAAATTAATGAAATACTATGTAATAATGATATAATGCAATGAAACGTTATATCATTAGCTCAACCCATTAGACTCCCAACCTTTAAGGAGACCTAGGTTTAAGTATTGATAAACCAATTAATTAACCCATTAAAAAGCATATATACCCATTTCAATACTATATATAACCTTTAAGGAGACCTAGGTTTAAGTAATGATATAATATAGGTAGGCCCATTTCAATACTATATAACCCATTAAAAGCATATTTGATTGAATTAAAGTAACTGATTGACTTAAGAGGTTTACCCTTTAAACCAAAATTTAAATCTTATGGATGAAATTTAAAAAATAAAATACCATTAGCTCAACCCATTAGATTCCTCAATATTTGAGGAGACCTAGGTTTAAGTTTTGACAAACTAGTTGAAATATCATTTTGTAATTGTAGTCATGATATAATACAAGTAGACCCATTTCAATACTATATAACCCATTTTAAACATATAGTTTATTTAGCATATATGTTATGTATATAATATTATATTAATATCAATTGTTGAAATATTGTGTAATAATGATATATCACAATGAAACATTAAACCATTAGTTCAACCCATTACATTACTCAACCTTTAAGAAGACCCAGGTTTAAGTGTTAAAAAACTAGTTAAAATATCATCATGTGATCATAGTCATGATATAATATAGGTAGGCCAATTTCAATACTACATAACCCAATAAAAACATATATATTATTTAGCATATACTTTTAATTGATTGAGTTAGAGAAATTGAGTGGCATAAGATGTTTAAACTTTAAACCAAATTTTAAATCTTATGGATGAAATTTAAAAAATCATATACCATTAGCTCAACCCATTAGATTTATGAATCATTGATAAGAATGAGTTTTAAATTTTGATAAACCAGTTGAAATATCATTATGTGATCGTAGTCACGATATCATACAAGTAGGCCCATTTCAATAATATATGACCCATTAAAACATATATTTTATTATATATCTATATATATATATATATATATATATATATTATTGTTGTAATATTAAGTTCCGAGGTGTAGACCAATTGGTTCCTCCAAAACCTATAAGGGGAGGCAAAGTTCCAAGGTTCAAATCTTAGGCCTCATTAGATTGAACACTTGTCTCTTTCCAGTGGTTTTAGTAGTGTAAAAGGTTTAAAAGGATTGTGACATGGTGGTTATAGAGGTGGACTTCACAAAGTACTATGTGAAGGTTTTCGAGTAGATAACACAGAATACTATGGTGAGCATAAAAAATGAACTTTGTACCCAGATTATTGTGGCAGCTAATGATTCCACCCTGTAAAATAAAAATATATATATTGTTGTAATATAAAATTATTAAAATACTATGTAATAATGATATAATACAAAGAAAAATTATACCATTAGCTCAACCCATTATATTCCTCAACCTTTGAAGATACCTAAGTTTAAATATTGACAAACTAGCTGAAATATCATTCTTATCGTAGTAATCATATAATATTGGTAGGCCCATTTCAATGCTATATAAACCATTGAAAACATATATTTTATTTCCAATGTAAAATTATGTATATGATATTACTACAATATCAAATTGTTGAAATACTATGTAATAATGATATAATACAATGAAGCATTATACCATTTTCTCAACCTTCTACATTCCTCAACCTTTAAGGAGATCTAGGTTGCTGAAATATTATTATGTGCTCACTATGATATAATATAGCTAGGTCCAATACTATATAATCCATTAAAAGCATATATTTTACTTAGCTTTTAATTTTAATTGATTGAATTAGAGTACCTGATTGGCCTAAGAGGTTTACACTTTAAATCAAATTTTAAATATTATGGATGAAATTTAAAAAATCAAATACCATTAGCTCAATTAATTAGATTCCTCAATATTTGAAGAGACATAAGTTTAAGTTTTGACAAACTAGTTGAAATATTCTTACTTCACCATAGTCATGATATAATACAAGTAGGACCATTTCAATACTATATAGCCCGTTAAAAATATATATTTTATTTAGAATATAATTTTATGTATATAATATTACATTAATATAAAATTATTGAAATGCTATGTAAAATGATATAGTACAATAAAACATTATACCATTAGCTCAAACCATTTTATTCCTCAACCTTTGAGGAGACCTAGGTTTATGTGCCGAAAAACTAGTTGAAATATCATCATGTGATTATAGTCATGATATAATATAGGTAGGCCAATTTCAATACTATATAACCCATTAAAAACATATATTTTATTCAACATATAATTTTAATTGATTGAGCTAGAGTAATTGATTGGCTTGAGAGGATTAAAATTTGAACCAAATTTTAAATTTTATGGAGGAAATTTAAAAAATCTAATACAATTAGCTTAGTGCAATAGATTCCTCAATTTTTGAGGATACCTAGGTTTAAGTGATGACAAACTAGTTGAAATATCATTATGTGATCATAGTCATGATATAATATATGTAGACCCATTTCAATAATATAATACATTAAGAACATATATTTAATTTACCATGTAATTTTAAGTATATAATATTATTGTAATATCAAATTATTGGAATACTATGTGATAATGATATAATACAATGAAGAGGGAAGAAAGTAGAGAGGGGAGGGCTCTGGTCCCTCCCCTGCTCCCCCTCCCATGGCTCCTGGTTCCTTCCCAGTCTCTGGCTCAACCCAGGTCATCCCTCCCAAGGAGTGGTTGTTTGCAGATGATCTCCTAGGGGGAGATCCTTCTCCACTATCTGCGCCCCTCCCGGTAGGCTAGGGTTTCCTTGGTTGTTTTTTTGGACTGGTGCTTCCCAGGGATCCCTGTTTGGTTGGGGATCCCTTTCCTTTTTCCCTCAGGCTTCCCCCTGGGGTTTTTTGTAGGTTATTCGCATGGATCTGGTCCCTTGCATTTCTCGATGTGATGGAGGTGACGGTTTAGGGTTTGGACAGCTTCCCCCTTTTTCTTGTGAATCCTCTATGGGCTCTGTGCTTGGACGGGATTCTTGGTCCCTATTGTTGGGATCCTCTTCTATTTTCCTGGGGCGGGTTCCTTGTGGTACAACTCTTTGGTCACTTCCTGATGGGCTGGATCCTCTCTGTGCTGGCTGTCGGCTTCCTACAGGATGGCTCTCGCTGAACGGAATGTTTTCCCGGTGGGCGGCTGGTTTCTCCATAGGGCGGGATCCGCCAAATCCGTCGATTTTCCCGCGAGGCGGGATCCTTTCTTTTCTGCTGGTTTCTCGGATGGCAAGATTTCCCTATTGCTTCCCGCTAGGCGGGACTATTTGTGGTGGTTTTGACTGCTTCCCGCGAGGCGGGATTTTATTGTAACGGTTTTTCTTTGCTTCCTGCTAGGCGGGATCTTCTCGATGGTGGTTTTTGGCTACTCCCCGCTGGGCGGGATCTCCAAAACTACTTTCTTTCTTATTTGTTTGTTTCCCGTTGAGAGGGATTGTTTCATGCTTACTGTTACCGCTAGGTGGGATTTCTATTTTGGTGTTTAGTTTCAAGGGATTGATGCCCTAGGCCCATTGCTTATGTAATCAGGTTTTGGGATCCTTGTTAAAACCCGTTGTAAATACAAACACTACTTACCAAAAAAAAATAATACAATGAAATATTATACCATTAGCTCAACACATTATATTCCTCAAACTTTAAAGAAACTTAGGTTCAAGTCTTGACAAACCATTTGAAATATCATTATGTGGTCATAGTCACAATATAATATAGGTAGGCCAGTTTTAATACTATATAATCCTTTAAAAGCATATTTTTATTTTTTCATATAATTTTAATTGATTGGATTAAAGTAACTAATTGGATTAAGAGGTTTGCACTTTAAACCGAAATTTAAATCTTATGAATGAAATTAAAAAAATCAAATACCATTAGATGAACCCATTAGATTCCTCAATATTTTTTTTATTGAAAAAATACTTCATATTAATGAATAATTAGAGAATACATCATCATAAAAACACTACAATAGTTTGCGAATGAGCAACAAATAATAAAATCTAACACTTTTATCAATTCTAATATAGTCCTAAATAATCTTAGATCTAAACACTTTAAATTGACTAGAAACAAGCTCAACAACTTTGGTAACAGTAACATCAACTGAAACCTCCTCATTTTTAAAAATAAAAATACATCCGTCTTTCCAAATATTGAACAAGACAAAGAGTCTAATAATATACCAAAATATCCTTCTATGGCTTGCACAATCAATGGAGTCTCCAAAAAACACTGCCTTGCACCTTAGTTGCCCCTAAACAACATTGTCGTACAACCAGACTGCCTTTCTCCATACCTTTCTCGTTCTTCAACATTTCCAAAAAATATGCTTAATTGTCAATTTTTCCATAGCTCGAACAAGCATCCGATGTAAGCATCCATTTTTCTAGAAGAGCCTTACTATGAAGACCATGCATGATAACTAACCAGGAAAACAACTTTAACTACATAGAAACCTGAAACATCCACACCCCAGCGAGATGCTTCTTCCATTTTTTGCGAGAACAACTCAAATCCCATCTGATGTTCAGAATGTCACCAAATGGGATTCCAGGAACCATCAACTTATAAATATTAGAGTCTTTAAAACACTAAATTGGTTTTCCATATTTCCACCTCCAATCCTTCCATATAGGACCTACAAGACCATTGGAAAGATTGTACAATTGCTCCATCGGGAGAAGACTTTGCATTTGTTGCACTGCATACCTATCAGAGGACTTCAGTTTAAATTTAAAAACCAATTGTTGCCATGGAGTCCAAATACTAGTGTTTCCATCTCAAAGATCTGCCCACGTGAAAGTCTCTTGCACTACAAGGTAGGCATATCTGCTGCATATGTCCCATTTTTTTCCAAAGGCAAATTGCTTCGGAGCAAAGAGTACAACCCCATATATCATCCAAAAAGTCCCATTTAACCAATCCGACTATATATTTCAAAGCCTCCCATATTATTTTAATTAGTATGCAACCTCTAATATTAAATTTCCTGTGGTGACCAACAATATCTTCAAAACTAAAATTTCCCTTGACTCCATAAATATTCACACAGTTCTTGATATGATGATGCAACAACCATTGCTAGCCAAAATCACCCTCAAAACACCTAATGACCCACTTATAAGCAAGAAACTTACCTTGAACTTGGATTTTGAGTAACCCAAGGTCACCCTTCTTCTTAGGAATAATACAATACTTCCATGCGACTAGAGGAACCCGCATGGAACCATCCATATTTGCCCATAAAAAATTCCTGATGCAGGTCTCTAGTCTTCTATATTGAGTAGGTTTTGGAAGCCAACAAGAGGAATAATACATGTGGTACATATAAAGAATCTTAATTACCATAGTAAGTTTCCTTGTAAAGGAGATCATCTTACTTTTCCAAATTTGATTTTTTTTCTCAAATCTGCTCATACACCAATCACCTAGATTTAAGTGTTGATAAACTAATTGAAATATCATTATGTTCTCATAGTAATGATATAATACAAGTAGGTCCATTTCAATACTCTATAACCCATTAAAAATATATATTTTATTTAGAATATAATTTTAATTGATTGAATTAGAGTAATTATTGGTGTGAGAGGCTTAGACCAACTTGTGCAAAATTTGAATAGATTTATAATGAGTGGTCATATGCAAAAATTCAAGCAATATTGAGGGAGATACAACCTTGTGAAGTCAATCATTCGGAACGAGTGCAATGATGATTTTTTAAGTCATGAAAAATAAAATTGCAAATATTTGCCAACTAGGGTTCAAATGATGGGAAGAGCAATGAAGGACTAGGACTTCAGTGAGACAATACGTTGTATCTGGAAAAAGAATTTTTTAGATAATTTCTTTTTTTCCTTTCTTTATCTTAGAAATTGTGCATGAAAAATTTATAATTTTTTTATCAAATATTATATTTGCTATAGGATTTTCAAATAAAATTTCAATATATATTGATTTTTAGTTTCCTTTCCATTGATTGATTTATAGTTAAATATTTAGAATCATATCTAGTGGTAGAAGTTAGTGAGTGAAACTCAGAGAGATCCTCATTGATACAATATAGGGTAGTTTTTGGTGAATTTAATGGGTATTGGCTAGGGGCTTCAGCCTTAAGAAAATTGATTGATAGTAGTGGGAAGTGTCTAGGAGTGATTCTATCATTTCTTCCCAAAGGTTTCTTCCTATCCATTTTTTTCTAGGGGGTCCTAAAAGGGGATCCTTGGTTTATGGGAAGATTATAACTCTTTCTCACCCGCTGGTATGAAGGCTTTTCACCTGAAAATATAAATCTATCCTTGGTACTAATATGGGTTAGGATGTTTGGGTTACACATTGAATTTTAGGAAATAGATACCTTCAAGGTAAAATACAACACTCTAGGATAATTTATTGATATTTTAGATACAACAAGATATGGATGTTTGGCTATTTATGCTTGAATATTGGTCATGATTGATATTATTAAAGCATTACCAAAATCAATAATTCTTAAGTATGGGGATAAGATGTGGATCCAAACTATAGATCTAAAAAAAATACCTTTTAGATTTAGAATATGTCATAATGTGGGGCATATTGAGATATCATACCCTAAGAAGAGCCCAAAATAATCATTTGTAGAAAACCGTAAGAGAAATTTATGAATGGTTATGGATGAAGATGGTTTTCAACTTCCAAAAAATAGGTCTAGAAAAATATAAGAAAACAAACAGTGAATACCAATAAGGAAGGATATTGGAATAAATACGAACTCTTTTGAGGCTTTACCCTATGAAGAAAAAGTAGATCAAAACATAGAGGACACAATACAACAATTTCAACATATTAGTAAAGAACTGTCTATTCAATATGATACTAATTTAAGGAAGAAAATTCTTGATGAAGCTAAGGAATGTGTATCATAAAATTTTTAAGACTCTCTTTAAGTACCATGCACCATTCAGGAAAAAATATTTGGTAAAGAAAATGCAGTTTTAGAAGTTAATACCTCTACTATTAATAAGGAAATACCAGAAAATGAGTAGGACAAGTCAAAAGCTTCTATAATAGAGCTAGGAGAGGATAAATATGTTGAAAAACAAAATTATGAAAGAATATTGAGAAATAGAATAATAAGACCTACTCTTGATATAGGTAAGGAAAAAAGAGGAAAACCCTCAAATTATCAAGCAAGATCTAGGGAAGCAAGAGATAACACAAATAAAGGAACACAAACTAAGTTGGTTGAACTTCTCTTTACAAAACAATAAAATGATATTGGTAATATGTAGGAGGGTCCAAAATACCCTAATGAGACATGATTATCATATCATCAAATATAAGGGGTGCTAATTCCCCCTCAAAGCACAGGTGTATTAGGGACCTATGTTTAAGTAATAAACCTGATATTCTATGTATCCAAGAAACTAAAATGGCAAAATAAGAAGTTTCAAAAACTATGAAAGCAATTTGGGAAAGATGTGAATGGGATGTTATGCATTCGAAAGGAGCGATAGGAGGAATTCTAACTTGTTGGAATCCTTCTAGAATATCTTGTGTAACCATTCATAAAACTAGCCATTGGATAGCCTATTTAGTCACTTGCTACTTTGCAGCTATTCGTTTCATCCTTATTAATGTCTATGGACCTATAAATTAGTCAGGCTGATTAGAAGTTTGGAGTGGTATTAAATCCTTTATGAGAAGTAAATACCAATAAACCTGATTCATTATCATTGGATATTTTAATGCCATAACCAACTTGAATGAAAAATTTGGGGGAATTAGGAAATTGACCCAAAGTATGAAATATTTCTTAGCTTTTATTCAAAATAGTAATCTATGGGAAGTTGAGTTTGAAGAAGACAACAATACTTGGAATAAAAATAGGAGATGCCAAAACCTAATTTCAAAACAATTAGATAGATGCATTCTCTCAAATAATTGGCTAGATTAAGGAACTTGTGCTAAAATTAATACCTTAACAAGGATTGGTTCAAATCACTGGCTAATAAGAGTTACAATGGCGATAACTGAATTCAAAAAAAGATCAATATTTAAATATGAGCAGATGTGGGAATACCATCCTCAATTTGTTGATATAATAGCTCAAACATAGAATTATTTAGGTAATTATGGGTTGTATACTCTTCCAAACCAAATTAAAGCTATGACATCTATATTAAAAGAATAGAACAAGAACACCTTTGGAAACAATTTTGAGAAGAAAGAAGATATGAAAGATAAACTTTAAAAATTATAAAAAGGTGATGATAATAATCCAAGCTTAGAGGAAAGGAAGTTGATTAGTGAATATCATAATATTTTGAGTAAGGAAGAGAAATTTTGGAGATTAAAATCAAGATAGACTTGGTTAAAAGGAGATAAAAATACAAAGTTTTTTCATAGGATGGCTATAGTACAAATCTCATATTCTAAAATTAGTAGAATTAAATATATATAAGGGGTTTGGATTGAATATCAAAGTGAAATTAGAAAAGAGGCAAAGTCATTTTATCAAAATATTCTATGTTCAGAGGATACCAAAGTTCTTAATGATATACTTCTTCAAGATGTTCCTTCAGTTATAACAAATGAAGACAATAGGAAACTGATGGAGACTATTACTCTTCAAGTAGTTCATTTAGCTCTTTTATCTTTTAATAAGGATAAATCCCCAGGTCCAAACGTGCTCTCTACAACTTTTTACCAACATAATTGGGATATAGTGAAGGATTTTTTATTGGTGGTAGTGGAGCAATTTAGGGTTAAACAATACATTCCTTATAAAATAAATGCAACTTATCTTACCCTAATTCCAAAAAAGAATGATGTTGAATTATTTAATTTTTTTAGACCCATAAGCCTATGTAATATGGCTTATAAGGTTATTTCCAAAGTGATGGCAAATAGATTAAGGCCATTGTTAGACAAAATCATTTCAGAAGAGCAAGGAGGATTTGTGAAAGGGAGACAAATTTTGGATGAGATCATAGTAGCTCATGAAGTTATTCATTCAAAAACTTCAAGAAAAGAGAAAGCTATGATCTTAAAACTTGATATGAGTAAAGCCTATAAGAGGTTTAAATGGGATTTTATTTTTGCAATTTTTGATAAGATTGATTTTGGGAAGAAATGGTTTAGATGGATTAAAGCTTGTGTCTCTATAGTTTCTTATTCAGTGTTGGTCAATGGGTTAGTGACAAAATATTTCAAAGCCAAGAGAGGCTTTAGACAAGGAGATCCTCTATCTCCTTATTTTCTCATTATTATGGTAAAATTTTTTAGTAGGAAATTAAATAAGAATTATAAATATGGGCTTATAAGTGGACTTAAGGTTAGTAATAACATCGATAACATCACCCATCAACATTTTTTAGATGATACAACCCATTTTGGAAAGGCAAGGATAAACGAGTCAAGAGCTTTGAATAAATTTTTAAAGCAGTACAAAAGAGCTTCAGGGCAAAAATTTAATAGAACTAAATCTAAAATTTACTTCCTTAACGCTCCTGCTAATATCAAAGTAAGAATTTACAGGTTGTTTCAAATGGAGAAGGAAAATCTACCAACAAATTATGTAGGGATACCTTTATTTGAGGGGAGAATGAGGATATATTTATGGAATCTAGTTATTAGTAAAGTCTAAAATAAACTTCCAGCTTGAAAAGGTAGATGGTTATCATTAGCAGAAAGAGTGTAGTTAATTAAATCAGTTTTAAAATCCATTCCAACATATTATATGTCATTGTATTCTATGCCAAAATGAGTTGAAATTTTTTTAATCTATATTATGAAATCCTTTTTTATGGTTAGGTGTACATGATAAAATAAAATTTCCTTTGGTGAAATGGAGAAAGTTGTGTGATGAAAAAACTAAGGGAGGTCTTGGTTTAAGAGTTATTACAAATGAAAACGTAGGTCTTAGGGGAAAATTTATCTGGAGATTGTACAAAAAGAGTCAAAGACAATGGGCAAGAATTCTTCAAAGTAAGTATGTTGATCCCAATGACCCAAGTTTAATATTTACAAAATTCTCTCTTCCAAATGGTTCTACTGTTTGGAATGGTTTAAAAAAATCTATTGATCTTATGATTAAAGATTTAATATGGGTGGTAGGAATTGGAGAAAAAAATTCAATTTTGATGGATACTAGGTGTGATAAAAAACCACTCAATGTAGATCCATGTTTGAAACCTTGGATGAGATTGCTTCAAGATAAATATAGTGATAGGGTTTCAAACATCTTGTATAAGGATCAAGAAGGAAGATACATATGGAAATAATTTTTTTTACAAGTATACAAGACACTGATGCTAAGAAGCAATTGAGTAGAAAGATAACTACTATGAATATTCTAAGGGGTGCTAAGGATAAATTGATTTGGAAGTTGAATAGCTTAGGAGAATACAAAACTAGAAATGGATATAATGTTCAACACCAAACTAATAATAATATCACTAGAATATGGATAGATATTTGGGATAGCCCAAGAATTCCTAAAGTAAATTTTTTTGTTTGGATAGTATGTCATAGAAGAATTTTATCCTAGGATAACCTTATGAAAAGGGGTTTTCATGGCCCCTCTCAATGTGTTTTCTGTAATAAGTAGGAGGAGAGTATAGGCCATATCTTGGGACATTGCTCAATAGTCTAGAATCTATGGCAATGGATTCTTAATATATTTGGTAAATGCATGGTGATGAATAGTATAATTGAATATTGGTTAAAGCAATGGAAGAGCACTTATAAAAGTGAGGCTTTACAGACAATGTGGGATATATCAAAAGATACAATACTTTGGACTATATGGCTAGAAAGGAATAGAAGAATATTTAAATGAAAGGAAAGTAGTTAAGAGGTAATGAAAAAGAAGATATGTTTAGCCATAGAGGAGTCTAAACCAACCCTATCAACTCACCCAGTCCCTAATTTGGAAGCAGAGATTATTGATAGATGGATTCAAGTCATTAAATGGAATTATGATGTTGGGTACAAGAGAAGAAAAAAAAAGACAAAAAATATAAAGTAGAAACGACCATATGTGGAGTGGGTTAAGTTGAATTTTGATGGAGCATCTAAAGGAAACCTAGGACCAGGAGGAGGAGAAATAATTAGAAATAATAGAGGATATATTTTGTCTCATTATGCTTTCAATAGTGGATTTACGACAAATAATGAAACTAAAGCTTGGACAACTTTAGAAGGGTTAAAAATATGTAAACAAATTAAATGGAATAGAGTATATATGGAAGGTGATTCTCTCATAGTAATAAATGCAATTTTTAGGAAAGCAAAGGTTCCATGAAACATACAAGAGATAATTGTGGAAATTCAAGATCTTGCTAAAGATTTTAAAGAAATTAGGTTTGCACATATATTAATTAAAGGAAACAAATGTGCTAATAAGATAGCCAATAGAGGGGTTTTGATTGAGGATCATGAAGTTAAATTTTGTTTCCATGGTTAGAGGAAGTAGAAAGTTTAGTTGAAGCTGACAAAAAAAGTTCATTACCTAAATCAATTAATGATTAAGATTTTCTTTAATATTTTCCATTGGTAATATTTTCTTTATTTTGTAACATTAATGTATTTTAATTTAGACAATTTATTATAATTTTTGTGGTTGCACTTGTGTTCTAGGAAGGAAACTAGCAATCCATATTTGGTAAAACAGACTATGATAGTGTGGTGTTCTGTAAATATTACTCTACTAAGATGTAAGGCATAGATAGTAGAGGTGAATTTTTTGCATTGTGAAGGCTACTATAGGAAAATGTCAAGAAAGATGCTAAATTTTGGAGTAATTGTATTCATACAAAAATTTGAAAAGATCCAAAAAATGAAAATCAAGAATCCAAACATTTTATGTAAAATTATGTAGGTTTTTAGCTATAGCATATCAATTGAGATGAGAAGTGTATCTATTTGTAAACTCTAAATATCTAAATAAGAGAGATATAATTTCTCAATGGTGGGGGACCCGATTACAACCCCTTATTATCAAAAAAAAATTATTGGTGTAAGAGGTTTACACTTCAAACCAAATTTTAAATCTTATAGATAATAGTTAAAATATCAAATACGATTGGATCAACCCATTAGATTCCTCAATATTTGAGGATACCTATTTTTAAGTTTTCACAAACCTATCATTATGTTACCATAGTCATCATATAATATAGGTAGGTCCATTTCAATACTATATAACCCATTATAGACATATATTTTATTTAGCATATAATTTTTTTAATGTATATAATATTATATTAATACCAAATTTTTTAAATACTATGTAATAATGATATAATAGAATGAAAAATTACAACATTAGCTTAGCTCATTATATTCCTCAACATTTGAGGATACCTAAATTTAAATCTTGAGAAACCAGTTGAAATATAGTCATCATATAATATATGTAGGCTCATTTCAATACTATATAACCCATTAAAAGCATATATTTTATTTAGCATGTAATTTTAATTGATTGAATTAGAGTAACTGATTTGCGTAAAAGGTTTACAGTTTAAACTAATTTTTTCCTTTGATTAATTAATTATGGTTTTGAAAGGTCCCCACAACATTCTATATCAACTCCATAGGATCAAATCAACACCCAGGCTTAAGATATTACAATCTTGCATGATGGTGAATCCAAAAATACCATGAGATAGGAGCAGGGAGGAATACAATTTAAAATTTAAAATACATTTCCCACTCAAAACAAAACAAATCCCACCTAATGGGAGAAAGACAAGGATACCTAGCTTATTGCATAGTAATCATGTGATAGATGAAACATCAATCAAGAATCCAAGACCAAGAGCATAGACACACAGATCCTGGATAGCTAACCAATCTTGCCCAAGGTTCCACAAATATCACCCAAGGTAGAGGAACACCAAATAAAGAATAATGTTTTTTGATGGACCCAATGCAATGTTACAATAAAAATTAACTACCCATCAAATACCACCCATCAAAACTACGACCCTTGCATCTCCTCTAAAAATCAAATTTTAAATCTTATGGATAACATTTAAAAAATTAAATACCATTAGATTCCTCAATATTTGAGGAGACCTAGTTTGACCTAGCTTTAAGTTTTGATAAACCAATTGAAATATCATTATGTGATAGTAGTCATTAATATAGGTAGGTCAATTACAATAGTATTTAACCCATTATCATTTTGTGATCATAGTCATCCATGTCAATACTATATAACCCATTAAAATCAAATATTTCATTTATAATTTTAATTAATTGAATTAGAGTAATTGATTTTCCTAAGAGATTTAGGATTTAAAACAAATGTTAAATCTTATGAATGAATTTAAAATAATGAATACCATTAGCTCAATCTATTAGATTCCTCGATAGGAGACCTAGGTTTATGTTTTGACAAACCAGTTGAAATATCATTATGTGATCGTAGTTATAATATAATAAGAGTAGGCCAATTCATTTAGTATATAGCCCATTCATTTAGTTATGATATAATACGAGTAGGGCCATTCATTAAAATATCATTATGTGATCATAGTCATGATATAATATAGGTAAGCTCATTTCAATACTATATAACCCATTAAAAACATATATTTTATCTAGCATATAATTTTAATTGATTGAATTAGAGTAACTGATGTGTAAGAGTTTTACACTTTAAACCAAATTTTAAATCTTATGGATGAAATTTAAAAAATGAAGTACCATTATCTCAACCCATTAGATTCCTCAATCTTTGAGGATATCTAGATTTAAGTTTTTACAAACTTGTTGAAATATCATTAGGTAGGTAGGCCCATTTCAATACTATATAACCCATTAATAACATATATTTTATTTAGCATATAATTTCATGTATATAATATTATATTAATATCAAATTGTTGAAATACTATGTAATAATGATGTAATACAATGAAGCATTATACCATTAGCTCAACCCATTATATTCCTCAACCTTTGACAAGACCTAGGTTTAAGTGTTGACAAACTAGTTTGATCATGTGATTATAGTCATGGTATAATATAGGTAGTCCAATTTCAATACTATATAACCCATTAAAAACATATATTTTATTTAGCATATAATTTTAATTTATTGAGTTAGAGTAATTGATTGGCTTAAGAGGTTTAAAAATTAAACCAAATTTTAAATATCATGGATAAAATTTAAAAACTCAAATACCATTAGCTCAACCCATTAGTTTCCTCAATATTTGAGGAGAGCTAGGTTTAAGTGTTGAAAACTAGTTGAAATATCATTATGTGATCATAGTCATGCTATAATATAGGTAGACCTATTTCAATACTATATAACCCATTAAAAAAATATATTTTATTCACCATGTAATTTTATGTATATAATATTATTGTAATATCAAATTGTTTGAATAACATAAAATAATGATATAATACAATGACACATTATACCATTGGTTCAACCCATTAGATTCCTCAACCTTTAAGGAGACCTAGATTTAAGTCTTGACAAACTAGTTGAGATATCATTATGTGCTCATAGTCATTATGTAATATAGGTAGGCTAGTTTCAATACTATATAACCCATTAAAAGCATTTTTTTTATTTTTACATATATTTTTAATTTATTGAATTACGAGGTTTACACTTTAAACCAAAATTTAAATGTTATGCATGAAATTAAAAAAAAAACAAATATCATTATCTCAACCCATTAGATTCCTCAATATTTGAGGAGACCTAAGTTTAAGAGTTGACAAACTAGTTGAAATATCATCATGTGATCATAGTCATGATATTATATATATATATATATATATATATATATATATATATATATATATATATATATATAAATATTGTTGTAATATTAAATTGCTAAAATACTATGTAACAATGATATAATATAATGAAATATTATACCATTAGCTCAACCCATTAGATTGCTCAATATTTGAGGAGACATAGGTTTAAGTTTTTACAAACTAGTTGAAATATTATTGTGTGATAGTAGTCATGATATAATACAAGTAAGCCCATTTCAATACTATCTAACCTATTAAAAACATATATATTTTTTAGCACATAATTTTATGTATATAATATTATATTAATATCAATTTGTTAAAATACTATGTAATAATGATATAATACAATGAATGATTATACCATTAGCTCAACCCATTAGATTCCTCAACCTTTGAGGAGACTTAGGTTTAAGTTTTGACAAAACTAGTTGAAATGTCATCTTGTGATTATAGTCATTTTTTTTTTTTGGAAAACATCCTAGAAGGGATGCCACTTTTGGGTAAGACCCAAGGAGGCAGGGGTATCCATTCCGTAAAAAATGCCCAGGACTCGAACCTGGCCTACCACTTTTGACATACTCAAGGAGAAAAAACACACAAAAACATTTAAAAAAATAAAAATAAATAAATAACAATAAAAATAATAAAATAAAATAAAAAACATGCTCCTTGAGTGTGTCAAAAAGAAAAGCACAACCAAACACACACACAAAAAGATAAAAAAAAAAACCACAACATGAACCACATAGAAAAAACACAAGAACAACATAACAAAACACAAACATGACAAAAACAACAAAAAAAAACATTAAAAATAAACACAACCAAAACCTAAAAAATAAAAAAATTAAAATAAAAAACAAAATACATCAAACAATAAACAAAAATAAAAAACATAGAAAATACTCACACACAAAAACATGAATTAACACAAACAAACAGAAACACAAGAACAAGAACAACAAAAACACAAGAACAATAACAAAAAACATAAAAAACAATGAACAACAAAAAACAACACAAAGAACATAAAAACAAAACAAAACAAAAGAACACACACCTTCAAAAACTAAACAAAAAAACAAAAAAGAAAAAAATTGAACATAAAAAAGACCTTTCTAGACCAGAAGACTTTTAAGGCAAGGATCAAAAGAGGAAACAAAAGAAAGAATAGTTTGATCTAGGGAACTAAATTAACCTGATCGAACCAAAGAGAAGCAAAAAAAAAGCAAGAAGAAACTAGGTACCTTCAGAACTGGAGCCATCCAAAGAAACGATAGAAAGAAGAGCTTCTATTATTTGTGAAGCCCACCATCTAGGAGGGTGGCCATAACAAGTAAGATAACAATTGTCCAAAGCCCAATTAGCTAAATCATCAGCACTCTTTTTTTGATCTCTGACCACATGATTGTAATCAAATTTTAAAAATCCCATATGGATTAATTGAATCTTCTCAATAATTCTTTTTATTCTCCAATCAACCTTATGATTCTTAGGAGTCTTCAAAATATTTATCATGATTTGAGAGTCAGACTCAACTAACACCTTTTACCATCCAACCTTAGTAGCCTCTTGAAGGCCTCTGAGGATACCATACCCCTCAGCAAGGTTATTGGAAAGAATACCCAAATTCTCAGCAAAAGTAAAAATCGGGGAGCCATATGAAAGTCTACCAATTCCTCCCGTATTGGCTTTTCCAGGGTTCCCTCTAGAGGCTCCATCAGTATTGAATTTTCCAAAATCCTTAGGAGGAGGTTTCCAATTTCTTTTCCTATCCATATTACAAATATTCACATTCCCTTTAATTTTGTTGCCATTAGAAGATTTAATATTCAATATTTGCATCACTTGATCCCATATTTTGTAGGAGTATTGGGGGTGATTAAAGAGTTGATGGACTGATTCAACTAAGTTGGATATGGTATTTTTCCAAATATAGTCAATATCCTTCCTATCTTGATTAAAAATTTGGTTGTTCCTTTCATTCCAGATATTCCAAAGAAGAATGGTAGAACCCATACAAACTTCCTAATAAAATGATCAACACCCTCTTGATTAGGCCAATCCCTCCAAAGCTGTTCAAAAGTAAAAAAAAAATGACCATTGTAATCCAAGTAATATGGTCATTCTCCTCCATAGCACAGAGGATAAAGTACACTCAATAAAAATATGGCTAAGATTTTCTACATTCTCTTCACACATTTCACATTTAAAATGGCCATGAAAACCATGCTTCATAAGTTGGTCACTAGTAAGCACCCTAGGATGCAATAAAAGCCAAGTAAATAATCTCACCTTAGGCCAAAGATTTTGAGCCCACAACTGAGAAAATATGTCAGAATATTGGTTGGGATTATTATGGCATAAGGTCAGATAACCTTGATCAATTGAATACTCACTGTTAGTAGTGTTTTTCCATCCAAAACAATCTTTTTCATGGGACCAAGAGAGAGATCTCATATGAAGGATGCCTTGGATATATTGTCTTTGCATTTATGGGATTTGAATATGCCAGTCGTCAATAGGGATCCAATATCTCCTAACCTTTGAATTACCAGTATGGTACCAATACTAATTAGCCACATTTATCCACTTAGCTTGGTGAAGCTCCTCCATCCATGGCCTCCAATAAAGAAACTAAGTTATCAAAGGCTTGTGACCATTTCAAGAATTTATCCAAAAATTTACCTTTTGATCATTATGAATGATCCAAAATAAATGTTTCTTTATCAAATCCTCACCAATATTAAGATCTGCTAAAATGGGAGAACCTTTGGTAGGAAGTTGATAGCGAACAAGGTCTTCTAGACTTTTGTTCTCAGTATATTTAGCACAGAGATTATTGGACCAAAGAGCATTGGGGTTATGAAACATCCTCCAATATAATTTAGCATCTAAAGCTTTTTTGTTATTAATTGAAGACCAAAATCCTAACCCCCCTTCATTCTTAGGAAGACATAAAGTGTCCCATTTCACCAAGTCCCATTTTATTTTCTGCTTAGTACCACTCCAAAGGAATCGATGACTGATTTGATCCAGTTCTAAAAGAATAGCCTTTGGGATATTCAAAATGAAAGATACATAAATAGGAATAGCTTGAAGGATTGATTTTACCAAGGTGATTCTACCCCCAGAAGAAAGCCACCTATTGGTCCACTTTCCAATTTTCTTCTTGATTTTTTCCAACAACCAATTCCAATATTTATTTTTCTACCTTTGAATATTGATGGGAATACCTAAATAAGTAATCGGAAGGGAGGTATTCTTATATATTAATTTATCCAAGATCATGGATTCCTGTTTGGTAGAGCAGTGAAAGAAAATAACTTTAGATTTATCTTCATTGATCAACTGCCTAGTAGCCTTAGAAAAATAGCTAATGATTTGCTTAATATTAGAATCTTCCTTAACTCTGGCTTTACCTAAAAGAGTAGAGTCATACACAAATTGAAGATGAGATATAGGTCTAGCTCAATGAGCAATGGTAATTCCATCAAGGGTTTTGTTTTTCATATTTTTGGTTATAGTCCTACCCAAGCATTCAACAAGAATGATGAATAAATAAGGGGATAGTGGGTCACATTGCCTAAAACCTCTAGAAGCTAGGAATGATTGAGAAGGCCTACCATTGATAAGAACTAAGTAGGAAAATGAAGAGATGCATCCCATAATACAATCCATACAATCCTTAGAGAAACCAAATTGCCTCAAAACTTTGATAAGGAAGTGCCAATCCACTCTATCATAAGCTTTGGATAAGTCTAACCGAATGAACATGGAAGGAGATTTTTGCATATCCATGGAATGGATGGCTTCTTGAGAAAGAACTATCTCATCTACTATTTGATGCCTTTCCACATAACCCCTTGCTTAGGGGAAATAATATTATGAAAAATAGACCTCAACCTTTCTACCATGATCTTAGTAATGATTTTGAGAAGAACATTACATAAATAAATAGGTCTAAAAGTTGAGATATGATCAACCTATTGAGATTTTGGAACAAGAGTAATATAAGTTTTATTGATAACCTTCAAAATATCTTTGGCTTTCTTGGCTTCTTCCACCACATCTAATAAATCAACATGAAGGATATCCCAGAACTCTTGGTAGAACTCAATGGGAAAACCATCAGGACCTGGGGTTTTCTCTTTTTGCATTTTAAAAACTACCAGTTGAAGCTCATTGAGAGTAACAGGAGTAGTAAAAATAGATTTCTCCTCAAAAGTGATAAGAGAAGTGATTGCTTGAAGAACATTTTTTTGAGAAGTCGAGTCAAGAGGAATAGCAGCAAAAATATTGGAAAAGTAATCGACAAAAATAGAGTTCATGCCATCCCAAGTATATACAACATATCTAGAATTTGATTTCATGAAAGAAATAAAGTTGTGAGATCTTCGAGCTAGAAGAGATTTGTGGAAGAAATTTGTGTTTCGATCTCCTTCTTTCAGCCATTAAATTCTAGATTTTTGCTTCCATAATATTTCTTCTATTTTTTCCCATTCCTCTAAATGTGTTGTGAGTTTAATTTCATCAGCACTTATATTCTCTGTGAGGCCATATAAACGGATTTTATTATTCAAATTTTCAATTTCAGCAATAATTTCATGTTTTTTTATGAACATGCCCAAACTGCTTCCAGTTCTAAGTCTTGATTTTGGATTTAATGTATTGGAATATTTTGGCAAATTAGAAAATATTAGTCCCATGCCTAGGTTTAACTTCCACCATTGTTGCACACGAGGTCTAAAGAAACTGTCTCTAAGCCACATTAATTGAAAACAAAAAGGAGAGAATCTCATAATGGTTTTCCACATTTCCACCATGACTGGCCAGTGATTTGAACTAGCATTGTTAATAGTCTTCACTTTAGGAATGTGACCATGGATTAAAAAATTTTTAGAGAGCAAAAACCTATCCAATCTCTCCATTATACAAGCTAAGCCTTGCGTTTTTTAGACCAAGTCATAAGGCCATTATCTGGTTGGATATCCACAAGATGGAGGTTTGCAATATATTCGCTCATGCGGTCAATGCTTTTGTCCAAATTTCTATTTCCCCCATTTTATCATCTAGATAGGATGGTAATGAAATCTCCTCCGATCAAGATCCAAGCTTCAAGAAAATGAGAGATAATATGAGTTATATCCTTCCACTGTCTTCTTTTTTCCTCCAAATTAGTCAAAGCATAAATAGTTTTGTAGAGCATAATTTGGTTGGAATGTCTACTTTGAATAACTATAGCCAAAATATCCCAAATGCAAACCATATGGTGAATAACTACCTCTTTTGGGTACAAAGACAAGCAATGCCACCAGAAGTCCCTTGGGAATTGAGGGAAACCATTTTTCCAGATGAACAAAATTTATCGAAAATTGAGTCCATATCCTCCATTGACATCTTCGTTTCTTGAAGGAAAACAAGATGTGGATGATTTATCTAAATCATTCTTCTAATTTCGTTTTGTTTTGAAAGACTCCCTTTGAGTCCTCTAATATTCTAGGTGATGATCTTCATTAATACCAGGGCTAAAATTTTTAAGAAGGGCATTAATCTTACCTTCCTCTACAAGCTTTTCACCTTATTTTACCATATGATATTGATTGGTCTTGCAACCTACTTTTTTATTAGAATCCATCTTCAGTATTTTTTCCCTATTTCTTGACTTACTCCAATTGAATCTGAGATGGCTTCTAACCTTGAAGAATGCTCATACACAGCCAATTTTTTTCTAGAGGGTTCAATAGAGTCTATATTGGGACCTATATTATTTGAAGTTTTGACATTTAAAAGATTGTTTTTCTTGTGTGAATATTCTCCCTTTTTTCTATTGAAAACATTTGATTTGTTGTTTTATCTCTAAGTTATTACATTCATATTTAAATTGTGTTTATAATATTTATGTTTCCATTATTTCCTCTTCTTCACTTGGGATATCATATGTGGAAAGGAATTCAAACATATTAGTAGATGACTTTTATTGATCCTTCATAACTGGTTTTTTTTAGTGTTCTTCTTCTTAGGCATTTGGAAACCTGCCGATTTTATATCTTCTTTCTTTTGATCAAGAATTTTATTTGGGAAAGCACTAGCCAAATGACCATATTCATAGTAAATTCTACAGTGAAAAGGAATTTTCTCATAGTCCACTACTTTCTCTCAAGTGTCTTTCCCAAATTGTAATGTGATCTTTTTATGTAGGGGTTTGTCAAAATCCATTAAAACACAAATTTGAGCATAAATAATTTGTTCAAAATTTTGAGTACAATCAGTAGTCATCATAAAAGTTCATAAAGAGTTTTCAATTGAAGAAAAAATAGTAGGATTCCAATATTCAATAGGGAGGCTAAAGATTCTAACCCACACGGGAGCTATAGAAGGCATATCTTCTTCAAATTTAAATTTAGTATGCCAGGGATTCATGAAAAGCCCTGCCCTTCAAAAAAACCAGGGATCCCCTTGAAACTTTTTCTCTCTATCTTCATTATGAGAAAATAGAACAAGAAAATAACCATTTGGATAAATAGAAATATGTAACTCACTTTTAGTTTTCCAGATTTTTGTAGCCTAGACTTTGAAAGCTTATAGGCTCAGACGAAAACCCATGAATGGACAAATTAATCATCTTTTTTCCAAATCTTCAATGTAGTCTGAATGCTACTCATATCAAGCTTAACAATAGGAGTTCCATCAAATGCTTTAAGACATCTTGACTCCATTTTCTTGGGATCAATCTTAGGCATTCTTATAGGTTTATGGTAAGCCCTAAGATTAATATTAGCATTGGATGAGGTTGTCCACCATGGAGGGCATCCAAAAAATTCATTTTTGGGGCTCAGTCTTCGAAATTCTTACCCTTGATAGAGTTTTCATAGTAGAATTATTTTGTGGGTACACCTTAGCACTAGATTCACTTGATATCTAAGCCATTTTTTTATCAACTGCTTGAAACTTATTTCGTGATCTCTAATCCTTGCCCTAGATGCCATGGAAAGGTATGGTTTTCACTTTTCTTTTGTGCAACAAATTGGAAGTCATTGTCACTCAAGTTCATAGCATGATCTGTTCAAAGATAGATTTCTAACCCATATTGTATCCCCTGCAACATATCCTGCTGAAATATTGAGCATAAACCGCAAAAATATTGGCCGCTAGGGCATGAAGGCCCTAAAAACCAACCTCTAAAGCTTCTTGCACACAACCCAGATGAAAACCTCGCACATGTGCTTGCCAAAAATGTCGTTCACACATAGGGATGTGCTAGGATTTGTGTTGCTCCAAATTATCTAAAACTTGGTGGAGACTTTTTAGGGTTTTTCAGGCATCTACTCTCAGAATTTCAGATTAATCCAGGTCCAAATGCTTGAGATATGGCCGAAACAAGTTTGATAGTTTGGGAAGTGTTGTGGCTGCTCCACAACGTACCCCAAAATTGGGGACCCACATTTTTTGCATGTGTTCCAAGAATACTGAAGTGGCCCATAGGCTAAAGATCAAGGAAAAAAGCAAAACACCACAAGGAGAAAAAGTGTCACGATATCGCGACATGTTGCAGTTTCATGGCCAAAGGAGAAAAAGTGTCGCGATATCGCGACATGTTGCACCATCGCGGCCAAAATAGAAAAAGTGTCGCGATATCGCGACATGTTGCACCATCATGGCCAAAAGAGAAAAAGTGTCACGATATCGTGACATGTTGCACCATCATGGCCAAAAGAGAAAAAGTGTCGTGATATCGCGACATGTTGCACCATCATGGCCAAAATAGAAAAAGTGTCACGATATCATGACATGTTGCACCGTCGCGGCCAAAAGAGAAAAAGTGTCGCGATATCGCGACATGTTGCACCGTCGCGGCAAAAAGAGAAAAAGTGTCACGATATCGCGACATGTTGCACCATCGCGGCCAAAGGAGAAAAAGTGTCACGATATCGTGACATGTTGCTTGGTCACGGTCAGAGGAGAAAAAGTGTCACGATATCGCGACATGTTGCATTTTCGCGATTCAAAGCAAAGAGAAAGAGCTAGAAAGAAAAAGTGTCACGATATCGCGACATGTTGCATTTTCGCGACCAAACGAGAAAAGAAAGAACAAGAAAGAAAAGTGTCGCGATATCGCGACATGTTGCATTTTCACGACCAAACAAGACAAGAAAGAACAAGAAAAGAAAAGTGTCACGATATCGCGACATGTTGCATTTTCGCGGCCAAACAGGAAAAAGTGTTGCGATATCGCGACATGTTGCATTTTCATGACCAAACAGGAAAAAGTGTCGCGATATCGCGACATGTTGCATTTTCGTGACCAAACAAGAAAAAGTGTCGCGATATCGTGACATGTTGCATTTTCACGGCCAAACAGGAAAAAGTGTCGCGATATCGCGACATGTTGCATTTTCATGACCAAACAGGAAAAAGTGTCACGATATCGCGACATGTTGCATTTTCGCGACCAAACAGGAAAAAGTGTCGCGATATCGCGACATGTTACATTTTCGTGGCTAAAAGCAACAAAAGAGAGCAAGGAGGCAAAAGTGTCACGATATCGTGACATGTTCCATTTTTGCCAAGGTAACGGACCTGCATAGTGACGTGGACATAAGGACAAAATCCAATGAACAAGACAAAGCATTACATAAGGAGTCTTTAATGATTTGAAATCATTTAAGATGGTCGTTACTCACAGAGGGAAATGGACGCAAGCCCATGTGGAGAAAACGTAGCGAAGGGCCACAAAATGGAAACCAAAGCACACGCATAGAAGGGAAGGTGAAACGAACAGTCAAAGAAGGTGAAATGAGCAGCCATCAAAAAATGAAATGAACCATCATGGAAGGAGAAACAATTTTTTAGAAGTTTAAATACGCCTTTCAAAGAGGCCAAAGGGGGTCGAAAATTGCTGTAAACAAAGTTGCAGATTTGAAGGCGAGAAGGCCATTCTGGACCTGTTTAAGTTGTTTTTCTTCCACAGACTGGTTTGGGAAAACCAGAGATTCTGCTATTGTAAAATGACATATTTTTAATGCAGAAGTTTTCAGAAATTTGCATCTTGTGGGCAAGAAAGAAGGAGATTTTCTTTGCATGCTATGGATTTAATGTTTATTCTTTCATTTTTTAGATTTCGAATAAATAGATAATGTTAATGCCATTTTTTTGGGTTACATTAGGCGAATATTTGAAATCTGAATTTTATTTCGTACCCTAGGAACCAGCACTTAGTCTATGGGGATTGTGCTTGTTTTGCAAGTCCAATAGGTTAGGTTGCATGCATGGAGACCTCACATCTTCGGTTTTGTCGGAACAGGATAGCATCATACTGAGTGCATTTTATCTTCAGTTTTCTGCATTTCATTTTCATTTTCTGCATTTTATTTTTTCTAGAAATTTTAACTTATTTTCAGGCATTAAACAAACATTTAAAAAATTCAAAATCCAAAAAAAAAACAATGAACAATCACTAAAGTTTCATGATGAAATAAACCAACATTGCCCCTTGTTTACAGTTACTTGCAATCACTAAGGTGTTCCAAGCATTTAAATTGAATATCTTTATTTGAGATTACTAATACACAGATGCAAATGCTAATACAGCGGAGACCTTGGAGAAGTTGTTTGTTTAACTTCTTTGCAAGAGGGGATTTGGAACCCAAATCCTAAAGGAGAGTGTACCTTTACAATTGGGTGAAAATACCACTCAATAGATTGGTGCTAGAAGGAGGGCCTGAATTGGTTTATTTCAGTGTGATTTAAATGCTATAGGGATTTAAATTTTGAATATTTCATGCCCTATTGATTATTATCTTTAGCCCTCTTTTAACAACACAACCTTGTAGTGTTAAAAGGAGGACATGAATTGCTATGCATTGTTCTAACGCTTTTTGATTGTTTAGACAAGAATAATGTGTTTTGATTTGATTTAAAAAATAAAATTGGTTTGATATTTTCTAGTCAATTTCATGCTTATTTGTAAGGAATTATTTTTTGTCTAAAATGTATTTGTTGTCGGTATTATGCTCTTCACTTGCGTGTAATGCGATCTTGTGAATCAGAAAGCCTACAACACTAGGAGTATGCTCTTCACTTGCGCATATGCGATCTGGTGAATCAAAAACTTACATTTTTAGAATACTGCTTTGTCAAGGTTCCTTCTTTCATGACTAACAAATTGATTTTGAAGTTATTCTTTGAATTTCATTAATTGCAGGATTTTCTATGTGTCGCAGGTTTTCTTTGAGGTACTGAGAGTTTTTTCAGGTTCTTGTGGGGTTATCATCATCGATTTTGAATCAAATGGCCCAACCTCCACCACCTCCTTGGTACGGAGCCCATAACATTCCTTTGAATATTGTAAGGGATATTCATGAGATCCCTAGGAATATAGAGATATTTTTGTCCAAATACAAATCGGATGGCCCAAGGACCCGAGAAGAACATATTCAGGCCTATAGGGATGTTTTGATAAGATTGCAAGTTCAACATGAAGATGTGGCTTGTAGACTCTTCCCCATGAGCCTAGACCAAGTGGCTTACGAATGGTATATTTGCTTACCTATTGGTTCCATTACGTCATGGACGCAAATGGAGAATGCTTTTGTCAACCAATTCAGGTCACCATTAGATCCCACAATCATCTATAATCAGTTCATTACATGCAAAAGAGGCCAGGGTGAGCCAATCCAAACTTTTAATCAGAGATTTCAAAAGTGCTATAATAGAGCAATTCGGCATTTTGCCATTGATCCCACAGTAGCTTTGCAAATATATTTTGGGGCATTGGATCCTATGACGACAATGTTTGCAAGGTGAAATCCTCAAGTTACCACGCTTGCTCTAGCCTACAATGAAGCTATGACCATTGAACAACAAATGACACCACAGGGTTATGGGTTTTCCCAGATGCCTATGGTAGGACAATATGGTCCATATGGTCAAGCTCCTATGATGAATCAGATCATGGCACCACAAATATCGGGCATAAATGCTTTGCCTTATCAACAACCATATTCATCAACACCCGCTTACGCACCCAATCCAATTCTCCCCATTCGATTCAAAGTGTGAATCCCTACGCAAATCAAGTGGCTCAAAATCCAACTCAAATGTTAAGTCAAGATCTCACCAATTACGCAAATCCTATTGGAACTAGCAATAACATAGCTCAACAAAAAGAGATTTATTCAGAGGTTGAAGAACTCAAAAATATGATTCACAAATTGAGTAATGATTTGGTTCAAAAATAGAAGTATGAATCCCATGCCCCTCACCCAAATCAAAATTTCAACAATAGAGGGAGACAGTGGAATACAAAACCAAACAATGGGGGTGTGCCTTCCCCTATTGCTAATCAGATAGATACTTTTGCAGGACCAAGTCACTCTAGTTCCATTCTTAATCTTTCTAATTTTGCGTGGGAAAATGGGTGTAGATTGCATAATACAAAGGAGCATAATGAAAGGAATTGTCCCGAAATGGCTAGGTATACCCATTGTCTCCAAGCTCAAGTGGATGATTTGGAACTTGTGCCAAATAATGGTCCACCCCAACATCAACAAGGAGTGGACAACATTTTGGTGGTGGAAACTCTATATCGTCAAGAGAGTGAGAATGAGGAAAATGAAGATGAATGGGATGAGAAACATGTTGATGAATCAGAAGATGAAGAAGAAGTACTTGAGCGTCACAACTTGAACTTGGAGGATGATTACTATGATTCGTGGAAGAAATGGGAAGAACATTATCAATCTAAATCTTCTAATAAACTTGTTGTGCCAATTAATATGTAGGATAACTCAATTGCTTCCTCACATGAGGATACTATAAATCCTGTACAATTTGAGAAAGTTTTGGAAGAGGAATTAGAATCTCATCAAATTTTGGAACATGATAAGGATTCTACAACCATGAATCAAGAAAGAGAGTCACTTGCTTTAGATTCCTTTGGAGGAAAAGAAATTGAAAATCTTGACCCACTTACTTGTGCTACAATGATTATGCCATTTCAAAATGAGAAAATTACAAAACCTGAATCATTTGGGTTTGATATCATTGATGATCCGATTGAAAATCTCACGTTACCCAAAACAACCCAGGTGATTGATCATGGAAATGTGTTAGTCAACCCACCCCTAGATAGACAAGACTTATGGTTTGAAAGGGATGGACATATTTTCAATTGGGTACCTAAGTTTGGTGCCTTTGATAAACAAGTCATGGAGAAAGAAAAAGTGCTACATGATGATGAATTTCATGAGAGAAAAGAGGAATTTTCAAATCCTCTTCAAGTAAGGTCAAATGAAAGCGTGCCAAAGGTAAAATCTCACCGTTTTGGTTTCACCATGCAAAATTCGAATGAAGGTTTGCCTAATGAATGGTTTGATTCAAATATTATTAATGTTATGGCTTTATTGAATGAAAATGAAAGCTTATTTCTACACCATGAATCAAAGTGCGGAATGGACATCTTAAAGAATAGACATAAAAGAATTGAACATCAATCATTGTCTAATCAATTTGAAAACTTGAAGCTCCACCATAGGATTATTAATGAAACTAAATCAAATTGGTATGGTGAGAGGGGCAAGTGGAGGTTTGTTTCTTTGTTTGGTTTGATCTTGTTTTTGTTGGATTCCTACAAAACTTGGTATGCGTATCACGTCATATGTCTTTTAAAGAATTCTAATCAGGTTTGGGATCCGAGAAAATGATAATCCAAACTTTTTGTACATTTGTATATACTTTTGGTTTTCGTGTTTTGGTTTTGGATTGGATCTCATTTTGGTTTTAAGTTTTGTGTGTTGGTCCTTTGGACTTTTTTGGTTTGCCAACTTAGGTCCTTATGAATGTTGACTAAGACTAGGAGAATATGAAACATCGGAATTGTATTGCAGAAAGCTCCACGAGTATCACAAACACATTAAAGAGTATCATTTGGAACTTGTGATGCATGAAGTTGTTAGTTTTACACATTATGGTAAAGTAGGTGATATATTCCATCCGCATTTCAAAAGGAGCAATGCATTCATATCTCACATTGCATATACATTTCATCTCAGTTGCATCTTCATTTCATGTACAATCATTGAAAAGGTGTCGAATCCTCTTAGGGTTATTACATAACATATATTAAAAGGATCCTAAGGTTGGGAACTGATGCCCGAACTATCTTGAACCAAGCACGTTCTACGCATATTAAAGAGAATCTTGAGAAAAATGGTCAAAACCATACTTGGAAGAAAAGGTGAGGCGAAAGGAATATTTCGTGTCTGTCCTATCATGCAACATAATCCTTAAAACAATGGTTTTTACCACTCCCATAATGCTTAAAGCCTAAAATCGGAGTAGTAAGGATAGGGTTAAATCCTCATCGAACTTAGGTTGAGGATCCAACTCCCCAAAGCTCTGATTTGACCTTCATGGAGTAGTAAGGATAGGGTCTAATTCTCATCTCGCTTAGGTTGAGAATCCGATTCCCCAAAGCTTCTATTTTGCCCATTCAAGAACTTGAAATTCCAAAGAAAATATTTTTCATTTCTTTATTAATATTGGATTGGAAGGATCGTACTACATGTCCCTTGCAAGGATGGGTAGTCATCCCCAAGGTCCAAGAAATCAAAGTAAAGCCAAACCATGGATTATGTGGTTAATCTCCACCGGGGCTATAGACGCCTGGTTGGCAGTGGAGTATGCTCATGCATGGCAACATGTCTTGTCTAAAAACAAGACCACTGATTGCTCAAATGGATAGGCTAGCTTGACAGTTTCATCCATAACAGGTTAAATCATTTTGTTCAAGATGAGGTAATGAACTCCAGATCAAAGTAGTAAGGATAGGGTTAAATTCCCATCTCGCTTAGGTTGGGAATCCTATTCCCCAAAGCTCTGATTTCACTTACACTTGCACATGGGTTCAAGATGGTAGTGACACATAACCAACTTTGGGATCTAGTAAATTAATTCAGTATACATATATTTGGTCCTAAGAGGGTTTGATAGTTTTGATATGTTTGTTCATGATACTAGAAGGTCTGAGCCTTTGCAAAGTAGGTTGTTATATCTCTAACATAGTTGTCATACATCAAATCCTGCACAAATCATTCATAGCCTTGCATACGAATCATAAGTGAAACTGACAATGGAATGTTGACCAATTTCAAACGATAGGGAATGAAGAACATTGCACACACCGAGCTGATGCTTAATAATTCTAATGCTTCATGTATTTCTCATCTAGTTTCATTCTTGGGATATTTTTTAACGCTTGTATTTGAGTCTGTGTGTTTTCAGGTTGAGTTCTCACCGAAATGCTCAGGAGCATTTCCCAGCAGAGTCACCATTTATTGTGGCTGCTCCACAACGTACCCCAAAATTGGGGACCCACCTTTTTTGCATGTGTTCCAAGAAGACTGAAGTGGCCCATAGGCTAAAGATCAAGGAAAAAAGCAAAACACCACAAGGAGAAAAAGTGTCACGATATCGTGACATGTTGCAGTTTCACGGCCAAAAGAGAAAAAGTGTCACGATATCGCGACATGTTGCACCATCACGGCCAAAAGAGAAAAAGTGTCACGATATCGCGACATGTTGCACCATTGCGGCCAAAAGAGAAAAAGTGTCGTGATATCACGACATGTTGCACCATCGCGGCCAAAAGAGAAAAAGTGTCGCGATATCACGACATGTTGCACCATCGTGGCCAAAAGAGAAAAAGTGTCACGATATCGCGACATGTTGCACCATCACGGCCAAAAGAGAAAAAGTGTCGCGATATCGTGACATGTTGCACCGTCATGGCCAAAAGATAAAAAGTGTCGCGATATCGCGACATGTTGCACCATCGCGGCCAAAAGAGAAAAAGTGTCATGATATCGCGACATGTTGCACCATCGCGGCCAAAGGAGAAAAAGTGTCGCGATATCATGACATGTTGCTTGGTCGTGGTCAGAGGAGAAAAAGTGTCGCGATATCGTGACATGTTGCATTTTTGCGATTCAAAGCAAAGAGAAAGAGCTAGAAAGAAAAAGTGTCGCGATATCGCGACATGTTGCATTTTCGTGACCAAACAAGAAAAGAAAGAACAAGAAAGAAAAGTGTCACGATATCACGACATGTTGCATTTTCGCGACCAAACAAGACAAGAAAGAACAAGAAAAGAAAAGTGTCGCGATATCGCGACATGTTGCGTTTTCACGACCAAACAAGAAAAAGTGTCACGATATCGTGACATGTTGCATTTTCATGACCAAACAGGAAAAAGTGTCGCGATATCGTGACATGTTGCATTTTTGTGACCAAACAGGAAAAAGTGTCGCGATATCGTGACATGTTGCATTTTTGCGACCAAATAGGAAAAAGTGTCACGATATCGCGACATGTTGCATTTTCACGACCAAACAGGAAAAAGTGTCGTGATATCGCGACATGTTGCATTTTCGTGACCAAACAGGAAGGAAAAGTGTCGCGATATCGCGACATGTTACATTTTCATGGCTAAAAGCAACAAAAGAGAGAAAGGAAGAAGTGTCGCGATATCGTGACATGTTCCATTTTTGCCAAGGTAACGGACCTGCATAGTGACGTGGACATAAGGACAAAATCCAACGAACAAGACAAAGCGTTACATAAGGAGTCTTTAATGATTTGAAATCATTTAAGATGGTCGTTACTCACGGAGGGAAATGGACGCAAGCCCATGTGGAGAAAATGCAGCGAAGGGCCACAAAATGGAAACCAAAGCACACGCATAGAAGGGAAGGTGAAACGAACAGTCAGAGAAGGTGAAACGAGCAGCCATCAGAAAATGAAACGAACCGTCATGGAAGGAGAAACAATTTTTTAGAAGTTTAAATACGCCTTTCAAAGAGGCCAGAGGGGGTCGAAAATTTCTGCGAATAGAGTTGCATATTTGAAGGCGAGAAGGCCATTCTGGACCTGTTTAAGTTGTTTTTCTTCCACAGACTGGTTTGGGAAAACCAGAGATTCTGCTATTGTAAAATGACATATTTTTAATGCAGAAGTTTTCAGAAATTTGCATCTTGTGGGCAAGAAAGAAGGATATTTTCTTTGCATGCTATGGATTTAATGTTTATTCTTTCATTTTTTAGATTTCGAATAAATAGATAATGTTAATGCCATTTTTTTGGGTTACATTAGGTGAATATTTGAAATCTGAATTTTATTTCGTACCCTAGGAACCAACACTTAGTCTATGGGGATTGTGCTTGTTTTGCAAGTCCAATAGGTTAGGTTGCATGCATGGAGACCTCACATCTTCGGTTTTGTCGGAACAGGATAGCATCATACTGAGTGCATTTTATCTTCAGTTTTCTGCATTTCATTTTCATTTTTTGCATTTTATTTTTCCCAAAAATTTTAACTTATTTTTAGGCATTAAACAAACATTTAAAAAATTTCAAAATCCAAAAAAAAAAACAATGAACAATCACTAAAGTTTCATGATGAAATAAACCAACATTGCCCCTTGTTTACAGTTACTTGCAATCACTAAGGTGTTCCAAGCATTTAAATTGAATATCTTTATTTGAGATTACTAATACACAGATGCAAATGCTAATACAACGAAGACCTTGGAGAAGTTGTTTGTTTGAATTCTTTGCAAGAGGGGATTTGGAACCCAAATCCTAAAGGAGAGTGTACTTTCATGACTGGGTGAAAATACCACTCAACAGGCAGTCATGCGAAAAACCTCCCTCCTCAATCCCATCATGTGATCATAGTCATTATATAATATAGGTAGGCCAATTTTCAATACTATATAAGCCATTAAAAACATATATTTTATTTATCATATAATTTTAATTGATTGAGTTATTGTAATTTATTGGCATAAGAGGTTTAAACTTTAAATCAAATTTTAAATCTTATGGATGAAATTTAAACAATCAAACAACATTAGCTCAATCCATTATATTTCTCAGTATTTGAATTGACCTAGGTTTAAGTGTTGACAAACTAGATGAAATATCATTATGTGATCATAGTTGTTATATAATATAGGTAGGCCCATTAAATATATATTTTATTTACCATGTAATTTTAAATATATATAATAATTATTTTTATATCAAATTGTTGAAATACTATGTAATAACGATATGATACAATGAAATATTATACCATTACCTGAACCCATTATATTCCTTAACCCTTAAGGAGACCAAAGTTTAAATATTGATTCATATAATTAGCATCAAGGTTTAAGCATATGTTATATTTAGCATATAATTTTAATTGATTGAATTAGTATAACTAATTGGCATAAGAGGTTTACGATTTAAACCAAAATTTAAATCTTATAGATGAAATTTAAAAATTAAAATACCATTATCTTAACCCATTAGATTCCTCAATATTTGAGGATACCTAGGTTCACATTTTCACAAACCTATCATTATGTGATCGTAGTCATGATATAATACAAGTAGATCCATTTCAGTACTATATAACCCACATAAAATTTTAAAGAAAGTGGCATGGAATTAAGGGAGGAAGATAGGTGATCAAAGTATTTGCTCAAGAATTTATCTAGGAAATAATTGAAAAAAAAATATTCCTAGAAAAACCTAGTTGGAATACATAAACCAATTATATTTATGAGAGGACGCTTTACCAAAGAGAGTGTCATGCACACTTAAAACAATTATCTCTATGAGTCTTGTCTACTGCCACCTTGTAGAGCATATCTAGAATATATTTTCCAGACCAACTAGTAATACTA
The DNA here is from genome assembly GCA_028583015.1 of Wollemia nobilis. NCBI lineage: Eukaryota > Viridiplantae > Streptophyta > Pinopsida > Araucariales > Araucariaceae > Wollemia > Wollemia nobilis. The sequence continues at coordinate 639,220 of JAQPPZ010017036.1, read as the reverse complement.
GCTAGATCAAATGGTTTGAAATAGCTATTTCCAATACAGTTTCATATCTTAGATGGTATGGGTTCTTTGTTGCTACAAAAAATAAGATTCAAGAGAGTTTCCTTCATAAGGAGATCTCTCATCTCTGTTCGATAATTATGAAAGACCCTACTAACATTGTTGTTCAATGTGATCTAGCTAATGAAATTAGGCTAGAGTTTATGAGTATTACCATGCTAGAGGGGTGCATGTTAGATCTTGCCTTAATTGGATATCCCAAGGAGATAAGGAAACAAAATATTTTTTAACTACATTACACATAAGAATATTTCGGAAAGGATCACTGAGTTGGAGGACCCTTTAGGTCATTCTCTTTCTAAATTTAAAGATATCATGAATATTTTTGTAGCTCATTTCTCTCAAATTTTTATAGCAGAGCCAAGGGATGACATCCAATGTGTCTTAATGAAATATGTGTAGGAACATATTCCCTCCCTAGTAGATCCCATTATTTAGGATCATCTTGAATATCCTCTTTTGTGAATGATCTGCAAACTACCCTTTTTTCTATGAAGAATGACAAAGCTCCTGGATTGGATGGTATTCTAGTGTAGTTCTATAAACATATTATTTCCTCTGATCTTCATCATGTTTACTTGGAAGCTCCCCATAACAGTTCTCTTAGAGCTTATATCAATGCAGGGCTTATCAAGTTGATTCCTAAAGGTAAGGCTCGTAAAAAAATCTCCAATTGAAGACCTATTACCCTCCTCAATATTTTGTACAAGATCATAGATAAAGCTATAGCTTTAAAATTTAAAATTTTTTGCTCAAGTGATTTTTCACCTAGAACAATTTGCTTTTCTTAAAGGTCATTATATTTTAGATAATATTATTATGGCCTGGGAAACTTTGCAATGGTATATTGACTCCAATCAATATGCCCTATTGGTTAAGTTAGATTTTGATAAAGATTATGATAGAATTAGATGGGATTTTATTCTTAGTATGCTTTCTTGGCTTGGTTTCAGTCCAAAATTTTATAACCAAATTGGTATGCTCTTTGGTGATGCTTCAGCTTGTGTTCAAGTTAATGGAGCTCTTTCCCCCTCCTTCCCTCGTCAACGGTCTATCAAATAAGGTTGTCCCCTTGCTTCTTTTTTGTATGTTTTGGCAGCCAATTCTCTTGGTTATATTCTTCATAAGGCTCATTTTGATGGCCTCATTCAATGGGATAAGCATAATATTAAATCATATTTTATTGATGATTTCCTTATTTTTCTTCAAAATACCCAACAAGATGTGGATACGACTAAAGATATTGTTCAACTATTTTGTGATGTCTTTAGCTCTCATATCAATGACTCTAAAACTGAAGTCTTCTATACCTCTTCCTCTCCTTGTGGATGCAACTCCTTGAATGAGTGGAATATCATTCCTCATGGTATGGTTATGTATTATTTTGGATTTCTCTTTGGGATTAATATCTCTCTAAGGATATGTGGAACTGGGTTATGGAAAGACATAAAAAAAATTAATGTTTGGCTAGCTCGGTTTCTTTCCTTAGCAGGAAGAATTCAAGTTGCAAAACAAATTATGGTAGCCTCTCATCTTTATTACTCCTCTTGCTAGATGGCCCCCAAGGTAGCCTATAAGAAATTAACTCAGGCCATTAGTAAATTTTTATGGACCAAATGGGATGGGGAGGTGGGAATAACTGTCATATCATGGAAGATTTTCAATCAACCTAAGGCTTTAGGAGGTCTAGGAATCATTGATACTCTTACCCAAAGTAAACGTTTGGCTCCAAAATGGGTTGCTAGAACCATAATTGGTGATGAAAATTGGAAACACATATTTTGTTATAGAATATCACTAGCTACTCAAAAAGGTAAATGGAAATAAATCCCATGGGAGGATGAGGTCCTTAATGCATCTTACTTTGCAGTTAAAATATCTATTCTAGTTACCCAAAATTGGAAATATTAGAAATCTATTTATCATTTATGAGCTTGGAAGTTTGACTCCTTGAGACATGTTCTAAGCATTGTTCTAAATAGTCTTTGGTAGAATAAAATTATCCTCCAAAATTATAAACCTTTAGCTTTATGCAATGTTATTCAAGGTCTAGATTTTTTGTAGAAAGATAATAATAGAATTAGAGATATCTAGGATCTGGGTAACTGCTCAATTCTTACTTTGAATGAAATATGCAATTAGTGTTACCTTCCCTCTAAGTTCAAAGAGTCTTATGGCTTAGTTGTGGCTTCCATCCCTTTTGAGGTCCTTATAAAGTTGGGTACAACTGCCCATAATATATGGAATGATTGGAGATGGCTTAATGGTCATAGAATCTCTTCCATTACTTCTAGTTGATTATACATAAATCTTCTATGTCCTTCTTTAGACTCTAAGGTCAATATCATGTGTAACTGAATTTTACCAATGTCCAATGGTAGTTTCTTGCTACTTAAATTTGGAAATATTTAATCCAAAACTCAACATCTTGGATGGTGGATTTTGCATCAAAAGCTTCCAAATTCTGAAAGTCTAGCTACAATTTTACACATTCCCCCTAAATGTAATTTTTTTAATGCTTTATAAACTCTTATTCACTTGTTTTGATTTTGTGGTATGGCTAAAAAAATTTGGGATATCTTCTACTCCTTTTTTTCCCCTGTTTCACTAGATCTTGGAATCTCTCTCTACTTATTTTTTATCAACTAGATTAGTACCCCAAACTTTAGGATGTTTGTAGATGCACATTTGGAATATGCAAAACAGTGCTTGTTGGATCTGCTCCTCCATAGGATATAGTTTTAGCAAAATTGACCTTTTCTCTTTTGTTACATGTGGGACACATTCATTCTCAAGTCTATGGAAATTCCAACACACCATGAGATTTTATTGATAGACGTCATCAAATTTCTCATATGGTTAAGGATATTTAGAAGGTCCAATAGGAAAATAAAAATAAGGCAATTAACAATGATGAGAAAGTTCAGGTTTTGATTACTTTTATTTATTCTTTAAGGATTTTTTAAGATATAATGGAAGACACGCCCAAAATTTCTCTATATAACAGACTCTCCCACATATGAATGTTGATATCTGGTGTATTGTAGAAAGATATAACTATAGTATTTTTGTTTTTAAAAGCTTTTATTATTATGTATATTCAGTTATGGATGCTTTACTACTTATGCACCTCGTCTTGTTTTTTAGTTGGTGGATAGTGTTAGCACCATAATATTATAATGTTTCGATTAATAAATTAATATAATCTAGTTTTTTTCTCAAAACAAAATACTATATAACCCAATAAAAATAAATATTTTATTTAACATATATTTATATATAATATTTTTGTAATATCAATTTTTTGAAATACTATGTAATAATGATAAAATACAATGAAACATTATACCATTAGCTCAACACATTAAATTCCTCAACCTTTGAGCATACCTAGGTTTAATTCTTGACAAACCATTTCAAATATCATTGTGTGGTCATAGTCATCATATAATATAGGTAGGCCCATTTCAATGCTATATAACCCATTAAAATAATATATTTTATTTAACATATAATTATAATTGATTGAATTAGATTAAATTATTCACTTAAGAGGTTTACACTTAAAAAAAAAAATTAGATTTTATGGATGAAATTTAAAAAATCAAATACCATTAGCTCAACCCATTAGATTCCTCAATATTTGAGGATACCTAGGTTTAAGTTTGGACAAACCATTTGAAATATCATTATGTGATGCTAGTCATGATATACTATAGGTAGGCCCATTTCAATACTATATAACCCATTAAAATATATATTTTATTTAGCACATAATTTTATGTATATAATATTATTTTAATATCAAATTATTGAAATACTATGTAATAATGATATAATACAATGAAACGTTATACCATTAGCTCAATACATTAGATTCCCCAACCTTTGAGGATACCAAGGTTTAAGTCTTGAAAAAATAGTTGAAATATCATTATGTGATCATGGTATAGATAGGCCAATTTCAATACTATATAACCGATTAAAACCATATATTTTATTTAGCATATAATTTTAATTGATTGAATTAGAGTAACTAATTGGATGAAATGCAAAGAATAAAATACCATTACCTCAATCCATTAGATTCCTCAATCTTTGAGGAGACCTAGGTTTAAGTGTTGACAAACCATTTGAAATACCATTATGTGATCATAGACATGACATAATATAGGTAGGCCTATTTCAATACTATATAACCCATTAACAACATATATTTTATTTAGCATATAATTTTATGTATGTAATATTTTTTATGAACACACACCCACCCCCTCACATACTCACCCACGCCATGGTTTGAACCTTAGACTTCCCGAAGAAGAGACAAATTCCAAACCATTACGTTGTCCCCCTGGGACTTATGTATGTAATATTATTTTAATATCAAATTTTTGAAATACTATGTAATAATTATATAATACAATGAAACATTATACCATTAGCTCAACCCATTAGATTCCTAAAACTTTGAGGATACCTATGTTTAATCCTTGAAAAACTAGTTAAAATATCATTATGTGGTCATAGTCATGATATAATATAGGGAGGTCAATTTCAATACTATATAACCCATTAAAAGCATATATTTTATTTAGCATATAATTTCAATTGATACAATTAAATTAACTGATTTACTTAAGAGGTTTACACTTACAAAAAAAACTTTTAAATATTTTGGATTAAATTTGAAAAACAAACAAATACCATTAGCTCAGCCCATTAGATTCCTAAATATTTGAGGATATATAGATTTGTGTGTTTAAAAACTAGTTGAAATATCATTATGTGATAGTAGTCAGTATATAGTACAGGTAGGTCCATTTCAATACTATATAACCCATTAAAATACATTTTATTTAGCATATAATTTGATGTATAAAATATATTGTAATATCAAATTATTGAAATACTATGTGATCTGTTGTGTGCATGTTTGTCTATGTGTTGTCCTAGGATTTTTGGAATTTTTTGTTCATTCTATGGGAGCTTGTGCTGGCCTCCATGCTGCACTTGCTATGTGGGTGTTATTATGTCGGTTTCTCCTTCCCTAGATTCGTCTAAAGTTGGTGGTGAGAGGAATGGCTCCAGAGGTGAACAAACGGCCCAGGAAATTTATTTTCAAGGTGCACCATGAGGTATTTATAAACCTGATTTTGTGATTCCTCTGCATGAATTCAATCAGGCATGTTCTTGTTTTGAAAGCAATACTCTTATAGGGTATTTTTTGGGTCAGATTCCCCTTGATCATGTCCTTAGAAACTGGATTGAGCAGTATTGGCATCTGTATGGGATTCAAGTCAAACATGTCCAAAATATCTCTAAAGGTTTTTTCATTTCCATTTTTGTATCCCCAACCAAGCCTAGAAGGTCCTAAAAAAGGGTCCTAGTTACATTAATAGTTCACTGCTCACCTTTCAACCGTGGAGTTAGGATTTCATGGTTTCTAATTTTTTTCCCTAGTCATGCATGTTTGGGTAGAACTCCTAGACCTCCCCACCACATGCCAATGCTTTCTAAAAAAATTGGTATCCACCCTTGGTGAATTTTTCTGTGATGAACCCTCTCAGTTCATGTTGATCTACCCTAGCAAGAGAATGTGTATCAAAGTTGACCTAGCTAAAACCCTGAAGGAGTATATTGACATTCAGGTTGGTTCTACCCATATTCATTAGCGGGTGCTGTATATCAACCTCCCTAATACATATTACCACTTCCATTTAGCTTCCCACCACATTAAGGATTTCCCATTTATGGATGAAAAATTAAATGCCAATATGTCTACCCCGATAGCTGGTATTTTTTTATCTCCCACTACCCTATGCCCTCCATCAAAGGATGGTGATTGGACTGAGGTTTTGTGCAAGAAAGGGAAATGTGGCAAGGCTACTCAAGAATGTCACACAATGGCCATGTATGCTCAGGCCCTAGTGCCTAAGCCTCCCATGGAACCACTAGTTATGGAGTCATCCCTTATCCACTCTCCTCCTCTAGCCATTGAGTTTGTAGACCACAACAAAGGGATTCGGTCCACTGCACCCTTGGGTTCTCCAGATGAGGTTGGGGCTAAAGGAAGTTTCTCTCAAAAATTAGGGGGTGAGGTGAGTGGCTTGCTCATTTGGACAAGTACCAATAAAATTCTTCCTCCTCCACCACTATGGATGCCTTCAAGAATAACCCCTATCACCTATTGATAGATAATGCGACTGAGGCTAGTGCGGGTATGCAAATCAACTCTTTTTAATGTTGTTTCTCTCTTGGAATGTGTATGGGTTGAAAAACCCTATTCTTAATTACATGGTTTGGGATGAAATTTCAACCTATTCTAGTATCTATGGTTATCCAAATTTTGTGTGTTTACAAGAAGCCAAAGTGGTAGGTTTAAATTTATAATCTGCTTGTTATATGTTATGTCCTGGCAGTTAGACGTATACTACCAACCATAATAACAATAGTGGAGGTGCTATAATTTTTCTTAATAATAGGTGGGCAAGCAATTTTATCACTTCAGGTTCTGACCCCTCCTACCATGTGGTTTGGATTCTGCTCGAATTTGACGGTTTTTCCTTTAGGATTATTAATATTTACGTCTCTAATGAGGTCCAAGATAGATGTGCCCTATAGAGATGGTGTGCTTTGTCATTAATTTCCATGGTATAGATGATATGTGGTGATTTCAATATGGTTGAGAATCCTTATAATAAAATTGTCCAGATCCTCAATAGGTGGGCCTCAGGAGAGCGATATGCATGATATTTTATGAAAAATAAACTGTAGGTCTTCGATCCCAATGTTTGTTTCTCTACGGGTCAGTTTCTTGAGCATTTTTGGTTCACTTGGTATAATTTTAAGTTAGGCCCCACAAGAGTTTTAAAAAGGTTGAACAGGGCTATGTTTTCAGATCAACACAAGTTTTATTTTTCTCACTGACTCCCTTCAATCCCTTTTTTGAAACCATTCCTGGTATGGTCTCATCTAATCATTCCCCCATAATATTCTTTGTTCATGTTTCCTCCACTCATCAATGGCCCACTCATGCTCAATTTTTTCTTAACACTTATTTCTTGCAACATGATACCATTATTTATCACATCCAAAGGACCTGGAACATTGCACCTAGACCCAATGGAGATTTAGGTTGGATTTAGTGGTGGAATGATGTTATTTTTCATACCACCACTCTGCTTATAAGCCTGGGGAAAAAGGTGGCACATCTATGTCATCGCTCTAATACTGCTCTTCATAATGAGCTTGCATAGGTATCCTTTCGAATTGAGGCCTCCCCATTTTACTTTGCCATTCAATCCCATGTCGTTGAGCTTTGGCACGAGCTCAAAGTGGTGAAAGTGTATGAGGCCAGAGGGGCTTAGATTAAATCCAGGTTGCATTGGCTCAAAGTGGGTGATCATGTTTTTAAAGAGTTTTTCTAGAGGCTCTGAACTTTGCATCACTCCACTCAATTCAAATATTTATTGGTTAATGGGGTTCACACCACCTCTTTTCCTAAAATAGCAGCTAAATTTACACGACATTATTCTCATGTTTTTGCTGCTCAACCATACACCCCTAAAAGAGAATTAGTCCTTCAATGTTACAAGTAGGTTATCCCAAATTGCCTCTCCCCAGTGCAACAAAATAATTGTGAATGGCCCTTATCAAAGTAGGATATTACAAATGCCTTGTTTCAAATGACAGATGCTAAGTCCCAAAGGCTTGATGGCTTTCTATAAATTTTACAAAACTTGTTGGGAGTTTGTTGGTTTTGAATTACATAAAGTATATCTAGAGGACCTAAAAATTGGCCCCTTAGGTGTTGTTATCAATAAGGGTAATATCAAGTTTATCCCAAATTTTGAGGATCTAGAAATCATCACAAATTAGAGGTCAATAAATTTTATTAATTTCAGCTACAAGATCATTTCCAAAGCTCTTGATTTGAGGATTAGGCCCTTGCTTCCCTCTATTGTGAGGTCTGAGCAAACTGGATTTATCCATAATCATTATATTTTGGATAACATTATCATTGTTTAGGAAGGGATGGAGTGGGCTCACAAGTCTAGTCAATAGGACCTCTTCCTCAAGCTTGACTTTGAAAAGGCTTATAATCTAGTTGAGTGGGTTTTAATTCTTTCCATGCTGGAAGCTCTTGGATTTGGTACTCAATTTATTTCCTCTATTAAAATGCTTTCTCAAGATGTGTCATCTATGCTTTCTCTCAACAATTTTTAAACTAATGCTATTGGCTTGGATAGGTCAGTAAGGTAAGGATGTCCTTTGGCACCCTTGCTATTAATTTTAGCATTAGAAGCCTTTGGTTATATTTTGGCTCACCGTGCTTCTCTTGGGATGCTTCGGGGTATTTCCCTTCCTGGGAATGCTAGTCAACTCATTAATGACCACTTTGCTGATGATTCCTTCCTTACTTTGAATGAGGATGAGCAATCCCTTTCTAAAGCTCTGTCTTGTCTTGATATTTTTTCAAAGCCTCCGAGTCTAATATCCAATGGAGGAAAACCTCCTATTACAGGAAATCCCTGCATCCTCTTCTCCACTAGCTTCAAAGTGTCCAGTGGAGTTGGATTCATCTTGGAGAAGTCTTTAAATTCCTGGGCATTCATTTTGCCTTTCAATGCTCTCCATCCCAATTATGGTCTTATGTCATAATCAAAGTGGAAAGCAAGCTAGAATATTGGAATAATAAGAAGTTGTCTCTTGCTGGTAAATTTCAAATTTTCTCAAAAATTTTAGCTTCCACACATGTTTATTACTCTTCTTGTTGGGTCCCTTACCAGGGTTTTTACAAATGACTTGAAAATTACTACAAAATTTTCTATGGTCTAGTGGGTTTGAGCGGAAGGGCTTTCACAGAGTGGCTTGGAATATTTGTTGTCTCCCATGACAAGTAGGGGGTACGGGTTTGCTAGACTATAAGCATCAAGGGTTAGCCCCATGTGCTAAATGGATTGTGCAGGATCTCAAAGGACCTGAAGCATGAAAAGTTCTTATTAGATATTGCATCTTGGTTGGGCTTCCACTCAACCGACATGCCAGGGAAGGAATGGATTTGCCCTCTCTAGTGTTGGTCCTAATTGTCATTAAAATCACTGACTCCTTTGTCATAAAAAGCATATGGAAGGCTTGGCAACAATTAAACCCTTAGATTTTTTGGAAGGGGGTCCATTCACATAAAGGCCTTTCCATTAATCTTCTTAATTTTTGGTGGTCCTCTGTCTTAAAGCTTTAGGGTAAGCCATTGGGTCAAGTTCCTTGGGTCCATGCCTAGATATGTTTTAAGTGAGGTATTGTCACCATTACAGAGTTCTAGTCCAGGGAAAATAGAGGCTGGATTCCTTGGAATTATTTTTAAAGGATGTTCCACTTGTCCAACGTTGACAAGGCTACGTATGATGTTGTTTTAGACCATACACCTTTCTCCTTATGGTAAAAATTAGGTTTCAGATCTTAGAAACCCTAGTGGAAATATTGGACCTAGTATAATATCACTTCCTTGCTTAGCTACAAATCCAAGTACGGATATGACTGGCTTACACAAAATACCCCCACGATGCCCAAAATGAATGTCAAATAGGGCCTTCTCTCACCACCCTCTAGGTGGAAAACCAGATTTCATTTAGCTTGGGCATCTTATCTGGAGCCAAAGAAATATTTTTCACCTAGAGCTTACTATGTCAGGGTTTACCCCTTGGCTACAAAATTTCTTATATGGGGTGCCTGATTCCTGATGCTCATTTTGTCAAGAGATAGTCTTTTATGCATATTTTTTGGGCCTATAGATAGGTCAATCTCGCTTGGAGTTGGGTGGGTTCTTTATTTGCTCTATTTATGTCCCTAAAGCTTTCATGGCATCATGTCCTTCTGGGTGATCCCATTTAGTTTTCTCTCCCACTGAGGAAAGTATGGAAAATATTCAGATTCATCCTCCTATTTCACATTTGGAAATCTAGAAACAAAATTATTTTCAATCAGGTTGATTCATCTCAGGATTTTTTATTTTCTGACAAGCTCGAATTTTTTCATGATGTGTGGTTTCATATTTGTGACCAAGTTAAAAATGTGGCTATGGACCTGGACCATTTATAGACTTTGCTAAAATATTGGAGTGACGCCCCTTGTGTAGTTAGTAGGGAGGCCCGTGATCATTCACCTCCTCACCCAGCTAGATCCTGTTCACATCGATGCCTTAATCGTGCATGATGTTAGCCTCCTCAAAGCAAATCCTATGACTATGGAGGGCCACTACAGCAATCGGATCTATATACCTCCTAGAATTCCATACCTGTGATCACACCATAATCTATACCTGTGCCTAATGATGTTTGGGCAGCTTCGAGCAACTACAAGAATATTTTTGGCTTGTCCCATCCTTATTCTCCAATTAATCATGCTTCAAGATGGGGTCAAAAGCACTATAATCATTGGGGGAACCACCCACTTCAAATGGATAAGGCTTTGTCCTTCTAGCTATGGACTTGGACCATTTGGAGCACTGTTGATTGTATTTTTTAAACTTCCTTAAGGTCTTTCTAGTTGTAGAATATTTCTAGTTTGATGTTGATGGTCGTGGTGCCTGTGTGGTGCAGTTTGTTTTTCTTTATCCGCTATTAGGATAAGTTAGTGGCTTTCGGGGTGTGATTTTTTCTCCACCCACATTTTTTTGGTTGTAAAGGACTTTTATTTTTATAATTAAAATGGCATTTCATTAATAAAATACTATGTGATAATGATATAATACAATGAAACATTATACCATTAGCTCAACCAATTAGATTCCTCAACATTTGAGGAGACCTAGGTTTATGTTGTGACAAACCAATTGAAATATCGTTATGTGATCATAGTCATGATATAAGGCCAATTTAAATACTATATAACCCATTAAAAACATATATTTTATTGAATTAGAGTAATTTATTTGTGTAAGAGGCTTACACTTTAAATTAAATATAAATCTTATGGATGAAATTTTAAAAATCAAAATAATAGCTCAACCCATTAGATTCTTGAATCTTCGAGAATACCTAGTTTTAAGTGTTGAAAAACTAGTTGAAATATCATTAGGTGATCGTATTCATGATATAATACACATAGGCCCATTTAAATACTCTATAGGCCATTAAAAACATATATTTTATTTAGCATATAAGAATAATTATTTTTTGCTTGATAAAAAAAGGTTGTACTCGGGTCCCCCACCCTTAACAAATTACATATTTCTTATTTAAAGCTTGAGATTTTAAAAATAGATACACTTATCATCTCAATTGAGATGCTATAGTTAGAAACCTACATCATTTTACATTAAATTTCTGAAATCTTGATTTTCATTTTTTGGATCTTTTTAAATCTCTGTATGAATACAATTACTCTAGAATTTAGCATATTTCTTGAAATTTTTCTATAGCAGCCTTCACAATGCCAAAACTTCACCTCTACTATCTATGCCTTGCATCTTAGTAGAGTAATATTTCTAAAACATCACACTAACATAGTTCGCTTTACCAAATCTGGATTGCTAGTTTCCTTCCTGAAACACAAGTGCAACCACAAAAATTATAATAAATAGTCTAAATGAACACACATTATTGTTACAAAATAAAATATATATTACCAATGGAAAACATTAAAGTAAATATTGATCATTAATTGATTTAGGTAATCAACAATATTTTTCAACTTCAACTAAAATTTCTACTTTCTCTAACCATGGAAAGGAGATGTTAAATTCATGATAATCAACCAAAACCCCTCTATTGGCTAGCTTATATACACATTTGTTTCCTTCCCTTAATATATGTATAAACCTAATTTCTTCAAACTCTTTAGCAAGATTTTGAATTTCCACAATTATCTCTTGTATGTTCCATAGAGCCTTTGGTTTTCTCAAAATTGCATTTATTACTATGATAGAATCACCTTCCATCCAAACTCTGTTCCATTTTATTTTTTACATATTTTTAACCCTTATAAAGCTGCCCAAGCTTCAGCTTTATTATTTGTCTTAAATCCACAATTGAAAGCATTTCTAATTATTCCTCCTCCTGGTCTCGGGTTTCCACTAAATGCTCCATTAAAATTCAACTTAACCCAATTCACATCTGGTGGTTTCCACTTTATATTATTTACCTTATTTTTTCTTCTCTTGTACCCAACATCATAATTCTATTTAATGACTTGACTCCATCTATCAAGAATCTCTTTTTCCAAATTAGGGATTTGGTGAGTTGAAAGAGTTGGTTTAGACTCCTCTATGTCTAAAATTATCTTCCTTTTCATTACCTCTAAACAACTTTCTTTTCCTTTAAATATTCTTCTATTCCTTTCTAGTCATATAGTCCAAATTATTGTATCTTTTGATATATCCCATATTTTCTATAAAGCCTCACTTTTATATGTGCTCTGACATTGCTTTAACCAATCTTCAATTCTACTATTTATCACCATGTATTTACCAAAAATATTAATAATGCATTGCCATATATTCCAGACTATTGAGCAATATACAAAGAGATGATCAATAATCTCCTTCTCCTTATTATAGAAAACACATTTAGAGGGGCCATGAAAACCCCTTTTCATAAGGTTATCCTGGAATAAAATTATTCTATGACCTACTATCCAAACAAACATTTTAACTTTAGGAATGCTTGGACTATCCCAAATATCTCTCCAAATTCTAGTGATATTATTATTATGTTGGTGTTGAACATTATATCCACTTCTTATTGGGTATTCTCCTAAGCTATTCAACTCCCAAATCAATTTATCCTTGGCAGCCCTCCAAATAATTATAGTTGTTATCTTTCTACTCAATTGCCTCGTAGCATCAATGTCTTTTATACTTGTAAAAAAATCTTCTTTCCATTTGTATATTCCTTCTCGATCCTTGTACAAAATTTTTGAAACCCTATCACCACATTTGTCTTGAAGCAATCTCATTCAAGGTTTCAAAAATAGATTTAAATTGAGTGGTTTTTTATCATACCAAGTATCCATACAAATAGAATTTTTTTCTCTAGTTCCCACCACCCATCTTAAATATTTTATCATAAGATCAATAGATTTTTTTAAACCATTCCAAAGAGCAGAACCATTTGGAAGAGAGAATGCAGTGAGTATTAAACTTGGGTCATTGGGATCAACATACTTACTTGGGATTTAGTACTATTAATTTTTTTCCTTGAAGATCTTTCATACTCTTTAAAAAAGTTATTCAAAGCTCTAGTCTCATTTATCCTTGTCCTTCCAAAAAGGGTTGTATCATCTACAAAATTTTGATGGGTGATGTTATCGATGTTATTAATAACCTTAAGTCCACTTATAAACCCATCTTTGTAAGTCTTCTTTAAGTTCATACTCAAAAATTCTGCCATAATAATGAATAAATAAGGAGATAGCGGATCTTCTTGTCTAAGGCCTCTATTGACTTTAAAATATTTTTTCACTAAGTCATTGACCAACATTGATTAAGAAACTCTAGAGACACAAACTTTAATTCATCTAACCCATTTCTTCCTAAAACTAAACTTATCTAAAACTGCAAAAAGAAACTTCCATTTAAATATATCGTAGGCTTTACTCATATCAAGTTTTAAGTTCATAGTTTTCTCTTTTCTTGAAGTTGTTGAATGTATAATTTCATGAGCTACTATGATCCCATCTAAAATTTTTCTACCTTTCATAAAACCTACTTGCTCTTCTGAAATTATTTTGTCTAACAATGGCCTTAATCTATTCGCCATCACCTTGAAAAAAATATTATAAGCCATATTACATAGGCTTATGGGTCTAACAAAATCAAACAATTCAACATCATTATTTTTTGGAATTAGGGTAAGATAAGTTGCATTTATTTTATAAGGAATGTATTATTTTACCCTAGATTGTTCCACTCCCACCAATAAATAATCCTTCACTATATCCCAATTATGTTGGTAAAAAGTTGTAGAGATCCCATATGGACCAGGGGATTTATCCTTATTAAAAGAAAAACGAGCTAAATAAACTTCTTCTAGAGTAATAGACTCCATCAGTTTTCTATTATCTTCATTTTTATATAAATGAAGGAACATCTTGAAGAAGTTTATCATTAAGAACCTCGGTCTCCTCTAAACACAGAATATTATGTTAAAACAACTTAGCCTCTTTTCTAATTTCACTTTTATATTCAATCCAAACCCATTCTATTGATTTAATTCTACCAATTCTAGAAGAAGATCTATGTACTATAGCCATCCTATGAAAAAACTTTGTATTTTTATCTCCTTATTTTAACCAAGTCTATCTTTATTTTAATCTCCAGAATTTCTCTTCCTTACTTAAATTATTATGATATTTACTAAGCAACTCCATTTCCTCTGAACTTGTATTATTTTCATCACCTTTTTAGAATTTTGAAAGTTTATCTTTTGGTTCTTTCTTCTCAAAAATATTTCCAAAGGTGTTATTGTTCCATTCTTTAAATCTAGATGTCATAAATTAAATTTGGTTTGGAAGAGCATACAACCCACCATTACCTAAAGAATTCCATTTTTGAGCTATCATATCAACAAATTGAGGATGGTCTTCCCATATCTGCTCATATTTAAAATATGATATTTTTTGAATTCACTAACCACCATTTTAACTCTTATTGGCCACTGATCTAAACCAATCCTTGTTAAGGTAATAATTTTAGCACAAGTTTCTTCATCTAGTCAATGATTTGAGAGAATGCATCTATCTAATTTTTCTTCTATGAGGTTGTGGCCTCTCCAATTGTTGGTCCAAGTATAGTTGTCTTCTTCAAACTCAACTTCCCATAGATTGTTGTTTTGAATAAAAGCTGAAAAATATTTCATACTTTGGGTCAATTTCCTAATTACCAAAAAAATTTCACTCAGCTTGGTAATGGTATTAAAATCTCCAATGATCATGAAACGAGTTTCCTAGTCTTTACTTCTCATAAAGGCCTCAATCCCACTCCAAACTTCATCTACCTGACTGAATTGTAGGACCATACAAATTGATAAGGATGAAGAGAATATCAAAAAAATAGCAAGTGACTAAAGAGGCTATCCAATGCCTAGTTTTATGAATGGTTACACAAGAGGTTCTAGAAGGATTCAAACAAGTTAGAATTCCCCCTACTGGTCCTTCAGAATCCATAACATCCCATTCACATCTTGCCCAAACTGCTTTCATAGTTTTGAAACTTCTTCTTTTGTCATTTTAGTTTCCTAAATATAGAGAATATCAAGTTTATTACTTAAACATAGGTCCCTAATACACCTATGCTTTGAGGGGGTATTAGCACCCCTTATATTCCATGAGATGATAATCATGTCTCATTAGGGGATTTTGGCCCCTCTTGCGTATTATCAATATCATTTTATTGTTTGGTAAAGAGAAGTTCAACCCACTTAGCTTATGTTCCTT
The DNA here is from genome assembly GCA_028583015.1 of Wollemia nobilis. Classification (NCBI taxonomy): domain Eukaryota; kingdom Viridiplantae; phylum Streptophyta; class Pinopsida; order Araucariales; family Araucariaceae; genus Wollemia; species Wollemia nobilis. Next base: position 623,728 of record JAQPPZ010017036.1, on the reverse strand, counting down.
TCTCTATGTTAGCTCTTGCTTCCCTGGATATTGCTTGATAATTTGAGGGTTTTCCTCTTTTTGCCTTGCCTATATCAGAAGTAGGTCTTATTATTCTATTCCTCAATATTCTTTCACCATTTTTTTTCAACATATTTATCCTCTCTTGGCTCTATTATAGAAGCTTTTGACTTATCATGCTCATTTTATGGTATTTCCTTATTAATGGCAGAGGTATTACCTTCTAAAACTGTATTTACTTTACCAAGTATTCTCTCCTGAATGGTGCATGGAACTTCAAGAGAGTCTTCAAAATCTGATAAAACACATTCCTTGGGTCCATCAAGAATGTTCTTCCTTAAATTATGATCATATTGAATAAACAATTCCTTGCTAATATGTTGAAATTGTTGTTGTGTGTCCTCTATGTTTTGATCTAATTTTTCTTCATAGGCTAAAGCCTCAAAAAATTTAGAATTTCTTCCAGTCCTAATATGTTGAAATTGTTGTTGTGTGTCCTCTAAGTTTTGATCTAATTTTTCTTCATAGGCTAAAGCCTCAAAAAAAAATTTGAAATTTCTTCAGTAACCTGAAAGTACATTTGCTGTCTCATTCAGTCATAAACATGTGAATAAAAGGATTAACATACAATTACACATATTATGTCATAAAGTTATCAATAAAAAATTAACACAATCCCCCATACATGCAGTGGTTTGAAACTTAGATCTCAGGAAACAAAACTAAACCCAAGTGTTGGCTGCCCATGGACGTAAATTCCAATTTATGACTCCACATGCCTTTGAATAGATTTGCCTGTTCTAAATGCTTATAGTTTTAATATATTAACCAAATCTAAATCCTTCACTTATGTACAAATTACGCCTTGGCCACAATAATTATCGAGAAGTTGCTTATTTCTCCATTCACAGCATTAGATAGTGATATCTAACAAATTCCCGAGAGATGGTCGTGGAATTATAAATTCGAAAGGAAAGGTGAACTAAGGAAGAGGGTGGGTCCCAACAACTGTTGGACGTCTCTATCCCATACCCTTGCCTATCGTTCAAACGTCAGTTACCATATAAACGAATTCAATCATATCTGCAATTATTAGTCACAAATTCTGGTAGAACAGGCCAATTTAATCACAGTTGACTTATATTATGCGTCGGCGGAGAGAGTATGGGAGCAAAATATAAACAATATGACAGTCCATTTCTGGCGATTGATGCCTTCAATGTTGTGAAAAGAGAACACATCAAATTTAATCTCCTTAATTTAATCTCAGTCCACGACTAGTAATCTCAGAGTAACTTAAGTTTACGAAGTCTCCGTTCCCATAAAGGGTGGTGTAACGTCGCCCAATAATATATATATATATATATATATATATTATAGAACTTGCCAATTAAAAGCTGGATTAAATAAGGTACAGTTTGGCGGGCACCTCCGTTATCAGTCCCTTAAGAAATAAATTTGGCGAGCACATAACCCAGCTAAAAGCTGGGTTCCAGATCGGCGCCTTCAAAACGTAAAATAATATGAAAACGATTTGGATGTAACCGATTTTTTGTGTAGAAAAAAATTAAAATAATAAGTTGACTAACTTGGGCTAAAAGATATTAAGAAACAAAACCTAATTACCACATTCGAAGTAAAATAATTAAGAGAGTGGTTGAGATGGTGAGAGAAATGACTCACCTCTACAAACTCCATGTTTTGGCTTTGGGACCACTGAGATGAAGATCCTTCCCGCAATCTTAATTTAAATAAATAAAACAGTACTTGTTGAAAAATATAACACAGGGATCTGTAGCACCATATTAGTGCCCCTAGAAAGCCCTGATTTATCTACGCTCAGCTGTAGGTGGCTTGAATTATTTAGAAGTGGCTTCGACGTCACTACCTTATTGTGTTCCATGGGAGGTAGAGAATATATGTTGTGTAGATTAAGTAAAATATGAATGTTTTTTTAAATGTTCGATAGATTCACCTAAAAGTTTAAAGAACTTCTGAAGTATAAGGTAGTATGATTTTTTTTTTTTAATGTTTAGTATTTCACCAAATAGTTTAATGAACTTCTGCAGTTTAAGTACCTTTTATATTCCTTTAAAATTATTTTATTTTTATTCTACCATAATTTTTTATTTATTTAATATATTTTAATTTGTGATATAATAAAACGTTTATCAAGTGTTTAGAGTATATTCATTTTTATTTAGGTTCTAGAGGTTTGATATATCAAAGACTTTAAAATTCATTGTGTTTAATGTGTAAGATTAGAATCTGAAAGCACGAGGATACAGAAACAAAAAGGAATATGCCACAAGAAAAGAACAAGAAAGAACATATACAAATTGACACAAGATAAAAGCAATATGAAATGTGGTAATATCTTTATTGATACGCTTTTTAAAGTGTGTTACAATACGTCTCCTTCCTTTTTAGGGGATAGGAGCGTCAAATGTGTTTCTCGTCACAACATCCATGGATAACAATCCTTCTTCCGCGTGCCCACATGTAAGATGGGCGGACCAAAACGTCACCGCCGCTTTAGGTATGTGATTCTTTGCTCTTTCCTGCTCCTCTGCTATCGGAAACCTGCATTCAAAGAAACAAAAAATATTAGTAGCACCTGCAGACAAAATGAAACATGTATTTCCCAAGGCCTACTGTCAGTGTATGCATGAAAATAATAAAACGACTATCAAATGACCTCTAATTGACCTAAAATTTTGATAGAAGCATAAAAATATTATCAGAAGACCACTGCAAAAAGAAAAGTCTGGAAATTCCTCACATATTTGTATTCGCTCCAGGGTGGGACGAATAGGCCTGCAAGAACTTGTCAGAAAGCACCCTGTTCAATGTCCTTCTTAGGAAGCTCCAAAAGACCTGCAAAGTTGGGGTTAGCTAATTGGGGGTGTTTTGGGAAGACCCAGATGGTCATATTTCTCCAATTTTACCTCTAGGATCCAGATTTTGCTGGTGCCATCTGCAAGTTAGTGAAGGTGGGAAATAACAAAAACCTGGTCAAAATTGCTCAAAATGAAATGAAATTTGAACTGTAACCTATTTAACATATCTAGAATCAAATGCAAAATAAAAACCAAAGAAATCTATCACAGATTTCTAATCATCCTGGGGTGGGGCGAATAGGACTGTGATAGTTTGGGGAGCACCCGGGGGTAGGACGCCCACCGTTTGGGACACTGTTTTGGCACCAATCCACTTGGGATGGGTCCAAAACTGGTTATGGGGTGTTTTTGACAAATTTTGTGGATAGTTGTGGTCAAAAATTGGGTTTTGGGTCCGGATTTGCACTTCCAATAGTCACCCAATAACCTCCCTTTCGAATGAGAGATTAAGGATGTAAAAGCACAAATCGCAAGTAGGTATGTAAATTGGCAGCACTTCGTTGCTCAAATGCTCCTTCTCTGTATCTCTTTTGGGTGAGAAAACTCACCAATTTATAGACCTTAAGGTCTCTCTGTTTGAATTGCGCATGCGAGGGCGCCACTTGAGTTGTTTTCCTATTTTCAGAGAAAAGCTAACTCCCTGATTAAAAATCTCCTTGCATGAGGTTTCTAAAATAAAGACATGCATGACTGAAGTCTCTCTTCTTGATTTGGAGCCATTCCTCGCAATTGCATGGCCTGAAGCTTCAGTTAACTGGCGGACTTGTCGAGGTTTGACTTTTTTTGCCAGTCAAACCTGCTATTCGTCCCACCCTGGAGTGATTGCTTAATCGTCCCTGGGTGGGACGAATACCAGTTTGTATTCGTCCCAGGGTGGGGCGAGTAGAGAGCAAAGTGCCAAAAAGGTGCCAAATTGACCTCTGACCTCTAAAACTACTTTTGGAAGTGGTTAGGACCACTTTTTAACCTCTAGGGGCTGCCCTAGGGGCTGTGTGTGTCAATGTGATCAGCGCTTGTTGTCACATAATCGGATTGGTGTTATTTTGGTGTCTACAGATGCCCCTTTTTGGGAAGCGTTATGCAAGGCGCAGCGTCGAGCAAAAATAGATAACCAAAGCACTAATGATTAGGGTTTCTCAGTAACCTAACCAACTCTTGATGCCCCAAGTATGGAAAGGGCACGCATTCTTGAATCCTTGCTTCTGACGAGCTAAGGAACTTAATTCAAGTGTTAACCTTGTTCGATGAGGTGTTACTTGAGCTTGGACATTGATCAGTCATGAATAGGCAAAGGGCACAACCTTTTGTCTATGGGAACCTTGAGTTCATGATTCATGAATGCCAAGTGTTTGATCAGCTTGTGATAATTGCTTGTTTGCTGCCCCAAGCAGGGGCGTGATTGTCTTTGTCAATGATCCTTTGAATGCATGTCATTTCCATGATTGGGTATATTGTTGTTGATTGGCGACTAAGTGTGACTACCCCCTCAAGCGACGAATCGATGAGGGAATGACCGACATGAGAAAAGCGACGAGTCGCTTGACCCAAGATGACTTAGGTAAGGGTGCCTTCATTTGTTTACCATTGAATGCGAAAGAAGTTTCCGAACATTCTGACCTATTTTTGGTGGGTTTTAACCCGTTTTGTGATGCATTTTGGAGCTAAAATTGTCAAAAATTTGTCCCTCTCGTGGAGCGGTCCGGCTATGATAGCCTTCTTAGGGAGTAGGATAGTGACAATTTGTAACCCCAATGCCTTTTTTGGATGCCAAGAATGTCAGGCACAAAAGCACCTTCGTTCGACAATGTTATTGCTATTTTTGGATGGGTTTTGACCCGTTTTGGTGATGCTGTTTGGGGATGAAATTCTCAAAAATCCATCGTCCTGTGGAGCGGTCCGACTATGGTAGCCTTCTTAGGGAGTAGGATAGTGAGGATTTGTGACCCCGACATCTGTTTTGCATGCCCGAAATGTCAAGTGCAAAAGCATTCTCATCGGACACTTTTAGGGCTTGTTTTTGGTGCATTTTGTGCATTTGTTTGTTGTTTTTTTTTGTGTTTTCATTTTTCATGGTTTGTTTTTATGTACATGTTTTTACATTGATGTATGCAAATGCGATTATGAATGCGATGTTTCTAATTTGTATGATGTATGCATATGGAATGAATGACATGAGTTGTTGATAACTTGTCGATGCACCATAGACTGTGCAAGATTTGACTGACTTGTTGTACTAATGGGATGACTTTGTGGAATGACTTTGCATGTGAAAACTTTGTTTTTGTATTTTGCATATTTTTTCGGATGGTGATGTATGGAATGAAATGTACCAGTTGTTTTAAAATGTAGTTAAGCTTTTCTGAGATTCAGATATTTTAACTAACTAGCCAAGACTATACATTTATCTCGCAAGACTTTTGAACAAGGTATAAATCCGACTTGAATTTAACCAAGTTATTTCACATCCCTGTGTGTGCAATTGAGTTCGTTTATGTGGTATTTGTTAGGATACCGCCAGTGCCATATAGGCTATCAACCAAACCTGTACTGAGGATCACCTAATTAGCTCCACTAACTCCGTTGTTGTATTTAGTAAGATTAATCCATGAGACAATCTAAGGTACCATAAGCTAGCTCATCCACATGCAAACATTGGTCTACGCACATGCAAAGCTAATGTGATAGACATATCATCATGCGGGTAGGATACCACCATTGCCAGGTAGGTTGTCCACCAAACCTGTAATGAGGATCACCTAGATGGTTTTTCAAATGCTGAGAATTCCAGAGATTCAAGTTCAGGTTATGTGTTTGCTCAATGATTTGGGATACTTGCTCGTCTATATAGTGATGAAAATCACTATTTATTTTTTTCTTTGTTTTTTTCTTTTTGAGCAAGGATTTTGAATAGTGGTGATAACCACTATTATTTGATTTTGTATTTTGAGCTTTGTAAGGTTGAGCTTGTGAATGGCCTTGATCATGTTGGCCTTGGGGATGACTACCCATCCTTGTCAGGGATGTGTAGTACGAATCCTTATGACTTTGGGAACCAAGGGGATGATGGAGATTATGAAGTAAGGGCATTGATATTTTAGGCCTTGGGGATGACTACCCATCCTAGTCAGGGGCGTGTAGTACGAATCCTTACAAATTTGGGGACCAAAGGTGAGTGGAGATGGTTGTGATGATGGTTTGTTGGAATTTTTTTTTGAATGGCGTTGATCCTTTTAGGTCTTGGGGACGACTACCCATCCTTGGCAGGGACATGTAGTATGAATCCTTACAACTTTGGGGACCAACTATGATTGGGATTTGTGGGAGTGGTGAAAACCACTGTTTATTATGGGGAATGGATAGGGAAGAGCTCATCCTTTTGTCAATTCTCAGCATTCTGGAACCATTCGCATAGGGGGATGAACAGGCTAATCTTTCACCTATGGTACCCTAGACTGCTTTGTAGGTTGCTCTTACGTTCACACAACTTAGGAATTATTTTATGTGTTTTAATTTGTGTTGGGATGCTACGTAACAAGGCATGATCCAAGTAAAAATTTCCCGTGTAAAATCCGTTTAACTATGTATAGTTTTTGGCTAGAAATTTAAAGACATCTGAATGACGAAAACCCTATATACATTAGGAGACAACTGACTATGCTAAAAATGGCGATGGTGTTATTCTGGATGTATGCGTTTATGAAAATGGATTTGATGTGGAAAATGAGGGAATTTTCCAAGTAATGACAGTCTATGGTGCGTTTGACTTGTATGACCTAGCAAATATGCAATGTATGGATGCGATGCCTAATGCAACCTATATTTTTGTATTTTGATTTTTATCAGTATGCATGGAATTGAAATGCAATTTTTTTTGTTATTTTTGATTTTTATGAGTATGCATGGAATTGAAATGCAATTTTTTTATTATTTTTGATGATTTTATTGTTTTGCATGGAACTGAAATGCAATTTTTTTGTTATTTTTAATGATTTTATTATTTTTGTTTATTTTTGAATATTTATGTTGACCAAGCCGTTATTGTAACGCTTGGAGCTTTTGGTTTGACCAAAGGGTTTATGGATACCTTTGGGGCATTTTGGGGTTTGACCAAGCGATTATGAGAATCCTTGGAGCTTTTGGGTTGACCAAAGGGTTTATAGATACCTTTGGGGCATTTTTGGGATGACCAAGCGATTGTGGGAATCCTTGGAGCTTTTGGTTGGACTATGGCTCTCTAGATGTGGAATGGCCTCAAATGACTGATGTTCAAGGGTTCTGTTTCCTTGATTCCTTCAAGAGAGGCAAGCCGGTATGTTCCAGGTCCTATTCTACTGTCAATGACATAAGGACCTAACCAGTTTGCCATGAACTTGTCCCCGAGATGGGATGGCAAATTAGAATTCTTCTGGTTCTCTTTTAAGACCAAGTCACCAACCTGAAATTCCCTTAGGTGGACCTTCATGTTGTATGCTTTCTTAAGTCGCTCTTGATAGATACGCAAATGCTCAAGAGCATTAACGTGTCGTTCATCGAGCAACATCAGTTGGTCTAACCGGGCCTACCGTGCAGTGTCATCATCGATGAACTCTTGCATTGAAATGCGCAGGGAAGGGATTTCCAACTCAAGAGGCATGACTACCTCGAAGCCATACACCAGTGAAAATGGAGTTGCCCTAGTGGGCATCCGAATGCTAGTGCGATAAGCCCATAGGGCAAGCGGGATCTGAATGTGCCAATCCTTATGATTGTCTGTGACTATCTTTTTGAGGATGGTGACTAGCATTTTGTTTGATGCCTCTGCTTGCCCATTTGCCTGTGGATAATAGGGTGTTGAAAAACTATGCTAAATTTTGTACTTTGTGGTCAAAGCATGCACATCTTTATTCTTGAATGGTGTCCCATTATCTGATAGGATCTTGGATGGAATACCAAAATGACATATGATGTTATGCAAAATAAACTTCACAATGCGGGATCCAGTCGTAGAGGTTAGCGGAATTGCTTCCACCCACTTGGTGAAGTACTCTATGGCCGTTATGATGAATGTGTGATGACCCGACGACGTAGGGGAGATATTTTCGATTAGATCGAAGCCCCACTACGAAAAAGGCCAAGCCGATTGAATTGGCTGCAAGGCCTGAGAAGGTATGTGTGTCAAATTAGCATGGTGTTGAAACTTCATGCACTTCTTCACATATGCACAACAATCTCGCTCTAAATATGGCCAATAATAGCCCATGCAAAGAATGCACTTTGCGATGGCCATACCGCTGAAGTGGCCACCACATGTACCATCGTGTGCTTGGGTGATCGCCCAAGCGGACTCTTGTTGGTCCAAGCAACGGAGGAGGATTCCTTCATAGCTTCGATGATACAAAATGTCTCCTAACAAGACATGCTTTGTCACTTTCTGTTTGAATGATATTTTCACGGCTTGTGTCAATCCAAGTGGGAGGTTACCTAGCTTGAGGTAATCCCTAATGGGTGTGTACCAATCCTGTTGATCAGAATATTGGATAGTATGAACGGCCAATCCCTCTTGAAGTCCATCCCTAGCAAAAGTTGAGTGGGAAAGAACTTGTAAAAATAGCATTGTGTTGCTATTAAGAGGGGTCGGGGAGAACAAAGACCCCTAGTTGGCTTGAGTCAGACAATCATGGATTCGAGAGAACCTATCCGAAGATGGTTCAATCTGGATCAGGTGGATTCTTGGCGTTAGGTCAGAGCTTGCATGCTCCATCACGGATTGCGATAATGTTTTAACCTGAATGGTTGTCATTTCACCAGAAGGGTCTTGCAGGATTAATGACCCCAAGGAGGCCATAGTATCCACAAAATGATTCGATGATCGAGGGAGTGCCTCGATGTCATACCATTCAAGTTGTGCCAAGAATTTGTCCACAAGGGCTTTATAGGCCTGCAGAACTAGACATCTACATTGGAATATCCCCTTGACTTGATTGACAATTAACAATGAATCACCAAATATGTTTAAATGTTTAATGTTCATGGTGATTGTTGTCTGAAGACCTATGAGCAAGGCTTCATATTCTACATTGTTGTTGGTGCACGGGAAGTCTAATTTAAATGACAGAGGCATTGGAGCCCCTTGTGGAGTGAAGAATACAATTCTCATGCCACCTCCTTGCTCACATTTAGAACCATCAAAGAATAGGGTCATGTCAGCCTATGACTCAGGCTCATCAGAATCTAGCGATTCTGAAACATGAAAAACCCCATCATCCGATAATTCTACGGTCAGAGGTTGATCGTCTTCAAGAGGAGCCTCTGCCAGTTGATCGATGATGACTTGACCTTTTATGGATTTATGTCCAATGAACTCTATGTCAAACTCCATCAACAACATGATCCATTTCATCATGCGGCTACTATGATAAGTACGACTCATCATGTATCATAATGGATTCTCCTTAGACACAACATACGTCGTATTGTTGAGCATGTAGTGGCATAGATTTTTGGTAGCAAACACCACTACCAAGCAGAGCTTCTCAACGTATGCATAGTTAAGTTCATAACTGACCAAGGTGCGGCTAAGATAGTATGTAGCCTATTCTTTGTGTAGTTCATTTTTTGGGGATAGCATGGCACCCAGTGCCACCTCAGTAGCTGAGATGTATAAATAGAATGACACTCCTAGTCTAGGTGGTGCCAATACTAGTGGCAAATCCAAGTACTGTTTAATGTCATCAAAGGCTGACTGGCACTCGTCATCCCAATGAAATGTGACCCCCTTATGCAATAATTTATTCATGGGTCAGCACTTGTCAGATAACTATGCTATGAAGCGCTTGATCGACGCAACCTTTCCCTGCAGACTCTTGAGCTGCTTGATGGTAGTTGGGGGAAGCATTTCAAGGATTGCCTTGACTTTGTGTGGGTCTACCTTGATTCCTCGTTTAGAGACTATGTAACCCAAGAGCTTTCTAGATGTGATGCCAAAGACACACTTCTTGGGGTTTAGTCTGACCTTATGCTCCATGAGGCGATCGAGGATCTTGCTTAAATCATCGAGATGATCTAGGCGCAAAAGAGATTTGGCCAACAAATCATCCATGTAATCCTCCAAAGTTTTGTGCATGTAATCATGGAAGATGTACGTCATGGCACGTTGGTAGGTGGTGCCAGCATTTTTAAGGCCAAAAGGCATGACCTTATAGCAAAATGTCCCCCAAGGCGTTGTGAATGCCATTTTTAGTTGGTCCTCGGGATTGATACGAATTTGATTGTATCCTGAGAAACCATCCATGAGGGAAAGCATTTCGTGGCCCACTGTAGCATCTACCAATGCATCGATGCTCGACAAGGGAAAATCATCCTTAGGACTCGCTTTGTTTAGATCTCAAAAATTGGTGCATATGCGAATCCTCCCATCGAGGCTTCTTAATGGGAACCATGTTAGACAACCATGGCGGATAATCCATGTAGATGACAAACTGTGCATCCAACAACTTTTGTAACTCATCTTTGACCATTAAGGCCACTGTTGGGTGCATCTTACATAGTTTTTGCTTTACTGGCTTGACTGTCGGATCAAGCGTTAGATTATGCATGACTAGCTATGGGTCTAGTCCCGGCATGTCTTTGTATGACCATGCAAAAACCTCCTTCTTCTCTTTGAGAAGGGCAATGTAGTCGGCTTGCTCTTCGGGGGATAAACTTACCCCCAACTTGATGATTTGCAAATTCACTGGATTTGAGCCGATGTCTACGTCGATCGTCTCCTCGACCGACATGTGGGATCCGTCCTCCAACTGGTGTGGAGTTGGGATCAAATGGATATCGTTTGATCATCAAATGTTGGGTTCCTCTTCAGCATGGAAGACATCCTGAGTCTATCTTGGGGTGAAATGGAACATTCCTCCGCAAGGCCAGTACTCTAATGGGGATGGTGGTGTGTCAGCGCGATCCTAGTCGATAGCATCTAGATCTAGATACAATGACCATGTCGGGTCGGCTGGATCATGGATGGGTGTGGTTAGGTCAATGGAGATCATGTTGATGAAATGATTATGGTCTCCATTACCATGGGTGTTATAACTCGGACATCCTAGACAATCTGTGTGCTCTAGATCTGGCTCTGTGGGCACTGGCACAAATGGATCAGCCCTATGCATGGAGACAAAGATAGGGTCTGCCCTAGGCACTGATGGTTTGATAGGGTCTCCAGGCGAAAGATGCTCTCTGTGTACCTGGAGTGGTGAGTGTAGTAATTGCTATAACTACGTCGGGTTGAGGTGCCACCTATGTCTTGGACCTATGTGTAAGTGTTCAAACATGTCATCTATGTCCAAAGGGTATCATTGTTGCATCTATCGCATGTGGTTGAGATAGGCCATCTCAGTTTCATCTTTCGAATCACTATCGAAGATCCAAAAGCCTTCATTAGCTCCAATAGCTGCTTGCAAAATATGAGGCTCATCTTGTTCGAGCAAATTAATGTGGTCCCATCAAGGTTGTTCTGCTCTCGGTGGGGGGCCCTAATTCTCTTGAGGTGGCATGTGCTCAAATGGAGCAGCCAATGGGAACATTGTCAAGAAGCTTTCCTGATCATCATTCATGGGATAGACTTGCGAATGATTGCTATCAGACTCAAAAGGATCCCAAGGGGCTACCTCGTACTTCGAATCATCCTTTGAAGACCCTTCTTGGTCTTGTCCATATCCCTCTTGTGGGTGAGTCCTTGAATTTTCTCCTTGTTCGGCCGAAGGGAAAGGGTTGTTATGGTCAACAAGGTTGGTTGTTAGCAATGGGAGATAATCTCCCAATGTATAGTTTGTGTTAGGATTGGCATATGGACCTGATGCCAACCCATCCTTGTTGCCTATCCCTAGGCCTTGCATGTTCTCCACCAAGATGTCTAGGGGCAAGGGGTGGTTGAACCCTACTCCTGACTTGTCATACGACATTTGATATCTCGGTTGGCAAAGAACACGCACTCCTTGCTCATACCTACCCAACCCATATCCATGCCAATTGCATTGGCCTAGATATCTTAAAGCAAAATCAAGGTTGGATAGATAGTTGACATCCTCAACAAAGGGCTCTTCGTCTTCATCTTCTTGCATACAAATCTCAACGCCATTATCCATGCCCCCATAAACAAAGTTTGTCTGATTGGGTGGGTAGCCTAAAGGAACCACTAAGCCGATGGGGAGTCGAGGCCTCCCCATGTCTTGCATGGACTCAAGTGTGGGCGTTGCTATAATTTTCCTCACTAGATACTCCCCCAGGCCCGTGCTGGCCATTTCAACGATGACCGTTGGAGGTTGAGGGGAAGTGAATGGGAGTCCTTCCTGAGTCCACTCCATGTGGGGTGAACTAGGCATCTTGACTTCCATTCTGCTAGGCATCTCTTCTGTCGAGATGGTTGAGACTAGAGGTGGTTCTTCTTCTAAGGGTTTCTTTCCCTTGTCCTTGGATGTGGCCACCGTAGGTGGCATCGTTGTGGAAGGACTGGTGGAAGAAGATGGACCCAGCTGAGGACTCGATGGATTAATCACTGGAGATGCCTGTGGAATCGAAACCTGTTGAGATGGATTCAACTGAAAATCCAAATGTGTTGATGGAAGGGTCGATTGTGGCATGAATTGCATTGTATTGCAGTATTTGAAAGGCTCCAAGTCCACCGGGACTACATGCACCTATCCTTCAAATGTATACTTTAGGAACTGATGAGCTATTGAAGGGACACACTTCATGTCCCGAATCCAAGGCCGGCCCAACAGGATATTATAAGCCATCTCGCCTTCCAAGATATGGCACAATGTATGAATGGTATTTTGTCCCACTTGGATAGGTAGGAAAATTGTGCCAACTATCGAGTAGATTGCATCATTGAATGCTCACAGTGTGTAAGTGGAAGCCACGATATGAGATGCTGGTAACTTCAAATGCTTCAGAGCTACTGTAGTGATGATATTACTAGATGAGCCAGTGTCCACCAACACTCTCTTATACGGAATCTCGTTGACCCATGCGATAACGTGTAGGGGTGGATCCGCCACATCACCAGTCACTATTTTCAATTCATCTTCTCTAAAGGTGATGAATAGTTATGTACATTGTTTTACATGCCCCACAAAATTGTTGAACGAGTTTGCTTCATGGGGCTGCAACTCGATTGCTTTTAAAATCTCCATTAGAGCCTCCCGATGGGGCACCAATTGTTGAATTAGCTCGTATATGGAGAGCCTAGCCGACGTGGTCCTTAGACTTTGGGTAAGTCTAGTTCGAATCATGGCCACTGGTCTAGGCGGGGGAAGTTGCGTAGGGTGTTGTTGAGCTTGTGACGTTGATGGAACCTCTCTTATGGCTGCCACGGGAGCAGCTCCTAGGTACTTCTTGTTCCTAGTCACTATGCTTATCATCCCCACATATCCCTGCATAGGGCAATTATGTTGCACCTCATTGAATTGAAGGGATTTTTTTGGTGCCTCATGGGCAGGAAAGGGGTCTCTAAATACTCCCATATGTTGGTTGTTTGGCGCTATAGGGTTGTCCACCGCCAATGTCTTGTTGTCAATGAGGTCTTGTACCAAACCTTTGAACTTCCAACATGCATTAAGATCATGTCCTTTACACCTATGGAACCTACGGTACAAGTCTTCTATATACCCTTTAGGCTTTGGTGCATTGGGATCTATAGTTTGAATCTCTGGAAGGTTGATCAAATTTTCCGTTGACAAGCGGTCAAACAAAGAGTCCTTGGACTCTGTATAAGGAGTAAATTGTTGCCTAGGGTGACGTTGCTGATTTTTCTCTTACCTTTGGTTTTCTCTCTCATAGTTGTTAGGAGGCACCACCTGATAATTAGCCTTTTGAGGTTGTGTTGCTTGTGCAGGCTTAGGGACATTGATGGCAACCTGATTAACCGCAGCAGGTTTCGGTTGTGTGGTCCCTGGTTTAGTGTTCTTTGTCCATTCTTTCTTCTTAGGTTTGAAAATCTCACCATCCTGTATCTTAATCTCCTCAATAACTCTATCTTGTGCCAGAGCTTCCTCTAAACTAGCATATTGTTGCAGCTACAATAGCACGAAGATTGATCTCAAACAACTTTTTGAGAACATTTGGGTCAGATTTGACATGGGAGGGATGTAAGGCATCTTCGAAAGCAACGTCCTCCACCGGTTCTCGTATGCCACCATGGTCTCTTCCTCATACTTCTTGAGGCTAGCTAGGTCAATCAATGATGCCTTTTTCCTAGTGTTGAAGGCAAAGTGTTCGAGGAATGCGTCCACCAGCTGATCCAAGTTACTGATTCTATGTTTCGGTAATTGGGTGAACTAATCTAAGGCAAGGCCTATGAAAGTGGTTATAAATGTTCTCAACAACAAAGCATCATTGTCTTGAATACCAAAGCACTGGCTCAGGAATCTAGTCACATGCTCCTAGGCATCCTCCTCCCCTCTAAAGAGTGCCAACTGGGGCAGCTTAAAGTGTTTCGGGTATGGAGGTGCCAACACTGACGGGTGCACATGATGACTATGGATTTGGTGTAAAGTGGGCTTTTGGTGCCCAAAAGTCTTGATCTCCATAGACTCTAAATGCTCTAACAATGCTTTATATGCATCAGAGGATTTAATTTTGTCCTCCTTAGTTTTCTCCCATTGTGGGTTATGGGGAGCTTGAGGCCTATTGAGAGGTAGTTGGATAGCACCCCCTCTGCCTTGATAGAGCATTTCAACCCTCTCTTCTTCTTGTTCATATTCCTCATAAGCTTCATGAGGAGTGGCTAGCTAAGACCTATGCACATGGGTAGGTGCCCGCGGAGGGTGCCCATCATTATTTCGGGGAGTGGCCTCCCGCTCAGGTCTAGGAGGTCTCAGAGGCAATAATTTATAAGGTTGCGTGGACCTTTCTCGTACCAAAGGTTTATGCCTCTCATACACTTCTACTTTGTGCATGCAAGGTTTTGGAACCTTCGCAGGCACATTGTTATGCAGCAGTTCAGCTGTCTAACGCTGAATGTGCTCTTTGTTAAGCCGACAAAGATGCTCTAACTATTCTTGATCTTGCCTAAGATGCATGATTTGCGCTTTGCGGGCAGCATTTTTAGCAAATGCCAAGTCACTTTTGTTGTAATCACAATGACACTGAGAGGGGGGGTGAATCAGTGTGTTCTTTAAAAACTTCTAAAACAATTAGTTTTAAATCCAACAGCAGTTTAAAGCAGATAAGAGAGATACTAAATGCATCAAGAAAGCATCACACATAACACGACAATTTAACGAGGTTCACCAATGTGGCTACTCCTCAAAAATGACTGCTTGGACTACCATCCAAATCTAGTCAATGCAAAGCTACAACTTTACATAATCCTTTACCAGCACCAACTGGAAGGAGCACCAACCCCTTAACTTTATCTGCTTCAATAGAATGGAGCACCAACTCCAATTTTACCAGCACCTACTGGAAAGAGGCACCAACCCCTTATGCCAAGCAACAACTTGGAAGTCAATAATAAAAATTATAGAATAAAACTTTCACCTCAATTTTCACGGTCTGCTATTTTTTTGCATTCTGCTGCTTCTGCACAAAATGATTTGCACTATTCCACCTCTTCTCTTTACTTCTTTGCACTCTCTGCTATATTCAGATGATCGATCACTTCTGTAAACGGTGCATTGTCACTTCGGACTTAGAACACGACTTCTGCACATCGCGCTCTTATCTTCGCACAAGTCACTCTACTCGCTCTTCGCACATTGTCTCATCGCAATGCACACCTTACTGCAACTCCAAAGAACTATCACTTTGATCACGCTCTGAATCGAAACGACTTGCTCTCTACTCGACGTGAACTTGTTTCACATTTTTTGCACATCTCACTCACATTAACCTCGCAACAGTCCCCTTTTTATAGAAGAGAATTCAACATCAAACATATTCGGTTGTAACTCAAAGACGTCGACTACAAACCCTAATGATGTCAACATCAAACCCTAGAATTTTTTTGGCTGCTTAAACTTTGTGATTGTCGACTGCAAACCCTAAAAATGCCCATCGTAAAACCCTAGCAAATGTCGGCTTTAAAACCCTAAAGACATTCGTTGTAAAACCCTAGCAAATGTCGGCTTTAGAACCTTAAAGATGTCCACTGTAAAACCCTAGCAAATGTCGGCTTCAAAACCCTAACGACGTCCACTGTAAAACCCTTGACAATGTCGGCTTCAAACCCTAAAAACCATCGGCCTCGATTCAAACTTGTCGGCCTCAAACTCTTCTGCCACCTTCTTCACCTTCCTGTAGCTTATTGCCGTGAAATAGCAACACGTCGCGATATCGTGACACTTTTGTGTCCGTATGCCTCCTCGACCTTGTCGTCACGAAATCATGACCCTTTTGGCCTTTAAACGCTTCACTACCATTCTTGTCACGAAATCGTGACACTTTGATCAGTTGCTGACGTCATCCTCAATCTTGTCGTGAAATCGTGACGCTTTCGGCTTCCAACAGCTTTTCTTGCATCCTGTCACGAAATCGTGACACTTTCAGCTTTTGCTGACGTCATCCTCATTCTTGTCATGAAATCGCGACGCTTTCAGCTTTTTGACGTCATCCTCATTCTTGTCATGAAATCGTGATGCTTCTGACTTCCAGCAGCTTTTCTTGCATCCTGTCACGAAATCGTGACACTTTCAGCTTTTGATGACGTCATCTTCATCTTTGTCATGAAATCGTGACGCTTTCGGCTTCCGTACATTTTGTGCTTCATGCAGTAGCAAAATTTCTACAACTTTGTGCCTTGTGCTTCCAACTTGCTTTTTCCCGTGAAATTTTGACTTGTAACATAATCGCTGCATCTTTAAGTCCTGCACTTTTATCTGGTAGCGAAATCGCTACACCTTCGAGTTCTGCACTTTAGACCTGTAGCGAAATCGCTACACCTTCGTGTTGAGCATTTTCACCTTGTAGCGAAATTGCTACACCTTTGTTTTGCGCAACTTTTACCCGTAGCGAAATCGCTACACCTTTACTTTGTGCCTTTGCAACTCGTAGCGAAATCGCTACACTTTTACTTTGTGCCTTTGCAACTCGTAGCGAAATCGCTACAACCTTTTACTTAACACTTTCTCCCTGCATCTGCCAGTGAAAATTCAACATGTAGCGAAATCGCTACAGTTTCTCAACTTAGCTTCTTGGCTTTCGACATGTCACGAAATCGCGACAGTATGCCTTGCGCCTTCTCTCTCCTCCGACTTGTCATGAAATCGTGACATTTTTGGCTGCACTTTCTCTCTCCTCACTTTCGTCGCGAAATCATGACATTTTGGCTGTGCTTTCTCTCTCCTCACTTTCGTCGTGAAATCATGACATTTCTGGCTGCGCTTTCTCTCTCCTCCGACTTGTCACGAAATCGCGACAGAAAACATGTCGCGATATCGCGACAGTTTTCTAACTTGTCTTTTTCTTCAAATTTTTTCTATCTTCTGCATCTGAATGACTTCTGATCTGTCTACCCACTGCATCCTTGGATCTAACTGCTCGTGTTGACAACAATGACAACCTTCTTGCAACACCTTGCTCAACAATCTCCCCCTTTGGAATTGTTGGCAACACTTGTATACATTCCTCGTAACTCTTCTCCCCCTTTGTCAATAATACCAAAGGGCTCGCTGCAGACTCTCCCTGAGTCCATCCTCACACTTCTTAGGCACAATTTGACTCCCCCTGAGTCCATCCTCAAATACTCAAATGCTCCCCCTGAGAAAGTGATCCCTGTAGCTAGTCACTTCTTAGGAAGTGTGACTACTCCTAATTTGCTTCGAAGATACTCAAATACTTCCTTGGGCAAAGGTTTTGTAAAAATATCTGCTACCTGTTCTGTAGTTGGGACATAGTCCAATTTAACTTCTCCTTCTACAACTTTTTCTTTCAATAAATGATACCTTATAGCTATGTGCTTTGTCCGTGAGTGCATTACTGGATTCTTAGAAATGTTGATTGCACTGGTGTTGTCACACTTTACTGATATTGGTTCACTAAAATTAATACCTAGATCTTTCAAGGTTTGTTTCATCCACAAGACTTGTGTGCAACATGTTGCTGGTTGCAATATATTCCGCCTCAGCTGTAGATAAAGAAACTGACTCTTGCTTCTTATTGTGCCATGCAACCAATCTGTCCCCCAAATAGAATGCTCCTCCACTGGTACTCTTTCTGTCATCAACACATCCAGCCCAATCTGCATCTGAATATGATATAAGAGTGAAATATTTGCCTTTTGGATACCACAAACCATACTCCATGGTGCCTTTGAGATACCAAAAAATCCTTTTAACTATTGTTACATGAGTCTCTTTGGGACTGGCCTGAAATCTGGCTACCATGCAAACTGCCTATAGAATATCAGGTCTGGTTGCAGTTAAATATAGTAAGCTTCCTATCATTGATCTATACATGGTTTGATCTACAGGTGGAGATTTGTCTTCTTTACTCAACTTGCAACCTGTTGTCATGGGAGTGCTGACTGGCTTACAGTCCTCCATAGTGAACCTCTTTAGCATTTCTTTCACATATTTGATTTGGGAAATGAATATACCTTTCTCATTCTGATTAACTTGTAGCCCCAAAAAGTAAGACAGTTCACCAATCATTGACATTTCAAATTCATTCTGCATCTTGTTTGCTAAGTCTTTACACGATTCATCTTTGTTGCTGCCAAATATGATATCATCCACATAGACAACAAGAACAATGAGATGCCCATCTTCTGTTTTCACATATAGATTACTGTCCACTAAACCTTTCTTGAATCCCTGTTGAGAGAGATAATTATCTAGCCTAGCATACCATGCCCGTGGTGCTTGTTTTAATCCATACAGTGCTTTCTTTAATTTGCAGACAAGGTTAGGATCTTCACTGATTTGAAAGCCATCTGGTTGTTCAATATAGACCTCTTCTTCAAGTTTCCCATTTAAAAACATAGATTTTACATCCATCTGATAAACTCTGAAGTTCTTGTGAACTGCTAATGCCAGAAACATTCTAATAGCTTCTAGTCTGGCCACTGGTGCGAAAGTCTCTTCAAAATCAATGCCTTCGACCTGTGCATAGCCTTTGCAAACCAGTCTTGCTTTATTTCTAATGACCTGACCGTCTTCATTTAATTTATTTCGAAATATCCATTTAGTGCCTATTACATTCTTATCTGCAGGTCTAGGTACTAGTTCCCAAGTTCTGTTCTTTTCAATCTGATCTAACTCTTCATTTATTGCCTTCATCCAGCTGTCATCTTTGCTTGCTTCATCTATGTTTTTGGGCTCAATGCTGGATAAAAGAGAGTAATTACTTATTACTTTCTTTCTTGTCTGAATGCCAGCTGTGGGATCTCCAATTATTTGGTCTCTAGGATGATTTTTCTGCCAGCTGCCCATTTTGAATTTTCTATTTTCTTGCACCTCTGAGTCATCTGATAAGTTATCTGCATCAGCCGTAGACGTGTTTTCTGTTCCATGCACTTCATCTTCTTCAATGACTTCTTCGTAGATTGGGTAGTTTTCTTCAAAGTTAACTGTTTGTTTCCTCCCTTCATCGAATTTAACATCTGCACTGTCCACAATTTTCTTGAGTCTCTTGTTGTAGCATTTGTAAGCTTTGCTATGTGGAGAATAACCAACAAAGACACCTTCATCTGCTCTATCTTCAAACTTTCCAAGGTTGTCATCAGTTTTTCTGATGTAGCACTTACAGCCAAATACTTTGAGATGTTTTTCTGTTGCTTTTCTACCAAACCACAACTCATACGATGTTTTGCATTCATGAGTTCTTAACATATACCTGTTTTGAATGTATACTGCTGTGTGAACTGCTTCTTTCCAGAATCTATCTGCTATTTTGTTTTCTGCCAGCATGGTGCGTGCCATTTCCTGTATAGTCCTGTTCTTCCTCTCTACTACACCATTCTGCTGAGGAGTTCTGGCTGCTGAATATTGTCTCCTGATACCATATTTTTCATAGTATTCTAAAAATTCATTCGAAATGAATTCTCCTCCTCTGTCTGATCGCAAGCATTTAATCCTTTTCCCTGTTTCATTCTCGACTAGCTGTTTGAAGGTTCTGAACATTTCAAAAGCTTCTGTTTTATCTTTTAGGAAGAATATCCATGTCATTCTAGAATAATCATCGATACACAGCATAAAGTATTTGTCGCCGTTTATGCTTTGAGTCCTCATGGGTCCGCATAAGTCTGTATGAATGAGTTCCAAAGGCCTGCTAGTGTGATATTATTTTGTTTTAAATGAAACTCTGGTTTGCTTTCCCTTCTGACATGAAGCACAAACACTGTTTGAAGGTTTCTTAATGGTTGGAATATCTCTCACTACTTGTTTAGAGCTGATTTTTACCAAATTATCAAAACTTATGTGTCCAAGCCTCTTATGCCACAACCAGTTCTCTTCTTCTTGTCCGATGAAGCACATACCTTCTGAAAATTTTGAGAGTGTGTACAGGTTGCCAGACGTCCTTGAGTCGGTTGCTATCAATTTCCCGTTGTTTATTTTTCCGACTTCACAACCCTGCTTCTTGAAAACCACTTCATGTCCTTTATCATAGATTTGACTCACACTTAACAGGTTATGTTTCAAACCATCCACATATAAAACTTCTTCTGACTTGATTTTCCCTTCACTAATTTTGACAGATCCTTTACCTATTATTTTGGCTCCATCATTATTGTCGAACTTCATAGAACCACCCTCATATTTCTGTAGATTTTCAAATTTCTGTTTATCACCTATCATATGACTTGAGCAACCACTGTCAAGAATCCACGGTACATATTTATTCTGAGCTCTAAAAGTTGTCTGCACTATTAAAGATTCATGTTCTTTCCTGAGCTGTTCTTTTTGTTTCCATTCTGTTTTAACTGTGGTGTTGGGTTCTAGCTGGGATTTCCCCTTTTCAAAATTTTGCACATATCCTTCAGAAGAAATTCTATTGTGTTTTGCCTTATATGGTTGAGTTCTTCTTTTCTGAGATTGATATGGAACAGAAATACTATGACAGTTTTTGGCAATATGCCCAAAGTTGTGACACTTAAAACATTCTACTGCATAACTCATTAGAGGCGCAAAAGCATTTCTACTATTGAAACTTCTTGGACCTATATTGTACTTGCAGTCAACAATTTTATGCCCATAGCCATTACATTTAAAATAGAAACCATAGAAATAATGATTGAACCTGAAAGATGGTCTTGGCCAAGTTGTTGCAGGAGCCTTAGATCTTCTTTTCTTTTGATGTGTGACCTTGGTAAAGCCATCATTGTCAGCTGCTATTTCAGGACTGGCATTACAGCTTTCTTTTGCCTGATTTGTTTTTCTTTCCACAGCCTGTTTCTTGTCTTTACTCTTTTCACTTTCAACATTGCTTGCCTTTGGTCCACTTGATGATTCTCCTTCAGTAAAACCCAGACCGAATTTGATACCTGTGGATCTTTGATCACTTAGAATTTTGTCCAGCTTCATCGAACTTTCTTCACGTTTTAAATGACAGCTGATTTTTTGATCCAGCTCTTGTATCTGTATTCGGAGACTAACATTTTCTTCTTCCAATTTGCAATAGTAATCTATCTTCATGGTTACCTGTACTTCAAGATCTTCGGACATTTTCTTGTACTCTTCTGTCTGTGTTTTTAGACTGGCTATAATGTCATTTGCATCCTCAAGTTTCCTTAACAATTTTTTATTCTTTCTTTTCTCAGATTTCCATTCCATAAGAGTAGACACCAGCTCACCTTCTAAATCAACTTCAGCCTCATCTATTTCAATAGATAATTCAGAGTTCATTCCTTCTCTCTTTTCTGTGTTTTCTGCCTCTTCTGATTCTTCTACTTCAAATGCCATAAAAAGAGCCTCACCTGTTCCTTCTTCAGAGTCTTCACTAGAACTGTCCTCTGTAGATTCTGCATTTCGGGAGATAAAGCTTTTCTTTTTGAAATTGCCTTTTCTGAAGTTTGTTTTCTTCCTCCATTCACTTCTTTCTTGATGCTGAGTTTCTTCACCTTTGTTTTTGTCATTGAGAGGACATTTGATAGCAAAGTGTCCAATGCCTCCACAATTGAAACATTTAAAAGGTAGCTTTCCTTTGTATTTTCCTTTTCCTTTTCTCAGCTTTTCGACAAAATTTGCTTCCATTTCATCTGAAGCATCCTCTTCATCGGACTCTTGTTTTGTGCTTTTGCCTTTTAGGGCTTTGAAAGTCTGCTTCTCCGTCTGTGGGATTAGACCTTCCTATTCTCATTTCAAAAGCAGTCAAAGAACCATGCATCTCATCCATACTAAAACTATTTAGATCTTTGGCTTCTTCTATGGCAGAGACTTTAGAATCAAATCTAGGAGGGAGTGATCTTAATACCTTTTTCATGATAGCAGCATCGGTTAATTCTTCGTCGAGACCTCTGATTGAATTGGTGATCCCATTGACTCTTTGCATGAAGGTCTCTATGTTCTCATCATTGTCCATCTTTAACGATTCGTATTGAGCTCGATGTGCTTGAAGCTTGGCCTCCTTGATCCTAGCATCTCCTTCATGGATGTTCTCCAGTTTATCCCATATATCTTTTGCTGATTCACAATTTATGACCTTGACTAGCTCATTGTCCACTAGTCCACACATGATGGCATTTTTTGCTTTTGAATCATATTCAAATGCCTTTTTACCGATAGTGTCTGTTGGAGCGGTGGCAGGAGCTTTGTAACCATTAACTACCGCACCCCAGATGTCAAAACCTAAAGCACTGAGATATGTCTGCATTCTAATTTTCCAGAAAGCATAGTTAGTCCCATCAAACAATGGTGCTTTGTTCGAGGAGAAACCTTCACCACTTGCCATTGCGTAACTTCCAAGATCACCTTAGCTGTTTAAGCCTATTTAGGTACTTGGCTCTGATACCAATTGTTGTAATCACAATGACACTGAGAGGGGGGGTGAATCAGTGTGTTCTTTAAAAACTTCTAAAACAATTAGTTTTAAATCTAGCAGTAGTTTAAAGCAGATAAGAGAGATACTAAATGCATCAAGAAAGCATCACACATAACACGGCAATTTAACGAGGTTCACCAATGTGGCTACTCCTCAAAAATGACTGCTTGGACTACCATCCAAATCTAGTCAATGCAAAGCTACAACTTTACATAATCCTTTACCAGCACCAACTGGAAGGAGCACCAACCCCTTAACTTTATCTACTTCAACAGAATGGAGCACCAACTCCAATTTTACCAGCACCTACTGGAAAGAGGCACCAACCCCTTATGCCAAGCAACAACTTGGAAGTCAATAATAAAAATTACAGAATAAAACTTTCACCTCAATTTTCATGGTCTGCTATTTTTTTGCATTCTACTGCTTCTATGCAAAATGATTTGCACTATTCCACCTCTTCTCTTTACTTCTTTGCACTCTCTGCTATATTTAGATGATCGATCACTTCTGTAAATGACGCATTGTCACTTCGAACTTAGAACACAGCTTCTGCACATCGTGCTCTTATCTTCGCACAAGTCACTCTACTCGCTCTTCGCACATTGTCTCATCGCAACGCACACCTTACTGCAACTCCAATGAACTATCACTTTGATCACGCTCTGAATCGAAACGACTTGCTCTCTGCTCGACGCGAACTTGTTTCACATTTTTCGCACATCTCTCTTACATTAACCTCGCAACAGTCCCCTTTTTATAGAAGAGAATTCAACATCAAACATATTCGGTTGTAACTCAAAGACGTCGGCTGCAAACCCTAATGATGTCAACATCAAACCCTAGAATTTTTTTGGCTGCTTAAACTTTGTGATTGTCAGCTACAAACCCTAAAAATTCCCGTCGTAAAACCCTAGCAAATGTCGGCTTTAAAACCCTAAAGACGTTCACTGTAAAACCCTAGCAAATGTCGGCTTTAAAACCTTAAAGATGTCCATTGTAAAACCCTAGCAAATGTCGGCTTCAAAACCCTAACGACGTCCACTATAAAACCCTTGACAATGTCGGCTTCAAACCCTAAAAACCGTTGGCCTCGATTCAAACTTGTCGGCCTCAAACTCTTCTGCCACCTTCTTCACCTTCCTGTAGCTTATTGCCGTGAAATAGCAACACGTCGCGATATCGCGACACTTTTTGTGTCCGTACGCCTCCTCGACCTTGTCGTCGTGAAATCGTGACCCTTTTGGCCTTTGAACGCTTCACTACCATTCTTGTCATGAAATCGTGACACTTTGATCAGTTGCTGACGTCATCCTCAATCTTGTCACGAAATCGCGACGCTTTCGGCTTCCAGTAGCTTTTCTTGCATCCTGTCACGAAATCGTGACACTTTCAGCTTTTGTTGACGTCATCCTCATTCTTGTCATGAAATCGTGACGCTTTCAGCTTTTGCTGATGTCATCCTCATTCTTGTCGCGAAATCGCGACGCTTCCTCACTTTGTTTTTCCGTCTCTTGTTTAGGAAGCCTAGATGCCTCTCCTATATGTCTACCTCGGTCATGGTGATCCGAGACCTCTATGTGTTGCTTTCCTCTATCGAGGTTAGATACATTAACCTGAGGCTGTAGCCTCGATGGGTGATCTTGATAGATGGTAGGTGCGAAAGTACATCGCTCCCACACTATGTTCTACTCTTGAGGAACACGGTAATCTTCCTCGTCCTCTCTTTCATATGGATAAAAGGTGCGGGCAGAATTGTCTTGCACTATCTGGAAATATTGATACTCTGGATACTATCTAGTGTTTCTACCAGTAATGCAGGATAGAGGAGGGATGACGAAATCCTATGGCCCCTCCATTTGGACCCTCTATTTCTCTAGCACTTCATCACTAGGCCACCCATAACAGGCTTCTAAGGGAGGTCTCCTATCTATGTTAAGTGCTACATGTAGGTTATCCTCTTGAAAGGGCCTCTACTGAGTGGGGGTACCTCTCCAAGAGGTGCCTCTATAGTCCTATTTTGTTATGGCATGATGTGGACTCTCTTGTGTGTCAGGCCACCAAGGCGGGATGACTAGGTCCTCAAGACTATATCGAAGGTGACTTGCCCCCCTTGGTGCACTTTCTATAGTGCTTGCCCGTGATTGGGCTCGGCTATGAGTGAACACCATGGTGATGTGGTCCTAAATATGAGTATATTTTTATCTCTTTTAGGATTTGTTATGCTACACTTAAATAGAAAGGAAACACACAATCAATGCAGTGGTTATCTCGTTCAAAGATTTAAGTGTGCCCTAAAATCTGGTTTTAGTGTGTTTTGATGTTGTTTTGAAAGATTTTTGAAAGAACGTTTAAATGCAAAAATGAGGGCTCTTATGACACCCAAAAAATGGTCGCTCCTTCGATATACCATTGCCAGACCGATATACCAACCTCTCTATATACCTGCCCTTACGTGAGGGAAACTATTGGTACGTGAGAGCAGATGGCACATGGAACATAGGTGGTACTAAAGTGGGATCACTCTGTTTATGACACCTACCATAGAAGACTTATCCTCATGCGCTGGGAATCACCCCCGCTACACTTGGTCAGCTTTCTTCAGGATTTACGTCTAGCAACAGTCGCGATCGGGGTAATGTATGAAATATCTCAAGCCAAAGTGATGATAGAATCCACTTTTGGTCTTGCTCAAGGGTTGGGGTTTTATGACCAACACCTTGTTGTTTCAGTTACCACATGGTGTGTGGGGTTCCTTTTAAGTTGCATAAATGAAGCATGCAAGCATTCAAACTCTCCTATGCAGGAAAATAACCAGAGAACATAAAGCAAAGAATTGACAAAAGGTGTTTTAGACCTCTACCTCTTCTCTGCCCAAGTCAGATGTCTTTGAATTTTTGCTCTAAAATAGTCCAGTGTTGGAAAACTTGGTACCTGTAATCAAAATAACAAGCAACTTTAATCAGAAATTTAATCTTAAAAATCAAGGGACATAGGTCCCACCGTGATCGCCACTGAAAGCACGAGGATACGGAAACAAAAAGGAATATGCCACAAGAAAAGAACAAGAAAGAACATATACAAATTGACACAAGATAAAAGCAATATGAAATATGGTAATCTCTTTATTGATACGCTTTGTTAAATTGTGTTACAATACGTCTCCTTCCTTTTTAGGGGATAGGAGCGTCAAATGTGTTTCTCGTCACAACATCCATGGATAACAATCCTTCTTCCGCGTGCCCACATGTAAGATGGGCGGACCAAAACGTCACCACCGCTTTTGTATGTGATTCTTTGCTCTTTCCTGCTCCTCTACTATCGGAAACCTGCGTTCAAAGAAACAGAAAATATTAGTAGCACCTGCAGACGAAATGAAACATGTATTTCCCAAGGCCTACTATCAGTGTATGCATGAAAATAATAAAATGACTATCAAATGACCTCTGATTGACCTAAAATTTTGACAGAAGCATAAAAATATTATCAGAAGACCACTGCAAAAAGAACAGTCTGGAAATTCCTCACAGATTTGTATTCGCTCCAGGGTGGGACGAATAGGCCTACAAGAATTTGTCAGAAAGCACCCTGTTCAATGTCCTACTTAGGAAGCTCCAAAAGACCTGCAAAGTTGGGGTTAGCTAATTGGGGGTGTTTTGGGAAGACCCAGATGGTCATATTTCTCCAATTTTGCCTCTAGGATCCAGATTTTTCTGGTGCCATCTGCAAGTTAGTGAAGGCGGGAAATAACAAAAACCTGGTCAAAATTGCTCGAGAATGAAATGAAATTTGAACTGTAACCTATTTAACCTATCTAGAATCAAATGCAAAAGAAAAACTAGAGAAATCTATCACAGATTTCTAATCATCCCGGGGTGGGGCGAATAGGACTGTGATAGTTTGGGGAGCGCCCGGGGGTAGGACGCCCACCGTTTGAGGCACTGTTTCGGCACCAATCCACTTGGGATGGGTCCAAAACTGGTTATGGGGTGTTGTCGACAAATTTTGTGGATAGTTGTGGCCAAAAATTGGGTTTTGGGTCCGGATTCGCGCTTCCAATAGTCACCCAATAACCTCCCTTTCGAATGAGAGATTAAGGATGTAAAAGCACAAATCGCAAGTAGGTATGTAAATTGGCAGCACTTCGTTGCTCAAATGCTCCTTCTCTGTATATCTTTTGGGTGAGAAAACTCACCAATTTATAGACCTTAGGGTCTCCTTGTTTGAATTGCGCATGCGAGGGCGCCACTTGAGTTGTTTTCCTATTTTCAGAGAAAAGCTAACTCCCTGATTAAAAATCTCCTTGCATGAGGTTTCTAAAATAAAGACACTCATCATTGAAGTCTCTCTTCTTGAATAAAAGCTATTCCTCACAATTGCATGGCCTGAAGCCTCAGTTAACTGGTGGAGTTACCGAGGTTTGACTTTTTGCCAATCAAACTTGCTATTCGCCTCACCCTAGGGCGAATGCTGCTATTCGTCCCTGGGTGGGACGAATGCCAGTTTGTATTCGTCCCTGGGTGGGACGAGCAGAGAGCAAGGTGCCAAAAAGGTGCCAAATTGACCTCTGACCTCTAAAACTACTTTTGGAAGTGGTTAGGACCATTGTTTAACCTCTAGGGGCTGCCCTAGGGGCTGTGTGTGTCAATGCGATCAGCGCTTGTTGTCACATAATCGGATTGGTGCTATTTTGGTGTCTACAGATGCCCCTTTTTGGGAAGCGCTGTGCAAGGCACAACGTCGAGCAAAAATAGATAACCAAAGCACTAATGATTAGGGTTTCTCAGTAACCTAACCAACTCTTGATGCCCCAAGTATGGAAAGGGCATGCATTCTTGAATCCTTGCTTCTGACGAGCTAAGGAACTTAATTCAAGTGTTAACCATTTTCAGTGAGGTGTTACTTGAGCTTGGACATTGATCAGTCATGAATAGGCAAAGGGCGCAACCTTTTGTCTGTGGGAACCTTGAGTTCATGATTCATGAATGCCAAGTGTTTGATCAGCTTGTGATAATTGCTTGTTTGCTGCCCCAAGCAGGGGCATGATTGTCTTTGTCAATGATCCTTTGAATGCGTGTCATTTCCATGATTGGGTATATTGTTGTTGATTGGCGACTAAGTGTGACTACCCCCTCAAGCGACGAATCGATGAGGGAATGACCGACATGAGAAAAGTGATGAGTCACTTGACCCAAGATGACTTAGGTAAGGGTGCCTTCAGTTGTTTACCATTGAATGCGAAAGCAATTTTCGAACATTCTGACCTATTTTTGGTGGGTTTTAACCCTTTTTGTGACGCATTTTGGAGCTGAAATTGACAAAAATTCGTCCTCCCGTGGAGCGGTCCGGCTATGGTAGCCTTCTTAGGGAGTAGGATAATGACAATTTGTAACCCCAATATCTATTTTGGATGCCAAGAATGTCAGGCGCAAAAGCGCCTTCGTTCGGCAATGTTATTGCTATTTTTGGATGGGTTTTGACCCATTTTGGTGACGCCGTTTGGGGATGAAATTCTCAAAAATCCGTCTTCCCGTGGAGCGGTCCGGCTATGGTAGCCTTCTTAGGGAATAGGATAGTGAGGATTTGTGACCCCGACATCTATTTTGCATGCCCGAAATGTCAAGTGCAAAAGCACTCTTATCGGACACTTTTAGGGCTTGTTTTTGGTGCATTTTTGTGCATTTTTTTGCTATTTTTGAAATTTTTGCTCTGTATTCATCCCTGGGTGGGACGAATTCCTATTTAGTATTCATCCCAGGGTGGGACGAGCGCTAACCAGAGTGCTCATCCTAGGGGGGAACGAGTACAGGCTCAAAAATCCTTTTTAAAGGCCAAAACTGAGTTTTGGGCTCATTTGCATTTGTTTTTCTTGGCGATTTGGAGCTCTGAGGAGGAGGAGGTCAATTCGGTGAAGCGAAGCACTACGGAATTTTTCTTGCGACCATGAGTGCACACACTGGATCGAGCGGTGGAGCCGAAGTGATACCAGTGAGTGCCCTTCCTCTTTATTATTTTGTGTTGCAATTGGAAAACTGTAATTTGTTTATTACTTGTGTTTTTGTTTATTTTGTTGTTTTATGGTTAAAAATGAAACCCTAGTCTATCAAAATTAATCACTTGGTTTGAAACTTAGTATAAACCTAGTCAAACAAAGATCAAAATTTAATTGAAAACTGAGCTAAAAAACTTAGTTTAAAACCTAACTTAAAACCTCACTTAACCTGAATTGACCAAAGTACAAAACGTAGGTGAAAAATGTAGGGTAAAACTAAGCGTAAAACGTAGCTCAACCCTAGTTAGTTGTTGTTTTTGTTTTTTAATTTAGGTTAAAGTTAGAAAAACCTAAGTCTAAAAAATTATTTTGTGACTGTTTTTGTATGTTTTTGAATTGATCAGTTAGAGTTAAAAACCCTAAAATGGACCAATGATTTTTTGTTTTGTAATTGTTTTTGTTGTTAATTAATCAGTTAGAGTTAAAAACCCTAGGTCTGACAAATTAATTTTGAATTTTGTAATTGTTTTTGTTGTTAATTAATCAGTTAGAGTTAAAAACCCTAGATCTAAAAAATTAATTTTTTTTTTGTTTTTTTGTTTTTGGTGAATGTTAGATGCATTTTTGTGTATATTCATGTTAGTGTTGTATAGTTTTTATTGTTTTTAATGTGTTTTAGTGTTGTTTTCTTTTGCTAGGTTGTGAAGAGCTGGTATCGGGTGCCTACTATTTATTGAAGCACGTGCGATGCTGACTTTGGCTGACTGGGACTGGCTTGACGCCCTTGGGCTCAAGCAGGTGACTCGACTGGAGCCGGTGGTCGGGGATCGGGCCTATCTGATGGCCCTGATCAACCTGTGGGATCCCTAGACCAATACCTTCCATCTCCCAATAGGGGAGATGACGGTGACCTTGGAGGATGTCTATCGAATTCTTCGGATTCCAATAGATGGACTGTCGATCCGGACGATGCCACGGGATCGGAGGACAACAGTATTGATACGTTATTTCGGACATGGGGAGGAGTTGGGTGTGGAGAGCCCCATGGAGAGGGCAGAGAGCGACTGCCATATTGGTGGCATACTGGTTCGATGGTGGCTAGAGAAGGGTGTGTTGGGAGTGAGGCACGCATTACTCATGGGCCTCATTTCCAACATGCTACTTCTCGACTCGTCGGGCGTGAGGTTCCCGTGGAACCTGCTAGAGGTGGTGTTTCGGTTGGTGGAGTGTCCGACAGATGCTCCGATGATTATGAGATGGGGATAGACTCTACTAGCATAGCTCTATGATGAGCTGTACGAGGTCCGCTATCGAAAGCGGAAGGGGATTAGTTGCAGCTATTTGTTGCAGTGTTGGGCTTGGCAGCACATAGCAGTAGAGAGGCCGATGGGGCTGCCCTAGATGACGCGGGCGGAGATGGCAGACCGGGAGATTGGATACGGGGTATTATGGTGGAGGTCGAAGGAGCAGGGATAGAGTCGATGATGGGCAGGTGTCGTAGGGCACTATGTCGATGCCTTCGCTCGGCTTACTCCTGGGAGGTGTTCTGGCGCCCCTACCGGACTGTCCAGCCTGGCCTGAGGTTGGAGAGTGGCTCAGGGTATAGAGGGGGCGATGGCTGATTGGGAGGCATGGGACAGAGCAGGAGTTCTTCCCATATGGCGGGTGACCCGACAGTTTGGGGTGCACCAGGGGATGCCTAGTGAGCCCGTGGTCTATCGACATCGAGGGGATGAGAGGACTCTAGACCGGCCAGTCATTGCACCACTTGGCGAGGATTCAGATATGGTTATTGACGTCCCAGATGTGGATGACGTCGGGGTTACTAGAGTATGAGCAGTG
The DNA here is from genome assembly GCA_028583015.1 of Wollemia nobilis. Taxonomy (NCBI): domain Eukaryota; kingdom Viridiplantae; phylum Streptophyta; class Pinopsida; order Araucariales; family Araucariaceae; genus Wollemia; species Wollemia nobilis. The sequence continues at coordinate 593,047 of JAQPPZ010017036.1, read as the reverse complement.
GTGGACTCTATGATGATGGCGAGGCGAGGGGCCTCTAGGGGATGTAGAGGCAGGGGATGAGGGTACAGAGGCACCAGATGAGGGTTGGGGTGCTCCACGTGATGATGCAGACATGGTGGAGGTTGAGGATGTTGGAGGGGAGTTTGGGGTACCAGATCAGCCAGAGATGTAGGACGTCCCGGAGTAGTGGGAGCCAGAGTAGGCTACTGTCTCGGATTCGCCTATGCCTCAGGCAGGTTCGAAGGATGTGGAGGCAAGACACAGTGCTGAGATAGCACGATTGGAGGACCTATTATGGAGATGATATGGGGAGCTGGGAGAGGCTTTGTAGGAGAGAGATCTCCTATGGACTCAGCTGGTAGAGCGAGAGAATGCATGGGTTGCATCCCATCGATAGGAGGGGGATACCGATGCTGCATGGGAGAGGGATCTCCTGCGGGCATAGCTAGCATAGCGCGATGATGTAGTAGCTTACTACCATCGATGGGAGGTAGAGTGGGGTCGCGGGAGGCAGAGTGGGGCCAACATTGGTTGGATATGGAGGGAGAGATTATCCACCTTGGTGGGTGGATACCTAAGCCCCCTGGAGGTGGCTCTTTGCATCGGATGAGAGACAACGATACGAGCAGTCGGCATCATCTCATCGTAGGCGGCTAGATGAGGGAGGCGCTAGTGGGCGTGATGCAGGGCGAGCAGCAGTCACCCTGAGAGGTCCCATAGGACCCACACCATGGGGGGTAGTTCCCGTCGCACCGATCCTACGTGATCATGGTGGCCGACGCCCTAGGCTTGGGGGTTTTTGAGTTTTTGGATTTTTGTTGCGGGGTCAGAGGACCGGTTCATTGTAGCCTATGGGCATTTTTGTTATGATATATATACAGATGACTCTTTTTGGTGTTTATGCACTTTTCATGGTTTGTTTTTATGTACATGTTTTTACATTGATGTATGCAAATGCGATTATGAATGCGATGTTTCTAATTTGTATGATGTATGCATATGGAATGAATGACATGAGTTGTTGATAACTTGTCGATGCACCATAGACTGTGCAAGATTTGACTGACTTGTTGTACTAATGGGATGACTTTGTGGAATGACTTTGCATGTGAAAACTTTATTTTTGTATTTTGCATATTTTTTGATGGTGATGTACGGAATGAAATGTACTAGTTGTTTTAAAATGTAGTTAAGCTTTTCTGAGATTCAGATATTTTAACTAACTAGCCAAGACTGTACATTTATCTCGCAAGACTTTTGAACAAGGTATAAATCTGACTTGAATTTAACCAAGTTATTTCACATCCCTGTGTGTGCAATTGAGTTCGTTTATGTGGTATTTGTCAGGATACCGCCAGTGCCAAATAGGCTATCAACCAAACCTGTACTGAGGATCACCTAATTAGCTCCACTAACTCCGTTGTTGTATTTAGCAAGATTAATCCATGAGACAATCTAAGGTACCATAAGCTAGCTCATCCACATGCAAACATTGGTCTATGCACACGCAAAGCTAATGTGATAGACATATCGTCATGCGGTTAGGATACCACCATTGCCAGGTAGGCTGTCCACCAAACCCGTAATGAGGATCACCTAGATGGTTTTTCGAATGCTGAGAATTCCAGAGATTCAAGTTCAGGTTGTGTGTTTGCTCAATGGTTTGGGATACTTGCTCGTCTATATAGTGATGAAAATCATTGTTTATTTTTCTCTTTGTTTTTCTTTTTGAGCAAGGATTTTGAATAGTGGTGATAACCACTGTTATTTGATTTTGTATTTTGAGCTTTGTAAGGTTGAGCTTGTGAATGGCCTTGATCCTGTTGGCCTTGGGGATGACTACCCATCCTATCAGGGACGTGTAGTACGAATCCTTATGACTTTGGGAACCAAGGGGATGATGGAGATTATGAAGTAAGGGCATTGATCTTTTAGGCCTTGGGGATGACTACCCATCCTGGTCAGGGGCGTGTAGTATGAATCCTTACAACTTTGAGACCAAAGGTGAGTGGAGATGGTTGTGATGATGGTTTGTTGGAATTTTGTTTTTGAATGGCATTGATCCTTTTAGGTCTTGGGGATGACTACCCATCCTTGGCAGGGACGTGTAGTACGAATCCTTACAACTTTGGGGACCAACTATGATTGGGATTTGTGGGAGTGGTGAAAACCACTATTTATTATGGGGAATGGATAGGGAAGAGCTCATCCTTTTGTCAATTCTCAGCATTCTGGAACCATTCGCACAAGGGGATGAACAGGCTAATCTTTCACCTATGGTACCCTAGACTGCTTTGTAGGTTTCTCTTACGTTCACACAACTTAGGAATTATTTTATGTGTTTTAATTTGTGTTGGGATGCTACGTAACAAGGCGTGATCCAAGTAAAACTTTCCCATGTAAAATCCGTTTAACTATGTACAGTTTTTGGCTAGAAATTTAAAGACATCTGAATGACGAAAACCCTATATACATTAGGAGACAACTGACTATGCTAAAAATGGCGATGGTGTTATTCTGGATGTATGCATTTATGAAAATGGATTTGATGTGGAAAATGATGGAATTGCCAAGTAATGACAGTCTATGGTGCTTTTGACTTGTATGACCTAGCAAATATGCAATGTATGGATGCGATGCCTAATGCAACCTATATTTTTGTATTTTGATTTTTATGAGTATGCATGGAATTGAAATGCAATTTTTTTGTTATTTTTGATTTTTATGAGTATGCATGGAATTGAAATGCAATTTTTTTGTTATTTTTGATGATTTTATTGTTTTTGTTTGTTTTTGAATATTTATGTTGACCAAGCAGTTATGGTAACGCTTGGAGCTTTTGGTTTGACCAAGAGATTATGAAAATCCTTGGAGCTTTTGGGTTGACCAAAGGGTTTATAGATACCTTTGGGGCATTTTTGGGTTGACCAAGCGATTATGAGAATCCTTGGAGCTTTTGGGTTGACCAAAGGGTTTATAGATACCTTTGGGGCATTTTGGGTTGACCAAGCGATTGTGAGAATCCTTGGAGCTTTTGGTTGGACTATGGCTCTCTAGATGTGGAATGGCCTCAAATGACTGATGTTCAAGGGTTCTGTTTCCTTGATTCCTTCAAGAGAGGCAAGCCGGTATGTTCCAGGTCCTATTCTACTATCAATGACATAAGGACCTAACCAGTTTGCCATGAACTTGTCCCGTAGATGGGATGACAAATTAGAATTCTGTTGGTTCTCTTTTAAGACCAAGTCACCAACCTAAAATTCCCTTAGGTGGACCTTCATGTTGTATGCTTTCTTAAGTCGCTCTTGATAGATACGCAAATGCTCGAGAGCATTAACGCGTCGTTCATCGAGCAACGTCAGTTGGTCTAACCGGGCCTACCACGCAGTGTCATCATCGATGAACTCTTGCATTGAAATGCGTAGGGAAGGGATTTCCAACTCAAGAGGCATGACTGCCTCGGAGCCATACACCAACGAAAATGGAGTTGCCCCAGTGGGCGATCCGAATGCTAGTGCGATAAGCCCATAGGGCAAGCGGGATCTGAATGTGCCAATCCTTATGATTGTCTATGACTATCTTTTTGAGGATGGTGACTAGCATTTTGTTTGACGCCTCTGCTTGCCCATTTGCCTGTGGATAATAGGGTGTTGAAAAACTATGCTAAATTTTGTACTTTGTGGTCAAAGCATGCACATATTTATTCTTGAATGATGTCCCATTATCTGACAGGATCTTGGATGGAATACCAAAATGACATATGATGTTATGCAAAATAAACTCCACAATGCGGGATCCAATCGTAGAGGTTAGCGAAATTGCTTCCACCCACTTGGTGAAGTACTCTGTGGCCGTTATGATGAATGTGTGATGACCCGATGATGCAGGGGAGATCTTTTCGATTAGATCGAAGCCCCACTACGAAAAAGGCCAAGCCGATTGGATCGGCTGCAAGGCTTGAGAAGGTACATGTGTCAAATTAGCATGGTGTTGACACTTCATGCACTTCTTCACATATGCACAACAATCTCGCTCTAAATATGGCCAATAATAGCCCATGCAAAGAATGCACTTTGCGATGGCCATACCATTGAAGTGGCCACCACATGTACCATCGTGTGCTTGGGTGATCGCCCAAGCGGACTCTTGTTGGTCCAAGCAATGGAGGAGGATTCCTTCATAGCTTCGATGATACAAAATGTCTCCTAACAAGACATGCTTTGCCGCTTTCTATTTGAATGATCTTTTCATGGCTTGTGTCAATCCAAGTGGGAGGTTACCTAGCTTGAGGTAATCCCTAATGGGTGTGTACCAATCCTGCTGATCAAAAACCTCGATAGTATGAATGACCAATCCCTCTTGAAGTCCATCCCTAGCAAAAGCTGAGCGGGAAAGAACTTGTAAAAATAGCGTTGTGTTGCTATTAAGAGGGGTCGGGGAGAACAAGGACCCCTAGTTGGCTCGAGTCAGACAATCATGGATTCGAGAGAACCTATCCGGAGATGGTTCAATCTGGATCAGGTGGATTCCTGGCGTTAGGTCAGAGCTTGCATGCTCCATCATGGATTGCGATAATGTTTTAACCTGAATGGTTGTCATTTCACCAGAAGGGTCTTGCGGGATTAATGACCCCAAGGAGGCCATAGTATCCACAAAATGATTCGATGATCGAGGGAGTGCCTCGATGTCATACCATTCAAGTTGTGCTAGGAATTTGTCCACAAGGGCTTTGTAGGCCTGTAGAACTGGACATCTACATTGGAATATCCCCTTGACTTGATTGACAATTAACAATGAATCACCAAAGATGTTTAAACGTTTAATGTTCATGGTGATTGTTGTCTGAAGACCTATGAGCAAGGCTTCGTATTCTGCATTGTTGTTGGTGCACGGGAAGTCTAATTTAAATGACAGAGGCATTGGAGCCCCTTGTGGAGTGAAGAATACAATTCCCATGCCACCTCCTTGCTCACATTTAGAACCATCGAAGAATAGGGTCATGTCAGCCTGTGACTCAGGCTCATCAGAATCTGGCGATTCTGAAACATGAAAAACCCCATCATCCGGTAATTCTATGGTCAGAGGCTGATCGTCTTCAAGAGGAGCCTCTGCCAGTTGATCGGCGATGACTTGACCTTTTATGGATTTTTGTCCAATGAATTCTATGTCAAACTCCGTCAACAACATGATCCATTTTGCCGTGCGGCTACTATGATAAGTATGACTCATCATGTATCGCAATGGATTCTCCTTAGACACAACATACGTCGTATTGCTGAGCATGTAGTGGCATAGCTTTTTGGTAGCAAACACCACTGCCAAGCAGAGCTTCTCAACGTATGCATAGTTAAGTTCATAACTGACCAGGGTGCGGCTAAGATAGTATGTAGCTTGTTCTTTGTGAAGTTCATTTTTCTGGGACAGCATGGCGCCCAGTGCCACCTCAGTAGCTGAGATGTATAAATAGAATGACACTCCTGGTCTAGGTGGTGCCAATACTAGTGGCGAAGCCAAGTATTGTTTAATGTCATCAAAGGCTGACTGGCACTCGTCATCCCAATGAAATGTGACCCCCTTATGCAATAATTTATTCATGGGTCGGCACTTGTCAGATAACTGTGCTATGAAGCGCTTGATCGACGCGACCTTTCCCTGCAGACTCCTGAGCTGCTTGATGGTAGTTGGGGGAAGCATTTCAAGGATTGCCTTGACTTTGTGTGGGTCTACCTCGATTCCTCGTTTAGAGACTATGTAACCCAAGAGCTTTCCAGATGTGATGCCAAAGACGCACTTCTTGGGGTTTAGTCTGACCTTATGCTCCATGAGGCGATCGAGGATCTTGCTTAAATCATCGAGATGATCTGGGCACAAAAGAGATTTGGCCAACAAATCATCCATGTAATCCTCCAAAGTTTTGTGCATGTAATCATGGAAGATGTACGTCATGGCACGTTGGTAGGTGGCACCAGCATTTTTAAGGCCAAAAGGCATGACCTTATAGCAAAATGTCCCCCAAGGCATTGTGAACGCCATTTTTAGTTGGTCCTCAGGATTGATACGAATTTGATTGTATCCTGAGAAACCATCCATGAGGGAAAGCATTTCGTGGCCCTCTGTAGCGTCTACCAATGCGTCGATGCTCGACAAGGGAAAATCATCCTTAGGACTCGCTTTGTTTAGATCTCAAAAATCGGTGCATATGCGAATCCTCCCGTCGGGCTTCTTGATGGGAACCATGTTAGACAACCATGGCGGATAATCCACGCAGATGACAAACTGTGCATCCAACAACTTTTGTAACTCGTCTTTGACCATTAAGGCCACTGTTGGGTGCATCTTACGTAGTTTTTGCTTTACTGGCTTGACTGTCGGATCAAGCGTTAGATTATGCATGACTAGCTGTGGGTCTAGTCCCGGCATGTCTTTGTATGACCATGCAAAAACCTCCTTCTTCTCTTTGAGAAGGGCAATGTAGTCGGCTTGCTCTTCGGGGGATAGACTTACCCCGAGCTTGATGATTTGCAAATTCATTGGATCTGAGCCGATGTCTACGTCGGTCATCTCCTCGATCGACATGTGGGATCCGTCCTCCAACTGGTGTGGAGTTGGGATCAAATGGATATCGTTTGCTGAATTTAGATCATCGTTTGGAACATCAGGTTCCTCTTCGGCATGGAAGACATCCTGAGTCTATCCTGGGGTGAAATGGAACATTCCTCCGCAAGGCCAAGTACTCTGATGGGGATGGTGGTGTGTCAGCATGATCCCAGTCGATAGCATCTAGATCTAGATACAATGACCATGTCGGGTCGGCTGGATCATGGATGGGTGCGGTTAGGTCAATGGAGATCATGTTGATGAAATGATTGTGGTCTCCATTACCATGGGTGTTATAACTCGGACATCCTAGACAATCTGTGTGCTCCGGATCTGGCTCTGTGGGCACTGGCACAAATGGATCAGCCCTATGCATGGAGACGAAGACAGGGTCCACCCTAGGCACTGATGGTTTGATAGGGTCTCCAGGCGGAAGATGCTCTCTATGTACCTAGAGTGGCGGGTGCAGTAATTGCTATAACTACACCGGGTTGAGGTGCCACCTATGTCTTGGACCTATGTGCAAGTGTTCAAACATGTCATCTATGTCCAAAGGGTATCGTTGTTGCATCTGTCGCATGTGGTTGAGATAGGCCATCTCAGTTTCATCTTTCGAATCACTGTCAGAGATCCAAAAGCCTTCGTTAGCTCCAATGGCTGCTTGCGACATATGAGGCTCATCTTGTTCGAGCAAATTGATGTGGTCCCATCGAGGTTGTTCCGCTCTCTACGGGGGGACCTGATTCTCTTGAAGTGGCATGTGCTCAAATGGAGCAGCCAATGGGAACATTGTCAGGAAGCTTTCCTGATCATCATTCATGGGATATACTTGCGAATGATTGCTATCAGACTCGAAAGGATCCCAAGGGGCTACCTCATACTCTGACTCATCCTCCGAAGACCCTTCTTGGTCTTGTCCATATCCCTCTTGTGGGTGAGTCCTTGAATTTTCTCCTTGTTCGACCGAAGGGAAAGGGTTGTTATGGTCAACAAGGTTGGTTGTTAGCAATGGGAGATAATCTCCCAATGTATAGTTTGTGTTAGGATTGGCATATGGACCTGATGCCAACCCATCCTTGTTGCCTATCCCTAGGCCTTGCATGTTTTCCACCAAGATGTCTAGGGGCAAGGGGTGGTTGAACCCTACTCCTGACTTGTCATACGACATTTGATATCTCGGTTGGCAAAGAACACGCACTCCTTGCTCATACCTACCCAACCCATATCCATGCCAATTGCATTGGCCTAGATATCTTAAAGCAAAATTAGGGTTGGATAGATAGTTGACATCCTCAACAAAGGGCTCTTCGTCTTCATCTTCTTGCATACAAATCTCAACGCCATGATCCAGGCCCCCATAAACAAAGTTTGTCTGATTGGGTGGGTAGCCTAAAGGAACCACTGAGCCGATGGGGAGTCGAGGCCTCCCCATGTCTTGCATGGACTCGAGTGTGGGCGTTGCTATAATGTTCCTCACTAGATACTCCCCTAGGCCCGTGCTGGCCATTTCAACGGTGACCGTTGGTGGTTGAGGGGAAGCGAATGGGAGTCCTTCCTGAGTCCACTCCATGTGGGGTGAACTAGGCGTCTCGACTTCCATTCTGCTAGGCATCTCTTCTGTCGAGATGGTTGAGACTAGAGGTGGTTCTTCTTCTAAGGGTTTCTTTCCCTTGTCCTTGGATGTGGCCACCGTAGGTGGCATCATTGTGGAAGGACTTGCGAAAGAAGATGGACCCGACTGAGGACTCGATGGATTAATCACTGGAGATGCCTACAGAATCGGACCCTGTTGAGATGGATTCAACTGAAAATCCAAATGTGTTGATGGAAGGGTCGATTGCGGCATGAATTGCACTGTATTGCAGTATTTGAAAGGCTCCAAGTCTGCTGGGACTACATGCACCTGTCCTTCAAATGTATACTTTAGGCACTGATGCGCTATTGAAGGGACACACTTCATGTCCCGAATCCAAGGCCGGCCCAACAGGATATTATAAGCCATCTCGCCTTCCAAGATATGGCACAATGTATGAATGGTCTTTTGTCCCACTTGGATAGGTAGGACAATTGTGCCAACTGTCGAGCAGATTGCATCGTTGAATGCTCGTAGTGTGTAAGTGGAAGCCACGATATGAGATGCTGGCAACTTCAAATGCTTCAGAGCTACTGTAGTGATGATATTACTGGACGAGCCAGTGTCCACCAACACTCTCTTATACGGAATCCCGTTGACCCACGTGATAACGTGCAAGGGTGGATCCGCCACATCACCAGTCACTATTTTCAATTCATCTTCTCTAAAGGTGATGACTGGTTCTGTACATTGTTTTACATGCCCCACAAAATTGTTGAATGAGTTCGCTTCATGGGGCTGCAGCTCGATTGCTTTTAAAATCTCCATGAGAGCCTCCCGATGGGGCACTGATTGTTGAATTAGCTCGTATATGGAGAGCCTAGCCGATGTGGTCCTTAGACTTTGGGTAAGTCTAGTTCGAATCGTGGCCACTGGTCTAGGCGGGGAAGTTGCGTAGGGTGTTGTTGAGCTTGTGACGTTGATGGAACCTCTCTTGTGGCTGCTATGGGAGCAGCTCCTGGGTACTTCTTGTTCCTAGTCACTATGCTTATCATCCCCACATATCCTTGCATAGGGCAATTCTGTTGCACCTCATTAACTTGAAGGGGTTTTGTCGGTGCCTCATGGGTAGGCAAGGGGTCTCTGAATACTCCCATATGTTGGTTGTTTGGTGCTACGGGGTTGTCCACCGCCAATGTCTTGTTGTCAATGAGATCTTGTACCAAACCTTTGAACTTCTAGCATGCATTAAGATCATGTCCTTTACGCCTGTGGAACCTACAGTACAAGTCTTCTCTATACCCTTTAGGCTTCGGTGCATTGGGATCTATAGTTTGAATCTCTGGAAGGTTGATCAAATTCACCACTGACAAGCGGTCAAACAAAGAATCCCTGGACTCTATGTAAGGAGTAAATTGTCGCCTAGGGTGACGCTACTGATTTTGCTCCTGCCTTTGGTTTTCTCTCTCATAGTTGTTGGGAGGCACCACCTGATAGTTAGCCTTTTGAGGCTGTGTTGCTTGTGCAGGCTTAGGGACATTGATGGCAACCTGATTAACCATAGCAGGTTTTGGTTGCGTGGTCCCTGGTTTAGTGTTCTTTGTCCATTCTTTCTTCTTAGGTTTGGCAATCTCGCCATCCTGTATCTTAATCTCCTCAATGACTCTGGCTTGCGCCAGAGCTTCCTCTAAACTGGCATATTGCTGTAGCTGCAATAGCATGGAGATTGATCTCAAACAACTTTTCGAGAACATTTGGGTCAGATCTGACATGGGAGGGAGGTAAGGCAGCTTCGAAAGCAACGTCCTCCATCGGTTCCCGTATGCCACCATGGTCTCTTCCTCATACTGCTTGAGGCTAGCTAGGTCACTCAATGATGCCTTTTTCTTAGTGTTGAAGGCGAAGCATTCGAGGAACGCGTCCACTAGCTGATCCAAGTTATTGATGCTATGTTTCGGTAATTGGGTGAACCAATCCGAGGTAGGGCCTACGAATGTGGTTATAAATGTTCTCAACAACAAAGCATCGTTGTCTTGAATACCAAAGCACTGGCTCAGGAATCTAGTCACATGCTCTTGGGCATCCTCCTCCCCTCTAAAGAGTGCCAACTAGGGCAGCTTAAAGTGTTCCGGGTATGGAGGTGCCGGCACTGATGGATGCACAGGATGACTACGGAGTTGGCATAAAGTGGGCTTTTGGGGCCCATAAGTCTTGATCTCCATAGACTCTAAGCGCTCTAGCAATGCTTTATATGCATCAGAGGATTTAATTTCTTCCTCCTTAGTTTGCTCCCATTGTGGGTTGCGGGGAGCTTGAGGCCTATTGAGAGGTAGCTGGGTAGCACCCCCTCTGCCTTGATAGAGCATTTCAGCCCTCTCTTCTTCTTGTTCATATTCCTCATAAGCTTCCTGAGGAGTGGCTGGCCGAGACCTATGCACATGGGTAGGTGCCCGCGGAGGGTGCCCATCATTGTTTCGGGGAGTGGCCTCCCGCTCAGGTCTAGGAGGTCTCGGAGGCAATACTTGATAAGGTCACGTGGACCTCTCTCGTACCAAAGGGTTATGCCTCTCATACACTTCTACTTTGTGCATGCGAGGGTTTGGAACCTTCGCAGGCACATTGTTATGCAGCAATTCGGTTGTCTGACGCTGAATGCGCTCTTTGTTAAGCCAACAAAGATGCTCTAACTATTCTTGATCTTGCCTAAGCTGCATGATTTGCGCTTGGCGGGTGGCCTGTTTGGCAAACGCCAAGTCACTTTGTTCCATCGTCTCTTGTTTAGGAAGCCTAGATGCCTCTCCTATATGTCTACCTCGGTCGTGGTGATCCGAGACCTCTATGGGCTGCTTTCCTCTGTCGAGGTTAGCTGCATTAACTTGAGGCTGTAGCCTCGATGGGTGATCTTGATAGATGGCAGGCGTGGAGGTACATCGCTCCCGCATTGTGTACTACTCTTGAGGAACGTGGTAATCTTCCTCATCCTCTCTTTCATATGCATAAAAGGTGCGGGCAGAATTGTCTTGCCCTATCTGGAAAGCTTGATACTCTGGACACTGTCTAGTGTTTCTAACAGTAATGCGAGGTAGAGGAGGGATGACGAAATCCTGTGGCCCCTCCATTTGGACCCTCTGTTGCTCTAGCACTTCATCACTAGGCCACCCATAACGGGCTTCTAAGGGAGGTCTCCTATCTACATTAAGTGCTACGTGTAGGTTGTCCTCTTGAAAGGGCCTCTGCTGAGTGGGGGTACCTCTCCAAGAGGTGCCTCTATAGTCTTGTTCTGTTATGGCATGATGTGGACTCTCTTGTGTGTCAGGCCACCAAGGCGGGATGACCAGGTCCTCAAGACTATATCGGAGGTGACTTGTCCCCCTTGGTGCACTTTCTGCAGCGCTTGCCCGTGATTGGGCTCGGCTACGAGTGAACACCATGGTGATGTGCTCCTAAAGACGAGTAGATTTTTATCTCTTTTAGGGTTTTTTACGCTACACTTAACAGAAAGGAAACACACAATCAATGCAGTGGTTATCTCGTTTAAAGATTTAAAAGTGTGCCCTAAAATCTGGTTTTAGTGTGTTTTGATGTTGTTTTGAAAGCTTTTTGAAAGAACGTTTAAATGCAAAAATGAGGGCTCTTATGACTCCCAAAAAATGGTCGCCCCTTCGATATACCGTTGCCAGACCGATATACCAACCTCTCTATATACCCGCCCTTACGTGAGGGAAACTATTGGTACGTGAGAGCAGATGGTACGTGGAACATAGGCGGTACTAAAGGGGGATCACTCTGTTTATGACACCTACCATAGAAGACTTATCCTCATGCACTGGGAATCACCCCCGCTACACTTGGTCAGCTTTCGTCAGGATTTACGTCTAGCAACAATCGCGATCGGGGTAATGTATGCAATATCTCAAGCCAAAGTGATGATGGAATCCACCTTTGGTCTTGCTCAAGGGTTGGGGTTTTACGACCAACTCCTTGTTGTTTCAGTTACCACGTGGTGTGTGGGGTTCCTTTTAAGTTGCATAAATGAAGCACGCAAGCATTCAAACTCTCCTATGCAAGCAAATAACCAGAGAACATAAAGCAAAGAATTGACAAAAGGTGTTTAAGACCTCTACCTCTTCTCTGCCCAAGTCGGATGTCTCTAAATTTCTGCTCTGAAATAGTCTAGTGTTGGAAAACTTGGTACCTATAATCAAAATAACAAGCAACTTTAATCAGAAATTTAATCTTAAAAATCAAGGGACAGAGGTCCCACCGTGATCGCCACAACATCCATGGCTAACAATCCTTCTTCCGCGTGCCCACATGTAAGATGGGCGGACCAAAATGTCACCACCACTTGTGTATGTGATTCTTTGCTCTTTCCTGCTCCTCTACTGTCGGAAACCTGCGTTCAAAGAAACAGAAAATATTAGTAGCACCTGCAGACAGAATGAAACATGTATTTCCCAAGGCCTACTGTCAGTGTATGCATGAAAATAATAAAATGACTATCAAATGACCTCTGATTGACCTAAAATTTTGATAGAAGCATAAAAATATTATCAGAAGACCACTGCAAAAAGAATAGTCTAGAAATTCCTCACAGATTTGTATTCGCTCCAGGGTGGGACGAATAGGCCTATAACAATTTGTCAGAAAGCACCCTGTTCAATGTCCTACTTAGGAAGCTCCAAAAGACCTGCAAAGTTGGGGTTAGCTAATTGGGGGTGTTTTGGGAAGACCCAGATGGTCATATTTCTCCAATTTTTCCTCTAGGATCCAGATTTTGCTGGTGCCATCTGCAAGTTAGTGAAGGCGGGAAATAACAAAAACCTGGTCAAAATTGCTCAGAATGAAATGAAATTTGAACTGTAACCTATTTAACCTATCTAGAATCAAATGCAAAAGAAAAACTAGAGAAATATATCACATATTTCTAATCATCCCGGGGTGGGGCGAATAGGACTGTGACAGTTTGGGGAGCGCTCGGGGGCAGGACGCCCACCGTTTGGGGCACTGTTTCGGCACCAATCCACTTGGGATGGGTCCAAAACTGGTTATGGGGTGTTTTCGACAAATTTTGTGGATAGTTGTGGCCAAAAATTGGGTTTTGGGTCCGGATTCGCGCTTCCAATAGTCACCCAATAACCTCCCTTTCGAATGAGAGATTAAGGATGTAAAAGCACAAATCGCAAGTAGGTATGTAAATTGGCAGCACTTCATTGCTCAAATGCTCCTTCTCTGTATATCTTTTGGGTGAGAAAACTCACCAATTTATAGACCTTAGGGTCTCCTTGTTTGAATTGCGCATGCGAGGGCGCCACTTGAGTTAATTGTCCTATTTTCAGAGAAAAGCTAACTCCCTGATTAAAAATCTCCTTGCATGAGGTTTCTAAAATAAAGACACTCATCACTGAAGTCTCTCTTCTTGAATAAAAGCTATTCCTCACAATTGCATGGCCTGAAGCCTCAGTTAATCGGCGGAGTTACCGAGGTTTGACTTTTTGCCAGTCAAACTTGCTATTCGCCCCCACCCTGGGGCGATTGCTCTATTCATCCCTGGGTGGGACGAATGCCAGGTTGTATTCGTCCCTGGGTGGGACGAGCAGAGAGCAAGGTGCCAAAAAGGTGCCAAATTGACCTCTGACCTCTAAAACTACTTTTGGAAGTGGTTAGGACCATTGTTTAACCTCTGGGGGCTGCCCTAGGGGCTGTGTGTGTCAATGCGATCAGCGCTTGTTGTCACATAATCGGATTGGTGCTGTTTTGGTGTCTACAGAATCCTTTTAAACTAAGGTTATATATTTATGGAAACAAGGATGAATCACAATAAAAGACTTATTATTAAGAGGAACAATGCATATATTTATCATGATTAAGAAAATATAAGATTAAATCAACAAAGAGACTTTGTAATATGGTCCAAGAATCAAGCAAGTGGGTAATACATTGTTAGAGAAGGGTATAAGGCAAGATTTAACAATAACAATGAGGAAAATATTTGGTGGTGGAGTAGGACATGTAAGGTAAGAAATTTCCTAAAACTTAGAATCTTTGATTGGTTACATCTAACAAAAAAAAAATACTAACATGGGATGTTATTCAAAGGAGGTATTTGTAAGGATCAATATAGTGTGTCATGTGCAAAAAGAAAGAAGAAACAATTGACCATCATTTGGTTCATTTCTATTTTGTAATATAATTGTGGAGTTCAATTCTTCCTTTGAATCAAAGGAAAGGATAGTGGCCTACTAGAAATGTTTTGGATAACATGCAATAGTGATTCAAATAAAGAAAATTAAAGGAGTATAGATGTATCCCTTTGATAGTGGAATAGGGCTTATGGATGGCTAGAAATTCGAGGTTATTTGAAGGAAAATTTAGTGATTCAGATATAAATATAGATTAAATATATTTTTGAAATTCTAAAAATCTCTCCAAAGCTAAATTTGAGCAAGCATAGAGGAACACTAATGGTTGATCCTATGAAGCCATGGGCCTCCTTTGATGGAGATTTCTTAGGAATTTTAGGTATGTGTGGGGTAGGGGGAGCACCTCACTTAAATAAGAATCATAAAATCACTTTCAAGGCATTTTTAGAAGAAGGAATAAATCATATGGTAGAATGGAAAGCTTTAATCCTTTTTATGATAATAGCATTAGAACAAGGAATTACAACTTTATATATTTATGAAGATTCAATAACAAAAATTTGATACAAACACATCTATAGGAAACTAAATGTAGAAGAAAATGGTCTTTCAAAAGATGGTTTGAACCTTCCAATAGGTACTTGGAAAATGGAAGAAGTGGTTAGAGGACTTGGGGTTTTCTCACATTTCTTCTCTTATATTTTTAATGAGTTTACACATTTTTTTGTGAGGGGTCATGGTCCCCTCATACTAAGTGGGGTTTGAACCTTGGACCTCTCAAAGAGAGGCCAAAGCCCTTACCACTACAGTAAGCTTGCAACTTACATTCCTCCTCTTATTAAGGATCATATAAAATATCTATTAAAAAAATAAAATAAAAAAAGGTTTTGAAAGGGATCCTTACCTTTATTTTATAGAAATCCATGCTTCAAATGGCATTTACCTTCATAATTGAAACCCAAGTTCTCAAATTTTGAACTTAGGTAAGATTCATATGAGAAATATGACTGATCACGAGGTTATTCCTACTCTCCACCCATTATTTGTGTTATTAGGATATAGTTTATAAATTGTAAGTTGGTTGTAACATATTACAACAAGGAGATCAATAATCTTCTCAATTTAGTTTTAAAAATATTAAATAGGATGTAACTAAAATTCTTGAGGGGTACTACATACCCATAATATTTTAATATTTTTCAAAATAAAATGAAAGTTATAGATTTTTTTTCTAAAACCTTATTGAAATTAAAAATTACTTTATGTTTTACCTTTACTTTTAATTTTAGGACATTAATTTCAAGTTAATAATAAATATTCTTAAAATAAAGGTAAACCAACACATAGTATTAATTTATTTCCTTTACTTTACTTTTAACTATAGTTTTGAAAATCAATTTCATGTTAATAATGAGGACCCTAAAAATTAAGGCGACCAAACTGATAATATTAAATTTTCATTTACTACCAAAGGCTATGAATTGGATTTAATTGTACTTTCAAATTTTGTAAATATATTTTATTTTTTCAAATATCTTTCAATAAAAAGAATAATACTTGAAAAAACTACACGAGGGCATGATTTTGAGAGGACGCGAAGCTCGAGGGTGAGAAAGGACATCGGTCTTTGTCGACAGAGGATTGCGAGGGGATGATGACACAGGTAATTTTTTCCTTGATCGGGAGGGCGACGTGAGTTTGCTTCAACTTCAGTGTGAAGGGAAGTCTAAGGAGATGGGCAGTGTGCTTCGAAGGTTATTGTGTGACCGTTCCTCTGAAGACCTCACACGGATGGAGAAAGATAACATGGTGGTTACGGGGTTTGAAAACCCTCTTTTTTTAGATAGTTTCTTTGACAAGAAGAATGCAGATGTAGTTGTGGGTCAATTTTATACTTCAAATAAGAAGATTTCGCTTATCGTTAAGGAAAATGGAGAGTTGAATAACAAATTTTCTCCATTACAATGGGGAGACTCCACAATGAATGAGGATTTGCAAGAACTACAAATTGTTATTGCCATAACTAATGCAATTCCTAGAGTTGGGAACACTTCGCTAGGGAAGATGAATAAGACACGAAGTCTAGATACAAATTCACCTATGAAAGAGCATGATCAATTGCCTTCACCGGACAAGCCAAATTTGATTAAGATATCCCCAACAAAACCCTCAATTCATAATGAATTGATTGAGGTTTTGCATTGATATTTTGAGTCTAAAACCTCTATGACCACCTTAAAGAATGACATGGGAGGTGATTTATTGATGAATGGTATGGATTCCATTGTTTATAACTTGGGTGGGGATAATATTTCATTTTATGGAGACCCAGACGAAGACCTGACTTTAAAAATGGATCACATGGATTCACTTTTGGTTGATGTGGAGGATGAGTTCACATTGTGTGCTATGAATTTCAAAGAATATATGAACACAAGAAGGGAATTGGAAGCTAAAAAGACTTTTATTTTTCTTGTATAAGGTTCCATCAGAGGCAGACTTCTAGAATTGGATTCAGTTGAACTGGGAGAAGGATTTGCATGTCAAGTCATTTTGGGGCATGGGAGGGAGATATGTATCAATTTTTTTTGAATGAACAGATATCGTGTGACATGTATTGTAATTTAGGACTTGGAACATTGTTGGCTCCATGGCCTTTGTGCAAACCTGACATCCTAATATTGATCCCAGGGATGGTTCTCAGGCTCATTACCCCCTGTGGATCGGATTTGTTGCCATGAAGTTGGATCTTAGGTGCATGTTATGCTCTATGGCACAACACTTTGGAAAAGTTTTTTTGGATCCAATAGGGAATACATCTCTCAGGTTTAGTCCATGGGTGTGTGTGGAGGTGGATTTGAGTAGGAAACTCCCTCAGCATCTTACGATTATCACACCCAAAGGTTTGGTGCAGCAAGAGGTAAGGTATCTAAATATCCCTAATGCTTGTTTCAGTTGTCAATATTTAGATCATATGGTAAGGGATTGCCCTTTTAGAAAAGTTCTGAAAGCTAAGGAGATCGGAAAAGACAATAAGAAAGAAGAGGAAGAGAAATTTTTAGAGCAAGAGGATAAAGAGGAAATGGAGGTTTATGAAGTATCTCAAGAACAAGATAAACCCACCAATTCATCCATTATGTAGTAAGAATAGAAATTGGTTCAAAAGAGAAGGTATATTAATGGCTCCCCTTCCAAGCCTAGTAAAACTTGGAAAGATTCAGTTTCAAGGGATGGTGTCAATCCCACTCAGAAAAGTAGCTCGCCATCATCTAAGATTGAAGATGAAAGTAATAAGGCTATTGTTGTTGATCAGGGAGGCTCTTCTTAGGTTTCTCCTTTGTAGGGAAGGAATGGAGGTATTGGTATTGATGGAAATCAATTTCAGGTTTTTGGTTCCTTAAGTTCTTAATTAATTTAAACATTATGTCTTGGAATTTGAGAGGGATGACTATCCCCACTCATAAACGGATGGTCAGTAGTTTTTTGAAATCTATTTTTGTTGATGTTGTATATCTTCAAGAAATTAAAGTTATTGGTTTTGAGTTGCATAGTTGCTTTAATAGTTCTTGGAAGGGCATTTGGTGGAGCTCATCTCACCATCAAGGGTCTGGAGGAGTTGTTATTGTAGTTAGACAGTGGCTTGCTTCACTTCTGCTTAACATGGGTGAAGATCCAAAAGGTCGTATTGTTTGGGCTATTTTTTTTGTAGCTAGGTAGGTGATTGGAGTGTGTTCTATTTATAGGCCTAATATTACTTGCGATAGGGTTCGCTTGTGGGATTGTATGCAATGTAATCTTCCATAGACATGTTGATTTCTTGGTGAGGATTTCAGCATGGTGGAATGGGACAAATATAGAGAATGTGGTTTGGGTTGTTGTCTTTTTAGATATGAAAAAGAGTCTTGGGCCAAAATGAAGGTGGATCTACAATTTTTTGATGTTAATTTCAAACAAAAACATTATGACTCTGGCGAATGGTTTACTTGGTCTAACAGGAGGGCTAGCATGGATAGGGTGTTTGCGAGGATTGACAAGTTCTACACTGATCCTATTTTCACTTGTGAAGGTAGAGGGAAGAGATCTGTGGATGTGTATCTTAGAGTCACGAGTTTTGATCATGCGCACATCCATACTTGTGTGCATATTGGGGCCATGCTTGTCGAGAAAATGATTTTTTTGTATAAATTGAATGTCTCACACTTGTATTTTGTTTACTTTAGGGATTTGATCATGTGTGTTTGGAATTTAGATACAAGACCTTCTAGGAAGGGGTGCATTGCTTGGTGGGATACTATTATTTAAAGGGTGGTCAAGATTTTAAGAGGATGGGGAAGATTTTTTTCTAAAGGGTGACAAAGAAAAATGAAGTCTCTTCGGCAGAATTTGGAAGTTGATAGAAAGAAGCTTGAGATTAACCCCTTCAACTCTTCTCTTCAAGATAAGGTTGCTCTCCAAGAAGGATAAATCAGAAAATTAGAAGATTTCATTGGCAAGGGGGCTTAGAATAGGAGTAGGCTTCACTGGCTGAAAGAAGGGGATGCGCTTATGCAATTTTTCTTTAACTAAATTCATAGGAAAAATACTATGAAAAATATTCTAAAGCTACAAAAGGAGGATTCCACTCTTACTCAGGATGAGACTGAAATAAGGAATTTGTTTGAAAATCATTTTAAGCAGATTTTTGCTATCTATGAGAACTCTCTACCGGTCTAGTAGGCTAGAGATTTGTTCAAATAATGTGTGCCCAAAAATATCACCAGTTTTAAAAATGACAATATGGTAGATGATTTTACTAAGGAAGATATCTTTTATGCTTTATCGAGGATGAAGAATGGTAAGTCTCCTAGTCCTGATGGTCTCCCAGCTGAATTTTAGAAGTATATGTGGGACTATATTGGAGATGATTATGTAATAATGGTTCAGGAAGTGTTTGATGGAGCTCGATTTTCTCCTTAGATTAATAAATGGGTGATCAAGTTAATTCCTAAAGGGAGTAATAAAGACAAAATTGGTGGTTGGAGGTTGATTACCATTTTAAATGTCTCTTAAAAAATGGTGGCTAAAGATTTAGCCCTTTGGTTGCATGATATTGCTGCTAGAATTGTTCCAGAGGAACATACTAGGTTTGTTAAAGGTAGATTCATTCTAGATATGGTGCTTTTATTTTGGGAAGCTATGAAATGGGTAGAAGAGTCGGATAAACAAGATTTGTTCTTAAAATTTGATTTTGATAAAGCTTATGATATATTGGATTGGACATTTATTTTTTAATATGTTGTAATGGCTTGGATTTAATAGGACAACAATTCATAAAATACGAATTCTTTTCTATTCAACATCGACTAGAGTGGTGGTTAATGGTAAACTATCAGAAGAAATTTAGTTGTTCATATCTATTAGATAGGGTTACCCATTGGCTCCTCTTCTTTTTGTTCTTTTCACCGATACTTTGGGTTATATTGTAGAACAAAGGATGTTGGCCGATCAAGTTAGAGGAATTGCTATTCCTGATGGTCATCTTATGAACAACCACTTTGTAGATGATTCATTTTTTATTATCCAGTTAGACAAGGACTCGATTATTGTCCTACAAGATTGTCTCAGTCAGTTTTATCTTGCTTCTGGGGCTATGGTTAGTGAGACTAAATCTAACTACTAGTTGGTAGGAGTTGAGTCCTTGCTTGAAGGAATTCATACAGGTTGGTAGAAATTTGGGTATGGAGAGATTTTTAGATATTTGAGCATCCCATTTGGTAGAAGGGTTTCCCTTAAAGCTATGTGGGATTGGTGCATGAGTAGATTTGATAAGAAAATTAAAATTTGGAAAAGTAAAATGATCTCCTTTGCAGGGAAACTTACTGTGGTAAGTAAGATCCTTCATACGTGCCACATGTACTATTCCTCCTATTGGATTTGAAATCCTAGTCAATATAGAAGACTAGAGAGATGTATCAGTAAATTTGGATGGTTCCACGCAGGTTTCCCTAATTTCATGGAAGTATTGTACTATTCCTATGAAGGAGTGTGGGCTTGGGTTGCTCAAAATCTAGGTTCAAGGTAATTTTCTTGCTTTTAAGTGGATAATTAGGTGTTTGGAGGGTGATATTGGTTGGCAGAGGTTGTTGCATCACCATATTAAGAACTATGTGAATATTGACAAAGTCAAGGGAAATTCTAGTTTCGAAGATATTTTTGGTCACCTTGAGAAATTTAAAATTAGAGGTTGCATCCTAATTAAAATGATATGGGAGGCTTTGAAAGATATAGTCATATTGGTTAATTGGGACTTTATGGATGATAGACGAGGTTGGACTCTTTGCTCCAAAGCAATTTGCCTTTGGAAAAAAATGGGACTTATGCAGTTGATATACCTACCTTGCAGTGCAAGAGACTTGGTAAGAAGGGAATTTTCAAGTGGGCAAATCTTTGGGATGGATACACTGGTAATTAGACTCCTTGGCAACAACTGGTTGTTAAATTTAAATTTAAGCCCTCCGATAGGTATGCAGTGCAACAAATACAAATTATTATCTCTACGGAGCAACTTTAAAATCTTTCTAATGGTATTGTAGGTCCTATCTGGAAGGATTGAAGGTGGAAATATGGAAAACCAAAAAAAAAATAATACTTCAATAATTTTTAATGGATAATTTTTTTATCTATTTTCTTTCAAATTTAAGCGTCCTTATCTAGTATATATGGGGATCCCTAATGGAATTGAGAAATATAATGTGGTCTAACATACTAAATGTTTTTTGTAGAAATTAAATGTTGCTTCATCTTAAGTTTTATAAAAATAAAAAATATTTCATCTTACTTTTGACATCAATGTAAGTAAACAACAAAGAATATGATTAGTAAATGAGGAGACCAAAGTCAAAAATCTAAAAAATGTGGGATGGCATAGTTCTATGGCATTTGGCTCTCATCTAGGAAACCCAAGTTCAAACAATAGGAATGAATGTGTGAGTGTGTTACAAAAATAAAAGAAAAATTTTAATTTTAATTTATGATGAAAGGTTACATGATTTGATTATACTCTCAAATTTATAGGATATACTTTATATTTTAAACATATTCTAAAAGTAATAAAACTTTCATGGATATTCTAATAGATAAAAAAAATACATTGTCATCAAGGCCCAATTCTTCTTGTCATTGATAGTTGAAAATTCTATAGTATGTATTTTTAGAGTTTTTTCATGCTCTTCCATCCTTAAGGTTTTAGAAAAAAAATTAACAAATAAACAATAAAAATAAAACTTTTACTTTATAAAGGAGCTCAAGTTTCTAGACAAATTTTGAGTCAGCAAGAAAGGATATGATTAATAAATGAGGATATGAAAGTCAAAAATATAAAATTTCCATTTATTATGAAAGGCTATGTGAACTCTCAAATTTATAGAATAACTTTTTAAACATATTTTAATAGTAATAAAACTTTAGTTTATGTTCTAATAGATAAAAATAAAATACGTTCTCATTAAGGTTCAAGTTTTCTTGTCATTGATAGTTGAATCTTTTGTAATCTCCAATTTTAGAGTTTCTTCATGCTCTCCCATTCTTAAGATTCCCTAAAAAATTATTAAACAATAAAAATTAAAATTAAAGTTAAAATTAAAACCTTTTCTTTAGATTGTAGAGGATGTTTTTGGTAATCAAAGTAATTTAATTAGGACATTACATTCCCATATTCCTTCCTACATGTGAATTTTTTATGTTTGTTGTACGAAGGTCAAAACCATGAATGTACAACATTGCAAGAATGTAACAATCTAATAAACAAAAATCAAGTAACCATTTGCACAAATAAAATATATCCAAAGAAAATAGGGTTGCTCTTTTATTAAAAATGATAAATCTCGGTTACAATAGCTCCCTCTTAGGGAGTCACTCAAATTGATACAATGTTTACAACATTTGAGGCCCCTCAAGAGGAAGAGATACACTAAAAGATTCTTCACTTCGACATCAATTTGTGTGAGGTCTTACTAGATGCCTTCTTCTCCATTGTTTGGAGGGAATGTCTTGAATGCGGCTTATTCTTGGAAATATCTGTTACCTGCATGCAAGGAAATAAAAAGAAACGTTAAAAGTATATGAGACCTCTTGATATGAGGCTTATTCTAGAGATCTGCAAGAAATAGTAAGAAAGCATAAATAAATCATGAAAAAACATAAATGGAAGCAAAATATGTCTATTACAATGCTTATGAACCATGAAAACATGATAAAATAGTAAATCTAAACTAGGGTAAACTATGCATAGAGGAAATAAGGTCTACACTAGAAACTAAAGAAAATGTATATCAAACCCTAGTTGTTGTCGCTAAGAGCGGTTGTGCCTGTAGGCCATTGTCAAAGACAACAACTACTGACTATGATCTTTTCTCCTCGTATCAGGTTCTACGACTCAAAAATTCTTGGTGGAATTGACGTTCAAGGTTCGCTAGTGTGTCTAAAAATGGATTTACGAGTGAAATCTCTCAGATCAGTAGTATATTGGAGATAAAAGGATGATTTTCTTCTCAAACTTGTGGAAGCTTAGTTGTCGAGGGTATGCTTGGTGATCTTCAATCAAATAACACTTCAATGATCCTTATAGGGCTATCAATTTGTTGCTCAATGCGACAGGGCTTCACTATGTAAAATTCAAGATCCATACTTGTTCATGGGAGGGTGCATATGTAGGCATCCCAAATTTCAAATATTGGCTTCTTAGAGAAGCCAAGATCTAGATTTGTATAAAACTAGCCATTGGAGGAAAGGCCCAGTTCCAAACTTGCATGGGAGTGGTAGTTAGGAGGAACTTTGGGAGATTCACCCTCAAAATTACTCGAATCCAATGCAAGTTTAGTTACCATGCATGATTTGGGCTCGCATTTCAAGGCCAACTTTATCTCAGTGCTAGTCGTTGTCCATAGTAGTAGCTAGCTCATAGTCGCTTTGAGCTTCAGTGACTGCACTAGCAACCACTTTGGTCAATAGTGGCTACTCCTAAATAGGATAGAATTACCCCTAGTGAGTGGTTAGAACCACTGCTATATCTTGGAAAGGTCCAAGGTCAAGCATATGGTCTGTAGAGGAACCCATATGAGTAGTCTCCTAAACATGACATGTTTTAGGTGTCTACAGATACCCCTTTTTATGATGCATTATGGGAAACACAATACTGAGCAAAAAAATAGATCGATTAATGTCATATTGTAGGGTGTATGATGATCATTGATCTGATCAAAATTATATGCCCCAATCATGAGAAGGGTATACATCTCTGAATCATTATTTCCAATGATGTAGAAGTCTTATTTTGCATAAGAATTTGAAGTCCACCAGAGTATCGAGTCACATTGCTTAGCATTTGTAAAGGACTGAAAGCTAGATTATCAAAGGTTTAAATTAGCATATTTACTTTTACCCCAAGAAATAGGTTAAGCTAATGATAGTTGTTAGCAATGATTCATGAGACGAACATGATTAACTTTATTAAGTTATCAATTGTTAAATTTGATTATGATTTTGTTGTTATGAATACCCCCTCAAGCAACGAGTTGATGAGGAGAATACTGATGATCATAGTGACGAGTCGCTTGACCAAGATGATTTATTTGGACAATTTAAGGTGATTGATTTTATTGTTATATGCCAGGTCCTATTGCAAGTGTGATTTCAACCAATAATAGTAATTGTATATTTATCCTAAGGAGTAGTCTGACCATAGTGGCATTCTTAGGGAATCAAGATGATAGCAATTCAATTTAGATTATGATGAATCATTGGATGATCTACTAAAAACATCATGGAATAAATGAAATGAATGCCTTATTCCCATGGGGTAGTCCAGCCACCATGGCCTTCTTCATGTTTGAAGTGAAGTATTGCAATTCCACGATGACTAATTTGTGTCAAATGACCTTATGGTAATTTACTCATCTTGTAGGATTGCATGGAGCGCAAGTCACTACAACCGCAAAATGTATAGGGTAAATAACTGGATATGTGGGACATTTGAAATTTTGATGTTATATGATTTTTTCATTAATTTTGATGATTTTTCTATTGTTTTTGAAATTTTGAATTAGTGATTTTTCTGGTTGTTTTGTATTTTTTGATGATTATGGATTGTTAGATATGTTTATTTTTCCATTTTAAGACTCCTCATGGTAATAAATATAATGCATTTATTGTTGTTTTCTAGCCACTATTATAAAATATGGTCTAATTTTTTAATTTTGTGGCCACTATCAGCATAGGTGGCCCTCACTTCCTAGCCGTTGATGCAAGCAGCAACCATAGAAAAACTAAAAAATGTAAAAATAAAATTAGGGTTTTCAATTTATTATTTCCAGCTATCATTTTGAAATTTGAGCTCTAAGGGAGAAGAGAGAGATAGTGAACTGAAACGCTAATGATTTTCCTGACACCATGGTGGATCAAGATGAGGCATTGACGAGCAGAGGAGCTAGAGCTTCATGAGTATTTATCCAAACCCTAACTTGTTTATTTAACCGATAAAATGAACCAAACTAAGTAATCAATAAATGAACCTCACTAAACTTGTTGGTAATGAACCACACCTATAGCTAGGCTTAGAACTAGGATAATTTAGGTGGATCCTTCTTAGTTTTATTTTTGTCATTTTTTTTGTTTTTTGGGCGAGGGTGGATGTCGTTGGTGTACTACCTCATAGCCACTTTCGCTCAGGGTGACCCCTAATTGGCAAAGAGGTTCTGCTGTCGCTGAGGGTGACTAGTTTGAATTCCAATGGTTAAATTTTTAACCATTGGTGGCTAGCTGCTATCAACCTCGATGGCTATTATGGCAACCGCTATTAGCTTGGGCGACCGCAAAACTTTAGAAAAATTATTTGATTTTTTTTATTTTTGCTTAATTTAATTGATTATTATTTAATTTAATTGATTTTTTTATTTTTTTAAGTGTGAATTTTGATTTTTTTTGCATTTTTTGGTGCATTTTATTATTGTGTTTGTACCCTTTCTCGATTATGGTTTTTTTGTTGCACCATTTTTGGATTTTATTATGTTTTTCTAGTGTATGGCATCTGATTAGCTTTTTTATTTTCCAAATTTTGCTCTTATCTTCACGAGCTCGGGAGCCTGAGTTACTTTTTGAGATTATGCCCCTCATGGTTTACATCAACTGGGATTTATTTGATGGGCAATGTTTGATGTAAGTTGCTTACCTACCAATGATGATGTTAGATCAGGCGTACCTCACAACATTGGCCCACAAATGGGACTATCGCATGAACACCTTCCATATCCCTATAGATGAGATGACCATCATGCTTGAGGATGTATACAAGATATTTATGATCCCATTTTATGGATGAACCATTGTATCTTCCTCGATGGATCATAGGCCAATAGTTTTTTCTAGGTTTTTTTGTGATCATGCACTGGCAGCATTGTTGGACATTCAACACAGAGGAGTTCCTATTTACCATTGGTATCAATCCCATGTATTCTCGATGTGCTAGACCCTTCTAATGCATGTCATTTGAAACATGTTTCTACCTAATACTTCTAGCACAAGGTTCCCATGGAACCTCTTAGCGATGGTGCAAGACATGATGGATAGTGTGGAGCCCATCATCATAGCTTGGGGGATGATGAGGCCCAAGAATGCCTCATTATTGCACAATGTTTGACTCATTATTGCACAATGTTTGACTACCATATGATAAGTTAATTGCCAAATAGTTGACTAGAATATACTATTTGTTAAGTGTTTGCATGATTTTATGTTAGGAATACTATATCTCTGTTTTTGACTATTTTCAGCATTTTATGACTGATTTTGCGTGATTAAGTAGCAAGTAAGAACATGCATTTCAATTAACCAAATGTGGTATGCTGATATCCATTAACTTCTCAATGGTTTTTGAATGTTTTCCTGCCCTTCAACTTGTTTCAAATCCACATTTAAGCCAAAAGTTTAGGACTGTCATAAATCTGAAAATCTGAGAAAAACAACCATATAAAAATCAGCAAGCTGTCACTTTATAGGAACACCTTGAAGTTGTCAAGCAAAGCATGAGGATATGGATGGAATGAGTTTAGAAGGACTACAGAAGACATCTGACCTATTTAGAAGCATTCCCACATGATCTAAATAGGCAACAATAGGGTATAACAGAGCAGGGACAATTGTGCAGCACTGTTGCACTATTTCAGCATGGTTACTTGGTGAATGAAGTGTATAAATTCAGTAGCAACTTGATGTACTCCTTCATGTTGATACTTGAATAATTTTTCCATGTTCTAATTTGTTTGAATTTGCAAGAAATGCCAATATTTTACAACTGTGCAGCAGAACTGGAAAATGCAGTAATTTACCATGTAAATTCTAGCAAGCTACAAATAAACAACAAGGCATGGAATTCACATATGGAAAGAGATGAAGACCATTGGAATATGATCCTAGGAGATAACCCACCTGAGAGATGCAGAAGAAATCACTTGAAAAGCACACATTTGTTCATTCCAAAGTATCTTCGAAATGAACAGATATCTTCGAAATGAGAAAACATAGTGTCTTCGAAATGAGCAGATCTTCAGAATGAGGAATGCATTATCTTCGAAATGAGCGGATCTTCAGAATGAGAATTGCAGTATCTTCAGAATTAGAATTGCAGTATCTTTGGAATGAGAATTGCGATCTTCGAAATGAGAATTGCATTGTCTTCGGAATGAAGCCACTTATCTTCGGAATGAAAACAGAATGTGCTTTTTGACTTATTGACCGATTTTTGAAGCTGGAAAAAGGGAAATAAAGGTTGGAAAAGGTAAGGGAAAATATCTCCCATATGATTTTTCCGTCCTTGCCGTCCAAAGCCACCATTTATGGAAAATATCAACTTTGATCCTCTTCTAGGATTAACACAGAAATAACTGCAACATAATAGGAAGTTGTTTGCAAGATAGAAATGGAATATTATGAAGTGGAGAATTATGTGTGAGATATTTCTAGACTCCTCCCACGTACTCCCACCACTGAAGATGCTTTCTAAGGGCCAATGACTACTGCTGCAACACAAACTGTCCAGATTTGCATTTATTTCAGATCCAGAATTATTGGCAAATGACTGTAAAATAGCACATAGGCTGATTTGAGCATGGGATATATTGTAAATATTTATATAAATAACACAGCTCCCTCCTTGGTTGAGCCAGTTAGGAATTAGAATAGAGGAGAGTTTTCAGTAGCAGCAATTAGGACTGTACAATGATTTTCTGTAACAGTTTTCAGCATGTTTTGTCATCAATAAAAGTGCAGTATTTTATCATTTTATGTTCTGAGTGTTAATTAGTTAAGGAGTGCTTTTCACCTCCTTCTAGATCAGGAAGTATGGGCCCACTTTCAGATCTAGAAGGAGGGATTTTATGGCAGGTTTTAATCTATAATTTTGCTGTAGCAGAATTAATAGATTGCTTGCCAGATTTCATTTTCTTGTTTTTATTTTGTATTGTGTGATTTATGTTTCCTATTATGTTTGTGTACAGCATTTGTGTGTATGTCAGCTGACAAATTATATTAAGCATTTTTCCTTTGCTTTCCATGTTTTCCCTGCTTTCTATTTTAGCAACTTTCCATTTTTAGCATATTTCATTTTGTTGTCAATTCCTGTAGCGTAAGCTTGACGACCTTTTGTGGCAGGGCATTGACAGGTGTTTTTAGAATAAGTTTCATTTACAAGCATCATTTCAATTCTACAAAAGTAATTAGATTTCAATTCTGCAAAAGTAGATTAGATTTCAATTTAGCAATTTCAATTCTGCAAGAGTAATTAGATTTCAATTCTGCAAAAGTAGATTAGATTTCAATTTAGCAATTTCAATTCATGCAATTGTAGTTAGATTTCAATTCTTGCAACTTAGATTTAGTTTTCAATTCTTGTAATTTATTTCAGTTTCCATTCTTCAAACTAGGTTTAGTGTGACACCAAAAGGCTAAACCAAAATCTGCTTCACCAATAAATGCTTGAAATCTGAATGCCTGAATTGTACTCTGCCCTAGCCTTCTATCATAGACAGCCTTGGACACCACCCCGGATTGATAAATCATTGAGATTAAATGATGAGACTCAATGACACTCATCATTTTGGCATCGTTGTCGGGGAACATGGTGTTGTTAGAGGGTAAAAGTAGTCAAATAATTATTATTGTGCTAAGTTATGAAGTTCAGAGTTAAATCTGAATGTAATAGCTGGTATAAATAATAATTATTGATAGTTGCATTTCAGTCCATTTAGAAAACAAGCAACCACCACCTTCAGCCCAACCTGGACAGGCAACCCCTGTCTATGTAAGCTGAATCTATTAAAAAAAAAATCACAAAAACTTTTGCACAATAAAAATAGGAGTTTACAACTTAATGATGATCCTAGAGTTTTCCATTATTACTTAAATATTGTTAGGATTTTACCGCGCTAAACCGCAACCTAGCAATTCTTAGCCTACACAGACAATAGTTGATCTCATTAGAGGTGATCCTACCTGACAAGTAGTTGATCTGCTAAAGTTATACACTTCTTGTCTTATTGTGCAAACCAAAAATATTTTTTTAGCCCAACCTATGATCAGTCTGAATAATACAGGATAGGCAACCCCTGTCTATGTAGCTGAATCTGGTATAAAAAAAAAACCTGCAGGAAATGTTATTGACTGCAGCAACATCCAACTGTGCTCAAACAAGAACTTACCTGAGCTTGAAGAGATAAAAATCAATGGAGATATACAGAAAACCTTTAGTCCAAACACACAGAAATTAGCCTTGGATAAAGGAGAAAAACTAGAAAAACTGCACATAGAAAATTTACTTCCATTTTACAAAGGGGTAAATTATGTCCTCCTAGGAATGAAACAAATTGAAGTGCAGCCAAGAAAATTCTTGAACATTATTAGCTGGCTGACTTATAAACAAAAAGCAAAATTGTTGCTATTTTGAAACAATATTTCAATCCCTTTACATAGAATTACAAGGGTATATCAAGATTTTATCTTGATGTAAGCACTTAACATCTTTTGGGAATTGGTATTTAATTGTTTCAAGAATAGATTGACAAGATTTTGCAGACTAGGAGCCATGGACAACACTTGATTGAAGAAGTTTTCAGATATGGAGCGAGTGCTTCTTTCTCCCATTGGTAATTCATGGAGGATGTTAGTGGTGAATGGACATTGCCTTCGGGTATACCATGCACCATTAACTAAGGAGGAGTTCTTGAAGGAGATTCCATTGGATGTACACATAATGGAAGAGAATTTCTCTTCAATATCAGATTTAGAGTGATGATAAAAAGTCTGAAAAAAAGAAAAAAAAATATACAAGAAAAGAAAAAAAAAAAAAGAATAGTCTTGTTTGTGAACTTCCTTCTTGGGTACAAGCAAGACAAGAAAATTTGAAAAAAAAAAAAAAAAGAAAAAAAAAAATTGCAGCAAAGGCATGTCCCACAAAATGGGGATACATGAGGACAAGCATCAATTTCAGCAAGAAAGAGGAACAATGGAGCCAATACTTCATTTCCAGCAATAAGGAGGCAATGATGATGTAAGAAGATTCTTATTGCTCATCTAGTAAGGAAGGTTGCATCAATGTTGCAGGTTTCAACAGAAAGAGATGGTGTTTTCATACAACAATTGACATGTTTTTGCAGAATAAGGATTGGTCTTATCCAAATAAGAGTGAGAGATGTTCTCTCTGATTGAAGCACTTGAAAAAAAAAAAGGACAGAAGTTGGTTGAAAACCAGAAATGGCAGCCTCTTCTGATGAAAAAAAAAAATGAAAAAAAATGAAAAAAAAAATGAAAAAAATGATGAAAAAAAATATATATATAAAAATGAATAATTCAGTAGTGAAAACCTTCCTGGAGGCGCTACTGAGTTGGCTTGCATGAAAACCGATTTTTCGGCATGCATTGCCTTGTTGATCTACCCATCATTGTTCCACCATTGTACAAATCTCACACTGCACATGTGTTATGTTTGTTTATGTTTTCAGATAATCTGCTAACAATCATCAAAAGCAGCTTGTAAGGTGCATGACCAATTTTCAGGACAATAAGGTATGTGTTTCTTGCATATAATTCATAGTAAACATTTAGCATTTAGTGTATGATAGTCGGTATTTGGCATAAACTATTCATACAATAGTGACAAGTTGAAAAAGGAACATGTTCAAGATGTCAAGAAACACCCCCTTATGCCATTAATTGCATAGAAATTCCAAAACTATGCAAAAACCTGATTTTGGGACAGACATGGCAGCAATTCTATTTCAATTTGTAGGGCAAATTTTAGAAGGAGAACTGCAAGTTTATATCTCACAATTGTCTGATAAATTGAAGGAGGATAATCAACAAAATGCACCTGAAGGTTGTATTTTAGTACTACTGGAATAAAACAACAACATACAAAACAAAGAATAGCATCTAAACAAAAGGATGAAGAAGGGATTTTTGATGTTATGGAAGGCTTATACACTCTAGAGATGGACCCACAATAGAATCTGTAGCTAACTTTTGCATAGGAGGTCATTTCTGCATTTTTTGAAGATCTTCGGAATGAGAAATGCAGTATCTTCGAAATGAGCAGGATATCTTCGGAATGAGCAGAAACTGTACTAGAATTGCTGAAAATGCTACAGAATAGCAAAAAGAGTAGGGTACATCAAATATTGAGGTTTATAAGGCTCTACCACAAGTAAGTACATCCCTCAAGCATTTCAAATAAAAAAATTAATCAATTTTGTTCAAAAGGTGCAAACAACAAAAATAAGCATTCAGGCTGAAATGTTGTTAAGAACAGAAAATTCCATCAGTAGTAGTGCATCTGCCAAATACGGTTCCACAATAAGACTATTGCAAGATGAATCATATGTTATCAAGCCTTTAAGAGGTACCTTGCAGCACTAAAACTTGTAGAAAAATAGAAAAAGAGTCATACATGTGCTTAATTGCAAAATACTTGATATAGTGCAGCAAGGAGGAATTTCTCAGTTAGCAGGTAGCAAAGGATGTTGTTCACAAGAATAAAACCTGCATATTACTATGGCCTACTAAGATGCATGAGGGCATGCATCAGTTCAAGTTGGGGGGATGATGAGGCCCAAGAATGCCTCATTATTGCACAATGTTTGACTCATTATTGCACAATGTTTGACTACCATATGATAAGTTAATTGCCAAATAGTTGACTAGAATATACTATTTGTTAAGTGTTTGCATGATTTTATGTTAGGAATACTATATCTCTGTTTTTGACTATTTTCAGCATTTTATGACTGATTTTGCGTGATTAAGTAGCAAGTAAGAACATGCATTTCAATTAACCAAATGTGGTATGCTGATATCCATTAACTTCTCAATGGTTTTTGAATGTTTTCCTGCCCTTCAACTTGTTTCAAATCCACATTTAAGCCAAAAGTTTAGGACTGTCATAAATCTGAAAATCTAAGAAAAACAGCCATATAAAAATCAGCAAGTTGTCACTTTATAGGAACACCTTGAAGTTGTCAAGCAAAGCATGAGGATATGGATGGAATGAGTTTAGAAGGACTACAGAAGACATCTGACCTATTTAGAAGCATTCCCACATGATCTAAATAGGCAGCAATAGGGTATAACAGAGCAGGGACAATTGTGCAACATTGTTGCACTATTTCAGCATGGTTACTTGGTGAATGAAGTGTATAAATTCAGTAGCAACTTGATGTACTCCTTCATGTTGATACTTGAATAATTTTTCCATGTTCTAATTTGTTTGAATTTGCAAGAAATGCCAATATTTTACAACTGTGCAGTAGAACTGGAAAATGCAGTAATTTACCATGTAAATTCCAGCAAGCTACAAATAAATAGCAAGGCATGGAATTCACATATGAAAAGAGATGAAGACCATTGGAATCTGATCCTAGGAGATAACCCACCTGAGAGATGCAGAAGAAATCACTTGAAAAGCACACATTTGTTCATTCCAAAGTATCTTCGGAATGAACAGATATCTTCGAAATGAGAAAACACAATGTCTTCGAAATGAGCGGATCTTCAGAATGAGGAATGCATTATCTTCGAAATGAGTGGATCTTCGAAATGAGAATTGCAGTATCTTCAGAATTAGAATTGCAGTATCTTTGAAATGAGAATTGCAGTATCTTCGAAATGAGCGATCTTCGAAATGAGAATTGCATTGTCTTCGAAATGAAGCCACTTATCTTCGAAATGAAAATAGAATGTGCTTTTTGACTTATTGACCGATTTTTGAAGCTGGAAAAAGGGAAATAAAGGTTGGAAAAGGTAAAGGAAAATATCTCCCATATGATTTTGTCATCCTTGCCATCCAAAGCCACCATTTATGGAAAAGATCAACTTTGATCCTCTTCTAGGATTAACACAGAAATAATTGCAGCATAATAGGAAGTTGTTTGCAAGATAGAAATGGAATATTATGAAGTGGAGAAATATGTGTGAGATATTTCTAGACTCCTCCCACGTACTCCCACCACTGAAGATGCTTTCTAAGGGCCAATGACTACTGTTGCAACACAAACTGTCCAGATTTGCATTTATTTCAGATCCAGAATTATTGGCAAATGACTGTAAAATAGCACATAGGCTGATTTGAGCATGGGATATATTGTAAATATTTATATAAATAACATAGCTCCCTCCTTGGTTGAGCCAGTTAGGAATTAGAATAGAGGAGAGTTTTCAGTAGCAGCAATTAGGACTGTACAGTGATTTTCTGTAATAGTTTTCAGCATGTTTTGTCATCAATAAAAGTGCAGTATTTTATCATTTTATGTTCTGAGTGTTAATTAGTTAAGGAGTGCTTTTCACCTCCTTCTAGATCAGGAAGTATGGGCCCACTTTCAGATCTAGAAGGAGGGATTTTATGGCAGGTTTTAATCTGTAATTTTGCTTAGCGAGAATTAATAGATTGCTTGCCAGATTTCATTTTCTTGTTTTTATTTTGTATTGTGTGATTTATGTTTCCTATTATGTTTGTGTACAAAATTTGTGTGTATGTCAGCTGACAAATTATATTAAGCATTTTTCCTTTGCTTTCCATGTTTTCCCTGCTTTCTATTTTAGCAACTTTCCATTTTTTAGCATATTTCATTTTGCTATCAATTCCTGTAGCAGAAGCTTGACGACCTTTTGTGGCAGGGCATTGATAGGTGTTTTTAGAATAAGTTTTATTTACAAGCATCATTTCAATTCTACAAGAGTAATTAGATTTCAATTCTGCAAAAGTAGATTAGATTTCAATTTAGCAATTTCAATTATGCAAGAGTAATTAGATTTCAATTCTACAAAAGTAGATTAGATTTCAATTTAGCAATTTCAATTCATGCAATTGTAGTTAGATTTCAATTCTTGCAACTTAGATTTAGTTTTCAATTCCTGTAATTTATTTCAGTTTCCATTCTTCAGACTAGGTTTAGTGTGACACCAAAAGGCTAAACCAAAATCTGCTTCACCAATAAATGCTTGAAATCTGAATGCCTGAATTGTACTCTGCCCTAGCCTTCTATCGTAGACAGCCTTGGACACCACCCCGGATTGATAAATCATTGAGATTAAATGATGAGACTCAACGACACTCATCATTGGAGTGCCTTATTGATGCAGCACTATGATGAGTTGTATTGGATCTAGAGGTAGGATTGGATAGGGGTTGTTTGCAGTTTACTCCTAAAAAATTAGGGATGAGAGCACATTAGAGTTGACCAGCTAGGAGGGCTACCCCAAGATATCACTACTATAGCACCTAGGTCATAGTGCTATGGAGCCAAGTGGCCTTGAGATATATAGGAATGACAGAGTCACTGCCATGCAAGGGACTTGGCACATTATGCATGTTCATTGAATAGGCTATAGGACTGAGATATCATCTATAGGCTTTATGTGGATTACCCTACTTAGGAGGAGGTAGATCAATTCATGGCATGGATGAGGCAAAATCGATGGGTCATCAATCACAAGGTAGGAGTTAGGGAGTTCTTTCACTACTCTCAGGTGAACAAGAAGTATGAGGTTCAGTAAGACATTCCATTGGTGTTAATTTTATACAATAAGATCTAGGCAGAGATGGATATCCCTATGCCCCATGTGATAATATTGGTAGAGGAGGTATATCCTCCTATATTTTATATTGGTATAGCTAATATTGGGACTATAGAGGCATACACCCAGTGGTGGGTGATGTGACTATGGTATGGTGGCAGCAACCTAGGATGGGCTAGGGATGAGGCACCTGAGGAGGACCTTGATGCAAGATGGGGGTGGGTCAATACCAAGGATTGGGGTCAATATTTTGAGGAGCAAGCATCTCTAAAGGAGGAGGAGGAGGTAGCTTTAGAGGAGCAGGAGTATCCCCTCCAAGCCACAACATGGAGGTCGAGCTTCAAATAACCTGATGAAAAATTCTAGAGAGGAACACCTTTGTTGCTATAGTACAAATCTAGTTGGAAGTAGGGTAGGCCATATGGCATGGATATGAGGAGGAGAGGACCTCTCTAAAAACTTTACTTGATTCAACACTGAATATAATAGAGCAGATCACTGCAAAGAGAGATGCTTTATTATTATAGGTTGTACCAACCACTCCATCTACTTAGGGACCAACAAGTTTAGACTTAGAGGCAGAGGTTAGGTGCCTACACGGGCTCCTAGAGGATTGTGAGGCTCATATGTTGGAAGATGTTGGGTATATTGTCTCTCTATAGCTCCAGATCAAGTGGCTAGATGGTACTCCTCAAGAGAGGTCTACAATAGGGAGCTCACATTGGTTTAGGTAGAGTGAGTTAGGGCAGTCGTCAGTATAGCTTATCCATAGGATAGGATCCTAGACAAAGAGTACTATAGGTACCAGATCTAGGTGCACTCATAGGGATGGAGCTAAGGGTGGCAATGACTTAGGGGGTGCAGGCCTTGTATGATAGCCATGATGGCTTTGTATCATTTTTTAGTGTAAGGTATAAGGACCTACACTATTGTATCCTACAAGTATTTTTTTACCTCTATGTACACTTGATATTGGACACATATATATGATATTATCTATTGCTTTTCTCATTATGTGTATCATGTGTTTGCTTTTATTTTGATGTTATGCAAAGTGGATGCAATGCATATGATCTTATGCTATATTATGTGATGTATTAATGACATACACTATATAGATGATGCATGTGTGATTATATGTTGTGATTTATATGTGTAGATAGAGTACTATGTATGCATATATGGATGCAATGGTGATTATTAAATGCATGTTTAATTTTTTCAATTGTTTATGCAATTATATTATGTTGTTTTGATATGGTGAATGCAATGTATGTAATGCAATATTTACATGATGATGATATAATATAAATGAACCTGTATGCTTTAATCATGTAAAACATAAGGAATAAATGTGATATGAGTTTAAAAATCTCATGGATGACACCACAGAATGCATAAAAATCATGAATGTAAATAATAACTCTTAGCATAAGAATTAATCATTTAAGCATCCGTATGTGAGATGAGATGATGTGATATGTATGTGCTTTCTTTATAATCTTTTGAAATTAAAATATATGTACAAAAATAGTTAGTGGTCGTCTAAATATCATTGCTGATATTTATCCGGTATCTATCCTATTTCATGAACACCCTTTAATGAACAAAACTTCATAAAGATAGTTGATGATTTGATTGATGAAATGATTTGTTGTTATGGGGGGATTTTTGAGGTTTTCCATGAGACTCAAACACCCTAGTAAATTAATCAAAAGTTGTATAATGACCATACAAAACTTCTTAAAGATGAAAATTTTTGCTATGTACACCAATATATTCATTATCCTTGTGTGTACAAATGGATATATTTGATGAAACATAAGACTACCTCATTGTCATACGAGATTCATTCAACCCATTTCTATAATGAGGATCACCAAAGTTTCATCATGATTCTAAGTTGGACTCAGTTGGATTAGACCATTATGTGATACAGGACATCTAAAGCTAGCTCTTTTTACAAATTGCTTAGAACTACCCCAATGCCAGGCAAGATTTATTTAGCCCATTACTGTATTAGGTATCACTCAATGGTTTTTGTAGATTGACCATTCCAGGGATTCAAGCTCTTTAGCCCTGTTGTGGCTGATCCACAACACACCCCAAAATTGGGGACCCATCTCTTTTGCATGCTTTCAAAAGGAATCTCAGTGACCTAGATGCTAAAATTCAAGAAAAAGGGGCAAAAATGCACAAGTGTAGAAAGTGTCACGAAATCGCGACATGTCACGAAATCATGACCTATCGCGCCATCGCTGTCGAAAAATAGAAAAGTGTCGTGAAATCGTGACATGTTGCTCCGTCGCGATCGAAAGAGGAGAGAGAAAGGAAAAATGAAAAAGTGTCATGAAATCACATGTAGCTCCGTCGCGGCTGAAAGAGGAGAGAGAAAGGAGAAGCAGAAAGGCGTAGCGAAATCACGACATGTCGCAAAATCGTGGGTCAAACCAGTCAAAGCAGCGCCGAGTGAAAAATGTCATGAAATCACGACAGGTTGCAGCTAAAGCAGTACGGATGAAAAAACATCGCAAAATCACGATAGGTTGTAGCCAAAGCAGCATCGAGTGAAAAACGTTGTGAAATCACGATAGGTTGCAGCTAAAGCAGTACGGATGAAAAAATGTCACGAAATCGTGACAGGTTGTAGGTAAAAGGCATGAAGTGTAAAAAGTGTCACGAAATCGTGACAAAATCGAGCGAAAGGGTTTGAAGCACAAAAGCATAGTGAAATCGTGAAAAAAATGAGCGAAAGGGCACAGAATGGAGAAGCATCGTGAAATCGCGACAGCTTGCAGCAAAGCAGTCCGAAAGTGAAATTTGTTGTGATTTCGTGACAAAAAATAGGCAAAGGGTATGAAACAAAAAGTGTCACGATTTCACGACAGAAAGCTGCCAAGAGGAAAGAAATGAAAGGCATAGCGATTTCACGATAGGTTGTGGCCGAGAGTGTACGAAACAGGAAAGCATCGCGATTTCGTGACATGTCACGATTTCGCTGAGCAAGAAGGCAAGGAGGCTGTTGACCGAGAAACGTCACGATATCATGACCTGTTTCATTTTCACTGTGTTAATAGAGGAACAAGCTACATGCATGAAAATGTCATGATTTCCATGGGACCGTTACAGAAGGCACAAAAAGTGTGAGACACGTGGCATACAGGTGTCAGAGTTGCAGAAGCATTACATGCAACGAAATATTTCGAACGTTTCAGCATTGAGCATGAATTAAAAGCATCAAAAATGCAAGAATTTGAAAAGACGCATTCTAGGAGATGAAACAAAGTGACACAGGTGAACCGAAGAGCCGTGCCAGACAGTATAAAATCGAAAGCGTAGATTGAACAGGGGGTTGGAAATTGCTGCTAGCAGAGTTGTAGAGACAAGGGCTACATGCCATTCTGGGCCTACACTTGGAGCAATTTCCTTCATTTGTTCTGGATTTGTAATACCTGTAACATTATGTTATTGTAATTGACATACCATTTAATACAAAAATACAGAGAGTTGGCATCTCATTGATGAGAAAGAAGGAGTCATTTCTGCATGCATGATTTAATGTTTATCTTCCCCTTTCAAATTTAAGGTTTATAAATGGAGTTTAATGCGAGTCCTTTCGGTTGCTTCATGCGAAGGCCTAAAATTTGAAATTACAGTAAAACCCTAGAAACCCACACCTAGCTTATCAGGATTGTGCGAATGTGTAGATTCAATAGGTTAGGTTGCATGCAAAAAACCTCATTAGCTTCGGTTTTGTCGAATGGAGATGGTAGCATTTTGAATGTAGTTTAATTTACATTTTAGTTGTATTTTCTTTTATTCTCAATTCTTTATTTTATTTCCTGCATTTTAATTACCACGATTCAAATAAAGAGTTAAAAATCCATCAAAGCTCAGGATAAATACAGATTCATCTCTTAGATTTATTCACTTTGAGTCCACTGTAAATTCAAATTAAAGTAAACTATAGTGCCCCTTGTTAACATCCACTTGCAACCCTAAGGTGTTCCTAGCATTTACATTGAACAACATCATTGGTGTTAAAGAACCAACATAACAGGAACCTTGGAGAAATTACTTTGTTATAATTTCTTTGCAAGCAGAGGATTTTGGGACTCAGATCCTATCGGAGAGTGTGCTTTCACAATTGGGTGAAAACACCACTCAACAGATTGGCGCTAGAAGGAGGGCTCGAATCGGTTTACTTTATTTTGGTTTTCATACATGAATAATATCTTTTGATTTAATTTTGAAATCATTTCTTAAAGCTCACAAATAGCTAAACTGTAGCTCTTGTCTTCTTTTGTTATAGGTTTTCTTTGAAATAATCGAGGGTTTCATCAGGAAAGCTGGACCCACCGCATCGTATTGCGATCAGGTCCCAAAAAATTGAGGAAACCATTTTTCATGACCTTACGCTCACTGGTACTCCCAAGAATAAAACCAAAAGACCTGTTTTCTCCAGGAACATCGAGTGGACCTACACTAGTAATATCAGTTGCCCCTAGTGTGCCTATTGTCAGTAATATTTCTACTGCTCTT
The DNA here is from genome assembly GCA_028583015.1 of Wollemia nobilis. Lineage (NCBI taxonomy): Eukaryota > Viridiplantae > Streptophyta > Pinopsida > Araucariales > Araucariaceae > Wollemia > Wollemia nobilis. The sequence goes on along the minus strand of JAQPPZ010017036.1, from coordinate 554,101 downwards.
GTAGGGTTGTCCTCGTCGATTGTGAGTCAAATGGCTCAAGCTCCAGCAACTCCTTGGTATGGAGCTAACAATACTCCTTTGAACATTGCTAGGGATATCCATGAAATCCCCAAGAACATTGAAATATTTCTGCCTAAATATAAACCAGATGGCCCAAGAATAGTAGAAGAACATATCCAAGCCTATAGGGATGTTTTAATTAGGCTGCAAGTCCAATATGAAGATGTGGCCTGCAGACTTTTCCCCATGAGCTTAGATCCAATAGCATATGAATGGTATATATGATTACCAACTGGTTCAATCACTTCATGGACACAAATGGAGAATGCTTTTGTCAATCATTTTAGGTCACCCTTGGATCCCGCAACCATTTACAATCAGTTTATTACGTGCAAAAGGGGCCAGGGGGAACCGATCAGAACGTTTAATCAGAGATTCCAAAAGTGCTATAATAGAGCAATTAGGCATTTTGCCATCGATCCCGCAGTGGCTTTGTAGATATATTTTGGGGCATTGGACCCCATGACAGCCATGTTTGCAAGACGAAATACTCAAGTCACCACGCTCGCTCTAGCCTATAATGAAGCCATGACTATCGAGCAACAAATGACACAAGGCTACGGGTTTACCCAGATGCCTATGATGGGACAGTATGCTCCATATGGTCAAGCTCCCTTGGCAAATCAAATCATGGCACCTCAAGTGCCAAGCATGAATGCCTTCCCATATCAGCAGGCGTATCCACCAGCACCTGCATATGCACCCATTCCAATCCAACCAATCACATCCATTCCACCTGTCCCCGCATTTTTGCAGAATAGTCAATCGACTTTGCAAGGAACTAGCCAAGTCAATCCTTAGGCCATAGTTCCTTTTCGAAATCCAACCCCAATTCAAAGTTTCAATCCATATGGGAATAAAATTCCTCAGAACCCGACCCAAATGTTGAATCAAGACCCCATCAATTATGCGAATCCAATGGGGGTTAACAACAATGTGATTCCACCGAAGGAGATTTATTCAGAAGTCGAAGAGCTCAAGAAATTAGTTCATAAACTGAGCAATGATAGGGTTCAATAGTAGAAGTATGAGTCCCATGCCCCTCACTCAAATCAAAATTTTAACAATAGAGGGAGACACTGGAACACCAAGCCAAACAATGGGGGAGTTCCCGCTCCCATTGCTAATCAACTAGATACTTCTACAGGACCTAGCCAATCCAATTCTCTTTTGAATCTTTTAGATTTGGTGTGGGAAAGGGGGTGCAGGTTGCACAACACAAAAGAACACAATGAGAGGAATTGTCCTAAAATTGCTAGATACACTCATTGTCTTTAGGCACAAGTTGATGATTTGGAACTGGTATCAAATGAGGATCCATCACAACATCAAGATGATAATATTATGGTGATGGAAACTATATATCATCAAGAAGGTGAGAGTGAGGAAGAAGAAGACAAAATTTTGGAATAGGAGGTGCAAGATTTTCGAGATTTCAGAAAGGGGAATCATGGATACCATTTGAGAAGTAAATCTAAAGCCCCTAAAACCTCATCAACACCTCCAAACAACTCTATTCTTCCTCCAGATACTAAGGCAAATAATAATCCTCCTCCTCCACTCAGAAGAGAAATGTCTAATGACATGCAGAAGACAGTCAAATTTGAAAAACCAAACTATGACATAGTGGAGGATCTAAAGAAGTCCAAATCTAGCCTTTCATTCTTGGATGCGGCTATATTTCCTGGCCAAAAGGAGGCATTGATAAAGGCTCTGAACTCACCTGATCAAATGTGGAAAGGAAAAGGAGTTGAGTCCCATCTGATTTTGCGAAAGGAGAGAAGGGATGTCCCGCCATTCTTATTGACTCTGAGAATTGCGGGTAAGAATTTGCATAACTGTTTGGTGGACACGGGTGCCACGAGCAACCTCATGCCTTTGGAGATATGTCAAATGCTAGGTCTGCAACCTGTTTCATCCAAATGCAAGGTCTTGCAATTGGATCGATTAGAGGTAAATGTGGTAGGGACCCTATATGATGTCAAAATTCAATTAAATTCTGAACCCAGGGTCCAGTAGGTTGTCGACATTGTAGTTGTTAATATCCCAAGTAGATATGGAATGCTACTTGTGAGAGATTGGATGAAAACTCTGAATGGCTATTTTTCAATAGACTGCTCACATATGTGGCTACCATGGAAAGGAATTGCAAACCAAATTAGAGTGGAAAATGAACCGAGGCTTAAGGAGATCATAACAAAATTTAACAAGTCGAATGAAGTTTAGTTTTCTGAGCCAGAACTAGGGGTTTATGCACTTGATGTTGAGGAAGCTACTGAAGAGCCTAAAGAGGAAACATGTCATGGTGGCTCTATTGAGGAAAATGATTGCACATGGTTGCTCAGGTTCGATGGATCAAAATCTAGACGAGGAGCAGGAGCTGGAGTCGAGCTCACTGGCCCAGGAGGTAAACCATTATTGGCTGCCTATAGATTGCAATTTCCTTGCACAAAAAATGTGGCAGAATACGAAGCATTGATCTTTGGTTTACATCTAGCATTGAGCAAGCAAGTTAAATGCTTGAAGTTTTTTGGAGATTCTTAGCTGGTAGTCAAGCAGATCAAAGGACAGTATACATGCTGTGACAGGAGACTTAGACTTTACAAAACTAGGGTTATGGACCTCATTGAGGAATTTGATGCGTTCAATATAGCCCTTATTTCTAGAAAAGGAAATCAAATAGCGGACTCTCTTGCAGTCATTGTGGGCATGTTAAAACCGGTTGATATAAAAAGGTGTAAAAAGTTCTCTATTGAATTGGTTCCTTGTCCATCAATACTCGATAATGTAAATAATTTCCAGGTTTTTGAAAATGACAGACATATCTTCAAATTTGTCACAAACTCGGGTATTTTTGAAAATCAGGTGATTGACGAGGAACAAAGGTGGCAAGATGAAACAGAAAATGAAATTGAAACTACGTATCAATCCAAAAAAATTCCTAAAGACGTGGTTTCATTGGAAAAAATGTTTGATGTGGGATACAAGACCAAAAAAGAAAAAAAAGTCCCACTCCCCAAAGAGGCATGTGATTCAATTAATCTAGGGAGTGTAGACAATCCAAAGGAGGTGTACATTGCAAAGGCATGTACAGATGAAGAAAGGAGCAACATAATGCAGGCATTGAAGCATTACATAGATTGCATTGCTTGGAATTACAATGAGCTTAAAAAATACAACCAAGACATCATCACACATACCATTCCTCTGAAGCCAGACTCCAAGCCTTTTAGGCAAAGACAGCGAGTTGTTAACCCGCTATTGGAGCCTCTGATCAAAAAGGAGGTCAAAATATTATTGGAAGCGAAAATTATTTTTCCGGTTAGGCACTCAACCTGGGTTGCTAACCTCGTTCCAGTAAGAAAAAAGAGTGGAGAGATTAGGCTGTGCATAGATTTTTGAAATCTTAATAAAGCCTCTCAAAAGGATAATTATCCATTGCCATCAATCGATGAAATTCTATAAATGGTAAATGGATCTGAAATGATGTCCTTTCTTGATGGGTATTCTGGATACAACCAAATTCTTATACATCCAAATGACAGGATGAAAACAACCTTCACCACCAAGTGGGGGACATTTGCATATAAGAGAATGCCATTTGGACTATTAAATGCTGGTGCAACATTTCAATGCGCCATGGATTATGCATTCAAAGGGCTCATAGGCAAATGTATCATCGTGTATGTGGATGATATTCCAGTATTCTCGAAGAAGAGAGAGGACCATGTCAAAGATTTAAAGAAAGTGCTTCAAATATGCAGAGAACATGGAATTTCCTTAAATCCCAAAAAGTGCATTTTTGGAGTAACAGAAGGAAAATTGCTTGGTCACATCATTTCAAAAGAGGGCTTATCCATCAACCCAGAAATGATACAAGCTATCTAGAACTTACATCTCCCGGGTAGTAAAAAAGAATTGAGATCTTTCTTTGGGCAGGTTAATTTTGTGAGGAAGTTTATCTCTAGCTTTGCTGAGATAGTCAAACTTCTGAACAAGATGCTTAAGAAATATGTGGATGTAAAATGGAATAAGGAAAGGAGGGTGGCCTTCTAGAACATCAAAGATGCCATTTCCAGAGCCCCTGTCCTTATAAGTCTAGACTACTCCAAGCCTTTCTATATTTATGCTTTTGCATCAGAACACTCTTTTGCGAGTGTCTTAACCCAAAAGGGCGAGGATAGTGTAGAAAAACCCATAGCATTTTTAAGTGCCCCCCTGAAAGATGCTCAATTAAGGTATTCAATCCTTTATAAGCAAATGTACGCACTTTTTAAAATGGTGAAAAAATTTAGGCATTACATTATGCACAGCAAAGTTATTGCCATCGTGCCTGACTCTGCTGTTAAGACCATGTTTTTACAAAATGAACTAGGTGAAAAAAGAGGGAAATGGATTTCCACTATCCAAGAATTTGATCTCAAAATCCAACCTATGAAACTAGTTCGAGGACAAGGACTGGCGAAGGCGATCTCAAAAAATAATCTGCAAATAACATGCCAATACTCGAACACAGAATACATTGCTAAGGATGACTGGTATGTTGATATTGTGCAATTTTTATTGACTGGTAAGTGTCCTTCTAATCTGAATTCAACCCAGATAAGAGCTTTAAGGCTTAAGTCTATCAATTATCTGATGAAATCTGGTGTTCTTTATAGGAAGAACCATGAAGGGATCTACCTGAGGTGCCTGAACAAAGAAGAAGCTGCCAGGGTGTTGCAGGAATTTCACAGGAAACATGGAACTGGTCATGGTGCTGCAAATGCTACAGCGCATCAAATCCTGAGAGCAGGATACTACCGGCCCCACATTTTCAAAGATGCACATGCCCATGTACGATCTTGTCATATCTGTCAAGTGGCTGCCAATAGAGAAAGAAATGCAGCCATGCCATTACAACCTATAGTTGAAATGAGACCATTTGCACAGTGGGGACTAAATTTTATTGGGGTTATTAACCCAAATTATTCTGATTCTCATAAATTTATATTGACAGCTACAGACTACTATACAAGGTGGACAGAAGCGATTCCTACTAAACATGCCACCACAGAAGTTGTAATAAAATTCGTTGAGGACCAAATTATAAAAATATTTGGAATGCCTGATTCTATTGTTAGTGACAATGGTAAAGCTTTCATTTCTATGCAATTTGCAGATTGGGCATATGACAACAAAGTGAGCTTAAAATTTGCATCCAATTATTATCCTCAAGGAAATGGGTTGGCCGAATCTTCAAATAAAAATTTGTTGAATACCATTAAGAAGTTTCTAGAAAAGAACCCTCGGGATTAGCACGGCCAATTGAAGTTTGACCTTTGGGCAGATAGGACTAGAGTGAAAAAATCCATAGGGAATACTCCCTATCATTTGGTCTATGGGCAAGACCCGATATTTCTTGCAAATTTGAAGTTGCAGACCTTGCATTTCATACAAGAGTACTTGGGGACAGATGATCAAGTTGAAGCCAAGTTAAGTCATTTGTTGCATCTTGATGAAAAGAGAGAAGAAGCCATGAATCACATGAATAAACACCAGGAAGTTATCAAAATATGGTTTGATAGAAGGGCCAAAGTTAAGTCATTCAGAATTTCAGATTTGGTATTTGTAGACACCAAAATCCAGCCACTTGCAAGTCATCTATACCTTCCTGTCAGCCACGTGTCGGTCATCCACCTTCCCGCCATTATTTGGCCCAAATCCACACTTTCCCGCCATTATTTGGCCCAATTTCACCTTTCCCGCCATTTTTCATCCCCAAATTTATTTAAATTAATATTTATATATATATATTTTAATATTTTAATATATATATTTAAATAATAGTTTAAGTGATTTAATCTGAGCCATCCATCCTTCATTTAATCTCATCCGTCCATCCATCTTAATCCATTTCACAACCAAGATTTATTCTCTACCCTTAGATCCACTTTAATCTTAGCCACACGTTCAAAGTGTCGTTAAAACCCTAAAGTGTGCCCTAAGAGTAGATTATAAATTGAGTCACTTTGATGGCTCAAACCCTATGTCTTTTGCTACTTCTATCTCTGATTCTAATTCTTCTACTACTATCTCCTCTCTTCTGCTACCCTTTCGCCGCATCCATCGCCGCTTTCGCCGCCATTCCTTCTACAGCATTCTGCAGAATCTCCCATTCCTGTCGCAAGTGCCCGGGCGTTTACCCCTTCACCAAGTGCCCACGGGCGTTTACCAAGTGCCCACGGGCGTTTACCAAGTGCCCGGGGTTTACCTCCAGACTCAGACCGGCGTCTGAAACCTTAATCCAGAAGCACGCGGGCGTTCGGCGAGTGCACCAGGGCGCCTTCCGTAGCCTATTCTGACAACAACATTACTTCCAGGTGTCGCTTGGTCTAGCTGCGTTAACAAGAGAACAGGTATAAATTAGTTTAAAGCAAGTAACCGTATTTTCTTTATTGATCTGTTATTGATTTCCTGCATTCCATTTTTATAGGGTTTTAGATTGTTTTCGAGGGCTCACGCAGTGGAGCCCTCTCATTAATTTCTAACTCCTTGATAGTGTTAATGTGTGCAGGTTTTTGATAACAGATCCAGTTTATTGATGGCAGCTGATTAAGTCGGAGTGGTCCAAGCAAGGGATACGACAAAGCCCACTCACTCTGTTGGGATTGAAGATACATTCTTCGGAAGCGCCACCATTTGTGCCAGCTAGGGTTTCGGAGAACCCTAGCATAACTTGTAATCTTGTATCACAAATAAAGGGTTACGAGCCCAGTTGTATTCAAAAAGGAGTTTTTAAACTCCATCGATTAATAGAAATCGTTTGTTTTGTGCAACTATTCTGTACTCTGTCATTGTGATTTTATTTCTGTTTGGCGTGTATTTTTAATCTACAAATGGCGATCACGGTGGGACCCCCTAGGGTTTCATATTTTTAATACTTGCTTTACTAATCTGTTCTTGTTTTCTGTTTCATTTTGCAGGTTCCAAAAATCGTGAAATTCGTTGTTCCAGCGAACTAGGGTTTCTGAGCTTGCAAAAACGCAGCAGACACGAGAGGGCGTCTGGAAGTCCAATACGAAACGCAGAGGTGCGTTTCAGCCTCTGCAGACTCCCGTGGGCGTTTGAAGTCAGTTTTACAAAAAGCGTAGGCTTCCAAGTAAGTGTTGTACTTTTTACGTTTTTGGTTTTTCTGCCATATTTTGTTTCTTTTTCAGATCATTACTTTAAAATGAACAAAAACTAAGTAATCTGGAAAAGAACAGTTATTTTTAATTACATTTTTCTTTGCATTGCATTATTGATTGTTGCTTGCATTAAAAAAAAAAAAAAATTTGCATACCTAGCTGCATATTAGAATAGCTACGAATTATTTGTTTTAATTATCTAAGTAGGACTATTGATTGGATGTCAATAGTACTCCTGCCATTGGGTGATTCCAGGCAGAGAAGTGGACGAACCTTCCGGTTGCTCCTTTGATATCTGATATCATTGGTAGGCAGGGGGTTTTAAACGGTGTACTCCACTTCTTCAGAGGAAATGACATGTTTTCAGTAGCCTCTTGCTTAGATCATTAGAACTTTTGATTTATAGCCTTGTATGTACACATTAGATAACTAAAACATTTAAAAAAAAAAAAATTCATTGCATTTTCATATTGCATTTAAAACAGTGATATCTGGATTTCATCACTAGGTATTGCTTGAAGTTTAGTGACGGTGGAATTCATCTCCATCCATTAAACTTCTGCCTTAGACACCATAGGTCACCCCCGAGCAAACTTGTTGGATTTCATCACCGAGTAAGAATCTCGTTGTCCTTTCCTAGCCATAGTTTTTACCTTTTTTTGTGAATAATTCAAGATTAGATCACATGCAAAACTCATAAACCGGACACTTAAAATTTACTACAGATTAAGATCAAAAAATAATTAATTAACCGCAAGGTAAGACACATTGGTTGAAACCTAGGTTGTGACTATTTTCTGATAATTTTTTTAGTGTAAATTTATCATTCTAGTTTTGCATTCTTCTTTTCTAAATTTGTTTAGATTTATTGCTTCATGGTCTTAACAAGGAATCAATCTAAAATGTTAAATCTAAATAATCAAATGGGTAATTCACAGAACATCCCCACCACCAACATGGCCACTTATCCTAGTGAATTTCAAGCAGGTTCGCCTGTAGGTCTTTCACGTCCTTCTACCATCTATCACATGGCCATGCCCATGGAGGAAGACAATTCCTCTCATATTACCCACATTGATATGGCCCAAGTGCAAACTCACTTAAGAGATGGCACTGGTTATGTCCTTGAGCCAATCCAAGATTCCCCTATGCAAGATTCTATTTTTCAGCAGGATATTGCATCAACCATACCCGTTGGTTTCACTCAGGTCTACACTAACCCTTTTTTTGAGGCTAATGTGGTATCTGTTCAGCCGGCTTCATCTCCAACATCTTCCCGGATGCTCAATTGTCCTCCTTTGGAGACAAATGTAGTGTCTTCCCGACCACCTTCTCCTCCATGTACCCGGGTGTACACCAATTCTCTTTATGAAGTTGGTGGAAACTCTTCTAACCATAACCAATTTCAACCCTCTTCTTCCCAAACCATTTATGGTTTCACCCTACCTGGGACACAATCATCTGTTCCTTCCCGTGTATCGCCTACTTCAGCCACCTTCATTGCCCCTGCTATGCAGTCTCCTGTGACTACCATGGCAGCCTGCCCTCCACCTTCATCCAATCATCCCACCTCCCTTGGGTTAGAGATTAATAAGGTTAAGGAGTATCTCGACAAATTGATTTTGCAACAACAGCAACAAAATGCTCAACCACCTGTCGTAGTAAATCCTACACCCCAACCAATTTCTACCCGACCCGACTTTTATTAGCTCGAGCCCCACCTGGTACCCCAATCTTCGGTGGTGTCCATTCCTACCCCACCTTTCTCCCAACCTAGTCCAGTTCATCATCTACCCCAATCACCTTCTTTCCGGTATCATCCATACCAACAACCTGTCCATTCCACACCGCCTAATTCAGGCAATTTCATCCCATCTCATCAATTTTCCACTCTTCCATTACATCATCATAATCATCAAACAAGTCAAAATTTTAATGAAGATTCTCGACTCCATGCTATGCAACAACAGATTGACAACCTTATGCTTAACGTGCCTAGGTCATTGATCAATCAACCAATTCATCCTTCGGTACCTTCACCACCATATCCGATAGATTTCACATTACCGAAGTTTGACAAATTTCGAGGAACTGAGGATCCTCATGAACATGTGAGCTCATTCATGCATGCTTGCTTTAGAATCCAAAATAATGATGCTCTTATGCTCAGAACTTTTCCTCAGACATTAGGAGGAGATGTTGTACAATGGTATAATCATTTAGCTCACCATAGCATTTATGCTTACGAGCAATTGATTAATCTATTTTTAGAACGATTCTCCCTGAATGTACAAAAGAGAGTTTCATTGTCCGACTTATACAAGCTCAAGCAACATGACGATGAGACTGTTTATGACTTTGGAAACCGTTGGAGGGCTATCATTAATAAACTGCCATTCTCCCTACCAATGGAGGAGTTAACCAAAATTTTTACCCAGTTTTGTTTAAAACCTATCTCTTGGTTACCCCAATTACAACAATACAGAATTTTTTGAAGAGGCTTTGGCCCAAAGCAAGTATCATAGAAGACATTAAAGTCCAAGAGGGTTTTTTAAAACCCCGTAGAAAAGAATGGCAACAAAAAGGGCAACAACGAAAATAATAATTATGGCCAAAACAAACAAGCACAGGCTAATACAACCTCAAATGTTAACCAAGTTAATCAAGTGGTGGCGAGCCAGCCCGTAATGGCTCAACAACAACAAGTAATGCAAAGTCAACCGCAACCAATTGCTTATCATGCGGTACCCGCCCCTACTCAACCAGCTCCCAATATTGGGCCAACCATGGAAACTCGACCTTGGCAAAACAATCGTCCCAAGCGACAATTCACACCTTTAGATGAACCATATGCGGTCATATTCAACAAGTTATATAGCACAAATCAATTAACTTTACCTGAGTTTAAACCTTTAGACCCATCTAGAAGGGGGAAGTATTACAAGGAGTACCTATTTTGTCCTTATCATAGGCAAAATGGGCACGATATCAATAATTGTACAGCTTTCAAACATGTGATCCAAGATCTTATTGAGATTGGAGCCATTAAATTGGATAGCCCCTTAGCCCAACAAAATCAAAATCTTGGTATATTTCAAACACCCCTTCCACATCGGGAGGAAGCTCCAACAACTTCAGGGGGAGTAACTCGGGTAACTCCTCCTAATCAAGTCAACCATGTACAACAATACCAAGGTTTTGTGGGTACTATTAACGTAGTAACCCGGGGTCAAAGGGCGAACCAACCAAATCCAGGCTGAACCACAACCACCTGTACAAACCCCCAGTCCACCTCAGGTAACAGTGACCCAACGACGTGCTAGTACTTCTCAACAACCGCTAAATCATTCTACTCAACGCCAACGACCCATCATGTCATTGAGTAGCCGGTTAACTACCAGTTTAAAAATGGCTTCCGCCAAGTTATCGATCTATGACCTCATTCAACAATCTCCCCCGCATAGAGAGGCATTAATGGAAATATTAAAGTCAATCGAGCTTCAAACTCAAGATACTAATGCCTTCAACAACTTTGTGGGGAGTATTCAAACATGCATGGAGCCCTCCATCACTTTCTATGATTTTGAAATCAAACCTATGTCAACAGAAAGTATAGATCCTCCACTACATATCATGGCCAAGATCGATAACAAGCCATTCAAGAGAGTCTTAATTGACACCGGTTCCTCAATCAATATCATTACAACATCGGCGTTGAGTCATCTAAAGCTGTCGCCATCCCTTATCACAAAGTCGACTTTTACTCTTAAAGCATTCAATGATGCTTTATCTTCCACGGTTGGCACGGTTATCTTGCCCATTGAGGTAGGGGCCCGAACTTTGCATACCTTGTTTCACATCTTGGAAGGGACCATGGCATACAATGTATTGCTTGGACGGCCTTGGCTTAGGGAGATGAGATGTGTCCCTTCTATACTGCATCAATGTCTGAAGTATGTATATGAGGGACAGGTTCATTGTGTACCTGTTGACACGGAACCCTTCAAACATTGCAACTATGTCTCAAATCCTTATGAGATTGTGTTGCCATCCACTCATCTTTTCTTGACCCCATCTATTTCTTCTATACCATCTTCTTCTAAAGCTCCCATTCCCGAGGAGCCACCCATCATATCGCAACCATCTTCCTCTTCCGCTATTCCATCTCATTCACCACTTTCTTCATCAACTAATCTTCCTTCTTCTTCATCAGTGACCACATGCACATGTGGCCATGACCAATCATCTCTTTCCACGTCATTACCCCCTTCTTCTACACCTTCTTCAACATCACCTATTATTCCTCCATCTTCCCAACCATCACCAGATGATGTTTCACAAGTTAGTGAAGCATCAACCCAACCAAATCCTTCCAATTCTTCTATCCCACATTCTTCTATTCCATCATCAAGTCCATCTCCCTCCCAAGTCAAGGTCCATCTCACTGATGCAGGTATTGGTGAGTATGCCATCCAAGATGTCCACATCACACCGTTCAATGTGCAAACAGGTTAAAGATTTTGGTCGTCCACATGACCAACATTTATCCATTGGATCGGTTTATAACATGGGTTCTATGCCAAATTCCATTAATTTTGTATATGGGGGAATAGAGTCATCTTCTAGTCCTACCACCATACTAGAACCCAAGCATCCAGTCCCTGCCAATATCGAAAGGATGGAGGGTTTTCCCTCTCGCTATTTCCACAGACATAATTGGCAGCAATTTGGCCTAGGTCGATACGAGCAAGGGGTAACTGAACGCATCGATATGCCATATCAGAGACCCACTGAGCGTTTTGGTCTGGGCTACCAACCACTTCCATCCCTTTCTTCTTTTGAACAAGCTTTTCAAAGCATTAATCTTAATTCAGAAGAAGAAATCCTCCACCTCGACGAATCCGAAGATGAAGTCTATGAAGAATTTGACGTCATGTCAAATGGTGATGAATCTGAAGAAGAGTCGGCGCCCATTGTTCCCCTCACTAAACAAGACGAGTTTTATCTCCAATTGTTCCCTCTCCAAGAGGCCATCTTTCGCTTGCTTCTTCCACAAGAACGAGGTGAACCACCCCCTCCGCCACATCCATAAGCCATAATCCAAACTTGTATTATATGTATATACTAAAATAGTGGTTTTCACCACTACCAAAAAAAAAAAATAAAATTAAAATTCCAAAAAAAAAAAAAAAAAATACTTTATTGTTTTATGTATGTGTGTAATAGTGGTTTTCACCACTACAAAAAAAAAAAAAAACTCAAAACAAAAAAAAAAAAAACTGAAAAACTATGTTGTTTTGCACTTCAGGTCTTCCGAGGTCTTCACCGGTTTTCCCTTCCATTCCGCCCATCCTTTCTTCCATAAGTCGACAATGAATTTTGAAGACTTATTCACCCCGCTCCATAATCCATATGATCCGGATAAGCCAATCCCGATCAACCCAAGCCTGATTGACATGGATCGGATTTCATCCTCTCCATCTATTTTGGAGTTCATCCTTTTCGAGGAATTGTTAAGGGCTTCCGCCAACTACATTCCTCCTTCACCTCCACATTCACCTTCATCTTCTAAGCCGAGAGGTCTTCCAGGCGGACATAGATGAGAGCAAGGCACAGGAGCTTGATGACATTTTAGATGACATAAATCTGATCCCTACTCCCCATCGGCTTGAGGAAGGTTCCCACATGTCTATTGAAGAAACTATCGATGTAGACCTTAGTCCAGACCAAGATGGCACCCAAATTGTGAAACTGGCTAAAAGTCTATCATCAGAGGAACAAGAGCAAATGATTGCTCTACTCAAGCGGAAGAAGGAGATATTTGCATGGTCTTACAAAGACATGCCAGGCCTAGACCCTAATTTGGTTGTCCATAACCTCACCTTACAAAAAGATGCTAAACCTGTCAAACAAAACTTAGGAAAATGCATCCTACCGTGGCCCTCATAGTTAAATCGGAGATTCAAAAACTTTTGGATGTTAAATTTGTCGTCCCGATTGATTATCCTGAGTGGCTTTCTAACATGGTACCCGTTCGCAAGCCTAACGGGGGATACGTGTTTGCACCGATTTTTGAGATCTAAATAAAGCGTGTCCTAAGGATGACTTTCCTCTTCCAAACATTGATACTCTTGTCGACAACTGCGCTGGTCATGAAATGCTTTCGTTCATGGATGGATTTTCAGGATACAACCAGATTCGAATAAACCCTGAAGATCAACACAAAACAACATTTACCACACCTTGGGGAACTTTTTGTTACGGGGTGATGCCCTTTGGCCTTAAGAACGCAGGTGCAACCTATCAACGAGCCATGACTTATATTTTCCACGATTATATGCATAAGATTATCGAAGATTATGTGGATGATTTATTGGCAAAATCTAAAACTCGACAAGAGCATTTTGATGTATTGGAAAAAGTTTTTGATAGACTTCTAGAGCATAAAGTAAGGTTGAACCCTAAGAAATGTGTCTTTGGTGTTACCTCAGGCAAACTCCTAGGTTTTATTATCTCTAAACGAGGTATTGAGGTGGACCCAAACAAGGTCAAAGCCATTATGGAAATGTGTCCCCCAACTAATTTGAAGGAGTTGCGTAGTTTACAAGGAAAGATTAATTCAATCCGTCGCTTTATTGCACAACTTTCTGATAAATGTAGGCCATTTTGCCACCTACTACAAAAGGGGGTACAATTTTCATGGACAGATGAGTGTCAGAAAGCCTTTGATGACATCAAGCAGTACTTAGCGTCTCTGCGGTTCTTAGCTCCGCCTCGTCGAGATCCCTTCCTTGCGAATTTCTTTGCAGGAATTTATCGATGATGATATTGCTAGACAAGCACGTCTTGATCAACTCACACTCATAGATGAAAAACGAATCAATGCTTTAGAGCATTTGCGAGTTTATCAAGACCGATTGAAACGTGCTTACAATGCCAAAGTTCATCTAAGAGAATTTCAAGTAGGGGATCTTGTCCTTAAAGAGAATCAACAAAACACCAATGCATTGCCGCATCTTCGAGATAAATTCGCGGCTAATTGGTTAGGTCCATATATGGTCACTGAAAGAGTGGGTAATGGAACTTATAGACTTGCCAGTTTAGAGGGAGAGGAAGAACCCGAACCACTTAATGTTATACACTTGAGGGCATTCTACGCATAGTTTGAATTTTATATGTACATATATACATGGCTTAAAAAAAAAAAAAAAAAACAAATAAAATAAAAAGAATTTGCATTTCATTGTTAGTTGCATACATCTCATTCAAAAACATTGCATTTCATGTGCATACATCTCATTGAAAACCATAACATTTCATTTTCAGCCATAGTTGCATATCATGTTAGAGACCATTCTATCTTTTGGATATAAAATTTGGTCAAGCAAAAGTCATGTTGCCTTAATCAGGGGCACCTTCATAAAATCCATCAAACCGAATTGTCATTCGTACACCCATTTTCCATTTGCACATATTTACATTGCCAAAATGTTTTCGAGTCACTCAACCATTTCTAGTGTTTTAAGCAAACTTCGAAATGCATGTCAAAGTTCTCTAGGGCCATATCACAAATTACACTAAATAAAATCTTGAGTATTGGGAAATGATTTCAAAAGCGGTCTTGAACCTATCACATTTTCACATCTTAAAAACATCTTGTGTCAAAGAGAGATAACACCATCCTTGGGTTGTGCCTCGAAGTGAAAAGGGTAATCCTCGTTTGTCCTATCATGCAAACATAGTCCATAAAATAGTGGTTCTTACCACTATCACAAGCAATCACAAAATATAAATATAAACAGAGTAGTAAGGATAGGGTAAAATTCTCATCATACTTCGGTTGAGAATCCGATTCCCCAAAGCTCTAAGGAAATGAACATTTTTCACACACCACTGATCCCAAATAAGTTGTAAGGATCGTACTACTTGTCCAGTCAGACGGATAGGTAGTCATCCCCAAGGCTTACAAAGGTCAAAAACAACATGGACTATGGAGTTAACCTTCACCGGGGCTATAGACGCTTGACTGGCAGTGGAGTATACTCATTGCGTGGCGACATGTCTCTCCTCAAAGAGAGACCTCTGAATGCTCATACGGACAAACTAGCTTCGGGGTCTTCTCCATAACAGGGTTACCTAATTTATGCAAGATGAGGTTAATGAACACACTTGCACACACACAGGTTTTTGATTGCCTAGAGTCACTACCATGCTTTCGATTTGGTTAATGAACTCACATGCACACACATTTGGTCCTAGTTGAATTAGGCAGTATTAGTAAGTTTGTTTGATACCACTAGCATGTTTGAGTCTTTGTAAAACAGTCTTCCTCCATATTTTCTTCCATATCAACCTCCATATCTTCTTCCATATTCATGTCATTCCATACGTCATTCATTCACAAGCCACCAAGTTCGGTGCCCCTGATTAAACAATTATGATAACAGTTGGCTAAATCTAACTATCTAAAAGTATGAGTGCTTCTTAGTGCATATTTCATTTACTTAGTCTCGCATTAATCATCTATAACTTTGCATTCCATTCCATCACATATGCATCAAAAACATTAAAACATATAAAAACATGCATCACAAAAACATAGGCATTCACACAAAAGAAAGTAAAACACTAAAAATAAAAGCCATGTATATATATATATGTATAAAGATCAAAACGTACAGTGAATGCCAAAAGGCTACAATATACAATAGAGCACCAAGGCTCATAAAGAGTGCATCTAAGCACTAAGCTAACCATCAAAAGAGGATCCCTGTGACCTAGTAGGAGCCCTAGACCTAGTGGTGTGCCTAGACTCACTACGCCTAGAGACAGAGGAGGATGGAGGATCAGGCAACACAATGTGATGCCTAAACAATGTGTCCTCCAGAGCCTCAATATAACGAGTCCTAGACCTAAGTCTAGATATGTCTATCCCGTGTCGTCGCTCTCGCTCCGCTAGCTCTCCCGGAGTCTCGTCACCCTGTCATCCTGGGGCACCCTAGTCGCTCCATCCAAGTCCGCCTGCATCTGGGCCATCCTCTCCTCCTGAACAGCTATCAGGGCATCCCGCTCTGCAACCTGTTGCTCCAGCCGAGCTATCCTCTCATCCCGGACAGCTAGCATAGCATCACGCTCTGCTATCTACTGCTGCAGCTATGCCAGATCATCCTCGTGCCCGCTAGGGGGTACCTCCCTAGTCTCTCCTACGGCCTCTCCTAGGCCCTCGCCATCATCCTCCTCGTCATCTCCGCTCCCCGGTGCCTGCCGCACCATCTTCCCCTTTCACCTTCGACTGTCAGATCGAAGGCGGGGACCCTCCCTGCGCTTGGGAACCTCTGCGGTTCCCTCGTCCTCTCCAGCTCCAACAACCACCAATGGTGGCTCCCACCTCGGCTCTACGGCCATCCATGCTGCATACTCAGCTGTTACCCCGACGTCATCCATGTCGAGGATCTCCATGTCCTCATCGTCCTCTGTCACCTCCCTCCATGGCTCGACACACGACAAATCCCCCTCTGATCTGTGCCTCCGGTAGCGCACTGGCTCACCGGGGACATCCTGTCTCAATCCGACCTGGCGGAGCACTCGAGACATCTGTATGTACTCCGCCTCGCTGTGGCCCCGACCCACTACCCATCTAGCCTGTCGCACCCATCTCAGATGCTCTCCATCACCGATCCACCTCGCCTCCCGCCAGGGCCTCCAAATGACTTGGGCATCTGTCAAGTCCGCCCATAAACTCCTATACCATTGCCCCGATCTCACGGGGCGGCTCGACTGTCTCTCCTCCGCCACTAGCCATCTCCTACCATAAGCCTGGCTCATGTCCCAGTAAGCACATGGCAACCCCTCCGGTCGGGCCACTCTGAAGTGCTCCCAGCCCAACACTCGGAGAACCAAACTACACCCTAGGCCCTTCCGGCCCCGTCTCTCGAACCTCATACAACTCCCGGTACACCTGCGCCAATAAAGCGGGCGCCCAGGCATACACTACCCTATTAGTGAGCATCTCGCTCACTACACCCATCAAGTTCCATGGAAACCTGCACCCGATGCTACCAACTCCTTGGCCGTATACATGGCCAAGTAAGGAATCCCCCGCTCTCCGTCCGGATCTCCCTCCAGTCATCCCCAAACAACTTGGCCATCTCCGTGGCCCTATCTCGTCCAACCTCCACCCGCGCCCCCTCCACGGGCACCTTGAGGATGCGGTATACATCCTCAAGCGTCACCGTCATCTCTCCAATCGGGAGCTGGAACGTCCCCCGATCTGGATCCCACCTCTCGGCCAAAGCCGAGAGGTACCCCTCATCTGCCCGAACTACCTCCAACCGGGCTGCCTCCGCTAGCCCTACTGCTTCCAATATCTCCCAGTCTTCCTGGGACAATGACCTCCTCATCCCCGGAATGATAGGGGAGAATCGGTGTCGTGCCTCTAACACCCTAAGCTGCAAAACAACAAAACAAAAATTGGTTACAAATTTTTTCCAAAAAAAAAAAAAAACAAATAAAAGTACTTGCTTAAATAAACAAATACCTCAGCTGGCTGCACTGGCGCGTCCGCTCCCATCTCCGCCATAGCTCCCGCGTGCTTCACTCTCCCACACAACCTTTCACTTCACTTCACTTCATTCCACTCCCTCAGACGCACTTCTCTCAAGCTCGAACGCACAAATGAGCGAAATTCTCACTGAAACTGTTTAAATAGTTGGTTTTGGCGCCCTGAAATGCAGTGGGGCATTTCATGGCGCATTCAGACACAGTGGGGCATTTCATGATGCATTCAAACACCGACGGGCGTTTCTGCCACCTCCAAATGCATACCGGCGTTTGGTGTCAGTATTGAATAAAAGAACAAAACTTACAAAATTGAAGCTTACCTCCTCCAAATTTCATCAAATTGCATCCATCCATTCTTCTTATCATAATAAAACATTTTGTGAAGGTTACAACAGTTTTGGAAACAAATTTTGTCATTTTGCTCAAAAAGCGCATCATTCATCATTGATTTACAAATTGGGTTAAAAACATTCAAAACCTTCACAAAATTAACAACATTCATCAATTCTTCTGATCTATCGTCAATTTCATTCATTCTTCTTTCATCATGCATATTTTTGCCAAATTAAATTAAAGTAAACCTCGTATCTAGTGGTATATTCTATCACCTTGGCGATTGCAGCGATTTGCATCCATGCAATTCGGTAAGAGGATTAAACCACCATAAGGACACTTACCATTTATCATCATCAATTATTTCATTGTTTGAAAATTGGAAATCAATTTTGGGTATCCTACTTTTCAAGTGACCTCATACCAAGATTAATTTGCTCAACAGTTGTCATTGATGGCCTAGTTCATGGGGCCTTAAACGTGGACAATCTTCAATATCATCATTATTTTGAGTCTTGCTAGAGATTAAGGCTACCTAGGTTGATTGGTTCCGACCCGAGGAATTATCCATACAGTCACTAGGAGCATCTCTGAAGTTCCGGACTCTTTCATATTGCATCTCTGCATATCAATGGCGCCAACAAGGCAATTTCATCAAAAGTATGGATTCACCCACAGGAGTTGGGGCATCCGTTATCAATTTTTAACTTTCCTAATAGTAGAATTCATCTTACATGATCATGGAATTTAAAATTTGGCAAAAATCCCTTTCTAACCGTTAGGGCAGAAAACGGTTCATCTTTCACATCACTCATATCGTCTTCAATCATATTATTTTCTGGTTTGTACACCAACCCCTTTTCTGTTGGGACATAAACAGATGGTTCATACACCAACCCCTTTTTCACCGTTGGGGCAAAAACGGTTCATTTTCTTCCGAATTTCTTCCAATTGGCTCGTGAGAACCATTCTCGCTCGCCAATTGAGGGGGTAAGCTGATAAATTTTAAATATTCTTTTATTCTTTGGTCTTCAAAGTTGTGCTTTAGTCTTGAGAGAGAGTTGCGTCTGATCCAACTTTTCAGGTGTCCTAAGTTTTTGTGCTGCATTGTGTCTTCACACAAAGCAGCTCAAAAGGGGCATCTGTAGACACCAAAATCCAGCCACTTGCAAGTCATCTATACCTTCCTGTCAGCCACGTGTCGGTCATCCACCTTCCCGCCATTATTTGGCCCAAATCCACACTTTCCCGCCATTATTTGGCCCAATTTCACCTTTCCCGCCATTTTTCATCCCCAAATTTATTTAAATTAATATTTATATATATATATTAATATTTTAATATTTTAATATATATATTTAAATAATAGTTTAAGTGATTTAATCTGAGCCGTCCATCCTTCATTTAATCTCATCCGTCCATCCATCTTAATCCATTTCACAACCAAGATTTATTCTCTACCCTTGGATCCACTTTAATCTTAGCCACACGTTCAAAGTGTCGTTAAAACCCTAAAGTGTGCCCTAAGAGTAGATTATAAATTGAGTCACTTTGATGGCTCAAACCCTATGTCTTTTGCTACTTCTATCTCTGATTCTAATTCTTCTACGGCTATCTCCTCTCTTTCGCTACCCTTTCGCCGCATCCATCGCCGCTTCCGTCGCTTCGCTGCCATTCCTTCTGCAGCATTCTGTAGAATCTCCCATTCCTGTCGCAAGTGCCCACGGGCGTTTACCTACAGCCACAGACTCAGACCGGCGTCTGTAATCCAGATCCAGAAGCACGCGGGCGTTCGGCGAGTGCACCAGGGCGCCTTCCGCAGCCTATTCTGACAACAACATTACTTCCAGGTGTCGCCTGGTCTAGCTGCGTTAACAGAGAACAGGTATAAATTAGTTTAAAGCAAGTAACTTCTTTTCTTTTATTGATCTGTTATTGAATTCCTGCATTCCATTTTTCTAGGGTTTTAGATTGTTTCCGAGGGCTCACGCAGTGGAGCCCTCTTATTAATTTCTAACTCCTTGATAGTGTTAATGTGTGCAGGTTTTTGATAACAGATCCGGTTTATTGATGGCAGCTGATTAAGCTGGAGTGGTCCAAGCAAGGGATACAACAAAGCCCACTCACTCTGTTGGGATTGAAGATACATTCTTCGGAAGCGCCACCATTTGTGCCAGCTAGGGTTTCGGAGAACCCTAGCATAACTTGTAACTGTGTATCACAAATAAAGGGTTACAGGCCCGGTTGTATTCAAAAAGGAGTTTTTAAACTCCATCGATTAATAGAAATCGTTTGTTTTTGTGCAACTATTCTATACTCTGTCATTGTGATTTTATTTCTATTTGGCATGTATTTTTAATCTACAGTATTACTATGGGACAAAAGACATGAGGAAAAAGGGAATCATCAAAAGTTTGATTGTCTTTGGTTAGGCCCCTACCAGATTTTAGAGATTCTTGGGAAGAATACCTTCAGGCTAAAAACTTTAGAAGGGAGAGATTTTATGCTACCGGTTAATGGGCAGATTTTAAAGCATTATTTTAGCCCTTAGGTTGTGAGATTTTGATGTTATTCTTTTTGGTTTTGGTGGGGATTTTCAGATTTTGTTTCTGTTTAGGATTGTTAGCTTAGTTAGGATTTTGGTTGTGGATTTGATTTCAATTGACATGTTTTGTTTATTTTGATAAAAAATAAATATATAATAAAAAACAAAAAAAATTATATATATATATATATATATATATATAATAAAAATTTGAGATGTCAACTTATGCTTAAGATTAGGAGAATATGAAATATTGGAATTGTCTTGTAAAAGCTCCACATGTCATACAAACATTTTAAGTTATATCGTTTTATTTTGTGATGCATGAAGTAGTCAGTTTTGCATGACAAGTATTTCATTTGCAATTCAATAGAGTGCATTCATGTTACATCTCACTTTACATATACATTCCATCTTAGTTGCATATGCATCTTAGGTACAAATCATTAAAGTATGTCAATCCCTCTTAGGGTTGTGTTATAACATAAGTGTAAGAAAAAATCCTAAGGTTGGAAACTGAGTCTTGAGATATCTAGAACCAAGCACGTCTCATACATTAAAAAGGATCTTGAGCAAAATGATCAAAACCTAACTTGGAAGAAAAGGTTGGGCAAAAGAAGTTTTTCATGTTTATCCTATTATGCAACATGATCCTTAAAACAGTGGTTTTGACCACTTCCATAGAGCTTAAAGCCTAAAATCAAAGTATTAAGGATAGGGTTAAATCCTCATCAAACTTAGGTTGAGGATCCAATTCCCCAAAGCTTTGATTTGACCTACATGGAGTAGTAAGGATAGGGCATAAATTCTCATCTCGCTTAGGTTGAGAATCTGATTTCCCAAAGATCCTATGTCTCATTTCATAATAAATCTTGGATTGGAAGGATCGTACTACTTGTCCTCTGCAAAGGATGGGTAGTCATCCCCAAGGTCTAAGCAATAAAATTAATATTTTCCATTTACATATAAATTTTGGATTGGAAGGATCGTACTACATGTCCTTGGCAAAGATGGGTAGTCATCCCTAAGGTCCAAGAAGTAAAAAATAATTTTTTCCCATTTCATCTTTATATTGGATTGGAAGGATCGTACTACTTATCCTCTGCAAAGGATTGGTAGTCATTCCCAAGGTCCAAAGAAATGAAGATAAGTTTTGGATTGTGGGGTTAAGTATGCCCATGCATGGCAACATGTCTTGTCTAAAAAAACAAGACCACTGATTGTCCAAAGGGTTAGACTAGCATGACCATTTCTTCCATAATTAGTTAAATTATTTTGCTCAAAGTGAGGTAATGAATTCTAAATCAGAATAGTAAGGATAGGGTTAAACTCTCATCTCGGTTGGTTGGGAGTCTGATTCCCCAAAGTTTTGATTTCACATTCACTTGCACATGGGTTCAAGATAGTAGGGACTCATAACCAACTTTGGGATATAATAAGGCAATTAATTAGTGGATCCTAAGAGGGTTTGGCAATCTTGAATGTTTGTACATGATACTAGAAGAAAGACTATGCATTTTATAAAAGCAAGATCTCCTAGCATATTCATTAGGTTACACAAATCATTCACAATCTCATATATGCATTCATGCAAAATTGACAATGGAGTGTGGATCAATTTCAAACGATAGGGAAAGAAATTCATTGCACACACTGAGCTAATACTTGATGATTCTGATGATTCATGTACTTTTGATCTTTGGGCATTTGTTATATTGCTTATGTGCTAACACATGTTTTCAAGTTTGTATATGTTTTAGGTTGGGTTCTCACTAAAATGCTCAAGAGCATTTGACAGCAGAGTCGCCATTTGTTTTGGTTGATCCACAACACACCCCAAAATTGGGGACCCATCTCTTTTGCATGCTTTCAAAAGGAATCTCAGTGACCCAGATGCTAAAATTCAAGAAAAAGGGGCAAAAATGCACAAGTGTAGAAAGTGTCACAAAATCACGACCTGTCATGCCATCGCTGTCGAAAATAGAAAAGTGTCATGAAATCACGACATGTTGCTCCGTCGCGATCGAAAGAGGAGAGAGAAAGGCAAAATGAAAAAGTGTCACGAAATCGCGACATGTAGCTCCGTCGTGGCTGAAAGAGGAGAGAGAAAGGAGAAGCAGAAAGGCGTAGCAAAATCGTGACATGTCACAAAATCGTGGGTCAAACCAGTCAAAGCAACGCTGAGTGAAAAACATCGCAAAATAACGACAGGTTGCAGCTAAAGCAGTACGGATGAAAAAATGTCACGAAATCATGATAGGTTGTAGCCAAAGCAGCGCCGAGTGAAAAACATCGTGAAATCACGACAGGTTGCAGGTAAAAGGCATGAAGTGTAAAAAGTGTCACGAAATCATGACAAAATCGAGCGAAAGGGTCCGAAGCACAAAAGCATCGTGAAATCGTGATAGAAACGAGCGAAAGGGCACAGAATGGAGAAGCGTCGCGAAATCGCGACAGGTTGTAGCAAAGCAGTCCGAAAGTGAAAATTGTCACGATTTCATGATGAAAAATGGGCAAAGGGTACGAAACAAAAAAGTGTCACGATTTCATGACAGAAAGCTGCCAAGAGGAAAGAAACGAAAGGCGTAGCGATTTTGCAACAGGTTGTGGCCGAGAGTGTACGAAACAGGAAAGCGTCATGATTTTGCAACATGTCACGATTTCGTGACATGTCGCATTTTTGCTGAGCAATAAGGCAAGGAGGCTATTGACCAAGAAACATCACGATATCGCGACCTATTTTTTTTTCACTGTGTTAACATAGGAACAAGCTGCATGCATGAAAACATCGTGATTTCCATGGGACCATTACAGAAGGCACAGAAAGTGTGAGACACGTGGCATACAGGTGTCAGAGTTGCAGAAGCGTTACATGCAACGAAAGATTTTGAACGTTTCGGCATTGAGCATGAAGTAAAAGCATTAAAAAGGTGGGAATTTGAAAAGATGCATTCTAGGAGGTGAAACGAAGCGACGCAGGTGAACCGAAGAGTCGTGCCAGATAGTATAAAATTGAAAGCACAAATTGAACAGGGGGTTGGAAATTGCTGCTAGCAAGGTTGCAGAGACAAGGGCTGCATGCCATTCTGGGCCTGCACTTGGAGCAATTTCCTTCATTTGTTCTAGATTTGTAATACCTGGAACATTCTGTTATTGTAATTGACATACCATTTAATATAGAAATACAGAGAGTTGGCATCTCATTGATGAGAAAGGAGTCATTTTTGCATGCATGATTTAATGTTTATCTTCCCCTTTCAAATTTAAGGTTTATAAATGGAGTTTAATGCGAGTCCTTTCGATTGCTTCATGCGAAGGCCTAAAATTTGAAATTACAGTAAAACCCTAGAAACTTGCACCTAGCTTATCAGGATTGTGCGAATGTGCAGATTCAATAGGTTAGGTTGCATGCAGAAAACCTCATTAGCTTCAGTTTTGTCGAATGGAGATGGTAGCATTTTGAATGTAGTTTAATTTACCTTTTAGTTGTATTTTCTTTTATTCTCAATTCTTTATTTTATTTCCTGCATTTTAATTACCATGATTCAAATAAAGAGCTAAAAATCCATCAAAGCTCAGGATAAATACAGATTCATCTCTTAGATTTATTCACTTTGAGTCCACTGTAAATTCAAATTAAATTAAACTACAGTGCCCCTTGTTAACATCCACTTGCAACCCTAAGGTGTTTCCAGCATTTACATTGAACAACATCATTGGTGTTAAAGAACCAACATAACAGGAACCTTGGAGAAATTACTTTGTTATAATTTCTTTGCAAGCAGAGGATTTTGGGACTCAGATCCTATCAGAGAGTGTGCTTTCACAATTGGGTGAAAAAACCACTCAATAAGCCCATTACTTGCTCATGCTTAGTGATGATAACCATTGTTTATTTTATTTTTTTTAAGTAAGGGATTTATGTAGTGATGGTAATTACTGTTTATTTTGCTTTTGAATTTTGCTTTGTTTTGGGTGAAAGCAAGGGATTTCTTTGGGTAGGGGGAAACTTGTCCTTTTTTCAATGATCAAAATCCTAGACCATGAACATCACAAGCTGAGAAAGTAAAAACCTGATGCTTAGGATGCCTAGTACCACTTTGTAGTGTTCATATTTCCTTTGTTCCAACTAGGATTTTAGTGTTTTGATTAGTGATAGAATTTTGATATATGCTAGGTTTTATCAAAACTATAACTCATATGCAAAAGTGACCTTTTCAAGTTGACCAAAGGGTTTAAATACCTTTGGAGCCTTTTTTGAGTTGACCAAAGGGCTTATGATGCCTTTGGAGCCTTTTTTGAGTTGACCAAAGGGCTTATGATGCCTTTGGAGCCTTTTGTGAGTTGACCAAAGGGCTTATGATGCCTTTGGGAATTTTTGTGAGTTGACCAAAGGGCTTATGATGCCTTTGGAGCATTTTTGTGAGTTGAACAAAGGGCTTAATGTGCCTTTGGGCCTTTTTGTGAGTTGACCAAAGGGCTTATGATGCTTTTAGGGCTTTTTGTGAGTTTACCAAAGGGCTTATTATACCTTTGGAGCTTTTTTGAGTAGACCAAAGGGCTTATGATGTCTTTGGGGCATTTTGTGAGTTGACCAAAGGTCTTATGATGCATTTGGAGAATTGTTACGAGTTGACCAAAGGGCTTATGATGCCTTTGGGGCATTTTGTGAGCTGACCAAAAGGCTTATGATGCATTTGGGGCATTTTTTGAGTTGACCAAAGGGCTTATGATGCCTTTGGGACTTTTTGTGAGTTGAAAAAAGCTCTTATTATGCCTTTGGGTTTTTTTTTGAGTTGACCAAAGGGTTTATGATGTCTTTGGGGCTTTTTTGTGAGTTGACCAAAGGGCTTACGATGCCTTTGGAGTTTTTTTTTAGTTTACCAAAGGAATTATGATGCCTTTGGAGCTTTTTTTGAGTTGACCAAAGGGCTTATGATGCCTTTGGAGCCTTTTGATTTTGATGTTTTCTGATTTGTTTGAAATTTTATGATTTCTCTTTTCCTAATTTTTTTTTTGAAATTTTGGATTTTATTGCTTTTATGTGTAAAACACCTTTAGATGAAAAATTTTGAGAGGCACATGCTCTTCAAAACCTTCTAACGATGTTAGGCGATATGTCCCAGGTCCAATATTATCTAAGATGATATAAGGACCTATCTAGTTGGCTGTAAATTTGTCTCAAAGGTGCGATGATAGGTTTGAATTCTGTTGGTTCTCTTTGAGCACAATATTACCAACCTTAAAATCTCTTGCATGAATCCACAAACCATTTTTCATGAATTCTTTCTAAAATTGATGTTCACTATTGCATTAGCCATTTTGGTTACAAAAATTAAATTTCTGGCAAGGCCAGGAATATGCATCATACCTAGGAGGGTTTTAACCCTACCATACTGCAATAGTATTTTCACTCTTCCGCGACCAATGATTCTAAGTGGTGAATCATCTCCTAAAATTACCTCCCCTCCATCATATCTTTCATATTCACTGAACCACCCTCTATGAGGGTCATATGAAAAGAAGCACCAGTATCGATCAACCAATCATTACTATCTGAACGTGTGGAGCAAGATGTCAAATATACATTCCCTCCTTCATCAGTGGATTTATTTATCTCTGTGGAAGTGGATTCATCAAATATATTTCCATAATCAACATTATTTGATCTACAATCCTTCTTCATGTGTCCAATCTTACCACATTTTCAACATTTTTTTCTCAAACCTTCCTTGATATTTGGATCTACCTCTAGACTTAGATCTATCACCAGATCTTGTTTTTATCTTTTTCCTTGGTATGCACTCTCACTTTTAGGGCATCCTTTGATGTGCCCTCCATGGATTTTCTCCTCATATCCTCTGATAATAGAGATGCCACAACATCTTAAAACTTTAATGTGGATGAATATGTACTACCAATTGTTACAACCAAGTTATCCCACGAATCTGGTAAAGAGCATAGCAAAGTAATACATTTATCTTCCTAACTCAACTTAATTTTAACATATGTAAGTTGACTTACCACTGTATTGAATGCATTAAGATGATATGCAACTAAATCCTCTTCATTCATTCTAAGATTATACAATTTATTTTGGAGGAATAATTATTTCACCAGGGACTTAGATTGATATAGAGCCCCTAACTTCTCCCAGATATCCTTTGCAGTAGCTTCTTCAAAAATATTGATTAAGACTAAATCTACAAGGTATAGTCAAATTACACTCCTCGATTTTTTATTCAACTTTTCTCAATATTCATCAGATGTACTGATAGGTTTCTATTCAAGATAACATACCACTGATCTTTATCCATGAGTAGATCCTCCATATTTAACTTTCATAACTCAAAAAAATTTCCATCAAATTTCTCAATCTCTATCCTATATTGATTTAACGTCATTTTACTTCAAAATCCTTCTACGTAAAGCTCCCACTTCAAAATAGGTTTTCTATAACTCCTAGAAATATTCTTCAAATGAACTAAAACCCTAGCAATAAAGGCATCCCTCTATGGCTAACAACTTGGCTCTAATACCATATGAATAGTTATACCCAGACTTATTCTAGAATAATAATGTATAATTAAATAATCTAGAAGAATATTAAGGTTTGAGGTGTAGACCAATTGGTTCCTCCAAACCCTGTAAGGGGGCGAGGTTCAAGGTTCAAATATTAGGCCTCGTTGAACTGAACACTTGTCCCTTTATTGGTGGTTTCAATGGCGTAAAAGGTTTAAAATAATTTTGGCATGGTGGTTATAGGGATAGACTGTGTGAAGTATTGTGTAGCGGATTTAGGGTAGATAGCACAAAATACTATGGTGGTCATAATATATGAACAACATACCCGGATCATTATGGCAACTACCGATTCCACCATGTAAATAAATATATATATATATATATATATATTTATTTATTTATTTATTTATTTATTTATTTAGTTCTAATATCAAATTTTTGAAATACTATGTAATAATGATATAATAGAAAAATATTATACCATGACATCAACCCATTAGATTCCTCAACCTTTGAGGATACCTAGGTTTAAGTCTTGAAAAATTAGTTGAAATATCATTATGATCATAGTCATAATATAATATAGGTAGACCCATTTCAATTCTATATAACCCATTAAAAAAATATATTTTATTTACAATGTAATTTTATGTATATAATATTACTATAATATCAAATTGCTGAAATGTTATGTAATAATGATATAATACAATGAAACATTATACCATTTTCTCAACTTATTAGATTCCTCCACCTTTAAGGAGAGAGAGGTTGTTGAAATATCATTATGTGCTCATTTTCATGATATAATATAGCTAGGCCCATTTCAATACTATATAACCCATTAAAAGTATATATTTTATTTAGCATTTAATTTAATTCATTAAATTAGAGTAACTGATTGGCCTAAGAGGTACACTTAAAACCAAATTTTAAATCTTATGGATGAAATTTAAAAAATCAAATACCATTAGATCAACCCATTAGATTCCTCAATCTTTGAGGGGACCTAAGTTAAAATTTTGATAAACCAATTGAAATATCCTTATTTCATTGTAGTCATGATATAATAGGTAGGCCCATTTACGTACTATATAACCCATTAAAAACATATATTTTATTTAGCATATAATTTTATGTATATAATATTACATTAATATAAAATTATTGAAATACTATGTAATAACGATATAATACAATAAAACATTATACCATTATCTCAACCCATTTGATTCCTCAACCTTTGAGGAGACCTAGGTTTATGTGTTGACAAACTAGTTGAAGTATCATCATGTGATCATAGTCATGATATAATATAGGTAGGTCAATTTCAATACTAGATAACCCATTAAAAACACATATTTTATTTAGCATATAGTTTTAATTGATTGAGTTAGAGTAATTTATTGTCTTAAGAGTATTAAACTTTGAACTAAATTTTAAATTTTATGAATGAAATTTAAAAAATCTAATACAATTAGGTTAGTGCAATAGATTCATAAATCTTTGAGGAGACCTAGGTTTAGGTGATGACAAACTAGTTGAAATATCATCATGTGATCATAGTCATGATATAATATAGGTAGGCCCAATTCAATACTATAAAATCCATTAAAAACATATATTTTATTTACCATGCAATTTTATGTATATAATATTACTGTAATATCAAATTATTGAAATACTATGTGATAATGATATAATACAATGAAACATTATACCATTATCTCAACACATTATATTCCTCAATTTTTAAGGAGACATAGGTTTAAGTCCTAAAAAACCAATTGAAATATCATTATGTGGTCATAGTCACAATATAATATAGGTAGGCCAGTTTCAATATTATATAATCCATTAAAAGCATATTTTTATTTTTGTATATAATTTTAATTGATTGAATAAGAGTAATTGATTGTTTTAAGAGGTTTACAGTTTAAACCAAAATCTAAATCTTATGGATGAAATTTAAAAAATCAAATACCATTAGCTCAACCCATTAGATTCCTCAGTATTTTAAAAAACCTAGGTTTAAGTGTTGATAAACTAATTGAAATATAATTATGTAATCATAGTTATGATATAATACGAGTAGGCCCATTTCAGTACTATATAACCCATTAAAAACATGTAATTTATTTATCATATAATTATATATATAATACAATGAAATATTATACCATTAGCTCAACCCATTAGAGTCCTCATCCTTTGAGGATAGCTAGGTTTAAGTCTGGACAAACCTGTTGAAATATCATTATGTGATTGTAGTCATGATATAATATAGGTAGGTCCATTTTAATACTATATAACCCATTAAAAGCATATATTTTATTTAGAATATTATTTTAATTGATTGAACTAGAGTAATAATTGGTGTGAGAGGATTGGACCAACTTGTGCAGAATTTGAATAGCTTTAAAATGAGTGGTCATATGTAAAAAAATGAGCAATATTGAGGGAGATACAACCCTATGAAGTCAACCATTCAAAACAAGGACAATGACGATTTTTCAAGAAACAAAAAATAAATTTGCAAAAATTTGCCAACTAGGGTTCGAATGATGAGAAAAGCAATGAAGAGCTAGTACTTCAGTGTGGCAAGAAATTATATCTGGACAAATAATGTTTCAGCTAAGTTTTTTTTTTTTCTTTTCTTTATCTTAGAGATTGTGCATGAAAACTTTATAAAGTTTTTATCAAATATTATATTTTCTATAGGATTTTCAAATAAATTTTGATTGATCTTGAGTTTTAGTTTCCTTTCCATGGATCGATTTATAGTTAAATACTTAGAATTATATCTAGTGGTAGAGGTTAGTAGCACCTCATAGAGATCCTCATTGCTTCAAGATAGGGTAGTTTTTGGTAAATTTAATGGGTATTGGCTAGGGGCTTCAACCTTGATAAAATGAATTGATAGGAGTTGGAAGTATCCAAGAGTGATTCCATCATTTATTCCCAAAGTTTTATTCCTAGATATTTTATGTTTTAGGGAAGAAAGAGAAATAATACTAAAATGAGGTCCTTGGTTTATGGGAAGAGCAAGACTCTTCCTTACTCTGCTGGTATGAAGGCTTTTCACATAAAATGTAAATTTATCCCTAGTACCAATTTGTATTAGGATATTTGGGTTACCAATTGAATTTTGGGAAATATATACCTTCAAGGTAATAGGAAACACTCTAGGAGAATTCCTTGAGATTTTAAAAACAATAAAATATGGATTTTTGGCTATTTATGCTTGAATATTGGTCATGATTGATATTAGTAAGGCTTTACCAGAATCAATCATTCGTAAGTATGGGTAGATTATGAAAACATATATTTTATATGTAGAATATATCATAAGGTTGGGCATATTGAGAGATCATGCCCTAAGAAGAGCCCAACAAAATAAATTTGTAGAAAACCACAAGAGAAATTTACGAATGGTTATGGATGAAGATGGTTTTCAACTTCCAAAAAATAGAAGAAAATAAAAAGTAGAGACCAATAAGGAAGGATATTGAAGAAATACCAATTCTTCGGAGGCTTTACCCCATGAAGAAAAAGTAGATCAAAACTTAGAGGAAATTGTACAATAATTTAAACATATTAGCAAGGAAATATCTATAAATATGATTCCAATTTAAGGAAGAACATTCTAAATGAAGGTAAGGAATGTGTCTCATCATATTTTAAAGACTCTTGAAGTACCATGCACCATTAAGGAAAAAATAATTGGTAAATAAAATGCAGTTTTAGAAGTTAATATCTCTGCCATTAAAAAGGAAATACCATAAAATGAGCTAGACAAATTAAAAGCTTCTATAATAGAGCTAGAAGAGGATAAATATGTTGAAAAACTTATGAAAGAATATTTAGAAATAGAATAATAATACCTACTCCTGATATAGGCTAGAAAATAAGAGGAAAATCCTCAAATTATCAAACAAGATCCATGGAAGCAAGAGCTAACATAGATAAAGGAACACAAAAAAAATTAGTTGAACTTATCTTTACCAAACAACAAAATGATATTGGTAATATGCAGGAGGGGCCAAAAGCCCTAATGAGACATGATTATTATCTCATGGAATATAAGGGGTTCTAATGCCTCCTCAAAGCATAGGTGTATTATGGACATATGTTTAAGTAATAAAATTGATATTATTTGTATCCAAGAAACTAAAATTACAAAAGAAAAAAATTAAAAAACTATTAAAGCAGTTTAGCAAGAAGTTAATGGGGTGCTATAGATTTAGAAGGAGTGATAGGGGGAATTCTAACTTTTTGGAATCCTTCTAGAACCTCTTGTGTAACCATTCATAAAACTAGCCATTGAATAACCTTTTTAGTCACTTGCTACTTTACAAATATTCATTTCATCCTTATTAATGTCTATGGACCTACAACTCAGTCAAGAAGATTAGAAGTTTGGAGTAGGATTAGAGCCTTTATGAGAAGTAAAGACCAAGAAACTTGATTCATGATCATTGGAGATTTTAATGCCATAACCAAGTTGAATGAATTTTTTTAGAGAATTAGTAAATTGACCCAAAGTTTGAAACATTTCTTAGCTTTTATTCAAAATAATAATATTTGGAAATTTGAGTTTCAAGAAGATAACTATACTTAGACCAACAACAAGAGAGACCAAAACCTAATTGTAGAAAAACTAGATAGATGCATTCTCTCATATCATTATCTAGATGAAGGGACTTGGGCTAAAATTAATACCTTAACAAGGATTGGTTCATATCACTAGCCAATAAGAGTTACAATGGCACTAAATGAATTTAAAAAATATCATATTTTAAATATGAGTAGATGTGTGAAGACCATCCTAAATTTTTTGATATGATAGCTCAAACATGGAATTATTTAGGTAATGGTGGGTTGTATGCTCTTCCAAATCAAATTAAATCTATGACATGTAGATTAAAAGAATGGAACAAGAACACATTTGGTAATAGTTTTTAGAAGAAAGAATATATAAAAGATAAACTTTCAAAATTCTAAAAAATGATTATAATAATCCAAGATCAGAGGAAAGACAACTGCTTAGTTAATATCATAATACTTTGGGTAAGGAAGAGAAATTTTGGAGATTAAAATCAAGATAGAATTGGTCAAAATGAGATAAAAATACAAAGTTTTTTCATAGGATGGCTATAGTACAGAGATCATCTTCCAGAATTAGTAGAATTAAATCCGTAGAAGGGGTTTGGATTGAAGATCAAAGTGAAATTAGAAAATAAGTAAAGTTATTTTATTAGAATATTCTAGGTTCAGAGGATACCAAAGTTCTTAATGATATACTTCTTCAAGATGTTCCTTCAGTTATAACGAATTAACACAATAAGAAACTGATGGATCCTATTACTCTTGAAGAAGTTCATTTATCTCTTTTCTCTTTTAATAAGGATAAATCCCTAGGTCCAAATGGGCTCTCTACAAATTTTTACCAACATATTTGGGATATAGTGAAGGATTATTTATTGGTGGCAGTGGAGCAGTCTAGGGTTAAACAATACATTCCTTATAGAATAAATGCAACTTATCTTACCTTAATTCCAAAAAATAATGATGCTAAATTGTTTGATTATTTTATACCCATAAGCCTATGTAATATGGCTTATAAGGTTATTTCCAAAGTGATGGAAAATAGATTAAGGCTATTTTTAGACAAAATTATTTCAGAAAAGAGAGGATTTGTGAAAGGGAGACAAATTTTGGATGGGATCATAGTAGCTCATGAAGTTATTCATTCAACAACTTCAAGAAAAGAGAAAGCTATGATCTTAAAACTTGATATGAGTAAAGCCTATGATAGGGTTAAATGGGATTTTCTTTTTACAATTTTAGATAAGTTTGGTTTTGGGAAGAAATGGGTTAGATGGATTAAAGCTTGTGTCTCTATAGTTTCTTATTCAATGTTGGCCAATGGGTTAGTGACAGAATATTTCAAAGCCAAGAGAGGCCTTAGACAAGGAGATCCTATATCTCCTTATTTGTTCATTATTATGGTAGAATTTTTGAGTAGGAACTTAAATAATGCTTACAAAGTTTATCGTATAAGTGGACTCAAGGCTAGTAATAACATTGATAACATTACCTGTCAAAAGTTTGTAGACGATACAACCCTTTTTGGAAAGGCAAGGATAAATTATGCTAGAGCTTTTATAACTTTTTAAAAGAGTACAAAAGAGCTTTAGGGCAAAAATCTAATAGGACTAAATCCAAAATATACTTCCTTAACACTCTTGCTAATATCAATCAAAAATAGGTTTAAGTTTTGACAAGCCAATTGAAATATAATTATGTGATAGTAGTTATGATATAATATGAGTAGGCCCATTACAATAGTATTTAACCCATTAAAAACATATATTTGTATTTATCATATAATTTTATGTATATAATATTATATTAATATCAAATTGTTGAAATACAATTTAATAATGATATAATACAATGAAATATTATACCATTAGTTGAACCCATTAGATTCCTTAACCTTTTAGGATACCTATTTTTAAGTATTGATAAATCAATTGAAATATCATTATGTGATTATAGTCATGATATAATATAGGTAAGCTCATTTCAATACTATAAAACCCATTAAAAGTATATATTTTATTTAATTGATTGAATTATATTAACTGATTGGCATATGAGGTTTACACTTTAAACCAAATTTTAAATCTAATGAATGAAATTTAAAAAATCAAGTACCATTAGCTCAACCCATTAGATTCTTCAATCTCTGAGGAGACCTAGGTTTATGTTTTGGCAAACTTTTTGAAATATCATTATGTAGGTAGGTCCATTTCAATGCTATATAACCCATTAAAATATATATGTTTTTTAGCATATAATTTTATGTAAATAATATTATATTAATATCAAATTGTTGAAATACTATGTAATAATGATATAATACAATGAAGCATTATACTGTTATATCAACCCATTATATTCCTAACCGTTGATAAGACCTACTTTTAAGTGTTGACAAACTAGTTGAAATATGATCATGTGATTATAGTCATGGTATAATATAGGTAGCCCAATTTCAATACTATATAACTAATTAAAAACATATATTTTAGTTAGCATATAATTTTAATTTATTGAGTTAGAGTAATTGATTGGTTTAAGAGGTTTAAAACTTAAACCAAATTTTAAATATTATGGATGAAATTTAATAAATCAAATACCGTTAGCTCAACCCATTAGATTCCTCAATATTTAAGGAGAGCTAGGTTTAATTGTTGAAAAACTAGTTGAAATATCATTATGTGATCATAGTCATGATAAAATATAGGCAGGCCCATTTCAATACTATATAACCCATTAAAAACATATATTTTATCCACCATGTAATTTTATGTATATAATATTATTGTAATATCAAATTGTTTGAATACTATGTAATAATGATATAATACAATGAAACATTATACCATTAGCTCAACCCATTAGATTCCTCAACATTTAAGGAGACCTAGATTTAAGTCTTGACAAACCAGCTGAAATATCATTATGTGCTCATAGTCATTATGTAATATAGGTAGTCCAGTTTCAATACTATATAACATATTAAAATCATTTTTTTATTTTTACATATAATTTTAATTTATTAAATTATAGTAACTAATTAGATTAAGAGGTTTACACTTTAAACCAAAATTTAAATGTTATGCATGAAATTTAAGAAAATATATATGATTAGCTCAACCCATTAGAGACCTAGATTTAAGTCTTGACAAACTAGTTGAAATATCATTATGCGCTCATGGTTATTATGTAATATAAGTAGGCCAGTTTCAATACTATATAACCTATTAAAAGCATTTTTTATTTTTACATATAATTTTAATTTATTGAATTACAGTAATTGATTAGCTTAAGAGGTTTACACTTTAAACCAAAATTTAAATGTTATGCATGAAAATTAAAAAAAAAAATTATTATCTCAACCCATTATATTCCTCAATCTTTGAGGAGACCTAGGTTTAAGAGTTGACAAACTAGTTGAAATATCATATGTGCTCATAGTCATGATATCTTTGTCTCACACACATACACACACGCGCACACGCACACACATACATACACACACAATATTGTTGTAATATCAAATTGTTGAAATGCTATGTAATAATGATATAATACAATGAAACATTATACCATTATCTCAACCTATTAGATTCCACAATATTTGAGGAGACTTAGGTTTAATTTTTTCCAAACTAATTAAAATATCATTATGTTGCTGAAATGCTATGTAATAATGATATAATATAAATGAAACATTATACCATTAGCTCAACCTATTATATTCCTCAATCTTTGAGGAGACCTGGGTTTATGTTTTTACAAACTAGTTGAAATATCATTATGTGATTGTAGTCATGGTATAATACAAGTAAGCCCATTTCAATACTATCTAACCTGTTAAAAACATATATTTTTTAGCACATAATTTTATGTATATAATATTATATTAGTATCAAATTATTTAAATACTATGTAACAATGATGTAATATAATGAATCATTATACCATTAGCTCAACCCATTAGATTCCTCAATATTTGAGCAGACTTAGGTTTAAGTGTTGACAAATCTAGTTGAAATGTCATCATGTGATCATAGTCATTATATAATATAGGTAGGCCAATTTCAATACTATATAAGCCATTAAAAATATATATTTTTTAGCATATAATCTTAATTGATTGAGTTAGATTAAATTATTGGCATATGAGGTTTATACTTTAAACCAAATTTTAAAACTTATGGATCAAATTTAAACAATCAAATACTATTAGCTCTACCCATTAGATTCCTCAATCTTTGAATTGACCTAGGTTTAAGTTTTGACAAAATTGTTGAAATATCATTATGTGATCGTAGTCATTATATAATACAGGTAGACCCATTTCAATATTATATAACCCATTAAAATATATATTTTATTTACCATGTAATTTTATGCATATAATAATTATTATAATATCAAATTGTTGAAATACTATGTAATAATGATATAATACAATGAAATATTATACCACTAGCTGAACCCATTAGATTCCTTAACCCTTAAGAAGTCCAAGGTTGAAGTCTTGATTCATATAATTAGCATTAAGGTTTAAGCATATATTATATTTAGCATATAATTTTTTCAGGTTGAATTAGAGTAACTAATTGGCGTAAGAGGTTTACATTTTAAACCAAAATTTAAATATTATAGATGAAATTTAAAAATTAAAATACCATTAGCTCAATCCATTAGAATCCTCAATCTTTGAGGAGACCTAGGTTCATGTTTTCACAAACCTATCATTATGTGATCGTAGTCATGATATAATACAAGTAGGCCCATTTCAATACTATATAACCCACAATTAATTTGAAAGGAAGTGGCATGGAATTAAGGGAGGAATATAGGTGATCAAAGTACTTGCTCAATAATTTATCTAGGAAATACTTATAAAAAAAGCTTCATAGAAAAACCTAGTTGGAATACATAAACCAATTAACTCTATGAGAGGATTATTTACCAAAGAGAGTTTCATGCACACCTAAAATAATTATCTCTGTGAGTCCTGCATTCTACCACATTGTGGAGCATATCTGGAATAGATTTCCCAAACCAACTAGAAATACTAGCTAGATCAAATGGTTTGAAATAGCTATTTCCAATACAGTTTCATCCCTTATATGGTATGGTTGATCTATTCTTAGGACAAAGAAGATTCAAGAGAGTTGCCTTCATAAGGATATCTCTCATATCTCTTCCATGCTTATGAAATACCCTAATAACATTGTTGTTCAATGCAATCTAGTTAATGAAATTGGACTAGAGTTTATGAGTCTTACCATGCTAGAGGGGTGCATGTTAGATCTTGCCTCAATTGGATCTCCAAAGGAGATAGGGAAATAAATTTTATTTTAACTACCTTAGACATAAGAATATTTTGGAAATGATCATTGAGTTGGAGGACCCTTTAGGTCATTCTCTTTCCAACTCTAAAGAGACCATGAATCTTTTTGTAGCTCATTTCTCTCAAATTTTTATAGCAAAGCCAAGGGATGACATCCAATGTATGTTAATGAAATGTGTAGGACCATATTCCCTCCCTAGTAGATTTCATTATTTAGGATAATCTTGAATATCCTATTTCTATTAACGATATGTAAACTACCCTTTTTTTATGAAGAATGGCAAAGCTCCTAGCTTGGATGGTCTCCCAATGGAGTTCTATAAAAAATTTGCATATTATTTCATTTAATATTCATCATGTTTACTTGGAAGTTCTCCATAATAGTTATCTTAGAGCTTATATCAATGCAGGGATTATCAAGTTTATTCCTAAAGTTATGGATTGTAACCAAATATCCAATTGGATACCTATTACCCTCCTAAATATTTTGTATAAGATCATAGCTAAAGCTATAGATTTAAAATTTATAATTGTTGCTCAAGTTATTGTTCACCCAGAACAATATGCTTTTCTTAAAGGTCATTATATTTTAGATAATCTTATGATGGCTTGGGAAAATTTGCAATGGGATATCAACTCCAATAAATATGCCCTATTGGTTAAGTTAGATTTTGAGAATCTTATTCTTAGTATGTTTTCTTGGTTTGGTTTCAGTCCAAAATTTTGTAACCAAATTGGTATGCTCTTTCGTGATGCTTCAACTTGTGTTCAAGTTAATGGAGCTCTTTCCCCCTCCTTCTCTCTTCAACGGTATATCAAATAGGGTACCCTCTTGATCTTTTTTTGTATGTTTTGGTTGTCGATGCTCTTGGTTATATTCTTCATAAGGCTCATTTTGATATCCTCATTCAAGCGGATAAGCATACTCTTAACTCATGTTATTGATGATTCCATTATTTTTCTTCAAAATACCTAACAAGAGGTGGATACGGCTAAATATATTGTTCAACTATTTTGTGATGTCTTTGGCTATCATATCAATGACTCTAAAATTGAAGTATTATATATCTCTTCCTCTCCTTATGTATGCAAATCCTTAACTGAGTGTAAGATCATCCCTCATGGTATGGTTATGCATTATTTGGTAATCCTATTTGGGATTAATATCTCTTTAAAGATATGTGGAACTGGTTTATGGAAAGACTTCAAAAAAATTTAATGCTTGGTCAACTCGATTTATTTACTTAGTAGGAAGAATTCAAGTTGTAAAACAATTTTGGTAGCCTGTCATGTTTATTACTCCTTGTACTGACACAAATTTTTCGTGCCCTTACCTTCAGGCTAAAGGATTCATGCCTGGAAGGGGGATGCAAGAAGGATGGAACAATACCACAGACTGAGAGGCCCTTTGAAGGTCATGCCTCTTAGGGGAAGGGTATAAGGGTGAATTTTCGACGTATGGTGGGGTTCACTAGGAAACTTTGAGTGGTAGTTTCCATGCTTAGGTTGAGAATGGGTTTGATGTGTTCATTTTATACTCGATCATTCATAATCCTAGGTTAGCCAGAATGAATCTAAGCTATTCTATATGAAATGCCAATTTATATGAATACAGAAAGCATGAATGAATCCTAAATACTAGGAATATACTTAAATAAGAAAGAATACACTTGATTCTGGATGTCTGATGAAGATTTTTAAGCTTGTAGGAGTCCAAATCATCCCAAAAATGACAATATCATCTGTAATTGTATAGAATCATCCCAGATTATAGTCGATCATCTAAAATTAGACAATATCATCGTCGATCTGATGAATTCGTTAGAAAACCTACAATCACAAAAGCAGACACCAAAAACCAAAAATGCAACTACAAGAACAATAGAAAATGATAGAAATGATAGTATAAATGCCTAACTGGTAAATATGGATAGCAAATTAAATGAAATGCATTGTTTTAATAACTTATTTTAACTTTATCATGTAGTTATTTTAAAATGAGGTGAACTCTAGGATGCAGAATAAAAATAATCAAGCTAATGCATAATAAAATAAGGAAGAAAGATGAGAAATGCAAACTTAGGGCTCTGATTGCCCCCAATATGAATTGTAGTCTCTATCACCTCCAATCGTACGATATCATCGCTGATTTGTGATAGGATCATCCAAAATCATCTATAATCACCTGCGACGATCCGAGCTTCCTCCAGCTGAAGCACAATGAAAACCTAAAACTACGAGTGCAAAAATTCAATGGTAGGTAAAACCAATCAAGGAAAATGTTAGGAGGGAAGATAGGAAGGGGATCCAAAGAGTCAAGGGGTTCACGGGGATAAACTAAGAAATCGATGAAATATGAGCGATCCCATCCAACAAGGGGCGATCCCCAAGTTGAGAAATCATAGACGATTTCATCCTACAAAGGATGATTTGATTCAATTTAGTATGATATCATCCAATAGTGGATGATATCATCATTTTTTTTATATATATATATAAGATGAAATTGTTTTTAATGATTATCTATTAATGATTTTTTTTGTTTGATTGTTTATCTTGTAGAGGGAATTACTAAAAAGTCAAGAGTGGAAATACATGGGGCTAAGAGATGATGTAGCCGCACTCGATCAGGCAAAGTGAGACCGACTCTCAGAGGTTGGGCTACAACATGTGGTAGAGATGCCACAAATACCGATAGACATGGGGCTACTGACAGCCCTAGCAGAGAGGTGGTATCCGAGGTTGTCTTGCTTTCGTCTACCGACAGGGGATATGGCTCCCACACTAGAGGATGTATGGAGGATTTTGAGGATCCCCATACATAGATGGTTGATGACTCCTACAAAAATCAATGCCACGCCATGATGCAACTGTGCGAAGACCCTAGATTCACCCTGGAGAAGGGCAGAGTGAACATCGAGACATTACTGCAGATGCCTGGGATGTCTCGATTGACTCAGGTTTTGGTAGGGGTAGTAGGTGGCTTACTTCTATGCCACCAGAGTGGATGAAGGTTACCATGGCTTCTCTCATATGTGGTCTACGATATGAGAGACCATGGCTATAAATTTGCTTGGGGCAGCCTTGTGTTATACCACTTGTATAAGATCCTATATGGGGTCGTATACAAGGGTGGTCGATGTCTGGTTTTGACATTGCTACTGCAGGTTTGGTGTTGGGAGAACATTACAGTGTAGAGGCTGGTAGGGCTTCCATTGATAGGGGTTGATAGAGAGAGACCCCAGGTTTTCTATTGGTGGCTCCAGAGAGGGTCACAGTGACGGATAGATCTGCCAATTTCTTGAAGGTTTCTAGATGACCTCATCCCTGACCAGATCACCTGGAGGCTATGGAGAGAGCACCCAAGGTGGGGATAGGACAGACAGGAGTTGGCTCGCATCAGGTGAGTCTTTTGGCTGAGGATGGAGTGGGGAGAGGTAGAGCTCCACTACTATGACCATGTTTTGTGGCAGTTTTGTCTATAGCAGGGGATCCCTTCTCTTAGGAATTACGAGTACTCCTAAACTATTTGGGATAGTACTACACTAAGCGGAGCTCCAGATATGCAGTGATTATGGAGTCAGGATGTGGATGATGCCCCCATTCAACCAGTGGATGGGGATGATATTGGGGTGAAAAATGGATATGATTCTTGGTAGGTAGGCATATGCCCTCCTCAGATGACGAGGGCACAAGGTTTGATGCATGCCATGGTGCGATGGATGGGGAGGTAGTGCCAAGCTACTATCGATGCAGTGAGGGGTCACGGGGGGAGGGAGCAATGACGGTCTCCTCAGGAGAGATGTTGGAGAGTGCCACAGGCTCTGAAGAGACCACAACAGCTTGAGAGGAGGGAGGAGGGACTTCCTTCTCAGTAGAGTGATAGGACAGAATCACCTAATAAGGGCAAGGGTGTCGAGGTGGGGAGATCAATGAGATGGTAGCTCTTCGGGCTAAGAATGCCCACCTTTGGGCTTAGGTGTAGATGTTATAGGATGAGGCTACATGACTCAGGGCTCGAAGCGGAGGGGTGAGCACTCAGGATCTGGAATAGTCTATTGCTCAGGCTATGTTCTACCAAGGATTATACTATCACATGGTTTCATAGGGGTAGAGGATACCGCTGCCAGCTAGCATTGCATATCCGGTCATGATGGGGTCATCGAGGGCATCATCATGATCAACGTTGAGGACCCGCGATACAACATGGACCTCGATGGGACCACCTCCTCCACGATAGGGTAGGATAGGAGATGAGGCTGAGAGCTTGAGGGCTTCTCTAGACTAGCTGTCCTTTGGCTGGACTATATATGTTTGAGAGGATTGAGTATGCCAGGGTATAGATTGTGGCATACCAATCCAATTTGATATGATGTACATATATTTTTGATATATATATATATATATATGATATTTTTATGATATGACTTGTCCACATGTTTTATGATGCTTTAAGTTTTGAATTGTTGATTGATTATTCATGTAATTATGTCATTGGAAATAGTATAAGTTTAGGTCATGCTATAAAATTTAAATGAAATAATCTGAGGTAAACAAATTGGTTGTTGTGGTATGATTTGATGAAAAATAAAGGGACTTCTGACAATAATTTCAAAGGACATTATCGCTGTTATAGACCATTTCATGGAGTCGCCGCTCGCTAGGTCGTCAAGCTAATCCCACTATAGAAATATTGCTAAAAGTAAAAGAGTGCTTACAATACTGTCTTAAGACTTTATGTTGTGATGATGAAAAAAATGATGATGGTGATGATTTGTTTTCAGATTTTCATGAAAATATTATGCATGAAATATTAGAAATATGATTTTTTCTAGGCATAAAATTCTTAAGTGTGATAATATTTTGAACAATTCCTTAGGAATTATACCATCGTTGCAAAATTGAATGTTTGACATAATGAAATGAAATAGACAAAAAAGTGTTCGTTCTTTTTAAAGCACAATTGTGTAACATAATGATGTAAGCCATATGTTTTTATGAATTAAATAAATGGGAAATAAAATTAGAACAATGGTTTGCACTAGGCATAAAATTATAGGTATAGACTTATACCATCATCATGAAATCCAAAAAATAATTTTATTGCATAATTGATTTTTGATTTTTTGAGATAAACAGAAAAACAATATATAATCGTGACTTTATTGCTAGATTTTTGAATATGTTGTTGAAAGAAATTTTGGAACATGTATTGAATTTTTTTAATACTAAACATATGTTCTTAAATAAGAAGATGAAATTATTCCAAAAAGAGTTGCAAAAATATTTTCAATTATCTCAAAGACAAAATGTAGATTTATAAGGAACCCTCATGTGTATAGGTGAGTTCATTGCTGATCTTGATTTATCATAATGATACAAAATCTCTCAAATACAAATGTGTGTGCAATTGTATTGTTCATTGACCAATTTTGAGCAAGATAATTTGATACAAGTAATTTTAATTAACCAAATAAGTGTTCATTGTCCTTGATTTATATGCATGTAATCGTACTAGACTACTATGTAAGTCGGGTCATCAAGAGCTAGCTAATCCATAAGCAGACATAGGTCTATACAAAATAAGGTCGCTAATGTGATAGACATATCACCACACTAGGAGTTACCCAAGGCCAAGCGGGTTGGGCACAAACCACCTATTATGGGGCTTACCTCACAGTTTTTGAATAATTGAGAATTCCAGGGATTCAAGCTCATTCACCCTTATTTTCTTTTCAAAGGGTAGGGAAAGGGATTTTATTGCTTTTGCTTTTGCTTTTTCTTTTTCTCTTCTTTTATTTTCTCTTTTTTTTTTTGTATTTTTTCTTGGAACTTGAGATAATGCTGAAATATTGCTGCGATGGTACAAAATGATATATTTTTCTTTTTCTCATTTTCTTTGACTTTTCTTCCTATACTAGGGGTACTTGCTCGGATTGGCTATAGAGCAAGGGAATTTTATTCTGGGCAGGGGTGAGCTTGTCCTTCTGTCAATTCTCAAAGATTCTAGACCATGTGCATGATAGGATATCAGGGGAAACTTTTCGCTCAAGAAACCATTTCTACTATGTAGCATCATATTGAATTTACAGTGAAATCATTTTAATGTGAAGAGATATACTTGGTTCAAGTAAATAACAACATCAATTGTTTATGCTCAAAAATTTATTTAATTCAACTATGGATTTTGATATAAGAGAGATTAATAATCATACCAAATA
Organism: Wollemia nobilis; assembly: GCA_028583015.1. Classification (NCBI taxonomy): domain Eukaryota; kingdom Viridiplantae; phylum Streptophyta; class Pinopsida; order Araucariales; family Araucariaceae; genus Wollemia; species Wollemia nobilis. The sequence continues at coordinate 510,748 of JAQPPZ010017036.1, read as the reverse complement.
AAATCAAGATATTTATTCATGTGAGTGTGAATGTGCGAGACTCCAAATAAGCGCTAATTTATCCAAAATAATTGAAAATATGACTACAATACTTCAAGGATTGATGGGTGCAAAAATAGAAAATGTTTTTGAAGATTTTGATGATTTTGATTTTTTTATGTTTTTTTATATTTTGGTTTTAATTTATGAATTGAAAAAATAAATAATATTATTGTTTTTGAAATTTTTATATGGATGACTAAAATGAATCAATATGCAAAATAACAATATATACAATGATGAAATGACTAGATTTATGCATAATAGCATTTAAGATGCATAATGTTCATAGGTTATTTAAGATCTTTACCATCTAAGGTAGCTAATCTGTATGCTCCCGATTCAAATTTGGCAGTGATAATATATGGTCCAAGCCAGTTAGGTTCAAGTTTACCTTTAAGGTCTTTAGTTGCATTAGTATTTTTTTTATTTTCTTTTAAGACAAGGTTGCCAATCTCAAAGGATCAATGATGAACTTTCTTGAGGTATACTCATTTAAGCTTGTTCTAGTAGGCTCGAAGATTCTCTAAAGCATTGATGTGCTTCTCATCTAAGAGTTCTAGCTAACTAAATCTGCTAGTACGATATTCATCTCCTACTTTAGTATCTTGAAGTAGCAGAGCCAACAAAGGAACTTCTAATTCAAAGGGAAAAACAACTTCAGCACCATAAACCAAAACAAAAGGTGAAGTGCCCGTGGGAGTATGAACACTAGTTCGATAAGCCCACAAAGTAGGATATAATTGAATGTGCCAATCTTGGCCAGATTTATTGACCAGTATTTTGAGGATTTTAATTAATTTTTTATTAGATGCTTCTGCTTGGCCATTACCGTGAGGATAATGAGTGGACCAACGATGTTGAATTTTATATTTTTGAAATAATTTCTTGACATCTTTATTTTTGAAACAAGTTCCATTATATGAGATGAGATTTGTAGGAATTCCGAACCTACAAATAATTTGATTAAAAATAAATTTGGAAACTTGGGTTCCAGTGCAAGAATCTAAGGGCATAGCTTCAAACCACTTTGTGAAATACTCGATGGTGGTTATGATGAATTTATGTCCATCAAATGACATAGGATTAATTTTTCCAATGATGTCTAAGCCCCATTTTGAAAAGTGCCAAGGGGATGAAATAGCTTGCAGCTCTTGTGCAGGCACATGGACAAGGTCAGCATGTTTTTGGTAATTGTCACAATGGCGCACATAATCATGTGCATCACTCTCCATGGTAGGCCAAAAATATCCTATCCTAAGGAGCTTCTTAGCAATGGCACTACCACTAAAATTTCCCCCATAAGATCCATCGTGGGATTCACTCAAAGATGATCTAGATTCTTCTAGATTCAAACATCTCAGTAGGATACCTTCAAAAGATCTCCTATATAACGTATTGCCAATTATTACAAAAAGACTTGCTTCTCTATGTAATACCCGGTGCTGGTTTCTATAATAACCTTTAGGGAAGGTCCCATTTTGAATAAAATTGGATATATCGGTGTACCAAAGTTCAAGAGTAGTTTCATTGATTAGAAACACATCCAAAGGTTCTAAGCATGATTTATTTGAAGCGGGTTCATGGAGTTGATGAAAAATGATGGTAGCATATTTGTCATCTAACTCCAAGGGTAAAAGAGATGTAGCTGTAGCCATAGCATCAGTCGCACGATTGCTAGTTCAAGGAATAGCTTCCAAGGTAACTTGATCAAATAAAGATATTAATTGTAATACATATGCTTTATATGGATGCAATTTATCATCTTTGGTTTGATAAACATCATTAATTTGATTTATAACAAGTTGAGAATCACCAAAAACTAATAGATTTTTAATTTTTAGTGCCAAGGTAGCTCGTAAGCCAAGGATTAGAGCTTCATACTTAGCAGTATTATTAGTACAAGCAAACATTAATTTAAAGGACAGAGGGATAATATGTTTCTGTGGATATAGTAAAATAATACCGGTACCAGCCCCACTCATGCATCAAGATCCGTCAAAGTATAAGGACCATTTTTTTGGATGGGCTACCTCTAGTTTAAGGCATTCATCAGGAAACTCAATGATGAGGGGATGGGTAGACTCTAAGGGTGCAGCAGCTAATTGATCTACTATTATTTTACCCTTAACAGAATTTTGTCCTATAAATATGAGTTCAAACTCACTTAGCACAAGAACCCACTTTGTTGTGCGACCAGATAAATAAGGTCAACTCATGAGATACCGCAAAGGATCAGATTTAGCAATAACATAGGTTTTCTGACTAAGCATATAATGGCATAATTTTTGTGTAGAAAATACAACTGCTAGACATAACTTCTCTAATGTTGTGTAGCGGGTTTCATAACTAATTAAGGTTTGGTTGATATAATAATTAGCACGTTCTCTTTTTTCATCATCAAGTTGAGCTAACATAGCTCCTAAGGCAAAATCAAAAGCCGAAATATACAAGATAAATGGGCGATCAGGTCTAGGTGGCGAAAGCACAGGTGGGTTAAGAAGATATTGTTTGAGGAGTGCAAATGCTTCCTAACATTCATTTTCCAAATGGAAAGAAACATCCTTCTTAAGAAGCTTAAGAAAGGGTTTGGTTTTATCTGCCAGCTTATCGATGAAGCGACGGATAGCTTGAAGTTTACCTTGTAAACTTTGTAATTTAGATATGTTTATGGGTGTAGGCATATTAGTGATAGTCGTAATCTTGAGAGGGTCAATTTTGATGCCACGTAAAGAAACTATAACCCCCAATAATTTACCAGACTTAATTCTGAATATATATTTGGCTAGATTCAATCGGATAAGATATTCCCTTAACCGATCAAATACTTTTCTCAAGTCATCTAAATGGTCATCTTCGTTAATAGAACAAGCTATAATGTCATCTACATAATCATGTAGTATATCATGCATCATATCATGAAATATGTAAGTCATGGCTCGTTGATAGGTTGCACCTACATTATTTAAACCAAATGGCATCACTTTCCAACAAAAGGTTCCCCAAGGGGTAATAAAGATTGTTTTAGCCTGATCTTCAAGAGTTATCTTGATCTTATTATAGCTAGAAAATCCATCCATTAAGGATATCATTCCACTCCTAGTAGTAAAATCAATGATCTGATCCATATTGGGAAGAGGAAAATCATCTTTAGGGCATGCAGCATTAATATCTCTAAAGTTTGTGCAAACCCTAACCTTAGTAGCTTCTTTCTTAGTTACTAGAACTACATTTGAGATCCATTTAGCATAACCAATGGCTTGTACAAAAATGACATTCAGGAGTTTTTCTAACTCCCCTTTGACCATTAAGGCCACTTTAGGATGCATTTTCCTAAGTTTATGTTTAACAGTTTTAGCATCTAGATGGACTACTAGGTGATGCATAACTACAGAAGGGTCTAATCCTAGCATATCTTCATATGTCCAAGCAAATACATCTTCATATTCTTTAGGAAATGCAATATATTTATCCTGTTTTTCTTGACTCAATTATGATCCAATGTTGATTATGTGAGTATTATGCTCAGTTCCAATGTTAATTTTTATGACATTTTCTACTTCCATGTGTAATTTTTTCTCAAAATTAAGTGGGGCAGGTGAAATGCCCAATTCTTGTAATTATTCAAAGGTTAGCTTGGACAATTCGTCTTGAGGAGTCTTGGCCTCAATATGGGCTATAGTAGGTATAGAGCCATGAAAATAAAATTCATGATGTAATAATTCCTCAACGAAGACATCATGGAAGATATCTCCCTCCAACTCATCGTCAGATCTAGCGATCATCTCAGGGTAAGCTATAGATAGCATATTACATGTGAATGACTTATTCGTTAAACGCAATGCATCACGTTCATCCAAATAATCTTGGTAACATATGATATGGTCATCATCCTCAAATGGGAAGGGCTGATATTTACTAGGAAATAGGCCCACACCACATCGAGCATGCCATGGTTCTACCTCAAATGGTTCTTTCATGCCATTTTGGAAAGGCCTAAAACCTTTCCCTTTATATCCCAATTTATGCATTATAGATTTGGATTTAATGTATTCATTAGTAAAATAACATCGAGCATATCCATCATAATGAGTCTTGATGTTTCTGGGTATTCTACCCTAGTCATATCCCTTATAAATAAAAGCACAGCTCCCGACTTGGTAAGTACTTCCCATAGGCTATGGGAGGCCCAAGGTATGAGGAGATGGTGGAAAATTATTTAAAATAAGGGAATATTGCATAACAACATTCATTTTCTCTGATATAAGAATTTTAGATAAATCAGGCAAAAGCTCGTCAGTAAGAGCATAAGAGGCAGAAGGAACATTTCCTACATCTTCTGATGTGGAAATTATGCCTTTGGTGGATGTAGATGTTGTAGAGATTTCAATGGATGAGTATTTTATAGGTATAGAAGTGATAGGAGTAGAACAAGAAACATTGGTTGTGGGATTAGGATCTTTTTGAGGTCCTAATATGGTTTATTTAGAGGATGGTTGAGTTGTATGTATGGGTGGAACTAATGAAGAAGAAGTAGATGGCATTGTCAGTGTTTGTTTCACACATTTAGATGGGTAATGAGAATTAGGATGTGTGGATGACAGTGTAGGGCAAAATTGAACTCTGACAAGTTCTACCAAAGCACACATATCAAAGGGTCTAGGATCACCATGGATGGTAACCAACTGATTCTTAAATTCAAATTTAACACATTGATGTAAATTTGAGGGAACAACTCACATTGTGTTGATCCAAGGATGACCCAAGAGTATATTGTATGATGCAGGGCAATGTACAATAAACACGGTTGTATCCAAGGTTCTTGGACCAACCTACAACGGAATGGTAATAACTCCACATGTTTCTTGTGTTTCGTCATTGAAGGCTTTTATGATCATATTAGTTCTTTTCATTTCATCACTTCTAAACCCAAATATTTGGTAGAAGTCAAAAGTGCATATGTTTAAAGATGAACCATTATCAATCAAGACTTGTTTAACTGCTACATCTTTGATTAAGGCAGTAATATATAAGGGGTTATCCTTATGTAAACTATGTTGAAGTATGTCTCTATCCTAGAAGTCAATACAATCAACTTCATGAGTTATTATAGTATTAGCCATGGATTTAAGTTTAATGTCTTGTGGTACCATCATCTGGCTTAATGTGAGCATTAATTCATCTCTATGTGTAGGGGAAGATCTTATAAGGTCCATAAGAGAAATTCTAGCTATAATAAGTGATAGTTGCTCATTAATATTATAAGGAGGTTTAGGTTAAACATTAGGTGCCTGATTCTATTTATTAGGAAATTTCAAAAAAATTGGGCTAATCCATCATTCTAAATTTGATCTTGTTGAGAGTTTTGAGCTTGTTGTCTAGTAACAACTCCGATGGTACCCACAATATTATTCTACAGATGATGAATGGGTCTTGTTCTAGCATTTATGGCTTGCTCATTAGAAATTAATTGGTGAGACGATGGTCTAGTAGTGACTCTTCTTGGAAATGGTTCTTTTGGAACCATATAACTTGTGATAGGGAGAATAGGATCTGATTCATCTTCAGATCTATTCGATTGATTTGATGTAATTTCCATATCACTCTTAGTCTCATGTTCTGTATCACTAAGATCAGGTATCTGGATATTGTATAGAGGTCTAGTTGTAACCATAGATAAGGTTGTGTCAAATATTTTTGGCTCATGAGAAGGTAAATGCCCACTAATAGTTCCTACATATCGGGTAGGAGGGGGAACATTATGATGTTCAATTTGATTATCCACTTCCTTGCCATTTTTTGGTAAAGGATGTTGAAATATATCCAATGACTGATTGGAATTCTGATTCTGGTTTTGGAGGATGTTCTTTTGAGCATTATTAGGAGGATTTTGATTAGTTTGAAAGGCTTGCACCTCCATCTCATTGTTATCAATAAAGTCCTATATTTTATGTTTTAATCTTTTACAAGAGTTGGTAGTGTGTCCAGGTCCTCTATGGAAGTCACAATGTAAATCAGCTTTGTATCCGGGTATAGTTGGATCAGGTTCCCAGATAGTTGGTAATTGAATCAAACCTCATTCTAATAATTGCGATAGAATGGTTGATAAAGGTTGATTTAACTTAGTAAATTCTCGAGGAGGTTTATCAGGAGGTTTCAGTATAAACTTCTCCATTGTCTTCACAGCATTAAAATTAGTGACATTTCTACTATCAGTGACTCCATCACCCACAACTTGTTTATGTTTATATTGATTTATGGATTTTTTCTCACCGTCTTTCTTTTTAAGCTGTCCTCTCTGAATGAGAGCATCTTCCACTCGTCTAGCTAAGTCTATAGCCTGATCGAAGGTGGTCAAGGTAGCAGTTGATAATTCATAAGATAGTTGTTCTTGTAAATTATTAATAAATATGTCCAACATCTCCCTATAAGGCAACACAAAGTACAATTCTCCTATCAATTGTCTTCACATAGCTAGGAAATCGGCAAAGCATTCATCTTTGTCTTGTTTTAAGTTGTACAAGTCTTTAATGGTCACATGCCTTTCGATGTAGGCACTAAATTGATGAACAAAAGACTTGGTTGTTTCTTCGAAATTCCTCAAAGAATTAGTGGGTAATTGATAATACCACTCTAATGCCATTCCTCCTAAACTTTTTGGGAACATTTTTAGTAATAACAAGTCATCATGTGATATATCATGACATGCTATCCTAAACATACGAAGATGCTCTATGGGATCTTTGGTTCCTTTATATATGGATAAGAAAGGCATAGGAAAATGTTTAGGATATGCCTATGCTACAACTATAGGATCTAACGGCTGACTACACATCTCTCAATAATTGTACGAGGGATGGTAGGGATCTATCTGGTCCATGCAAGAAATTAACTGTTTCACCATAGTTTCAAGATTACTAGTTTGTCCACCATATTGGTTCAGTGGGACATAAGCATGGGATTTATGAGTGTATGATGGTGTGACATAAGGATTAGATGCTATATTGCTATTATGCAAAGCATTGGTAGGAAGAGTATTATGAAGAGGATTTGTAGTAGTATTATGTTGTATCCCAGATTTTTGGTAATTGGTGTTTGGTTTTGTTTTGGGTTTTTACTGATTTGAGGTATATTGCTCAATATATTGGTGAAATAGAGCAGTAAAGGATGGTTTATTTTGTGCAGGAATGACCCTAGGCTTGCTAACATGCACTTTAGATGGTTGGGTAACTTGTTGTTGTTGCATGTTCTGTATTATAGCTGCCATATCCAAATTGGATGGTCCAGCTTGATCACTCTCTTGATCGATAAAGGACAAGGGATTAGTGCGTGTGTGAAACACGTCTTCTAGAGTTGCTTGAGTGCCACTAATTCGATCCTTTCCATATGTAATACTCTATTAAGAACACCAATATTAGTATTAATGAACTTCCAAAAGTGTTCCATGTTTTCAAAAGTAACAGCTCCTCTCGAAGACATTTTAGGGGATGAGGATCCTTCCTCTCTAACATTTTCTTCTTGTTCATTTCTTATAGTAAGCTCTTCTTCTTGCTGGTATAGGACTTCTTCTTCCTGGACTTGGTATTCAGGAAGGATATCTGGGTTATTTAATGGTTTTCCTAACCAATCTTCTTCTTCAGTTTGATTTCTGTTCCTAAGTCTAGGCATTATACTTAAACTTAGATTTCAGCAAATATATATATATATATATATATATATATATATATATATGGTACTTTTGAGAGGCATATATTTTAATTATATACCTACTATAAAAATATAATGTTTTTATTTTTTTGTTTTGTTTTTATTGTTTTTATGTTTTATAATATTATTATAAAGATAACAAATATCATTCTAGTTGCAAAAAATAATAACAATAATAAGAATGACTTAGTTTTCTATAAATAGTTTATGGATATCGTTGATAGGATCAAGTTCATCAGGAGTCATGAAATACTCCTCTTCAAATTGGAAATGGTTTTTCAAAAATTTGACAAAGTGTGCTATAGTAATTTGATCTACTTCAGACTCTGACTTGTAAAAATAGATCTCATGGCAATACTCTCGATATAACACAGCTCTAGGAACTCTATTCCATATTTTTCTATCTATAATATCAACTTCTTGATCCTCTATACGAGCTAGAAACTGATATACTATAGCTGCATTCTCAAGGTATTCCTCAAAGGTGTACAATTCTGAAGACACAAGTGCTCTTCTATTGGCTAACCACCTATGGCAAGCTCTCTAAAGTTCATGATATAAGGTTACCTGATCAGGATCCAAGATTCTATCTAGGAAAAACCTCTTAATCTGCCTATGTTTTGTAGATCTGGATTCAATGATACCCAATCTCCTATCAAGTTCGTCCCACAAAGGTTGAACCCTATTTGTTTGAGGTACTCTAATTATAGAAGTAATATCTATGGACGTTAATTGATTTTCAACATTTATGGTGACAAATCATCTTTTATTATAATCTACCATCTAAATATGATATGCAACTTTAATTGTTTGCCTAATGACTCTAGATGTTTTTGATAATAATAATTTTTTTGGATTTTTTTCAAAAGGTTTTTATTTTTCACGTCGGGTTCACCAAAATGTACTGACCCAAATTTTTCGTGCCCTTACCTTTAGGCTAAAGGATCCATGCCCGGAAGGGGGATGCGAGAAGGATGGAACAATACATCGGATTGAGAGGCCCTTTGAAGGTCGCGCCTCTTAGGAGAGGGGTATAAGGGTGAATTTTCGACGGATGGTGGGGTTCACCAGGAAACTTTGAGTGGCAGTTTCCACGCCTAGGTTGAGAATGAGTTTGATGTGTTCATTTTATACTCGATCATTCATAATCCTAGGTTGGCCAGAATGAATCTAAGCTATTCTATATGAAATGCCAATTTATATGAATATAGAAAGCATAAATAAATCCTAAATACCAGGAATATACTTAAATAAGAAAGAATGCACCTGATTTCGGATGTCTGATGAAGATTTTGAAGCTTGTAGGAGTCCATATCATCTCGAAAATGATAGGATCATCTGCAATTATATAGAATCATCCAAAATTATAGTTGATAACCTGAAATCAGACAATATCATTGTCGATCTGACGAATTCGTCAGACAAATTCGTCAGAAACCTGCAATCACAAAAGCAGACACCAAAAACTGAAAATGCAACTACAAGAACAATAGAAAATGATAGAAATGACAGTATAAATGCCTAACTGGTAAATCTAGATAGCAAATTAATAAATGAGGAGATGAAATTCAACAATATAAAATTTCCATTTATTATGAAAGATTATGTGAACTCTCAAATTTATAGAATAAATTTTTAAACATATTTTAATAGTAATAAAACTTTAATTGATGTTCTAATAGATAAAAACAAAATACGTTCTCATGAAGGTTTAAGTTTTCTTGTCATTGATAGTTGAATCTTTTGTAATATCCATTTTTAGAGTTTCTTCATGCTCTCCCATCCTTAAGATTCCCTAAAAAATTATTAAACAATAAAAATTAAAATTAAAATTAAAACCTTTTATTTAGATTGTAGAGGATGTTTTTGATCATAAAAGTAATTAAACTAGGAATTTACATTTCTATATTCCTTCCTACATGTGAATTATCTATGTTTGTTATATGAAGGTGAAAACCATGCATCTATGTCATTGCAAGCATGTAACGATATAATAAACATAAATCAAGTAATAATTTGGAAAAATAAAAGATATCCAAATAAAATGGGGTTTCCCTTTTATTAAAAATGATAAATCTCGATTACAATAGCTCCCTCTTAGGGATTCACTCAAATTGATACAATGTTTACAACATTTGAGGCCCCTCAACAGGAAGATATGCACTCAAAGAGTCTTCACTTCAACACCAATTTATGTGAGGGCTTACTAGATGCCTCCTTCTCCAATATTTGGAGGGAATGCCTTGAATGTGGCTTATTCTCTAAAATATATGGTACCTGCGTGTAAGAAAATAACAAGAAATATTAAAAGTATATGAGACCTCTCAAGATGAGGCTTATTTTATAGATCTATAAGAAATAGTAAGAAAGCATGAAACAACATAAATAGAAGCAAAATATGTCTATTACAATGCTTATGAACCTTAAAAACATGATAAAATAGTAAATCTAAAATAGGGTAAACGAATGATGCATAGAGAAAATTAGGTCTACACTAGAAACTGAAGAAACTATCTCAAATCCTAGTTGTTGTCACTTAGAGCGGTTGTGCGTGTAGGCCATTATCGAAGACATCAACCACTAATTGTGATATTTGCTCCTTGTATCAGGTTTCACGACTTAAAAATCCTCATTTGTGATGTTCAAGGTTCGTTGGTGTGTCTAAACACAAATTTACGAGTGAAATCTCTTAAATCGGTAGTAGATTGGATATAAATTGATGATTTGCTTCTCAACCTTGTGGAAGATCTATTGTTGAGGGTATGCTTAGTGATTTGCAATCAGGTAGCACTTCGACACTCCTCACAGGGCTATCAACTTGTTGCTCAATGCAATAGGGCTTCACTATGTAAAATTTGAGATCCATACTTTTTCATGTGAGGGTGCATATGTAGTCTTCCCAAATTTCAAATCGTGGCTTCTTGGAGAAGCCAAGATCTATGTTTACATGAAACTGGCCATTAGAGGAAAGGTCCAGTTCCAAACTTGCATGGAAGTGGTTGTTTGGAGAAACTATGGGAGATTCATGCTCAAAATTGCATCTAAACTTGCATCCATATATGGATTTTTGGGCATTCAACATGGAGGAGTTCTTATTTATCATTGGTATCGAAACCATGTATTCTTAATGTGCTAGGACATTATGATGCACGTGCATTTGTAATGTGCTTCTACCTAATACTTCTAGTGTGAGGTTCCCATGGAACCTCTTGGCGATGGTGCAGGACTTGATGGATAGCCTGGAGCACATCATCATAGCTTGGGGGAGTGTCCTATTGGTGCATATCTATCATGAGTTGTATCAGATCCATAAGTAGGGCTAGGTGAGGGTTTCTTACAGCTTACTCCTACAAATTTGGGGATGGGAACACATCAGAGTGGATCAGCTAGGAGGGCTACCCTAGGATATTACTACTATAACACCTAGGTCATAGTGCTATGGAGCTAAGTGGCCTCAAGATGTAGAGGAGTGATAGAGTCACCACCATGCAGGGACTTGGCACATTATGCACATTCAGTGACTGGGATACAGGCCCAAGATATCATCTAGAGGCCTTATGTGGATTACCTTACTTGGGAGGAGGCAGACTGATTCATGTCATGGATAATGCACAATCGATGGATCATCGATCGCAATTTATGAGTTAGATATTTCTTTCACTACTCTCTGGTGACCAAGAAATATGGGGTCCAATAGGAAATTCCAGTGGTACCAATTTTGTATAGGTGGATCTAGGAAGAGAGGTATCTCCTCGTGCTTTATGTGACAACATTGGCAAAGGAGGTAGATCCTCCTACAGTTGATGTTGGTATAGTTGATATCGAGACTACAGAGGCATACACCTAGTGGTGGGTGATGCAACTATGGTAGGGTGGTGGCAGCCTACAACAAGCTAGGGATATGGCACCTAAGGAGGACCTTGATGCAATATGGGTGTGGTCTAGGACCAAGGAGTGGGGTCAAGGTATTGAGGAGTAGGTAGTTCCAGAGGAGGAGGAGGAGGTAGCACTAGAGGAGCAAGAGTCTTCCCTCTAATCTTAGCTACACAACATGGAGGCCAAGCTTCAGATATACCAATGATAAATTCTAGAGCAGGACACCTCTCTCACTACAATATAGAGCCAGCTGGAAGCATGGAAGGTCACATGGAATGGATATGAGGAGGAAAGGACCTATCTATAAATCTAAATTGATTCAGTACTGACTATGATAAAGCAAATCACTGCAAAGAGAGATTCTTTGTGATCATAGGTTGTACTAGCCACTCCAGCTACACAAGGGCCATCATGTTTAGACTTAGAGGTAAATATTTGGTTCTTACATGCGCTCCTAGAGGATTGCAAGGCTCAAATGTTGACAGATGTTGGGTATATTATCTCTCTATAGCTCTATATTAGGTGGCTATGTGGAAATCCTTGAGAGAGGTCTACAATAGACCCACAAGGAGCTTGCATAAGAGCAGGAAGAGTGAGTTAGGGTAGTCGCCAGTATAGCCTAGCCATAGGATAGGAGCCCAAACAAAGAGGACTATAGGGACCATCTCTAGGTGCACTCACAGGGATGGAGCTAAGGGTGGCAGTGACTTGGGGGATGTAGGCCCTATATGATATCCATGATGGTTTTGTATTATTTTTTAGTGTAAGGTCTGAGGATCTACACTATTATAGCCTACAGGTATTTTTGTACCTCTATGTACACTTGACATTGGACACATATATATATGATATTATCTATTTCTTTTCTCATTATGTGTATCATGTGTTTGCTTTTATTTTGATGTGATGTGAAATGGATGTGATGCTTATGATATTATGCTATATGATGTGATGTATTAATGACATACACTAGCTATATGATGGATGTGTGATTATATGTTGTGATCTATATGTGTAGATAGACTACTATGTATGCATATATGGATGCAATGGTGATTATTAAATGTATGTTTAATTTTTTCAATTGTTTATGTATTTATCTTATTGATGTTTTGATATTGTGAATGCAATGTATGCAATGCAATATTTACATGATGATGATCTAATGTAAATGAACCTGTATGTTTTAATCACATAAAACATAAGGAATACATGTGATATGTGAAAGCACAAAGATACGGAAGCAAAATGGCATATCGGGTGTGATGAAAACAAAAGAAAAATGTAACGCTAAGTCCTACGAACAAAAATGCATGAAAGAGGGAAAACAAGCGAAATGAAACGATATGTAAAGCAAATGTAAAGTGCAGCCCTTTATTTTATTAATTTGCTCGAGATCAGGTTACAATACGTCTCCTCATTTTTTAGGGAGCTAAGAGTGTCAGATATAGTTTTGTTTACACCACGGATGGTACATCCCCCTTTGGGATCTTCCGCATGCCCACATTTGAAATGGGTTGGCCAAACATCACCGCTACTTGCATGAATGTGTCTGTTGTTCCTTGCTGCCCCTTCGATATCAAGATCCTACGTTCATAGAAACAACAAACGATTAGTAGCACCTATGGATGAATGGAAACAAGCAATCCCCAAGGCCTATGGTTAATACATGCATGAAATAATTAAAACAGTAATAAAAACATATCAAAATGAGGTAAAATATGGACAGAGGCATGAAAACATTACCAAGAACACACTGCAAAAGGAACAGTCAAAAAATCTGCCACAAATTTCTAATCACTCTGGGGTGGGACGATTAGGATTGTCACAAGATTTCAAAAAGTTACCTCCTAAATGTCCCATCTAGGGGCCTCCAAAACACCTGCAAAGTTGGAGTTAGGAAAAACAGGGCATTTTGAGATGACCTAGAAGGTCGGATTTTGCAAATTCTATCTCGATCACCCTGTATCTGATGATGATTCCTATATGTTAGTGAAAGCGAAAAACATTGAAAACACAGACAATATTCATCAGAATGACATGAAATTATAATGGAAGCCTATATGAGTGACCTAAAATGAAATGCAAATGAAACAGTGAAAAAATCTACTATATATTTCTATCGCATTGGGGTGGGGTGATTAGGACTACAGCAGTACGGGGGGCGCTCGAGGGTAGGACACCCACCATTTGGGGCTTGGTTTCGACACCAATCCACTTGGGATGGTTCCAAAACCTCCTAGGGGGTTGTGTCAACAAATTGGGTGGGGTATTGTGGAAAAATGTTTGGGTTTTTAGTCCGGATTGTGATCCCAATGATCACCCAATGTAAAAACGAGTGCAGGATAACGTCAAATCAAAAATGCAGCGGAAAATTAAAAATTGACTTTATTAAATTATTCTTCAACCTCTACATTCGATTGAAAATACTATTATATAGAAGGGGAAAGGAAAGGGTGCGTGGAGGGATAAGGAGGTTGGAGGGATAAGGGGAAAGAAGGAATTACGGAGGGATAAGGAGGAGGGAATATAGGAGGGGAGTTAGGAAGAAGGACTTTTGCCGACAACTCCTGCCGACAAAACAGAAGTAGTTTCACACTTAGGCTTAGAAAAATATTTTTCTAAGCCACTTTCGAAGCAACCCTATTCACACTTGCAACATTCTCCCCCTTAAAGTTGAGAGGACTGACTACACAGTCTCTCAGCTTTACAAATTGAGCTTTAGTCATCGCCTTGGTGAAGATGTCAGAGACGTTCTCCAAAGTGTGACAGTATTGAAGCTCAACAATTTCATGTTCCACCATATCTCTGATGAAGTGATACTTCATATCAAAATTCTTTGTTCTACTATGGTGGACAGGATTATATGCCAACTGAATGGCACTAATTTTGTCGCAGTAGATTTTGGTCGGACCACTTTGCTGTTCTCCAATCTCTTCTAGTACTTTCCTTAGCCACAAAGCTTGAGTACTTGCATAAGTAACTACTATATATTCAGCTTCTGTTGAAGATAGTGCTACTACTGTCTGCTTTTTGGAACTCCAAGTTATTAGTCCTGATCCAAGACTAAAACAGTTTCCTGATGTTGACTTCCTATCATCAATATTGCTACCCCAATCACTATCACTGAAGCCTACAAGCTTGATAGTGTTACATTTATGGTACTGGATTCCAAAATCCAATGTACCTTTCACATATCTCAAAATTCTTTTAGCTGCTTGCAAATGCAGCTCAGATGGGTTAGCCATAAATCTAGAAACAAGAGATACAACATACTGAATATCTGGTCTGGTGTTGGTGAGAAACATCAAACTCCCAACCATGCTTCTGAGAGTGGTCACGTCAAATTTTTGTGCTCCATCATCTTTGCTTAATTGGATCCCATGTCCAATCAGAGTTGCAAACTGGTTTGCAATGCTCCATAGCAAACTTCTTGATCATGTCCTGAGCATACTTATGTTGACAGATGAAGATTCCTGTATCTGATTGATGAACCTCCATTCCAAGGTAGTAGTGCATTAAGCCAAGATCCTTCATCTCAAACTACGTCATCATGGAATGTTTGAACTCCATATTCATTTTTTCATTACTACCCATAAAAATGAGATCATCCACATACAAGAAAACTATGAGGATGTCATTACCTTGCTTTAGGTAGTAGAGTGTGGGTTCATTTTTGCTCCTGGTGAACCCATAATCTTTTAAGTACCCATCAATACGTGAGTACCAAGCTCTTGGTGCCTGTTTAAGTCCATAGAGTGCCTTCTTCAATCTGTAAACAAGGTTTTCCTTACCTTGCACTTCATATCCCTGTGGTTGCTCAACGTACACTTCTTCTGTCAAGTAACCATTGAGAAATGCACTCTTGACATCCATGTGTTGGACTTTCCATCCTTTGTGTGCAGCTAAGGCAAGAACTATTCTGATAGTCTCCTGTCTGGCTACAGGAGCAAAAGTCTCTTCATAATCTATTCCATATTTCTGAGTAAAACCCTTTGCCACTAATCTTGCCTTATGTTTTTCAATGCTTCCATCAGCATTAAACTTGGTCTTGAATATCCATTTACAGCCAACACATTTCTTTCCTTTCGAAAGCTTCACGAGCTCCCAAGTGTCGTTGTTTTTTATAGAGGTTATCTCCTCTTTCATGGCATCTTGCCAAATCTTCTGAGTACATGCCTTCTCATAACTAGAAGGTTCAAGTTGTGCACTAGTTAACAAAGCATAGTTAACTTGATCTCCCCTAGGTTCCTGTTGGGATTCATCATCACCATACAAGTGCATACTTTCTAATCTGTGTAAAACAGATTCCATTTCACTAGCTTGACTTCTAGTATATCTTCTTGAAATTTTTTTATCCAACATCTTAGTTGCTGGATGATACTGTAAAGTTCTCTTACCTTTGGATGGAGGATCAATGTCCATTGGTGAGGAACTTGCTGGTCTCTGTGGAGAAGGACTTGGTGAGGAAGATGAACTAGTAGAAGAACTTGGGCTTGAAGGTGGAGATTTCTTGATTTTTTGTGGTATCTGCTGCTGCACCTGCTGAGAACTTGAATCATGTGACTCAACATCACTGTATATTTGGGGCTTACCCCACTCTCCCCCTTCATCAAAAATCACATCCCTTGAAATAACTATCTTTTGAGTTGTAGGATTGTAGAGTCTATAACCCTTTGTGTTTTCATAGTATCCTACAAAAATGCATGCTTGACTCTTTGGATCAAGCTTCTTTCTCAGCTCATCAGGAATGTGAGCATATGCCAATGAACCAAATACTCTGAAATACTTCACATTTGGTTTCTTACCATACCAGGCTTGGTAAGGTGTCTTTCCTTTCAAACTTGAAGTTGGACTTCTATTCAAGATGTGAACACTAGTCCTTGTTGCATCTCCCCAATATGAATTACTCAAATGCTTTGTCTGAAGCATTGATCTTGCCATCTCCACAATGGTGCGATTCTTCCTTTCTACTACACCATTTTGCTATGGAGTGTAGGCAATTGTGAACTACCTCTTGATGCCATGATGTTTACAAAAATTCAAAAACCGATTAGAGGAGTATTCTCCTCCTCTATCTGATCTAAGACATTTTACAGAATATCCACTCTCACTTTCAACTTTTGCTTTAAAATCAACAAAGCATGCAAATGCTTCATCCTTATGCTTCAAAAAATATATCCAACACATTCTTGTGCAATCATAAATGAAAAGTAGGAAGTAAGAGTGGTTACCTAGACTCTTGGTCTGCATCGGACCACAGATGTCTGAATGTACTAACTGGAGTGGATAGCTGGCCCGCCATGCTTGTCCATGAGGAAATTTTGATCTGGCATGCTTGCCCAAGGCACACCCTTCATAGACTTCCTTACTATCTTGAATTTTGGGAAGTCTAGTTACCATTGCTTGTGAAGTTAGCAATCTCAAACTTGCTGAATTCAAATGACCATATCTCAAGTGCCATAGGAAACTTGGATTGGTAATAGCAACATTTGCTAACTTATTTCCTCCTGGCTGGACAAAATTCAAAGGGAATAATCTATTTTTTGACATTGGCACTTGTGTAATGATTCTATTACTATTGTTATTGTCAAAAATGGTGCATTTACCCTCATCAAAAATCAACTTATAATTCTTTTCGAGCATTTGATCAACACTTAAAAGATTGTGTTGAATATGAGGTGTGTAATAGATATCACTTACTTTCTTGATGCCTTCTTTCGTTGGACCCTCCATGGTTCCAATGCCTTCAACTGCCAATGACTTGTCATCTCCCAACTGGATGCTGGATTTGTATGAGGAGTCTAAAGTAGCAAAGATTTATTCTTTGCCACTCATGTGATTTGAACACCCAGTGTCCAAAATCCATGTATCATTCATATTTTGCTTTGTATGGCCATAAGAAAGAAAGAGATTTGTGGACTCTTCCTATTTTCCAAAATTCCCAAACTGACTACTCTGATTACTGTTGCTTCCTTGCAAAGTCTTTGACCAACAATCTCGAGCATAATGGCCAGGTTTGCCACAATTGTAGAAAACTTGCTGTGATTTATCTCCTCCTTTTCCTTTGCCAGATTGTTTCCCTCTATTTTTCTGTTGTCCTCCTCTATTCGGATTTCCACCTCTGTTGGATGATCCTCCTCTGGTAGGAGTTCCTCCTATTTGATTATTCCTACCTCTGCATCTTTGTTGTCCTCTACCATGGCCTCTACCTCTTCCTTCATGTGTGGCAAAAGCTTTGTCATCTCCTCCATAACTGGTGGTAGGAGTTTCCTGTAACCTCTCTTCTTGTGAGAGAAGTGAACCAATTAGTGCATCAAAAGACAATGAGGCTAAGTCTTTGGATTCTTCAATAATTATTGCAACAGAAGTCCACTTTGGAAGAAGTGTCCTCAAAACTTTCTTCACCATAACCTCTGGCTTAATATCTTTTGCTAGTGTGACCATTTTATCAACTACGACTTTCACTCGCATGCAGTAATCTCCCACTTTTTCATTTTCTTGCATCCTGAGATTTTCAAAATCTCATTTCAATGTTTGTAGTTTTACCTGTTTTACTTGGTCACTACCTCTATAGCTTTCTTTTAGGGCATTCTAGGCATCTTGTGCAATTACATAAGAGGCAACTCTAGGGAAGATACTTTTATCTAGGGCAGCATGTATGTGATAAAGGGCAAAAGCATTGTTTTTCTATGCTTCTTTTCTAGCCTTTTTATCAGCATTAGAGAAAGTTTCCCATTTAACAGCAGTTGGTTCAATATAGCCCTCTTCGACTACATCCCATAAACCTTTTCCTATCAAAAGGGTTTTCATTTTAATAGACCAATATTCATAGTCTCCTCCATTGAACTCAGGAATCGAAAGACTAGTATTGGATGCCATTGCAGAATAAAAACAAACTTTATTTGAAGCAAACAAGTACTATAAAGCAGTACAAAGAGATTAATTATTCAAATCAAATTTCGCATTTTTAGTACATTCAGGTTCTATTTCAGAACTGCTGCTGATGACAATAACCTCAGGCTCTTCAGGATCCACTTCCTCTGGATCTTCTTCTTCTTCTTTAGCTTCTTCTTCTTCTGCTGCTTCTTCTTTGTCTTATTCTTCTGCTACTGCTTTGGGTTTAGGAGAGCATGGTGAATAGCTCTCACTTGATTCTAGTACACCAGGTGTATAACTGGCACTTGCTTGATCCTCTGGAACAACTTCCTCTGGTACAACTTCCATAGTGTCGGACTCTTCAATTCTTTGTCCAAAAATGTTGTCTTCTGAATCTGCCTCGTACCCTGAATCCGGCTTCCTCAGATGATCAATCACCTGATTTTCCAGCTGACAAAACACTGTATGCAGACTAGTTCGTCGAACCCTTTCATCAAAGGATTCCGGTGTCTCTCGTCTCAAAATCGAGAGAAGTGCATTATAACACCCCCCAGACCGGATCATCTAACATTTCATGGGCAGATTATTTCTCTTTTTTCAAAAAATGCTCCAAACAAGGTTTTTAAAATTTTTCTAAAGTCTTAAAAAAAGTTTAATAAATTTTTATATTTTATTTAAATTACCTTTTAAATTAATTATTAAAAAGATAATGTTAAATAAAAATATAATTTAAATTTATTAAATAATTTTAAAACTTTAAATAAAAAATTAAAACCTTTAATTTTTTTAATCAAAAAAACTTTACCTTTTGCGGGCGGGTGATTTGAACCCGCGACCTCTCCACTAGCACGCGGGCGATTTGCCGCTGCACCAAGTGGCTCCGCTTGGAAGCTAAGCGGACGGCCACTATAAAATATCCTCGTCGGCCGCGGATTTAAAAAAAAAAAAAAAAAAAAAAAAAAAATTGTTTCTTTGCGCGTGTCTGGCGGGATTCGACCCCGTGTTCGCCTCCCTGCTAGCGGACAGGCGTGTCCATTGGGTTACGTCCCACGGACGTGACGTCAATGGCACCGATAGGTAAAATTAAAGTGCGGCGGGCTTTTAAAAAAAAAAAAAAATGATGTTCGATTATCCCACATTCGCTGTGGGAGTGCTCCGGCGAGATTTTTTAAACCCGAAATTGCGCAAGGTAAATCGACTACCTTCGGGCAGTCACACTAGCCATATTTTGCCGCCAATGCAGCAAAAGACAACTCGCCACGTGGCAAATTTTTACGTGTCAATCCGGGAACCTTCTGCCACGTCAGCATGATTGCCGCCACGCTGCCACACACGCTGCCATGTCACTCGCTGCCTCGATCTACGTGTCATCAACTGCCAATCGATTGCTGCCATGTGTCACCTCAGAATCCATGCCGAGCTGAGCCTGCTATTTTTTGTCATGTGTCACTTCGAGATCTATGCCGCTACCACATGTCACCTCGCCTGTGCAAGATCTGCCTCGATATCCATGCCCAAACTGCTTGGGGAACTGTGCTCGAGTCTGCTCGCGATCCGCCTCGAGATCCGAGCCGGTTGACTCCTACCTCGAGATGCGTGCCCGCCTGGCCTCGCCTCGAGAATCATGCTTGACTGCTGCCAAAATATGGCTCTGATACCAGATGTAAAAATGAGTGCAGGATAACGTCAAATCAAAAATTACAGCGGAAAATTAAAAATTGACTTTATTAAATTATTCTTCAACCTTTACATTCGATTGAAAATACTATTATATAGAAGGGGAAAGGAAAGGGTGCGTGGAGGGATAAGGAGGTTGGAGGGATAAGGGGAAAGGAAGTTGGAGGGATAAGGGGAAAGAAGGAATTACGGAGGGATAAGGAGGAAATGGAGGGATAAGGAGGAGGGAATATAGGAGGGGAGTTAGGGAGAAGGACTTTTTTCGACAACTCCTGCCGACAAAACAGGAGTTTCACACTTAGGCTCAGAAAAATATTTTTCTAAGCCACATTCGAAGCAACCCTATTCACACTTGCAACACCCAATAACCTCCCTTCCAAAATAGAGATCAAGGATGTAAGAAGCACAAGCGATGGGTGAGGATGTAATTCGACAACACTCCGTTGCTCCAAATGCTCCTACTCTATCCTATTTTTTTGGGTGAGAAGACTCACCATTTTATAGACCTGAGGGTCTCTTGTGAATGAGCATGCAGAGGTGCCACTTGGCCATCATTCCTTCCCAGGGGAGAGAATATTCCTCCCTGATTAAGGGCTCCATGACTGCCTCTATGACTATCTCTTTGAGCTAAAAAATGCTCACTCGCATTCCATGCATTGAAGGTGGAGTTAAGTGGTGGATCTAAGCTACCATTTGTCAAGGTTTGACCTTTTGCTCGTCAAACCTGCTATTCACCCCACCCTAGAGTGAATACTACTAATTGTTCTAGGGTGGGACGAATACCAGTTTGCAATCACCCCAAGGTGGAACAAATAAGGAGCAGGGTGCCTGAAAGGTGCCAAATTGACCTATGACCTTCCAAAAATGTTGTGGGAGTGGTTAGGATCACTATTTAACCTCTAGGGGCTGCCTTAGGGGCTATGTGTGTCAATTCGACCAGTTCTTATCATCACATAATCGGATTGGTGTTATTTTGGTGTCTACAAATGCCCCTTTTTGGGATGCGTTGTGCATGGCGCTGTGCTGAGAAAAAATAGATAACCCAAGCACTAATGATTAGGGTTTCTTAGTAACCTAATCAAATTTTGATACCCCAAGTATGGAAATGGCATGCATTCTTGAATCCTTGCTTTTGTTGAGCTAAAGAGTTTAATTCAAGTGTTAACCTTTTTCGGTGAGGTGTTACTTGATCTTGGACATTGTTCAGTCATGAATAGGCAAAGGGCGCAACATTTTGTTTGTGGGAATCTTGAGTTCATGATTCTAAAATGCCAAGTGTTTGATCAGCTTGTGATTATTGCTTTTTTACTACCCCAAGCAGGAGCGTGATTTTCTTTGTCAATGATTCTTTGAATTCATGCCATTTCCTTGATTGGGTGTGGGTTTGTTGATTGGTGACTAAGTGTGACTACCCCCTCAGGCGATGAGTCGATGAGGGAATGACCGACATGAGAAAATATATGAGTCACTTGACCCAAGATGACTTTTTAAGGTTGTCTTTAGTTGTTTTCTATTGAATTCTTATGTAGTTTCCCAACAATTTGACCTATTTTTGGTGGGTTTTAACCCTTTTTGTGACACATTTTGGAGCTGAAATTGTCAAAAATCCATCCTCCCGAAGAGTGGTTCGGCTATGATAGCATTATTAGGGAGTAGGATATTGATAATTTGTGGCCCTAACATTGGTTTTGCATTCCAATAATTTTAGGCGCAAATGCGCTTTTGTTCGACAATGTTATTGCTAATTTTGGGTAGGTTTGGACCCTTTTTGTGATGTCGTTTGGGGATGAAATTCTTGAAAATTCTTCCTCTCGTGGAGTGGTCCGGCTATGGTAGCCTTATTAGGGAGTATGATAGTGATGATTTGTGACCCAAAAATTGGTTTTGCATGCCAATAATATCAGGTGCAAATGCGCCTTTGTTCGGTAAGTTTATTGTTGTTTTTGGTGCATTTTGGATGCAGTTTTTGCTATTTTTGATTTTCTTGCTCTGTAATCGTCCCAAGATGGGATGAATACAAGTTTTGTAATCATCCCAGGGTGGAACGAGTTCTAACTAGAGTGCTCATCCCAGGGTGGAATGATTACAGGCCTAAAAGCCTATATAAGGGTCAAAACTAGGTTTTGGGCTCATTTGCACTTTGATTTTCTGGCAATTTGGAGCTGTGAGGAGGAGGAGGTCGAGTTCACGTAGTAGAGCGCTGTCAAATTTTCACGGACACAATGAGTTCATGGACTGGATCATCCAATGGTGGAGCCAAGGCAAGACCCATGAGTGCTCCCTCCCTTTATTTTTCTTGTTTTATTTTACAGTTAAAAATCATAATTTATTTTGTGTTTGTATTTTGTTTTTGCGTTTAAACTAAGATTAAACCCTGGTTTAAATTTTTGTTTGGTTTTTTGTATTATGTGTTTTAAACTTATGATTAAGACCTAGTTTAAAGTTTTACCATTTTTTTTTGTATTTTGCGTTTAAACTAAGATTAAACCCTAGTTTAAATTGTTATTTTTTTTTTTTAAACGAATATTAAGAAACCCTAGTTAAAGAATTGTGTTTTTATTTTGTTTTTGTTTTTTTATCAGTTTTAACTTAAGGTTAAAAACCCTAGGTAACTGTAAATTTGTTGTTATTTTGTTTTTTATTTGTTTTTTAGTTTTAAACTAAGGTTAAAAACCCTAGGTAACTATAATTTTTTTTTTTTGAATTGATTTTTTTTTTGTTAAACTAAGATTAAGATACCCTAGGTTAAACATTTGTGTATTTGTTTTTGTTTTTTTGTTTAGTTGTACATTTGTTAAATGTTTTTGCAGTACATTTGTATTTTTTTTTGTGTTGGCATGCTTTTAATTTTTTTGTATTGTTTTTGGATTTTCAAGTGGTGAAGAGCCGGTACCGTCAGCCAACGGTATTTTTGGATGCATGGGAGGCACTGACTATGGTGGACTTGGAGTGGCTTGATGCCCTTGGGATAAAGAAGGTGACTCTGTTAGAGCCTGTGGTGGGGGATCGGCCATATCTAACTACCTTGATCAACTTTTGGGATCCCCGCACCAACACCTTTCATCTCCCAATAGGGGAGATGATAGTGACTCTAGAGGACGTCTATCAGATTATGTAGATTTGGATAGACGGATTGCCTATTCAGACTACTCCTTGTGATCAGCAGACGATGGTGCTAACACGGTGTTTTGGGAATGGGGTGGAGATGGGATTAGATAGTCTGGTGGAGAGGGTAGAAGGGGACTTCCTGATTGGCAAGATTTTGGTGCGGTGGTGGTTGGAGAAGGGTGTGTTGGGGGTGAGGCATGCACTGCTCATGACCCTCATATCCAAAATGTTGCTGCCTAACTCATCTAGTGCGAGGTTCCCTTGGAATCTATTGGAGGTAGTTTTCAGACTGGTTGAGTGTCCGACCTCAGAGCCACTGATTATGAGGTGGGGTCAAACACTATTGGCACAACTTTATGATGAGTTGTATGAGGTCCGTTGTAGGAGGCAAAATGGGATTGGGTGTAGCTACCTGGTGTAGTGCTGGGGGTGGTAGCACATAGCTATGGAGCGGCCATAGGGTTTGTCATGGACCACTCGGGCAGATATGGTGGACAGAGAGATTGGGTATGCTGCTCTATGGTGGAGGTCAGAGGAGAAAGGGCAGAGTCAATGGTTGGTAGGTGCCATGGGGCACTATGTTGATGCCTTCTCGTGCCTTGATCTAGGGGAGGTGTTCTAGCGGCCATATCGGGACTATCCAACCTGACCTGAAGCTAGGGAGTGGCTCTGATGGGCGCACAGGGGGAGATGGATGATCGATCAGCATGTGACTGAGCAGGAGTACTTCTTGTATGTCCAGGTGACTCGACATTTTGGCATATGCCAAGGATTTCCTGGTGAGCCTTTGATCTATCGACATCGATGCGACAAGAGGACTCTAGCCTGGATGATCATTCAGCCGCTAGGTGAGTAGTCGGATGCATTTATTGATGGCCCAGATGTCGACAATGTCGGGGTGACTACAGAGTATGACTAGTGGTTGAAGATGTGGCGATGGTGGGGCGAGGGACCTTTAGGAGGCATGGATGCAGTGGCAGTAGGTGGCAAGGATGCAAAGGCATCAAGGGAGGGTTGGGGAACTCCACGTGATGATGCGGATATGGTGGAGGTTGACGACCTGACTAGGGAGGACCTAGGGGTTCTAGAGTGGCCAGATATACAGGACATCCTAGAGCAGTGGGTGCCAAAGCAACATGTTGTTTTGGAGATGCCTATGCCTTAGGCAATCTTAGAGGGTATGTAGGTGAGGCTTTGTGCTGAGATAGCATGCTTGGAGGATCTACTATAGATACAAGATGAGGAGCACAAGAAGGTTTTGCAGGAGAGGGATCTCCTACAGACTTAGTTGGAAGAGCGGGATAATGCATTAGCTGTGTACCATCAACGGGATGGGGACATAAATGCTTCACGGGAGAGGGATCTCCTATAGACTCAGTTGGCATAGTGCGATGATGCATTGGTTGCGTACCGTCGGTATGAGGTGGATTGGGTCCAACACTGGTTGGATTTGGAGGCAAATATTATCTGCCTCGGTGGGTAGTTACCTGAGCTTATGGGAGGTGGATCTTCATGCCAAATGAGAAATAGTGAGACTGAGCAGTTTGCTTCCTCTCATCGCAAGCAAGTTGGTGAGGGCACCGCTAGTGGGTGTGATGTGGAGGCTGGCAGTAGCCACCCTGAGAGGTCCCATAGGACCCACACCACTGGGAGTAGTTCCAATCGCACCGATCCTGCATGATCATGGTGGCCGACGCCCTAGGCTTGGGGGTTGCTGAGTTTTTATTTTGTTTGTGATGTCAGAGGACCTTTTTATTGTATCCTGAGGGCATTTTTGACGATATATATAAATGACTTTTCTTTGTGTTTATACACTTGTTATGGTTATGCACATTTATTTATGTTGATGTATGCATGTTTATTTATTTTGATGTATGCATAGGTTATTATGGATGCAATGTTTCTAATTATATGATGTATGCATATGGAATGGATGAAATGATTTGTTGATAACTTGGCGGTGGTACCATATATTGTACAAGATTTTTTGGCTTTGCTGCACTATGTGATTGTTTTATGGGATGAATTTGCATGTGTAATTTTTTGTTTTGTATTTTTTGATGGTGATGTAATAATGGAATGTACCACAGTTGTGTTAAAATGTAGTTAAGGTTTTCTGATACTTAGATGTTTTAGGTTAACTATCCAGGACTACACGTTTATCTCACAAGACTTTTCAACAAGGTATGAATTAGACTTGAGTTTGACCAAGTTATTTCACATCCCTGTGTGTGCAATTGAGTTCATTTATGTGGTATTTGTCAGGATACCGCCAGTGCCAGATAGGCTATCAACCAAACCTGTACTGAGGATCACCTAATTAGCTTCACTAATCCCTTTGTTGTATTTAGTAAGATTAATCTGTGATGCAATCTAGGATACCACAAGCTAGCTCATCCATAAGCAAACATTGATCTGTACATAGTTTTAATGGGACAAATATATCGTCATGCGGGAGGTTTCCGATAGGCTATCCACCAAACCAATACTAAGGATCACCTCATGACCTTTCAAATGCTGAGAGTTCCAGGGATTCAAGTTCGACTCCCTTATTTTCTTCAATTGTATTTGGGATACTTGCTCTTATATGTAGTGATAAAAATCATTGTTTATTTTTATTATTATTTTTTTGAGCAAGGGATTGGAATTTTGAGTGATGAGAATCACTATTGCTTGTGCTTTTTGATGTATGTACTTTATGGGTTTGGATATCAAACTTTGGAGTTTATATTTTGACTTTTGGAATTTTTGATGTTTGCAACCCTTTGGGGTTTTTGGGATTCTTGGGGAATTGGGTAGGGAATATGCTTGTCCTTTTGCCAACTCTCAACATTCTTGGGCTCATTCGTCCAGGGGGATGAGCGAGATAACCGTTTCACATATGGTAACCTAGCCTGCTATGCAGGTTTCATCTTTCGTTCACACAACTTGGGAATTTTTTTATGTGTTTTAACTTGTGTTGGGATTCTACGTAACAAGGTGTGATCCAAGTAAAACTCTACCTTTGTAAAATTTGTCTGAATTTGTACAGTTTTTGGCTAGAAATATAATGACAACTGAATGACAAAAGTTTTAAATACATTAGAAGACAACTGATGATGATATGGTGAAAAATGTGGATGACATTTATTTTTGTTGGATTATTTATAAGGTGGACAAATGTGGAAAAATTATGGAGTTGCCGAGTAATTACAGTCTATGGTGCATTTGACCTATATGACCAAAAAATATGCAATGTATGTTTGCGATGCCTAATGCAACTTATTTTTTTGTGTTTTGATTTTTAAGAGTATGCATGGAAGTGAGATGTAGTTTTTTTTTGTTATTTTTTATTATTTTATTGTTTTGTTTGTTTTTGAATATTTGTTTTTGACCAAGTGATTGTGGGAACCCTTGGACCTTTTGGATTGACCAAAGAGTTTATGGATATCTTTGGGGCGTTTTAGGTTGACCAAGCGATTGTGGGGATCCTTGGAGCTTTTGGGGTGACCAAAGGGTTTATAGATACCTTTGAGGAATTTGTGGGATTGACCAAGCAATTATGGGAATCCTTGGAGCTTTTTGGTTTGACCAAAGAGATTATGGGCACCTTTGGGGTTGACCAAGCGATTATGGGAATCCTTGGATCTTTTTGGTTTGACCAAAGGGATTATGGGCACCTTTAGGGCATTTTTGGGGTTGACCAAGCGATTATGGGAATCCTTGGAGCTTTTTGGTTTGACCAAAGGGATTATGGGTACCTTTGGGGCATTTTTGGGATTGACCAAGCGATTATGGGAATCCTTGGAGCTTTTTGGTTTGACCAAAGGGATTATGGGCACCTTTGGGGCATTTTTGGGGTTGACCAAGCGATTATGGGAATCCTTGGAGATTTTTGGTTTGACCAAAGGGATTATGGGCACCTTTGGGGTATTTTTTGGGGTTGACCATGTGATTATGGGAATCCTTGGAGCTTTTTGGTTTGACCAAAGGGATTATAGATACCTTTGGGGAATTTTTGGGTTGACCAAGCGATTATGGGAATCCTTGGAGCATTTGGTTTGACCAAAGGGTTTATAGATACCTTTGGGGCATTTTTAGGTTGACCAAGCGATTGTGGGAATCCTTGGAGCTTTTTGGTTTGACCAAAGGAATTATTGATACCTTTGGGGTATTTTTGGGTTGACCAAGCTATTGTGGGAATCCTTGGAGCTTTTTGGGGTGGGCTATGGCTCTCTAAATGTGGAATGGCCTACAATGACTGATGTTCAAGGGTTCTAGTTCCTTGATTCCTTCAAGAGAGCTGAGCCGGTATGTTCTAGGTCCTATTTTACTGTCAATTACATAAGGACCTAGCCAGTTTGCCATGAAATTCTCCCTTATATGGGGCAACAAGTTAGAGTTTTGTTGGTTCTCTTTTAAGACTAGGTCACCAACCTGAAAGTCCCTTTGGTGAACTTTCATGTTGTATGTTTTCTTAAGTCGCTCTTGATAGATACATAAATGCTCGAGAGCATTGGCATGTCGTTCATCGAGTAATGTAAGCTGGTCTAATCGGGCCTACCATGCAATGCCATCGTCGATGAACTCCTACATTGATATGTAGAGGGAAGGTATTTCCAACTCGAGAGGCATGACTGCCTCAGAGCCATACACCAACAAAAATGGAGTTGCCCCAGTGGGCGTTCGAATGCTAGTGTGATAATCCCAAAGAGCAAGTGGTATTTGAATGTGTCAATCCTTATGACTATCTATGACCATCTTTTTAAGGATGGCAACTAGCGTTTAGTTTGATGCCTTTGCTTGCCCATTTTCCTGTGGATAATAAGGTGTTAAAAAATTGTGTTGAATTTTGTACTTTGTGGTCAAAGCATGCACGTCTTTGTTCTTGAACGACATCCCATTATTCGAGATGATCTTGGATGGAATAGCAAAATGACATATGATGTTATGTAAAACAAACTCTGGAATGCAGGTTCCAGTCGTAGAGGTAAGCGGAATTGCTTCCACCCACTTGGTGAAGTACTCTGTGGTTGTTATGATAAACATGTGATGACCTGACGATGCAAGGGAGATATTTTCGATTAGATCTAAGCCCAAATATGAAAATGTCCAAGCCAATTAGATCAGTTGCAAGGCCTAAGAAGGTACGTGTGTCAAATTGGCATGGTGTTGACACTTCATGCACTTCTTTACATATGCGCAACAATATTGCTCTAAATATGGCCAATAATAGCCCATGTAGAGAATGTGCTTTTCGATGGCCATACCACTGAAGTGGCCATCGCATGTACCATCATGCACTTGGGTGATCGCCCAAGCGAACTCCTACTGGTCCAAGCAATGGAGGAGGATCCCTTCATAGCTTTGACGATACAAGATATCTCCTAGCAAGACATGTTGTGTCACTTTCTGTTTGAATGATCTTTTCATGGCATGCATAAATCTGATTGGGAGGTTATCTAGCTTGAGGTAGTCTCTTATGGGTGTGTACCAATCCTACTGATCAGAAACCTTGATGGTATGAACTGCCAATCCCTATTGAAGTTCATCCATAGAAAAATTTGAGCGGGAACAAACCTATAAGAATAGCGTTGTGTTGCTATCAATGGGAATAGGGGAGAACAAGGACCCCCATTTGGTGTGATTTAGACTATCGTTGATTCAAGAGAACTTATCCTGAGATGGTTCAATATGGATCAGGTGGATTCTTAGTGTTAGGTCAGAGCTTGCATGCTCCATCATGGATTGTAATAGTATTTTGACTTGAATGGATGTCATTTCACTGAAAGGGTCTTGCGGGATTAGTGATCGTAAGGAGGCCATAGTGTCCACAAAATTATTTGATGATCGAGGGAGTGCCTCAATGTCATACCATTCAAGTTTTGTTAGGAATTTATCCACAAGGGCTTTGTAGGCCTGTAGAACTGGGCATTTACATTGGAATACCCCTTTTACTTGGTTGACAATTAACAACGAATCACCAAAGATGTTCAAGCATTTGATGTTCATGGTGATTGTTGTCTAAATACCTATGAGCAAGGCTTCGTATTCGACATTGTTGTTGGTGCATGGGAAATCAAGTTTAAATGATAGAGGCATTAGAGCCCCTTGAGGTGTGAAGAATATGATTCTCGTGCCATCCCCTTGCTCACATTTAGAACCATCAAAAAATAGGGTTATGTCATCCTATGACTCAGGCTCATCAGAATATGGTGATTCTAAGACATGGAAGACCCCATCATTGGGTAGCTCTATGGTCAGAGGATGATCCTCTTTGAGATGACCCTCTGCTAGTTGATCGATGATAACTTGACCTTTGATGGAATTTTGTCCAATGAATTCGATGTCAAACTCCGTAAACAACATGATCCATTTCACTGTGCGGCTACTGTGATAAGTATGACTCATCATGTATCATAATGGATTCTCCTTAGACACATACATCGTATTTCTCAACATGTAATGGCATAGATTTTTGGTAGAAAATACCACCGCCAAGCATAGCTTCTCAACGTATGCATAGTTAAGTTCATAACTGACCAGGGTGTGGCTAAGATAGTAAGTAGCCTATTCTTTATGTAGTTCATTTTTTTGGGCTAGCATGGCACCCAGTGCCACCTGAGTAGTTGAGATGTACAAATAGAATGACACTCCTAGTCTAGGTGGTGCCAATACTGGCGGTGAATCCAAGTATCATTTAATGTCGTCGAAGGCTGACCGGAACTCGTCATCCTAATGAAATGCTACCCCCTTGTGTAATAATTTATTCATGGGTCAAAACTTGTCAGATAGCTGAACTATGAAGCGCTTGATTGACATGACCTTTCCCTGTAGGCTTTTGAGCTGCTTGATGGTAGTTAGGGGAAACATTTCAAGGATTGCGTTGACTTTATGTGGATCCACCTCGATGCCTCATTTTGAGACTATGAAACCCAAGATTTTTCTAGATGTGATGTTAAATACACACTTCTTGGGGTTTAGTCTAACCTTATGTTCGATAAGGCAATCAATGATCTTGCTTAAGTCATCGAGATGATCTAGGCACAAAAGAGATTTCACCAACAAATCATCCATATAATCTTCCAAAGTTCTATGCATGTGATCATCGAAGATGTATGTCATAGTGCGTTGGTAGGTGGCGCTAGCATTTTTAAGGCCAAAGGGCATGACCCTATAACAAAATGTCCCCCAAGGTGTTGTGAATGTCATTTTGAGTTGATCATCGGGATTGATACAAATCTAGTTGTATCCCAAGAAACCATCCATGAGGGAAAGCATTTCATGGCTTTCTATGGAATCTACCAATGCGTTGATGCTAGGCAAGGGGAAATAATCCTTCGGACTCACTTTTTTTAGATCTCAAAAATCGATGCATATGCGAATCCTCCCGTCAAGCTTCTTGATGGGTACCATGTTGGAAAGCCATGGTGGGTAATCCATGCAAATGACAAACTGTGCATCCAAAAGCTTTTGTAGCTTGTCTTTGACCATTAAGGCTACTGTTGGATGCATCTTACGTAGTTTTTGCTTGACTGGCTTGACTTTCGGATCAAGTGTTAGATTATACGTGACTAGCTGTGGGTCTAGCCCCGACATGTCTTTGTAGGACCATGCAAAAACCTCCTTCTCTTTGAGAAGGGTAATGTAATCAGCTTGCTCTTCGGGGGATAGACTTACCCCCAACTTGATGATCTATGGATTCATTGGATCAAAGTCGATGTCTACGTCAGTCGTCTCCTCGACTGACATGTGGGACCTGTCCTCCAGCTAGTGTGGAGTTGGGATCGGGTGGATATAATTCATTGAATTTAGATCTACATTTGGAACATCGGGTTCCTCTTCAGCATGGAAGATATCTTGAGTTGGTCTTGGGGTGAAATGAAGCATCTCACTGCAAGGCCAGTACTCTGATGGTGATGGTGCCAAGTTAGCGTGATATTAGCCTATAGCATCTAGGTATAGATACAATGGTCATGCTGGATCATCTGGATTGCGGATGGGGGTGATTAAATCAATTGAGATCATGTTGATGAAATGCTTTTGATCTCCATTATCGCAGGTGTGGTGACTCAAACTTCCTTGGTGATATTTGTGCTCTAGATCTAGCTCTGTGGGTATTGGCACAAATGGATCAGCCCTATGTGCGGATAGAAGAACAGGGTCTACCCTTGGCACTGATGGCTCTATAGGGTCTCTGTATGCCTGAAGTGGTAGATGTAGCACTTGGTCTAGTTGTGCGAGGTTTATGTGCCACCTATGCCTTGGCCCCATGTTTAGTTGTTGAAACATGTCGTCAATGTCCATGGGGTATTGTTGCTATCGCATATTATTGAGATATGCCATCTTAGTTTCATCTTCATAATCACTATCGAAGACCCATAGGCCTTAATTGGATTTGATAACTATTTGTGACATGTGAGGCTCGTCTTGCTTGAGAAAATTGATCTGGTCCCATCGAGTTTGTTCCGCTCTCTATGGGAGGGCTTGATTCTCTTGAGGTGGCATCTGCTTGATTGGATCATCAAAGGGGAACATTGTCATGAAGTTCTCCTGATAGTCATCTATGGGTGTCACTTGCGAGTGATTGCTATCAAACTCGAAAGGGTCCCAAGGTGCTACCTCATACTCTGACTCATCTTCTGAATATCCTTCTTGACCTTGTCTATATCCCTCATGGAGGTAAGTTATTGAAATTTCCCCCTTATCGATCAAAGCGAAGGAATTGTTGAGGCCCACAAAGTTGGTTGTTAACAATGGGAGATAATCCCCCAATGTGTATGTTGTGTTAGGATTGGCATATGGACCTTGTGCCAACCCATCCTTGTTGCCTATCCCTAGGCCTTGCATGTTCTCTACCAAGATGTCAAGGGGTAGAGGGTGGTTTAACCCTACTCCTAATTTTTTGTATGGCATTTGATATCTTGGTTGGCAAAGAACGCGCACTCCCTATTCATATCTACCTAATCCATATCCATGCCAATTACATTGGCCAAGATATCTCAAAGCGAAGTCTGGGTTGGACAAATAGTTGACATCCTCAGCAAAGGGCTCTTCATCTTCTTCCTCTTGCAGATAAGGTTCAATGCCATTATTGAGGCCTCCATATACAAAATTTGTCTGGTTTGGCGGGTAGCCTAGAGGAACAATAGTGTCAATGGGGAGGCGAGGTCTCCCCATATCCTGCATGGACACAAGTGTGGGTGTTGCTACAATGTTCCGCACTAGGTACTCCCCCAGACCCGTATTGGCCATCTCAATGGTGATCGTTGGTGGTTGAGGGGGAGGGAATGGGAGTTCTTCTTGAGTCCACTCCATGTCGGGTGAACTAGGCGTCTCGACTTCCATTCAGCTAGGCATCTCCTCGGTAGATATGGTAGAGACTGATGGAGGTGCTTCTTCCATGGGTTTCTTCCCATTGTCCTTTGGTGTGGCCACTATAGGTGGCATCGTTGGTGAAGGACCAGACAATGCATATGGACCTAGTTAGGGATTTGAGGGAATTAACAGTGGGTATGTATGCAAAATCAGACCCTATTTGGATGGATTCAAATGGAATTCCAAATTTGTTGATGGGAGGGTCGATTGCAGCATCAACTACACCGCATTGCAATACTTGAAGGGTTCTAAGTCTATTGGGACTACATGCACCTACCCTTCGAATGTGTACTTTAGGCACTGATGAGCTATCGAAGGAACACACTTCATGTCCTTGATCCAAGGCCAACCCAACAATATATTATAGGCCATATCACCTTCCAATATGTGGCACAACGTAGAAATAGTCTTTTGACCTACTTGGATGGGCAGGAATATTATGCCAACCATCGAGCATATTGCATCATTGAATGCTCAAAGAGTATAGGTGGAGGCCACAATGTGAGATGCTGGAAACTTGAGGTGTTTCAATGCCGCTGTTGTGATTATATTGTTGTACGAGCCAGTTTCCACCAAAACCCTCTTAAATGGAATCTCGTTGACCCATGCAATGATATGCAGGGATGGATTCACCATATCACCAGTAATCGATTTCAATTTGTCTTCTCTAAATGTGATGACTAGTTTTGTACATCGTTTTACATGTCCCACAAAGTTATTAAAAGAGTTTGCTTCATGGGGTTGTAGCTTGATGGCTTTTAATATCCCCATTAGAGCCTCTTGATGGGGTGGTGATTGTTGTATGAGCTCGTAGATGGATAGCCTAGACGATGTGGTCCTTAAACTTTGGGTAAGTTTAGTATGAATCATGGCCACTGGTCTAGGCAGAGGAGGTTTTGTAGGGTACTATTGAGGTTGTGACGTTGATGGAATCTCTCCTATAGCTGTCATGGGGGAAGCTATGCTTGGGTACCTCTTGTTCCTAGTCATGATGCTTATCATCCCTACGTATCCCTGCATGGGGAAGTTTTGTGTCACCTCATTGACTTGAAGGGTCTTTTCCTACACATCATGGGCAGGCAGGGGGTCTTTGAAGACCTCCATCTATTGGTTGTTTGGTGCAACGAGATTATCCACCACTAGCGTCTTGTTGTCTATTAGGTCTTGCACTAAGCTTTTGAACTTCCAACATGTGTAAAGGTCATGTCCTTTATATCGATAAAATATACAATAAAATTCTTCCCTATAGCCCTTGGGTTTTGGCATGTTGGGGTCTACGGGTCGATTCTATGGCAGGTTTATCAATTTTGCCATTGACAAGCGGTCAAACAAGGAGTCTTTAGACTCTGTGAATGGTGTGAATTATCGCCTAGGGTGACGTTGCTGATTTTGCTCTTGCCTATGATTTTCTCTTTCATAGTTGTCAAGAGGCACTGCTTGATAATTAGCCTTTTGGGGTTGTTTTGCTTGTGTAGGCTTTGGTGTGTTGATAGCAACCTGATTGACCTAGTGGGTTTTAGTTGTGTGGTCCCTGTTTTGGCATTTTTGGGCCACTCTTTCTTGCGTGGCTTGGCAATCTCACCATCTATCTTGATCTCCTTAATGATTTTGGCTTGCACCAGGGCTTCCTCGAGAGTGGCATATTGCTACAGATGCAATAGTACGGATATCGACCTCAAACAACTTTTTGAGAACATTTGGGTCAGGTCGGCCATGGAAGGGATGTAAGGTAGATTTGAAAGGAATGTCCTCCACCAATTTTCATAAGATGCCATGGTCTCTTCCTCATACTGCCTGAGGCTGGCTAGGTCACTTAATGATGCCTTCTTGGTATTGAAGGTGAAATGTTCTAGGAACGTGTCCACTAGTTGATCCAGGTTACTGATGCTATGCTTCGACAACTGGGTAAACCAGTTCGAGGTAGGGCCTGTGAACGTGGTTATAAATGTTCTTAAAAGAAAAGCATCATTGTCCTAAATGCAAAAGCATTGGCTTAGGAATCCCATCACGTGATCTTGGGCATCCTCCTCCCCTCTAAATATTGCCAATTGAGGCATTTTAAAGTGTTCAAGGTATGGAGGTGTAGGCACTGAAGGATGCACAGGGTGATTGTAGAGCTAGCGTAAAGTGGGCTTTTGGGGCCCATAAGTCTTGGTCTCCACATAATCTAAGCGCTCTAGTAGAGGTTTTTATGCATTAGAAGATTTGATCTCTTCCTCCTTGGTTTCTTCTCGTTGTGAATTATGGGGAACTTGATGCCTATGCAGGGGTAATCGGGTAGCACCCCCCCTGCCTTGGTAGGGCATTTTAGCCTGTTCTTCTTCTTGCTTTAATTTCTCATAGGCTTCTTGAGGAGTTCCTAGGCATGACCTATAAACATGGGTGGGTGCCCATAGAGGGTGCCCATCATTGGCTCTAGGGGTGGTCTCTCGCTCAGGTCTAGGAGGTCTTGGAGGTAACATTTGATAAGGTCATGGAGACCTGTCTCGCACCAAGGGGTTGTGCCTCTCATACAACTCTGTCCTATGCGTGCGAGGGGTTGGGACCCTCTCAAGCATAGTGTTCCAGAGCAACTCATCTGTCTGACATAGAATGCTCTCTTTGATAAGGTGATACAGGTGCTCTAACTATTGTTGGTCTTGCTCAAGCTGTGTGATTTGCGCTTGGTGGGTGGCATTTTTGGAAAATGCCAAGTCAATTTGTTCCATCGTCTTGAGTCTAGGAGGTATAGATGCCTCTCCTACACATCTATCTCGGTTGTGGTGATCCGAGATCTCTATAGGTCACTTCCCTCTGTCGAGGTTAGCAACATTTACCCGAGGCTTTGGCCTTAGTAGGTGATCCTAATAAATAGCAAGTGTGGAAGCGCATTGTTCCCATGCTGTGTATTTCTCTTGAGGAATGCATTGGTCTTCCTCATGCTCCCTTTCGTATATGTGAAAGGGGCAGGCAGAGTTGGCTCACCCTGTCTGAAGAGCCTTGTGCTCTAGATTTGGCCTATTGTTTTTTATAGTAATAAGGGGCAGATGAGGGTGATGTAATCATGTGGCCCCTCCTTATGGACCCTATGTTGTTCTAGCACTTCCTCACATGGTGGCCACTCATAATGAGCATCTAAGGGAGCCTTCCCATTTATGTTGAGTGCCATGTGTAAGGACTCCTCCTGAAAGGGTCTATGTTGAATGGGAGTGCCCCTCGAAGGGGTCCCTCTATAGTCCTATTCCATCATGGTATGATGTGGATTATTTTGTGGGTCAAACTGCCAAGGTGGTATGACCAAATCCTTGGGGCTATAGTAGAGGCAACTTGTACCTCCTTGTACACTGTTCGTAGCCTTTGCTCGTAATTGGGATTGGCTACAGGTGTACACCATGGTGGTGGATTCCTACCAGATATGTAGGTTTTTATCTTTTTTTTATGATTTTTTTTGCTACACTAAACAAACAGGATCCACACAAACAAATAAGTGATTATCTCGTTTATAGATTAAAGGTGTGCCCTAGATCTGGTTTAGTGTCTTTTGAGTTTTGTTTGAAAACATTGTAAAGAATTTTTTTTTGCATATGCAATATGAGGGCTCTTATGTCTCCCAAAATGGTCACCCCTTCAATATACCACTGCCAGACCGTTATACTGAACCTCTCAATACACCCGCCCTTACGTGAGGGAAACTATTAGTATGCAAGAGCAGAATAGTACATGGAACATAGGTGGTACAGAAGGGGAATCAATATGTTTTTGACACCTACCATAGAAGACTTATCCTCATGCACTAGGAATCACCCCAGCTACACTTGGTCAGATTTTATTAGGATTTACATCTAGCAATAGTAGTGATCATGGTTATGTATGCAAAATTCAAGCCAAGGTGGTGATGAAATCCACCGTTGGTCTTGATCAAGTGTTGGGATTTTACTACCAATGCCTTGATATTTAGATTATATCATGGTGTGTGGGGTTATTTTTACTTGTGCAAAGAAATAAAAACATGTAGTAAAATTTTTTTATGCAAGCAAAGAAACTGAAAATTACAGAGATAGAAAATAGAAAATGACAGAGGATGCTTAGAAAACCTACCTCTTCTCTGCCCAAATCGGATGCCTCTGAGTTTCTATTCGAAAAATGCACAGAGAGAAAATCATCCTATGGTGGGATGAATAACAGATATATATTCATCATAGGGTGGGACGAATGCCCATTCGTCCCTGGATGACACAAATTCTAGCTTTGTATTCATCACAGGGTGGAACGAGCAACAATCCAACGCTTGAAATATTGACACCTACAAGCAAAAACACACAAATTTTGATCAAAAATTTGATCCCAAAATTAGGTGACAGTGTCCCACCATGATTGCCACTAAAATAATGAGGATACAGAAACAAAATGGCATACCGGGTGTGATGAAAACAAAATCAAAATTTAACGCTAAGTCCTACGAATGAAAATGCATGAAAGGGGGAAAACAAGCGAAATGAAACAAGATGTAAAGAAAATGTAAAGTGCAGCCCTTTATTTTATTAATTTTCTCAATATCAGGTTACAATACATCTCATCCATTTTTTAGGGGGCTAGGAGCATCAGATATAGTTTTGTTTACACCACAGATGGTACATCCCCCTTTGGGATCTTTTGTGTGCCCACATTTGAAATGGGTGGGCCAAATGTCACCGCCACTTGTGTGAATGTGGATGTTGTTCCTTGATGCCCCTCTGGTGTTAAGATCCTACATTCATAGAAACAACAAACGATTAGTAGCACATGTAGATGAAGGGAAACAAGCAATCCCCAAGGCCTCCGGTTAATGCATGCATGAAATAATTAAAACATTAATCAAAACATATCATAATGAGATAAAATTTGGATAGAGGCATGAAAAAATTACCAAGAACACACTGCAAAAGGAAAATTCAAGAAATCTGCCATAAATTTCTAATTGCTCTAGGGTGGGACGATTAGGACTATCACAAAAATTCAAAAAGTGACCTCCTAAATGTCCCATATAGGGGCCTCCAAAACACCTGAAAAGTTGGGGTTAGGCAAAATGGGGCATTTTGAGACAACCCAAAAGGTTATATTTTGCAAATTCTACCTTGATCGCCCTATATCTGATGATGCTTCCTGTATGTTAGTGAAAGCAAAAAACACTGAAAACACAACCAATATTCATTAGAATGACATGAAATTTGAATGGCAGCCTATATAAGTGACCTAAAATGAAATGCAAATGAAAAATTAAAGAAATCTACTATATATTTCTAATCACTTTGGGGTGGGGTGATTAGGACTGCATCAGTATAGGGGGGCACCCGGGGGCAGGACGCCCGCCATTTGGGGCTTGGTTTTGGCACCAATCCACTTGGGATGGGTCCAAAACCTCCTAGGGGGTTGTGTCAAAAAATTGGGTGGGGTATTGTGGCCAAATTTCTGGGTTTTGGTTCTAGATTGTGCTTCCAATGATCACCCAATAACCTCCCTTCCAAAAGAGAGATGAAGGATGTAAGAAGCACAAGCGATGGGTGAGGATGTAATTCGGTAGCACTCCGTTGCTCCAAATTCTCCTGCTCTATCCTTTTTTTGGGATGAGAAGACTCACCATTTTATATACCTAAGGGTCTCTTGTGAATGAGCATGCAAAGGCGCCACTTGGCCATCATGCCTTCCCAAGGGAGAGAAGATTCCTCCCTGATTAAGGGCTCCATGACTGCCTCTTTGAGCTCAAAAATACTCACTCGCACTCCATGCATTGAAGGTGGCATTAAGTGGTGGATCTGAGCTGCCATTTTTCAAGGTTTGACCTTTTTCCTGTCAAACCTGCTATTCACCCCACCCTGGAGCGAATATTGCTAATCGTCCCAGGGTGGGACGAATACTAGTTTGTAATCATCCTAGGGTGGAACGAATAAGGAGAAGGGTGCCTAAAAGGTGCCAAATTGACCTCTGACCTTCCAAAACTACTATGGGAGTGGTTAGGACCACTGTTTAACCTCTATAGTCTACCATAGGGGCTTTGTATGTCAATTCAATCAGTGCTTATCGTCACATAATCGGATTGGTGTTGTTTTTGTGTCTACAATATGAATTTAACAATCTAATGGATGACACCACATAATTCATAAAAATCATGAATGTAAATAATAACTCTTAGCATAAGAATTAATCATTTAAGCATATGTATGTGAGATAAGATGATGTGATATGTATGTGCTTTCTTTACAATATTTTGAAATTAAAATATATGTACAAAAATAGTCATTGGCCATCTAAATATCATTTTTGATATTTATCCGATATCTATCCTATATCATGAACACCCTTTAATGAATAAAACTTCATAAATATAGTTGATGATTTGATTGATAAAATGATTTTTTGTTATGGTGGTATTTTTGATGTTTTCCATGAGACTCAAACACCCTAGTCAATTAATCAAAAGTTGTATAATGACCATACAAAACTTAAAGATGAAAGTTTTTGCTATGTAGACCAAGATATTCATTATCCCTGTGTCTAAAAATGGATATATTTGATGCAACATAAGACTACCTCATTGTCAGGCATGATTCATTCAGCCCATTGTTGTAATGAGGATCACCAAATGTTCATCATGATCCTAAGTTGGACTCAGCTGGATTAGACCATTAGGCAATGCAGGACACATAAATCTAACTCTTTTTGCAAATTTCTTAGAACTACCGCAATGCCAGATAGGATTCATTCAACCCATTGTTGTCTTAGGGATCACTCAATGGTTTTGGGATATTGACCATTCCAGGGATTCAAGCTCTTCACCCTCTTCTTTTCTTCACATTTATTTTCGATACTTGCTTGTGCATAGTGATGAAAATAATTGTTTATTTGATTTATTTTCAGCAAGATATTTATGTAGTGATGATAATCACTATTTATTTTTCTTTTAAATTTTGCTTTGTTTCGGGTGAAAGTAAGGGATTTATTTGGGTAGGGAGGAACTTCTCCTTTTTTCAATGATCAAAATCCTAGACCATGTGCATCACAAGTTGAGCAAGTAAAAACCTTTCCCTTAGGATACCTAGTACCACTTTGTAATGTTCATCTTTCCTTTGTTCTAGCTAGGATTTTAGTGTTTTTATTAGTGATAGGATTTTGATATATTCTAGGTGCTATCAAAACTAGAACACATCTGCAAAAGTTCCTTTTTTGAGTTGACCAAAGGGCTTAAATACCTTTGGAGCCTTTTTTGAGTTGACCAAAGGGCTTATGATTCCTTTAGATCCTTTTTTTATTTTACCAAAAGGCTTATGATACCTTTGGTATTTTTTATGAGTTGACCAAAGGGATTATGATGCCTTTGGGGCATTTTTGTGAGTTGACCAAAGGGCTTAATGTGCCTTTGGGGCTTTTTGTGAGTTGACCAAAGGGTTTATGATACCTTTGGGGCTTTTTGTGAGTTGACCAAAGGGTTTATGATGCCTTTGGAGCTTTTTTTGAGTTGACCAAAGGGCTTATGATGCCTTTGGGGCATTTTGTGAGTTGACCAAGGGGCTTATGATGCCTTTGGATAATTTTTTGAGTTGACCAAAGGGCTTATGATGCCTTTGGGGCATTTTTTGAGTTAACCAAAGGGATTATGATGCCTTTGGGGCATTTTGTGACTTGACCAAAAGGCTTATGATACATTTGGGAAATTTTGTCAGTTGACAAAAGGGCTTATGATGCCTTTGGGGCTTTTTGTGAGTTGACCAAAGGGCTTATGATACCTTTTGGGATTTTTCATGAGTTGAACAAAGGGCATATGATGTATTTGAAGATTTTTTTGAGTTGACCAAAGGGATTATGATACCTTTTGAGCCTTTTTTGAGTTCACAAAAGGGCTTATGATGCCTTTGGAACATTTTTATTTTGATGTTTTTCGATTTTTTGTAATTTTATGATTTCTCTTTTTTTTTGAAACTTTGGATTTTGTTGCTTTTATATGTAAAACACCTTCAGATGAAGAATATTGAGAGGCTCATTCTCTTCAATAATTTATAACGATGTTAGGAGATATGTCCCAGGTCCAATCTTCTTTGAGATGATATAAGGACCTATCTAGTTGGCCATAAATTTTTCTCGTAGGTGTGATGGTAGGTTTTAATTTTGTTGGTTCTCTTTGAGCACAATATTCCCAATATTAAAGTCTCTTACATGAATACATGAACCATTTTGCATGAGTCCTTTATAAAATTGATGTTCACTATTGCATCAGCCATTTTGCTTACATAAATTAAATTTCTAACAAGGCCAATAATATGCATCACATCTAGGAGGGTTTTAACCCTACCATCCTACAATAGTATTTTCACTCTTCCATGACCAATGCTTCTAAGTGGTTAATTATATCATAAAGTTACCTACCCTCCATCATATCTTTCATATTCATTGAACCACCCTCTATGAGGGGTCATATGAAAAGATACACCAGTATCGATCAACCAATCATTACTATCTGAACGTGTGGAGCAAGATGCCAAATATACATATCCTCATTCATCAATGGATTTATTTATCTTTGTGGAAGTGGATTCATCAAATCTATTTCTAGAATCAAAAATCTTTGATCTACAATCCTTCTTCATGTTTCCAAGCTTACCACATTTCTAACATTTTCTCTCAAACCTTCTTTGAGACTTGGATCTACCTCTAGACTTAGATCTATCACCAAATCTCATTTTATTTTTTACTCGACACACCATCTCAGTATTAAAGTATCATTTGATGTGCCCTGCAAGGCTTTTCTCCTCATATCCTTTGATAATAGAGATGCCAAAACATCTTCAAACTTCAATGTGGATGAAGTTGTACTACAAATTGCTACAACTAGGTTATCCCATGAATCTGGTAAAGAGCATAGCAAAGTAATACATTTATATTCCTCACTCAACTTAATTTCAATAGATGTAAGTTGACTTACCACTGTATTGAATGTATTAATATGATCTTCTATTGAATCCCCTTCATTCATCCTAAGATTATACAATTTATTCCGAAGGAATAATTTTTTCACAAGGACTTAGATTGATACAGAGCCCCTAACTTCTCCAAGAGATCCTTTGTAGTAGCTTCTCCAAAAATATTGATAAGACTAAATTTGCAAGGCACAATCAAATTACACTCCTGGATTTCTGATTTAGCTTTTCCCAATCTTCATTGGATGTACTGTAAGGTTTTTATTCAGAGATAATTGACCATTGATCTCTATCCATGAGCAGATCCTCCATATTTAACTTCCATAGCATAAAAAATTTTCCATAAAATTTCTCAATATCTATCCCTGATTGATTTAACGTCATTTTACTTCAAGCTCCTTCTGCATAAAGCTCCCACTCTGAAATAGGTTTTCTATAACTCATAGAAACCCTAGATCTTCTTCAAATAAAGTAAAATCCTAGAAATAAAGGTGTCCCTCTAAGGCTAAAAAATTGGCTCTAATACAATATGAAGAGTTATACCTAAAATTATTTAGAATAATAATGCATAATTAAATAATCCATAAGAATATTAAGGTTTGAGGTGTAGACCAATTGGTTCCTTCAAACCTCGTAAGGGGGGAGGTTCAAGTTTCAAATCTTAGGCCTCGTTGAACTAAACACTTTTCCGTTTATTGGTGGTTTCAATGGAGTAAAAGGTTTAAAATAATTTTGGCATGGTACTTATAGGGACAGACTATGTGAATTACTATGTAGTGGTTTCGAGAAGATAACACAAAATACTATGGTGGTCATAATAGATGAACAACGTACCCGGATCATCATGGCAACTACCAATTCCGCCATGTAATATATATATATATATATATATATATATATATATATATATATATTGTTCTAATATCAAATTTTTGAAATATTGCGTAATAATGATATAGTAAAAAAAATATTATATCATTATATCAATCCATTATATTCCTCAACCTTTGAGGATACCTAGGTTTAAGTCTTGACAAAACAATCGAAATATCATTATGATCATTATCATATAATATAGGTAGGCCCATTTCAATGCTATATAACCCATTATAAACATAAATTTTATTTACAATGTAATTTTATATATATAATACTACTATAATATCAAATTGCTGAAATGTTATGTAATAATGATATAATACAATGAAACATTATACCATTTTCTCAACCTATTAGATTCCTCCACCTTTAAGGAGAGATAGGTTGTTGAAATTTCATTATGTGCTCGTAGTAATGAAATAATATAGCTAGGCCCATTTCAATACTATATAACCCATTAAAAGCATATATTTTATTTAGCATTTAATTTAATTCATTAAATTAGAGTAACGGATTGGCCTAAGAGGTTTACACTTAAAACCAAATTTTAAATATTATGGATGAAATTTGAAAAAACAAATACCATTAGCTCAACCCATTAGATTCCTCAATATTTGAGGAGACCTAAGTTTTTTATTTTGACAAACCAGTTGAAATATCCTTATTTCATTGTAGTCATGATATAATAGGTAGGCCCATTTAAATACTATATAACCCGTTAAAAATATATTTTGTATTTAGCATATAATTTTATGTATATAATATTACATTAATATGAAATTGTTGAAATTCTATGTAATAATGATATAATACAATAAAAATTTATACCATTATCTCAACCCATTTGATTCCTCAACCTTTGAGGAGACCTAGGTTTATGTGTTGACAAACTAGTTGAAATATCATTATGTGATCATAGTCATTATATAATATAGGTAGTTCGATTTCAACACTATATAACCCATTAAAAACACATATTTTAATTATCATATAATTTTAATTGATTGAGTTAGAGTAATTGATTATCTTAAGAGGATTAATCTTTGAACCAAATTTTAAATTTTATGGATGAAATTTAAAAAATCTAATACAATTAGCTCAGTGTAATTTATTCCTCAATATTTGAGGAGACCTAGATTTAAGTGATGACAAACTAGTTGAAATATCATTATGTGATCATAGTCATGATATAATATAGGTAGGCCCATTTCAATACTATGTAATCCATTAAAAATATATTTTATTTACCATGTAATTTTATGTATATAATATTACTGTGATATCAAATTATTGAAATACTATGTGATAATGATATAATACAATGAAACATTTTTTTTTTTGGTAAGTAAGAGAATATTATAATTAACACCGGGTTTTAACTGGTTGACCCAAAACCATTTTACAAAATAGGGTCCACTGACCAACTGGACAAAGGCCAAGCCCTAAAAGTTTAAACTC
Source organism: Wollemia nobilis (assembly GCA_028583015.1). NCBI lineage: Eukaryota > Viridiplantae > Streptophyta > Pinopsida > Araucariales > Araucariaceae > Wollemia > Wollemia nobilis. The sequence goes on along the minus strand of JAQPPZ010017036.1, from coordinate 466,841 downwards.
GACAACAAAAATGGCCAAGACCTACTCTTCCATTAGAATACAACCAAACTAAACTATGGAAGCCTAATATTATGGCCATCATAAAAGAAAGACGCAAAAAAGAACTAACAAAGACAAAAACTAATCATGCAAGCACCATGCAGAGTAGCTTGTGCCCATATAAAAATAATAGAATATGGTCAAAAAAAAAAAAAAAACATCCCATAGAATGGACAGCCAAGAGGCCAAGCAGTCTTCCTTGTAGTCCTCATCTAACTTCTTATCATCGTTCTTGCCATCATATTTAGATTTTGCCTTTGACTCCTTGTGCCCCTGGAACCGCCGGCTATAAAACGAAGATTTAAGGAATCACACAAATCAACAACTGCACCGATGAGGCCGTACATGCACTCTTCAATCAAGTTGATACCGTTGGAGGCCGATGAAATTGTCATCTTCTCCAAGACTATTATGGTGGGGTCTGGTGCCTCATTGTCATGGATCTCCAACACTTTGTTATTTCTTGCTAGGGCCTTTTTGCGACATCGAATCCAAACACACCTTGGGAAATACTTGAGGCCAAAGCAGATTTTTCCCATGCATGAATTTGTAGATAAAAAACCTATATCAGTGCCCCACCAGCTGCAAAAAACACTAGTCACATGAACAAAAAAACAAATATGACAAAATCCATTATAAGGTTCAAAATTTTTTTTTTTTTAAAATGCCCCCATTTTCTGTCATTGATCCACTTTGAGCCTTCCAATCTAAAGTTTTTCATTATCTATCACCATTGAGACCGCATGAGGAAGATTTTCAGTCCACGTGATCAAGTTTGTCGCTACAATGCCTTCATTTGCCAACCTATCACCGCCATGTTTGCTTCCCGAAGGTATGCAAAATTATGGCCTCATGTCGGTCATGAATTAGAGCCCTTGCTTCATGGATGTAGTCATCAAATCTCCAAGGAGCTCTCTTAGTGTTCTTTAGAAGATTTATAATAATAAGAGAATCACCTTCCACCAACAGCTTCCCCGGATAATTCTCTCGCCACCTTGAGGCTCCTCCAAACCGCCCTTGCTTCACCCACATTGTTAGTTTGAGCTCCAAGATGTTCTCGCAAAAGCTACAAGCACCTCACCCTTGTGGTCTCTAAGTAAGCCACCAGCCCTCCTTCACCCAGGTTGCCCCTAGATGCCCCATCAAAATTTAACTTAATCCACCCTAGGGGGGTGGGGTCCATGTGATCATGGTTCTAGGACAGACTTGAGGATGATTGAGGCCATAAGTGAGAGGTAAGTTTAATGACCGGCCTAATGAAGCTTCAAAAGGATTTGGAGGTCTAGATGCTCGCAGGCACTAAACAAGTATTCTCATTAGCATATGCTAAAATTTTTGACAGACAGAGGATGACCGAGAAACCTTATCCAAGAAGGCCCGACGATTCCTTTCCAACCATATCTCGCCACAAGTAGTGATGAAGGCAGATCTTCCACATATACCTAAGACGCCTATTCAAAAATGGGGAAGGCCACCGGACAAATAAGTCAAAAATGGACCGAGGATGGACCCAATAAATATGAAACACTTGTAACAGACCTAACAAGATTGAGACAGAAAAATTACAATACGTAAAACAAATGATCAATAGACTCCCACTCGTACATACAAAGATAACACCTATTAACAACAATCACACCTCTTTTTATTAAGTTATCCATGGTGAGGATCTTATTTTGGATGGCCAACCATGCAAAAAACCCAACCTTCGGAACAATGCTTTTGGGCCAAACTTCCAAGTGAGGGAAAGTAGGTTCATCATTATCAATAAGCATCAGATAAGCAGCCTTGACAGAAAATTCCCCATTGTCCGAAGCTTCCCGTATAAGCCGGTCCTCAAGAATGCCGTAAGGGAGTAAAGACTGTTTTAATTCATTCTCCAAGGATTATTGATGCCCCCGGTAGATCATTATTCATTATTGGCTTCCATACCCTTCTATTGTTTGACAAAGTAATAAAATCTGCAACTTTGGTACCAAAAACTTCAATTGTCCAAGCTCTAAGGGTTGAAATGATGGGGTCTCGCAGAGAGGGGATAGTCCTTTAACCATTTGTGGTCCCAAAAATCAATGTTTCTTCCATTTCCCAGCTTCCAACGTAGCCCTTTGCTTAGCAAGTTTTTAGTTTGAAGGATTGATTTCCAAAAAATTGATCCCCCGGGAGGAAAGGAATAACTTAAGAATTCAATTTCTTGCAAATACTTTCTTCCGATTATAGTAATCCATTCTCGCATTTGCATTTGTCAAAAGACGCCATGCTTGTTTGGCCAGGAGGGCCATGTTTAAATGTTGTATTCTCCTTAGCCCAATACCTCCAAACTCCCTTGGTTTGCAAACCCTATCCCAGGACACCAAGTGAAAGCGCTGCTTAGATTCGGTAACCACCCATAGGAACCTCTTCTCGGATCTCGTTCAATTTTAGTGTAGACACTTGTAGGAGCTTTAAAAATAGAGAGAAATTAGACAGGGATGCTTTGAATGGAAAATATGATAAGAACCGCCTTGCCAGCCTTGAGATAACAAATTCCCTTTCCATCCAACCAGCTTCCTCCGAATTCTTTCAATTACATTAGTCCACATGGAATCGTAGGCTCGCTCGTAAATAAAGGAAGGCCTAGGTATGTGGATGGAAGAGTAGACACCGAGCATCCAAGAATCCTAGCAATCTTAATCGCCTCTCGAATGGGAGTGTTAAAGAAATAAATTTTACTCTTTGAAAAATTTACCTTTTGCCCCGCAAAGATCCTCATATAGCTCTAGAATATGTTTTATGACCTTAGCCTCAAAAACTGATGCAAGAGTTAACAACAAAGTATCATCCACAAACCGTTCATGTGTAACTCGCTCGTGTTTGTGATGATGCTTTAATTCCCGAAATAAGACCAATATTACAGAGTACTTTGATTGTCCTCCCAAGGGCTTCACCCACAATGATAAACAACATGGGAGAGATAGGGTCACCTTGCCTTAGGCCCCTTTTACTTTGAAAGTATCAAGCAGGAGCACCATTAACAAGGATCGAAAACCAAGGTTTCATAAAACATCCTTCCAAAAGCTTGATCCATTCATGATGAAAACCAAATTTCTGAAGAATGGCAGAGACAAAACTCCACTTTATGCGGTCATAAGCCTTGTTCATATCCAGCTTTGAGAGCAAAAGCGGTGTTTTTAGTCCTGGACTACCGAATGGAGGGCTTCATGAACCGTTATGACCCCATCAAGGATGGACCTTCCAGGGACTGAACCGCCTTGACAAACATCAATAAACATAGGAAGGATCTTCCTCATTCTATTTGCAATTGCCTTGGTCAAAATTTTATAAACAACATTACAAAGGCTAATAGGTCTAAAATCCATCATAGATCTAGGAGTAGGAATCTTTGGGATTAAAGCAATAAAAGTGGAGTTAAAACTTCTTGGAATATGCTTTGTGGACTGAAATTCCTTGATAGTAGCACATACATCAAAACCTACAATATCCCAAAAAGCCTGAAAAAACGAGGTGAAAACCCGTCCGGACCTCGGGAGATTTATCAGTGGTTCATTGAGAAGAGGGCCTCTTTGATTTCTTCATCCGTGAAAGGCTTAATTAACTTCCCATTCAAGTCATCAAAAATTAAATGAGGAATATGGTAAAGCATTGATTCTCAAGCTAAGGCGTAACCGAAATGTTCTTCTCCTAAAAGATTCTGAAAATAGGAAACTGCTTCATTTCTGATTTCATTAGGACTAGAAAGGAGTGATCCATCATCTCTAACAAGTTCTTTAATTCTATTGTGGCTTCTGTTCCTTAAGGTAGATGCATGAAAAAATCTTGTATTGGCATCACCTTCTTTTAGCCAGGTAGCTCTAGACTTTTGCCGCCAAAAAGTCTCCTCGCAGGCTAGAACATTATGGTACTCAGAAAGGGATTTCTTTTCATCCGCCTCGTAGGGAAGGGTCCGGCAATCCCTCTTCAAGTTTTTTCTCAATGGTTGATAACCTTTCAGAGATGGCTTTCTTGTTTTCAAAAATATTTCCAAAAATTTCCTTATTCCAGCATCCTTAGATTTTCTTTCACCACTTTAAGTTTCTGTGCTAATCCGAATGAAGGCCTCGCCTCGACAAGAATGCCGCCACCACCGAGAAATTCTGTCTCCGAGATCGTGGTGGTGCATCCACATAGATTCAAACCTAAAAGGCCTTTTGAATTTTGGAGTCTCTTCAACTTCAAGTAAAATCGGGTTGTGGTCGACCCAATGCGAGGCAAGGACAACAGATTTGCATCCCCAAAAGATTGTATTGCTTCCTGTGACAAAAAAACCTATCAAGCTTTTCCATTATAAGTTGATTTCCAAACCTCCTATTGCTCCAAGTAAATTTAGCATTTTTTAATTTGACATCCAATAAATTGTTGTTGTTGATGAAATCTTGAAAGTCCTCCATACTTCTTGCTGGAATTCCTACTCCCCCTTTTTTATCATAGGGGTAAAGAGGGGTATTAAAGTCCCCCGCCACTATCCATGGGATATCCTGAAAAGCTTCCTTGAAATGACTGAGTAAATTCCATATATCAGCTCTCCCATATATAGAATTAGGGGCGTACACATTTGTTAATATCCAAGAAAGGTCATTAACCTTATCCTTAAAAATAATGCTCATTACCCTTTCCCCCAATTGAATAACCTTGCCTTCCACCTTCCCCCGGATTCCGTATACAAAGAAGACCACCCGAGGTTCCATTGGCTTTGCAAAAAATTGCTTCTCCATTTTTCCATATATTGAGGGCAATTTTTCTAGACAAAACTTCATCGACTTTAGTTTCTTGCAAAATAAGAATAGTGGGATCAAAATCTCTTCTTAAATATTTGACTAACCGCTGTTTAGGAAGGCCATTGAGCCCCCTTACATTCCAGGATATGATCTTCATTTGGAACTTTTAAAGTTTTTTTCCTCTTCCCCCGCCTTGGACTTGAGGGGGCTTAAGAATTTTGTTTTCTTCAAAGGGAAGATTTCCAGCTTGGTGGAAACAGAGTAGTCTCGAATTCCATTAGCTATCTCATCTTGGACCTCTTCTTTCCATTTCTGGGCATTTGACTTTCTTCCCTTTTTTTTCTCACCTCCACAATCAATCATGGGGGATTTCATTGAGCTTCTAGTCCCGCTTCTGGCTAAATTTGGTTTGGGTGACCCGTTGGATAACAAGATCGGAAACCCCTTCTCCGGATTGGGACAAAGACAAAGGTAAAAAATGTTTCTTGGAAGGGCTGATTAACTTCGAAAGCACTTTTTCTCTTTCTCGGACAGTAAAAGGACTCATCATTAGGGCATTCTTTATGGCCAACAGGAGGAGGATTGGAAGGTCCAGATTTGGTTGGGGAGTCAAGGTAAGCATGGAGACCAAGAATTATATCCTCAACATTAGACCCTTCATTCTGATTTTCCTCTCGTAATTATTTGGTTTTCAGCCAAAATGTTAAATTTATTTAGATTCTCGAAAGGAGAGCATACCTTTTGTTGGTCAGTTTGTGATGTAGCAATTTGCTTGTCCTTACCATTGTCCATGTGAAGCTCAGCCTCATTCTCCATTTGTCCCAAACCAGAGGCCTTTGCCTTTTCAACATTTGGATCTTTAACCCTGTACATTCCTGTGTATTTGCCATTATTTCTGAAAGACTGCCGCTTGGAATCATTATTCCTAGGAAGGGTTTGCTGGCTTCTCAAAAAAGAGCATTGTCCTTTGAGATGGCCTTGAATATTACAAATCGAGCAAAATGCCGGTCTATTTTCATATTCGATGACCTGTAATCTTGTTATATTTCCATATTCTAACTCCACATGAGTAGGAAGCTCAGATTCTAGGTTTGCATTTACACAAATCCTAGCATGCGTCATTCTGGTGCGTGCAAGGGTTGGATTATCAATGGCCACCAATTCCCCTATGGTCTTGGCAATACCCAGAAGAAAATACTCATGCCACCAATGAAACGGGAGATTTGGGAGACGGACCCAAATGGGGGCAAAGTTTATGCTCGCTTTTCTCGGGTCAAAATCCTCACCCCATCTCCTAAGAAAAAGACTTCTTCGGCCCAAGAACCAAGGTCCTCCCCGTTAGAATACGACTAGCATCTTCACTATTGTTAAGGCGTACCGCAAAAACCCCCTTGATAATGCAATAATCTCCATGTGTCCAGAAGTCTTCCACTTCAAGGATGCCCATCGTCGAATCGTTTCAATATCCGGCCCGCCCCCTATGAATTTGCCTACCGGAGAAAAATTTTCCATCGATATAAAGTCCGCCATTACGCTTTCGTGCACGGATACCTTCTCGCCCATTGGGAGTGAGAGGTGGTAAAGAATGTAAGGAAACCCTATTGCCACCTTTAAGGGCCTGTGCAAAAGACTTATTGCCCTCATAATTCTTGATGTGGGCCTTCTTATCAAAAATAATATCGTGGGGTTCGTGTCCCTCTAATTTTTTAAAACCCTCGTTGTCCTTGTCACCGTCCACCCGCTTCTTCCTCGCTGTTTCGTAACCTTGCTTGTTCCCTCCTTGAGCCTCACAGCTTCCAGGGGTTTGGAAACCCTGTTTCCCACCTCCAACAGAATGAAAAACATGTTTGCAAAAATTGCACCTGCCTCTGCTCCCGCTTTGCTCCATTCCTGCCTCCGCACTGCAAATGCATGTTTGAGGTATGCATGGGAATGCCATTTAGTTTTCATGGGCCAATTCTGAGCCAAAATTCCTAGCCTCCGCTCTACAATTCTTTGAGAAAACCTAGGTTTAAGTGTTCATAAACTAATCGAAATATCATTATGTGATCATAGTTATGATATAATACAAGTAGGCCCATTTCAATACTATATAACCCATTAAAAACATGTATTTTATTTAGCATATAATTATATATAATACAATGAAATATTATACCATTAGCTCAACCCATTAGATTCTTCAACCTTTGAGGATAGCTAGGTTTAATTCTGGACAAACTTGTTGAAAAATAATTATGTGATCATAGTCATGATATGATATATGTAGGTCCATTTAAATACTTTATAACCCATTAAAAGCATATATTTTATTTAGAATATAATTTTAATTGATTGAATTAGAGTAATGATTGGTGTGAGAGGCTTGGACCAACTTGTGCAGAATTTGAATAGCTTTAAAATGAGTGGTCATATGTAAAAAATCAAGCAATATTGATGGAGATACAACCCTACGAAGTCAACCATTCGAAACAAGGACAGTGATGATTTTTCAAGTCATGAAAAATGAAATTGCAAATATTTTCCAACTAGGGTTTGAATGATGGGAAGAGCAATGAAGGCTATGACTTTAGTGAGGCAATACATTCTATCTAGACAAAAAAATTTGGCTAAGTTTTTTTTTTCCCTTCTTTAACTTAGAAATTGTGCATGAATAATTTATGAATTTTTTATCAAATATTATATATTTTATAGTATTTTAAAATAAATTTCGATAGATCTTGAGTTTAATTTCCTTTCCATGGATCAATTTATAGTTAAATCCTTAGAATCATCTCTAGTGGTAGAGGTTAGTGAGTACACCTCATATAGATCCTCATTGCTTCAAGATAGGGTATTTTTTGATAAATTTAATGGTTATTGGCCAGGGGCTTGAGGCTTAATAAAATGGATTGATAGGAGTTGGAAGTCTCCAGGAGTAATTCCATCATTTCTTCCCAAAGGTTTCTTCCTAGATATTTTTTGTTCTAGGGAAGAAATATAAAGAATACTAAAAGGAGGTCCTTGGTTTATGGGAAGAGTAGGACTCTTCCTTACCCATTGGTATGAAGGCTTTTCACATGAAATTTAAATTTATCCCTAGTACCAATTTGGGTTAGGATGTTTGGATTACCCATTGAATTTTAGAAAATATATACCTTCAAGGTAATAGGCAACACTCTAGGAGAATTCTTTGAGATTTTAGATACAATAAAAGATGGATTTTTGGCTATTTATGCTCAAATATTGGTCATGATTGATATTAGTAAATCTTTACTAGAATAAATTATTCTTAAGTATGGGGATAATATGTGGACCCAAACTATATATTATGAAAACATATCTTTTAGATGTATAAAATGTCATAAGGTTGGACATATTGAGAAATCATGCCCTAAGAAGATCCCAACAAAATCATTTGTAGAAAACCGCAAGAGAAATTTATGAATGGTTATGGATGAAGATGGTTTTCAATTTCCAAAAAATAGATCTAGGAAAATAGAAGAAAATAAAACTTGGAGACCAATAAGGAAGGATACTGGAAGAAATACCAACTCTTTTGAGGCTTTACCTTATGAAGAAAAAAATAGATCAAAACTTAGAGGACACAATACAACAATTTCAACATATTAGCAAGGTACTGTCTATTAAATATGATTCTAATTTAAGAAAGAACATTCTCAATGAAGATAAGGAATGTGTCTCATCATATTTTAAAGACTCTCTTGAAGTACCATGCACCATTCAGGAAAAAATAATTAGTAAAAAAATTGTAATTTTAGAAGTTAATACCTTCGCCATTAAAAGAGAAGTACCATAAAATGAGCTGGACAAGTAAAAAGATTCTATCATAGAGCCAGGAGAGGATAAATATGTTGAAAAACTTATGAAATAATGTTTAGAAATAGAATAATAAGATCTACTCCTGATATAGGTAAAGAAAAAAGAGAAAAATCCTCAAATTATCAAACAAGATCCAGGGAAGCAAGAGCTAACATAGAGAAAGGAACACAAACTAAGTTAGTTGAACTTCTTTTTACCAAACAACAAAATGATATTGTTAATATGCAGGAGGGGCCAAAGGCCCCTAATGAGACATGATTATTATCTCATGGAATATAAGGGGTGCTAATTCCTCCTCAAATCATAGGTGTATTAGGGACCTATTTTTAAGTAATAAACTTGATATTCTCTGTATCCAGGAAATTAAAATGACAAAAGAAATAGTTTTGAAAACTATTAAAGCAGTTTGGATAATATGTGAATGGGATGCTATGGATTTAGAAGAAGTGATAGGGATAATTCTAACTTGTTGGAATACTTCTAGAACCTCTTGTGTAACCATTCATAAAACTAGCCATTGGATAGCCTCTTTAGTCACTTGCTACTTTGCAAATATTTATTTCATCCTTATTAATGTCTATGGACCTACAATTCAGTCAAGCAGATTAGAATTTTGGAGTAGGATTAGAGCCTTTATGAGAAGTAAATACCAAGAAACCTGATTCATGCTTATTGGATATTTTAATGGAATTAGTAAATTGACCCAAAGTATGAAACATTTCTTAGCTTTTATTCAAAACAATAATCTTTGGAAAGTTGAGTTTCAAGAAGATAACTATACTTGGACCAAAAACAGGAGAGGTCAGAACCTAATTGTAGAATAATTAGATAGATGCATTCTCTCACATTATTAGCTATATGTCATGAAGGAACTTGTGCTAAAATTATTACCTTAACAACTATTGATTCAAATAACTAGCCACTAAGAGTTACAATGGTAGTAAATGAATTTAAAAAAATATCATATTTTAAATATGAGCAGATGTGGGAAGAAAATCCTCAATTTGTTGATATGATAGCTCAAAAAGAGAATTATTTAGGTAATGGTGGGTTGTATACTCTTCCCAACCAAATTAAAGCTATGACATATAGATTAAAAGAATGGAACAAGAACACATTTGGAAACATTTTTTAGAAGAAAAAAGATCTAAAAGATAAAATTTCAAAATTCTAAAAAGGTGATGATAATAATCCAAGCTTCGAGGAAAGGGAGTTGCTTAATTAATATCATAATAATTTGAGTAAGGAAGAGAAATTTTAGAGATTAAAATCAAGACAGACTTGGTTAAAATAAGGAGATAAAAATACAAAGTTTTTTTATAGGATGGCTATAGTACAGAGATCATCTTCTAGAATTACTAGAATTAAATCTATAGAAGGGGTTTGGATTAAAGATCAGAGTGAAATTATAAGAGGTAAAGTTATTTTATAAAAATATTCTAGGTTTAGAGGATACCAAAGTTCTTAATGATATACTTATTCAATATGTTCCTTCAGTTATAATGAATGAACATAATAGAAAACTGATGGAGCGTATTACTCTTGAATAAGTTCATTTATATATTTTCTCTTTTAATAAGGATAAATCCCAAGGTCTAGATGGGCTCTCTGTAGATTTTTACCAACATATTTGGGATATAGTGAAGGATTCTTTATTGGTGGCAGTGGAGTAGTCTAGGGTTAAAAAATACATTTCTTATAAAATAAATGCAACATATCTTACCCTAATTCCAAAAAAGAATGATGTTGAATTGTTTGATTCTTTTAGACCCATAAGCCTATGTAATATGGCTTATAAGGTTATTTCCAAAGTGATGGAAAATATATTAAGGCTATTTTTAGATAAAATTATTTCATAAGAGCAAGGAGGATTTGTGAAAGGGAGATAAATTTTGGATGGGATCATATTATCTCATGAAGTTATTCATTCAACAGATTCAAGAAAATAGAAAGCTATGACCTTAATGTTAGAATTCCCAAGAGTAGAACTACAAAGCATTACAAGATTTGAAGAAACAAAATAGAACTGATTGATTTATTACAGGGATCAAATTTGTATAAATAGCAAAGATGATCAGTAAGAGTCATTGGATCACAACAAATCATCAAGTCCGATGAAGACACCACTGAGAGTTCATGTAACACATGGAGGAGTGGAACAACTCATAAAGTCTGATGAAGACACCACTGAGAGTTCACTTAACACATGGAGGATTTTAAACTCAAGTGTATATATCCTAGTAGAACTTAAGAGAATATTCACTTATTATAACACCCCCTCTTAAGTGATACTAGGGGTGGTTTGTATAAATGAGTCCCAAAAACAAGGCCTGATGAGGTACTTTTACAATGATTTATTTTTTGAAGAGATGGTAAAATTACAAATGGGAAAATCCATCAATAAAAAAGAAATAAGGAAGAGGCTTGTCTTCGGATGGTGAAGATTGTCCTCTTAAAAAAATAAAAGGATGTGAAAGCACGAGATTCTGAAAGTTGAAAAGAAACACTAAATCTATGCAATGCAAAACGAAATGTAACGCTTTTATCCTAGAAATTTGAAATGCATGAAATAGGTAAAAGAGACAAATTAAGACGAAATGAAAGAAGTATAGAAATCATAGCCCTTTTTATTTATACTCTCTCAATATCGGTTACAAAGACGTCTCTCGCATTTTCAAGGGCTAGGAGTGTTAACATGTTTTGGTTACAATAGTGACTAGTGATCCTCCTTCCACGTGCCCACATGTAAAATGGGCAGGCCAAAGTGTCGCTACCGATAGTGTGAATGAATATTTGATCCTTGATGCTCCTCCTACATTCAAAGAAACAACAAAATTGTTAGTAGCACCTGCGACTAAAATGAAGTGTTTGATCTCTAAATGCAATGAAGGATGCATGCATGAAACTGAATAAAAGGATAAGTGAACTAAATCAAAATAGTCTGTGAATTTCACATAAACAAGGGAACATTACCAAAAGGTCACTGCAAATGAAACAGTCAGGAAATTCCTTGCCGATTTGAATTCGCTCTTGGGCGGGACGAATTCGACTGTAATTCATTTCGAGGTAGGACGAATTCACTTGCGACAAAGCGTCGAAGTGATACTGCCCCAAATGTCACGTCTAAGGAGCTCCAAAAGACCTGCATAATTGGGGTTAGCTAATTGGGGGCATTTTGGGAAGACCTAGATGGTCAAATTTCCCCAATTTGGCCTCCATCAATGGGAATTTGACGCTTCTACCTGCAAGTTAGTGAGGACAACAAAAGTGATAAAACATGATAAGATTTGATCAAAGCATTATGAAATTGGGATTACAAGCTATTTAAGCAGCATAAGATCGAATGCAAAATAAAAAAATGACAAAAGGAACAATCTACCACAAATTACCAATAATTCTTAAAAAAAAAAATATTAGGCTCGCAGCAATGCGGGGCGCCCGAGCAGGCCGCCCACCGTTGGAACCTGATTTCGAAACCAATTTACTTGGGATGGGCCCAAAATCTCTTGTAATGTGTTGTTGGTGAATTGGTAGATCAATGTGGTCAAGTGTCATTTTTTGGATCTAGATTCACACTTCCAATAACCACCCAATGACCTCCCTTGTGAAAGAGATCAAGGATGTGGAAGAGGTGAATCAAATATAAAGTGTGGTATCAATTTGGTAGCACTTCGTTGCTTAAAAATGCTTCCCTCCTGTCCTATTTTGGGTGATGAAGCTCACCAATTTATAGACCCAAGGGGTCTCTTTGGATGGGCATGCAATGGCGCCACATGGCGGCCATGCCTTCACAAGACTGAAAGCACGAGATTTCGAAAGTTGAAAAGAAACACTAAAGCTATGCAATGCAAAATGAAATGTAACGCTTTTATCCTAGAAATTTGAAATGCATGAAATAGGTAAAAGAGACAAATTGAGACAAAATGAAAGAAGTATAGAAAGCACAACCCTTTTTATTTATACTCTCTCAATATCGGTTACAAAGACGTCTCCCACCTTTTCAGGGGCTAGGAGCGTTAACATGTTTCGGTTACAATAGTGACTAGTGATCCTCCTTCCACGTGCCCACATGTAAAATGGGTGGGCCAAAGTGTTGTCGCCGCTAGTGTGAATGAATCTTTGATCCTTGCTGCTCCTCCTGCATTCAAAGAAACAACAAAATCATTAGTAGCACCTGTGGCTAAAATGAAGCGTTTGATCTCTAAACACAATGAAGGATGCATGCATGAAACTGAATAAAAGGATAAGTGAACTGAATCAAAATAGTCTACAAATTTCACAGAAACAAGGGAACATCACCAGAAGGTCACTGCAAATGAAACAGTCAGGAAATTCCTCACCGATTTGAATTCACTCCTGGGTGGGACGGATTCAACTGTAATTCGTTTCGGGGTAGGACGAATTCACTTGCGACAAAGCGTCGAAGTGATATTGCCCCAAATGTCGCATCTAGGGAGCTCCAAAAGACCTGCAAACTTGGGGTTAGCTAATTGGGGGCATTTTGGGAAGACCCAGATGGTCAGATTTCCCCAATTTGGCCTCCATCAATGGGAATTTGATGCTGCTACCTGCAAGTTAGTGAGGACAACAAAAGCGATAAAACATGATAAGATTTGATCAAAGCATTATGAAATCGGGATTACAAGCTATTTAAGCAGCATAAGATGGAATGCAAAATAAAAAAATGACAAAAGGAACAATCTACCATGAATTCCCAATCATTCTTAAAAAAATAAGATTAGGCTCGCAGCAATGCGGGGCGCCCGGGCGGGCCGCCCACCGTTGGAACTTGATTTCGGCACCAATCCACTTGGGATGGGCCCAAAATCTCTTGTAATGTGTTGTCGGCGAATTGGTAGATCGATGTGGTCAAGTGTCGGGTTTTGGATCCGGATTCACACTTCCAATAACCACCCAATGACCTCCCTTGCGAAAGAGATCAAGGATGTGGAAGAGGTGAATCAAAGGTAAAGTGTGGTATCAATTTGGCAGCACTTCGTTGCTTAAAAATGCTTCCAACCTATCCTCCTTTGGGGTGAGGAAGCTCACCAATTTATAGACCCAAGGGGTCTCTTTGGATGGGCATGCATGGGCGCCACATGGCGGCCATGCCTTCCCAAGAGGGAGGAGATTCCCCCTTGACTTGGGCTTCCATGACTGCCCTTGTGACAGTCCTCTAACGTTCAATCTGCTCACCTACGCACGCATGCAAGGCAGGGAGCATTAATTGACTATCCTTGGCTGCCACTTGTCAAGATTTTCTTTTTTTGCCCGTTGAACCTGGAATTCGCCCTACCCAGGAACGAATTCAGAATTCATCCCTGGGTGGGGCGAATCCCATTTTGAATTCGTCCTAGGGTGGGACGGATTTGGAGCAGAGTGTCTGAAGGTGCCAAATTGCTTTTTGACCTTCCAAAATTGTTGTAAAAGTGGTTAGGACCACTGTTTAACCTCTGGGGGCTGCCCTAGGGGTTGTGTGTGTCAATGCGATTAGTGTTTGCAGTCACATAATTGGATTGGTGCTATTTTGGTGTCTACAGATGCCCCTTTTTGGAAAGCGCTGCGGGTGATGCAGTGCTTGAGCAAAAATAGATAACCAAAGCACTAATGATTAGGATTTCTTGGTAACCTAACCAACTTTTGATGCCCCAAGCATGGAAAGGGCATGCATTCTTGAATCCTTGCTTCTGACGAGCGAAGGCACTCAATTCAAGTGTTAACCTTTTTTGGTGAGGTGTTACTTGACCTTGGACATTGATCAGTCATGAATAGGCAAAGGGCGCAACCTTTTGTCTGTGAGAACCTTGAGTTCATGATTCATGAAATGCCAAGTGATTTGATCAGATTGTGATTATTGCTTGTTTAATGCCCCAAGCAGGAGCGTAATTGTCTTTGTCAATGATTCTTTGAATGCATGCCATTTTCCTTAATTGGGTGTGTGTTTGTTGATTGGTGACTAAGTGTGACTACCCCCTCAAGCGACGAATCGATGAGGGAATGACCTTCATGAGAAAAGTGACGAGTCGCTTGACCCAAGATGACTTGTGCAAGGGTGCCTTTAGATGGTTTAGCGTTAAGTGTGTGCAGTTTTCCGACATTTAGACCTATTTTTGGTGGGTGGTAACCCTTTTTGCGACGCTTTTTGGAGCTGAAATTGGCGAAAATCCGTCCTCCCGTGGAGCGGTCCAGCTATGGTAGCCTTCTTAGGGAGTAGGATAGTGACAATTTGTGACCCCAACGTCTGTTTTGCATGCCCGGGATGTCAAGTGCAACAACACTCTCATCGGGCAAGTTTATTAGCTGTTTTAGTGCATTTTTGTTCAATTTTTGCTATTTTTTGAAATTTTTGCCCTGAATTCGTCCCAGGGTGGGACGAATACTAGCTTAGAATTCATCCCAGGGTGGGACGAGTGCTAACTAGAGCGCTCGTCCCAGGGAGGAACGAATATAAGCTCAAAAGGCCTATTTAAAGGCCAAAACTAGGGTTTGGGCTCATTTGCATCTGAATTTTCTTGCGATTTGGAGCTCTGGGGAGGAGGAGGTTAATTCTGCGAAGCGAAGCACTGTCGAATTTCTCCTGACATCATGAGTGCACAAACTGGATCAAGCGGCGGAGCCGAAGCGAGACTAGTAAGTGCTCCCTAGTGTTATTACTTTTGTTTAAAACTGTAAGTGTTTTGTTTAATTTTCTTTGTGATGATGTTTTCCAAAATTTAAAATTGAAACCCTGAAACTGAGCTGAACACAACCAAGACTTAGTGTACAACTAAATGACAAACGTAGTGAAAACCTAGGTAAAGAATTGTTATTTTGCTTTTAACTAAAACCCTAGGATAAACGGAACGTAAAACCCTAGTTCTTAGGTTGAGCTGGTCAATTTTAAAACGTAGGTTAAAACCCTAGGTTTAAAAACTGTTATTTTAATTTTATGTTGTTTGTGCAGACGTTTTAAACTTAAAATACAGAGATCCTAAGACTGACAAATAGGACTGACAAATTATTGTGTTTTTGTTAATTAATCAGTTTAGAGTTTAAAAACCCTAGGGCTGACAAATTAATTTTTTTTGAATTTTTGTTTTGTTTTTGAATTTATCAGTTAGGATTAGAAACCCTAGGACTAACAAATTAATTTTTGTTTTTGAATTTTTGTTTTGTTTTTAAATTTATCAGTTAGGATTAGAAACCCTAGGACTGACAAATTAATTTTTGTTTTTGAATTTTTGTTTTGTTTTGTTTTAAATTTATCAGTTAGGATTAGAAACCCTAGGACTGACAAATTAATTTTTGTTTTATTTTTGTTTTGTTTTGTTTTAAATTTATCGTTAGGATTAGAAACTTGATAAAATTATTTTTTTTGAATTTTTTGTTTGTTTTTAAATTTATCAGTTAGGATTAGAAACCCTAGGACTGACAAATTAATTTTTGTTTTTGAATTTTTTGTTTTGTTTTTAAATTTATCAGTTAGGATTAGAAACCCTAGGACTGACAAATTAATTTTTGTTTTTGAATTTTTTGTTTTGTTTTTAAATTTATCAGTTAGGATTAGAAACCCTAGGACTGAAAAATTAATTTTTGAATTTTGTTTTGTTTTGTTTTTGGAATTTATCAGTTAGGATTAGAAACCCTAGGACTAACAAATTAATTTTTGTTTTTGAATTTTTGTTTTGTTTTTAAATTTATCAGTTAGGATTAGAAACCCTAGGACTGACAAATTAATTTTTGAATTTTGTTTTGTTTTGTTTTTGGAATTTATCAGTTAGGATTAGAAACCCTAGGACTAACAAATTAATTTTTGTTTTTGAATTTTTGTTTTGTTTTTAAATTTATCAGTTAGGATTAGAAACCCTAGGACTGACAAATTAATTTTTGAATTTTTGTTTTGTTTTTAAATTTATCAGTTAGGATTAGAAACCCTAGGACTGACAAATTAATTTTTGAATTTTTTGTTTTGTTTTTAAATTTATCAGTTAGGATTAGAAACCCTAGGACTGACAAATTAATTTTTGTTTTGAATTTTTGTTTTGTTTTTGAATTTATTAGTTAGGATTAGAAACCCTAGGATTGACAAATTAATTTTTGTTTTTATTTTGTTTTGTTTTTAAATTTATCAGTTAGGATTAGAAACCCTAGGACTGACAAATTAATTTTGTTTGAATTTTTATGTTTGTTTTTGGTTGTACATTGGTAGGCAATGTTGTATATTCATGTTATTGTTGTACAATTTTTTTTTCATGATTTTAATGTTTTTGAATTGTTTTCTTTTGCAGGTTGTTAAGAGTCGGTATCGTGTACCCACTGCTTTTGCTGAAGCGTGAGGGGCGCTAACTGTGGCTGATTGGGAGTGGCTTGATGCCCTTGGGCTCAAGAAAGTGGCTCGACTGGAGCCTGTGGTCACGGATCGGGCTTATTTGATGGCCCTGATCAATCTGTGGGATCCTCGGACCAACACCTTCCATCTCCCAATAGGGGAGATGACCATGACCTTGGAGGATATCTATCGGCTTCTGTAGATTTTGATAGATGGACTACCGATCAGGACGTCATCGCGTGATCAGCGGACAGCTGTACTGATGCGATGCTTCGGGCATGGGGAGGAGCTGGGTGTGGAGGATCCAGTGGAGAGGGCAGAGGGTGACTTCCAGATTGGCAAGATTTTGGTCCGATGGTGGTTAGAGAGGGGGGTGTTGGGAGTGAGGCACGCATTCCTTATGGGCCTCATTTCCAACATGCTGCTACGACTCGTCAGGTGCGAGGTTCCCATGGAACCTGCTAGATTTGGTTTGGCGGTTGGTAGAGTGCCCGACGGAGGCACCGCTAATCATGAGATGGGGACAGACATTGTTGGCACAGCTCTATGGTGAGCTGTACGAGGTTCTCTATTGAAAGTGGAAGGGGATTAGCTGCAACTATCTATTGTAGAGTTGGGCTTGGTAGCACATAGTAGTGGAGAGGCCAACCGGGTTACCGTGGATGACTCGGGCGAAGATGGAGGATAGGGAGATAGGCTATGCAGTTCTGTGGTGGTGGTCTAGGGAGTAGGGATAGAGTCGATGGTGGGTAGGTGCCATAGGGCACTATGTCGATGCCTTCGCTCGGCTTACTCTAGGGGAGGTGCTCTGGTGCCCCTATCGAGACTGTCCATCTTGGTCGAAGGCTGGAGAGTGGCTTCGATGGGTACGTAGAGAGCGATGGCTGATTGGGCGACACGAGACCAAGCATGAGTTCTTCTCCTACAGTTGGGTGACATGATAGTTTGGGGTGTGCCAAGGGTTTGCTTGGTGAGCCCGTGGTCTATCGATATCGGGGGATGAGAGAACTCTAGACCGACCGATCATCGCACCACTAGGTGAGGATTCAGACATGGTGATCGATGTCCCAGATGTGGATGACATCGAGACTATCGTAGAGTATGACCAATGGTGGGTACTACGACGATGGTGGGGAGAGGGGCCACTGGGAGGTGCAGAGGTGGCAACGATGGGCGGGGAGGGTGTTGAGGCACCAGGGGATGATTGGGGAGCTCCTTGGGAGGATGCAGACATGGTGGAGGTGGAGGATGAGGATGCAGATTTGGGGGTTTCGGATCAGCCGGAGATGCAGGACGTCCCGGAGCAGTGGGAGCCAGAGTAGGCTACTATCTCGGATTTGCCTATGCCTCAGGCAGGTTTGGAGGAGGTGGAGGCGAGGCTCAACGCTGAGATAGCGTGATTGGAGGACCTACTATGGGTGGGAGCTAGGAGAGGCTTTGCAGGAGAGAGATCTCTTGCGGACTCAGTTGGTAGAGCGAGAGAGCGCATGGGTGGCGTCTCATCGGTAGGAGGGGGATACCGATGCTGCATGAGAGAGGGATCTCCTACGGATGTAGCTGGTAGAGAGGGATAGGGTTTTGGTGCAGCGCGATGATGCAGTATCTTACTACCATCGATGGGAGGCAGAGTGGGATCGACGGGAATCAGATTGGCGACGACATCGGCTGGAGATGGAGGGAGAGATTATCCACCTTGGTGGGCGAATACCTGAGCCTCCTGGAGGTGGATCATCATGTCGGACGAGAGGCAATGGGATTGAGCAGTCAGCATCATCTCATCGTAGGAGGCTAGATGAGGGAGGGGCTAGTGGGCATGATGCGGGGGCTAGCAGTAGCCGCCCTGAGGGGTCCCATAGGACCCACACCATGGGGGGTAGTTCCCGTCGCACCGATCCTGCGTGATCATGGTGGCCGACGCCCTAGGCTTGGGGTTGAGCGGGTTTGTGGGCATTTTTGTTATGATATATATATATATATAGATGACTCTTTTTTGTTTATGCGAGTGATGATTTGATTTTATGCATGATGAGTGATGAGTATGGATGTATGCATGTTAATTTATTTCGATGGATGCATATGTTATGATGAATGCAAATGTTTTTGATGTATATGTGATATGCAAAATGCAATGGATGAAATGAATTTGTGTTGTTTGGTTAGGGCACCATAGACTGTTTAGGACTTTGTGATTTTGTTTTTAGGCGATTGTTGTGGTAAATGACTTTGCATGTATACATGTGGGTTTTTTTTTTATGGTAATGTGAGGATGAAAAGTAGCGTAGTTGGTTTAGAAATGTAGCTAAGGTTTTCTGAGACTCAGACGGTTTTAACTCACTAGCCACGACTGTACTTTATCTTACAAGACTTTTGAACAAGGTATGAATCGGACTTGTCTTTGACCAAGCTATTTCACATCCCTGTGTGTGCAATTGAGTTCATTTATGTGGTATTTGTTAGGATACCGCCAGTGCCAGATAGGTTGTCAACCAAACCTGTCTTGAGGATCACCTAATTAGCTCCACTAACTCCTTTGTTGTATTTAGTCAGATTAATCTACGGTGCTATCTAGGATACCATAAGCTAGCTCATCCACATGCAAACATTGATCCGTACACGAGTTAATGTGATAGATATATCGTCATGCGGGAGGTTTACCGCCGATGACCGATAGGCTATCCACCAAACCGGTACTGAGGTTTGCCTCATGACCTATCGAAATTTTGAGAGTTCCAGGGATTCAAGTTCGACTCCCTTCTTTTCTTCAATTGTATTGGGATACTTGCTCGTTTGTAGTGATAAAAATCACTGTTTATTTTTATATATTTTTCTTTTGAGCAAGGGATTTGGATTTCGAGTGATAAGAATCACTATTGTATGTGCCTTTTGATGTATGCACTCTGGTGGTGATGTCAAATTTTTGGAGTTTTGACTTTTTGCAAAATTTTGATGTTTGCAACTTTTTTTGAGAACTTGGGATTCTTGGGGAATTGGGTAGGGAAGATGCTTGTCCTTTTGCCAACTCTCAACATTCTTGGGGTCATTCGCACAGGGGGATGAGCAAGATAACCATTTTGCTTATGGTGACCTGGATTACTGTGCAGGTTTCATCTTTCGTTCACACAACTTGGGAATTTTTATGTGTTTTAATTTGTGTTGGGATGCTACGTAACAAGGTGTGATCCAAGTAGAACTCTACCTTCGTAAAATCTATCTGACTTGGTACAGTATGTGGCTAGAAAGCAAAATGACGACTGAAAGATGAAAACTCTTGATACATTAGAAGACCACTGACTCTAGTGTGGTAAAAAGCAATGAATGGCGTTTTTTTTTTTTTTGGACTGCTTATAAAATGGAAAAATGTGGAACAAGATGGACTAGCAGAGTAATTACGAGTCTATGGTGCCTTTGACCTGTACGACCACAAATATGCAATGTATGGGTGTGATGCTTAATGCGGCTACATATTTTTGTATTTTTGATGGATTGATTTTTGTGAATATGAAGATGAGATGCGAGAAGAGCTTTTTATTGATGAATTTGAGCATGCCTGGAAATGAGATGCAAATTTTTGTTGTTTTTGATGATTTTACTATTTTTGAATTTTCTTATTTTTGACCAAGCGATTGTGGGAATCCTTGGAGCTTTTTGGGATTGACCAAGCGATTATAGGAATCCTTGGAGCATTTTGGGATTGACCAAGCGATTATAGGAATCCTTGGAGCATTTTGGGATTGACCAAGCGATTGTAGGAATCCTTGGAGCATTTTGGGATTGACCAAGCGATTGTAGGAATCCTTGGAGAATTTTGGGATTGACCAAGCGATTGTAGGAATCCTTGGAGCATTTTGGGATTGACCAAGTGATTATAGGAATCCTTGGAGCATTTTGGGATTGACCAAGCGATTGTAGGAATCCTTGGAGCATTTTGGGATTGACCAAGCGATTTTAGGAATCCTTGGAGCATTTTGAGGATTGACCAAGTGATTATAGGAATCCTTGGAGCATTTTGGGATTGACCAAGCGATTATAGGAATCCTTGGAGCATTTTGGGATTGACCAAGCGATTGTAGGAATCCTTGGAGCATTTTGGGATTGACCAAGCGATTGTAGGAATCCTTGGAGCATTTTGGGATTGACCAAGTGATTATAGGAATCCTTGGAGCATTTTGGGATATGGCTCTCTTAGATATGGAATGGTCACAAATGACTGATGTTCAAGGGTTCTGTTTCCTTGATTCCATCAAGAGAGGCTAGTCGGTATGTCCTGGGTCCTATTTTGCTATCAATTACATATGGACCTAACCAATTTGCCATGAACTTGTCCCTTAGGTGGGATGACAAACTAGAGTTCTATTGGTTTTCCTTCAAGACCAAATCACCAACCCGAAAGTCCCTCAGGTGAACTTTCATGTTGTAAGCTTTCTTAAGTCGCTCTTGATAGATACGTAAATGCTCGAGAGCATTAACGCATCGTTCATCAAGCAACGTAAGCTGGTCTAATCGGGCCTGTCATGTAGCGTCATCATCGATGAACTCTTGCATTGATATGTGTAAGGAAGGAATTTCCAACTCGAGAGGCATGACTGCCTCGGAGCCATACACGAGCAAAAATGGAGTTGCCCCAGTGGGCATCCGAATGCTAGTGCGATAAGCCCATAGGGCAAGTGGGATTTGGATGTGCCAATCCTTATGACTGTCTACGACCATCTTTTTAAGGATGGCAACTAGCATTTTGTTTGACGCCTCTGCTTGCCCATTTGCCTGCGGATAATAGGGTGTCAAAAAACTATGCTGAATTTTGTACTTTGTGGTCAAAGCACGCACGTCTTTGTTCTTGAATGACGTCCCATTATCCGAGACTATTTTGGATGGAATACCAAAATGACATATGATGTTATGCAAAATGAACTCCACAATGCGGGGTCCTGTCGTAGAGGTAAGCGAAACTGCTTCCACCCACTTGGTGAAATACTCTATGGCCGTTATGATAAACGTGTGATGGCCTAACGACGTAGGGGAGATCTTTCCAATTAGATCGAAGCCCCACTATGAAAATGGCCAAGCGGACTGGACTATCTGCAAGGCCTAGGAAGGTACGTGCATCAAATTGGCATGATGTTGACACTTCACGCACTTCCTGACATATGCGCAACAATCTCGCTCTAAAGATGGCCAATAATAGCCCATGCGAAGAATGCGCTTTGCGATGGCCATACCACTGAAGTGGCCACCACATGTACCATCGTGCGCTTGGGCGACTGCCCAAGTGGACTCTTGCTGGTCCAAGCAACGAAGGAGGATTCCTTCGTAGCTGCGATGGTACAAAATGTCTCCTATCAAGACATACTTAGCCGCTTTCTTCTTGAATGCTCATTTTGCGGCATGCGTCAATCCAAGCGGGAGATTACCTAACTTGAGGTAGTCTCTAATGGGTAAATACCAGTCCTGCTGATCGAAAGCCTCGATGGTATGAACAACCAATCCCTCTTGAAGTTCATCCCTAGCAAATGCTGAGCGGGAGAGAACTTGTAAGAATAGCATTGTGTTGCTATTAATGGGAGTAGGGGAGAACAAGGACCCCCAGTTGGCATGTTTCAGACGATCATGGATTCGAGAGAACTTATCCGAGGATGGTTCAATCTGGATCATGTGGATTCTTGGCATCAAGTCAGAGCTTGCATGCTCCATCATGGATTGCGATAGGGTTTTGACTTGAATGGTTGTCATATCACCGAAAAGGTCTTGCGGGATTAGTGACCCCAAGGAGGCCATTGTGTCCGCAAAATGATTCGATGATCGAGGGAGTGCCTCGATGTCGTACCACTCAAGTTTTGCCAAGAATTTGTCCACAAGGGCTTTATAAGCCTGTAGAACTGGGCATTTGCATTGGAATACCCCTTTGACTTGATTGACAATTAACAACGAATCACCAAAGATGTTCAATCATTTGATGTTCATGGTGATTGTTGTCTGAAGACCTATGAGCAAGGCTTCATACTCTGCATTATTGTTGGTGCATGGGAAATTTAATTTAAATGATAGGGGCATTGGAGCGCCCTACGGTGTGAAGAATACTATTCCCGTGCCACCACCTTGCTCACATTTAGAACCATCAAAAAATAGGGTTATGTCAGCCTATGACTCAGGCTCATCAAAATCTGGCGATTCTGAGACATGGAAGACCCCATCATCGGGTAGTTCTATGACTAGAGGCTGATCGTCTTCGAGAGGAGCCTCTGCTAGTTGATCGGCTATGACCTGTCCTTTGATGGATTTTTGTCCAATAAACTCTATGTCAAATTCTATCAACAACATGATCCATTTCACCGTGCGACTACTATGATAAGTACGACTCATCATGTATCGCAATGGATTCTCCTTAGACACAACATACGTAGTGTTGCTCAGCATGTAGTGGCATAGATTTTTGGTAGCAAACACCACTACCAAGCAGAGTTTCTCGATGTATGCATAGTTAAGTTCATAACTGACCAGGGTGCGGCTAAGATAGTAAGTAGCCTGTTCTTTGTGAAGTTCATTCTTCTGGGCTAGCATGGCGCCCAGTGCCACCTCAGTAGCTGAGATGTATAAGTAGAATGGCACTCCTGGTCTAGGTGGTGCCAATACTGGTGGTGAAGCCAAGTATCATTTGATGTCATCAAAGGCTGACTGGCACTCGTCATCCCAGTGAAATGCTACCCCCTTGTGCAATAATTTGTTCATGGGTCGGCACTTGTCAGATAGCTGTGCTATGAAGCGCTTAATTGATGCGACCTTTCCCTGTAGACTTTTGAGCTGCTTAATGGTAGTTGGGGGAACCATTTCAAGGATTGCCTTGACTTTGTTTGGGTCCACCTCGATGCCTCGCTTTGAGACTATGAAACCCAAGAGTTTTCTAGATGTGATGCCAAATATGCACTTCTTGGGATTCAGTCTGACTTTATGCTCCATGAGGCGATCGAGGATCTTGCTTAAGTCATCGAGATGATCTGGGCGCAAAAGAGACTTGGCCAACAAATCATCCATGTAATCTTCCAAAGTTTTATGCATGTAATCATGGAAGATGTACGTCATGGCACGTTGGTAGGTGGCACCGGCATTTTTAAGGCCAAAGGGCATGACCTTATAACAAAATGTCCCCCAAGGCATTGTGAACGCCATTTTTAGTTGGTCCTCGGGATTGATACGAATTTGATTGTATCCCGAGAAACCATCCATGAGGGATAGCATTTCGTGACCTGCTGTAGCATCTACCAACGCGTCGATGCTTGGCAAGGGGAAATCATCCTTAGGACTCGCTTTGTTTAGATCTCAAAAATTAGTGCATATGCGAATCCTCCCATCGGGATTTTTGATGGGCACCATGTTGGACAGCCATGGCGGATAATCCATGCGAGATGACAAACTGTGCATCCAACAACTTTTGCAATTCATCTTTGACCATCAAGGCCATTGTTGGGTGCATCTTACGTAGTTTTTGCTTAACTGGCTTGATTGTCGGATCAAGCGTTAGATTATGCGTGACTAGCTATGGATCTAGCCTCGGCATGTCTCTGTATGACCATGCAAAAACCTCCTTCTTCTCTTTGAGAAGGGCAATGTAGTCGGCTTGCTCTTCGGGGGATAAAATTACCCCCAACTTAATAATCTATTGATTCATTGGATCCAAGCCGATGTCTACATCAGTCATCTCCTCGATCGACATGTGGGATCCGTCCTCCAACTGATGTGGAGTTGGGATCAAATGGATATCATTAGTCGAGTTTAAATCTACGTTGGGAACCTCGGGTTCCTCTTCAGCATGAAAGATATCCTGAGTTGTCCCTGGGGTAAAATGAGGCATTTTACCAAAATGCCAGTACTCTGATGGGGATGGAGGTGAATTGATGTGATCCCAGTCAATGGCATCTATGTCTAGATGCAAGGACCATGTTGGATCGGCCAGATTGTGGATGGGTGCGGTCAAGTCAATGGAGATCATGTGGATGAAATGATTTTGGTCTCCATTACCATGGGTGTGATGACTCAAACATTCTGGATGTTCTCTGTGTTTTGGATCTGGTTCTATAGGTACTGGCATGAATGGATCGGCCCTATGTGCTAATAGGAGGATAGGGTCTGCCCTCGACACTGATATCACCCTAGGGTCTCGGAGTGGAAGGTGCTCTTCGTGTACCTGAAGCAGCGGATCCAACACTTGATCCCACCCTGCTGGGTCTACGTACCACTCGTGCCCTGGCACTATGCCCATCTGTGCAAATATGTCATTAATCTCCAAGGGGTATCGTTGTTGCATTTGTCGCATGTGGTTGAGATAGGCCATCTTAGTTTCATCTTCCGAATCACTGTCGGAGATCCAAAAGCCTTCATTGGCTCCGACAATTGCTTGCGACATATGAGGCTCATCTTGTTCAAGCAAATTAATCTGGTCCCATTGTGGTTGTTCCACGCTCCATGGGGGGACCTGATTCTCTTGATGCGACACTGGCTCGATTGGAGCCTCTAGAGGGAACAGAGTCAAAAAGATCTCTTGATAGTTATTCATGGGAATCTCTCATGAGTGATCACTATCGGATTCGAAGGGATCATATGACATTGGTTCATATTCTGATTCATCCTCCGAAGATCCTTCTGGACACTGCTTATACCTTCCTTGAAAGTGAGTTCCCGAACTTTCGCCTCTCTCTAGCAAAGGAGAAGGGTTATTGATGTTAACAAGGGTGGTTGTTGACCATGGGAGGTAATCTCCCAATGTATATGTTGTGTTTGGGTTGGCATAAGGATCTGATGCCAATCCACCCTTGTTGCCTATTCCTAGGCCTTGCATGTTTTCCACCAAGATGTCCAAGGGCAGGGGGTGGTTGAACCCTACTCCCGACTTGTCATAAGGCATTTGGTATCTTGGTTGGCAAAGGACACGCACTCCTTGCTCATACCTGCCTAGCCCGTATCCATGCCAATTGCATTGGCCAAGATATCTCGGAGCGAAGTCCGGGTTAGACGAGATAGTTGACATCTTCTGCAAAAGGCTCTTCGTCCTTGTCCTTTTGCATGCATGGCTCAACACCATGGTCAAGGCCCCCATACACAAAATTGGTCCGTTTGGTTCGGTGGGTAGCCTAAAGGAACAATTGTCCCGATGGGGAGGCGAGGTCTCCCCATGTCTTGCACTGACTCTAGCGCGGTCGTTGCTATGACATTCCGCACTAGATACTCCCCCAGGCCCGTATTGGCCATTTCAACAGTAATTGTTGGCGATTGAGAGGGAGGGAACGAAAGCTCTTCCTGAGTCCATTCCATGTTGGGTGGACTAGGAGCCTCAACTTCCATTGTGCTAGGCATCTCTTCGGTTGAGATGGTTGATATTGTTGGCGGCGCCTCTTCCAGGGGTTGAGCCTCTTCCAGGATTTGCTTCCCTTTGTCCTTCTGTTTAGCCATGATAGGTGGCATTGGTAGTGAAGGAGCTGACGATGAAGATGCACCTAGCTGGGGTTTTGATGGATTTATCACCAGTGGTGCTTGCGGCATCGGACCCTGTCTAGATGGATTTAACTAAAAATCCAAGTGCGTCGATGGGAGGGTCGATTGCGGCATCAACTACACCGCATTGCAATATTTGAAGGGTTCTAAGTCCGTCGGGACTACATGTACTTCCCCTTCAAATGCATACTTCAAACACTGGTGAGCTATCGAAGGGACACACTTCATGTCCCTGATCCATGGCCGCCCTAGCAATATGTTGTACGCCATCTCGCCTTCCAAAATATGGCACAATGTAGGTATCGTCTTTTGTCCTACCTGAACGGGTAGAACAATTGTGCCAACTATCGAGCATATCGCATCATTGAATGCTCGTAGTGTGTAAGTGGAAGCCATGATGTGAGAGGCTGGCAACTTTAGATGTTTCAATGCTGTTGTAGTAATGATGTTATTGGATGAGCCAGTGTCTATCAACACCCTCTTATACGGGATCTCGTTGACCCACGCGATAACATGCAGGGGTGGATCTGCCATGTCATCAGACACTGATTTAACTTCATCTTCTCGAAAGGTAATGACTGGCTCCGTGCATCATTTTACATGTCCCACGAAGTTATTGAAGGAATTCGCTTCATGGGGCTGCAACTCGATGGCTTTCAAAATCTCCATGAGAGCCTCCCGATGGGGCATTGATTGTTGTATAAGCTCATATATGGAGAGCCTAGCCGACGTGGTCCACAAACTCTGCATGAGTTTGGTCCGTATCGTGGCCGTGGGTCTAGGCGGAGGTAGCTGCACAGGGTGTTGTTGAGGTTGTGACGTCGATGGAACCTCTCTTGTGGCTGCCTCGGGGGCAACTCCTGGGTATTTCTTGTTCCTAGTCACTATGCTTATCATTCCCACATACCCTTGCATGGGGCAATTCTGTTGCACCTCATTGACCTAAAGGGGTTTTGCCTGTGCCTCATGGGTAGGCAAGGGGTCCTTGAAAACCCCCATCTATTGGTTGTTTGGTGCTATGGGGTTGTCCACTGCCAATGTCTTATTGTCAATCAGGTCTTGTATCAATCCTTTGAACTTCCAACATGCGTTCAGGTCATGTCCCCTTCGCCTGTGGAACCTACAATACAAGTCCTCTCTGTATCCCTTAGGCTTGGGAGCATTAGGATCTATGGTTTGAATCTCTGGAAGGGTGATCAAGTTCATTGACAAGCGATCAAATAGGGAGTCCCTAGACTCCGTATAAGGGGTGTACTGTCGCTTAGGGTGACGTTGCTGATTTTGCTCCTATTTTTTATTTTCTCTTTCATAATTGTTAGGAGGCACTGCCTGATAATTAGCCTTTTGAGGTTGTATTTCTTGTGCAGGCTTAGGGACATTTATAGCAACTTGATTAACCATAGCGGGTTTTTGTTGCGTAGTCCCTGTCTTTGTGTTCTTGTTCCACTCTTTCTTCTTAGGTTTGGCAATTTTGCCATCCTGTATTTTGATCTCTTCGATAATTCTGGCTTGCGCCAGAGCTTCTTCTAAGGTGGCATATTGCTGCAGCTACAATAGCATAGAGATCGATCTCAAACAACTTCGTGAGAACATTTGTGTAAGGTCGGACATAGGGGGAAGGTAGGGTAGCTTGGAAAGCAGTAAGTCCTCCCCATCGATTCTCGTAGGCCGCCATGGTCTCCTCCTCATATTGCTTGAGGTTGGCTAGGTCACTCAATGACGCCTTCTTCTTGGTGTTGAAGGCGAAGCATTCAAGGAACGCATCCACTAATTGATCCAAGTTATTGATGTTGTGCTTCGGCAACTAGGTGAACCAATCCGAGGTAGGGCCCGTGAATGTGGTTATAAATGTCCTTAGCAACAGTGCATCATTATCCTGAATGCCAAAGCATTGGCTCAGGAATCTTGTCACATGCTCTTGGGCATCCTCTTCACCCTTAAAGACTGCCAACTGAGGCAGCTTGAAGTGTTCGGGGTAAGGAGGTGCAAGCACTGACGGATGCACAGGGTGACTACGGAGTTGGCGTAACGTGGGCTTTTGGGGCCCAAAGCTTTGGTTTCCATAGACTCCAAATGCTCTAACAGCGCTTTGTATGCATCGAAAGATTTAATCTCTTCCTCTTTAGTTTGCTCCCGTTGTGGGTTGTGGGAGACTTGAGGCCTATGGGGGGGTGGCCGGATAGCAACCCCTCCGCCTTGGTAGGGCATTTTGGCCCGCTCTACTTCTTGTTCATACTCCTCGTAAACTTCTTGAGGAGTCTCTGGGCGAGACCTATGACCCTGAGTGGGTCCCCGTGGAGGGTACCCATCGTTGTTTCGGGGAGTGGCCTCCCTCTCAGGTCTATGGGGTCTCAGAGGCAAAACTTGATGAGGTCATGGAGACCTATCCCGCACCAAGGGATTATGCCTCTCATATGGTTCCGCTCTTTGGGTGCGAGGGGTTGGAACCCTCTCAGGTAGGTTATAAAGTAGCTCATCTATTTGGCACTGAATGCGCTCCTTGCTAAGGTGGTATAGACGCTCTAGCTGCTGTTGATCTTGCTCAAGCCACGTGATCTGGGCTTGGTGGGTGGCATGTCTGGCGACTGCCAGGTCAATTTGGTCCACCATCTTGGGCCTAGGAGGCCTGAATGCCTCTCCTATGCATTTGCCTCGGTCGTGATGATCCGAGATCTCAATGGGTTGCTTCCCTCTATCGAGGTTGGCGGCATTTACCCGAGGCTCTGGCCTCAGTGGGTAACCATGGTATCTAGCAGGTGCAGAAGCGCAAGGCTCCCATGCTATATATTGCTCTCGAGGAATGTGATGGTCTTCCTCGTACTCCCTTTCATAGGTGTGAAAGGGGTGGGTGGAGTTAGCTTGCCCTGTTTGGAGAGCCCTGCGCTCTGGGGTTTGTCTATTGGTTCTAACAGTGATGGGAGGCAAAGGAGGGATGCCATAGTCATGTGGCCTCTCCTCATGGACACTATGCCTCTCTAGCACTTCATCATGTGGTGGCCACTCATATCTAGCTTCTAAGGGAGCTTTTCTATCTACATTGAGTGCCACGTGTAAAGATTCTTCCCGAAAGGGGCTGTGATGAACGGGCGTGTCCCCCAGAGGGGTGTCCCTATAATTCCACCTTGACATGGAATGATGTGGACTCTCTTGTGGGTCAGACCGCCAAGGCGGTATGGCCAAGTCCTTAGGGCTAAAGCGGAGGTGACTTGTGCCCACTCCTTGTACACTTTCTGTAGCTTCTGCCCTTGATTGGGCTTGGCTACGGGTGTACACCATGGTGGTGCTCTTCTACAAGCTAAGAAGATTTTTATCTCTTTTATGATTTTTTATGCTACACTTAAACAGAAAAGAACACACACATACACAAACGGTGATTATCTCGTTTAAAGGTTGAAAGTGTGTCCTAAAACTGGTTTAGTGTGTTTTGTTGTTGTTTTTGAGGTTTTTGTAAAGAACGTTTAAATGCAAAATGAAGGCTCTTATGGCTCCCAAAATTGGTCGCCCCTTCGATATACCATTGCCAGACCGATATACCAACCTCTCTATATACCCGCCCTTACGTGAGGGAAACTATAGGTACGTGAGAGCAGATGGTACGTGGAACATAGGCGGTACGGAAGGGGGATTGCCCTGTTTATGACACCTACCATAGAAGACTTATCCTCGCATGCTGGGAATCACCCCAACGACACTCGGTCAGGATTTACGTCTAGCAACAGTGACAATCGGGGTAAATGGATGCAAAATTCAAGCCAAGGTGGTGATGAAATCCACCGTTGGTCTTGATCAAGGGCTGGGGTTTTATGACCAGCTCCTTGGTTTAAAAATGCCACGTGATGTGTGTGGGGTTTATTTTAAGAAAATTGAAACAAGCAACAACATCTTTACCTAAGCAAGCAAGAATGGACAAAAAATAGAAAACAAAAACAAGAAAATGACAGGAACTGTTAAAAACTGTTACCTCTTTTCTGCCCAAATCGGCTATCTCTGACTCTCGGCTCTGAAACTGCATAGACAGAAATTCGTCTCTGGGTGAGACGAATACCAGAATAGAATTCGTCCCAGGCTGAGATGAATTCGAATTCGTCCCAGGGTCAGACGAATTCCAGTACTGTATTCGCCACAGGCTGGAACGAACAACAGTCAGAGTTCAAAAAATGGCACCTGTAAGCAAGAAAACACAAATTTTGATCAGTTTCTTGATCTCAAAAATCAGGGGACAGAGTCCCACCGTGATCGCCACTGAAAGCACGAGATTCCGGAAGTTGAAAAGAAACACTAAAGCTATGCAATGCAAAACGAAATGTAACGCTTTAATCCTAGAAATTTGAAATGCATGAAATAGGGAAAAGAGACGAATTGAGACGAAATGAAAGAAGTATAGAAAGCACAACCCTTTTTATTTATACTCTCTCAATATCGGTTACAAAGACGTCTCCCACCTTTTCAGGGGCTAGGAGCGTTAACATGTTTCGGTTACAATAGTGACTAGTGATCCTCCTTTCGCGTGCCCACATGTAAAATGGGCGGGCCAAAGTGTTGCCACCGCTGGTGTGAATGAATCTTTGATCCTTGCTGCTCCTCCTGCATTCAAAGAAACAACAAAATCGTTAGTAGCACCTATGGCTAAAATGAAGCATTTGATCTCTAAAAAACAATGAAGGATGCATGCATGAAACTGAATAAAAGGATAAGTGAACTGAATCAAAATAGTCTGCAAATTTCACAGAAACAAGGGAACATCACCAGAAGGTCACTGCAAATGAAACAATCAAGAAATTCCTCACCGATTTGAATTCACTCCTGGGCGGGACGGATTCGACTGTAATTCGTTCTGGGGTAGGACGAATTCACCTGCGACAAAGCGCCGAAGTGATACTGCCCCAAATGTCACATCTAGGGAGCTCCAAAAGACCTACAAACTTGGGGTTAGCTAATTGGAGGCATTTTGGGAAGACCCAGATGGTCAGATTTCCCCAATTTGGCCTCCATCAATGGGAATTTGATGCTGCTACCTGCAAGTTAGTGAGGACAACAAAAGCGATAAAACATGATAAGATTTGATCAAAGCATTATGAAATCGGAATTACAAGCTATTTAAGCAGCATAAGATGGAATGCAAAATAAAAAAATGACAAAAAGAACAATCTACCATGAATTCCCAATCGTTCTTAAAAAAAGAAGATTAGGCTCGCAGCAATGCGGGGCGCCCGGGCGGGCCGCCCACCGTTGGAACCTGATTTCGGCACCAATCCACTTGGGATGGGCCCAAAATCTCTTGTAATGTGTTGTCGGCGAATTGGTAGATCAATGTGGTCAAGTGTCGGGTTTTGGATCCGGATTCACACTTCCAATAACCACCCAATGACCTCCCTTGCGAAAGAGATCAAGGATGTGGAAGAGGTGAATCAAAGGTAAAGCGTGGTATCAATTTGGCAGCACTTCGTTGCTTAAAAATGCTTCCAACCTCTATCCTCTTTTGGGTGAGGAAGCTCACCATTTTATAGACCCAAGGGGTCTCTTTGGATGGGCATGCATGGGCGCCACGTGGCGGCCATGCCTTCCCAAGAGGGAGGAGATTCCTCCCTGACTTGGGCTTCCATGACTGCCCTTGTGACAGTCCTCTAACGTTCAATTTGCTCACCTACACGCGCATGCAAGGCAGGGAGCATTAATTGACTGTCCTTGGCTGCCATTTGGCACAATTTCTCTTTTTGCCCGTTGAACCTGGAATTCGCCCTACCCAAGAGCGAATTCAGAATTCGTCCCTGGGTGGGGCGAATCCCATTTTGAATTCATCCCAGGGTGGGACGGATTTGGAGCAGAGTGTCTGAAGGTGCCAAATTGCTTTCTGACCTTCCAAAATTGTTGTAAAAGTGGTTAGGACCACTGTTTAACCTCTGAGGGCTGCCCTGGGGGCTGTGTGTGTCAAAGCGATCAGTGTTTGCAGTCACATAATCGGATTGGTGCTGTTTTGGTGTCTATAGATGCCCCTTTTTGGAAAGCACTGTGGGTGACGCAGTGCTGAGCAAAAATAGATAACCAAAGCACTAATGATTAGGATTTCTTGGTAACCTAACCAACTTTTGATGCCCCAAGCATGGAAAGGGCATGCATTCTTGAATCCTTGCTTCTGACGAGCGAAGGCACTCAATTCAAGTGTTAACCTTTTTCGGTGAGGTGTTACTTGACCTTGGACATTGATCAGTCATGAATAGGCAAAGGGCGCAACCTTTTGTCTGTGAGAACCTTGAGTTCATGATTCACGAAATGCCAAGTGATTTGATCAGATTGTGATTATTGCTTGTTTACTACCCCAAGCAGGAGCGTAATTGTCTTTGTCAATGATTCTTTGAATGCATGCCGTTTTCCTTAATTGGGTGTGTGTTTGCTGATTGGTGACTAAGTGTGACTACCCCCTCAAGCGACGAATCGATGAGGGAATGACCTTCATGAGAAAAGCGACGAGTCGCTTGACCCAAGATGACTTGTGCAAGGGTGCCCTTAGATGGTTTAGCGTTAAGTGTGTGCAGTTTTTTGACATTTAGACCTATTTTTGGTGGGTGGTAACCCTTTTTGCGATGCTTTTTGGAGCTGAAATTGGCAAAAATCCATCCTCCCGTGGAGCGGTCCGGCTATGGTAGCCTTCTTAGGGAGTAGGATAGTGACAATTTGTGACCCCAACATCTATTTTGCATGCCCGGGATGTCAAGTGCAACAACACTCTCATCGGGCAAGTTTATTAGTTGTTTTAGTGCATTTTTGTTCAATTTTTGCTGTTTTTTGAAATTTTTGCCCTGAATTCGTCCCAGGGTGGGACGAATACCAGCTTAGAATTCATCCCAGGGTGGGACGAGTGCTAACCAAAGCGCTCATCCCAGGGGGAACGAATATAAGCTCAAAAGGCCTATTTAAAGGCCAAAACTAGGGTTTGGGCTCATTTGCATCCGAATTTTCTTACGATTTGGAGCTCTGGGGAGGAGGAGGTTAATTCTGCGAAGCGAAGCACTACCGAATTTCTCCCGACATCATGAGTGCACAAACCGGATCGAGCGATGGAGCCGAAGCGAGACCAGTAAGTGCTCCCTAGTGTTATTACTTTTGTTTAAAACTGCAAGTGTTTTGTTTAATTTTCTTTGTGATGATGTTTTTCAAAATTTTAAAACTGAAACCCTGAAACTGAGCTGAACACAACCAAGACTTAGTGTACAACTAAATGACAAACGTAGTGAAAACCTAGGTAAAGAATTGTTATTTTGCTTATAACTAAAACCCTAGGATAAACGGAACGTAAAACCCTAGTTCTTAGGTTGAGCTGGTCAGTTTTAAAACGTAGGTTAAAACCCTAGGTTTAAAACTATTATTTTAATTTTATGTTGTTCGTGCAGACGTTTTAAACTTAAAATACAGAGATCCTAAGACTGACAAATAGGACTGACAAATTATTGTGTTTTTGTTAATTAATCAGTTTAGAGTTTAAAAACCCTAGGGCTGACAAATTAATTTTTTTTTTTGAATTTTTTTGTTTTTGTTTTTAAATTTATCAGTTAGGATTAGAAACCCTAGGACTGACAAATTAATTTTTGAATTTTGATTTTGTTTTGTTTTTAAATTTATCAGTTAGGATTAGAAACCCTAGGACTGACAAATTAATTTTTGAATTTTTTGTTTTGTTTTTAAATTTATCAGTTAGGATTAGAAACCCTAGGACTGACAAATTAATTTTTGAATTTTGAATTTTTGTTTTGTTTTTAAATTTATCAATTAGGATTAGAAACCCTAGGACTGACAAATTAATTTTTGTTTTTGAATTTTTGTTTTGTTTTTGGAATTTATCAGTTAGGATTAGAAACCCTAGGACTGACAAATTAATTTTGTTTGAATTTTTATGTTTGTTTTTGGTTGTACATTGGTAGGCAATGTTGTATATTCATGTTATTGTTGTACAATTTTTTTTCCATGATTTTAATGTTTTTGAATTGTTTTCTTTTGCAGGTTGTTAAGAGTCGGTACCGTGTACCCACTACTTTTTTTGAAGCGTGAGGGGCGCTAACTGTGGCTGACTGGGAGTGGCTTGATGCCCTTGGGCTCAAGCAGGTGGCTCGACTAGAGCCTGTGGTCGTGGATCGGGCTTATTTGATGGCCCTGATCAATCTATGGGATCCCCAGACCAACACCTTCCATCTCCCAATAGGGTAGATGACCATGACCTTGAAGGATATCTATCGGCTTCTTCGGGATTTTGATAGATGGACTCCGATAGAGACGTCATCGCGTGATCAGGGACGTCATGCGATGCTTCGGCATGGGGAGGAGCTGGGTGTGGAGGATCTAGTGGAGAGGGAGAGGTGACTAGATTGGTAAGATTTTGGTTCAATGGTGGCTAGAGAGGGGGGTGTTGGGAGTGAGGCACGCATTCCTTATGGGCCTCATTTCCAACATGTCTACCGACTCGTCAGTGCGAGGTTCCCGTGGAACCTATTGGATTTGGTTTGGCGGTTGGTAGAGTGCCCGATAGAGGCATCGCTAATCATGAGATGGGGACAGACGCTATTGGCACAACTCTATGGTGAGCTGTACGAGGTCCACTGTCAAAAGCAAAAGGGGATTAGCTGCAGCTATCTATTGCAGAGTTGGGCTTGGCAGCACATAGCGGTGGAGAGGCCGGTCGGGTTACCATGGATGACTCGAGCGGAGATGGAGGATAGGGAGATAGGCTATGCGGTTCTGTGGTGGCGGTCTAGGGAGCAAGGATAGAGTCGATGGTGGGCAGGTGTCGTAGGGCACTATGTCGATGCCTTCGCTCGGCTTACTCTAGGGGAGGTGCTCTGGCGCCCCTATCGGGACTGTCCAGCCTGGCCGAAGGCTGGAGAGTGGCTTCGACGGGTATGTAGAGAGCGATGGCTGATTGGGCGACATGGGACCGAGCATGAGTTCTTCTCCTACAGCCGAGTGACACGATAGTTTGGGGTGTGCCAGGGGTTTCTTGGTGAGCCCATGGTCTATCGGCATTGGGGGATGAGAGGACTCTGGACCGACCGGTCATCGCGCCATTGGGTGAGGATTCAGATGTGGTGATCGATGTCCCGGATGTGGATGACGTCGGGACTACCACATAGTACGACCAGTGGTGGGTACTACGATGATGGCAGGGAGAGGGGCCACTGGGAGGCATGGAGGCGGTAGTGGGCGGGGAGGGTGCCGAGGCACCAGGGGATGATTGGGGAGCTCCTCGGGAGGATGCGGACATGGTGGAGGTGGAGGATGAGGATGCGGATTTGGGGGTTCCGGATCAGCCGAAGATGTAGGACATCACGGAGCAGTGGGAGCCAGAGCAGGCTGCTGTCCCAGATTTGCCTATGCCTCAGGTAGGTTTGGAGGAGGTGGAGGCGAGGCTCAACGTTGAGATAGCATGATTGGAGGACCTACTACGGGTGCGAGATGGGGAGCTGGGAGAGGCTTTGCAGGAGAGAGATCTCTTGCGGACTCAGTTGGCAGAGCGGGAGAGTGCATGGGCGGTGTCTCATCGATAGGAGGGGGATACTGATGCTGCATGGGAGAGGGATCTCCTACGGATGTAGCTGGCAGAGAGGGATAGGGTTTTGGCATAGCGCGATGATGCAGTAGCTTACTACCGTCGATGGGAGGCAGAGTGGGATCGACGGGAATCAGATTGGCAATGGCATCGGCTGGAGATGGAGGGAGAGATTATCCACCTTGGTGGGCGGCTACCTGAGCCTCCTGGAGGTGGATCGTCATGTCGAACGAGGGGCGATGATACTCGAGCAGTCAGCATCATCTCATCGTAGGTGGCTAGATGAGGGAGGGGGTAGCAGGCGTGATGCGGGGGAGAGTAGAAGCCACCTTGAGGGGTCCCATAGGACCCACACCATGGGGGGTAGTTCCCATTGCATCGATCCTGTGTGATCATGGTGGCCGACGCCCTAGGCTTGGGGGTTTTGAGCTTTTGGATTGTGCGGGGTCAGAGGACTGGTTCATTGTAGCCTGTGGGCATTTTTGTTATGATATATATATACAGATGACTCTTTTTTGTTTATGCGAGTGATGATTTGATTTTAGCATGATGAGTGATGAGTATGGATGTATGCATGTTAATTTATTTCGATGGATGCATATGTTATGATGAATGCAAATGTTTTTGATGTATATGTGATATGCAAAATGTAATGGATGAAATGAATTTGTGTTGTTTGGTTAGGGCACCATAGACTGTTTAGGACTTTGTGATTTTGTTTTTAGGTGATTGCTTGTGGTAAATGACTTTGCATGTATACATGTGGTTTTTTTTTTTTTTAATTTTCTGATGGTAATGTGAGGATGAAAAGTAGCGCAGTTGGTTTAGAAATGTAGCTAAGGTTTTCTGAGACTCAAACGGTTTTAACTCACTAGCCATGATTGTACTTTATCTTACAAGACTTTTGAACAAGGTATGAATCGGACTTGTCTTTGACCAAGCTATTTCACATCCCTGTGTGTGCAATTGAGTTCATTTATGTGGTATTTGTCAGGATACCGCTAGTGCAAGATAGGTTGTCAACCAAACCTGTACTGAGGATCACCTAATTAGCTCCACTAACTCCTTTGTTGTATTTAGTCGGATTAATCTATGGTGCTATCTAGGATACCATAAGCTAGCTCATCCACATGCAAACATTGATCTGTACACGAGTTAATGTGACAGATATATCGTCATGCGGGAGGTTTACCGCCAGTGACCGATAGGCTATCCACCAAACCGGTACTGAGGTTTGCCTCATGACCTGTCGGAATGCTGAGAGTTCCAGGGATTCAAGTTTGACTCCCTTCTTTTCTTCAATTGTATTGGGATACTTGCTCGTTTGTAGTGATAAAAATCACTATTTATTTTTATATATTTTTCTTTTGAGCAAGGGATTTGGATTTCGAGTGATAAGAATCACTATTGTATGTGCCTTTTGATGTATGCACTCTGGTGGTGATGTCAAATTTTTGGAGTTTTGACTTTTTGCAAAATTTTGATGTTTGCAACTTTTTGAGAACTTGGGATTCTTGGGGAATTGGGTAGGGAAGATGCTTGTCCTTTTGCCAACTCTCAGCATTCTTGGGGTCATTCGCACAGGGGGATGAGCAAGATAACCGTTTCGCTTATGGTGACTCGGATTACTGTGTAGGTTTCATCTTTCGTTCACACAACTTGGGAATTTTTATGTGTTTTAATTTGTGTTGGGATGCTACGTAACAAGGTGTGATCCAAGTAGAACTCTACCTTCATAAAATCTGTCTGACTTGGTACAGTACGTGGCTAGAAAGCAAAATGATGACTGAAAGATGAAAACTCTTGATACATTAGAAGACCACTGACTCTAGTGTGGTAAAAAGCAGTGAATGGCATGTTTTGTTTGTTTGGACTGCTTATAAAATGGAAAAATGTGGAACAAGATGGACTAGCAGAGTAATTACAGTCTATGGTGCCTTTGACCTGTACGACCACAAATATGCAATGTATGGGTGTGATGCTTAATGCAGCTACATATTTTTGTATTTTTGATGGATTGATTTTTGTGAATATGAAGATGAGATGCGAGAAGAGCTTTTTATTGATGAATTTGAGCATGCCTGGAAATGAGATGCAAATTTTTGTTGTTTTTGATGATTTTACTATTTTTGAATTTTCTTATTTTTGACCAAGCGATTGTGGGAATCCTTGGAGCTTTTTGGGATTGACCAAGCGATTATAGGAATCCTTGGAGCATTTTGGGATTGACCAAGCGATTATAGGAATCCTTGGAGCATTTTGGGATTGACCAAGCGATTATAGGAATCCTTGGAGCATTTTGGGATTGACCAAGCGATTGTAGGAATCCTTGGAGCATTTTGGGATTGACCAAGCGATTGTAGGAATCCTTGGAGCATTTTGGGATTGACCAAGCGATTATAGGAATCCTTGGAGCATTTTGGGATTGACCAAGTGATTATAGGAATCCTTGGAGTATTTTGGGATTGACAGGATTATAGGAATCCTTGGAGCATTTTGGGATTGACCAAGCGATTATAGGAATCCTTGGAGCATTTTGGGATATGGCTCTCTTAGATATGGAATGGTCACAAATGACTGATGTTCAAGGGTTCTGTTTCCTTGATTCCATCAAGAGAGGCTAGCCGGTATGTCTCGGGTCCTATTTTGCTATCAATTACATATGGACCTAACCAATTTGCCGTGAACTTGTCCCTTAGGTGGGACGACAAACTAGAGTTCTGTTGGTTTTCCTTCAAGACCAAATCACCAACCCGAAAGTCCCTCAGGTGAACTTTCATGTTGTAAGCTTTCTTAAGTCGCTCTTGATAGATACGTAAATGCTCGAGAGCATTAACGCGTCATTCATCAAGCAACGTAAGCTGGTCTAACCGGGCTTGCCATGCAGCATCATCATCGATGAACTCTTGCATTGATATGCGTAGGGAAGGAATTTCCAACTCGAGAGGCATGACTGCCTCGAAGCCATACACGAGCAAAAATGGAGTTGCCCCAGTGGGCATCCGAATGCTAGTGCGATAAGCCCATAGGGCAAGTGGGATTTGGATGTGCCAATCCTTATGACTGTCTGCGACCGTCTTTTTAAGGATGGCAACTAGCATTTTGTTTGACGCCTCTGCTTGCCCATTTGCCTACGGATAATAGGGTGTCAAAAAACTATGCTGAATTTTGTACTTTGTGGTCAAAGCATGCACGTCTTTGTTCTTGAATGACATCCCATTATCCGAGACTATTTTGGATGGAATACCAAAATGACATATGATGTTATGCAAAATGAACTCCACAATGCGGGGTCCTATCGTAGAGGTAAGCGAAACTGCTTCCACCCACTTGGTGAAATACTCTGTGGCCATTATGATAAACGTGTGATGGCCTGACGATGTAGGGGAGATCTTTCCAATTAGATCGAAGCCCCATTGCAAAAATGGCCAAGCGGACTAGACTTTCTGCAAGGCCTAGGAAGGTACGTGCATCAAATTGGCATGATGTTGACACTTCACGCACTTCCTGACATATGTGCAACAATCTCGCTCTAAATATGGCCAATAATAGCCCATGCAAAGAATGCGCTTTGCGATGGCCATACCACTGAAGTGGCCACCACATGTACCATCGTGCGCTTGGGCGACTGCCCAAGTGGACTCTTGCTGGTCCAAGCAACGAAGGAGGATTCCTTCATAGCTGTGACGGTACAAAATGTCTCCTATCAAGACATACTTAGCCGCTTTCTGCTTGAATGCTCGTTTTGTGGCATGCGTCAATCCAAGCGGGAGATTACCTAACTTGAGGTAGTCTCTAATGGGTAAATACCGATCCTGCTGATCGAAAGCCTCGATGGTATGAACAACCAATCCCTCTTGAAGTTCATCCCTAGCAAACGTTGAGTGGGAGAGAACTTGTAAGAATAGCGTTGTGTTGCTATTAATGGGAGTAGGGGAGAACAAGGACCCCTAGTTGGCATGTTTCAGACGATCATGGATTCGAGAGAACTTATCCGAGGATGGTTCAATCTGGATCATGTGGATTCCTGGCATCAAGTCAGAGCTTGCACGCTCCATCATGGATTGCGATAGGGTTTTGACTTGAATGGTTGTCATATCACTAGAAAGGTCTTGCGGGATTAGTGACCCCAATGAGGCCATTGTGTCCGCAAAATGATTCGATGACCGAGGGAGTGCCTCGATGTCGTACCACTCAAGTTTTTCCAGGAATTTGTC
The DNA here is from genome assembly GCA_028583015.1 of Wollemia nobilis. Lineage (NCBI taxonomy): Eukaryota > Viridiplantae > Streptophyta > Pinopsida > Araucariales > Araucariaceae > Wollemia > Wollemia nobilis. Next base: position 426,689 of record JAQPPZ010017036.1, on the reverse strand, counting down.
CACAAGGGCTTTATAAGCCTACAGAACTAGGCATTTGCATTGGAATACCCCTTTGACTTGATTGACAATTAACAGCGAATCACCAAATATGTTCAGTCATTTGATGTTCATGGTGATTGTTGTCTGAAGACCTATGAGCAAGGCTTCATACTCTGCATTATTGTTGGTGCATGGGAAATTTAATTTAAATGACAGGGGCATTGGAGCGCCCTACGGTGTGAAGAATACTATTCCCGTGCCACCACCTTGCTCACATTTAGAACCATCAAAAAATAGGGTTATGTCAGCCTGTGACTCAGGCTCATCAAAATCTGGCGATTCTGAGACATGGAAGACCCCATCATCGGGTAGTTCTATGACTAGAGGCTGATCGTCTTCGAGAGGAGCCTCTGCTAGTTGATCGGCTATGACCTATCCTTTGATGGATTTATGTCCAATAAACTCTATGTCAAATTCCGTCAACAACATGATCCATTTTGCCATGCGACTACTATGATAAGTACGACTCATCATGTATCGCAATGGATTCTCCTTAGACACAACATACGTAGTGTTGCTCAGCATGTAGTGGCATAGCTTTTTGGTAGCAAACACCACTGCCAAGCAGAGTTTCTCGACGTATGCATAGTTAAGTTCATAACTGACCAGGGTGCGGCTAAGATAGTAAGTAGCCTATTCTTTGTGAAGTTCATTCTTTTGGGCTAGCATGGTGCCCAGTGCCACCTCAGTAGCTAAGATGTATAAGTAGAACGACACTCCTGGTCTAGGTGGTGCCAATATTGGCGACGAAGCCAAGTATCATTTGATGTCATCAAAGGCTGACTGGCACTCGTCATCCCAGTGAAATGCTACCCCCTTGTGCAATAATTTGTTCATGGGTCGACACTTGTCAGATAGCTGTGCTATGAAGCGCTTAATTGATGTGACCTTTCCTTGCAGACTTCTGAGCTGCTTAATGGTAGTTGGGGGAACCATTTCAAGGATTGCCTTGAATTTGTTTGGGTCCACCTCGATGCCTCACTTTGAGACTATGAAACCCAAGAGTTTTCTAGATGTGACGCCAAATACGCACTTCTTGGGATTCAGTCTGAATTTATGCTCCATGAGGCGATCGAGGATCTTGCTTAAGTCATCGAGATGATTTGGGCACAAAAGAGACTTGGCCAACAAATCATCCATGTAATCTTCCAAATTTTTATGCATGTAATCATGGAAGATGTACGTCATGGCACGTTGGTAGGTGGCGCCAGCATTTTTAAGGCCAAAGGGCATGACCTTATAACAAAATGTCCCCCAAGGCATTGTGAACGCCGTTTTTAGTTGGTCCTCGGGATTGATACGAATCTGATTGTATCTCGAGAAACCATCCATGAGGGATAGCATTTCATGACCTGTTGTAGCATCTACCAACGCGTCGATGCTTGGCAAGGGAAAATCATCCTTAGGACTCACTTTGTTTAGATCTCGAAAATTAGTGCATATGCGAATCCTCCCATCGAGCTTTTTGATGGGCACCATGTTGGACAGCCATGGCGGATAATCCATGTAGATGACAAACTGTGCATCCAACAGCTTTTGCAATTCATCTTTGACCATCAAGGCCACTATTGGGTGCATCTTACGTAGTTTTTGCTTAACTTGCTTGATTGTCGGATCAAGCGTTAGATTATGCGTGACTAGCTACGGATCTAGCCCCGACATGTCTCTGTATGACCATGCAAAAACCTCCTTCTTCTCTTTGAGAAGGGCAATGTAGTCGGCTTGCTCTTCGAGGGATAAGCTTACCCCCAGCTTGATAATCTATGGATTCATTGGATCCAAGCCGATGTCTACGTCAGTCGTCTCCTCGATCGACATGTGGGATCCGTCCTCCAACTAATGTGGAGTTGGGATCAAATGGATATCAGTAGCTGAGTTTAAATCTACGTTGGGAACCTCGGGTTCCTCTTCGACATGAAAGATATCCTGAGTTGTCCCTGGGGTAAAATGAGGCATTTTACCGAAATGCCAATACTATGATGGGGATGGAGGTGAATTGACGTGATCCCAGTCAATGGCATCTATGTCTAGATGCAAGGACCATGCTGGATCGACCGGATTGCGGATGGGTGCGGTTAAGTCAATGGAGATCATGTGGATGAAATGATTTTGGTCTCCATTACCGCGGGTGTGATGACTCAAACATTTTGGATGTTCTCTGTGTTCTGGATCTGGTTCTATAGGTACTGGCATGAATGGATCGGCCCTATGTGCTAATAAGAGGACAGGGTCTGCCCTCGGCACTGATATCACCCTAGGGTCTCAGAGTGGAAGGTGCTCTTCATGTACCCAGAGCAGCGGATCCAACACTTGATCCCACCCTGCTGGGTCTATGTACCACTCGTGCCCTGGCACTATGCCCATCTATGCAAATATGTCATTAATCTCCAAGGGGTATCGTTGTTGCATTTGTCGCATGTGGTTGAGATAGGCCATCTCAGTTTCATCTTCTGAATCACTGTCGGAGATCCAAAAACCTTCATTGGCTCCGACAATTGCTTGCGACATATGAGTCTCATCTTGTTCAAGCAAATTAATTTGGTCCCATTGCGGTTGTTCCATGCTCCGTGGGGGGACCTGATTATCTTGACACGACACTGGCTCGATTGGAGCCTCTAGAGGGAACAAAGTCAAAAATATCTCTTGATAGTTATTCATGGGAATCTCTCATGAGTGATTACTATCGGATTCAAAGGGATCATATGACACTGGTTCATATTCTGATTCATCCTCTGAAGATCCTTCCGGACACTGCTTATACCTTCCTTGAAAGTGAGTTCCCAAAATTTTGCCTCTCTCTAGCAAAGGAGAAGGGTTATTGATGTTAACAAGGGTGGTTGTTGACCATGGGAGGTAATCTCCCAATGTATATGTTGTGTTTGGGTTGGCATAAGGATCTAATGCCAATCCACCCTTGTTGCCTATTCCTAGGCCTTGCATGTTTTCCACCAAGATGTCTAAGGGTAGGGGGTGGTTGAAACCTATTCTTGACTTGTCATAAAGCATTTGGTATCTTGATTGGCAAAGGACACGCACTCCTTGCTCATACCTTCCTAGCCCATATCCATGCCAATTGCATTGTTCAAGATATCTCAGAGCGAATTTTGGGTTAGACAGATAGTTGACATCTTCTGCAAAAGGCTCTTCTTCCTCGTCCTTTTGCATGCATGTCTCAGCACCATGGTCAAGGCCCCCATACACAAAATTGGTCTGGTTCGATGGGTAGCCTAAAGGGTTACCACTCACCAAAAATAGGTCTAAATGTCGAAAAAATACACACACTCAATGCTAAACCATCTAAGGGCACCCTTGCACAAGTCATCTTGAGTCAAGCGACTCGTCACTTTTCTCACGAAGGTCATTCCCTCATTAATTCGTCACTTGATGGGGTAGTCACACTTAGTCACCTATCAGCAAGCACACACCCAATTAAGGAAAACGACATGCATTCAAAGAATCATTGACAAATATAATTACACTCCTCCTTGGGGCAGTAAACAAGCAATAATCATAATTTGATCAAATCACTTAGCATTTCGTGAATCATGAACTCAAGGTTCTCACAGAAAAAAGGTTGCACCCTTTGCCTATTCATGACTGATCAATGTCCAAGGTCAAGTAACACCTCACTGAAAAAGGTTAACACTTTAATTGAGTGCCTTCACTCATTAGAAGCAAGGATTCAAGAATGCATGCCCTTTCCATTATTGGGGCATCAAAAGTTGGTTAGGTTACCAAGAAATCCTAATCATTAGTGCTTTGGTTATCTATTTTTGCTTAGCACTACATCACCCACAGTGCTTTCCAAAAAGGGGCATCTGTAGACACCAAAACAACACCAATCCAATTATGTGACTACAAACACTGATCGCATTGACACACACAACCCCAAGGGCAATCCCCAAAGGTCAAACATGGTCCTAACCACTCTCACAACAACTTTGAAAGGTCAGAAAGCAATTTGGCACCTTCAGACACTCTGCTCCAAATCCGTCCCACCCTAGGATGAATTCATAATGGGATTCGCCCCACCTAGGGAAGAATTTTGAATTTGTTCCTGGGTAGGGTGAATTCCAGGTTCAACGGGAAAAAAGAGAAATTGTGCCAAATGGTAGCTGAGGACAGTCAATTAATGATCCTTGCCTTGCATGCATAGGTAGGTGAGCAAATTGAATGTTAGAGGACTGTCACAAGGGTAGTCATGGAAGCCCAAGTTAGGGAGGAATATCCTCCCTCTTGGGAAGGCATGGCCACAATGTGGCTTCCCTGCATGCCCATCCAAAGAGACCCCTTGGGTCTATAAATTGGTGACCTTCATAACCCAAAAGAGGATAGAGGTTGGAAGCATTTTTAAGCAACGAAGTGCTGCCAAATAAATACCACACTTTACCTTTGATTCACCTCTTCCACATCCTTGATCTCTTTCACAAGGGAGGTCATTAGGTGGTTATTGGAAGTGTGAAATAGGATCCAAAACTTGAAACTTGACCACATCAATATACCAATTCACCGATAACACATTACAAGAGATTTTGGGCCCATCCTAAGTGGATTGGTGCCAAAATCAGGTTCCAACGATGGGCGGACCGCCTGGGTGCCCCGCATTGCTGCGAGCCTAATCTTATTTTTTTAGAACAATTGAGAATTCATGGCAGATTGTTCTTTTTGTCATTTTTTTATTTTGCATTCCATATTATGCTGCTTAAATAGCTTGTAATTTCGATTTATTAAGGCTTTGATCAAATCTTATCATGTTTTATCGCTTTTGTTGTCCTCACCAACTTACAGGTAGCATCATCAAATTCCCATTGATGGAGGCAAAATTGGATAAATATGACCATCTGGGTCTTCCAAAAATGCCTTCAATTAGCTAACTCCAAGTTTGCAGGTCTTTTGGAGCTCCCTAGACGTGACATTTGGGGCAGTATCACTTCGACGCTTTGTCACAGGTGAATCGTCCTACCCCGAAACGAATTATAGTCAAATCCGTCCTGCCCAGGAGCGAATTCAAATCGATGAGGAATTTCCTAACTGTTTCATTTGCAGTGACCTTCTGGTAATGTTCCTTTGTTTCTATGAAATTTGTAGACTATTTTGATTCAGTTCACTTATCCTTTTATTCAGTTTCATGCATGCATCCTTCATTGTGTTTAGAGATCAAACGCTTCATTTTAGCCATAGGTGCTACTAACGGTTTATTGTTTCTTTGAATGCAAGAGGAGTAGCAAGGATCAAATATTCATTCACACCAACGGTGGAAACACTTTGGCCCGCCCATTTTACATGTGGGCACGCGGAAGGAGGATCACTAGTCACTATTGTAACCGAAACATGTTAACGCTCCTAGCCCCTAAAAAGGCAAGAGACGTCTTTGTAACCAATATTGAGAGAGTATAAATAAAAAGGGCTATGCTTTCTATACTTCTTTCATTTCATCTCAATTTGTCTCTTTTACCTATTTCAAGCATTTCAAATTTCTAGGATAAAAGCGTTACATTTCATTTTGCATTGCATAGCTTTAGTGTTTCTTTTCAACTTCTAGAATCTCGTGCTTTCAGTGGCAATCACGGTGGGACTCTGTCCCCTAATTTTTGAGATCAAGAAACTGATCAAAATTTGTGTTTTCTTGCTTACAGGTGCCATTTTTTGAACTCTGACTGTTGTTCGTTCCAGCCTGTGGCGAATACAGTACTGGAATTCGTCTGAACCTAGGATGAATTCGAATTTGTCTCAGCCTGGGATGAATTCTATTTTGGTATTCGTCTCACCTAGAGACAAATTTCTATCTGTGCAGTTTTAGAGCTGAGAGTCAGAGATAGCCGATTTGGGCAAAAAAGAGGTAACAGTTTTTAACAGTTCCTGTCATTTTCTTGTTTTTGTTTTTTGTTTTCTGTCCATTCTTGCTTGCTTAGGTAAAGATGTTGTTGCTTGTTTCAATTTTCTTAAAATAAACCCCACACACATCACATGGCATTTTTAAACCAAGGAGCTGGTCGTAATACCCCAGCCCTTGATCAAGACCAACGGTGGGTTCATCACCACCTTGGCTTGAATTTTGCATTCATTTACCCCGATTGTCACTGTTGTTAGACGTAAATCCTAACAAAATCTGATCGAGTGTCGTTGGGGTGATTCCCAGCATGCGAGGATAAGTCTTCTATGGTAGGTGTCATAAACAGGGCAACCCCCCTTCCATACCGCCTATGTTACACATACCATCTACTCTCACATGCTTATAGTTTCCCTCACATAATGGCGGGTATATAGAGAGGTTGGTATATCGGTCTAGAAATGGTATATCAAAGGGGTGACCAATTTTGGGAGCCATAAGAGCCTTCATTTTGCATTTAAACGTTCTTTACAAAAACCTCAAAACAACAACAAAACACACTAAACCAATTTTAGGACACACTTTCAACCTTTAAACGAGATAATCACCATTTGTGTATGTGTGTGTTATTTTCTATTTAAGTGTAGCATAAAAAATCATAAAAGAGATAAAAATATGCTTAGATTGTAGAAGAGCACCACCATGGTGTACACCCGTAGCCAAGCCCAATCAAGGGCAGAAGCTACGAAAAGTGTACAAGGAGCAGGAACAAGTCACCTCCGCTTTAGCCCTAAGGACTTGGCCATACCGCCTTGGCAGTCTAACCCATAAGAGAGTCTGCATCATTCCATGTCAAGGTGGAATTATAGGGACACCCCTCTGGGGACACGCCCATTCATCACAGCCCCTTTCGAGAAGAATATTTACACATGGCACTCAACGTAGACATAAAAGCTCCCTTAGAATCTAGATATGAGTGGCCACCGCACGATGAAGCACTAGAGAGGCATAAAGTCCATGAGGAGAGGCCACGTGACTATGGCATCCCTCATTTGCCTCCCATAACTGTTAGAACCAATAGAAAAACCCCAAAGCACAAGGCTCTCCAAACAGGGCAAGCTAACTCTGCCCACCCCTTTCACACCTACAAAAGGAAGTATGAGGAAGACCATCACATTCCTCAAGAGCAATATATAGCGCGAGAGCCTTGCACTTCTGCACCTGCTAGATACCATGGTTACCTACTGAGGCTAGAGCCTTGGGTAAATACCGCTAACCTCGACAGAGGGAAGCAACCCATTGAGATCTCGGATCATCACGACTAAGGCAAATGCATAGGAGAGGCATTCAAGCCTCCTAGGCCCAAGATGGCAGACCAAATTGACCTGGCAGTCGCCAGATATACCACATGCAAAGCCTAGATCATGTGGCTTGAGCAATATTAGCAGCAGCTAGAGCATCTATACCGTCTTAACAAGGAGTGCATTCAACGCCAAACAAACGAGTTTCTTTATAACCTACCTAAGAGGGTTCCAACCCCTCACACCCAAAGAGCGAAACCATATGAGAGGCATAATCCCTTGGTGCGGGATAGGTCTCCGTGACCTCGTCAAGTTTTGCCTTCGAAAACCCATAGACCCTAGAGGGAGGCCACTCCCTGAAACAATAATGGGTACCCTCCACGGGGACCCACTCAGGGTCATACATCTCGCCCAGAGACTCCTCAGGAAGTTTACGAGGAGTATGACCAAGAAGTAGAGTGGGCCGAAACACCCTACCAAGGTGGAGAGGTTGCTATCCAGCCACCCCCCCATAGGCCTCAATTCTCCCACAACCCACAACAAGAGCAAACTAAAGAGGAAGAGATTAAATCTTCCGATGCATACAAAGCATTGTTAGAGCATTTGGAGTCTATGGAAACCAAATATTCTAGGTCCCAAAAGCCCACGTTATGCCAACTCCATAGTCACCCTGTGCATCCGTCAGTGCCCGCACCTCCTTACCCTGAACAATTCAAGCTACCTCAGTTGGCAGTCTTTAAGGGTGAAGAGGATGCCCAAGAGCATGTGAAAATATTCCTGAGCCAATGCTTTGGCATTCAGGATAATGATGTGCTATTGCTAAGGACATTTATAACCACAATCATGGGCCCTGCCTCGGATTGGTTCACCCAGTTGCTGAAGAACAACATCAATAACTTGGATCAATTAGTGGATGCGTTCCTTGAACGTTTCACCTTCAACACCAAGAAGAAGGCATCACTAAGTGACCTGGCCAGCCTCAGGCAATATGAGGAGGAGACCATGGCGGCCTATGGGAATCGGTGGAGGACTCTGCTTTCCAAGCTACCCTACCTTCCCCCTATGTCCGACCTTACACAAATGTTCTCATGAAGTTGTTTGAGATCGATCTCTATGCTATTGTAGCTACAACAATATGCCACCTTAGAAGAAGCTCTGGTGCAAGCCAAAATTATCAAAGAGATCAAAATACAGGATGGCAAAATTGCCAAACCTAAGAAGAAAGAGTGGAACAAGAACACAAAGACAGGTACTACGCAACAAAAACCCACTACGGTTAATCAAGTTGCTATAAATGTCCCTAAGCCTGCACAAGAAATATAGCCTCAAAAGGCTAATTATTAGGTAGTGCCTCCTAACAATTATGAAAGAGAAAATAAAAAAAAAGAGATAAATCAGCAGCGTTGCCCTAAGTGACAGTACACCTCTTATACGGAGCTAGGGACTCCCTATTTGACCACTTGTCAGTGGCGAACTTGATCGCCCTTCCATAGATTCAAACCATAGATCTAACGCTCCCAAGCCTAAAGGATACAGAGAGGACTTGTATTGTAGGTTCCACAGGCGAAGGGTACATGACTTGAACGCATGTTGGAAGTTCAAAGGGTTGATACAAGACCCGATTGATAATAAAACATTGGCAGTGGACAACCCCATAGCGCCAAACAACCAGCAGATGGGAGTTTTCAAGGACCCCTTGCCTACCCATGAGGCATAGGCAAAACCCCTTTAGGTCAATGAGGTGCAACAAAATTACCCCATGCAAGGGTATGTGGGAATGATAAGCATAGTGACTAGGAACAAGAAATACCTAGGATTTGCCCCCGATGCAGCCACAAGAAAGGTTTCATCAACGTCACAACATAAACAACACCTTGTGTAGTTACCTCCACCTAGACCTACGACCATGATATGGACCAAACTCACACAAAGTTTGCAGACCACGTTAGCTAGGCTCTCCATATATGAGCTTATACAACAATCAGCGCCCCATCGGGAGGCTCTCATGGATATTTTGAAAGCCATCGAGTTGTAGCCCCATGAAGTTAATTCCTTCAATAAATTCATGGGACATGTAAAACAATGCACGGATCTAGTCATTACCTTCTAAGAAGATGAAGTTAAATCAGTGTCTGAAGACATGGCAAATCCACCCCTACACGTTATCGCGTGGGTCAACGGGATCCCGTATAAGAGGGTGTTGATAGACACTGGCTCATCTAGTAACATCATTACTACAGCAACATTGAAACATCTAAAGTTTCCAGCCTCTCACATCATGGCTTCCACTTACACACTGTGAGCATTCAATGATGCGATATGCTCGACAGTTGGCACAATTGTTCTACCCATTTAGGTTGGACAAAAGACAATATCTACATTGTGCCATATTTTGGAAGGTGAGATGGCGTACAACATATTACTAGGGCGGCCATGGATCAGGGACATGAAGTGTGTCCCTTCGATAGCTCACCAGTGTTTGAAGTATGCATTTGAATGGGAAGTTCATGTAGTCCCAATGGAATTAGAACTCTTCAAATATTGTAATGCGGTGTAGTTGATGCCGCAATCGACCCTCCCATCGATGCACTTGGATTTTTAGTTAAATCCATCTAGATAGGTTCCAATTCTGCAAGCACCACTGGTGATTAATCCATCAAAACCCTAGCTAGGTGCATCTTCATCGTCAGCTCCTTCACCACCAATGCCACCTATCATGGCTAAACAAAAGGACAAAGGGAAGCAAATCCTGGAAGAGGCTCAACCCTTGGAAGAGGCACTACCAACAATATCAACCATCTCAACCGAAGAGATGCCTAGCACAATGGAAGTTGAGGCTCCTAGTCCACCCAACATGGAATGGACTAAGGACAAGCTTTTGTTCCCTCCCTCTCAATCGCTAACAATTACTGTTGAAATGGCTAGTATGGGCCTGGGGGAGAATCTAGTGTGGAATGTCGTAGCAACGACTATGCTAGAGTTAGTGCAAGACATGGGGAGACCTCGCCTTCCCATTGGGACAATTGTTCCTTTAGGCTACCCACCAAACCAGACCAATTTCATGTATGGGGGCCTTGACCATGGTGCTGAGCCATGCATGCAAAAGGACAAGGATGAAGAGCCTTTTGCAGAAGATGTCAACTATCTTTCTAACTTGGACTTCACTCTGAGATATCTTGGCCAATGTAATTGGCATGGATACGAGCTAGGCAGGTATGAGCAAGGAGTGCATGTCCTTTGCCAACCAAGATACCAAATGCCTTATGACAAGTTGAGAGTAGGGTTCAACCACCCCCTACCCTTAGACATCTTGGTGGAAAACATGCAAGGCCTAGGAATAGGCAACAAGGGTGGATTGGCATCAGATCCTTATGCCAACCTAAACACAACATATACATTTGGAGATTACCTCCCATGGTCAACAACCACCCTTTTTAACATCAATAACCCTTCTCCTTTGCTAGAGAATGGCCGCCATGTGGCACCCTTGCATGCCCATCCAAAGAGACCCCTTGGGTCTATAAATTGGTGAGCTTCATCACCCAAAAGAGGACAGGTTGGAAGCATTTTTAAGCAATGAAGTGCTACCAAATTGATACCACACTTTACCTTTGATTCACCTCTTCCACATCCTTGATCTCTTTCACAAGGGAGGTCATTGGGTGGTTATTGGAAGTGTGAATCCGGATCCAAAACCCGACACTTGACCACATTGATCTACCAATTCATTGAAAACACATTACAAGAGATTTTGGGCCCATCCCAAGTGGATTGGTGCCAAAATCAAGTTCCAACGATGGGCGGCCTGCTCGGGCGCCCCGCATTTCTGTGAGCCTAATCTTCTTTTTTTAAGAATGATTGGGAATTCATGGCATATTGTTCCTTTTGTCATTTTTTTATTTTGCATTCCATCTTATGCTGCTTAAATAGCTTGTAATCTCGATTTCATAATGCTTTGATCAAATCTTATCATGTTTTATCGCTTTTGTTGTCCTCACTAATTTTGTAGGTAGTAGCATCAAATTCCCATTGATGGAGGCCAAATTGGGGAAATATGACCATCTGGGTCTTCCCAAAATTCCCCCAATTAGCTAACCCCAAGTTTGCAGGTCTTTTGGAGCTCCCTAGATGTGACATTTGGGGCAGTATCATTTTGTGCTTTGTCGCAGGTGAATTCGTCCTACCCCAGAACGAATTACAGTCGAATCCATCCCGCCCAGGAGTGAATTCAAATCGGTGAGGAATTTCCTGACTATTTCATTTGTAGTGACCTTCTGGTAATGTTCCCTTGTTTCTGTGAAATTCACAGACTATTTTGATTCAGTTCACTTATCCTTTTATTCAGTTTCATGCATGCATCCTTCATTGCGTTTAGAGATCAAACGCTTCATTTTAGTCATAGGTGCTACTAATGATTTTGTTGTTTCTTTGAATGCAGGAGGAGCATCAAGGATCAAATATTCATTCACACCAATGGTGGCAACACTTTGGCCCGCCCATTTTACATGTGGGCACGCGAAAGGAGGATCACTAGTCACTATTGTAACCGAAACATGTTAATGCTCCTAGCCCTTGAAAAGGTGGGAGACGTCTTTGTAACCGATATTGAGAGAGTATAAATAAAAAGGGTTGTGCTTTCTATACTTCTTTCATTTCGTCTCAATTCATCTCTTTTACCTATTTCATGCATTTCAAATTTCTAGGATTAAAGCGTTACATTTCGTTTTGCATTGCATAGCTTTAGTGTTTCTTTTCAACTTCTAGAATCTCATGCTTTCAGTGGCGATCACGGTGGGACTCTGTCCCCTACTTTTTGAGATCAAGAAACTGATCAAAATTTGTGTTTTCTTGCTTACAGGTGCCATTTTTTGAACTCTGACTATTGTTCGTTCCAGCCTATGGCGAATACAGTACTGGAATTCGTCTGACCCTAGGATGAATTCGAATTCGTCTCAGCCTGGGATGAATTCTATTTTGGTATTTGTCTCACCCAGAGACAAATTTTTTTTTGTGCAATTTCAGAGCTACGAGCTGAGAGTCAGAGGCAAAAAGAGGTAACAAATTTTTTTTTTTTTTTTTTTTTTTTTTTTTTTGTTTTCTATCCATTCTTACTTGCTTAGGTAAAGATGTTGTTGCTTGTTTCAATTTTATTAAAATAAACCCCACACACATCACGTGGCATTTTTAAACCAAGGAGCTAGTCGTAAGACCCCAACCCTTGATCAAGACCAACGGTGGGTTCATCACCACCTTGGCTTGAATTTTGCATTCATTTATCCCGATTGTCACTATTGTTAGACATAAATCCTGATGAAAGCTGACCGAGTGTCGCTGGGGTGATTCCCAACACGCGAGGATAAGTCTTCTATGGTAGGTGTCATAAACAGGGCAATCCCCCTTCCGTACCGCCTATGTTCCATGTACCATCTGCTCTCACGTACCTATAGTTTCCCTCACGTAAGGGTGGGTATATAGAGAGGTTGGTATATCGGTCTGGAAATGGTATATCGAAGGGGCGACCAATTTTGGGAGCCATAAGAGCCTTCATTTTGCATTTAAATGTTCTTTACAAAAACCTCAAAAACAACAACAAAACACACTAAACCAGTTTTAGGACACACTTTCAACCTTTAAACGAGATAATCACCGTTTGTGTATGTGTGTGTTCTTTTTTGTTTAAGTGTAGCATAAAAAATCATAAAAGAGATAAAAATATGCTTAGCTTGTAGAAGAGCACCACCATGGTGTACACCTATAGCCAAGCCCAATCAAGGGTAGAAGCTACGGAAAGTGTACAAGGAGTGGGCACAAGTCACCTCCACTTTAGCCCTAAGGACTTGGCCATACCGCCTTGGCGGTCTGACCCACAAGAGAGTCCACATCATTCCATGTCAAGGTGGAATTATAGGGACACCCCTTTGGGGGACACGCCCGTTCATCACAGCCCCTTTCGAGAAGAATCTTTACATGTGGCACTCAACGTAGATAGAAAAGCTCCCTTAGAAGCTAGATATGAGTGGCCACCATGCGATGAAGTGCTAGAGAGGCATAGTGTCCATGAGGAGAGGCCACGTGACTATGGCATCCCTCCTTTGCCTCCCATCACTGTTAGAACCAATAGAAAAACCCCAGAGCATAGGGCTCTCCAAACAAGGCAAGCTAACTCCGCCCACCCCTTTCACACCTAAGAAAGGGAGTACGAGGAAGACCATCACATTCCTCGAGAGCAATATATAGCATGGGAGCCTTGCGCTTCTACACCTGCTAGATACCATGGTTACCCACTAAGGCCAGAGCCTCGGGTAAATGCTACCAACCTCGACAGAGGGAAGCAACCCATTGAGATCTCGGATCATCATGACCGAGGAAAATGCATAGGAGAGGCATTCAGGCCTCCTAGGCCCAAGATGGTAGACCAAATTGACTTGGCAGTCGCTAGACATGCCACCCACCAAGCCTAGATCATGCGGCTTGAGCAAGATCAGCAGCAGCTAGAGCATCTATACCACCTTAGCAAGGAGCGCATTCAGCGCCAAATAGATGAGCTACTTTATAACCTACCTGAGAGGGTTCCAACCCCTCACACCCAAAGAGTGGAACCATATGAGAGGCATAATCCCTTGGTGTGGGATAGGTCTCCGTGACCTCGTCAAGTTTTGCCTCCGAGACCCCATAGACCTGAGAGGGAGGCCACTCCCCAAAACAATGATGGGTACCCTCCGCGGGGACCCACTCAGGGTCATAGGTCTCACCTAGAGACTCCTCAGGAAGTTTATGAGGAGTATGAACAAGAAGTAGAGCGGGCCGAAACACCCTACCAAGGCGGAGGGGTTGCTATCCGGCCACCCCCCCATAGGCCTCAAGTCTCCCACAACCCACAATGGGAGCAAACTAAAGAGGAAGAGATTAAATCTTTCGATGCATACAAAGCGTTGTTAGAGCATTTGGAGTCTATGGAAACCAAAGCTTCTGGGCCCCAAAAGCCCACGTTATGCCAACTCCACAGTCACCCTATGCATCCATCATTGCCTGCACCTCCTTACCCCGAACACTTCAAGCTGCCTCAGTTGGCAGTCTTTAAGGGTGAAGAGGATGCCCAAGAGCATGTGACAAGATTCTTGAGCCAATGCTTTGGCATTCAGGATAATGATGCGCTGTTGCTAAGGACATTTATAACCACATTCATGGGCCTTGCCTCGGATTGGTTCACCCAGTTGCCAAAGCACAACATCAATAACTTGGATCAATTAGTGGATGCGTTCCTTGAATGCTTCACCTTCAACACCAAGAAGAAGGCGTCACTGAGTGACCTGGCCAGCCTCAGGCAATATGAGGAGGAGACCATGGCGGCCTACGGGAATCGATGGAGGACTCTGCTTTCCAAGCTACCCTACCTTCCCCCTATGTCCGACCTTACACAAATGTTCTCACGAAGTTGTTTGAGATCGATCTCTGTGCTATTGCAACTGCAACAATATGCCACCTTAGAAGAAGCTCTGGCGCAAGCCAAAATTATCGAAGAGATCAAAATACAGGATGGCAAAATTGCCAAACCTAAGAAGAAAGAGTGGAACAAGAACACAAAGACAAGGACTACGCAACAAAAACCCACTATGGTTAATCAAGTTGCTATAAATGTCCCTAAGCCTGCACAAGAAATACAGCCTCAAAAGGCTAATTATCAGGCAGTGCCTCCTAACAATTATGAAAGAGAAAATCATAAACAAGAGCAAAATCAGCAGCGTCACCCTAAGCGATAGTACACCCCTTATACGGAGTCTAGGGACTCCCTATTTGACCGCTTGTCAATGGTGAACTTGATCACCCTTCCAGAGATTCAAACCATAGATCCTAACGCTCCCAAGCCTAAGGGATACAGAGAGGACTTGTATTGTAGGTTCCACAGGTGAAGGGGACATGACATGAACGCATGTTGGAAGTTCAAAGGATTGATACAAGACCTGATTGACAATAAAACATTGGTAGTGGACAACCCCATAGCACCAAACAACTAGCAGATGGGGGTTTTCAAGGACCCCTTGCTTGCCCATGAGGCACAGGCAAAACCCCTTCAGGTCAATGAGGTGCAACAGAATTTCCCCATGCAAGGGTATGTGGGAATGATAAGCATAGTGACTAGGAACAAGAAATACCCAGGAGTTGCCCTCGAGGCAGCCACAAGAGAGGTTCCATCGATGTCACAACCTCAACAACACCCTATGCAGTTACCTCCACCTAGACCCGCGACCACGATATGGACCAAACTCACATAGAGTTTGTGGACCACGTCGGCTAGGCTCTCCATATATGAGCTTATACAACAATCAGCACCCCATCGGGAGGCTCTCATGGAGATTTTGAAAGCCATCGAGTTGCAGCCCCACGAAGCGAATTCCTTCAATAACTTCATGGGACATGTAAAATGATGCACGGAGCCAGTCATTACCTTTCGAGAAGATGAAGTTAAATCAGTGTCTGATGACATGGCAGATCCACCCCTACACGTTATCGCACGGGTCAACGGGATCCCATATAAGAGGGTGTTGATAGACACTGGCTCATCCAGTAACATCATTACTACAACAGCATTGAAACATCTAAAGTTGCTAGCCTCTCACATCATGGCTTCCACTTACACACTGCGAGCATTCAATGATGCGATATGCTCGACAGTTGGCACAATTGTTCTACCCATTCAGGTAGGACAAAAGACGATATCTACATTGTGCCATATTTTGGAAGGTGAGATGGCATACAACATATTGCTAGGGCGGCCATGGATCAGGGACATGAAGTGTGTCCCTTCGATAGCTCACCAGTGTTTGAAGTATGCATTTGAAGGGGAAGTACATGTAGTCTCGATGGACTTAGAACCCTTCAAATATTGCAATGCGGTGCAGTTGATGCCGCAATCGACCCTCCCATCGATGCACTTGGATTTTTAGTTAAATCCATCTAGACAAGGTCCGATGCCACAAGCACCACTAGTGATAAATCCATCAAAACCCCAGCCAGGTGCATCTTCATCATCAGCTCCTTCACTACCAATGCCACCTATCATGGCTAAATAGAAGGACAAAGGGAAGCAAATCCTGGAAGAGGCTCAACCCCTGGAAGAGGCACTACCAACAATATCAACCATCTCAACCGAAGAGATGCCTAGCACAATGGAAGTTGAGGCTCCTAGTCCACCCAACATGGAATGGACTCAGGACGAGCTTCCGTTCCCTCCCAATCGCCAAAAATTACTGTTGAAATGGCCAGTACGGGCCTGGGGGAGTATCTAGTGTGGAATGTCATAGCAACAACCATGCTAGAGTCAGTGCAAGACATGGGGAGACCTCGCCTCCCCATCGGGACAATTGTTCCTTTAGGCTACCCATCGAACCAGACCAATTTTGTGTATGGGGGCCTTGACCATGGTGTTGAGCCATGCATGCAAAAGGATGAGGATGAAGAGCCTTTTGCAGAAGATGTCAACTATCTGTCTAACCCGGACTTTGCTCTGAGATATCTTGGCCAATGCAATTGGCATGGATACGAGCTAGGCAGGTATGAGCAAGGAGTGC
Source organism: Wollemia nobilis (assembly GCA_028583015.1). NCBI lineage: Eukaryota > Viridiplantae > Streptophyta > Pinopsida > Araucariales > Araucariaceae > Wollemia > Wollemia nobilis. The sequence continues at coordinate 409,950 of JAQPPZ010017036.1, read as the reverse complement.
ATGTCCTTTGCCAACCAAGATACCAAATGCCTTATGACAAGTTGGGAGTAGGGTTCAACCACCCCCTGCCCTTGGACATCTTGGTGGAAAACATGCAAGGCCTAGGAATAGGCAACAAGGGTGGATTGGCATCAAATCCTTATGCCAACCCAAACACAACATATACATTGGGAGATTACCTCCCATGGTCAACAACCACCCTTGTTAACATCAATAACCCTTCTCCTTTGCTAGAGAGAGGTGAAAGTTCGGGAACTCACTTTCAAGGAAGGTATAAGCAGTGTCCAGAAGGATCTTCGAAGGATGAATCAGAATATGAACCAGTGTCATATGATCCCTTCGAATTCGATAGTGATCACTCACAAGGGATTCCCATGAATAACTATCAAGAGATCTTTTTGACTCTATTCCCTCTAGAGGCTCCAATCGAGCCAGTGTCGTGTCAAGAGAATCAGGTCCCCCCACGGAGCGTGGAACAACAACAATGGGACCAGATTAATTTGCTTGAACAAGATGAGCCTCATATGCCTCAAGCAATTGTCGAAGCCAATGAAGGTTTTTGGATCTCCGACAGTGATTCGAAAGATGAAACTGAGATGGCCTATCTCAACCACATGCGACAAATGCAACAACGATACCCCTTGGAGATTAATGACATATTTGCATAGATGGGCATAGTGCCAGGGCACGAGTGGTACGTAGACCCAGCAGGGTGGGATCAAGTGTTGGATCTGCTACTCTGGGTACACGAAGAGCACCTTCCACTCTGAGACCCTAGGGTGATATCAGTGCCGAGGGTAGACCCTATCCTCTTATTAGCACATAGGGCCGATCCATTCATGCCAGTACCTATAGAACCAGATCCAGAACATAGAGAACATCCAGAATGTTTGAGTCATCACACCCATGGTAATGGAGACCAAAATCATTTCATCCACATGATCTCCATTGACTTGACCACACCCATCCGCAATCCGGCCGATCCAGCATGGTCCTTGCATCTAGACATAGATGCCATTGATTGGGATCACGTCAATTCACCTCCGTCCCCATCGAGTACTGGCCTTTCGGTAAAATGCCTCATTTTACCCCAGGGACAACTCAGGATATCTTTCATGCTGAAGAGGAACCCGAGGTTCCCAACGCAGATTTAAACTCGGCTAATGATATCCATTTGATCCCAACTCCACATCAGTTGGAGGACGGATCCCACATGTCGATCGAGGAGATGACTGACGTAGACATCGGCTTGGATCCAATGAATCCATAGATTATCAAGTTGGGGGTAAGCTTATCCCTCGAAGAGCAAGCCGACTACATTGCCCTTCTCAAAGAGAAGAAGGAGGTTTTTGCATGGTCGTACAGAGACATGCCGGGGCTAGATCCGTAGCTAGTCATGCATAATCTAACGCTTGATCCGAAAATCAAGCCAGTTAAGCAAAAACTACGTAAGATGCACCCAACAATGGACTTGATGGTCAAAGATGAATTGCAAAAGTTGTTGGATGCACGGTTTGTCATCTACGTGGATTATCCGCCATGGCTGTCCAACATGGTGCCCGTCAAAAAGCCCGATGGGAGGATTCGCATATGCACTAATTTTTGAGATCTAAACAAAGCGAGTCCTAAGGATGATTTCCCCTTGCCAAGCATCGACGCATTGGTAGACGCTACAGCAGGTCACAAAATGCTATCCCTCATGGATGGTTTCTCGGGATACAATCAGATTCGTATCAATCCCGAGGACCAACTAAAAATGGCGTTCACAATGCCTTGGGGGACATTTTGTTATAAGGTCATGCCCTTTGGCCTTAAAAATGCTGGCGCCACCTACCAACATGCCATGACGTACATCTTCCATGATTACATGCATAAAACTTTGGAAGATTACATGGATGATTTGTTGGCCAAGTCTCTTTTGCGCCCAGATCATCTCGATGACTTAAGCAAGATCCTCGATCGCCTCATGGAGCATAAAGTCGGACTGAATCCCAAGAAGTGCGTATTTGGCGTCACATCTAGAAAACTCTTGGGTTTCATAGTCTCAAAGCGAGGCATCGAGGTGGACCCAAACAAAGTCAAGGCAATCCTTGAAATGGTTCCCCCAACTACCATTAAGCAGCTCAGAAGTCTACAGGGAAAGGTCACATCAATTAAGCGCTTCATAGCGTAGCTATCTGACAAATGTCGACCCATGAACAAATTATTGCACAAGGGGGTAGCATTTCACTGGGATGACGAGTGCCAATCAGCCTTTGATGACATCAAATGATACTTGGCTTCACCACCAGTATTGGCACCACCTAGACCAGGAGTGTCATTCTACTTATACATCTCAGCTACTAAGGTGGCACTGGGTGCCATGCTAGCCCAGAAGAATGAACTTCACAAAGAACAGGCTACTTACTATCTTAGCCACACCCTGGTCAGTTATGAACTTAACTATGCATACGTCGAGAAACTCTGCTTGGCAGTGGTGTTTGCTACCAAAAAGCTATGCCACTACATGTTGAGCAACACTACGTATGTTGTGTCTAAGGAGAATCCATTGCGATACATGATGAGTCATACTTATCATAGTAGTCGCACGGCGAAATGGATCATGTTGTTGACGGAATTTGACATAGAGTTTATTGGACAAAAATCCATCAAAGGATAGGTCATAGCCGATCAACTAGCAGAGGCTCCTCTCGAAGACGATCAGCCTCTAGTCATAGAACTACCCGATGATGGGGTCTTCCATGTCTCAGAATCGCCAGATTCTGATGAGCCTGAGTCACGAGCTGACATAACCCTATTTTTTGATGGTTCTAAATGTGAGCAAGGTGGTGGCATGGGAATAGTATTCTTCACACCGTAGGGTGCTCCAATGCCCCTGTCATTTAAATTAAATTTCCCATGCACCAACAATAATGCAGAGTATGAAGCCTTGCTCATAGGTCTTCAGACAACAATCGCCATGAACATCAAATGACTGAACATCTTTGGTGATTCACTGTTAATTGTCAATCAAGTCAAAGGGGTATTCCAATGCAAATGCCCAGTTCTGTAGGCTTATAAAGCCCTTGTGGACAAATTCCTAGCAAAACTTGAGTGGTACGACATCGAGGCACTCCCCTAGTCATCGAATCATTTTGTGGACACAATGGCCTCCTTGGGGTCACTAATCCCACAAGACCTTTCTGGTGATATGACAACCATTCAAGTCAAAACCCTATCACAATCCGTGATGGAGCGTGCAAGCTCTGACTTGACGCCAGGAATCCACATGATCCAGATTGAACCATCCTCGGATAAGTTCTCTCGAATCCATGATCATCTAAAACATGCCAACTAGGGGTCCTTGTTCTCCCCTACTCCCATTAATAGCAACACAATGCTATTCTTACAAGTTCTCTCCCGCTCAGCGTTTGCTAGGGATGAACTTCAAGAGGGATTGGTTGTTCATACCGTCGAGGCTTTCGATCAATAGGACTGGTATTTACCCATTAGAGACTACCTCAAGTTAGGTAATCTCCCGCTTGGATTGACGCATGCCACAAAATGAGCATTCAAGTAGAAAGTGGCTAAGTATGTCTTGATAGGAGACATTTTGTACCATCATAGCTATGAAGGAATCCTCCTTCGTTGCTTGGACCAACAAGAGTCCACTTGGGCGGTCGCCCAAGCGCACGATGGTACATGTGGTGGCCACTTCAGTGGTATGGCCATCGCAAAGCGCATTCTTTGCATGGGCTATTATTGGCCATCTTTAGAGCGATATTGTTGTGCATATGTCAGGAAGTGCGTGAAGTGTCAACATCATGCCAATTTGATGCACGTACCTTCCCAGGCCTTGCAGACAGTCCAGTCTTCTTGGCCATTTTCATAGTGGGGCTTCGATCTAATTGGAAAGATCTCCCCTGCGTCGTCAGGCCATCACACGTTTATCATAACGGCCACAGAGTATTTCACCAAATGGGTGGAAGCAGTTCCGCTTACCTCTACGACAGGACCCCGTATTGTGGAGTTCATTTTGCATAACATCATATGTCATTTTGGTATTCCATCCAAAATAGTCTCGGATAATGGGACGTCATTCAAGAACAAAGACGTGCGTGCTTTGACCACAAAGTACAAAATTCAGCATAGTTTTTTGACACCCTATTATCCGCAGGCAAATGGGCAAGCAGAGGCGTCAAACAAAATGCTAGTTGCCATCCTTAAAAAGATGGTCGTAGACAGTCATAAGGATTGGCACATCCAAATCCCACTTGCCCTATGGGCTTATCGCACTAGCATTCGGATGCCCACTAGGGCCACTCCGTTTTTGCTCGTGTATGGCTCCGAGGTAGTCATGCCTCTCGAGTTGGAAATTCCTTCCCTACGCATATCAATGCAAGAGTTCATCGATGATGATGCTGCGTGGCAAGCCCGGTTAGACCAGCTTACGTTGCTTGATGAATGACGCGTTAATGCTCTCGAGCATTTACGTATCTATCAAGAGCGACTTAAGAAAGCTTACAACATGAAAGTTCACCTGAGGGACTTTCGGGTTGGTGATTTGGTCTTGAAGGAAAACCAACAGAACTCTAGTTTGTCGTCCCACCTAAGGGACAAGTTCGTGGCAAATTGGTTAGGTCCATATGTAATTGATAGCAAAATAGGACCCGGGACATACCGACTAGCCTCTCTTGATGGAATCAAGGAAATAGAACCCTTGAACATCGGTCATTTGTGACCATTCCATATCTAAGAGAGCCATATCCCAAAAATGCTCCAAGGATTCCTATAATCGCTTGGTCAATCCCAAAATGCTCCAAGGATTCCTATAATCGCTTGGTCAATCCCAAAATGCTCCAAGGATTCCTATAATCGCTTGGTCAATCCCAAAATGCTCCAAGGATTCCTATAATCGCTTGGTCAATCCCAAAATGCTCCAAGGATTCCTATAATCGCTTGGTCAATCCCAAAATGCTCCAAGGATTCCTAAATCGCTTGGTCAATCCCAAATGCTCCAAGGTTCCTACAATCGCTTGGTCAATCCCAAATACTCCAAGGATTCCTACAATCGCTTGGTCAATCCCAAATGCTCCAAGGATTCCTACAATCGCTTGGTCAATCCCAAAATGCTCCAAGGATTCCTACAATCACTTGGTCAATCCCAAAATGCTCCAAGGATTCCTACAATCGCTTGGTCAATCCCAAAATGCTCCAAGGATTCCTACAATCGCTTGGTCAATCCCAAAATGCTCCAAGGATTCCTATAATCGCTTGGTCAATCCCAAAATGCTCCAAGGATTCCTATAATCGCTTGGTCAATCCCAAAAAGCTCCAAGGATTCCCACAATCGCTTGGTCAAAAATAAGAAAATTCAAAAATAGTAAAATCATCAAAAACAACAAAAATTTACATCTCATTTCCAGGCATGCTCAAATTCATCAATAGAGAGCTCTTCTCGCATCTCATCTTCATATTCACAAAAATCAATCCATCAAAAATACAAAAATATGTAGCTGCATTAAGCATCACACCCATACATTGCATATTTGTGGTCATACAGGTCAAAGGCACCATAGACTGTAATTACTCCGCTAGTCCATCTTGTTCCACATTTTTCCATTTTATAAGCAGTCCAAAAAAAAAAAATGCCATTCACTGCTTTTTACCACACTAGAGTCAGTGGTCTTCTAATGTATCAAGAGTTTTCGTCTTTTTAGTCATCATTTTGCTTTCTAGCCATGTACTGTACCAAGTCAGACAGATTTTACGAAGGTAGAGTTCTACTTGGATCACACCTTGTTACGTAGCATCCCAACACAAATTAAAACACATAAAAATTCCCAAGTTGTGTGAACGAAAGATGAAACCTACATAGTAATCCAGGTCACCATAAGCGAAATGGTTATCTTGCTCATCTCCCTGTGCGAATGACCCCAAGAATGCTGAGAGTTGGCAAAAGGACAAGCATCTTCCCTACCCAATTCCCCAAGAATCCCAAGTTCTCAAAAAAAAATTGCAAACATCAAAATTTTGCAAAAAGTCAAAACTCCAAAAATTTGACATCACCACCAGAGTGCATACATCAAAAGGCACATACAATAGTGATTCTTATCACTCGAAATCCAAATCCCTTGCTCAAAAGAAAAATATATAAAAATAAACGATGATTTTTATCACTACAAACGAGCAAGTATCCCAATACAATTGAAGAAAAGAAGGGAGTCAAACTTGAATCCCTGAAACTCTTAGGCAAACCTCAGTACCGGTTTGGTGGATAGCCTATCGGTCACTGGCGGTAAACCTCCCGCATGACGATATATCTGTCACATTAACTCGTGTACAGATCAATGTTTGCATGTGGATGAGCTAGCTTATGGTATCCTAGATAGCACCGTAGATTAATCTGACTAAATACAACAAAGGAGTTAGTGGAGCTAATTAGGTGATCCTCAGTACAGGTTTGGTTGACAGCCTATCTAGCACTGGCGGTATCCTGACAAATACCACATAAATGAACTCAATTGCACACACAGGGATGTGAAATAGCTTGGTCAAAGACAAGTCCGATTCATACCTTGTTCAAAAGTCTTGTAAGATAAAGTACAGTCATGGCTAGTGAGTTAAAACCGTTTGAGTCTCAAAAAACCTTAGCTACATTTCTAAACCAACTGCGCTACTTTTCATCCTCACATTACCATCAAAAAAAAAAAAAAAACCACATGTATACATGCAAAGTCATTTACCACAGCAATCGCCTAAAAACAAAATCACAAAGTCCTAAACAGTCTATGGTGCCCTAACCAAACAACACAAATTCATTTCATCCATTGCATTTTGCATATCACATATACATCAAAAACATTTGCATTCATCATAACATATGCATCCATCGAAATAAATTAACATGCATACATCCATACTCATCACTCATCATGCTAAAATCAAATCATCACTCGCATAAACAAAAAAAGAGTCATCTATATATATATATATATCATAACAAAAATGCCCACAGGCTACAATGAACCGGTCCTCGGACCTCGCTACCAAAAACCCAAAAACTCAAAACCCCCAAGCCTAGGGCATCGACCACCATGATCACGCAGGATCGGTGCGATAGAAACTACCCCCTATGGTGTGGGTCCTATAGGACCTCTCAGGGTGACTGCTGCTTATCCCTGCATCGTGCCCACTAGCGCCTCCCTCATCTAGCTACCTATGATGGGATGATGCTGACTGCTCGTATCCCGTTGTCTCTCATCCGATACGATGAGCCACCTCCAGGAGGCTCAGGTATTCACCCACCAAGGTGGATAATCTCTCCCTCCATCTCCAGCCGATGTCGCCACCAATCTGATTCCCATCGATCCCACTTTGCCTCCCACCGATGGTAGTAAGATACTGCATCATCGCGCTACGCCAAAACCCTATCCCTCTCTGCCAGCTACGTCCATAGGAGATCCCTCTCTCGTGCAGCATCAGTATCCCCCTCCTACCGATGAGACACCGCCCATGCGCTCTCCCGCTCTACCAACTGAGTCCGCAAGAGATCTCTCTCTTGCAAAGCCTCTCCCAGCTCCCCATCTCACACCCATAGTAGGTCCTCCAATCGTGCTATCTCAGCGTTGAGCCTCGCCTCCACCTCCTCCGAACCTGCCTGAGGCATAGGCAAATCTGGGACAGCAGCCTGCTCTGGCTCCCACTACTCCGGGATGTCCTGCATCTTCGGCTGATCCAGAACCCCCAAATCCGCATCCTCATCCTCCACCTCCACCATGTCTGCATCCTCCCGAGGAGCTCCCCAATCATCCCCTGGTGCCTCGGCACCCTCCCCACCTGCTACTGTCACCTCCATGCCTCCCAGTGGCCCCTCTCCCCGCCATCACTATAGTACCCACCATTGGTCGTACTCTGCGGTAGTCCCGATGTCATCCACGTCTAGGACATCGATCACCGCATCTGAATCCTTGCCCAGTGGTGCGATGACCGGTCGGTCCAGAGTTCTCTCATCCCCCCGGCGTCGATAGACCACGGGCTCACCAGGAAACCCTTGGTGCACCCCAAACTATCGTGTCACCCGACTGTAGGAGAAGAACTCATGCTCGGTCCCGTGTCGCCCAATCAGCCACCGCTCTTTGCATACCCATCGGAGCCACTCTCCAGCCTCCGGCCAGGCTGGACAGTCCCGATAGGGGCGCCAGAGCACCTCCCCTGGAGTAAGCCGAGTGAAGGCATCGACATAGTGCCCTACGACACCTACCCACCGTCGACTCTATCCCTGCTCCCTAGACCGCCACCATAGAACTGCATAGCCTATCTCCCTATCCTCCATCTCCACCCGAGTCATCCATGGTAACCCGATCGGCCTCTCCACCGCTATGTGCTGCCAAGCCCAACTCTGCAATAGATAGCTGCAGCTAATCCCCTTTTGCTTCCGATAGCGGACCTCGTACAGCTCACCATAGAGCTATGCCAACAGCGTCTGTCCCCATCTCATGATTAGCGGTGCCTCTGTCGGGCACTCTACCAACCGCCAAACCAAATCTAGTAGGTTCCATGGGAACCTCGCACCTGACGAGTCAGGTAGCAGCATGTTGGAAATGAGGCCCATAAGGAATGCGTGCCTCACTCCCAACACCCCCCTCTCCAACCACCATCGGACCAAAATCTTGCCAATCTGGCAGTCACCCTCTGCCCTCTCCACTGGATCCTCCACACCCAGCTCCTCCCCATGCCCGAAGCATCGCATCAGTACAGTTGTCCGTTGATCACACGATGACGTCCTGATCGATAGTCCATCTATCAAAATCCGTAGAAGCCGATAGATATCCTCCAAGGTCACGGTCATCTCCCCTGTTGGGAGATGGAAGGTGTTGGTCCGGGGATCCCACAGATTGATCAGGGCCATCAAATAAGCCCGATCCATGACCACAGGCTCCAGTCGAGCCACCTGCTTGAGCCCAAGGGCATCAAGCCACTCCCAGTCAGCCACAGTTAGCGCCCCCCGTGCTTCAACAAAAGTAGTGGGTACACGATACCGGCTCTTAACCACCTACAAAAGAAAACAATTCAAAAACATTAAAATCATGGAAAAAAACTGTACAACAATAACATGAATATACAACATTGCCTACCAATGTACAACCAAAAACAAACATAAAAATTCAAACAAAATTAATTTGTCAGTCCTAGGGTTTCTAATCCTAACTGATAAATTTAAAAAACAAAACAAAAATTCAAAAACAAAAATTAATTTGTCAGTCCTAGGGTTTCTAATCCTAACTGATAAATTTAAAAACAAAACAAAAATTCAAAAACAAAAATTAATTTGTCAGTCCTAGGGTTTCTAATCCTAACTGATAAATTCAAAAACAAAACAAAACAAAATTCAAAAATTAATTTGTCAGTCCTAGGGTTTCTAATCCTAACTGATAAATTTAAAAACAAAACAAAAATTCAAAAACAAAAATTAATTTGTCAGTCCTAGGGTTTCTAATCCTAACTGATAAATTTAAAAACAAAACAAAAATTCAAAAACAAAAATTAATTTGTCAGTCCTAGGGTTTCTAATCCTAACTGATAAATTTAAAAACAAAACAAAAATTCAAAAACAAAAATTAATTTGTCAGTCCTAGGGTTTCTAATCCTAACTGATAAATTTAAAACAAAACAAAACAAAAATTCAAAAAATTAATTTTTCAGTCCTAGGGTTTCTAATCCTAACTGATAAATTTAAAACAAAACAAAAAAAAATTCAAAAAAAAAATTAATTTGTCAGTCTAGGGTTTCTAATCCTAACTGATAAATTTAAAAACAAAACAAAAATTCAAAAACAAAAATTAATTTGTCAGTCCTAGGGTTTCTAATCCTAACTGATAAATTCAAAAACAAAACAAAAACTCAAAAAAAATTAATTTGTCAGCCCTAGGGTTTTTAAACTCTAAACTGATTAATTAACAAAAACACAATAATTTGTCAGTCCTATTTGTCAGTCTTAGGATCTCTGTATTTTAAGTTTAAAACATCTGCACAAACAACATAAAATTAAAATAACAGTTTTAAACCTAGGGTTTTAACCTACGTTTTAAAACTGACCAGCTCAACCTAAGAACTAGGGTTTTACGTTCCGTTTATCCTAGGGTTTTAGTTATAAGCAAAATAACAATTCTTTACCTAGGTTTTCACTACGTTTGTCATTTAGTTGTACACTAAGTCTTGGTTGTGTTCAGCTCAGTTTTAGGGTTTCAATTTTAAATTTTGGAAAACATCATCACAAAGAAAATTAAACAAAACACTTGCAGTTTTAAACAAAAGTAATAACACTAGGGAGCACTTATTGGTCTCGCTTCTACTCGCCGCTCGATCCGGTTTGTGCACTCATGATGGCAGGGAGAAATTTGGTAGCGCTTCGCTTCACAGAATTAACCTCCTCCTCCCTAGAGCTCCAAATCGCAAGAAAATTCAGATGCAAATGAGCCCAAACCCTAGTTTTGGCCTTTAAATAGGCCTTTTGAGCTTATATTCGTTCCCCCCTAGGATGAGCACTCTGGTTAGCGCTCGTCCCACCCTGGGACGAATTCTAAGCTGGTATTCGTCCCACCCTGGGACGAATTCAGGGCAAAATTTTCAAAAAACAACAAAAATTGAACAAAAATGCACTAAAACAGCTAATAAACTTGCCCGATGAGAGTGTTGTTGCACTTGACATCCCGGGCATGCAAAATAGACGTTGGGGTCACAAATTGTCACTATCCTACTCCCTAAGAAGGCTACCATAGCCGGACCGCTCCACGGGAGGACGAATTTTTGCCAATTTTAGCTCCAAAAAGCATCGCAAAAAGGGTTACCACCCACCAAAAATAGGTCTAAATGTCAGAAAACTGCACACACTTAACGCTAAACCATCTAAGGGCACCCTTGCACAAGTCATCTTGGGTCAAGCGACTCGTCGCTTTTCTCATGAAGGTCATTCCCTCATCGATTCGTCGCTTGAGGGGGTAGTCACACTTAGTCACCAATCAGCAAACACACACCCAATTAAGGAAAACGACATGCATTCAAAGAATCATTGACAAAGACAATTACGCTCCTGCTTGGGGCAGTAAACAAGCAATAATCACAATCTGATCAAATCACTTGGCATTTCGTGAATCATGAACTCAAGGTTCTCACAGAAAAAAGGTTGCGCCCTTTGCCTATTCATGATCGATCAATGTCCAAGGTCAAGTAACACCTCACCGAAAAAGGTTAACACTTGAATTGAGTGCCTTCGCTCGTCAAAAGCAAGGATTCAAGAATGCATGCCCTTTCCATGCTTGGGGCATCAAAATTTGGTTAGGTTACCAAGAAATCCTAATCATTAGTGCTTTGGTTATCTATTTTTGCTCAGCACTGCGTCACCCGCAGCGCTTTCCAAAAAGGGGCATCTGTAGACACCAAAACAACACCAATCCAATTATGTGACTGCAAACACTGATCGCTTTGACACACACAGCCCCAAGGGCAGCCCCTAGAGGTTAAACAATGGTCCTAACCACTTTTACAACAATTTTGGAAGGTCAAAAAGCAATTTGGCACCTTCAGACACTCTGCTCCAAATCCGTCCCACCCTGGGACGAATTCAAAATGGGATTCGCCCCACCCAGGGACGAATTCTGAATTCGTTCCTGGGTAGGGCGAATTCTAGGTTCAACGGGAAAAAAGAGAAATTGTGCCAAATGGCAGCCGAGGACAGTCAATTAATGATCCCTGCCTTGCATGCACGGGTAGGTGAGCAAATTGAACGTTAGAGGACTGTCACAAGGGCAGTCATGGAAGCCCAAGTCGGGGAGGAATCTCCTCCCTCTTGGGAAGGCATGGCCACCAAGTGGCGCCCCTGCATGCCCATCCAAAGAGACCCCTTGGGTCTATAAATTGGTGAGCTTCCTCACCCCAAAAAGAGGACAGGTTGGAAGCATTTTTAAGCAACGAAGTGTTGCCAAATTGATACCACGCTTTACCTTTGATTCACCTCTTCCACATCCTTGATCTCTTTCACAAGGGAGGTCATTGGGTGGTTATTGGAAGTGTGAATCCGGATCCAAAACCTGAAACTTGACAACACATTACAAGAGATTTTGGGCCCATCCCAAGTGGATTGGTGCCGAAATCAGGTTCCAACGGTGGGCGGCCCGCCCGGGTGCCCCGCACTGTTGGGAGCCTAATCTTCTTTTTTTAAGAACGATTGGGAATTCATGGTAGATTGTTCTTTTTGTCATTTGTTTATTTTGCATTCCATCTTATGCTGCTTAAATAGCTTGTAATCCCGATTTCATAATGCTTTGATCAAATCTTATCATGTTTTATCGCTTTTGTTGTCCTCACTAACTTGCAGGTAGCAGCATCAAATTCCTATTGATGGAGGCCAAATTGGGGAAATCTGACCATCTGGGTCTTCCCAAAATGCCTCCAATTAGCTAACCCCAAGTTTGTAGGTCTTTTGGAGCTCCCTAGACACGACATTTGGGGCAATATCACTTCGACGCTTTGTCGCAAGTGAATTCGTCCTACCCTGAACGAATTACAGTCGAATCCGTCCCGCCCAAGAGCGAATTCAAATCGGTGAGGAATTTCTCGACTGTTTCATTTGTAGTGACCTTCTGGTAATGTTCCCTTGTTTCTGTGAAATTTGCAGACTATTTTGATTCAGTTCATTTATCCTTTTATTCAGTTTCATGCATGCATCCTTCATTGCGTTTAGAGATCAAACGTTTCATCTTTGCCGTAGGTGCTACTAACGATTTTGTTGTTTCTTTGAATGCAGGAGGAGCAGCAAGGATCAAAGATTCATTCACACCAGCGGTGGCAACACTTTGGCCCGCCCATTTTACATGTGGGCACGCGGAAGGAGGATCACTAGTCACTATTGTAACCGAAACATGTTAATGCTCCTAGCCCCTAAAAATGTGGGAGACGTCTTTGTAACCGATATTGAGAGAGTATAAATAAAAAGGGTTGTGCTTTCTATACTTCTTTCATTTCGTCTCAATTCGTCTCTTTTACCTATTTCATGCATTTCAAATTTCTAGGATTAAAGCGTTACATTTCGTTTTGCATTGCATAGCTTTAGTGTTTCTTTTCAACTTCCGAAATCTCGTGCTTTCAAGATGATTTTTGACAACATGGCATGATGAGGTACTCATTTAAAATATATAGATGGTGAAAAAACCCCTTGGGGAAAAACCATCTGTTATAAGAAAAATATCCAAGATAGAGGTATGTCTTCAAATGGCAAAGATTGTCCTCTCAACACAAAAAAATAATGAGTCCCGACAACTTGGCCTGATTAGGTACTCATGAACAATATATACTTTTGGAGAGATGATGAAAAAACCACAAGGGAAAAAACCATCCTCCAAAGAATACAATAGTAAAATGAGAAGTGGAAGACCTCTGTGTTAATGCAGATGTATTACTCCAAGTTTCTCTTGCAACTATATGTAATGCATAAAAGGAAATTACTTGGTTAATATGTCTACAATTTGATACTCAGTTGGAATATAGTCCAAGTATATGTCCCCATTCTGAATGTGTTGTTGAATGAAATGCATATGCACTTGGTGTGATGATGCTCAAATGGATTTCATGCAATGTGAATTATGCTTTGATTATCACACAAAATATTTATAGGTTTGTCATGGGATAAAATAAATTTCCTTAGAATTTGATGAAGCCAAAGAGATTCTTGACTTTCTAAAATTGTTGTCCTATATTCTGCCTCTGTAGATGATAAGGCTACTACTTGTATTTTTTTGCATAACCAGGCTATTGGTGAAGAACCAAGACAAAAGACATATCCAAAAGTTGAACATTTGTCTTCTACTAAACCTACCCAATATGAATCTATGTAGTCAATGATATCCATGGATTTTTCGTTATATAAGAGCCCAAATTGAATAGTTCCTTTCAAGTAGCGGGGGATTCTTTTTGTTGGTTTCCAATGACTGAACTGAGGTTGATGGGAGAATATAGATATGAGGCCAACATATGAGATATCTAGATGAGTATGAATAAGGAATAATAGACTCCCTACAAGCTGACGATATAGAGTTTCATCACATAGAGGGGATGAGAAGGAAGTACTTAGATTTATGCTAGATTAAAAAGGTGTAGGAGAAGGTTTACAATATGATATTTTAAACCTCTAAAGAATATCTAGAGTGTATTTTTTTTGACACAATGAAATACCTACATTTTTTTTTATTTATTTGTATCTCAAGGAAGTAATGAGCTAAACCTAGATCAGCCATTTAAAATTTTTTAGAGAGGGAGTCTTTTATATTCTAAATGTGATTGAAGGTACTACTAGTTATTAGAAGATCATCAACATATAAAACAAGAATGGTGATTTTTCCTTCATCTCTCCAAATGTATACTGTATTATCAGGGTCACAATGAGAAAAACCTGTGGAAAGAAGGAAGGAGTTCATATTTTCATACCAAGCTCTGGCAGCTTGTTTGAGGCCATGATTTGATAGAAATATGGAGAACTCATTATTGCAGTATTCCCCCCTATTATCTGTGTGAATTTTCTTGATATTGCAAGAGGCCTGATTTTGAACTAAGGCTTTGAATATTTTGAAGTGGGATAGAACATCACTTTTATATTTTAGGAAGTAGACCCAGGTTCTTCTAGAAAAATTATAAATAAAGGTTAGAGCATATTTTGCTCCTTTGAAATAAGGTTTTGTAAAAGACATCAAGTCACTATGAATTAATTCTATAGGGGATGAAGTTTTTAGAGAACTAATTGGGTGGAAAGGATCTTGATTTTTCTTTCCATGAGCACATCCAGGACAAACTCCATCAATAGAAGAGACTTGAGGTAAACCTGTTACCATTTTATGGGTGCTCAATTACTTTAGGTAGTTGTAACTGAGATGACCAAACATTTCATGTCAAATTTTACTTTCAAGATCTCCATGAGCCACAAAACAAGCGGCCCCTTTTCGATTTTTGAATCCTTTGAAGTAAAATAGGTGAGTGTTGCGATCAATATCTCCTTTGGCTATGAGAGAATGGGTATCTTGAAATTCTCTTATCTCAACTCGTATTGGAGAGAAGAGAACAGTTTCCCCTTTACAAAAGTATAAATATGATAGACAGATAGGAGATTTGTAGCAATATTTGTAATATAGATAACATTATTGATAGAGCCACCATCAATGGTTATATCACCCTTTCCTTTGACTGGGATGAATGAAGAGTCACCAACTTCTATGGTACAGGTTGAACTTGAGGCGATAGAAGAGAATGACTCATCTGAAGCAGTCATGTAATGAGTTGCTCCGAAATCTAGGACTCGGTGATTAGAAGAAGAATTGGAGGTTTTCCCTTGAACATTAAGGGATTTTCCTATTTTCTTTATATTTTTTATCTTTTGATCCTTCATAGCTACCTCTAGTTGTTGTAATATTTTCCAACATTTGTTTATAGAGTGACTATTCTTTTTGCGGTGACTACAAGTTATGGAATTCTTTTCCTTCTTTTTGAATTTTTCTTTAGAAGAGGTGGAGGCTACTAATTCTTTTGAGGAAGATGAATAAGAAGAGATTTCATATCTTGCAATTTTTATTTCTTCCCTAGTTAGTCTCACAAAAATCTTCTAAAGAGGACATTTTAAAGGTTGCACTAAAAGCATATTTTGGTAGATAGAAAGGTGGTACCAAATATTTGAAATACACCATTTAGTTTATAAAGGATTAGATAAATGCATTCTTCTTCAATATTAGTCTTCCCACTACCTTTGTATTGATTTAGGACCTCTTTTAATTTGGTGAGGAAGTCAACAATATTGTTGAAGTCCTCAGGAGATAGAGTTGTTAATTCTGCTTCTAGTTGCATTGATCTTATTTGATCTACTTTCGCAAACAAGGTCTTTAGTTTCTCCTAACTTTCATAAGGAGTTTTACAATATGCAATGTGACTTTCATGCACATTAGAGCTTATAATACCCATTTTTTCATACATTTTCACTTTGTGAACAAATATTTTATATTTTTTTTTAACTCAGGTTGCTTTTCTTCTCATAGGTGTGTGAGCCATTTCTGAGAAATTAGATTTGAAATTTGGGGTTTCCATGTATGGAAGTTGTGAGGAGTGAGAGGATAAATTGTATTCATTGAATTCATTTTGAAGTTAACCCAAAGTTCCCTAATTTAACTTTAATTTAGAGAATGCAATGGATATTAGTCAATAGAAGCCTGTAAAAAATACCAAATTGCTCAAAAATACCCACCCTAATGAGAGGGAAACTATAAGCAATTTTGAGGTTATTTGATATTTAATGAGGTTAATGAGATAAATATGCCAAATATTTAATTAAACACCAAATCACTCAATAAATAACCGCCCTAACGAGAGGGAAACTATAATTATTTTGAGTAAATTTAATAATAATTATGGTTAAGAGAATAAATATGCCAGGCCTATATATCTTTTCTTCTCAAATACCAGCCCTGACTAGAGGGAAACTATAAGTATTTGATTAGATGTGATACTTGGAACATAGGTGAATATCAACTAGACATATATTGGTTACCAAATAACTCACCCTTACTTGAGGGAAACTATAAGTTAAATAGTATTTACAATAAGGTGAGTGGTGATATGAATTAGTTGTTCTTCTTAGGAATTTTAGAATGAGAAAAATGCTTTTAAAGAGATAATTAAAAAATACTCTTTGTCAACAATAATAAATCGAACACATAAAGATTTTAAATTGTTTAATGAAATAATAAAGAAAAAATAGATATATTTTATTTATTCTTTATTATGCAAGGATTGGATTGAACACCTTTTTATTTTATTTAAGCTGATTATATGTAACAAATTGATTCTAAAAAAGTTAATTAGTATAGAGACTGTTTTGAAAGGAAAGATTTTTCATTCACTAAAATATGTCTACAAATTATTAAAGATGTTTGAAAAATAGAGAATTTAAGTTGTTAATATAAAAAAATTCTTAATGAAATAAATAGTAAAAAAATATTTAAGTAATTTCTTTAATTAAGGATTGAAGATTTAATCAACACCTTTTTAATATTAAGCAAGATATATAAACAAAATTAATATTACCAATTTAATAATGAAAGTAAAGAAGGCAAAAGAAGGCAAAAAGTGACACAATGACACCCCCCCGAACTTAGTATAGGTGCAAAAGGCACCTATAAACCCCCCACAAAAAAAAAATTATTAAAATTTTTACAATTCTCCTTTGATTTTTGGGTGAAGAAAAATCCGGAAAGGAAAGGGAATGAAATGCTTTCTTTTTTCTTGCTATAATATATATAAAAATATATATTATAGCTTAAATTAAAGGGGTTGACATGAGAGAGAGGATGCAATGAAAAACATCTTGAAAGGTAGTAAGGGTCCACGAAGCACCTTTCAATGAAAAATTAGCGAGGAAGGGTGGCATCTATGTTCACCATTCAAATGGTGGCATCCAATAAAAATGAGACTCCTATATCTACACTAGATATAAGGAAGGGTGGCATCTACGCTGCACCAATGATGGCGTCTAGGAAAAATGATACTCCTATATCTGCACTGGATAAGGAAAAAATTATTTTACAAATTTATATAACACCTTACCATATGATGCATTGAAGAGGCATTGAGAGGAGTGACACCAAAGCAGGGAGTATCCCTTAGCAGTTGTGCCACATAACAATTTTAAAAGATGAATCAGAGGCACTAAGAGCAAGGCACCAAAGAGAGGATGTGGTGACCTGAGTGTTTTTGAATCTTTCACTTGTAGAATAAATTATCTCACCACACACTAACCTGAAGAAAAAAAACTTGCAAAGATTTACAGGGAACAATATAAAATGGGCCCAAAGAAATATCAATCTAAGCTTTACCAAAGAAAATATTAGGAATACAAAAGAGTTATGATTTTAAGCTTAGAAATATGTTTATCTAACAAGAGGAAAGAAGATCCTCTTGAGAACTGAAGGACAAAAATATATGACAAACTTCGAGTAGAATGCCTCCTAAAATCTCAAGATCTTCGAATAATATTAAAAAATAATGAGGGAAATTCCCGTTGAGAGACGCAGTCTCAAGGCATGCCACAACAAAACGTTGGACAAAGACCACATTAAAAAAAAAAATTACAAACATTGGTCTAGGTAGGTAGACCAAGAGTCATTAATTGGTGGTGAAGAGAGTGATCCTTACATTAATTAAAATTTACGAAGACAAAACGATTTGAGATTGTAAGATAAAAAAAAAATTAAATGCCCACCAAAATTAAGGGCCTACAAATTTTTCCTTTCCTTGACATTAGAAGATACACAGCAAGGGTAAAAGGACATCAAATGCTTATCCTTCTATGTTATGAAATGAGCAACGAAGGCTATTGAAATCCGAACGAGTTTGCATTTAAGGGAAAAAAATTTAAACGTAGGCATAGTAGGAGGACAAATAAAAACAAGGGGACTCTAAAAAAGTTTTGATTTATATTTGTTTCCTTCTTGAGTGAAATGTAGTGATGGCTCCGTTTGAGAGGGGAAGAAATAATATAAATTTAAAAATACCTAGAACGGGACCCAACATTGCTTTAATTGTTTTAAAGCAAGCTTCGTTCGTTAAGAATGAGTATTTTTATAGAGGCAAGAAAAAATTCAATATGCATACACAAAGTAGTGAATAAAGAAATTTTGAAAGATTTGCATCATTGGTAAAACAAAATTATATAAACCAGTAGGTATTACCATAAACAAATATCTTTTTAAAAAATTGCATATATGAGCATCTACAATATGGAAAAAAAAACTCTATTTAAAAAAGTAAATAAGATATTAAGAACTAGTTCGAGAAACCTCCTTCAAGAGAAAATGCTAGCAGAATCTACCCTACTATGATACCATGTTATAATTCCCAAGAGTAGAACTACAAATCATTATAATATTTGAAGAAATAAAATAGAACTAATTGGTTTATTCCAGGTATCAACTTTGTATAAATAGCAAGGTTGATCATTGAGAGCCGTTGGATTACAACAACTCATCAATTCTGATGAAGACACCATTGAGAATTCACCTGACACATGGACGAGTGGAACAACTCATAAAGTTTGATGAAGACACCACTGAGAGTTCACTTGACACATGTAGGAGAGGAAACTCAAGTGTGTCTATCCTAGTAGAACTTAAGAGAATATTCACTTATTCTAACACTTAAAACTTGATATGAGTAAAGCGTATGATAGGGTTAAATGGGATTTTATTTTTGCAATTTTATATAATTTTAGTTTTGAGAAGAAATGGGTTAGATTGAGTAAAGATTGTGTCTTTACAATTTCTTATTCAGTGTTGGCCAATGGGTTAGTGACAGAATATTTCAAAGCCAAGAGAGGCCTTAGACAAGTAGATCCTCTATCTCCTTATTTGTTCATTATTATTGTAGAAGTTTTGAGTAGGAACTTAAAGAAGGCTTACAAACATGGGATTATAAGTGGACTTAAGGTTAGTAATAACATCGATAACATTACCCATCAAAAGTTTGTAGATGATACAACCCTTTTTGGAAAGGCAAGGATAAATGATGCCAGAGATTTTATAACTTTTTAAAAGAGTACGAAAGAGCCTCAGGGCAAAAATTTAATAGGACTAAATCCAAAAATTACTTCCTTAACACTCCTGCTAATATCAATAAAAAATAGGTTTAAGTTTTGACAAACCAGTTGAAATATCATTATGTGATCGTAGTTATGATATAATACGAGTAGGCCCATTACAATAGTATTTAACCCATTAAAAAAATATATTTTTATTTATCATATAAATATATGTATATAATATTATATTAATATCAAATTGTTGAAATACAATTTGATAATGATATAATACAGTGAAACATTATACCATTAGTTGAACCCATTAGATTCCTTAACATTTTAGGATACCTAGTTTTAAGTCTTGATAAGTCAATTGAAATATCATTATGTAAGTATAGTCATGATATAATATAGGTAAGCTCATTTCAATACTATATAACCCATTAAAAGCATATATTTTATTTGGCATATAATTCTAATTGATTGAATTAGAGTAACTGATTGGCATAAGAGGTTTACACTTTACACCAAATTTTAAATCTTATGGATGAAATTTAAAAATTCAAGTACCATTAGCTCAACCCATTTGATTCGTCAATAATCTCTGAGGAGACCTAGGTTTAATTTTTGACAAACCTATTGAAATATCATTATGTAGGTAGGTACATTTCAATACTATATAACCCATTAAATATATATATTTTATTTAGCATATAATTTTATGTAAATAATATTATATTAATATCAAATTGTTGAAATACTATGTAATAATGATATAATACAATGAAGCATTATATCGTTAGCTCAATCCTTTAGAATCCTAACCTTTGACAAGACCTAGGTTTAAGTGTTGACAAACTAGTTAAAATATGATCATGTGATTATAGTCACGGAATAATATATGTAGCCTGATTTCAATACTATACAACCAGTTAAAAACATATATTTTATTTAGCATATAATTTTAATTGATTGAGTTAGAGTAATTAATTGGTTTAAGATGTTTAAAACTTAAACCAAATTTTAAATCTTATGGATGAAATTTAAAAAATCAAATACCATTAAATTCCTCAATATTTGAAGAGAGATAGGTTTAAGTGTTGAAAAACTAGTTGAAATATCATTATGTGATCATAGTCTTGATAAAATATAGGTATACCCATTTCAATACTATATACCCCATTAAAAACTTATATTTTATTCACCATGTAATTTTATGTATATAATATTATTGTAATATCAAATTGTTTGAATACTATGTAATAACGATATAATATAATAAAACATTATACCATTAGCTCAACCCATTAGATTCCTCAACCTTTAAGGAGACTTAGATTTAAGTCTTGACAAACCAGTTGAAACATCATTATGTGCTCATAGTCATTATGTAATATAGGTAGGCCAGTTTAAATACTATATAACCTATTAAAATCATTTTTTTTTTTTTACATATAATTTTAATTTATTGAATTACAGTTCTGATTGGCTTAAGAGGTTTACACTTTAAACCAAAATTTAAATGTTATGCATGAAATTTAAAAAAACAAATATCATTAGCTCAACCCATTAGAGACCTAGATTTAAGTCTTGACAAACCAGTTGAAATATAATTATGTGCTCATAGTCATTATGTAATATAGGTAGGCCAGTTTCAATACTATATAACCTATTAAAAGAATTTTTTTTATTTTTACAATTTTAATTTATTGAATTACAGTAACTGATTGGCTTAAGAAGTTTACACTTTAAACAAAAATTTAAATGCTATGCATGAAATTTAAAAAAATAAATATCATTAGCTCAACCTATTAGAGACCTAGATTTAAGTCTTGATAAACCAGTTTAGATTTAAGTCTTGATAAACCAGTTTAAATATCATTATGTGCTCATAGTCATTATGTAATATAGGTAGGCCAATTTCAATACTATATAACCTATTAAAAGCATTTTTTATTTTTACATATAATTATAATTTATTGAATTACAGTAACCTGATTGGCTTAAGAGGTTTACACTTCAAACCAAAATTTAAATGTTGTGCATAAAATTTAAAAAATAAATATCATTAGCTCAACCCATTAGAGACCTATATTTAAGCCTTGAAAAACTAGTTAAAATATCATTATGTGCTAATAGTCATTATGTAATATAGGTAGGCCAGTTTCAATACTATATAACCTATTAAAATTATTTTTTTATTTTTACTTATAATCTTAATTTATTGAATTATAGTAACTGATTGGCTTAAGAGGTTTACACTTTAAAACAAAATTTAAATGTTATGCATGAAATTAATAAAAACAAATATCATTAAATCAACCCATTATATTCCTCAATCTTTGAGGAGACCTAGGTTTAAGAGTTGACAAACTATGATCATAGTCATGATATCTCACACACACCCATGTACGTGCACGCACACAATATTTTTGTAATATCAAATTTATGAAATGCTATGTAATAATGATATAATATAATAAAACATTATCCCATTAGCTCAACCCATTAGAGTCCTCAATCTTTGAGGAGACCTAGGTTTAAGTTTTCACAAACTAGTTGAAATATCATTATGTTGCTGAAATGCTATGCAATAATGATATAATACAATGAAAAATTATATCATTAGCTCAACCCATTAGATTTCTCATCTTTGAGGAGACCTAGGTTTATGTTTTTAAAAACTAGTTGAAATATTATTATGTGATCATACTCATGATATAATACAGGTAAACCCATTTCAATATAATATTATATTATATTATAGCACATAATTTTATGTATATAATATTATATTAATATCAAATTGTTTAAATACTATGCAATAATGATATAATACAATGAACCATTATACCATTAGCTCAACCCATTAGATTCCTGAATATTTAAGGAGACTTAGGTTTAAGTGTTGAAAAAACTATTTGAAATGTGATCATGTGATCATAGTCATTATAAAATATAGGTAGGCCAATTTCAATAATATATAAGCCATTAAAAACGTATACTTTTTAGCATATAATCTTGATTGATTTAGATTAATTGATTGGCATAAGAGGTTTATAATTTAAACTAAATTTTAAATCTTATGGATGAAATTAAAAAAATAAAATACCATTAGCTCAACCCATTAGATTCTTCAATATTTGAATTGACCTAGGTTTAAGTGTTCACAAACTAGTTGAAATATCATTATGTAATTGTAGTCATTATTATATATAATACAGGTAGACACATTTAAATATTATATAACCCATTAAAAATATATATTTTATTTACCATGTAATTTTATGCATATAATAATTGTTTTAATATCAAATTGTTGAAATACTATGTAATAATGATATAATACAATGAAATATTATACCACTAGCTGAACCCATTAGATTTTGTAACCCTTAAGGATACCAAGGTTGAATTTGTGATTCATATAATTAGCATTAAGGTTTAAGCATATATTATATTTAGCATATAATTTTAATTGATTGAATTAGAGTAACTAATTGGCATGAGAGGTTTACAATTTAAACCAAAATTTAAATATTATAGATGAAATTTAAAAATTAAAATACCATTAGCTCAACCCATTAGAATCCTCAATCTAGGAGACTTGGGTTCACGTTTTCACAAACCTATCATTATGTGATCATAGTCATGATATAATACAAGTAGGTCCATCTCAATACTATATTACCCACAATGTGGCATGGAATTAAGGGAGGAAGATAGGTGATCAAAGTACTTTCTCAAGAATTTATCTAGGAAATAATTGAAAAAACAAGCTTCCTAGCAAAACCTAGTTGGAATACATAAACCAATTAACTCTATGAGAGGAGTATTTACCAAAGAGAGTGTCATGCACACCTAAAATAATTATCTTTGTGAGTCTTGCCTTTTGCCACCTTGTGGAGCATATCTGGAATAGATTTCAGAGACCAACTGGTAATATTGGCTAGATCAAAAGGTTTGAAATAGCTATTTTCGTATAGTTTCATCTCTTATATGGTATGGTTGCTCTATTTCTAGGACAAAGAAGATTCAAGAAAGTTGTCTTCATAAGGATATCTCTCATATATCTTTCATGCTTATGAAAGACCCTACTAACATTGTTGTTCAATGCAATCTAGCTAATGAAATCGGACTAGATTTTATGAGTCTTACCATGCTAGAGGGTCACATTTTAGATCTTGCCTCAATTGGATCTTCCAAGGAGATAAGGAAACAAAATTTATTTTAACTACCTTAGACATAAAAATATTTCAAAAATGATCACTGAGTTGGAGGACCCTTTAGGTCATTATCTTTCCAACTCTAAAGAGACCATGAATATTTTGGTAGTTGATTTCTCTCAAATTTTTATAGCAAATCCAAGGGATGAAATCCAATGTATCTTAATGAAATATATGTAGGACCATATTCCCTCGCTAGTAGATCCCATTATTTAGGATCATCTTGAATATCCTCTTTCTGTGAATGATTTGTAAACTACCCTTTTTCTATGAATAATGACAAAGCTCCTAGCTCGGAGGGTCTCCCAATGGAGTTCTATAAAAAAATTGCATATTATTTCCCTTAATATTCATCATGTTTGCTTGGAAGCTCTCCATAAAAGTTATCTTAGAGCCTATATCAATTCAGGGCTTATCAAGTTGATTCCTAAAGGTATGTCTCATAACCAAATTTCCAATTGGAGACCTATTACTCTCATCAATATTTTGTACAAGATCATAGCTAAAGCTATAGCTTTTAAAAATTAAAATTTTTGCTCAAGTGATTATTCACCCCGAACAATCTGATTTTATTAAAGGTCATTATATTTTATATAATCTTATGATGGCTTGGGAAAATTTACAATGGGATATCAACTCCAATAAATATGCCCTCTTGGTTAAGTTAGATTTTGAAAATCTTGTGATAGAATTAGATGCGATTTTATTCTTAGTATGCTTTCTTGGCTTGTTTTCAATCAAAAATTTTGAAACCAAATTGGTATGCTCTTTGGTGATGCTTCATCTTGTGTTCAAGTTAATGGAACTCTTTCCCCCTCCTTCCCTCTTCAACGGTCTATCAAATAGGGTTGTCATATTGCTCTTTTTTTTTATATTTTGGATGTCAATGCTCTTGGTTATCTTCTTTATAAGGCTTATTTTGATGGCCTCATTCAAGGGGATAAAAATACTCTTAACTCACACTTTGTTGATGATTCTCTTCTTTTTCTTCGAAATATCCAACAAGAGGTGGATACGACTAAATATATTGTTCAACTATTTTGTTATGTCTTTGGCTATCGTATCAATGAATCTAAAATTGAAGTCTTCTATATCTCTTCCTCTCCTTGTGGATGCAACTCCTTGACTGAGTGGAAGATCATCCCTCATGGTATGGTTATGCATTATTTGGGAATTCTCTTTGGGATTAATATCTCTCTAAGAATATGTGGAACTGGGTTATGGAAAGAATTCAAAAAAAAATAATGCTTGGCCAACTCTATTTATTTCCTTAGTAGGAAGGATTCAAGTTACAAAAACATTATGGCAGCATCTCATGTTTATTACTCCTCTTTTTGGATGGCCCCCAAGGTAGCCTATAACAAATTAATTTAGGCTATTAGTAGATTTTTATGGACCAAACGGGCTGGGGATGTGGGAATAACTACCATATCATGGAATATGTGTACTCTGTCTAAGGCTTTAGGAGGTCTAGGCATCATTTATGCTCTTACCCAAAGTAAAATTTTGTCTATAAAATGGGTTGCTAGAGCCATCACTAGTGATGCAAATTCGAAAACCCTATTTGTTACAAAATCTTGCTTGCTAATTGCAAAGGTAAATTGAAATAAATCCCATAGGAGGATAAGGTCCTTAATGCATCTTACTTTATAGTTAAAGGATCTATTCTACTTACCCCAAATTAGAAATCTTATCAATCTATTTCTCATTTATTGGCTTGGAAGTCTGACTCCTTGAGACATGGTCTAAGCATTGGTCTAAATAGTATTTGGTATAATAAAGTTATCCTCCATAATGATAAACCTTTAGCTTTATGCAATGTTATTCAAGGTCTAGCTTTTTTGAAGAAATATATTAATAGAATTAGAGATATATGGTATCCGGGTAGTTGTTCAATTCTTACTTGGAACAATATATGAAATTATTGTTCCCTTCCCTCTAGGTTCAAAGATTCTTATGGTTTAGTTGTGGCTTCCATACCTTGTTAGGTCCTTATAATGTTGGGTACAACTACCCATAATATATGGAATGACTGAATATGGCTTAATGGTCATAGAATCTCTTCCATTACTACTAGTTGGATATACAAAAATATTCTATGTCCCCCTTCTTTAGACTCTAAGCTCAATATCAAGTGTAAGTGAATTTTACCAATGCCCAATGGTAGTTTATTGCTACTCAAATTTGGAAATTTTATGTTTAATCCAAAACTCAACATCTTGGAAGGTGGATTTTGCATCAAAAGCTTCCAACTTCTGAAATTTTGGCTACGATTTTACACATTCTGCCTCAATGCAAATTTTTAATGCTTTAGAAAATATTATTCACTTGTTTTAATTTTATGATATGGCTATATAATTTTTATATGTCTTCTACTCTTTTCTTTTTCCCTATTTCACTAGATCTTAGAAGCTCTCTTTGCTTAGTTTTTCTCAAATAGATCAGTACCCCAAACTTTAGGGTGTTTGTAGATGCACATTTGGAAGTGTAGATGCAAAACTATATTTAATGGGTCTGCTCCTCCATGGGATATGGTTTTATAAAACTTGACCTTTGATACTTTGTTACATGTGGGACACATTCATTATCAAGTCTATGGAACTTCCAACACACCACGAGATGTTATTGATAGACTTTATAAAATTTCTCATATGGTTCAGGATCTTTGGAAGGTCTAATAGAAAACTAAAAAGAAGGCAGTTAACAATGATGAGTAGGTTCAGGTTTTGGTTACTTTTATTTCTTCTTTGAGGACTTATAAAGATATGATGGAAGACACACCAAAAATTTCTCCATATAAAAAACTCTTCCATATATCAATGTTGATATCTGGTGTATTGCAACAAGAAATAGCTATAATCTTTTTATTGCTAAAATATTATATTCTAATGTATATTCAGTTATGGATGCTTTACTACTTATCCACCTTTGTTTTTTTTAGTTGGTGGAAAGTGTTAGCACCATAATATTATAATGTTTCGATTAATGAATTAGTATAATCTAACTTTTTCTCAAAAAAAATAAATATATAATCCATTAAAAACAAACATTTTGTTTAGCATATATTTATGTATATAATATTGTTGTAATATCAAATTTTTGAAATACTATATAATAATAAAATATAATAAAATATTATACCATTAACTCAACCTATTAGATTCCTCAACCTTTGAGCATACCTAGTTTTAAGTCTTGACAAACCACTTGAAATATCATTGTGTGATCATAATCATCATATAATATAGGTAGGTGAAGAAATGTGCACGATTTATGAA
The DNA here is from genome assembly GCA_028583015.1 of Wollemia nobilis. Lineage (NCBI taxonomy): Eukaryota > Viridiplantae > Streptophyta > Pinopsida > Araucariales > Araucariaceae > Wollemia > Wollemia nobilis. The sequence continues at coordinate 382,861 of JAQPPZ010017036.1, read as the reverse complement.
ATGCGAAGCGAACTTTCTCATTCAATATGCATGTGTTTAAATACATTCAAAATAGGCGGGTGGTGAACTGCCTGGATGGTTCTATAACCAACCTATCTAATTTGAAGAGCGCCTATGAGCTACTTTTACCCCTGTTGTGGCTGATCCACAACACACCCCAAAATTGGGGACCCACCTTTTTTGCATGCTTTCAAAGAAGACCGCAGTGGCCCAGATGCTAAAAAAATCAAGGAAGAGCAAAATATCACAAAAGAAGAAGTGTCGCGATATCGCGACATGTTGCTCCGTCGCGGCTAGAAATGAAAAGTTGTCACGATATCGCGACATGTTGCTCCGTCACGGCTAGAAATGAAAAGTTGTTGAAATGAAAGTTGTCACGATTTCGCGACGTGTTGCTCTGTGGCTAAGAAAAAGAAAGTGTCACGATATCGCGACGCGTTGCTGCTCAGAAAAAGAAAGTGTCACGATATCACGACGTGTTGCTGCTAAGAAAAAGAAAGTGTCACGATATCGCGACAGGTCGCATTTTCGCGGCTCAGACAAGCGAAGTGCAGTGGAATGGAAAAGTGTCACGATTTCGTGACATGTCGTGTTTTCACGGTTAAGAATAGAATGCATCATGAAGAGAAAATGTCGCGATATCGCGACATGTCGTGAAATCGCGGTTCATAGAGAGGAGAGAGAAAGACAAAATGAAAAATGTCACGATATCGTGACATGTCATGAAATCGCGGTCGAAGGGAAAGAGAAGAGTCAATGCAGAAGTTGTCACGATATCGCGACATGTCACCATTTCATGACCTTAAGAGAGATGAAGGAAAAGTAAATGCGAAGGAAGGAAAAGATAAAAAAGTCATGATATCGCGACATGTTTCTAAAGTGAGGAAGGAACAAATGAAAGAAAGTGTCATGATTTCACGATAGAAAGTAGTGAGACATCCCAAAAGAGAAAAGTGTCATGATTTCATGATAGAAAGCAACGAGATGGTACGAAATAGAAAAGTGTCACGATTTTGTGACAGAAAGCAAGAGAAAAGAGAAAAGCGTCATGATTTCAGAAAAAGTAGCAAGATGGTACGAAAGAGAAAAGCGTCACGATTTCATGATAGAAAGCAACGAGATGGTACGGAATGAGAAAAGTGTCACGATTTCATGATAGAAAGCAACGAGATAGCCCGAAAGAGAAAAGCGTCATGATTTCATGATAGAAAGCAAGAGATGGTACGGAATGAAAAAGTGTCATGATTTCATGACATGTCACGTTTTCATGGCTAAGTGCAACAAAACACAGCGAAGGAGAAAAACGTCATGATTTCATGACAAGTTGCATCCACGCGGCCCTAAGGAGAAAAATGTCATGATATCGTGACATGTCTCATTTTCTGGTGCTTGAGAGAAAATGTCATGATATCGTGACATGTCTCATTTTGTGATGCATGAGACGAACAAGGCTAGATAAAAATGTCGCGATATCGCGACATGTCTCATTTTCGCGATACAGGTAGAGGAGCAAAGCGACATGCTATTTTTGTCATGATTCACAGGGGGCCATTATGGAACATGCAGGGAAGCACTGAACACGTGGCATAAAGGTGTAAGGGTTACAAAATGGTTACAGTTAGCAAGAAGATCAAACGTTTCGATGCTCGAACAAAAGCCAAAAATAATGCAAAGAGGCGGGAAGATGAAACGAAGAGACCTGGGAGATGAAGCGAAGCGTCACAGGGTGAAACAGAGAGCATTGCCAAAAAGTTTAAAAGTAGAAGCACAGATTGGTACAGGGGTTGGAAACCGCTACGGGCAGAGTTGCAGAGCCAAAGGCGATAAGCCATTCTGGGCCTGCTTTTGGAGCGTTTTCCTCCACTTGTTCTGGTTTTGTCAAAACTGGAAACATTCTGTCATTGTAAACTGATACATTCTTTTAATACAGAATTACAGAGAGTTGCATCTCATTGGCAAGAAAGAAGGAGTTATTTTCTGCATGCAAAATTGAATGTTTATCTTTCCCCTTTCAGATTTTTAGGCTTATAGGTGAAGTTTAATGCAAGTTCTCTTGGTTGCTTCATGCGAATGTCTAAATCTGAAAACCATAGTTAAGACCCTAGAAACCAGCACCTAGCTTATCTGGATTGTGCGAGTTTTGCAGGTTCAATAGGTTAGGTTGTATGCAGAAAACCTCATTATCTTCGGTTTTGTCAAAATAGGATCGTAGCACTCTGAATGTAGTTTAGTTCATTCTCTTTGCATTTTTATTCTCAATTCTTTATTTTTTTGCATTTTTAATTACCGTCATTCAAATAAACAATTGAAAATCTACCAAAGTTTGAAATCGAAAATAGATTCATCATTAAGATTAATTCACTTTGAGTCCATTGCAATTTCAGAGTAAAATAAACCATAGTGCCCCTTGTTAATAGTTACTTGCAACCACTAAGGTATTCCAAGCATTCAAATTGAATAACATTATTTGTGCAAAATGCTAACATAGCGGAGACCTTGGAGAAGTTACTTGTTTAATTTCTTTGCAAGCAGAGGATTTGGGACTCGAATCCTATCGGAGAGTGTGTTTTCACAATCGGGTGAAAATACCACTCAACAGATTGGCGCTAGAAGGAGGGCCAAATTGGTTTACTTTATTTTGATTTTCATACAAAAGTAATGTGTTTTTTATTCGATTTTGAAATTATTCTTTTAAATCTCATTAACGACTAAACCGTAACATTTTTTTGTGTTGCAGGTTTTCTTGGAGATATCGAGAGTTTCGTCAGGCAGGCTGGACCCACCGTGCCGTATCACGACTAGGTCCCAAACAACTGGGGAAACCATATTCCACGACCTTACACTCACTTGTACTCCAAAAAATAAAACCAAGCAAGCTGTAAACCTACCAGATAGCCTTGTCACAAAAGACCTTTCTGCTTTAGGAACATCGAGCGGACCTACACCAGTGGTATCAATTACCACTAGCGTACCTATCGTCAGTACCATTTCCACCACTCTTGTAGGGTTGTCCTCATCAATTCTGAGTCAAATGGCCCAACCTCCAACAGCTCCTTGGTATGGAGCTAATAATATCCCTTTGAATATTGTAGGGGATATCCATGAAATCCCTAAGAACATAGAAATATTCTTGCCCAAATATAAACCAGATGGCCCAAGAACTGCAGAGGAGCATATCCAAGCCTATAGGGATGTTTTGATAAGGTTGCAAGTCCAACATGAAGATGTGGCTTGCAGAATTTTTCCCATGAGCCTAGATCCAGTAGCCTATGAATGGTATATATGCTTGCCTACTGGTTCAATCACTTCATGGACACAAATGGAGAATGCCTTTGTCAATCAGTTTAGGTCACCTTTGGATCCCGCAACCATCTACAATCAATTTATTACATGCAAAAGGGGCCAGGGTGAACCAATCAGAACCTTTAATCAGAGATTCCAAAAATGTTATAATAGAGTAGTTCGACATTTTGCCATAGACCCCGTAGTAGCTTTACAAATCTATTTTGGGGCATTGGATCCGATGACAACGATGTTTGCCAGGCGAAATCCTCAAGTCACCATGCTCGCCTTAGCTTACAATGAAGCTATGACCATCGAGCAACAAATGACACCACAGGGCTATGGGTTTCCCCAGATGCCTATGATGGGACAATATGCTCCATATGGTCAAGCTCCCATGGCAAATCAGATCATGGCACCGCAAATGCCAAACATGAATGCTTTCCCATATCAACAACCATATCCACCAGCACCTACCTATGCACCCATTCCGATCCAACCGATCACATCCATTCCACCCGTTCTCGCATTTTTGCAAAATAGTCAATCGACTATGCAAGGAACCAGCCAGGTTAATTCTCAGGCTATAGTTCCTTTCCCAAATCCAACTCCGATCCAAAGTGTAAATCCATATATGAATCAAATTCCTCAAAATCTGACTCAAATGTTAAATCAAGATCCCATGAATTATGCAAACCCAATGGGAACTAACAATAATGTAGCTCCATCGAAAGAGATTTATTCGGATGTTGAAGAGCTCAAGAAGATAGTTCATAAACTGAGTAATGACATGGTTCAAAAATAGAAGTATGAGTCCCATGCCCCTCACTCAAATCAAAATTTTAACAATAGAGGGAGACATTGGAACACAAAGCCAAACAATGGAGGAGTACCTGCCCCTATTGCCAATCAACTAGATACTTCTGCAGGACCTAGTCAATCCAGTTCCCTTTTGAATCTTTCCGATTTTGCATGGGAAAAGGGGTGCAGATTGCACAATACAAAAGAGCACAATGAGAGGAATTGTCCTGAAATCGCTAGATACACTCATTGTCTCCAAGCCCAAGTAGATGACCTGGAACTTGTGCCAAATGAGGATCCACCCCAACATCAAGATGATAACATTATGGTGGTGGAAACTTTATACCGTCAAGAAGGTGAGAGTGAGGAAGAAGAAGATGAAATTTTGGAACAGGAGGTGCAAGCTTTTCGAGAGTTTAGAAAGGGGAATCACGGATATCATTTGAGAAGTAAATCTAAAGCCCCTAAAACATCATCAACACCACCAAATAACTCTATCCTTCCTCCGGATACTAAGGCAGATAATAATCCTCCTCCTCCACTTAGAAGAGAAATGTCTAATGACACGTAGAAGACAGTCAAATTTGAAAAACCAAACTATGACATAGTGGAGGATCTAAAGAAGTCCAAATCAAGCCTTTCGTTCTTAGAAGCGGCCAGATTGCCTGGCCAAAAGGAAGCATTGATAAAGGCTCTGAACTCACCTGATCAAGTGTGGAAGGGAAAGGAAGTTGAGTCCCATTTGATTTTACGAAAGGAGAGACGGGATGTCCCGCCATTCTTATTGACTCTGAGAATTGCGGGTAAGAATTTGCATAATTGTTTGGTGGACACGGGTGCCACGAGCAACCTCATGCCTTCAGAGATATGTCAAATGCTAGGTCTACAGCCTGTTTCATCCAAATGCAAGGTTTTGCAATTGGACCGATCAGAGGTAAATGTGGTAGGGACCTTATATGATGTCAAAATTCAACTAAATTCTGAACCCAGGGTCCAACAGGTGGTCGACATTCTGGTTGTTAATATCCCAAGTAGATATGGAATGCTACTTGCAAGGGATTGGATGAAAACTTTGAATGGCTATTTTTCAACCGATTGCTCACATATGTGGCTACCCTGGAAAGGAATCGCGAATCAAATCAGAGTAGAAAATGAACCGAGGCTTAAGGAAATCATAACTGAATTTAATAAGCCAAATGAAGTTCAGTTTTCTGAGCCAGAGTTGGGGGTTTATGCATTTGATGTTGAAGAAGCTACCGAAGAGCCTAAAAGGGAAACATTTCATGGTAGCTCTCTTGAGGGAAATAATTTCATATGGTTGCTTAGGTTTGATGGATCCAAATCCAAACAGGGAGCAGGAGCCGGAGTCGAGCTCACTTGCCCAGGAAGTAAACCATTATTGGCTGCCTATAGATTGCAATTTCCTTGCATGAACAACATGGCAGAATATGAAGCATTGATCTTTGGTTTACAACTAGCGTTGAGCAAGCAGGTTAAATGCTTGAAAGTATTGGGAGATTCTGAACTGGTAGTCAAACAGATTAAAGGACAATATACATGCCGCGATAAGAGACTGAGCCTTTATAGAACTAGGGTAATGGACCTCATTGAGGAATTCGACGCTTTCAATATAGCCCTTATTTCTAGAAAAGGAAATCGTATAGCAGATTCTCTTGCAGTCGTCACGGGCATGTTAAATCCAGTTGATATAAAAAGGTGTAAAAAGTTCTCCATCGAATTAGTTCCTTGTCCATCGATACCTGATAATGTCAAGAATTTCCAAGTTTTTGAAAATGACAGACACATATTCAAATTTGTCACGAACTCGGGTATTTTTGAAAACCAGGTGATTGATGAGGAGCAAAGATGGCAAGAAGAAGCAGAAAACGAAAGTGAAACTGCATGTCAATCCAACAAAATACCTAAAGACATAGTTTCATTGGAGAAAATGTTCGATATGGGATACAAGGCCAGAAAAGAAAAAAGGTTCCACTCCCCAAAGATGCATGTGATCTAATTAATCTAGGGAGTGCAGACAATCCACGGGAAGTGTACATCGCAAAGGCATGTACAGCTGAAGAAAGAGAAAATATAATACATGCACTAAAACACTACGTGGATTGCATTGCTTGGAATTATAACGAATTGAAAACATACAACCAAAATGTCATTACACATACCATCCCTCTAAAGCCGGACTCCAAGCCTTTCAGACAAAGACAACGAGTTGTTAACCCGCTATTGGAGCCCTTAATAGAAAAGGAGGTCAAGAGATTATTGGAAGCAAAGATTATTTTTCCTGTTAGGCACTCAACCTGGGTTGCTAACCTCGTTCTAGTAAGAAAGAAGAGCGGAGAGATTAGGCTATGTATAGATTTTTGAAATCTTAACAAGGCCTCTCAAAAGGATAACTATCCATTGCCATCCATTGATGAAATTTTACAAACAGTGAATGGATCTGAAATGATGTCTTTTCTTGATGGATATTCTGGATATAACCAAATTCTTATTCATCCCAATGACAGGATGAAAACAGCCTTCACAACCAAATGGGGGACATTTGCCTACAAAAGAATGTCGTTTGGACTGTTAAATGCTGGTGCAACATTTCAACGCGCCATGGATTATGCATTCAAAGGGCTTATAGGCAAGTGTATCATTGTGTATGTGGATGATATTCCAGTATTTTCAAAGAAAAGAGAAGACCATGTCAAGGATTTGAAAAAGGTTCTTCAAAGATGCAGAGAGCATGGAATTTCTTTAAATCCAAAAAAATGCATCTTTGGAGTAATAGAAGGAAAACTACTTGGTCACATCATTTCAAAAGAAGGTATATCCATTGATCCAAAAAGGATAGAAGCTATCCAAAGATTGCCTCTCCCAGGTAGTAAGAAGGAGTTGAGATCTTTCTTCGGGCAAATTAATTTTGTGAGGAAGTTTATTTCAAGCTTCGTTGAGATAGCCAAACCGTTGAACAAGATGCTCAAGAAGGATGTAGATGTCAGATGGAACGAGGAAAGTAGGGTGGCCTTTCAAAACATTAAGGATGCCATTTCCAGAGCCCCTGCCCTCATAAGTCCAAACTATGCTAAACCTTTCTATATTTATGCTTTCGCATCGGAACACTCTTTTGCGAGTGTCTTGACCCAAAAAGGTGAGGATAGCGTAGAAAATCCCATAGCATTTTTAAGTGCTCCTTTAAAAGATGCTCAATTGAGGTATTCTATCCTCGATAAGCAGATGTACGCACTCTTTAAAACGGTAAAAAAATTCTGACATTACATTGTGCACAACAGAGTTTTTGCCATTGTGCCTGACCCTGCTATCAAAACTATGTTTTTACAGAATGAGCTAGGTGAGAAAAGAGGTAAATGGATTTCTACTATCCAAGAATTTGATCTTGAAATCCAACCCATGAAACTAGTTCGAGGACAGGGACTTGTGAAGACGATTGCTGAGAATAATCCACAAATGACATGCCAATATTCAAATGCAGAATACATTTCTAAAGATGACTGGTATGTTGACATTGTACATTTTCTATTAAATGGTAAGTGCCCATCCAATTTGAATTCCACTCAAAGAAGGGCTTTAAGACTTAAATCTGTTAATTATCTGATTAGATCTGGTGTTCTGTACAGGAAAAATCATGAGGGGATCTACTTGAGATGCTTGAATAAAGAAGAAGCTGCCAAGGTTCTGCAGGAATTTCATGGGAAATATGGAACTGGCCATGGTGCGGCAAATGCTACAGCGCATCAAATCCTGAGAGCAGGATACTATTGGCCTCACATTTTTAAAGATGCACATGCTCATGTACGATCTTGCCACATTTGTCAAGTAGCCGCCAACAGAGAAAGAAATGCAGCCATGCCATTACAACTTGTAGTTGAGATGAGACCATTTGCACAATGGGGATTAGATTTCATTGGGGTTATTAACCCAAATTCTTCTGATTCCCATAAATTCATACTAACAGCTACAGATTATTGTACAAGGTGGACAGAAGCAGTTCCTACAAAACATGCCACTACAGATGTTGTAATAAAATTCCTTGAGGATCACATCATAACAAGATTCGGAATGCCCGATTCTATCGTTAGTGATAATGGTAAAGCTTTTGTTTCCACGCAATTTGCAGATTGGGCATACGACAATAAAGTGAGTTTAAAATTTGCATCTAATTATTACCCTCAAGGAAATGGTTTGGCCGAATCGTCAAACAAGAATTTGTTGAATATCATTAAGAAATTACTGGAAAGGAACCCTCGAGATTGGCACAGCCAGTTAAAGTTTGCTCTTTGGGCAGATAGAACCAGAGTAAAAGAATCAATAGGGAATACTCCCTATCATTTGGTTTATGGACAAGATCCAATTTTTCCAGCAAACTTGAAGCTTCAAACCCTGCATTTCATACAAGAATACCTAGGAACAGATAACCACACTGAAGCCAGACTAAGTCATTTACTGCACCTCGATGAAAAAAGGGAGGAAGCCATGATTCACATGAGTAAACACCAAGAGGTTGTTAAAATATGGTTTGACAGAAGAGCTAAAATTAAGTCCTTCAGAATTTCAGATTTAGTCTTATTGTGGGATAAAAGACATGAAGAAAAGGGGAATCATCAAAAATTTGATTGTCTTTGGTTAGGCCCTTATCAGATTTCAAAAATTCTAGGGAAAAATACCTTCAGGTTAAGAACTTTAGAAGGGAAGGATCTGATGTTACCAGTTAATGGGCATGTTTTAAAGCATTATTTTAGCCCTTAAGTCGTAGGAGATTGATATTATACTTTTCGGTTTTGGTATGGATTTTCAAATTTTGTTTTGTTTGTTTTAGGATTGCTAGTCTAGTTAGGATTTAAGTTGTGTGTTTGATTTCATTTGACATGTTTGGTTTGTTTATATACAAAAAAAAAATAAAAAAAAAGAGAAAAAATTGAGATGTCAACTTATGCCTAAGACCAGGAGAATATGAAACATTGGAATTGTGTTGTAGAAGCTCCACAAGTAACACAAACATTTTAAGTAATATCGTTTGAATCTTGTGATGCATGAAGTTGTCAGTTTTACACATTATGGTAAAGTAGATGATATATTCCCTCCACATTTCAAAAGAAGCAGTGCATTCATATCTCATGTCACATTCCGCATTGCATATACATGTCATCTTAGTTACATTTTCATTTCATGTGCAATCATTGAGAAGGTGTCGAATCCTCTTAGGATTATTACATAACATATATTAAAAGGATCCTAAGGTTGGGAACTGATGCCCAAACTATCTTGAACCAAGCACGTTCTACGCATATTAAAGAGAATCTTGAGCAAAATGGTCAAAACCATACTTGGAAGAAAAGGTGAGGCGAAAGGAATATTTCATGTCTGTCCTATCATGCAACATAATCCTTAAAATAGTGGTTTTTACCACTCCCATAATGCTTAAAGCCTAAAATCAGAGTAGTAAGGATAGGGTTAAATCCTCATCTCACTTAGGTTGAGGATCCAATTCCCCAAAGCTCTGATTTGACCTTCATGGAGTAGTAAGGATAGGGCATAATTCTCATCTCACCTAGGTTGAGAATCCGATTCCCCAAAGCTTCCATCTTTCATTTAATCATAAAACTTGGATGGGAAGGATCGTACTACATGTCCTCTGCAAAGGATGGGTAGTCATCCCAAAAGTCCAAGAAACAAAAATAAAATTAATATGTTCCATCTTTCATTTTATCATCTTGGATTGGAAGGATCGTACTACATGTCCCTAGCAAGGATGGGTAGTCATCCCAAAGGTCCAAGAAATAAAAATATTTTCCATTTTCATCTTAATATTGGATTGGAGGGATCGTACTACATGTCCCTAGCAAGGATGGGTAGTCATCCCAAAGGTCCAAGAAATAAAAAAAAAGAGAGAAGAGAATGAATGAAGCCAAGTCATGGATTATGGGGTTAAGTATGCTCATGCGTGGCAACATGTCTTGTCTAAAAGCAAGACCACTGATTGCTCATATGGACAGGCTAGCTTGACCATTTCATCCATAACAGGTTAAATCATTTTGTTCAAGATGAGGTAATGAACTCCAAATCAGAATAGTAAGGATAGGGTTAAATTCCCATCTCGCTTAGGTTGGGAATCCTATTCCCCAAAGTTCTGATTTCACTTACACTTGCACATGGGTTCAAGATGGTAGTGACACATAACCAACTTTGGGATCTAGTAAATTAATTCAGTATACATATATTTGGTCCTAAGAGGGTTTGACAGTTTTAATATGTTTGTTCATGATATTAGAAGGTTTGAGCCTTTGTAAAGCAGGTTGTTATATCTCTAGCATCTTCATCATACATCAAATCCTGCACAAATCATTCATAGCCTTGCATACAAATCATAAGTGAAACTGACAATGGAATGTTGATCAAGTTCAAGCGATAGGGAATGAAAACACATTGCACACACCGAGATGATACTTAATGATTCTAATGTTTCATGTATTTCTGATCTATCGGTATTTGTTTATCTTTTATGTGCTGATGCTTGTATCTAAGCTTGTATATTTCAGGTTGGGTTCTCACCAAAATGCTCAGGAGCATTTGATAATAGAGTCACCATTTGTTGTGGCTGATCCACAACACACCCCAAAATTGGGGACCCACCTTTTTTGCATGCTTTCAAAGAAGACCTCAGTGGCCCAGATGCTAAAAAATCAAAGGAAGAGCAAAATATCACAAAAAGAAGAAGTGTCATGATATCGCGACATGTTGCTCCGTCGCGGCTAGAAATGAAAAGTTGTCGCGATATCAGACATGTTTTAAAAAAGTGAAAAAAGGTGATTAGAAAAAAAGTGTCAGGATATCGAAGTCGTTGGACAAGGAAGTGAGGAAAGAAAAGTGTCATGATTTCGTGACATGTCACGTTTTCGTGGCTAAGAGCAACAAAATGCATCATGAAGAGAAAATGTCGCGATATCGCGACATGTTGTGAAATCATGGTTCATAGAGGAGAGAGAAAGACAAAGTGAAAAATGTCACGATATCGCGACATGTCATGAAATCGCGATTGAAGGCAACAAGAGAAGAGTCAATGCAGAAAGTTGTCGCGATATCGCGACATGTCACCATTTCGCGACCTGAAGACGAGATGAAGGGTAAAGATAAAAAATGTCGTGATATCGCGACATGTCATGTTCATGACGAAAGTGAGGACAAAGAAAGAAAGTGTCATGATTTCGTGACAAAGTGAGAGAAAGAAAAGGTCATGATTTGTGACAAAAGCAAAAGTGGTAGAAAGAGAAAAGTGTCATGATTTCATGACAGAAAGCAGTGAGAGAAAGAGAAAAGCGTCATGATTTCATGATAGAAAGTAGTGAGATGGTACGAAAGGAAAAGGTGTCATGATTTCATGATAGAAAGCAACGAGATGGTATGGAATGAGAAAAGTGTCATGATTTCATGATAAAAAGCAGCGAGATACCGAAAGAGAAAAGCATCATGATTTCATGATAGAAAGCAAAGATGGTATGAAATGAAAAAGTGTCATGATTTCGTGACATGTCATGTTTGAGGCTAAGTGCAACAAAACACAATGAAGGAGAAAAACGTCATGATTTCATGATAGGTTGCATCCACGTGGCCTAAAGGAGAAAATGTGCGATATCATGAATGTTTTTGAATTTGACGAATGTCTCATTTTGATGCATGAAGGAACAAGATAAAAAAAATGTCACGATATCGCGACATGTCTCATTTTCGTGATACAGGTAGAGGAGCAAAGCTGCATACATAAAAATGTGGATATCGTGACATGCTATTTTTGTCGTGATTCATAGTGGGCCATTACAGAACATGCAGGGAAGCATTGAACACATGGCATAAAGGTGTAAGGGTTACAAAATGGTTACAGTTAGCAAGAAGATCAAACGTTTCGATGCTCGAACAAAAGCCAAAAATAATGCAAAGAGGCGGGAAGATGAAATGAAGAGACCTGGGAGATGAAGCGAAGCGTCACAGGGCAAAACAGAGAGCATTGCCAGAAAGTTTAAAAGCAGAAGCACAGATTGGTACAGGGGTTGGAAACCGTTGCGGGCAGAGTTGCAGAGCCAAAGGCGATAAGCCATTCTGGGCCTGCTTTTGGAGCGTTTTCCTCCACTTGTTCTGGTTTTGTCAAAACTGGAAACATTCTGTCATTGTAAACTGATACATTCTTTTAATACAGAATTACAGAGAGTTGCATCTCATTGGCAAGAAAGAAGGAGTTATTTTCTGCATGCAAAATTGAATGTTTATCTTTCCCCTTTCAGATTTTTAGGCTTATAGGTGAAGTTTAATGCAAGTTCTCTTGGTTGCTTCATGCGAATGTCTAAATCTGAAAACCATAGTTAAGACCCCAGAAACCAGCACCTAGCTTATCTGGATTGTGCGAGTTTTGCAGGTTCAATAGGTTAGGTTGTATGCAAAAAACCTCATTATCTTCGATTTTGTCAAAATAGGATCGTAGCACTCTGAATGTAGTTTAGTTCATTCTCTTTGCATTTTTATTCTCAATTCTTTATTTTTTTGCATTTTTAATTACCGTCATTCAAATAAACAATTGAAAATCTACCAAAGTTCAAAATCAAAAATAGATTCATCATTAAGATTAATTCACTTTGAGTCCATTGCAATTTCAGAGTAAAATAAACCATAGTGCCCCTTGTTAACAGTTACTTGCAACCACTAAGGTATTCCGAGCATTCAAATTGAACAACATTATTTGTGCAAAATGCTAACATAGCGGAGACCTTGGAGAAGTTACTTGTTTAATTTCTTTGCAAGCAGAGGATTTGGGACTCGAATCCTATCGGAGAGTGTGTTTTCACAACTGGGTGAAAATACCACTCAACAACCCCATTAATAAAATAATGTAATAAATACAACTATGTTATATGCTAACATCCCCCTTATTACATTATTGGAAAATACCAAGAGTATTGCGAAACATTTCAAATTTGACCCGTGCAAGTGCCTTGGTGAAGATATCCGCAACTTGCGCATCAGTGGGAATGAATTGGAGTTGTATATTGTTCTTTGGAACTTCATCTCGAATGAAATGACAATGGGTGTCAATATGTTTGGTACGATCATGAAAAATTGGATTCTTGACAAGGTTCAAAACTCCTTGATTGTCGCAAAACAAATGCAGTGGAAGATTCTCTGGAAGACCCATATTTGTAAGGATGCGATGTAGCCACATTATCTCGTAGACTGCTCCACTAGCTATGCGATATTCTGCCTCTATAGAAGAAATAGCAACCACTTGCTGCTTCTTGTTGTGCCAAGAGACAGGACCAGATCCAAGATGAAAGATGTATCCAGACGTTGATTTCCTATCATCAATAGATCCAGCATAGTCTGAGTCCGTGTATCCTTGTAAATAGAACTTGTTATTCTTTTTGTACTCCAAGCCATAATCTGATGTACCACGGACATAATGTAGAACTCTTTTTGTTGCTTTCCAATGACTTACTTTGGGTTCCTGCATGAACCGTGAAAGATAACCCACAACAAAACTGAGATCAGGCCTGGTATTGGTTAGGTATAATAGACTCCCGATCAGTTGATGATAGAGAGTGCCATCTACCTATGGAGATTGATCATATCTTGACAACTTAAGTCCTGCTTCCATGGGAGTGGCCTTGGACTTACAGTCATCCATGCGATATTTCTCAATCAAAGTCTTGGCATATTTCTTCTGTGTAACTCTGATGTGATGCTTCTTTTGAGTTACTTCTAAACCAAGACAGTAGTGGAGAAGTCCCAGATCTGTCATTTCAAAGGATGATTTGAGATCACTTTTCACTATATCAACCATACTTTCTGAACTACCTGTTATGATCAAATCATCTACATATAGCACCAGAATCACTATGTCAGAACCATTGTTCTTTATATAGAGATTCACATCTGACGGACTTCGTTGGAATCCATGTTGTAATAGGTGACTATCAATTTTGATGTACCAAGCTCGAGGAGCTTGTTTTAGCCCATACAAGGATTTGATTAACCTGCAAACTTTTTGTTCTTGCCCTGTCACAACAAATCCTTCAGGTTGAGTCATGTATACTTCTTCTTGTAGATCACCATTCAAAAAGGCACTTTTTACATCCATCTGATGTAACTTCCACCCAAACTGAGCTGCCATAGCACACAATATTCGGATGGTAGTCATTTTTGTAGTAGGAGCGAATGTCTCTTCATAATCTATGCCTTCTTTCTGAGCATAGCCCTTTGCCACAAGGCGGGCTTTGTGCTTATCAATTGTACCATCTGCTTTATACTTCACTTTGAATACCCACTTACAACCAATGGGTTTCTTTCCTGAAGGCAGATTTACTAGTTTCCAAGTGTGATTTTGCATGAGAGATGTATGCTCTGCCTCCATAGCAGTCTTCCATTGCGGCTTACTGAGGGCTTCTTGAGCAGTTGTGGGTTCATTTTCATCCAACGCTGTCAGATAAACCCTTTCATACTCTATATCCATTTCTCTATCTTCTGTTGCATCTACGGATAGTTCATCAAATTGGTGACAAAGTTCATCAACTTCTGAAGATGGTGCTTCTGCCCTCTTCTGTTGAGTGATATTGCGCGTACATGGTCGATCTAGAGTCATATCTGGGAATGAGGTCAATTTAGAATCTCTCAAAGTGTTGGTATACCATTTGGGAATATTTTTCTGAGGGGGTGAAACCTCTTGCTTAGGCTCATCATCTTCATCTTCATGATATACTGTTGTAGAGGTATTATTTGATGTGAAAGCTTCATCAAATACGACATCTCTACTTATATGTGTTTTCTTGGTTATAGGATCAATCAAGCGATATCCTTTTGAATGCTCATCGTAACCAAGAAAGATACATTTCAAGGTTTTCTCATCTAACTTCTTCCTTTTCTATTTTGGAATATGCATGAAGGCTTTACAGCCAAATACTCGTAGATGAGAAATGGAGGGTTTCTTTCCACTCCATGCTTCTTGTGGGGTTTTGCCTTGTAGAGCTCTTGTGGGTGCTCTATTTAAGAGGTATGAAGTTGTACTTACTGCTTCTGCCCAAAATTGATCTTCAAGATGTGCTCCTTTTATCATACATCGAACCATTTCCATAATGGAGCGATTTCTTCTCTCAACAACACCATTTTGTTGTGGTGTATAAGTTGTTGTTAGTTGTTGCTTTATCCCATGTTCTTTTAGATATGCTAAAAATTCCTTGGAAGTATATTCCCCCCTCGATCTGAGCGGAGGGATTTGATGAGGCAGCCAGACTCTTTTTCAACAAGTTTCTTGAATTGTCGAAAGTATGAAAATGCCTCTGATTTCAATTGGAGGAAGAAGACCCACATTTTTCGGGAGTGATCATCAACGAACAATTGAAAGTACTTCTTTCCACCATAACTGGTTGGCATAGGACCGCATAGATCGGTGTGCACCAACTCCAAAAGTTCCTTAGCTCTAGAAGAACTGGATTCAAAAGGTACCCGGTGTTGCTTCCCTGCTAAGCAATCCGAGCAAACTGGTAGGATGGAGGAGAGAGGAGGAAGGCCTCTCACCATTTCATATTTGCTCAATTCGAGCAAATATCCTGAACTGAGATGCCCATATCTTCTATGCCAGAGAGAAGTGGCCACCTTTGTAGTTGCAGCTAGAGCAACATGAGGTGTTGAAAGAGCATCTAGAATGAACAAGCCATGCTTGTAGGAACCTGTTGCAATATGATTACCATTGTGGGTTATAAAACATTTTTTCTTGCCTTTTACAACTCGGAACACAACATCCATTTTCCTGTCCAACATCTGAGGAACAGACAACAAATTATTGGCTAGTCCGGGGACATAGAGAACCTTCTCAATCTGACATCTTCCATCTGGAAGAGTGATAGAAACATTACCTTCACCCTTTACTTGATAGACTTGATCATCAACAATGGTAACTGGCTTCCCCTCTTTCTCCTCAAATGTTTCAAACCAAGATTTGTCTCCAGTCATATGCTTACTAGCACCTGAATCAATATACCATACAACATCTATCTGAGAAGATGAAGTATGAGTCATGAGCACCTTGTGTGCTCTTTCAGAGTCAAAATCTGAATCGGGACCAGAGTGATCTGAGTCTGAGTTGGAATTAGCATAAGCAACATGTCCCTTAGGTTGCTTATGTTTCTTTGTATATTGTTGTTTCTCTTTCCCTTTCTTCTTATGAGATTGATCATTTTGTTGCTTGTTCTTGAACCAACACCTGTTGGTGTCATGGTTATTCATATCATAAATCTTGCAATATTTATCCTTCTGCTGATTTTGATTTTGTTTCCCTTTTCCCTTGGAGGAAGAACCCCCTTTTTGAAATTTCCCTGGGTTCTTGCTCCTTTGTTGGGTGGAAAGGGCATTATCCGACAACTCATCTTTCTGAACTTGATTTGCCTCCTCAGTCTGGAGCAAATTTACCAATTCCACAAATGATACTTGTCTACCAAAAACATTGAGGGAAGTGACCAACATCTTATAGGAGTCTGGCAATGCTCGCAAGATGACAGAGTTCAAGATATCATCATCCACTGGTTTTCCCATTGCATTCAACTTGGCTTTCAGATCTGCCACTCTGCACAGGAATAGATCAACTGTCTCTCCAGAATTCATACTGAGGGTGTGCAATTGAGTTTGAAGATGTAGAATGGTGGACTGATTCTTTCCTTCATAAATAGTGATCAAAGAATCCCAAGCTACCTTACTGGTTTTGGCATCACAGATATGAGGTTGAACCTCATCTGTCGTAGCAAGTAGGAGAAACATGAGACCTCTTTTGTCCTTCTTATCCCAAGCTTCTTGATCTGTTCCTATTGTTTGAGGGCGTTGTGAAGTGCCGGTTACTACATCCCACAAATCTTCCACCTGAAGAATGGCTCTCATCTTTGTCTTCCATGGAACAAAGTTAGAACCTTTCAACAACTGGGAGTCCGAGAGATATTTATGAATAGTAGCCATTTTGAAGGTGGTTCCTTATATTTTCCCCCCTAGATCTTTAGAATTTTGCAAAAGAGAGAATATGGTGCTTCCCCCTTTCTGTTTGCAAAATAAACAAGGAAGAGAAAAAAACTCCTTCGGCCATCAAAAAATGCTTCTGTGGATAAAAAAAACTTGAGGGCATCAAAAAACCCCTTTGAGGGCGTCAAAAACCCCTTTGAGAGCATCAAAATACCCCTTTAGGGCGTCAAAAGATGTTTCAAGCATCAAAAATACCTTTGAGAATGTCAAAAAACTGTTTCGGGCATCAAAAAAATATTTTGGGCATCAAACAATTATCATGGGCATCAAAAAATGCTTTGAGGGTGTCAAATTTTTTTTTTGTCGAGTGTCAAATTCTGCAGATGGGTAAAATATTGGTTAGTTTTCACTCCATCAAGAATCGAACCATGGACCTCATCCACACAATAGAGTGCCTTTAGCCAAGTGCGCTACCGTAGCCACTGGGAGGAAGAAGCTCTCATGCGGGCTATATAATGTTAAATACCTACAAAATATAAAAAAAAAAATTGAACACCGTCGAGAGTTGAACCATGGACCTCATCCACACAACGGAGTGCTTGTAGCCAAGTGCGCTATCGTAGTAGCTGGGAGGAAGAATCCCGCACATGAGATTTATTATTTCTTGGACCTATAAGGGTTTAAAAAAAATCATGGATTAATCCCACATGCATCCCATGGATGCTCTTGTGGGCTTTAAAACATGAAAGGCGTACACAATTGGTAACTGCATTGGGGCAGTTAGCATTCACCTATGTTTTGCCTCCCATGCGCCTTCTTTTCCCACCACGTCATGCCCTCTCGACGCCCTCTTGATGCCACGTGTCTTGTCTATCACTAGTGTCCCCACCAAGTCAGCTTGTCCTCCTCACGTGCCACGTCATGCCCAACCACCTTGCAATGCCACGTGTCCACCTACGTTAGGGCCTGTGCATTGGTTTGGGTTTGTGCATTGGTTTGCGTGTTGGTCCACCTACATTAGGGTCTGTGCATTGGTTTGCGTGTTGATTCAGCTATGTCAAGGTTTGTGCCTGCAAAACAAAAAATTGGCTCTCCTTCGCATCTGCCTGTTGGCTCCTCCCCCGCGTCCTTAGATCTGTGCTCTGGTACCATGAAGAAATGTGCACGATTTATGAAATGCGAAGCGAACTTTCTCATTCAATATGCATGTGTTTAAATACATTCAAAATAGGTGGTTGGTGAACCGCCTGGTTGGTTCTATAACCAACCTATCTAATTTGGAGAGCGCCTATGCGCTACTTTTACCCTTTTAATGAAATAATGTAATAAATAAACTATGTTATATGCTAACAGTAGGCCTATTTCAATATTATATAACCCATTAAAAGGATATATTTTATTTAGCATATAATTATAATTGATTGAAATAGATTAACTCATTCACTTAAGAGGTTTACACTTTAAATAAAATTTTAAATTTTATGGATGAAATTTAAAAAATCAAATACCATCCTGAATATTTGAGGAGACCAAGGTTGAAGTTTTGACAAACCATTTTAAATATCATTATGTGATGGTAGTCATGATATAATATAGGTAGGCCCATTTCAATACTATATAACCCATTAAAAATATATATTTTATTTAGCATATAATTTTATGTATATAATATTATTTTAATATAAACTTATTGAAATACTATGTAATAATGAAATAATACAATGAAACATTATATCATTAGCTCAATGTATTAGATTCCACCTTTGAGGATACCTAGGTTTAAGTCTTGACAAACTAGTTGAAATATCAGTATGTGATCATAGTCATGATATAATATAAATATGCCAATTTCAATACTATATAACCGATTAAAACCATTTATTTTATTTAGCATTTAATTTTAATTGATTGAATTAGAGTAACCAATTGGTTCAAATGTAAAGAATCAAATACCATTACCTCACTCCATTTGATTCCTCAATCTTTGAGGATACCTAGGTTTAAGTTTTGACAAATAATTTGAAATATCATTATGTGATCGTAGTCATGACATAATATAGGTGGGCCTATTTCACTACTATATAACTCATTAACAACATTTTTTTCTTGAATTGATAAGTAGAACTGAATATTGAAGATCAGAAGTAAGAAAATTACATCATATATAATAACATATAATTTTATGTATGTAATATTAATATAATATCAAATTGTTGAAATACTATGTAATAATGATACAGTACAATGAAACATTATACAATTAGCTCAACCCATTAAATTCCTCAACCTTTGAGGAAACCTAGATTTAAGTCTTGACAAACCAATTAAAATATCATTATGTGATCTTAGTCATGATATAATATAGACCTATTTCAATACTATATAACTCATTGAAAACATATATTTTATTTAATATATATTAAAATGATATAATAAAATGAAATATTTTGATTAAATTATGAAATTTTTTATTTTAATATATAAGCATAAAAAAATATTTATTACATTATAAACTTATATGTTATATTTAGACAGATAGGGTTATATTATATTGTTAGTAGAAAGTATATTTGTTGTTTCATTTTATTCATGGACTTATCAATAAAAGGATTAGTATATAATTATACATATTCAGTCATAAAATTATAAAAAAATTAACACACAATCCTACACTTAACAGTTTGAAACTTAAATCTCAAAAAAACTAACCCAAAGCGTTGGGCTGTCTATGGACGTAAATTCCAATTTATGACTCCACATGCCTTTGAATAGATTTGCCTGTTCTAAATGCTTATAGTTTTAATATATTAACTAACTCTAAATCCTTCACTTATATACAAATTACGCCTTGGCCACAATAATTATCGAGATGTTGTTTATTTGTCCATTCACGGCAGTAGATAGTGATATCTAACAAATTCCCGAGAGATGGTCGTCGAATTATAAATTCGAAAGGAAAGGTGAACTAAGGAAGAGGGTGGATCCCAACAACTGTCGGACGTCTCTATCCCATACCCTTCCTATCGTTCAAACGTCAGTTACCAACTTACCATATAAACGAATTCAATCATATCTGCAATTATTCGTCACAAATTCTGGTAGAACAGGCCAATTTAATCACAGTTGACTTATAATATGCGTCGGCGGATAGAGTATGAGAACAAAATATAAACAATATCACAGTCCATTTCTGGCGATAGATGCCTTTATTGTTGTGGAAAGAGAACACATCAAATTTAATCTCCTTATTTTAATCTCAGTCCAAACTAGCACATTTACGTAATCTCGGAGTAACTTAAGTTTACGAAGTCTCCGTTCCCACAAAGGATGGTGTAACGTCGCCCAATAAAATATATAATTTTTATACAACTTGCCAATTAAAAGCTAGATTAAATTAGGTACAATTTGGCGGGCACCTCCGTTATCAGTCCCTTAAGAAATAAATTTGGCGAGCACATCACCCAGCTAAAATCTGGGTTCCTAATATGAAACGATTTGGATGTAACCGATTTTTTATGTATAAAGAAAATTAAAATAATAAGTTGACTAAATTCGGCTAAAGATATTAAGAAATAAAACCTAATTACTAGGTTCGAAGTAAAGTGATTAAGAGAGTGGTTGAGATGGTGAGAGAAATGACTCAACTCTACAAATTCACGAAGAGACGCTAGAACTGTTCCAACGTGTATGTCGTAGCCATTGCAAGATTTACACAGTAATTAAGGGCAAAGTCGTCCTTTCCAGTGCTTATACCGAATAACGATCCGTTTATGATCGTATTGGCGTTGGCCTCACCAGCACAAGCTGCAAGCTTCACTCGGTATTGCCAGAAATTCTCCACTTGCCCTTCCAGACAATTTCAAGCAATACCGAGCAATACCAAGAGCAAGTAAAGAATTTCAGGCAATACCGAGCGAAGCTTGCCGCTTATGCGGGTGAGGCCAACGCCAATACGATCATAAACGGATCCTTATTTGCTCTAAAGACTGGAACGAACGACTTTGCCCTTAATTACTATGTAAATCCAGCAACGACGGCGACATACACGTTGGAACAGTTCCAGGAACTTCTTCTAGCGTCTCTTCGTGAATTTGTACAGGTAAATCATTTCTCTCACAAATTCAACGACTTTCCTAATCAATTTGTACGATTTTAATTGTGTTTTGCACAGAGCGGCGTATATTGGGAAGGTGCTAAAAGACTTACTATCATTGGGCTGCTGGCCTGCCGAAATTACCCTGCACAATTTGATGAACAATACATGCGTCGAGGAGTTCTTTCAATTCGAAGGTTGTGGGTCTAGTGAAAGAGCTAAGTCCCAGTTTTCCCGGCTGTCGGCTCGCTTATTTTGATACATACAACACATTGTATGACATGGTTAAAAACCCCGCTAAATATGGTAATTCCACTTCCCTCTCCACCGAAGACAACAGTCATGACCTTTCTGGCTCCTTTCTGGTAGGTGTTTGAGACAATTTTGTGCTATAAAAGACAACTTGACGTTGCAGGGTTTGTAGAGGCGAGCAGGGGCTGCTGTGGAACGGGTCTGATAGAGTTGTTTTTGTGCAACATAGCGACCCCGACGTGTCCTGATGCGTCAAAATACGTGTTTTGGGACAGCTTCCACCCTACAACTGCAGCTTATAACTTCATAGCAAACTCCAGGCTTTGGCTTTGGGACCACTGAGATGAAGCTCCTTCCCGCAATCTTAATTTAAATAAATAAATCAGGACAAAATATTTGTACTTGTTGAAAAATATAACGATTTGTAGCACCATATTGGTGCCCCTAGAAAGCCCTGATTTATCTGTGCTCAGCTGTAGGTGGCTTGAATTATTTAGAAGTGGCTTCGACGTCACTGCCTTATTGTGTTACATGGGAGGTAGAGAGTGTATGTTGTGTAGATTAAGTAAAATATGAATGTTTTTTTAACAAAATATTTGTACTTATTGAAAAATATAACAGAGGGATTTGGAACACTATATTGGTGCCCCTAGAAAGCCCTGATTTATCTACGCTCAGCTGTAGGTGGCTTGAAGTGGCTTCGACGTCACTACCTTATTGTGTTCCACGCGAGGTAGAGAATGTATGTTGTGTAGATTAAGTAAAATATGATTTTTTTTTTTAAATGTTTAATAGATTCACCTGAAAGTTTAAAGAACTTCTGAAGTATAAGCCAGTATGACTTTTTTTTTTTTTTTTTAATGTTCAGTAGTATCACAAAATAGTTTAAAGAACTTCTGTATAAGGTAGTTTAAGTACTGTTTATATTGCTTTAAAATTATTTTATTTTTTATTTTATTATATTTTTTAATTTATTTCATATATTTTAATTTTTGATATAATAAAACTCTTATCAAGTATATTCATTTTTATTTAGGTTTTAAATGTTTGATATATTAGAGATTTTAAAAGTTGCTTTAAATTATTAATTTTAAGTCATAAAAAAGTAATATTAGTTTAATAATATATAAACTCAAATTTAATGAATATATATTAATTTTTATATTGTTATATTTTATTAAATACTTTCAAACAATTAAAAATATATATATATTTTTAATAAAGGTTAAGTCTATCCATGTGTACAAGATTCAAGAGACTCTATGGAATTAAAAATATAGTGGGATTGTAAATTTTTAGAGACTCCATGGAATTAAAAATATAGTGGGATTGTAAATTTTTATGTATTTGAGGATGTCTAATGACATGTATTTTATGTAAGATTAAAATTCTTTTAAAGTAAGGTTATATGGAAATAAGGATGGTTCACAATAAAAGATTCGTTATTAAGAGGAAAAGATGCATATATTTATTATTATGACTACGCAAAAGAATTAGAAAGAGAAAATATAAGATTAAATCAACAAAGAAACTTTGTAATATGGTTCAAGAATCAAGAAAGTGGGTAGTTTAATGTTAGAGAAGGGTATAAGACAAGATTTAACAATAACAATGAAGAAAATATTTGATGGTGGAGTAGGACATGTAAGGTAAGAGATTTCCTAAAATTTAGAATCTTTGTTTGGTTAGCTCTAGCAAAACAAAATACTAACATGAGATGTTCCTCAAAGGAGGTGTTGGTAAGAACCAATTTATTGTTATACGAATTTAATTAGGTGGCAATAAAAAAATTTAATTTAAATGTTGCAGAGCTATTACATCGACAACAACATTAACTTAGGATAGAAACACTAATTTATAAGAAAGGAGAAGGGAGGAAGTCGGCAGAGAGGAAAGGAAGGGAGGTTGGAGGAATAAGGGGAAAGGAAGGTGGAGGGATAAGGAGGAAGAGGGAATAAAGGAGGGAATGGAGGGATAAGGGGAAGAAGAGAAAAACTAATTTAAAAAACATGCCGACATTATAAACTTGCCGACAATTAAACTTAACCTAGCCTAACCACTATGTGTTCATACTTTCTACATTCTCCCACTGAAAGCACGAGATTTCGAAAATAAAAAGAAACACTAATTGCTGCAATGTAAACTAACTAACTCGATACACGAAATAAAGCGAATATAATCGAATCAAAATCAAATGTAAAAGGAGAAATTAGGAGCACAACCCTTTTTATTAATGTGATTCCAACTCGGTTACAATACATCTCCTCCCTTTGTAGGGGCTATGAGAGTTAGCATGTTTCCATTACAAAAGTGAATAGTGATCTTCTTTTCGCGTGCCCACATGCAAAATGGGCGGGCCAAAGTGTTGTCGCCGCTGGTGTTGATGGGTCTTCGATCTTTGCTGCTCCTCCTGCGCTCAAAGAAACAACAAAAAGAGTTAGTAGCACCTGCTGCAAATAGGAAAAGTTTGTTCCTTGAAATTAATAAAAGATGCATGTAAAAGGTTAGCTGAATCAATGAATAAAATGAATCTAAATCACCTACAAACTTGATAGAGAGCAGAAAACATTACCGAAGGGCCACTTCCATTGAAACAGTCGGCCAATCTACGTTCAACTGGAATTCGTCCCTGGTCAGGATGAATTCTGCTGTAATTCGTCCTCGGGTAGGACGAATTCGACTGTGTTAAGACGCCGAGTTGATGCCGCTCCAATGTCACACCTAGGAATCTCCAAAACACCTGCAAACAGAGGGGTTAAGCAATTGGGGCCATTTTGGGACGACCCAGATGGTCGGATTCTCCCAATTTGACCTCCATCATCGAGAATTTTGATGTTGTTACCTGCAAGTTAGTGGGACAACTAAAGTGACAAAAGCATGGTAATATTTGATAAACGTCTTCTGAAATCAAGATTGTGAACTATCTAAACAACATAGAGTGTAATGTAGGATAAACAAATAATAATCGAATAGATGAGAAATGAAACTAACAAAAAGTGTGGGGTGCCCAAGAGGGCCGCCCCTCGTTGGAACTTGATTTTGGCACCAATCCACTTGGGATGGGCCCAAAATCTCTTAGGATGGGGTGTCGGAAAATTGGTGGATTAAGGTGGTCGAATGTTGGGTTTAGGTCCGGATCCACACTTCCAAAAGCCACCCAATAACCTCTCTTGCGAAAGAGATTAAGGATGTGAGAAGGTGAATCAAAAAAGGATGCAATGGGGTGTTCAATTGGGCAGCACTTCGTTGCTTGAAAATGCCTCTAACTTGTTCTTCTTTGGGTGGGAAAGTCCACCATTTTATAGACCCAGGGGGTCTCTTTGTAGGGGCATGCAGGGATGCCATGTGGCGGCCATGCCTTCCCAAGAGGGAGGAGACTCCTCCCTGACTTGGGCTTCCATGACTGCCTTTGTGACAGTCCTCTAACTGCCAACCTACCCACCTACATGCGCATGCATGACAGGAGGCAATAATTGACTGTCCTCGGCTGCCACTTGGTAGCATTCTTCTTTTTGCCCGTTAAACCTGGAATTCATCCTAACCAAAGATGAATTTCAAATTCATCCCTGGGTGAGACAAATCCCAGTTAGAATTCGTCTCTGGGTGAGATGAATACTGAGCAAAGTTCCTAAATGTGCCAAATTACCTTTTGACTTTACAAAATTGCTATAAAAGTGGTTAAGACCATTGTTTAACCTCTGAGGGCTTGCCCTGGGGGCTATGTGTGTCAAAGCGATCAGTGTTTGCAGTCACATAATTAGATTGGTGTTGTTCTGGTGTCTACAGATGCCCATTTTTGGGATGCGTTGTGCATGGCGCAGCACCGAGCAAAAATAGATAACCAAAGCACTAATGATTAGGGTTTCTTGGTAACCTAACCAACTTTTGATGCCCCAAGCTTGGAAAGGGCATGCATTCTTGAATCCTTGCTTCTGACGAGCTAAGGAATTTGATTTCAAGTATTAACCTATTTTGGTGAGGTGTGACTTGAGCTTGGACATTGATCAGTCATGATTAGGCAAAGGGTGCAACCTTTTGTCCATGAGGGAACCTTGTGTTCATTATTCGGGAATGCCAAGTGTTTGATCAATTTGATTGTTGCTTGTTTACTACCCCAAGCAGGAGCGTAATTGTCTTTGTCAATGATTTTTTGAATGCATGTCGTTGCTTTGAGTGGGTGTGTGTTTGTTGATTGGTGACTAAGTGTGACTACCCCCTCAAGCGATGAATCGATGAGGGAATGACCTTCGTGAGAAAAGCGACGAGTCGCTTGACCCAAGATGACTTGTGCAAGGGTGCCTTTAGATGGTTTATCATTAAGCATGTGCAATTTTTCCAACATTTAGACCTATTTTTTGTGGGTGTTAACCCTTTTTGTGACGCTTTTTGGAGCTAAAATTGGCAAAAATTCGGCTTCCCATGGAGCGGTCCGGCTAAGATAGCCTTCTTAAGGAGTAGGATAATGACAATTTGTGACCCTAACATCTATTTTGTATGCCCGGGATGTCAAGTGCAACAACACTTTCATCGGGCAGATTTATTATCTGTTTTAGTTCATTTTTGTCCAATTTTTGATGTTTTTGAAGTTTTTGGCCTGAATTCGTCCCAGGGTGGGACGAATTCTAGCTTTAGAATTCATCCCTGGGTGGGACGAGCACTAACCAGAGCGTTCTTCCTAGGGAAGGACAAATTGAAGCTCAAAAGGCCTATTTAAGGGCCAAAACTTGAGTTTGGGCTCATTTGCATCTGATTTTTTTTGCGATTTGGAGCTCTAGGGAGGAGGTTAATTCTGCGAAGCGAAGCGCTGCCAGATTTTCCTTGCCATCATGAGTACACAAATCAGATCGAGCGGTGGAGCCGAAGCGAGACCAGTAAGTGCTCCCTAGAGTTTATTTTTGTTTGCAATTGTTTTATTTGATTATTTTTGTGATGATGTTTTTCAATTTTTTTTTAACTTAAACCCTGAAACTGAATTGAAGACAACTAAAACTTAGTGTACAACTAAACGTAGCGTAAAACCTAGGTAAAGAATTTTGCTTACAACTAAACCCTAGGATAATGGAACGTAAACCCTAAGACGTAATTTTTGTGTTTTTTTGAAATTTTTATGCTATTTTTAAATTAATCAGTTAAGATTAGAAACCTTAAGACTAAAAAATTTTTTTTTTTTGTTTTTTAAATTTTGTTTCATTTTATTAATTTTTTTGAAATTTATCAGTTAGGATTTAGGAACCCTTGAACTGAAAAATTGTTTGGATTTTGCATTTTTATTTGTAAATTAATCAGTTAGGATTAGAAACCCTAGAACTGAAAATTTGATTTTTGTTTGAATTTTTGTGCTTGTTTTTGCTGTACAGTTCTTTTCCATGATTTTAATTTTTTTGTTGAATTGTTTTCTTTTGCAGGTTGTTAGGAGTCGGTACCATGTACCCACTGCTTTCACTAAGGCACGGGGGGAAATGACTAAGGCTGACTGGGAGGGGCTTGATGCCCTTGGGCTCAAGCAGGTGGCTCGACTGGAGCCTGTGGTCGTGGATCAGGCCTATTTGATGGCCCTGATCAAACTTTGGGATCCGTGGACCAACACCTTCCATCTCTTGACAGGGGAGATGACTGTCACTTTGGAGGATATCTATCGACTTTTGTAGATTTTGATAGATGGACTGCCTATTAGGACATCACCGCGTGATCAGCGGACCGCTGTACTAACGAGATGCTTCGGGCATGGGGAGCGGTTGGGCGTAGAGAGCCCAGTGGAGATGGCTGAGGTGGATTGCCAGGTTGGCAGGATTTTGGTTGGATGGTGGCAGGAGAGGGGGGTGTTAGGAGTGAGGCATGCATTCCTTATGGGCCTCATCTCCAACATGCTATTACCTGACTCGTCAGGCGTGAGGTTCCCATGGAACTTGCTAGATTTGATGTGGCAGTTGGTAGAGTGCCCGATAGAGGCACCGCTGATCCTGAGATGAGGACAGACACTGTTGGCATAGCTCTACGGGGAGATGTATGGGGTTCGCTGTCGACAATGGAAGGGGATCAGCTGCAGTTATCTGTTGCGTGCTGGGGTTGGCAGCACATAGCAGTTGAGAGGCCAACTGGGCTACCATGGACGACTCAAACGATGATGGAGGATTAGGAGATAGGTTATGCAATTTTGTGGTGGCGGTCCAGAGAGCAGGGACAGAGTCGATGGTGGGCAGGTGCCGTAGGGCACTATGTCGATGCCTTCTCTCGACTCACTCCAGGGGAGGTGATTTGGTGCCCTTATCGAGACTGTCCAGCCTGGCCAGAGGCTGGAGAGTGGCTTCGATAGGTATGTAGGGAGCGGTGGTTGATTGGGTGACACGGGACCGAGCATGAGTTCTTCTCATATAGCCGGGTTACACGATAGTTTGGGGTGTGCCAAGGGTTTCCTAGTGAGCCCGTGGTCTATCGACATTGGGGAGATGAGAGGACTCTAGACCGATCGATCATCGTGCCACTGGGTGAGGATTCGGACGTGATGATCGACGTCCTAGATGTGGATGACATCGGGACTACCACTGAGTATGACTCGTGGTGGGTACTACGATGATGGAGAGGAGAGGGGCCATTGGGAGGCGTAGAGGTGGCAGCGAAGGGTGCCGAGGCACCAGGGGATGATTGGGGAGCCCCGTTGGAGGATGTGGACATGGTGGAGGTGGGGGATGAGGATGTAGATTTGGGGGCTTCGGATCAGCCAAAGACGTAGGACATGGCAAAGCAGTGGGAGCCAAAGGAGGCTATTTTTCTAGAGAGTCCTGTGCCTCAGGCGGATACAGAGGAGATGGAGTCTGGGGTACATGCTGAGAATGCACGATTAACAAAGCTACTACAGATGCGAGATCAGGAGCTGGGGGATGCGATGCGGGAGAGGGATCTCCTGTATGCCTGTTGATTTATTTTGATGGATGCATATGCTATGATGAATGCAAATATTTTTTATTTATATGTGATATGCAAAAATGAAATGGATGAATGGGATTTGTGATGTTTGGCTATCGCACCATAGATTGTTTAGAACTCTGTTATTTTGTTTTTGGGCGATTGCTGTGATGCATCACTTTGTATGTATACATGTGGTTTTTCTCTTTTTTTTTGTATTTTCTAATGGTATTGCAAAAATGGAAAGTAGCATAGTTGGTTTAGAAATGTAGCTAAGGTTTTCTGAGACTCAGATGGTTTTAACTCACTAGCCATGACTGTACTTTGTCTTACAAGACTTTTGACCAAGGTATGAATCGAACTCATTTTTGACCAAGCTATTTCACATCCCTGTGTGTGCAATTGAGTTCATTTATGTGGTATTTGTCAGGATACTGCCAGTTCTAGGTGGGTTTTCAACCAAACCTGTACTGAGGATCACCTAACTAGCTCTGCTTACTCCTTTGTTGTATTTAGTTAGATTAATCTGTGGTGTTATCTAGGATACCATAAGCTAGCTCATCCTTATGCAAACATTGGTCTGCCTATATGCAAAGTGAATGTGACAGACATATCGTCATGCGGGTAGGATACCACTATTGCCAGATAGGCTGTCAACCAAACCTGTAATGAGGATCACCTAGATGGTTTTCGAATGCTGAGAATTCCAAAGATTCAAGTTTAGGTTATTTGTTGGCTGAATGATTTAGGAGACTTGCTCGTCTATATAGTGATGCAAATCATTGTTTATTTTTCTATTTATTTTTCTTTTTGAGCAAGGATTTTGAATAGTGGTGATAACCACTGTTACTTGATTTTGTATTTTGAGCGGTTTGATTTTGAGCTTGTGAATGGCTTTGATCCTCATGGCCTTGGGGATGACTACCCATCCTAGTTAGGGGTGGATAGTATGAATCCTTACGACATTGAGAACCAAGGGGGTGATGGAGATTATGAAGTAGCGGCATTGATATTTTAAGCCTTGGGGACAACTACCCATCTTGGTTAGGAGTGGATAGTACGAATCCTTACAACTTGGAGACCAAATGTGAATTGAAAGGGTTAGGATGATGATTTGTTAGAATTTTGTTTGTGAATGGCGTTGATCCTTTTAGGTCTTGGGGATGACTACACATCCTTGGCAGGGACGTGTAGTACGAATCCTTATAACTTTGGGAACCAACTATGATTGGGATTTGGTAGTGGTAAAAACCACTATATATTAAGGTGAATGAATAGGGAAGAGCTTGTCCTTTTATCAATTCTCAGCATTCTAGAACCATTCGCATAGGGGGATGAGTAAGATAACCGTTTCGCTTATGGTGACCTGGATTACTATGCAGGTTTCATCTTTCGTTCACACAACTTG
This sequence comes from Wollemia nobilis, assembly GCA_028583015.1. NCBI lineage: Eukaryota > Viridiplantae > Streptophyta > Pinopsida > Araucariales > Araucariaceae > Wollemia > Wollemia nobilis. The sequence goes on along the minus strand of JAQPPZ010017036.1, from coordinate 353,117 downwards.
GGAATTTTTACGTGTTTTAATTTGTGTTGGGATGTTACGTAACAAGGCGTATTTCAAGTGTAACTCTACCTTCGTAAAATCTGTCTGACTCGGTACATTACGTGGCTAAAGAGCAAAATGATGACTGAATTATGAAAACTCTTGATACATTATAAGACCACTGACTCTATTGTGGTAAACAACCATAAATGGCATTTGTTTACTGTTTTGTAAAATGGAAAAGTGTGGAACAAGATGGACTTAGCAGAATAATTACAGTCTATGGTGCCTTTGACCTTTACGACCACAAATATGCAATGTATGCCTGCGATGCTTAAAACAGCTACATATTTTTTTGTATTTTTAATGGATTGATTTTTTTTTTTTTGAATATGAAGATGAGATGTGAGAAGTGCTTTTTAATGAATTTGAGCATGCCTAGAAATGAGATGCAAATTTTTGTTATTTTTGATGATTTTTGGATTGTTTTGAGTTTTTGACCAAGCGATTGTGAGATTCCTTGGAGCATTTTTGGGATTGACCAAGCTATTTTAGGGATCCTTGGAGCATTTTTGGGATTGACCAAGCAATTTTAGGGATCCTTGGAGCGTTTTGGGATTGACCAAGCGATTATAGAATCCTTGGAGCATTTTGGGATTGACCAAGCGATTTTAGGGATCCTTGGAGCATTTTTGGGATTGACCAAGAGATTATAGGAATCCTTGGAGTGTTTTTGGGATTGACCAAGCGATTATAGGAATCCTTGGAGCATTTTTGGGATTGACCAAGCGATTACGAGAATCCTTGGAGCATTTTTGGGATTGACCAAGCGATTATAGGAATCCTTGGAGCATTTTGGGGATTGACCAAGCGATTATGAGAATCCTTAGAGCATTTTGGGGATTGACTAAGCGATTATAGGAATCCTTGGAGCATTTTGGGGATTTGGATCTCTTAGATATGAAATGGGCACAAATGACTGATGTTCAAGGATTCTATTTCCTTGATTTCATCAAGAGAGGCTAGCCGATATGTCCCGGGTCCTATTTTGCTATCAATAACATATGGACCTAACCAATTTGTCACAAATTTGTCCCTTAGGTGGGACGACAAACTAGAATTCTGTTGGTTTTCCTTCAAAACCAAATCACCAACCCAAAAGTCCCTCAGGTGAACTTTCATGTTGTAAGCTTTCTTAAGTTGCTCTTGATAAATACGTAAATGCTCGAGAGCATTAACGCGTCGTTCATCAAGCAATGTAAGCTGGTCTAACCGGGCCTGCCATGCAGTGTCATCATCAATGAACTCTTGCATTGATATGCGTAGGGAAGGAATCTCCAACTCTAGAGGCATGACTACCTCGGAGCCATACACGAGCGAACGAAGTGGCCCCAGTGGGCGTTCGAATGCTAGTGCGATAGGCCCACAGGGCAAGTGGGATTTGGATGTGCCAATCCTTATGATTGTCTACGACCATATTTTTAAGGATGGCAACTAGCATTTTGTTTGACGCATTTGCTTTCCCATTTACCTACGGATAATAGGGTGTCAAAAAACTGTGCTGAATTTTGTACTTTATGGTCAAAGCATGCACGTCTTTGTTCTTGAAAGGCGTCCCATTATCCGAGACTATTTTGGATGGAATACCAAAATGACATATGATGTTATGCAAAATGAACTCCACAATGCGGGGTCCTATCGTAGAGGTAAGCGGAATTGCTTCCACCCACTTGGTAAAATACTTTGTGGCCATTATGATAAACGTGTGATGGCCTGACGACGTAGGGGAGATCTTTCCAATTAGATCGAAACCCCACTACAAAAATGGCCAAGCATACTGGACTGTCTACAAGGCCTAGGAAGGTACGTGCATCAAATTGGCATGATGTTGACACTTCACGCACTTCTTGACATATGCACAACAATCTCACTCTAAATATGGCCAATAATAGCCCATGTAAAGAATGTGCTTTGTGATGGCCATACCACTGAAGTGGCCACCACATGTACCATCATGCACTTGGGCGACTACCCAAGTGGACTCTTGTTGGTCCAAGCAACGAAGGAGGATTCCTTCATAGCTGTGATGGTACAAAATGTCTCCTATCAAGACATACTTAGCCACTTTATGCTTGAATGCTCATTTTGTGGCATGCGTCAATCCAAGTGGGAGATTACCTAACTTGAGGTAGTCTCTAATGGGTAAATACCAGTCCTGTTGATCAGAAACCTCGATGGTATGAACAACCAATCCCTCTTGAAGTTCATCCCTAGCAAATGTTGAACGGGATAGAACTTGTAAGAATAGCATTGTATTGCTATTAATGGGAGTAGGGGAGAACAAGGATCCCCAATTAGCATGCTTCAAATGATCATGGATTCAAGAGAACTTATCCGAGGATGGTTCAATCTGGATCATGTGGATTCCTGGCATCAAGTCAGAGCTTGCATGCTCCATTATGGATTGCGATAAGGTTTTGACTTGAATGGTTGTCATATCAACAGAAATGTCTTGCGATATTAGTGACCCCAAGGAGGCCATTGTGTTCGCAAAATGATTCAATGATCGAGGGAGTGCCTCGATGTCATACCACTCAAGTTTTGCTAAGAATTTGTCCACAAGGATTTTATAAGCCTACAGAACTGGGCATTTGCATTGATATACCCTTTTGAATTGATTGACAATTAATAGTGAATCACCAAAGATGTTCATTCGTTTGATGTTCATGGTGATTGCTATCTGAAGACCTATGAGCAAGGCTTCATACTCTGCATTATTGTTGGTGCACGAGAAGTTTAATTTAAATGACAGGGGCATTGGAATGCCCTACGGTGTGAAGAATACAATTCCTCTGCCACCACCTTGCTCACATTTAGAACCATCAAAAAATAGGGTTATGTTGGCCTGTGACTCAGGCTCATCAGAATCTGGCGATTCTGAGACATGGAAGACCCCATCATCGGGTAGTTCTATGACCAGAGGCTGATCATCTTTGAGAGGAGCCTTTTCTAGTTGATCGGATATGACTTGTCCTTTGATAGATTTTTGTCCAATAAACTCTATGTCAAATTCCATCAACAACATGATCCATTTTGCCATGCGACTACTATGATAAGTACGACTCATCATGTATCGCAATGGATTTTCATTAGACACAACATACGTAGTGTTTCTCAGCATGTAGTGGCATAGATTTTTGGTAGCAAACACCACTGCCAAGCAGAGTTTCTCGATGTATGCATAGTTAAGTTCATAACTGACCAGGGTGCGGCTAAGATAATAAGTAGCCTTTTCTTTATGAAGTTCATTCTTCTAGGCTAGCATGGCACCCAGTGCCACCTCAGTAGCTGAGATGTTTAAGTAGAATGACACTCCTAGTCTAGGTGGTGCCAATACTGGTGGTGAAGCCAAGTATTGTTTGATGTCATCAAAGGCTGATTGGAACTCGTCATCCCAGTGAAATGTAACCCCCTTGTGCAATAATTTTTTCATGGGTCGGCACTTGTCAGATAGCTGCGCTATGAAGCGCTTAATTGATGTGACATTTCCCTACAGACTTCTGAGCTGCTTGATGGTAGTTTGGGGGACCATTTCAAGGATTGCATTGACTTTCTTTGGGTCCACCTCGATTCCTTGCTTTGAGACTATGAAACCCAAGAGTTTTCTATATGTGACGCCAAATATGCACTTCTTGGGATTTAGTCTAACTTTATGCTCCATGAGGTGATCGAGGATCTTGCTTAAGTCATCGATATGATTTGAGCGCAACAAAGACTTGGCTAACAAATCATCCATGTAATCTTCCAAAGTTTTATGCATGTAGTCATGGAAGATGTACATCATGGCACGTTGGTAGGTGGTGCCAGCATTTTTAAGGCCAAAAGTCATGACCTTATAAAAAAATGTCCCCCAAGGGGTTGTGAATGCCATTTTTAGCTAGTCTTCAGGATTGATATGAATCTAATTGTATCCTAAGAAACCATCCATGAGGGAGAGCATTTTGTGACCTGTTGTAGCATCTACCAATGCGTTGATGCTCGATAAGGGGAAATCATCCTTAGGACTCGCTTTGTTTAGATCTCAAAAATTAGTGCATATGTGAATCCTCTTATCGGGATTTTTGACGGGCACCATGTTGGATAGCCATGGAGGATAATCCACACAGATGACAAACTGTGCATCCAACAACTTTTACAATTCGTATTTGACCATTAAGGCCACTGTTTGGTGCATCTTACATAGTTTTTGCTTTACGGGCTTGATTGTTAGATCAAGTGTTAAATTATGCGTGACTAGCTATGGGTCTAGTCCTGGCATATCCTTGTATGACCATGCAAAAGCCTCCTTCTTCTCTTTAAGAAGGGCAATGTAGTCGGCTTGCTCTCCAGGGGATAAGCTTACCCCCAGCTTGATAATCTATGGATTCATTGGATCCAAGCCGATATCTACGTCAGTCGTCTCCTCGACTGACATGTGGGATCCGTCCTCCAACTGATGTGGCATCGAGATCAAATGGATATCATTAGCTGAATTTAAATCTATGTTGGGAACCTAGGGTTCCTCTTCAGCCTGAAAAATATCTTGAGTTGTCCCTGGGGTAAAATGAGGCATCTTATCGAAAGGCCAATACTCTGATGGTGAGAGAGGTGAATTGACATGATCCCAGTCGATGGCATTTGTGTCTAGATGCAATGACCATGCTGGATCAGCCGGATTGCGGATGGGTGTGATCAAATCAATGGATATCATGTGGATGGAATGAATTTGGTCTTCATTACCACAGGTATGATAACTTGAACATTCTAGATGCTCCCTATGCTCTGGATCTGGCTCTATGGGAACGAGCATGAACGGATCTGCCCTATGTGCTGATAGGAAGATAGGGTCTTCCCTCGGCACTGATGTCATTATAGGATCTCGGGGTGGACGGTGCTCATCATAGATTTGGAGCCATGGATCCAACACTTGTTCCCACCTTGCTGGGTCTACATACCACTCATGTCCTGGAACTATGCCCATCTATGCAAATAATTCATTAATCCCTAAGGGATGCCATTGTTGCACTTGTTGCCTTTGTTGCATTTATCGCATGTGGTTGAGATAGGCCATCTCAGTCTCATCTTCCGAATCACTATCGGAGATCCAAAAATGTTCATTTTCTTTAGCAACTATTTGCGATGTTAAGGGTTCATCTTGTTCCAGCAAATTAATCTGGTCCCATTGTGGTTGTTCCACACTTGGTGGAGGGACCTGATTCTCTTGACACAACACTGGCTTGACTGGAACCTCTAAAGGGAATAGTTTCAAAAAGATATCTGGACACCGTTTATGTTCTCCTTGGGAGTTAGTGTCTGAACTTTCACCTCTCTCTAGCAAAGGAGAGGTATTCTTGATGTTACCAAGGGTGTTTGTTGACCATGGGAGTTAATCTCCCAATGTATATTCTGTATTTGGGTTGGTGTAAGGATCTGATGCCAATCCACCCTTGTTGCCTATTTCTAGGCCTTGCTTGTTTTCCACCAAGATGTCTAAGGACAGGGGGTGGTTGAAACCTACTCCCAACTTATCATACGATATTTGGTATCTTGGCTGGCAAAGGACACACACCCCTTGCTCATACCTTCATAGCCCGTATCCATGCCAATTGCATTGGCCGAGATATCTCAGAGCGAAGTCCGGGTTTGACAGATAATTGACATTTTCAGCAAAAGGCTCTTTGTCCTCGTCCTTTTGCTTGCATGGTTCAGCACCATGATCAAAGCCCCCATACACAAAATTAGTCTGGTTTGGTGGGTAACCTAGAGGAACAAGTGTCCTTATGGGAAGGCGAGGTCTCCCCATGTCCTGCATGAATTCTAGCACGGGCGTTGCCACAACATTCTACACTAGATATTCCTCCAGGCCCGTACTGGCCATTTCAAAAGTGATTATTGACGATTGGGAGGGAGGAAACGAGAGGCCTTCCTGAATCCATTCCATTTTGGGTGGATTAGGAGCCTCAGCTTCCATTGTGCTAGGTATCTCTTCTGTTGAGACAGTTGATATTGTTGGCAACCCATCTTCTAGGGGCTGAGCCTCTTCTAGGATCTGTTTTCCTTTGTCCTTATGTTTAGTCATGATAGGTGGTGTTGGTAGTGAAGGAGCAGATGATGAAGACTCACCTGGCTGGGATTTTGATGATTTAGTCACCAGTGGTGCCCGCGGCATTGGACCCTGTTTAGATGGATTTAACTAGAAATCCAAGTGTGTTGATGGGAGGGTCGACTGAGGCATTAATTGCACCATATTGCAATATTTGAAGGGTTCTATGTCCATCGGGACTACATGTACTTCTCCTTCAAATGCATACTTTAGACACTGGTGAGTGATCGAAGGGACACACTTCATGTCCCTGATCCATGGCCGCCCTAGCAGTATGTTGTAGGCCATCTCACCTTCCAAAACATGGCACAATGTTGATATTGTCTTTTGTCCTACCTTGACAGGCAGAACAATTATGCTGACTATCGAGAATATTGCATCGTTGAATGCTCGTAGTGTGTGTGGAAGCTACGATATGAGAGGCTGGCAGCTTCAGATGTTTTAATGTTGTAGTGGTAATGATGTTACTGGACGAGCCAGTATCTACCAACACTCTCTTGTACGAGATCCCGTTGAACTGTGCGATAACGTGCAGGGGTGGATCTGCCATGTCATTGGATACTATTTTAACCTCATCTTCTTTGAAGGTAATGATCGGCTCCATACATCATTTTACATGTCCCACGAAGTTATTGAAGGAATTCGCTTCATGAGGCTGCAACTCGATGGCTTTCAAAATTTCCATGAGAGCTTCCCTATGGGGTGTTGACTGTTGTATAAGCTTGTAAATGGAAATCCTAGCTGATGTGGTCTGCAAACTCTGCGTGAGTTTGGTCCATATCGTGACCTCGGGTCTAGGCGGAGGCAACTGCACAAGGCATTGTTGAGGTTGCGACGTTGGAACTTCTCTTGTAGCTGCCTTGGGGGCAACTCCTGGGTACTTTTTGTTCCTGGTCACTATGCTGATCATTCCCATGAATCCTTGCATGGGAAGATTCTATCACACCTCATTGACCTGAAGAGGTTTTTCCTTGCCTCATGGGTAGGCAAAGGGTCCTTGAAAACCCCCATCTATTGATTATTTGGCGCTATGGGGTTGTCCACTACCAATGTTTTATTATCGATCAAATCTTGGATTAATCCCTTGAATTTCCAACATCCATTTAGGTCATGTCCCCTTCGCCTATGGAACCTACAATATAATTCCTCTCTATATCCCTTAGGCTTGGGAGTGTTGGGATCTATGGTTTGGATTTCTAGGAGGGTGATTAAATTTGTCACTAACAAGCAGTCAAATAGGGAGTCCCTAGACTCCGTATAAGGGGTGAATTGTCGCCTAGGGTGACGCTACTGATTTTGCTCTTGTTTTTTATTTTCTCTTTCATAATTAGGAGGCACTGCCTAATAATTAGCCTTTTGGGGCTATATTTCTTGCACAAGCTTGGGGACATTTATCGCAACTTGATTAACCATAGTGGGTTGTTATTGCGTAGTCCCAGTCTTAGTGTTTTTATTCCACTCTTTATTTTTAGGCTTGGTGATTGTGCCCTTCCCTATTTTGATCTCTTCTATAACTCTGGCTTGCACCAAAGCTTCTTCTAGGCTGGTGTATTACTGTAGCTACAATAGCCCAGAGATCGATTTCAAGCAACTTCGTGCAAACATCTGTGTGAGGTCAGACATAGGGGGAAGGTAGGGTAGCTTAGAAAGTAGAGCCCTCCATCAGTTCCCATACGCCACCATTGTCTCTTCCTCATATTTCCTGAGGCTGGCCAGATCACTCAGTGATGCCTTCTTCTTGGTGTTAAAGGCAAAGCGTTCAAGGAACGCATCTACTAATTGATCTAGGTTATTTATGTTGTGCTTTGGTAACTGTGTGAACAAATCCGAGGTAGGGCCCACGAATGTGGTTATGAATGTCTTAAGCAACAATGCATCATTATCCTGAATGCCAAAGCATTGGCTCAGGAATCTTGTCACATGCTCTTGGGCATCCTCTTCACCCTTAAATACTGCCAACTAAGGCAACTTGAAATGTTCGGGATAAAGAGGTGTGGGCACTAAGGGATGCACTGGATGACTATGAAGTTGACGTAACGTGGGCTTTTGATGCCCAGAAGCTTTTGTCTCCATAGACTCCAAATGCTCCAATAGTGTTTTGTATGCATCGAAAGATTTAATCTCTTCCTCTTTTATTTTCTCTCATTGTGAGTTATGGGAGACTGGAGGCCTATTGGGGGGTGGCCGAATGGCAACCCTCCTACCTTGATAGGGCATTTCGGCCCATTCTATTTTTGTTTCATATTCCTCATAAACTTCTTGAGGAGTCTCTAGGCGAGACCTATGACCCTAAGTGAGTCCCCGCTGAGGGTACCCATCATTGTTTCGGGGAGTGGCCTCCCTCTCAGTACTATAAGGTCTCGAAGGCAAAGCTTGATAAGGTCGTGGAGACCTGTCCTGCACCAAAGGATTATACCTATCATATTGTTCTACTTTTTGGGTGCGAGGGGTTGGCACCCTCTCAGGTAGTTTATAACATAGCTCATCCGCTTCGTGCTGCATGCGCTCTTTATTAAGGTGGTATAAGTGCTCTAACTCCTGATGACCTTGCTCAAGCTGCATGATTCGGGCTTGGTGGGTGACATGTCTGGCGACTGCCAGGTCAATTTGGTCTGCTATATTTTGTGTAGGAGGCTTGAATGTTTCTCCTATGTATTTGCCTTAGTCTTGATGATCTAAAATTTCAATGGGTTGCTTCCCTCTGTCGAGGTCAGTGGCATTTACTTGAGGCTCTGGCCTTGATGGGTGACCATGATATTTAGTAGGTGCAAAAATGCAAGGCTCCAATGTTGTGTGTTGTTCTCAAGGAATGCGATGGTCTTCCTCGTACTCCCTTTCATGGGTGTGAAAGGGTCGGGCAAAGTTAGCTCGCCCTGTGTGGAGAGCCCTGTGCTCTGGGTTTTGTCTTTCAGTTCTAATGGGAGGCAAAGGAGAGATGTCGTATTCATGTTGTCTCTCCTCATGGACACTGTGCCTCTCTAGCACTTCATCATGTTGTGGCCACTCAGATCTAGCTTCAAAGGGTGTTTTTCTATTTACGTTGAGTGCTACATGTAAAGCTTCTTCCCAAAAGGGGCTGTGTTGAATGGGCATACCCCACAGAGGCGGGTCCCAATAATTCCTTCTTGATGTGGCCTACCATAGAAGACTTATCCTCGCACGCATGGGAATCACCCCAGTGAAAAAGGGATGTGCTTCTGCTTTCTCCTTTTATGTTTGATTTTGATTCAATTATATTTTCTTTATTTCATGTATCAAGTTAGTTAGTTTACATTGTAGAAATTAGTGTTTCTTTTTATTTCTGGAATCTCGTGCTTTCAGTGGTGATCATGGTGGGACTCTATCCCCTGGTTTTTAAGATCAAGTAACTGATCCATTTTTTTTTGTGTTTGGTGCTTGACAGGTACCATTTTTCAATTTTTGACTGTAATTCATCTTTGACTGTGGCGATTACTTTACTGTAATTATTCTGACCTTGGGATGAATTCCAATTCATCTCAGACCAGGACGAATTCTATTCTGAAATTCGTCTCTGACAAGGACGAATTTTTGTCTGTAAATTTTCAAAGCCGAAGATAAGAAACAGCAAGTCTGGGCAGAAAAGAGGTAAGATTCCAAAACTGTCTTTGTCATTTTTTGATTTTTTGCTTTCACTTTCTGTCAATTCTTGCATGCTTAGGGAAAGTAATGGTTGCTTGCATGTTTCAATTTTAAGTAAAATAAACCACACACACATCACATGGCATGTTTTTAACCAAGGAGTTGGTCGTAAGACCCCAGCCCTTGAGCAAGACCAACGGTGGGTTCATCACCACCTTGGCTTGACTTTGCATCCATTTCCCCTTATTGTCACTGTTGTTAGGTGTAAATCCTGACGAAAGCTAATCGAGTGTTGCTGGGGTGATTCCCATGCACACGAGGATAAGTCTTCTATGGTAGGTGTCATTAACAGGACAATCCCCCTTATGTATCGCCTATGTTCCATGTACCATCTGCTCTCACGTACCTATAGTTTCCCTCTCGTAAGGGCGGGTATATAGAGAGGTTGGTATATCGGTCCGACAATGGTATATTGAAGGGGCGACCATTTATGGGAGTCATATGAGCCAACATTCTGCATTTAAATGTTCTTCAAAACTTTCAAAAACAAAACAAAACATAAAAATGCACTAAACCAGTTTAGGACACACCATTAAATCTTTAAAAGAGATAATCACCATTTGTGCATGTGTGTGTCATTTTTTGCTTAGTGTAACAAAAAAAATCAAAAATCATAAACAAAAAGATAAAAATCTGCTTAGTTAGTAGAAGAGCACCACAATGGTGTACACCCATAGCCAAGCCCAATCAAGGGCAGATGCTATGGAAGGTGCACAAAGAGAGGATGCTAGTCGCCTTCACTTTAGCCCTGAGGACTTGGCCATACCGCCTTGGAAGTCTGGCCTACAAGAGAGTCCACATCAGGCCACATCAAAAAAGGATTCCAACTCGGTTACAATACATCTCCTCCATTTTTAGGGGGTAGGAGAGTTAGCATGTTTCCATTACAAAAGTGAATAGTGATCTTATTTTCGCGTGCCCACATGCAAAATGGGTGGGCCAAAGTGTTGCCACCATTGGTGTTGATGGTTCTTCGATATTTGTTGCTCCTCCTATGCTCAAGGAAACAACAAGAAGAGTTAGTAGCACCTACTGCAAATAGGAAAAGTTTGTTCCTTGAAATTAATAAAAGATGCATGTAAAAGGTTAACTAAATAAATGAATAAAATGAATCTAAATCACTTGCAAACTTGACAGAGAGCAGAAAACATTACTGGAGGGTCACTACCATTAAAAAAGTCGGCCAATCTACGTTCAACTGGAATTCATCCCTTATCAAGACGAATTCTGTTGTAATTCATCCTCGGGTAGGACGAATTCAACTGTGTTAAGACACCGAGTTAAAGTCGCTCCAATTTCACACCTCGAGATCTCCAAAACACCTACAAATAGAGGGGTTAAGAAATTAGGGCCATTTTGGGACGACCCAGATGGTCGGATTCTCCCAATTTGACCTCCATCACCAAGAATTTTGATGTTGTTACCTGCAAGTTAGTGGGACAACTAAAGTGACAAAAGCATGATAATATTTGATAAATGTCTTCTGAAATCAAGATTGTGAACTATCTAAATAGCATAGAGTGTAATGTAGGATAAACAAATAATAACCGAATAGATGAGAAATGAAACTAACAAAAAGTGTGGGGTGCCTAAGAGGGCCGCCCCCCGTTGGAACTTGATTTTGGCACCAATCCACTTGGGATGGGCCCAAAATCTCTTAGGATGGGGTGTCGGAAAATTGGTGGATTAAGGTGGTCAAATTTTGGGTTTAGGTCTGGATCCACACTTCCAAAAGCCACCCAATAACCTCTCTTGCAAAAGAGATTAAGGATGTGAGAAGGTGAATCAAAAAAGGATGCAATGGGGTGTTCAATTGGGCAGCACTTCATTGCTTGAAAATGCCTCCAACCTGTTCTTCTTTGGGTGGGAAAGTCCACCATTTTATAGACCTAGGGGGTCTCTTTGGAGGGGCATGCAGGGATGCCATGTGGTAGCCATACCTTCCCAAGAGGGAGGAGACTCCTCCCTGACTTGGGCTTCCATGACTACCTTTGTGATAGTCCTCTAACTGCCAACCTACCCACCTACATGCGCATGCACGGCAGGAGGCAATAATTGACTGTCCTCGGCTGCCACTTGGCGACATTCTTCTTTTTGCTCATTAAACCTGGAATTCATCCTGACCAAAGATGAATTTCAAATTCGTCTCTAGGTGAGATGAATCCTAGTTAAAATTCATCTCTGGGTGAGACAAATACTGAGCAAAGTGCCTGAATGTGCCAAATTGCCTTTTGACCTTACAAAATTGCTATAAAAGTGGTTAGGACCATTGTTTAACCTCTGAGGGCTTGCCCTGGGGGCTATGTGTGTCAAAGCGATCAATGTTTGCAGTCACATAATCGAATTGGTGTTGTTCTGGTGTCTACACCCCCTTAAAGTTGAGAGGACTGACAATACAGTCTCTCAGCTTTACAAATTGAGCTTTAGCCAACGCCTTGGTGAAGATGTCCACAACATTCTCCAAAGTGGGGCAATAATGAAGCTCGATAGTTTTAGTTTCCACTATATCTCTGATGAAGTCCACTCTGCTGGACTTTCCTGTCAAAGGAAACATAATTCTCTCTTATCAACAGAGAGATCAATGCATAATAGCATCCAGATGACCGAATCATCTACCCAAAAATACACCACATGCACTGGGTTACAATAATGATGCCAAAAAAAAAACTTTTCACCCTTTTAATTTTAAAAAAAAAAAATTCCAAAATTTGTTTTAATAAAGCCCTTAAAATTTTTAACAATTTTCTATAGATATTTTAAATTAATTTTTTAAATAAAAGTTTATTTAAAAAAACTTAATAAAAAATATAAATAAAAATGATTAAATTTAAAAAAAAAAACTTTAATTAAAAAACATAAGAAAAAATTAATTAAAAAAAAACTTTTGTTTTTTTTTTCATCGCGAAATCCCCGACGGGATTCGAACGTAGGACCTCCACATCCTACCCGTAGCCACTAGACGCTACACCACGTGGCACCGATGAAATAAATACAAACTCTCGCTGTATTAAATCTTGCTGCGTCCGACGATTCAAAAAAAACAAAAAAAAACTTTGTTTTAACCCCCGATGGGATTCGACCCCGGGACCTCTCCTCCGCCAGCAAACAACACAACCAACTGCGCTACAGGCCTCGGCGGATAGGGAAAGGAACCACCTGTTCCTTATACCATCACCGGGCAAAGATTTAAAAAAAAAATGAATGTGGATTTATCCCTCATTCAATGGGAGCAAGACTAACAAGTCTTTAAATATGCATGAAGATGCATTTACCTTCGATTGCCTTCGGGAAATTTCTCAACAATGCTATGCTTGCTTGGCCAATCTATGTTTGCCACGTATCACCATCAGACGAATCCACGTTCGCCATGTGGACAAACTAGTTTTTGCCACCACACACGCTCAGCTTGCCACCTCTGCTCGCCACATCGACCGCCACGTCAGTGCTTTGTCAGCACCCACCACGTGTCAGCTGCCACCACCTTAGCGTCCACCTTAGCACCTCAATCTACGTGTCCACATCAGCTGTATGCTCTGTGACTACTCTACCATGTGTCACCTCAAAATGCATGCCCAGCTCTATGCTCTGCCTCGATTCGATTTCCAGCTCCTCAAACATGGTGCATCCTCGAGATACATGCCTAGCACGCTTGCCAGCAAGTCACCATGCAACCTCGAGATTCATGCTCGTGCAACCTCAATATTCGTGCCCGGCATGCTTGCCCGGTTGGCTCTGATACCAAATATACAAATCGAACTAGGTGGCAATAAACAAATTTAATTAAAATGCTGCAGAGCTATTACATCGACAACAACATTAACTTAGGATAGAAACACTAATTTATAAGAAAGGAGAAGGGAGGAAGTCGACGGAGAGGAAAGGAAGGGAGGTTGGAGGAATAAGGGGAAAGGAAGGTGGAGGGATAATGAGGAAGAGAGAATAAATGAGGGAATGGAGGGATAAGGTGAAGAAGAGAAAAACTAATTTAAAAACATGTCGACATTATAAACTTGCTGACAATTAAACTTAACCTAGCCTAACCACTATGTGTTCATACTTGCTACAAGTGTGTCATGTGCAAATAGGAAGAAGAAACAATGGACCATCATTTGATTCATTTTCCTTTTGTAAGTTAATTGTGGAGTTCAATTCTTCCTTTGACTTAAAGGAAAGGGTAGTGGCCTACTAGAAAATTTTTGGATAACATGTAATAGTGGTTCAAATAAAGAGAATTAAAGGAGTATAGATGTATCCCTTTGATAGTGTAATAAGGTTTATAGCTGGTTACAAATGTGAGGTTATTTGAATGAAATTTTAGTGATTCACATACAAATATAGATTAATCCATTTTTGAAAGTCTAAAAATCTCTCCAAAACTAAATTTGAGCAAGCATAGAAGAACACTAATAGTTTATCTTATGAAGCCATGTGCCTTCTTTGATGGATTTTTCTAAGGCATTTTAGGTATGTGTGAGGTGGAGAGAGCACCTCACTTAAATAAGAATCATAAAATCACTTTCAAGGTATGTTTACAAGAAGAAACAAATAATATTGTAGAATGAAAAGATTTAACCCTTTTTATGACAATAACATTAGAACAAGGAATTACAAATTTATATATTTATGAAGATTCAGTGATAAGTTGGGTTGTATATCATGTTAAGATGAAAATTCTATTTCTCAATCCTTTCTATGAGCAAGTGAAACTATTAGAATCTCCTATAAAAAAAATTGATACAAACGCATCTATAGGAAGTTAAATGTACAAGTCGACCCAGATTCCATTCCCCTTGTCTCCATCCTGTAGATATATGGTATAGTTAGGAATGTCCTATGTGCTGGTAGAGGCCGACAAGGCTCCATTTCTCCTATGCCCAAACTGTTGAAAGTGGCACCTTGAAAGGGGTGTTTTCCACTATAAATTAGTTTTATCTGCTTGTTGTGGTGTAGTGGTAAATGCCCTGGGTGTTGATAGAGGCCTACCCAGGTTCCATTCCCCTTGTTTCCATCCTGCATATATATGGTATAGTTAGGAATGTCCTATGTGCTGGTAGAGGCCGACAAGGCTCCATTCCTCCTATGCCCAACCTGTTGAAAGTGGCACCTCGAAAGGGGTGTTTTCCACTATAAATTAGTTTTATCCGCCCATGTAGAGGAGTTGGAGAGCAAGTGGGTAGTTAAACCTCTCTAGTTGCTGAGAGGCCTAGGTTCAAATCTCTCACCTCACATGTTGCGGATATGTTATGTAATGGTTCCCTCGTGGTCATAGTCTGTTTACCCCTTGTGGCCACCACCAAAAAAAAAAAAAAGTTAAATGTACAAGCAAATGGTCTTTCAAAATATGGTTTGAACCTTCCAATAGATACTTGGAAGAGAGAAAAAGTAATTAAAGGACTTGGATTTTATCTTAATGTAAATAAATAGAACAAGACAAAATATTTGTACTTGTTAAAAAATATAACACGTAGCACCATATTAGTGCCCCTAGAAAGCCCTGATTTATCTATGCTCAGTTATAGGTGGTTTGGATTATATATAAGTGGCTTCGATGACACTGCCTTATTGTGTTCCATGGGAGGTAAAGAATGTATGTTGTGTAGATTAATTGAAATATGAAAAAAAAAATTAATAAAATATTTGTACTTGTTAAAAAATAGAGCAGAGGGATTTGGAACACCACATTTTTTATATGTTGGTAAAAATTTATTGAATCAATAAAAACATACAAAAAACAGAGAATCCCAAAACAATAACACTTACAAGGGCCAGAAATTAGAGACCTCCAAAACCATCAAGCACCCAACCAAAATACACCCAACAAACAACCTCAAACACGTATATCCGCAACAAGAAAATTAGTAAGATGATGAGAAAAATTCAATGAAATTTGATCCCATTCCCTAACATTGCAATCTTCATGAAACTCAAATGCCCATTTTTCCAAGTAATCAGCCACACTATTCCATTCCCTAAAAATATGAACAAAAGAAATAAACTCCATATACCATCACCATGTTGAAAAATATAACAATAGAATTTGGAGCACCATATTTTTTTTATATGTTGGTAAAAATTTAGTGAATCAATAAAAACATATAAGAAATAGAGAATCCCAAAACAATAACCCTTACAAGGGTTAGAAGAAAGAGACCTCCAAAACCACCGAGAATCGGGCCAAAAGACACCCAACAAAAATCAACCTCAACTAGGAATATCCGTAGCAAGAAAATTAGTAAGATAACGAAAACAATGAAATGAAATTTGATCCCATTCCCTAACATTCCAATCTTCTTAAAACTCATAAATCCATTCTGCCAAGCAATCAACCACACCATTCCATTCCCTTGGAATATGAGCAAAGGAAATAAATTCCACATGAAATAGCATATTAATGCTCCTAAAAAGCCCTAATTTAGAAGTGGCTTGGACGTCACTACCTTATTGTGTTCCATGGGAGGTAGAGAATGTATGTTGTGTAGATGAAGTAAAATATGAATGTTTTTTAAAATGTTTAATAGATTCACCTAAACTTCTGAAGTATAAAAAAAAATTTAATTTTTTTTTTAAAAAGCTAAGAGTATCATTTTTTAATGTTTATAAGATTCACAAAATAGTTTAAATAACTTCTAATGTATAAGTATTTTATGTACTGTTTATATTTTTTAAAATTATTTTATTTTTATTTTATTATATTTTTTAATTTAAATAATATATTTTAATTTTTTATATAATAAAACTTTGATCAAGTATTTAAAGTATATTCATTTTTATTTAGGTTTTAGAGGTTTGATATATGATATAGATAGGTATTTATTTGGAACGGAATTTCAATCAGCTCCCTACACACATGCCCAAACTGAATGTTAAAAATATTAATTTTAAATCAATAAAAAAGTATCATAAATTTAATAAAAGTTATTTTAAAATTATTTTTTTAAATAAGAAAAATAATAAATAAGAAAACCAAAATCAAGTTGAAAAGTTATTTAATTTATTTTTACAATATTAGATTCAATTCAATCAAAATAAATGAGTAAAACAATGTCAAAATATTAAATTATTTGATTGGATCATACTCTCAGATTTAATAAAATACATATTAATTTTTATATTGTTATACTTTATAAAATACTTTGAACAATAAAAAAATATATCTATTTTTAATGAAGGTTCAGTCTTCCAATGCGTATAGGATTCAAGAGACTTTATGGAATTAAAAATATAGTGGAATTGTAAAATTTTATGTATTTCAGGATGCTTAAGTAGATTTTAAAGTTTGAGTGACTTTAACGATGAAAATTTTAAAATTTAAGATTAGAATTCTTTTAAAATAAGGTTATATGTTTATGGAAATAAAGGTGGCTCGCAATAAAAGACTCACTATATGAGTAAACGATGCATATATTTATTATGAGTACGCAAAAGAATTAGAAAGAGAAAATATAAGATTAAATTAATAATGAGATTGTGTAATATGATGTAAAAATTAAGTAAGTGGGTAGTATAATGTTGAAGAAGGGTAAAAAGGCAAGATTTAACAATAATAAAGAGGAAAAGCTTTGATGGTAAAGTAGGAGATGTAAAGTATAAGATTTTCTAAAACCTAAAATCTTTGTTTGATTAACCCTAATTAAAAAATACTAAGATGCTCTTCAAAGAAGGTGTTGGTAAGGACCAATTTAGTGTGTCATATACAAAAAGGAAACAATGAACCATCATTTGATTCATTTTCCTTTTGTAAGATTATTGTGGAGTTCAATTCGTCCTTTGACTTAAACGAAAGGATAGTCGCCTACTAGAAATGTTTTGGATAAGATGCGAGTGTGGAGGCAGATAGCAGATAGGGTTATATTATATTAGTAAATTTATATTTTATACTTAGAAAGTATATTTGTTATCTCAGTCATAAATTTACGCATAAAAAATAACACAATTACATATATTTTGTTATAAAATTATTAATAAAAAATTAGGACAGCTCCCTTCCTTTGAAACTTAAATCTCATGAAAAAACCAAAACGTTGGGTAGAACTTAAATCTCATGAAAAACCAAAACGTTGGGTTACCCATGCCTTTGAATAGATTTGCCTGTTCTAGATGCTTATAGTTTTAATATATTAATTAAATCTAAATCCATCACTGATATACAAATTACGTCTTGGCCACAATAATTATCGAGAAGTTGTTTATTTGTCCATTCACGGCGGTAGATAGTGATATATAACAAATTCCCGAGAGATCGTCGTCGAATTATTAATTCGAAAGGAAAGGTGAACTAAGGAAGAGGGTGGATCCAACAACTGTCGGACGTCTCTATCCCATACCCTTGCCTATCGTTCAAGCGTCAGTTACCAACTTACCATATAAACGAATTCAATCATATCTGCAATTATTAGTCACAAATTCTGGTAGAACAGGCCAATTTAATCACAGTTGACTTATACTATGCGTCGGCGGATAGAGTACGAGAACAAAATATAAACAATATCACAGTCCATTTCTGACGATAGATGCCTTCAATGTTGTGGAAAGAGAACACACATCAAATTTAATTTCTTAATTTAATCTCAGTCCACGACTACCACGTTTACGTAATCTCAGAGTAACTTAAGTTTACGAAGGCTCCGTTCCCATAAAGGGTGGTGTAACGTCGCCCAATAAAATATATAATTTTTATTTTTATTTTTTTATAGAACTTGCCAATTAAAAGCTGGATTAAATTAGGTACAATTTGGCGGCACCTCAGTTATCAGTTCCTTAAGAAATAAATTTGGTTTCTAATTACTTCTTCCGTAGGTTCAAACCATGTTTGAAAGACCATTTGCTTTTACATTTAATTTCTTATAGATGAGTTTGTATCAAATTTTTGTTATAGAAGATTTGAATAGTTTCACTTGCTCATAGAAAAGATTGAGAAATAAATTTTTTATCTTAGTATGATCTACAATCCAACTTATCACTGAATCTTCATAAATCTATAAAGTTGTAATTCCTTGTTCTAATACTATTGTCATAAAAAGGATTAAAGCTTTTCATTCTACCTTATTATTTGTTTCTTCTTCTAAACATACCTTGAAAGTGATTTTATGATTCTTATTTAAGTGAGGTGCTCCCCCTACCCCACACATATTTGAAATGCCCTAGTAATCTCCATCATAGGCACATGGCTTCATAGGATCAACTATTAGTGTTCCTCTATGCTTGCTCAAATTTGGTTTTGGAGAGATTTTTAGACTTTCAAAAATGGATTTAATCTATATTTGTATCTGAATCACTAAAATTTCCTTCAAATAACCTCCCATTTCTAGCGAGCTATAAGTCCTATTACACTATCAAAGGGATACAATTATACTCCTTTAATTCTCTTTATTTGAACCACTATTGCATGTTATCCAAAACATTTCTAGTAGGTCACTATCCTTTGCTTTGAGTCAAAGGAAGAATTGAACTCCACAATTATCTTACAAAAGGGAAATGAATCGAATGATGGTTCATTATTTCTTCTTCCTTTTTGCACATGACACACTAAATTAGTCCTTACCAACACCTCCTTTGAAGGACATCCCATGTTCATATTTTTTTCTAGAGCTAACCAAGCAAAGATTCTAGGTTTCAGGAAATCTCTTATCTTACATGTCCTACTCCACCTGTTAGAATTAGTGAATATTCTCTTAAGTTTCACTAGGATACACACTTGAGTTTCCACTCCTCCATGTGTCAGGAGAACTCTCAGTGGTGTCTTCATCAGGTTTGATGAGTTGTTGTAATCCAACGGCTCTCAATGATCAACTCTGCTTTTAATACATAGTTGATCCTAAAGATAGATCAATCAGTTCCACTCTTCTCTTCATATTTTGTGTAATACTTTGCATATCTATTATTGTGTAGAGTTGATCCTAGAGATAGATCAATCAGTTTCACTCTTCTCTTCATATTTTATGTAATACTTTGCACATCTATTATTGTGTAATTCTAACATGGTACCATAGCAGATAGATTTTGCTAGTATTCTCTCTTGAAGGTTCTAGGATTTGATTCATTTACTTTGGATATATATTTTTGGTTATATAACTTCAAAGTTTGCATTATTCTACTTTTATCCATTGTTATTTTTCAGCATATTTTTTTATGTTGCATATTCTTTCATTTCTATATTGAATTCATGTTGGAAGGACACTTTTAAGAAAATATAGCTATTTTACCTTGTGTGAAGGTGCTAGTTTCTTGCCCTTCCTTTTCAAGGAATTAGCCTACGAATTTTATTTATTTATTCTTTTTTTCCCTCAATGTATTCATGTAAAACTAACACTTGGTTAAATCATTTATTTTTTGGCTTTATTCAAAGCAAAATCTTTGATTAACTCCAAGTGTAAATTAGGAAGTTTTCTTAGTTTTATTTTGAATTAAACTCAAGATATCTGGTGCTTCCATCATTGGCACTCACGATATAGATGTTTGAGGGGGTCGGATCTCTCGTTGTCGCGCTCTCATTGGAAATTTCCTATGGCCTGTTACAACGTCTCATATCCCTTTGGGCGCACTCTTAGACGATAAAAATTCCCCATCTAAAATATTTTTCAACTCGGACTCTTTTCCAACGATGCTATCACCTTAGATGGTTTGTCCAGGCACTCTGCCTTCTGCCCATTGGGTCCTTTGGAAGTCCCTCCTTCTAATGATTTCTGCAGCTTTCTCGGAGCAAAATATTTTTTTAGTTCTACTCTTCAGAGATCGTCCGGACGCTTTGCCTTCTGCCCATTGGGGCCTTTAGAAGTCTTCTCCTAACGATTTCTATAGGTTTCCCAGATATTAATATTTTTTTATCAAAACATTTGGTAACTTTGTTCCATTTTAAATATTTTGTCTACTAATGTATTCTGCAATTTTAGTTCAACTCTTCAGAGAATGGTATTGCTCAGGTTTCCCAGAGCAATATTATTTTTACTTGTTTTTCAAATTGTTCTTTTCAAAAAAATTTAGTAAAATTCTGTTTTGATTTACATATTCTGCCTTATACGTATTCTGCAGGTTTAATTCTACTCTTCTAAGTTCATTTGAGGCATTTGTAAGTCCCTCCTTTAATGATTTTTGCAATTTTCTCAAGGCAGCAAATTTATTGATGTAATATTTCAACTTGTTTTTCAAAAACGCTTAAGTGGCACTAGAGGAGGTGTCGGGCACACCATACCGAAAATTCGTCAGTGTTGGACTTTGGAATATTGCTTAAAAAAAATTTTGTTATCTAAAAGCATTTGTGTAATATTTCACTCCTTCCTTTTACTTGAGATCTATAGGTCAATATTCGTCCATAGTACTCTTTGAACGCTATCAAAATATTTTTGCAGTCTCTTAGATCTTAACAACAGCAACTTTGTCTAACATTTTTTTGTAGGGATTTGATTTTGTTTAGAGTGCTTTAAAAACATTTTTCAAATGTTTTAAATATCATTTTTTATTAAAAAAAGAGAAATACGGTTAAGGCATTTTTGTTATATTTTTCTCCTTCTTTTTTCTCAAGATCTGCAGGTCAATATTCGCCCGAAGCACTCTTTGAATGCTATCGAAAGATTTTTGTAGTCTCTTGGATCTTAGCAGTAGCAACTCATGTCTAACATTTTTTTGCAGGGCTTCAATTTTGTTTAGAGTGCTTTAAAAAAAAAAATCAAATGTTTTAAATGTAGACACCAAAACAGCACCAATCCGATTATGTGACTGCAAACACTGATCGCTTTGACAAACACAGCCCCCGGGGCAGCCCTTAGAGGTCAAACAGTGGTCCTAACCACTTTCATAGCAATTTTGTAAGGTTAAGAGGCAATTTGGTACATTTAGACACTTTGCTCGGTATTCGTCTCACCCAGGGACGAATTCAAATTAGAATCCGTCTCACCCGAGGACGAATTCTGAATTCGTCTCCGGTAGGGACGAATTCCGAGTTTAACGGGCAAAAAGAAGAATGGCACCAAGTGGCAGCCAGGGACAGATCAGTTGATGACTCCTGCCTCGCACGCGTGTGTGGGTGGGCAAATAGGCCGTTAGAGGACTGTCACAAGGGCAGTTATGAAAGCCCAAGTCATGGAGGACTCCCCTCCCTCATGGGAAGACATGACTGCCACATGGCACCTATGACCAACACATGGCGCTTATGCTTCCCTCTCAAAAGAGACCCCATGGGTCTATAAAAGGTGGGACTTTTCTCACCCAAAAGGACAGATTGGAGGCGATTTCAAGCAACGAAGTGTTGTCCGATTGATTACCCACTTGCATCCTTTTGATTCACCTTCTCACATCCACTAATCTCTTTCGCAAGGGAGGTTATTGGGTGGCTTTTGGAAGCGTGGATCCAACCCAAATCCAACATTTGACCACCTTACACCACCAATTTGCAGACATCCCAATCCTAAGAGGTTTTGGGCCCATCCCTAGTGGATTGGCACCGAAATCAAGTGCCAACGGTGGGAGGCCCACTTGGGCACCCCGCACTTTCTAAGTTTTATTCTAAAAGCATTCTAGATTATTTTTTCATGTTGCATCTCATGTTATTCTATTTGGTTAACTCATAGCTTCAATTTCATAACATTTTGATCAGATTTTATCATGCCTTTTGTCGCTTTGTTGTCCTACTAACTTGCAGGTGGCGATATCGAATTCCCGAGGATAGAGGCCAAATTGGGAGAATCCGACCATCTGGGTCATCCCAAAATGGCCCCAATTACATAACCCCCCTATTTGCAGGTGTTTTGGAGGTCTCGGGAGTCGACATTGGAGCGGTGTCAGTTCGGCTTTTCCAACATAGTAGAATTCGTCCCACCCAGGGACGAATTGCAGTCAAAATTCGTCCTGCCCAGGGACGAATTCCAGGTGAAGGAAGATTGGCCAAGCTGTCTCGGTGGCAATGGCCTTACGGTAATATCTTCTATCTTCGTCGAGGTTTTAGGTCATTTGGACTCACTTTACTCCTTGTTTTGGACAAATGTTTATATGCATCTTTTGGCGATTTTAGAGAACAAACACTTCTTATTTGCGGCAGGTGCTACGACATCTTCGTTGTTTCTTTGTTCGTAGGAGGAGCAGCGAGAGGTCAAGGACTCATCAACATCGGCGGCGGCATCGTCTTGGCCCGCCCATCTCAAGTGTGGGCACGCGGAAAGAGGAACCTTAAGTCTTGATTGTAATCAAATTCTTTTAACGCTCCTAGCCCCTGAAAAGGGAGGAGGCGTCTTTGTAACGAGAGATCAAGAGAGTTTAATGAAAGGGCTGTGTTTTCTCCATTTGCTTGTATCTCATTTCAATGCGTCTCTTTCATTTCATGCATTCTACATTTTTAGGACTTAAGCGTATTTGATTTTGAATGCATCGCAATTAGTGTTTCCTTCGCCCGAAATCTCGTGCTTTCGGTGGCGATCACGGTGGGACCCTGTTCCCTGGTTTTTAAGATCACAGAAACTGATTAAATTTTTGTGTTTTGTGCTTGACAGGTACATTTTTTGTTGGGTGTTATTCGTCTCGGTGACGAATTCTTTCTGTAATTCGTCGACCCGAGACGAATTCAAATTCGTCTCCGGAGGGACGAATTATGTGAAATTCGTCTCACGGAGGGACGAATTCCTGCCTGTGGATTTTCAGAGCAAAATTTCGAAGCAACCGGTCCAGGCCAGAGAAGAGGTAGGGATTTTTATAATCTCTGTTAAATTTTTTGTTTTTGTTTCTGTTTCTTTGATTGTTTTCATTTTATCCTGCATTGCTTAGGGAAAGTCATTTATGCTTGTTTCATTTTCGTTAAATAAAATGAATCCCACACACTTCACGTGGTAAATTAAACCAAGGAGCTGGTCGTAAGACCCCAGCCCTTGAGCAAGACCAACGGTGGGTTCATCACCACCTTGGCTTAGCTTTGCATCCATTTCCCGATTGTCACTGTTGTTAGGCGTAAATCCTGACGAAAGCTGACCGAGTGTCGTTGGGGTGATTCCCATGCACGCGAGGATAAGTCTTCTATGGTAGGTGTCATTAACAGGACAATCCCCCTTCCGTACCGCCTACGTACCATGTACCTTCTGCTCTCACGTACCTATAGTCTCCCTCTCGTAAGGGCGGGTATATAGAGAGGTTGGTATATCGGTCTGGTTGGTATATTGAAGGGGCGACCATTTTGGGAGTTATATGAGCCTTCATTATGCATTTAAACGTTCTTCAAAAACATTCAAAAAACAAAACAAAACATCAAAATGCACTAAACTAGTTTAGGACACACCATTAATCCTTAAAAGAGATAATCACGGTTTTTGTATGTGTGTGTTCATTTCTGCTTAGTGTAGACAAAAATAAAAATCATCATAAACGAGATAAAAATCTACTTAGATAGTAGAGAAGCACCGCAATGGTGTACACCCGTAGCCAAGCCCAATCAAGGGCAGAAGCTCCGGAAGGTACACAAGAAGCAGGCACAAGTCGCCTTCGCTTCAGTCTTGAGGACTTGGTCATACCGCCTTATCGGTCTGGCCTACAAAAGAATCCATGTCAGAATCCTCGGTGGGGTATGCCCATTCAAAACAGCCCCTTTCGGGAAGACGCTTTACATGTAGACCTTGATGTAAATGAGAGAATCGCCTTCGAGGTTAGACATGAGTGGCCACAGCGTGATGAAGCGCTAGAGAGGCACACTATCCATTTGGAGGGACAACGTGGATATGGCGTCCCTTCTTTACCTCCCATCAGGACAGAAAGACAAAATCCAGAGCGCAGGGCTCCTTACACAGGGCGAGCTAACTCTGCCCGCCCCTTCCAAACCAATGAAAGGGAGTACGAGGAAAGCCATCGCATTCCTCGAGGACAACAAACAACGTGGGAACCTTGCGTTTCTGCCCTTGCTAGGTATCATGATCATACATCGAGGCCAGAGCCTCGAGTAAATGTCGCCTACCTCGACAGAGGGAAGCGACCCATTGAAATTTTAGATCATCAAGATCGAGGCAAACACATAGGAGAAACATTCCAACCTCCTGAGAAAAATAGGGTAGACCAAATTGACCCGATAGTCGCCAGACATGCCACCCGTCAAGCCCAAATCATGCGGCTTAAACAAAGTCATCAGGAGATAGAGTATCGACACCGCTTGGATAGAGAGCGCATGCAACGCGAATCGGATGAGTTACGCTATGAACTACCTGAGAGGGGGCCAACCCCTCGCACCCAAAGAGCCGAACAATATGAGAGGCATAATCCGTTGGTGCGGGACAGGTCTCCACGACCTCGTCAAGCTTTGCCTCCGAGACCTTATAGACCCGAGAGGGAAGCCACTCCCCGAAACAATGATGGGTACCTTTGGCAAGGACCCAATCAGGGTTATAGGTCTCGTCCAGAGACTCCTCAAGAATTTTATGAGGAGTATGAACCAGAAATAGAATATGCTGAAACACCCCATCAAGGCGGGAGGGCTGCCATTCGGCCACCCCTCCATAGGCCTCCAGTCTCCCATAACTTACAACGGGAGCAAACAAGAGAGGAAGAAATAAAATCTTCCGATGCATACAAAGCGCTATTAGAGCGTTTGGAGTCTATGGAGACAAAAGCTGCTGGGCATCAAAAACCCACATTACGTCAACTCCGCAGTCATCCGGTGCATCCCTCAGTGCCCACACCTCTTTACCCCGAACATTTCAAGTTGCCTCAATTGGCAATCTTTAAAGGTGAAGAGGACGCACAAGAACATGTCACAAGGTTTCTAAGTCAATGCTTCGGCATCCAAGATAATGATGCATTGTTGCTTAGAACTTTCATAACCACATTCGTAGGCCCTGCCTCGGATTGGTTCACGCAATTACCAAAACACAGCATAAGCAACCTAGATCAATTAGTAGATGCGTTTCTTGAACGCTTTGCCTTCAACACAAGGAAGAAGGCATCACTGAGTGATCTGGCTAGCCTCAGGCAATTTGAGGAAGAAACAATGGCAGCATACGGGAATCGATGGAGAGCTTTGCTTTCTAAGTTACCTTACCGTCCCCCTATGTCTGATCTCACACAGATGTTCGCAAAAAGTTGCTTGAAATCGATCTCTAGGCTATTGCAGCTGCAGCAATACGCCAGCTTAGAAGAAGCTTTGGCGCAAGCCAGAGTTATAGAAGAGATCAAAATAGGCGAAGGCGCAATCGCCAAGCCTAAAAAGAAAGAGTGGAATAAAACCACTAAGATCGGGACAACGCAATCACAACACGCTACGGTTAACCAAGTTGCGATAAATGTTCCCGTGCCTGTGCAAGAAATGCAGCCCCAAAAGGCTAATTACCAGGCAGTGCCTCCTGGTTATGAAAGAGATAATAGAAGGCAGGAGCAGAATCGGCGGCGTCGCCCTAGGCGACAATTCACCCCTTACACGGAGTCCGGGGACTCCCTATTTGACCGCTTGTCGGTGGCAAATTTAGTCACTCTGCAGAAATCCAAACTATAGACCCTAACGCTCCTAAGCCTAGGGGATACAGAGAGGAATTGTATTGTAGATTCCATAGGCGCAGGAGGACACGACTTGAATGGATGCTGGAAATTCAAAGAATTAATCCAAGATTTGATCGACAATAGAACATTGGCCGTGGACAACCCCATAGCGCCAAATAATCAACAAATGGGGGTATTCAAGGACCCTTTGCCTACCCACGAAGCACAGGAAAAACCTCTCCAGATTAACGAGGTGCGACAGAATCTTCCCATGCAAGGATTTGTGGGAATGATTAGTATAGTGACAAGGAACAAAAAGTACCCGAGCAGTTGCCCCCAAGGTAGCTACGAGGGAAGTTCCGACAACATCGCAGCCTCAACAACGCCCAACGCAGTTGCCTCCGCCTAGACCCGAGGTCACGATACGGACCAAACTCACGCAGAGTTTGCGGACCACATCGGCTAGGCTGTCCATTTACGAGCTTATTCAACGATCAGCACCCCATAGGGAAGCTCTTATGGAAATTTTAAAAGCCATTGAATTACGGCCTCACGAAGCAAATTATTTCAACAACTTCGTGGGACATGTGAAACGATGTACGGATCCGGTCATCACCTTCAGAGAAGATGAAGTCAAAACAATATCGAATGACATGGCAGATCCACCCCTGCACGTTATCGCGCGGGTCAATGGGATCCCGTACAAGAGAGTGTTGGTAGATACTGGCTTGTCCGGTAACATCATTACCACTGCAGCCTTAAAACATTTGAAGGCTGCCGACCTCTCACATCACAGCCTCCACGTACACACTGCGAGCTTTCAACGATGCAATATGCTCGACGGTCGGCACGGTTGTTCGCCTGTCCGGGTAGGACAAAAGACAATACCTACATTGTGCCATGTGTTGGAAGGCGAGATGGCTTATAATATCTTGCTAGGGCGGCCTTGGATCGGGGACATGAAGTGTGTCCCTTCGATCGCCCACGAGTGCTTAAAGTATGCTTTTGAAGGAGAAATACATGTAGTCCCAATGGACTTAGAGCCCTTCAAGTATTGCAATGCGGTACAATTCATGCCTCAATCGACCCTCCCTTCAACGCATTTGGATTTCCGAGTTAAATCCATCTAAACAGGGTCCAATACCGCGAGGCACCATTGGTGACAAAATCAACAAAATCCTAACCAGGTGAGCCTTCATCATCTGCTCCTTCATTATCAATGCCACTTGTCATGGCCAAACAGAAGGACAAGGGAAAACAGATCATGGAAGAGGCTCAGCCCTTAGAAGAAGGGTTGCCCACAATTTCAACGGTATCAACAGAAGAAACACCTCACACAGCAGAAGCGGAGACTCCTAAAATACCGAACATGGAATGGACTCAAGAAGGACTCCCATTTCCTCCCACCCAATCATCAACAATCACTTTCGAAATGGCCAATACGGGCACGGGGAGTATTTAGTGCAAAATGTTGTGGCAACCCCCGCATTGGAGTTAGTACAGGACATGGGGAGACCTCGCCTTCCCATAGGGACAGTTGTTCCTCTAGGCTACCCACCAAACCAGGACAAATTTTGTGTATGGGGGCCTTGATCATGGTCTTGAACCATGCAAACAAAAGGAAGCAGACGAAGAGCCTTTTGTTGAAAATATCAACTATCTGTCAAACCTGAGACTTTGCTCTAAGATATCTCGGCCAATGTAATTGGCATGGATACGGAGCTAGGCGAGATATGAGCAAGGGATGCGGGTCCTTTGCCAACCAAGATATCGAGATGCCATATGATAAGTCGGGAGTAGGGTTCAACCACCCCTACCCTTAGACATCTTGGTCAAAAATATGCAAGGCCTAGAAATAGGCAACAAGGGGGGATTGGCACCGGATCTTTATGCCAACCCAAATACGAGAATATACATTGGGAGATTACCTCCCATGGTCAACAAACACCCTTGGCAACGGTAGTAATCCCTCTCCTTTGCTAGAGAGAGGTGAGAGTTCGAGAGATTAATCCTCAAAGAGAACATCAACGGCTTCCGGACATCTTTTGAAGCTATTCCCCTTAGAGGTTCCAGTTGAATCAACACGGTGTCAAGAGAATCGGGTCCCTCCACCAAGAGTGGAACAACCGCAATGGGACCGGATTAACTTCCTGGAACAAGGAGAGCCCTCAACGTCGCAAGCAACGATTGCTTGAAGAGAATGAAAATTTTTGGGTCTCCGAAAGTGATTCAGAAGATGAGACTGAGATGGACTATCTCGGACATGCGTGACGGCATCACTGCCCTTTAACTCATGAATATCTGATGGGACGAGATGGGCATACGGCTAGGGCATGAATGGTGGGTAGACCCAGCAAGGTGGGACCAAGTATTGGATCCATGGCTCCAAATTCAAGATGAGCACCGTCCACCTCGAGATCCTATCATGACATCAGTACCAAGGGAAGACCCCGTCTTCCTATCAACACATAGGGCCGATCCGTTCATGCCCGTCCCTACAGAACCAGATCCAGAGTATAGGGAGCATCTAGAAGAATCAAGTTATCACACCCACGGTAATGGAGACCAAATTCATTCCATCCACATGATCTCCATTGATTTGACCGCACCCATCCGCAATCCGGCCGATCCATCACGGTCATTGCATCTAGACATAGATGCCATCGACTGGGATCGCGTCAATTCACCTTTATCACCATCAGAGTACTGGCCTTTCGGTGAAATGCTTCATTTTACCCCAAGGACAACTCAAGATATTTTTCAGGCTGAAGAGGGACCCGAGGTTCCAAACGTAGATTTAAACTCAGCCAATGATATCCATTTGATCCCGACTCCACATCAGTTGGAGGAAGGATCCCACATGTCGATCGAGGAAACTGACTGACGTAGACATCGGCTTAGACCCAATGAATCCACAGATTCTCAAGCTGGGGGTAAGTCTTATCCCCTGAAGAGCAAGCCGACTACATTGCCCTTCTCAAAGAGAAGAAGGAGGTTTTTGCATGGTCATACCGAGACATGCCGGGACTAGACCCATAGCTAGTCACGCACAATTTAACGCTTGATCCGACAATCAAGCCTGTAAAGCAAAAACTACGTAAGATGCACCCAACAGTGGCCTTGATGGTCAAAGATGAATTGCAAAAGCTGTTGGATGCACGGTTTGTCATCTGCGTGGATTATCCGCCATGGCTGTCCAACATGGTTCCCGTCAAGAAGCCCGACGGGAGGATTCGCATATGCACCGATTTTTGAGACCTAAACAAAGCGAGTCCTAAGGATGATTTCCCCTTGCCAAGCATCGACGCGCTGGTAGACGCTACAACGGGTCACGAAATGCTCTCCCTAATGGATGGTTTCTCGGGATACAATCAAATTCGTATCAATCCTGAGGACCAACTTAAAACGGCGTTCACAACGCCTTGGGGGACATTTTGTTATAAGGTCATGCCTTTTGGCCTTAAAAATGCTGGCGCTACCTACCAACGTGCCATGACGTATATCTTCCACGATTACATGCACAAAACTTTGGAAGATTACATGGATGATTTGTTAGCCAAGTCTCTTTTGCGCTCAGATCATCTCGGTGACTTAAGCAAGATTCTCGATCGCCTCATAGAGCATAAGGTCGGACTGAATCCCAAGAAGTGCGTATTTGGCGTCACATCTGGAAAACTCTTGGGTTTTATAGTCTCAAAATGAGGCATCGAAGTGGACCCAAACAAAGTCAAGGCAATCCTTGAAATGGCTCCCCCAACCACTATCAAGCAGCTCAGAAGTCTGCAAGGAAAGGTCGCGTCGATTAAACGCTTCATAGCGCAATTATCTGACAAATGCCGACCCATGAACAAATTATTGCACAAAGGGGTTACATTTCATTGGGATGACGAGTGCCAGTCAGCCTTTGACAAAATCAAACAATACTTGGCTTCGCCGCCGGTATTGGCACCACCTAGACCAGGAGTGTCGTTCTACTTATACATCTCGGCTGCGAGGTGGCACTGGGCGCCATGCTAGCCCGGAAGAATGAACTTCACAAAGAACGAGGCCACTTATTATCTTAGCCGCACCACGGTCGATTACGAACTTAACTATGCATACGTTGAGAAACTACGCTTGGCGGTGGTGTTTGCTACCAAAAAGCTATGCCACTACATGCTTGAGCAACACTACGTATGTTGTGTCTAAGGAGAATCCATTGCGATACATGATGAGTCGTACTTATCATAGTAGTCGCACGGCGAAATGGATCATGTTGTTGACGGAATTTGACATAGAGTTTATTGGACAAAAATCTATCAAAGGACAAGTCATAGCCGATCAACTAGCGGAGGCTCCTCTTGAAGACGATCAGCCTCTGGTCATAGAACTACCCGATGATGGGGTCTTCCATGTCTCAGAATCGCCAGATTCTGATGAGCTTGAGTCACAGGCCGACATAACCCTATTCTTTGATGGTTCCAAATGTGAGCAAGGTGGTGGCGCGGGAATTGTATTCTTCACACCGCAGGGTGCTCCAATGCCCCTGTCATTTAAATTAAACTTCCAGTGCACCAACAATAATGCAGAATATGAAGCCTTGCTCCTAGGTCTTCAGACAACAATCGCCATGAACATCAAACGACTGAACATCTTTGGTGATTCGCTGTTAATAGTCAATCAAGTCAAAGGGGTATATCAATGCAAATGCCCGGTTCTGAAGGCCTATAAAGCCCTTGTGGACAAATTCCTGGCAAAACTTGAGTGGTATGACATCGAGGCACTCCCTCGATCATCGAATCATTTTGCGGACACAATGGCCTCCTTGGGGTCACTAATCCCGCAAGACCTTTCCGGTGATATGACAACCATTCAAGTCAAAACCTTATCGCAATCCATGATGGAGCGTGCAAGCTCAGACTTGACGCCAGGAATCCACATGATCCAGATTGAACCATCTTCGGATAAGTTCTTTCGAATCCGAGATCGTCTGAGACGTGCCAACTAGGGGTCCTTGTTTTCCCCCACTCCCACTAATAGCAACACAACGCTATTCTTACAAGTTCTATCCCATTCAGCATTTGTTAGGGAAGAACTTCAAAAGGGATTGGTTGTTCATACTGTCGAGGTTTACGATCAACAAGACTGGTATTTACCCATTAGAGACTACCTCAAGTTAGGTAATCTTCCCTTTGGATTGACGCATGCCGCAAAACGAACATTCAAGCAGAAAGCGGCTAAGTATGTCTTGATAGGAGACATTTTGTATCGTCGCAACTATGACGGAATTCTTCTTCGTTGTTTGGACCAGCAAGAGTCCACTTGGGCGATCGCCCAAGCGCACGACGGTACATGTGGTGGCCACTTTAGTGGTATGGCCATTGCAAAGCGCATTCTTCGCATGGGATATTATTGGCCATCTTTAGAGCGAGATTGTTGCGCATATGTCAAGAAGTGCGTGAAATGTCAACATCATGCCAATTTGATGCACGTACCTTCCCAGGCCTTGCAGGCAGTCCAGTCTGCTTGGCCATTTTTGCAATGGGGCTTCGATCTAATTGGAAAGATCTCCCCTGCATCATCAGGCCGTCACACGTTTATCATAACGGCCACAGAGTATTTTACTAAATGGGTGGAAGCAATTCCGTTAACTTCTACGACAGGACCCCGCATTGTGGAGTTCATCTTGCATAACATCATATGTCATTTTGGTATTCCATCCAAAATAATCTCGGATAATGGGCCATCATTCAAGAACAAAGACGTGCGTGCTTTGACCACAAAGTACAAAATTCAGCACAACTTTTCAACACCCTATTATCCGCAAGCAAATGGGCAAGCAGAGGCGTCAAACAAAATGCTAGTCGCCATCCTTAAAAATACGGTCGCAGACAGTCATAAAGATTGGCACATCCAAATCCCACTTGCCCTTTGGGCTTATCGCACTAGCATTCGAACGCCAACTAGGGCAACTCCGTTTTCGCTCGTGTATGGCTCAGAGGCAGTAATGCCTCTCGAGTTGGAAATTCCTTCCCTTCGCATATCAATGTAGGAGTTCATCGATGATGACACTACACGGCAGGCCCGGTTAGACCAACTTACGTTGCTTGACGAACGACGCGTTAATGCTCTCGAGCACTTACGTATCTACCAAGAGCGGCTTAAGAAAGCTTACAACATGAAAGTTCACCTAAGGGACTTTCGGGTTGGTGATTTGGTTTTGAAGGAAAACCAACAGAACTCTAATTTGCCGTCCCACCTAGGGACAAGTTCACGGCAAATTGGTTAGGTCCATATGTCATTGATAGCAAAATAGGACCCGGGACGTACCGGCTAGCTTCTCTTGACGGTATCAAGGAAACAGAACCCTTGAATATCAGTCATTTGCGACCATTTTATATATAAGAGAGCCATGTCCCAAAAATGCTCCAAGGATCCATAAAATCGCTTGGTCAAAAACACAAAAGCTCCAAGGATTATCGCAATCACTTGGTCAAACCCAAAAAGCTCCAAGGATTATCGCAATCACTTGGTCAAAACCAAAAAGCTCCAAGGATTATCGCAATCACTTGGTCAAACAAAAAGCTCAAGGATTATCGCAATCACTTGGTCAAACCCAAAAAGCTCCAAGGATTATCGCAATCACTTGGTCAAAACCAAAAAAGCTCCAAGGATTATCGCAATCACTTGGTCAAACCAAAAAGCTCCAAGGATTATCGCAATCACTTGGTCAAACCCAAAAAGCTCCAAGGATTATCGCAATCACTTGGTCAAAACCCAAAAAGCTCCAAGGATTATCGCAATCACTTGGTCAAATCAAAAATGCTCCAAGGATTATCGCAATCACTTGGTCACCCAAAAAGCTCCAAGGATTATCGCAATCACTTGGTCACCCCAAAAGCTCCAAGGATTACCACAATCACTTGGTCAAAACATCAAAAGCTCCAAGGATTATCGCAATCACTTGGTCAACCCAAAAAGCTCCAAGGATTATCGCAATCACTTGGTCACCCCAAAAGCCCCAAGGATTATCGCAATCACTTGGTCACCAAAATGCTCCAAGGATGTCCACAATCACTTGGTCAAAAATAAAAAATAATCAAAAACAACAAAAATTTGCATCTCATTTCTAGGCATACTCAAACTCATCAATAGAGAGCTCTTCTCGCACCTCATATTCATATTCACAAAAATCAATACATCAAAAATACAAAAATATGTAGCTGCATTAAGCATTGCATCCGTACATTGCATATTTGTGGTCGTACAGGTCAAAGGCACCATAGGCTGTAATTGCTCTGCTAGTCCATCTTGTTCCACACTGTTCCATTTTACAAAAACAACGAAAACACCATGCATTGCTTTTTACCACACTAGAGTCAGTGGTCTTTTAATGTATTAAAAGTTTTCGTGATTCAGTCATCATTTTCCTCTTTAGCCATGTAATGTATCAAGTCAGACAGATTTTACGAAGGTAGAGTTAAACTTGAAATACACCTTGTTACGTAACATCCCAACACACATAAAAACACATAAAACAATTCCTAAGTTGTGTGAACGAAAGATGAAACCTGCACAGTAATCCAGGTCACCATAAGCGAAACGGTTATCTTGCTCATCCCCCTATGCGAATGACCCCAAGAATGCTTGAGAGTTGGCAAAAGGACAAGCATCCTCCCTACCCAATTCCTTAAGAATCCCTAGTTCTCAATAGTTGCAAAACATCAAAAATTTGCAAAATGTCAAAAACTCAAATATTTGACATCTTACAGTGCACACATCAAACGGCACAAACGATAGTGATTTTCATCACTCCATCTCCCAAATCCCTTGCTCAAAAGAAAAACAAATCAAAATAAACGGTGATCTTATCACTACAAACGAGCAAGTATCCCAATACAATTGAAGAAAAGAAGGGAGTTGAACTTGAATCCCTGGAACTCTCGGCATTCTAACAGGTCATGAGGCAAGCCTCAGTACCGGTTTGGTTGATAGCCTATCGGTAACTGCGGTAAACCTCTCGCATGACGATATATCTGTCACATTAACTTGCGTACAGATCAATGTTTGCATGTGGATGAGCTAGCTTATGGCATCTTGGATAACACTGTAGATTAATCTAGCTGAATACAACAAAGGAGTTAGTGGAGCTAATTAGGTTATCCTCAGTACAGGTTCGGTTAAAAGCCCATCGGCATGGCGGTATCTCGATAAATACCACATAAATGAACTCAATTGCACACACAGGGATGTGAAATAGCTCGGTCAAAAACAAGTCGATTCATACCTTGTTCAAAAGTCTTGTAAGACAAAGTACAGTCGTGGCTAGTGAGTTAAAACCGTCTGAGTCTCAGAAAACCTTAGCTACATTTCTAAACCAACTGCGCTACTTCTCATTCTTACAATACCATCAAAAAATACAAAAAAAGAAAAACCACAGCTACATATACAACGTCATGCAATCGCATAAAAACAAAAATAAAAAGCATCCTAAAACAGTCTATGGTGCCATAGCCAAAAATCACAAATTCCATTCATCCATTTTGCATATCACATAAGAATCAAAAACATTTGCATTCATCATTTGCATAAGCATTCATCAAAATAAATAAACATGCATAGTCATTAGCCATCATGCATAAACATCAAATCATCACATGTACATAACCAAAATAAAACCGGTATATATATATATATATCGTCAAAAAAAATGCCCGCAGGCTACAAAACTGGTCCTCAGACCCCGCAATCATATCCAAAAACCCAACCTAAGGCGTCGACCACCATGATCACGCAGGATCGGTGCGACGGGAACTACCCCCCATGGTATGGGTCCTATGGGACCCTGTAGGGCGGCTACTACTAGCCCCCGCATCACGCCTACTACCACCTCCCTCATCTAATCACCTGCGACGAGATGATGTTGACTGCTCAGTCGCACTATCCCTCGTCCGACGTGAAGATCCACTGCCCGAGGGCTCAGGTAGCCGCCCACCAAGGCGGATGACCTCCCTCTCCAAGTCTAGCCGATGCCTACACCACTCTACCTCTCATCGATGATAGTAAGATACTGCATCATCGCGCTGTGCCAAAACCCTATCCCGCTCTGCTAGCTGGGCCCGTAGGAGATCCCTCTCCTACAGCGCGTCCCCAAGCTCCAGATCCTACATCTACAACAGCTCTGTCAGTCACGCATTTTCAGCGCATATCTCTGACTCCATCTCCTCTGTATCTGCTTGACGAACAGGACCCTCTGGAACAGCAGCCTGCTCTGGCTCCCACTTGCTCCTCCACATCCTGCATGTCCGGCTGATCCGGAGCACCAAAATCAACATCCTCATTCCCCACATCCACCATGTCCGCATCATCCAACGGACCTCCCCAATCATCCCCTGCTGCCTCAGCACCCTCCACTACCGCCTCTGCGCCTCCTAGTGGCCCCTCCCCTCTCCATCGTCGTAGCACCCACCACGAGTCATACTCAGTGGTAGTCCCGACGTCATCTACGTCCGGGACGTCAATCACCGCATCTGACTCCTCGCCCAATGGCGCGGTGATCGGTGGATCTAGAGCCCTCTCATCACCCCGGCATCGATAGACCACGGGCTCACCAGGCAACCCCTGGCGCACCCCAAACTATCGTGTAACCTGGCTATATGAGAAAAACTCATGCTCGGTCCCGTGTCGCCCAATCAACCACCGCTCCCTACGTACCCGTCGGAGCCACTCTCCAGCCTCCGGCCAGGCTGGACAGTCTCGATAAGGGCGCCAAACCACCTCCCCTGGAGTGAGCCGAGAGAAGGCATCAGTATAGTGCTCTACGACACCTGCCCATCGCCGACTCTACCCTTGCTCCGTAGACCACCGCCACAAAGCTGCATAGCCTATCTCCACATCATCCATCGCCATCTGAGTCATCCATGGTAACCCGGTTGGCCTCTCAACTGCTATGTGCTTCCAACCCTAGCACTGCAATAGATAACTACAGCTGACCCCCTTTCGCTGTCGACAGCGGACCCCATACAACTCCCCGTAGAGCTGTGCCAACAATGTCTGTCCCCATCTCAAAATCAGTGGTGCCTCTATCGGGCACTCTACCAAGCGCCACACCAAATCCAGCGGGTTCCACGGGAACCTCGGCACTGACGAATCAGGTAGAAGCATGTTAGAAATGAGGCCCATCAAGAATGCGTGCCTCACTCCTAACACCCCCCTCTCCTGCCACCAGCCAACCAAAATCTCGCCAGCCTGGCAGTCCACCTCGGCTGTCTCCATTGGGTTCGTTACACCCAGCTGCCCCCCATGCCCAAAGCATCTCGTAAGTATAGCAGTCCGCTGATCACGCGGCGATGTCCTAATGGGCAGTCCATCTATCGAAATCCGAAGCAACCGATAGACATCCTCCAAAGTCACAGTCATCTCCCCTGTCGGGAGATGGAACGTGTTGGTCCACGGATCCCAAAGTTTGATCAGGGCCGTCAGATAGGCCTGATCCGGGACCACAGGCTCCAGTCGAGACACCTTCTTGAGCCCAAGGGCATCAAGCCATTCCCAATCATCATCAGTCAGTGCACCCGCGCCTCAGTAAAAGCGACAGGTACACGGTACCGGCTCCTAACCTGCAAAAGAAAACAATTCAACAAAAAAAAATTAAAAATCATGGAAAAGAACTGTACAGCAATAACAAGAGCAAAAATTCAAATAAAAAAAAACAAATCTTCAGTTCCAAGGTTTCTAATCTTAACTGATTAATTCAAAAATAGCATAAAAAGAAAATTCAAAAAAAAAAAAAAAATACGTCTTAGGGTTTTACGTTCCGTTATCCTAGGGTTTAGTCATAAGAAAAATTCTTTACCTAGGTTTTACGTTACGTTTAATTGTACAATAAGTCTTAGTTGTCTTAAATCCAGTTTCAGGGTTTAAGTTTTAAAACATATTTTGAAAAACATCATCACAAAAACAATTAAATAAAACAAGTGCAATTTTAAACAAAAATAAACTCTAGGAGGCACTTACAGGTTTCGCTTCGGCTCCGCCGCTCGAACCAGTTTGTGCACTCATGATGGCAAGAGAGAATTTCAGCGGCGCTTCGCTTGCGAGAATTACCTCCTCCTCCCAGAGCTCCAAAATCGCAAGAAAAAAAATGACACAAATGAGCCCAAATTCAAGTTTTGGCCCTTAAATAGACCTCTGAGCTGGAATTCGTCCTTGACTGGGATGAGCGCTTTGGTTAGCGCTCGTCCCACCCAGGGACGAATTCTGCAGGTGGAATTCGTCCCACCCTGAGACGAATTCAGGCCAGAAATTCCAAAAACATCAAAAAATGATAAAAAATGCACTAAAAACAGGACAATAAATTTGCCCGATAGGAGTGCTGTTGCACTTGACATCCGGCGCATACAAAATAGACATTGGAGTCACAAATTATCACTATCCTACTCCCTAAGAAGGCTACCATAGCCGGACCGCTCCACGGGAAGACGGATTTCCGATAATTTAATCCCCAAATGGTGTCACAAAAAACAACAAAAACAATAAAAAAATGCAACACAAACAAACAGCAATAAGCATTGCCGGACACAAGTGCTCTTGCACTTAACCTCTAGGCAAAGAAATTCGATGTCGGGGTTCAAATTCTCACTCTCCTACTTCCCCAAGAAGGCTACCATAGCCGGACCGCTCCACGGGAAGATGGGTTTTTGATGATTTCACCCCATTATGGCATCACCAAAAGGGTTAACACCCACCAAAAATAGGTCCAAATGTTGGAAAAATTGCACATGCTTAAACGGTAAACCCTCTAAAGGCACCCTTGCACAAGTCATCTTGGGTCAAGCGACTCGTCGCTTTTCTCATGAAGGTCATTCCCTCATCGATTCGTCGCTTGAGGGGGTAGTCACACTTAGTCACCAATCAACAATCACACACCCAATTAAGGAAAACGACATGCATTCAAAGAATCATTGACAAAGACAATCACGCTCCTGCTTGGGGCGGTAAACAAGCAACAATCAAATCAATCAAACACTTGGCATTTCGTGAATCATGAACACAAGGTTCCCCCGAGGATAAAAGGTTGTGCCCTTTGCCTAATCATGGTGATCAATGTCCAAGCTCAAGTCACACCTCACCAAAATAGGTTAACACTTGAAATCAAACTCCTTAGCTCGTCAGAAGCAAGGATTCAAGAATGCATGCCCTTTCCATGCTTGGGGCATCAAAAGTTGGTTAGGTTACCAAGAAACCCTAATCATTAGTGCTTTGGTTATCTATTTTTGCTCGACGCTGCGCCATGCACAGCGCATCCCAAAAAGGGGCATCTGTAGACACCAAAACAGCACCAATCCGATTATGTGACTGCAAACAATGATCGCTTTGACAAACACAGCCCCCGGGGCAGCCCTCGAGAGGTCAAACGGTGGTCCTAACCACTTTCATAGCAATTTTGTAAGGTCAAGAGGCAATTTGGTACATTTAGACACTTTGCTCGGTATTCGTCTCACCCGGGGACGAATTCAAAATGGAGATCCGTCTCACCCGGGGGACGAATTCTGAAATCGTCTCCGGTAGGACAAATTCCAAGTTTAACGGGAAAAAAGAAGAATGGCGCCAAGTGGCAGCCAGGGACAGTCAATTGATGACTCCTGCCTCGCACGCGTGTGTGGGTGGGCAAATAGGCCGTTAGAGGACTGTCACAAGGGCAGTTATGAAAGCCCAAGTCATGGAGGACTCCCCTCCCTCATGGGAAGACTTGAATGCCACATGGCACCTATGACCAACACATGGCGCTTATGCTTCCCTCTCAAAAGAGACCCCATGGGTCTATAAAAGGTGGGACTTTTCTCACCCAAAAGGACAGATTGGAGGCGATTTCAAGCAACGAAGTGCTGTCCGATTGATTACCCACTTGCATCCTTTTGATTCACCTTCTCACATCCACTAATCTCTTTTGCAAGGGAGGTTATTGGGTGGCTTTTGGAGGCGTGGATCCAACCCAAATCCAACATTTGACCACCTTACACCACCAATTTGCAGACATCCCAATCCTAAGAGGTTTTGGGCCCATCCCTAGTGGATTGGCTCCGAAATCAAGTGCCAACGGTGGGAGGCCCACTTGGGCACCCCGCACTTTCTAAGTTTTATTCTAAAGCATTCTAGATTATTGTTTCAGGTTGCATCTCATGTTATTCTATTTGGTTAACTCATAGCTTCAATTTCATAACATTTTGATCAGATTTTATCATGCCTTTTGTCGCTTTGTTGTCCTACTAACTTGCAGGTGGCGATATCGAATTCCCGAGGATAGAGGCCAAATTGGGAGAATCCGACCATCTGGGTCGTCCCAAAATGGCCCCAATTACATAACCCCCCTATTTGCAGGTGTTTTGGAGGTCTCGGGAGTCGACATTGGAGCGGTGTCAGTTCGGCTTTTCCAACACAGTAGAATTCGTCCCACCCAGGGACGAATTGCGATCAGAAGTCGTCCTGCCCAGGGACGAATTCCGGGTGAAGGCAGATTGGCCGCTGTCTCGGTGGCAATGGCCTTACGGTAATATCTTCTGTCTTCTCGAGGTTTCGGGCCATTTGGACTCACTTTACTCTCTGTTTTGGACAAATGTTTATATGCATCTTTTGGCGATTTTAGAGAACAAACACTTCTTATGTGCGGCGAGGTGCTACGACATCTTCGTTGTTTCTTTGTTCGCAGGAGGAGCAGCGGAGGGCAAGGACTCATCAACATCAGTGGCGGCATCGTCTTGGCCCGCCCATCTCAAGTGTGGGCACGCGGAAAGAGGAACCTTAAGTCTTGATTGTAATCAAATTCTTTTAACGCTCCTAGCCCCCGAAAAGGGAGGAGGCGTCT
This sequence comes from Wollemia nobilis, assembly GCA_028583015.1. Taxonomy (NCBI): domain Eukaryota; kingdom Viridiplantae; phylum Streptophyta; class Pinopsida; order Araucariales; family Araucariaceae; genus Wollemia; species Wollemia nobilis. The sequence continues at coordinate 313,059 of JAQPPZ010017036.1, read as the reverse complement.
TTGTAACGAGAGATCAAGAGAGTTTAATGAAAGGGCTGTGTTTTCTCCATTTGCTTGTATCTCATTTCAATGCGTCTCTTTCATTTCATGCATTCTACATTTCTAGGACTTAAGCGTATTTGATTTTGAATGCATCGCAATTAGTGTTTCCTTCGCCCGGAATCTCGTGCTTTCATTAAATATCATTTTTTTATAATAAAAAATACAACATCGTTATTTTTTTAGCCTAAAAGTTGCTCACAGGTGGTAAGCTTCTCCCATATGACCCTTTCAAGGAGGCATTATTTTCTTTTATGACCCATTTTCTACAGGACTCTAATATTTATGTAGGCAACTATTTTTCTATTCATTTTCTATGACATTAGGTGTTTGGAAGTGAAAGGAGGTCTCTCTCAATAGTTTCACCTCTGGTGCTCCCTGGTTTCGCTTGCCACTCTTGCAATTTCATGAAGGAGTTTGTATATTTTTATTTTTTTCCACATTTCTTATTCATCCCAATCGTAGTGTAGTATTCGATTCTTCGAATCTCCTTTGTCTACGTTTTTTGGCAAGCCTCATATTTATTTTGGGTCTCCACAAAAATGGCAGATGACACATATTGTAAATTTATAATAAAATATTTCTTTGGGGGGGGGTGTTCCAGTGTTTTTTAGCACCAATCAAAGTTCGAAGAGGGGAGTCTTCTTGTCTTTGCGTCTTTTGCATCTCATCTCTCTACCTTTTACTTGCCTTTTTTTCTTCTTTGCATATAGTCTTAAGGAAAATATTTTTTAAATTTATTTCCTTTCGAATATTTTCTTTTTGTTGGTTCAATATATGAGATATATATTAAATGGGTTTTAACAAGGACCCAAAACCCATAGGGAAAGCATTCCACAGAAGAAAATAATTAGCATAGGAGATTACAAAACCAGAGGTGGACCTCAGAGAAATATTAAAACCAACCACAAAGAGAATAGAAAGAGGAACAAGAAGGGGGAAAATCCTAAAAGAGGGTAGAGAGGAAGCAGACCACCAAAAAATATCCAAAGGGCAACAAAAAAAATAACTGAAATAGCAAAGGAAGATACAACAAGATCAGATTGCAGGTTTTGGCATGAAGGGCATTCCAGTAGTAGTAAACTCCTTTACATCAATCCCTATAGCAGGGGACTCCTCAATAAAATTATGAGTGCCTTCAGCAACCGCCTTCATGATCAATATTAGGATGGGGTTTCTTGAAGAAGTGAGAGTTTAGTGTAGTGTGCAGATCCACAAGGTGGATGATAATTTTGTAAATAGAGTTAATAACGTATTTTTGCAAGTAGCCTTCAGGATCAACAACAGAGTCATCTTCACAGTCAATCACAAAATCCTCCTTCTTGGATTTGTTCTTCAATCTAGTCGAGCTACAAACAGGAACGTTTTGCATCCTAGTTTCTTTTTCAATCTTAATCACTGTCACTATCAGAGATAATGTTACAAGACTTCTTTCTTAACTTACTGATATTTTTAAATATTTTACGTTTCTTGGCAGACAAGATCTAGGTCTTGGAGGGGGACTGGGAAGAACTAGCCTTGGACAGAATAGGCTCAGGATTCATATTTAGGGCAACACCTTCGGGGCAATGTAGGATCTAGTGCTTGTAGAGCACGTTAAATAAGCCCCGATGGATGGGAATTTTATCCTTATTTTTACTACAATCTTCTAGGGTATGGCTAATGGAATTGAAAATATACTTAGGAATATTCATGATTTTGGCATCATGGAAATGGTTGTAAAAAGCAAAATGAAAGCAGGTGAGGGGCTTATCTGGGTCATCGACAGTAATAAACTCCATGATGGGCTTGAGAAGGCTTCCCCAATGAAAGGAAAGGTCGATGTACCGTAACCCCACCAGCTTAGCTGTCCTGCAAAAATTCTTATCATTGATATCTTTCAATTCTTCTTCCCAATTATGCTTGTCCATCTTGATGGATCTCCCAATAGCCAGTTGGCCAGTAAGCTCAGCAAGAGTCTTAATATCCAGCACATACTTCTTTCCCCTGATAGTGACTTTCCCTTTGTCCCAAGTTTCCATGAAAGCTAAGGTGATCTCAGGGTCTTCCCCTTCGAACCGCTTGAAAAAAGGCAAGAAATTTTTGCCAGCAAAATAACTTTCTGCCATCAAATCCAGGATAACCACAAAAGGTTCGACAAAAAGGTCCATGATGCATAGAAAGGAGGACACAGACAAGACTTTAGATGTACAACAAAAACTTGAATCAAGACAATGAGCAGTCCAATAGAAAAGGGCCAGCTTAAAAAGGCATTTGTTCGACACCTTCAGCAAAGGTGGGTAGAAAAAAAAGGTCTTTATTTTGAATATTTTTAATGTAAAGGTCTTTATTTATTTTATTAATTTTCTTTAGATTAAAAGTATTCTTAAACTTAAATTTAAATTATAATTTCTCTTGCTATAATGCAAAACTTCTATCATTTTGCTTATGCATTAAGGGAAATATATTTTAATCTAATATTAATCATTAAAATTTTAGTTTTTTCATTATTTTAGCATTCACTCTCTAATTACTTTTCTCACCTATCTTGTTTATCAAAATTTGAGAAAATCTATCTTCCTTATAAAATCATCTAAATATAATGTTATTGTTATAATAATAATTTTACACAAGAAGTTCTTTTTTCCTTTGAAATTTTTTCTCTTTCTTATCATTTAGTTTATTAATATATTCGAACTAACTATTTTAAGAAAGAGCTTTTCTCACCTTTTCTTATTCTCTAAGGGTGTTATTGTTAAATCTATAAATGTATTTTATTCTCTAAGGGTGTTATTGTTAAATCTTTTTTAAATTAAAACTTAACAAAGGTTATAAAAATATATAAAAGTTTAAAATACTTTTTCATAAAAGTTTTCAAACCCTAAAATTTTCCATAATTGAAGTTTTAATTGGTGGAGTACTGGTAATTTAAAACTTCAATCTCTCTCTTGTGTTAAGGATGAATTCAATTGAGCCCCTCAACCTTCATAACTTTCACTCATGGAAGTCCAAAATTTTAAATCTCTTTCTCTTAAATTCCTTTTTTGTTTTGTCTTTTAGGGAGGGTGTATTCTTCTAGATTTCTTTATAGTAGCCTTTAATTTTTATAGGTATATATTGTTTATAAAATGTCTAAAAAGTATAAGAATATATTCACTAACTTCATGCCCACCCTCATTTATATCAAAACAAATATATTTTTATTTTATTTTAAAATGTTTTATAGGATCTTTACATTGGCAATTCCTATATATTAACTAAAAAATATTATTAAAAATAAAAATATATACTTTTGGTCAACCAAATCTCTCATTTTCACTTCAATTTCTCATTTGAAGTTAATGGAGGGGTATTTATAGTCGGAAAGATTTTTCCGAGACGAACACTATGTGGTGTCCATTTTTTAGTTTCAAGACTATTTTCAATGATGTTTTTAAATTTGAAAATCATTGTATCATGGAGTGCACTCTCGGTTGAACCCAACGCTCCCTCCATTGGTGCCCTTCTTTTGCTGGTTGTCCAATCATTGGACCTTGTTATTCAGCCCATTGTGTCATACAAGTGGATACCACTACTTATTTTTGTGGAGTCAATTTGGATATCTCTTACAGTTTTTGTGGTTCTTTATCCATCCTATCTTCACATTACTTTTGTGAGACACTTTGATTTCATGGTTCGCAAGCACTAGTCTAGGAGTATGAATTTTTTTCTACAATAATTCTCTAATTTTTTTAGACATCTAATGGGTCCATTGTAGGCTTTTTAATGGAATTTGTCCTAAAGAGGGGGTTGAAGAGTACATATTCCATCCTTTAAATCCTCCATGCACATCTTCCTTATTCTTCTAATCTAGCAGGTGGTTTCCCCTTGAAATTTTCTACCAATACCCTAATTTTATTGTTTGTCCACAAGGTTTGGATCTAGTTATGAGCCCATTGTACTCATATAGGTGGAAACTACATACTCATGCTTGTGGAGTCATTTTTGGACTACCCATGAGATGTTTTGTGGTTCTATCTCCATCCTATCTTCACTTTAGATTTAGAGGATTTTTTTTAAAGATATTTATTCTTTTGATCACATGTTGTAAATGAGTATCTTATCAGGCCTTGCTGTCGAGACTCATATTTGTGGCTATGCCATCTCTATTGTGCATGAGTACCTTATCAAAATGTGGTGTCAGGACTCATCTTATGTAGGTAGGCCACATATTGTTTATTCCTTTTTCACTTACCCCTACTATCACTTAAGGGTGGGTGTTAAAGTATCTTTGTGTATAGAGTTTTTCACCTCTCTCTCATTATTTTTATTATGCTTAGAAGCACTTCATTCGGTTGCATATTCAAAGCAAGGACATACACTTGGAATATATTCCAACTAAGGAACAAATTGCAGACATCTTCACAAAGTCAATTTCTTCTCTACGTTACCTTTAGTTGCAAGAAAAATTTGGAGTATTATAGCTGCATTGACAAAGAGGTCTTCCACCACTCACTAAATTATAAACGAGTGCCTCATCAGGCCTTCTTATCGAGACTCATCATTTCTTTGTATAGGAGGACAATCTTTGCCATCCAAAGATAAGCCTATTTCATACTTCTTTTCTTTTGATTGATGGCTTTTCCCACTAGATTTGTACCATCACTTCAAAATAAAGGGGTGATAGTTGGTTTTCCCCATAGGGGTTTTTTCCACCAACTATCTATATTATACATGAGTACCTAATCAGGCCTTGTTGCCGAGACTCATCTTTTATTTGTTAAAGAGGACAATCTTCACCATCCGAAGACAAGCCTCTTTCATACTTCTTTGCTTTTGATTGATGGATTTTCCCACTGGGTTTTTACCATAATTTCAAAACAAAGGGGTGATAGTTGGTTTTTCCCCATAGGTATTTTTTCCACCAACTATTTGTGTTGTACATGAGTACCTAATTAGTCCTCGTTGTTGGGGCTCATTTGTAGAATATCCCCTATTATCACTTAAGGGGGGGTGTTAGAATAAGTGAATATTATCTTAAGTTTCACTAGGATACATACTTTAGTTTCCAATACTCCATGTGTCATGAGAACTCTTAGTGTTGTCTTCATCAGGTTTGATCAGTTTTTGTAATCCAACAACTTCTAAAGATCAACTCTACTATTTATACAGAGTTGATCCTAGAGATAGATCAATCAGTTCCACTCTTCTCTTCATATTTTGTGTAATACTTTGCATATCTATTATTATGTAGAGTTGATCCTAGAGAAAAAACAATTAGTTCAACTCTTCTCTTCATATTTTGTGTAATACTTTGTATATCTATTATTGTGTAATTATAACACCACCACCAAAGCTTTTCCTTATTGTTATTGTTAAATCTTGCTTTATACCCCTATCCAACATTATACTACCCACTTGCTTGATTCTTGAACCATATTACAAAATATCTTTGTTGATTTAATCTTATATTTTATCTTTCTAATTTCTTTGCATAGTCAAAGTAATATATGCATCAATTCACTAAAAGGGATGCGATTTTTTGGAGCTTTGGTGATTTGGCGAGAAAACTTCTGAGCTGGTGTCGGGCGTTGCTCTAGGATTTCTGGTGTGAAGGCTTTACCAGGGACTTTGGTGGGTTGACTATGTGTTTCGTTGAAGGTTCTTCCACTGCCCCAGGAGGGCCCAAAGGGGTCTCCTCCAGTTCCTCTCGCTGGGAGAAAGGGCTCTTATGCTGAGATGTTAAAATAAAATCCTTCGTCTTCCTCTGATGAAGCTCAGCGAAGTGCTTTTCAAATGTTACTCAAGAATGCTGGCAAGGGTGCATCTGCACACCGAGTTAATGGATGCCTCCCGCAATCCGCTACCAGACCAAAGATTGTTATAGAACCGAAGCTGGTCGAAGACACAATCACCTACCGTGCTCACCATGACCTGATTTGCAAATTCATGGGTATTCGTCCTACTCTGAACTTTCTACACACCTGGGTTAGACAGAACTGGGAGCCACTCGGTGAGTACTCCTTATGGCCTATAAGCAATGGGTATTTCATTATTAGTTTCTCTTCTTTAGCAGATAGAAACAGAGCATTTGAATCAGAGAAGAGGAACCATGGCCCGACAGGGTTATTTTTTCAACTATGGAGAGTGGGTTTTGACCCTCGTATTGAACCTACGGCTGTCCCGATCTGGATCTGGCTGTATGCCCTCCCGATGGAGTTTTGGGGTGAGCAGGTTCTGGAGATGATTGGTAATTCATTAGGTAGATTTCTAGGAGTATCCAAAGATACCATAGAGGGAAACACAACTGTATTTGCTAGAATCTATGTAGAAATGGATATTAGCCAGCCTCTACCAGTCGAGGTGGAACTTGAGTTGGCAGGGCTATCCTGGATCCAACAGTTAGATTATGAGGCCCTACCTTTTAGATGCTGAGTCTGCCATAAGCATGGCCATTTGGTGAGGTTTTGTCCAAATATTTTGAGCACAAAAGTGGAGGCTCCACTTGGAACGCCAAATCGCCCCAGAGAGGGTAAGTTTACCCCTATCAAAGAACCATCCAATATTCCTTAGGGTTCTGATGTCCAGAAAGATGGTTTTGAACAGCCGAAGCGAAGGAGAAATAAAAAGAAAAATGCCAAGGAGCAGGCACAACTTAATCCAACCAATCGATATGAAATCTTTAAGTACCTAGTGGATCAAGAGGACCAAGTTATGGAAGGAGTGGATGGGAATGTTGAGGATAATAACATCCACTCTCATGCTTCTCCTTCATTTACTCCTGTCTTAGAATAGGTGATTGAACCCTCTGAGATAATGCAGCCAGAGAATCCAGGGGCATTGGTAATTCACTCCCCAGCACAGCCGGTTATTAAGGATGTCAACATGGGAAGTGCAGAAAAGAATAGAGAAAGGCCTGCTCTAGGGATTACTCAGGTGGAGAAGAGGTCTAAAAATAGTAATTCCCAAGGAGCGGGCATAAAATCCAATAAGGATCTACTAGCAGTGCAAGGAGACAAGCTGATCAATGGAGGATCGGTGAGGACAATTGATTCTTATTGCTCTCAAGGTTTTCAATGATTATTCAATCCTGGAATGTTAGGGGTTTAAACAGTAGAACCCATCAATCTGTTGTTCAAATACTTTTAGGAAAATGTAAAATAAACTTTTTGCTCATCCAGGAGACAAAAATGTCTGTAGATCTTATGTGCAAAACTGTTAATAGAATATGGCGGGGTGCTGGTTATATGGATGTGGCTGCTCAAGGTGCCTCGGGGGGGATTGTCACTCTCTGGAACCCTCAGGAATGGACAGCATTAGAACATATAGCTTGGAGGGGTGTTCTCACATCTCTGTTTAGAAACAATGTCACAGCTGAACATGTTCTTATTACAAACTTCTATGGGGCTCAATGCTTTGATGGCCAGCGGCTCCAATGGAAAGTTGTACACAACATGAGGTCCTCCTAAGAAGTTTTTAATTGGATCATTGCTGGGGATTTTAATGCCAAATTATCTATCAGGTATCAGGAAGGTGGTGTCCCATTTTTGGATCCAGGGGACCGGTTCCTGATTGCCCAAATCTAGGCCTTTCACCTTGTTGATATCAAAGGCCCCAAAACCTACCTTACTTGGACTAATAAGAGGAGAGAGCCACACAGCAGGAAGGTTAAGTTAGACCGATTTTTGGTCTCTGAGGAGGCATTTATTAAATGGAATATTAAATTTCAGATTTTGGAAGGCCCAGTCTCAGATCACTATCCCATTTTGTTGGAGGGAGGGACGATGACAGGGCAGCACCACAAACCATTTAAATTTGAAAATTTTTGGCTGCAAAAGGAGGATCTCCGAAGGAAAATCCCACAGTGGTGGGAAGAAGGCCGCCTACCCTTTGGGACAACAATGTTCAAATTCCACAAACGACTTCATTTTGTCAAGTGTAAATTGAAACAGTGGAGACAAACTAATAAGTCGGACTTCCAGCTCCAAAGGGCTCCCTTGGTGGCTAGATGGGAAGAGGTGCAAAAACACTTCAAGGAAGGTACAATTACTGAGCACCTTAAAGCTGAGGATGATGCTCTACGCAAAGCGGTTGAGGACATTGATAATCAAGAAGAAATTTACTGGAAACAGAGAGCAAGAAACACTTGGTTATTAGAAGGTGATAGAAATACAAAAATTTTCCATCGCTTAGCATGTGCTAGGAGACAAATGCATAACATGGAAGTCCTTCAAGATGAGAATGGACACTCTTTTGATACTCTTCCTAGAATGCATTCCCACTCAATGGATTATTTCTCAAACCTTTTTAAGGAAAGTCTGGAACAAGATGTGGAAGCTCAAAATGAAGTTATTGATGTCATACCTTCTATTATCTCTCACGAAGAGAATCAGACCCTTCTTAGACCCATTGATAGTGATGAACTAAAGAATGTGGTCTTTGGGATGAGCACTGGAAAATCGCCAGGTCCAGATGGCTTTCCTATTGAGTTTTTTCAGGCCTTCTGGGATACTCTGGAGAAGGATGTTTTGGCTGTCACAGAGGAGTCCAAAACTAATAAAAGAATGCTCAAGGCTCTCAACCACACATTCATCACTTTAATTCCAAAATGGGAGGGGGGGGGGGTTCATATCTCTGATTTCAGACCTATTGCCTTATGCAATGTGATTTATAAAATAACCACGAAGATTGTGGCTGAACGGCTAAAACCTCTTCTCCATAAAATAATTTCCTCAGAGCAAGGGGGTTTTGTTGAAGTTAGACAGATCTTGGACGGAGTGGTCCTTGCCCAGGAGGCAATCCATACAATGCAAAAATCAGGCAACAAAGGAATGTTCATTAAACTGGATATGTCTAAGGCTTATGATAGGGTGGAGTGGGGCTTCCTGGCAAAGATGCTGGAAGCCTTTGGCTTCTCTCAGGACTGGACTGACTGGGTCATGAGCTGTATTTCTATGCCTTCTTTCTCTGTTCTAATCAAGGGGCTCCCCTCGACTCCTTTTGGAGCCTCTCGGGGTCTTCGTCAAGGGGACCCTTGCTCTCCATACCTCTTCCTCATCTTGGCAGAAGGATTAGGTAGACTCTTCCTGAGAAGAAGACATCTAGGTCTGATAACAGGTATTAAAGTGGGGGCATAAGTTTTGACTCACTTACAGTTTGTGGATGATACAGGATTGGTTGGAGTGGCCAGTCTCAGGGAAGTAAGAGGAATCAGAGACACTCTAAATATCTACCTCCGGGCCTCAAATCAAGTCATCAATGATAAAAAATCTAAAGTGGTCTTCTTCAATCTTGACCAAAGGTTACAGGACAGAGTTACTGAGATCTTGGGATTTACTAGGACCTCTCTACCTGTAGTTTACTTGGGGGTTCCTCTGCATTTCAAAAAACTAAAAATTGATATCTGGAAGGATCTTTTGGATGGCATCAAAGATAGAATGAATCATTGGTCTCATAAATGGTTAAGCTATGGAGGCCGACTAACTTTCTTATAGTCAGTTATTCAGGCCATGCCAATATATAAATTCTTCATCCTGGCTGCCCCACATTCTATATGGAAAGAGCTTGACAAAATGGCTAGAAGTTTTTTATGGGAGGGTGCAAAAGGGGAGAAGAAATGGGCCTTGGTTGGCTGGGATAAGGTTACCCAACCCAAGGATAAAGGAGGGTTGGGACTGAGAAGCTCCAAGCTTAACAATAAAGCTTTGGCTGGCAAACTGTACTGGAGGTGGATTTCCCAGCCAACATCCCTCTTTAGCAGAATCCTTTCTAGTAAATACTTGGGTCATGTTCACCCCAATGATGTGGGTCGTTTCCCTCTGGAGGGTAATGGATCCTTAGTGTGGCAGGATCTCAAGCTTGGATCTCAAGTTATCAAAGATCAATTGTTTTGGAAAGTGGGGAGAGGGGAGAAGGCCCGTTTCTGGACCGATTCCTAGGACCAGCATCCTCCCATCATTGTTGTGTTTCCTGAATTGCAACCCATTAAATCTGCCATAGAAGACAAGGGTTGGATTCAAATTGAGAGTTATTTCAACACAAGCCAAATGGGGGAGTACAAGTTCAAAAATTTCAAGCGGTTGGAAGAGTGACCAATTCCAATCCCTCCGGAGCTGGCACCCATCTTGTCAAAAATTTTGACAGCAAGGTTTCTTACTGGGAGAGATGAGGAGGATGAACTTTCTTGGGGCTATGGGAACCTTGGGGTTTACACTGTGAAGGAGGGATTTGATAAGATCCTCCCAGAGCCCCCCCCACACTCTTTTTTGGTTCATGTTTGGAGGAAGATATGGCATCCCAAGGGCTGGCCAAAAGTGAACTTCTTTTCCTGGCAGTTTATGCACAATGGAATTCTCACCTTTGACAATCTCAGACATAGAGGCATCATCGGTCCTTCTCAGTGTGTGTTATGCCACAAGCATGAGGAAACTACTGATCATCTGATGTTTGAATGCCCCTTCACTCGACAGATTTGGATGCGTTGTTCTCCCACTTCAAAATCTAGGCTAACAATGATGTGACTCGGATCAATATTTGGGAAATATGGAAGAGAGGTAGATTTAAATCCAAAGCTCTTCGAATTGGTTGGGAGCTTGGTTTACTTTTCATCTGGTGGCAGGTGTGGCTGGAGAGAAATGCCCGCATTTTCCATGAAACTTTCTCTTCGCTTGATGGAATATGGCAGGTCATATGGAGCAAAGTCGTGGAAACGGTTGCCATCTATGCTGAGGAGGAAAATCAGTCTATTTCTGTGCCATTGGTTGAGGGAGCTGTTGTTCTTGAAAGACAGGCTCATGATAGCTGGCACCCTCCCCCAGCAGGCTGGATCAAAATCAATACTGATGGAGCTGCAAAAGGCAATCCGGGTAGCGCTGGAATTGGAGTAGTGTGCCGTGATCATGCTGGGTCCGTGCTTTATTGGGAACTGCAAGGTCTGGGTCATGCCACAAACAATGAAGCAGAGGCCTTGGCTATTAAATCTGCTTCCATCTGGGCTGTCAAGCAGGGACACAGGAAGATAATTCTTGATTTTGACTCCCAAATTCTGGTGGGTGCTCTCGACTGCATGAGGAACTTTGACTTGAAAGCCTGGAGGTTGCGGATTCTAGTCTCTCAAATAAAGGAACTTTGGAAGGAATTAGATGATGTGATCCCCATATATGTGAGTAGAGATTTCAACAAGGCGACCGATTTCCTTGCTAATATGGGTGCTGAGAAGGAGGTTGGGATGCAGCTGCATAGTGATATGTCTGTGGAGGATGTTGTGATCAAGCAAGGTCTTGAACGCTTCCTGTGATAATGTGCAAAGTTTTTGATGCTAAGGAAGGTTTTTGTCACATTTCGCGACCTGTAGCGGCGTCATGGCCTCTTGCTGGAAGTTGTGATTTTGCGACAGGTTGCACCTTTACGGCCTTCGAAGGGAACCTGTCACGAAATCATGACATGTCACGAAATCATGACATGTCACGAAATCGTGACATGTCGCGAAATCACGACATGTCACGAAATCGCGACTTGGTGCGCTATCGCTGCCCATGGTGAGAAGCTATCACGATTTTGTGACCTATTTTGTTGTCGAGGCCTTCTATGGGAATTTATCACGATATCGTGACCTGTTGCGCCATCGCGGCCTGTTGATGGAAGCTGTCGTGATTTCACATCATTTTTGGCGAAGGGGTGACAAGGAGGACAAACGTTGCGATATCATGACAATTTTTGTGAAATGGATTAAAGGGCAAAACCCGTCGTGATTTCGTGACATCTCTACTGTTCGGATGCTGCATGGAAAAATCATCACAAAATCATGACATGTAGTGCTGTCGCGACCCATGGTGAGATGTCGTTGCGATTTCGTGACCTGTTTTGCTATCGTGGCCTTCAGTTGGAATTTGTCGCGATTTTGTGACCTGTTGCGCCATCGCGGCCTTTGGTTGGAAGCTGTCGTGATTTCATGACATTTTTGGCGTAGAGGCGACAAGGAGTATTACCGTTGTGATATCGTGACATTTTTTGTGAATAGGAACAAAGGGCAAAATTCGTCGTGATTTCGCGACATTTCTCCTGTTCGAAAGCCGCATGGAAAAATCGTCGCGATATCGTGACAATTTGGGCACACTGGCGTCATCTAGATCTCTTATCACGATATCGCAAAAATTTTGAAGACTGGTTGCAATGTGGATAACTCGTCGCAATTTTGTGACGGTTTTGATGATTGGGAGCTGAAAGGAAAACTTGTTGCGATTTCGTGACACTTTTGGCAAACCGGCGTCATAAGGCAAACTCGTCACAATTTCGTGACCCTTTTGAAGATTGAGTGCAAAGTGGAAAACTCGTCGCGATATCGCAACATTTTTTGTGCATGGGTGCCGAAAGGAAATCTCGTCGCGATTTCGTGACACTTTTGGCACATTGATGGCTTTGGTAAAAACTGTCACGATATCGTGACACTTTTGTGGATTGGGAGTCAAGTAGAAAACTCGTCGCGATATCGTGACACTTTTGCTGGCTGGGCGCTTCGAAGAAATCTCGTCGCGATTTTGTGACCTTTTTGGAGATATGGTGCTATTTGGAATTCTCGTCACGGTTTCGTGATGCCTATGGTGATGGGGCACCGGAGGGAGCTGTTGTCGCGATTTCATGACTTTTTTGGCGATTGGGTGATGAGGGCTTTATCTGTCGTGATATCGTGACATGTCACGATTTCGTGATATGTCGCGTTTTCACGGCTGGTGGCGCTGTTGCGGTCACGTTGGGGTTGATTGCCACGATTTCACGACATGTCGCGTTTTCGTGCTCTGTTGACTTATGTGCTCTGTGGTGGTTAGCGTTGACTTTGTGCTCTTCGCTTGTTGTCTTGTTTTCTGCTCTTGGTTGGGATGTGTTTTCTCCCGTTTGTAACTGTCCTTTGTATTAATCCAAGTTTTTCATTTTTTTCAAAAAAAATATATGCATCAATTCCTCCTAATAATGAGTCTTTTACTGTGAGCAATTCTTATTTTCGTAAACATATAACCTTATTTTAAAAAGATTCTAATCTTACATATTTATTTTAAATTCTAAAATTTTCACCGTTAAACTCACTCAAACTTTAAAATCTACTTAAATGTCATTAGACATTCTCAAATGCATAAAAATTTACAATCCCACTATATTTTTAATTCCATAAAGTCTCTTGAATCATGTACACATGGGAAGACTAAACCTTCGTTAAAAATAGATATATTTTTTTTATTGTTTCAAAGTATTTAATAAAATATAACAATATGAAAATTAATATGTATTCATTAAATTTGAGAGTATCATCCAATCAAATAATATAAGATTTTGACATTACTTTACTCATTTATTATTTTGATTGACTTGAAATTAACCTTGAAAAAGTAAATTAAATAACTTTTCAACTTGATTTTGGTCTTTCATTTATTGTTTTTCTTCTTTTAAAAATAATTTTAAAATAATTATTATTAAACATATGTTATGAATTAAAATTAGTATCTTTAAACTTAAAATTAAGACAACGTTTAAATTCTATGAAACCTCTAGAACCTAAATAAAAATGAATAGACTTTGAAAACTTAATAAGAGTTTTATTATATAAAAAAATAAAATATATTAAATATACATATTTATTTTTTTGAATTTACATGGTGGAATCGGTAGCCACCAGGAATCTGGGTAGGTTGTCTAGCTTTTATGGCCGCCATAGTATTCTGTGTTGTCCACCCCAAAAGCCACCACACAAATCTTCGTGCAGTCCGCCCCTATAACCACCATGCCATAATCATTTTAAACATTTTACGCCCCTGAAAGAACCAGGAAAGGGACAAGTGTTTAGTCCGACGAGGCTTGAGATTTGAACCTTGGACCTCCACCTCTCTTATGGGGTTTGGATGAACCAATTGTTCTACATATCAGAACTAAATAAATTAAAACATATAATAAAATAATTATGAACTATTTCACTTGAAAGCACGAGGATACGAAAACAAAAAGGAATATGCCAAGCACGATGCGTGTAAAACCAAACTTAACGCTAAAAGCCTATATATTGAAAGAACATAGACGAATTGACACAAGATAAAAGCAGTATGAAATATAGCCTTCTTTATTGATATGCTTTCAAAGTCATGTTACAATACGTCTCCTTCCTTTTTAGGGGATAGGAGCATCAAATATGTTTCTCATCACATCCATGGATAGCAATCCTTCTTCCGCGTGCCCACATGTAAGATGGGCGGACCAAAACGTCACCGCCGCTTGTGTATATGATTTTTGACTCCTTCCTACTCCTCTGATGTCAGAAACCTGCATTCAAAGAAATAGAAAATATTAGTAGCACCTGCAGACAGAATAAAACATGTATTTCCCAAGGCCTACTGTCAGTATATGCATGAAAATATTAAAACGATAACCAAATGACCTCAGATCGACCTAAAATTTTAACAAAAGCATAAATATGTTACCAGGAGGCCACTGCAAAAGGAACAGTCTAGAAATTCCTCACAGATTTGTATTCGCTCCAGGGTGGGACGAATAGACCTGCAATAACTTGTCAGAAAGCACCCTCTTCAATGTCCTATCCAGAAAGCTCCAAATGACCTGCAAAGTTGGGGTTAGCTAATTGGGGGTGTTTTGGGAAGACCCAGAAGGTCAGATTTCTCCAATTTGGCCTCTATCACCCAGATTTTTCTGGTGCCATCTGCAAGTTAGTAAAGGCGGGAAATGATAAAAACCTGGTCAAAATTGCTCAGAATGAAGTGAAATTTAAACTACAGCCTATTTAATAGACCTAGAATAAGATGCAAAAGAAAAATCAGAGAAATCTATCATAGATTTCTAATCATTCTGGGGTGGGGCGATTAGGGCTGTGACAGCTTAGGGGGCACCGAGGGCAGAACGCCCACCGTTTGGGACTCTGTTTCGGCACCAATCCACTTGGGATGGGTCCAAAACTTCTTATGGGGTGTTGTCGACAAATTTTGTGGAATATTGTGGCCAAATATCGGGTTTTGGGTCCGGATTCGTGCTTCCAATAATCACCCAATAACCTCCCTTTCGAATGAGAGATTAAGGATGTGAAAGGCACAAATCGCAAGTAGGTATGTAAATTGGCAGCACTTCGTTGCTCAAATGCTCCTTCTCTGTATATCTTTTGGGTGAGAAAACTCACCAATTTATAGACCTAGGGTCTCTTTGTTTGGAATGCGCATGCGAGGGCGCCACTTGAGTTGATTGTCCTATTTTGAGAGAAAAGATAATTCCCTGATTTAGAGTCTCCTTGCATGAGGTCTCTAAAATAAAGACATGCATGACAGAAGTCTCTCTTCTTGATTTAAAGCTATTCCTCGCAATTGCATGGCCTGAAGCCTCAGTTAACTGGCGGACTTGTCGAGGTTTGACTTTTTGCCAGTCAAACTTGCTATTCGCCTCACCCTAGGGTGAATGCTGATATTCGTCCCTGGGTGGGACGAATGCCAGTTTGTATTCATCCCGGGGTGGGACGAGTAGAGAGCAAGGTGCCAAAAAGGTGCCAAATTGACCTCTGACCTCCAAAACTACTTTTGGAAGTGGTTAGGACCACTGTTTAACCTCTAGGGGCTGCCCTAGGGGCTGTTTGTGTCAATGCGATCAGCGCTTGTTGTCACATAATCGGATTGGTGTTGTTTTGGTGTCTACAGATGCCCCTTTTTGGGAAGCGCTATGCAAGGCGCAACGCCGAGCAAAAATAGATAACCAAAGCACTAATGATTAGGGTTTCTCAGTAACCTAACCAACTCTTGATGCCCCAAGTATGGAAAGGGCACGCATTCTTGAATCCTTGCTTCTGACGAGCTAAGGAACTTAATTCAAGTGTTAACCTTTTTCGGTGAGGTGTTACTTGAGCTTGGACATTGATCAGTCATGAATAGGCAAAGGGCGCAACCTTTTGTCTGTGGGAACCTTGAGTTCATGATTCACGAATGCCAAGTGTTTGATCAGCTTGTGATTATTGCTTGTTTGCTGCCCCAAGCAGGGGCGTGATTGTCTTTGTCAATGATCCTTTGAATGCGTGTCATTTCCTTGATTGGGTATGTTTTTGTTGATTGGTGACTAAGTGTGACTACCCCCTCAAGCGACGAATCGATGAGGGAATGACCGACATGAGAAAAGCGATGAGTCGCTTGACCCAAGATGACTTAGGTAAGGGTGCCTTCAGTTGTTTACCATTGAATGCTAAAGCAGTTTTCGAACATTCTGACCTATTTTTGGTGGGTTTTAACCCTTTTTGTGACGCATTTTGGAGCTAAAATTGTCAAGAATCCGTCCTCCCGTGGAGCGGTCCGGCTATGGTAGCCTTCTTAGGGAGTAGGATAGTGACAATTTGTAACCCCAACGTCTATTTTGGATGCCAAGAATGTCAGGCGCAAAGGCGCCTTCGTTCGGCAATGTTATTGCTATTTTTGGTTGGGTTTTGACCCTTTTGGTGACGCCGTTTGGGGATGAAATTCTCGAAAATTCGTCTTCCCGTGGAGCGGTCCGGCTATGGTAGCCTTCTTAGGGAATAGGATAGTGAGGATTTGTGACCCCGACATCTGTTTTGCATGCCCGAAATGTCAAGTGCAAAAGCACTCTCATTGGACACTTTTATTGCTTGTTTTTGTGCCATTTTGTGCAGTTTTTGCTATTTTTGAAATTTTTGCTCTATATTCGTCCCTGGGTGGGATGAATTCCTATTTAGTATTCATCCCAGGGAGGGACGAGCGCTAACCAGAGTGCTCATCCCAAGGGGGACGAGTACAGGCTCAAAAAGCCTATTTAAAGGCCAAAACTGAGTTTTGGGCTCATTTGCATTTGTTTTTCTTGGCGATTTGGAGCTCTGAGGAGGAGGAGGTCAATTCTACGAAGCGAAGCACTGCCAAAATTTTCCTACGACCATGAGTTCATGCACCGGATCATCCAACAGTGAAGCCAAAGCGAGACCAGTGAGTGCCCTTCCTCTTTATTGTTTTGTGTTGCAATTTGAAAACCGCAATTTGCTTATTTCTTGTTCTTTTGTTTATTTTGTTGTTTAAAGTTAAAAATGAAACCCTAGTCTATCAAAATTAACACTTAGTTTAAAACTTAGTATAACCCTAGTTAAACAAAGATCAAAAGTTAGTTTAAAACTGAGCTAAAAAACTTAGTTTAGAACATAACTTAAAAACTTCACTGAACCCGAATTGAACCAAGATCAAAACTTAGGTTAGAAACGTAGGGTAAAACTGAGCATAAAAACATAGCTTTAACACTAGTTATTTGTTGTTTTTGTTTGTGTTTACATTTTGAGTTAAAAACCCTAGATCTGAGAAATTATTTGTGAATGTTTTTGTTTGTTTTTAATTTATCAGTTAGAGTTAAAAACCCTAGAATTGACAAATTATTTTTGAATTTTTTTTTTTTTAATTTATCAGTTAGAGTTAAAAACCCTAGGACTGACAAATGATTTTTTGAATTTTGTTATGTTTTTGTTTAATTTATCAGTGTAGAGTTAAAACCCTAGGACTGAAAAATTATTTTTTTGAATTTTGTTATGTTTTTGGCTGTACATTTTGATGCATTGTTGTATATTCATGTTATTGTTGTACAATTTTTCATTGTTTTAATGTTTTTATGTTGTTTTCTTTTGCAGGTTGTGAAGATCCGGTACCGTGTGCCCATAGTTTTCACTGAAGCATGCGGCACTGACTTTGGCTGACTGGGACTGGCTTGACGCCCTTGGGCTCAAGCAGGTGACTCGGTTGGAGCCGGTGGTCGGGGATCGGGCCTATCTGATGGCCCTTATCAACCTGTGGGATCCCTGGACCAACACCTTCCATCTCCCAATAGGGGAGATGACGGTGACCTTGGAGGATGTCTATCGAATTCTTCGGATTCCAATAGATGGATTATCGATCCGGATGACACCAGATGAGGATAGATGGTGATACCTATTTGGGCATGGTGAGGATTTGGGTGTTGAGATCCCAATGGAGAGGGCAGAGGGCGACTACCAGATTGGTGGCATACTGGTTCGATGGTGGCTAGAGAGGGGTGTGTTGGGAGTGAGGCACGCATTACTTATGGGCCTCATTTCCAACATGCTTCTTCCTAACTCTTCGAGTGCGAGGTTCCCATGGAACCTGCTAGAGGTGGTGTTCTAGTTGGTGGAGTGTCCTACGGATGCACCTATGATCATGAGATGGGGACAGACTCTACTGGCATAGCTCTATGATGAGTTGTACGAGGTCCACTGCCGAAAGCGAAAGGGGATTAGTTGCAGCTACTTGTTGCAGTGCTGGGCTTGGCAGCACATAGCAGTGGAGAGGCCGATGGGGTTGCCCTGGATGACTCGGTGGAGATGATAGACCGAGATATTAGATACGAGGCATTATGGTAGAGGTCTGAGGAGCAGGGATAGAGTCGGCGATGGGCAGGTGTCGTAGGGCACTATGTCGATGCCTTCGCTCGGCTTACTCCAGGGGAGGTATTCTGGTGGTTGGGTTACACGATAGTTTAGAGTGCGTCAGGGGTTGCCTGGTGAGCCCGTGGTCTATCGACGTCGGGGAGACGAGAGGACTCTAGCTTGGCCAGTCATTGCACCACTGGGTGAGGATGCAGATACAGTGATTGACATCTCGGATGTGGATGATGTCGGGATGACCATCGAGTATGAGCAGTGGTGGACTTTACGGTGATGGTGAGGTGAGGGGCCTCTAGGGGGTGCAGTAGGGGATGAGGGTGTAGAGGCACCAGGAGAGGGCTGGGGAGTTCCACTGGATGATGCGGACTTGGTGGAGGTTGAGGATGTTGGAGGGGAGTTTGGGGTGCTGGATCAGCCGGAGATGCAGGACGTCCCGGAGCAGTGGGAGCCAGAGCAGGCTGTTGTCCCGGATTCATCGAGGCCTCAGGTAGGTTCGGAGGATGTGGAGGCAAGGCATTGCACTGAGATAGCATGATTGGAGGACCTACTATGGAGATGATATGAGGAGCTAGGAGAGGCTTTGCAGGAGAGGGATCTCCTATGGACTCAGCTGGTGGAGTGAGAGAATGCATTTGCTGCATACCATCGAGGGGATGGGGACACTAGTGCTGCATGGGAGAGGGATCTCCTATGGGCGCAGCTAGTGGAGGAGAAGACATTGGTGCAGCGCGATGATGCAGTAGCTTATTACCGTCAGTGGGGGGAGGAGTGGTTTTGACATCGAATGGATATGGAGGGAGAGATTATCCGCCTCGGTGGGTGGTTACCTGAGCCCCCTGGAGGTGGCTCTTCGCGTCGGATGAGAGACAACGATACTGAGCAGTCAGCATCATCTCATCGTAGGCGGCTAGATGAGGGGGGCACTAGTGGGCATGATGTAGGGGCGAGCAGCAGTCACCCTGAGAGGTCCCATAGGACCCACACCATGGGGGGTAGTTCTCGTCGCACCGATCCTGCATGATCATGGTGGCCGACGCCCTAGGCTTAGGGGTTTTTGAGCTTTTGGCTTTTGTTGCGAGGTCAGAGGACCGGTTCATTGTAGCCTATGGGCATTTTTGATGATATATATACAGATGACTCTTTTTTTTGGTGTTTATGCACTTTTCATGGTTTGTTTTTATGTACATGTATTTACATTGATGTATGCATATGCTATTATGAATGCGATGTTTCTAATTTATATGATGTATGCATATGGAATGAATGAAATGAGTTGTTGATAACTTGTCGATGGCACCATAGACTATTCAAGATTTGACTGGCTTGTTGTACTTATGGGATGACTTTGTGGAATGACTTTGCATGTGAAAACTTTGTTGTTTGTATTTTGCATATTTTTTGATGGTGATGTACGGAATGAAATGTACCAGTTGTTTTTAAAATGTAGTTAAGCTTTTCTGAGATTCAGATATTTTAACTAACTAGCCAAGACTGTACATTTATCTCGCAAGACTTTTGAACAAGGTATAAATCTGACTTGAATTTAACCAAGTTATTTCACATCCTTGTGTGTGCAATTGAGTTCATTTATGTGGTATTTGTCTAGGATACCGCCAGTGCTGGATAGGCTATCAACCAAACTTGTACTTGAGGATCACCTAATTAGCTCCACTAACTCCGTTGTTGTATTTAGTAAGATTAATCCATGGGACAATCTAAGGTACCATAAGCTAGCTCATCCACATGCAAACATTGGTCTGCGCACACGCAAAGCTAATGTGACAGACATATCGTCATGCGGTTAGGATACCGCCATTGCCAGGTAGGCTGTCCACCAAACCCGTAATGAGGATCACCTAGATGGTTTTCGAATGCTGAGAATTCCAGGGATTCAAGTTCAGGTTTTTTATTTGCTCAATGGTTTAGGATACTTGCTCGTATACATAGTGATGAAAATCACTGTTTATTTTTCTTCTTGTTTTTCTTTTTGAGCAAGGATTTTGAATAGTGGTGATAACCACTGTTATTTGATTTTGGATTTTGAACTTTGTAAGGTTGAGCTTGTAGGTTTGTGGCTTATGAATGACATTGATCCTTTTGGCCTTGGGGATGACTACCCATCCTGTGCAGGGACGTGTAGTACGAATCCTTACGACTTTGGGAACCAAAGGGGATTATGGAGATTATGAAGTAAGGGCATTGATCTTTTAGGCCTTGGGGATGACTACCCATCTTGTTCAGGGATGTGTAGTATGAATCCTTACAACTTTGAGACCAAAGGTGATTGGAGATGGTTATGATGATGGCTTGTGGGAATTTTTTTTTTGAATGGCATCGATCCTTTGAGGCCTTGGGGATGACTACCCATCCTTGGCAGGGACGTGTAGTACGAATCCTTACAACTTTGGGGACCAATGGTGATTGGGATTTTTGGTAGTGGTGAAAACCATTGTTTATTAGGGGGAATTGATGGGGAAGAGCTCATCCTTTTGTCAATTCTCAACACTCTTGAACCATTTGCACAGGGGGATGAATAAGCTAATCTTTCACCTATGGTACCCTAGACTGCTTTGTAGGTTTCTCTTGCATTCACACAACTTAGGAATTATCTTATGTGTTTTAACTTGTGTAGGGATGTTACGTAACGAGGCGTGATCCAAGTAAAACTTTCCCTTGTAAAATCTGTTTAACTTTGTACAATTTTTTGGCTAGCAATTTAAAGACAACTGAATGACGAAAACCCTATATACATTAGGAGACAACTGACTATGCTAAAAATGATGATGGTGTTATTCTAGATGTATGCGTTTATAAAATGGATTTGATGTGGAAAATGATGGAATTGCCAAGTAATGACAGTCTATGGTGCTTTTGACTTGTATGACCTAGCAAATATGCAATGTATGGATGTGATGCCTAATGCAACCTATATTTTTGTATTTTGATTTTTATGAGTATGCATGGAATTGAAATGCAATTTTTTTTGTTATTTTTGATGATTTTATTGTTTTTGTTTGTTTTTTGAATATTTATTTTGACCAAGCGGTTATGGTAACCCTTGGAGCTTTTGGTGTTTGACCAAAGGGTTTATGGATACCTTTGGAGCATTTTTGGGGTTGACCAAGCGATTGTGGGAATCCTTGGAGCTTTTGGTTTGACCAAAGGGTTTATGGATACCTTTGGGGCATTTTTGGGGTTGACCAAGCGATTACGAAAATCCTTGGAGCTTTTGGTTGACCAAAGGGTTTATAGATACCTTTGGGGCATTTTGGGGTGACCAAGCGATTGTGGGAATCCTTGGAGCATTTGGTTGGACTATGGCTCTCTAGATGTGGAATGGCCTCAAATGACTGATGTTCAAGGGTTCTAGCTCCTTGATTCCTTCAAGAGAGGCGAGCCGGTATGTTCCAGGTCCTATTCTACTGTCAATGACATAAGGACCTAACCAGTTTGCCATGAACTTGTCCCTTAGATGGGATGGCAAATTAGAATTCTGTTGGTTCTCTTTTAAGACCAAGTCACCAACCTAAAATTCCCTTAAGTGGACCTTCATGTTGTATGCTTTCTTAAGTCGCTCTTGATAGATACGCAAATGCTCGAGAGCATTGACGTGTCATTCATCGAGCAACGTCAGTTGGTCTAACTAGGCCTGCCACACAGTGTCATCATCGATGAACTCTTGCATTGAAATGCATAGGGAAGGGATTTCCAACTCAAGAGGCATGACTGCCTCGGAGCCATACACCAAAAAAAATGGAGTTGCCCCAGTGGGCGTCCGAATGCTAGTGCGATAAGCCCATAGGGCAAGCGGGATTTGAATGTGCCAATCCTTATGACTATCTATGATGGTCTTTTTGAGGATGGCAACTAGCATTTTGTTCGATGCCTCTGCTTGCCCATTTGCCTACGGATAATAGGGTGTTGAAAAACTATGCTGAATTTTGTACTTTGTGGTCAAAGCACGCACATCTTTGTTCTTGAATGACGTCCCATTATCTGAAAGGATCTTGGATGGAATACCAAAATGACATATGATGTTATGCAAAATAAACTCCGCAATGCGGGTTCTAGTCGTAGAGGTTAGCAGAATTGCTTCCACCCACTTGGTGAAGTACTCTGTGGCCATTATGATGAACGTGTGATGACTCGACGATACAGGGGAGATCTTTCCGATTAGATCGAAGCCCCACTACAAAAAATGCCAAGCCGATTGGATCGGTTGCAAGGCCTGAGAAGGTACGTGTGTCAAATTAGCATGGTGTTGACACTTCACGCACTTCTTTACATATGCGCAACAATCTCACTCTAAATATGGCCAATAATAGCCCATGCAAAGAATGCACTTTGCGATGGCCATACCGCTAAAGTGGCCACCACATGTACCATCGTGTGCTTGGGTGATCACCCAAGCGGACTCTTGCTGGTCCAAGCAATGGAGGAGGATTCCTTCATAGCTTCGACGATACAAAATGTCTCCTAACAAGACATGTTTTGCCACTTTCTATTTAAATGATCTTTTCATGGCTTGTGTCAATCCAAGTGGGAGGTTACCTAGCTTGAGGTAATCCCTTATGGGTGTGTACCAATCCTGCTGATCAGAAACCTCGATGGTATGAATGGCCAATCCCTCTTGAAGTTCATCCCTAGAAAAAGTTGAGCGGGAAAGAACTTGTAAAAATAGTGTTGTGTTGCTATTAAGAGGGGTCAGGGAGAACAAGGACCCCCAATTGGCTCGAGTCAGATAATCATGGATTCGAGAGAACCTATCTGGAGATGGTTCAATCTGGATCAGGTGGATTCTTGGTGTTAGGTCAGAGCTTGCATGCTCCATCATGGATTGCGATAATGTTTTAACCTGAATGGTTGTCATCTCACCAGAAGGGTCTTGCGAGATTAGTGACCCCAAGGAGGCCATAGTATCCACAAAATGATTCGATGATCGAGGGAGTGCCTCGATGTCATACCATTCAAGTTGTGCCAGGAATTTGTCCACAAGGGCTTTGTAAGCCTACAGAATTGGACATTTACATTGGAATATCCCCTTTACTTGATTGACAATTAACAATGAATCACCAAAGATGTTTAAACATTTGATGTTCATGGTGACTGTTGTCTAAAGACCTATGAGCAAGGCTTCATATTCTGCATTGTTGTTGGTGCACGAGAAGTCTAATTTAAATGACAGAGGCATTGGAGCCCCTTGTGGAGTGAAGAATACAATTCCCGTGCCACCTCCTTGCTCACATTTAGAACCATCAAAGAATAGGGTCATGTCAGCCTGTGACTCAGGCTCATCAAAATATGGTGATTCTGAAACATGAAAAACCCCATCATCAGGTAGTTCTACGGTCAGAGGTTGATCGTCTTCAAGAGGAGCCTCTGCTAGTTGATCGATGATGACTTGACCTTTTATGGATTTCTGTCCAATGAATTCTATGTCAAACTCTATCAACAACATGATCCATTTTGTTGTGCGGCTACTATGATAAGTATGACTCATCATGTATCGCAATGGATTCTCCTTAGACACAACATACGTCGTATTATTGAGCATGTAGTGGCATAGCTTTTTGGTAGCAAACACCACTGCCAAGTAGAGCTTCTCAACGTATGCATAGTTAAGTTCATAACTGACCAGGGTGCGGCTAAGATAGTAATTAGCCTATTCTTTGTGTAGTTCATTTTTTTGGGACAGCATGGCGCCCAGTGCCACCTCAGTAGCTGAGATGTATAAGTAGAACGACACTCCTGGTCTAGGTGGTGCCAATACTGGTGGCGAAGCCAAGTATTGTTTAATGTCATCAAAGGCTGACTGGCACTCGTCATCCCAATGAAATGTTACCCCCTTATGCAATAATTTATTCATGGGTCGACACTTGTCAGATAGCTGCGCTATGAAGCGCTTGATCGACGTGACCTTTCCCTACAAACTTCTGAGCTGCTTGATGGTAGTTGGGGGAAGAATTTCAAGGATTGCCTTGACTTTGTGTGGGTCTACCTCGATTCCTCATTTAGAGACTATGTAACCCAAGAGCTTTCCAGATGTGACGCCAAATATGCACTTCTTGGGGTTTAGTCTGACTTTATGCTCCATGAGGTGATCGAGGATCTTGCTTAAGTCATCGAGATGATCTGGGCGCAAAAGAGATTTGGCCAACAAATCATCCATGTAATCTTCTAAAGTTTTGTGCATGTAATCATGGAAGATGTACGTCATGGCACGTTGGTAGGTGGCACCAGCATTTTTAAGGCCAAAAGGCATGACCTTATAGCAAAATTTCCCCCAAGGCATTGTGAACGCCATTTTTAGTTGGTCCTCGAGATTGATACGAATTTGATTGTATCCTGAGAAACCATCCATGAGGGAAAGCATTTCATGGCCCATTGTAGCATCTACCAATGCGTCGATGCTCGACAAGGGAAAATCATCCTTAGGACTCGCTTTGTTTAGATCTCAAAAATTAGTGCATATGCGAATCCTCCCATCGGGATTTTTGATGGGAACCATGTTAGACAACCATGGCGGGTAATCCAAGAAGATGACAAACTATGCATCCAACAGATTTTGTAGCTCATATTTGACCATTAAGGCCACTATTGGGTGCATCTTACATAGTTTTTGCTTCACTGGCTTGACTATCGGATCAAGCGTTAGATTATGCATGACTAGCTATGGGTCTAGTCCCGGCATGTCTTTGTATGACCATGCAAAAACCTCCTTCTTCTCTTTGAGAAGGGCAATTTAGTTGGATTTCTCTTTTGAGGGATAGAATTACCCCCATCTTGATGATTTGCAAGTTCACTGGATCTAAGTTGATGTCTATGTCGGTCGTCTCGTCGATCAACATGTGGGACCCATCCTCCAACTGGTGTGGAGTTGGGATCAAGTGGATATCATTTGCTAAATTTAGATCATCATTTGGAACATCAGGTTCCTATTCAGCATGGAAGACATCCTGAGTCTATCCTAGATGAAATGGAACATCCCACGATAAGGCCAGTACTTTGATGGGGACGATTGTGTGTCAGCACGATCCCAGTCAATAGCATCTAGGTCTAGATGCAACGATCATGTCGGGTCTGCTAGATCATGGATGGGGGTGGTTAAGTCAATGGATATCATGTTAATGAAATGATTGTGGTCTCCATTACCACTATTTAACCTCTGGGGGCTATCTTAGGGGCTGTGTGTGTTAATGCAATCGGCGCTTGTTGTCACATAATCGAATTGGTGTTGTTTTGGTGTCTACATCACTTTAGATTTTTCTTATGAGATAATTAGGAGTTTTCATGCTATGTTTTTAAATCACTTGCATCGTCATGCTCGCATGAATATTCCTTTATTTCATTCCATTCTTTGAATAAGTATTTCATAAACTTGCAAGGCGATCATGGGTAGTACCCAATCCATCAAGGCCTTGCCTTGCTTGTGTTTGAATAGGCAGCTCTGGAACAAGGTTTAATTGTTGACAATATCCTTAATCCTTTTGTAGATTTACCAGGTCCCTCTATGGGTGGCTCTAAGGTGGTAGCAAAATTACCTAGTCCATATTTTGGTGGCTCTAAGGTGGTTTTAGAGGCTGACTCTGAGTGTAGTGATGATATTTATTCGTTTACCTTTGTATCGATACCTAAGAAGGTTTTTAGAAAGATTTGGGTTTCAGATAAAGGATTTTGGGGTAAGGCTTTAGATGGTGGTAATTGTGATCCCTTGGTTGATCCCTTTTTTAAATTTTATGTGTCTCTTAAGGCGGTTATTGAAGAGCTTATGAATGTGGACCTGAAGCCTACCAGTTTTGTTGTAGGTAGTGGCTTACATAAATCTAAGCGTCTACATGGTAAAGTGGTTGAGGATGACGTCTCCTCCCCTCTCTCTTCACCTCCTAATTTTGATATCCTTTCGCATGACTACCATTAGGAGAAATTGGTTGAGGAGGTATACACCCTGGAGGTCTTCGAGGAGATAAAAAACTTAGTATTTCACAATTTGAAGCTCATTGATGTTAACCAAAGGAAAATTTGGAGTTTGCTGAGGTAAAAAATGGATCATTCTAAGGATATTTCTCATTTGGATTCTTATACTGCTCAAGGTATGGGTAGGTTGGAGTAGAACTATCTTAGTTCTCCTCTTCTTATGTATCCTAGGATCTTGGTTTTTTGCAATATTTTTTTGGTTTGCCTCTTGGTGTCTGTTGAGGTTTAGTTTTGGTCCTTCTCACTCAGATGGCATTTTGATTGTAAAGGTTGTAGATTCCCTTTAAAACCCTCTCTATTTTTTGTTAGAATTTCCCAAAATAGACATGCAAAGCATTACATAAAATATGAAGAAAGAGTATAACTAATTGATTATTCCATGGATCAAATTTGTATAAATAACAAATTTTATCATTGAGAGGCGTTGGATTACAACAACTCATCAAATCTTATGTAGACTATAACTGAGAGTTCACCTAGCTCATGAAGGAGTCAAAACTCAAGTAAGTCTATCCTAGTAGAACTTAAGAGAATAATTACTTATTCTAACACCCCCCTTAAGTGATACTAGGGATGTATTGTGCAAATGAGTCCCAAAAATAGAGCTTGATGAGGTACTCATGTACAATGGTTTCTTTTCTAAAGATATGGTAAAAACCCCATGGGAAAAACCATCTATCAAAAAAAAGAAAGAGGCATGTCTTCGGTTTGTGAATATTATCCTCTTAATACAAAAAAAGGTGAGTCCCAACAACATGGCCTGATGAGATACTCATTTACAATATATATGAGAGATGGTGAAAAAACCACATGGTAAAAACCATCTACTATGAAATAAGGAGGCATGTCTTCGGATGGCGAATATTTTCCTTAATAACAAAAAAATGAGTCTTAGAAACATGGCATGATGAGGTACTCATGTATAATATATAAGGGAGAGATGATAAAATAAACACATGGGAAAAAACCATACTCTAAAGAATACAATAATAAAAGGAGAGGTGAAAAGACCTCTCTTTCAATGTGGTTGTAATACTCCAAGTTTCTCTCACAACTCTATGTAATGCGAAGAAGGAAATGACTTGGTGAAGATATTTGCAACTTGATTTTTAGTTGGAATATAGTCCAAGTATATGCCCTTATTCTGAATATGCTCTCGAATGAAGTGCATGTGTGTCTCAATATGCTTGGTGCACTTATGCTCAACTAGATTGCGTGCAATATGAATTGTGCTCTGATTGTCACAAAAAAAGAGTAATAGGTTTGTCATGGAAATAACCAAATTCTCTTAGAATTTGATGAATCCAAAGAGTTTTTTGACTTGCTAAAACTACTACCCTATATTATGCCTCTGTAGATGATAAGGCCAATACTTTTTGTTTTTTGCATAACCAAAAAATTGGTGAAGAACCAAGAAAAAAGACATAGCCAAAAGTTGAATATTTGTCTTCTACTGAACCTGCCCAATCTAAATCCATGTAGCCAATGATATCCATGGATTTTCCCTCATATAAGAGCCCAAAGTGAGTATTTCCTTGCAAGTAGCAGAGGATTCTTTTTGCTACTTGCTAGTGACTGAAATGAGGTTGATGTGAGAATCTGGATATTAAGCCAACAACATATGAGATATTTGGATGAGTATGAGTAAGGTATAACAGACTCCCTACAAGATGACGATATAGTATTACATCACATAGAGGGAATGTGCAGGAAGTACTTAGATTGACTCCATACTGAAAAGGTGTTGGATAAGGTTTACAATCTATCATTTTAAACCTTTGAAGAATATCTAGAGTGTACTTTTGTTGACACAATTAAATTTCTGCATCTATTTGATTTATTTGGATCCCAAAGAAGTAATGAGCTAGACCCATATCAGCCATATCAAATTTTCTAGATAAGGGATCTTTTATAGTCCGAATGTGAGCGAAGTCACTACTAGTGAGTAGTAGATCATCAACATATAGAACAAGTATGGTGATTTTTCCTTCATCTCTCTAAATGTAGACTATGTTATCATAATCACAATGAGAAAAACCTGAGGAAATAAGGAAGGAGTCTATTTTATCATACCAAGCTCTAGGAGCTTGTTTGAGGCCATAGAGAGACTTCTTTAGCCTACAAACAAGAGATGAGTCTTGAGTGAAACTAGTAGGTTGTTCCATGAATATATCTTCCTTTAAGTCCCCATGTAAGAAAGAACTTTTTACATCCATTTGAAAGACATACCACTTTTGAGAAGCAACCAGAGAAAGAACCATTCTAACAGAATCCATTTTGGCAACTGGTGTAAATGTTTCAGCATAATCAATTCCTTCAATTTGATATAAACCTTTGGCTACTAGGCAATCTTTGTGTTTGTGTTCTCCATTAGGTCCATATTTTGTTCTATAAATCCATTTATAGTGAACTAATTTCCTTCCTTTAGGTAGGGGAACTAAATCCCAAGTTTCATTTTTTGATTAAGGAAGTGAATCCATTTTCCATGGCATCATCCCATTATTTAATACCAGTTTCTTCTTTTAAGGATTGAGTATTAGAGGAAATATATTGATAGACAAGACCAGTGCCTATGGATTTGGTTAATCTTGATGATGGAAGATTTTGGATGTAAGGAGTAGCTTCTTTAACAATGGTGTGGGTCCATTTTGGCATAGTGGATGGAGTAGAAGGAGTATAAATACTTTGATTTGGAGTCATAGGTTCCTCATCTTGATCATAAATCTCTAAATTAATCTCTAAATTTGGTTTTTCATTATATTGAGGTTCTACTATAGGAGAAGGCTCAATAGAGGAAGAGGATAGTTGAGGATCTTTCTAAGAGAATGTTTCATCAAATTGGAGATTCCTATGAAAAAAGAACTCATGAGTTGTGGGATCAAGGAGCATGTATGCTTTCATTTCCTCACAATAACCAACAAAGATGAGCTTTTTTATTTTCTTATCTAGAGCCTTCATTTTATTCTTTGGGATGTGCATCCAAGCAGTACACCCAAAATTTTTGAAGAAGGAGAAATTTGGTTTTGATCCAGTCCATGCTTCTTTAGGAATTAAATGGTCAAAGCTTTGTGAGGTATGTGGTTTTAAATATAGTTTGCATAGTTAATAGCTTCTGCCCAAAAAAAAATTGGAATATCTCTTGAATGGAGCATACAGTTTGCTATTTCCTTCAATGTTTAATTTTTCCTCTCTGCAATGCCATTTTGTTGCGGATTATGGAAGATAAAATTTTGATGAATGATGCCATGACTTGATAGAAATATTGAGAACTCATTACTGTAGTATTCCCCTCATTATCTATGTGAATTTTCTTGATGTTGCAAGAGGCCTAATTTTCAACTAAGGCTTTGAAGATTTTAAAGTGGAATAGAACATCACTTTTATTTTAGGAAGTCGGCCCAAGTTCTTTTAGAAATGTCATCAATTAAGGTAAGAGTATATTTTACTCCTTTGAAATAAGGCTCTAGGAAAAATATCAAGTCACTATGGATAAACTCTAGAGGGGATGAGTCTTTTAGAGAACCACTTGGGTGGAAGGGATCTTGATGTTGCTTTCCAAGAGCACATCCAGGACATACTCCATCAATATAAGATACTTGAGGTAAAATTGTTACCATTTCATTGGTGTTCGATTCTTTTAGGTAGTTATAACTAAGATGACCAAAACTTTCATGCCAAATTTTACTTTCAAGATCTCCATAAGCCAAAAAATAAGAGACTCCTTCTAGATTTTTGAATCCTTTGAAGTGAAATAGCCAAGTGTTGTGATCAATTTATCCATTGGCTATAAGAGAGTAGGGGTCTTGAAAGTCTCTTATCTCAACTCATGTTGGAGAGAAGAGAATAGTTTTCCCCTTTCCAAAAGTACAAATCTGGAGAGGAAATTTGTTGCAATGTTTGGAACATAGAGAACATTATTGATAGAGCCACCATCAATGGATATGTCACCCTTTCCTTTTGTATCGCTCCAAATTTTTCGCATCCCTACCTTCAGGCTATTGGATCCGCGCCCGGAAGGAGGATGGGAAAAGGATGGTGCGGTACCTCGGACGAGAGGACTTCACGAAGGTCCCGCCTCTCAAGGGAGGTGCATTTTGGTGATTTTTCGATGGATGGTGGGTTCACCAGGAAACATTTGGCGGCAGTTTCCACGCCTAGGTTTTGGGAATGAGTTTTGATGAGTTCGTTTTATTTTTAAACATTCATCCTAGGTTTGGCCGAATGATTCTAACTTAAACTACATGAAAATGCAATTTAAATGAATACAACAAACAGAAAAGAAAGCAAAAACGAGAGAATTTGCAGGAGGCCAATGAAGATTACCTGATCCGAAAGTCTGATGAAGTTTCTGATTACTTGTAGTAGTCTGGATCGTCTGCAATTCAACAGGATCGCCTTCAATTTGATAAAATCGTCTAAACTGACAGGATCGTCCGCAATCTGACGAATTCGTCAGACGAATTCATCAGAGACCTGCAAAACAGCAAACAGATGCGAAATACAAGAAATTCTATTTTGTAAACAAGGGCAAACTATATGAAAAAGTAATATGAGTATTGAACAATATACAAGAACAAAAGTAAATGCAAATCACTGTGTTTAGATAGCAGAATATGATCTTAATATGCAAACTAGACAAAATGGGTGAACTCCGGATGCAATATAGTATAAAAACTGAATAGACAATCTAATTTATAGCATAAAATGACAGAGAAAAGAGAAAGAAGAGCAAACTCCGAGCACCGATTGCCTCGATGTGTGCTTGCAATCGAAATCGTCTCGCATCGAAACGAGATCGTCCCGAATTTGATGAGATCGCCTCCGATCTTGACGAGTTCGTCGGCTGCGATAGATGCTGGCTCCGGCTGAAAACCAATGGTGTACCTGCAATAAAATTAATATAGGACTAGTGCAAGAGCAAATTTGAAGTGTTTTAGCGCATAGGGAGTTGATTTACATAAAAATTCAGCCAGGGGTTGGGGAAGGAAAAGTTTTAGAGTTAAATAGGCATAGGATAGTTGTTGGGAGGTTGGAGATCATCCCAATTTGGGAGATCTCCAACGGGGGAAGGGTCCCAACGCCCCCTCCCCCGGGTGCCGTGGGGCCGTTTGAATAGGCCAACTGGGGCGTTCCTCGATCGGAGACGATATCGTCAAACGGTCAAAACAACTCGCTAAAAATGGCACGAAAAAAGAGGAAACGGGTTTCTCGACGGTTAACGGGCGGTTTGGGAGGTTAAATTTGAATTTAAATTTATTTACTAAGGTGAATGTAATTATTCCAATTTCTATCGCGCCAATTTTAGGGTGCTACATTTTGCCCCCTCTTTAGCGAATTTTCCGAAGAAAATGCGTTAAAGATGAGTTCTTCTCGATCTACGAGAAAGCAAAAAATTATTCCCATTTTTAGGCGACGATTCTTGGTCGAATCGTACGACGACTTACTATGGTGCCCCTCTCCGTGTTTTTACCCAAATCGAACGTTTGAGGTAAAAACACGGAAAATCAAAATTAATTTGAATTATGTTTGATATATGATATGTTTTTTATCATATGACTTGTGTTATGTGTATGTTTATGATGCTTTTATGTTTTGATTGATTGATTTGATTGATGTAATAGTTTATTGAATGTAATTATGTCGTTGGAAAATATTATAACTTGGATGTCATGCTTTAAATATTTTAAATGAAATAATCTGATGTAACAAATTGATTGGTTGTGATGAAATGTGATAAAAATAAAAAGAGATTTCTAACAATAATTTCAAAGGACATTGTCGCTATTATAGACCATTTCATGGAGTCGCCGCTCACTCGGTCGTCAAGCTAGTCCCAGGATAGAAATATTGTTAAAAGTAAAAGAGTGCTTAAGAGACTGTCTTAAGACTTTGTTGTGATGATGCAAATGATGATGATGATGGTGATTTGTTTTCAGATTTCCATGAAAATATTATGCATGAAATATTGTAAAATGATTTTTGCTAGGCATAAATTCCTAAGTGTGATAAAAATTGTTGAATAATTCCTTAAGAATTATACCATCATTGCAAAATGCAAAGGTTGACATAATGATATGAAATAATAAAAATGTGTTTGCTTTTGAAAAGCATAATTTGTAAAAAAAATGAAGTCATATGTTTTGTATGATCTTTGATAAATTGGGAAAAAAAAATTGTTACAATGATTTGCGCTAGGCATAGAATATGTAGGTATAGACTTATACCATCATCGCGAAGATCAAAGAAAGGATAGTTTTATTGCATGATTGATTTTTGATGAACGGAAAATATGAAAATGAGGACTTGCGCTAAGCATAAAATTCCAATTTTGGTTTTGGAACTATACCATCGTCGCGAAAGTCGATAAGATATATATGATATGTTTTGATTGAAATTTTTGATTTTTCTATTATATAGTTGTCTTTGTGGTAAATAATTGTACTTGATTTATTCCAAACAAGTTGCAAAAATAATATTTCAAAGTATTTTGAAGACAAAAAGTTAGATTTATAAGGAATCCCATGTGCATAAGTGAATTCATTGCCAATCTTGATTTATCATAATGATAGACAAAATCTCTCAAATACAAATGTGTGTGCAATTGCATTGTTCATTTACCAGTTTTGAGCAAGATACTATGATACAAGTGATTTGAAGAAACCAAATAAGTGTTCATTAACCATGATGTAGATGCATATAACCATACTAGGCTACTATGTAGATCGGATTATCAAGAGCTAGCTAATCCATAAGCGGACATAGGTCTGTACAAAAGAAGGTCGCTAATGTGACAGACATATCGCCACGCTAGGAGTTACCCAAGGCCAAGCAGGTTGGGCACAAACCACCTGTTATGGGGCTTACCTCACAGTTTTCGAATAATTGAGAATTCCAGGGATTCAAGCTCATTCACCCTTCTTTTCTTTTCAAAGGGTAGGGAAAGGGATTTTATTGCTTTTCTTGCTTTCTTTTGAACTTTGCTTATTTTTCTTTTTGTATTTCTTTTGCTTGATAATGCTTGGAACATTGCTTGACATAACATTTTTCTTTTCTCTTTTTCTTGAATTTTTCTTTTCTTTTTCTTTTTCTAGGGATACTTGCTCGGATTAGTCTGTAGAGCAAGGGATTTTTATTCGGGTAGGGGTGAGCTTGTCCTTTTGCCAATTCTCAAAGATTCTAGACCATGTGCATGATAGGATAGCAGGGGAAACTTTTCACTCAAGAAATCAGTTCTACTATGTAGCAAAACATGGAAATTACAAATATAATCATTTTATTGTGAAAAGATGTGCTTGGTTTAAGTAAATAACAAGATCAATTCTCTATGCTCAAACTTTATTTAATTGAATTTTGTGAACTTTGATATAAGAGAGATTAGTAATCATGCCAGATAAAATCAAGATATTTATTGTTGTGAGTGTGCAAGTGAGGGATGCAAAATAAATGCTAATTTTATCCAAAATAAGTTGAAACATATAATTGCAATAATTGTAAGAAAATAATGATTTTGAGAAAGTTTTGAGAATGTTGACTCTCTCTTTATTCTACGTATATTGTTTTGGTTTCGAAAGAGTCAAGCATATAGCTGTTTTTGGATTTTTATGTTGATTTTTGTTTTGGAGCAAAAGGAACTTTACAAGTGCTTTAAATAAATGCAATAAATATTTTTGAAGATTTTTGAAGATTTTATGAATGTTTTTGAGGTTTTTTGAATAAATTGAAAGAAATACAAGATAATGATTTTGAACAAATATATACATGGATGAAATGACCAAATTTATGCATAATAACGTTTGAGATGTAAAATATTCATGGGTTCTTTAAGTTCTTTACCATCTAAGGTAGATAATTTATATGCTCTTGATTCAAATTTTGCAGTAATGATGTATGGTCCAAGCCAGTTGGGCTCAAATTTACCTTTAAGTTCTTTGGTTGCATTTGTATTTTTTTTTTTTTTGATTTTGAGGATTTTGATTTTTTTGTATTTTGATTTTAATTTATGAATTGAAATTGGTGGTATATACAAGATGATCTATATACACTATACAAGGTTATTTGAGTATAGCATGTCTAAGGTTGCTTCAAAATCAAAGGAGGTTTTGAAGGATAATCTGGTTGAGGTGAAGGTAAGAATATAAGGTGATGAATAAAAGGTAGTGATAACAAAAGCTTTGTTATAATGTAGAATAATGTAGAAAAAGATTTGACTTTTATATGTGTAAAATTGATCATGTTACAAAATAAAATGTAAGAAGGATAAGAAAGTTCTTCATTCTTATCACTATATTCCAAGTCTTGATAAGATGGAGAAAGTATATGTGAAAGATATGCATGGATGTTATTTGGTAAACAAAGATGATCATATATGGATAAAAAAAAGTGATGGATAGAAGAGAATTGTGATAATAAATAATATATAGAACTTGATGTTTCAACCATTAAATATTCTTCAAATGGTGTTGGGTCACCATGTATGGTAACAATTTTATTTACAATTTCAAACTTCAAACATTGGTGAAGAGTGGAAGGGACAACTCTCATCGTATGAATCCAAGGACTCTGGAGAAATAGGTTGTAAGGTGAAGGACAATATCCTACATAGAATAAAGTATCCAGGATCTTGGATCCAATATTGAGGGGAAGAATTATAGTACCTTGAGCTTCTTGAATTTCATTGTTAAAAGATTTTATAATAACATTTGATTCATTAATATCTTCTTCCTTTGTTTTGAGTTTTTGGAATAATTGATAAGTGCATAAATTAAGAGAGGAGTCATTATCTACCATGATAGTTTTAACAAGTGTTTCTTTACTAGATCCGGTAATGTAAAGATAGTAGTCTTCTTGTGGAGTAGAGGAAGGAATATCCTCATCATAGAATGAAATATGGTTAACCTCAAGAGGGTTTACACCATTAATTATGTTCTTAGAGAAAATATGATGAGGAACAAATTGTTGGCTAGGTATTTTGAACAAAATTTCCTTGTGATAAATTTGTAATACTTCTAAAAGGGATATCTTTGCTTGAGGATTAATCACTTGTTGTTGGTTATCAAAGTGGATTTCAGATTGAGATTTTGATTCTAAATATGAGCTTTCTATGCTTACATTCCATTTTGGATCATTCTCTAGAGCCAAAGATAGTTTTGAAGGTTGGTCAAATGAGGAATCCATATCTTGAATATCGGATTGAGTTGATTGAATTTGAGGTTGCTCATTTGTAGTTTTTGTTACAATATTAATAATATCATCATGATGGGACACATTAACATGCAATATTTGATTGGTTTCTTGTTGTTGATAATTGAGTAGGGGTTCTTGGGAGATCCCCATGTCTTGATTGATTATTGGTATTTGTTGTGTAGGAGTTTGATAGTTTATTGGAGATTTATAATCGGTTGTAGATTGTAATTCCTTTATATTAAAAAGATCCTTATCAATCAAATCTTGAATTGCACATCTTAAATCTTTACAATTTTGTGTCATATGTCCATCTACTCTATGATATTCACAATGTAGCTCAGGTTTAAACCAATCTGATGTGGTATAAGGTTGTCTTATGGAAGGAAGTTCAATAATATTTGTGTCAAGTAAATACTTGAGAATTATATCCATTGGTTGATTAAGCCTAGTAAATTTACGTGATGAAGGTTTTTGAGAGGTTTTTGATAAATGCCTTAGGAATTTCGTCATAAAAGGACCTAATGGTTTCTCACCTCTACTTTCTTCATTTTGGGTAGAATTATGATAGGAAGATTGCGATGTAGGAGGTGAGTGAATGGTAGAATTGGAAGAATAAGTATTTTCTTGTTGAAATGGATGTGTTGTATTGAAAGAAGAGTATTGAAAAGGTGGTGGAGGATTATATGTGGGTTGATAGACATAATATGGATATATGGGAGAATAGATAATATCATTATGAAGAGGATTGGCAAAGGGATTGTTTTGTTGGGTTATGGATGAAAAATAAGAAGAGTGTGATAGAGGTGGTGTTGAATAGGGATGAGGTTGGTCATAATCAACAAATGTATTTGGATGAATTCTTCCAACATTACTAATGGGCTCATATTGATTTGAGTAAAAACTCATGGTTTCTTTAGTACTTCTAAAAGTAATATTTAGCATCTACTATTTAGAATTGAATCTAAAAACATACAAACTTGAAATGATGATTTTGTTATATTTTTTTTTTTTGCACACATATATATTTTTTTGTTTTTGTTTTCAAAAGGTTATGATGCATTCACGTCGGGTTCACCAAAATGTATCGCTCCAAATTTTTCGCATCCCTACCTTCAGGCTATTGGATCCGCGCCCGGAAGGAGGATGGGAAAAGGATGGTGCGGTACCTCGGACGAGAGGACTTTGCGAAGGTCCCGCCTCTCAAGGGAGGTGCATTTTGGTGATTTTTCGACGGATGGTGGGTTCACCAGGAAACATTTGACGGCAGTTTCCACGCCTAGGTTTTGGGAATGAGTTTTGATGAGTTCTTTTTATTTTTAAACATTCATCCTAGGTTTGGCCAAATGATTCTAACTTAAACTACATGAAAATGCAATTTAAATGAATACAACAAACAAAAAAGAAAGCATAAAACAGAGAATTTGCAGGAGGCCAATGAAGATTACCTGATCTGGAAGTCTGATGGAGTTTCTAAAGCTTGAAGCAGTCTGGATCGTCTGCAATTCAACAGAATCGCCTTCAATTTGATAAAATCGTCTAAACTGACAGGATCGTCTGTAATCTGACGAATTCGTCAGACGAATTCATCAGAGACCTGCAAAACAGCAAACAGATGCGAAATACAAGAAATTCTATTTTGCAAACGAGGGGCAAACTATATGAAAAAGTAATATGAGTATTGAAAAATATACAAGAACAAAAGTAAATGCAAATCACTGTGTTTAGATAGCAAAATATGATCTTAATATGCAAACTAGACAAAATGGGTGAACTCCAGATGCAATATAGTATAAAAACTGAATAGACAATCTAATTTATAGCATAAAATGATAGAGAAAAGAGAAAGAAGAGCAAACTCAGGGCACTGATTGCCTCGATGTGTGCTTGCGATCAAAATCGTCTCGCATCGATACGAGATCGTCTCGAATTGTGACGAGATCGCCTCCGATCTTGACGAGTTCAGTCGAGCTGCGATAGGTGCTGCTCCGACTGAAAACCAATGGTGTACCCGCAATAAAATTAATATAGGAATAGTGCAAAAGCAAATTTGAAGATGTTTTAGCGCATAGGGAGTCGATTTACATAAAAATTCAGCCAGGGGTTGGGGAAGGAAAAGTCTTAGAGTTAAATAGGCATAGGATAGTTGTTGGGAGGTTGGAGATCATCCCAATTTGGGAGATCTCCAACGGGGAAGGGTCCCAACGGCGCAGACACGCTTCTGCCCGGATTGGAGACCCGTTGGAACGGATTCCAACTATGCAAATTCAGTTTTGCGACAAAATCGTCTGGACGTTCTAGTCCAGACGAAATCGTCAAATCTGGGGCGATATCGTCTGATCGGAGACGATATCGTCAAACGGTCAAAACAACTGCTAAAAATGGCACGGAAAAAGAGGAAACGGGTTTCTCGACGGTTAACGGGCGGTTTGGGAGGTTAAATTTGAATTTAAATTTATTTACTAAGGTGAATGTAATTATTCCAATTTTACTGCGCCAATTTTAGGGTGCTACATTTTGCCCCCTCTTTAGCGAATTTTCCGAAGAAAATGCGTTAAAGATGAGTTCTTCTCGATCTACGAGAAAGCAAAAAATTATTCCCATTTTTAGGCGACGATTCTTGGTCGAATCGTACGACGACTTACTATGGTGCCCCCTCCGTGTTTTTACCCAAATCGAACGTTTGAGGTAAAAACACGGAAAAGCAAAAATTATTTTGAATGAAATTATGTTTGAATATATGATGATGTTTTTGATCATATGACTTGTGTTATGTGTATGCTTATGATGCTTTTTATGTTTGATTGATTGATTTGATTATGTAATGATTTTATTGATGATTCATGTAATTATGTCGTTGGAAAATATTATAACTTGGATGTCATGCTATAAATATTTTAAATGAAATAATCTGATGTAACAAATTGATTGGTTGTAATGAAAATGTGATAAAAATAAAAAGAGATTTCTAACAATAATTTCAAAGGACATTGTCGCTATTATAGACCATTTCATGGAGTCGTCGCTCACTCGGTCGTCAAGCTAGTCCCAGGATAGAAATATTGTTAAAAGTAAAAGAGTGCTTAAGAGACTGTCTTAAGACTTTGTTGTGATGATGCAAATGATGATGATGATGGTGGTTTGTTTTCAGATTTCCATGAAAAATATTATGCATGAAATATTTTAAAATGATTTTTGCTAGGCATAAATTCCTAAGTGTGATAAAAATTGTTGAATAATTCCTTAAGAATTATACCATCATTGCAAAATGCAAAGGTTGACATAATGATATGAAATAATAAAAATGTGTTTGCTTTTGAAAAGCATAATTTGTAAAAAAAAATGAAGTCATATGTTTTGTATGATCTTTGATAAATCAGGAAAAAAAATTGTTACAATGGTTTGCGCTAGGCATAGAATATGTAGGTATAGACTTATACCATCATCGCGAAGATCAAAGAAAGGATAGTTTTATTGCATGATTGATTTTTGATGAACAGAAAATATGAAAATGAGGACTTGCGCTAAGCATAAAATTCCAATTTTGGTTTTGAAACTATACCATCGTTGCGAAAGTCGATAAGATATATATGATATGTTTTGATTGAAATTTTTGATTTTTCTATTATATAGTTGTCTTTGTGGTAAATAATTGTACTTGATTTATTCCAAACAAGTTGCAAAAATAATATTTCAAAGTATTTTGAAGACAAAAAGTTAGATTTATAAGGAATCCCATGTGCATAAGTGAATTCATTGCCAATCTTGATTTATCATAATGATAGACAAAATCTCTCAAATACAAATGTGTGTGCAATTGCATTGTTCATTTACGAGTTTTGAGCAAGATACTATGATACAAGTGATTTGAAGAAACCAAATAAGTGTTCATTAACCATGATGTAGATGCATATAACCATACTAGGCTACTATGTAGATCGGATTATCAAGAGCTAGCTAATCCATAAGCGGACATAGGTCTGTACAAAAGAAGGTCGCTAATGTGACAGACATATCGCCACGCTAGGAGTTACCCAAGGCCAAGCAGGTTGGGCACAAACCACTTGTTATGGGGCTTACCTCACAGTTTTCGAATAATTGAGAATTCCAGGGATTCAAGCTCATTCACCCTTCTTTTCTTTTCAAAGGGTAGGGAAAGGGATTTTATTGCTTTTCTTGCTTTCTTTTGAACTTTGCTTATTTTTCTTTTTGTATTTCTTTTGCTTGATAATGCTTGGAACATTGCTGACATAACATTTTTCTTTTCTCTTTTTCTTGAATTTTTCTTTTCTTTTTCTTTTTTCTAGGGATACTTGCTCAGATTAGCTGTAGAGCAAGGGATTTTTATTCTGGGTAGGGGTGAGCTTGTCCTTTTGCCAATTCTCAAAGATTCTAGACCATGTGCATGATAGGATAGCAAGGGGAAACTTTTCACTCAAGAAATCGGTTCTACTATGTAGCAAAACATGGAAATTACAAATATAATCATTTTATTGTGAAAAGATGTGCTTGGTTTAAGTAAATAACAAGATCAATTCTCTATGCTCAAACTTTATTTAATTGAATTTTGTGAACTTTGATATAAGAGAGATTAGTAATCATGCCAGATAAAATCAAGATATTTATTGTGTGAGTGTGCAAGTGAGGGATGCCAAATAAATGCTAATTTTATCCAAAATAAGTTGAAACATATAATTGCAATAATTGTAAGAAAATAATGATTTTGAGAAAGTTTTGAGAATGTTGACTCTCTCTTTATTCTGTATATTGTTTTGGTTTCGAAAGAGTCAAGCATATAGCTGTTTTTGGATTTTTATGTTGATTTTTGTTTTGGAGCAAAAGGAACTTTACAAGTGCTTTAAATAAATGCAATAAATATTTTTGAAGATTTTTGAAGATTTTATGAATGTTTTTGAGGTTTTTTGAATAAATTGAAAGAAATACAAGATAATGATTTTGAACAAATATATACATGGATGAAATGACCAAATTTATGCATAATAACGTTTGAGATGTAAAATATTCATGGGTTCTTTAAGTTCTTTACCATCTAAGGTAGATAATTTATATGCTCCTGATTCAAATTTTGCAGTAATGATGTATGGTCCAAGCCAGTTGGGCTCAAATTTACCTTTAAGTTCTTTGGTTGCATTTGTATTTTTTTTTTTTGATTTTGAGGATTTTGATTTTTTTTGTATTTTGATTTTAATTTATGAATTGAAATTGGTGGTATATACAAGATGATCTATATACACTATACAAGGTTATTTGAGTATAGCATGTCTAAGGTTGCTTCAAAATCAAAGGAGGTTTTGAAGGATAATCTGGTTGAGGTGAAGGTAAGAATAAAAGGTGATGAATAAAAGGTAGTGATAACAAAAGCTTTGTTATAATGTAGAATAATGTAGAAAAAGATTTGACTTTTATATGTGTAAAATTGATCATGTTACAAAATAAAATGTAAGAAGGATAAGAAAGTTCTTCATTCTTATTATTATATTCCAAGTTTTGATAAGATGGAGAAAGTATATGTGAAAGATATGCATGGATGTTATTTGGTAAACAAAGATGATCATATATGGATGAAAAAAAGTGATGGATAGAAGAGAATTGTGATAATAAATAATATATAGAACTTGATGTTTCAACCATTAAATATTCTTCAAATGGTGTTGGGTCACCATGTATGGTAACAATTTTATTTACAATTTCAAACTTCAAACATTGGTGAAGAGTGGAAGGGACAACCCTCATCGTATGAATCCAAGGACTCCGGAGAAATAGGTTGTAAGGTGAAGGACAATATCCTACATAGAATAAAGTATCCAGGATCTTGGATCCAATATTAAGGGGAAGAATTATAGTACCTTGAGCTTCTTGAATTTCATTGTTAAAAGATTTTATAATAACATTTGATTCATTAATATCTTCTTCCTTTGTTTTGAGTTTTTGGAATAATTGATAAGTGCATAAATTAAGAGAGGAGTCATTATCTACCATGATAGTTTTAACAAGTGTTTCTTTACTAGATCCGATAATGTAAAGATAGTAGTCTTCTTGTGGAGTAGAGGAAGGAATATCCTCATCATAGAATGAAATATGGTTAACCTCAAGAGGGTTTACACCATTAATTATGTTCTTAGAGAAAATATGATGAGGAACAAATTGTTGGCTAGGTATTTTGAACAAAATTTCCTTGTGAGAAATTTGTAATACTTCTAAAAGGGATATCTTTGCTTGAGGATTAATCACTTGTTGTTGGTTATCAAAGTGGATTTCAGATTGAGATTTTGATTCTAAAGATGAGCTTTCTATGCTTACATTCCATTTTGGATCATTCTCTAGAGCCAAAGATAGTTTTGAAGGTTGGTCAAATGAGGAATCCATATCTTGAATATCGGATTGAGTTGATTGAACTTGAGGTTGCTCATTTGTAGTTTTTGTTACAATATTAATAATATCATCATGATGGGACACATTAACATGCAATATTTGATTGGTTTCTTGTTGTTGATAATTGAATAGGGGTTCTTGGGAGATCCCCATGTCTTGATTGATTATTGGTATTTGTTGTGTAGGAGTTTGATTGTTTAATGGAGATTTATAATCGGTTGTAGATTGTAATTCCTTTATATTAAAAAGATCCTTATCAATCAAATCTTGAATTGCACATCTTAAATCTTTACAATTTTGTGTCATATGTCCATCTACTCTATGATATTCACAATGTAGCTCGGGTTTAAACCAATCTGATGTGGTATCAGGTTGTCTTATGGAAGGAAGTTCAATAATATTTGTGTCAAGTAAATA
This sequence comes from Wollemia nobilis, assembly GCA_028583015.1. Taxonomy (NCBI): domain Eukaryota; kingdom Viridiplantae; phylum Streptophyta; class Pinopsida; order Araucariales; family Araucariaceae; genus Wollemia; species Wollemia nobilis. The sequence continues at coordinate 270,680 of JAQPPZ010017036.1, read as the reverse complement.
CTTGAGAATTATATCCATTGGTTGATTGAGCTTAGTAAATTTACGTGATGAAGGTTTTTGAGAGGTTTTTGATAAATGCCTTAGGAATTTCGTCATAAAAGGACCTAATGGTTTCTCACCTCTACTTTCTTCATTATGGGTAGAATTATGATAGGAAGATTGCGATGTAGGAGGTGAGTGAATGGTAGAATTGGAAGAATAAGTATTTTCTTGTTGAAATGGATGTGTTGTATTGAAAGAAGAGTATTGAAAAGGTGGTGGAGGATTATATGTGGGTTGATAGACATAATATGGATATATGGGAGAATAGATAATATCATTATGAAGAGGATTGGCAAAGGGATTGTTTTGTTGGGTTATGGATGAAAAATAAGAAGAGTGTGATGGAGGTGGTGTTGAATAGGGATGAGGTTGGTCATAATCAACAAATGTATTTGGATGAATTCTTCCAACATTACTAATGGGCTCATATTGATTTGAGTAAAAACTCATGGTTTCTTTAGTACTTCTAAAAGTAATATTTAGCATCTACTATTTAGAATTGAATCTAAAAACATACAAACTTGAAATGATGATTTTGTTATTTTTTTTTCTTGCACACATATATATTTTTTTGTTTTTGTTTTCAAAAGGTTATGATGCATTCACGTCGGGTTCACCAAAATGTATCGCTCCAAATTTTTCGCATCCCTACCTTCAGGCTATTGGATCCGTGCCCGGAAGGAGGATGGGAAAAGGATGGTGCGGTACCTCGGACGAGAGGACTTTACGAAGGTCCCGCCTCTCAAGGGAGGTGCATTTTGGTGATTTTTCGACGGATGGTGGGTTCACCAGGAAACATTTGACGACAGTTTCCACGCCTAGGTTTTGGGAATGAGTTTTGATGAGTTCGTTTTATTTTTAAACATTCATCCTAGGTTTGGCCAAATTATTCTAACTTAAACTACATGAAAATGCAATTTAAATGAATATAGCAAACAGAAAAAAAACAAAAATAGAGAATTTGCAGGAGGCCAATGAAGATTACCTGATCCGAAGTCTGATGGAGTTTCTAAAGCTTGACACAGTCTGGATCGTCTGCAATTCAACAGAATCGCCTTCAATTTGATAAAATCGTCTAAACTGACAGGATCGTCTGCAATCTAATGAATTCGTCAGACGAATTCATCAGAGACCTGCAAAACAGCAAACACAGATGCGAAATACAAGAAATTCTATTTTGTAAACAAGGGGCAAACTATATGAAAAAGTAATATGAGTATTGAACAATATACAAGAACAAAAGTAAATGCAAATCACTGTGTTTAGATAGCAGAATATGATCTTAATATGCAAACTAGACAAAATGGGTGAACTCCAGATGCAATATAGTATAAAAACTGAATAGACAATCTAATTTATAGCATAAAATGACAGAGAAAAGAGAAAGAAGAGCAAACTCCAAGCACTGATTGCCTCGATGTGTCGTTGCGATCGAAATCGTCTCGCATCGATACGAGATCGTCCCGAATTTGACGAGATCGCCTCCGATCTTGATAGGTTCGTCGGCTGCGATAGGTGCTGGCTCCAGCTGAAAACCAGTGGTGTACCTGCAATAAAATTAATATAGGACTAGTGCAAGAGCAAATTTGAAGTGTTTTAGCGCATAGGGAGTTGATTTACATAAAAATTCAGCCAGGGGTTGGGGAAGGAAAAGTCTTAGAGTTAAATAGGCATAGGATAGTTGTTGGGAGGTTGGAGATCATCCCAATTTGGGAGATCTCCAACGGGGAAGGGTCCCAACGGCGCAGACACGCTTCTGCCCGGATTGGAGACCCGTTGGAATGGATTCCAACTATGCAAATTTAGTTTTGCGACAAAATCGTCTGGACGTTCTAGTCCAGAAGAAATCGTCAAATCTGGGGCGATATCGTCTGATCGGAGACGATATCGTCAAACGGTCAAAACAACTGCTAAAAATGGCACGAAAAAAGAGGAAACGGGTTTCTCGACGGTTAACGGGCGGTTTGGGAGGTTAAATTTGAATTTAAATTTATTTACTAAGGTGAATGTAATTATTTCAATTTTACTGCACCAATTTTAGGGTGCTACACCTTTGAATGGGATAAAGGAAGAGTCACCAACTTCTATTCTACATGTTGAACTTGAGGAGATATAAGAGAATGACTCATTTGAAGCAGTCATGCGATGAGTTGCTCCAGAATCTAGGACCCAGTAATTAGATGAAGTATTAGTGGTATTCCCATGAAAATTTAGGGCTTTTCCTATCTGATTTTTATTATCTATATTTTGATCCTTCATAGCTGCATCTAGTTGTAATATTTTCCAACATTTTTTTGCAGAATGACCATTCTTTTTGTAGTGGAGGTGGATGCTACTTTCTTTCTTTCTTTTTGAATTTTTCATTAGTGGACTTCTTTATTTATTTTTGAATTTTTATTTAGTGGAGGTGGATGCTACTAAGGCTTTAGAGGAAGAGGAAGATATCTCATACTTTGCAACTTTTATTTATTCTCTAATTAGTCTCTCACAAAATTCTTCTAAGGAGGGCATTTTGAAACTTGCACCAAGAGCATATTTTGTAGATAGAAATGTGGTTGCGATTATTTGAAATACACCATTTAATTTAGAAAGAATTATATAGATGCATTTTTCATATTTTTATCCTTGTCACTGCATTTAAATTGAGTAAGGACTTCTTTATATTTGGTGAGAAAGTCAACAATATTGCTAAAGTCTTTAGGAGATAATGTTGTTAATTTTACCTCTAATTGCATTGACCTTATTTGATCTACTTTTCCAAATAAGTTCTTTAGTTTCTCCCAACTTTCATAAGGATTTTTACAATCCGTAATGTGAAACCATAAGCTTTCATTTACATTAGTGCTTATAATACCCATTTTTTCATACATTTTTCCTTTATGAACAAATATTTCATATTCTTTTTCAAATTTAGGTTGCTTCTCTTCTAACAGGTGTGTGAGCCCTTTTTGAGAAATGAGATTTAATATTTTAGGTTTCCAGGTATGATATTTATGAGGGGTGAGTGGATCAATTATATTCATTTTGCTAAATAAAATTGAAGTAGACCAACAATCTCCCCCCTTAACTTTAATTTCAATGTTATTTTAAAGAATGGAACACAAACCTTTAAGAGATACCGAGCTCCTCAATTACCCACCCTAACGAAAGAGAAACTATAAGTAATGAGGATATTTTATAAATCTATTAGGGAATAAATTAATGGATCTTATAATTTTTAATGTAACAATGGCCTTTTGGAAATACCAATCTCTTCAAAAAACCCGCCCTAACAAGAGGAAAACTATAAGTAAATGAGGAGGTATGATAAATTAATAAGACCAATGAAACAATTGTTAAGCCAAGCCTATATATCTCTTCTTCTCAATAACTCGCCCTTACGAGAGGAAAACTATAAGTATATAGGAGAATTGATACTTGGAACATAGGTTGTTTTTTATATCATCCAGAACTTAATATCGGATTCTTAATAACCCACCCTTACGAGTGGAAAACTGTAAGTTATTGAGAAGTCCAACACTAGGAACATGGGTGATAAATTTTAAATGATTTAGGTAAAAAAGTATTCCTATAAATTGAAAAAAAAATTGAAGTTATGAGAGCTTGTGTTGATATAGACTTATTATATATTAGGTCTTGCTTTAAGATATATAAAACTTTCTTAAATGCAAAAAATATGAAATAAGAAGGTGAAACTAACAAGCAAGAAGAGGCAGAAAATTTTATGAAGATATATTTTATACACCAATAGATGCCACTTAAAAATTTATAATATGTTATATAAAAAATTATTTGTTTTGATATTTATGAGGGTTTGTATAAAATATTAAGTACCTAGTCTATCCTAGTAGAACTTAAGATAATAATTACTTATTCTAACATTTTTAATATTACCATATATATATATATATATATATATATATATATATATATATAATTAAATTAAATTAAAATAATTTTAAAGAATATAAACGGTACTTAAACTACCTTATACATTAGAAGTTCTTTAAACTATTTGGTGAACCTACTAGACATTAAAAAATCATACTCTTAGCTTTTAAAATAAATAAATAAATAAATAAATTATAAATAATAAATAATAATAATATTATCTTATACTTCAGAATTTCTTTAAACTTTTAGGTGAATTTATTAAACATTTTTAAAAAAATTCATATTTTACTTAATCTACACAACATACATTCTCTACCTCCCATGGAACACAATAAGGTAGTGACATGGAATCCACTTCTAAATAATTCAAGCCACCTATAGCTAAGCGTAGGTAGATAAATATGGGCTTTCTAGAGGCACTAATATGGTGCTCGTAACTGGATTTTTTTTATTTTGTTCATATTTTTAGGGAATGAAATGGTGTGGTTGATTGCTTAGAAAAATGGGCTTCTAAGTTTTAGGAAGACTAGAATGTTAGGGAATGGAATCAGCTTCCATTGGATTGTTCTCATCATCTTGCTAATTTTCTTGCTGCAGATATGCCTGGTTGAGGTTGTTGTTTGTTGGGTGTCTTTTGGTCGGGTGCTCGGTGGTTTTAGGGGTCTCTTTCTTCTAGCCCTTGTAAGGGTTATTGTTTTGGGATTCTCTGTTTCTTGTATGGTTTTATTCATTCAATAAATTTTTACCAACATATAAAAAAAATATGGTGCTCCAAATCCCTTTGTTCTATTTTTTAATAAGTACAAATATTTTATTAAAAAAACATTCATATTTTACATAATCTACACAACATACATTCTTTACCTCCCATAGAACACAATAATGCATTGTCGTTGAAGCCACTTCTAAATAATTCAAACCACTTACAAATGAGTGTAGATAAATTAGGGCTTTCTAAGGACACTAATATGGTGCTATAGATCCCTATGTTATCAAATATTTTGTGTTGTTTTATTTATTTAAATTAAGATAAACCCCAAGTCCTCTAATTACTTCTTCCCTCTTCCTACCTATTGTAAGGTTCAAACCCTATTTTGAAAGACAATTTGCTTCTACATTTAGTTTCCTATAGATGTGTTTATATCAAATTTTTGTTATAGAAGATTATAATAGTTTCACTTGCTCATAGAAAGGATTGAGAAATAGAATTTTCATCTTAGCTTGATCTACAACCCAACTTATCACTGAATCTTCATAAATCTATAAAGTTGTAATTCCTTGTTCTAATGCTATTGTCATAAAAAGGATTAAAGCTTTCCATTCTACCATATTATTTTTTTCTTCTTCTAAATATACGTTGAAAGTGATTTTATGATTCTTATTTAAGTGAGGTGCTCCTCCTACCCCACACATACTTGAAATGCCCTAACAAGCTCCATCAAATAAGGTACATGGCTTCATAGGATCAACTATTAGTGTTCCTCTATGCTTGCTCAAATTTAATTTTGGAGAGATTTTTAAACTTTAAAAAATGGATTTAATCTATATTTATATCTGAATCACTAAAATGTCCTTCAAATAACCTGACATCTCTAACCAGCCATAAGTCCTATTACATTATCAAAGGGATACATCTATACTCCTTTAATTCTCTTTATTTGAACCACTATTGCAAGTTATCCAAATATTTTTAGTAGAACACTATCCTTTCCTTTGATTAAAAAAAGAATTGAACTCCACAATATATTACAAAAGGGAAATGAATCAAATGATGGTCCATTATTTCTTCTTCTTTTTTGCACATGACACACTAAATTGGTCCTTACCAACACTTCCTTTGAAGAACATACCATATTAATATTTGTTTTGCTAAAGCTAACCAAACAAAAATTCTAGGTTTTAGGAAATCTCTTACCTTACAATTCCTACTCCACCACCAAAGCTTTTCCTCATTGTTATTGTTAAATCTTGCCTTATACCTTCTCCAACATTGTACTACTACCCACTTGCTTTATTCTTGAACCATATTTTAATTGTTTATTTTCTCTTTCTAATTCCTTTGGGCGTCGTCATAATAAATATATGCATATTTTCGTCCTAATAGGGAGTCTTTTATTGTGAGCCATCCTTGTTTCCATAAACATATAACCTTATTTTAAAAGAATTCTAATGTTGCGTATTTACACATTTATTTTAAATTCTAAATTTTTCATTGTTAAACTCACTCAAACTTTAAAATCTACTTAAATTTCATTAGGCGTCCTCAAATATATAAAAATTTACAATCCCACTATATTTTTAATTCCATAAAGTCTCTTGAATCCTGCGCAGGGGTTGACTTAACCTTTGTTAAAAAAAATTATATTTTTTTAATTTTTCTAAAGTATTTAATAAAATATAACAATATGTATTCATTAAATTTGAAAGTATAATATAATATTATGACATTGCTTTACTCATTTATTATTTTTATTGACTTTGAATCTAATCTTGAAAAAGAAATTAAATAACTTTTCAACTTGATTTTGATGTTCTTATTTATTATTTTTATTCTTTTAATTTTTTTTATATATTTAAAAATAAATTTTACTTTCTTTATTATTAAACTAATGTTACTTCTTTACTTTTAAAATTAAAATTAAAACAACTTTTAAAGCCTATGGTATATCAAACCTCTATAACCTAAATAAAAATTAATATATTTTGAATTTTTGATAAGAGTTTTATTATATCAAAAATTAAAATATATTAAATAAATTAAAAAATATAATAAAATAAAATAAAATAATTTTAAAGAAATATAAACAGTACTTAAACTACTGTACTACCTTATACATATGAAGTTATTTAAACTATTTGGTGAATCTACTAAACAATAAAATAAAATCATACTTCCTCATACTTTAGAAGTTCTTTAAACTTTTAGGTGAATCTATTAAACAATTTAAAAAACATTTATATTTTACTTAATCTACACAACATACATTCTCTACCTCCCATGAAACACAATAAGGTAGTGACGTCAAAGCCACTTCTAAATAATTCAAGCCACCTACAGCTGAGCGTAGATAAATCAGGGCTTTCTAGGGGTATTAATATGGTGCTTATATAAGTTTATTTCGAGGGGTATTAATATGGTGTTGATATAAGTTTATTTTTTTTGTTCATATTTTTAGGGAATGGAATAGTGGATGACTAGAAATGCGAGGTTATTTGAAGGAAATTTTAGTTATTCAAATACAAATATAGATTAAATTCATTTTTGAAAGTCTAAAAATCTCTCCAAAATCAAATTTGAGCAATCATAGACCAACACTAATAGTTGATCCTATGAAGCCATGTGTCTTCTTTGATGGAGCTTGCTAGGGCATTTAAGGTATGTGTGGGGTAGGGGAACACCTCACTTAAATAAGAATCATAAAATCACTTTCAAGGTATGTTTAGAAGAAGGAACAAATAATATGGTAGAATGGAAATATTTAATCCTTTTTATGACAATAGCATTATAACAAGGAATTAAACTTTATAGATTTATGAAGATTCAGTGATAAGTTGGGTTGTAGATCATGCTAAGATGAAAAATCTATTTCTCAATCCTTTCTATGAGCAAGTGAAACTATTAGAATCTTCTATAGCAAAAATTTGATAGAAACACATCTATAGAAAACTAAATGTAGAAGAAAATTGTCTTTCAAAAAATGGTTTGAACCTTCCAATAGGTACTTGGAAGAGGGAAGAAGTGGTTAGAGGACTTGGGGTTACCTCACATTTCTCATCTTATATTTTTAATGAGTTTACATAGTTTTTGTGAGAGGTCATGGTCCCCTCATACCGAGTGGAGTTTGAACCTTGGACCTCTCAAAGAGAGGTCAAAATCCTTACCACTGCACTAAGCTTACAACTTACATTCATCCTATTATTAAGGATTATATAAAATATCTATTAAATAAAAGGAAATAAACAAAGGTTTTGAAAGGGACCCTTACCTTTATTTTATAGAAATACAAGCTTCAAATAGCATTCACCTTCATAATTGAAACCTGTGTTCTCAATTTTTGAACTTAGGTAAGATTCATATGAGAACTATGATTGATCATGAGGTTATTCCTACTCTCCACCCATTAGTCATGTTATTAGGATATAGTTTATAAATTATAATTTGGTTGTAACATATTACAACAAGGAGACCAATACTCTTCTAAATTTAGTTTATGAACTCTTAGATAGGATGTAATTAAAATTCTTGAGGGTTACTACATACCCATAACATTTTAACTTTTTTCAAACTAAAAAAATGAAAATTATAGATTTTTCTAAAATCTTGTTGACAGTAAAAATTACTTTATGTTTTACCTTTACATTTAATTTTAGGACATTAATTTCAAGTTAATAATAAATATTCTTAAAATAAAGGGAAATTAACATATTGTTAGAGCAAGTGAATATTCTCTTAATTTTCACTAGGATACACACTTGAGTTTCCACTCCTCCATGTGTTAAGAGAACTCTCAATGATGTTTTCATCAGGTCTCATGAGTTACTGTAATTCAACGGCTCTCAATGATCAACTTTGCTATTTATACAAAGTTGATCCTTGAAATAAATCAATCAGTTCCACTCTTATCTTCATATTTTGTGAAATACTTTGCATATCTATTATTGTGAAATTCTAACATGGTACCAGAGCATGATAGATTTTGCTAGCATTCTCTCTTGAAGGTTCTAGGATCTGGTTCATTTGCTTTGGATAATTTTTTTTTTGGCTATCTTACTTGAAAGTATACCGTAGTCACTTTTTATCCATAGTTTATTCTTTCAGCAAAATTTTTATTTTTTGAAATATATGTTGCAATATTTTTTTTAAAAAAACTAGTGTTGAATTCGTGCTTGAGGGTATTTTTTAAAATAGCTCTTCCTTTACTTTCAACACAAGGTTTACCCTGTGTGCATGGCACTATTCTAGCCCATATTCTAAGGAAAGAGCCTTTTAAATTTTTTAAATATTTTTCCCTCTTCGAATTCATTATAGAACAATTTCCTTTTGGCCCACCATAATTAGAAATATTGTTTATATTTCTACTTTATTTTTAGCGCAAATATCATTGTATTATTTCTAACCAATATCATTTAAAGTATATTGGTAAGTAGTGGTTTTTTAAATTCTTTGAGATTTTATTCGATCCTCAGGACAACGGGTCTCCTCATTCTTGTTAGAACTCGACGCTCGCAATGTTCCTCTCTAGAAGCTATGTGACACATCTCCTCATTTTCTAGTTGGTCCTTGGCACAGTTCTCAGTCTTTCCATTCTGAAATTTGTTGTTCCTATCTTGAAGATCATAATATTTTCAAATATTTTTTTTTCCTCACTTATATTGGTGCTCTCTTTGTCAGTCCTTATACTCTCCTCTCCCTGCAAATGTTTCAAGTGCAAAGCTCTACTATTTAGTTTTTTCTGATTCGATATCAAGCTTGCTCATGCTAAATAGATATTTTTTCATATATTTATCATCGTGTTCGCTTGGGTCGTTGTTTCTTTTTTTCATTAACATTTTCTACATAGGTCAATGGTTCTTCTTTAATATTTTCTACAAGGGTCGTTGGTTTGTTTGAGAAAAAGAAAAATATTTTCTGTAGGGGTCGCTAGTTCGTCTGAGAAAAAAAATATTCATATTATTATTTATTTTTTAACATAGTCTTCTACAGGGATACCTCATAGTCAAGCATCATGGCTACTAGGTGCTCTTCCATCTGCCCTCTCACATCCTCTACTCTCGGTGATATCCTCTGCTCTAGATGAATCCCTTTCTAAGATAGAAGAAAAACTAAATATAAATTTTAATTTATTTTTATGTATACTCTCTGGTTCAATTCCTGAATGCGCAGATAATAGCAATAGAAGATCATCATCATGGATGCCTCGTCGTCTTTGTTCGAGCCTATTCTCTGCTATGTTGTCACCCATAGAAGTTGAAGTTGCATCTTCAAAGTGGACCATACCAGCCTTTAAAAATTTAAAATTGTAGGTAATTTAAGAAAGCCAATGTCTGATCGCCTATCTTTCTCTGAAGTTGAATGATTGTAATATTTCTTTTATTCCTCCTACATATATCTTTTATTTAGGTTATTAGGTTTCTTTTGATCCCTCATTTTTTCGAAGAAACACCTTTTGACTCCTTTTCTAAGAGCCATTATTTTTTCTCATATGGCTCTCATGAATCGTGAGTCACTATTGTAACCATTCTAATAAAAGTATTCTTTGGGGGGTAGCGTGCAAGTAATTGCACATCTATGTTTCAAGGGGGGTTGCATTTCTTTCTTTGTCTATCTTCTTCTATGGTCTTTACTTGTTTTAAAGTAAGTCAGATTTATAAGGATATAATTGTTGAATATTTTCTTTAATTTTTCATAGAGAAGTTAATCAAAAATAGCAACACCCATCAAGATAATTTTTTAAAAATTAATAGAATATTTAGAGGGGGGTTGAATCTTATTATAAATACATTTATTTCCTTTTAAATAATTTTATTTTAAAAGGTGTTTTTTACTAAAATATTTCTTCATATTTCATTAAGAAGATAATCTCTACAACTCTTCATATTTTAATTTTTCATATACTCTCTTATGTATGTTGCAATTTTGGTATTTCATTTAGAATTTTTTTTATATCTTTTCTAAATATATTAAAACCTCTCTTAAAACAAAACTCTATAATTTTTTTCTAAAAACTTAAAAGTTTTCCCTCATAATATATTTTCCTATGTTCCATGTATCATTGTCTCTAAAACTTACAGTTTCCCTCAAGTAAGGGCGGGTTTTTTGAGACTGTTGATATAAAGGTCTGGCATATATTATTCTGCATCAACCTTACTACATATTGGATATCTCTCTTATTATTCTGCATCAACCTTACTACATATTGTATATCTCTCTTACTTATAGTTTCCCTCTAGTAAGGGTGAGTATTGAGTTATCCATATTTACATCTGGTTGATATCTCTGCATTTCAAGCCTATATTCCTTTAAAATTATTCTCCATACTTATAGTTTCCCTCAAGTTAGGGTGGGTATTGAGAAAAAAGGAATTGGCATTTCAAAAAGTAAACAATATTCAAACCTCATTGAACGACGAGGAAACACTACTCTGCTAGGGTTTGATGAAGAAAAACTACTCTACAGGGATGGCAGCAACTTTCGGAGGAGGTCTAAAAAATTGGAGGAATATCGTGATGGCATCGAGTCCGACACAGAGAGTGCATGCTCGTGATATTTTTTCATCTAAAAATGATTGGAAGGAACAATATTTTCCAGTGCATGTCGGGAACCGCTTGTTAAAAAATAATGGATGTTTGGAACGATGTGAAGCCAGGCCAGTTCTAGTGGTTCAACCAGACTCGGTGGTGGAAGATGTGGAGTATCTAACCAAACATGCCCTTATTGGTAAATTTTGGGGCATCCGAATTTCTCTCCCCTTTATGGAGGCTTGGTTCAAGAAGACTTGGAATCTTGAAGATGATGTGGAGGTGATGTTGAGTGCGAACAACTATTTATGGTTGTTTTCTCTTGTATTGCAGATCATAAAAAAACATTTTAAGGGGGTCCTTATTTCTATAACCAAGTGGGACTCTTTCTTAAACCCTAGAATGTGGGTTTCAACCCATAAGAGGAGCGACCATCATGGGTTCTAGTATGGGTGCGACTTCCATGGATCCCGTTGGAATTCTAGAGAACTGATATCTTGCATAAGATTGCCCTTCTGCTTGGGAAGCCGGTTGGACCATCACAATAGACAATGGATAAAATGTAATATCTATTGCTCGTATTTATGTTGAAATTGACTTAAATAATCCTATTCTAGATTCTATTGAAATACAATTTGGATCAACTACATGGGTTTAAAAACTTGACTATGAAGATCTTCCATTTCGTTACTGGATTTACCGTGAATATGACCACCTGCAAATAAAATACCCTAAGTTTGTCTCGACTATGGCTTCAAATCCTAGGTCCTCTTGATCTAGAAAAAGTTTGGATAAATAAAAAGCCCCGATAAAGGAAGGGGAATGGGATAAGGAATGTTTTGTTCCGATAAAATCTTGAAATAGAGGATGAAGGGCAAACAAAGACCTTAAGGATAGCCAACCATATGCTCTACTCAACCATTTTGAAATATTAGATGATCTTGATCAGTGCATGGAGATACCTGAAATATTGCTACATGATGCAAATATAAGAAGGCCAAATCAGATGTCTCTTCTTGAGGGGGAACTTAAGGAATCATATCTAGGGGGTTTAAATGAAGAACAAAGGGCTTTGGATCTGAGTATAGGGGACATGGTTGGGTCTACCCTATAAGGGAAACTATTTTGAAAAGTGGTACAAATTTAGTTATGCCCTCTACTACTCAAAAACTGATGCAGTCATCCTTTGATTGCAAAACTCCTACGGTGTTGGGATTGCAGCAGAAAATAATTAAAAAAAGTTTTTCGGATAAGAATATGAAGATGGGTCGGAAGAAGGACCAGGATAAAATTAAGTTAATGGGGGAGACTTTGGTGGAGTAAGGCTTGGTGAGAACATTGGACTCCCATTTTTATAACCCCCAAAAATGATTATCCTCTCATGGAATGTAAGGGGGTTGAATAGCATCCCTAGATAAAAATTTGTTCATGATTTGGTTCGTGTGCATTCTCTGAATGTGGTGTTTATTCAGGAGACTAAATTGGCTATTGATAGTATGTTCAATATTGTTCCCAAGTTGTGGATAAGGTGTAATGCTAGTGTATTGGTGCATGTGGATATGTTGGTGGTGTCGCTTGTTTATGGGATCCGATTAAGATATCCCCTCTTACTTGGATTTCCAGTAGATGGTCTATTTCAATGGTCGGGCATGATAATGAATCTGGTGAAATCATCCTACTTACAAATGTGTATGCTTCTATTTATTACAATGGTAAAGTGAATTTTTGGAAGCACATTTGCTTTGTGATAAGTTTGGCTCCCCTGTACCTATGGATTTTGGCTGGAGACTTCAACTCTATCACTTGTTTAGAGGAGAAACATGGTGGGGTGGAACATCTTGAGCCTTTTTCTTATATATTCAATTCTCATATTTAGGCCCTAAACCTGGTTGACATCAAGCCAGATAATGGGATCGTTACTTTGCACAATAGAAGGTGTGGGGAAGCTTCCATATCAAAGAGACTAGATAGGTTTTTGATATCTAGTTATTGGATGGGTAATAATAGAGGTGCTAGTTCTATGATTCTGGAGGGTAGGGGATCTGATCATTGGCCTATAAAACTCTCTACTTTGGAGTTAGGGCTAAAAAATAATCCTTCATTTAAGTTTCAACTTATGTGGCTTCATGATCCTAAGCTTCATGAATTCATGCGAGGCTGGTGGACCACTGGAAAACCTCCTCATGGCATCGCTATGTATTCCTTTATGAAGCGATTACAATTTGTAAAACATAAATTGAAGAGATGGAATAGACTAAATTTTGGGAACCTTTCCTTGGCTAAGCTGGAAGCTTTGAGGAGGATGGAAGAAGCTTCAAGGAATATTAGAGATCAGGTATTTACGAAGGAGCTTCTTGTTGAGTAATCTGAGGCTACGAAAGACCTTGTTGAATGGGAACTAAGGGAAGAAATTTTTTGGAAACAAAAAGGTCGAGTAGATTGGATTCAAGAAGGGGATAGGAACATAGACTTCTTTTATAACTCAGTTATGGCTCACCATAATGGTAACATGATTACCTTTCTTGTGAATTCTCAAGGTGCCCTACTCTCTTCTTTCAATGATATTTTAGAAGAGACTAAGAGGTATTTTTCCTCTCTCTTCAAGGAAGACTCTCTATCAGATGATGAGAATGAAAAGCTTATTCTAAACTATATTCCAGTGATTGTTTCTAGAGAGATGAATGAGCACTTTATGGGTCCAATTTCCATTGAGGAGTTGGAAAATGTTGTATTCAAGATGAAAAAAGGAAAATCCCCAGGCCCATATGGATTCCCAATTGAGTTTTATCATGAGTTTTAGGATTTAATAAAATTTGATATTTTGGAGGTGGTCCATGAGTCCCAAAAGAAAAAATAGATGCTAAGGGTCCTAAATGCTACCTTTGTGGTGCTTATACCCAAAAAAGAGGGAGAAAATTCCTTGGATATGTTTAGGCCTATTGCTCTTTGCAATTTTGTGTATAAGATCATCACAAAAATTATTGTTGAGAGGCTGAAGATATGGTTGAGCAAAATCATCTCTGAGGAGCAAGGAGGGTTTGTTGCTAGCTGACAAATATTGTATGGGGTTGTTATTACTACATAAGCTATTCACTCGATGGAAACTTCTAAGGAGAAAACTATGTTCATTAAGTTGGACATGGCCAAATCCTATGATCGGGTCATATGGTCCTTTCTTTAGAAAGTTCTTGTTGCTTTTGGATTTGAGGAGGAATGGATTAGATGGGTGATGAGCTATGTTTCTTCTTCCTCATTCTCTATTCTTGTTAATAATGAACCATCAGAGTTGTTTAAGGCCTCAAGGGGATTGAGGCAAGGAGATAATTTATCTCCTTATTTTTTTATCATTATGGTGGAAGGGTTGGGAATATTGCTCAAGTCTCAAGTCATGTAGGGTCTCATTCAAGGGTGGAAGTGGGATAGTAGTTTGCCACCTCTTTCCCACATTCAATTTGTTGATGATACTGCTTTGTTGGGAGTTGCCACTATTAGAGTTGGCAATATTAGATAGTCTCTTGACATATATCTTGGTGCTTCTGGATAGTTTATTAATGAGGATATGTCTTCTATTTTCTTCTTCAATACCCCTCCTCTTATTCAAGCCAAGATTGCTCGCATTCAAATATTTCAGGTTGGGACTCCCCCCTTCATTTATCTTGGTATTCAAATTTCATCTCACCCTCTACCTAGATATTCTTGGCAGTCTATGCTTGATAAGTTTAGAAGGAAGGTGAATCACTGGACTTTCATATGGCTATCAACTGCAGGTAGCGTGTTTCTTTTAAAATTTGTTTTTCAAGCTTTACCCATTTATAGATATTTTGTACAAATAGCTCCCTCTTACTTCATCAAGGACATGGATGCTTTGTCAATACAGTTTTTATGGTCTGGAAAACATCACCAATCTAAATGGAGTTTGGTTAGGTGGGATTCTATATGTAGGTCGGTGCAAGAGGGAGGCCTTGGGTTGCGACAGACAACACTTTTTGGGAAGGCTTTGGCTGCAAAATTTTATTGGAGATGGTGTACCTCTCAAGATCATATTTGGGCTAAAATATTATCTTGTAAATACTTGAGAGGTATTTCTGAGGCTAAAATTGCTAGAGTCAGCTTGGTTGGGAAAGGTAAAGTTATCTGGGACACTCTAAAAACGAGCTAGTTTAATCAAGCAGAGTTTGTTCTAGATTTACAATCAGGGATCAAATGCTCTTTTTTGGGAGGATTCTTGGGATGGCCATCCTCCTATCTTGAATCAATATCCTAGGTTATGTTCCCTAAGTATTTTTTCTTGGAAGCAGGTTGGTCTCGTGTGGAGGACTTTAAAAAAATCTAGTATTTTGGAAATATGGAGATGTATAGGTGGAAATATCCACAAGAATGGCCCTAGGGGGACTGGCCAAGGATAGAGAGGTGCTTTATCTTATTCTTATGAGGAGTCCTTGTTCTTCATTGAGGGGTAAATATATTCTGGCTTGGAACCATGATCCTAAGGGAACCTACTCGATAGCCTGTGGTTATCAGGTTATTGATAAGCAAAAGTATGGGAGTCTTCCTGTCACTTGGTGGAAAAATATGTGGAACAAATTTTCCTAGCCAAAATGTAACTTCTTTCTCTGGTTGGTAGATCATAATAAATGCCTCACTTGGGATAATTTGAGGAAGAGGGTATTTTAGGGTCCCTCTTTTTGTGTCCTTTGCAGTAAGAATGAGGATGATTCTTCTCATTTATTTTTCCAATGCTCCTTTGCTAGAGACATTTGGCACTATTTGTGGAGTGCCTGGAACCATCCATGTTTTCATGTGCTATCCCTGGTGGAGTTTTGGAGTAGCCTGGGAAGACCTCCGGCCAAGGCCCCCTTCCTTTGGGTGGCTTGGAATTTGGGTCCTTCTTGCATCATATGGAAAATATGTCTAGAACGAAACCGATGCATATTTTAGGGTAGTTATTTGGCTATTCAACAATTTTGGCAAAGGATCCTATATATGGTTCAGTAAACCATCCATAGCAAATGTTATGTGGACCCTCTTTTGGATTCTAGAGATGAGAAGGTATAGCAATCCCTTGGTGTCTTTGGGGATGGTGTGAACTCTTCTAGCCCTAGTAGGGTTTCTCAGCTCAGCAAGAATGTTAGGAGAGATGGTAGGTGGAGGCCACTCCCTAGAGGAGTTTTAAAAATTAATACTAATAGATCATCCATGGATAATCCTAGACATGCTAGCATTGGCAGTGTTGGGAGAGATTCTACTGGTGGTGTCAGTTTTTTTCTTTCCATTTATAAAGGTGTTCACTCCATCAATTTTATAGAAGCTCTTGCAATTATTAAGGCCTTGTGGAGGGGGTTTTATCTTGGTTGGCATAGGATTATCTGTGAGTCTGACTCTCAAATTATGGTTAATATTTTAAATAGTAAAAGGGCAAAGGAATTTAATTGGCAGTTGGCCTCTGTAGCCATTCATATTCTTAGAATAAGTGAAAATTTTGAATTTATATCCTTTGTGCACACTCCAAGGGAATGGAATGTGGTTGCTGATTACCTGTCCAAAAGGGCTTTTGAGCTACTGGATCCTTGGAGTATTGATAATTGGAAGAGTCTCTTTTATGGGGACTGTCAATTCCTATGGGATTTTATCCATAAGGATGTACAGACTTAATGTGGTTTATTCTTGTTATATTTTTTGGGTGTCATTCTAGTCTAATGGTTTTAGCCTGTTTGATTGTTTATTTGAGTCCTGGTTGGAAGCTCAGTTGTACTCTATAATCCAAACTTTTTATTAATAAATTTTTACCCCTTTATTTAAAAAAAAATATTCAAACCTCATTATACTTATAGTTTTCCTCTCGTTAGGGCAGGTATATTGAGTTTTTCAATATTGAAAAGCTTCATTCCTTCCCTTTAACATTTGCATTAAATTGAAGTTCTAAGGGGGGATATATTGGTTAAAAATTCAAAAATTTCTTTTGTGTCAAAATGATGAATTCAATTGAACCTCTCACCCCTCATAACTTTCACACTTGGAAACCTAAAATTTTAAATCTTATCTCTCAAAAAGGTCTTACTCATTTGTTAGAATAAAAGAAACCATAATTTGCGAAAGAATATGAAATTTTTGTTGATAAAGGAAATATGCACAAAACAATGGGTAGTATTAGCTCTAATGTTCTTGAAAGTTTGTTGTTTCACATTATAGATTGCAAAAATCCTCATGAAATTTGGGAGAAACTAAAGACCTTGTTTGGGAATGTAGATCATATGAGATCAATACAACTAGAAGCAAAACTAACATCTTTGTCTCCTGAAGATTTTAGTATTATTGTTGACTTCCTCACTAAGTTCAAAGAAGTCCCAACTCAATACAAAGGCAGTGGGAAGACTAATACTGAAGAAGAATGCATTTATCTAATCCTTTCCAATCTAAATGGTGTCTTTGAAATTTTTGCTACCACCTTTATATCTACCAAATATGCTCTTGGTGCAACCTTTAAAATTCCTTATTTAGAAGAATTTTGTGATAGATTAACTAGGGAAGAAACAAAACTTGCTAGATATGAAATCTATTCTTCTTCCTCTTCCTCTAAAGCCTTAGCAGCCTCCACCTCTTCTAAATAAAAAATCAAAAAGAAGGAAAAGACCCCCATAACATGTACTCACTACAAAAAGAATGTTCACTCTATAAACAAATGTTGGAAAAGATTACATCAACTAGAGGTAGCTATAAAAGATCAAAATATAGACAATAAAAATCAAACAGGAAAAGCCCTTAATGTTCAAGGAAAAACCTCCAATTATTCCTCTAATTTATGGGTCTTATATTCTGGAGCTACTCATCACATGACTGCTTCAGATAAGTCTTTTTCTTCTATCTCCTATAGCTCTACTTGTAGCATAGAAGTGGGTGACTCTTCCTTTATCCCTATCAAATAAAAATGGGACATAACCATTGATGGTGGCTCTATAAAAAATGTTCTCTATGTTCCAAAAATTGCCACAAATATCCTCTCTATCTATCATATTTGTACTTATGAAAAGGGGAAAATTTTTCTCTTCTGTCCAACAGGAGTTGAGATAAGAGACTTTCAAGATCCCCATTCTCTTATAGCCAAAGGAAATATTGATCATAACTCTCATCTATTTTACTTCAAAGGTTTCCAAAATCCAAAAGGAGCCTCCTATTTTGTGGCTCATGGAGATCTTTAAATTCAAATTTGGCATGAAATATTTGGTCATCTTAGTTACAAATACCTAAAGGATTTCAGAACCCATGATATGATAATAGGTTTACTCCAAGTCTCTTATAGTAATGGAGTTTTTCCTGGATGTGCTCTTGGAAATCAACATAAAGATCCTTTCCACCCAAGTAGTTTTCCTGGATGTGCTCTTGGAAAGCAACATAAATATCCTTTCCACCCAAGTAGTTCTCTAAAAGCCTCATCCCCTCTAGATTTAAACCATAGTGACTTAATGACCTTTCCAAAAAATTATTTCAAAGGAGCAAAGTATGCTCTAACCTTTATTGATGATTTTTCTATAAGATAATGGATCTACTTCTTGAAATATAGAAGTGATATTCTATCCCACTTTAAATTTTTTAAAGCCTTAGTTGAAAATCAGGCATCTTTCAAAATCAAGAAGATTCACACAAATAATGGAGGGTCTATAGTAATGAATTTTCCATATTTCTTTCAAGTCATGGTATCATTCATCAACATTATGTCTCCCATAATCCTCAACAAAATGGTATTGCAGAATGGAAAAACCAGAAATTAAAAAATATGGAAAATTATATGCTCCATTCAAGAGATCTTCCAAAAAATTTTTGGGCAGAAGCTATTATCTGTTCAAATTATATTTAAAATCGCACACCTCATAAATCTCTTGACCATTGAAATTTTGAAGAAGCATGGTTTGGCTCAAAACCATATGGTTCCTACTTCAATATTTTTGGGTGTACTGCTTGCGCTCACATCCCAAAGAATAAAAGGAAGGCTCTTTATAAGAAAAGAAAAAATATCATATTTATCGATTATTGTGAAGAATTGAAATCTTAAAGGCTTCTTGATACCTCAACTCATGAGGTCTTATTTC
Organism: Wollemia nobilis; assembly: GCA_028583015.1. Taxonomy (NCBI): domain Eukaryota; kingdom Viridiplantae; phylum Streptophyta; class Pinopsida; order Araucariales; family Araucariaceae; genus Wollemia; species Wollemia nobilis. Next base: position 251,421 of record JAQPPZ010017036.1, on the reverse strand, counting down.
ATAGGAATATCCAATTTGATAAAAGATTCTCTCAAAAATATCCTCAAACACACTCTTCCTCCATTGAGCCTTAATATTATTAAGAGCCAACTCTTGAATTTAACTTGGTGATTGATAATCAAGATGAGGAAACTATAACTCCAACTCAATGTCTTTCAACTCCTTTCACTCCTTCCTCTATGCCAAAATGGTCCCACACCATTCTTAAAAAATTCACTCCTTACATCCAAAATCTTCCATCTACCAGATCATCCAACCCCATAGGCACTGGTCTTGTCTGTGAGTCTATTTCCTCGGATCCTCAATCCTTCAAAGAAGTAATAGGTATCAAATAATGGGATGATGCCATGGAAAACAAATTTTCTTCCTTAATCAAAAACAAAACTTGGGATTTAGTTCCATTTCCCAAAGGGAGGAAGTTAGTTCGTTGTAAATGGATCTACAAAATAAAATATGGGCCTATTGTAGAAATAGACAAACACAAAGCTCGTCTAGTAGCACAAGGTTTTTTACAAAATGAAGGTATTGACTATGCATAAACCTTTGCTCCAGTTGCTAAAATGGATATTGTTAGACTGGTTCTTGCTATATCTTCTTCACAAAAGTGGCTTGTCTATCAAATGGATGTAAAAAGTGCTTTCTTACATGGGGACTTAAAAGAAAAAATATACATGGAACAACCTATTGGTTTCACTCAAGACTCCTGTCTTATTTGTAGGCTAAAAAAGTCTCTCTATGGCCTCAAACAAGCCCCTAGATCTTGGTATGAAAATATGGATTCCCTTCTTTCCATAGGTTTTTCTTATTGTGAGTCTGATAACACAGTCTACATTTGGAGAAATGAAGGTAAAATCACCATTCTTGTTCTATATGTTGATGATATTCTTCTCACTAGTAATAACTTCACTCACATTCAAACCATAAAAGACTCCCTCTTTGAAAAGTTTGAAATGGTTGATCTAGGTCTAGCTCATTACTTCCTTGGGATTCAAATAAGTCAAACAAAAATAGGAATTTCCTTGTGTCAACAAAAGTACACTCTAGATCTTCTTCAAAAGTTTAAAATGACATATTGTAAACCTTCTCCTGCCCCTTTTCAATCTGACATTCATCTCAATACTTCTTGCTCATCCCCTCTATGTGATGCAACTCTATACTGTCAGCTTGTAGGGAGTCTGCTATACCTTACTCATACTCACCCAGATATCTCTTATGTTGTTGGCCTTATATCCAGATTCTCGCATCAACCTCACTTTAGTCATTGGTAAGTAGCAAAAAGAATCCTCTGTTACTTGCAAGGTACTACACAATTTGGGCTCTTCTACAAGGAAAAATCCATGGATATCATTGGCTACATAGATTCAGATTGGGAAATTTCAATAGAAGACAAATTTTCAACCTTAGACTATGTATTTTACCTTGGTTATGAAAGCACAAGGATACGAAAGCAAAACAGAAGGGAAAATGCAATGTTAAGTCCTACGAACGAGAATGCATGAAAAGAAGGAAAACCAACGAACTAAAACGAGATTAAAAGAAAGTGTAAAAGTGTGGCCCTTTATTTTATTAATTTGCTCCAAATCGTGTTACAATACGTCTCCTCCATTTTCAGGGGCTAGGAGCGTCGGACATATTTTGATTACACCATGAATAATATATTCCCCTTTGAGATCTTTCGCGTGCCCACATTGAAAATGGGTGGACCAAACGTTGCCACCGCTTGTGTGAATGTGTCTATGGTTCCTTGTTGCCCCTTCGATGTCAATATCTACATTCAGAGAAATAGTAAACAGTTAGTAGCACCAGCGGATGGAGAGAAACATGCGATCGGCAAGGCCTGCTGTCAGTGCATGCATAAAATGATTAAAAAGATAACTGAAACATATCAGAATGAGCTGAAAATTTTATAGAAGCAATAAAAAATTACCAGGAAGCCATTTCAAAAGGAACAATCCAAAAATTTTGCACATATTTCTAATCGCTTTGGGGTGGGACGATTAGGACTGTCATAAGCTGTCCAAAAGCCACCTCCCAAATATCCAGTCAAGAGGCTTCCAAAATTCTTGCAAAGTTGGGGTTAGGTAAAATGGGGCATTTTGGGATGACCTAGATGGTTGGATTTGGCTAATTTGGCCTTGATTGACATGTATCCGATGACACTCCAAATATGTTAGTGAAAGCGAGAAATGATAAAATCACAGCCAAAACTTGTTAGAATCGCATGAAATTTAAATGACAGCATATGTAAGTGACTTAGAATCAAGTGCAAAAGAAAAATCAAATAAATATGCCACAAATTTCTAGTCACTCTGGGGTGGGATTATTAGAACTGCAGTAGTGCAGGGGGCACCTGGGGGTAGGATGCTCGTTGTTTGGGACTTAGTTTCGGCACGAATCCACTTGGGATGGGTCCAAAACCTCTTATAGGGTTGTGTCAAAAAATTTGGTGGGGTATTATGGCCAAATATTCAGGTTTGGGTCTGGATTGCACTTCCAATAATCACCCAATAACCTCCATTCCAAAAGAGATATCAAGGATGTAAAAGCACAATGAGGGTAAGGGTTTGATTTGACAGCACTTCGTTGCTCAAAATGCTCCTCTCTCTTCTTCTTCATTGGGGTGAGAAGACTCACCAATTTATAGACCTAGGGTCTCTCTCTTTGAATGCGCATGCGAGAGCACCACTTGAGTTGCTTGTCATATTTTGGGAGAAAATATTCTTCCTTGATTTAGAGTCTCCTTGCATGAGGCCTCCAAAAATCAAGGAATGCATGACTGAAGTCTCTCTCTCTGATTTGAAGCCGTTCCTCGCAATTGCATGTCCTGAAGTTGTAGTTAAGTGGTGGACCTGTCAAGGTTTGACTTTTGCCAATCAAACCTGCTATTCACCCCACCCAGGAGCGAATACTGCTAATCATCCCACGGTGGGATGAATACCAGTTTGTAATCGTCCCAAGGTGGGATGAGTAGGGAGCAAAGTGCTAAAAAGGTGTCAAAATGACCTATGACCTTCCAAAACTACTGTGAGAGTGGTTAGGACCACTGTTTAACCTCTGGGGGCTTCCCTAGAGGCTATGTATATCAATTTGATCAATGATTGTCATCACATAATTGGATTGGTGCTATTTTGGTGTCTATAGATGCCCCTTTTTGGGATGCACTGTGTGTGGCGTAGTGCTAAGCAAAAATAGATAACCAAAGCACTAATTATTAGGGTTTCTTAGTAACCTAACCAACTTTTGATGCCCCAAGTATGAAAAGGGCACACATTCTTGAATCCTTGCTTCTAACGAGCTAAGGAGCTTAATTCAAGTGTTAACCTTTTTCGATGAGGTGTTACTTGATCTTGGATATTGTTCAGTCATAAATAGGCAAAGAGCGAAACCTTTTGTCTATGGGAACCTTGAGTTCATGATTCTAGAATACTAAGTGTTTGATCATATTGTGATTATTACTTGTTCACTACTCCAAGCAGGGGTGTGATTGTCTTTGTCAATGATCCTTTGAATGCATACAATTTCCTTGATTGGGTGTGTTTTTGTTGATTGGTGACTAAGTGTGACTACCCCCTCAAGCGAAGAATCGATGAGGGAATGATCGACATGAGAAAAGCGACGAGTCACTTGACACAAAATGACTTAGGTAAGGGTGCCTTCAGTTGTTTTCCGTTGAATGCGTATGCAGTTCATGAACATTTTGACCTATTTTTGGTGGGTTTGAACCCTTTTTGTGACGCATTTTGAAGCAAAAATTATCAAAAATCCATCCTCCCGGGGAGCGGTCCGGCTATGGTAGCCTTATTAGGGAGTAGGATGGTGACAATTTTTGACCCCAATGTCTATTTTGGATGCCAAGAATTGTAGGTGCAAAGGCCCCTTTGATCGACAAGTTTATGGTTATTTTTGGTTGGGTTTTGACCCTTTTTGTGATGCCACTTTGGGGATGAAATTCTTGAAAATTCGTCCTCCCGTAGAGTGGTTTGGCTATGATAGCCTTCTTATGGAGTAGGATAGTGACAATTTGTTACCCCAATGTCTGTTTTGGATGCCAAGAATGTCAGGCACAAAGGCACCTTCGTTCGACAATGTTATTGCTATTTTTTGTGCATTTTGGTGCAGTTTTTGTTGTTTTTGAATTTCTTGCTCTATAATCATCCTTGGGTGGGACGAATACCAGTTTAGTAATCATCCCAGGGTGGGATGAGTGCTAATTAGAGTGCTCGTCCTAGGGGGGAACGATTACAGGCCTAAAAGCCTATTTAAGGGCCAAAACTAGGTTTTGGGCTCATTGGCATTTGTTTTTCCTGGAATTTGAGAGCTATGAGGAGGAGGTCGAGTTCGCGTAGCGGAGCGCTGTCAAATTTTCTCAAAAACCATGAGTTCACAGACCGGATCATGAAGCGACGGAGCTGAAGCGAGACCGATAAGTATTTTATTTTTCAATTGAAAAATAAAAACCCTAGTTAAATGTTTGTTGTGTGTGTGAATTTGTGTTTTGTTGTAAGCTAAAAAAGAAATCCTAGTTGAAACTAAGATTGAAAACTTTAACTTAAATTTTTTTTTTTGAAATCACGAGATTCCGGGCGAAGGAAACACTAATTGCGATGCATTCAAAATCAAATACGCTTAAGTCCTAGAAATGTAAATTGCATGAAATGAAAGAAACGCATTGGAAGAGACACAAGCAAATGGAGAAAACACAGCCCTTTCATTAAACTTTCTTGATCTCTGTTACAAATACGCCTCCTCCCTTTTCAGGGGCTAGGAGCGTTAAAAGAATTTGACTACAATCGAGACTTAAGGTTCCTCTTTTCGCGTGCCCACACTTGAAATGGACGGGCCAAGATGATGTCGCCGCTGATGTCGATGAGTCTTTGACCTCTGCTGCTCCTCCTGCGAACAAAGAAACAACGAAGATGTCAGTAGCACCTGCTGCACATAAGAAGTGTTTGTTCTCTAAAATCGCCAAAATATGCATGCAAACATTTGTCTGAAACAGTGGGTAAAATGACTCTAAATGACCTAAAAATCTGACAGAGGACAGAAAACATCACCAGAGGGCCACTGCCATCGAGACAGTCGGCCAATCTACCTTCAACCGGAATTCGTCCCCGGGCAGGACGAATTCTGACTGCTATTCGTCCCTGGGTGGGACGAATTCTTCTGTGTTGGAAAAGCCGACCTGATGCTGCTCCAATGTCGAATATCGAGACCTGCAAAACGCCTGCAAACAGAGGGGTTATGTAATTGGGGCCATTTTGGGACGACCCAGATGGTCGGATTCTCCCAATTTGGCCTCTATCCTCGGGAATTCGATATCGCCACCTGCAAGTTAGTGAAACAACAAAGCGACACAAAGCATGATAAAATCTGATCAAAATGTTATGAAATTGAAGCTATGAGTTAACCAAATAGAATAACATGAGATGCAACCTGAAACAATAATCTAGAATGCTTTTGGAATAAAACTTAGAAAGTGCGGGGGTGCCCAAGTGGGCCTCCCACCGTTGGCACTTGATCTTGGCGCCAATCCACTAGGGATGGGCCCAAAACCTCTTAGGATTGGGATGTCTGCAAATTGGTTGATTCAGGTGTCCATATGTTGGATTTGGGTCGGATTCAAGCTTCCAAAAGCCACCCAACAACCTCCCTTGCAAAAGAGATTGGTGGATGTGAGAAGGTGAATCAAAGGGGATGCAAGTGGGTGTTCAACTCGGACAGCACTTCGTTGCTTGAAATCTCCTTCAATCTGTCTTTTTGGGTGAGAAAAGTCCCACCTTTTATAGACCCATGGGGTCTCTTTTGAGAGGGAAGCACAAATGCCATGTGTTGGTCATAGGTGCCATGTGGCAGTCATGTCTTCCCATGAGGGAGGGGAGTCCTCCATTGACTTGGGCTCTCATAATCGCCCTTGTGACAGTCCTCTAACGGCCTATCTATCCACCCACACACGTGTGCGAGGCAGGAGTCATCAACTGACTGTCCTGGGCTGCCACTTGGCACCATTCTTCTTTTTGCCCGTTAAACTTGGAATTCGTCCCTAGGTGAGACGATTTCAGAATTCGTCCCTGGGTGAGACGAATCCAAGTTAGTATTCGTCCCTGGGTGAGACGAATATTGAGCAAAGTGTCTAAATGTACCAAATTGCCTCTTGACCTTACAAAATTGCTATGAAAGTGGTTAGGACCACTGTTTGACCTCTGAGGGCTGCCCCGGGGGCTATGTTTGTCAAAGCGATCAGTGTTTGCAGTCACATAATCGGATTGGTGCTGTTTTGGTGTCTACGAGATGCCCCTTTTTGGGATGCGCTGTGCATAGCGCAGCGCCGAGCAAAAATAGATAACCAAAGCACTAATGATTAGGGTTTCTTGGTAACCTAACCAACTTTTGATGCCCCAAGCATGGAAAGGGCATGCATTCTTGAATCCTTGCTTCTGACGAGCTAAGGAGTTTGATTTCAAGTGTTAACCTATTTTGGTGAGGTGTGACTTGAGCTTGGACATTGATCAGTCATGATTAGGCAAAGGGCGCAACCTTTTATCCTCGGGGGAACCTTGTGTTCATGATTCACGAAATGCCAAGTGTTTGATTGATTTGATTGTTGCTTGTTTACTGCCCCAAGCGGGAGCGTGATTGTCTTTGTCAATGATTCTTTGAATGCATGTCGTTTTCCTTAATTGGGTGTGTGATTGTTGATTGGTGACTAAGTGTGACTACCCCCTCAAGCGACGAATCGATGAGGGAATGACCTTCATGAGAAAAGCGACGAGTCGCTTGACCCAAGATGACTTGTGCAAGGGTGCCTTTAGATGGTTTATCGTTTAAGCATGTGCAATTTTTCCAACATTTGGACCTATTTTTGGTGGGTGTTAACCCTTTTGGTGATGCCATAATGGGGTGAAATCATCAAAAACCCATCTTCCCGTGGAGCGGTCCGGCTATGGTAGCCTTCTTGGGGAAGTAAGAGAGTGACAATTTGAACCCCGACATCGAATTTCTATGCCTAGAGGTTAAGTGCAAGAGCACTTGTGTCCGACAATGCTTATTGCTGTTTGTTTGTGTTGCATTTTTTGTTGTTTTTGTTGTTTTTTTTGTGACACCATTTGGGGGTTAAATTGTCGAAAATCCGTCTTCCCGTGGAGCGGTCCGGCTATGGTAGCCTTCTTAGGGAGTAGGATAGTGACAATGTAAACCCCGACATCAATTTTTCTATGCCAAGAGGTTAAGTGCAAGAGCACTTGTGTCTGGAAATGTTTATTGTTGTTTGTTTGTGTTGATTTTTTTGTTGTTTTTGTTTTTTTTGTTTTTGTTGATGTTGTGATGTATGATGGTTGATGATATATGGATGTATGCATGTTGATTTATTTTGATGGATGCATATGCTATGATGAATACAAATGTTTTTGATTTATATGTGATATGCGAGAGATGAAATGGATGAATGAGATTTGTGATGTTTGGCTATGGCACCATAGACTGTTTAGAACTCTCGCTATTTTGTTTTTAGGCGATTGTTGTGATGCATGACTTTGTATGTATACATGTGGTTTTTCCCTCTTTTTGTATATTTTGATGGTATTGTAAGGATGAAAAGTAGCACAGCTGGTTTAGAAATGTAGCTAAGGTTTTCTGAGACTCGGACGGTTTTAACTCACTAGCCACGACTGTACTTTATCTTACAAGACTTTTGAACAAGGTATGAATCGGACTTGTTTTTGACCAAGCTATTTCACATCCCTTTGTGTGCAATTGAGTTCATTTATGTGGTATTTGTTGGGATACCGCCAGTGCCAGATGGGCTTTCAACCGAACTCGTATCGAGGATCACCTAATTAGCTCCACTAACTCCTTTGTTGTATTTAGTTAGATTAATCTGCGGTGTTATCCAGGATGCCATAAGCTAGCTCATCCACATGCAAACATTGATCTGTACGCAAGTTAATGTGACAGATATATCATCATGCGAGAAGTTTACCGCCAGTTACCGATAGGCTATCAACCAAACCGGTACTGAGGCTTGCCTCATGACCTGTTAGAATGCTGAGAGTTCCAGGGATTCAAGTTCAACTCCCTTCTTTTCTTCAATTGTATTGGGATACTTGCTCGTTTGTAGTGATAAGATCACTTTTTATTTTGATTTGTTTTTCTTTTGAGCAAGGGATTGGGGATATGGAGTGATGAAAATCACTATCGTTTGTGCCGTTTGATGTGTGCATTGTATGATGTCAAATATTTGAGTTTTTGACGTTTTGCAAATTTTTGATGTTTTGCAACTATTGAGAACTAGGGATTCTTAGGGAATTGGGTAGGGAGGATGCTTGTCCTTTTGCCAACTCTCAGCATTCTTGGGGTCATTCGCACAGGGGGATGAGCAAGATAACCGTTTCGCTTATGGTGACTTGGATTACCCTACAGGTTTCATCTTTCGTTCACACAACTTAGGAATTGTTTTATGTGTTTTTAATTTGTGTTGGGATGTTACGTAACAAGGTGTATTTCAAGTGTAACTCTACCTTCGTAAAATCTGTCTGACTTGATACATTACATGGCTAAAGAGCAAAATGATGACTGAATCATGAAAACTCTTGATACATTAAAAGACCACTGACTCTAGTGTGGTAAAAGCAATGCATGGTGTTTTTGTTGTTTTTGTAAAATGGAACAATGTGGAACAAGATGGACTAGCAGAGCAATTACAGCCTATGGTGCCTTTGACCTATACGACCACAAATATGCAATGTATGGATGCAATGCTTTGATGCAGCTACGTATTTTTGTATTTTTGATGGATTGATTTTTGTGAATATGAAGATGAAGTGCGAGAAGAGCTCTCTATTGATGAATTTGAGTATGCCTAGAAATGAGATGCAAATTTTTGTTGTTTTTGATGATTTTTTTTATTTTGAATTTTCTTGATTTTTGACCAAGTGATTGTGGAAATCCTTGGAGCATTTTGGGTGACCAAGTGATTTAGAGATCCTTGGAGATTTTTGGGTGACCAAGTGATTGCGATAATCCTTGGAGCTTTTGGGGTGACCAAGTGATTGCGATAATCCTTGGAGCTTTTTGGGTGACCAAGTGATTGCGATAATCCTTGGAGCTTTTGGGGTGACCAAGTGATTGCGATAATCCTTGGAGCTTTTTGGGTGACCAAGTGATTGCGATAATCCTTGGAGCTTTTTGGGTTGACCAAGTGATTGCGATAATCCTTGGAGCTTTTGGGGTGACCAAGTGATTGCGATAATCCTTGGAGATTTTGGGGTGACCAAGTGATTGCGATAATCCTTGGAGCTTTTTGGGTTGACCAAGTGATTGCGATAATCCTTGGAGCTTTTGGGGTGACCAAGTGATTGCGATAATCCTTGGAGCTTTTGGGGTGACCAAGTGATTGCGATAATCCTTGGAGCTTTTGGGGTGACCAAGTGATTGCGATAATCCTTGGAGCTTTTTGGGTTGACCAAGTGATTGCGATAATCCTTGGAGCTTTTGGGGTTGACCAAGTGATTGCGATAATCCTTGGAGCTTTTGGGTTGACCAAGTGATTGCGATAATCCTTGGAGCTTTTGGTGTTGACCAAGTGATTGCGATAATCCTTGGAGCTTTTTGTTTGACCAAGTGATTGCGATAATCCTTGGAGCTTTTGGGGTGACCAAGTGATTGCGATAATCCTTGGAGCTTTTTGGGGTGACCAAGTGATTGCGATAATCCTTGGAGCTTTTTGGTGTGACCAAGTGATTGCGATAATCCTTGGAGCTTTTTGGGTTGACCAAGTGATTGCGATAATCCTTGGAGCTTTTTGGGTGACCAAGTGATTGCGATAATCCTTGGAGCTTTTTGGGGTGACCAAGTGATTGCGATAATCCTTGGAGCTTTTTGGGGTGACCAAGTGATTGCGATAATCCTTGGAGCTTTTGGGGTGACCAAGTGATTGCGATAATCCTTGGAGCTTTTGGGTTGACCAAGTGATTGTGATAATCCTTGGAGCTTTTGGTTTGGATTATGGCTCTTCAGGGGATAGAGGTACCCCCAGCTTGATGGTCTTTGCACTCCGGATCTGGCTCTGGAGGTATGGGCATGAATGGATCGGCCCTATGTGTTGATAGGAAGACGGGGTCTTCCCTCGGTACTGATGTCATGATGGGATCTCGGGGTGGACGGTGCTCATCGTGGATTTGGAGCCATGGATCCAATACTTGGTCCCACCTTGCAGGGTCTACCCACCATTCATGCCCTAGTAGTATGCCCATCTGTCCCATTAGATCTTCATGAGTTAAAGGGCGATGATGTCGTCGCGCATGTCTGAGATAGTCCATCTCAGTCTCATCTTCTGAATCACTTTCGAAGACCCAAAAATGTTCATTCTCTTCAGCAAATTTTTCTTGCGACGTTGAGGGCTCTCCTTGTTCCAGCAAGTTAATCTGGTCCCATTGTGGTTGTTCCACTCTTGGTGGAGGGACCTGATTCTCTTGACACTGTGTTGGTTCAGCTGGAACCTCTAAGGGGAATAGCTTCAAAAAGATGTCTGGAAGCCATTGATGTTCTCTTTGAGGATTAATCTCCGAACTCTCACCTCTCTCTAGCAAAGGAGAGGGATTACTACTGTTGCCAAGGGTGTTTGTTGACCATGGGAGGTAATCTCCCAATGTATATTCTGTATTCGGGTTGGCATAAAGATCTGGTGCCAATCCCCCCTTGTTGCCTATTTCTAGGCCTTGCATATTTTCGACCAAGATGTCTAAGGGTAGGGGGTGGTTGAACCCTACTCCTGACTTATCATATGGCATCTGATATCTTGGTTGGCAAAGGACCCGCATCCCTTGCTCATATCTCGCCTAGCCCGTATCCATGCCAATTGCATTGGCCGAGATATTTTAGGGCAAATTTTGGGTTTGACAGATAGTTGATGTTTTCAACAAAAGGCTCTTCGTCTGCTTCCTTTTGTTTGCATGGTTCAAGACCATGATCAAGGCCCCCATACACAAAATTCATCTGGTTTGGTGGGTAGCCTAGAGGAACAAGCTGTCCCTATGGGAAGGCGAGGTCTTCCCATGTCTTGTCATCGACTCCAATGCGGGGGTTGCCACAACATTTTGCACTAAATACTCCCCCAGGCCCGTATCGGCCATTTCAACAGTGATTGTTGATGATTGGGTGGGAGGAAACGGGAGTCCTTCCTGAGTCCATTCCATGTTTGGTATTTTAGGAGTCTTCGCTTCCGTTGTGCTAGGTGTTTCCTCCGTTGATACCGTTGAGATTGTGGGCAACTTCCCTCTTCTAGAGGCTTAACCTCTTCCATGATCTGTTTTCCCTTGTCCTTCTGTTTGGCCATGACAGGTGGCGTTGATGATGAAGGAGCAGATGATGAAGTCTCACCTGGCTGGGATTTTGCCTTGTTGGTCACCAGTGGTGCCTGCGGTATTGGACCCTGTTTAGATGGATTTAACTGGAAATCCAAATGCGTTGAAGGGAGGGTCGATTGAGGCATGAATTGTACCGCATTGCAATACTTGAAGGGCTCTAAGTCCATTGGGACTACATGTATTTCTCCTTCATAAGCATACTTTAAGCACTGGTGGGCGATCGAAGGGACACACTTCATGTCCCTGATCCAAGGCCGCCCTAGCAGTATATTATAAGCCATCTCGCCTTCTAACACATGGCACAGTGTAGGTATTGATTTTTGTCCTACCTGGATAGGCAGAACAACTGTGCCGACTGTCGAGCATATTGCATCGTTGAAAGCTCGCAGTGTGTACGTGGAGGCTGTGATGTGAGAGGCTGGCAGCTTCAAATGTTTTAAGGCTGCAGTGGTAATGATGTTACTGGACGAGCCAGTATCTACCAACACTCTCTTGTACGGAATCCCGTTGACCCGCGCGATAACGTGCAGGGGTGGATCTGCCATGTCATTCGATATCGTTTTGACCTCATCTTCTCTGAATGTGATGACCGGCTCCGTACATTGTTTCACATGTCCCACGAAGTTGTTGAAAGAATTTGCTTCGTGAGTCTGTAATTCGATGGCTTTTAAAATGTCCATAAGAGCTTCCCTATGGGGTGCTGACTGTTGAATAAGCTCGTAAATGGACAGCCTAGCCGATGTGGTCCGCAAACTCTGCGTGAGTTTGGTCCGTATCGTGACCTCGGGTCTAGGCGGAGGCAATTGCGTTGGGCGTTGTTGAGGCTGCGATGTTGTCGGAACTTCCCTCGTAGCTACCTCGGGGGCAACTGCTGGGTACCTTCTATTCCTTGTCACTATGCTAATCATTCCCACAAATCCTTGCATGGGAAGATTCTATCGCACCTCGTTAATCTGGAGTGGTTTTTCCCGTGCCTCGTGGGCAGGCAAAGGGTCCTTGAATACCCCCATTTGTTGGTTGTTTGGCGCTATGGGGTTGTCCACGGCCAATGTTCTATTGTCGATCAAATCTTGGATTAGTTCTTTGAACTTCCAGCATCCATTCAAGTCGTGTCCTCTGCGCCTATGGAATCTACAATACAATTCCTCTCTGTATCCCCTAGGCTTAGGAGCATTAGGGTCTATATTTTGAATTTCTGGCAGAGTGACTAAATTTGCCGCTGACAAGCGGTCAAATAGGGAGTCCCTGGACTCCGTGTAAGGGGTGAATTGTCGCCTAGGGTGACGCTGCTGATTCTGCTCCTGTCTTCTATTATCTCTTTCATAAGCAGGAGGCACTGCCTGGTAATTAGCCTTTTGAGGCTGCATTTCTTGCACAGGCACGGGAACATTTATCGCAACTTGGTTAACCGTAGCATGTTGTGGTTGCGTTGTCCCGGTTTTAGTGGTTTTATTCCACTCTTTCTTTTTAGGCTTGGCGATTGCGCCTTCGCCTATCTTGATCTCTTCTATAACTCTGGCTTGCGCCAAAGCTTCTTCTAAGCTGTCGTATTGTCGCAGCAACAATAGACCAGAGATTGATTTTAAGCAACTTTTTGCGAACATCTGTGTGAGATCAGACATAGGGGGACGGTAGGGTAACTTAGAAAGCAAAGCTCTCCATCGATTCCCATATGCTGCCATTGTTTCTTCCTCAAATTTCTCGAGGCTCGCCAGATCACTCAGTGATGCCTTCTTCCTTGTGTTGAAGGCAAAGCGTTCAAGAAACGCATCTACTAATTGATCTAAGTTGCTTATGCTGTGTTTAGGTAGTTGTGTGAACCAATCCGAGGCAGGGCCTGCGAATGTGGTTATGAACGTTCTAAGCAACAATGCGTCATTATCTTGGATGCCGAAGCATTGGCTTAGAAATCTTGTAACGTGTTCTTGTGCGTCCTCTTCACCTTTAAAGATTGCCAATTGAGGCAACTTGAAGTGCTCGGGGTAAAGAGGTGTAGGCACTGAGGGATGCACCGGATTACTGCGGAGTTGACGTAATGTGGGTTTTTGATGCCCAGAAGCTTTTGTCTCCACAGACTCCAAACGCTCTAATAGCGCTTGGTATGCATCGGAAGATTTTATTTCTTCCTCTCTTGTTCGCTCCCGTTGTAAGTTATGGTAAACTGGGGGCCTATGGAGGGGTGGCCGAATGGCAATCCTCCTGCCTTGATGGGGAGTTTCAGCATATTCTATTTCTGGTTCGTACTCCTCATAAAGTTCTTGAGGAGTCTCTGGGCGAGACCTATGACCTTGATCGAGTCCTCGCTGAAGGTACCCATCATTGTTTCGGGGAGTGGCCTCCCTCTCGGGTCTGTAAGATCTCGGAGGCAAAGCTTGACGAGGTCGTGGAGACCTATCCTGCACCAACGAATTGTGCCTCTCATATTGTTTGGCCCTTTGGATGCGAGGGGTTGGCTCCCTCTCAGGTAGTTCATAGCGTAACTCATCCGCTTCGCGTTGCATGCGCTCTCTATCCAAGCGGTGTCGATACTCTATCTCCTGATGACTTTGTTTAAGCCGCGTGATTTGGGCTTGACGGGTGGCTCTGTCTAGCAACTATTAGGTCAATTTGGTCTACCCTATTTTGCTTGGGAGGTTCGAATGTTTCTCCTATGTGTTTGCCTCGAGTTTGCTGATCTAAAGTTTCAATGGGTCGCTTCCCTCTGTCGAGGTGGGCGACATGTACTCGAGGCTCTGGCCTTGATGTATGATCATGATACCTAGCAAGTGCGGAAATGCAAGGTTCCCGCGTTGTTTGTTGTCCTCGAGGAATGCGATGGCTTTCCTCGTACTCTCTTTCATGGGTTTGGATGGGGCGGGCGGAGTTAGCTCGCCCTGTGTAAGGAGCCCTGCGCTCCGGATTTTGTCTTTCCGTCCTGATGGGAGGTAAAGAAGGGACGCCATATCCACGTTGTCCCTCCAAATGGATAGTGTGCCTCTCTAGCGCTCCATCGCGCTGTGGCCACTCATGTCTAACCTCAGAAGGTGATTCTCTGTTTACATCAAGGTCTACATGTAGGGCGTCTTCCCGAAAGGGGCTGCTTTGAATGGGCATACCCCACCGAGGATTCTGAATCGGATTCTTTTGTAGGCCAGACCGATAAGGCGGTATGACCAAGTCCTCAGGATTGAAGCGAAGGCGACTTGTGCCTGCTTCTTGTGTACCTTCCGGAGCTTCTGCCCTTGATTGGGCTTGGCTACGGGTGTACACCATTGCGTTGCTTCTATACTATCTAAGTAGATTTTTATCTCGTTTATGATGATTTTTCTTTTTGTCTACACTAAGAAGAAATAAACACACACATGCGCAAACCGTGATTATCTCTTTTAAGGATTATTGGTGTGCCCTAAACTGGTTTAGTGCATTTTGATGTTTTGTTTTGTTTTTGTAGGTTTTGAAGAACGTTTAAATGCATTATGACGGCTCATATAACTCCCAAAATGGTAGCCCCTTCAATATACCAACCAGGCCGATATACCAACCTCTCTATATACCCGCCCTTACGAGAGGGAGACTATAGGTACGTGAGAGCAGAAGGTACGTGGTACGTAGGCGGTACGAAAGGGGGATTGTCCCGTTAATGGCACCTACCATAGAAGACTTATCCTCGCGCGCATGGGAATCACCCCGGCGACACTCGGTCGGCTTTCGTCGGGATTTACGCCTAACAACAGTTGACAATCGGGAAATGGATGCAAAGCTAAGCCAAGGTGGTGATGAACCCACCGTTGGTCTTGCTCAAGGGCTGGGGTCTTACGACCAGCTCCTTGGTTTAAAATTATTGCGTGAAGTGTGTGGGATTCATTTTATTTAACGAAAATGAAACAAGCATAAATGACTTTCCCTAATGCAATGCAGGATTAAATGAAAACAATTAAAGAAACAGAAACAAAAACAGAAAATTTAACAGAGATTATGAAAATCCCTACCTCTTCTCTGCCTGGACCGGTTGCTTCTGAATTTCTGCTCTAAAAAGTTGCAGACAAAAATTCGTCCCTCGGTGAGACGAATTACAGAACAGAATTCGTCCCTCCCAGAGACGAATTTGAATTCGTCTCAGGGTCAGACGAATTTCAGTAAAGCAATCGCCACAGCCAAGGATGAATAACAGTCAGAAACCAAAAAGGTACCTATCAAACACAAAACACAGAAATTTGATCAGTTTTTGTGATCTTAAAAACCAGGGAACAGGGTCCCACCGTGATCGCCACTGAAAGCACGAGATTTCGGGCGAAGGAAACACTAATTGCGATGCATCCAAAATCAAATACGCTTAAGTCCTAGAAATGTAAATTGCATGAAATGAAAGAAACGCATTGGAAGAGACACAAGCAAATGGAGAAAACACAGCCCTTTCATTAAACTTTCTTGATCTCTGTTACAAATACGCCTCCTCCCTTTTCAGGGGCTAGGAGCGTTAAAAGAATTTGACTACAATCGAGACTTAAGGTTCCTCTTTCCGCGTGCCCACACTTGAAATGGACGGGCCAAGATGATGCCGCCGCTGATGTCGATGAGTCTTTGACCTCTACTGCTCCTCCTGCGAACAAAGAAACAACGAAGATGTCAGTAGCACCTGCTGCACATAAGAAGTGTTTGTTCTCTAAAATCGCCAAAAGATGCATGCAAACATTTGTCTGAAACAGTGAGTAAAATGACTCTAAATGACCTAAAAACCTGACAGAGGACAGAAAACATCACCAGAGGGCCACTGCCATTGAGACAGTCGGCCAATCTACCTTCAACTGGAATTCATCCCTGGGCAGGACGAATTCTGACTGCTATTCGTCCCTGGGTGGGACGAATTCTTCTGTGTTGGAAAAGCCGACCTGATGCTGCTCCAATGTCGAATCTCGAGACCTCCAAAACACCTGCAAATAGAGGGGTTATGTAATTGGGGCCATTTTGGGACGACCCAGATGGTCGGATTCTCCCAATTTGGCCTCTATCCTCGGGAATTCGATATCGCCACCTGCAAGTTAGTGAAACAACAAAGCGACACAAAGCATGATAAAATCTGATCAGAATGTTATGAAATTGAAGCTATGAGCTAACCAAATAGAATAACATGAGATGCAACCTGAAACAATAATCTAGAATGCTTTTGGAATAAAACTTAGAAAGTGCGGGGGTGCCCAAGTGGGCCTCCCACCGTTGGCACTTGATCTTGGCGCCAATCCACTAGGGATGGGCCCAAAACCTCTTAGGATTGGGATGTCTGCAAATTGGTTGATTCAGGTGTCCATATGTTGGATTTGGGTCAGATTCAAGCTTCCAAAAGCCACCCAACAACCTCCCTTGCAAAAGAGATTGGTGGATGTGAGAAGGTGAATCAAAGGGGATGCAAGTGGGTGTTCAACTCAACAACACTTCGTTGCTTGAAATCTCCTTCAATCTGTCTATTTGGGTGAGAAAAGTCCCACCTTTTATAGACCCATGGGGTCTCTTTTGAGAGGGAAGCACAAATGCCATGTGTTGGTCATAGGTGCCATGTGGCAATCATGTCTTCCCATGAGGGAGGGGAGTCCTCCATTGACTTGGGCTCTCATAATTGCCCTTGTGACAGTCCTCTAACGGCCTATCTATCCACCCACACACGTGTGCGAGGCGAGAGTCATCAATCGATCGTCTCGGGCTGCCACTTGGCACCATTCTTCTTTTTGCCCGTTAAACTTGGAATTCGTCCCTAGGTGAGACGATTTCAGAATTCGTCCCTGGGTGAGACGAATCCCAGTCAGTATTCATCCCTGGGTGAGACGAATACTGAGCAAAGTGCCTAAATGTGCCAAATTGCCTCTTGACCTTACAAAATTGCTATGAAAGTGGTTAGGACCACTGTTTGACCTCTGAGGGCTGCCCTGGGGGCTGTGTTTGTCAAAGCGATCAGTGTTTGCAGTCACATAATCGGATTGGTGTTGTTTTGGTGTCTACAGTTTTTATGTTGTTTTATGTTGTTTATTAGTTTGAGACGAATGTTAAACCCTAGGTTAAATTTTATTTTTGTTTAACTAGAGTTAGAAACCCTAGTTGTTATTTTGTTTGATTTTTTTTTTTGTAGTTTAAACCCTAGGTTAAAATTTGATTTTTGTAAACTAAGGTAAAAAACCTTAGAGTTGTTTGTAATGATTTTTTTGTTTTTAAACTAGAGTTAAAAACCCTAGGTTAGATTTGATTTAGTGTAAATGAAGGTAAAAAAAAAACCTAGTTTGAAAGAAGGTCGAAAACTTTGCTTTGTTTTTATATTGTTTGCTGTTGTTTATCAGTTTAGACTAAGGTCATACCTTAGGTTAATTGTTTAATTTTGGTTTATTATTTTTGTCAGTTTAGACTAGGATGAAAACCCTAGGTTAATTGTTTAATTTTGTTTTTGGTTTTTTGTCAGTTTAGACTAGGATGAAAACCCTAGGTTAACTGGTTGTTTTTTTTTTGGATTTTGTCAATTTAGACTAGGGTGAAAACCCTAGGTTAACTATTTTGTGTTTTTTGTTTTTTTTTTTGTTAGTTTAGACTATGATGAAAACCCTAGGTTAATTGTTTTTTGTATTTTGTTTTTTTTTGTCAGTTTAAACTAGGATGAAAACCATAGGTTAACTATTTTTTGTATTATGTTTTTTTTTTCAGTTTAAACTAGGATGAAAACCCTAGGTTAACTGTTTAATTTTGTTTTTGTTTTTTTTTCAGTTTAGACTAGGGTGAAAACCCTAGGTTAACTGTTTATTTTTGTTTTTGTTTTTTGTCAGTTTAGACTAGGGTGAAAACCCTAGGTTAATTGTTTAATTTTGTTTTTGTTTTTTTTTCAGTTTAGACTAGGGTGAAAACCCTAGGTAAACTATTTATTTTTGTTTTTGTTTTTTTGTCAGTTTAGACTAGGGTGAAAACCCTAGGTTAACTGGTTGTTTTTGTTTTTGGATTTTGTCAATTTAGACTAGGGTGAAACCCCTAGGTTAACTGTTTATTTTTGTATTTTGTATTTTTTTGTCAGTTTAGACTAAGATGAAAACCCTAGGTTAATTGTTTTGTGTTTTTTTATTTTTTTTTGTCAGTTTAAACTATGATGAAAACCCTAGGTTAACTGTTTTGTGTATGTTGTTTTTTTTGGTCAGTTTAAACTAGGATGAAAACCCTAGGTTAACTATTTTTTGTATTATGTTTTTTTTTGTCAGTTTAGACTAGGATGAAAACCCTAGGTTAACTGTTTTGTGTATTTTGTTTTTTTGTGTCATTTTAGACTAGGATGAAAACCCTAGGTTAACTGTTTGTTTTTGTATTTTGTATTTTTGTGTTTTGTTTTTTAATTTATCAGTTTGAACTAGAGTTTAAAAAAAAAAACCCTAGGTTAAAATGTTTGTGATTTTTTTGTCTGTACAGTGTTGTTACTGTGGCTGTAAAGTTTATATTGATCTGTACAATTTGTATACATTACTATATATTGTTTTAGTGTTGTACAATTTTATTTGTTTTATCCTATTTTAATGTTTTTGATTTGTTTTCTTTTGCAAATTGTGAAGAGTCGGTATTGTGTGCCTACGGTTTTTTTGGAAGCATAGGAGGCACTGACTGTGGATGATTGGGAGTGGCTTGATGCCCTGGGGCTCAAGCAGGTGACTTGGCTAGAGCCGATGGTGGGGGATCGGGCCTATCTAACAGCCCTAATCAACTTGTGGGATCCCTAAAATAATACCTTTCATCTCCCAATAGGGGACATGACGATGATGCTAGAGGATATCTATCGGATACTACGGATTTCGATAGACGGGCTGTCAATTTGGACTACGCCACATGATCAGTGGATGGTTGTGCTAACACGGTGCTTCAGGCATGGAGTGGAGATGGGGGTGGATAGTCCAGTGGAGTGGGAAGAGGGAGATTGCCTGATTGGCGGTATCTTGGTGCGATGGTGGCTAGAGAGGGGCATGTTGGGGGTGAGGCATGCATTACTGATGACCCTCATCTCCAACATGCTACTGCTTGAATATTTAGGCATGAGGTTTCCATGGAACCTGCTAGAGGTTGTGTTCAGATTGGTCGAGTTCTCAATGGAGGTACATTTGATTATGACATGGGGACAGACACTTCTCGCATAGCTTTATGATGAGTTGTACGAGGTTCGCTGTCGGAGGCAAAAGGGGATTGGGTGCAGCTACATGTTGTAGTGCTGAGAGTGGTAGCACATAGTTGTGGAGCAGCCACAGGGTTTACCATGGACCACTCGGGCAAATATGGTTAACAGAGAGATAGGTTATGTGGATTTGTGGCGGTGGTCTGAGGAGTAGGGGCAGAGTCGACGGTGGGCAGGTGTCGTAGGGCACTATGTTGATGACTTTTCTCAGCTTACTCTAGGGGAGGTTTTCTGGCACTGATATCTAAACTTTCTAACCTAGCCTAAGGTTGGAGAGTGGCTCTGATAGGTGTGCAAGGGGATATGGTTGATAGAGCAAAATAGGATCAAGCAAGAGTACTTCCCATACATCCGAGTGATGCGATAGTTTGGGGTGCACCAGGGGTTACTTGGTGAGCCCTTGATCTATCAACGTTAGGGAGATGAGAGGACTCTAGCCTGGCCAATCATTGAGCCACTTAGGGAGGATTCAGATCCTACGATCGATGTCCCTGATGTGGACAACGTCAGGGTGACCGCTGAGTACGACCAATGGTGGACATTGAGGCAGTGGCAAGGTGAGGGGCCTCTAGGGGTCCAGAGGTGGTAGCAGCAGGTGCTGAGGATGCAGAGGCATTAAGAGAGGGTTGGGGGGCTCCTCTCAAGGATGCATACATGGTGGAGGTTGATAGCTTTGGGGGGGATGATTTTGGAATTCTAGAGCAGCCGAAGATGCAGGATGTCCTAGAGTAGTGGGATTCGAAGCAGCTCGCATTCCTAGATATGCCTATGCACCAAGCTGTCTTGGAGGGTGTGGAGGTGAGCGATCATGCTAAGATAGCATGACTGGAGGATCTACTTCAGAGATGGGATGAGGAGCTTGGGTAGGCTTTGCAAGAGAGGGATTTCCTATGAAATTAGGTGGCAGAGCGAGAGAATGCATTTTCTGTGAATCGCCAATGAGATGGGGACATAGATGCTACGTAGGAGAGGGATCTCTTGCAAACTTAGTTGGCACAACATGATGATGTAGTGGATACGTATCGTTAGTGGAATGCGAATTGGTTTTGACATTGGATGGATTTGGAGGCAGATATTATCCACCTCGATGGGCGATTACCTGAGCTCCTTGGAGGTGGGTCTCTGCACCAAACGAGAGACAGTGATACTGAGCAGTCAGCATCATCTCATCATAGGTGGCTAGATGAGGAGAGCGCTAGTGGGCATGATGTGAGGGCTACCAGCAGTCACCTTGAGAGGTCACATAAGACCCACACCATGGGGGGTAGTTCTCGTCGCACCAATCCTGCATGATCATGGTGGTCGACACCCTAGGCTTGGGGGTTTTTGAGGTTTTGCTTTGTTTTGTGAGGTCAAAGGACCGACTTATTAAATATTATGGGCATGTTGACGATATATATACATGGATTTCTTTTTTTTTATACACTTTTCATGGTTTGTTTTTTTATTTATGCACATTTATTGATGATGATGTATGCATGTGTTATTATGAATGCGATGTTTCTAATTAAATGATTTATGCATATGGAATGAAAGAAATGATTTGTTGATAACTTGTGATGGCACCATAGACTATACAATATTTACTATCTTTCTATACTTATGTGATGGCTTTGTGGAATGACTTTGCATGTGTGGATTTTGTTTTGGTATTTTTCGTATTTTTTGACGTTGATGTAAATAATGAAATGTACCAGTTGTTTTAAATGTAGTTAAAGTTTTCTGAGATTCAGATGTTTTAACTAACTAGCAAAGACTATACATTTATCTCGTAAGACTTTTGAACAAGGTATAAATCAGACTTGAGTTTGACCAAGTTATTTCACATTCCTGTGTGTGCAATTGAGCTCATTTTTATGTGGTATTTGTTAGGATACTACCAGTGCCAGATAGGCTATCAACCAAACCTGTACTGAGGATCACCTAATTAGCTCAACTAACTCCATTGTTGTATTTAGTAATATTAATGCACAGGACAATCTAAGGTACCATAAGCTAGCTCATCCACATGCAAATAGTGGTCTGCTCATACGCAAAGCTAATGTGATAGACATATCGTCATGCATTTAGGATACCGCCATTGTCAAGTAGGCTGTCCACCAAACCCATAATGAGGATCACCTAGATGGTTTTGCGAATGCTGAGAATTCCAGGGATTCAAGCTCAGGCATCATTTATTTGCTCAACTTGTTGGGATACTTGCTCTCATACATAGCGATGAAAATCATTGTTTATTTTTCTCTTGTTGTTTTTCTGTTTGAGCAAGGGATTTGAATAGTGGTGATAACCACTGTTATTTGATTTTGCATTTTGAGCTTCATAAGGTTTTGGCTTATGAATGACCTTGATCCTTTTGGCCTTGGGGATGACTACCCATCCTGTTCAGGGACGTGTAGTATGAATCCTTACGACTTTGGGAACCAAATGTGATTGCGGATGTTATTATGTAAGGGCATTGATCTTTTAGGCCTTGGGGATGACTACCCATCCTTGTCAGTGGCATTTAGTATGAATCCTTACGAATTTGGGGACCAAAGGTGATTGGATATGTTCGTGATGATGGATTTTTTGGAGTTTGATTTTGAATGGCATTGATCCTTTTAGACCTTGGGGATGACTACCCATCCTTGTCAGGGGTATGTAGTACAAATCCTTACAACTTTTGGGGACCAAAGGTGATTGGGGATATGATGGATAGTGGTAAAAACCATTGTTAATTATGGGGAATGGATGTGGAAGAGCTTGTCCTTTTGTCAATTCTTAGCATTCTTGAACCATTCACATAGGGGGATGAACAGGCTAACCATTCACCGATGGTACCCTAGACTTCTTTGTAGGTGTATCTTACGTTTA
The DNA here is from genome assembly GCA_028583015.1 of Wollemia nobilis. NCBI lineage: Eukaryota > Viridiplantae > Streptophyta > Pinopsida > Araucariales > Araucariaceae > Wollemia > Wollemia nobilis. The sequence goes on along the minus strand of JAQPPZ010017036.1, from coordinate 229,050 downwards.
CACAACTTGGGAGTTATTTTATGTGTTTTAAATTATGTAGGGATGTTACGTAATGAGGCGTGATCCAAGTAAAACTCTACCTTTGTAAAATTTGTCTGACTTTGTACGGGTTTTGGCTAGAAATTTAAAGACAACTGAATAACGAAAACCCTAAATACATTAGGAGACAACTGACTATGCTAAAAAATATGGGTGGTGTTATTTTGGATGTATGTGTTTATAAAATGAATTAAATGTGGAAAATGATGGAATTGACTAGAAATTATAGTCTATGGTGTTTGTGACATTGATGACTAGAAAATATGCAATGGATGTATGTGATGCCTAATGCAATGGATTTTTTTGTATTTTGATTTTTACGAGTATGCATGGAATTGAGATGTAATTTTTTTTTTTTGTGATTTTTGATTATCTTTTGTTTTTGTTTGATTTTTGATTATTTTATTGTTTTGTTTGTTTTTGAATATTTGTTTTTGACCAAGCGGTTATGGGAACCCTTGGAGCTTTTGGTTTGACCAAAGGGTTTATGGATACCTTTGGGGCATTTTTAGGTTGACCAGGCGATTGTGGGAATATTTGGAGCATTTTGGTTTGACCAAAGGGATTATTGATACCTTTGGGGCATTTTAAGTTGACCAAGCAATTGTGGGAATCCTTGGAGCTTTTGGGGTGACCAAAGGGTTTATGGGTACCTTTGGGACGTTTTGGGTTGACCAAGTGATTGTAAAAAGCCTTAGAGCTTTTGGGTTGACCAAAGGGTTTATGGTACCTTTGGGGTATTTTGGTTTGACCAAGTGATTGTGGGAATCCTTGGACCTTTTGGTTTGACCAAGCGATTGTAGGAATCCTTGGAGATTTTAGTTTGACCAAAGAGTTTATGGATACCTTTGGGGCATTTGGTTTGACCAAGCAACTATAGGAATCCTTGGATATTTTTGGGTCTGACCAAGCAATTGTGAGAATCCTTGGAGCTTTTGGGGTTTGACCAAGCAATTATGAGAAACCTTGGAGCTTTTGGGGTGGGCTATGGATCTCTAAATGTGTAATGGCCTCAAATGACTGATGTTCAAGGGTTCTGGTTCCTTGATTCCTTCAAGAGAGGCGAGCCGGTATGTTCCAAGTCCTATTTTACTATCAATTACATAGGGACCTAACCAATTTGCCATGAACTTGTCCCTTAGAAGGGGTGACAAGTTAGAATTTTGTTGGTTCTCTTTTAAGATCAAGTCACCAACCTAAAAGTCCCTCAGATGAACTTTCATGTTGTATGCTTTCTTAAGTCACTCTTGATAGATATGTAAATGCTCGAGAGCATTGACGCATCATTCATCAAGCAATGTAAGTTGGTCTAACCGGGCCTACCATGCAATGTCATCATCGATGAACTCTTGCATTGAGATGCACAAGGAAGGTATTTCCAACTCAAGAGGCATGACTGCCTTGGAGCCATACACTAGCAAAAATGGAGTTACCCCAATGGGCGTCCGAATGCTAGTGTGATAAGCCCACATGGAAAGCGGGATTTGAATGTGCCAATCCTTATGTCTATCTATGATCATTTTTTTTAGGATAGCAACTAGCATTTTGTTTGATGCCTCTGCTTGCCCATTTTCCTACAGATAATAAGGTGTTGAAAAACTATGCTAAATTTTGTACTTTGTTGTCAAAGCACGCACGTCTTTGTTCTTGAATGACGTCTCATTATCCGAGATGATCTTGGATGGAATACCAAAATGACATATGATGTTATGCAAAATAAACTCCGCAATGCGGGGTCCAGTCGTAGAGGTTAGCAAAATTGCTTCCACCCACTTGGTGAAGTACTTTGTGGCTGTTATGATGAACGTGTGACGACCTGATGATGCAAGGGAGATATTTTTTATTAGATCTAAGCCGCACAACAAAAATGACCAAGCTGATTGGATCGGTTGCAAGGCTTGAGAAGGTACATGTGTCAAATTGGCATGGTGTTGACACTTCATGCACTTATTTACATATGTGCAACAATCTCACTCTAAAGATGGCCAATAATAGCCCATGCAGAGAATGCACTTTGCGATGGCCATACCACTAAAGTGGCCACCGCATGTACCATTGTGCACTTGGGTGATCACCCAAGCGGAATCCTGCTGGTCCAAGCAACGGAGGAGGATTCCTTCATAGCTTTGACGATACAAAGTGTCTCCTAGTAAGACATGTTTTTTTGCTTTCTATTTAAATGATATTTTTGTAGCATTTGTCAATCCAAGTGGGAGGTTACCTAACTTGATGTAATCCCTTATGGGTGTGTACCAATCCTACTAATCAGAAACCTCGACGGTATGAACAACCAATCCCTCTTGTAGTTCATCCCTAGCAAAAGTTGAGTGGGAAAGAACTTGTAAGAATAGTGTTTTTTTACTATTAAGAGGGGTCGAGGAGAACAAGGACCCCCAGTTGGCATGATTTAGACTATCACAGATTTGAGAGAACTTATCCTAAGATGGTTTAATCTGGATTAGGTGGATTCCTGAAATTAGGTCAGAGCTTGCACGCTTCATCACATACTACGATAATATTTTGACTTGAATGGTTGTCATCTCACTAGAAGGGTCTTGTGGGATTAGTAACCCCAAGGAGGCCATAGTATCCTCAAAATGATTTGATGATCAATGGAATGCCTCTATGTCATACCATTCAAGATGTGCCAAGAATTTATCCACAAGGGCTTTGTAGGCCTATAGAACTAGGCATTTACATTGGAATACCCCTTTAACTTGGTTGATAATTAATAGGGAATCACCAAAGATGTTTAAACGTTTGATGTTCATGGTGACTATTGTTTGAAGACCTATGAGAAAGGCTTCATATTTGGAATTATTGTTGGTGCACAAGAAATCTAATTTAAATGATAGAGGCATTGGAGCCCCTTACGATGTGAAGAATACAATTCCCACGCCACCCCCTTGCTCACATTTAGAACCATCAAAGAATAAGGTTATGTTGACCTATGACTTAGGCTCATCAGAATCTGGCGATTCTGAGACACGAAAGACCCCATCATCTGGAAACTCTATGGTCAGAGGCTGATCATCTTCGAGAGGAGCCTCTACTAGTTGATCGATGATGACTTGACATTTGATGGACTTTTGTCCAATGAATTTGATGTCAAACTTCGTCAACAACATGATCCATTTTTTCGTGCAACTATTATGATAAGTATGACTCATCATGTACCGCAATGGATTCTCCTTAGATACAACATACATTGTATTGTTCAGCATGTAGTGGCATAGCTTTTTGGTAGCAAATACCAATGCCAAGCATAACTTCTCAACATATGCATAGTTAATTTCATAACTGACCAGGGTGTGGCTAAGATAGTAAGTAGCCTTTTCTTTGTGTAGTTTATTTTTCTAGGATAACATGACACCCAGTGCCACCTCAGTAGCTGAGATGTATAAGTAGAACGACACTCTTGGTCTAGGTGGTGCCAATACTGGTAGCAAAGCCAAGTATTGTTTAATGTCGTCAAAGGCTGACTAGAACTCATCATCCCAGTGAAATGCTACCCCCATGTGTAATAATTTATTCATGGGGCAGCACTTGTCAGATAGTTGCATTATGAAGCACTTGATTGATGCGACCTTTCCCTGCAGGCTTTTGAGCTACTTGATGGTAGTTGGGGGAAGCATTTCAATGATTGCCTTGACTTTGTTTGGATCCACCTCGATTCCTCATTTTGAGACTATGAAACCCAAGAGCTTTCGAGATGTGACACCAAATACGCACTTCTTGGGGTTTAGTCTAACTTTATGCTCAATGAGGCGATCGAAGATCTTGCTTAAGTCATCGAGATGATCTGGGTGCAACAAATATTTGGCCAACAAATCATCCATGTAATATTCCAAATTTTTATGCATGTGATCATGGAAGATGTACATCATGTAACATTGGTAGGTGGCATCGGCATTTTTAAGGCCAAAGGGCATGACCTTATAACAAAATGTCCCCCAAGGCATTGTGAACAACATTTTTAGTTGGTCCTCAATATTTATACGAATATGATTATATCCCAAGAAACCATCCATGAGGGAAATAATTTTGTGGCCCGCTATAGCGTCTACCAATGCGTCGATGCTAGGCAATGGGAAATCGTCTTTGGGACTCACTTTTTTTAGATCTCGAAAATCAGTGCATATGCGAATCCTCCCATCAAGATTTTTGACGGGCACCATGTTGGACAACCATGGTGGGTAATCCATGCAGATGACAAACTGTGCATCTAATAGATTTTGTAATTCATCTTTGACCATTAAGTCCACTTTTGGGTGCATCTTACGTAGTTTTTTCTTAACTGGCTTGACTGTTATATCAAGCTTTAGATTATGCATGATTAGCTGTGGATCTAGCCCTGGCATGTCTTTGTAGGACCATGCAAAAACCTCCATCTTCTCTTTGAGAAGGGCAATGTAGTCGGCTTACTCTTCGGGGGATAGACTTACCCTCAGCTTGATTATCTATGGATTCATTGGATCAGAGCTGATGTCTATGTCAATTGTCTCCTCAATTGACATGTGGGATCCATCCTCCAACTAATGTGGAGTTGGTATCAAGTGGATATCTATTAATGAATTCAGATCTACATTAGGGACTTCGAGTCCCTCTTCAGCATGGAAGATATCCTGAGTTGGTCCTAGGGTGAGATGAAGCATTTCATCGAACGGCCAATACTCTGATGGGGATGGTGGTGAATTGATGTAATCCCAGTCTATGACATCTATGTATAGATACAATGACCATGTTGGATCAGCTAGATTGTGGATGGGGGCGGTTAAGTCAATGGATATCATGTTGATGAAATGATTTTGGTCTCCATTACCATGGGTGTTGTGACTCAGATATCCTTGTGGATATCTATGCTTTGAATTTGGCTTTGGAGGTATTGGCATGAATGGATCGGCCCTATGTGTAGATAGGAGGACAAGGTCTACCCTCGGCACTGATATCGCTATAGGGTCTCTGGGTGAAAGGTGTTCTCTCTATACCTGAAGTGGCAGGTGTAGTAGTTGTTCCAATTGTGCCTAGTTTAGGTGCCACCTATACCTTGGCCCTATGTTCAGCTGCTCAAACATGTCATCTATGTCCATGGGGTATTGTTGTTGTCACATATGATTGAGATATGCCATCTCAGTCTCATCTTCATAATCGCTATCAGATATCCATAAGACTTCGTTGGCTCCAATAGTTGTTTACAACATGTGAGGCTCGTCTTGCTCGAGCAAATTGATCTAGTCCCATCAGGGTTTTTCTGCTCTCTATGGGGGGACTTACTTATCTTGAGGTGGCACTTGCTCGATTGGAGCATCCAAAGGGAACATTGTCATGAAGCTCTCTTGATAATCATCTATGGGGGTCACTTGTGAATGATTTCTATCAGATTCAAAAAGGTCCCAAGGTGCTACCTCATACTCTAACTCATCTTCTGAAGACCCTTCTTGGCTTTGTCTATATCCCTCTTGTAGGTGAGTCTTCGAATTTTCTCCATTCTCAATCGAAGGGAAAGGGTTGTTAAGGTCAACAAGGTTGGTTGTTGGCAATGGGAGATAATCCCTTAATGTGTATGTTGTGTTAGGATTGGCATATGAATCTAATGCCAACACATCCTTATTACCTATCCCTATGCCTTGCATGTTCTCTACCAAGATGTCAAGGGGTAGGGGGTGGTTGAACGCTACTCCTGACTTGTCGTATGGAATTTGATACCTTGGTTGGCAAATAACATGCACTCCTTGCTCATACCTGCCCAACCCATATCCATGCCAATTACATTGGCCAAGATATCTCAAAGTGAAGTCTAGGTTGGAAAAATAGTTGACGTCCTCAGCAAATGGCTCTTCATCTTCTTCTTCTTGCATGTAAGGTTCAATACCATTATTAAGGCCCCCATAAACAAAGTTTGTCTGATTTTGTGGGTAGCCTAGGGGAACCACAATGCCGATGGGGAGGCGAGGTCTCCCCATGTCCTGCATGGACTCAAGTGCGGGTGTTGCTACAATATTCCACACTAGATACTCCCCCAAGCCCATTTTGGCCATCTCAATGGTGATCGTTGGTGGTGGAGGGGGAGGGAATGGGAGTTTTTCTTGGTCCACTCCATGTAGGGTGAACCAAGCATCTCGACCTCCATTTAGCTAGGCATATCTTCGGTAGATATTATTGAGACTAATGGTGGTGCCTATTCTAGGGGTGTCTTGCCCTTGTCCTTCGATGTGGCCACCATAGGTGGCATTTTTGGTGAAGGACCAGATGATGAAGATGGACCTGGATGGTGATTTGATGGACTTGACAATGGGGATGCATGTGGAATCGAACCCTATTTAGATGGATTCAACTAAAAATCCAAATGTGTCGATGGAAGGGTTGATTGCGGCATTAGTTGCACCGTATTGCAATACTTGAAGGGCTCTAAGTCTGTTGGGACTACATGCACTTGCCCTTCGAATGTGTACTTTAGGCATTGATGAGCTATCGAAGGGACACACTTCATGTCCCTGATCCAATTTTGGCCTAGAAAGATACTATAGGCCATCTCACCTTCCAAGATGTGGCACAATGTAGGAATAGTATTTTGTCCCACTTGGATGGGTAGGACAATTGTGCCAACTATCGAGCATATCTCATCATTGAATGCTCACCGAGTGTAGGTGGAGGCCACGATGTGAGATGCTGGAAACTTCAAATTGTTCAATTCTGTTGTGGGAATGATATTACTGGATGAGCCAATGTCCACCAACACCCTCTTATATGGAATCCCATCGACCCATGCAATGATGTGCAGGGGTGGATCCGCCATGTCACCAGTCACTGATTTCAATTCGTCCTCTCTAAAGGTGATGACTAGTTTTGTACATTATTTTACATGTCCCACCAAGTTGTTGAAAGAGTTTGCTTCGTGGGCTGCAGCTTGATGGCTTTTAATATCTTCATTAGAGCCTCCCGATGGGGTGATGATTGTTGAATGAGCTCATAAATGGAGAGCCTAACCGACGTGGTCCTTATACTTTGGGTAAGTCTAGTCTGAATCGTGGCCACTAGTCTAGGTGAGGGAGGTTATGTAGGGTATTTTTGAGGTTGTGATGTTGATGGAACCTCTCCTGTGGCCATCATGGGGGCAGCTCTTGGGTACCTCTTGTTCCTAGTCACTATGCCTATCATCCCTACATACCCCTGCATGGGGAATTTCTATGTCACCTCATTGACTTGAAGGGTTTTTTCCCATGCATCATGGGTAGGCAGGGGGTTTTTGAAGACTCCCATCTATTGATTGTTTTGTGCTACAAGGTTGTCCACTGTCAGCATCTTATTGTCTATTAGGTCTTACATGAAGCTCTTAAACTTTAAATATGCGTAAAGGTCATGTCCTTTCTGCCTATGAAATATACAGTACAAGTATTCCCTATAGCCCTTAGTTTTTGGTGCATTGGGGTCTATGGGTCGACTTTCTGGCAGGTGTATCAAGTTTACCGTAGACAAACGGTCAAACAAGGAGTCTTTGGACTCTATGAAGGGTGTGAACTGTCACCTAGGGCAATGCTACTGAGTTTTCTCTTATTGATGATTTTCTTTCTCATAGATGTCAAGAGGAACTGCCTGATAGTTAGCCTGTGAGGGCTGTGTTGCTTGTGCAGGCTTTAGAATGTTTATAGCAACCTGATTGATCACGACGGGTTTCAGTTGCATGGTCCCTATTTTGGCATTATTAGGCCACTCTTTCTTCTTTGGCTTGGCAATCTCGCCATCCTGTATCTTGATCTCCTCAATGATTCTGGCTTGTGCCAGGGCTTCCTCAAGAGTGGCATATTGTTGTAGCTATAATAGCATGGGTCAAGTCGACCATAGGAGGGAGGTAGGGCATATTTGAAAGCAACGTCCTCCATCGATTTCCATAGGCTTCCATGGTTTCTTCCTCATACTGCTTGAGGCTAGCTAGGTCGCTTAGTGACACCTTCTTAGTGTTGAAGGAAAAGCATTCGAGGAATGCATCCACTAGCTAATCCAAGTTACTAATGCTATGTTTTGGCAACTGATTAAACCAATCTGAGGTAGGGCCTACGAACGTGGTTATAAATGTTCTTAAAAATAAAGAATCATTGTCCTGAATGCCAAAGCATTGGCTCAAGAATCTAGTCACATGCTCTTGGGCATCCTCCTCCCATCTAAAGTGTTTAGGGTATGGAGGTGTTGGCACTGACGAATGCACAGGGTGACTACGAAGCTAGCGTAAAGTGGTATTTTAGGGCCCAGAAGTCTTGGTCTCCACATACTCTAAGCGCTCTAGCAGCGCTTTATATGCATCAAAGTATTTGATCTCTTTGTCCTTGGTTTGTTCTCATTATGGGTTACGAGGAACTGGAGGCCTATGGAGGGGTATCCGAACAACATCCCCCCTGCCTTGGTAGGGCGTTTTAGCTCACTCTTCTTCTTGCTCATACTCCTCATAGGCTTCTTAAGGAGTTCCTTGGTGAGACCTATAAACATGTATGGGTGCCCACGGAGGGTGCCCATCATTGTTTCTGGGAGTGGCCTCCCACTCAGGTCTAGGAGGTCTTACAGGTAATATTTGATAAGGTCATGGAGACTTGTCTTGCACCAAGGGGTTGTGCCTCTCATACAATTCTATCTTATGCGTGTGAGGGTTTGGGACCCTCTCAGGCACAGTGTTTGGGAGCAATTCGTTTGTCTTATGCAGAATGTTCTCTTTGCTAAGGTGATACATATGCTCTAACTATTGTTGGTATTTCTTGAGCTACATAATTTGTGCTTGGCAGGTGGCATGTTTGGCAAATTCCAAGTCAATTTGTTCTATCGTCTTATTTTTAGGAAGCCTAGATGCCTCTCCTACATGTCTATATCGGTCATGGTGATCCGAGATCTCTATGGGTCACTTTCCTCTATCGAGGTTAGCGACATTCACCTGAGGCTCTAGCCTCAGTGGGTGATCCTGATACATAGCAGGTGCGAAGGCACATTGCTTTTGCACTGTGTATTTCTCTTCAGGAATGTAGTGGTCTTCCTCATGGTCCCTTTCATATGTGTGAAAGGGGCAAGAACAATTGGATTGCCCTGTCTGAAGAGCCTTGTGCTCTAGATTTGGCCTATTTTTTTTGACAGTAATAAAGGGTAAAGGAGGGATGACGTAATCATGTGGCCCCTCTTTATGGACCCTATGTTGTTCTAACACTTCATCGTGTGGTGACCACTCATAACGAGAGTCTAATGGAGCCCTCCCATCTATGTTGAGTGCCATGTGTATGGCCTCCTCCTGAAAGGGTCTATGCTGAGTGGGAGTGCCCCTAAAATGGGTGACTCTATAGTCCCATTCTGTAATGGCATGATGTGGACTATCTTGTGGGTCCGACATCCAAGGTAGTATGACCAAGTCCTTGGGACTATATCGAAGGTGACTTTTCCCCCTTTGTACACTTTTCGTAGCTTTTGTTCATGATTGGGCTCGGCTACGGGTGTACACCATGGTGTTGTTTTCTAAAGATGTGTATGCTTGTATCTTCTTTACAATTTTTTATGCTACACTAAACAAAGGGAAACACACAATCAAAGCAATGATTATCTTGTTTATGGATTAAAAGTGTGCCCTAAATTTGGTTCAGTGTGTTTTGATGTTTGTTTTGAAAACCTTGTAAAGAAATTTTTGTTTGTATATGCAATATGAGGGCTCTTATATCTCCCAAAATGGTTGCCCCTTCAATATACCACTGCCAGGCTATTATATCGAACCTTATATACTCGCACTTACATGAGGGAGAGTATAGGTATGTGAGAGCAAAATAGTACATGGAACATAGGCGGTACAAAAGGGGAATCACTCTGTTTATGACACCTACCATAGAAGACTTATCCTCATGCACTATGAATCACCCCAGCTACACTTGGTCAGCTTTCGTCAGGATTTATGTCTAGCAATAGTAGCGATCGAGGTTATGTATGCAAAAAAAATTCAAGCCAAGGTGGTGATGAAATCCATCGTTGGTCTTGATCAAGGGTTAGGGTTTTACAACCAACTCCTTGCTGTTTAAATTACCACATGGTGTGTGGGGTTCTTTTTACTTGCAAAAAGAAATAAATCATGCAATAAAATTTCCTATGCAAGCAAAGAAATATGAAATGACAGAGACAGAAAACAAAAAATAATAGAGGATGCTCAGAACCCCTACCTCTTCTCTACCAAAATCGAATGCCTCTGAGTTTCTGCTCTAAAACTGCACAGAGGGCTAATCATCCCAGGGTGAGATGAATAACATATCTATATTCATCATAGGGTGAGACAAATTCCTATTCGTCCCAAGGTGGCACAAATTCCAGCTTCGTATTTGTCATAGGGTGGAACAAGCAGTAGTCCAATGCTTGAAAGATTGATACCTGCAAGAAAAAAGAAACACTTTTGATCAAAATTTTGATATTAAAATAAAGGGACAGTTGTCCCATCGTGATCGCCATTGAAAGTACGAGGATACAAAAACAAAATAGAAGGGAAAATGCAACGCTAAGTCCTACGAATGAGAATGCATGAAAAGAAGGAAAACCAACAAACTGAAACAAGATTAAAAGCAAGTGTAAAAGTGTGGCCCTTTATTTTATTAATTTTCTCCAAATCATGTTACAATACGTCTCCTCCATTTTCAGGGGCTAGGAGCATCGGACATATTTTGATTACACCATGAATAATATATTCCCCTTTGAGATATTTCACGTGCCCACACTAAAAAAGGGTGGACCAAAAGTCAGGAAGCTCTTTGGCTTCATCAAATTTTGAGAGGATTTGGTTTCACCCATGAAAAACCTATTACTCTATGGTGTGAGAATCAGAGCACGATTCATATTGCACGCAATCCAGTTGAGCATCAGTGAATCAAGCACATTTAAATACACATGCACTTCATAAGGCAACATATTCAGAATGGGAACATATACTTGGAATATATTCCAACTGAGAAAAAAATTGCATATATCTTCACCAAGTCATTTCCTTCTCCACGTTACCTTTAGTTGTGAGATAATATTGGAGTTATATAGTTGCATTGATTGGTTTTATGAGGACAATCTTCATCATACAAATGCAAGCCTCTCTTCTTCTAATAGTTTGTTTTTTCCCACAAGGGTTTTTTCACCAACTATATATTGTATATGAGTATCTAATTAGGCCAAGTTATCGAGACTCATATTTTTTTCTATAAAGAGGACAATCTTCGCCATACGAAGAAAAGCCTCTCTTATTCTCATAGTTGGTTTTTTCCCATAGGGATTTTTTCACCAGCTATTAATGTAAATGAGTACCTAATCAGGCCATTTTGCCAGGACTCATATTTTTAGTTTTGTAAATTAGGAAAATCTTCGTCATACGAAGACAAGCCTCTCTTCTTCTCATAGTTGGTTTTTTCCCATAGGGTTTTTTTTACCAACTAATTATTGTAGTAAGAGGACAATCTTCACCATACGATTATAAATGAGTACCTCATCAGGCCTTGTCACAAGGACTCATTTGTACGATCTCCCCTAGTATCACTTAAGAGGGGGTGTTAGAATATTCTCTTAAGTTCTACTAGGATACAGACTTGAGTTTCCATTCCTCCATGTGTTAGAAGAACTCTCAGTGGTGTCTTCTTTAGGTTTGATGAGTTGTTTTAATCCAATGACTCTCAATGATCAACTTTGCTATTTATACAAAGTTGATCCTTGAAATAAATAAATCAGTTCCACTCTTCTCTTCATCTTTTGTGTAATGCTTTGCATATCTATTATTGCGAAATTCTAACACACATAGTATTAATTTTTTTCCTTTACTTTACTTTTAACTCTAGTTTTGAAAACCAATTTCATATTTAATAATAAGGAACCTAAAAATTAAGGTAGACAAGTTGATAATCTTAAATTTTCATTTGCTTCCAAAGGCTATGAGTTGGATTTAACTGTACTTTCAATTTTTGTAAATATATTTTATTTTTTCAAACATCTTTTAATAAAAAGAATAATACTTCAACATTTTTCAATGGATAAGTTTTTTATTTATTTTCATTCAAATTTAAGTTTCTGGGGAGACCTAATGGACTTGAGAAATATAAGATGGTTTAACATACTAAATTTTTGTAGAAATTAAATTTTGCTTCATCTTAAGTTTTGTAAAAATAAAAAATATTTCATCTTACGTTTTGCCATCAATGTAAGTAAAAAAAAAAGGATATGATTAGTAAATGAGAGACCAGAGTCAAAAATCTAAAACATGTGGGATGGCATAGTGCTATGGCCTATGGCAAAAGTCAGTGAAGAAGAACCATTCTATCAGCCCAAACTCACGTAAAAAAATTGTGGACACAAACGCGAGGTGGTTTCGCAGAGGTACTAACAGATTCAATAACGGCCGTTGGATCAGCTTACATAGGAGCTCGTGAATACAATCGCAAAAGAAGAAGATAATATTGCACCAATACAATCTGCAACAACATGCGCCGATTCATACGGTTGAACATAGTAGTAAGTATTAAGTCCGCGCAGTTTAATAAATGGTATTGAAAAGAAAACCCTAAATATTATCGCCTTCATTGGAAAAAACTAATCCTCCAAGGCATAATGCGTGGACAGAATTTTGGTTATACGAAGAATTTTCCCCCAAACTGACGTTGAATTGGCTTAAAAGAAGGTCCGAATGGTCAATAATCGTGGATGATCAAATTTTAATTAAACCTACCAAAGACATAGCAGGTGTATACTATTACGCAGGAAAGAATTATTCGAACATTAATTAAAGCTACAAGGGACGTAGCAGGAGCATTCGATTAAAACCACCTAGTTTGAATTCATCGAAAGAATTACAAAGGACGTAGTAGACGCATGCGATTAAGAGAACTCTCCGATTGGAATTCAAGTAAAGCAAGGAATTCGTCTTTCGAAGTCTCAACGTATGCACGACGTTGCATATTCCAAACTGCAAATTCGTCATTATTCCATTGAACATTAAAATCCGGAATAAATTCGTATCTCTCAGATAATAATTTGAAGCGCACAGCCAGTTCTTCGAAGGTTAGAGTCGGGCACTCAAAGGTACATATTTTAGTTTTTTTTTATTTTTTTATTTACTACGTCGCCTGCTGCAGTGGAGGAAGGAAAAATCATATTATCCCACATACTACATAGGAAGTTTAATTAAACCTTTATACTCAAATTGGTGCAGGCATATTATAGTGGTCGTGATTTATTTCCATGCGTACCCTATCATACAACCGCCCGTCTTTTAGCCATCCTTGGAGGATTAGTTTTATTGCAGTGAAAATTATGATTGGTCGTTTGGACCATTATTATCGTCCTCATTTGCCTATCGTGAATTTTACCGTCCGATTGGTCGTTTGCGTCCTGTAAAATAATGAAATTTTTAATGACGCAAATTCCAATTTATTGCTCCACATGCCTTTGAATAGATTTGCCTGTTCTAGATGCTCAGAGTTTTTTTATATTAATTAAATTTAAATCCTTCACTTATATACAAATTACGTCTTGGCCACAATAATTATCGAGAAGTTGTAAATTTGTCCATTCACGGCAGCAGATAGTGATATCTAACAAATTCCCGAGAGATGGTCGTGGAATTATAAATTCGAAAGGAAAGGTGAACTAAGAAAGAGGGTGGGTGCCAACAACTGTTGGACGTCTCTATCCCATACCCTTCCCTATCGTTCAAACGTCAGTTACCATATAAACGAATTCAGTCATATCTGCAATTATTAGTCACAAATTCTGGTTGAGCAGGCCAATTTAATCACAGTTGACTTATATTATGCGTCGGCGGAGAGAGTATGGGAGCAAAATATAAACAATATCACAGTCGATTTCTGGCGATAGATGCCTTCAATGTTGTGGAAAGAGAACACACATCAAATTTAATCTCCTTAATTTAATCTCAGTCCACGGCTAGCACATTTACGTAATCTCAGAGTAACTTAAGTTTAGGAAGTACCCGTTCCCATAAAGGGTGGTGTAACGTCGCCTAATAAAATATATAATTTTTTTTTTTTAATTTGTATAGAACTTGCCAATTAAAAGCTGGATTAAATAAGGTACAGTTTGGCGGCCACCTGTGTTATCAGTCCCTTAGGAAATAAATTTGGCGAGCACATCACCCACCTAAAAGCTGGGTTCCAGATCGGCGCCTTCAAAACGTAAAATAATCAGAAAACGATTTGGATGTAACCGAAAAACAATAAGTTGACTAACTTCGGCTAAAAGATATTAAGAAACAAAACCTAATTACTATATTCGAAGTAACGTGATTAAGAGAGTGGTTGAGATGGTGAGAGAAATGACTCACCTCTACAAACTTCATGTTTTGGCTTTGGGACCACTGAGATGAAGATCCTTCCCGCAATCTTAATTTAAATAAATAAAACAGTACTTTGTTGAAAAATATAACACAGGGATCTGTAGCACCATATTAGTGCCCCTAGAAAGCCTGATTTATGTATGCTGAGCTGTAGGTGGCTTGAATTATTTAGAAGTGGTTTCGACGTCACTACCTTATTGTGTTCCATGGAAGGTAGAGAATGTATGTTGTGAAGATTAAGTAAAATATGAATATTTTTTTAAATTTTTAATAGATTCACCTAAAAGTTTAAAGAACTTCTGAAGTATAATGTAGTATGATTTTTTTTTAATGTTTAGTAGATTCACCAAATAGTTTAGAGAACTTCTGATGTATAAGGTAGTTTAAGTACTGTTTATATTGCTTTAAAATTATTTTATTTTTGTGTTTCTTGAGATTTATCCTTTATCAAATCTGCAAAAGAACTATATCTCTTTAGAAGAGGATCCGGAGGTGTTCTCATTGGACCCTCCTAAGGCAGCAATCTTGTCTTCAAATCCACAGTAACCAAAATTTTCTTCGGCACAACTGATGCCCTAGTTTTCTCTTCCAGAGCTCTGCTTCCCTACTAAATAGCTAAAATTATTTTATTTTTATTTTACTATATTTTTTAATTTATTTAATAAATTTTAATTTTTGATATAATAAAACTCTTATCAAGTGTTCAGAGTAAATTCATTTTTATTTAGGTTCTAGAGGTTTGATATATTAGAGACTTTAAAATTCATTGTGTTCAATGTGTAAGATTAGAATCCTTTTAAAATAAGGTTATATATTTATGGAAACAAGGATGGCTCACAATAAAAGACTCGTTATTAAGAGAAACAATGCATATATATATATATATATATATATATATATATATATATATATATATATATATATATATTTTTAAATGGTGGCCACAAGGGGTAAACAGACTGTGACCACGAGGGAACCATTACATAACATATCCGCAACATGTGAGGCGAGAGATTTGAACCTAGGCCTCTCAGCAACTAGAGAGGTTTAACTACCCACTTGCTCTCCAACTCCTCTACATGGGCGGATAAAACAATGCATATATTTATCATGACTAAGAAATATAAGATTAAATCAACAAAGAGACTTTGTAATATGGTCCAAGAATTAAGCAAGTGGGTAGTACACTGTTAGAGAAGGGTATAAGGCAATATTTAACAATAACAATGAGGAAAAGCTTTGGTGGTGGAGTAGGACATGTAAGGTAAAATATTTCTTAAAACCTAGAATCTTTGTTTTGTTAGCTCTAGCAAAATAAAAATACTAACATGGGATGTTATTGAAATGAGGTGTTGGTAAGGACCAATATAGTGTGTTATGTGCAATAAGGAAGAAGAAACAATCGACCATCATTTGGTTCATTTCCTTTTGTAAGATAACTGTGGAGTTCAATTCTTCATTTGATTCAAAGAAAAGGATAGTGGCCTACTAGAAATATTTTGGATAACATGCAATAGTGATTCAAATAAATAAAATTAAAGGAGTATAGATGTATCCATTTGATAGTGGAATAGGGCTTATGGCTGGCTAGAAATGTGAGGTTATTTGTAGGAAATTTTAGTGATTCAGACACAAATATAGATTAAATTCATTTTTAAAAGTCTAAAAATATCTCCAAAACCAAATTTGAGCAAGCATAGAGGAACACTAATAGTTGATCCTATGAATCCATGGGCCTTCTTTGATGGAGCTTTCTTGGGCATTTCAGGTATGTGTGGGGTAGCGGGAACACCTCACTTAAATAGGAATTTTAAAATCACTTTAAGGTATGTTTAGAATAAGGAACAAATAATATGATAGAATGGAAATATTTAATATTTTTTATGACAATAGCATTAGAATAAGGAATTACAACTTTATACATTTATGAAGATTCAATGATAATTTGGGTTGTAGATCATTTTAAGATGAAAATTCTATTTCTCAATCATTTCTATGAGCAAGTGAAACTATTAGAATCTTCTATAACAAAAATTTGATACAAACACATCTATAGGAAACTAAATGTAGAATCAAATGGTCTTTCAAAAGATGATTTGAATCTTAGGTACCAAAATAGGTATTTAATATTGAAAATTTTAATATTGTATTGTATAATGGTTTGAGTCATAAATTAATTATTGAGTAAGGAAGGCCACATGTCAAAATAGAAATAGTAATGTCATAGAATCATATTTGTAACCATTGGGAGAATATTGTCATATGTAACCACAAGGAATATTTTCATATTATTATGCACTTTGTAACTCATAGAAGGTGAACCGCCACATGGGTGATCTTGTAACTCATGAAAGGTGAACCATCACACTCTTGTATAAATAGAGATGCACCCCCATTGTAAAAGGTATCTATGATGTATTATTGGAGAAGTCTTGGCTCATGGAGCTAGATATCTTATGGAGTGGCTTCATTTCGAAAGGAGTATTGTAATGTGTTGCTCTACCTCAAGGGTATCATCAATCTCTATTTTATTGAGCAATCTATTGTGCAATTAATTTATTTTTGGATGCATATTGAATATTTTGATATATTTTTGAAATATATATGGAATGAGAAGAGAGTTTTATCACATTTGGTATTAGAGCAGTGATTTGGGCAAAGTGGGTTTAGTTTTGAAGAGCTAGAACATATTTTTTAAAAACAACGTTACATTTTATGTAAACCATATCTTTTAATTTAGCAATCATTTTTAGAAGGTTTTTTGTCCATTGTATAAATATTTTTGAGTACTATAAAAATGATTACTAATTTGTTAAATTCTGATATGTATTGAGAAAGTTATGGATGTTTGAAGTTGAGATATTTTCATCATTTTTTGACCACGTGAATTGTTTTCAAAATAAATAAAAAAATCGTATTAAATTTTTCAGCAATCATTTGCAGAAGATTTTGGAATAAACATATAGATTATTTTGAGTACTATACAAATGACATCTCATTTGTGGATTTCTGATAAGTTTTGAGAGAGTTACAATTGTTTGAAGTTGGGTTGTTCAAGCTTTTTTTGGCTGCACAAATTTTTTTTCAAAAAGAAAAAATTTGTATTAAATTTGTTATTAGTCATTTTCAGAATATTTTTGCATAAGCATGTAGGTTATTTTGAGTACTACAAAAATGACTACTCACTTGTTAAATTTTGATAAGTATTGAGAGAGTTATAGCTATTGCAAGTTGGGTATTTGGTGTTGTTTTGGGGGTTGCCGAAAAAAAGGAAAAAATTCATAACTTGCAATCTGAGTAATAAAATCAGTTGTCACTTATTTTTTTTTTAAGATAATTCATATATTTAATGGTTGCAGAAGGACATAAATGAGATTTCAAAAAAAATAATATTTGAGAAATGCGGGTTATTCAAATCCTAGCTACTTTTATAAAAAAAAAGTCATGAATTTGCTAGTGATGCTAGGGAATGGTTGGAAAATTTTAAGTCTTTATATTCTTCTTATTTTAAGTCTAATATTTGGATGTACTTGCAAGGGGAAGCTCGATCTTGGTATTTCAACTTTGCTCATTCATACACATGGGAAGAATTTCAAGTTGTATTTTTAAGCAAATCGTCATCAAAGGAAAATGATAATAATATGCAAGTTATGGAAACTACACCTTGTGTATCAGGGCCAAATAGTGATATAAAAGCTTTGTTTGAATGTCAAAATTCTATTTTGTAAGTTCATGGGTGCATTCAAAATAAATAAATAAAAATATTGTTTCCATTAACCCTAGTAGCAAATATAATTTATCAATACGTCTTTGACTAAGAGGTTGCAAGTTCCAACATAAAAAATCAAAGATATATAGCTTGAGGGAAACAATGTTCAAATGTTTGAAGATTTAAAAATCACCATGGATGAATATGTTTTACATTCAGATTTTCATGCTATTGAGATGAATGATGCAGATATTGTTCTTGGTTATCCTTGGTTGTATTTTTTGGGTACTATTAACATAAATATGCAAAATAAATTCATGAAGTTATGGTACTCAAATAAGAAGATAACATTACAAGATATTTCTCAATGTAAAAAAATAGGTAGCTATTACAGAGGAACAAAGTGAAGAGCCAATAGAGGTAGTAGCAAAAACCATGAAAGCTAAAGCAAAGGTAGCATCAATGACAGAGAGTAAGAGAGAAGAGAAAAAATAGGTTGAACATCAGGTTAAGGTTGGAGTATATCACCATCCACACCACCATGAGAGGCATGGATTAAGGCAACAATATTATGGTTCTATATGGAATCCACAAGGCACAAACTATGGTAAGGTTTAGCAAATAAAGCATAGTGAGTCTAATTTTTAGAGTGGTCTAGCTGCATCACAAAATAAATGGACTCATCATCAAAGTAGATCAATAAAATCATGGAGAAAATTCAATAATTTTGTCTACTCAAATGGACACATGATGTATCAACATCAAGGAAGACCACCACCCATCAGATTTCCACTAGGATGGATGGATGATCGCGATTGATACCAATATTCAACATGGCTCAAATTATCATATCATTTACCCTCATCTAATATTTCAAGGACAAAACATGTGTGAGTGGGATGGAATGTTAGGTACCAAAATAGGAATTTAATATTGAAAAAATAATATTGTATTGTATAATGGTATGAGCTATAAATTAATTATTGAATAAGGAAGGCCACATTTCAAAATAGAAATAGGTATGTCATAGAATCATATTTGTAACTATTGGGATAGTATTTTCATATGTAACCGCAAGGAATATTGTCATATTATTATGCACTTTGTAACTCATAGAAGATGAACTGCCACATGGGTGATCTTGTAACTCATGGAAGGTGAACCATCACACTCTTGTATAAAGAGAGATGGACCCCCATTGTAAAAGGTATCTATGATGTATTCTTGGGAAGTCTTGGCTCGTGGAGCTAGAGATCTTGTGGAGTGGCTTCTTTCCTAAAGGAGCATTGTACGATGTTGCTCTACCTCAAGGATATAATCAATCTCTATTTTATTGATTGAGCAATTTGTTATGCAATTAATTTATTTGTGGATGCATGTTTAATATTTTGATATATTGTTGAAATATATATGGAATGAGAAGAGAGGCTTATTACATTGAACCTTTCAATAGGTACTTGGAAGAGGGAAGAAGTAGTCAGAGGACTTGGGTTTTTGTGACATTTCTTCTCTTATATTTTTAATGAGTTTGCACATTTTTTTGTGAGGGGTCATGGTCCCCTCATACCGAGTGGGGTTTGAACCTTGAACCTCTCAAAGAGAGGCCAAAGCCCTTACCACTGCAGTAAGCTTGCAGCTTACATTCCTCCTCTTATTAAGGATCATATTAAACATCTATTAAAGAAAATAAAATAAAATAAATGTTTTAAAAGGGATCCTTACATTTATTTTATAGAAATCCAAGCTTCAAATAGCATTCACCTTCATAATTGAAACCCGAGTTCTCAATTTTTGAACTTAGGTAAGTTTCATATGAGAACTATGATTGATCACGAGGTTATTCCTATTCTCCATCCATTAGTCCTGTTATTAGGATATAGTTTATAAATTGTAATTTGGTTGTAACATATTACAACAAGGAGACAAATACTCTTCTCAATTTAGTTTATCAACTCTTAGTTAGGATGTAACTAGAATTCTTAAGGGGTACTACATACCCATAACATTTTAATTTTTTTCAAACTAAAAAATGAAAATTATAGATTTTTCTAAAACTTTGTTGACATTAAAAATTACTTTATGTTTTACTTTACTTTTAATTTTAGGACATTAATTTCAAGTTAATAATAAAGATGCTTAAAATAAAGGTAAACCAACACATAGTATTTTTTTTTTTCTTTACTTTACTTTTAAATCTAGTTTTGAAAATTAATTTGATGTTAATAATGAGGACCCTAAAAGTTAAGGTGGCCAAATTGATAATCTTAAATTTTCATTTACTACCAAAGGCTACGAATTCAACTTAATTGTACTTTCAAATTTTTTAAATATATTTTATTTTTTCAAGCTTCTTATATAGTAAATATGGGGAGCCCTAATGAAAAGGTGGTCTAACATACTAAATGCTTTTCTTTTAAGAAATTAATTGTTGCTTCATCTTAAGTTTTGTAAAAATAAAAAATATTTCATCTTACGTTTTGACATCAATGTAAGTAAACAACAAAGGATATGATTAGTAAATGAGGAGACCAAAGTCAAAAATCTAAAATATGTTGGATGGCATAGTGCTATGGCCTTTGGCTCTCATCTAGGACACCCAAGTTCAAACTATAGGAATGAGTGTGTGAGTGTGTTACAAAAAGAAAAGAAAAAAATAAATTTTAATTTATGATGAAAGGTTAATTTGATTATAGTCTCAAATTTATAGAATATATTTTATTTTTTAAACATATTCTAATAGTAATAAAAATTTTATGGATATTATAATAGATAAAAATATATATATTGTCATCAAGTCTCAATTCTTCTTGTCATCGATAGTTGAAAATTCTATAGTATGTATTTTTAGAGTTTTTTCATGTTCTTCCATCCTTAAGGTTTTAGACAAACAATTAACCAATAAAAAATAAAAATAAAAATAAAACGTTTACTTTATAAAGGAGCTCATGTTTGTAGATAAATTTTGAGTTAGATATGATTAATAACTGAGGAGACAAAAGTCAACAATATAAAATTTCCATTTATTATGAAAGGTTATGTGAACTCTCAAATTTATAAAATAACTTTTTAAACGTATTTTAATAGTAATAAAACTTTAATTGATGTTCTAATAGATATAAAAAAAATATGTTCTCATGAAGGTTGAAGTTTTCTTGTCATTGATAGTTGAATCTTTTGTAATATCAATTTTTAGAGTTTCTTCATGATCTCCCATCCTTAAGATTCCCTAAAAAAGTATTAAAAAATAAAAAGTAAAATTAAAATTAAAACATTTTCTTTATATTGTAGAGGATGTTTTTGATCATCAAAGTAATTAAATTAGGATTTTACATTTCCATATTCCTTCCTAAATGTGAATTTTCTATGTTTGTATTTTTATCATGTCAATGGTCATTATACTATCAAGAAACATATGACCATTTAGTATCAATTCTTCAATTAATTTTAATTCATTGTGATACAGTTGAGGTAGTGAAGATGTTTATTTTTATTTTGGGATTTTTTATAATATAAAGGTAATATGGGTTCTATAGGTCACACTTTCATATACAAAACTAAATCAATTAAACTTATATTGAACAAAAGTAGTAGTAATAATAATCATTCTCCTCGTTGATAAAGAAAGTTATCAATGTTCATAACAAAAATGTATGGTATATATAATTTGACTTAGATATATTAACCTTTAAACTTATTATTAGCTACACATTAAGAAATTTTAGTATTAGTAACTCTCTACAAAAAGTCATTAATGACATTAGATATTTAAGAGATTAAATTTGTAGACACCAAAACAGCACCAATCTGATTATGTGATGACAAGCACTGATCGAATTGACATACATAGCCCCTAGGGAAACCCCCAGAGGTTAAACAGTGGTCATAACCACTCCCCCAGTAGTCTTTGAAGGTCAGAGATCAATTTGGCACCTTTCAGGCACTTTGCTCCCTACTCGCTCCACCCTGGGATGATTGCAAACTGGTATTCGTCCCACCCTGGGACGATTACCAGCATTCACTCCAAGGTGGGGCAAATAGTAGGTTTAACGGGAAAAAGGTCAAACCTTGACAAATGGCAGCTCAGATCCGCCACTCAACTCCACCTTCAATGCATGGGAGTGTGAGTAAGCATTTTTAAGCTCAAATAGGCAGTCATAGAGGTAGTCATGGAGCTCTTAATCAAGAAGGAATATTCTCTCCCCTAACAAGGCATGATGGACAAGTGGTGCCTCTGCATGCTCATTCACAAGAGACCCTCAGGTTTATAAAATGGTGAGTCTTCTCACCCCACAAAAAATAGAGTAGGAGCATTTGGATAAATGGAGTGCTATAGAATTACATCCTCACCCATTACTTGTGCTTCTTACATCCTTGATATCTCTTTTGGAAGTGAGGTTATTGGGTGATCATTGGAAGCACAATCTGGATCCAAAACCTAAATATTTGGCCACAATACCCCATCCAATTTTTTGACACAACCCCCTAGGAGGTTTTGGATCCATCCCAAGTGGATTTGTGCTAAAACCAAGCCCCAAACGAAGGGCGTCCTACCCCTAGGCACCCCCGCACTACTGCAATCCTAATCGCCCCACCCTAGAGTGATTAGAAATATGTAGCATATTTATTTACTATTTCATTTGAATTTCATTTTAGGTCATTCATATAGGATTCCATTAAAATTTCATGTCATTCTGATGAATATTGGTTGTGTTTTCAGTGTTTCTCGCTTTCATTAACATACAGGGAGCATCATCAGATAAAGGGTGATCAAGGCAGAATTTGCAAAATCCAACCTTCTGGGTCATCTCAAAATGCCCCATTTTACCTAAAACCAACTTTAAAGGTGTTTTAGAATCCCTTGGATGGGAAATTTAGGAGGTCACTTTCTGACATCTTGTGACAGTCCTAATCGTCCCACCCCAGAGCGATTAGAAATTTGTGGTAGATTTCTCAACTTTTCCTTTTACAGTGTGTTCTCGATAATTTTTTCATGCCTCTATCCAAATTTTAGCTCATTCTGATATGTTTTGATTATAGTTTTAATTATTTTATGCATGCATTAACCGGAGGCCTTGGGGATCACATGTTTCCCTCCATCCGTAGGTGCTTTTAATCATTTGCTATTTTTTTGAATGCAGGATTTCGACACCAGAGGGGTAGAAAGGAATAATATATGCATTCATACAAGCATCGGTTATGTTTGGCCCGCCCATTTCACATGTGGGCACGTGAAAGAAAGCGTACCATCCGTGGTGTGACAAAACTATGTTTAACGCTCCTAGCCCCTGAAAAGGGAGGAGACATATTGTAACCTGATATCGAGAAAATTAATAAAATAAAGGTATGGACTTTACATTTGCTTTATATCTCATTTCATTTCACTTGTTTCCCCATTTTCATGCATTTTCATTCGTAGGACTTAGCGTTACATTTTGCTTTTGTTCACACCGCACCCCGGTACACCATTTTTGCTTCTATATCCTCATGCTTTCAGTGGAAATCATAGTGGTACCCTATCCCCTGACTTTGGGATCAAAATTGTGTGTTTTTTCTTTCAGGTGCTAATCCTTCAAACACTGGACTACTGCTCGTGCCACCTTGTGACGAATATAGACTGGAATTTGTGCCACCCTAGGACGAATAAGGCATTCATACCAACCTATGATGAATACAGATCTGTTAGTCATCCCACCCTAGGGATATTAGCTCTCTGAGCAGTTTTTGAGCAGTAACTCATGGGCATCTAGTGTGGGCAGAGAAGAGGTAGGTTGTCTGAACACTGTCTATAATTTTCTGTCTCTACTTCTGTGATTTTTTTGTTTCTTTGCTTGCATAAGAAAGTTTACTGCATGATTTCTTTCTTTTCGCAAGTAAAAAAAACCCCACACACCATGAGATAATATAAACATCAAGGCATTGGTCGTAGAACCCCAACACTTGATCAAGACCAATGGTGGATTTCATCACCACCTTGGCTTGAAGCTTGCATACATAACCCTGATCGCTACTGTTGCTAGTCGTAAATCCTGACGAAAGCTGACCAAGTGTAGCTAGGGTGATTCCTAGTGCATGAGGATAAGTCTTCTATGGTAGGTGTCAAAAACAAAGTGATTCCCCTTCCGTACCGCCTATGTTCCACGTATTGTTATGCTCTTGCGTACCAATAGTTTCCCTCATGTAAGGGTGGGTATATTGAGAGGTTTGGTATAATGGCCTGGTAGTGGTATATTGAAGGGGCGACCATTTTGGGAGACATAAGAGCCCTCATATTGCATATACAACAAAATTTTCTTTACAAATATTTCAAAACAAAAATAAAAACACACTAAACCAGATCTAGGGCACACCTTTAATCTATAAATGAGATAATCACTTCTTTTTTTGTGTGGCTCCTGTTTGTTTAGTGTAGCATAAAAAATTGTAAAGAAGATAAAAACCTACGTATCTTGTAGAGAGACACCACCATGGTGTACACCCGTAGCCAAGCCCAATCACGAGCAGAAGCTGCAAAAAGTGTATAAGGGGGCACAAGTCACCTCCGCTATAGCCCCAAGGACTTGGTCATACCACCTTGGCGGCCTGACCCACATAATACCATAATGGAACGGGACTATAGAGGCACCCCTTCGAGGGGCACTCCCATTCAACATAGACCCTTTCAGGAAAATTCCTTACACGTGGCACTCAACATAAATGGGAAGGCTCCCTTAGACACTCGTTATGAGTGGCCACCATGCAATGAAGCGCTAGAACAACATAGGGTCCATAAGGAAGGGCCACATGATTACATCATCCCTCCTCTGCCCCTTATTACTTTCAAAAACAATAGGCCAAATCCAGAGCACAAGGCTCTGTAGATAGGGCGAGCCAACTCTGCCCGCCCCTTTCACATATATGAAAGGGAGCACGAGGAAGACCACTACATTCCTTAAGAGCAATACACAGTGTGGGAACAATGCACTTTCGCACCTGCTATCTATCAGGATCACCTACTAATGCCAGAGCCTCGGGTGAATACCTCTAACCTCGATAGATCAAAGCGACCTATAGAGATCTCGGATCACCATGACCAAGATAAATGTGTAGGAGAGGCATCTAGGCCTCATAGACTCAATATGGGGGAACAAATATACCTAGAATTTTCTAGACATGCCACCCGCCAAGCGTAAATCACACAACTTGATCAAGACCAACAACAGTTGGAGCACCTGTATCACCTTAGCAAAGAGCGCATTCGACATCAGACAGATGAGTTACTCTAGAACACTATGCCTGAGAGGGTCCTAACCCCTCGTATGCATAGGACAGAGTTGTATGAGAGGAACAACCCCTTGGTGCGAGATAGGTCTCCATGACCTTATCAAATGCTACCTCCAAGACCTCCTAGACCTGAGCGGGAGACCATCCCTAGGGCCAATGATGGGCACCCTCTGTGGGCACCCACCCATGTTTATAGGTCATGCCCAGGAACTCCTCAAGAAGCCTATGAGGAATTTAAGCAAGAAGAAGAGCGGGCTGAAATGCCCTACCAAGGTAGAGGGGGTGTTATTTGGGTACCCCTCCATAGGCCTCAATTTCCTTACAATTCGCAACAGGAACAAACCAAGGATGAAGAGATCAAATCTTCTGATGCATACAAAGCACTACTAGAGCACTTAGATAGAGACCAAGACTTTTGGGCCCCAAAAGCCCACTTTACGCCAGCTCCACAGTCACCCTGTGCATCCTTCAGTGCTTGCACCCCCATACCTTCAACACTTTAAAATACCTCAATTGGCAATCTTTAGATGGGATGAGGATGCCCAAAATAACATGACAAGATTCCTAAGTCAATGCTTTGGAATTCAGGACAATGATGCTTTGCTTTTGTGAACATTTATAACCACGTTCGTAGGCCCTGACTCGGACTGATTTACCTAGTTGTCGAAGCATAGCATCAGTAACCTGGACCAGGAGGTTACCAAGAAAGCTTATTGGCAATTTTCCCCTTGAATGCTCCAATCGAGCAAGGGCCACCTTAAGAAAATCAGGTCCTCCCACAGCGAGCAGAACAACCCCGATGGGACCAGATCAATTTGCTCGAGCAAGACGAGCCTCACATGTCACAAATAGCTATCAAATGCAATGAAGGCCTATGGATATCTGATAGCGATTATGAATATGAGATTGAGATGGCATATCTCAATCATATGTGGTACTAGAAATACCCCATGGACATTGATGACATGTTTGAACAGCTAAACATGGGGCTAAGGCATAGGTGGCACCTAAACCAAGAACAGTTGGACCAACTGCTTCACCCGCCACTTCAGGTATACAGAGAGCACCTTCCGCCTAGAGACCCCATAGAGCCATAAATGCCAAGGGTAGACCCTGTCCTATTATCCACACATAGGGCTGATCATTTGTGCCAATACCCCCAGAGCCAAATCAGGAGCACAAATATCACCAAGGAAGTTCGAGTCACCACACCCACGGTAATGGAGACAAAAATCATTTCATCAACATGATCTCCATTGACTTAACCGCCCCCATCCGCAATCCAGCTGATCCAACATGTCCACTGTATCGTAGACTTAGATGCTATAGAATGGGATCGTGCTGACTCACCACCATCCCTATCAGAGTATTGGCCTTGTGGTGAGATGCTTCATTTCACCCCAAGACCAACTCAGGATATCTTCCATGCTGAAGAGGAACCCAATGTTCCAAACATAGATCTAAATTTAGTGAATGATATCCACATGATCCCAACTCCACACCAGTTGGAGGACAGGTCCCACATGTCAGTCAAAGAGATGATTGACGTAGACATCGGCTCTGATCCAATGAATCCACAAATCATCAAGTTGGAGGTAAGTCTATCCCCCAAAGAGCAAGCTGATTACATTGCCCTTCTCAAAGAGAAGAAGGAGGTTTTTGCATGGTCCTACAAAGACATGTCAGGGCTAGACCCATAGCTAGTCACGCAATAATCTAACACTTGATCCGATAGTCAAGCTAGTCAAGCAAAAACTATGTAAGATGCACCCAGTCAAAGACGAGCTACAAAAGTTGTTGGATGCACAGTTTGTCATCTACATGGATTACCCCCCATGGCTGTCCAACATGGTACCCCTCAAGAAGACTGATGGGAGGATTCACATATGCACCAATTTTTGAGATCTAAATAAATCGAGTCCCAAGGACAATTTCCCCTTGCCTAGCATCGACGCATTGGTAGATGCTAAAGAGGCCACGAAATGCTTTCCATCATGGATGGTTTCTCGGGATACAATCAGATTCGTATCAATCCCGACGATGAACTCAAAATGGTGTTCACAATGCCTTGGGGGACATTTTGTTATAAGGTCATGCCCTTTGGCCTTAAAAACCCTGGCGCCACCTACCAACGTGCTATGACATACATATTCCATGATCACATGCATAAAACTTTGGAAGATTATATGGATGATTTGTTGGCCAAATCTCTTTTGCGCCCAGATCATCTCGATGACTTAAGCAAGATCCTCGATCGCCTCATCGAACACAAAGTTAGACTAAACCCCAAGAAGTGCGTGTTTGGCATCACATCTAGAAAACTCTTGGGTTTCATAGTCTCAAAACAAGGCATCGAGGTAGATCCAAACAAATTCAAGGCAATCCTTGAAATGCTTCCCAAAACCACCATCAAGTAGCTCAAAAGCCTATAGGGAAAGGTCGCGTCAATCAAGTGCTTCATAGCGCAGCTACTGATAAGTGTCAACCCATGAATAAATTATTACACAAGGGGGTAGCATTTCACTGGGATGACGAGTGCCAGTTAGCCTTCGATGAAATCAATCAATACTTGGCTTTGCCACCAGTATTGGCACCACCTAGACCAGGAATGTCATTCTACTTATACATCTCAGCTATTGAGGTGGCACTGGGTGCCATGCTAGCCAAGAAGAATGAACTACACAAAGAGCAGGCTACTTACTATCTTAGTCGCACCCTGGTCAGTTATGAACTTAACTATGCATACGTCGAGAAGTTATGCTTAGCAGTGGTATTTGCTACCAAAAAGCTATGCCACTACATGTTGAGAAATATGATGTATGTTGTGTTTAAGGAGAATCCATTGTGGTACATGATGAGTCATACTTATCACAGTAGCCACACAGAAAAATGGATCATGTTGTTGACGGAGTTTGACATCAAATTCATTAGATAAAAGTCCATCAAAGGTCAAGTCATCATCGATCAACTAGCAGAGGCTCCTCTCGAAGATGATTAGCCTCTTACCGTAGAGCTACCCGATGATGGGGTCTTCCATGTCTCAGAATCACCAGATTCTGATGTGCCTTATTCACAGGTCGACATAACCCTATTTTTTGATGGTTCTAAATGTGATCAAGGGGGTGGTGCGAGAATTGTATTCTTCACACCACAAGGGGCTCCAATGCCTCTATCATTTAAACTTTATTTCTTGTGCACCAATAACAATGCCGAATATGAAGCCTTGCTCATAGGTCTTTAGACAACAATCACCATGAACATCAAATACTTGAACATATTTGGTGATTCGCTGTTAATTGTCAACCAAGTAAAAGGGGTATTCCAATGTAAATGCCTATTTTTGTAGGCTTACAAAGCCCTTGTGGACAAATTCTTGGTAAAGCTTGAATGGTACGACATCGAGGCACTCCTTCAATCATCGAATCACTTTGCAGACACTATGGCCTCCTTGGGGTCACTAATCCCACAAGACCCTTCTGGTGAGATGACAACCATTCAAGTCAAAACATTATCGCAATCCACAATGAAGCGTGCAATATTTGACCTAACGCTAGGAATCCACCTGATCCAGATTAAACCGTCTTAGGATAAGTTCTCTCGAATCCATGATAATCTGAATCACACCAACTAGGGGTCCTTGTTCTCCCTTATTCATGTTAAAAGCAACACCACACTATTCTTACAAGTTTTTTCCTGCTCAGCTTTTGCTAGGGACAAACTGCAAGAGGGATTGGCAGTTCATACCATCAAGGTTTCTGATTAGCAGGATTGGTACACACCCATAAGAGACTATCTCAAGCTAGGTAACCTCCCACTTGGGTTGACGCACACCACGAAAAAATCATTCAAATAGAAAATGGGCTCCAATGCCTCTAGCATTTAAAATTGATTTCCCTTGCACCAATAACAATGCTGAATATGAAGCCTTGCGCATAGGTCTTTAGACAACAATCACCATGAACATCAAATGCTTGAACATCTTTGGTGATTCACTGTTAATGATCAACCAAGTAAAAGGGGTATTCCAATGTAAATACCCAGTTCTGCAGGCTTACAAAGCCCTTGTGGACAAATTCCTGGCAAATCTTGAATGGTACGACATCGAGGCACTCCCTCGATCATCAAATTGCTTTGTGAACACTATGGTATCCTTGGGGTCACTAATCTCACAAGACCCTTCTGGTGAGATGACAACCATTCAAATCAAAACATTATCGCAATCTGTGATGGAGCATGCAAGCTCTGACCTAACGCCAGGAATCCACCTGATCTAGATTGAACCGTCTTAGGATAAGTTCTCTCGAATATGTGATAATATGAATCACGCAAACTAGGGATCCTTGTTCTCCCATATTCCCCTTAATAGCAACACCACGCTATTCTTACAAGTTAGTTCCTACTCAGATTTTTCTAGGGATGAACTGCAAGAGGGATTGGCAGTTCATACCATCGAGGTTTCTAATTAGCAGGACTAGTACACACCCATAAGAGACTACCTCAAGCTAGATAACCTCCCACTTGGGTTGACGCATGCTACAAAAATATCATTCAAATAGAAAGCGGTAAAACATGTCTTTCTAGGAGACATTTTGTATTGTTAGAGCTACGAAGGGATCCTCCTTCGTTGCTTGGACCAGCAGGAGTCAGCTTGGGCGATAACTCAAGTGCACAATGGTACATTCGGTGGCCACTTCAATGGTATGGCCATTGCAAAGTGCATTCTTTGCATGGGCTATTATTGGCCATATTTAGAGCGAGATTGTTGCGCGTATGTAAATAAGTGCATGAAGTGTCAACACCATGCCAATTTGACACACCTACCTTCTCAGGCCTTACAGCCGATCCAATCGGCTTGGCCATTTTCACAGTGGGGCTTAGATCTAATCAAAAATATCTCCCCTGTGTCGTCAGGTCGTCACATGTTTATCATAATGGCCACAGAGTACACCAAGTGGGTGGAAGCAATTCCGCTTTCCTCTACGACTGGGCCCTCGCATTGCAGAGTTTATTTTACATAACATCATATGTCATTTTGGTATTCCATCCAAGATCATCTCGGATAATGGGACGTCATTCAAGAACAAATATGTGCATGCCTTGACAACAAAGTACAAAATTTAGCACAGTTTTTCAACACCATATTATCCGTAGGCAAATGGGCAAGCAGAGGCGTCAAACAAAATGCTAGTGGCAATCCTTAAAAATATGGTTACAGATAATCATAAGGATTGGCACATTCAAATTCTGCTTGCTCTTTAGGCTTATCGCACTAGCATTCGAACACCCAGTAGGGCAAATCCATTTTCATTGGTGTATGGCTTCGAGGCAGTCATGCCTCTCGAGTTGGAAATACCTTCCCTGTGCATATCAATGCAAGATTTCATCGATGATGACACTACGCGGCAGGCCCGGTTAGACCAACTTACGTTGCTCGAAAAATGATGCGTCAATGCTCTCGATAATTTATGTATCTACCAAGAGCGACTTACAAAAGAATACAACATGAAAGTTCACCTAAGGGACTTTCAGGTTGGTGATCTGGTCTTAAAAGATAACCAGCAAAATTCTAACTTGCCGCACCATCTAAGGGACAAGTTCACAGAAAACTGGTTAGGTCCCTATTTAATTTATAGTAAAATAGGACCTAGAACATATCGGCTCGCCTCTATTGAAGGAATCAAGGAACTAGAACCCTTGAACATTAGTCATTTGAGGCCATTCCACATTTAGAGAGCCATAGCCCACCCCAAAAAGCTCCAAGGATTCCCACAATCGCTTGGTCAACCTAAAATGCCCCAAAGGTATCCATAATTCCTTTGGTCAAACCAAACTCTCCAAGGATTCCCAAAATCGCTTGGTCGACCCAAAAATGCCCCAAAGGTATCTATAAACCCTTTGGTCACCCAAAAATCTCCAAGGATTCCCACAATCACTTGGTCAACCCAAACATGCTCCAATGATTCCCATAATCTCTTGGTCAACCTAAAATGCCCCAAAGGTATCCATAATCCCTTTGGTCAAACCAAACGCTCCAAGGATTCCCACAATCGCTTGGTCAACCTAAAACTCCCCAAAGGTATCCATAATCCCTTTGGTCAAACCAAATGCTCCAAGGATTCCCATAATTGCTTGGTCAACCCAAAAATGCCCCAAAGGTATCTATAAACCCTTTGGTCACCCCAAAAGCTCCAAGGATTCCCATAATCACTTGGTCAACCCAAAAACACTCCAAGGATTCCCACAATTGCTTGGTCAACCCCAAAATGCCCCAAAGGTGCCCATAATCCCTTTGATCAAACCAAAAGCACCAAGGATTCCCATAATTGCTTGGTCAACCCCAAAACGCCCCAAAGGTACCCATAATCCCTTTGGTCAAACCAAAAGCACCAAGGATTCCCATAATCGCTTGGTCAACCCCCAAATGCCCCAAAGGTATCCATAAACTCTTTGGTCAAACCAAAAGCTCCAAGGGTTCCCACAATCGCTTGGTCAAAAACAAATATTCAAAAACAAACAAAAACAAAAGATAATCAAAAATAACAAAAAAATTGCATCTCACTTCCATGCATACTCTTAAAAATAAAAAATATAATAAACTGCATTAGGCATCACATCCATACATGGCATATTTGCTGGTCATACACGTCATAAGCACCATAGATTGTAATTGCTAGGCAATTCCATCATTTTCCACATTCAGTCCATTTTGTAAACACATCCATCCATAATAACACCATCCACATTTTTTTATCATAGTTAGTTGTCTGCTAATGTCTTTAGGGTTTTCGTCATTCAGCTGTCTTTATATTTCTAGCCAAAAATTGTACAAAGTCAGACATATTTTACAAAGGTAGAGTTTTACTTGGATCACACCTCGTTACGTAGCATCCCCACACAAGTTAAAACACATAAAAATTTCCAAGTTGTGTGAACGCAAGAGAAACATACAAAGCAGTCTAGGGTACCATGGGTGAAAGGTTAGCCTACTCATCCCCCTATGCGAATGGTTCGAGAATGCTGAGAATTGAAAAAAGGACAAGCTCTTCCCCATCCAATTCCCCACAATAAATAGTGGTTAAAATCCACTATCAAAAAACCCCAAAGTCGTAAGGATTCGTACTACATGCCCCTGACAAGGATGGGTAGTCAATATCAATGCCATTACATAATCATATCCCCAACCACATTTGGTCCCCAAATTCGTAAGTATTCGTACTACATGCCCCTAACAAGGATGGGTAGTCATCCCCAAGGCCTAAAATATCAATGCTATTACATAGTGACATCCCCAATCACCTTTGGTCCCTAAAGTTGTAAGGATTCATACTACGCATCCATAAACAGGATGGGTAGTCATCCCCAAAGCCAAAAAGGATCAATTCCATTTGTAATCCAAAAACCTACGAGATCAACTTTGAAACCTAAAATGCAAAATCAAATAACACTGGTTATCACCACTATTCAAACCCCTTGCTCAAAAATAAAAACAAAAGAGAAAAATAAATAGTGATTTTTATCAATATGTATGAGAGCAGGTATCCCAACAAGTCGAGCAAAAGAAAGGCGCTTGAGCTTGAATACCTAGAATTCTTGGCATTCGAAAAACCATCTAGGTGATCCTCATTATGGGTTTTGTGGATAGCCTACCTGGCAATGGCGGTATCCTAAATGTAATACGATATGTCTATCAGATTAACTTTACGTGTGAGCAGATAAATGTTTGCATGTGGATGAGCTAGCTTATGGTACCTTAGATTGTCCTATGGATTAATCTTACTAAGTACAACAAAGGAGTTAGTGGAGCTAATTAGGTGATCCTCAGTATAGGTTTGGTGGATGGCCTACCTGGCACTGGCGGTATCCTGACAAACACCACATAAACAAATTCAATCGCACACACAGGGATGTGAAATAACTTGGTCAAACTCAAGTTTGATTCGTACCTTGTTCAAAAGTCTTGTAAGATAAATGTACAGTCTTGGCTAGTTAGTTAAAGCATCTGAATCTTAGAAAAACCTTAACTACATTCTAAAACAAATGTTGTACATGTCCATTCTTGCATCACCATCGAAAAATACAAAACAAACAAAAAATATTACACATGCAAAGTCATCACATAGTATAGAAAGCCAATAAATCTTATACAGTCTATGGTGCCACCGACAAGTTATCAACAAATCATTCCATCCATTCCATATGCATACATCATATAATTAGAAACATCGCATTCATAATAACACATGCATACATCAACTAACTAAAATGTGCGTAAAATAAACAATAAATCATGACACGTGTATAACCAAAAAGAAAGTCATGTCTATATATCACCAAAATGCCCGCAGGCTACAATAAGTCAGTTCTCTGACCTCACAAATACATCAAAAACTCAAAAACCTGAAGCCTAGAGAGTCGGCCACCATGATCATGCAGGATCTGTGTGACTGGAACTACCCCCAGTGGTGTGGGTCCTATGGGACCTCTCAAGGTGGCTAATGCCAGCCCCTGCATCACACCCACTAGCGCTACCCTCACCCACCCGCCTACGATGAGAGGAAGCAGACTGCTCAGTCTCACTATCTCTCATTCGATGCGAAGATCCACCTCTAGTGATCTTAGGTAACTGTCCATCGAGGTGGATAATCTCTGCCTCCAACTCCAATAGGTGCCAGACCAAATCCATCTCCCACTAAGGGTACATAGCCAATGCATCATCACACTATGCCAACTGAGTCTGCAAGATATCCCTCTCCTACGAAGCATCTGTGTCCTCATCCTATCGGTGGTACGTAGCCAATGCATTCTCCTACTCCGCAAACTAAGTCCGTAGGAGATCCATCTCCTGTAGAACCTCCCCGTGCTCCTCATATCATCTCCATAGTAGATCCTCCAATCGTGCTATCTCAGCTCGATACCTAGCCTCCATATCCCCTAGGACTTCCTGGGGCATGGGCATCTTCGAGATGGTGGATTGCTCCCACACCCACTGCTCTAGAATGTCCTATATATTCGGCATCAGGTCGTCAACCTCCACCAGTCAGGTCGTCAACCTCCACCATATTCACATCATTATGCGGAGTGCCCCAACCCTCCCCTGATGCCTCTGCATCCTCACCACCTGTTGTTGTCGCATCCATGCCTCCTAGAGACCCCTCACTCCACCATCGTCGCATCGTCCACCATTGGTCATACTCTATAGTTGCCTCGACATTGTCCACGTTAGGGACATCAATCACCACCTAGCAGCTCAATGATCGGCTAGGCTAGAGTCCTCTCGTCACCCCGACATCGATAGATCAAAGGCTCACCAGGAAATCTCTAGTGAACCCCAAAATATTGAGTCACTCGGATGTACAGGAAGTACTCCTGATCGGTCTCGTGTTGCCCGATCATCTCCCTTCCCCTATGCACCCACTACAGCGACTCCCCAACCTCAGGCCAGGATGGACAGTCCTGGTACGGATGTCAAAACACCTCCCCTGGAGCAAGGCACGAGAAGACATCAGCATAGTTCTCGATAGCACCTGCCCACCGCCGACTTTACCCCTGCTCCTCTGACCTCCGCCATAGAGCAACATAACCAATCTCCCTGTCTACTATCTCTGCCCGAGTGGTCCACGACAATCCTTGTGGCCTCTTGACAACTATGTGCTGCCACCCCTAGCACTACAATAGGTAGCTGCATCTAATCCCCTTCCACCTCTGACAGTGGACCTCATACAACTCATCATAAAGCTATCCCAGTAGCGTATGACCCCACCTCATAATTAGGGGTGCCTTCATCGAACACTCCACAAGTCTGAACACCACCTTAAGCAGGTTCCAAAGGAACCTCACATCTGAGGATTCGGGAAGCAGCATCTTGGAGATGAGATTCATGAGCAGTGCATGCCTCACCCCCAACATGCCCTTCTCCAGCCACCACCGCACCAAAATCCTACCTATCAGGTATTCCCCCTCTACCCTCTCCACAGCCTCATCCACCCTCATCTCCGTCGCATGCCCAAAGCATCGTGTCAACACCGTCATTCATTGATCACATAGAGTCATCCGAATGGGCAGCTCGTCTATCAAAATTCGAAGAATTCGATAAATGTCCTCCAAGGTCACTATCATCTCCCTTGTTGGGAGATGAAAGGTGTTGTTTTTGGGAGCCCACAAATTTATCAGGGCAGTCAGATATGCCCGATCCCCCACCACAGGCTCTAACCAAGTCACCTGCTTGAGCCCAAGGGCATCAAGCCACTCCCAGTCTACCATAGTCAGCGCTTCCCACGCATCCAAAAACACCGTCGGCTGACGGTACCGACTCTTCACCACCTGCAAAACAAAAACAACACAAAAACATTAAAAACATGACAACCAAAAAAATGTACAGTTAAAACATTTAACAAATGTACAGCAAAAACATTTAACAAATGTACAGCTAAAACATTTAACATATGAAAAAAACACAAAATAAAAATAAATTTTTAAAGTAGGATTTAATCTTAGTTTAAACACAAAATACAAAAAAAAAAACAATGTTTTTAACGAGGGTTTCTTAATCTTAGTTTAAACAAAACAAAATACACAAAATACACAAATATTTTAACTAGGGTTTCTTAATATTAGTTTAAACAAAACAAAAATAAAACAAAATACACAAATTTTTCAACTAGGGTTTCTTAATCTTAGTTTAAACAAACAAAAAAACACAAAAGACACAATTTTTCTAGCTAGGGTTTCTTAATCTTAGTTTAAACAAACAAAAAAAACACAAAATACACAAACTTTTCAACTGGGGTTTCTTAATCTTCGTTTAAACAAAAAAATAAAATAAAAATAAAACTTTAAACTAGGGTTTAATCTTAGTTTAAATGCCAAATACAAAAAAAAAAAAAAACAAACAATATTTTAAACTAGGGTTTACTTTTAGTTTAAAGCGCATAATACAAAAAACCAAACAAAATAAAACAGTTTAACCTAGGGTTTTCATCCTAGTCTAAACGAACAAAATACAAAAACAAAATAAAACCGTTTAACCTAGGGTTTTCATCCTAGTCTAAATGAACAAAATAAAACAGTTTAACCTAGGGTTTTCATCCTAGTCTAAATGAACAAAATACAAAAACAAAGTAAAACAGTTTAACCTAGGGTTTTCATTCTAGTCTAAATGGGAAAAACAAAAAATCAAAATAAATCATAGGTTTTAAACTATCCTAAAAAAAATAAAAATAAGCAAAATAAAGTGCAGGACCACCTACCGGTCTTGCTTCGACTTTTCCACTCGACGATCCGATCCATGAACTCATGGTCTCCATGAAATCTTGATAGTGCTCTGCTACACAGACTCGAACTCCTCTTCCTCACAGCTCCAAATAGCCAGAAAAATAAACTGCAAATGAGCCTAA
Organism: Wollemia nobilis; assembly: GCA_028583015.1. Classification (NCBI taxonomy): domain Eukaryota; kingdom Viridiplantae; phylum Streptophyta; class Pinopsida; order Araucariales; family Araucariaceae; genus Wollemia; species Wollemia nobilis. Next base: position 192,320 of record JAQPPZ010017036.1, on the reverse strand, counting down.
AACATAGTTTTGGCCCTTATATAGGATTTTAGGCCTGTAATCGTTCCACCCTAGGATGAGCACTCTAGTTAGCGCTCATACCACCCTGGGAGGATTACAAAACTGGTATTCGTCCCACCCTGGGACGATTATAGAGCAAGAAAATCAAAAACAACAAAAACTACATCCAAAATGCACCAAAAACAGTAATAAAATTGTCGAACAAGAGGGCCTTTGCGCCTAAAATTCTTGGCATGCAAAACAGACGTTGGGGTCACAAATTTTTACTATCTTACTTCCTAAGAAGGCTACCATAGTCGGACCGCTCCACAGGAGGACGGATTTTTGACAATTTCAGCTCTAAAATGCATCACAAAAAGGGTTCAAACCCACCATAAACAGGTCACATTGTTCGAAAACTGCATACGCGATCAACGAAAAACAACTGAAGGCACCCTTAAAAAATTCATCTTGGGTCAAGCGACTCGTCACTTTTCTCATGTCGGTCATGCCACATCTATTCATCACTTGAGGGGGTAGTCACACTTAGTCACCAATCAACAAATACACACCCAATCAAGGAAATGGCACGCATTCAAAGAATCATTGACAAAGACAATCACGCTCCTTCTTGGGGCAGCAAACAAGCAATTATCATAAACTGATCAAACACTTAGCATTCTAGAATCATGAACTCAAGGTTCCCACAAACAAAATGTTGTTCCCTTTGCCTATTCATAACTGAACAATGTCCAAGATCAAGTAACACCTTGTCGAAAAAAGGTTAACACTTGAATTAAGCTCCTTAGCTCGTAAGAAGTAAGGATTCAAGAATGTGTGCCCTTTCCATACTTGGGGCATCAAAATTTGGTTAGGTTACTAAGAAACCCTAATCATTAGTGCTTTGGTTATCTATTTTTGCTCAACACTGCGCCACTCACAACGCATCCCAAAAAGGGGCATCTATAGACACCAAAACAACACCAATCTGATTATGTGATGACAAGCACTGATCGAATTGACATACATAGCCCCTAGGGTAGCCCCTAGAGGTTAAAAAGTTGTCCTAACCACTCCCCCAATAGTATTGGAAGGTCAGAGATCAATTTGGCATCTTTCAGGCACTTTGCTCCCTACTCGTTCCACCCTGGGATGATTGCAAATTGGTATTCGTCCCACCCCGGGACAATTAACAGCATTCGCTCTAGGGTGGGGCGAATAGCAATTTTGACGGGAAAAAGGTCAAACCTTGAAAAATGGTAGCTTAGATCCACCACTCAACTCCACATTCAATGCATGGGAGTGTGAGTAAGCATTTTTAAGCTCAAATAGGTAGTCATAGAGGCAGTCATGGAGCCCTTAATCAGGGAGGAATCTTCTCTCCCCTGACAAGGCATGATGGCCAAGTGGCGCCTCTGCATGCTCATTGACAAGAGACCCTCAGGTCTATAAAATTGTGAGTCTTCTCACCCCACAAAAAATAGAGTAGAAGCATTTGGATCAATGGAGTGCTGTCGAATTACATCCTCACCCATCGCTTTTGCTTCTTACATCCTTGATCTCTCTTTTGGAAGGGAGGTTATTGGGTGATCATTGGAAGCGCAATCCAGACCCAAAACCCAAATATTTGGCCACAATACTGCACCCAATTTTTTGACACAACCCCCTAGGAGTTTTTGGATCCATCCCAAGTGGATTGGTGCCAAAACAAAGCCCCAAACGGTAGGCGTCCTGCCCTCAGGTGCCCCCTCGTACTGTTGCAGTCCTAATCGCCCCACCCTGGAGTGATTAGAAATCTATAGCATATTTCTTTGTTGTTTCATGTGCATTTCATTTTAGGTCATTCATATAGGCTGCCATTCAAATTTCATGTCATTCTTATGAATATTGACTGTGTTTTCAGTGTTTCTCGCTTTCATTAACATACAGGGAGCATCATCAGATACAGGGTGATCGAGGCAGAATTTGCAAAATTCGACCTTCTGGGTCATCTCAAAATGCCCTGTTTTGCCTAACCCCAATTTGCAGGTGTTTTGGAATCCCATGGATGGGACATTTAGGAGGTCATTTTCTGAAATCTTGTGATAGTTCTAATCGTCCCACCCCAGAGCGATTAGAAATGTGTGGCTTATTTCTCGACTATTTCTTTTGTAGTGTGTTTTTGGTAATTTTTTCATGCCTCTGTACAAATTTTAGCTCATTCCAATATTTTTTTATTATAGTTTTAATTATGTTATGCATGCATTAACCGGAGGCCTTGGGGATCGCATGTTTCCCTCCATCCGTAGGTGCTTTTAATCGTTTGCTATTTTTTTGAACACAGTATATCGACATCGGAGGGGCAGCAAGTAAGCATAGATGCATTCACACAAGCTGCGATGATTTTTGGCCCGCCCATTTCACATGTGGGCATACGAAAGAAAGCATACCATCCGTGGTGTGACAAAACTATGTTTAACGCTCCTAGCCCCTAAAAAATGAGGAGACGTATTGTAACCTGATCTCGAGAAAATTAATAAAATAAAGGGATGCACTTTACATTTGCTTTATATCTCATTTCATTTTGCTTATTTCCCCCTTTTCATGCATTTTTCGTTCGTAGGACTTAGCGTTACGTTTTGCTTTTGTTCGCACCGCACCTCGGTACGCCATTTTTGCTTCCATATCCTCGTGCTTTCAATATATATATAGGTCAATTAGTTCTTTGAGTCTTATCTAGTGGATATGATCTATGCCATCCCATTTATGTGTATAATTTAAACCAAGGATATTTTTCCTTTGTGAGTAGATTATGTGTATGATATATGGCAATGACTTTATGTTTACCATTATTTTCCCTTTGTGAGTAGCATGTTGCCAAGAAATGGACAAAACCAAATATTTTAGTTGAAGGCCTTCTATGAGAATGTGGAGCAACTCCTAAACTTGTCAAGTACCTTTGGACATATTCCCAACTACAATCAAAGAGTATATTCCATAACTATCTTGTAGATGTCCAATTGTACTATCAACTTGAGGTCATTTACCATAATTATTACCTCAATATTATTGTTGGTGAGGGTTCCAAGGGGGATAGAGACTTGTATAATGATATTTTTCTTGTGGTATCATATAAAATTATATAGTATTATGGGGATAGGATTATCATCGAGTACTCCATTGGATGTAAGATTCACCATATAATAAGGAGGTGTTCCCCATGAGATGTTGCATCCTCCAACCTTACTATATGGGGTTGTCTTGGTAAGTTAGACAAGGATGGAAATGTGGGACAATTTTTAAGGTTATTTTATGTCTAAAGTAAAATTAGATGATTAGAGGTCTTTAAAGAGGATTGAGAAATTTCTAAGATTAGAACAACTATATTGGTAAGGACTTGCTCCATAGAGAGATATTTTTATCTTAAAGTATAGTGGTTCCTCTCTATTTAAAGGCCCTAAATGAGAATTTTCATCATACCTTAGATAAATTATACATATTGTTAAGGTTAGGATCAACATTTAAAAACTAGTCTAATGGTTCTAGGCCATGCTAGACAAAATTATAGTTTTTATAAGAAAAGGACCCATAAATTGAGGCTAAAAGTATAGTTGAGATGGAGGTATTATATGGTCTTTGTCTTGTTCTTGTAGAGTGTGCATTGTTATATCCCTTACCAACCTTTCTTTTGTATTTTTTTAAAGTGAGAACTTTATCTTCTATTACTGATTGTAAGAAGATATTTACCTTGGGGAGGTACCATTTGAACCAAATCCATTGGGAGAGGTCATGATTGGAAGCCAAATAAGAGTTGAGGATTTCATATACTTTCTTCACCTTATATTTTTGGGTGAGATCAATAACCCATTTGAGTGTCCTTCCTTGTGACCACAACTATTAATTTAGTCCACACATGTTTATCTAAGATCAATTTTTGGATTCTAGGGACCTATTCCAAACTTTTAATAGGTATGCAACTACTTTGCAAGAATCCATATTTAACTAAGATAGCCTATTTGACACATACTTTCTATTCTAAGCTCATCAAGGTTCTATTCATGGTGGGTTTAAGTTTTCTATATTTTATTAGAATCTTATATCTCATTCATTCATTTATCTAGGAATCATATTTGGATTTTTCTTTGATATCCCAATGTACGTAATCTAAGATAAACTCACAACCAAATGAAAGGAAATCCCACATGTGTGAAACTTAAGAGAGAGTCTTAACTATAAAATCCATTTCTTTTTCCTATAAAATATGTAACTAACAAATATTCCTAGGATCACATTGAATATTTTTTATTAAAAATGTGTGAACAAACCTAAAAATTGAAGGTCTTTTAGATTTATGCTTTATTTGGAGGGTAGTTTTTTAATTTTTATTTTTATTTTTTAATAAATTTTGAATAATATATGGTGTAAAAGGACATATATTTTACCCAGGTGTTGTAGGTGAGTTGGAGAGGAGATGGCAATCCTCCAAGGGAGGTCCCAGGTCAAATCTCCACCCTACCAAAAAGCTAAATTGGGTATCCAAAATCCAATTGATAATGTTGGTGCGGGTAGGGTCAGGTGCGACTCCCGGGTGACTTTGACGGTGTAGAACCCTCTGTTCATGGTCTCTCAGACCAAAGTGACCCCACAAGGGGTTTTTTGCTTAAAAAAAAAGGATATATATTTTTAAAAATAAATATAATTATTTTATATTCAATAATATTACATTAGTTAAGTTTAAGATCTAATAGTATTATGCATATCACATCACTTCATATATCCTTAGGTATACTATGCATGGGAGGAGGCACTTGTGTTAGGTTATCCACCTACAAGGCACACATACCCTATCTGATTCATCTTAAAAAAATGAATCTCTTATCATGAATTAACTTATAGTTTTGGACTAAACTTATTTTTCAATAAAAAAGTTTAACTATATGATTAACACCTTTGCTTGTAGTATACAAATTTTCACTTTCCAACTCTTATCCCAAATCCATCATACTCATTATTTAAATATTGTGAATCACTAGATGGCATATTGTATATATTTTTATAAAATTTTCAAATATTTTGTTATTGATTGTGATATTATTATTTATTATTATTTTGATTTAAATATTTTTTCAATGGGTTTTATGGGATTGAAACATTCTCACCCATATTATATCATGACCACATATGGTATTACAACAACTTGGAAATTATGTATGTATCACTTGGAAAGACTCAAACCGTGGTCTCATCCTTGAAAGTTAAGGAATATATCTGGTGAACTAATGTCATATGATTATTTTGATTAAAATATTACTTATGATTTTATATTGATTTTTTTAAGGTAGATCTAGGGATAGTGGGCTTTAGAAGCAATGGATCTAGGCTTTATCTATGGTGGGATTTAACTTTCATGATGATAGATCTAAGGAGAGTGGGCTTTAACAATGGTGGATCTAGGATTCAGAAATGGTGGGCTTTCGCTTTGATGATGATAGATTTATGATTCAATAGTGATGGGATTCGACAACGATGGATATGGGATTTGAAGGCAGTGGCTCTAAGCTTTGATGATGGTAGATCTAAGGAGAGTGGGATTTTGTAGTGGTGGATCTAGACTTTGATGATGGTGGGCTTAACTTCATCTACTTATAATGAAACCCTAGAAAATGGAGTCTCTTACACGAATTGTGGGATCGAGTTCTTTCCTTGGTCCTTTTGTTACAAGAGAAGAGGTGAGGAAGGCAAGGGAAGCATTGGAGATGATGGGGATGGTTTCATTGGAATTAAAGACATAAATGGTGAAGGTTTTGGAAATGATATAGATAATGTGAAGATAAATCTAAAATTTCTTAGTGGTAGCATTAGCTCATTTGAATGAGGTGTTATAGTTAGACCTTTATGGTCCATTTTAGTTAAAGGTATTTCTCTAATCCCTCTTTAAAATTTTGATACCTACCCTTCTAAGGATGAAGATATGCCATGTCTATATGTCCCAAAAAATTAATTAAAAAAGGGTGTGTCTAGTGCCCATGCCTTGCTTGGAGCATCAATTAAAAAAGTCTAGGGGAAGTGTGATGTGGCTTCTTCAGATGACCTCTAGGGTTATTACAAAGATTGGATCCTTCTTTTGGTGTAATATTTGATTCTCTACTCCTAAAATAGCTTATCCTACAATATTCTTGCTAGGAAAAAGGGAAAAGAGAGAAAGTAGAAAAAAATCTAACTAGCATAACTAGCCTAAGCTATAGGTGGTGATATGCCAAAGATTACAGATTCCTTATTACATACTATTGAGAGTAATGAACACATACATCACAACACAAGAGCTAAGATTAAATGTTTTTCTAAAAATATATGTCTACAAATCAAATTATCCCCTATAATAACCAAGACAGATACTATTCATAACTCCCCACATAAAGATATACAAATAGAAACCAAGACGAGAATTTAAGTAGTCATAGCTCCTTGCATTCATATATAAAATAACATGACACTCATTAAAATTTGGAAAATTATTGATGACTTGTACATGCAATGAATCAAGGATTGAGTATAAACTAATATACAATATAGAGGATGAAAAATTGATCAACGTTAGATATTAGACATGACAACAATTTAGCCCCCTCTTACAAAATTGTAAGAGTGGCTATTTATAGCATGAATCCAAATTTCAAAATTTCAAAATTTCCTCTAAGGGGAGCCTAAGCAAGAGAGATAGTCTACTTTGGGCTATTGTGCCTAAGGTGTTGTACAATATTTATTTTGGGTAGTTCTAGGGTTGCCTCAAGAATTAATCATCATAAATATCACTTCATATGGATGCCATATTTTTTGCATCATCAATAGTTGTCCTTCCTACCCTTATGTGGGAATATAAGCTCGAGCAATACCATTACTAGACTCTCCAATTTACTTTTGCTTCTGTTTTGGTTAGTCACTTTGCCAACCTTTAACCAAATCTAGTTACTGCTTCCATCGACCACTCTTCATATTCAAATTTTGGTGATCAATTTCCTTTTATATTCTAACTTATAGCATTTGGCTTGCATTTAGATTCCACATCTTTTTATCACCTCATTTTTTAGCCACTGCACTGTAGATATGCATTCCATATTAAAGTTGACTTCGGGAATATTGTTGTTGCTTCTAAATTATTCTTTTATCATATTAGTGTTGATTCTATCATCACTTTATCTTTTTCTTGATTGTTGATACTTTAAGGTTTTGTTTCATTGTATCTACCAAAATTTTCATGTGCCTTAAGTCCTTTGGTTATCTGGTTTTAGATCCTTTGTCCTCTTTTTGTATTTTTCCATAGATTTTAAGGGGAAGCATTTATGCAACTAAGAAATCCTTGATAAGCTTGCCAACCTCAATTTCATAAGCATTATCCCCCTTATTTCCTTCCTCTCTAGTTCTTGGGTTGTGCTTCCTAGGTTTATTATTGGTATCATTTTGCAATTAACCTAGGAAACTTGCCTCTTTGGATCCCAATTTCCCAAAGAGGTTGGTTTTATTTTTGGGCATCTTCTTCTATTTTAGGGATAGGCCTAGGAATGTAGAGAAGGTAGAACCTTTATCTACAATTAGGCCCATAACTATAAAGGCTTCGTATCTTTGTTTGCATCAGGACTTAGCTTAGTTATCACCATAAAGGCTAAGAGTATTTTTTGTCTCATTCGAGTCACTAACCTTGCTTTATGGCATGGGAAGATTAAAAATTATCAATAGCTTTCAGTGCAAGATATTTTTGCTAGAAATTTTACTTTTATCTTGGCATCAACTTCATGATATAAAATATTTTTTTCTAGACCCCTTAGTTTACTCAGCATTGGGTAATGATCTTAGCCTGAGTAATTTTTCTTTGGCAAGATCTACTTGATGCAGTGATAAATCACTAAAATGGCGTAAGAGGATAATTTATTAGAATGATTATGTCTAGATAGCATAAATATGAATATTTTATCTATCTAGTTTTAGTATACTACCTAAATTTCTAGTCCCCAAACCTCACATTCATATAGGGGGTATGTGTGACGAATGAATGAAAGAGGTAAATCTTCATTCAGATGTCTTGAATCTAAAGTTGAAAATATTACTTTTTGAAATCAAGCTAAAATGTGTTCCAAAATTAGGGAATGCCAAATACACATATAAAGTAACAACCTCAATCTCTCTCACCTTTTTAGGGGTCACATCACTTGTATTATTTTTTGGTAATATGAAATATGTAACCTTTATTTTTTTTTAAATTAAGCTAAAGTTAGTAATATTTCAAAAGGAAGCTAAGATATCAAGTTATTCATTGACTAATACCTCAATATAAAATCATCTACAATTAATAGAATAGAAATATAAACCATATAAAGTAAGCAACTTATATGGAACCTAATGCACTTTCCATGATATATCATCAATTTAAACTAAAAAATATGTAAGAGATAGTGGGAATCCTTGTTTATATTTGATGGTAATTTGAAAATGTTTTCTTATGGGTCATCATTTGTACTCTTCCAATAATGAGTATCATAAAGTTTCATCACAAGTGAAACATCCAAGGATAGAAGACCCAAATCCTTCAACCTATCATTTAGCAAATATTGATAAATTATACCAAGTGCCTTACAAATGCCCACAAAGAAATAATATATATTGGTTGCTTTAGCATCCTCAATGATGAAGGTAAAAGTGAAGATATGATAATAACTTTATAGGTTTTCGTTGAATCCTAATTGACATTTTTCCTACAATTACTTTATCTAATTCCATCTAGAGATATGAATGTTTATTTTATGTAAAAATATTGGACAAGCTATGGATAATCGTAATATTGTAGAAGTTATTAGAATAATTTTGGTCATAATATTTCAAGAATGGGTGGGTGACATATGAGTTCTATGTAGGTGAAAAATCAATGGTTCACCATGTAGTTAAGCAAACCTCTGATATGGATTACTTGTACTTTTAAACTATGTTTAAAAAACATAGCTTTGAGGGTTTCAACACCTTGGGGTTTTTGAATTGTAGCTTAAGGATGACATTAAGGATTAAGCACTTGGAGAATAAATAATAGTAAATAGGTTCTAGGTTTACTCAAATGTTTGGTTGATTTAGAACATTGTATAGGCTATATGCATAGTTAAGAAATATCAAATATGGCACAGTAATTTGTTAAGAAGAACATCTCTTTAAAATATTTATGAGTGAATTGAAGTTGGTTGAGCATAGTTTTAAGTTTTATCATAAAATAGTTTATCATTTTTATCCTAAGCATGATCATGTAGAATATTTGCATTTGCTTTAACTTCGAGGGTCTATGTATTATAAAATGGTTAGTTAGACTATGGATTCTTTTAAAATTTGATTTATACAAAGTATTACAAGGATAATGGCCATTTCTAGGAGCATGAGATGTGAATATGAAATGGATGAAAGTGGGTAAGGGAGAAGATTGAATGGATTTGGTGAAGCAAAGTGAGCACTCAACTAGGCCATGCATATCATTGATTGATATAAACCTTTTTTGATGAATTTTATGCATAATGCATTACAATTATGATCAAAATGTATACCGATGGATTAGATAATTTATATAGGGATTGGATTGGATTGTGGAACTATGTGTAACCTAGAAATATAAGATAAAAATTTCAATTAGGGGAATAGGTATAGAGAATACTTTAAGAGCATGTATTTATGGAAATAAGGCATGTACATACTTTAAGATAATACTTTAACAAAAATATAAAAACACCAATAACGTAAATGCATGTACATTCATTGGAATGTGGAATAGAACATGCACCATTAAGGATGATCGGGTCATGAGAATCTTTGAAAATAATAAAATATTTACTATGAGGAGATATTACTTTATCTAATGAAGTCATAACACACCAACTTCAAAATTTACTCCTTGAGTCATTAATGTATCCAAGTAGCGGTCATGCCTTATAGCCTACATGTGACCAATTGTTGATATTGGTAAGTCATAACCCCTAGAACTTCAATGAGAAGGTGTAAAAAGGAAAAACTTTCCTGGGCACTATGGAGCAAAATGACATACCTTCAACAAAAATGATCAAGTGTGAACAGCATTAGAATATTTGTACTGGATCGGATGCACCTAGCCAGGGTCCACCACGATCCTAAATCCATGCCCAGAAGACGAAAAATAACCAAGGGAATATAGGCAAGAAAAATGACTAAGTATAGATTTTATCGGATGATTTGCACATGATCAGAATCTGAGGAGGTCCAAAAGTTTTGACACATACAAGAAACAAAAAGAAAAATGTCTTAATTCTAGAAACTGCCAAAATATTTGTACATGAATAGAGCTCGATGAGGTACCAAATACCTATCCTACTATGGGAGGAAGCATAATTGCAATATTTTGTGCCACCAAAATATTTGCTCCCATATAGGACCCACCTAGTTGCACACTCTTCACACAAAGACTAGAATCCAAGAAGAGCAAATTAGAGGAAAATAATTTAATTCTAGATCTTGACAGATGATTTGCACCTAACCAAAGCCTAGGAGGGTACCAAATATCTGACCTATTGTTGAAATTCCAATTTTGGAAGACCAAAATATTTTTGTTCGATCAATGCTTGGAGGCGTACTAAAACTCTGGCCCAATGCTAGAGATTTTTGGATCATAAGAAAAACAAGTGCTAATTCAATCAGAGGCTTTGTACTCAATCGGGATCCACTAGGGTCTTAGATACCCAACATCATGACTTAGAAACATATGAGTTTGGTATTCGACTCAATCAAATCTAGTGTTGGACCACCTACATGAGGATTATCATCATATTGGACACCTGTTGGATATGATCACCTATCAAAATAATCTCAATGATATGGTTATGCTCATGGCCATCATGCAGGTTATAGGGTGGCTCAACTAAAAGTAATCAATGAAAAGCAACAAACCAGATGCAAGCAGCAGGATTAGCACTACTGAGCATGACACAAATTTTGATTAGATCAGCAAGTCATAATCAGGAAGTTGGATCAACCATACTTTTGAATAGTCCAATCAACTAGCACTCCCTCTGATATAAAAATAATCTATTTCTAATATAATTATGTTTTTTGATAATTATAAGATTGTATAAAGCCTATATATACAAGGATGTAAAATGAAAATAGGTTGGCTCTTAGGATTTTATAATTCATATGTAATGAGGATATTTTTACATGTCAATACAAAGGGATTGTTGTTTGGCTTCTAGTTTATTCTATTTGTAGAGCATGTATGTATGATAACTGCTTATTTCTAATTTATGCCTATTGGATGCTCATGGGACTTACTCTAAATTTTGAATTTGTGCTCATGTTTATTTATTGGTTCTAGAATTTGTAGTTTTATTAGATACAAAACATTGTGACAATTTTTTTACAAGTGGTAATTGAACGAACTAGTATATTAGGCATTTTATTAGTTTAGTTATGAAATCTCTTAATATGTATGTGTTGATGTGGCTTAATATGCACCACTTTAAGTTATGGCTTTAGCTCCTTTCTTTTCTTTCAACACCCTTTTTCCCCACACATTTAAGAATAGTTAACTAGGACTCCAAGGAATCAACCTCCTTCATAGATTGGTCATTCCATTTTTCATAGCTCCCCGATCATTCAATGTTCAAGGTATGTGATTGCACAAACCTTTCTGTTAGACAGATTCTCTGACCAATAGTTTTTGGCACACCCAGTGGGATAAAATCCCACTATTTTGATGAGGACTAGAGACTGGTGATTCTCTACTCATTCTAAAACTTCATTTTAATCACCTCATGACTATGTCTATCAATACATAAAATATATTTGCATATCCACCTTTTATTAATTTGTCTTGCCTAGATTCTTAGATATATGATCACAAGACAAGCAACTAGAAAATCAGGAGAACCAATTGAGTTTATATAATTGTAATTTGGTAGCTTTAGAATTCATCCAAGCTTCCTACATGTTTCTCTTCCCTCTCCAATCCTTATTGTAGATCACAATAGTACATTCAATCCCACTACTACCAATCCATATCTAGTAGTCCATCCTCTTTCACCAATCACAATGGTTGTAAATTAGAATATAAATGCTCAAAAGTACCCAACCTGGAATCATATGGGACCTCTAAATTTACTGATCTAGAATCTTATTCCTTCGATAGCTCTGAAATAATTACCAACATATGATGGCACTAGAAAAACTGTACATGTTGGACATTTTGAGTAAATGAGTTTTCATTGATGTCAAGAGTGAGTGGTCATTGATGTCAAGAGTCAATTTTAGTGGGCGGTGCAAGAAGAAGAAATTCCACAATCAGTGCAAAAAGGAGAGTTCGCTTCTAGTTGGTCAGATCCGGTTCTAGGTAGTCAGATGTGGTCCAAAGTGCAAAGAAGAGGCCCAAGCAAATAATATTATAATATTAAAAAGGAAAATTTAAATTAATTATAAATTAATTAATATAATTTTATTATAAATTAATTTATTAATTAATTTAATTAAATTTCAAAGTTATTTAAGTTAATTATAATTTAATTTTAATTTAATTATAAATTAATTTATATTAATTTGAATAACCCTAAAGAGGGTTATAAGGCTAAGTTAAAAATTAAATTTGAAATTCGATTTAAAGCGTCGATGTTATATGGTGCAAGGCATCGTGTATAAAAGGTGGTAAAAACCTTTGCCTTATATCCCCATATGCTATCGATCAAATTCCTATGCTCCAAAGTATTGTGCGCAAAAAGAGAAATAATTTTTGTGTTTTAAAAAGTCTCCAGTGGTAGAAGAGTAGATAAATAGGAGCGAGACTCCTCTTACCTCACACAACACTGTGTAGTGCAGTTGGCAATGATGGATGGTGCTAAGTCTTACAGTAGGTAAAGTATGCAGGGTTCAACTCCAACCAAATTCATTTTTCAAGGTAGTGAGGGCATTTTCATTTTTGAGTAGCACTTAATAAAATGAATAAAGGGAGGCTTGTGCCTTCCCTTCCCCATGGAAGTGCTTAGCCCACATGGTGGGCTAGCACCTTGATAAGATGCTCGATGGGAAGTGGTCTCGCATTTGAAACCCACCGAGCCCTTTTGGCTAGTGTTAAGGTATGTGCTGATGTCATTTGTCTTGGTCGATTGATTATTTCAGATGTGCTAAGGTTGAGAAAAACAAAATATTTTTTATGGTTATAAAATTTAATTTTTGTCTGAATTAATTTGGGTATTGAGTATTTGAGGGATTTAAAAGGGTAGGCAATATTATTTTGAAAGATTAATTTTTGGAGTTTGACTAATTTATGTTGGAGATTATAAGGAGAAATTGAGTAATTATTTTTATGTATGATTTGGTGATTGCTAATTTCAAGAAGGAGTAATAAGGTGTATTTGAGTTTGATTATTTTTGTAATTGAGAAATATTTTTGAGAGAGTGTTAGTGTGATATTTTGTCATCTAACCATTGAAATTAGCAAAGAAGAAAATTGTGATTAAGATAGGTTTTAAGGGCACTTCTACATCAAACAAAAAGGTATGGGCACATTTTCCTAGTGAGTGATTTTTGAATATTGTGAATACTAATTTGGAGTGAAAAGGATTATTTTATTAGCATTGTTGTTGAAGTGATTGGTTGAGCGAAGAACTTGAACTTGGGTTTACAAAGATCATGAGTATCATTGTTATGTGATATTGTTTGATAAGCATTATTGGAAATAAGTGAGTGAGTGTTCATATTATTGGACTAGGGTTTGTGAGCATGGATTATTTCATTGAGTGATTGGTTGAGTAGAATTGGTTAATCCTACTCAAGTGGATGTATTGAAGTGATAGTTCAAGTTATGTGAAACAAATTATTCCATATTCTAAATTGATTTGAGAAAGAGGTTGAGTTTTTGTAAAAATATTGAGTCTCTAACAATTCTCTATATTCTTCTATGGTAAAAAGAGATATTGAAATTGATTGAGCATTGTGATGAAGCATATTGAGTCTCTAACAATTCTCTATATGTTTCTGTGAGATTGAATAAGTTCTAGTGAGGACTTGTTGAGCAGATTTGAGATAAGTCTTTGAGAAGACTTATGGACAAATTGGTGTGAGCTTTTATGGAAGCTTACAATATATATTTGAGGATAAAAATTATGGATAGACTTGAGGATAGAGTTTGGTGCAGATTTGAGGATAGGTTTGTGCCAGACCAGAGACAGAGATTGAGTAGATTTGTACTAGATTGAAGGATTGTGTTTAGTGCATATTTGAGACAAAGCTTTGGAGGTGGTAGAGTATAGAGGATGATAGTATCTAGTAGATAGAGATTTATTAGCTAGGGTGATGAGGATAGGTCTTCTGATTAGGGATAAGAGTCTTCAGTGGATATAAATCCATCAACTAGTGTAGTGGAGGTAGTAGTTCTTCTAAAATATCACCAACTAGAGTGGAGGAGAAAGAACTTCTCCTATGGATAGAGATCCACAAACTAAATTAGGGGATTGGTATCTCCTCTGGACAAATTTCCATAAGCATTGTAATAGGGAAAGGATTCCCAAGAAAATTTATTTGAGAAAATATTATAAGGAATATTTTCTCCGTGGAGTAGCCAACATTGGGTGAACCACGTTAAATCATGTATCTCATGTGTGTGCTACTTTGTGTGATGTTTACTACTTTAATATTGCTGATGTTATCATATGGATTGAAAAGCAAAAAAAAATTTTATCTTATATTGTTCACCCCTCCTCTTAGTATAAGCACATGTTCTTCAATTGGTATTAGAGTGGGTCTCTTCATGAAAAGACTAACATCTTGGAGGAGGATCCATTAGAAACACACATGACTTCAAAAAATGAAGAAGAGACCATGTTTGATATAAAAGAGAAATTATTTATTGCTCTCAAAAAGTTGGAAAGAATTAGATAGAAGAACTCAAGCTTGAAGGAACAAGTTCAAGAGGGTGAAGAAGTAAGGATGGAACTTATACAAAGTCTCACAGAACTCAAGATAAAGGTAGAAGAGGGAAAGAAAATTGATCAATATATGACGGATCTATTAAAAGCAAGAGAAACAAAATGTGAAAGATTAGAAGTAGAAATTGTTTATCTAAGAAATGAAGTTGAAAGGACCAAGTTACTACAATATATAGAGTATGGGAAATAGAAAGAGGAGTTAAGTCTTAAGGAGCAGAAACTTCAAACAAAAATAGGTAAGTAAAGGATACTTCAAAAGGAAAAGATATCATAAAGGAAGAAATCAAATAAGAACCTTGGATGAGAGTTAATCACAAAGGGAGAAGCACTCAACCACAATATCAAAGGCATCCAAACATATTACATAATTTCTTCCATGGTTATTATTTTTCTTGTAACAAATATGGTCATAGAGTTGTACATTGCATTGGTCATGCAAGAAATAATGTCAATAGAAATTTCAATTATTTTTCACCTCTTGTGGATAATGATATTATATGTTACAAATGCAATAATATTTTGGGCACAAGGCTAGATAGTATAAAATGATACTTCCTGGGTCTAGTAAAAGAAAAATAATTTCAACAACTAGGAAAGAGTAAAGGGGGAATAAAAAAGCTAGATCAACATTAGTTCAAACAACCCTTCATGCTCAGGACAAAGAATAACAATGGTATCTTGATAGTGTTTTCTCTAGACACATGATAGGAGACAAAGATAAATTCATTGTTCTAAAGGAAACCAATAGAGGATCAATAAGTTTTGGTGATAATGGATCAACAAAAATTGGTGGAAGAGGAACTTTGAGTCTAGATAATGGGAAAACAAGAACAAAAAATGTATTATATGTCAAAGGATTAAAACATGATCTGCTAAGTGTAAGTCAATTTTGTGATCAAGGTCATATGGTTACATTTCACCCAAATATGTGTGAGATAAGAAAATAAAAAACTGGAAAAGTCATTGCAAATGCAAAAAGAACTCTAAACAATCTATACATGCTTAGTGATATGAAAGGGGAAAAGTGTTTTCTATCACAAGAAGATGAGATTTGGTTGTGGCATAGAATATTGGGTCATTTGAATTTTAAAAATATAGTCAACATAAGCAATAAGCAATCTATCAGGGATTTACCCAAGCTAAAAAGGCCACAAAACACAATTTGTGCACCTTGTCAACATGGAAAGCAAACTAGAACAAGCTTTAAATCAAAGGGATATATGTCATCTGAGCCACTAAGTCTAATACATACAGATCTATGTGGTCTTACTAGAACACAGAGTATTCGGGGTGAAAGTTACTTCATATTGTTTATACATGATTACTGTAGAATGGTTTGGGTAGCTTTCCTGAAACATAAGTCAGAAGTATTTGAAAAATTCAAAGCATTTAAAGAGTTGGTTGAAAATGAAACTGGAAAGAGGATTAAGTGTTTGAGATATGACAGAGGAGGAGAATTTACCTCAAATAAATTTTTATATTTTTGTGAACAACATGGAATCAAGAGAGAATACTCAGTCGCAAGAACTCCTCAACAAAATGGAGTAGTTGAAAGGAAAAATAGAACCATTGAGAATATGGCTAGAGCTATGTTAAATGAGTCCAAAATTTCAAATGGATTTTGGAGGGAAGTAGTCAACACAATAGTATATATAATCACTAGGGCTAAAATGAGGGTAAATCATCATAAGACTCCATATGAGCTTTGGAAAGGAAGATCGACCATTGTAAAACACTTCAAAGTTTTTGGAAGCAAGTACTACATAAGACGAGAAGAGCAAAACTTAGGCAAGTTTGATCCAAGATGTGATGAGGGAATTTTTCTTGGTTATTCCACTAATATTAAAGCTTATAGATGCTTCAACAATAGAACACACACTATTGTAAAAAGTATAAATGTAACAATCAATGAGAAGATATATTCAAGAGAACCAGTTCATAAAATTGTGTATTAGGAAGATGGAAGTTGTCAAGAACAATTCCATGAGGAATCAGATGAAGAAGAAGAAGAAACACAAAGACTTCTTCCTAAAACTCCATCCAGGTATGTACAGAAGCATCATCCAAAATATCTAATCATTGGGAATCCAAATGAAAGATAGACAAGGAGAAGGATAATAACATCATCTCAACAAGTAAATTTTTCCTTGCTATCTAAGATTGAGCCAAAGGACTTAAATTAGGCAAGTGAAGATGAGTTCTAGATTAAGGCAATGGATGAGGAATTAGATCAGATAGAGAAAATCAAGACTTGGGAACTTGTTCCATGACCAAAGAACAAAAATGTGATCAGTATAAAATGGGTATTCATAAACAAGTTAAATGAATATGGATAGGTAGTCAGAAATAAAGCAAGGTTAGTATGCAAAGGTTATGCACAAGTAGAGGGAATTGACTTTGATGAGACATTTTCTCCAGTTGCATGACTTGAAATCATAAGAATGTTCTTAGCCTTCTCAAGTTCTAAAAACTTCAAATTATATTAGATGGATGTTAAGTTAGTATTTCTAAATGGTGTTCTAGAAGGAGAATTCTATATTGAATAGCTAGAGGGATTCATATTAATAGATAAACCAGATCATGTATGCATATTGAAAAAGGTATTGTATGGTCTAAAGTAGGATCCTAGAGCATGGTACTCAAGATTGGATAAGTATCTTTAGGAACATGGATTCAGAAAAGGAATAGCAAACAACAACTTATACATCAAAAATGAAGGGAATAATCTAATAATTGTGGTTGTTTATGTTTATGACATCATTTTTTGGGGAAACAATGATAAGATGTGTGAAGAATTTTTAAAGAACATGCAGAATGAATTTGAGATGTCTATGCTTTGTGAGTTGTCCTTCTTTCTTGGACTTCATATTTCACAATTAGAGAAAGGATAATTTCTTTCAAAAAGTAAGTATATAAAAGAGATGCTAAAGAAATTCAGGTTAGAAGATTGCAAACTAGTAAGTACCCCCATGGTTACAGGATGCAAGTTAAGTAAGTATGATGAATTTCCAGAGGCAGATCAGAGATTATATAGATCTACGATTGGCAGTTTTTTGAATGTTACAACTAAAATACCAGACATAGTGCAGTCAGTGGGATTAGTAGCAAGATTTTAGGAAGCACCTAAGGAAACACATGTGGAAATAGTAAAGAGAATTCTTAGGTATCTAAAAGGGACTATGGATTTTGGGCTCTGGTATCCCAAAAGTGATAGTTTCACACTCACAGCGTATACAAATACAGATTGGGCTAGCAAAATTGATGACATAAAAAGCACAAGTGGAGGATCATTCTTTCTTGGATACTGTTTAGTCTCTTGGCTGAGTAAGAAGTAGGCATCAGTGTCCTTATCCATAGCAGAAGCAGAATTTATTGTAGTAGTAGCCATTTTTACACATGTATTATGGATGAAGTGAACTCTAGAAGACTTCAAGATAAAACATGATCATCCTATTCCCATATTATGTGATAATACAAGTTCTATAAGTATCTCAAAGAATCTAGTGATGCACTCCAGGATAAAGCATATTTCGATCAAGTATAATTTATTGAGAGAATAGGTGATAGATAAACAAGTCAAGTTGGAATATTTTACTACAAAGGAACAAATAGTAGACATCTTCACTAAGCCACTTTCAAAAGATGCTTTTGAGTATCTTCAATGAAAACTGGGAGTAATACTCCCACCCTAGAATTAACCACTTCAAGAGGAGGTGGGGGAGGGGCTAAGCTAAGATACTCATTATTATCCTTGAGCCTCAAAGGTGAACCTTTGCCATTGATGTCAAAGGGGGAGATATTTTAGTAAGGGGGAGAGATTTGATTTAAGGAGAGAGCATTGAGTTAGGAGGAGCAGTTTCCCAGGGGAAGCAGAACAAAAAAAGGTTAAGGAAATTTGAAAATATAATTGGGTTTCCATCAATGACAAAGGGGGATATTGTTGGACATTTTGAGTAAATGAGTTGTCATTGATGTCAAGAGTTAGTTTCAGTGAGCAATGCAAGGAGAAGAAATTCCACAATCAGTGCAAAAAGGAGATCTTGCTTCCAATTGGTCAGATCCGGTTCTAGGTAGTCAGATGTGGTCCAAAATGCAAAGAAGAGGCCCAAGAAAATAATATTACAATATTCTATTATAATATTTAAAAGGGAAATTTAAATTAATTATAAATTAATTAATATAATTTTATTATAAATTAATTTATTAATTAATTTAATTAACTTTCAAAGTTATTTAAGTTAATTATAATTTAATTATAAATTAATTTATATTAATTTGAATAACCCTAAAGAGGGTTATAAGGCTAAGTTAAAAATTGAATTTGAAATTTGATTTAAAGCATCAACGTTTTATGGCACGAGGCATCGTGTATAAAAGGTGGCAAAAACCTTTGCCTTACATCCCCATATGCTATCGATCGAATTCCTATGCTCCAAAGCATTGTGCGTAAAAAGAGAAATAGTTTTTGTGTTTTCAAAAGTCTTTGGCAGTAGACGAGTAGATAAATAGGAGTGAGGCTCCTCTTACCTCGCACAATTTTGTGTAGCACAGTTGGAAATGGTGGATGGTGCTAAGTCCTGTGGCAGGCAAAGTGTGCAGGGTTCGACTCCCACCGAATTTATTTTGTAAGGCAGTGAGGGCATTTTATTTTTTGAGTAGCACTGAGCGAAGGGAATAAAGGGAGGTTTGTGTCTTCCCTTACACGTGGAAGCGCTTATCCCACGTGGTGGGCTAGCACCTTGATAATGCGCTCGATGGGGAGTGGTCTTGTGTTCAAAACCCACCGAGGCCTTTTGGCTAGTGTTAAGGTATGCGCTGATGTCATTTGTCTTGGTTGCTTGATTATTTTGGATGTGCTAAGGTTGAGAAAAATAAAATATTTTTGATGGTTATAAAGTTTAATTTTTTCCTAAATTAATTTGGATATTGAGTATTTGAGGGAGTTAAAAGGGTAGGCAATATTATTTTGAAAGATTAATTTTTGGAGGTTGATTAATTTAAGTTGGAGATTATAAGGAGCAATTGAGTAATTATTTTTATGTATGATTTGATGATTGCTAATTTCAAGGAGTAATAAGGTGTATTTGAGTTTGATTATTTTTGTAATTGAGAAATATTTTTGAGAGAGTGTTAGTGTGGTAATTTTTCATCTAACCATTGAAATTGGCAAAGAAGAAAATTGTGATTAAGACAGATTTTAAGGGCACTTCTACATCAAACAAAAAGTTATGGGCACATTTTTCTAGTGAGTGATTGTTGAATATTGTGAATACTAAGTTGGAATGAAAAGGATTGTTTGATTAGCTTTATTGTTGAGGTGATTGGTTGAGTGAAGAACTTGAACTAGGGTTTGCAAAGATCATGAGTATCATTGTTATGTGAGATTGTTTGATAAGCATTATTGGAAATAACTAAGTGAGTGTTCATATGCTTGGACTAGGGTTTGTGGGCAAGGATAATTTTATTGAGTGATTGGTTGAGTAGTGTTGGTTAATCCTAGTCAAGTGGATGTGTTGAAGTGATAGTTCAAGTTATGTGAAATAAATTGTTCCATATTCTAAATTTATTTGAGAAAGAGGTTGAGTGTTTGTAAGTGTGAAACATATTGAGTCTCTAACAATTATCTATATGTTTATGTGGTAAAAAGAGAGTTTGAAAGTGATTGAGCATTGTAATGAAGCATATTGAGTCTCTAACAATTCTCTATATATTTTTGTGAGATTGAACAAGTTCTAGTGAGGACTTTTTGAGAAGATTTGAGATAAGTCTTTGAGAAGACTTGTGGATAGATTTGTGTGAGATTTTGTGGAAGCTTACAATACAAATTTTAGGATAGAAATTATGGACAGATTTGAGAACAGAGTTTGGTGCATATTTGAGGATAGGTTTGTGCTAGACCAGAGAGAGATATTGAGAATATTTGTACTAGATCAAAGATATGTGTTTAGTACATATTTGAGACAGAGCTTTGGAGGTGGTAGAGTATAGAGGATGATAGTATCTAGTGGATAGAGATCCATTATCCAAGGTAGTGAGGATAGGTCTTTTGAGTGGGGATAGTATTCTTCAGTGGATAGAAATCCATCAACTAGTTTAGTGGAGGTAGTAGTTCTTCTAGAAGATCACCAACCAGAGTAGAGGAGAAATGAGTTCTCCTGTGGATAGAGATCCATGAATTTAATTAGGATATTGGTGTCTCCTTTGGATAGAGGTCCATAAGAATTGTAATAGGGAAAGGATTCCTAAGAGAATTTATTTGAGAAAATATTCTAATGAATATTTTCTTCATGGAGTAGCCCACATTGGGTGAACCACGTTAAATCATGTCTCTCATGTGTGTGATGCTTTATGTGATGTTTACTACTTTAATATTGTTGATTTTATCATATGGATTGAAAAGGAAAAAATTTTATCTTATACTATTCACCCTCCTCTCAGTATAAGCACATGTTCTTTAGTATACGAGCATTATCAAGATGTAACATCATTAGCGACCATACATAATATCCATGATAAATATGTCGTGATAAGGCTCTTGGTAATGTCACACAAGGGGAAGATGTCCTACTGGTATAGAATCTTATTGAATCTAACTATAACTTCATGGAACGGGTTGGCCAACAATTTGATTGAAGAATTAAATGAACAAGAAGATTTTTTTCTCTTAGTTAACACAATTTACTATCATCCAAAAGTACCCACAAAAATAAATAATGGATTTCCACATTAGATCTAGCTAAACATGGAAAAGAGTACCATATTGTATGCCTCAAACTAATGAACAAGTAATGTATTACTATTTGAGGGCCTTTCACTCTGATCTTGGGATGTATATAAGACAATCCAAAGTATGAACATTATCAAAAGTTTTTCAAGAAGCACTGAAAACTAAAAAGGATCTAATTGCTATGGGAAGATTACCTCCAAAATTCATAATGCCTATACACCCAAAATTCCCTCAACAACAACCATCAATTTTGGCTCCTCCAAGTTCTTTTTTGGTAACTACTCCACTGGTTAAATTTCCTTCCTATCCACCTGCACCAATTTCTACAAATTCTCCCTACTCCACCTACAATCCCATTACTCCCAACACCTACTACTATCTAGGTATTACCATCCCCGAACCCCCAGACAGTTACCCTCCAAGAAATGATAGTGAATTTTAAGAACCTCACAAATGAATTCACAACCATGAAGTAAAGATAAGTTGAGAGAAACTTTCAACCATGAAGGTTTTTATCTATTATAGCGGATCATGCTACCTCCACTAGCAAGCCCTTTGAAAGATCTAATGTTGTGTATGATAATCAATAGGAGGAACCTTCATCCTTAGAATTTGAATATAACTATTGGTGCTCAACTTGTAATTATTCACATGTTGAAACTACATGCATGATGCATCAATACTACATTCAAAGGATTGCAATTGAGAGACCAGAGAAGGCTTAAAATGGTAGGTAAATATGATGAAAGAAGTAGACGATTACAATTGCATGATGCCATATGAAGAACAAGAGGTGGTTCTTACAAGGTCTGGAAAGAAACCCTTGCTCATTGATCCTAAGACCCTAGACCCTTTGAAGGTACCTTTTGAATCAAATTATATTCCAAAGAAGGATCTGCCTCGACCTACCCTAGTTCAAAAAATAGTTCAACAACAATAGAAGGGAACTAAAGAAAATGAAGAAAAGGAACAAGCTAGAGATAAACTAAGATATCCTTCTCTGACTAAATATCATAGGATTGAATTTGCTCAAGATTATAAGGAAAAATATGAGGAGCCTATAAAATAACATAGGAAACAACCAAAATCTTCTATTTATAACATTATGGAAGAATTAAAGAAAACTCAATCTAAAATTAGCATATATCTTGTACTTCTCATCCTAGGATAAATAGATCTTTTGCAGGCCTCTCTCAAATCAATTAATATTAAAGGGAAATAATAGGTGAAAGTGAATCTAGCTCAAGGATACCCTACTTCAATAATCGGGAAGAACAAACCATCTCCATTTTACTTGTCCTTATAAATGGAAGGATGGGTGGTACATAATTGTATGATTGATTCTAAAGTAGCTACCATTATCATGCCCAAATTAGTCTATGAAATAATGGGTATGGAATACATAATAAGTAGTCATGGAGTGTTGCAATTGTATGACACACCTATGAAGACTATTGGAGTAATCAAAGATGTCCTCATGAAGTTGAATAGAATGTTTCAAATCATTGTTATTCAAGAAATTGTAGTGATGGACTTGGAACCCTATTTTAGGATGTGTTTGTCAATAGAATTTACGACTAAGTTGGGTGGTTATTTTTATCTTAATTTATCACACATGGAGGTGTCATTCAAAGAAAAAAGAGTCAAAAATTTTTCTTATAAGTCATCCTCATTTCATATAGAGAATTTGGAGGAGGACCAACAAGTTGACACCATAAACATAACCACTCAATAAACAAATATGATGGAAGAAGTATTTGAGGATATCCAAATAGAGGATCAGTTTTCCATAAGATATTTCAATGCTATGATTAAGATCAGAATAGGCATATACTCAATTTTGAATCTAGAAGAAAAAAAACTCATAGTTTTGGCTCACAAGAATCCCAATTAGCACCAGATGTGGAAGTTGTTCTTTGACAGTTCCAGATGCAAGAATGGTGTTGAAGTAGGTGTAGTTTTGGTATCATCGATCGAAGAAAAAAATACCTTATCATACCTACTAACATGGAGCTTCATAAACAATGCAGTAGAGTACAAAGTACTAGGTATGGGGCTAAGGAAATCTGAGAAAATAGGAATCACAAAAATGCAAATATTTGGTGATTCTAAACTAGTAGTTAATCAAGT
Organism: Wollemia nobilis; assembly: GCA_028583015.1. Lineage (NCBI taxonomy): Eukaryota > Viridiplantae > Streptophyta > Pinopsida > Araucariales > Araucariaceae > Wollemia > Wollemia nobilis. The sequence continues at coordinate 168,536 of JAQPPZ010017036.1, read as the reverse complement.
CACTAAGAAATGTAGTAGCAAACAACATTACCTAAAGGTGTATAGAAATAGTTTGTAGAACCTATGGGATATTTTTGAAGCCTTGAACATCAAAGCCATTCCTATAGAACACAACACTCACGCTGACATACTGGATTATGTTGGAGAATTTTTTTATCCAATATCCAAGCCATTCACAAAGCTAAGATAGTGTGGCTTGTCTAAAGACCATCTGTATTGGACAAAGACATATTTTGGCAAGTTTTTGATATTGATGAACAAATAGTTGATTTGCTTGTGTAAGTGATCAACTGCTGGAAGAAGATGAAAAAGGTGAAATGTTTAAGCTAAAGAATAATCATATCCCTTAGGGGTTGATAACTTTGGAAATCCTTTTTGATAATAGTGATAGACTAGCTACCCATAAAATTAAGGTTTAGAGTAAGAGTTATAAAGGGGTGCAAATTGAGCTTGGAAAGGATATCAACATCAGTGTACACTATTAATTCAATTAGATTATGGAATTGTGCAAAGATTTTAATGATATTATAGCCTTTACATATGACAATCTCACGATATATGACAAGGATACCATCCAATATACTATTGAGCTATTTCCAGATGCAATACCTTTTCGATAGAAACAATGGCTTATGAACCCCAAGATAGAGGTATTGATGAAGCAAGAACTCTTGAAACTATTGATTGCCAAAATCATATACCCCATCAAGCACTCTACCTGGGTTGCTAATTTGGTTTTGATCAAAAATAAAAATGGAGACATCCATTTATGTGTGAACTTTTGAAATTTGAACCAAATATCATTAAAGGATTGTTATCCCATCCCACAAATTAATCAGATCTTACCTACTATAGCTAGAGCCAGAAGGTTTTCTCTCTTGGATGCAGGGTTATGCATAAAAAATTGGACACAAAATGTACTTGTAAAAAAATTGTGAATCCTAATCGAAATCAAGGTGAATCCTAATCAAATCAAATCAATAATCTTCACACCAAAATTTGGGGGTATTTGAAGCTCTAAAAAGTAAGTTCATCTTAGAAAAAAATTCTAATCTACTAAATCACCTTATAACTTCATCAAACACCACCATTAGATCAGGATTAAAAATATCTTTCTAATGAGTACAAATATGCCTATGTTTGGATATATATTGTGGTGAATTGACCCTAAGAAAAAATTGGTCTCAAAAATTTTAGGCGAATGGGCTGACGTTAAGGGTCCTCATATTCACCAATTTCCAATTTTGGAAATCCTAATATTCACCCAATTTGTGAATATTCACCATTGTGCATAATCCTACTTGGATGATTTTTTTTTGTTTCAACTAGATTTGAATGAAATATGAAGATAAATACAAGACCGCATTCACTGCAAAGTGGGGTACATTTTCATATCAACGCATGCCTTTTGGGCTATCAAATGTAGGTGTCATATTTCAAAGGGCTATAGATTTAGCATTTAGTGAGATGGTAAATAAAATTATCTTAATTTACTTGGATGACATGATTGTGTTGTCTAATGATAATAGCAAGCATATTGAGCATCTTCGAATGGTGTTTGAAAAATATAGAGAATTTAGGGTGTCTTTAAATCCCAAGAAGTCAATCTTTGTTATACATGAGAGAAAATTATTGGAACATGTGGTATAAAAAATAGGATTAGCAATTGACCCAGATAGGGTTAAAGCTATCCAATATTTATCTCTCCCATAGAAAAATAAGGGACTCCAATCATTCTTTGGGCAGATTAATTTTATCTAAAAATTCATCTTAGATTTTGCTCAAATTGTAAAACCAATGACTAAACTACTAAAGCAGGGAGTATAGTTTAAGTGGACTGAAATACAATCAAATATAATCCCTACAATCACCAAAATTGAAGTAGAGGATAACCCTTCTACTAGTCCATCCACCATTTCACAAGCCCTACCTACTCAATCAAATGCATCACCACTTATTGAGTTCATTCCATTGTCTCAGCAATTTGCCCTCCAAGCTTCACCCTTGCATTCTCCAATTTTATCTACTCCACCCATAACCAAAAGAGAGTAAGTTTTACAAAGAAGTACTCCTCCTACAAAATGCATACTATCTTATCCTCTCACCCCCATACTGGCCTTCTTAATCACTTGAGTCCTCCTAGTTGCTACCTAGGAATCACTACCAAAAATATTTTCTACTATTCAACTAGTATAGGAGAACCAATAAAGATAGAGAGAGGAAGAAGAGAAATTTGAATGTCTACAAGGAAAAGAGGAATAATTTGTCACCATGGTCTATGATATAGTGGATCCTATCAAGGAAGGAAGGATCAAGGTGTTTTCCAAGCCAAAAGTGAAGAATTCTACCTCTCTAATGAGGTCAAAATATTAGGAGATAGAAGATTTTAGAAGGGATATCTCCATAATTTCAAAGACCAAAACCACTTGGGCCATACGCGTAGATATAGACACATTGCTTGTGCAAGCGAGAAAAACTGATAGGAGTTTGGTAGCTACCCATAAGAAAATTTATATCCTAGAGGCCAAGCTTTCCAAGGAAAGGTAGACAATAGAACCCTCAAAAATGACATCATCTAGTTAAAGGGTATTATTGATAAGGCCACTCCTAAGAAATAAGTGCAATTGAAATATAAAATAATCAAAGAGCTAGAGGTTGAATTGAAGAGGGTATAGGAAGAAAAATATCATCAAAATTTAGATTTAGCTAAGGTGAAAAGCAAACTGGAAAAATAGGAGGAAGCATTATTCATCACTATGAACGAATTGCAGTAGGAAATGGACTATAGAAACTAAAATCCAACACCTTCAAAACCACATCTGCCACCCCACCATCAAATCCTGCATAATAAAATTATATGCCTAACTCTAAACTTAGGGATTTAAAATCCTACACATTATACTATTTTCCTAATTTATTAAATCTAGAAAATCACCCTAGGATACCCTATCTACCCATTGGACATGTGTCCTATACATTTCATCCAACACCCCTGCCACATATTACCCACTCATGTCCCCATTTTCATTACACATGAGACAGATTCCCGACACCCATGCCACAACTCATTTGTTGTTGTCCCCTTGTCTCTTCATATAAAACAACATCCCACATCCCACTCCACTTGAAGCCACGTCATCCCAGTTAACTGAGGCACACTGAATGACTCACTATAACTACCTCTTCCACCTGGCAATTCAGATTTACCACTTGGAAATTCATATTTACAACTTGGTAAGTCAGGCTTGCCATCTCCCATTCCCCTCCAAAGCCCTAGTAAGCCTATAAAAATACCATTAGTCCACCAAACAGAGGGAGCTAAACTTGCATATCGACAAGCTTCTGAAATATATCTGGACACAATAATAAATTGAGAGCGTGAGCTTGATTCTAACTGTTGGCTCAGATCCCAAGGAAATCTGCCATTCATCTAAAACTACTTTTATGTGGTTCCATAGTCAAAAATGTGACTCTACAGTTTTACAACTGTAGGTCTGCGATTTCTAGCCCACAACCGCACTTTCGTGGTTCCACAGTCCCAAGAAATTTCATCGATGAAGGTAAACGATTTAAAATATGGAGCAAGGCTTTATTGGTTAAATGTTACATGTTATATGCTTTTCATACATATTAGTGATAGGTTTATATTTAGCATTGAGTTTACCACTTGACTATACAAGTGCTATTAATCTTCTTTGTTGTATTGCATGTGTGCAGGTAATAGGTATCTTGGATAAGTTGCTAAAGCTGGAGTGGTCCCTTGTCGGATACCAAAGCCCACTCACCCTTTGAAGTTGTGACGAGATAATGAAGAACACCACACCCTGTAGAGGATTTGGAAGATCTCCCTCTCCCATAACAAAGCATTGTATTTCATATAGACGAAGAACATTGTAACATTGCTCCCAACACGCTCTGGGAAATTCAAAATATTTTGTAAAAGTTGTATCAATATCGATATAAAAGGGGCATTTTGATAATCTACTTCTATATTTGTCTTTGTCATTAATTTTGTGTTCAATTCTTTGGTTACAGGGACAAGCCATCCAACTCATCAATCTCTAAGGACTGGCTTAGAAAAGTCTAATACTTTTTTTGGACAAAGATAAAAGTAGTAGTTCTACCAAATTTTCCCCCTTATATACGAAGCTTAAAAATATGTGTTGCTACTAGGTCGACCAAAAATGAGATAGAGAGGGCATAAAACGCTCTGACATCTAGATTTTAGGAAGCAAAAAAGTTTAGAAAAATGATGAGATATCCCAATAGCTTCCCTATGCTAAAAGTGCAATCCAACTAGGATGTAGAAGACTAGAGACTTCTTGCACATCAAATCTATTGAGCAAATGAGGTCATTGATACAAGAGAGTTGTTTGTTATTATCAAAATAGAGACTGATGATATGAGCACCATTGCAAAGGACCTCAAGACCCTAGGTGCACCGAGTTTTTGAGATGATAAGTCAGTCTAGAATAAACATGAATAATTCACCAAGTTATTTGAAATATAGATGAAATATCAAAGTGAGATTGACTCACTATCTAAACCATTGAATGTGGAGAAGGTTTTTGCACTTTTCTATAAGTTTTCTCATCTCCTATTAAATGAAAAATATCTAGTTGATAGGTATAGTAACCTTCCTTATTACTACATTGGTAGGCTAAATGGAGTTATCTCAAAATTAAGAGGAATTTCAGACCTCCTTTGGATGTCTGGGAAATATGTGCCAACAACTCCAAATAGTCATTCCATCTAGGGCTATTTCACAACATGGGGAATCATTAGTAAAAACCGTATAGAGGGAGCACCCATAGGAAGAAGGATCACAACAACATACATCACCAAGGGGTGATTAGAAAAATATGAAGAATGATATGTCCTTGTATTGTATTATTTTTTTTCTTTTTTTGTATAGTTGTACCATAAAGTCTTATTAAAAATAATGACTTCAAATTCCAATGGAACAAGTGTAAAAAAAGATTGAGGGGCAACTATTTAATCTATACCTAGAACAACAATCAAGTGGGTAGTAGTCACAAATTACCATTATATCATCAGTACTAAATATTGGACACCCATCCATGCTTGTACTACCCCAAGTCAAATCAATAGCACTTGTAGGATTCACCTAGATTGAAATTGATGATGAAGTGACAAATTGCACAAGTGAGCTTAGAGCATATACCTATTTTAGGTCATAGTTGATAAACACCTTTCAACATTAAGGGACAACTCAATGAGGGAAAGCTTCAAGAATTGGAGACTAGCAGATGATATAATAATAGGCTTCTTACTAAGCTAGGTTAAGAAAATAGAAAAGAATAGGAAGCACAACAAGGAAAAAAATGGTGACTTCCTAAAGTGTTCGACGTAGGTCTGAAATAACCTTCAATTGTAGTAAAATTTGCTTATAGAGTTTTATTTTTGTGGGTGCATCGTGTATTTTAGGTATTCTCCATTATTTTTTCTGCTTCTATACATACTTTCACTTTCAATTTTATTTTCATATTTTATCCTATAGATCTTAGCCTGAGTCTCCTATAAATGTCCCATTCTCCAGGTGTCCCCATGCACAATTTTGGTTTCATCACCTTCATTCCACTATCACTTACCACCTATGAAGTTTAATATAGAATCCATTATGTAGTCCATCACCATAATTTTATTCAATATTCCCTTAGTTGCAAAGGCTTCAATAGTTTATCTTCAGTATTAGCCCTATTCTTTCCACTTACCTATGGGATAGGGATATCCAGTCTGAGTTCTATTTTCATGAGATAAAAAATCCCTATGAGTCACTAAAAGTGTGGGTATTCACAAATAATCACACATAAGCCCTTCAATGAGAAGGTGCAAAAAAGGAAAAAATTGCTCAGGCACTATGGAGCAAAATGACATACCTTCATCAAAAAATATCAAGTGTGAACATCACCAAAAGATCTATACCAAACAGTATGCACTTGGGTAGGGACCACCACGATCCTAAATCCCCATCTAGAAGCCAAAAACTAACCAAGGGACAACAAGCAGAAAAACAAATAAGTTTTTAGGTTGCTAGATGATTTACACCTGCCCAAAACCTAGGGACGTCCAACAGTTGTAGCACATGTGGGAAACAAAAAGAAAAATGGCTTAAGTTTGGGAACTACCAAAATATTTTCACTCGAATGGAGCCTGATTAGACACCAAATGCATAGTCTACTATGGTACAAAGCCTAATTGTAAGATTTGGTGCCATTAAAATATTTGCACCCAGCTAGGACTTGCCAAGTTGCATACTCTCCACCCAAATATTGGAAGCCAAGAAAAGCAAATTAGAGGAAAATAATTCAAGTATGGAGGCTGCCATATGATTTGAACCTAAACAAAGCCCAGGAGGGTACCAAATCTCTAGCTTCATATTGAAAGCCTAATTTTGGAAGCCCAAAATATATTTGTTCGATCGACGCTTGAATGGGTACCAAACCCTCAATCTAATACTGGAGATTATTGGATCACAAGAAAAGCAAGTGTTGATTCAATCAGAGGCTTTGTACTCATATGATATCTACGATGGCCCCAAATACCCAACATCATGACTTAGCAGTGTGTGAGTTTTATGACCAGCTCAATCAAATCCAATGTTAGACCACCTACACAGGGATTATCGTCATCTTAGGACACCTGTTGGATAAGATAATTTGTTAGAATAATCTTAGTGATATGATTATGCTCATGGACATAATGTAGGTTATAGGGTGGCTTAACTAAAATTAATCAGTGAAAAGTAATGAATCAGATGCAAGCAGTAGGCTCAACACTACTTAGCATGATATAGATTTTTTCTAGGTCAACAAGTCATGATCAAGCAGTTAGAGAAGCCATACTTTCAAACAATCCAATAATTTGGCACTCCGTCTAACATAACAACAATCCTTTTCTAAGATAATGATGTTTTTTATAATGATACGATTGTAGAAAGCTTATATATACAAGGATGTAAAATAAAAATAGGTTGGCTCTTAGGCTTTCACAGTTCATATGCAATGAGGATATTTTTACATATCAATACAAAAGGATTGTTGTTTGGCTTCTAATTTATTCCATTTGTAGAGCATGTATGTATGATAACTGCTTATTTCTAATTTAGGCCTATTGGATGCTCATGGGACTTACTTTGAATTCTAAATTTGTGCTCATGTTCATTTATTGGTTTGGAATTTATAATTTGATTAGATCCATAAAATTGTGACTAACTATTTTATGGATGGTAATCAAATTGGATAGTCTGCTAGGTATTTTCTTAGTTTGGTCATGAAATCTCTTAATATGTATATGTCTTGATGCGGCTTAATCTGCACCACTTTAATTTTTGGTTTTAGCTTATTTCTTTTATTTTAGTAACCTTTTTCCCTCCACATTTAGGAATAGTTAGCTGAGACTTCAAGGAATCGACCTCCTCTAAATATTGATCACTACAGTTTTCACAACTCCCATCATTCAATGTTGGTCAAGTTCTGTGGGTGCACAAAACTTTCCATTAGACATATTCTCCTACCAACACCAATCCATGCCCTAAAATCATCTACAAAAATAATGTTTCCAAGAGCTAACACTTTTGATATTTGATGTTGAAAATCTATAAAGGAGATCCAATATATTTAATGGCATAAAATGATGATATTAGAGGAAAATGATATGCACTAGTAAAACATCCCCTAGAAGGTGATTTTGATTCTAGAGATATCCATAAGAGCCTTCCAACCAAATAAAGATACTTAAGCATTATTTATGGAGACATGTAATCCCACTAGACCCTCTCAATCAAAGGTAATATTTTTACCAATGGACTATTAGCAAAGTTTTTCCTAACAATATGAGTGGCTTCTTGTTAGTCTCATGTATTTTAGTAAAAAAAATTAAGTCAATTTTTTAAACTATATCCTCTAAACATACATGTGAGAAGAAGAGTGAACCATCACAATTCCATGTTATCATTAGGAATATAGGCCTAGAACTTGATGTTTGGCATTATGAATAGGACATGAGATTCCATAATTTTGACCATCCTAGAGTGGAGAATCGTAAATTCAAAATCTACTATTCATGATAAACCATTTTTCTTGTTTTTATGCTTTAACCATTTTCACCCTATTGTTCTTTATGCCCTTGTACTAGATTTTTTTTAAGTGATTTCTATTTTTTTTGTAATGTTTGCTTTAGGAATACATAAAATTAAACCATCAATTCACCAATATCCTTTAATCTCAATGTTCTTGCCTTATAAATCAAGGTTCAACGGAAATTTATGCATTGATCATTGGTGTGAATGATGCATTAGATAGAGCATATACCATGGCATAATGTTAGATAACTTGAGAAATTTTTTTAAGAAAAACATAATTCTTCTTCCAATCAAGATGGGCACTAAGCACAATCCTTTAAGGAGTGAACCTCGTCAATCTGAAGCATGATTCCATAATGTCAATAATATGGTAGAAAAGGAAACATTGTTAAATTCTAGTAAGCTTAATGAACATCTAGAGGAACTCCCAAGTGATGGCCTCCTATGGTGTTTGAGTGCATTAATGAACCTACATCATGGTAGACAAAGGTCCTTGAAATTACTCATGGTACTATGGAGACTCAATCATCTACATGATATTGGTGTTGGTCCCTACTATGATAATGCACACATAGCATAAAGAGAATATGGGAGAGACAGACTACTAGAAGATGGTATATGGGCCAAGGTGTTCTTTGTACTTACAAAAATAATATTATTGCTTTTCCATTGACATGACCCATGAAATATATTTCAATTTAGGTAATATCTCTTTTTCCCTTTACCTTGGACCATATCTTTAAAATTTTGAATAGGTTATACTATGAATTATTGAAATACATTAATATTTATCATACCATTCATTTGAGAAGTCCATTACATATTATATAACTGGATTGCTTGTGATAGTCCCACTAGAAACTATTAATATTATGTTCATTACTTATGATAATACATTAAATATTCCTTTCTACCAAAGCTGATAATTTATAGTATGTAATAAATTTCCCAAGTTGCATATTCTTCGTTAAGTTTAATGTATTTATTAATAAACTTTAATATGTTTGATTAGAAAACAAATTTATAAATTTTTGCCTCAAAATAAATATATATATTTTTAGCTTTTATAATATATCAATATTAATATTAATGTCATATAAATAACCAAACTTTCATACATATTTCAAATTTTAAATAGCTTCGAGTAAATTCAAATCCTTTTTTTTAAATGTTTTAAAATAAAAAATTCAAAAGTCTAAAGATATTGTCCATTCATGCTAAATTTATGCTATTGACACTATATTTCATGTATAATTATAAATTTTGATATTTTATATTCATATTTATTATTTTTACTGTGTATATATTATCTTTGAACTCATAAATTAGTTATCCAAAACAAAAGTTTAAAATTTAATTTTAAAAATTATAAATGTATATAATAATTAGATAATAAGATTTAAAATTTAAATGTTTTTTTTTTTTTTTTATAATATAATTAATAATTTTAATATTGTTTGTAAGTTTAATTAAATACCTAAGTTCAAACCTTGGTATGAGGAGACCCCTCGTAAAAATCCATATTTTAACTCAAAATTTGATTGATGGTATTAGTTCAATAGGTTAGATTCCTTGAATTTTAATGGGGGATACAATGGTTCAAATCTTGTCAAAAAGAATACATGCTTAAATAGCTAACTTTTGTAATATCACTATGTGGTGATGATGTAGTTTTCTCTTTTGTTTGTCTTGAGTTCTTCATCCAGTATCCCTTCTAAGATTGAACTCGGATGGTTCTTAGATTGGCTTTGTTATGTGATTTTGTTATCATTCTTTGTGATTATGATGTAAAATATTCAGAGACCCTTACAACATCCTTCTTCAAACTTATTAAAAAAAATGTGGGTGAAACCTATTTTAATCCCATTTAAAAATATATGTTAACTTAATTAAATTATAAGTATGTTTAACTTATAAATATTTCACTAAAGTTCAATATTCATAATTGATTTAATAATATAATTTTCTTCATTAGCTTAATTAAATTATGATATGTTTAGTTTACAAATATTTCACTAAAGTTCAATTATCATAAATGGTTTGATAATATAATTTTCCAATAACATTGGTAATGTGGAAATCAAACATTATTAGCTCAATATATGTTATATTCCTCAAATTTTGAGGATTTATCTCAAGTTTGAATCATAATCATCAAACCTTTGCAATATCACTATGTTGTTATCAAGAAAAATATGGGATCCTATTCAATCCCATATAACTAATCAAGAAAAAAATATTTATAATATAACAATTTTTTATATTAAATTTATTAATAATTATTAAATTTTTAAAAGCATATTATGTGAAACCAATGAATATTAAATAACAATATGAACTATTATATGAAATAAATGTTTAAATTATAATTTTATGAATACAACTCTTAAATTATACATATAATAAAAACAATACAAAAAATAATATTTGTTTGAGATTTGATTTGCTTTTAGTTATATATATATATATATATATAATTTATTTATTTAAATGTAAAATCAAATTATTGAATTAGGGTTAGAGTTTTGAAGGTACGAAAAGAAGATGCTAGGGTTTGAGTATCATTATGGTTCTCAACTCTGGCAGACCAATGCACAGTATTGGCACCATAGAAGAGAATGCATGTGATAATGGTTTCTCTCATTCAACTATGCAGGTTTGTGTTGAGAATGGTCCACAAGGTAACCTTCATTCTCTTGATGTAATTCTTTCTTTACTTGAAGTTGATTTTGCATGTCATAATTTTGAATATCTCACCCTTGTCGTTTATTTTTTTGGATTCATCCCTAATGAGTTCTCCCTTAGGGCCTAGGTTAACATAGCTTGGACTCCTCGTGGATTTAAGCTAAGGATGGTTCAAAACCTTACGAAGGGATTTTTTCTATTTTGCTTTGTGAAAACAACCCATACTAAGGTGATTTACGAACATGTACTATGGTACATGAGAACTCTCTACTTGTTTTTTCTCCTTGGACCTGTGACTTTTCTATTTCTGAGAAAAGATCTACCAAAGTCCTTGTGTGGGTGGAATTCCCAGGAGTCCTTCTACCTTTGTGGCCCTTTCTCAATCGCATAGCAATCCTTATTGGGTATGTAATTTTGTGGAGGCGAATAAATTTTTTAATGCATACCCTCAAAAATATGTTTACGTTGAGATTGATGTTTCTTGAGATCTTAAGGAGTCTATCAAAATACAATTTTATGACACTATGTTATCCAAATGGGTCCTCTACATTAATTTTCCCAACACGTATTTTTAGTGTCAATCCTCAACACACAAGATCAAATACTATCCCTTGATGTTGCATAACAGATGTTGTATAACAAGGACAAGCAAAGCCCCACCACACCGAGTGCACCCACTCCTTAACCTAGGGAGGATGGTTGGACGACTGTGGAAGGGCATAAAAAAGCACATTTGGCTACTTCTAAAGGTACACACTCCAAGTTGGCACATGTCTCACAATTGGTGAAAAAAGGATATGAAAAGAAAAATTTTGATCCTATAGTTAAAACTACCAAAAATGAGGGTCCTCAGTCTCAATCTTAACATAGATTTATAGTAGTGCTTACTTCAAATTCCTCTAGAATATTTCCCATAGCTAATACTAGATGCTCCTATAGCTTGAGAAGGGGATCTATAGAAGAAGGTGCTTCTCCAAAGAAGTGAATTTATATGACCAATGTTCAGTTGGGAAACAACTACAATGTGTTGTAGTATCTTAACAGTGGTGAGGATATGTCGTTGGATGCAAAGCCATCATCGATGGAATTGATAGTTCCTCAAGAGGAAGCAAAATTTAAAGTTCTCTCCCCTTCTATGTGAAAATTTCCCTCCCTTTTTGTTTGGTTTTGATGTTCTCATAGTCCTCGACAAGGGAAAAAAGATAAAAAAATTGTTTCACCATCTAGCCCAAAAGTTCTAATAATTTTGCATTGGGAAGACACCTATCTAACCCAAAAATTTCAATAATTTTACGTTTGGTAGACTAAGTCTATCTGGTGCCTAGAGTTACAGTTCTATAGTTTAGGGTTTCTAATTTATTTTGCTATGCCTAATTATGTTGTGCATTCACCCTTTTAGGGTTGATTTCATTTTGTAAGGGTGTTGAATAACTGTAATTTGTTTTCTTGGGTTCCCACTCTATTGACAAGGATATTTTTTTGGCTAATGGTGTTAGCCACGTGACATGTTTATCCGCTTCTTTTTTGTTTGTAAAAATGTATTTTGTTCTTTAATATAATGATTTTTACATAAAAAAAATATATTGAATTAGACTAATCGATTGGCATAAGAGGTTTACACTTTAAACCAAATTTTAAATCTTATGGATGAAATTTAAAATATAAAATACCATTTGATTCCTCAATATTTGAGGAGACCTAGGTTTAAGTGTTGACAAAACAGTTGAAATTTCATTGTCATCATAGTCATGATATAATACACGTAGCTCATTTCAGTACTATATAACCCATCAAAAACACATTTTTTTGCATATAATATTATTGTAATATTAAATTGTTGAAATACTATGTAATAGTGATATAATACAATGAAACATTATACCATTAGCTAAATCCATTAGATTCCTCAACCTTTTAGGAGACTTAGGTTTAAGTATTGACAAACTAGTTGAAATATCTTTATGTTATCATAGTTATGATATAATATAGGTAGGCAAATTTTAATACTCTTTAACCCATTAAAGACATATATTTGATTTAGCCTATAATTTTAACTGATTGAATTAGAGTAATTGATTGGCGTAAGAGGTTTACATTAAACCAAATTTTAAATCATATGGATGGAATTTAAAAAATCAAATACCATGACCTCAACCCATTAGATTCCTCAATATTTGAGGAGACCTAGATTTAAGTGTTGACAAACTAGTTGAAATATCATTATGTGATCATAGTCATGATTGATATAATACATGTAGACCCATTTCAATACTATATAACCTATTAAAAACATATATTTTATTTAGCATATAATTTTAATTTTAGCTCAACCCATTAGATTCCTCAATCTTTGCAGAGACCTAGGTTTAAGTGTCGATAAACTAGTTGAAATATAATTATGTGATCGTAGTCATGATATAATATAGATAGGCACATTTCAATACTATATAACCCATTAAAAATATATTTTTATTGGAACCAACAATTATATTAAATAAAAAATAAGAGAGGTTAAAATAAAAGGGAGGTGGAAAAATCATAACTCTAGGTGTAAGGCCACCCAAACAATCAACAATGTAGAGACCTGAGGCCAAAAACAAAACCATCCCCTAAAAGGGTGAATAAACAAAATAACTAAATAAATGAATCCACTCCAAGAGGAGATCGAGCCCTACTATGGGCACTAACAGAACAACCTAATGCTATAAAATATCACCCCCTCAACCTACTACACCACGGCCTTAAAGAAACGGAGGGACCTTAAGGCAAAAGGAGGTTAGGTGAAGCCATGTTGATAGTGCATGGAGCCTCGCATCAAAACCTGAAAAGATTTATCAAATGTGTCATCTCATGAGTCAACTTCGAAGCCTGTGAATGGAGTTGTACAATAATAGTAGAAAATACTGTAATCTTTTTATGCAAGGAAAACTGACTAGAAATTGAATCTCCATAATAGACAGCAGCATTCCTAATTTTCCAAAGGTGAAACAAAATAATAGCACGAAATAAATTCCACAGAGCAGTAATATAGGTAGGTCAACAACTATTATCTCCAAAAAGTATCATCTACAATATAAAAAATTCAAGATGAAAGAGCTTGAACAATGAGTGAATTCAGGACCAAGCAGACTAAGCACGAGGATAGAATCAGAAGAGATGTTTTAAAGTTTCAAAAATACCATAAGCTGGACACTTAGGATTAGAAATACCAACCCTACTAAGTCTATCTCCCATAGGAAGCCCTTGATAAATAAGATATAAGAGAAAAAGGTTAATCTTGGGTTCAAGTTTAGACTGCCAGATACGATTCAGATGAGAAATCCAAGTATATGAGGTAGAATGAGTCTGCCAGCTTTCATTAATTTTATCAACACTGGGGAAAACATGACTAAGTAGCTAATAAAATCAAGGAATAAGAGTAGTTCTTGAAAGGAGTATCCACATTCCAACGCCAAATCCTCCACCAGGAACTTGGGGGTTGAAGGCCGAGCTTATGAAGCATGACATTAGGTATGAGCTCTTGAATCTTAAGAATAGAAGGAAGATCTGAATTTTGAAGATTAAATTTTCATTTGAGATTAGGCTAAGGAATCCAGTCTAGAGAGTGCACTAAATCATTAATATAGTAGATGCCCTTTCACAACAACATCAAAGTTTTAATCCCTGGTGTAGCAGCAATAATAACTGAAGAGATAGACAGAATAGGATACCACCAAATATTCTAATAATTGAATGAAATACCATTATGAAAATGATCACCAATCCAATGAAGACTACTCCAGGGGACTCACATGCCTTATCTGTTCTAAATGCTAAAGTTTTAATATATTAATTAAGTCTAAATACTTCACTTATATACAAATAACGCCTTGGCCACAATAATTATCCACAAGTTGTTTATTTGTTGAATCACGGCAATAGATAGTGATATCTAACAAATTCCTAAGAGAGAGTTGTGGGATTATAAATTTGAAAGGAAAGGTGAACTAAGGAGGGTGGATCACAACAACTGTAAGACGTCTCTATCCCATTCTCTTGCATATCATTCAAACGTCAGTTACCATATACACGTCCTTGCATAACTTGAAAGCTAAAATGAATTCAATCATATTTGCAATTATCAGTCATAAATTCTGGTATAACTATATTTTGAAAAAAAAATAACAACTCATAAAAACAAGTACTATTGAATAAACATAGATTAAGCACTCTCTTTATTTTTTTAAGAAAAAGTTAGATTATATTAATTTATTAATGGGAATATTGCAATATTATGGTGTTAACATTGTCCATTAGCTTAAAAAACAAAATGAGGTGGATAAGAAGTAAAGAATCCATAACTGAATATACATAATAATAGAAGCTTTTATCAACAAAAATACTATAGCTATATCTTGTTGCAATACACTATATATCAATATTTATCTGAGGGAGATTTTTTTATATAGAGAAATTATGGGTATATCTTTTGTGATATCTTTAGAAGTCTTCAGATAAGAAATAGAAGTAATCAAAACCTGAACATGTTCATCATTGTTGACTGCCTTCTTTTTAGTTTCCTATAGGACCTTCTAAATATCCTAAAGCATATGAGAAAGCTATTGAAGTCTATCAATATCATCTTGTGGTGTGTTGTAAGTTCCATAGACTTGGGAATGAATGCATCCCAAATATACCAAAAGATCAAAGGTTAAGTCTGCTAAAACTATATCCCATGGAGGAGCAGATCTAGTAAACACCTTTTTGCATCTACACTTCCAAATGTGCTTGAGAAGGATGAGTCTACAAACATCCCAATGTTTGGGGCACTGATCCAGCTGAGAAAAACCAAGTAAAAAGAGCTTCCAAGATCTAGTGAAAGAAAGAAAAAGAAAAGAGTAGAAAACACCCCAAAATTGTTTAGCCATGTCACAAAATCGAAACAAGTGAATAAGAGTTTTTAAAGCATTACAAAAAAATGCATTGAGGAGGAATGTGTAAAATCACAACCAGACTTTCAGAATTTGGAAGTTTTTGATGCAAAATTTGCCATCCAAGAAGTTGATTTTTGGATTCAACAAGAACTTTCTAGCAAGAAACTATCATTGGGCATTGGTAAAATTCACTTGCCACTTGACATTGAGCTTAGAGTCTAAAGGAGGACACGAAATATTTTTGTATATGCAACTAGAAGTAATGGAAGAGATTTTATGACCATTAGGTCATCTCCAGTCGTTCCATATATTATCGGTAGTTCTTTACAACTTTATAAGGACCTCACAAGGGATGGAAGCCACAACTAAGCCATAGGACTCTTTGAACCTAGAGGAAATGGAATAATAATTGCATATTTGGTTCCAAGTAAGAATTGAGTAGCTACCCGAATCCCAAATATGTCTAATTCTATTAATACCTTTCTTCAAAAAGCTAGACCTTGAATAGCATTGCATAAAGCTAAAGGTTTATCATTACGGAGGATAAGCTTATTCCACCAAATACTATTTAGATCGATGCTCAAACCATGTCTGAAGGAGTCAGACTTCCAAGTCAAGACAATAAATGAGAAACATATTGCCAAGCTTTCCAGTTTTGGGTAACTAGAATTGATCCTTGAACTGTAAAGTAAGGTGTAACGACCTTATCCTTCCACGGAGTTTCTTTCCATTTACCTTTGTGAGTAGCTAGCGAGATTCTGTAACAAAATAGGTATTTCCAATTTTCATCATTAGTGATGGCTCTAGCAACTCATTTTGCAACCAAACTTTTATTTTGGGTAAGAGGATCAATGATGCCTAG
Source organism: Wollemia nobilis (assembly GCA_028583015.1). Taxonomy (NCBI): domain Eukaryota; kingdom Viridiplantae; phylum Streptophyta; class Pinopsida; order Araucariales; family Araucariaceae; genus Wollemia; species Wollemia nobilis. Next base: position 151,972 of record JAQPPZ010017036.1, on the reverse strand, counting down.
ACCTCCTAAAGCCTTAGGTTGAGTACAAAACTTCCATTATATGGTAGTCATTCCCACCTCCCCATCCCATTTGGTCCATAAAATTTTATGAATGGCCTGAGTTAATTTGTTATAGGCTACCTTGGGGACCATCCAGCAGGAGGAGTAATAAGCAAAGTAATAAATATGAGAGAATTTCATAATTTTATTCACAACTTGAATTCTTCTTATGCACGTGTATACGCTATGTCCTCTTGCAAGGTCTTGTCCACTTAAACCTACCATTCCCTTGAAAAATTAAAAATTTTTACATTATGAAACATTTTATTGGTTATCTTAGTGGTTAAGGTTTTGAATTTTCTTTGGAAAGAGGATCAATGATTCCTAGACCTCCTAAAGCCTTAGGTTGAGTACAAAGCTTTCATGAGATTGTGGTCATTCCCACCTCCCCATCCCATTTGGTCCATAAAATCTTATGAATGAGCTGAGTTAATTTGTTATAGGCTACCTTGGGGACCATCCAAAAGGAGAAGTAATAAGCAAGAGTAATAAACATAAGAGATTGTCATTCACAACTTGAATTCTTCTTATGCACGTGTATACACTATATCCTGTTGCAAGGTCTTGTCTACTTAAACCTACCATTCCCTCGAAAAATTAAAATTTGTTACATTATGAAACTTTTATTTTTCCCGCTAACCCGCATTCTCCCGCCCCCCCCCCGCCGCGGGCGCCCCCCCCCCCCCCGCCGCCGCCTGCCGCCCCCCCCCCCGGCCGGCCGGGGCGGGGCCCGCGGCCCCCCCCCCCCGGCGCGGGGCGCACGGGGGGAAGAGGAAGGGGGGGAGAATAGAAAAAAATATAAACTCTCCTCCCCGCCGCCCCCCCCGCCGAGAAGGGGGACCCCACGCAACAAAGGAGGGGGGGGAGACGGGGATAGAAATAATATTTTATTTTTTTTTTTTTTTATTTAATATTATAAAATAAAATTAAATAAAAAAAAAAAAATTATATAAATAAAAATTTATTAAATTATTATAAAATAAAAAAAAAAAAAAAAATTAAAAATATCATATCTATATTAAAAAACCCTCGCCCCCCCCCCCCCCCCCCCCCCCCCCCCACCTACCCGTGGGAGAAATATAATATTAAATAAAAAAAAAAAAAAAAAAAAAAAATATTAAAAAAAAAATATATATAATATAAATAAAAAAAAACTCCCCCCCCCCCCCCCCCCCCCCCCCGCAATACTCCCCCCCCCCCCCCCCCCCCCCCCGCGGGGGGCGCCCCCCCCCCCACCCCCCACCCTCCATCACTTTCATCAAGAAAAAAAGGGGGTTGGGGGCGGGGGCGGGGGCCCTCTACCTCTTTATTTTGGGGGGGGGGCGCCGACGCCCCCGCGTGGGCCCCCCCCCCCCCCCCCCTCAACCTCGTCTGGGTGGATTTATTTTATTCTTTTTTCCTTCTCCTCCCCTCCCCCCCCCCCCCCCCCCCCTCTCTCTTTTTTTTTTTTTTTTTTTTTAAACACCCCCCCCCCCCCTCTTTTTTTTTTAACCCCCCTCTATCTAAAAAAAAAAAAAGAATAAATTCTCGCCCCGCCCCCCCCCCGGGGGGGGCTGCGCCGCCCCCCACCATAAATAAAATATATATTTTTTTTTTTTTAATAAACTAAAAAAGCTAAATTTATTAAGCGCCCCCCCCCCCCCCCCCTCCCCTAAAAAATAAGGGCGGCCCCCCCCCCCCCCCACGCGCCTGCCCGCCGCCCCCCTAAAACACCCCCCCCCCAAACCCAAAAAAAAAAAAAAAGGAAAAAAAAAAAAAGGCCCCGGCTTTGTGGAGCGAGGGGAGGCTGCGTGGGGCGGTCTGATGGAGTTTTCGTATTTGTACAACATAGCGACACCGACGTGTCCTGATGAGTCAAAATACGTGTTTTAGGACAGCTTCCACCTTAAAGTGCAGCTTATAACTTCATAGCAAACTCCAGGCTTTGGCTTTGGGACCACTGAGATAAAGCTCCTTCCCGCAAACTTAATTTAAATAAATAAAACAGGACAAAATATTTGTACTTGTTGAAAAATATAACACAGGGATTTGTATAGCACCATATTAGTGCCCCTAGAAAGTCCTGATTTATCTACGCTCAGTTGTAGGTGGCTTGAATTATTTAGAAGTGGCTTCAACGTCACTACCTTATTGTGTTCCATGGGAGGTAGAGAATGTACGTTGTTTAGATTAAGTAAAATATGAATGTTTTTTTAACAAAATATTTGTACTTGTGCGATAGGTCTTTTTGAATCGCCTTTCCACTTATTTTTTTGGTTGTGTTTATACTTTTGAACTTTTTTATCAGTTTTTTTTGGAGTTGGGTGTTGCTTGGGTTCTTTCCAACTTGTTGGAAGATCTGGTTGTTCAATGGTTCTCCCCCTTCTCCTCTCCCCACATACACCAGTTTTGGAAATTTGGGTTGTCCCATATTTGGTGGCAGGTGTGGAAGGAAAGGAATGCTTGTGCCTTTAAAAATATTTGTCATCCTAAGTCATCGATCTCCTCGAGGGCTATTGTAGATATAGTGAAAAATGTGAAAGCTTTAAAACTGGATTCAATAACTTGTGAATGGGAGATTGGTTTGGAGAGATCGTTGGGTTTTTTAACTCAGTGTATTGTAGATATAGTGGAAAATGTGAAAGCTTTAAAACTAGATTTGATAACTTGTGAAGGGGAGATTGGTTTGGAGAGATCATTGGGTTTTTTAACTTAGCCTTAGAATACAATGAGTAGGGTGAGTCAGGACAGGGCTAGCATAATTTGGGAACCCCCTCTATCGGGTTGGCTGAAATTCAACTTTGATGGAGCTTCTAAAGGGAACCCCGGTCCAGCGGATGCAGAGGATTTGTTTAGAAAGTTAGAGGATGAAATATTTCTTGCCTTTGCTAAAAACTTGGGTCACCAAACCAGCCATTTCGCTGAAGCACTGGTATTATTTTAGGGTGTTTCCCAACTGAACTTGGTGAATTGCAGGAAACTAATCATAGAAGGAGATTCATTCAATGTTATCAACATGATTAATGACAACCAAAATCTCTCTTGGACTATTATAAATTTTATACTTAAAGCTAGGAGAATGATTAAAATTTTAGAATAAGTCCAATTCAAGCATTGTTTCAGGGAAGGTAACAATGTTGTAGAATTCTTGGCTAATCAAGGTCTTACGTAGCAAGATCTTCACATTTGGAGAGGTAATTTCCAAGATGTCCTTAGATCGTTGGACAATGAATTTAGGCAAAGATCAAACTTGAGTCAGAATACTGAGGGTGGGTGGCTGGAACCCTCGCTATTGGATGTTGCTTTTTGATTGTTTTGGTCGGGCCTACGTGCCTAGTTTTTGTCTCTGTTTATCAATGCGGGCCTACGTGCCCAAATTTTGTCTCTCTTTGGCTTATGTGTCTAGGTTTGTTCGGCTAGTATATGTTGATATGGGTGTAGGTAGTTGTGTCCAAGGGTTGGTTGACTTTAATGTTTGAAGTGTTCTCAATATCCTAGTGGTTGTATATTAGCTTTTTTTTGTTATAAGGTTTGGAGGTCCTTTCAAAACTCCTTTCATCCAACTAATAAAAAAAAACTTAAGTAAATTGTGAGTATGTTTAACTTATAAAGGTTTCACTTAAGTTCAATTCTCATAAATGATTTGATAATATAATTTTCCTCGTTTAATAGCATTGGTGATATGAAAATCAAATTGTATTAGCTTAATTAAATTAGGATATGTTTAACTTACAAAGATTTCACTAAATTTTAATTCTCATAAATGGTTTTATAATATAATTTTTCTCATTTAATAACATTGGAAATATGGAAATCAAATGGTATTAGCTCAATGGGTTATATTCCCCGGCTTTTGAGAATTTATCTTAGGTTTGAATCTTGTCAAATAATTTATGCATTATTAATGCATAGTCATCAAACCTTTGTAATATCACTATGTTGTTATCATGTAAATATGGGGTCCTATTCAATCCCATACAACCAATCAAGATAAAATTATTTATAATAATAAAAATATTTTATATTAAATTTATTAATAATTATTAAATTTTTAAAAGCATATTAAGTGAAACCAATGAATTAAAATTAAATAACATTAAGAACTATTATATGAAGTAAATGTTTAAAATATCATTTGTATGGATACCACTCTTAAATTATAAGTATAATGAAAAACAATACAAATAATAATATGAAAGGAAAAGAAGACAAGTTTGTCAAATGAGCATTCTATTATCTAATCAATATAACATACTAGTCCATTTTAGAATAATTTGAAGTAAACTCTATTATCTAATCAATATAACATATTAGCCCATTTTGGAATAATTTGAAGCAAATATTTGTTTGAGGTTTGATATATATTTTTTGATTAGGTGGTAAAAAGGGTTTTAAAAATACCCCAAACCTTTTACAACTAAAAAGAATCTCATAAAAATAATACTAAAAAAAATACAAATAGAATTTTAAAGAGATTTCGACATCAAACACTAGAAAATACAAAAGTGAAGCTTCAAAGAGATGAAAAGCCAAACTCTAAAAGAACAATACCATCACGCACAATATAAGAACATCGACCAAAAAAGAAGGGCACCGAGCCCAAGAAGACAGTCAACTTTCGCCTAGTCAAACTGTCGCCTAAAAATTCAAATAAAAAATTTAAAAGCCCGCCTGAAAATTTAAAATGAACTCTCAAAACTGGTAACCCACCTAGAAATGCACACAAATCTAGAATGCCAATTGTCGTCCACTTCCAACAAGAGATGAATCCAAACTTTCCTCCAAACAGTAATTAAAAATAATGAAGATACCCAAGAGAAAGACAATATCTACTCAGCCCTATTTTTGCCCAACATAAAAACTAGAATTTTAAAAAACCCACCAAGAATTTAAAATCCCGTATGGAATTTTAAATCAAAAAATATAAACAGGCTTCCCGTCCAAAAACAATGAGAGTTTGGAATTTTTTTGCCCAACATTAAAAATAGAATTTTAAAAAACCCACCAAGAATTTAAAATCCTGTATAAAATTTTAAATAAAAAAATATAAACAGGCTTCCCGTCCAAAAACAAGGAGAGTTTGGAATTTTAAACTAATTTTTCTGAGTAGGCTTCCTGTCGAAAAACACAAGAATAGCCATGAATTCAACCGTCTTCCACTCTCAACAAAGGATATAACAAGATCTTGTGAAAATTAGCATATTGATTCCTGAGCTCGAATATAATAGAGGATTGAACTTGATCTAGAAAGCTTTTGAAAAAAGTGGACAGATAAAATCCAGGTCATAACAGTAAAAGGGTTATGGAGATTCTGTTAGAAATAATAAACCTAGCTTTCACTCTCCGCCCAAGGTCACTCTGAAAGTGAGTGACTCTGGGAGTCGCTCATCAAAAGCAGCGACAATGGACTTCCCACCAAAACCGATATGATTTGACTTGCCACGTGTCGCACAAGTCTTCTGTCCTGGCTCAGTTACTTCCTTCATGCGAGGTTGTTGATTGGTGGTTCATTCCCAGCTATATATACCTTAGTTCGGCTAGAATTTACAGGAGGGATGGAGATTTGATACACCCAGACACAGAGCATCAGTAGAAGAGCAATTTAGTGATCAGAGTGCAGATGTGATTTAGGTCCAAGCAGCAGTCTCGGTGTTTCATCTCGTTTCTTAGTTTATCCTGCAATAGTAGTTGCAGATGCTTGTGAATCCTCTGTTGAGAACTTTTGTAATCCATCTCTCTTAGATACATAAACTTGTTGACGCTTTCCGGTATTTTGAGAGTGCTTGTCTAATTTCCTCTACATCCTGGTGTCATTTTATTATCCTGCATTCATGTTTATCTTTGAAACTGCATTCTACACTCTATTTCAGATTTGGAGGTCTTTAAAACCTAATCTGCTCAATTTTTCATCTAAGTGTCAAAAGACAACAATCGTCGTCTTGGTGGGTAAATCTCATTGTCGCACAAGTGAGTGTGTGACTTTCGACATCATTTTTGGAATGTGTGACTTTGAGCACTTAGATAAATTCTCTAAGTGTTGGTAAGAGTGCGACATCCAACGTCGCAGCGTCTCCCACTAGCGCAAGTCTTTGCGTGCAACTTTGGATGACAATTGCCTTAGCCAAATTTTTGGCTAAGTCTCGATAGGCAAGCGATGCTCGATGTCGTGTCAAATTGTGCCTCCAGGTACTGTGGAATGATCCATTGTCGTAGTGTTTTTTGACATCGTGATTTGGTAAACAAATTCCTCATTGTATTAGAGCAAGTGCTTGACGCGGAAAAAGCATGGTTTAAGAACTTACGAGTGTCCCATGATTCAAGCAGAACTGACTACGGAGATCCGGATGAGACGTCGCTCGGAGTTGGGGTTGGCGAGAATGGCTACCCGAAATCGGTAGATGTAGTAGCACTGGCTGCCCTCTCCCAAACAGATAAGGACCTGTTGAAGTAGAACACGAAGAAGGACCAAAAGGCCCTCTTCTACATCATGCAAGCGATCGAGGATACCATCTTCCCACGAATCGCATCAGCCACCAAAGCAAAGCAGGCCTGGGAGATTTTGACCAGTTCATATCGGGCACCAACAAGGTGAAGTTGGTGAAACTATAGATGCTCAAGAGGGAGTTTGAGAACCTACAGATGGGGGAATCTGAATCCATGAGCAATTTATTGACCCGGACGACAGACATCATCAACCAGATGTGGTTGAATAGAGAAATCGTGTAGAGCCAGAGAATCATGGAGAAGATTCTTAGAAGCCTACCTGCTAAATTTTACTTCATTATGATAGAAATAGAGGAGTCAAGGGATCTAACAACCCTCTCGATAGACGAGCTCATGGGTTATCTTCAAATGCATGAGCAAAGGCTGAGTTGTTCATCTCAGTCCTCTCTAGAGGACGCATTCAAGGTGAAGGTCTTATTCCGAGATGGTGGCAGACAAGATTCCCACCAAGGCACCTCTAGTTCTCAAGGAGGAAGAGGTAGAGGTAGGCATGGGAAAGGTAACAAGCAAGGAGGACGGTCAAACCCTAATGAGGGAGAGACCAACTACAACTTACATCAGCAAGGAGGAAGAGGTGATGCGAAGAACCAACAAGCCAAATCTAGTCAGAAAAAGGATAAGTCAAAGGTCCAATGCTACTATTACAATAAATTCAGCCATTACATCTCCAAGTGTAGAAAAAGGATGGCCAAGGAGAACCAGCAGCAATCCCATTACATAGATGAAGCCAAAAATGTGGTAGGTGGGAACGTGTTGTTGACTTGTAATATTGAGGAGGAGAGCCAAAAGAATATCTGGTATCTCGATAGCAGGTGCAACAATCACATGACGGGGAACAAGGAGATGTTCTCACAACTAGATGAAAGAGATTAAGATGGAAAACAATAGCAAAGTTCTTGTGATGGGGAAATAAAAAATCCTCATCTACATCAGGTACGATGAATAAAAGTGAAAATGTGATGTCTACTATGTGTTTGGTATGAAGCATAACTTGTTGAGCATTGGACAACTCGTGTAGAAGGGGCATATGGTCCAGTTCAAAGATGAAACCTGCACCATCACAAACAAATTGCATTCACAGATTGCAATTGTATCCATGACAAAAAATAAGATGTTTCATTGCAGATTTAGAATGAATCTTTGTTGTCTCTGAGTGCAGTCGTGAATGATGCTACCTGGTTGTGGCATCTCAGGTTCGGTCACCTAAGTTTTAGTGGCTTGAATATGTTGCACAAGAAGCAGATGGTGAAGGGTTTACCCCTTATTGAGCAACAAAATTAGATTTGTGAGGGTTGCTTAGTCGAAAAACAACACAAAGATTCGTTCCCTTCAGGGTAGTCTTGGAGAGCATCACAACCATTGGAGATGGTGCACTCAGATATATGTGGTCTAATGCAGATCAGCGTATTTACCGAAAATAAATACTTCTTGACTTTCATTGATGACTTTAGCCGAAAGACATGGATTTATGCCATAAAGTTGAGGTCAGCAGCATTTGCTAAGTTCAAGGAGTTCAAGGCTTTGGTGGAGAAACATAGCAGATATTCGATGAAGACTCTTCAGATGGATGGTGGAGGTGAAAACATATCCAACGAATTCCAAAACTTTTGCAAACAACACAAAATTCGGAGGTAGCTCACTGCCAGATACATACCGCAACAAAACGGTGTAGCTGAGGGGAAGAACCGAACCATCATGGAGATGAAATACAACATGATGAAGGGATTGTAGACACCAAAACAACACCAATCCGATTATGTGACTGCAAACACTGATCGCATTGACACACACAGCCCCAAGGGCAGCCCCCAGAGGTTAAACAGTGGTCCTAACCACTCTCACAGTAGTTTTGGAAGGTCAAGAATCAATTTGGCACCTTCAGGCACTTTGCTCAATATTCGCCCTACCCAGGGACGAATTCAAACTGGGATCCGCCCCACCCAGGGACGAATATCAGGATTCGCTCCAGGGTGGGGCGAATTGCAGGTTTGACGGGCAAAAAGTCAAATCTTGACAAATGGCAGCTCAGATCCACCACTTAACGCTTCCTTCATCGCATGGGAGTGTGGGTGAGCATTTTTGAGCGTTAGAGGCAGTTGCAAGGGCAGTCATGAGGTCCCTAATCAGGGAGGAATCTCCTTCCCCCTGGGAAGGCATGATTGCCAAGTGGCGCCTCTGCATGCCCAATTCAAGAGACCTCCAGGTCTATAAATTGGTGAGCTTCCTCACCCCAAAAAGAGGAAGAGATAGAGCATTTTAAGCAATGAAGTGCTACCATTTTATTTCCCCATACACCCTTGGTTGATTTGTGCCTTTCACATCCGTGATCTCTTTTAGAGAGGAGGTCATTGGGTGATCATTGGAAGGTCGAATCTTGAGCCCAAAACCTGAAATTTGGCCATAGAATACCACCCAATTTTCCGACAACACTTTACAAGAGATTTTGGACCCATCCCAAGTGGATTGGTGCCGAAATCAGGTCCCAACGGTGGGCGGCCTGCCCGGGCGCCCCCGCACTACTGCGAGTCTAATCGTCCCTTTTAGGAATGATTAGGAATCTATGGCAGATTGTTCTTTCTATCATTTTTATCTTGCATTTCATCTTATGCTACTTAGATAGTTTGCAATTTTGATTTCGTAATGTTTTGAGCAAATCTTATCATGTTTTATCATTTTTCGTCTTCACTAACTTGCAGAGGGCATCATCAAAATTCGGGCGTTAGAGGCCAAATCGGGGAAATATGACCATCTGGGTCATCCCAAAATGCCCCCAATTAGCTAACCCCCACTTTTGTAGGAGATTTGGAGCTGTCCAGATGTGACATTTTGAGCGGTGCTATCTGGCATTTTGTTGTAGGTAAATTCATCCCGCCCTGGAGCGAATTCAAATCGGTGAGGAATTTCTTGACTATTCTTTTTGCAATGCCTTCCTGGTGATGTTTCTATGCCCCTATCAAATTTTTAGATCATTTGGATACATTTTAGTCATCGTTTTATCTATTTCTTGCATGCACTAATCGTAGGCTTGGGGATTGCATGTTTCATCTCATCCGCAGGTGCTACTGACTATTTCTTGTTTCTTTGAATGTAGGATCTGGACATCAGAGGAGTAGCAGTGAGTCAACATTCATACACATAAGTGGCGGTGATGTTTGGTCCACCCACTTTACATGTGGGCACGCGGAAGAAGGAATGGCATCCGTGGATGTAACAAAGAAACGAATTTAACGCTCCTCGCCCCTAAAAGGGGAGGAAGCGAATTGTAACCGAGTTCCAAAAGATATCAATAAAATAAAGGGCTGTCTTCCTTATTTGCTTTGTTCGGTTTCGATTTGTTCATGCTTTCTCCTATTTCATGCATTTTCGATTCGTAGGATTTAGCGTTAAGTTTAGTTTCATTTTTGCATCGTACTTGGAGCCCTGTTTCCTTTTTGTTTCCGTATCCTCATGCTTTCAGTGGCGATCACGGTGGGACCTCTATCCTCTATTTTTTTTAGATCAAAAATCTGATCAAAACTTGCTTTTTGCTTGCAGGTATCATTTTTTTGAACGCGGGACTGTTGTTCGTTCCAGTCTATGGCGAATACAGAGCTGGAATTCATCCTACCCAGGGACGAATTTGAATGCGCCCCACCCTATGATGAATTCAGTGCTGTTATTCATCCCATCCAGGGATGAATAGCTCTCTACTCAGTTTCAGGGCAGAAACTCAGAGCCGACAGATCTGGGCAGAGAAGAGGTAAGGATTTTGAACTTTTCCTGTCAATTTCTGTTTTCAGTTTTCTGTTTTGGGGTTACTTGCTTGCTTAGGGAAAGTTTTCTTTTATTGCTTGCTTGTTTCCTTTTTGCAAAATAAAAAGAACCCCACACATCACGTGGCAAATTAAACACCAAGGAGCTGGTCGTAAAACCCCAACCCTTGATCAAGACCAACGGTGGATTTCATCACCACCTTGGCTTGAATTTTTGCATCCATTACCCCGATCGCTACTGTTGCTAGACGTAAATCCTGATGAAAGCTGACCGAGTGTAGCTGGGGTGATTCCCAACACATGAGGATAAGTCTTCTATGGTAGGTGTCATAAATAGGGTGATTCCCCTTCCGTACCGCCTACGTTCCATGTACCATCTGCTCTCACGTACCTATAGTTTCCCTCACGTAAGGGCGGGTATATAGAGAGGTTGGTATATCGTCCTGGCAATGGTATATCGAAGGGGCGACCATTTTTGGGAGTCATAAGAGCCATCATATTGCATTTAAACGTTCTTTACAAAAACCTTCAAAAAAAAAAACAAAAAAACAAAAACAAATGCACTAAACCAGGTTTAGGACACACTTTTAATCTTTAAACGAGATAATCATTGCTTTGTGTGTGTGTGCTCCTTTCTATTTAGTGTAGCATAAAAAAAATCATAAAAAAAAGATAAAAACCTACATAGCTTGTAGAAAAACACCACCATGGTGTACACCCGTAGCCAAGCCCAATCAAGGGCGAAAGCTACGAAGAGTGTACAAGGGGGCACAAGTCGCCTCCGCTACAGCCCCAAGGACTTGGTCATACCGCCTTGGTGGCCTGACCCACGAGAGAGTCCGCATCATTCCATTTCAGAATGGGACTATAGAGGCACCCCTTTGAGGGACACGCCCATTCATCATAGCCCCTTTCGGGAGGATTCCTTACACGTGGCACTCAACATAGATAAGAAGGCTCCCTTAGAAGCTCGATATGAGTGGCCACCATGCGATGAAGCGCTAGAGCGGCATAGTGTCCATGAGGAGAGGCCACATGATTATGGCATCCCTCCTTTGCCCCCCATCACTATTAGAACCAATAGACAAAATCCAGAGCGCAAGGCTCTTCAAGCAGGGCGAGCCAACTCTGCCCACCCCTTTCACACATACGAAAGGGAGCATGAGGAAGACCATTACATTCCTCAAGAGCAATATACAACATGGGAGCCATGCGCTTCCGCACCTGCTATATACCATGATCACCTACTAAGGCCAGAGCCTCGGGTAAATGCCACCAACCTCGATAGAGGGAAGTGACCTATTGAGATCTCGGATCATCACGACCGAGGTAAGTGCATAGGAGAGGCATCTAGGCCTCCTAGGCTCAAGATGGCAGAACAAATCGACCTGGCAGTCGCCAGACATGCCGCCCGCCAAGCGCAGATCACGCGGCTTGAGCAAGATCAACAACAGCTAGAGCATCTATATCGCCTTAGCAAAGAGCGCATTCGATGCCAAACAGATGAGCTGCTCCATAACCCGGTGCTTGAGAGGGTTCCAACCCCTCGCACCCAAAGAGCGGAACCATATGAGAGGCGCAACCCCTTGGTGCGAGATAGGTCTCCGTGACCTTACCAAGTGCTGCCTCCGAGACCTCCTAGACCTGAGCGGGAGGCCACTCCCCGGAACAACGATGGGTACCCTCCACGGGGACCCACTCAGGGTCATAGGTCTCATCCAGAGACTCCTCAAGAAGCTTACGAGGAGTATGAGCAAGAAGCAGAGCAGGCCAAAATGCCCTACCAAGGCGGAGGGGTTGCTATCCGGCCACCCCTCCATAGGCCTCAAGTCTCCCACAACCCACAATGGGAGCAAACTAAAGAAGAAGAGATTAAATCTTTAGATGCATATAAAGCGCTGCTAGAGCATCTGGAGTCTATGGAAACCAAAACTTCTGGGCCCCAAAAGCCCACTTTACGCCAGCTCCGTAGTCATCCTGTGCATCCGTCAGTGCCAACACCCCCTTACCCTGAACACTTTAAGCTGCCTCAGTTGGCAACCTTTAGAGGTGAGGAGGATGCCCAAGAGCATGTGACGAGATTCCTGAGCCAATGCTTCGGCATTCAGGACAATGATGCTTTGTTATTAAGAACATTTATAACCACATTCGTAGGCCCTGCCTCGGATTGGTTTACTCAATTACCAAAGCATAGCATTAACAACTTAGATCAGTTAGTGGATGCGTTCCTCGAACGCTTCACCTTCAACACCAAGAAGAAGGCATCACTAAGTGACTTAGCCAGCCTCAGGCAGTATGAGGAAGAAACCATGGCGGCCTATGGGAATCGATGGAGGGCTTTGCTCTCAAAGCTGCCCTACCTCCCTCCTATGTCCGACCTCACTCAAATGTTCTCCAAGAGCTGTTTGAGATCGATCTCTGTGCTATTGCAGCTGCAGCAATATGCCACCTTAGAAGAAGCTCTAGCGCAAGCCAGGATCATTGAAGAGATCAAGATACAGGATGGCGAGATAGCCAAACCTAAGAAAAAAGAGTGGACTAAGAACACTAAAATAGGGACCACGCAACAGAAACCCGCTGCGGTCAACCAAGTTGCTATCAATGTCCCTAAGCCTACACAAGCAACATAGCCTCAAAAGGCTAACTATCAGGCAGTGCCTCCTAACAACTATGATAGAGAAAATCAGAGGCAAGAACAGAGTCAGCAGCGTCGCCCTAGGCGACAATTCACACCCTACACAGAGTCCAGGGACTCCCTGTTTGACCGCTTGTTAGCGACAAATTTGATCAACCTGCCAGAGATTCAAACCATAGACCCCAACGCTCCCAAGCCTAAGGGGTACAGGGAGGACTTGTACTGTAGGTTCCATAGACGGCAGGGACATGACCTAAATGCCTGCTAGAAGTTTAAGGGCTTGGTGCAAGACCTAATTGATAACAAGACACTAGCGGTAGATAATCCCGTGGCACCAAGCAATCAACAAATGGAGGTCTTTAAAGACCCCTTGCCTGCTCATGCTCCATAGGCAAAGACCCTACAAGTTAATGAGGTCAAACAGAACTGCCCCATGCAGGGGTATGTAGGGATGATCAGTATAGTGACTCGGAACAGGAGGTACCCGAGCACAAATGCTCCTGCGGCAGCTGCAGGAGAGGTGCCAACAACGTCGCAACCACAACAGCACCTTGCACAACCTCCTCTGCCTAAGCCGGTGGCCACACTTCGGACCAAACTAACTCAGAGTTTGAGGACCACCTCGGCTAGGCTCTCCATATACGAGCTCATACAGCAATCAACGCCCCATCGAGAGGCTCTAATGGAGATATTGAAAGCCATCGAGTTGCAGCCCCATGAAACAAATTCTTTCAACAACTTCGTGGGACATGTCAAATGATGCACTGAGCCGGTCATCACATTTCGGGAAGACGAATTGAGATCAGTGACTGATGACATGGCGGATCCACCCCTGCACGTTATCGCGTGGGTCAACGGGATCCCATATAAGAGGGTGTTGATAGACACTGGCTCATCCAATAATATCATCACAACCATGGCCCTAAAACATCTGAAATTGCCCGCATCTCACATCACAGCTTCCACCTACACTCTACGAGCATTCAATGATGCAATATGCTCGACAGTTGGCACAATCGTCCTACCTATCCAAGTGGGACAAAAGACTATACCTACATTGTGCCACATCTTGGAAGGTGAGATGGCCTACAACATCTTGTTGGGGCGGCCATGGATCAGGGACATGAAGTGTGTCCCTTCGATAGCTCACCAGTGCTTAAAGTATACATTTGAAGGGGAGGTGCATGTAGTCCCGACGGACTTAGAACCCTTCAAGTATTGTAATGTGGTGCAGCTGATGCCACAATCGACCCTTCCATCAACGCATTTGGATTTTCAATTGAATCCATCTAAACAGGGTCCGATTCCGTAGGCATCCCCGTTAGCAAGTTCTTCAAAACCCCAGTCGGGTCCATCTTCATCGTCTGGTCCTCCACCAACAACGCCATAGTGGGGGCCAAATAGAAGGACAAAGGGAAGAAACCTCTGGAAGAGGTGCCACCTCTGGAAGAGACACTGCCTTCAGTATCAACTATCTCTACTGAGGATATGCCTAGCCGAATGGAAGTCGTGGCTCCTAGTTCACCCGACATGGAGTGGACTCAGGGAGAACTTCCATTCCCTCCCCCCCAACCACCAACAATCACCATTGAAATGGCCAATACGGGCCTAGGGGAGTATTTGGTGTAGAATATTGTAGCAACACCCGCACTAGAGTCCATGCAGGACATGGGGAGACCTCGCCTCCCCATTGACACTATTGTTCCCCTAGGCTACCCGTCGAACTAGACAAACTTTGTGTATGGGGGCCTTGATCATGGTATTGAACCATACATGCAAGAGGATGAAGATGAAGAGCCTTTTGTAGAAGATGTCAACTATTTGTCTAACCCAGACTTTGCTTTGAGATACCTTGGCCAATGCAATTGGCATGGATATGGGTTAGGCAGATATGAGCAAGGAGTGCGTGTTCTTTGCCAACCAAGATACCAAATGCCGTATGACAAGTCAGGAGTAGGGTTCAACCACCCCCTGCCCTTGGACATCTTGGTAGAGAACATGCAAGGCCTAGGGATAGGCAACAAGGGTGGATTGGCATTAAATCCTTATGCCAATCCTAATACAACATATACATTGGAAGATTATCTCCCATGGTCGACCACCAACCTTGTTAGCCTCAACAACCCTTTCCCTTCGCTCGAGAGAGGAGAAAGTTCGAGAGCTCACCTACAAAGGGGATATAGACAAGATCAAGAAGGGTCCTCAGAAGACGAGTCAGAGTATGAACCAACGTCATATGACCCCTTCGAATCAAATAGCGATCACTCACAGGTGATCCCCATGGATGATTATCAAGAAAGCCTCTTGACAATGTTCCCTTTGGATGCTCCAATCGAGCAAGTGCCACTCCAAGGTAATCAGGCCCCACCGTAGAGAGCGGAACAACCCCAATGGAGCCAGATCAATTTGCTCGAGCAAGACGAGCCTTTAATGCCACAAGCAGTTGTCGGAGCCAACGAAGGCCTTTGGATCTCCGATAGTGATTATGAAGATGAAACCGAGATGGCATATCTTAATCACATGCGACAAATGCAATGACCATATCCCTTGGAGATTAATGACATATTTGAACAATTGAACATAGTGCCAGGGCATGAGTGGTACGTAGACCCAAGGGTGGGAACAAGTGTTGAATCCACCACTTTGGGCATACGAAGAGTACCTTCCGCCTAGAGACCCTATAGCAACATCAGTGCCGAGGGCAGATCCTGTCTTCTTATCCACACATAGGGCCGATCCATTCATGCCAATACCTCTAGAGCCAGATCCAGAGCACAGAGAACATCTAGAATGTCCGAGTCACCACACCCATGGTAATGGAGACCAAAATCATTTCATCAACATGATCTCCATTGACTTAACCACCCCCATCCACAATCCGATCGATCCAACATAGTCATTGTATCTAGACATAGATGCCATAGACTGGGATCACGTCAATTCACCTCCATCCCCATCAGAGTACTGGCCTTTCGGTGAAATGCTTCATTTCACCCCAGGGCCAACTCAGGATATCTTCCATGCTGAAGAGGAGCCCGAGGTTCCTAACGATGATCTTAACTCAGCAAATGATATCCACTTGATTCCAACTCCACACCAGTTGGAGGATGGATCCCACATGTCGATCGAGGAGACGACTGACGTAGACATCGGCTCAGATCCAATGAATCCATAGATCATCAAGTTGGGGGTAAGTCTATCCCTCGAAGAGCAAGCCGACTACATTGCCCTTCTCAAAGAGAAGAAGGAGGTTTTTGCATGGTCATACAAAGACATGTCGGGGCTAGATCCGTAGCTAGTCATGCATAATCTAACGCTTGATCCGACAGTCAAGCCAGTTAAGCAAAAACTATGTAAGATGCACCCAACAGTGGCCTTGATGGTCAAAGATGAATTGCAAAAGTTGTTGGATGCACAGTTTGTCATCTGCATGGATTATCCGCCATGGTTGTCCAACATGGTGCCCATCAAAAATCTCGATGGGAGGATTCGCATATGCACTAATTTTTGAGATCTAAACAAAGCGAGCCCTAAGGATGATTTCCCATTGCCAAGCATCGACGCATTGGTAGACGCTACAGTGGGTCATGAAATGCTTTCCCTCATGGATGGTTTCTCGGGATACAATCAGATTTGTATCAATCTCGAGGATCAGCTAAAAATGGCGTTCACAACGCCTTGGGGGACATTTTGCTATAAGGTCATGCCTTTTGGCCTTAAAAATGCTGGCGCCACCTACCAACGTGCCATGACATACATCTTCCATGATTACATGCACAAAACTTTGGAAGATTACATGGATGATTTGTTGGCCAAATCTCTTTTGTGCCCGGATCATCTCGATGACTTAAGCAAGATCCTCGATCGCCTCATGGAACATAAAGTCGATTGAATCCCAAGAAGTGCGTATTTGGCGTCACATCTGGAAAACTCTTGGGTTTCATAGTCTCAAAGTGAGGCATCGAGGTGGACCCAAACAAGGTCAAGGCAATCCTTGAAATGCTTCCCCCAACAACCATCAAGCAGCTCAGAAGCCTACAGGGAAAGGTCGCGTCAATCAAGCGCTTCATAGCGCAGCTATCTGACAAGTGCCGACCCATGAATAAATTATTGCACAAGGGGGTAGCATTTCACTGGGATGACGAGTGCCAGTCAGCCTTTGACGACATTAAACAATACTTGGCTTCACCACCAGTATTGGCACCACCTAGACCAGGAGTGTCATTCTATTTATACATCTCAGCTACTGAGGTGGCACTGGGCGCCATGTTAGCCCAGAAGAATGAACTCCACAAAGAATAGGCTACTTACTACCTTAGCCGCACCCTGGTCAGCTATGAACTTAACTATGCATACGTCGAAAAGCTCTGCTTGGCAGTGGTGTTTGCTACCAAAAAGCTATGCCATTACATGCTGAGCAACAAGACGTATGTTGTGTCTAAGGAGAATCCATTGCGGTACATGATGAGTCATACTTATCATAGTAGCCGCACGGCGAAATGGATCATGTTGTTGATGGAATTTGACATAGAGTTTATTGGACAAAAATCCATCAAAGGTCAGGTCATAGCCGATCAACTAGCAGAGGCTCCTCTCGAAGACGATCAGCCTCTGGTTATAGAACTACCCGATGAGGGGGTCTTCCATGTCTCAGAATCACCAGATTCTGATGAGCCTGAGTCCCAGGCCGACATAACCCTATTTTTTGATGGTTCTAAATGTGAGCAAGGTGGTGGCATGGGAATAGTATTCTTCACACCGTAGGGTGCTCCAATGCCTCTGTCATTTAAATTAAACTTCCCGTGCACCAACAACAATGCAGAGTACGAAGCCTTGCTCATAGGTCTTCAGACAACAATCACCATGAACATCAAACGGTTGAATATCTTTGGTGATTCGTTGTTAATTGTCAACCAAGTCAAAGGGGTATTCCAATGCAAATGCCCAGTTCTATAGGCCTACAAAGCCCTTGTGGACAAATTCTTGGCAAATCTTGAATGGTACGACATCGAGGCACTCCCTCGGTCATCGAATCATTTTGTGGACACTATGGCCTCTTTGGGGTCATTAATCCCGCAAGACATTTCTGGTGATATGACCACCATTCAAGTCAAAACACTATCGCAATCCATGATGGAGCGTGCAAGCTCTGACTCAACGCCAGGAATCCACTTGATCCAGATTGAACCATCCATGGATAAGTTCTCTCGAATCCATGATTGTCTGAATCACGCTAACTAGGGGTCCTTGTTCTCCCCCATTCCCATTAATAGCAACACAACGCTATTCTTGCAAGTTCTTTCCCGCTCAGCTTTTGCTAGGGATGAACTTCAAGAGGGATTGGTTGTTCATACCGTCGAGGCTTCTGATCAGCAGGATTGGTATTTACCCATAAGGGACTACCTCAAGTTAGGTAACCTCCCGCTTGGATTGACGCATGCCACGAAATGAGCATTCAAGCAGAAAGTGGCAAAGTATGTCTTGTTAGGAGACATTTTGTACCATCGTAGCTATGAAGGAATCCTCCTTCGTTGCTTGGACCAGCAAGAGTCCACTTGGGCAATCACCCAAGCGCACGATGGTACGTGCGGTGGCCACTTCAGTGGTATGGCCATCGCAAAGTGCATTCTTTGCATGGGCTATTATTGGCCATCTTTAGAGCGAGATTGTTGCGCATATGTCAGGAAGTGCGTGAAGTGTCAACATCATGCAAATTTGACACACGTACCTTCCCAGGCCTTGCAGCCGATCCAGTCGGCTTGGCCATTTTCGTAGTGGGGCCTAGATCTAATCGGTAAGATCTCCCCTGCATCGTTCAGTCATCACACGTTTATCATAATGGCCACAGAGTACTTCACCAAGTGGGTGGAAGCGGTTTCGCTAACCTCTACGACTGGACCCCGCATTGTGGAGTTCATTTTACATAATATCATATGTCATTTTGGTATTCCATCCAAGATAATCTCGGATAATGGGACGTCATTCAAGAACAAAGACGTGCGTGCTTTGACCACAAAGTACAAAATTCAGCATAGTTTTTTGACACCCTATTATCCACAGGCAAATGGGCAAGCAGAGGCGTCAAACAAAATGCTAGTTGCCATCCTCAAAAAGATAGTCGTAGATAGTCATAAGGATTGGCACATTCAAATCCCACTTGCCCTGTGGGCTTATCGCACTAGCATTCGGACACCCACTGGGGCAACTCCATTTTTGCTGGTGTATGGCTCCGAGGCAGTCATGCCTCTCGAGTTGGAAATTCCTTCCCTACGCATATCAATGCAAGAGTTCATCGATGATGACGCTGCATGATAGGCCCGGTTAGACCAGCTTACGTTGCTTGATGAACGACGCGTTAATGCTCTCGAGCATTTACGTATCTATCAAGAGCGACTTAAGAAAGCATACAACATGAAAGTTCACCTGAGGGACTTTCAGGTTGGTGACTTGGTCTTGAAAGAGAACCAACAGAACTCTAGTTTGTCGTCCCATCTAAGGGACAAGTTCGCAGCAAACTGGTTAGGTCCCTATGTGATTGACAGTAAAATAGGACCTGGAACATACCGGCTAGCCTCCCTTGATGGAATCAAAGAACTAGACCCCTTGAACATCAGTCATTTGAGGCCATTCCATATCTAGAAGAGCCATAGTCTAAACAAAAAGCTCCAAGGATTCCCACAATCGCTTGGTCAACCCAAAAAGCTCCAAGGATTCCCACAATCGCTTGGTCAACCCAAAAAGCTCCAAGGATTCCCATAATCGCTTGGTCAACCCAAAAAGCTCCAAGGATTCCATAATCGGTCAACCCAAAAAGCTCAAGAATAGAAAAAGCTCCAAGGATTCCCATAATCGCTTGGTCAACCCAAAAAGCTCCAAGGGTTTCCACAATCACTTGGTCAAAAATAAGAAAATTCAAAAACAATAAAATCATCAAAAATAACAAAATTTGCATCTCATTTCCATGCATGCTCAAAATCATCACAACAATAAAGAGCTCTTTTTGCATCTCATCTTCATACTCACAAAAATCAATCCATCAAAAACACAAAAATATATAGCTGCATTAGGCATCACATCCATACATTACATATTTGTGGTCATAAAGGTCAAGGCACCATAGACTGTAATTACTTGGCAAAACCCTCATTTTCCACATTTCTCCATTCTATAAACCGTCCATCAAAAATAAAATGCCATTAACATCTTTGTCACCACATCATAGTCGGTTGTCTTCTAATGTATCAAGAGTTTTCGTCCTTCAGTCGTCCTTAGCTTTTCTAGCCACGTACTGTAACAAGTCAGACAGATTTTACACAGGTAGAGTTTTACTTGGATCATACCTTGTTACATAGCATCCCAACACAAGTTAAAACACATAAAAATAATTCCCAAGTTGTGTGAACGAAATATGAAACCTGCAAAGCAATCCAGGTCACCATAAGCGAAATGGTTATCTTGCTCATCCCCCTGTGCGAATGACCCCAAGAATGCTGAGAGTTGGCAAAAGGACAAGCATCTTCCCTACCCAATTCCCCCAAGAATCCCAAGTTTTCCAAAAGTTGCAAAACATCAAAAATTTGCAAAATTCAAACCTCCAAAAAATTTGACATCACCACCAAAGTGCATACATCAAACGACACATACAATAGTGATTCTCATCACTCGAAATTCAAATCCCTTGCTCAAAAAAAAAAGATACAAAAATAAACAGTGGTTCTTATCACTACACAAGAGCAAGTATCCCAATACAATTGAAGAAAAGAAGGGAGTCGAACTTGAATCCCTGGAACTCTCAGCATTCCGACAGGTCATGAGGCAAACTTCAGTACTGGTTTGGTGGATAGCCTATCGGTCACTGGTGGTAAACCTCCCGCATGACGATATATCTGTCACATTAACTTGTGTACAGATCAATGTTTGCATGTGGATGAGCTAGCTTATGGTATCCTAGATAGCACCGTAGATTAATCTGACTAAATACAACAAAGGAGTTAGTGGGGCTAATTAGGTGATCCTCAGTACAGGTTTGGTTGACAACCTATCTGGCACTGGCGGTATCCTGATGAACACCACATAAATGAACTCAATTGCACACACAGGGATGTGAAATAACTTGGTCAAAGACAAGTCTGATTCATACCTTGTTCAAAAGTCTTGTAAGATGAAAGTACAGTCATGGCTAGATAGTTAAAACATCTGAGTCTCAGAAAACCTTAACTACATTCGAAACCAACTTGCTATATTTCATTCTCACATTGCCATCAAAAAAAAAAAAAATGGCCCACATACATGAAGAAAGTCAGGTCACACAACAATCACCCAGCACAAAAAAACCATAAACTCTAAACAGTCTATGGTGCGACCGCCAAAAATCACAAATTCAATTCATTCATTCCATTTGCATATCATATAATTTAAAAACATTTGCATTCCATCAAAACATATACATCCATCAATATAAATTAACATGCATACATCCATATTCATCAATCATCATACATAACATCAAATCATGACATGTGCATAAATAAAATAAAGTCATCTGTATATATCATCAAAAATGCCCATAGGCTACAATGAACCGGTCCTGTGACCCCGCAACAAAATCCAAAAAAACTCAAAAACCCCCAAGCCTAAGGCGTCGGCCACCATGATCATGCAGGATCGGTGCGACGGGAACTACCCCCCATGGTGTGGGTCCTATGGGACCCCTTAGGGCGGCTACTGCTAGCCCCCGCATCATGCCTACTCAACCCCCCTCATCCAGTCGCCTACGATGAGATGATGCTGATTGCTCAGTAT
This sequence comes from Wollemia nobilis, assembly GCA_028583015.1. Lineage (NCBI taxonomy): Eukaryota > Viridiplantae > Streptophyta > Pinopsida > Araucariales > Araucariaceae > Wollemia > Wollemia nobilis. Next base: position 130,261 of record JAQPPZ010017036.1, on the reverse strand, counting down.
CACTCCCTCATCGATCGACGTGATGATCCACCTCCCTGAACGTAGGGACCCGCCCATCGAGGTGGATAATCTCTCCCTCCATATCCAATCGATGCCAGACCAATCTATCTCCCCTGATACATATCCAAGTTCTCATCGCTGGCAAACCACTATCCCTCTCCACCCTACGTCATAGAGATAACTCTCCCATGCAACATCGTGTCCCCATCCTCTGCCAATGCATTTTCTCCTCTCCTACATGCGTAGGAGATCCCTCTCTCGCAAAGCCTCCCCCATCTCCTCATCTCACCTCCATAGTAGCTCCTCCAATCATGCATTCTCAGCACGTAACCCTGCCTTCGTGTCCTCCAGAACTGCCTGATGCATTGGCATCTCGAGAACAACGACCTGCTCTGGCTCCCACTGCTCTGTGATGTCCTACATCTCTGACTGATTTGGAACCCCAAAATCCACATCCAAATCATCAACCTACACCATGTTCGCATCATCTAGTGGAGCTCCCCAACCATCTCCTGGTGCCTCTGCACCCCCTCCCCACCTGCTACTGCCTTCGTGCCTCCTAGTGGTCCCTCTCCCCACCATCTTCGTAGTATCCACCACTGGTCATACTCTATGGTAGTCTCGATGTCATCCATGTCTGGGACGTCAATCACTACATCTGAATCCTCGCCTAGTGGCATGATGATCGGCCGGTCCAGAGTCCTCTCGTCCCCCTGATGTCGATAGACCACGGGCTCACTAGGAAACCCCTGGTGCACCCCAAACTATCGTGTCACCCAGCTATAAGGGAAGAACTCATGCTCGGTCCCATGCCACCCAATCAGCCATCGCTCCCTACGTACCCATCGAAGCCACTCTCCAGCCTCAGGCCAGGCTAGACAGTCCCGATAGGGGTGCCAGAACACCTCCCCTAGAGCAAGCCGAGCAAAGGCATCGACATAGTGCCCCACGACACCTACCCATCGTCGACTCTGTCCCTGCTCCTCAGACCACCACCATAGAGCCGCGTAACCTATATCCTTATCCACCATCTCTGCCCGAGTCATCCATGGTAACCCCACTGGCCTCTCCATCGCTATGTGCTGCCAAGCCCAACTCTGCAATAGATAGCTGTAGCTAATCCCCTTTCACCTTCGATAGCGGACCTCGTACAGCTCCCCATAGAGCTGTGCCAGCAGCGTCTGTCCCCACCTCATGATCAAAGGCTCATGCGTCGAACACTCCACCAGTCGATAGACCACATCCAGTAGGTTCCACGGGAACCTCGTCACTGACGAGTCAGGTAGCAGCATGTTGGAAATGAGGCCCATGAGTACTGCGTGCCTCACTCCCAACACCCCCTTCTCCAGCCACCATCGAACTAGAATCCCACCAATATTGCAGTCTCCCTCTGCCCTCTCCACTGGACTATCCACCCCCAACTCCTCCCCATGCCCGAAGCAGCGTGTCAACATTGTTGTCCGCTGATCCCATGACGTCGTCCTGATCGGCAGTCCATCTATTGGAATCCTAAGAATCTGATAGACATCCTCCAAAGTAACTGTCATCTCCCCTATTGGGAGATGGAAAGTATTAGTCCGAGGATCCCACAAGTTGATCAGGGCCATCAGGTAGGCCCGATCCCCAATCACTGGCTCCAACCGAGTCACCTGCTTGAGCCCTAGGGCGTCAAGCCACTCCCAGTCAGCCACAACTAGCGCCTCCCGTGCTTCAGCAAAAACAGTAGGCACACGATACCGGCTCTTCACAACCTGCAAAAGAAAACAACACAAAAATAGTAAAACTCATGAAAAATTGCATAAACAATAACATGAATATACAACACTACATCAAACAATGTATAGCCCAAAAAAAATCAAAATTCAAAAAATTAAAATAAAAATTAATTTGTCAACCTAGGGTTTTAACTTTAAATTGATAAATTAAAAAAAAAAAATTAAAAAATTAATTTGTCAACCTAGGGTTTTGTACTCTCAAATTGATAAAAAAAAAAAAAAAAAATTAATTTGTCAACCTAGGGTTTTTAACTCTTAACTGATAAATTAAACCCAAAAACAATAAAACTCGACTAGGGTTAGCCTACGTTTTCAGCTGAGTTTCGATTTTGTTTTGTTAGCCTAGGGCTTCTTTGGTTTACAAAAAATGGACACAAACACACATGGTTTCCACTAGGATTTCAACCTAAGTTTAATGAAGCCATACAAAAACAAATAAACGCATCTATTCCACTAAGGTTTTTTATTTTTACATTTGAAACAAAATACAAAAAAAGAGAAGTAAAAACAAATAAATTTGCGGCTTTAAAATTGTAATACAACAAAATGCAAGCAATAAAGAGGAGGATCACTTACTGGTCTCGCTTCGGCTCCGCCGCTCGATCCGGTTCATGCACTCATGATGTCGGGAGAAATTCGGCAGCGCTTCGCTTCGCAGAATTAACCTCCTCCTCCCCAGAGCTCCAAATCGCCAAAAAAACAAGTGCAAATGAGCCCAAAACCTAGTTTTGGCCTTTAAATAGGCTTTTTGAGCCTGTAATCATTCCTCCCTGGGATGAGCACTCTGGTTAGCACTCGTCCCACCCTAGAACGAATACTAAATAGTAATTCATCCCACCCTGGAACGAATTCAAGGCACAAATTTCAAAAACAACAAAAAATTGCACAAAAATGCACCAAAAACAGCAATAAAACTGTCCAATGCAAGTGCTTTTGCACTTGACATTCCAGGCATGCAAAACCGATGTCGGGGTCACAAATCCTCACTATCCTACTCCCTAAGAAGGCTACCATAGCCGGACCGCTCCACGGGAGGACGGATTTTCGAGAATTTCATCCCCACGCGACGTCGCAAAAAGGGTCAAAACCCAACCAAAAATAGCAATAACATTGCCGAACGAAGGCGCCTTTGCGCCTGACATTCTTGGCATCCAAAACAGACGTTGGGGTTACAAATTGTCACTATCCTACTCCCTAAGAAGGCCACCATGGCCGGACCGCCCCACGGGACGACGGATTTTTACCAATTTCAGCCCCAAAAGCGTCACCAAAAGGGTTAACACCCACCAAAAATAGGTCTAAATGTCGAAAAACTGCACACACATTCAAAGATAAATCATCTGAAGGCACCCTTACCCAAGTCATCTTGGGTCAAGCGACTCGTCGCTTTTCTCATGCAGGTCATTCCCTCATCGATTCGTCGCTTGAGGGGGTAGTCACACTTAGTCACCAATCAACAAATACACACCCAATCATAGAAACAACATGCATTCAAAGAATCATTGGCAAAGACAAATCACGCCCCTGCTTGGGGCAGCAAACAAGCAATAATCACAAGCTGATCAAACACTTGGCATTCGTGAATCATGAACTCAAGGTTCCCATGGACAAAAGGTTGCGCCCTTTGCCTATTCATGACTGATCAATGTCCAAGCTCAAGTAACACCTCACCGAAAAAGGTTAACACTTGAATTGAGTTCCTTCGCTCGTCGAAGCAAGGATTCAAGAATGCATGCCCTTTCCATACTTGGGGCATCAAAATTTGGTTAGGTCACTAAGAAACCCTAATCATTAGTGCTTTGGTTATCTATTTTTGCTCGACGCTGCGCCTTGCACAACGCATCCCAAAAAGGGGCATCTATAGACACCAAAACAACACCAATCCGATTATGTGACTGCAAACACTGATCGCATTGACACACACAGCCCCAAGGGCAGCCCCCAGAGGTTAAACAGTGGTCCTAACCACTCTCACAGCAGTTTTGGAAGGTCAAGAATCAATTTGGCACCTTCAGGCACTTTGCTCAATATTCGCCCTACCCAGGGACGAATTCAAACTGGGATCCGCCCCACCCAGGGACGAATATCAGGATTCGCTCCAGGGTGGGGCGAATTGCAGGTTTGATGGGCAAAAAGTCAAATCTTGACAAATGGCAGCTCAGATCCGCCACTTAACGCTTCCTTCATCGCATGGGAGTGTGGGTGAGCATTTTTGAGCGTTAGAGGCAGTTGCAAGGGCAGTCATGAGGTCCCTAATCAGGGAGGAATCTCCTTCCCCCTGGGAAGGCATGATTGCCAAGTGGCGCCTCTGCATGCCCAATTCAAGAGACCTCCAGGTCTATAAATTGGTGAGCTTCCTCACCCCAAAAAGAGAAGAGATAGAGCATTTTAAGCAACGAAGTGCTGCCATTTTATTTCCCCATACACCCTTGGTTGATTTGTGCCTTTCACATCCGTGATCTCTTTTAGAGAGGAGGTCATTGGGTGATCATTGGAAGGTCGAATATTGAGCCCAAAACCCGACATTTGGCCATAGAATACCACCCAATTTTTCGACAACACTTTACAAGAGATTTTGGACCCATCCCAAGTGGATTGGTGCCGAAATCAGGTCCCAACGGTGGGCGGCCTGCCCGGGCGCCCCCGCACTGCTGCGAGTCTAATCGTCCCTTTTAGGAATGATTAGGAATCTATGGCAGATTGTTCTTTCTATCATTTTTATCTTGCATTTCATCTTATGCTGCTTAGATAGTTTGCAATTTCGATTTCGTAATGTTTTGAGCAAATCTTATCATGTTTTATCATTTTTCGTCTTCACTAACTTGCAGAGAGCATCATCAAAATCCGGGTGTTAGAGGCCAAATCGGGGAAATATGACCATCTGGGTCATCCCAAAATGCCCCCAATTAGCTAACCCCCACTTTTGCAGGAGATTTGGAGCTGTCTAGATGTGACATTTTGAGCGGTGCTATCTGGCATTTTGTTGTAGGTAAATTCGTCCCGCCCCGGAGCGAATTCAAATCGGTGAGGAATTTCTTGACTGTTATTTTTGCAATGCCTTCCTGGTGATGTTTCTATGCCCCTATCAAATTTTTAGATCATTTGGATACATTTTAGTCATCGTTTTATCTATTTCTTGCATGCACTAATCGTAGGCTTGGGGATTGCATGTTTCATCTCATCCGCAGGTGCTACTGATTGTTTCTTGTTTCTTTGAATGTAGGATCTGGACATCAGAGGAGCAGCAGTGAGTCAACATTCATACACATAAGCGGCGGTGACGTTTGGTCCACCCACTTTACATGTGGGCACGCGGAAGAAGGAATGGCATCCGTGGATGTAACAAAGAAACGAATTTAACGCTCCTCGCCCCTAAAAGGGGAGGAAGCGAATTGTAACCGAGTTCTGAAAGATATCAATAAAATAAAGGGTTGTCTTCCTTATTTGCTTTGTTCGGTTTCGATTTGTTCATGCTTTCTCCTATTTCATGCATTTTCGATTCGTAGGATTTAGCGTTAAGTTTAGTTTCATTTTTGCATCGTACTTGGAGCCCTGTTTCCTTTTTGTTTTCGTATCCTCGTGCTTCCAGGGATTATCACATAAGTTTTTGGTAGAGGCTATAACCTGTGTAGTCTATCTGCTGAATATATGTCCCACCAAAAGTGTGAAGTACAAAATCCCTCAGGAGGCCTAGAGCGGTCAGAAGCCATGTGTGGCTCATTTGCGTGTGTTCGGGTGCATTGCATACACACATGTTCTATAAGAGAAGAGACAGAAGTTGGATGATAGAGCATAGAAGTGTATTTTCATAGGGTACAATGAGTAAGCGAAGGCGTACAAGCTGTACAATCCTATGACAAAGAAGCTCATTATCAACCATGATTTGAAGTTCCTGGAAGATAAATCCTATAACTGGAAATCAAAAATTGGCTAGTTAGAGCCAACAGTTATTGAATCTATTGACTTGGAGGAGAGCAGTGTTCAACCACCTATAGCCTCAAGTAGCAGTGATGCCAGTAGCAGTACAACCTCACCATCCTGATCGCCTCCACTTGCAAGCAGGATCTCAAATTTGGTGACACCCATAAAAATGAGAAGCTTGCAAGATATCTACGAGGCAACTCGTACTCATCAAGATGAGGAACATTCTGACTTTGCATTCTTTACTAAGTGTGATCCAATGGAGTTTGAAGATGCAAGTCATAATCAAAAGTGGGTGAAGGCGATGGATGAGGAGATAGAAGCCATTAAGAAGAATTTAGACATGGTAGCTAGCAGATCTTCTAGTAGGGAAGAAGACCATTGGGGTCAAGTGGGTGTATAAAACAAAGTTCAACACCCAAGGAGAAGTTGATCGACATAAAGCTAGACTGGTGGCAAAGGGGTACAAGCAGAAGTTAGGCATTGACTATCATGATGTGTATGCACCTATAGCATGACTTGACACAATCAGGATGATCTTGGCACCGACAGCTCAGAATGGTTGGAGTGTTTACTAGATGGATGTCAAGTCAGCCTGCCTAAATGGTGTTTTGGAGGAGGAGGTCTACATAGACTAGCCACCAGGTTACGAGATTAAAGGTCAAGAGGATAAAGTTCTGAAACTGAAGAAGGCCCTATACGGTTTGAAGCAGGCACCCAGGCTTGGTACAACCAGATTAACAACTATTTTTAGGAGAATGGGTTTTTCAAATGCCAATATGAGCACACCTTGTATCTAAAGACAAATGAAGTAGGGGAGCTCATAATCATCTGACTGTATGTGGATGATCTGATTTACACTAACAACATCGTTGCACTATTTACCTAGTTTTAAACATCCATGGAGTTTGAGATGATAGATTTGGGGTTGATGAAGTATTTTCTTGACATCGAAGTTGACCAAACGACAGATGGCATATTCATTTCTTAGGGTAAGTATGAGAAGGATGTCCTGAAGCGGTTCAATATGGAGGACAACAAACCTGCCATCACACCTATTACCATGGGTTTGAATCTAAGCAAGTTGGATTCAGGGAGGAACATTGACCCAACTCTATTCAAGCGGTTGGTTGGCAGTCTGATGTATTTGACTTCAACTCGGCCAGATCTGATGTTCGGAGTCAGCTTGATCAACTAATTTATGGAGACTCTGAAGGACACGCACTGTCAAGCAGGCAAGTGGATCCTACGCTATATTAATGGGACACGAAACCATGGCATATTCTATGCCAGACAAGACCAGTTAGATTTTGTGGGCTACACAGATAGCGATTGGGCTGTCAACACTGATGATCAAAATAGTACTTTCGGGTATGCGTTCCATCTCAGATCAAGAGCAGTGTCATGGGAATCCAAGAAGCAACTGATCTTTGCATTGTCCACTGCTGAAGCAGAATATGTCACCGCCACATTAGCCCCATGCCAGGTAGTTGGCTATGAAGAGTTTTGGGTGAACTAAATCATCCACCAGAAGGAGTGATAATAGTATTTTGTGACAATAATTTTGCCATGGCACTATCGAAGGATCTAGTGTTTCATGGGTGAACGAAGCACATCACATTTGATATCACTTCATCAGAGAGCTGGTGAAGTCCAATGAAATTCAGCTATAGTTTTGCTGATCCAAGGAGCATATAGCTGACATTTTCACGAAGCCTTTGAACAAGGAAGACTTTAGCAGATTGTGAGAATAGTTGAGAGTCAAAGTTCTCGTGAAATCAGGTTTAAAGGAGGGTGTTACAAATAATAAACCTAGATTTCACTCTCCGTCCAAGATCGCTCCAAAAGTGAGTGACTCCAGCAGTCGCTCACCAAAAGTAGCGATAATGGGCTTCTTGCCAAAACCGATATGATATGACTCACCACGTGCCACACAAGTCTTTTGTCTTGGCGCAGTTACTTCCTTTGTGCGGGTGTTGTTGATTAGTGGTTCATTCCCAACTATATATACCTTAGTTTGACTGGCATATATAGGATGGATGGAGATTTAATACACCCAGACACAGAGTATCAGTAGAAGAGTAGTTTAGTGATCAGAGTGTAGATCTGATTTAGGTCCGAGCAGCAGTATCAATGTTTCATCTCATTTCTTAGTTTATCCTGTAATAGTAGTTGTAGATTCTTGTGAATCTTCTGTTGAGGATTTTTGGAATCCATCTCTCTTAGATAAATAAAATTTTTGACGCTTTCAGGTATTTTGAGAGTGCTTGTCTAATTTCCTCTACATCATGGTGTCATTTTATTATCCTGCATTCATGTTTATCTTTGAAACTACATTTTGCACTCTATTTTAGATTTGGAGGTCTTTAAAACCTAATGTACTCAATTTTTTATCTAAGTCTCAAAAGACAACAATTATTGTCTTTGTGGGTAAATCTCATTGTTGCACAAGTGAGTGCATGACTTTCGATGTCGTTTTTGGAATGTGCGACTTTGAGCACTTACATAAATTATCTAAGTGTTGGTAAGAGTGCGACGTTCGACGTCGCAACGTCTCCCACTAGCGCAAGTCTTTACGTGCGACTTTGGACGACAACTTCCTTAGCCAAATTTTTGGCTAAGTCTTGACGGGAAAGCGACGCTCGACGTCGTACCAAACCATGCACGACTCCCACCGGCACTGCAACGCCCGATACTGCTACACTCAACATGCGACATTCGTTGGTACTGATGTTGGCCAACGACATCTGACGTCATTGCTTTGGCAAGTGATGCTCGACGTCACCGCAGCAGCAAGCGCTACTCGTGGAGTGCGACGCCCATTTTCACTGGTGATTTTTTGCGACATTCGACGATTTGAAAGTTAAAAAAATCCCTCAGATTCCTCCATTTCCATAGAAAGGCTTGAAAGAGGATCTCTAGGTCCAACAAACTCAAATCAATTCAGTGAAGATAGTCCCGAGAAGAAATTTTTAATCACTTTGCATCCAAAGCTCATAAGGATATCGTGCATAAAGGTCATAGGACCCAAATAAGATAGATCCATGAACTTATCCAAGAAACCTTCAAGAATTGCTTTAGAGCCCCACATAGCAAAAAAATTGCAAGAAAAACCATTAAAAATTTGCATCTTCTTCCCTTCTGGCACAACAACCATTAGGGAGATAGCCTACAAGAACCCCCAAAGATCTACTAAAGGATCAACGTTCTCAAACACAATAGTTCTAGTGTCAGTAAAAAAGGAATAAATAAACACTTATTTACATCAATAACAGAGCAGCCTACATAGAATAATCCGGAGAAGTCCCAACACACAACGCTCTCCATGCTACCAACCAACAACTCACCTAAAGAGTAGGTTGAGCAAGGGTCAAACTTTACACCCACAGTGGGCTTGAGAAAAGGATAACTAACATTATCTCCCAAAAAATAGTCAAATTATTTACCTATCCACTAATGGGAGAACCAATTGAAACACTCAAATATCCCCAAATAGGAGAACATAACAAATCACCTTAGAAACATCCAAGAGAACTAAAAAACTCTCATCCGACAATAGATGAATCTTCCATCCCATAGATGGAAGCACTGACCGAAACTCCTTGAAGAACACCATCACCAGACCAATCACCAAACCAAAAAAACATCTCCTCAACAAAAACATGAAAGCAAAGAAGCTTTCCCCAAAGAATGAGAGAACCAGGCAAAACTTTCTAGAAGCTGTGATAATAAGTCAAATATCCCTAAAAAATATAGGAATAATAGAAACCCCAATTCCTATTGGCTCTAAGGGTGTAGGAATAACAAGAACCTTAGGAAAGCCAGAACTCTATAGTAGGGGAGCCCATCCAAAACCTCTCAAACTCTCTTCCTCCCATTCTCAGATTTGATTTGTTTTTAATCATATATAATATATTTTTAATTAATTTATTTAAATGTAAATGTAAAATAAAATTATTAAATTAGAGTAATTGATTGACATAAGAGGTTTACTCTTTAAACCAAGTATAAAATATTATGGATGAAATTTAAAAAAACAAATACCATTAGATTTCTCAATTTTTGAGGAGACCTAGGTTTAAGTGTTGACAAAATAGTTAAAATACCATCATGTCATTGTAGTCATGGTATAATACACATGGTCCATTTCATTACAATATAACCCATTAAAAACATATATTTTATTTTGCATATAATAATTGTAATATCAAATTGTTGAAATAATGTGTAATAATGATATAATGCAATGAAGAGTGAGTACCTGAGTATATAATGTGTAATAATGATATAATACAATGAAGGGTGAGTGAGTACCTGAGTTGTGTGAGGCTACCAGTTGAGGTCTACGATTCATATTGTGGATCCATTCAACTCTCATTCAAATTACATTGACTACCATAAGCTCTTTTAACCCATGACGTTAGGTGGAATGGTAAGTGCTTGTCTTGTCAAGCACATACTAAGAAGACACCCAGGTTAAAACCTCGAGAGGCAACATATTTTCAAAGGTAGTTGTGTGATCTAAATCTTCTAAGTGCACACTAGATCGAAGATCACAGTACGAATTCCAACCGATCGATGGTCCCCGTCACGTCAGGTCAACAATAATGAGGTAAAATAAGTTTTGTGGGAGCAGTCCTTATGGTTTGAATGCTACATTTTTTAGTTATTAAAAATAGTGTGGTCGTGACCAACTCTCTTATGTAACAAAAAAAAATGATATAATACAATGAAACATTATGCCATTATCTCAACCCATTAGATTCCTCAATATTTCAAGAGACTTAGGTCTATGTCACAAACTAGTTAAAATATCATTATGTGATCACAATTATCATATAATATAGGATAGCCAATTTCAATAGTGTATACCCCATTAAAAACATATATTTTATTTAGCATATAATTTTAATTGATTGAATTAAAGTAATTGATTGGCCTAAGAGGTTTACACTTTAAACCAAATTTTAAATATTATAAATTAAATTTAAAATATTAAGTACCATTAGCTCAACCCATTAGATTCATCAATCTTTGAGGAGACCTAGGTTTAAGTGTTGACAAACCAGTTGAAATATCATTATGTGATAGTAGTCATGATATAATGAAGGTAGGTCCATTTTAATACTATATAACCTATTAAAAACATATGTTTTATTTAGCATATAGTTTTAACTTTAACTCAACCCATTAGATTCCTCAATCTATATTGAGGAGACCTAACTTTAAGTGTTGACAAACTAGTTAAAATAGCATTATGTGATCGTAGTCATGGTATAGGCCATTTCAATACTATATAATCCATTAAAAACATATATTTTATTTAGCATATAATAATATATATAATATTGTTGTAATCTTTGAGGAGACCTAGGTTTAAGTGTTGACAAACTAGTTAAAATATCATTATGTGATTGTAGTCATGACATAATACATATAGGCCCATTTCAATACTATATAACCTATTAAAAACATATATTTTATTTAGCATATAATTTTGATTTTAGTTCAGCCTATTAGATTCTTCAATATTTGAGGAGACCTATGTTTAAGTGCTGGCAAACTAGTTGAAATGTCATTATTATGTGATCATAGACATGGTATAGGTCATTTCAATACTATATAATCCATTAAAAACAAATATATTTTATTTAGCATATAATTATATATATAATATTGTTGTAATATTTGAGGAGACCTAGGTTTAAGTGTTGACAAACTAGTTGAAATATCATTATGTGATCATAGTCGTGACATAATATAGATAGGCCCATTTCAATACTATATAACCTATTAAAAACATATATTTTATTTAACATATAATTTTAATTTTAGTTCAGCCTATTAGATTCCTCAATCGTTGAGGAGACCTATGTTTAAGTGTTGACAAACTAGTTGAAATATCATTATGTGATCATAGTCATGGTATAGGTCATTTCAATACTATATAACCCATTAGAAACATATATTTTATTTAGCATATAATTATATATATAATATTATTGTAATATTAAATTGTTGAAATACTATGTAAAAATGATATAATAGAATGAAACATTTTAATAAAATTATGAAAAAAAAATATTTTAATATATACACAAATAAATCTTTGAAAGGCGGCATCATATTATACATATAGAGATGATATATAGGGGAGTTTCAAAACTTTTAGATTAGAAATGTATTTTTTTTTTTTTTTTTTTTTTCAACTTTGATATATATAGAAGTTCAAAACTTTTAGATTAGAAAGAAACCTCTAGAGCCCCTCTTAAGTGGTCAGCAGGTCCTAGTAAACAACTATCTCAAGGAAAGAAGGTGAGATTTTTATTATATTATTATTAAAAGGTATACTCGTTGTTTTCTCACACATTCAACCACATCAAAAAAGAATTAACACACAACTACACAAACAAGGATTAGATCTAATCTTTGGCTTATATACAAATTACACCTTGGCCACAATAGTTGTTTATTTGTCGAATCACGGCAATAGAGGGTGATACCTAACAAATTCCCGACAGATACTCGTGGGATTATAAATTCGAAAGGAAAGGTAAACTAAGGAAGAGGGCGGATCCCAACAACTGTAAGATGTCTCTATCCCATTCCCTTGCATATCGTACCAAAGGTCATAACTGAAGCCTTACTTCACATGACACTATTTTTAAAGAAAACAACTCATAAAAAAAGTATTTGAACTGTTAGCAAGTACGCCCTCCCTCTCTGTCCTTTAGTTTGTTAGTGGTTAAGTTTTGGATTTTTGTTTAAAGATTTAAATTTAATTTAAATTCAAATTATTATAGTGTATATTTTTAAGAGATTTAAATTTTAATTAAGGAAAGGTATAATACATGTTGCATGATTAATTATCAAATTTATCGAATTTTTAAAATTATATTCGAAATTGGTCGAATTTAAAACCTGAGCGAATAATAAACAAAACAAATTAGATGAAAAACAAAATAGGAAGGGAAAAGTAAATGTGAGAAGGGGAAGACGGCTCCTACCCCGCTTCCATGGCCAGAAAGCAGCTACAAGTCCTAATTTCTGTACCGTCAAAACCAAACGCATGGGCAAGGAAGACGGAGGAGAAAATCAAATACACAATTTTAATATAATTTAAAAAAAAAAAACCTGAGTGTAGGTAAGTTGGAAAGTTGGAGAGGGTAGGACAATTTCTAAGGAGGTTCTTGGTAAGTCAAATCTTCATCTTACTAAAGGTATATTGGGTACCCAAAATCCAGTTGATAATCTCATACCAAAACAGTTTTGCAAATTTTTTTATAGCTAAATTCACGAATATATGTAAATTAATTTCAATTGCATTCAATGGCCAATAAACCAGATGCCTAGCTGCCTTTCATCTCAACTTATAGTAGCATGGATGAAATATCTATTAAAAAAATTATTAAAATAATTTAGAACGAAGATGTTGTTCCAATCTCTATCCAAGTTCTATTGCTATGAGAATTGTCTCGACTCTCGAGTACATAAGCTAGAAGTGACTATCCGTATAAAACAGCATTTAATATCATTTAGCATAGGAGAACCCAAGGATTTTGGAATTCGAGGTGAAACACGTTATCTTCTTATTAGATTTTGAGGACGGGCGGTTACAAGTTGGCATAGGATGCCATCATATCACACCGAAACTTTGATTTGGTGAGATATATTTAATTACTTTACAGTTTTGCATCTCTCCTCATCTAACCTGTAACCTTTTAACCTAATCTTGTGATTTTGTTTTATTTTTAGTTTCCAATATACGACCACCTCATTTTCTAGTGTTTTTTTTCAAAGCACATTTACCTAATCTCCTTAATTTAAAAATGGCAGAGTAATTTAAGTTTACGAAGTCTCCGTTCCCATAAAGGGCGGTGTAACGTCGCCCAATAATAAAATATATATTTTTTAAATTTTTTTATAAAACTTGCCAATTAAAAGCTGGATTAAATTAGGTACAATTTGGCGAGCACCTCCATTATCAGTCCCTTTAGAAATAAATTTGGCGAGCACATCGCCCACCTAAAAAACCTGGGTTCCAGATCGGCGCCTTTATGAAAACATGGCCACGTTCAAAACCTAAAATAACATCAAATGGACCACTCATAAAAAAATTAAAATAATAAGTTCAATTAATTTTTTTTTTAGAACATTTACTTACATCAATAATTATCTTTAAAAAGTTTGAACACAAAATTACCTAAAAACAACCATCATGTTAACTCTATCACTTTCAAAACCTAATTACTACATTCGCGAAGTAAATTGCCTCACCTCTACAAATTCACTCACGAAGAGACGATGGAAGAAGTTCCTGGAACTATTCCAGCGTGTAATTAACGGCAAAGTCGTCCGTTCCGGTGCTTTTGCTTATACCGAATAACGATCCGTTTATGATCGTATTGGCGTTGGCCTCACCTGCATAAGCGGCAATGTTCACTTGGTATTCCCTGAAATTCTCCTCTTGCCCTTGCAGCTGTATCACATTATGCAAATACCGAGCGAATCTTGGCGCTTATGCGGGTGAGGCCAACGCCAATATGATCATAAACGGATCCTTATTCGCTCTAAAGACTGGAGCGAATGATTTTGCCCTTAATTACTATGTAAATCCAGCAACGACGGCGACATACACGTTGGAACAGTTCCAGGAACTTCTTCTAGCGTCTCTTCGTGAATTTGTAGAGGTAAAGTCATTTCTCTCACAAATTCAACGACTCTCCTAATCAATTTCTACGATTTTAATTGTGTTCTGCACAGAGCGTATACTGGGAAGGTGCTAAGAGACTTGCTATCACTGGACTGCTTGCCTGCTGCGCAATTTGGTGAACAATACATGCGTCGAGGAGTTCAATAGCGTTGCGCGTTCTTTCAATTCGAAGGTCGTGGCTCTAATCAAAGAGCTCAGTCCCAGTTTGCCCGGCTGTCGGCTCGCTTATTTTGATACATACAACACATTGTATAACATGGTAAAAAGCCCCGCTAAATATGGTAATTACACTTCCCTCTGGCTCCTTTCTGGTCGGTCTTTTAATCCTGTGTTTGAGAAAATTTTGTGCTATAAAAGACAACTTCACATTTATTGGGTTGCAGGGTTTGAAGAGGCGAGGAGGGGCTGCTGTGGAACGGGTCTGATGGAGTTGACGTATTTGTGCAACATAGCGACCCCGACGTGTCCTGATGCGTCAAAATACGTGTTTTGGGACAGCTTCCACCCTACAAGTGCAGCTTATAACTTCATAGCAAACTCCAGGCTTTGGCTTTGGGACCACTGAGATAAAGCTCCTTCCTGCAAAAGTATTTTAAATAAATAAAACAGGACAAAATATTTGTACTTGTTGAAAAATATAACACAGGGATTTGTAGCACCATATTAGTGCCCCTAGAAAGCCCTGATTTATCTACGCAAATCTGTAGGTGGCTTGAATTATTTAGAAGTGGCTTCGACGTCACTGCCTTATTGTGTTCCATGGGAGGTAGAGAATGTATGTTGTGTAGATTAAGTAAAATATGAATGTTTTTTAAAATGTTTAATAGATTCACCCAAAAAAGTTTAAAGAATTTTTTTTTTAAAATTATTTAATATAATTTATTTATTTATTTTTTGGTAGTATAAATTTTTAAAAAAAACTCTTGTATTTTAATTTATTTAATATATTTTATTTTTTTTATATAATAATAATTTACTTTGAGAGGTTTTGATATAATAGAGACGTTAAAAGATGTTTTAATTTTAATTTTAATGGCATTAATTTTAAGTCATGGAAAAAATAATTTTAAGAATAAAGAAAAAATCAACAATTTTAATAGACTTAAAATTTAAGTTATAAATTATTTAAAAATTATTTTATTAAAAGAAAAAACAATAAATAGATCAAAGTCAAGCTAAAAACTTATTTAATTTAAGTTTTAAAGGCTAGTTCAAAGTCAACTAAAATAATAAATAAGTAAAGCAATGTCGAAATCTTGTATTAGTTGATTGGATTATACTCTCAAATTTAATGTTTTTTTTTATTAAATACTATTTTAAAGAATTCTTAGCTCTCCTATGGCTATAGGATTCAAGAGACTTAATGGACTTTAAAATATAGTGGGATTGTACATTTTAATGTATTTGAGGATGCTTAATTAAAATTAAGTGATTTTAAAGTTTGAGTGAGTTTAATGATGAAAAGTTTTGAATTTTAAATAAATGTGTAAGATTATAATTTTTTAAAAATAAGGTTATATATTTATGGAAACAAGGATGACTTATAATAAAAGAATTATTAGAAGGAAATGATGTATATATTAATCTTGACTACACAAAGAAATTAGAAAGAGCAAATATAATATTAAATTAACAAAAAGACTTTGTAATATAGTCTAAGAATCTAACAAGTGGGTAGTACATGGTAAGAGAAGGGTATAAGACAAGCTTTAACAACAACAATGAGGATAAATTTTGGTGGTGGAGTAGAATATGTAAAGTAAAAGCTTCCCTAAAATCTAGTATTTTTGCTTGGTTAGCTCTAGTTAAAAAATCACTAACATGGGATGTTTTTCAAAGGAGGTGTTGGCAAGGATCAAGTCAGTATGTCATGTGCAAAAAGGAAGAAGAAACAATGGATCATCATTTGGTTCATATCACTTTTTAAAGATAAGTGTGGATTTCAATCAAAGGAAGGGATAATGGTATGCTTGGAATTTTTTGGATAACATGCAATAGTGGTTCAAAGAAAGAGAATTAAAAGAGTATGGATGTGTCCCTTTGGGGCTTATGAATGGCTAGAAATCCTAGGTTATTTGAAGAAAATTCTAGTAATTTAGATACAAATATAGATTATATCCATTTTTTAAATTTAAAATCTCTCCAAAACTAAAATTGAGTAGACATATAGGAACACTAATAGTTTATCCTATAAATCCATGGACCTTATTTTATGGAGCTTGCTAGGGCATCCCAGGTATGTGTGGGGCAGGGAGAGCACCTCACTTAAATAAAAATCATAAAATAACTTTCAAGGAATGTTTAGAAGAATGAACAAATAATATGGCATAATGAAAACCTTTAATCCTTTTTATGATAATAGTATTGGAACAAGGAATTACAAATTTATAGATTTATGAAGATTTAAAATTAGTGATAAATTGGGTTGTATATCTAATGCAGGGGCATCCATTCTAAAATCAACATGTCAGTCCCCAAGGTATTGCTAGTTTAGGTTTTATTTAGTTTGTGTATTTAAACCAAGTATTTCTCTCCCATGTAGGTTTAAAAGTTTCCACCATATTACCATTGTAGAGTGTTGTTCAAATTTTGAAAATAAAGTAAATATTAGCCTTGTGAGTGCTCACAAATTTTTTTTTTTTATGTAAGTAAAATAAGCTCTAGTTGTTGTAAAACCATGGTGTTTGGCATTGCCACACATTTCCCTTCTAGATAGCCAAAAAACATATTTATTGTCAAAGTATACATGCAACTATGTAGGTCATTATTATCCTAGATTTCAATCACTTTTGATGATATTTTATCATATAGTTAGGGAACACCTAATAATATGTAAATAGATGTCATTCTTCAAATAAAATGATTTTAATGTTAAACTATACAGGTAGACACCACGATTAGGAGAAGAGAGCAAAAATTTGAAATGAGTTTTCAAACAATGCAGAGTAAGGATATTATAAAAACTAGAGATGTGTGAAAGCATGAGGGGGAGTATTGGTGAGAAACCATTAGTACCAGTTTGTGGTGATTATAAACTTTTGGTTGTGAAAGAAGTATCTCCCTATTGAGGTTGTGGGTAATCTATAGAAGCCACTTGAGGATGACCTTTACATAAGCTCTTCAAGTATGAGGTTAGAAAACATGGAGATTGTCTTCGGAGTGGTTATCTGCCTCCTACAAAGTTGAATGTAATTGAACATATCAATGGTTGTGTTCAATTTTGTTGAAATTGCTCTCCTAATTGTTTGAATTCATGTGTGGTTAATTAATTGGGTTTCAATTTGCTTACCTGACTGCATTAGGTGGTATCAAAGATGAAGTTGTTCATTCCTATTGTGTAAAGCTTGGTTATGTGCCTAGTTTCTAGGATTGAGTATATCTTAGAGTATTTCCTATGTATCTATAGTTTCAATAGAGCCTCTTCCAATTATTAGCTGAAGAAATAGTCATAGATGGAGATATTTGTTGTTTAGTAATAATTTTGTATGTTGAGCAAGATCTGTATGGACTAGGATCGTAAGAATAAGATCAAGTTATCGAAAGAGGATGGGGTAGAGGTAGATTGAGAGGAGGAAGAGGTCATAGAGCCCTAGGAATAGGATTCATTACCAATGCAAAAATACTAAGGATATTGGAGGCACTTGAAGCTCATGTGATAACTATGGAAGGTGCTGTAAGAAGAGGGAGAACCTTAGTAAATATGAAGACTCCACTGAGAATTAATCAAGCTGATAATCTTCTGATGAAGAAGGAGATGTTTATAATAGAAGGTTTGTTCATGTTTTTCTAATATTTTAAATAAGTCCCAAGTTTAATTTACCAATGTATGAGGGTAGTATTGTTCCCGAAGAATTAATAGACTAGATATCAAAAATGAAAAAATATGTTTACCTTGAGAGTGTGGAGGAAACTAGAAGGGTGAAATTGGTGGTAACCAAACTAAAGGGTCACAATTCTCTATGGTTCGAGCAAGTCCAAAAAACAAAGTGTGTTTGAGGGAAAAACCAGAATCAAGACTTGAAATAGAATGGTAAAGTAGTTGAAAAAATATTTTTTGCCTAAGGACTATGACCTCTTGTTGTTAATGAAAGTTCAAAATTTGAGACAAAGGTAAAATAGTGTTAAAGTATTACATTAAAAAATTCCGAAGACTAGTCATCAGAACGAGACATTTTGAGCCTTTTGGAGTGACTATGTCAAGGTATGTTAATGGTTTAAATCTCTCTATTCAATATGAATTGAATATTTTGAGTATTAAGACAATGGAATACACCTATCAATATTCTATTAAGGCTAAGTAAAATTTGAACAGAAAGTTTACCCAATCCTCTAAAGGGAAGGGGAAGGCAAAATATAGTAATAAGAATCAAGGAAAGAATGGTGATTCTAAAGCAAGCCAAGCCAAAGAAAAGTACCAGTCTGGTAAAGGTAAGGGACATTTTTATGGAGATCAAGAGAGATCTTCAAAGTTTAGAGGCACATGCTACAACTGTGGCAAGGAGGGTCACAAGTCTCCTAAGTGTAAAGCCAACAATAAAATTGAAAATAAAGTTATTGTGACTTAAGGCGAAGAGAGTGATGAAGAAAAATATGATTATGGGACTGCTTATGGTGATGGTGAATAACTGATGATAAGTAGAATACTCATGGTGGATGCAAATAATGTTGAACCATGGGAAAGGAAGAGCATTTTTTGTATGAAGGTAAAATTTGGTGGTAATTTTTGTGATGTTATTGTATATGGTGGTAGCATACATAATTTGGTTTCCACATACATGGTAGAAAAATTGGCATTGTGTACTTTTACACATGCAAAAACATACATAGTTTAATGGCTGAACAAGGGTTACCAAGTGTTGGTGAATCAATGGTGTAAAGTCTCTTTTGATAGAATGAGATATATAGATCAAGTGTGGTATGATTTCATTCTAATGGATGCTTGTCATGTACTATTAGGAAGGCCATGATAGTATGATAGGAGTGCTCTACATGATGGACAAAAGAATCACTTTACAATTATCAAATATGGGAAGAAGTGGTTGTTTAAAACTTTGAAGGCTACCCATGCTGAAGTTAGAAGTCAATTAGTATAGTTGGGAGGTACTGAGGCAAAAGTATCAC
Source organism: Wollemia nobilis (assembly GCA_028583015.1). Classification (NCBI taxonomy): domain Eukaryota; kingdom Viridiplantae; phylum Streptophyta; class Pinopsida; order Araucariales; family Araucariaceae; genus Wollemia; species Wollemia nobilis. The sequence continues at coordinate 110,731 of JAQPPZ010017036.1, read as the reverse complement.
ATGTGTGCTATGCAATATTTTCCAAGGAGTATTAGAAAGAAGAGGTAGTGCCTAAAGAGATTGCAACAATCTTGAAGGACTATGAGAGTATTGTGGTAGATGGAGATATGCCAGTTGGCTTACCACTAGTGAGATAAAATTCTCATCAAATGAACCTAATTTTAGGAGTAAGTTTATCAAATCAAGAATCCCATAAGATGTATCCTATGCGAACAACGAAGTTGAATAAGAAAGTCAAGGATCTGCTTGAAAGAGGGTTGATAAGATAGAGTTTGAGCCCTTATGCTATACTTGATGTTCTAACTTCAAAGAAATATGGTGAGTGGAGGATGTGCATGGATTCAAGAGCAGTCAACAAGATTACTATCAGGTATATATTACCTATCCCAAGAATGGATGATCTATTGGATAATTTGTGTGGTTCCAATTTTTTTTCTAAGATAGATTTGAAGAGTGGGTATCACCAAATTAGAATTAGAGAAGCGGGTGAGTGGAAGACTACATTCCAGACAAAGGATGGTCTTTATGAGTGGCTAGTTATGCCGTTTGGGCTGACCAATGCACTAAGCACTTTCATGAGATTGATGACATAAGTGTTGAAACCATTCCTGAATAAGTTTGTAGTTTTTTACCTTGATGATATCTTAGTATACAACAAGATAAAAGAAGAACATATGCATCATTTGAGGGTTGTCTTAGAAAAACTACAATAATAAAAATTATTGATAAACATGAAGACATGTTTATTTCTCAAGTCATAATTGATATATCTTGGATTTTTGATATCTAAATATGGTTTAAATATGGACTCAACAAATTTGACTACAATAAAAGAGTGGCCCAACCCAAGAAGTGCCATAGAACTAATAAGTTTTCATGGTTTAGCAAGTTTTTATAGGAATTCATCAGAGATTTTAGTTCTATATGTGCACCTTTGATTTCTTGTATCAAAAAGGAAATTTTTGTGTGGACTAAAGAGGCTAAAAATAGTTTCAAATTGTTGAGAAAAATATGATTGAGCAATCAGTGTTGAGGAGTCCAAACTTTGCAAAAGTATTTCAAGTGGATTGTGATGCTAGTGGCAAGGCCATTGGGGATGTCCTTATTCAATAAGGAATACTCTTTGTATAATTCAACCAAAAGTTAAATGAGGCTCAACAAAAATATTTTTTGTATGAGCAAGAGCTCTATGGCATAGTTCAAGCACTGAAATACTGGAGGCATTATTTACTGCCCAAATAATTTGTTTTTTTTACTGATCACCAAGCATTGCAGTATCTTAATAGTCAAAGCAAGTTGATCATAAGGTAAACTAAATGGGTTGAATACCTTGCTAGTTATACCTTCACACTCAAGCATAAATTAGGTAATAGCAACCAAGTAGTTGATTCTTTGAGTACGAGAGTTTTGTTATTGAAGGCTATGCAAGTTGAATGTATTGGTCTAGATGGAATGAAAGATCAATATGCAAATGATAGTGACTTTAGATAAGTATTCTAGGAGTGCTGCGACTTTGAAATCAAGGTATGGAAAGATTATTTTCTTCAAAATGGTCTCTTATTTATAGCTAGACAATTGTGCATTCCTCAAGGATCCATGAGGGAGAATCTAATTAGAGAGAGACATGATGGTGGTCTTGGAGGTCACTTTGATCAAGATAAGACATTAACACAACTCAAGGAGAAATATTATTAGCTAAGCTTGACCCAATATTCTAAGAAATATGTGGCCAAGTTTAGAACATGTCAAATGGACAAAGGCTATAAACAAAATACTAGTTTGTACACTCCATTACCTGTTCCAAAGAGTCCATGGGAAGATATTAGTATGGACTTTGTGTTGGGGCTACAAAGAACACAAAGAGGTTTTGATAGTATTCTTGTTGTTGTAGATATATTTTTCAAGATGGCACATTTTTTCCCTTATAATAATACTAAAGATGCCAACGGCATGACAAATTTATTCTTTCAAGAAATTGTAAGGTTGCATGGACTGCCAAGAAGTATTAGAGCTAATAGATATGTGAAATTTATGGGTTATTTTTTGAAGATGTTATGGCACAGATTATGCACAAAGTTGGAATTTAGTTCTACTTATTATCCTCAGACGGATAGACAAACAAAAGTTGTCAACCGGAGCCTTGGCAATCTACTTAGGACTTTAGTTGGTGACAAACCCAAGCAGTGGGATATGGTGATAGCACAAGTTGAGTTATCTTACAATGACTCAATAAATAGGTCAACTGGAAAATCTCCATTCCAAGTAGTGTATGTAAAGTCACCCAAGGGAGTGATAGATCTAGTGAAGGCTATAGTAGAGGTAAATAATATTGTCACTGAAGACATGACTATACATTTGAAGGAATTATATGAATAAAATAGGAAGAAGATTACCCAAAGTAATCAAGTGTACAATAAGAAAGTAGATCAAAAGAAAAAAGTCAAATAATTTCAGGAAGGAGATCTAGTGATGGTGTTTTTGAGAAATAAAAGGTTTCCTAAAGGTACTTACAACAATCTACAAATGAAGAATATTGGGCCATGTAGAATTGTTGGAAATTTTTATAACAATTCTTATGAAATTGAACGACCTCCAAGTATATATATCTCACCAATATTTAATGTTTTTGATTTGTACTATTATGTTGGAGAAAACACAATATATATGGTAGATGAATAGGTTGAACTAACCATAGATTGGGCAAAGGAGTTGCAAAAGAAACAACCTAAATAGATAAAGAATATTTTGGACCAAAGGATAGCCAAGAAAACTAGGAATAAACAATACAAGGAATTCTTTGTAAGGTGAAAAACAAAGGTTCAAAAGAAGACTCATGGATACCTGAAGATGAGCTTGTTCACTTCAAACCATACATCTTTCCAATAGATCTCTGAGCAAGATCTCACAGTTTTTCTCACTTGAGGAGGATGATGCAGGGACATCTATTCTAAAATTAACATGTCAGTCCCTAAGGTATTAATAGCTTAGTTTTTATTTAGGTTGTGTGTTTAAACCAAGTATTTGTATCCCATGTAGGTTTAAAATTTTCCACCATATTACCATTGTAGAGTGTTCAAATTCCTGAAACAAAGTAAATATTAGCCTTGTGAATGTTCACCAAATTCATTATGTAAGTAGACTAGACCGTAGTTGTTGTAAAACCATACTGTATAGCATTGTTACACATTTCCATTTTATATAGAGAAATAACATATTTATTATCAAAGTATACAGGTGGATGTGTAGGTCATTATTGCCATGCATTTCAATCACTTTCAATAGCATTTTGTCAAATAGTTGGGGAACACCTGATAATATGTATATAGGTGTCATTCTTCAAATAAAATGAGTTGAATATCAAACTATACATGCAGACACCATGATCAGGAGAAGAGAGCATAAATTCAAAAGGGGTTTTCAAATGATGCAATGTGGGGGAATTATAAAAACTAGAGATGTGTGAAAGCATGGCGGGAGTTTTGGCCAAAGAACAGTTGGTGCGAGTTCATGGTGATTGTAATATTCTGGTTGCAGAAAAAGTAACCCCTGTTGAGATCATGTGTAATCTATAGAAGTCAGTTGAGGTTGGCCTTTGTGTAAGATCTTTGAGTATGAGGTTAAAAAACATGAATATTATCTCAGGAGTGGTTATCTGCCTCCTAAAATGTTGAATGTAATTGAATATATCAATGGTTGTGTTCAAGTTTATTGAAATTGCTCTCCTAATTTTCTGAATTCCTGTGTGGTTAATTAATTGTGTTCCAATCCGCTTATCTAACTACATCAAGATCATGTTGAGATGAAAAATCTATTGCTCAATATTTTCTATGAGAAAGTGAAATTATTAGAATCTTCTATAACAAAAATTTGATACAAATACATCTATAGGAAACTAAATGTAGAAGTAAATGGTCTTTCAAAATATTGTTTGAACCTTCTAATAGGCACTTGGAAGAGGGAAGAAGTGTTTAGAGGACTTGGGGCTTCCTCACATTTCTCCTCTTATTAAGGATAATGTAAAATATCTATTAAAGAAAAGGAAATAAAAAAAAGGGTTTTGAAAGGGACTCTTGCCTTTATTTTATAAAAATCCTGACTTCAAATTGTGTTCACCTTCATAATTGAAACCTAAGTTCTTAATTTTGGAACTTAGGTAAGGGTAATTTGAGAACTATGATTGATATGGAAGTTATTCCTACTCTCCACCTATCAGTTCTCTTATTATGATATTGTTTATAAATTGTAAGCTAATTGTAACATATTACAACAAGGAGACCAATACTCCTCTTAGTTTAGTTTATCAACTCCTAAATAAGATGTAACTAAAATTCTTGAGGGTACTTTATACCCATAACATTCTTTTTTTTTTCTTCAAACTCAAAAATAAAAATTAAATATTTTTTTCTAAAACCTTATTGACATTAAAAATTACTTTACTTTTTACCTGTTAATTTCAAGTGAATAATAAATGTGCGTAGGAAAACCAACACATAGTATTATTATTTTTTTTTCACTTTAGTTTACTTTCAATTTCAGTTTAATAATAAAGACCCTAAAAATAAAGGCAATCAAATTGATAATCTTAAATTTTTATTTACTACCAAAAGCTATGCGTTGGATTTAATTGTACTTTAAAGTCTAGTAAATATATTCTATTTTTTCAAACGAATTTTAATAAAAAGAATAATGCTTCAACAATTTTCTTTAAATAAATTTTCATTTATTTTCATTCAAATTTAAGTTTCCTTATCTAGTAAATCTAGGGAGGCCTAATGGACCTGAAAAATATGAGGTGGTCTAAAATACTAAATTTTTGTAGAAATTAAATGTTGTTTTATCTTAAGTTTTGTAAAAATAAAAAATTATTTCATCTTACACTTTGACATCAATTTAAGTAAAACAACAAAGGATATGACCAAAGTCAAAAGTTTAAAAATATGGGATGGTGCTATGGTCTTTGGCTTTCATCCAAGAGACCCAAGTTCAAATCATAACACAATATATATTAAAAAAAAAAATATATATATATTTTCATTTATTATGAAAGGTTACATGATTTAATTTTTTTTTTTTTTTTTTTTTGTTTTTTGAGGCCCGCTGGCGTTGGGTGGGGGGGCGGGGGGGGGGGGGGGGGGGGGGGGGGGGGGGGGGGGGGGGGGCGCGGCCTCGCCGGCCGGCGGGCGACTGGGGGGGGGGGGGGGGGGGGGGGGGGGGGGGGGGGGGGGGGGGGTTTTTTTTTTTTTTTTTTTTTTTTTTTTTGGGTTTGTTGTTTTTTTGTTGTGGGGGGGGGGGGGGGGGGGGGGGGGGGGGGGGGGGGGGGGGGGGGCGGGGCGGGGCGTCGGCGGGGGGGGGGGGGGGGGGGGGGGGGGGGGGGGGGGGGGGGGGCGGGGGCGCCCCCCGGGGGGGGGGGGGGGGGGGGGGGGGGGGGGGGGGGGGGCTCGGGGCCCCCCTCCACATACTCTAAAATTTATTAAATATATTTTATTTTTTAAACAAATTTTAATAGTAATAAAACTTTGATAAATATTCTAATAGATAATAATAAAAAAAAATATTGTTATCAAGGTCCAAGTCTTCTTTTGATTGATAGTTGAAAATTCCATAGTATAAAATAGTATGTATTTTTATAGTTTTTTCATGCTCTTCGAGGGTTTTAGACACACAAGTAACTAATAAAAAATAAAAATAAAACTAAAAAATTTAGTTTATAGAGGAGATCAAGTTTCTAGACATAAATTTCATCAACAAGAAAGGATATATAAATGAGGAGGCCAAGGTCAACAATATAAAATTTTTATTTATTATAAAAGGTTATGTGAACTCCCGAATTTATAGAATAATTTTTAAAACATATTTTAATATCTTTAATTGATGTTTTAATATAAAAATAAAATGAGTTGTCATCAAGTTTCAAGTCTTCTTGTCGTTTATAGTTGAATATTCTATAGTCTCCATTTTTAGAGTTTCTTCATGCTCTTCTATCCTTAAGGTTCCTTAAAAATTTATTAACCAATAAAAAGTAAAATTAAAAATAAAACCTTTGCTTTAGATTGTAGAGGATGTTTTTTTATCATCAAAGTAATAAAATTAGGACTTACATTTCCATCTTACATGTGATTTTTTATGTTTATATTTCTATCATGTCAATGGTCATTATGGTATCTAGAAACATATCAACATTTAGTGTTAATTATGCAATTAATTTTAATTCATTATGATACATATGAGGTGGTGAAGATGTTTATTTTTAATTTGTATTTTTATTTTTATTTTAAATATAAAGGTAATGTGGGTTCTATAGGTCACACTTTCATATACAAAACTAAATCAGTTAAACTTATATTGAACAAAAATAGTAGTAATAATAATCCTTCTCCTTATTGATAAAGAAAGTTGTAAATGTTCATAACAAAAATGTATGTTATATATACATTGATTTAGATATATTAACCTTTAAAATTATTATTATCTATACATCAAGAAATTTTTGTAATAGTAACTCTCTACAAAAATTTATTATTGACATGAGATATCTAAGAGATCAAATCTATGTAAGTCAATTAGTTCTTTGAGTCTTGTCTAGTGGATATGATATATACCATCCCATTTATGTGTATCATTCAAACCAAGGATATTTTTCTTTTGTGAGTATATTATGTGTATGATATATGACAATGGCTTTAATTTTACCATTATTTTCCCTTTGTGAGTACCATGTTGCCAAGAGATAGTATGATATAAGGTTATCTTCCACTAAGATAACCTAGTTGACACATACTTTCTATTCTATGCTCATTAAGGCTCAATTCATGGTGGGTTTAAGGTTTCTATATTTGAATAGAATCTTGTATCCCATTCATTCATTTATATAGGAATCTAATTTGTATTTTTCTTCGATATCCCAATGTAGGTGATGTAAGATAAACTCACAATAAAATAAAATAAAATATTGTTGGAAATCTGCCCAGCCATACATTAAAACAAAAATTCAGGTTATTATATGATGTTTTAAGCCTTGGAAAGCATCACCTCTTAGAGGAGACAAAATGAAATCATAGATCTTCGAAATCTATGCAATCTACAAAAATAATGGGCTCAAACGGACACCTAAGTCAAAAGTTATGGCCAAAATACTAAGACATGTAATAAACACCATTGATGTAGATCCGATGGATGTGATTTTCTAGAGTTAGGGTTTACTTTGTGTTTTTCTTGCTTAAGGAAGTTTTAATGTTTTATTTTAAGAAGAAGAATTTTGCATTGTATCAAGTGTGTGAGCTCTTTCAGAGCCTGTGAGGAGATTGTAATAGATTACTGAAACTATGCCAGAATTATTCAGGATAATAAGAAGAAAATATTTGCTCCAATTTTATTTTATTGTATTATTGTAAATTTTTCATTTGGTATCAGAGTGAGGCGATCGAGAAAATGGGTTTGAGTAACTATGGAATTTTTGCTGCAAGTTTTACAAAAGCTTCTTGGAGATCTTAGTTCATGTTGAAGGGAGCTATTATGGCCAACAACACCAATTCAATTCGGATCCCAGAATTTGATGGTTATGACTATGAATATTGGAGCATCCGAATGAGGATGATTATGAAGGCAAAAGGATCTTGGGCCATCATTGAAGCTGGGTTCACCGAACCAAAATACTGGAGTGAATTGACTGTAGATCAAAAGAAGGAGATGCAAGAGAAAGAGAAAGAAAATAATTTGGCTTTGGCTTTCATCCAGTCATCCCTAGAAAAGAGTCTCTTTCCCTGAATTTATGCCTACGTTTCGGGTCAAGAAGCTTGGAAGGCATTGAAGGAGAATTACAAAGGGAGAGCCCAAGTTAGGGAGGTGAAGTTGAAAACCTTGTAGAGAGATTTTGAAAATATCAAACAAGAGGAGAATGAAACTGCAAGATATTACTGTGTTCGGGTAAAAATAGTAGTAAATAAAATGGCCACACTTGGAGAGATTATAAAGCAAAATGTAGTAATTAAAAAGTTTTTAGGTGTGACCAGGAGATAGGTAGGTTTAATCAAATTGATAATGGCATTAACATTAGCTTTAGGAATAAAGCATTCATTTAAATAGATTACAAAATAGAAAGAAAACTAATCTCTCTATATCCATGCTAACTAAATGCTAACGTAGGTAGAGTGTTAGGTTTAGAACTCTTACCTATGATATTTAGGATTAACCATTAGATATTTAAGACAGTAAATATCTACATGGTAGAAATTAAAAAGTAGAAAAGTATATGTAATAATCTACCTATGTAGTATAATGCAGTATACTCCCTATTTTACCCTAACATCCCCCCTTTATTAAATTACTTTTATATACAAAGTTTACTTCGGAAAAACTCAAGTTTGACATGTCCAAGTGCCTTGGTGAATATGTCAGCAACATGTTCGTCAGTGGAAATGAATTGGAGCTTGATTCTATGTTTAGGAAATTCATCATGAATTAAATGACAATATGTTTCAATATGCTTTGTGCATTCATGATGGAATGGATTCTTGACCAAGTTTAAAACACCCGAGTTGTTGTAAAACATGTGAATGGGAAGTTTCTTTGGTAGGCCCATGGTAGCCAAGATGTGACTTAACCATATCGCTTCACACACAACTTCTCGTGCAGCACGATACTCTACCTCTATTGAAGATAAAACAACCACCTGTTGCTTTTTACTATACCATGAGACAAGACCAGATCCAAGATGAAATACATATCCTAATGTTTATTTTCTATCATCTAAGGATCCAACATAGTCAGAGTCAGTGTAACTCTGTATGAAGAATGAATTATTATTCTTGTACTCTAGACCATATTCTACACTACCTTGAATTTAGTGAAGAATACGCTTAGTTGCTTTCCAATGAGAGGCTTTTGGTTCCTGCATGAACTGAGAAAGATAGTTTACAGCATAAGTAATGTCTGGTCTAGTATTGGTTAGATAGATAAGGCTTCCAAACATCTATCTATATAACGTGCCATGTACCTATTGTGAATCATCATACCGTGATAACTGAAGCCTTGATTCCATATGTGTTGCCTTGGGATTGCAATCAGTCATACGATATTTTTCTACTAAAGTCTTGGCATAATTTTGTTGAGTCACCCTAATATGATTCTTCTTCTATTCTATCTCAAGACCAAGATAGTAGTGGAGAAGTCCCAGATCTATCATATCAAATGACTCTTTCAAGTCATTTTTCATGGTGCTAATCATTTTCTCTGAATTGTCGGTGATGATCATATCATCTACATATAATACAAGAATCACTATTTTAGAACTTGTGTTCTTGATATAGATATTTGCATCAGATGGACTTCTCTTGAATCCATGCTGTAGTAGGTGACTATCCATTTTAATGTACCATGCTCTTGGGGCTTGTTTAAGCCCATATAATGATTTGACCAATTTGCAAACCTGTTGCTCATGGCCTTCCTCAGCAAATCCTAGGGGTTGAGTCATGTATACCTCTTATTTTAAGTCACCATTTAGAAAGACACTTTTTACATCCATCTGATGTAATTTCCATCCGAATTGTGCTGCCATAGCACAAAGAACTCGAATGGTGGTCATCCTTACTATAGGAGCTAAGGTTTCCTCATAGTCAAGGCCTTCCCTTTGATGGGCTTTATGCTTGTATATGGTACCATATGCCTTATATTTGACTTTGTAAACCCATTTGCAGCCTATGGGTTTCTTTCCTTTAGGTAAATCTACCAGCTTCCATGTTTTATTCTTGATGAGGGAGTTATGTTCTACATCCATATCTGCCTTCCACCGAGGCAGTCTAAGTGCTTCATCAGCTGTAGAAGGTTCATTTTCATCAAATGATGATAAGTAAACCCTCTACTCATCTATTTCCATATCATCTTCCCTTGCTAACTCTCTATCAACATAAAGGTATTGAAAATCTGCACAAAGATCATCAACTGAAGTGGATGCTTCAGTATTTTCTTGTCAAGTCATGCTTCGTGTTTTTGGATTATTGAGAGTAAGATCGGGTAGAGAAGTGATTTTGGAATCTTTTATTGTGCTCGTATACCATTTGGGAGGATTTTTATGTTGTGGATAAGGAAGTGGCTATTGCTCCTCATCATCAAGGTATACTTATGTAGTGTTAGGTGTGAAAGCTTCATCAAACACTACATCTCTACTGACATGTATTTTCTTGGTAAATGGGTCTATCAATTGATAGCCTTTTGAGAATTCATTATATCCAAGAAAAACACATGGTAGAGATTTCTCATGTAATTTATTTCTTTTCTCCTTGGGTATATGCATAAAATCCTTACACCCAAATACCCGTAGATGAGATATGGAGGGTTTCCTTCCACTCCATGCTTCTTGAGGAGTCATACCTTCAAGATACCTTGTGGGTGCTCTATTTAGAAGATATACTATAGTTTGAATAGCTTCAGCCCAGTAAATTTTCTCAAGATTTGCTCCCTTAAGCATACATCGAACCATTTCCATAATGGACCGATTTCTTCTCTCAACAACTCCATTTGACTGAGGAGAATAGGTTATGGTTAACTGTATTTTTATCCCATGAGTCTTTAAAAATGAGGAAAATTCCTTTGATGTGTATTCCCCCCCTTGATATGAATGGAGGGTCTTGATGAAGCATCCTGATTCTTTCTTAGCAAGATTTTTGAATTGTTGAAAATAGGTAAATGCTTTAGACTTCAATTGCAAGAAGAAGACCCACATCTTGCATGAGTGATCATCAAAAAACAATTGAAAATACCTTTTTCCTCCACAACTACTAGACATGGGACCACACAAATCAGTGTGAACCAACTCCAAAGGTACCTTAGCTCGAAAGGAGATAGGTTCAAAGGGCACTTTGTGTTGCTTGCCTGACAAGCAATCTGAGCATACTAGAAAATTAGATGAAAGAGTAGGTAATCCTTTCACCATTTAATATTTACTGAGTTCTAGTAAATATCTTGAACTTAAATGCCCAAATCTCTTATACCATAGAGATGTGGCCTCTTTCGTGGTTACTGCCATTATAGTATGTGTTGAGGTAAGTGCATCTAAGATAAACAAACCATGTTTGTATGAACCTATTGCTATCGGTTTTCCTTTCTTGGTGATAAAGCAACGTTTCTTTTCTTTGTCCACCTTGAAATTGACATTCATGTGATTGTCTAGGATTTGTGGAACTGATAAGAGATTATTTTTCAATCTTGGTACATAAAGAAATTTTTGAATTTTACATTCTCCATCTGGAAGGGAGACAAAAACACTTCCTTCTACCTAAAATCGATAGGTTTGATCATCAGCAATGGTGACCGGTCTACCTTCTCGAGCCTCAAATGTATCAAACCAGGACTTATCACCAGTCATATGCTTACTAGCACCTGAATCTATGTACCACATAGTGTCCTTGTTAAGGGAATATGTATGTGTCATGAGCACCTTGTGTGCTCGTTCAGAGTCTGAATTAGAATCTTTAGCTTCAATGTGTCCCTATTGTTGTGTATTCTTGTTCTTTGGTTTGCCTTTGCCCTTCTTGTTTCCTTGTTCATTGGGTGGTTTGTTCTTAAACCAACATATTTTGGTTTCATGAGTGTCCTTGTCGTAAATCTTACAATACTGCTTCTTCTGAGTCTCTTTTATTTTACCCTTATTTTTATTAGAAGAAGAACCTTGCTGTTGATTCCACTTTTTCTTACCACCTTGTCTGTCTGAGAAAAGAGCATTGTTAGATGCCTCATCTCTATGGAGTTGATTAGCTTCTTCTGTTTGAAGCATATTTACCAAATCGACAAAAGTCACTGTCCTTCCAAAGACTTGTAATGAAGTGATCAACATTATGTAGGAGTCGGGAAGAGCCCTCAAAATGATAGAGGTCAAGACTTGGTCTTCCACTTTTTCTCCTAAGGATTGCAGTTTTGTTTTCAATTCTGCCACTCTACAGAGGAGTGGCTCTACTGTTTCTCCAGATTTCATATGAAGCTATTTTTGGAGGTGAAGAATTATTGATTAATTATTCCTCGCAAAGATGGTTGTTAAGGCATCCCATGCCTCCTTACCATTTTTAGCTTCACTGATATGAGTTTGGATATCATCAGTAATGGCTAGCAATATCATTAAGGATAGTTTTTTTTTCTTTATATCAAATGTTGTTTGATCTGCTCCTGTTGATTAAGATCTAGTTTCACTTCCATCCACTATAGACCATAGATCCTCTACAGTTAAGATAGCTTTCATCTTAGTCTTCCATGCAAAATTATTTGAACCTTTGAGCAGTTGGCTCTCAGTGAGATACTTGTGCATCATGGCCATGGTGAAGGTTTCAAATTTGATAGGATGAAGATGGTTGTATTTTGCATTATACCCTCAAAATAGTATATGGAAGATGTTTAATTTACTTCTATAAGATATTTAATGGCACCTACCTTAACACCCTTAACAAGGGATGAAAATTTTGAGGATTTTAAGCCAAATAAATAGGGTAAATTAAAGGGGTAGGTTTTGAAAGACTTCTGATTGTGCTCTCTAGGATATTTAATGACACCTACCTTAACACCTTTTAATAAGGATGAAAATTTTGAGGTAATTAAGCCAAACAAAGAGATTAAATCAAGGTGTTTGTAGTTTTGGACCATTGGGTGAGGATTATTTAAAAATTTGACTTTTTTTAACCTATGCAAGATGTAGCACGATTTGTAGTAAAATTTGGGTTTTCAAGTGTGAAGTGCTCTTCAAATTTTATGATTGTATAATTGCAAAATGATGTATAGTGCAATAATAAAAAAGATATCAACCCAAATTATTTATCACTATAGGTTTCGGATGCAACCGAAAATGCACCTAATGAAGCCAATTTTTGAAAAAGGTGTCGAGTACAATCAAGAATGCACCTTTATTATTCTAGAAAATCCCCCCTTTGTATTTACAATTTTGCAAAAAATAGAAGCACAAATGTAACTTCTATCCCCCCTTAATGATTACAAAATTGAGAAAGCAAGCACTCCTTTCAAGACAAGTTGACCCACGATCCGCATTTGAAAGTCTTCCAGACCAGTCGACACACGACTTGGTTTTTGTTTTCAACACTCAAAAAATGGTGGTGCATTAGGATAAAAAAACTCACAAATCCTCATGAGACCATATCTTATGTCCAACCCCTTCCATGGATTAGTATAGATAAGTGAGTGGGGTATAGATCTATGATATTCATGAAGCATACGATGAAAATGTGATCATGTTGTTTTCCTTCGTAATTCGTTTCTCTTTCTGATGATTCTTTGTCTACGAAGAGCTTTCCTCACCCAAGATTTGATCTTCATGAAAACTTAGAAGAATGAAAAAATCAAGGAAATTTTGATGAAATTGTAAGCAACAAAATGTGTCTTTGGTTCTTGTCTCTTTATCTCCACATGTGGAGAAAACTAAAGAACAACAATGGTTTAGTTTCATAAGGATTATGGCATTTGTATTATAAATTTAAATGCTATATATATACAAATTTTAAATATTTAAAAAAGAAAATTTAACATAAAATTTTAAATAAAAAACATCAATTTAATAGTTAAACAAGATTGATATAATTTATGAAAAACTAACATGAAAATTTCTAATTTAAAACACTAAAAAAAATAATTTTAAGCATACAAATTTAAATAAAAATATTAATTTAGGCCAAAAACTATGAAATTTTCATTAAAAAAAAATATTAACTTGCTTATGGTGGGTTCGGGAGTCGATTCGTCGACTCCGGTTGGCCTAAGGTGTCTACCTTGGCCAACTTACCAAGCCCACGACTTGGTTCTCAGGTTGTGAAGCCTGATATTTAAAGAAGCCCACGGGCTTATGTGGAAATAAGTGGGATAAATCCCACATGCATCATGTAAAGGATGCAAAGGCCTTTAAAGGTCTCAATGAGCACTTATGCTCGTGATTGCCTTCGAGAAATCGAGTCCGGTCCTCCTTTTGCTGACATCCACGTGGCACGGCAAGGAAGGTCTTGCAATGATCTCCTTTGGACACCAGTGGCACGGCAAGGGAGGTCCACGTGTCAAGTCGAGTCCCATGTGTCAGGTCGAGTCCCACGTGTCAGGTCCACATGTCAGTCCAATCCATCTCGATAAAATGCTAGGTGGTGCATGGCCAGAGTGCCACATGTCACCTAGCTATTGGTCGAGTCAGATCTACACTACCTTGATGTGCATGCAGATCCATGTCAGTACCAACTTGCCTCGAGGTGCATGCAGGTCTGCGGGGAACGTGAGGGCGCTCCTACCCTCAAAGCATTCCTCACTTTGGTATCCATGTCATGGGATATGTGAGGGCGCTCCTACCCTCTAGGCATTCCCACCATGGCCTCGGGATCCATGCCCAAAATGCCACGAGGAGTGTGAGGGCCACCTGCCCTCGTACGTGCCCGTGGTGGGGACTGCGGACCCGCATATGGTCACGATCCACATGGGGATGGAAAAAAAATCCCCATGGGTTGTGATTACGACCAAGGTCAAAATGACCCTACATCGGGATCTACGCCTTGCGATGGGATCCACGCCCTACGTCAGAATCTGCGCCCTGTGGGATTAATAAATCCTAACAACAAATAAAATTCTAAAATAAAATAATCAAAACCTAGCCTAGGAGTATTAAAAAATGGGCGTAGGAAATAATTAAGAGTCACCAAATTTGGTGTCATATTTCCTCACTCTGTCAAACTCCTCGCTCTAGCTCTGGTACCAATGTGACCAGGAGATAGGTAGGTTTAATCAAATTTATAATTGCATTAACATTAGCTTTAGGAATAAAGCATTCATTTAAATAGATTATAAAATAGAAAGAAAACTAATCTCTCTATATCCACGCTAACTGAACGCTAACGTAGGTAGAGTGTTAGGTTTAGAACTCTTACCTAGGATATTTAGGATTAACCATTAGATATTTAAGACAGTAAATATCTACATGGTAGAAAGTAAAAAGTAGAAAAGTAAATGTAATAATCTACCTATGTAGTATAATGCAATATACTACCTATTTTACCCTAACATTAAGAACCTTGACAAAGAAGTTTGACAGTGTAACCCTTATCATAGAAGAAACGAAAGAACTCTTGAAAATAGATATAGATTCATTAATTGACTCTCTCACATCTCATGAAGAGAGAATTTCCAAGAGGAAGAAGGATAAAGAAGGAGGTTCTACAGAGGATCAAGATTTTTCGATAAAAGAGAATGATGGAGGAAGAGGTCACAGTTGGGATTCCAAAGGAAGAGGAAGAAATGGAAGAGGAGGTAGAAGAGGCTCCTATGGTGGTAAAGGTCATGGAATATCTCAAGATTCAGACAATGACCAGGCTCATGCTGCAAGAGGAGGATCCAGTGCAAGAGGAAGAGGTAGAGGTTGAGATATGAGAAATATGTAGTGTTACAATTTTAACAAATATGGCCATTATGAGATTGCATGCTAAAAAAATCAACACATTATGGATAAGAGGATTATTATGAGGATGATACTTTTTTCTGTATGATTGAAGAAAAATTTGAGAAAGCAACTTTCCTCTCTACACAGAATAGCACAAAGGAGACATTGATTCTGGATAGTGGGTGCACAAACCATATGACCGACAAGAGGGATGTATTTTCATATCTTGATTCTTCTTATCAATCTAGTATCAAGCTTGGTGATGAGAAGAGCTTAGAGGTGGTTGCGAAAGGAGAAATGAATATTCCTACCAGGAGAGGAAAAATAATGAAGGTAAAAGATATTTTCTATGCCCCCCGTTTGAAGCATTCATTAATGAGTATTGGTAAAATGTTGGAAAAGGATTATAAGTTAGTGTTTGAGGATAGAATGTGCAAAATTTATGATCAGAGGAGAAAATTGATTACCATTGTAAAGATGACCAAGAATAGGCTCTTCCCATTACAGTTTTTAGATCAAGGGGGAGCTCTAGCATTTTTTGGTGTATAAGGTAAGGAGATGCTATGAAATTTATGGTTTGGGCCTTTAAATTATAAAATTTTGAAGATGCTTTCACCACTTGTTAATGGGTTGCCAAAATTTGAAGACTCCAAGGAGGTTTGTGAATGCTGTGCACTTGGAAAATATGCAAGGGGGAATTTTTTGCATGGTGAACCATGGAGGGCCCAACATTCATTGCAGTTGGTTCATAGTGATATTTTTGGACCAATGCAGACACAGAGTATGGGTAAAGCTCCTTACTTTTTGAATTTTATTGATGATTTCTCCACATATTGTTGGGTTTATTTTATTAAGCATAAGGATGAGGCATTCAATTGCTTCAATAATTTTAAGGCTCTAGTTGAAAATGAGAGTGGTTATTATATCAAATTTTTGAGGGCAGATAGAGGATATGAGTTATGTTCTCATAAATTTTATGATTTCTGTAGTGAGTTTGGGATTAAAAGGAAAAAAACAAGTCCTTACACACCTCAACAAAATGGGGTGGTTGAAAGGAAGAACATGACATTGGTGGAGATGGCACGGTGTATGATGCAAGAAAAAGGTATGAGTAAGTTTTATTGGGCTTAAGCAATTAGGATTTCTAATTACATTTTAAATAGAAGTCCTACTAAGAGTCTTGATACAATTACCCCTTATGAATGTTGGTACAACAAGAAACCAAATGTAAATCATTTTAGAGTTTTTGGATGTGTGGCTTTTGTGCATGTTAATGGTGAGAATAGGAATAAGTTGGATGCAAAGAGTGAAAAATGTATTTTTATTGGGTATAGTGAGCAATCTAAGGCTTAAAGGTTCTTTAATCCTATTTCACATAAACTAATTGTATATAGAGATGAAATTTTTGATGAAGGGGGAAGTTGGGGATCACAAAAATTGTTTGTTGAGGATGTTTTTGGTGAAGAGAAGGTGGACCCAAGTCATGTTTCAGTTCAGCCCAGCCATGAAAATGTTTCCAGTTCATCTTTTGCAAGTGCACCTTCAAGTCCAAGAGAAGGTTTTTCCAGTAGTTCTCCACCTCCATCACCACCGGCCAAAGGAAAAGGTAAAATATTGTTGAAGGATCACCCAAAATCTCAAATTATTGTTAAGAATTTCCATAAGAGGGTGATAAGGAGTCAACATACAGATATTAATACAATAATAGAGATGTTATAGAACCTGTATCTTTATGGAGATGATGATAGTGGAGATCCCAAAGGTGATGTTTTAAACTATGCACTTGTTTCACAAGTTTCTAAAGTTGTTGTTGATGATTTTGAGCCTTCATGTTTTGAGCACGCTAGTACTAAAAAATTGTGGATGAAGGCTATGTAAAAATAAATGCATTCTATTGAAAAGAATAATACTTGGGAGTTGTGCGATTTTCCCAAGGATAGGAAATGTGTAGGATGCAAGTGGGTCTACAATATCAAGAAGAAATGTGATGGATCCATCAAGAGGTACAAGGTACAATTGGTAGCAAAGAGTTTCACTCAAAAATATGGTTTGGACTATGAGGAAACATTTGCTCCAGTGGCAAGGCAACAAACAGTATGGATGTTTCTATCATTGACAACTCATAAAAGATGGAGGGTGCATCATATGGATGTCAAAAATACATTTCTAAATGGATATTTAGATGAAGACGTATATGTGGACCAACCACAAGGTTTTTTTGTCCAAGGAAAATAAGATCAAGTCTATAGGTTGAAGAAGGCTCTATATGGGCTGAAATAAGCTCCAAGAGATTAAAGAGGGGGGAAGGGAAAAATAGGGGAAAGGAGAGGGGGAGAGGGGGGGGGGGGGGGGATTAAAAGGAGGAGGAGGGAGAGAGAAAGAGCCCGGGGGGGGGGGGGGGGGGGGGGAGGAGAGAAAAAAGGAGGGAGGGGGGAATTGGGGGGGGGGGGGGCGGGGGGGGGAAGGGGGATTAATATTGATGATAGGAAATCCATGAGTGGGCACTGATTTTCTCTTGGTTTAGGTTTTGTGACATGGAGTTCCAAGAAATAAGCTATAGTGGTGTTGTCTTCTACTGAAGCAAAGTATATTGCACTTACATCGACAAGTACACAAGCATTGTGGTTTCAAAAGTTTCTACGAGAGATTGGGGAGAAGCAAGGGACTCCAACTACTTTATTCTATGATAATTAGAGTGCCATTAAGTTGGCACATAATCCTATCCACCATACTAGGTCCAAGCATTTCAACATCAAGTACCACTTCATTCAAGACATGGTAGAGAAGGAACAAGTTAAAATTGAGGTATTGCTCCACACACGATCAAGTAGTAGATATTTTTACTAAGGGAGTAGTAAAACCTCTATTTTTTCTACTAAGGGACTTGATAGTCAGTCCCCTTACCAGCAAGGGGGAGAATGTTGGAAATCTAGCCAACCATACATTAAAATAAAAATTTGGGCCGTTAGATGACGCTTTTAGCCTTGGAAATCATATCCTCTTAGAGGAGATAAAATGAAATCGTAGAGATTCAAAATATGTGCAATCTGCAAAATGTACAGGCTCAAATAGACACCCGAGTCAAAATTTATGGCCGAAATACTAAGACATGTAATATGTGACCAGGAGATCTGAATGATTTGATAATTGAATAATTGCATTAACAACATAGTTTAGAAACTATAGTTTAAATAGATTACAAAATAGCTAATCAAAACTGAATGAACTATTGTCACGCCAAACAATATTCCAAGAGGAAGAGAGTTTGGTTTAGAACTCTTCACCTAGGATATTTAGGAAATTAGCCATTAGATATTTAAGACAGTAAATATCTACATGGTAGAAAGTAGAAAAGTAAATGTAATAATCTACCTATGTAGTATAATGCAATATACTACCTATTTTACCTAATGGAGTAAAAGGGTAAATATCCCAAAGAATGGAATATTACTCTAACATCCCCCCTTATTACATTATTTGGGTAATGTATATAACTGCCCCAATATAGTGAAAAAGATGTTGAATTGCTATTTCTTGCTCATCACAGTGCTCTGGCTTCTCCTAAGCAAAAAGTGGGTCATTCCTCACTTTGTCTTCACATCAACAAATGTCCTTATTGTAATATTGTCATCCAACCGAATTGCATGGGTAACCAACCACTGTAATCACTAGGTGTAGTAGATTAGATCACTTCATACGAGGTTCATTTGGGTTACAAAATGAGTTTGGAAAATATAAGGTAGCTAAGGTGTCGGTCGCTACTGAAAATGCACCCTTATAAGTTCCCTCCTTGTTGCAAAACATATTGTAATTAAATTTCTGAAAGAAGTTTGACTAAGGTGTCGATCGCTGCCAAAAATGCACCCTTATAAGTCTTCTTCCCTTTTAACAAAAAATTGTGAAGAAAATAAATGTATATCCCCCTTAATTGCAAAAATATGTTCAACTCAAGAAGCTTTGTGAAGGATTTGTACAAATATTGCCTCCTAGGAAATTTTACACCAGAAAATTCCCTCCTTTTGTTACAAGAACTTCAAACAATGATATTTTGCTATTTATGAAGCCTAAAATAGGTACAAACACCCCTTTATTACAAGTACTTCAAACAAAAAATTATGCTATTTATGAAGCCTAAAAAAGAGAGAGAGAGGAAATGGTGCTTTCTTAAGGTGACAAAATGTGTTTTCCTTCTACAGTATTGTCTTAGCAAGGAGCACTCTGTATGCTTTTTCTGAACTAGAATAAGAATCGGAACTAGACACTTCACTAGCAATATTGACTTTTTTTTGCTTCTATGATGTGCCTTTATCTTTCTTGTTTTTCTTGTTTTTTAACCAACACCGATTGGTGTCATGGTTGTCCTTTTTACAATGCAAGAAAAACCTCTTTTGAGATTGTTTTTCCTTACCTTTTGAGGATGATCCTCCCTTTTGAATTCCTTTCTCCTTATCACCTTGATAGTTTGAATAAAGTGCATTGTTCAACACTTCATCATTTTGGATTTTATTTGCTTCCTCAGTTTGAACTAAATTTACTAACTCCACAAAGGTGACAACTCTGTGAAACATTAAGGAAGGTAATCAACATTTTGTAAGATTCAGGAAGAGATCTCAAGATTACTGAAGTCAAAATATGTCTTCAACTTTGGTCCCTAAAGCATTAAGCTTAGACTTAATATCTGCCACTCTGCAAAGGAATAGTTCTACTGATTCACTTAACTTCATATGGAGCGTATGAATTTGTGTTTGAAGGTTTAGAACTATTGATTGATTCTTGCCTTAAAAAATGTTACTAAGTGCATCCCATGCAACTTTACCAGTTTTAGCTTCACTTATGTGAGGCTAGATCTCATCAGTAGTTGCAAGGAGTATCAACATGAGAAGATGATTGTTCTTTTTGTACCATGATTTTTTATCTACTCTTGGTGATGCGGGTCTTGATTCAATACCATCAACTAAATACCACATGTACTCTACAGTCAAGATGGCTTTCATATTGTAGCACCCTAAAATTGGCGCAGTAAAACCTTAATAATTACAATTACTCTAGTAAATATTCAAATTCAAATTTCAACCTCCAAAACCGCTCCCAAACCGCCGTTTAACCCGTTTCCTCCTTTCCCATGCCATTTTTAGAGTTTGTTTTGTCCGTTTGACGATATCGTCTCCGATCAGACGATATCGCCTCAGATCGGACGATTTCGTCTGGCGTAGGACGTCCAGACGATCTCGTCCCAAACTGATTTGTGCATAGTTGGACTCTGTTCCAACGGCGTCTCTAATCCGGGCAGAAGCGTGTCTGCATCGTTAGAGACCTCCCCCATTGGAGATCTCCCAAATTGGGATGATCTCCAACCTCCCAACCTCTATCCTAAGCCTATTTAATCCTAGGCCCTCCCCTTAGCATCCCCCTGGCTGAAATTCCCTGTAACTCGAATTCTACACGCACTAGACCATCTTAAATCATTGTTTGCATTCGTATTTTTCCAAGTTTGTTTGCAGGAACTTCATTGTTTTTCAGTCGGAGCAAGCTCAGTTCGTCTCAGACGATCTCGTACAATCTCGGACGATCTCGACCCAATTCGAGACGATTTCGATTGCAGTCCACATTGGGGGCAATCAGTGCCCAGAGTTTGCATTTCTTCACTCTTTTTCTTGCATTATTCTGCATTTAGTTAATTCTATGGTTATTCTTTATTATCTACATCTTGGAGTTCACCCATGTAGCTTTAATGCATAATAAAAGCATAAATTGTCATTAGATCGGTATAATGCATTCGTGTCTTTGTTTGATATTATCATTTTAATGTTCTTACTGTCATTTTACATCATTACCCTCTGTTATCATAGTTGCATTCTCTGTATTTTGCATCTATTTCTCTTTTGCAGGTCTCACGACGAATTCGTCAGATCTCAGACGATCTTGTCAGATAGGAGACGATCCTGTCGAATTCCAGACGATCCTAACTACTTCAAAAATTAGAACCTTCATCGGGACATCCGGATCGGGTATGGGTCTTTAATCCATCTTGTTCTTTCTATTTTTCTGTCCAAATCTATTTCTGTCTTCATTTAAATCTGCATTTCATATAGAATAGCTTAGACGCATTTTGGCCAAACCTAGGACTTGGATGATTAAAGCTAAAACTGAACACATCAAACACATTCCCAACCTAGGCGTGGAAGCGCCATTCAAACGTTCCTGGTGAACCCACCATCCATCGAAAAATCACCATAATACACCTCCCCCGAGAGGCGGGACCTTCGCAAGGCCTCTCAGTCCGAGGTACCGTGCCATCCTTTTCCCATCCTCCTTCCGGGCACGGATCCTATAGCTTGAAGGTAGGGATGCGAAAAATTTGGAGCGATACATTTTGGTGAACCCGACGTGAATGCATTTAAAACCTTTTGAAAACAAAAAAAAAAAAATAAAACAACCAAAACATAGATGCATTTCAAATCATTTAAAACTAATAAGTTGCATATCATGTTTAGATGGTAGCTCCTAAGAAAATATTAGCAGTTACTATAAATGTTGAAAACCAATTGGCAGCCATAGAAATCAATTATGTGCTTAGTGTGCCTAAAAGAGATAGAAATCAACTTTTGTGGGACGAACTTGATAGAAGACTAAGTGTCATTTCATCTAGGTCAACAAAACTTAAACAAATCAAGAGGCTTGTCCTAGATAGAATTCTGGATCCTCATCAACTCGTCTTTTATCATGAACTTCAGAGAGCCTGCCATAGATGGTTAGCTTATAGGAGAGCTCTTGTGTCTTCAGAATTGTTCACCTTCGAGGAATACCTCGAGAATGCAGCCATTATACACCAGTTCCTAGGTCGTGTAGAAGACCAAGAGGTTGTTCTTACGGATAGGGAAATATGGAATAGAGTTCCTCGAGCTGTGTTATATCGAGAGTATTGCCACGAGCTTTACTTCTATCAACCAGAATCTGAGACGAGATAATATCACTATAGCTCTTTTCATTAAATTTTTGAAAGAAAATTTTCAATTTGAAGAAGAACACTTCATGACTCCTGAAGAACTCGAGCCCATTAATGATATTTATAAATTGTTTATAGAAAACTAGATCATTACTTTCAGTATTAGTTCTTGCATTTATTGTGTTGTTTGTTATCTTTACAATATTATTACAAAAACAAGAAAAACTAAAAAAAACATAACAAAAACCAAAACCTTTCATTTTAAATATTGTAGTAGGTATATAATTAATATATACCTCTTAAGCTTGTTGCATATATATATATATATATATATATATATTTTCTGAAATCTAAATTAAGCACAATGCCTAAACTTAGGAATGGTAAACAAGCTGAAGGAGAAGAAGAAGATTGGTTAGAAGATAAAACTAGAAACCCAAATGTCCTTCCTGAAGATCCAATTCTGGAAGGAGAAACTCTAGATCAACGAGAAGATGACCTAGGTGAAGACAATGAACAAGAAGAAAATGTTAAAGAGGATGGATCCTCATCCCCTAGAGTAGCTCTAGATGGAACTATTGCTTTTGACAACTTAGATCATTTCTAGAAATTTTTCAATAATAACATTGGCGCTCTTAATATGGCAGGTTCGTATTGATAAAGGGCAAATTAGTGACACTCAAGCAGCCATGGAACATATGTTTGATGTGCACACTAATCCCTTGTCTTTCATTGATCAAGAAAGTGATAAGGCTGGACCATCCAATAGAGATATGGTCACTATGATTCAGAACATGCCAAAACAACGAGGTTACCCAACCTCCTAAGGAACTTGTTATTGAGCCTAAAATCATTCCCACACAAAAGAAAACTTCCTTCACTGCTTTACTTCGCCAAACTATTGATCAATATGCTTCAAGTAAACAAAAACCTAAAATGAAGCCAAACACCAATTTTCAACAATCTGGAATACGACATAATACAACTTCAAAATTCCTTCATAACACCTTTCCTACCAACAATTTACACAATAGCAACATAGCATCTAATCTTCATGTCCCTCCATCATATGCTCACAAATCCCATATCAATGCCCTACCGAACCAATATGGTGGGCAAACTAGTAATCTGGAAGCCATGGTGAAACAGTTAGCTTCGCGTATGGACCGAGATAGATCCTTACCGTCCCTCGTACAATTATCGAGAGATATGTAGTCAACCTTTGGATCCCATAGTTGTAGCACAACCGTACCCTAAGCATTTTCCCATGCCCATCCTGCCTATATATAAAGGAACCGAAGATCCCATAGAGCATCTTCGCATGTTTAGGATAGCATGTCATGATATATCACATGATGACTTGCTATTACTAAAAATGTTCCCAAAAAGTTTAGGTGGAATGGCATTAGAGTGGTACTATCAATTGCCCACTCATTCTTTGAGAAACTTTGAAGAAACAATTGAATCTTTTGTCCATCAATTTAGTGCCTACATCGAGAGGCATGTAACCATTAAAGATTTATACAACTTAAAACAAGACAAGGATGAATGTTTTGCCGATTTCTTAGCTAGATGGAGGCAGTTGACAGGAAAACTGCACTTTGTGCTACCTTATAGGGAAATGTTGGACATTTTTATTAATAATTTACAAGAACAAATATCTTATGAGCTATCAACTGCTACTTTAACTACCTTCGATCAGGCTATAGATTTAGCTCGAAGAGTAGAAGATGCCCTCATTAGGAGAGGCCAACTTAGGAAGAAGGATGATGAGAAAACATCCAGAAATCAGTATAAAAACAAACAAGTTGTAGGTGACGGAGTCACTGATAGCAAAAATGTTGCTAATATCAATGCAACGAAAACAACAAAAAAATTTATATTGAAACTGCCTGATAAGCCTCCTCGAGAATTTACTAGATTGAATCAACCATTATCAACTATTTTACCTCAATTACTCGAAAGAGGTTTGATCCAATTACCGACTATCCGGGAACCTGATCCAACTATACCCGGATACTGAGTGACTTACACTTGTGATTTCCATAGAGGGCCTGGACACTCTACCAACGCTTGTAAAAGGTTGAAACATAAAATACAGGATCTGATTGATAATAATGAAATGGAGGTGCAAGCCTTCCAACCTAAACAAAATGCTCCTAATAATCCTCAAAAGACCATTCCCCAAAATCAAAATCAAAATGCTAATCAATCATTAGACATATTTCAACACCCTTTACCAAGACATGGTAAAGAGGTGGCCAATCAAATCGAACATCATAATGTTCCTCCTCCTACCCGATATGTAGGAACTATTAGCGGACATTTACCTAATCATGATCCTCAAAAATTTGACACAACTTTATCCATGGTCACAACCAGGCCCCTACATAATATTCAAACTCCAGATCCTAGTGATATAGAATCGAGATCCTTGAAAGTGAAATAGACATCACTTCAAACCAATCGAATAGTTCTGAAAATGAATCGAGATCCTATTCAACCCATCACGAGATGCTATGGTTCTAGAACCATTTCCTAGAAGAGTTACTACTCGACCCTCTTCTAATCAATTCCTCCCAAATGAACAAGCCATAAACGCTCAACCGAGACCAGTTCAGCGTCTTCAATATAACATTGTAGGTACCATTGGAGTCGTTACCCGACAACGAGGCTCAAAATTCTCAACAAGAACCAAACCAGAATGATGGATCAGCTCCATTTGTTTTGAAAAATCCCAATAAAGGGAATCATGCTTCCAATGTTCAACTTAAACCCCCTTACAATATTAATGAGCAATTATCTAATACTACAACCAGAATTTCCCTTTTGGATTTATTAAGATCTTCTCCTACCCATAGGGATGAGTTGATGCTTACATTAAGCCAAATGATGGTACCTCAAAATATTCAACTTGAAGCCATGGCCAATACTATCATCACTCGAGAAGTTGATTGTATTGACTTTCGGGATAAAGATATCCCACAACACAGTTTACATAAGGATAATCCCTTATATATTACTGCTCTAATTGGAGATGTAGCTGTTAAACGAGTCTTGATTGATAATGGTTCATCTCTAAACATTTGCACTTTTGACTTCTACCAACGATTTGGCTTTAGAAGTGATGAAATGAAGAAAATCGACATGATTATCAAAGCTTTCAATGACGAAACACAAGAAACGTGTGGAGTTATTACCATCCCATTGCAAGTTGGTCCTCGAACTCTAGATACCACCATGTTTATTGTACATTGCCCCGCATCGTACAATATACTCTTGGGTCATCCTTGGATCAATGCAATGCGGGCTGTCCCATCAACTTTACACCAATGTGTTAAATTCGAATTTAAAAATCAGTTGGTCACTATCCACGGTGATCCTAGACCCTTTGATATGTGTGCTTTGGCAGAACTTGTTGGAGTGCAATTTTGCCCTGCTCTGTCATCCACACATCCTAATTCTTATTTTCATCTAAAACTGTGAAACACACACCCATAGCTTCACCTATTTCCCCTCCATTCATTTCATCCTCATATATAGATCAACAATCTTCTAAACAAACCACTCTAGAACCTCAAAAAGATCTTCAATCCACAACCAATCCTTCATGTTCTATCCCTATAATTTCAAAACCTATAGACCCATCTATTAACACTTCCACATTATCAACATCTATCATACCTTCCACATCTAAAGATATAGGGAATGATCCTTCTACATCTTATGCTCTTTCGATGAACTTTTACCAGATTATCCACAATCTTAATATCAGAAAAAACAAATGCTTTCATGCAAGATTCAATTCTTTTAAATAACTTGCCACCATCTCCTCGTACTTTGGGCCTCCCACAACCTATGGGAAGTACTTACCAAGTCGGGAGTTGTGCCTTCATTTATAAAGGATATGACTAGGGAAGAATCCCTCGGAATATCAAAACTCATCATGAGGGATATGCTCGATGTTATTTTACCAATGAATATATTAAAGCTAAACCCATAATGCTTAAAATGGGATATAAAGGGAAAGGCTTGGGACCTTTCCAAAATGGCATGAAAGAACCTTTCGAGGTAGAACCATGGCCTGCCCACTGTGGTGTGGGCCTATTTCCTAGTAAGGGTCAACCCTTTCCTTTTGAAGATGATGATCAACTCATATGTTATCAAGATTATTTGGATAGGCGTGATGATTTGCCTCTAAAAAATCAGCCATTTACATGTAACATGCTATCCATAGCTTACCCTGAAATGATTGCTGACTCCGATGAGGAGTTGGAAGGAGATATCTTCCACGATGTCTCCGTTGAAGAGATGTTACACAATGGATTTTATTTTGATGGTTCTATACCAACTATAGCCCAACTTGAGACCACTAATCCTCAAGATGAATTATCCAACTTAACCTTACAAGAATTACAAGAATTGGGCGTTTCACCCGCCCCACCTAATTTTGAAAGAGATCTACACATGGAGGTAGAAAACGTCATTAAAATTAATATTGGACCTGAGGATAGTCCTCACATAATCAATATTGGATCAGAATTAAGTCAAGAAAAACAAGAGCAATACATTGCATTCCTTAAAGAATATGAAGATGTCTTCGCTTGGACATATGAAGATATGCCAGGTCTAGACCCTTCCGTAGTCATGCATCACCTAGTGGTCCATCCGGATGCTAAACCTGTTAAACAAAAACTTAGAAAAATGCATCCCAAAGTGGCTTTGCTAGTCAAAGGGGAGTTAGAAAAACTCTTGAATGTTGTTTTTATACAAGCTATTGATTATGTTGAATGGATCTCAAATGTAGTTCCAGTTACCAAGAAAGAAGCCACCAAAGTTAGGGTTTGCATAGATTTTAGAGATATTAACGTTGCATGCCCTAAAGATGATTTTCCTCTTCCAAACATGGATCAAATCATTG
Source organism: Wollemia nobilis (assembly GCA_028583015.1). Taxonomy (NCBI): domain Eukaryota; kingdom Viridiplantae; phylum Streptophyta; class Pinopsida; order Araucariales; family Araucariaceae; genus Wollemia; species Wollemia nobilis. The sequence continues at coordinate 83,464 of JAQPPZ010017036.1, read as the reverse complement.
ACTTTACTGTCGGGAGTGGGATGATGTCCTTAATGGATGGATTCTCCGGTTATAATCAGATCAGGATAGCTCCTGAAGATCAGGCTAAAATAACCTTTATTACCCCCGGGGTACCTTTTGTTGGAAAGTGATGCCATTTGGCTTAAAGAACGTAGGTGCAACCTATCAACGAGCTATGACTTATATTTTTCATGATATGATGCATGATATCCTACATGATTATGTAGATGATATTATAGCTCGCTCTATTAATGAAGATAATCATTTAGATGATTTGAGAAAAGTTTTTAATCGATTACGAGAATATCTTATTCGATTAAATCCAGCCAAATGCATATTCGAAGTTAAGTCCGGTAAACTATTAGGGGTTTTAGTTTCTTTACGTGGTATCAAAATCGACCCTCTCAAGATTGCGGCTATCATTGATATGCCCGCACCTACTAATATATCTGAGTTACGAAGTTTACAAGGTAAGCTTCAAGCCATCCGGTCGCTTCATCGATAAGCTGGCGGACAAAACCGGTCCCTTTCTTAAACTTCTTAAGAAGGATGTCCCTTTTAATTGGGACGACGAATGTAAAGAAGCTTTTGAACTTCTCAAACAATACCTCCTTAACCCACCTGTGCTTTCACCGCCTAGACCTGATCGCCCATTTCTCCTGTATATTTCAGCTTCAAATTCTGCCTTAGGAGCTATGTTAGCTCGGCTTGATGATGCGAAGAGAGAACGTGCTAATTATTATATTAGCCGAACCTTCATCGGTTATGAAACCCGCTACACAACATTAGAAAAACTATGTCTAGCAGTCATGTTTGCTACGCAAAAATTATGCCATTATATGCTTAATCAAAAAACTTATGTCATTGCTAAATATGATCCCTTGAGGTATCTCATGAGTCGACCTTATTTATCGGGTCGCACGGCCAAGTGGGTTCTTGCTCTAAGCGAGTTTGACCTCACGTTCATAGGACAAAAGTCCGTTAAGGGTCAAATCATAGCAGATCAATTAGTTGTTGCACCCTTAGAGTCTACCCATCCCCTCATCATTGAGTTTCTGATGAATGCCTTCAATTAGAGGCAGACCATATTGAACAATGGTCCTTATACTTTGATGGAGCCCGATGCATGAGTGGGGCTAGTGCGGGTATTATTTTAATATCCCTACAAAAACATCTTATTCCTCTGTCCTTCAAATTAACATTTGCTTGCACCAACAATATTGCTGAATATGAAGCTCTAATCCTTGGATTACGAGCTGCCTTAGCGCTAAAAATTAAACATCTATTAGTTTTTGGTGATTCTCAACTTGTTATAAACCAAATTAATGAAGTTTATCAGACTAGAGATGATAAACTGTGCCCATATAAAGCCTATGTTTTACAATTAATGTCTCTATTTGATCAAGTTACCTTGGAAGCTATTCCTCGAACTTGCAACCATGCAGTTGATGCTATGGCCATAGTTGCATCTCTCCTGCCCTTGGAGTTAGATGACGAATATGCCACTATCATTATTCGTCGACTCCAGGAACCCCTTCAAATAAGTCATGCTTAGAACCTTTGGATGTGTTTCTAATCAATGAAACTACTCCTGAACCTTGGTATACGGATATATTTGATTTTCTCCAAAATGGGACTTTCCCTGCCAATTCTAATAGAAACCGACGTCGGTTATTACGTAGACGAGCAAGTCGATTTGTAATAATTGGCAATACTTTATATAGGAGATCTTTTGAAGGTATCCTATTAAGATGTTTGAATTTAGAAGAATCCCAATCAGCCTTGAGTGAAGCCCACGATGGATCTTGTGGAGGACACTTCAGTGGTAGTGTCATTGCTAAAAAGCTCCTTAGGATAGGATACTTTTGGCCTACCATGGAGAATGATGCACATGATTATGTGCGCCATTGCGACAAGTGCCAGAAACATGCTGACCTTGTCCATGCGCCTGCACAAGAACTGTAGGCTATTTCATCTCCTTGGCCCTTTTCAAAATGGGGTTTAGATATTATTGGCAAAATCAATCTTGTGTCATCTGATGGACACAAATTCATCATAACCGCCATTGAGTATTTCACGAAGTGGGTTGAAGCTATGCCTTTAGCTTCCTGCACTGGCACACAAGTCTCTAAATTTATTTTTAATCAAATCATTTGTAGGTTCGGAATTCCTGCAAATCTCATCTCAGATAATGGAACTTGTTTCAAAAATAAAGATGTTAAAAAATTATGCCAAAAATATAAGATTCAACATCGTTGGTCCACTCCCTATTATCCTCGGGGTAATGGTCAAGCGAAGCATCTAACAAAACCTTAATCAAAATTCTCAAAATATTGGTCAATAAATGGCCATGAGTGGCACATTCGGTTATATCCGACCTTGTGGGCCTATCGAACTAGTGTTCGAACCCCCACTGGAACTTCACCTTTTGTTTTGGTTTATGGTGCTGAAGCCATTTTCCCTTTGAATTAGAAGTTCCTTCTTTGGCTCTACTACTTCAAGATACCGAAGTAGGAGATGAATATCAAGCTGGCAGACTCAGTCAGCTGGAACTCCTAGATGAAAAATGCATCAATGCTTTGGAGCATCTCCGTGCCTACCAAAACAAGCTTAAAAGATCATATGCTAAAAAAGTTCGTCATCGATCCTTTGAGATCGGCGACCTTGTTTTAAAAGAAAATAAAAAAAAATACTAATGCAACTAAGGACCTTAAAGGTAAATTTGAGCCCAACTGGCTTGGACCATACATTATCACTTGCTAAATTTGAATCAGGAGCATACAAATTATCTACCTTAGATGGTAAAGAACTTAAAGAACCCATGAACATTTTGCATCTTAAACGTTACTATGTATAAATTTGGTCATTTCATCCTTGTATATATTTGTTTAAAATATTTCAAAATCACTATCTTGTATTTCTTTCAATTTATAAATTCAAAAACACCAAAAACATTCATAATCATCAAAATATTCAAAACTACTTGTTGTATTTATTTATGGCACTTGTTAATTCTTTCAAAAACAAAAAAATAATAATAAAAATAAAAAACAACAATATTCTTGACTCTTTCGAAACCAAAACAACATAAAGAAGAAAGAGAGAGTCAACATTCTCAAAACTTCTCAAAAAGTATTTATATATATTCTTCTTACAAATGTTGCGATTATATGTTTCAAATTATTTTGGATAAATTAGCATTTATTTGGAATCCCTCACTTTCACACTCACAAAAATAAATATCTTGATTTTTATCTGACATGATTACTAATCTCTCTTATATCAAAGTCCACAAAATTCAATTAAATAAAGTTTGAGCACAGAGAATTGATCTTGTTATTTACTTAAACCAAGCACATCCTTTCACAATAAAATGATTATATTTGTAATGTCCATGCTATGCTACATAGTAGAAGTGGTTTCTTGAGCGAAAAGTTTCCCCTGCTATCCTATCATGCACATGGTCTAGAATCTTTGAGAATTGGCAAAAGGACAAGCTCACCCCTACCCAGAATAAAAATCCCTTGCTCTACAACTAATCCGAGCAAGTATCCCTAGCATAGAAAAAAAGAAAAAGCAAAGTTCAAGAAAAAGAGAAAAAGAAAAATATTATTTTATATCATTACAACATTATCAAGCAAAAATACAAAAGAAAGAAAAGAAAGCAAAAGCAAAAGCAATAAAATCCCTTTCCCTACCCTTTGAAAAGAAAAGAAGGGTTGATGAGCTTGAATCCCTGGAATTCTCAATTATTCGAAAATTGTGAGGTAAGCCCCATAACAGGTGGTTTGTGCCCAACCTGCTTGGCCTTGGGTAACTCCTAGCGTGGCGATATGTCTGTCACATTAGCGACCTTCTTTTGTATAGACCTATGTCTGCTTATGGATTAGCTAGCTCTTGATAATCCGACTTACATAGTAGTCTAGTATGGTTATATGCATCTACATCATGGTTAATGAACACTTATTTGGTTCATTCAAATCACTTGTATCATATTATCTTGCTCAAAACTGGTAAATGAACATAGCAATTGCACACACATTTGTATTTGAGAGATTTTGTGTATCATTATGATAAATCAAGATTGGAAATGAACTCACATATGCACATGGGATTCCTTATAAATCTAACTTTTGTCTTTAAGATACTTTGAAATATTTTTTGCAAATTGTTTGGAATAATTCATTTTCTTCTTTAAAGTACGAGTTGTTTAGTATAAAGACAACTACATACATAATAGAAAAAATCAAAATTTCTTTCAAAACCATACAATCAAAACACAAAAAAAAAAAAAAAAATATATATACATATATATATATTGTCGACTTTCACGACGATGGTATAGTTCCAAAACCAAAATTGGAATTTTATGCCTAGCGCAAGTCCTCATATTCATATTTTCACAAATTAAAAATCAACCATGCAATAAAACAATCTATTTTCCTGATTTCGCGATGATGGTATAAGTCTATACCTACATATTCTATGCCTAGCGCAAACCATTGTACCAATTTTTATTCCCCATTTATTTGAAAATCATGAAAACCATATGACTTAAATCATTATGTTATACAATTATGTTTTTGACAAAAAGCATGCACATTATCACTATTTCATGTCATTATGTCAACCTTCAATTTTGCAATGATGGTATAATTCCTAGGGAATTATCCAAAAATTTATCACACTTAGGAATTTATGCCTAGCAAAAATCATTTTAACATTATTTCATGCATACTATTTTTATGAAACTCTGAAAACAAACCATCATCATCATCATTTGCACCATTGCACCAAAGTCTTAAGACAGTCTCTTAAGCACTCTTTTACTTTTTAACAATATTTCTATCCTGGGATTAGCTTGACGACCGAGTGAGCGGCGACTCCATGAAATGGTCTATAATAGCGACAATGTCCTTTGAAATTATTGTTAAAAGTCCCTTTTATTTTTTATCAAATCATCACATCACAAACAACCAATTTGTTCTATCAGATTATTTCATTTAAATTTTTTAAGCATGACATTTCAACCATAATATTTCCAATGACGTAATTACATGAATCATCAAATCAATCAATCAAAACATTAAAAGCATCATAAAAATACATAAGACACAAGTCATATGATCAAAAATATCTCATCTATATATATATCAACCATAATATACATCATATCAAAACCGAATCGGTATGCCACAATCTGTACCTCGGCATACTCAATCCTCTATCAAAAATAATAAATACTATATATCAATCTGTGCAGTGCAATCTATAGTAGCTAGCCTCGAGAACCCCTCGAGCTCTCAGCCTCATCTCCTCCCCCACCCTGAGGTGGACGAGGTGGCCCCATCGTAGTATGTGTGGTACTACGAGTCCTAGTCATGGATCGAGATGAAGTCCTTGATGACCCAATCCTGATCGGATCCACGATGGTAGCTGGCAGTGGTAATCTCTCCTCCTCTGGCACCATCTGGTGGTATAGTGTCTGATAAAATGTGATCTGGGCAATAGCCCATGCTAGCTCTCGAGTGCTCGCCCCTCCACCCCATGCTCTGAGGCATGCAATCTCATCTCTGAGCTATGTAACCTCAGCTCGATGGCGTGCAGCCTCATCCTGCAATGTCTGCACCTATGCCTAGAGATGGACTGTCTCCGCTCGGAGAGTCGCTGTCTCGCTGCTCTCCCCAGTGTCAACACCCTTGCCCTTATCGGGCGATGGTGGCCTCTCTCTCTATGGAGAAGGGGGTCTCTCCTCCCTCCTCTCTCACTGTCGTGGCCTCTGTTGTGCCTGTGGTCTCCTCTGCTCTCTCCCATCGTGACCCTAGGTTGCCTCAATGGCCGCATGGCATTGCCTCCCCATCTGATGCACAACTTGCATGAATCGGACCACTAAGCCCTTGTCATCCGAGGAGGGCAGATGCTTATGTACCAAGCATTGTAGCCGTCAGCTACTCCAGTGTTGTCCCCATCCATTGGTTGAATGGGGGCATCATCTACGTCCTAACTCTAGAATCGTTGCATATCTAGAGCCCCGCTAACTGTAGTGTTATCCCGGATAGTCCAGAAAACTCGTAATCCCTGAGAGATGGGATCCCCTTGTAGACCGAACTATCACAAAACTCGATCGTAGGATGGAGCTCCACCTCTCCCCTCTCCATCCTCGGCCATAGACTCACTGATGCGAGCCGGCTCCTGTCCATCCTCGGCCCACCCTGGATGATCTCTCCAAGGCCTCCAGGTGATCTGGTCGGAGACAAGGTCATCAAGTAGTCTCCGGGACATCGATAGATCTATCCATCATTGTGACCCTCTCCGGAGCCACCAGTAGAAAGCTCGAGGCCTCTCCCCATCAATCCCTATCAGTGGAAGCCCTATCGGCCTCCGCACTGCAATGTGCTCCCAGCACCAAACCTGTAGTAGCGATGTCATAACTAGACATCGACCGCCCTTGTACATGACCCCATGCAGGATCCTATACAATCGACATAGAACAAAGCTGCCCCAAGAAAACTTATAGCCATGGTCTCTCATGTCATAGACCACATCTGCTAGTACCCATGGTACCCTGCATCCGCTCTGGTGGCACAAAGTCCACCTACCACTCCGGCCAAAACTCTGTGAGTCTCGATGCCCCAGGCATCGACGCGGTGACTCGATGTTCACTCTGCCCTTCTCCAGGGTGAAGCTCGGATCGCCACACAATCGCATCATCGCATGGCCCTGATTGGCCATGGGAGTGATCAATCGTCCTTGTATGGGGATCCTCAAAATCCTCCATACATCCTCTAGTGTGGGAGTCATCTCCCCTATCGGTAACCAAAAATAGGAAGAACCGGGATACCACCTCTCTGCTAGGGCTGTCAGTAGCCCCATGTATGTAGAAACTTGTGGCATCTCCGCCACATCTTTAAGCGACCTGTGCCAGCTGATCTCGCTCTGCCTGTGATAGAGCGGCCAAGTCATCTCTCAACCCATCATATTTCCATTCTCTGCTCTTTAGTAATCCTCTCTGCAACATAAAAACAACAACACAATAAAAAATCATTAATAAAAACTCAAGTGATTAATAATGCAAGTAAAATCAGTTCAATTTTATATAAATGATGATATCGTCCACTATTGGACGATATCGTCCCAAATTTGAGCAAAATCGTCTCCGATTTTGCAAGCCGAAATCGTCCCTTATTTGATGAAATCGTCCCCCTTTCGCCGATTTCGCCCTTAGACGAAATCGGCGAACTTGAGACGATTTCGTCGAAATCGAGACGATTTCGTCTCGACGACGTCGACGGCCCAAAAATGGCCGCGATGCTCAAAAATTACTCAAAATTCACCTAAAAAGCATGTAAATTCAACTTAAAGCATTCTAAACTAAGTTTAGACTCTTACCGATAGCCAGCGTCGGACCTCTGTCGATACGTGCTTGTCTCGACCATTTTGCTTCCAGAGCTCTAAAAACCAGAAAAATGAACAGTAACAATGAATTAGGGTTTTACCCTATTTTTCTTAATTTTATTCAAAACATAATTAAAAACATTTTAAAATTTTGCTTTTCCATGTTTTTACCTCAAACGTTCGATTTGGGTAAAAACACGGAGGGGCACCATAGTAAGTTGTCGTACGATTCGACCAAGAATCGTCGCCTAAAAATGGGAATAATTTTTGCTTTCTCGTAGATCGAGAAGAACTCATCTTTAACGCATTTTCTTCGGAAAAATTCGCTAAAGAGGGGCAAAATGTAGCACCCTAAAATTGGCGTAGTAAAACCTTAATAATTACAATTACTCTAGTAAATAATTCAAATTCAAATTTTAACCTCCAAAACCGCTCCCAAACCGTTGCTTAATCCGTTTCCTCCTTTCTCACACCATTTTTAGAGTTTGTTTTGTCCGTTTGACGATATCGTCGTCCGATAAGACGATATCGCCTCAAATGGGACGATTTCGTCTGGCGTAGGACGTCCAGACGATCTTGTCCCAAACTGATTTGTGCATAGTTAGTCTCTATTCCAACGGCGTCTCTAATCCGGGGCGAAGCGTGTCCGCCGTTAGAGACCCTCCCCTGTTGGAGATCTCCCAAATTGGGATGATCTCCAACCTCCCAACCTCTCTCCTAAGCCTATTTAATCCTAGGCCCTCCCCTTAGCATCCCCCTGGCTGAAATTCCCTGTAACTCGAATTCTACACGCACTAGACCATCTTAAATCACTGTTTGCATTCGCATTTTTCCAAGTTTGTTTGCAGGAACTTCATTGTTTTTCAGCCGGAGCAAGCTCAGTTCGTCTCAGACGATCTCGTACAATCTCGGAACGACCCAATTCGAGACGATTTCGATTGTAGTCCACATTGGGGGCAATCAGTGCCCAGAGTTTGCATTTCTTCACTCTTTTTCGTTGCATTATTCTGCATTTAGTTAATTCTATGGTTATTCTTTATTATTCTGCATCTTGGAGTTCACCCATGTAGCTTTAATGCATAATAAAAGCATAAATTGTCATTAGATCGGTATAATGCATTCGTGTTTTAGCTTGATATCATCATTTTAATGTTCTTACTACCATTTTACATCATTACCCCTCTGTTATCATAGTTGCATTCTCTGTATTTTGCATCTATTTCTCTGTTTGCAGGTCTCTACGAATTCGTCGACGAATTCGTCAGATCTCAGACGATCTTGTCAGATAGGAGACGATCCTGTCAAATTCAGGACGATCTTGACTACTTCAAAAATCAGAACCTTCATCAGACATCCGGATCAGGTATGGGTCTTTAATCCATCTTGTTCTTTCTATTTTTCTGTCCAAATCTATTTTTGTCTTCATTTAAATCTGCATTTCATATAGAATAGCTTAGACGCATTTTGGCCAAACCTAGGACTTGGATGATTAAAGCTAAAACTGAACACATCAAACACATTCCCAACCTAGGCGTGGAAACTGCCATTCAAACGTTTCCTGGTGAACCCACCATCCGTCAAAAAATCACCATAATACACCTCCCCTGAGAGGCGGGACCTTCGCAAGGCCTCTCAGTCCGAGGTACCGCGCCATCCTTTTCCCATCCCCCTTTCGGGCACGGATCCTATAGCCTGAAGGTAGGGGTGCGAAAAATTTGGAGCGATACACATATTAGTTTTCCATGTTGAATAGTTAGGACCTTTAAGAAATTGTGTATCACTTAAGTATTTATTGATAGTTCCCATGATGAAGGTCCTACAATTTTACTAAGATGATCTTTCTTTCACTCTTAAGTGATATTTAATGGCACCTTCCTGAAAATTCTCTTGAAGAGAGATAATCAGTTGGAGGAAATTAAGCCAAAAAAATAAGAGATGAAAGATAATTCACTCAAAAATATATTTAATGGCACCTGCATGAAAATCCTCTTGAAGAGGAATAATCAGTTTGAGGAAATTAAGCCAAACAAATAAGAGTGAATTAGGGGTTTTGTTGTTTTTAGGAGAGAATATCAAGTGAAATTGACTTTAAATCTATGCAATGGTTAACACAATTTTATTAGTGAAATTTTGGGGTATGGAGTGTTCTTGATTCTATGACTTATAATTGCAAAAGAAATAATGCAATAATCAAACAAGAATACCCACAAAATTTTTATCACCTAGGTGTCGGATGCAACCAAAAAATGCACCTAATTTGCCAATGAAGGTGTCGAGTAAAATTGAAAATGCACCTTTTAATTTTTGCAACAAAATATGAATGTGTGTTGTGCAAAAAAATGATATGTTGTCTCCTCCTTGTCTTACAATTTTGCAAAATAAGTACAATGTTGTCTTCCCCCATTTATTTTATAAAATTAACAAATCGAGCACTCCTTCCAAGACAAGTCGACACACGACCCACATTTGAAAGGCTTCTAGACCAGTCGACAAACAACTTGGTTTTGATGGACCCAAGGCTTCAAGTTCTCCTCAAGTTTACAAAAAAAATGTGCAATTTTATGTCTTATATCCCCCCTTGGAGAAAACAAATGCACAATGCCAAGTTTGATGTTTTGCAAGTTTTGGTGTCTCCTTGTGTTACAATTTGGCAAAAAATAATTCAAGTTTATTCCTTTATTGTATGCTAAATTAACAAGGTTTGAGAAGAGTTGAAGGGTTTTTAGGCTCTCTTTATTTATGAGACAAAACTAGTGATTTCCAAAAGTTTTAAAGAGTCTCATAATTTGCAACAAAATTATGTATTCTTCGTTGTCTATTTATCTCCATGTGTGGAGAAAACAAGAAAACATTTAATTCTTGTAGTTGCAAAAAAAAAAATATTGGCTTTAATGTTTTTCTATTTTAATGCACAATATTATTAAAGTTATAGAATTTAATTTAATAATAAAATACCTTTCAAAGTAAAAAATCACTCAAATTTGGTAAAAACAGGTTTTTTTATTTAAAAAAGTACTAAAGTATTCAAAAAAATCTAAAAATATAATAAAAAAATACATAAAAAATAAAAATATTTTATAATATAGCCATATTATTTTAAAAAAATGATTACCTTTGTAAAAATGGAGTGCGTGGGGGTCGATCCAACAACCTCACGCGTGTCAAGTTTTGAACTTGACCACTACACTTTTGGGGTGGCTTTGGAAGATAGCCCTGCTTGCTAGTATTTGAAGACTGGGTGGGCAAAAATGGGTTTTGTGGGAGTTTTATCCCACATTCATCCTAAAAGGGATGAACAAAGGCTTTAAATGCCTTCTCACGTGACTAAATGCGTGATTGACTTCAAGCAATCATGTAGCCAGTGTATCTTCTTTACCCTCAGCTCTCGTAACCTCCATGCGTAACCTTTAGTCGCTAAGTGTGGCCTTTCTACCCTCACCATGTGTCACCTTTCTACCCTCGCCTCGTATCACCTCTCTACCCTCACCACATGTCACACGTGTAGTCACTCTATCCTCACCATGTGTCACCTCTCTTCTTGGTTGAGTCGACATAGGTTGATAGGCTTATGTGTCCTTATCGGTAGGTTGAGTCAGATATTAGGTGTCGTTGTAGTAGATTGTTTCAAATTTGGGTCAACGCCTGGTACACTGGCCTGTGTTATGAGGGAGATCCTGCCCTGGATATGTCAATGTTTTAGGTGCTATACTAGGAGTGTGAGGGCACTCCTACCATTGATGCACTCCCGATTGGCTTCGCCACAGGGGAGTGTGAGGGCGCTCCTACCCTCTATGCACTCCCATTGGCTTAGCCTTGGGTGTCGCTCTCCCTGTGGGTAGGAGCCTCGAGAACGCCCCGTCTAATTCTTGCCTGTGCTCTTGCGGTTGTTAGTGGATAGTGTCCTACCTGGTCGATCACCAATAGATAGAGTCCTTCCTGGTAAATCGCTTGCAGGTCCCACTACTTGTTGAGGTGGTTTCGGGATGGACTTGTAAAAAAAATCTAGGTTGCTACCTCCTCTACCTCTGGGCTTAGTGGGTTAAATAAATCATTAATAAAACATAAACTTAGGAACTTTAGGAGGATTAGGAATATAGGAAAAATAAATAAATTAAAGTCAGCAAATGAAAATGGTGCTTCCTCCTACGCAAGATCACCTTCTCCAGTGGAATGATTGCACTTCTTCCCTCTAGCTCCCTCCAGCTCTGATGCCAATGTGACCAAGATATCCAAATGATTTGATAATTGAATAATTGCATTAGCAATATAGTTTAGAAACTATAGTTTAACTAGATTACAAAATAGCTAATACAAACTGAATGAACTATTGTCGCGCCAAACAATCTGCCAAGAGGAAGAGAGTTTGGTTTAGAACTCTTCACCTAGGATATTTAGGAAATTAATCATTAGATATTTAAAACAGTAAATATCTACATGGTAGAAAGTAGAAAAGTAAATGTAATAATCTACCTATGTAGTATAATGTAATATACTACCTATTTTACCTAGTGGAGTAAAAGGGTAAGTATCCCAAAGAATGGAATATTACTCTAACATAATAAACACCATCAGTGTAGATCTGATAGATGTGATTTTCTAGGGTTAGGATTTGCTTTGTTTTTTCTTACTTAAGGAAAATTTAAGGTTTTCTTTTAAGGAGAATAATTTTACATTGTAGCAAGTGTGTGAGATCTTCCAAAACTTGTGAGGAGATTGTAACATAGTACTGAAACTTTGCCAGAATTATTCTAGATAATAAGAAGATAATATTTTCTCCAATTTTGTTTTATTGTATTATTGTAAATTCTTCAAATATCACGTGTGAACCTTAGGAGAGAGTCTTAGCTATAAAATCCATTTATTACTCCTAGAAAATATGTTACTATCAAATATTCCTAGGATGACAATGAATCTTTCTTATTAAAAATGTGTGAAAGAGGTATTTTATCTTTGTGCTTTATTTGGAGGGTATTTTTTTTTTCAAATTTCAAAATTTTAATTTTATAATAAATTTTGAATAATATAGGGTGTAAAAGGACAAATATTTTTTAAAATAGATATAATTATTTTATATTCAATAATATTGCATTAGTTAAGTAAATTTTAAGATCCAAGAGCAATTTACATATCACATCACTTCACATTTCCTTCGGTCTACTATGCATTGGAGGATGCATTTGTGTTACGCTATCCACCTACAAGGAACACATACCCTATCCCATTCCTCTACAAAAAATGTACCTCTTTTCATGGATTAACTTATAGCTTTGGACTAAAACTATTTTTCAATAAAAATGTTTAATTATATGATTAACACCTTTGCTTGTAGTATACAAATTTTCTCTTTTCAACTCTTATCCCAAATCCATCATACTCATTCTTTAAATATTGCTAATCAATGGGTGACTTATTCTATAAAATTTTATAAAATTTTCAAATTTTTGATATTGATTATGATATTATTATTTTTTATTATTTTGATTAATATATTTTTTCAATGGGTTTTATGGGATTGAAAAATTTCCACCCATATTACATCATGACCACATAATGTTATTACAATAACTTGGCAATTATGTATGTATCACTTGAAAAGAGTCAAACCTTGGTCTCATCCTTGAAAGTTAAGGAATATAACTGGTGAACTAATGACATATGATCATTTTGATTAAAATATTATTTATGTTTTTATATTAACTTTTTAAGGTAGATCTATGGAGAGTGGCCTTTTGCAGTAGTGGGTCTAGACTTCAACAATGATAGATCTAGGTAGAGTGGTATTTAGCAATAGTGGATCTAGGCTTAAGAAATGGTAATATTTGGCTTTGGTAATGATAAATCTAGGCTTTGATAGTGGTGTGATTCAAATACTATGGATCTAGGCTTCAGAGGTAGTGGATCTAAGATTCTATGATTGTAGATCTAGGGAGAGTGGTATTTAGTAATGGTGGATCTAAGCTTCAATAATGGTGGGATTTGGTTTCAAGTATTTATAATGAAACACTAGAAAATGGACTCTCTTGTGAGCACTTTCAGCTTAGGTTCCTCCCTTGGGCCTTTGGTTTTTGAGAGAGGGAGGTAAGGAAGGTAGGAGAATCACTAAATATGATAGGGATGGTTTCATTATGTAGAAACCAAATCCTAACCACTCACTAAGGTTTCCTAGGATTTATTATTCCACTTTAAATAAATTTCTAAAATCTAGAAAATATCTCCTTGGATTCTCTCTTGTTGCCATGTGTCCTAACTACCACTACCCCTCCCCTTAATGCATATCCTAGACCTCATAAATACACTACTCTCCACCTCTCTCCCTAAGTGAGACACATCAATTATCCCACTCTAACTACCACTACCATTTGGCTGCCCTAGCCTACCACATGGCTACCCTTGGATGACACCTATCCTCACACCTCACCTCTCATAATCCTAAAAATACCCTCATCATTCTATCTATGGGAAGGAAGGGAATTCTATGGTTATGTTGCCCAAAATCGTGACTCATGTATGCAATAATCTTTCCATTTTCAATTTACATTGGTCATTTCATTATACTCATTTTTATAGGTGCTACTAAATACTTTGTCTCTTTGCAAGTGTATAGGCTCAATATTCGAAAGCTCAAATCCATCATGGTGGTCATGACAAAGCCACCTTCAGCATTGATTATAGGATGAAGAAGAATACGATACCATATTTTATTGTAAAAGGGGATCATCCCCTTTGGGTATTTTTGTTGTGAAGCATCCTACAAAGAGGCTTATTGTGTTCAAAATATTCATTTTATGATATAATACAATGCTTCATTTTTAGTGCAATGGTGTCTTTTTCATGCATACAAATTGGTGATCATAGTTTTCTCTTTAGAACATTTATTTTCTCACAGTTTTCTCTTATTGTGGATTGTAGCAGTGTTTTGCATTTACAACCCCTTCACCAACGCAAAACAGAGGTAAGTGTACAAACCTCTCATAATTTTACATTTTTTTGTAAAAAATATTATTATTAAAGTTTTTTTCTATTTATTTATTTTTATTATTTTCCATTGATTTAAAAAAAAATTAAAAATAAAAAAAAAAATTAAAATATAATAAAATAAAAAATATATTCAAGGTGCAAGCCTTTCAACCCTCCCTTGTGGCCCTACAACACCCCCTTTACCTCTTGCACAGGACCAAACCCTCCCTCTCACTTCCCCCTATGTAGGCCCCCTATGTGCAGCCTATATATCCATCCCACCCTATCAAATTTCCCTCCTCTACATGCGGCTTGTATACCCACCCACCCTGTCCCATTCCCCTCCCCACATCATACCTACCCTACCCTATTCAAGCCCTACCTACACGTGGACCCTATGTAATCGCCCCATCCTATCCCACTCCTCTTTCCCCCCTCCTTGTGCAGGTCTTCCTTGACCTTGGCTCTTGCATAACCACCCAACCCTATCCCAGTCCCCTTCCCCCTACACATAGGCCCTACATACACATGTCCCCTATGTAAACACCTCACCCTATCCTACTCTCCTCGATTTTCCTTGTCCCACATTCCCCATACATCCTCCCTATGCTCCCTACACATGGCTTGAGTTGTGCACCCATCCTCTATCCCCTTAAAAATCCCAAGGGGGCATGTGACCCCTTTCTTCTTCCACAAGGCTAAATAATCAATGGATTATAGCTATCATTATTTTTTGAGCCTTCCTGAGGGTGAAGCAAAAGTTTGGGTAGATCAAAAGTAGGACTTAGATAGTATGACATCTTTCAAGAGGTAATTTTGGTCCCCTTAGGATACCTATTGTCAACCCTCCATCTAGGAAGCCACTTAAGATGTTCATGGCTCATTCCTCAAAATAGGGGTGGGTGCAGAAACACCCAACTAAGTTCCATTCCATCACTCACATTTCATACTTTTTAGGACTAAGATACATATAACAAAAACAAAAAAACAAAAAAACCAAAAACCACAAAAAAATTCAAAAACTTCAAAATAAAAAAACAAATTGAGAAAAAGAGCAAAACTTGTTTGTCTATGTGATTGTTTGTTTATAGCATAGTTTTGTATTTTCCAAATTCATCGTACACCTAACCTTCACCATATTCACCCCATTTAAAACCTCTAGCTTATGGTATTGACTTGACATCAATCCAAAGCCCAAGCTAACACCCAAGTCAACACCTAAATCCAAATCCCTTCATATATGGAGTATTATGCCCAAATCTCCTAGGACTTGACCACTCCCACAATTGTACAAGGGGGTACATCGCAAGCCATTTACATGGACCTATCCTTTGGGCCTTCGCATCACATGCCCCTTTAGGTAAATAGCAGTAGGTCAAACATGATCTAGATATTATGCAAATGGCCACACATACAATAATTCTAGAGACCCCCCATACTAAGTCATCAATACCCTTTGACCCACACATCACACACTTGGATACTGATGCCATTAAAGCTTATTTGAACCTATTGGTTTTTACATCTCTACCATTTTTTTACATCCCACCTCGCTCCATTCCTAGACTCCATCAAGAATCTACATATTCACATCCTCAACACACCAACAATCTCATCATTAAACCTCTCATTGCAACCACATCCATGACCATGGATCGACACCAAGGTTATGCATAAGGGATAGTACTGAAAAAGTAATTATAAATTTGGGGTGAATCACGGTGAATCATGTATAAACTTTGGGATGAATTTTTCAAAATTTTGTAGAAAATTTATCAAAATATCACAAATTTTCAAAACTTTTGCATGTAAATTATAAAAACAATTGGGGGAACTTTTTACCTATTAAATCATCCTAAAACTTCATAAAACCACCACCATTAGATTAGGCTCAAAAAGAGCTTTCCAACGAGTACACATATACCTATGTTTTGATATATATTGATGCCTAAAATTGTGAAATTATTATCAGTCACCTTGTGACAGTCACCACATGGTGACTGTCACATGGCGACTATCACAAGGCAACTATCACATGGTGACTATCACATGGTGACTGTCACAAGGTGACTGACAATAATTTCACAATTTTAGGCATTAATATATCCAAATATAGGCATATTTGTACTCATTGGAAAGCTCTTTTCAAGCCTGATCTAATGGTGGTATTTTTATGAAGTTTCAAAATGATTTAATAGGTAAAAATATATCCCAAAATGATATTACTTCCTTACCACCATCTTTGGGTCCACTTTTGACCTATTAAATCATCTTGAAACTTCATAAAAACACCACCATTATATCAGGCTTGAAAAGAGCTTTCCAATGAGTACAAATATACCTATGTTTGGATATATATTGATGCCTAAAATTATGAAATTATTGTCAGTCACCTTGTGACAGTCGCTTGTGTCAGTCGCCTTGTGACAGTCACCACATGGTGACTATCACATGGCGATTGTCACAAGGTGACTATCACATGGCGACTATCACATGGTGATTGTCACAAGGTGACTATCACATGGTGATTGTCACATGGTGAATGAAAATAATTTCATAGTTTTAGGTATCAATATATATCCAAACATAGGCATATTTATACTCGTTGGAAAGATATTTTTGAGTCTGATCTAATGGTAGTATTTTTATGAAGTTTTAATATGATTTAATAGGTCAAAAATGGCCTCAAATATGGTGGTAAGGAAAAAATATCATTTTGGGATAGATTTTGACCTATTAAATCATCTTGAAACTTCATAAAAACATTGCCATTAGATCGGGATCAAAAAGAGTTTTCCAACGAGTACAAATATGCCTATGTTTAGATATATATTGATGTCTAAAACTATAAAATTATTATCAATCACCATGTGATAGTTGCCTTATGATAGTCGCCATGTGATAGTCGCCATGTGGTGACTATCACATAATGATTGTTATAGTCGTTTGTGTCAGTCGCCTTCTGTTAGTTGTGTTGTATCAATTGCTTTATTTGTATCATTCGCTATGGGATAAAATTAATGTTATAATTTTATGAGTGTCACTATCATGGTTACCTATATATAATGGGGTACAAGAGGTGAATTGGGCAGGATATTTTTTTTAAAAATAATTTTAAGGTGAAAATTAGGTGGGAAACCTTATGGTACTGGGGTGAATTTACCCTAAAAAAATTGATCCTATAATTTTCAAGTGAATGGGCCGACCTCTAGGGTCCCAAAATTAGCAAAATAAAAATTGTGAAAATCCTAAAATTCACTCTAAATTGTGAAATTCACCATTGTGCGTAACCTTGATCAACACCATCCATATTCCAATAACCAACATCTCTCCATACCATCTACCCACACCATCACTTGCTTAATATTACGAAGCACATGTCAATGTTGCTTTTCAAATTCCATAATTGATTCTCATTACCTCATTACCTCCTATTATGCATATGTAGTATATCATCTCTCAATCAATCATGATTCCTTTCACCACAAATCCCCCATCAATATCCATCAATGTTGCTGCCACACAAAATGATCAATATTTGGCACCTCATTCAATTGATCCACCTACATCAATAATCACCATACAAAAAGCCTTACAAAATTTGCAATAGATACTTACTGATAGTATTAAACAAGATATTCATACCACCTTACAAACCCAATCATAGGTGGCAGACTTTAATCACACCCTAACATCGACATAAAATTCCTTCTTCATGCAAGATCCATATTAGGTATCACATAAACCAACCATCACCATACTTACACCACCATAAAATACCTTATATTTTTGGATTCAAACAATATATCGCCATTCCTCCAACCCCTCATCAATAACTCCCACCTTACCAAAAACCATTATTTCATAATCAATACCAACAAAACATCACACATCATCAAATTTCAACCAATATCAACCCACTCGCCAACCAAAACTTCTTTTCATCCACTTAGTTCATAGCACAATAAACACATTTAGCCTATGTGCAAAGCACAAATTTAGGTTTTCAACCTCTGCTGGATGGTCCAGAATTTCATTTTTTATAAAATTAGATTAATAGTTTGGTCATGCAAAATCTAGGAATGACATATCAAAAACTCACTTTGTGCTAGCTATTCAACCATCCCATTCATCCCTCAGTACCCTCATCATCATATCCTATTTATTTTGATATACCAAATCTTGATAAATTTAGAGGGGAAGAGGATCCTTGAGAGCATGTAAGCACATTCATTAATGCATACTTAAGAATTCAAAATAATTATCCATTGATGCTTCAAACATTTTCTCAAACTTTTGGAGGTGACACTATAGAATGGCACAACCATTTGCCACATCATAGCATATACACCTTTTAACAATTGGCAGAAAAATTTCTAGAGCATTTCTCTCTTAACATCAGGAAAAACACTACCTTGATCAACTTGTTTAACCTATGACAATTTGAAGAATTAGTCTATGATTATGAAAATCGTTGGAGGGAACTTATCACAAAATCATCATTCACCCTCCTCATGGTATAACTTTCCTGAATGTTCACAAGGAGTTGTTCTAAACCCATCTCCTTGTTATTATAGCTTCAATAATATCAAATATTTAAATAATCCCTTGCTCAAACTAGAGTCATTGAAGAAATCAAAATCTAGAAGGGCAAAATCAAACTTAAAAATAAATAATGGTAAGGTAAGAACTCTAGGGGGAACAACCATGGCCAATAAAAACCTGAATAGGTAAATCAAGTGGTCTTGAGTGCACCTCAACTTCCAAATCAACAAACTCAAGTCCAATATCAATAACCCCCTACTCAACAACCATATCAACAACAAGGGTACCAAGAAATACCACCCCGATGCAACTACAAAATCCCACTACCACATCAGATAATCGAGTGCATATGTAGTACAACATACCACCCAACAACTACACTCCACTTTTCAAATCACTTTCCACCATATTTCAAAGGTTGTACAAGGCATAACTGATTTCCTTGACATAAATAAAACCTAAAGATCCTAATAAACCTCATGGTAGGAATTACAAGGAGTACCAGTATTGCACCTTCCATCATTAGAAGGGCCATGATATCATTGATTGTTATCACTTCAAGGACATCATACAATATTTCATCGGGAAGGGAACTATTAAGGTTGATAATCATTTAGCACTACCAAACCAAAACCTTGGGATCTATCAAATACCTCTTTATCAACGTGAGGCAACACAACAAAAAACTAGGACGTCAACTTCTACAATTTTCCCAACCAAGTCAATCATATCAACAATGTTCCACCATATCAATGTTTTATAGGTGCTATTCAAATAGTTATTCAAGGTCAGAGAAATGAAAATTGATCACAACAATTGAATGACCCAAACATACAAACACATATTATACTCACTCCTACTACACCAATTCCTATTGTGCCATCTCAAATCATTCTAGACCACCCAAACCCTCAAATCCATCTTCCAAATCCCCACCATACCATTTGAATAATTTGATTTCCACTCATCCAATATTTGTATAGGGGGGACAAGCCTCCACTTCCCAAAGCTAACCACCTAACCCCTCTTGACATCCACAACCATTCATCACCCCTCATCATACACTACTCCAATTCTACCTACATCCATTATCCACCAATATTAGCCATCTGCTATACCTATCTCAAATAGGCTAACTTATCCTTCCACCTTGCAATCCACGATCATAGCCCCTTCCTTCACATCATCAGTTTCAATCACTAGATAGGCTATCATTGTTCCTCCTACCCATTCCACCACATCTAATCATCTACTTGAGCCTCAAACCATCATCCTCTCCACTCACCTAGACCCATATCCACCACCATTTTCCCCATTTGAGTGATAGACCACTCTTAAGGCCTCCACTTCTACCTTCAACCCATCCCAAAATGTACCTACACAAGTCATGGTTCACCTCGTCAATCTTGGCATTGGTGAGTACATCATCAAAAATGCCACAATTAGCTCACCAATTATTGAGACTATTAAAGATATGATCGTCCATGTGACCCACCTTTAGAAATTGGTGTAGTGTACAATATGAGTTCTTCACTAAAATGGATTAATTTTATGTATAGGTGAATTGATTCTTCATCCGACCTAGTGCCTTCTACTGAACCCTAGTCATAGTTTTGTGCCAACATTGATTATATGTTTAATTCATCATTTCCCATGCACTACTTTTGATGTGTTAATTGACAAGGATATGGTCTAGGGTGATACAATTAGGGAATTCACAATATTTTTGAACCTCGTTATAGAGATGCACATGATCACGTTGGCTTGGGATACAACCCAAAATCCTCCACAACCTCCTTCGAGGAGGAATTTCAAAAACTCACCATAGATCCTGAGGAGGATAGCGAGGATAGTGAGGAAGAGTACATAGACCTTGAAATTATACCTCTATTGCATAAGGTAGTTTTAGAAATATTTCCACAAATATCCACAATTGACACCATTTTTGATGATGACTCTAAGGAGGATTTTGATGAGGCATTCGACACATTTTTGATTACCTCTGATAGATCTAAAGAAGAATCAACCCCCATTGTGCCCATTACTATCATAGATGAGTCCTACCTCCAAAATTTCTCCATCCCATAGCCCATATTTAATCAAATCCTTCCACTCGAGCAACTCGATGCACCCATCGATCCACCACTTCCACCTTGGCCACCTCCATAACATAGTAATCTATCAATTGTAAATCATTTTCTTCTATGAAATCATGAACAAGGGTATTGTATTATGGGCTTATCATAATTTAATATTCATAATTCAATATTCATAATTCATAATAATTGTTTAAACTGGTCACATTCATAATTCATGTATATACCACTTTCATCTTCCTTCATATTGCATTTTTGTATTCCTGTCATATGCATTCATACCCTTCATCTTCTGCATTGATTGTCACTCAACTAGTTTCCATACTTGTTGGTATCTGTAGACATTGAATTTTAGTCATTTGCAATGGGATTTCCACAAAACCATCAAAACATCTTTCAAACCATTGCAAATTCACAAATTCTCCCAAATTGCTACAAAATCATCACTCAGTACCCAATTTTGTTTAATCTTGTTTGCATTCCTTTAGACCTCCTTATTCCCTTATATATTCCTTAAAATTTCCTCCTATATTCTCCTTTTCTTTAAATTCCTCTAATTGCCCTTTGCCCCTCTCAATCCTCTCTAATTTTTGTTGGACATTTTGAGTGATAAGTTGTCATTGATGTCAAAATTGAGTGGTCCTTGATGTCGAACTTTCAACACCAGTCAGTGGCAGTTTCAGTTGGCAGTGTCAGTTTCAAGTTCTCCAATAAATGCAAAAGGATAATTCGGTTTCAGTTTCAAGACTTGGTTCCAGGAAGTCAAATTTGACCCAGAGTGAAAAAACAAGCCAAAGTAAATAATATTATAATATTCTTTTATAATATTATACAAAGGAAGTTTAAAATTAATTATAAATTAATTTATTAGTTAATTTACTTAACTTATAAAGTTATTTAAATTAATTATTAATTAATTTAATTATTAATTTTAAATTAATTTAAGCTAAGGTTAAATAACCCTAAGGTGGGTTATTAAAATTAAAATTCAAAATTCAATTTCGAAATACATAGCGCCGACGTGAGGAGAAATTTAAAAATATGTATATAATGGGGGACTACCCACCTTACAAAATTTTCCATGCCTTCAAAAAATATTTGTGAGCCTTATGATTTGCACTTCATCCAAGGAAGATAGAGTGTGCAAACTTTTGTTGAAAATCAAACGACGACGGAGGTATAAGAGGAAGGGACTCTTCCTTCCTTCATGTGGGCATTAGTAGCCCACACGGTGGGCTCCCAAGTGCTAAGGAATTTAGGCTTGAGGAGCTGAAAGATTGAATCTCACCGAATTCCATTTTTGGGGAACAAAGAGGTATGCTTTAATCTTGGGCACCGAAAATTTTAGGAATATAGTTTGAGCATTTAGAAATTAATTTTTGCATATTATAATTGGTTTCTAAGGTAGAAAGGGGAGTTATAAGGGATTTGCAAAATTAGATTTTTAATATTATTTTCTCATGTGGTTGAAAGGATAGTAAGGTGTTTGGTTGATGTTTTATGGTGTTAAAACATTATTTTGAGTTGGAGTTTACAAGATGTATCCAAGTAATTATTTCATGTATGTTATGATGAGTGTTATTTTTAAAGGGAGCAATAAGGCATAAATTGAGTTGTGATTATTTTGTGTCTAAAGGAATATTTTAAGAAAGTTTTGAAGTGATATTGTTGTGTTTAACCATTGAAATTGGAAAGAAGGAAATTGTGATTGAGACAGGTTTTTCAAAGGCACTTTGACATCCAATAAAGGTATAGGCATATTATTCCTAGTGAGTGATTGTTGAAAGTTGAGTATGAAAATTTGGAGTGAAAAGGATTGTTTGGTTAGCATTGTTGAGAGTGTTTTAATTTAATGATTCAAGGTTTTCTAGAATAAAAAGAGTGATTGATAAAACCTTGTTTTATTGTTGAAGTGAGTAATTGAGTGAAGAACTTGAACTAGGGTTTTGGAAAGAACATGAGTAACATTGTTATGTGATATTGGTTGATAAGCATTGTTGGAAATATTTGAGTGATTGTTCATATGATTGGACTAGGGTTTGTGAGCAAGGATTATTTCATTGAGTGATTGGTTGAGTAGAGTTGGTTGAGCCTAGTCAAGTGAATGTGTTGAAGTGATCGTTCAAGTTCTGTGAAACAAATTATTATATATTCTGAATTGATTTGAGAAAGAGGTTGAGTCTCTAACAATTCTCTATGTGTTTCTGTGATAAAATAGAGATTGGAAGTGATTGAGAGTTTGTGAATGTGAAGCATATTGAGTCTCTAACAATTATCTATATGTTTCAAAAAAGTGATTGAAAGTGATTGAGTATTGAGGTGAATGTGAAGCATATTGAGTCTCTAACAATTCTCCATATGTTTCTTAAAGAGTGATTGAAAGTAATTGAGTATTGAGGTGAATGTGAAGCATATTGAGTCTCTAAAAATTCTCTTTATGTTTCTATGAGATTGGAAAAGTTCTATTGTGGACTTGTTGAGAATATTTAAGGTAAGTCTTTGAGAAGACTAGTGGAAAAATCTGTGTGAGCTTTTGTGGAAGCTTACAATATAGATTGGGAGCAGATTTGGATAACTCCTAGTGAGGACTTATTGAGCAGATTTGGATAAGTTCTAATGAGGACTTATAGAGCATATTTGGAGAAGTTTTAGAGAGTAATTATGGACAAATTAGTGTGATATTTTGTGGAAGCTTACAAGGCATATTTGAGACAAGTATTTGAGAAGACTTGTGAGCAGAGTTGATTGATTTATTTGTTCAAACCTTGAGTTAAGGTTTGGGGTATATCTAGTAGAGTTGATTTGATATTTATTCAAGATTTGTGTTAAGGCTTGAGGATAGATATTTAGGATAGATTTGTGCTAGACCGAAGGACTATATTTAATGAAAATTTGAGGACAGAGTTTGGTGCATATTTGAGGATAGGTTTATGCCTGACCAAAGACAAATATTGAGTAGATTTGTTCTAGATCGAAGGACTATGTTTAGTGTAGATTTGAGATAGAGCTTTGAAGATGATAGAGTATAGAGGATGATAGTATCCAGTGGATAGAGATCCATTAGCCAGGGTAGTGAGGACAAGTGTTTTTATTCATTAGCCATAGCAATGGGGGCAACAATTCTTCTAGAAGATCGCTAGTCAGAGCTTAGGAGAAAGGAGTTATCCTATGGATAGAGATCCACAAACTTGATTAGGGTATTGGTGTCTCCTTTGGATAGAGATACATAAATATTGTAATAGGGAAAGGATTTCCAAGAGATTGATTGAGAAAATTTTAGTGAAATATTTTCTCTGTGGAGTAGCCCATATTAGGTGAACCACATAAAATTGGTGTCTCTATTATGTGTGGTGATTTATGCATTGCTTTGATTACTTTTGTTGATATTACTATATATACATTGCATAATATTGATTGGAAATAAAAGTAAAAAGTGATCTTATACTATTCACCGCCCTCTCAGTATAAACTTATGTTATTTAATTAGTATCAGAGTGGTTTCCTTTAGAAGAGTTTAAAAACTTGAAGGAAAATATTTCAAGAACACAATGGATTCTAAGAATATGTATTCAGATAATTCAACACCAATCTTTGATGGAAGTGATTATATATATTGGATTATGATAATGAAGGTTCACCTGATGGCACTTGGAAATGAAATTTGGGAAGTAGTTGAGAATGGATACATACCACCAGTTGATACACCTATAGATAAGAAAGGTAAAATTCTACAACATTGCAATTCAAAAGCAATGAATGCACTTTTGAGAGGTTTGCATAGAACATAATCAATAAAATTTATGCATTGTAAAGATGCAAAAGGAATTTGGGATAAGTTGCAAAGCATATATGAAGGAGATAAAAGTGTCAAAAAGGCAAAGATACAAAATCTCAAAGGAAAATTTGAATAATTAAGAATGAATAATGAGGAAGACATTAGTTCTTATCTACTTTGTTAATGTTATGCAAGGACTTGGACTTAATGTAGATGAATCAGATGTTTGTGATAAGATCTTAAGGTCTCTTCCAACAAGGTTTAGTAAAAATAATTTATCTATAGAAGAAGCAAAGGATGGTGATTCTTTGACAAGAAATATGTTGCTTGGTATTCTTACAACTTTTGAGTTAAGAACAAAAGAACATAATCCCCAAAAGGAAGCAACCTTCAAAGAAATTAAGAAGACAAAGGGTAAGAATTCAGAATCGAGCAATGATTCATCCAGTGATGAGGAAGCTAATTATGGCAAAAGGAACAAGGATTCAAGAAGATTCAAATATGCAAAATATGTTATATGTTTCAATTGTGGAAAGTATGGTCACTATGCAACTAATTGTCAAGAAGCCAAAAACAACAAAGATGAAGAAAAATAGGATCACATGAACAGGGAATTAGAAAGATACAGGTATCAAATGAAAGGTAAGGATGGAAAAAGCAGACAAGGAAAGAAGTTCTTTCAAAGATAAAATAGGAGCTACTATGCAGATAAGGCAAGTAAGTACTCAAGTGATAGTTATGCTAGTTCTTCAAGTAATGATAAATATGAAGTCCTATTTATGATTGAATAAAAATAAGAAGTTAAGAAAAGGTCACCATTAATTCTAAAGAATTTAATATGTGGTAATTTTGAACATCTTGAGTATAGTTGTACAAGGAATGGTTTTAGTTTCAGTGATGATGAATATGAGGATGCACTTGAAGGACTAGAAGGGAATATTCTAATGGCACTAGAAGAAGAAGGTGATGATCCTATAGTAGATAAGTCAAATAAAAATTAATATGTAGACAAAGGCAAACAAATAGAGGAAGAATCAGAAAAAGAAGGATTTGATCTTAAGGCATAACTTATTTATGCTCTTGACACAGTAAATAAGGTAAGAAAGTAAAACTCTAAACTTGAATTTTAGTTTCAAGAATACGATGAAGAAAGAAGAAAGCTTATAGAGGATCTAAACAAGTCAATGGCTAAGACAAAGAAGTTCAAGGATAAGTTAGAAGTAAATATTAGAACAAGAAGTAGCTCTACTAAGGGAAGATTTAGAAAAATCCAAGGATAAGCTACACAATTTTGGAAAGAGTTCAAAGATTTTGGATAAGATGATCAAGGTACAAAGAAGGTCAATAAACAAAATAGGTCTTGGTTTTGAACAAGCTCAAAAGAAACAAGAAGAAGAGTCAACCTCAAGTTTTAAAGAAGAAGAAACTTTAGAAGAAGAAGAAGACAATGTAAGAGAAAGTGAGACTTTTGAGGATGAGTTGGAAAATAGAAAGTTCAATAAGAAAAGGAACAATGCACAAAGAAGAAATAGATGGAACAACAATCAGAATAGGTTAAGAGAGACTAAAAAACCAATGAGGTCAAGACAAGGTAATTTCAATGGAAGATGTTTCTCATATCACAGGTTTGAGCACATGGCTTCACAGTGTAGGACACATGAAAGACAAGAAATTGGGAATTTCAAAAATAGGCAGCTTTTCCATGGGTATTGATACTCATGTAATCAGTTTGGTCACAAGGTAATGGATTTCAGGGTTCATGACATAAAAGGATATGGCTTCACTAGGAGAAATCCTAAGATATTTGCACCTCCAAGGAATAATAACATTAAGTGTTATAAGTGCAATAATTATGGACATACAACAAAGTGGTGTAGAGCAGACATTCCAAAACCAAGCATGAACATGAACAAGAACAAGAATAGGAACATGAATATGGATATGAACATGAACATGAATAGGAACAAGAACAAAAATATGGATATGAACATGAACAGGAACATGAACAAGAACAGGAACAGGAATATGAATATGGACATGGACATGAACAGGAACATGGACATGGAGAGGAATAGTCAAAGGAATTATAAGGATCAGACAAGAAGGAAAGAGGACAAAGGTAAAAATTGGTGATTGCTGGGAGTAGAAATACTCCCACCCCAGAATCAAACACCTCAAGAGGAGGTGGGACAAGGGCTAAGCTAAGAGCCTCACTATTAGCCCCGAGCCCCAAAGGTGACCCTTTAGCATTGATGTCAAAGAGGGAGATATTTGAGTAAGGTGAGAGATTTGGTTTAAGGAGAGAGCATTGAGTCAGGGGGAGTAGAACAGGAAAAAGGTCAAGTTTTGGTAAAAAGAATTTGTGTTGCCATCAATGACAAAGGGGGAGATTGTTGGACATTTTGAGTGATATGTTGTCATTGATGTCAAAATTGAGTGGTCCTTGATGTCAAACTTTCAGCACTAGTTAGTGGTAGTTTTAGTTGGCAGTATCAGCTTTAGGTTCTCCAATAAATGCAAAAGGATAATCCAATTTCAGTTTCAAGACCCGGTTCTAGGAAGTCAAATTTGGCCCAGAGTGCAAAAAAAAGCCCAAGTAAATAATATTATAATATTCTTTTATAATATTATAAAAATGAATTTCAAAATTAATTATAAATTAATTTATTAGTTAATTTAATTAACTTATAAAGTTATTTAAATTAAAAATTAATTATTTTAATTATTTATTTTAAATTAATTTAAGCTAAGGTTAAATAACCCTAAGGTGGGTTATTAAAATTTAAATTTGAAATTCAATTTCGAAATACATAGTTCCAATGTGAGGAGAAATTTAAAAACATGTATATAAGGGGGACTACCCACCTTACAAAATTTACCATACCTTTGGAAAGTATTTACGAGCCATATGATTTGCACTACATCCAAGGAAGATTAAGTGTGCGAATTTTGTTGAAAATCAAATGACAACAGAGGCATAAGAGGAAGGGATTCTTCCTTCATTCACGTGGGCATTAGTAACTAACGCGGTGGGATACCAAGTTCTAAGGTGCTTAGGCTTCAGGATGTGGAGGATCGAATCTCGTCGAATCCCCTTTTTGGGGAAGAAAGAGGTATGATTTAATCTTGGGCACCAAAAATTTTAGGAATATAGTTTAAGCATTTAAAAATTAATTTTTGCATATTATAATTGGTTTCTAAGGTAGCAAGGGGAGTTATAAGGGATTGGAAAAATTAGATTTTTAATATTATTTTCTCATTTTTTTTAAACGGGGGCAGAGACCTGATGTTAAACAAACACAAACAAGTGACTAGGTTGTAAGATATCAATACAAGAACTCCGGAATCGTAGGACTTGCTCTCAAGTCCCACGGCCCTTCACCTCAAAGCTCACAGACTTGCTTAGCTGAACCACAAGAGATTTTTGAGACCCATCGTGATTCATAAACCTCATAGAAGCATAAAGAGAATTGTTAGAGACTCAATATGTTCTATACCTAACTCCCTTTTTCTCTGTAAAGTTGGGCCATTGTTTTCTTACTCATTCATTCAATCTCTAGACATAGATTGTTGAGACAATTGTTTTACTTAACTCATCTTTTCTATCTAAGTGTGTGTGTATGCTTTCTGTGCCTTGTGTTTTTCTGTTTTTTTTTTCTGGTTTATTTCATGAGTGGTTTCTCTCTGTGCTGTTTTTTCGTTTTTACGTTTTGTTTTGTTTTCTGGTTTTTCTGGGGCTTTTTCTTTTGTTTTCTGGGGTTGCTTTTTTGTGGTGGGCTCTTGTTTTTTTGTTGGTTGTTCTTCTTGTCTTGCCTTTTTTCTTGTCCGTTTGTTTTTCTTTTATCTTTTTATGTTTTGTTTTTTTGGTTCTTTTGTGCTTTCTGGGTGGTTTTGGTTTTGTTCCTGTTGGGTCAGTGCCGTTGTGCTTTTTTTTTTTGGGGTGGGTTTTTGTGCTGTGGGTGGTGCGTTGGTTTGGGAGTGTCGTCTGGCGCTCCTCGCAGCGTGTTAGGATATAAAGGGGGGGCGGGGGGGGTGCATGCATGTGCGATGGGTGCTGTGTTTTTGGGGTGTTTTTTGTTCTTTTGCTTTTTTTGGTGGTCTGTTTGGTGGGTTGAGCCTTTTTTTTTTTTTTTTTTTTTTTTTGGCTTTGCGGTTTGGTTTTTTTATTTTTGGCCTTGTTGTTGCTTGGTTTTTCTTTTTGGTCCTGGTTTTGTTTCTTGTACTGGTTTTTCCTTTCTTGGCTTTGTTTTTGTCCTTTTTGTGTTTTGTCTGCTTTTTTGGGGTGTGTTTGTTCCTTTGTTTGTGGCTTTTTCTTTTGGAGTGTGGTTCTTCTTTGGTTTGCTCGTTGGCTTTTTTTTTGGTTTTTTTTTTTTTGTTTGGGGGTTTGGCTGGTGTTGTTTAGTTGTTCTCGTGGGTGTTTTGGGGTGGGGTTCTTGGCTTGTTTGGTTTTTTTGTGGCTTTTTGTTTTGTTTTGTTTTGGTTGTTTGTTTTGTTTTTGTTTTTTTGTTTGTTTGGTTGTTTTGTTTGTTTTGTTTGTTGGTGTGCTTATTTTTGCACTTATAGTAACATGTTTTTTTTTAGGCATCTTTCTTTGAATCCAAGTTGTTTGGAAGGGTCATTTGTTTTCTTGTTTTGTGCACTTGGGTGTCTTGGTTCTCTTTTTTTTTTTGTGTGGTGTGTTGGTTTTGTTTTTTTTGTTTGGTCTTCTTTTTTTTTTTTTTTTTTTGTTTTTGGCTTGTTGTTTTTTTGTTTTTTTTGGGTTTTTGTTTTTTTGTGGTTGGTGTTTTTTTTGTTTTTTTGTTTGTGGGTTTTTTTTGGGTTTTGTGTGGCTTGTTTGTTTTGTTTTTTTGGTTTTTTTTTTTTGTTGTTTTTGGTTTTGTGTTTGTTGGGTGTTTTTGTTTTTTTTTTTTTTGTTGTTTTTTTTTTTTTTTGCTGGTTGTTTTTGTTTTTTTTGTTTTTTTGTTGTTTTTTTTTTGGGTGTTTTTTTGTTTTTTGTTTTGTTTTTGTTTTTTGTGTTTGGTGTTTTTGTTTTGTTGTTTGTTTTGGTTTTTTTTTTGTTTTGGTTTTTTTGGTGGTTTTGGTGGGTTTGGGGTTTGGGGGTTTTGTTTTTTGCTTTGTTTGTGTTGTTGTTTGGTTTGGTTTGTTGTTTTTTGGGTTTTTGTGTTGGGTTGGGGTGTGGTTTGGTTGTTGGGGGGGTTTGTGGTTTTGGGGTTGGGTGTTGGGTGTGGTTTGGGTTGGGGGTGTTTGTGGGGTGGGGTTTTTTGGGTTTGGTGGTTTTGGTGGGTGTGGTGGGTTGTGGTTTTGGTTTGGTTTGTGTTGTTGGTGTGTTGTGTTTGTTGGTTCTCTTGCTTTTGTGGTGGTTTGTGTGGGTTTTTTTTTTTGTTTGGTTTTTTGTGTGTTTTGTGTTGTGGTTTGGTTGTGGTTTGGGTTTGTTTTTGGTGTTTTTTTTTTTGTGGTGGGTTGGTGTTGGGGTGGTGTGTGTTGGGGGGGTGTGGGTGTGTGTGGTGTTGGGTTTTTTTGGGGTTTTTTGTGTTTGGGTGTTTTTTGGGTTTGCAAGGGGGGGGGGGGCCGCGGGGGCCCCCCCCCCCGGGGGGGGCTTGGGGGGGGGGGGGGGGGGGGGGGCCCCCGGGGGGGGGCCCCCCCCCCCCCCCCCCCCCCCGGGTTCTCATGTGGTTGAAAGGATAGTAATGTGTTTGGTTGATATTTTGTGGTGTTAAAACATTATTTTGAGTTGGAGTTTACAAGGTGTATCCAAGTAATTATTTCATGTATGTTATGATGAGTGTTATTTTTAAAGGGAGCAATAAGGCATAAATTGAGTTGTGATTATTTTGTGTCTAAAGGAATATTTTAAGAAAGTGTTGAAGTGATATTGTTGTGTTTAACCATTGGAATTGGAAAGAAGGAAATTGTGATTGAGACAGATTTTTCAAAGGCACTTTGAAATCCAACAAAGGTATGTGCATATTCTTCCTAGTGAGTGATTTTTGAAAGTTGTGTATGAAAATTTGGAGTAAAAAGGATTGTTTGGTTAGCATTTTTGTGAGTGTTTTGATTTATTTCTTCAAGGTTTTCTAGAATAAAAAGAGTGATTGATAAAACCTTATTTTATAAGCATTGTTGTTGAAGTGAGTAATTGAGTGAAGAACTTGAACTAGGGTTTTGGAAAGAACAAGAGTATCATTGTTATGTGAGATTGGTTGATAAGCATTGTTGGAAAAATTTGAGTGATTGTTCATATGATTGGACTAGGGTTTGTGAGCAAGGATTATTTCATTGAGTGATTGGTTGAGTAGAGTTGGTTGAGCCTAGTCAAGTAAATGTGTTGAAGTGATTGTTCAAATTTTGTGAAACAAATTATTCTATATTATGAATTGATTTGATAAAGAGGTTGAGTATTGATGAGTGTGAAACATATTGAGTCTCTAAAAATTCTCTATATGTTTTTGTGATAAAAGAGATTGGAAATGATTGAGAGTTTGTGAATGTGAAGCATATTGAGTCTCTAAAAATTCTCTGTATGTTTCAAAAGAGTGATTGAAAGTGATTGAGTATTGAGGTGAATGTGAAGCATATTGAGTCTCTAACAATTCTCCATATGTTTCTAAAAGAGTGATTGAAATTAATTGAGTATTGAGGTGAATGTGAAGCATATTGAGTCTCTAAAAATTATCTTTATGTTTCTATGAGATTGGACAAGTTCTAGTGTGGACTTGTTGAGCAGATTTGAGACAACTCTTTAAGAAGACTTGTGGAAAGATCTGTGTGAGATTTTGTGGAAGCTTATAATACATAGTGAGAGTAGATTTGGATAAGTCCTAGTAAGGACTTATTGAGCAGATTTGGACAAGTTCTAGTGAGGACTTGTAGAGAATATTTGAACAAGTTCTAGAGAGGACTTGTGGACAGATTAGTGTGAGCTTTCGTGGAAGCTTACAAGGCATTTTTGAGATAATTCTTTAATAATACTTGTGAGTAGAGTTGATTGATTGATTTTTTCAAACCTTGAGTTAAGGTTTGGGGCAGATCCAATAGAGTTGATTTGAGATTGAGTCAAGCTTTGTGTTAAGGCTTGAGGATAGATATTGAGGATAGATTTGTACTAGACCGAAGGACTATTTTTAGTATATATTTGAGGATAGAGTTTGGTGCAAATTTGAGGATAGGTTTGTGCCTAACCAGAGATAGAGATTGAGCAGATTTATGCTAGATTGAAGGATTGTGTTTAGTGCATTTTTGAGATAGAGTTTTGAAGGTGGTAGAGTATAGAGTATGATAGTCTCAAGTGGATAGAGATCCATTAACTAGGGCAGTGAGGATAGGTGTCTTCAGTGGATAGATATTCATTAGCCAGAGCAGTGGGGGCAATAATTCTTTTAGAAGATCACCAGTCAGAGCTTAGGAGAAAGGAGTTCTTCAATGGATAGAGATCCACGAACTTGATTAGGGGATTTGTGTCTCCTTTGGATAGATATCCATAAATATTGTAATAGGGAAAGGATTCCCAAGAGATTGATTGAGAAAATTTTAGTGAAATATTTTCTCCGTGGAGTAGCCCACATTGGGTGAACCACGTAAAATTGGTGTCTCTATTGTGTGTAGTGATTTATGCATTGATTTGATTACTGCTTTTTATATTTCTATCTATACATTGCATAATATTTATTGGAAATAAAATTAAAACTGTGGTCTTATACTGTTCACCCCCTATTAGTATAATATTGTGTTCTTAAATTTACTCTAAATCCCTCTTGTTCTCTTTCATTCTCCCCAATTTATCTAAAATTCCCTTTAAATTTCCCTAATTTCTTCTAAATTTCCTTATCTCTCCTAATTTTATTCTATTTCCATTTTAATTGCCCCTAAAATTCTTCTAAATTTCCTATGAACTCTCTCCCTCTATTTTCACTCTTAATTTCTCTAAAGTCCTTTAAGGTTTTTAATTTTCTCCCAATTTATCTTTTTCCTTAAATCCTAAATTTCTCTAATTTTTTCTCCTCTTTCCCTAATATTCTCCTACTCTTAATTATCCTAATCTATATTTATTTTCTTCTAATCTATATTTTCCCACCTAATTCCCTTCATTTATTCTTCTCCTCTCCCTTGAGTTTCCCATAATGCTTCTTAATTATCTATTGTTGTCATTAATATCTCATTAGATATTAATTACATGGTTAAGCCCCCATTTGATCATCTAGGGATATGCATCGATGATTTAAAATTCTATTTGAAATCCTAATATCTGGCCAAATCTCCACCCACCAATCTCTATTTACTCCACCTTGTCTCCTCACACATACCTCCCTCCAAAAGTGTGAAATTTAAAATTATTAAAAATACCTAAGGTCAAGGTGGATTAAGTTACAAAGTAAATAACCTTGTCCTCCCTACCCTCCATGTCATATTTTAAATCAATTTAAAATTCTAAGTGTAGCCTCCAATGCACACAAGCCCCCATGTTCATCTCATCACCCACTACCAATTAACGCTACTTAGATGGGAGAGAGATCACTCCACCCAAGGCGTTCTCCAAGTGGTATTCTCTAGCTCCTCCTTGGAATTTGCACTTACCACCTCCATACCAAGTTAGTGCCACCTCCCCTCCACATCACTCCAATGCCACCTACCCTACCATCCTCCAAAATCCTATAAATCCCCTCTCATACCCCACCATTTGCAAGGGAGTTGAAATTTACATACTATTATGCTACAAAAATTTGGTTAGCTACCTCTACTACCCTTGTAAAGTCATCATCCATCACCTTACTTCTTGGAGGATCCACCAATGGCAACCATGGAGGATATTCTATAACCTTTACCAATGCTTTGACTGCCCACTATTTTTAAACTAGCCAAACTTTTACGACCTCACCAACTCCAGAAGAACCCCTGAGGCTATATACATCCATAACATAGTCATATTATCCCTCATTCCATTTGGCCTCAACTATCCAGATGATTATGCAAGCCTAACCATCTAGACAGTTACCCAGAGCTCACCGTCTAGACGATTACCCAAACACATCTTAGATAGTACAAATATCATATTAGGCAGGTAAATAAAATTATGAAACATCCTTTATGATTATTTATGAAATTTTATTGTAGTTTTATGAAGTTTTTAATGCTTTTAATAAAATTTCTTGTATTTACATATTGCTAAGGGCCTCATCCAAGGGAGGCCCCTTAGATGCTTTTGATGTCCTCTGATTTATATGTTTGCAGGTTTTCAAAAGCTGGTCAAGCACCTGGGTGGTCTACACATGCATTCAAAATCTACCCATCATCTATTTGTTACATGAAATGAAATTTTCACCTTGTTACTTGATGTAAAAAGGGGTCATCCCCCTTTGGTTTCTTTTTCAAGAGACATTGTCACTATTTTAGGCCCCTTTGGCACAAACATTATACTCAAGGAATCTTTTTTATTGATTATAAATACATGCATGCTTACCTTTCATTGCTACATGTTTATTTGCTTCTCTTTCATGGTATTTTCTAGGTGCAATTTTCATGTATACAAAATGGCACACTCAGTTGGACCTTCCTTCTAACTCATTAGGCATTGTTTTCCTTTATTTTCACCTTTATTCCTAGTGGGCCATATTTTGGGATATTTTATCATTATTTTGTAGCTTCATTTACATGTGATACTAATTCCCTACTATCTATTTTTGATGCATGTTTGTCATAGTGGTGAATATTTACTATAGTAAAGGCTCTTCACCTATTTTTCAACTCTGGTCAACCATCTCAAACAGGTCTCAACCATCTTGGATGGTTGTCATCTGGTTCAAATAGTCACACAAGGATTGTGGCTTGCAGGTCATATTTCTAAGAGAAGTTAGAAGTAGGTTTTGCACTCTTAATTTCATTTTATCTTTCTTCCTAGTATAGGCAGATTTCCCTTTCTAAAATAATGTTTTAAAGCATTTTATCCCATGCACATTTAGGCCCTTTTCTCCTCTTTGGGCCTATCTTATCTGTTTAGGGAAAAGAAAAACAAAAAGGAGAGTACATTAGATTAGTTTAGATTTTGTTACATTGTTTCAAAAAAATAGAAAATCATGTTAGAGTAGGTTGCATTTGGTCTTCTTGTCTTCAAGAAAAAGGAAAATAACATCCTAGTTTAGATATATATTTTTTTGTATGTTAAAAAAAAATGCTAGTCTAGGTTGTGCTTTTTAATATTCTCTTGCTTAAGTGTTACAGAATAAGATAAATAATAAATAACCAAAATTTTTGTTTTAAAAGTGCAATTGTTTTACCTTTTTATTCTCTTTTATTTTTCTAGTATTTGGCTTGGTCTCCATTAGTTTAGGTAGCCTAGCATAACGTACTTCATTTAGTACCTTACTTAGCTAGAATTCATATGCTATTCTAGTTTAGGTTGTTGGCATTCCCATAGCTTAGTTGCATCATAGGAATTCTCTTTAAAATCTCTACCATAGGTAGCCCTTTTTATATATCTAGTGTATAATAGTTGCACCTCCTTTAGGGTAGATTTTGATCATATTTATTCTTAGGAATGGGGTTCTATACCCCTGTAGAATAGCTACCTTGGCAAATCCCTTTTGTGTGACCTTATAAAAGTTTTTGCACCCATTTTTTCTTTTAACTATATTTGGCACAGAGACTTAACCATATTTGTCAACCATCCCAGACTATTGTTGATCGTATGTGATGGTTACCCTATGTGACTATCCCACATTATTGCTAACCATCTATGCTGATTTCTCTATTCTATTGTCCATACCGGTTAACAACCATATTAGATGGTTATATTTGTGACTTAGTCCTATTTTGGGAAGTTGTTAAAAAAACCATTTACCATATTTTACCCTTAAATTGACTATCCTTGTAAAGTTAATAGTATGCATCCAAAACTCAATCAAAATTTTAAGTCATACCTCTATATTGCAACCAGAGTATTTGCATTTAGGTTTTTTAGTCCATTCAAGGGTAGTTTCATGCATCATAGTTGCATTTAGATCTTTTGTAAAAAAATCAATCAAATCTTAACAAAGAAAAAAAACTAGAAAATAAAAACCTTGCACACACTTTTGCATGATCCACCATTTCATACTACTCTAAGTGTGAGGATAACCTCTTGATGAACTAGATTTCATCACCAGTCATCAGTTGAGCCCTAGTATAAGCTATAGCTAGTATGCATAGTTTCTTGGATTTCATCATCAGGATACTGGTT
Source organism: Wollemia nobilis (assembly GCA_028583015.1). Lineage (NCBI taxonomy): Eukaryota > Viridiplantae > Streptophyta > Pinopsida > Araucariales > Araucariaceae > Wollemia > Wollemia nobilis. Next base: position 47,487 of record JAQPPZ010017036.1, on the reverse strand, counting down.
ACCCTTGGGACTAGATCAGGGTAATATTTAGGTTAAACACACTTTAACCACATGGATTAATAATTAGTGGATCACAACTATAATTCTTGTCTAGGCCTAGCTGAGGGTGAAGCAAAAGTATGGGTAGACCGATAGCAAAACTTTAATAGCGTGATATTTTTTTAGAGGTAATTTTTATTCCCATAGGATATCCATAGCCTATCCACCATATTAGGATACCATTACAACCATTAGTATATTATTCCTTGATAGAGGGATAGGTTTGAACACAACCTTTTAGATTCATTCCCTCTACCAAATTTTTGTAGCTGCAAGGTATAGGTACATCAAGCACATACAAAAAAAAAAACTTGAAAAATAAACAAAATACTTCAAAAAACAAACAATAGCAAAATAAAATTCAAAATATAAATTGCTTGCTTGTTTTGTTTGTTTGATCGTACACCATTTCCATATCCCATTTCATGCTTGTTAGCCCATGGTCATGACTCATCGTCAAGCCTAAGATTATGTTCAAATCTAAGCTTCCATGGCTTATTTTGATCAACCCTCCCATGCTTCGATCATTCCTTTGACCCATCAAGAGGATGTGTTGTGAGTTTGTCATGATAATCCATTATATGATCCCTCTCACTACACTTCAAATATGGTTGAGGTGTCTCATATCAGATATTATCTAGATGTGATGTCCCATGCTATCCACACCACTATTCCTAAGACCCCTCATATCAAAATCCTTTTGTCATTGGAGTTATAACATCCATATTTGCCTCCCATTCGCATTTCATTTTACACCATTCCTACCCTTCATCAAGATCTAGTTTATTCCCACACATCTTATCCATCCACCATGTATGTTGTGACCAAATACCTCTTTGAATCTATACCTGATTCAACTTAGGCTCTTTGGTTAACATCCACTTATGATTTTGCTAATATTTACTCAACTCAACCACCTTATGCATGTCTCACCTATCCATTAACATCTAGAAAATCGGTGGCCTTTGATCCCAACCAACCATATTCATCTAATCAAGCTCCCCCTTCACACACTACTCATATCGATTCCAATTAGTATCATGTTGGTCAAGTCAATGTTGCCTCCCATATTTTGATTTTGATTTCTTTTGCAACTTATCACCCTTCATATACCGCTATTCAACCTACTGGCACACATGTTGCACAACCTCCTCTATCATAATATTTCAATCCTTTTCCTAGTACTTCAATCTTGATTCAAAAGGTTACCAAACCCAATATCTTCTCTCTCATAGTTATTATTTAGTGTAGCAAGTTCCCACTAGTATCGCCTATCAAAAACCTCCTCTCTCATTTGGCATTCATGTCCATCATCAATAGTTATAGGTACTGAATTCACCTCCTCCTACCACATCAACTTATAATGCCTTCTTCACCCAATATTTCTCATGGGCCTCTCGACCATCCCCTATTCAAATGTCCTTACCCCCATCCCAACACACCTATCAAAGGACATCATTATAGTCTCAAAAAATACCTCCTACAAATTATTAGTAATTTTTATCCCATCCACAAAAACCATAACCTAGTTCACAATAGCCATATCCACACCAATATCAACCTCCATTGAATCCACTACAAACATCTTCCACTTCAATGTAGCTACCTCTTGATTACAAAGTCTACATTCAATATCAAAAATACCAAAACCCCCCACCTAACTTGTATGAGGTCCCATCATAATATTTATCCCAATAAAAAACCTCCTTAGGAACCATACAAAGCTCCATCACAACAAGTGCAATCAAACATCAATTATTAGTAGCCTCTATATTACTAACCCCCACCCAACACCTATCCATATTCCTATCAGGCACCTCTGGTATATCCAAATAAACCTTCATTTATCCAAACCTCAACCCTGAAGTCATACCTTTTACCATCTTACTACATATCCAAACCATCCCTAGATGTATTCTAATTGTTGCCAATCGGGTTGACATTCTAGAGTTGTAGTCTATGGGTATTGGATATTAGAAGACTACCATTTGTTAGCATATCAACCATCCAATCCACCCCTCCATACTTTCTCCACCATACCCTCCTAGTTTTGAGGTGCCCAAGCTTGATAAATTTAAAGGGGATGAGGATCCTTAATAACATGTAGGTACCTTCATGAACGCTTGCTTCATAATTCAAAACAATGATCCTCAAATGCTTTGTACTTTTCCCAAACCCTTGGTGGTACACCTTAGACTAGTATAATAATTTATCAAATCATAAAATATTTAATTTTGAATAAATAGCTAATATATTTCTGGAATATTTCTCACTTAGTGTAAAAAATAAGACTACCCTAACTAACCTATACAATCTTCACTAGCTTGCAAACGAAGTTGTTTTGAATTATGATGCTCAATGGAGAGCAATAATCATCAAATTGCCTTTTTTCCTTCTAATGACCAAACTTACTCAGATGTTTACATGTAGTTGCTCAAAACTATATCTCTAAAGTTGATCTTACTATCCTGACCCTCCCAAATGGACTTTTGGAACATAAAAAAGCAATATATAAACAAATGTGGTTGATGTGATTTTGTGCAAGCTTCTTGATATTAGATAAGTAATGAAGGATATGTTACTTCTAATGAATTGCCAATGTGTAGGATTAGGTGCACTCATTAGTGGAGGAAATTGAGTCATCCATTGTTGATGAGAGTATTTGAGGAAGGAAAAATGATTATAAGGCAACTTAAAGGTAACACGAATAGATACCTTCATATAGGCATGCATTTGGTTATGGGATAATCGTCAATGTCTAATCACCTTGAGCCTCATACTGATAGCCTATTAGCTATCACATGTTATAGAGGCTGAGATAGGTGATTAGATTGACGTAAAGACTCCCTCTTTGTTTGATGCACTTGCATAATTGTCTTTTACTTCAACATTATTAATCTTGATGACCGGTATTCATGGAATAGATGGTTTACCTTCACAAACTTCTTATGTGTACTATTTTAAATAAATAGTTGATTTATTTAAAAGGGCATAATATATTGTTTAAATAAATAGTTGATTTATTTAAAAGAGCATAAGATAATATTTAAATAATTAGTTGATTTATTTAAAAGGGCATAAGATATTGTTTAAATAAGTAGTTGATTTATTTAAAAGAGCATAAGATAATGCTTAAATAAATAGTTGATTTATTTAAAAGGGCATAATATATTGTTTAAATAAGTAGTTGATTTATTTAAAAGAGCATAAGATAATGTTTAATTAAATAGTTTATAATTTAATAAATCAAAGAAAGGGGGCCTCATGAAAAATGAGTAGTTGATTATGTAAAAAATGTTGATAGAGGTCCATGTGATAAAATGATTGATTTATTCAAAAAGTATTAATACTAAAATAATCAAAGGTAATTAATTTACCAAAGCTATTGCCAAAAACTTATCTTAAATTAAGAAAAGTAGAATTCCTTAAACCTCCAGCCTCGATGTACCTAGAAAGCCACCGCCCACCCATCGATCGACCCACCTAAAGCATTATGGTGAAAATATGACATTCAACAAGCTCCTCTGATGAGAGAAGGAAATTATTTATGGCAACTACCTTGATAAGAGAACAGGGAAGGGTGTTCACCCTACCTCCTATCAAAGGTGGTCGGGGAAGTAATGGTAGGTAGGCAAGAACATGGATCAAGGAGGGGGAGAAGGCATGGAAGGAAAAGCACGAAGGGTAGGGAGAGTAGATCCGAAAGGACAGAAAAGGGAGGAGCAAATAAAGGAGCGATGAGTGATGAGTGACCAATCACCGTAGATGAACCAAGTTGGTTATCATCCGAAGCTAGTTGTTATGCTTTCCTCTTTGTGTAAAAGGAGCGATGAAGCTCTGTGTGTAAAGATAAGTGAAGCTCTGTGTGAAAGAAGTGATGAAGCTCCATGTAAGAGCATAAATATCTATGTGTAAGAGTCATGAAGATATGTTTGAAAGGAGTGATGAAGGTCCATGTAAGAGCGTAAAACTTTGTGTGTAAAGAGCATTGAAGGTTTGTTTGTAAGAGTCATGAAGCTTTGTGTGAAAGGAACGATTAAGATCTGTGTAAGAGCCTAAATCTCAATGTGTAAAGAGTATAAAGCTCTATTTGTAAAGAGCATAAAGCTCTATGTGTAAAGAGCAGTGAAGATCTATGTGAAAGGAGTGATGAAGCTCCATGTAAGAGCGTAAAGCTCTATTTGTAAAGAGCGTAAAGCTCTGTGTGTAAAGCTCTATGTGTAAAGATCAGTGAAGCTCTATGTAAGAGCATAAAGCTCTACGGTAAGAGCACGAAGCTCTGTGTAAATATTAGTGAAGCTCTATGTAAAAGGAGCGATGGAGCTCTATGTTAAGAACACGAAGCTTTGTGTAAAGGGCATCGAAGCCCTGTGTTAACGAGAGTTTTAGATCTATTTTAAAGTGTCGTAACCCTATGTTAAAGGATGTGTAGATTTATAGATGGCCATGTATGCACGAGCCAAATATCTGGATGCTTTGCCATATGATAGCTCTTAGCAATTGGTAAAATATTAGTTGTTGTTCATTGTCTTCTTAATAGATTTTAAAAAGGAAATGAATATTATTTTGTAATGTAGGGGTATGGGACCTTATGTTATGGAATAAAATGGAAATGAATTTTATTTGTAATGTAGGGGTATGGGACCTTATGTTACAAAATAAAAATGAAATGAATGTTATTTTGTAATGTAGGGGTATGGGACCTTATGTTATGGAATAAAATAAAAATGAATTTTATTTTGTAATGTAGGGGTATGGGACCTTATGTTATGAAATAAAAAGTAAATGAATGATATTTTGTAATGTAGGGATATGTGGCCTTATGTTATGAAATAAAATGGAAATGAATGTTATTTTGTAATGTAGGGGTATGGGACCTTATGTTATGAAATAAAATGGAAATGAATGTTATTTTGTAATGTAGGGGTATGGGACCCTATGTTATGAAATAAAATGGAAATGAATGTTATTTTGTAATGTAGGGGTATGGGACCTTATGTTATGAAATAAAATGAATGATGGTTATTTTGTAATTTAAGGGTATGGGACCTTATGTTATGAAATAAAATGAATGATGGTTATTTTGTAATTTAAGGGTATGGGACCTTATATTATGAAATAAAGTGAATGATCGTTATTTTGTAATTTAAGGGTATGGGACCTTATGTTATGAAATAAAATGAATGGTGGTGATTTTGTAGTTTAAGGGTATGGGACCTTATGCTATAAAATAAAGAAAAATGTTTATTGGTAATTAATGTAGTTGTTTGAGTAATGAGATGTGTGAACCTAGTTCCTAATAATTAAGGGTATGGGACTTTAATTGTTGAGAAGGTTTTTTCATTTATTTACAAGTAAAGTGCATGGCCCGATGCATGGTTGATTGACTCCCTCAATTTGACTAAGGGGGAAATGGAAAGGGTAGTTTCCATGATTAGTACTATGCATTAGTAAGTTGAATTTCTTGGGTTATTTGTATAGTTACAATTTGGCAATGAATTAAGTAAGTGCATATAGAAGCATGTCTATCCGGATCCATGAGTGTCCTTATCCCCTAATATCCTCAATTGATTGATGGAAGAGTGGGAAGGCTAGAATCATGAGATGGTCCAATTCATAAGTTTGCTCTCTACCTTACATCTTGTCTTTTATGCAATAGATTAGATTGTGGGGAGATTTCCCCAATAAAATGGATGTAAAGTATCATGTAAAGTATAGGATGTACCGTACTTACTTATGTATCCAAATGAACATTGCAACTACTATGCTTAGCACTTATTTATTCGGATTATTGCATTTTAATATTTAATGTATGTTTGTATGGTGATTGTTTCTTTACACTTGATTATTCTTGTTGTTAGTCAATTCATTTTGTTAGACTTAGTATCTATATATTTAATTCTCTTGTATGATTAAAATAATGAATCATTAGTAAGTTCTAGGTGAACTTAGTGGATACCCTAAGGGCTTGAGACCCCCTTAGGGAGATTGGTGACTAGGTTTGGAATATTGTGCCAAAGTTAAGGTAGCTTGTCAATAGACAAGATCGATATCTTCACTCGTAGTACACATAGCATACCACATATAATGACTTGTGTGGATATGGAGATGCTTGTATACCTTCTAATGATTGAAGGTGGTAAGTCTAGCTCATTAATACTGATGAGAGGGATGGAATTATATGCTCAACATAAGATAGGCTTACACAGATGGACTTGCATGAAGGAATCTTGTGTGGTATAGTTCTTAAGAAACTTAGGGAATGTCAAGTAGTAATTCGATCTAATATTGGGAAAATATTTATGAATCCTTCTCCTTAGTAAAAAAAAATATATAGATAGATAAAATTTCTTTTGTATTTTGTTTTGTATGTTTTCTTATTTCATGTGAATTTGGGGTATTACACTTACTTGCTATGGCCACCATATCATAGGGTGGCCATAGCATGTAATATCAACTTAGTCCAATGCTCATTTAGCTAAAGCATCAATAATATTGTTCTGATAGAATTATTAGTTTTTTTATGCTAAATATTTAATGAAAAGTAACCACAAGATCTAGAATAAGCATGCAGTTATCAAATATAAGATAATGGCAATATTTAAAGCATATAAAACTCATGAAATATTTTTGCAATAACTCAAAAAACTACCATTAACAAAAGCTCACAAAAATATTATTTTATTATAGAATGAAGATCTCAAAATTTCCATATTTTATACATGCTTCTATATTGTATCTCTACCTTATTCTCTAATTCTCTACATTGTGTCACTTCATATGCTCACACAAAGACCAATATATAATGAGATGTGACTCTTGACCTTCCATTTTTTAGTGACTCTTCACCTTCCTATTCTATGGACTCATGTGCACATGGACTACTATGCACATTTACATTATTGAATACTTTGCACATTCTAATAATACTTGTGTATTTATTATATTGCATAAAGTAAATACTCACACCCTAATCTAAGACACACTCCTAATCTAAATATGTACCCAAGGTGGTACATTAGCATGTACCAAATAATGTAATATATTACAACACCCCCCTATATTATATTATTTGGTTATTGAAGACTTTAGTCTTGAATATGGTCTTCATCCTAGTTCTGGAACTTGAGCTCTACTTTTTTCCTTTCTTCATTCTTCTTCCTGTCTATATTCTGATCGAGTAAATAATTAGTATCTTCATAAAATACTATTTTTGTTGAAAGAGCTTTCACTTCATGTTCTTATATAGGCTCTTCTAGTTCTTGAATTTCATGAATCTCTTGAGCTAAGTGTCCCTTTTTTTTCCTTCTCTATATTGTAGTTGAGGTTGATTGTATTTATTTTGAGAAGTATATGAATGCTAAAATTGTTGCTAATGTGAATTATATTGATTCTGATATTTTCTTGGTTGAAATTGCCTATTTGATTGGCTTCTAGAGTTTGTTTTATTCCCTTGATGTTGATTTCTTGGATTGAATCTACAATAGCTTGTACTATGTCCTCTCTTTTTACATACTTGAAAATATATATTATTCCATTTTGATCCACCCCTTGAGAATGAAGCAATATTTCCTTGTGGATTATATTTTGATACTAAGGCATTGTTAGTCATTTCATATTTCATAGAATTTTCTACCTCATATTCTTGTAGTATATTGACTAAATCATCAAATTATGTTTCTTTACCTAGAATTTGTAAAGATGTGACTAGATTATTGTAGCTTTCTAGAAGTGCTCTTAGGATTACTTGAACAAGAAACTTTTTGTCAACATTTTCTCCTAAGGTTAACAATTTTCCTTTTACATCTATCACTTTTCTTAGAACCAATTATATACTTTCACCACTATTAACTTTGACATAATGCAATTGGGTTTGAATATTCAAGATAGTGGCTTTATTCTTTCCTTCAAATATCTTGGCTAAAGTATTCCAAGCTTATGTAGAAGTTGTTGTTGAACTAATGTATGGTTGTATATCATTTGTAATTGCAAATGTTATTATCATAAGTGATTTTGCTTCATATTCTTCATATTTTTTAATCTCTCTAGCACCTTCAATAGGTTTAGTTTTTGCTCCTTTAATAATATCCCAAAGCTTTTCAACTATTAGTATTGACCCCACTTTTTTTTTCCATGAAGTGTAATTAGATCCTTTAAGAAGTTGGGATTCTGAGAGAGAATTTATTTGTTGCCATGATAACACTTGTAGACTATCTTATATCTCCCTAGTGTTATACTATACAATGGCTTTGATAAGATACTTATATTTCTAAAATTTTCTTTGAGTTGAATTCCTTTTGTTTCCCTAATAATGAATGGAAAGCTAAATATAATCTTGATGCAATTTCAATTTTGATAAGATTCTCTATTTTCAAGAACTTTAAGTTGGATTCCTTATATCTCATTAATTTAAGCAATATACTAATATTGATATAATTTTCCCAACTTTCAAACAACTCTATATTGTGTTTCTTATATTTTTCAATTTTCAATAGTATGGTTTCTAAATTTCAAGAACCTAAGTTGGTGTTGAATTCCTTATAACTCCTTAATTAGAAATTTAGAAAACAAAGATATTTGTAAATTCAATATTCCTATTTCGATGTAGAAATCCTTGTTCCTCCAAGTCAAATTATTTGCAAGTATTTCTATTCTTGAATTTAAAGTAAATTAGTTTCAAAAACTTTTAAAATTATTCAATAAGTCTTCTAAGGTTATAACTTATCAATTCATTACCTTATAACTCCATTCATTTAATTAATCTCCAGCATAATAAATTATTCAATCTTAACCTTAGTAATAATATTACCTATATCTTCCAAACATTTGCAAAAGCATTAAAATATTTCATGTACCTCCTTGAATATGGTGTGATTATTTTGACTTGCTTCTCATGAGTCTTCTTGATTCTTCAACCTACGTTTCTAAAAATATCTTCCTCTTCTGTAATGTATTAAATACTCCTTCTTATGTATGGTTTTCAATAAATTTGGTCTTCAAGACTCAGAATCTCTTCTGTGTGCCCTAATGCATCGGTATCTTTAGTGAATGGCTTCTCCAAATTTGGCTATGATTCAACTTCCTTACTCTCCAAATACGGTCTCCTTATGTGCTCTAAAATTGACTTCTCTTAGGTGCTATTTGTCTGATAATTTAAACCATATATTTAGTAAAGACTTTGAACCATTTTAGTTCCTTCCAAACCTATTGGCTTTCTAACTCCAATGTGCCAAATGGCAAGCAATGTCTTTATCTCTTCAATTTACATATCACATGACTATTGGTCTTCTATTAGTGATTCAATCTCTACCAATGTCCTTCCTTACTGTGCAATATTTTATAATACTAAATTTTAAGCATTACTCTACTTTGTTTGGTGGTGTTATGTCATGTTGGATGTTACACTTAACATGTGGCTTCATTAAATAGCAATTCTAATGCTCACTTGATTCCTTGGCACTTAGCTTTTCATTTAACATTAACCTAACTTAGCTCCTTAAATATTTTGCCTTCCCAATGCCTTGCTTGTATAATAATTGGTGCTCCTCCTTCTATGATGACATATGACATAAAAATAATTTACATGCTACTAAGTGGTGCTCGTTCCTCCTGGGTGTTATGGGCTTTATTCTCTTCACCCAAAAAATGGTCTCTTGCCAATTCTCCAATGATGGCACTCCTTCCAAGGAAATTCAAGCCGTAGACAAATAATTTTCAACCAAACATTTTGCTTGCCCTAGTGTTGCATGGCTATAGAAGTTACATCCCTTTATTTTTTATCTTCCCTTGAGTGACTCTTCAATGAACTAAAAGTAAACAACTCTTGGTGTGTTTACAGTGATAATTAAGCTTCTGTACTTTCCAAGTGTTACTTATAATGGTGCTTTGGTGGTTCTTCCTTGCACATAAGTGGTGTTTCTATGACTTCTTCACTACCAAATTTCTAAAATTTGGTTATGCTCCTTAGTGTCTTTTGACACTTTAAATCTTGCTCTATCTTGGGCCCTTATTCAATCTCCTATTATTTCAATAAATCATACTTTTGTAAGCTTGTAAAATGATATTCGTTATCAATATTATTTTCTCCTTATTTCTCATTTTTGAGCAACTTTTAACTCTATATTATGTTTATGTATTTTTCAGGTTTTGAAATAATCAAAATACCTTTGAAGATTTTGTTATTTTTTAAACCGTATATTGAGCACAATATTCTGAGTGCTTCTATTTGTATTTGAATCTCCTTAGCTTGCTAATGATTGCTTTCTTAATAGCATATCAATTTTTTTTTCTGATTTCAAACTCAAAATGAACCAACTCCTTTATGCTATAGTAACACACTAATTTACAAGCTTCTAAAAATCCTTCTCTAATTGGGAGATAATAGTTTTAGAGTTATTTTTCTGATTTGAACTCTCTAAAATATGGTGCCAAATAAACTCAAATTAAATCAATCTTTTCATAAAAAATGAAATACTCTTTTATGCACCAAATGTCAAACCTCTTTGGTTGTCTTTTGTAGCTTGTCTCCTCTCCTTTCTTGCTACTCGAACTTGTTGTCCTGTATCTTCAAATTTGCAGCTTTACCTTCTTTTATCTTGTTGCCTTAACTTCTAAAATTTTCAACACCTTTATTTGATAAAATTTTGTTCAATGCTTCTCCCAAATATTCCCCAAAATTCTCCAAAATGCATCTCTCTAATATCTTCTTAATGTTGCCCAAATTTTACAGCCAAAAACTCTTCAATTCACTGCTTCAAAAACTAATTTCTTATCCTGTATCTTGAAGTCCAAAAATAACATTCATTTCCTCCAAATTGCAGCCTTATTTTTCTGTCAAGCCTTACTTAAATTGGCTATTCAAGGGCACTTCAAAATCTACCCAATTCTTCTTCAATTTGTAGTACTATGTCACCTTCAACTTGTTGTCCTGTGACTCTTCAACTTCTGTTGCAAAAGTTAGCAACCTTCTTCTACGTAAACCATCCTTCAAATACTTTATGGTTATCTTCAAAAATTTCAATTTTGGTGGCCTCTTCTATCTTATTTCTCCTCCAATATTGTCAAATTTTGACTTCAAATTTGACCTATTTTCTAGCCTCTTACTCAAGAATCTAAATGTCTTGAGGTCTTACAAAGAGCTTTCCAAAATTTGGTAACCTTCTTGTCAAATCCTTCTTCCTTTTGGGCTTGTTGTTAGATGGTACCAATTGTCCCAAATTCATCTTTTTAGTATCTTTCCCTACTTGAAATATTCTACCTTGAGCTTTCTTCAAATTTTATCTAATGGCCACTTCTTCAAATTTTTCAATAGGACTTCTATAGCCTTCTTCTTCTTTCTCCTTCCAAGTTTGCTTGAGATCTCTTCTCTTAGGTCTTAAAATTTTGAAATTCTTCAATTTGAATTTTTCTTAGTCCTCTTTCTTCTCAAATTATAAGAACTATTTTTTTTGCAAAAAAACTTAGATAGTAGTAAGCAAATGCATCAAAATCTCTAGATCTTTGAAAATCAATAAACTTCACTAGTTATCCCTCAATCTAGTGGAAAGAGATCTATGCTGAGTCTTAGTATTAATGAGCTTTTGTGCAAACCTATGGAAAGACTCTAGCCAAGAAACAACTTAAATTTCTGAAAATGAAATCTTCCTATCTCCTCTCAATATCTCTTGTGGCTCTGATACCATTGTTAAATTTTTATGCTAAATATTTAATGAAATGTAACCACAAGATTTAGAATAAGCATGCTATATAAAATATAAGATAATGGAAATATTTAAAGCATATAAAACTCATGAAATATTTCTACAATAACTCAAAAAACTACCATTAACAAAATCTCATGAAAATAGTATTATGATATAGAATGGAGATCTCAATATCTCCATATTTCATACATGCTTCTACATTGTACCTCTACCTTATTCTCTACGTCTCCTCTACATTGTGTCACTTCATATATTGATACAAAGGTAATTATATAATGGGATGTGACTCTTGACCTTCCATATTCTTATGAGTCTTCACCTTCCTATTCTATGGACTCATGTGCACATGGACTATTATACACATTTACATTATTGAATACTTTGCACATTCTAATAATACTTGTACATTTATTACATTGTATAAAGTAAATAATCATACTCTAATATTAGAGAAACTCCTAATATAAAGTTGTACCCAAAGTGGTACATTAGTCAATACTTTACACATTATAATAATACTTGTGCATTTATTGCACCAAGACTACCTTTGATTCCTCTAATATTCCAATTTATGATATTCATTAATAATAGGGATTAAAATATTGGTAAGGGCATTAATATTGCCTTCCTCTACAATATTTTCACCTTATTTTACCATATGATGTGGATTAGTCTTGTGGCCTACCTTTTTGTTAGTGTCCATATTGATTTTTTTTACCTATTTCTTGTCTTACCCCAAGTGAATCTAGGATAGCTTCTAACCTTGAAGCATGAGTATAAAAAAGCAAAGCATTATTGGAAGGTTCAACAAATTCAATCTTAGGGTTTGAATTATTTGAAGTTCTAGCATTTAGAAGATTGTTCTTCTTGTCTATGTTTTCTCCATTGTTTCTTTGTTGAAAACCTTTTATTTCTTGGTTTAGCTCTGAGTACTTCCCTAAAAATTTTGTATTTCTAATATTTATGTCTCCATTATGTCCTCTTCCTCACCTAAGAGGTTATTTGTAGAAATAATTCCAAACGTATTAGTTGAAAATATCGCTTAATCCTTAATAACTAATTTTTTTTGTATTTTTATTTTTGGGCATTTAGAAATTTGTAAAGTTTGTGTCCTCTTTCTTTTTATCTAGAATCTTATTTGGAAATACACTAGGAAAATGACCATATTCATGGAAAATTCTACAATGAAAAGGAATGTTCTCATAGTCTACCACCTACTCCCAAGTGTCCTCCATAAATTGTAATGAGATATTTTCTAGAAGGGGTTTGTCAAAATCCATTAGGACACAAATAATATATTCAAATTTTTATGTATAAGACTAAGGAGGATTATCTTATTTGATCTACAACTTGAAACTTATTTTTATGTCTCTTTAAGCCATGCATTGGATGCCAAGGAAAGGTGTGATTTTTGTTTTTTTCCTGGGAAACAAATTGGGAGCAATTTTCATTCAAGTTTGTAGCATGAATATTTTTTGAATGAAATATTCCTAACTCATTGTGGCTCTCCTGCAACATATACCATGATTATATTGAGTAGAAACAACAAAAAAATAAACTAGCTACTAGGGCCCATAGGCCTCGAAAAATAGCCTCTACCACTGCTTGTTCTCGAACCATAAATGAAACCTTCACACAGTCATCTTCAAAACCCTCATATACTAAAAAATTACATGTAAACTAATAAATTTAAGGTTTTAAATTGGAACATATTTAATTAATAGATATTATTATTAAGTGAAGTCCATATTTTAAATATGGTGAAGATTATTGGAATTTTTATAACATATTTGGAAAACAAGAAGTCATATGACTCTTGATTTTTTTTTCATATATCTCTTTCTTAGAAATCTATTTGATCATTCTTCTTGCAATTTTTTTTGGGATTTATCCATCATCGTCCAAGAATATTAGAATTTGGTGGTGGCCATGAAAGAAACCTGCATTTGAATCCTTACCTTGCACAATATCTTTAAATCATGGACCCTTTAGGGGAAAAGGATGGGGGACTCTTGATATGGTGTCGATGGTTTTACTTATGAGTTAGATGGAAGCTTGGAAAAATGTATGATTGAATGAGATATAAAAAATTCTCAAATGAAAGAGGATATAAATATTTTAGGATTTTGCAATAGACCTCTCAAGTCATGTCATGTCTTGAATTTTCACTCTGCATGTTTGATATTGTGTGATTTTTGAGGAAATGGTAGAATTAAATTATTCTTTACCTTCAGTACATTTATAAAATCCTTTAATGTGTTGCATTCGTTTGCTATCAATAAATATTATAAAAATCATTTTAGCAAATTTTGTCTACATAATCCCATTTAAAAAAAGAAAGAAAGAGATGTCCCTTATTTTAGCTTGCATTATTTTTATTTTATGGACAAAAATTTTTATATTCAATGTAGAAGAGAAAAAAGGTTTAGGGCCTTCTGTGACTTTAATTTTTGTTGCTTATCAATCACCTATAGGTTAAATATAAAAAAAAATCATTACTCGCATTAGCATTTTGAAAAAAGAACCTAGGGCTGCCACAAATATACATTCTTCATATTTAATATTATTTGCCCCTATGATTTAATAAGTATTCTACTCGAAAGCATGAATAAATCTTGCTTGCAATCATTATGGGTATCAAATAGCTTCTAAAATATATGCTTGAGTATGACCTACGTAATTGAGGAAGGTAAATCAATGTAGTGTTTTCATTTCTTTTTAAACCGATGTAATATAAAACATGCCATATTTGTTAAAGAGTTATCTATCTCTCTCTCTCTCTATATATATATATATAAATTAATATTATTTTAAAAAGTTACATTCCTTTTTAGTGAAGACTTTTGTCTTTTTAATATTTGTTAAATAATGTGTTTGCTTAATAATCAATATTAAATTATTAATTATGCAATTAATTAATAATTTTATTAAACCATTTTCAATTTATAGGGTTGAATAATTAATATTAACAGGAGATTGAAGACCCTTATCTTATTATTTTTTATTAATTAATATGCTTGTTTAACTAATCAACATGATTCTAGTTATTTATTAATTAATAGTTTTACTAAGTCATAGGGTTAAATTATTAATTAATATTAATAAAAGATTTAAGACTTTGTCATATTAATATTGATTGAATAATGTGTTTTTTAAATATCAATATTAATTTATTATAGTTGGGTTTATTAGGAGAGTAATAAACCCATGATATAAAATAATATTGTAAGAATTATGACTAGAGAAAATGTATTGAAAATATTTCTATATTTAAGAAATGAGAAAATTATTAACTAATCAAGATGTATTGAATAGTAAGTTTATCCAAAGATATGGATGTGGCTTGTGTAGCAAGAGAAACATAATTGAGTAAGAGAAGTATGAGCTTCTGTCCTACTTGAGTAATAAGCATTACGTCTTAAAAACCCTACATAGATGTGTTACCTTAAGAGACATGGGCCTTAAGGCGATAGACATCACTTTTAGAGATATGTAGGGTTAGGGTATTGACATCACCTTGAATTGATATAGGCCTTAAATAGTAACCCCATGCCATGGTCAATTTGTTTCTTACAGGTTAGTCTAAGGAAATAGGGGGGACCACTTATGGTATCTTTTCTAGTGGTGAGGTTAGAAGAGTGAACCCCCACATCAAAAGAATACTTCAAATTCTATTATGGAACTGGGATCTTGGTTTTTTTTTGAATGATTTTATTTTCATGATGCAATGTCTTGCATTGTTGAATGATTTTATTTTCATGATGCATGTTAGTCTTGCATATTCATTCAAAGAGTTGTCTTGATCCCTATAATTATGTTCAAAAGATCAATGGAGAAAATACCTATCAAGTAGAAGATATTAAAAAATAATATGAGACTAGTGACCATTATGTATTAATATATTGAAATGTAATATTATATTTAGAGATGAAAATCACTTAAAAGTATCATGTGTAGAAGTAATGCTATGTAATGATTATGATGAAAGAATGGATATCCTTGTAAACATTCTTGTTGTATTATCATAAATTTTTTTCAAAGGATGAAATATAAATTATTGCATTCCTTCTATGACAAGTTCTTTGGAAATAAATTATTGATATCAAGATAGATAAATTGTATTTATTGAATAAGATGATGGAGTAATAGGAGAAAGTAATTAATGAAATTTAGTTATGGTTTCTAGATTTTTATTTACTTCCTTTAATTTAAATAAAGGAAATGCCTAATTTTGTAGTTTTATATTGGAATGAAGTACCTAAAATCTTTAGTCTTTATCAATATGATATGTTGATGTTAGTATTGAATTTTGGTATGATTTACTATAACACTATATTTTTGTGAGTTAGACAAAAATGTTTGAATAGGACCCTTGGGTTAAGAGGGGATTTTATGGGAATGATTGTTAGCACCATATTAGTAATCCATATATTTGAGTTGCACACAATACTAGTTGAGTTATGGGTATTCAAATTAACTAGGTAATTTTGGTGATTGAAAAACCCTAGCGGTGAGGCTTGGGTGATATCTAGCAGTGAGGCTTGGGTAATCCTAGTGATGGATTGGTATGGGATAATCACCAGATTATTGAAAAATGTAGTATAGTGGTGGTACCTTGTGGGTAGGCAAGTGTGACCATGATCATTATCAAGTGAGTGGTAATTGACTTAGTTAGTTTCATGGGTATATGAAGCTAACTAATCATTAAGGCATTACTTCATAGTAATCCTACATAGATGTTAGTATGTGGGGTTATGGAATAGGAATCACCTTTTAAGTGATATGATCCTTAAAGGGTAATCCCTATGTTGTGGTCAAGTTAACTCATATAGAGAAGTGTAGGAAAATTGGGGGACCACTGATGGTGTTTTTTTTAATGGTGAGGTTAGAAGAATTGAAACCAAGGAATTAAAGGAAGTTGGTCACTCCTATACACTTGAGTTTCAAATGTAGTGACAATAAAATCGAGATGGATATGCCTTAAAATTATGATTATTGGGTCTTCTCAATGATTTAATTAATTCTTGTAAAAAAAAAGAAAAAAATTAGCTCTCTTCCTAGGGTCAAGAATATGGGTCATTACATGACTAACCTATGTTACTAACACCTTTTTTGTTATGGCATGAACAACTAATGTATATATTTGATAATTCTACAAGGTAATACCAAAATTCCTCTTTGGTTTGGCATTATATCTATCCAAAGTAGCCTAATCCACCTAATTCTAGTTACATTCCTATCTATTGTTAACCTGTGAGGCCTACAACACTTTCTAATCCTAATCACCTTATAAATTAGCTATTTTGGATACCATGGCATATATATTCCACTACATATCAAATAAATTTGACTCATCCATATTATTTATATCACCTCCTTGAGATAGGGGTATGGATATCAATGAAGAAATATTGAGGACACTCAGATCCCTCTCTTGTTTTCACCTCCTAACCTCTGTAATGTGGCATTAGAAAAATATCTAATACCCTCATGTGGATGGATCTAAATTCAATATCTAAGTATGAACCACCATATACCATTTTATATATGTAATAGTAGCCCATGCATCATCAACACTTGGGTCTACCACTAGAGGGTCATTAACATCCTCCTCTACAAATAAGGTAGGATTAGGTCTCTCGCTTGTATATCCTTCATCACACTCCTTTCATATATACAAAAAATCTCCCATCTATGGGAGATTAATCTATATGCTAATCTACCTCAAAATTCATTCTAGTCTATACACCTCATTTTTCTTAGTAGGGATAATAATCTATCAAATGCAAGCTAACTCAAAATTTTACTCTACCCATGCAACATGTTACCTCCATGTTATCGATATGATTTGGTTGAGATAGTAATAATATATGGTCCACCTAGCCACTATAAGAAACCCTCTAAAATGGTGATAACTAATCTCAAAAGAGTGAGTCCACCTATAGGCTATTGGTAATCCTACATCTAAAACTTGTCTAGAAAAACCACATGGGAAATAGATAGCAATGTGCTTCCAACACTAAACCTGAAGTAGAGTACAACACATGAGGCTATTGTTCCCTCTATAGATAATTTGTTTCAAAACTCTATAAATATAGGATAAAACAAAATAACCCTCAACATATCTAACCCATTGATCACCCATCCCAACAATCATGTTGTAGAACCCACATCGTAGAAGACAACCACTCATATCTCCAAGGAGTAGAAAAAAATAATAACACTTAATAGAGTTATCAATATATAGATCTAACCAACAATAATCATGCTATTGATATGGACCCCATGATGAATCAATTGCTAATAAATATCTCCATAATAAATCCATAGGGATAACCTCTTATCTATTAGGATCTTGCATATGTTCTTGAGATAACTATCATCTCACATATAAAAAAAAATAAGACACCATACTTAGAATATCATTTCTCAGCCAATACTATGAGGTGGGTGTGATCAAACCTAACCTTGGGTATCATTTCTAGATACCCAAGTCCAACTGTGTCTAAAACAACCCTATCAATAAGGGTTATTGCATCTATTGTGCCATCAAAAGCCTAAGACTATTGCTTTCTATACTTTAAGATATCCACCTACATCTAAATATTCTTGTTAGCCTATTCTATCCTAAAATCGCATTAATTTGTTGGCCTTAGGCTAATTTTCCACTCATTAATGAATTTCTCACCTGATAGATTCATCATCTCTAGATAAATTCATAGCCTAAAAACTTGATGAGTTCATAGCCTACCTATGAAATTGTGTCAATAGATTTGTAGGCTAAATATAATAATCAAGTTTTAAGTATTAAAAGATGAGAAAAATATCAAGAGGTTGACACATACCTATAGAGGTGTTACTTGATGCTTTGATCCAATTAGGCATATATTGTACCCTATATTGAAGTAAATTTTTGATGACTCAAAATTGCTTCTAATACGAGAAGCTTTGGACGTTTTTCGCAGGACTGCCCAAACTTCCGAACTCGTTTCGGCCATATCTCACTCATCCGAACTCGGATTGAGCTGAAATTTTGAGGGTAGATGCCTGAAAAACCCTAGAACGTCTCCACCAATTTTCATATCATTTGGAGCAACACAGATCCTAGCGCAGCCCTATGTGTGAATGATATATTTGGCAAGCGGCTATGCGAGGGTTTCATCTGGGTTGAGTGCAAGCAGCTCCGAGAGGTGGGTTTTAGGGCCTTCGGGCCCTAGCGGCCAATATTTTTGTGGTTTATGCTCAATATTTTAGTAGGAAATGTTGCAGGGGATACAAGATGGGTTAGAAATTTGTCTTTCAATAGATCATACTATGAACTTGAGTGACAACGGCTTCCAATTTGCTGCTCAAAAGAAAAGTGAAAACCATACCTTTCCACGGCGTCTAGGGCAAGGATTAAAGAGATCTCGAAACAAGTTTCAAGCAGTTGATCAAAAAATGGCTCATATCTCAAATGAATCTGGTGCTAAGGTGCACCCACAAAATAATTCTACTTGTGAAAACCCCTGTCAAGGGTAAGAATTTTGAAGACTCGGTCCCAAAAATGAATTTTAGGGATGCCCTTCATGGTGGACAGCCTCAGCCCAATGCTAATATCAATATTAGGGCTTCCCATAAACCTCTAAGAATGCCTAAGATTGATCCTAGGAAAACAGAGTCAGGATGTCTTAAAGCAGTTGATGGAACTCCTATTGTTAAGCTTGATATGGGGAACATTCAGACTGGCATTGAAGATTTGGAAAAAAGAGGACTAATTTGTCGGTTCGTGGGTTTTCGTTCAAGTCTATCTGCTTTCAAAGTCTGGGCTGCAAAAAGCTGGAAAACTAAAGGTGAGTTACAAATCTCTATTTATCCAAATGGTTATTTTCTTGTTTTATTTGCTAATAATGAAGATAGAGAGAAAACTTTTCAAGGGGGTCCTTGGTTTTTTGGAAGGGCGGGGCTTTTCATGAAGCCCTGGCATACTAAATTTAAAGCCGAAGAAGAGATGCCTTCTATAGCTCCCGTGTGGGTTAGACTCTTTGGCCTCCCTATTGAATTTTGGAATCCTACTATTTTTTCTTCAATTGGAAACTCTTTAGGAACTTTTATGATGATTGCTGATTGTACTCAAAATTTTGAACATATTATTTATGCTCGAATTTGTGTTTTAATGGATTTTGACAAACCCCTTCCTAAAAATATCACATTACAATTTGGGGAAGACACTTGGGAGCAAGTAGTGGACTATGAGAACATTCCTTTTCGTTGTAGAATTTGCCATGAATATGGTCATTTGGCCAGTGCTTGCCCAAATAAAATTCTTGATCAAAAGAAAGAAGATATAAACTCAGCAGGTTTCCAAATACCTAAGAAGAAGAACACTCAGAAAAAAATAGTTATGAAGGATCAATCAAAGTCATTTGCTAATATGTTTGAAATACTTTCCACAAATGATGTCCCAAGTGAGGAAGAGGAAATAATGGAAACTGAAATCTTAGAAACACAATTTAAATATGAAGGGAAGAACTCGGGAGACAAACCAACAAATCAAAGGTTTTCAACAAGAAAAAAAAAGGAGAAAATTTACACAAGAAAAACAATATTTCAAATGTCAAAACTTCAAATAATGCAGGTCCCAATATAGACTCCATTGAACCATCTAGTAAAATTTTGGCAGTGTATGAGCATTCTTCAAGGTTAGAAGCCATCTCAGATTCAATTGGAATAAGTCAAGAAATAGGGAAAAAAAAATTGAAGATGGATTCCAATCAAAAAATAGGTCGCAAGACCAATCAATATCATATGGTAAAAGAAGGTGAAAAGCTTGTAGAGGAAGGTAAGATTAATGCCCTTCCCAAATTTTTTAGCCACTGGTATTAATGAAGATCATCACTTGGAATATTAGAGGACTCAAAGGGAGTCTTTCAAAACAAAATGAAATTAGAAGAATGATTCAAATAAATCATCCACATCTTGTTTTCCTTCAAGAAACAAAGATGTCAATGGAGGATATGGACTTAATTGCCAGGTAAAATTTGGCCAAGCTGGAAAAGTGGTTTCCCTCAGTTCCCAAGGGACTTCGGGTGGCATTGCTTGTCTTTGGGACCCAAAAGAGGTAGTTATTCACCATATGGTTGGCAGTTGGGGTTTGTTGGCTATAGCTATTCAAAGTAGACATTCCAACCAGATTATGCTCTGCATTCTTGTTTATGCCCCGACTTCTTTAGAGGAAAAAAGAAGACAGGTGGAAGGATATTACTCATATTATCTCTCATTTTCCTAAAGCTTGGATCTTGATCGGAGGAGATTTCAATACCATCCTCTCTCTGGATGAGAAAAGGGGGGAAATAGAAATTTGGACAAAAGCACCGACCTCATGAGCGAATATATTGCAAACCTCCATCTTGTGGATATCCAACCGAGATAATGGCCTTATGACTTGGTCTAACAGAAGGCAAGGCTTAGCTTGTATAATGGAGAGATTGGATAGGTTTTTGCTCTCTAAAAATTTCTTAATCCATGGTCACATTCCTAAAGTGAAGACTCTTAATAATGTTGGTTCGGATCATTGGCCAATCATGGTGGAAATGTGGAAAACCAATGTGAGTTTCTCTCCTTTTCGTTTTCAATTAATGTGGCTCAGAGACATTTCCTTCAGACCTCGTGTGCAACAATGGTGGAAGGAAGGTAAACCTAGGCATGGGACTAAGATGTTCTATTTTGCCAAAAGACTGCAATACATTAAATCCAAAATCAAGACTTGGAGCTGGAAAGAGTTTGGGGATGTTCATAAAAAAAAACATGAAGTTATTGCTCATCTTGAAAATTTGAATAAGAAAATCCGTTTAGATGGCCTCACGAGAGAAGAGAAGTGCGAGATGAAATTAAACTCACAACTCGGTTAGAGGAATGGGAAAAAAGAGAAGAAATCTTATGGAAGCAAAAATCTAGAATTCAATGGCTCAAAGAAGGAGATCGAAACACAAATTTCTTTCACAAATCTCTTCTAGCTCGAAGATCTCACAACTTTATTTCTTCCTTAACTTCAGATATCTGGAGATGTTGTTTATACTTGGGATGGCATGAACTCTATTGTTGTTGATTACTTTTCCAATATTTTTTTTGCTACTCCTCTTGACTCGGCTTCTCAACAAAATGTTCTTCAAGCAATCCCTTCTCTTATCACTTATGAGGAGAACTCTATTTTGGTTGCTCCTGTTACTATCAATGAGCTTCAACAAGTAGTTTTTAAAATGCAAAAAGGAAAACCCCAGGTACTGATGGTTTTCCTATTGAGTTCTACCAAGAGTTATGGGATATCCTTCATGTTGATTTATTAGAGGTGGTGGAAGAAGCCAGGAAAGCCAAAGAAATTTTGAAGGTTATCAATAAAACTTATATTACTCTTGTTCCAAAAGCTCAAGAGGTTGATCATATCTCGGCTTTTAGACCTATTGCTTTATGTAATGTTCTTCTCAAAATCATTACTAAAATCATGGCGAGAAAGGTTGAAGCCTCTTTTGCATAAGATTATTTCCCCAGAGCAAGGGGGATATGTGGAAGGACGTCAAATAGTAGATGAGATAGTTCTTGCTCAGGAAGCCATCCATTCCATGGATATGCAAAATTCTCCTTCTATGTTCATTCGGTTAGACTTATCCAAAGCTTATGACGAGTGGATTGGCACTTCCTTATCAAAGTTTTGAGGCAATTTGGTTTCTCTAAGGATTGGATGGATTGGATTATGGGATGTATCTCTTCGGTTTCCTACTTAGTTCTTATCAATGGCAGGCCTTCTCGGTCTTTCCCGGCTTCCAGAGGTATTAGGCAAGGTGACCCGCTATCCCCTTATTTATTCATCATTCTTGTTGAATGCTTGGGTAGGACTATAACCAAAAAGAGGGAAAACAAAACCCTTGAGGGAGTTACCATTGCTCATGGAGCTAGACCTATCTCTCATCTTCAATTTGTGGATGACTCTACTCTTTTAGGTAAAGCTACTATTAAGGAAGCTTCTAATATTAAGCAAATAATTAGCTATTTTTCTAAGGCTACTTGGCGAGTTGATCAATGAAGACAAATCTAAAGTTATTTTCTTTCTTTGCTTCTGCTAGACGAGGAATCCATGGTCTTGGATAAATTAAGATATAAGAAGACCTCTCTTCCAATCACTTATTTAGGTATTCCCATAAATATTCAAAGGCAGAAAAATAAATATTGGAATTGGTTGTTGGACAAAGTCAAGAAGAAAATTGGAAAGTGGACCAACAAGTGGCTTTCTTATAGGGGTAGAATCACCTTGGTAAAATCAGTCCTTCAAGCTATTCCTATTTATGTTTCTTCCATTTTGAATATCCCAAAGGTTGTTCTTCGAGAATTGGATCAAATCGGTCATCGTTTCCTTTGGAGTGGTACTAAGGAGAAAAGAAAATGGGCCTTGGTGAAATGGGATACTTTATGTCTTCCTAAGAGTGAAGGGGGGTTAGGATTCCGGTCTTCAATTAATAACAACAAAGCTTTAGCTGCTAAATTATATTGGAGGATGTTGCATAACCCCAATGCTCTTTGGGCCAATAATCTCCAGTGCTAAATATCTTGAGAACAAAAGTCCTGAAGACCTTGTTCGCTATCAACTTCCTACCAAAGGTTCTCCCATTTTAGCGAGTTCTTAAGGCTGGTGAGGATTTGATAAAGAAAAAATTATTTTGGATCATTCATAATGGTCAACATGCAAATTTTTGGACAGATTCTTGGGATGGTCACAAGCCTTTGATAACTCAGTTTCCCGATTGGAGGCCTTTGATGGAGGAGCTTCACCGAGCTAATTGGATAAAGGTGGCTAATTACTTGTCGGTACCATCTTGGTAATTCAAAGGTTGGTAGATATTGGATCCCTATTGAGGACTGGCCTATTCAAATCCCAGAAAGGCAAAGACAAGATATCCAAGGCATCCTTCATATGAGATCCCTCTCTTGGTCCCATGAAAAAGATTGTTTTGGATGGAACAACACTACTAAGGGTGAGTATTCCGTTGCTCAAGGTTATTTGACCTTATGCCATAATAATCCCAACCATTCTTCTGACATATTTTCTCAATTGTGGGCTCAAAAGCTTTGGCCTAAGGTGAGGTTCTTTAATTGGCTTTTATTGCATCGTAGGGTGCTTATTGGTGAGCAACTTATGAAGCGTGGTTTTCATGGCCCTTTTAGATGTGAAATGTGTGAAGAGAATGTAGAAAATATCAACCATATTTTTATTGAGTGTACTTTAGCCTCTGAGCTATGGAGGAGAATGGCCACTTTACTTGGCTTACGAGTGGTCCAATTTTTTTACTTTTGAACAACTTTGGAGGGATTGGCCTAATCAAGAGGGTGTTGATCATTTTATTAGGCGGTTAGTTTGGATGGGTTCTACCATTCTTCTTTGGAATATTTGGAATGAAAGGAACAACCAAATTTTTAATCAAGATAGGAAGGATATTCACTATATTTGGCAATAGACCATAGCCAACTTAGTTGAATCGGTCCATCAACTCCTTAATCACCCTCAAAACTCCCACCAAATATGGGATCAAGTGATGCAAAGATTGAAGATTAAACCTTCTAAGGGCAACCAACTTAAAGGGAATGTGAGTATTAGTAAGATGGATAGGACTAGAAATTGGCAACCTCCTCCTAAGGATTTTGGAAAAGTCAATCCTGATGGAGCCTCTAGAGGGAACCCTGGAAAAGCCGAGTGTGGGAGGAATTGGTAGACTTTCGAGATGGCTCCCTGGTTTTTACTTTTCTTGAGAATTTGGGTATTCTTTCCAATAACCTTGCTTGAGGGGTATGGTATCCTCGAGAGGCCTTCAGGAGGCTACTAAGGTTGGATGGGAAAAGGTGTTAGTTGAGTCTGACTCTCAACTTATGATTAATCTCTTGAAGACTCCTTCTAAGAATCATAAGGTGGATTGGAGAATAAAAAGAATTATTGAGAAGATTTAGTTAATCCAGATGGGATTTTTGAAAGTTGATTACAGTCATGTGGTCAGAGATCAAAACAAGAGTGTTGATGCTTTAGCTAATTGGGCTTTGGACAAAGGTGATCTTACTTGTTATGGCCACCCTCCTATATGGTGGGCTTCTCAAATTAGGGAAGCTCTTCTTTCTATCATTTCTTTGGATGGCTCCAGTTCTAAAGGTACCTAGTTTCTTCTTGTTTTTTTTTTGCTTCTCTTTGGTTCATTCAGTTTTTTTAGTTCCCTAGCTCATTCTATTCTTTATTTTGTTTCCTCTGTTGATTCTTGCCTTAATAGTCTTCTGGTCTAGATAGGTCATTGTTTTGTTCATTGTTTTTTTTTTTTTCTTTTTCTTTTTCTTCTTTGTTTTTTTTGTTTAGTTTTTTAAGGTGGGTGGGTTCTTTTGTTTTGTTTTGTTTTTGTGTTCTTTGTGTTGTTTTTCGTTGTTCTTGTGTTTTTGTTGTTTTGTTTTTTATGTTTTTTGTTATTGTTCTTGTGTTTTTTTCGTTCTTGTTCTTGGGTTTCTCTTTGTTTGTGTTATTTCGTGTTTTTATGTGTGAGTGTCTTCTATGTTTTTTGTTTTTGTTTATTGTCTGTTGTTGGTTGTTTTTTATTTTTATTTTTATTTTATTTATTTTATTTTTTAGGTTTTGGTTGTGTTTATTTTTCATGTTTTTTTTGGGTTATGTCTTTGTAGTGTTCTGTTGTTTTTGTCTTGTTTGTGTTTTGTTATGTGGTTCTTGTGTTTTTCTATGTGGTTTGTGTTGTGGTTTCTTTTTTCTTATTGTGCGTGTTTGGTTGTGCTTTTGTTTTTGACACACTCAAGGAGCATGTTTTTTATTTTATTTTATTATTTTTGTTGTTATTTACTTATTTTTAAATTGGTTTTGTGTGTTTGTTTGCTCCTTGAGTATGTCAAAGGTGGTAGGCCAGGTCCGAGTCCTGGGCATTTTTGGCGGAATGGATACCCCTGCCTCCTTGGGTCTTACCCAAAAGTGGCATCCCTTTTGGGATGTTTTCCACAAATAAAAAAAAAAAAAATTGCTTCTAATACAATATTTGTCAAAGGCCAATTCCTTGTCAACTTATTACTAAAAAGGTCTAAAGAGAGAAAAGGAAAAGGAGTGATAAATAAAGGGTTAGAAATATTGACTTGAGTGTGGCCAAAGCTCAACTAATAGCATTGATTTAAGCTATATGATCATTGACTACTTGGTACAAGAAAAGATTAACAAACTATACAATTAATTCTATGTAGAATATGCACTCAAATTAGATGTGATAAATTTCAGCATCACAAGTTCTCTAACCAAAGAAAGTCAAATAGTTTAAGGCTAACAAAAATCCTTTGATTAAAGCAAAAAATAAATATTAAAAGTGTAAATATTACATAATGATATTTGTAAACATTGGTTGGGTTAAGTCAAAAAAATCTTGATTGAATTTTAGAGTAGAATAATCATACAATTTTCATAGGTAAACAAGAAAACATTCTATCCTTTATAATGAAGGCTGTTACCCTATTTATAATTCTACTAAGCTAAGATAGAGCTAAATATTTTGTACAATTATGAGCAAAAATAGCTCAAACATGATTATGGATGATTTGGAACCACTCAACATCCTTATCATATCTTTTGTCAGGTGGTTGAGATTTATAGGATCACCCATTATGCTTAACCAAAGTGGCTATTGCTCTTAGGATTTGACAATTACCACACGGGATTAACTTATTTCATCCATAATCTCACCTTCTCTTTGAGCTATATTGCTTTATAGGCATGCAAGGTATTGTTATGTTGACATCATACTTCCTACCATTAAAATACAGTCTTGGATGCTATGCATTTTATTACCTTTTAGAATGTCTTTTATGTCTAGAATAATTCTTTACTTTGTAAGCTCCTTCCCTTATCATATATTTTGAAGCACTTTGCTTACATTGGGATAACAAAGTTTTGGCTTACCTCCTTTGTAGGTCTGGTAGAAAGCTAGTGCAACTAAAATATTTTGAGTATGAAATTGCTTAATAAAAAACTTGATAGATTTTGAGACTCTTAATATGTCCTTCAAGCTTGAATAATAGCCATAGTTCCAATTGTTACTTTATCAATCATATCTCTAGTTTGATAAATGCACTTTTGCTATCGCTTTGATCTTTGCTTTATTTTATCTCTTCAAGGATTACCAAAATTTTTCATTTGATGGGTGTGCCTGAGTTATTCTCTTTGTCTTATTTTAGCTAATTTAATTCTTTTTGTTCTTTTTACCAATGCTCTTTTGGGGTGTTCTTCATATGGGCTAGCAAGCCTAGAGTATTTGCTTATGTAGGTGCTTGTATTTTTTGTCCTTCGACTGAACATATCTATTCCTATTTCTTCCTTAATGTTTCTTGATATTTCTTTACTAAGATACCTTATTGTATAATCATAGTGGGCTCCATTAGGTATGTATTATAGTTGGACAATCCTGGGACACTACATGCAAAACCTTTATTCTTGTAATGGAAAGGGGGGTTCTCTCTTGCTACCCTTTTCTCTCTATAATATTTGATTCTTAATTAAATTTTCCTTTGATCTATTGAATTACATTTCTATATTGTTTCTTTTCTCCCTCTAATTTTTTTTAACATGTTAATTTGGTTTGCATTAGACTTGTTAAAATTGCTTAGTTTTATTGTAGGATTCATAGGTGTTGTCCAAAAACTCTTCATTACTACTATATAATAGGATGCAATAGATTTTGTCTTCACTCAACCTATGTAATAACATATTCCAAATTCGCATCCAATAGGATAAGTAGGCTATGAATTTGTCTAGATGAACCTCTTCTTAAATTTCCACTCATTTATGGATTACTTAACATCCTATAGCCAATTTTTTAATTTTTCATTTTTTAACCTTTCATTTTTAGCCCTAACATCAAATTCATAGGTTATAGGCTCTATAGGCAATAAATATGTCATATAGACTATGAATTTTACCTTTCTTATTTAGTTGATCAATGATATTCAACATTCTAATGGTCATCATTCAAGCCTCGGAACACCCTAGCATCTTCTCTGCCAGTTCAATTGGGTTTTGAAACAATTACATTTCTTTAAAATGTGACTTATCTTCTTTGAAAGAGTTAAATTTCTTTTTGTAAAAATGAATAGAAGGCTTGAATATAATAAAATTAAGCTTAAAACCTTATCAAGCATAAAGTAGGCCCCCTAGAATCGAATACATCTATTGTTTTCCTCATTTTAGCATTTTTTGTAAATTCATAGGTTAGTAGGAAGTGAACCTATCATAGGTAGCAAATTTTTTTGTAGGTTGTGAACCTATCTAGGTGGTGAATCAAAGTTAAAATAATGAACTTGTCCTTAATAGGATCCTAGTTAGTTTTTTTCATGTTTTATTTTGGTACTAAATTTGAATTATTGTTTATTGTCTATGTAGTTGTAGTATTTCATTAAAACGATACAAACATTCAAGGAAGTTAGTATTAGAATTTCTTTGTAAAATCTACTTTCTTTCAAGCATAAAGGAACACCTTTCAACATTCATTAAACATTGGATATTAAGAACATATAACTTGTATATGGGCTAGACATTATCTTAATGCATTCCTCTTTTTCCCTTTACTTGAAAGTGAAGAACATTTCTCTTTTGTTTTAGTTTAGTATAGGTTTGAAAGAAATTGACATGCATATAGGACATAGATTTTGTTTGGTTGTTTTATTTGTCTTCCTTAAATAATATTTCAAATATTTGTTTCAAAGTCTATAGTTTTCTAAATTTATAGTTATCAAAATGAAGGTTTTTTATAAATTGAACACATCAAATCATAGTGTTTAGAGTGAGTACAACAAAAACTCTTGCCCCCCCTTTTTTTTGGTGTTTTTTTTTTTTTTCGTGGGGGCTTTTTGGTTTTTTGTGTTTTTTTTTTTTTTTTTTTGTTTCGTTTCTTTTTGGTGTCCTTTTCTTTCTTTTTTTTTCTTTTTTTTGGTGGTTTTGGTTTTTTTTTTTTTTGTTTTTTTTTTTTTTTTTTTTTTTTTTTTTTTTGTGAACCCTTGATCCCCATAAAATAACTCAAATAACAATGAGATTTAGGAAAAAATCCTTGTATGAGTATAAGACCTTGGGTTTGGAGAGAACATACCTAAATATAAGTCTACATGAAACCTTATATTGGGATTAGGATTTGGAGTTCGAAAGGTTAATCTAACACTTTTATTTATGGGGGGAATAATATTAAGTCCAATTTTACGTAAGACATCCAAAGTGATCCTTAGAGATGTTGGAGAAGATTAAATTATTTGGTACATGCTAATGTACCCCCATGGTACCTTTATGGCACACTATTAATAGTTTAGAAGAGTGTTTTACATTTTATATTTATGTAAGTGTCTATGTGCAAGATATGCACAAGTAAGAGTGCAAGTGTGTAATGAGATAAATTGCATGTGTCAAGTAATTAAGTGTGTAGATATGTAATGTAAGGATGTGCACAAGTGTCATGTATTAATTGTGCATGCAGAATTTTAAGTATCATGTAAAAGAGTGTGAGTGTCATAGAGTTAATTTTTCATGTATGTAGAGATTCAAGAGACGTGTATAAGTAGCAAGATGAGAAGCCAAAGGACATTGTCATATGAAAAGCAATAGTCAAGTACTTGAAGAGTAATCTTGTATGGCCATATTATGGAGGTAAATATCCATGTTGAATCATCAAAGAAAAGGATCTAAATATTGTATGATTAATTTAAGCTTTAATTATATTACAACTTTTATGCATATTTTGAACAATTATACTATGTGTTCTTCATGGTATTGCATGAATGATTTTGGCTATTTTAAATTCATATTTGATATTATTTTGAATTTTATTGTTATTTATATTTTAGCCATATTATATTTTGATTTCTCTTATATTTGAGTCTACTAAAAGATCCATAAAATTGGGATTAAGATAATAGGGTTTAAAATCCAACAATGGTATCAAAGCTACTTTGATTAATTGTTAGCATCAAAGGAAGTATATAAATTATTATATTTGATAAAAATCCCAATTATTATATGTTGGAGTCTTTCCACTAAAAAAAAAGTGAAGACTAGGACTTGGCTTGAATATTGAGGGGAAAAATCAATATTCACCATAATTTTATGATTATCTCTATAGATAGAGAATCATATATTGAAAAAACTAGCATTTTAAAATTTAGGTATATTTGATCCTAATAGGATAGTGCACATTAAATGCAACATTCTCAATAAGAGTTTGATAATATTAAATATCTTAGGGAAGAACTTGAGAAAATATAAAAATATTATTAAGAAACTCAATAAGTTTATCCTAATAAGAAAAGAAGAATAGAGAAGCATCAAATCTTCTAGAGAGAAGAAGAATATAGAAGCATCAAAGATTCATAGATAAGAATAAAAAGATAAGCAATATAAGCTTCCAAAGAAAAGAGAATAAGGCAATAATCATAAGCTTCTAAAGATAAATAAAAGTAAATATTTAAGATTCATAAGTTCATTCTAGTGCCAAGTTTTTTCTCAATCAAAGATAGATAACTAGACTAGAAGGACCACACCGATTGAAGAAGCTTAGTCTATGTAGACCAATTGAGATCCATAATTTGAGAATTTTAGTCTAGGTCATGGGATCACCTAAGCACTATATAAAAACCATTTTTCTATTTTTGAAAGTTAAGAAGAAATTTGAGTGCCATAAAAACAAAGAGCTAAGTGCTATTTTTTATCCCAAAGACATTGAGCAGAAGAAGGCAAAAATCTAGCTGAAAAAAATAAAAAAGTAATGCTTATACGTTACATAATATTGTAAAATTTCATTTGAAGCATCATTTATTAAGAGAAGTTAACATTCTAGAACTATTGCATCATCGTAAACATAAAAAGGAGGAAAAGGTAAGGTGAATTAAATCTATACATCTTGATAATTATTTTTTGGAATTAAAGTTTGAAAGTCCAAAGTGAAGATAAATTGAAAAATTCGAAATATTATTTTATAATTTGGACATAAAAGAAATTTAACAATATAGAGAATAATATTTAGGTTGGATTTACAAGGAATTCAACCTTATTGAATTGAATTTGATAATTTTCTATTAATATTTTACAATTTATTTCAAATTTTTATTTTTGAAAAATTTATGATTTTTTTATGAAATTTTGAAGAGAGAAGGTTTTCTACTCCAAAAAGGAAATTTAAAAATATTTTTGCAATTTGAAAATTAGTTTGAAAATAAAAAAATTAAAGAATTTGATATTTGAAGAACTCAGAATTTGCAAATTTAATAAGGTAGGGAGATAAAAGGTCTACTACTTCAAAGTATTAAAGATTTGCAAAAGTGATTAATGTTTTTATTATGAGTTTCGTTATGTCAAATAATAATTTTTTCATTTTTGAATATCAACTTTTGAAAGGACTAAATTTTGCATCATGGAAAAACAAAATGAAATCAATTTTTATTGTAGAAAAAATTCAGGATATTGTAAATGGAACAAAGAAAAAACTAGTTGAAGATGATAGAGAAAAATAAAAATTTGAAAAAAGTGATGCATAAGCCCTTATGTTAATTACATTTGGAATAATTGATGAAATTTGACCATCTTTAAGTGGACAAAAAAATATTGTATATGCTTGGGAGAAATTATGTCAAATATTTGAATGGAAGAATAAAGCAACTATTATGAGTTTACAATCCCAATTATATTATTGGAGTATATTAAATTATTTGGTAAAAGTCTTAGATAATGTATTTACTTTATGTAATGTAATAAATGCACAAGTGTGCATAATATTCAATAATGTAAATGTGCACATTAGTCCATGTGTACATGAGTCCATAGAATAGGGAGATGAAGAGTCTAGAATTGTGAAGGCCAATATTGCTCCATATGAAGAGTCACATTACATTATATATATAGAGTAATGTGAATATGTAAGATGGCGACTTGTAAAAATATTACTTGGTTATTTTAGTGCTATGGCACCATTTTCATGAGTATTTGTTTATGCCATATTTAGGAGTAGATATTAGAGTTATTTATTGTAGACCCAAAATTTTTGCATCTCTTTCCTTCAGGCTAATGGATTTACATCTGAAAGGGGAGGTAAAATGATGTATCTACACCTCGAACAAGAAGCACTTGAGTTGTGTTCTCCTTGGTGTTTGTTGCCGAATTGGGTGAGGGTTCACCTGGAAATATTTTTTGTGGTAGTTTCCACATTTATGTAAGATGGGTGTTTGTTGAATTCTTTCTACACACATACACCTAGGTTTGGCCAGAATGCAACTATTGCCTAGCTATATGCATTTCAAATTTTGATGAAAATAAAGTAAGCAGATTCTATCGAGAAATATTTTTAAATATAACTATGATGCAATGATTTTGTAGATATTAAAAAGCAAAAGATGATGTTTATGCTAGTGTATTGTTTTTCTTTTCTTTTCATTTTGTGTTTATTTTAAATAAATGTACTAGATGCAAAATGATGTGACTAAATTCCTATTTTTATCTTTTGATTGATGTAACATGGAGTAAATAAGTTTATCTTTTTGCTCTTTTGTGTTTTTTTGGAGGTTTTAACAAATGCAATTGATGTAAAAAAGATGATATAACTATGTTTGTCTTTTTATCTTTTGTTTTTTTCAGCTAGTATGATTGATGCAAAGAAGAATGTAATTAAGTCTATGTTTTGTTACTTTTGTTTTAAGTTTTTCAACTATTGCAATTGGCATAAAACAATGCAACTAGGTTTGTGTTTTTGATCTTTTCATTTTAAATATTTAACTAATTCAACTGGTGTAAAATAATGTAACTAAGCCTATGTTCCTTTTTGTATTTTCTTTTGAGTATTTTTGCTAATGCACTAAAATGCAAAATATTATGTTTTTGATTTTTTTTTTTTAAGTTTTTCAACTAGTAGGATAAATGCAAAATAATGTAACTAAGTATATGACTTTTTATATTTTATTTTCTTTGACACTTTTTAGCAAATGCAATTAATGTTAAGAGTGATAAGCCTAAGTTTGTATTTTTTGTTCTTTTTTATTTTTTTTACGCAAAGTTTTCAAAATAAAATCTTATGAAATCACACAATAGAAAATTACAGCAAAACCAAGTTTATATCCTTACCTAATCTAGATTTTTGCAATCTATAACTTTTTGGATCTATCAAAAATGATTCATATCGGTCTAAATATATCATGATGTATTCAGTCTAGTCCGAATCTATTAAAAACCTACAATTTTACAATAGCACACTAAAATTTATGATTAGGGGTGGGGGATCTACATAGGTCATAGTATATCATGATCTATGATAGTTATATCCCCTTGGTCCTTTAGTAAACCATAAGAAAATAATGGATCTATTAATCTAATGCAAAAATATATAATTTAAATGAAATAAATGATAGCAACAATAAATGCTTATAGTAAAATAAATTTTTTTATGAAAACTAAAATGTAAACATTAGTCAATCTCATAAACCTTCAAATCAAAATTATACCCCTAGTTCAGATTTGGATGTTTTCGGATATCAACTGCAAATTCAGATAGATCTGAAAAACTACAATGGATAGATATATAAAATACAAAAGTCAGAATATTTTGGACTTACGATAAATTTGAACGAGTCTAAATTTGTAAAAATATTGCAAAAATATAATTTTATACTAAGGACAAAAAATATCTAAATCCTTAAAACTCATTGCCATATTTGATAGATCCTAGAATGATGATTTGATGTCGAAGTGTCCACTAAAACCTGTAACAAAGCACAAGAAATCTTCTTCTCCATTTTTTATTTTTTGTAAAATCACCATTACGTCTGTCTAGGGGGAGTATGAGGGATTTATAATCTAGGGTAGGTCAAGAAAATGGGAGGGGCAACCAAGATAGTTCAAACCTATTAGGAAAAATCTAGTATTTTTCCAATCTAGATAGATTCAGATGGATCTGAATTTGTTAGAAATTTGGGTTTACCTAGATTGGATGCAGAATCTAAACAATGCACCTAAATTAGGTGCATGTGGGATTTGGATAAATTTGGATTGGTTTGAATTTGTCGAGATTGCCCTAATTCTATGAGAAAAGGGGAAAATCCAAACTGTGTGCCTAAATTAGGCACACGTGGGATTTGGATAAATTCAGACAGGTCTGAATTTGTAGGGACCATCCGAATTTCCCCAAAAAATGGGGAAGACGAGTAAAAACCATTTTTATCCATCATGAAAATTGAGGTAGGGAGCTAGAGGGTGGAGAGTACGTTGTTAGGATATAACAACATATTGGATATGGAGTGGTAATTTTGTAATATGTCAACATTACCTGGCTACATTTATGTATTTCATATATTTACAATATTGTCATTATCATATAAATTGGATTGTGACTTTATTTTATATATTCTAGATTATTAATCTTAAGTAATAAGCTTTAAAAGATAACAATAGTATCGAAGCCATAAAGAATTTTGATAGGAGATATGGAGAGCTATTACAAGGATTGGACTTGCACAATTTTTTGAAGTTACAAAGAAGAAACTAGTGAAGGTGAGGAGATTATCCCTGGAAGGTGAAACCAAAAAATATTGAAGAATTTCTATTCTATGAACAAATTCAGAATAGAAGGAGATTTTAGGTCTTGAAGTCAAACCTTGATATTATGGATATTGAGGATATTACGAGACACAAGAAGGAGGTCCTATTGGAGAAAGTTGGTATATCGAAGAAGACTACAAATTATAGATTGGCTAGAGTCTTTCCACAACATTGTGAAGACTAGGACTCATCATATAATTTGTTACACTAGTTTTGAGAATAACTAGTAAAGTTGATTTATTTTAGAATTCTAGAAATTCTAATATACTTGGTACTACTATCTAAGTTTCTTGTTTCAAAAAATTAACACCTAGAAGTTGAGAAGCTTCCTACAATAGACAGAGAATAATTTCACCTTCATTGCCTGAAAGTCTATGTGCTTTCCTCATGCATGAATTAATTATTTGTTGTAAAATGTTAGGTATTGAAGAGGTCTAAGAAAATAACCTATTGGATATTGAATATTGAGGAGACTCAAGAAGTAATTCCTCATAGAAGACTAAATGTTTAAGAATTAGAAGAGACCCGAAAGAGGTTAGATTGAAGAACTTCTAGTTTTGGAAGATAGAATATCAAAGATAGACAATTACAGATTGAAGACTACAAATTGGAGATTTAAGTGACCCATGCAAAAGGTTCTCATTACAAATTGGATATTGGAGATAGAGAAGACCTAATAATAGGTCCTATTGTAAATTTTAAGAGTAGAAGACTTTGAAGATTCAGGAGATTGAGAGTAGCATATTTTGGAGATCCAACAAAGAGATTGAGAAAACTAAGAAAAGGTTTTAGTAAAGATTTGAGAAGAGAAGATAAATATTTGCATAGAGGATTTGAAGAGTTGTATAATTAGAAGACCCAAAAGAAGTGGTCTCAAGAGATTTTGGAGAAGAAAAAGGATAGAGAAATCCTTGTTGTAGATTTGGAGAAGTGGCCATTGAAGGTGTTGTTAAAGAAATATAGGAGCAGAATATTGTAAGGAGGAGGAAATTTGTAGATTTGAATAAGTATCCAGTGAAGGAGATTTAAAGAAAGTAACAAGAGATTGTGAATAAGGAGAAGTTTTTGATAAAGGATATTTGGGATAATTATCGTCATCCGACAACAAGCCCAAAAGGAATAAGTGTTTGAAAAGAAGTTTTCTAAATCTTGGAGATGGGATTTAAATATCTCAAGACATTTAGATTCTTTAGAAATTTTATAGTGTAGGAGATCATTTTTGAAGTCAAAATTTGAAAAGGATATTGTAGGAGAAAATAATATTGAAGAGCCCAAGGTTTTGGGAATTTAAGGACAACCACAAAATTTTGAAGGCTGAAGAAGTTATAGGTTTTGGAGTAGAGATTAAAAGGTTGCAGGTGAGTATATTGAAGGAAGCCTAGAGCTACAATTTGGAGAAATTTTAGGTAGGTTTTGAAGTACCCCTAAACATGAGATCAAGGGAGTTTGTGATTGTAATAGATTATAAGACTTGGAGACTTTCGTTGTAGGTTTTGGATAATGAAAGAAGAAAGGTATTGACTACATAAGGTGAAGAAATATTGATGGTATTTGGGGTATAATTAATAGCTACTAACTTAAGTATTTGATAGAAGATTTTTGGAGGATATTGGAAACCACAAAATTAGATTTATGGACAACATTGGAGAAAGGTAGAAAGCTATGAGTATGGATAACTCTAGCATAGATTTTAAGAGAGATATTTAATAGGAATCTAGATAAAGTTGAGAAACAAGTAAGGCTACAAATCTGGTAAGTTTTTGGAGTAGAATAATGAAGGATATTTGAAGTCACAAAATCAAATTTGTGAACAGATTCAAGAGAATAAAGGATGCTACGAGTTTGAGAGCTTCATAGCAGAATTGAGAAGGATTATTAGACATCAAGCAATTGAGAAGAAGAGCGGTGACCAGGACTGTAGATTTGGTAAGTTTTAAGACAATTAAGTGAAGGTACAATACTTACAAAATTAAGGTGAATCACTCATCAAAGAAATCAAGTGCAAAGGTACAATATTTTTGTGCTACATTAATCTAGTTTTGAATCATTAAATTAGTTTTATGTTTGACATCTTAAAGAGCACCATATTAATTTCATTAATATAGAAAAGAGAAAAGTTGAAAGTAGTCTTCAAAGCAAGTTATCACTATAGACTACAATAGTTATTATCTACATGTATTTGGAGAAAAAAGCATAATACATTGTTATTAGTGAATTTTTTCAAAGCCTTTGGAAAGGAGAAGTAAATAAAATTTGTGAAGTGCAAGTGCAAGTACATTGAAATCAAATGAGCCATTGTAAAATACATTAATAAGTAAATCCACAAGGAATAGAACAAACTCAGATTCTCCAATGTCTAAATACAGAATGCCATTGCTCAAAAAGAGCAATCCACCATTGGAGCCACCATTGTTCAAGAGAGCACATACAAAGGTGCATTAGGAAATCATCGAAGGAAATCCAATGGCATGCAAGAGAAACCACACCTAAGTTTTATGTAAACCAAGCCCAAGGGAAGCCATTTTCAAGAGTGTTATGAGAACTGATCCAAATTAAGCTACCATATAGCATGCTATGTAATCCAAGCTCAAGAGAAGCCACTCTCAAGTGTGCCCATTCAAAATTTAAAATAAATTTATCCCTACAAAAGGAAGGTAAAAAAACATTCTAGAAAGAAGACTAAGTGATTGGAATACAAAGAGAATATTTCAAGCACCATAGCTTAAAGGGAAAACATCACATGTAAGTGACAAGTGTGTTGGAATATTCAACATTATCCTAAATATCTAAGTATTAAATTAATCTTTAGATTAGATTTTGCTAAGTTAGTGGTTAGTTTAGCTTTGAGGACATATAGCAAAATAAGTTAGAGTTTACTAAAATAGTGAATGAGTCATCCAGATTAAGTTAGAACTCCCATGAGAATAGTCTCTTGTAACCATAATGTTCTATTATCTAGTTCTTCCAAAGAACTATAAGTATAACCTTTTTTACATGAAATATAATGTTCATTGAGGAAATATCAATTGGTATCCGAGTAGGTTTGCTCAGATGGATCAAAATTTGTGGAGAGTGGTGTGAAGAGATCTGAAGCACACACTTTGTCAGAGAAACTCGTGGCCAACACTCAGTAGAGTTGCAAGGAAGATATCGAGTAAATAATTAATATCTCATGTATATTGAGGTATTTTATTATGAAATTTTGAGGGTTTTTAGATAATTGTATAAAGAGGATACAATAAAAAATTTAGGTGATTTGGAGCTAATTTTTTGATTTTATTAGCATTTTGAGTAATTTATATAAAATGGTTGTATAAGGTGGAATACAGGGTATTTTCTTCTAAAATTTTAGGAGAAATAGTATTTAGATAAAATAATAATTCATACAAAATTTCAGGTCATTTGGAGCTGTATTTATTTATTTATGTGAATATTGATTCTTCCTTCAAAAATCCTAGATCCGGAATTGTGATAAAAAGGGAAAAAGTAAATGATCACGTATTTTTCACCTTTGCAAATTTTATTCTCAAATTTAGAGGGTTTTAATATTATTTTCTCAGGAATACATATTTTAATTTTCATAAATTTTGTATCTGTATGGATTGATTTATGTGAAAAACATTAAGGTTGTCTCAAAAACACTCTAAGATTTAGAAAGGGAAAAAGTAAATTGATCACATATTTCTCATTTGTGTGAATTTGCTTCTAAAATTTAGTGGATTTTTAGATACGTATATCAGAAGTCTACAAGAAAAATTTTAGTTTGTTTCAATCAGTATTGGCCTATTTATGATAAATTTGGTGCTTGAGACTTTGGTAAATAAAAAGAAGCATGTATTTTTGCAATTAGAGGTTAATTATGAGATATTGACTTAACAAGTTGATTCAATTGAGTAAAATAATATTTGTTGTTGTTCTTTATTATAAAACCAATTGTATTAGAATCTATCTATATTATTCCAAAGTTTTTTTTGATTAGCATCAATGGTTGTCAATAACAATCTTCCCATTCTTGAATTAAAGGGTTAGATTACAAGTATTGGTCCATAAAGATGAGGATCTTACTCATAGGCAAGGGGTTATGGGATATTGTATAAGAAGGCTATAATGAACCTACATATTGGACCACCTTGAGTGTAGCTTATAGAACCAATAAAAAAGGATATGAAGAACCCACCTGGAGCAAGCTACAAGGCAAGGAGATAAAAGAGAAGAAGGAGCAGTAATATGCAAATTTCTTAGCCCTTATGGATTTGAGGAGAGGAATTAAAAAGAGTGATTTTACTCTCATAGAAAATTGTAGATTAGCTACAATGGATTTTCAAGTGTTTAAGGATGCTTATGGGTTTGATGAGGACACCCATAAAAATCCATGTGTGACAATCATGAAGATTGTTTAAGCAAGGAGGAGCCATGCTTCCTTGAAGAAGTTTTTGAATTAGATCCTTTTGAAGGAGTTTTTGAAGATTCTTGTAAAGACTCATATGAAGACATTATTTGTATTGGAGAATTC
The DNA here is from genome assembly GCA_028583015.1 of Wollemia nobilis. Lineage (NCBI taxonomy): Eukaryota > Viridiplantae > Streptophyta > Pinopsida > Araucariales > Araucariaceae > Wollemia > Wollemia nobilis. Next base: position 8,624 of record JAQPPZ010017036.1, on the reverse strand, counting down.
TTTCTTGAAGAGGAAGACATATTTGAATAAGAACCTTGTGTTGAAAAGAGTAAACATTCCCTTCATAGAGAAGAGGATGAGAATGAGCCTTGTACAATTCTCATTGAAGAGAGGTATGATGAAGAATGTCTCATGAAGGAGAAAAATGGAGAGTGTATTTTGGAGAATGCATCTATAGTTCTCATGGCAGAGAATAAATAAGTTTTGTGGAATTCTGATGGAGAAGCAATGTTCATGGAAGACCATTGGCTCACTTATCTTGAAGACCATTCACTTGGAATAGATGTGTGCTCTCTTGAAAGAGCAAATGAAGTTATGTGGGATGATTTCCCAAGTTTATAAGATGAATAAGAGATGAAGGGCATAATTTTCATCCTCCATTATGAAGCTTATCTCATGGATGAGATAATGAAAGAAAAAGATAATTATGAGGAAGACTATCTTAAGGAGGAGATAGAAAATAGTGAGATAGTCATTAATGGACTTCATGATGTATTGGAGGTGTCATAAAAGGATATTGAGAATTATATTAAAGAGGCAATTGTGGATGAAGATCACTCACTTGGAGTGACTACATTGCAGAAAGAGAGTTGTCTTGAAAATGCAACAATGTATGATTGCTTGAATGAATGGTGTTTCAACATATCAACATGGATTGAACAAAGGAGGAGAAATTTTAGTGAAGATTTGATGGTTGATCTTGAAACACCATACAATCAAGGATAACTGCTACAAAATAGCTTTATGGGAAGCACCAAATCTACTCATACTAAAGGTAATGTTTTTATGATTAATTATTTGTTTTTTCTGAGCAGGAATTGAAAGAAAGGCGATTGTCTCATTGAGATAACTTTGATGAAGAGTCTTCTTGAAGATAATACAGTGATGGAGAACTTGGTTGACATGGATCAAAATTATGTGTTCAAAATTCCTTGGGAGAAGGATTATTGTAAAGTCATTGTTTTGCGAGAATATTTGTGTGAGGAGAAACTTTATGTTGCATATGTAGTTGGTAATTATATGGCCATATTTTTTGTGATATTTTGTGTGGAAATATTTTAAAGATTTGTATGGTATAATCATCTATGTGAGATGATTAATTGTAAATACTCATGTGGAGTATTGTTAAGTGTTGAAGATGTAAAAGAAGATAAAAATGTGAGAGCATGGTTTAAAGACCATAATGATAAATATGTAAGAGAGTGGTTGCTTAAAACCACAATAGGAGTTAATTTTATTGAAGGGGGATCTAATAAAAAAAATAAGGCACTCAAGAATTTTTCGAAAATCCCACATAAAGAGTGGAAGGAGTACCACCACAAGTATTTTGCAAATTCCGATTTCTTGATTCAAGATTGGAGGAAACATAAGAGAAATACTTTCTTCCAACTCTGTGATGCTTAAAGAAATTTTGCATGAGTGTCTTTAGCATCAATGGGGATAATATTGGAATATTCAACATTGTCCTAAATATATAAGCATTAAGTTAATATTTAGATTAGATTTTGCTAATTTAGTGGTTAGTTTAGCTTTGAGGGCATATAGAAAAATAAGTTAGAGTTTACTAAAATAGTGAATGAGTCATCCAGATTAAGTTAGAACTCCCATGAGAATAGTCTTTTCTAACCATAATGTGCTATTATCTAGTTCTTCCAAAGAACTATAAATGTAACCTTTTTTACATGAAATATAATGTTCATTGAGGAAATATCAAAGTGATTGAAAGTATGTTACAACTCATGCAACGTTCATGTAATACCTATAAGTAACGCTCATTGTGTAAGAGTGCCAACTAATTGAAGAGTAATAATTGTGAAGTGTCATTTGGAAAGTGGAAGACAAAGGGAACCAAAATTACAAATTCCCATCAAAAGGATTACACACAAATATAATTGTAGAGCATTCATAGGTGTAGAATAACATTGAATGCATGATAAAGTAATCAAAAAGTAGAAGAGTCAAGGTGTGGGCAATGTATTACAGTTGGCAGTGAAGAGGAGATATATTTGGTATAGAAGACACATGTGGTAGTGTTTCTAATGTGTGGATCAGTCAAGCATCAAAGCTTGCTACAACAATGCATCATGGAAGCCAAACCAGGAGGACAAAGTGTTGTGTAACTCCATAAATAGAGATTAAATGTAAAGGTGAAAACATACATTGGAAGAGTATTAGAGCTTAGATAACATCTTAGTTTAAGGATGTGGAGAGTGCCAAAATTTTGAAGACATCAACATTGATAGTGAGCCAACATTGGGAGAGCAGGAAGAGCTCCAAATTTAGAAGAGTGTAGACGTGCATAGGTTGACCATGAAATTACCACTAGTTCAAGGTTGAGGTAATATAATTTTTGGACATATATTTATAACCCTGTGTTAGGATAAATAAGGTTAAGTGGAAATTATTATTATCTAAGGTATAGAGTGGAAGTATTTTAGAAAAGGAAAAACATAAAACCTTAGATATAATAATGAAGGAGTTGAAAATATTTTTGATAGTTTATTTGGAGGAGTGAAGGAGACAAACAAAGTTTTGTAATTTAATTTACAAAACATTTTAAGGTTATTTGCAATTAAATTTATATTGAAGTAAAAAGTAATACTATATAAAATTAGACTTATATAATTGCAAATACATTTTATATAAATCTCTAAGTTTGAAGTTATAAGGTATTCAACATCAACTTGGGAATTAAGGGATTTATAAAAAAATTATACTTTTTGTGACTAAGAAAAGGAAGGTTGATTCTAGTCCTAAGAAATCATTCTCTATATTAAGAAGGCAAAGGATGTCTACTTCAAGAAATTCATTGAACCATGAAATGGAGAAGGAAGTTAGGAAAGGAAGAATAAATAACATAAAATCTGGAGTTAAGGATATAGTTGAAAAGTCTAAATGAAAGTTAGACTTGGTTCTAAGATTTATCTATAAAGAAGCATTAGAAGAAATATTTGAAACATTAGAATACTATCTACACATAAAAATATTCAAGGCAATTGACAATGAAAAAGATAGTATTAAGGTTCATTTGAATATTACAAGCATTATCTCTATGGCACTACTTACACTCAGACATTACAAAGAGAAAGACATAAAACTGCAAGAGTTAATTAAATATCTTAAGAAGAATATAAAAGTGAGTGAATAATTCCTAGAAAAAAATAGTATATTCCTAATGTAATACAAATGATTCAAGTCCATCATCTTATCATGATACCATAAGTGAATGCTTGGAATATTTTGTACAAAATAAAATTAATAACTTCAGGGACAAAGGTAAAGAGAAAGTAGTTTTGCAGGAATCAAATGACAGTACAACATCATCTAAAGGCTTACAAAGTGATACTAATGATAAATACAAGCTCGAGGAGAAAGAGCCTAATCAAGAAGACATACAGTGCAAAGTGGGCTAAAGAATGAAGATCCATATTGAATACTAAAGTCTTTAATAACCAAATAATGTAATATGGGGGGTGGAGTATATTACATTATCTGGTACAAGTCCTAGATTAGGTATTTACTTTATGCAATGTAATAAATGCATAAGTGTGCATAATATTCAATAATGTAAAAGTGCACATTAGTCCATGTGTACATGAGTTTATATAATAGGGAGATGAAGAGTCTAGAAGTGTGAAGGCCAAGAGTGCTCCATATGAAGAGTCACATTACATTATATATACAGAGTAATGTGAAGATATAAGATGACATGACTTGTAATAACATCACTTGGTTCTTTTAGTGCTATGGCACCATTTTCATGAGTAAATGTGTATGCCATATTTTGGAGTAGATATTAGAATTATTTTTGTGTTTAATATATTTAGAATATTGTCATTATCATAGACATTGGATTGTTACTTTATTTCATATATTCTGGATTATTAATCTTAAGTAATAAGCTTCAAAATTTGACATATATTTCTTAAAGGTTAAAAGTGGAGAAAGTATTGAGCTATTTATTAAAAAAAAATAGCAAATATAAAAGCCAAATTATTGACAATGGGAGAAAAAGTAAAGATAAATTTCTTGTTCAAGTTACTTTAGATCATTTCTAGAAAATTATGAACATTTAGTTACTTCTCTACAAGGTCTAAATAAGGAAACAACATTTGATGATCTAGTTAATATTATTTAGGAATATGAAGCTGAAAATTAAGTCAAAATTGAAATGAATAATAATGCCTTGGTGTCCAAATAGAATGTTTCAAGCAATGTAGCAACAAAATCAAAGCCTCAATGTAGATGGAAATCAGGATTCTATCACATATGTAGAAAATGGGATATAATAAATTTTTTTATAGATATAATTATTTTAAAAAGGAAGTAAAATGAATAGAATTTTTAAGAAATACTAGCCAAGCCAATATAAACCTTAGTATCGGTATGGTCAATAGAAACAACATCAATGAAAATCAAGAGAATAAAATCAAAAAGGAAATTTATTTCAAGAAATTCAAGAGATAGAAGAATGAACATGTGGAAATGATTTCAAAGATCTTATAGCAAAACTTCTAATAAATGAAGACAATAAAAATGAAAATTCTTCAAATATTTTTGAAGGTACTAATATTGCAAATATTATAGAAAAATATGCTACAAGGAATTTATAGGAACAACAAATTAAGTTCAAGATCAAGATAAAAAATAAGAGAGTAGAGAACAAAATAAAAATATTTAAAAAAAGTAAAAGAAAGATATGCAAAGAAAACATAGAAAAAGGAAAATAAATTAAGTGCCAGAATTTAGAGCAATGCCAAAAGTGGAGCAAAAGGACAAAATCAAGAATCAAAGACAAAGACAAATATTGAGGACTAAAGTCTTCAATAACCAAACAATGTAATACAAGGGGGTGTTGTAGAATATTACATTATTTGGTACATGATAATGTACCCCCATGGTACCTTTATGGTACAATGTAAATATTATATTAAGGTTTGATTCTATAGTTTAGAAAAGTGATTTACATTTTTCTTTTATGTAAGTGTTTATGTGCAAGATATGCACAAGTGCCATGTAAGCAATAGTGTAAGTGTGTAATAAGAGAAACTGCATAAGTAATCCTATATGGGTTTGTCTTCTAGATCTGCCTATCCAGTATTGGCATGAAGACATATTTCATGGCATTGCTAAATCCATTGGAGAATTAGTATATATCGATTCTATCACTAAATCTTGGACTCGCATGATTCATGCAAGAATCTATGTTAATACAAATTTGGATTCTCAACTTCTGACCCGTATTAACCTAGTCTATGACTCATATTACAAATACCAAACTATTGAATATGATAATGAGCCCACTTTTTGTATTGAGTGCCAGAATCAAGTTCACTTCAAAGCTCAGTGCCCATCTCTAAAACCCTCTAAAGAAATTGCTAGCTCTAGGTTGCATGTTGGGCATCTAAGTAATAGGTTCCAAGGAAAGTAGAACCACACTAGGCCTTACCAAATAAATTATTTGAGTTTGCCTATTATTAAAGGAAGGCAAGTTGTAGTTTCAAATCTGGTGGATGACCAAGATAAGGTTAGTTCTCCTTTTGCTTACCCTAATAAATTTGGTGTATTAGCTTTAAATTTTATTTTTGAGTTTGCTCCCTTTAAATGAATCCCTATTGCAGGAGTTTGTACCCCTTGGATCCATCACTACTGTCCAAGAGGAAATCCATTCCCCATCCAGATTTGGATCTTCCCATATTCCTTCTAAACCTTTGCCTACCCCCAAAGGACATATTGAAATTTGCAGTCCTACTCCTGTCAATACTAACTCTGAAAGTTGTAACCATAACTCAGCCAAACCTGAGTTCAGCCCCATCAACACCATAAGTTATAAGAAAGCCTCTATGGATATCGATAATGAGAAAAAAAGGAAAGACCTTCCATAAATGATAAAAAAATAAAAAAATAAAACGAAATTTCCAATGGCATTCAAAAGGCTCTTTTCCAGGACCTTTTTAGTCAGGAGAAAGATGAATAAAAATATCCAAACCTCCCTTACAGTAGTCAAAGGGAGGTAATTTTTTTCCAAAATTTCTAAATGAAGATCCTCTCATGGAATATGAGAGGTCTCAATAGTTCTTTCAAGTAGAGAATTGCATGCACTTTGAGGAAGGAATATAGGCCCACTATCATGATTATGCAATAAACAAATACTGACAAAAAAAATCCAAAAAATTGCTAAATCTATTTGGAAGAATAGTGATTTCAATTTTAGCCTTGCTCAAGGCACTTTAGGGGGATTAATTTATCTATGGTATTCCAATAAAGTTGAAGGTAGAATAATATATTTGTCAGATATAGTTCTGAACATTTTGTTCAACTACAAAGACAATAATTATTCATGGGTTTATCCAATTTTTATGCCCCTAATAATCCAACTAGTAGAAATATCTTATGGGATACCTTGAGACACATGAGGAATGCTTTCAAAAATATTCCATATATCCTTGCTAGATATTTTAACTCCCTTATTTTGCCATTAGATAATAAAGAGGGAAATATCATTCCATCCAGAAGAATTGAATATTTTCATAATTTTGTAACTGATAGTGAATTAATGGACATTCAAATTAAAGGAGAAAAATACACATGCAACAACAGGAGAGTTGGGGATCAGCATATCCAAGTTAAGCTTGATAACTTTTTCTTTCTAAAGAGGCTATTCCTATTATGGGTGATGCTAATATCATTTGTCTCCCGAGAGTTGGCTCTAATCATTGTCCTCTTTTGTTTGAAGTTGACAAAGGCCTCAATTTCAAGATTCCTTTCAGATTTAAAGCCATGTGGACACAACACTTTGATATTCGTAACCGAATCTCTGATTGGTGGTAGATGGATTTTTTTGGGTCTTTCATTACTCTAGTTTTCCATAAACTCAAGGTTGTCAAGGAAAACCTCAAATTTGGAACAAGGATATTTTTGGAAATATTTTTTAAAGCAAAAAATAGATTATGGATAAACTGAAAAGCATTGAACAACAAATTCAGAATGGTCAATTGAGTGACCAAATTAGAGTTGAGAAGAAACAACTTTTAGTAGAGTATAATAGCATTTTGGGAAAATAAGAGATGTTCTGGACGTAGAAATCCAGAGCCCTTTGGCTCAAGGAGGGTGATTCCAATACAATTTTTTTTCATGCTTAGACCCTCAGGCACAAAAGTTTAAACAAAATCAGGGAATTGACCAAAGGTGATGGCTCCATTACCAAGGATATTTTTGAAATTCAAGATGAAAACTCTTATTTTTTTTAATATCTCTTGGGTACGCAACCCCAAAATTCTAATCGGGCCAAGAATTAGTTAATCACATTCCTGCCCTACTCACTCCAGAAATGAATTCCTTGCTCATCATGCCTCTTTTTCATATGATATCAAGCAAGATTTATTCACTATGCACCCTGATAAAGCCCATGGGCCTAATGGTTTATGCCCTTAGTTTTTTCAAATCTTTTGGGACATTATTGAGCAATATGTTTGCAATGTAATCACTAAAATCCAACATGTAAAATTAATTCTATCTTGATAGCTCTTTTTTCTAAAGGGCCTATGTGCAAATTTATGGTAAATTTTAGACCCATCAGTTTGTGTAATGTGATTTATAAAATTCTAACCAAATATATGGCATCTAGAGTGAAATAATTTCTTCCCTAAATAATAGATCCCTACTAAGGCATTTCACTAAAAGGAATATCTATAACTAATGGTATCATAACTTTGTATGAAGTTCTCCATTCTGTCTCCAACAACAAAAAAGCTGCCTTGGTCCTTAAAATTTATATGAATAAAACTTTTGATAGGGTCAATCGAGAGTTCCTACTTATTGTCCTTCTTAAGTTTGGTTTCCATAGAGAGTGGATCAAAATTATTCAAGGCTATATTTCTAGCCCTTGGTTCTCAGTGTTAGTAAATGGATCTACATTAGGTTACTTCCCAAGAATTAGAGGGCTTAGGTAGGGGGATCCCCTATAACCTATTCTCTTCATTATTCTTGTTGAATCTCTTAGAAGAGCTATCAAAGCTACTTGCTCAGATGCATGATATATACTATTAAAGATACTTCCAAAATGAGATCTCTTTCTCATCAACAGTTCATAGATGACACTATCTTAGCCACCCATACTTTAGTTTGGGAACCAAATTCAATTAAAGGTATTTTAGATATCTATAAAGAGGTTGCAGGGCAAAATGTAAACTATGCCAAGAGTAAAGTTTTCTTTCTCAATACCCCTTATTTATATATGTCAATATTACTCATATTCTTCAGCGTATCATATCTGAGCTTCCCATTGTCTATTTAGGGCTTACCCTATTCACCAGTTGCCCCAAAGAGTCTATGTGGAGCAATATTATTGAAAGAATCAATAAAAATCTTGCAGGTTGGAAAGGGGCCCTCCTATCCCAAGAAGCCAAAGCCACTCTCACTATGGCCTATGTTCAAAGTATTATTGTTTATTTTATGTCAATATTCAAAGACCCAAATTCTATCTATAACAAAATTGAACATATTAAAAAAGAGATTCCTTTGGGCATGTTCAGAGGATAAAAAAAGTTTCATCTAGTCAGTTGGAAAAAGTTTTTCTCACCCGAAATTCAGGGAGGGTTGGGTCTTAGAATAATTAGTAATAT